>CP142454.1:3595000-8395000 GCA_038049695.1 Cinnamomum chago | reverse complement strand
AATTCATCACATACAAGCAAAAAAAAATCTCACAACTTAAATGTGAGGGTAAGTCCTAAACTTATAATGCTAAGCCCTTGGTACGACGGGTCCAAGTCCAAATAACAATCAGTTTATAATCCACAACTAGGGTCCAATCCTAATAACAATCAACTTTTAAACCACAACTAAAATTTGAATTTTTGGGTCACAATTATCAAAACGTCAACTGAAAGACCAATTTAACCTAAATTATATTCTTTCTTGCTCCTATGAATGAATGTAAAATTCACTGGTACTTGGTGAGGGGTGAGGCACCTCCACTTACCCTAAAACAAAAATGTACTGTAAAGTGGAATTTACAATTACTTTGACCTTTTTACCGCTGCAAAAAGTAAAAAGTAAAAAGCAAAAAGGAGTGGTAGACTAGACCAAGTTAGGTAGGGCTCAGCCCCATGGACCCACCATTGAATAAAATAAAGTACTCCATCTACCTATCCGGATGCAGCCTGTAGCAGTGTGGTACGTGCAAAAACGAAACGCCTTAATCACGTGAATTCTGGCAGGTTCCCAGTCTTTAAACACCGACACATCCGGTTGCATTTATTTTATTTTATTTTATGTTATGGATCCTTCTTTTATGGGAAGATTTCAAAAAAGTCCTTACGTTTCGGCCTTAATGTGAACAAGGACATAAGTTTGAAAACTTTTCAAATTATTCCATAAGTTTCTGAGAAAATTTTCAATTAAGGACATTCATCTATTTCAAGTTATTTTTCAGCAACTTTTTTTCTATTTAGAAATAAGGCAAAAGTTTAAGACCATATTAGAAAATTTTCAATTCTTTTACTAATAAGCTTACTGCACTATAATGTTATAAAGATAAAATTAAAAGCAAAGTTTTTAGAAAGTATAAAACTTTTGGGTCATTTAAAAGAAAAAAAATAATTTTACGGAAAACCCCTTAAATGGGCCGTGAATGAAAAATGACATCGTAGTTCTAAGTGCACAAAAAAGTCACTCCCGTAATTTTTAATTTTTCTTTTTCTGCCTTTTTTCTTATCGATATTGTCGCTCACTTCAATTGAGCATCATAGCATTGCTCAAGTCGTCTTCTTCTTTCTCCCCTTTCTCAGTCTTCATCCATTCTCAAAAAACCTAAAGCGAACCTACAAAACACATAGCGGGCAACAATAAATTTTCCTTCATTTCTCTCATCTTTAAAGCTTCATTTTCTGTCACACTTATCATGGAAGATAAAACGAAAAACCCTCTAAATGCTTCTTTCATTTCCACATACTCTTTCTAACCTTTTCCATCATCTTTTATAACCTTCCATTTCTAGGGTTCCGTTTCATTTTCCTAAATCTTTTAATTTTCAAGGGTGCTGGTGGACAAGCTCCGGACCGGATTGTGGCCCGGTCCCAGAGTTTGTCCAAGTGGACTTTCTCTTTAATTTTATCTTCACCTCCCTAACAAAAACAAATGTATTGGAAAAAGATTTATTTTCCGATCTTTTACCCTTTTAAAATCCTTTATAAAAGCATACTCTATGTTTTTGTCATTTAAAAAAAATTATAAAAAAAAACTTAATTGAAAGAAATATTTAAATCTTCCTATATTTTTGTTGAAAATGAGCAAAAACATGGAAAGTATCATTTTTCTTAAATTCTTCAAACTAAAAAGATAATGGCCTGTTCTGCAATCTACGCAAGAATCCAGTCAGCGTGGAGCCGTTCACGTCCCCCATCGACTCGCTCGGAGACCGAAACTGACATAAAAGAAAGTCCCACTTCAGCTCGGCACAGTAGAGGTTCGATGAGGTGGGGCCCACCTGGGGACAAATGTGCACTGTACGGGACAAGTCTTTACGTATTTGCAATAAATTTATGGGGTTTGAATTTGATACGGTTGGGGGCAAAAGGGTGACATGGGAAGAACAAGTGGACGAATTTGAAAATTTTGTAAAATGGCCTACTACTTGGATGGATGGGAATGGGATTGATGGAATTTTTTTTCTTCCAATGTTGATGTCGACTGGACAAATTGTAATATTTTGTTCTAACGTGGTAGATGGAACAATTTTGGGTCGAGTTCCACTTCCACCGCGGCACTGAATTCCAACTCTCCTTTCATGCATTTTCAATGAAGTGTCAGATTCTGGGGTCCCAAAGACAGTTGTTGAAGGCATGAGGTCCTATGCTTATTTCATTCTGCCAGGCGTTAGGTGCCATTGATTTTTCTATATTCCTCGTTGATCAACTTTGAGGGATTGGTTGTAAAGTGCCCAGTGGATCTCATCTCTGGTTGTAGGTTTGAATGGGAGATCCTCACTATTTTTTTGCTTTTTTCCAAGTCGGCCCAGTCACATTAGCTAAACCTACCCTCTTGTAGTGGAGCTGGTTGAGGAGTGGGCTCCACTTGACAAAGAGTATGAAAAAACAAAAAAAAAAGGTATTTATGCTCCCTCAATTAACACCTCCGAGTTTTGATTGGAATGATTAGCTAATGGGATTTAATACTAAAAGTATCATCTTTGGAATATTGATTTTGTGGAAATCTAGGACTGTTAGTAAACTATTTTAATCATAAACTAGTCTAATCCTTTTTTTTTAAGAAAAGAAAAGACTAAACTTTGATCCTAAAGTTTATCCTTAATTGCTCTACATTATCATTAAATGCTCTCTCCGTAGTGCTCCACTCCACGTATTCCTTCCGTTGAACTAATTGCTCGTCAGTATCGGGTTCAATTCCTAAAGGATATGCCCATGATATCATTTTCTCTTCTTTTTTTTTTCCTCTTTTTATTTTATGATAATAGGAACTTGTATTAAAAATAGAAAAGTACAAAGGCACAACCAACTAAGAACAAGGTATAAAACTATGGTTGCAAATGGGTATCAAATTCTTCAATTACATGGAAGTTTTAACCCGTAAAAACTCGGGTTTAGAACCAATTTTAGATTCTGATTCATCAATAGGTCTAGGTCCATAACTCAATCTAGGTTCCGATTGATAAAACGAGAATGATTCTGAGTCCATATAGATTCCGTTCCGTGGATTTAGGATCCGACATATGAGTCTTAAATATTGCAAATTGTACTTTAAAATTAACTTTTCTTGGGTATTTTTAAGGATAATACTGAAGGTAATAGACTTGGTACACTATTATAAGTTGAATGATATGCTTATTGTAAAAAAAAAATTAAAAAATAAAGAGAAATCAGAACCGATTTTGAAACTGGATTTCAATCCTATAGGTGGACGCGATTTCAGAACAAGATCAAAACCAATAAAATAGGTTCTAAATCAAAATCAAATTCGAAATTGAAACCCATTATTTAGAAATGGGTCTGGGTCTAGTATGGTTACGACCCGGAACCATTTCGTTTGCAACCCTATATAAAACCCTTATTATCCTGCATCAAAAAGGGGAAACTATTACATAGTGTAAGCAATAAAAGGAACATTTCTTGGTGGTTATTTTGAAATTCAAGACATATCTTTTTTGAAAGTTTGTAATATTTATAACAATAGTAATAGTGACATAATATTTAGCAAAACAGTACTTTATCTTTCTAATAATAGTACTGTCAGAATTGAAAATATCCAAAGAAACTCACAGTGTAATTAAAATACAAAACATACAAAAAAAAAATGGCCGGGTGAAAACACTTTGACAGTATTTTATGTTAATTTTGTAATATCTTATTCATTAACAAATTAACATACTTACTGCAAGATTTTCCTTGAAAATCATAACCTTAATAGTATTTATACATTTTCTTTGTGTCTGAGACGATAATTCTTCTTAAAATACATTTGTGACAATGGATGTGGCCGTGTGGGAAAGAAAGAGACATGAGAGAATTCCATGGTTGTTATGAGATGTGTTCGTCAATGGAAACAGTCAATGACAGCCCTTGATGTGGTGGGCCATTAATTTTCAAAGCATCAAAGACATTGACCTACATCAGTGACCGAGTATGCAAGAGTAAGACCGATTCCACCAAGAAAGCAATAGTCGTTACAGATTAAAGAGACACCAATGTCCAAAGCTGCTATGCTGAACTACAAGTTAAATACAAAAGAGTAATGCTACTTGGATAAACTTTTTGGCCAGAATTTTGGCCAACCCATATGGTTTCCATTGAATATCACTATGATATTCAATGGAAACCATATGGGTTGGCCAAAATTCTGGCCAAAAAGTTTGTCCAAGTAGACTTTTTGAATACAAAATAAGATTCTTTGAAGTTTTTTTTTTTTCTTTTTTAAGCTATGGGAGGGTTTCAACCATTTGGATTGGACTAATCACTCCAAGTCCAAAGGGTGGGAAGCCAGATAAACTCCCCTGTAACCTTAGTATGTTAGTGCAATTTTGAACGTACAGCTTTCGAGTGCAAACTAGATACTTCAAATGTTAAAGTATTCAAAGTTAAGGAAAAAAGAGTAAAAGTAGTGGAGAGGACTATAAATTAGTTGAAGGTAAATTTTTAGGTGGTTGTTCGTTCTCAATTCATATAAAACATCAGATGATTTGAGGGTTGCCACATCAAAGTTGAGGACAAAAGAGTAAAATTAGTGGAGAGGACCATAAATTAGTTGAATGTAATTTTTCAGGGTGATAGTTTGTTCTCAATTCATATGAAACATCAGATGATTTGAGGGTTGCTTGTGGATTTTCATCTTTAACCTAATACCTCTTCGCTGAAAAGACATCGAGTACAAATCTTGAGATTTAATACTGAATAAACAAACAGGTACTAAAAGTGTTTATACAAATATGCATAAAATCTCGACTACACCTCAAGATATTGGATTTTAGATTCAGATCGAAACAATGGGCATCCAACTCGTACTAAAAATAAAAACCTAATAGCAAATGATGTGTTTGAGTTAATAAAATAAGTGCGCCTTAAGGACCGCCCTCACAGGACCAGTACTCATTAAAATAAAGAAGAAATGTATAAATGGACTAGAATAAGTGTGGGGTGTGGTGCAGTTTGTATGGAAGATATTTTATCTTGAACTTTTATGTTATTTGCTCATTCTAGAATTCATTTTGACTTTTATGCTATTTGCTCATTCTAATCTTCTTTTGGTTGGGTGGCTAACTTAGTGGGGACAGGGACCCCAACCCTCTAGGGAGGGAAGGAAGTAGATCTCATGTGAGGTGAGGGAGCCCTCTCGGATGAGGTAGGACAGCCCTTGGGCGAGGGAAGGTTGGTGCCTGATTTTAAATCATGGCCAACCAAGTAAAAACCGATGCCTCTTATCACTGTGGGTAAGAGACCGTTTTTTACTCAGTCTAATATTGAATAACTAAATAATAAGGCATGTTTTAGATAAATGTATTTATTAACCATGTCCTTAACAAATTTTGTGGCGCATTTGACATATAAAAAATAATAATTTTTGAGTTAATTACAATAAAAAATAATAAATCATAGACAGTAAGATTTTAAGAATGGTCGAACATTCCTAGAGCTTGAAATGGGTCTATCTGGAGCCCTTCCATGTCCTTGATTCCCTCTAAATTAGAACCAACCCAAATATGATACTCATTTGAGCTGTGTAAGTCTTTCAATTGATCATAAATTTTTGGTACCTAATTTATGTAGCGGCAATGATTCTAGTTACCCAGAAACCTTCAAACAGTGCGTCCCTAATTCAAATAGTGGTTTTTTTTTTTTTTTCTTTTTTTCCACTTTTTCGCCATATGCAAGTTTCAAACACCTAAATACCCCATGATGGTCATGCATTCATGTAGGCCTTATAAACAGACTTCCACAAACATAAGAACAGCATAAGTGTCTTCGACAAATGCTTATTATAGACAAAATTAATATGTGGAGTATAAATTTAGTAGATATGAGTACGAGAAAAAAAAATGTATGTGTCAGAATAGACATTTAGAGCATATTTGTTTGAGTTAAAATACATAAAATTCATAACACAAGTGGTTGAAAATGAACATCAAAAGTAAGTTTCAGAAATAACGTGCAAAAAGTAATTAAAAGCTTAATGATTTGCATTAGATATGTCAAATTTCATGTATTTATTAGTTTCTCTAAAAGATTATTAAAGCGGTGATGGATGAATGATATGAGACAAGAGACGAAGAATATAAAGTAGCAATGTAAATGAGACCTTACTTTTTATGTTATTTGGATGATGATGGTGATGAAAACACAATAATTTTCCACTAAAGAAAAAATCATTTGATTGTTATCATTAGATATTTACCTTTTATTAACTCTTTATTTTTAATGGCTTTATAAAAATACAAAGTCTTAAAATTTCTAGAATTTTAATCACATAAAAACAAACAAGTCCCAAAAGCCAATGTAGTTAAAACATGTATGCAGTGATGAACATACACAGACTTGAAAAAAAAAAAAAAAAATTGTAGGGACGTGGGGAGAAGTTCAAGCCATTACCAATAGGGAAAACTCATAGTACACACTTTCCTCGTTCATCATCTATGGCCGATGGGCCCCCCAACATGATACCAAATATAAACTAGTATGGTAGGAATCCGAAAAAAAAAAAAAAAAAAGTAGGAAAAAGAACTTTCTGGTTTCCACTTTCCAGTTTCCTTCAAAAACATGAAACCATACACGTGCCACACGTGCAAGGAGATTCTTTTCCTCTCATTCTTGGATCCAAATCCAAATCACCTGATATGCAATCCAAACCGTCAATGGAACCAACCCATCCAGTTTCAAATCCCGGCCGTTGCTCATAGTCCTCTCACGGACAAAAATAGGGTCGTCTAAGAACCACAAACTTTCCTGCGGCAAAGGTCTAAATGGTAATTCCGCTCTACCCAGTTGATATTTTCGGCAACCGAAACGGAATCAAGACGTAAAGAACCAACCAAACTAACCCATCTTTTTCTGAGCCGAGCCAATTCACAGCCGCTCAATAAACCCCGAGCCCCGACACCGTCAGTGGGCCCGGACTCCAAATCTAGATTTCAAAGCAGTTAATTCCGGATGCAGAAAAAAGCAATAGGCCAAAAAAAACAGGCAGAGAAGGAGCAAGACGTCCGTGATGGCCTAAGCATCCGCTCAACACGCGCCTGCATAGTACAAATTGCAAAACACACCCTCCTTTATTACTATTATTATTTTACTCCCATCCCTCCCTCTCCCCCCCACCCTATTTAAACCCCACTTCCCTCTCTCCTCCTACGCTCCATCTCGCATACACCGTAATCTCGTGTCTTTCATATCTCTCTCTCTCTCTCTCTGTGTTTTTGGTCTATGGCAGACAGCAGCAACAAGCGCCCTCGGGTCGACTCGGACGAGTCCTCCCCAGACCCGCCCGAGTCGCCCGAGACAAAGCGGCTCCGAGAAAACATCCTCGACATCCTCGATGACGAGGACGCCCCCGACCGCGACCCTGCCACTCAAGACCTCGCCTCCTTCATGAAGAGCTTCGAGGAAGAGATAGGCCTTTCGTCTTCTTCTGACTCTCTCCACCCACCAAGTCAGGCGTCCGAGTTGGGTGAGTCGCTACCCGATTTGGGGTTTCTGCTCGGTGCCTCGGATGATGAGCTTGGTCTTCCTCCTACTTCGTCTTCTGGCGAGGAGAATGACAAGGATGAAGAGGATATCTTACGTGGTCCTTTGGAGACTGTTGGGTTCGATCAGATGTGGGGTTTTGAGGATGAGATTCCGTGTTATGACGTTTTGGGGTATGGAATCCGCGCCGAGGAGAAGCATGAGGAGGATTCTGTTGTCTTGGGTGGTTTGTTTGATTTTTCCGACGCTGTTTCTGGGCCGCCGTCGGATATTTCCGAGTTCCCGTGGCGGCCGGAATCGCTCCCGGCACTGTAGTTTGAGTTTCGGCCGGTACGTAGCGGTTTCGGAGGTTTTGTAAATTGAAAACTAGAAAAAAAAAAGGAAGAAGAATATAATGGAAATAGGTAGGATTATATCTGAACCGTTGATCTCTTCGCCATTTCAATTTTTTTTTTTAAATATATTAACTCGTGTTCAATATATAATAAGGTACATGAAATGACGAAAATGCCCATCAATAATCTACCAAGGAATTGTATAATCTTCATGTAAATGAGTGGTTTTTTTGGTCATTTGCCATAATTATCTGAGTGAGGCTTGTGGGAAGTAATAATCAGATTATTGCAAGCGAATCACCTATACGTACAAGTGGGTCCAAGAACCGTGGATAGTGGGATGGCCCACTGGGAAAGCAGTGTGTGTGGGGCCCACCATATTAATTATTATTAGATGTTTCTTTTGCACATTTGATGTGACTGGAATGGGACACGTCCCTTTATGTGTTGAGATTTTGGAATTAAATGAAATAATCACGATAATATCAGCTCGATTAATCATAGTCGTTTAATCCTAATAAAAGAACGTGATAAAATGGAAACTGGCTTGAGAGTTGAGACTCACGGGGAAAATCCTTATCATCCTGGGCCCACTTTCAAAAGAATCTAAGCTGAGAAAATGAGTGTTTCGAGAAAATGCGTATCGTGACTCTCGGGAGTCGGGAAAGTCTGTCCTATCAATACCATCCTCTTTGTACGAAAATATTTGTTTATCGGGGATTAATGGCGATATGATGGATGTAGCGGAAGAGCGCGAGAAATTGGTGTTTCAGCGTCGGTGCAAGTGTATTAATTTAGGTAGGGGGAACAATACGTGCTTCGTACGCGTGGCACATGGTGCGGGCGTGACGTATGATTCTAGGATTAGGGTTTATTGTGTGAAGTTGATGATGATGACAATGACACAACCACATATTTCATGAGTTGTTATATTACAGGGGGATTTTGAAATCAACAGGGATCCTTTGGTAATTCTACAAGTAAAATAAAGTGCAGGAAACCAACAAATTAATAGATAATATAATGATATTTTATTTTTAATTATTTGGTATAAATTTTTTTTACTTTTTTTATAAAAAAGTGGAGGTTTTTTTATCTTTTAATGGAGAAATGTGATTATTTTATTTTAATTCTTTAAAAAAGATGTAGGAAATCGTGAATTAAAGTACTATTTATGTGACCCATTGTTTGAAAAAATCAGGTTTTATTTGACTTTTACTAATCTAGTAAAGTGCTAAATGGGACCTGAGAGATTCACACCTATACATAGGAATGTAGCCCACCCAAGCATCAGTTTTCTTAGTAGATGAGATGGAGGTGGTGGCAAATTCATACACTTCTTCTATGATAGGAAATTTTGAAATCTCGTCTTCTCTTCTTTAATAAATTTAAGAATTCTTGTCTTAGAGAATTTAAAATCCTTCAAATACCGCCTCCCCAATCAATTCAGCATTTAGGAATTAGGAATTGCGTAATGTCCATGTGACAATGCAAAAGAGGAATGTGATCCCCTCTTGCACAGAAATATTGTGATTTTGCAAATCTCAGAGATTAGAGTTTCAAGCATTGCTTTTGCGGAAATACTACAACTCTCATAAAAACACTTCCAAACAAATAGGCCTTGCCACGTTAAAACACAGTTAAGTCATAATAAGGACTACGTGCTAAAAATCTCTTTTGAGGACAGAAATAGGACTTACAAAAAACTGGTAAGTCATTTAAGGAATACAAAAGTGAAAACTTTAAATGACTTATTAAAACATGAATGTTGGCACTCGTCAAACTTCACTCTACAAGCCAGTTCTCTTTTTTGTCAGTTATATGAAATATAACATAAAAATATTTTAAAAAAAAATTATATCATAGATTATTTCGATAGTTGTACAGTATTTATTTTAAGCAGTTTAAGCTAAAACAGGTCCGATTTGGAAATCCTAGGGTCACTAGACTGGCATTTTGAAAGTATTATTTCTAGGGTTGAGGGTGGCTTGAAAAAACCTCGGTAGTTTCTTTGTTCCCATCCAGGCATGTCATTTCATATCACATGAATCTTTCCAAGAGAAGTAAAAGGTATACTAGCTAGCATCCATTCATGCCAGTTTAATTGGACATTTCTTCTTGGGTATGGAAAGATGCTCATTTAGTTGTTGGTGTGCAAAATTTAGTAAAAAATAAAAAAACTTTTAACAAACCTTCATGATTTTTAAAATTAGAGGCATGTTAATTGTTATATATGCCGTTTAGCATAAGAAAAGATGCAAAGGCGGACCAAACGCATAAATAAGATAGTTCCATTACTTTACGCCTGAAATAATAACTTATGGCCTATTCATTCGGCACAGAATTATACATTGGTATTCTTGCTAGACTAATTAAAAATGAAGATGAAAGATGAAAGATAAGTATAAAAAATGAGTACGTAATAACCCTTTTTTTTTTTTTATGAAAATTGCTTCAAAGGAACGGTAATTAAAATTTTAGGAAAGTCAAGGTCACTTCTCTATTAATGCTACAATATATTTTTCACCTCCACCTCGTATCATCCACTTTTCACCTCTTAGATAAACTATATGGAGTTCATTTGACTGTAAATTTCTATATAATTTAATTCAAACAAATAGGCCAGTAGGACAGGGGAAGAGCCAGTCGCTTTTTACACATGCGCCCCCCCCGCCCCCCCCCCCAAAATAATTTTATTTTTCCACAATGCCCCCCCCCCCATAGACTGGATCCTGGCTCCGCCCCCGGGCAGGTTAGACCTCCAAATCTTCTTTAATGAGAAAAAATAGAGCTATATATTTTTTAAGTGGTAACGAGATTTCATTAAGAAAAAAGAGAGATAAAGAAATCCAAAACAAATGAACAAAGAAAAGATAAGGTGCAAGAGAGATGCACGAGTCCAACCCATCGACCCTTTGCTTGGCTAACACATCCGACATGGAACTAGAATCTAAATATATGACAAAAGGAAACATTTATGTTGGCCAATAACTCCCTGATTTCATTAAAATGAAATCGAAATCTCTCAATGCATTAGCTTTCTTCTTAGACACCCAAGCAATTACATTAGAAGAATCACTTTCCATAAAAAGTGCACCACCCTATCTTGTAGAGAAACTACATGAGACCTTTCAAAATAGCTTGCTCCTCCGCTTCATTGGAATCACACACGCCAATTTTCTTAGAAAACATTACTAACAACTCGTCCTTACTATTGCGAAGCACGCCTCCAATTCCTACTTTGACCGAGTTACCCCTTGAGATATTTTGTATATGTTTTCACGAAGAAACATCATGCACCGTTTGGCAGAAACATGCATGCGTAGACAACCCCTTACTATTGTGCAAGCTTGCATCAGCGATTTGGAATAATAGATACACAAAACTCAAACATTAAATGAGGCCCCACCTTATCTTTTATGTTTTGGGAAGGATACAATGTACACTTTCCCTGTAGAATTTTAAGATATAATGAGTGTCTCCAATGTCCATACAACTGGATAAGGGAGAGGATAAAGAGGCAGTGTAGTATAGGTGAGCAGCTGTGATTTAGTTTGCTGTCATTTCGGGGTGGGTGGGTAGGATGGCCGATGGCCTATTCATTTCAAGAAGTTGGACCGGCAAATGGCAATTGGTAGCTGGTGGTCTTGTTCTATTTTTTTATTGCTCATCTTCTAGAGATCTTTGTCTTTTAAGTGGTTGATTTGATTAAAAATGAGGTTACTCCTTGTTTACTGAACTAATACCGCAAATATTTAAATATCTCTGAACTTATGGTTATATTACTGTGTTATTTTCTTGAGATTTTTTTTTCTCAATTTTTCACAAGAGAAATTAGCACCATATTTCAAATCTATTATATTTATTATGCTTTTATTTGCATAAAAAAATTATTTTTTTTGATAATATCTTGAGAAAAAAACGAAATCAGGTGTAATCTTAATATTTTTCTAGTTTCATTAATTTCCAAAATATCATATTTATGACATTGAAGTAATATGTATGATGATCGATAAGGTTTAGCTGCATGCCACGTGTCATCTGTAGTTGAGATAGGGTTGTGGGGCCAACGATTTGGTTGGTCAGGATTTTGAAGTTGGGATAGGGTTGTCACATGTGAAAAGAATGCTTGCTTGCTTTACCAAAAAAAAAAAAAAAAAAGGTGGAGGCTTGCATGTGAATGAACTACTACCTTACATAGTTACATTCATGCTAAAACTATGGATGAGTCCATATTTACCAGCGCACTGTTTAGTGTACAAGGTAGATCTACCTAGGATTGATCACAACTCTTAACCCATCTAATCTGTCTATAATTGGCACCAATCCCATTTCAACATTGGCCAAACAACCATGTGATCCGATTTGAAGATTATAATAATTCAAGGGCTATAATGTTGCATAAGGGTTGTAGAGAGTTAAATGGTTTTATAGTGGGGAAATATTCGTGTGCATCTATCCCTCACCACGTTACGGTGAGGGACAACATAGTGGGGCCACTTTATGATTCATCTAAATCATCCACACACATGGAACCCCCTAAATTACAATGGATCAATTGAGTTCTCATTAATCCGAATGAATTGGACCGTTGGATTGAATGCCAAAATTTTTCATTAATATATAATCATTAAGTTTGTGGACCACAGATGAAGGGGTTAGAGACTTGGAATTGACCTCAAACTTGATATATTGTCTCATCTCATATGACTCTTTCTATCCCCCCAAGTCCCATGATCGTGGGCCCCATTGATTTTCTCCCCCATCATATGGTGAGTGAAGGATGCACATGAATATTGTGTGCCTAGCTATATAATTACCATTTTAGCAGTTATGGAGATGGCACCCCTGATAGCAACTCCCATTGGAGTTGCTCTAATTAAGCACTTTCAATCCTGCTCTAAGAATGTGATCGGGATGGATCAGAGTGGGTCCAAGGGGTTGCAGGTTTGTGAACAAGCTCAATCCTTCAATATAATTTTAATATTTTACTAGCAAAAATGCCTGATAACTCCTATATAATGGGGCCCGCAGTTGATGAACCCCAAACCCTACTAGTCACGTACATATTTTGATGGGCACACATCTCAATTTGATACTGATCCAAACAACACCTGACACTGGATTGAGTCAATGGAGATTTGTATTTACAAGCCCATTGAACAGTGAGGCCCTAAAATCAATTGTTCTTATTATTTAAAGTAATATTTGACCAACCTCTACTCCACACTATACATCTATAATTCTTCCTACTAGGCTACTACGTACCCCCTTGTGATTAGCATGCATTAGGTGGGCTCAAATGGAACAGTACATTCTTCTTTTTTTTTCCTTCTTTTAGAGAGCAACGACTGTGGTTTCGTTTAGCATTTCATCTGCTGCTTCTTGAAATATAACAGGCACTAAATTAACTAGAGACAATATGTACAGATTAGCTATCTATAAAAAATTAGGTCATCGGGTGTTGGTAGAGGCATTTTGATTTAAGGTCATTAGATGGATTGTCAAATTAGAAACTTTGTTAACCATTTATTTGATACCTTAGATCTTAGGATTAATATGTTATCAATCTAATCTTATTGAGATGACTAATTTTTAAAGCTTTCTTACATTTGGTATGCCTACATCCTGGTCCATTTTCAGAAGCCTACAAACAAGATAAGCGTGTTTCTTATGACAAGAAATGGAAAAGTCGATCCTTTAGAAGAGGAGAAGTGGAAGTGTCTTTCTCACAACAAAAAATGCCAGCCAACTGATGGAGTTTGGAAATCACTTGGAGTACATTATAATCTGTTTAGTGTAGCTAGGATTGTTAATTAGGCACTGCTCCAACTATGGTGTCCAACCTTTAATTTGTTTGAAGTGTTGATTGGGACAAACCAGCTATTAATTTCATAGGATCAATCTATCTATCAAAGATAATTGAAGCATCTTTTTGGTCCACAATAGAATCACAAAAGCATGGTTGTTCCAAATCAGCCACAAATACAATCATCCATTATGTTTTCGTGGTCCAGACTCCAGATCATGGATATGATAACCATCACCATGGTTGGGAGATGCTTCAAGAGTTTTTTTTGGAAAACCTATTTACTGATCCTTCATCTCGTACTCTACAAATAGGCAATTAAGCCACGAAAAAAATTTAATTTTTTTTTTACCACCGTCCACATTCACTAGCTTGAATAAAAATATAGATGGCAATTAAGATACCCGATGTCTATGATTTCTAATAAGAGAGATCATTGGTCGTAATGGCCGACACAAGATCTTCATTTGGGTGATACGGGCAATGGACAAGTTAAGAAGTCAAATAATAAAATAAAATCTTTTAAAGTCTTTTCTAAAGAGTTTCTAGGATCGCACCCGCGTAGCAACAGTTAGGTCCCCTTGATTGGTCGGGGATCATCAACCACTGGACTTTATGAGCCTGTTTGGCCCACTTTTGTTTCCTGTACCTAACCACACCCCACCAGAAAATGAAGTCGCCCAAAGTTCAGTTAATCCAGAGTACGATAACACGGTTGGATTTGTTGTTTTAAAAACTAGGTGATCACGGGCCGGCCAGAAGGGCCCGACCCAACTCCAGCCCTTCTTCAGGCCAGGTTTGGACCTTTGGTTTTAGTACTCAGTTGGGTTTGTTCTAAAATCTTGTTCCTTTTAATATTTGGGCCTGTCTTTAATTTTGTGATAGAAAGGTCCAAGTCCGGCCGAAATGAGTACTGCCAGTAGTAGTGATTGGTTTGCCCAAACTGGTAATAAAAAGGCCGACAAGTGGTTGACATGCAGCTTGGCTAAATGGGCAGACTTGGGTTTGATATGTTTCAAGTGGGCTGGGCTTGCTTCAAAAACTTACAGCACGTACTGGGCTTGGGCAGGATGTGAGCCCGTGTTTCTAAATCAGGCCTAGCCTGCCATGAACACCTGTCAATGGGCTGGGCCTGGCCTGGTCTTGGGCTGTCCAATCCCGCCCCAAATATTGGGCAGGACTGGACTTGGGCCTATGTCAAATCCCGTCCCATGCTGACTAGGGCTTAGCGTGATCTTCAATATAGGCTAAACAAGTTTGTTGAACTTTATTCTTCACAATTCCTATTGGTGAAATGAGCGAGATCCATCCAATTGCATTTCCGAGGAAGTATTAGGAGAATTTATAATTGTTTTTTTTATTTTATTTTATTTTTATTTTTTTTTATTTTTTATTTTTTATAACATGGGAACCCGCCGACCCCCCTTTGGGAGATCATTGGGTTTACCAAAGAATTTATAATTGTTGCATTTAAGAATTCTCATAATTCCTATTACCAAATAGAAAATAATCTAATTAAAGTCTGCACTTTCGAAATTATAAAATATATATTATATATTACCTACATGCTTTATCTTGCGACCCACAAATTGGTGTTTACTTTTGTATGGTAAGTTAGAGGATTGTTTAATATCCTTTACTGCTTAAGTTTTTCAGTTCCTTTTGGTTGAAAAATTAGTAGAAATGATATAACATTAAACTATCTTACATGAGCAGAAATCTAAAATCAAGAATCGAACTTATCATGTCATAAAATTATATCATCACGTGATTTGCTCTTAGAATAAGTAAAATATCAGCCAACAAGATATTTCAATAAAATATAAAAAGATTATGAGAATGATATTTGGTCAAAACAAACATGAATCATGAGGTGGAAGACTCCACCCTCATAGATTATTTTAATTTCTCCTTCACCACAATTCTCCTCACCCACAAATTTATTAAAAATAGGTGACTTGTGCTTGCAGCTAATCAAGCCGGGCCTAAACGGGCTGGGCATGTTCTATCCATTCCAGTTCCATTTTGGCCAAGCTTTAAGACCATTGTCCAAGCCCAGCCCACTGGGCTCACTTTTTTAAAAAGCCCTGTATTTTCGTGCTTAGGCCGAGCCGGGTATCTATTTTAACGGATTCAATTTACAGGCGTATGAACACCCCTATATAAATAAATGAGATGTTACTCCTAGTACCTCTTGTTTTTCACATAATGCCTATTACTCAAGACTGAAGTGAAACTTTAGCAACTACCTATTTATTCTCAGGCATGTGACATGTATTACTTAGAAACAAAAAAATGGCCGGGCCAATATGATTGAATGGGGGTAGTCCAGATGTAAACATCCTTGCAAACATTAGCTTAAAATCATTCCTCGATCGACTTTGTGACTAATAAATTGAGAGCCAGAATAAATTAATGAGGTTGATTTTGTCTAAGTTTTATCCATGACCCCATTGAGGCATTGACAGGAGGCCCATCATGATCTGATTTATATGTCATGAACAGTAGTGTTCTACTTGCAGAAGAGAATTTCCTAGTACCCCAATAATAGTAATAAGTTTCATTGAAAAAAGGTCCTCTGAATAAAAGAAAGTGACATTTCCCACTCTTGTGAGAAAAGGCACAAGGAGATGAGTACAAAAGAAAACTAGATGACAGAACAGAAAAACTTGGTAAGTTGTATTATCATGAGCCCCACTCTTGTGACAAGTCCTGTTGAGAACCTTTTATGAAACACATACGGTTGTCTTTGGGCGATGTAATGTGATTTGATGTTCGAGACATTATTTGGCTTGGCTCATTTGTTTTTGTATATAATCCTTCAATAATAGGAATGTCAAGGTAAGTTTGCCCAACCCGACCTGTTTAGCCCAGCCCAACCCATTTGCCTTCACGGAGTTGATTCAGGCAAATCAAGGCAAGTTTGAACTACTTAATCTACAAATTTACCTTGATGGCTCCGCCAAGTGAGAAATTCAACTACATTAGTAGGATTAAATTTGTTCAACTTTATAGGTCTCCACATAATATTTAGCCTTTGGAAACTCATTCATAAATATTAAGCTGGATAACTAAGGTATGAAGGCCATAAGGCTTTGATGACAGCAATGAACTAAATGGGCTGGATCTGGACAAAATTAGACTAACACTGCGAGGTCAATGGGCTCCATCTCCAAGCCATGAAATTGAGTAGTTGTACTAGCTTGAATGTTGTTTTGATTTGTACATTTTCTCTTCTACTGCCCTCTGGTAGAAGTTAATTACTCTAGTGATTTGATGTTAAGTGTAACCCACTGAAATTAGGAGCAAGTTGCCCATCTTTATTCTCAAGAAAGTCCATTTCAAATTGTCATATTTTAAGCTGTCAAAAGAGCTCTCAAAAGAGGGCAATTGAACTGATTGGGGGCCAGGCATTTTCAAAATCTGGGTTGTTCTCGGTCCTTGTTTCTAGTGGATTAGTCATCAGCTATTTTCTCACCAATCACTCTCAAAAGTGTAACTCACCACCTAATACACATGACTTGGCTTTTACTCTCGGGGAAAGTGGAGAGAGCTGTTGGTGGTGGATTGTGACTCTAAAGCAAGTTATTATTAAATTCAAGTCATCAACACTTTGATCATTGGCTAAGAAGAAACTAAAATCATGTCCAAGGGTAAACCTGATCAAAGAAAAACAAGCAACTCAAATGGGTCAAGTGCATCATGATCGGCTACATGAATTATATATGGTTTAACATTCCGATCTATCTTGAGCCAAATTTTTGAAAGTTATATCATTACTATTTTCACCAACATCCTCTTTAGCATGTCCCTTCTCTTTGGTGGGCCATCAACTTTCATAGAAAAAATTATGCTCACTCTAATGACTTTTTATAATGTATTTCACAGAGTACAATTAAATTCATTCTCTTTTGTCCCAAGCTGTATAGTTCAGTTGGTTGAGGACACGTGTGTGTAAGTCAAAGAGCATGAGTTTGAGTCTCCAATGTAGGAAAAAACTCATCTTCTCTAGATGCAATTGTCGTACACCATTTTTATATCATATGGAATTAGCTTATGATCAATCCAAACTCTCACACATCTAACTTATGAACGCAGCTTGCCCTCACAGTGTCTTATTGTATCCATGTTGTTAGAAAGTCATTAAAATTTGAGGCCTTAAAATCATGAGTTTCATCATCTCACGCAAGTGGTATTTTCATTCATGAACTCACAGAAATACTTTCCTTGCCCTTAATTTACAGGCCCTAACAGTGGGTGCTAGAAACTCATATAAGCTTGGGGTCAATCGGATTTGGTATATGTTTGTTTCAAAGAGGAAGAATGCCTTCCCAAAGCAAAGAGGAGGTTTTAAAGTAGGCATGTATAAAGGCAGGCTTACAGGTCCTACCCTATAAAGGTGGAGTTTATAACTCCGTAATTTTGGAAACTCATTCTCATTGGATGTTGCTGGTCATTTCAAGTAGTGATTGTTTCCTTTTCTTCGATGACTGTTTGTCAATTATATGTCTAATGATGTTCACTGGAGACCTCTTGTAGATGGTTAATTCACAATTCTCACTTTCTCTTCCTATACAGTGGCAAATGAGGCCAAGGTGGCCCCTTAAAAACTCCCTTCAGATGACAAAACTCTTGTTTGTTAAGGACTTAATTAAAGGAATTATAGCGCTGCTGACATAACAAATTAAAGTGTCACATTCCTTTCATCTATTTGGTTCCCCATTATTGATTCTGCTTGCAATGACAAAGATGACAAAAGAGAAGATAACAAGTAGCCTTTAGCACCTTGATTGGTGTGCCGTCATGAAAAAGGAGCACAACATGATAGATAGATAGATAGATGATGGAGAAGGGGATTCCCGTGTGTTGTGGGAGAGAGAGCAATCCATCCACCATACTTACAAGGATGACACACCTTACAAGTTCCTCTAACAAGCACCAAATCAAAGGCAGAAAAGGACGATACAGTAAAAAAAAAAAAAAACCACACACACACACACAACAAATTACAGGGTTTTACAACATGGATCAAAGGTCAGTTATATTCGATGGGTTGCACATAAATGTGGCCTTTCAACCTGAAAAAACACAAAATTACAAAGCACAAGTCAATAAATTAGTAAAATTACCTTCATATATATACACGGTAAAATTGACAACAACATTAATAAATGGTAAATACATTTTTCTTAACTCATTAACTACCTCCAAACACTCTGTTCGTCTTTGTCAAAGTGTTGTCTCTAGTTATTTACATTTATCTATGTATTTATATTAATTGTTCATGGTTTTCGATGCTGGCCCTATCAAGATAAATGGGCTTTTATTGATGGTCATTGTTTTTAAGTCATGTATATATATATATATATATATATATATATATATATATATATATATATATATGCATGTCTGTATGATGATTTACGTTTCAGCGCATTTCTCTTAATCGGCCTGCATCAGTTTTACTGTGATATGTCTATTGAAACGATGTAGCTTCATTTTTAAAATGGAATAATAGAACTCTTCAAACTGATCTCAGATTGATGAGACAAAACTAAGATGATGATTATGATATTACCTTAAAGGTGGCACCCCATATCTCCTCCTCCATTGCTGGCTCTGCAGTCACCTTGTTCTTCGGATGCTCGTAGCTTCTAAGTTCCGTTGCGGATGAAAAGAAGCACCCTAATTTCATAACACATATAAAAAAGAAGAGATGAATTACCCTTTAGAAATCTCATCAACCGGTGGTATACAGATAAAAAGTACCCCATGAGTGTTTTATTTCATTTCATGCTATAGAGAGAAGATTAATTACCTGCTGGAAAAGATGCTAAAGATTTCCCACATGCCCCTTTGAGAACATTGACATCGTCGGAAAAGGCAAGATACCCATCAGCAGTTATCCCCCAGAAGAAAGGAACCTTACCCTCTTGATCCTATCACCCAGAAATCCCATATTCAAAGAAAAAAACAGTGATCAAATTCTCTATATGTATAATTTCAATATGTATGTATATGGCTATATGCATGCATTAATTTATGATCACTTGTTAATTCATTGCACACTTACAGATGCCACAAACACAGTGGATGTGGCCTTATCAAAGACGATGAACGCGAATTGGCCGACTAGGTGTGCCACCATGTGGTTAGCTGGGTAGGGCGCTCGGTCCCTGAGGGCCTTATAAGCTTCCATCACCAGAACTACCTCGTTCGCGTTCTTCCCTAGCCCATATTGTTGCTTTAGCCTTGGTAGGTTCTCCAATGTCCCCTCAAACAGGCAAAATATATCATCCTTCACGGCGAAAGACCTGCATCATCCTCTTTAACATATAGTGAGAACGAGAACGATGATGAAGGCAATACAGATGATCATTGAAATGATAGTAATCAGAACAATTAATTACCTTGGATGGAACAGAGTTTGGTTTTCATGTGTGTAGCACATGTACATGAGGGTCCCAGTGCTAAGGGTGACACCTGAAGGGTCATGTTTGAGGAAAGAGTCCACAAGATCTGAGGCTTTTTTCTTGGGAGAGGGAGTTCTATTTCCTGCTTGGATGAGCTCCTCTGGGGCTCTTATGATGCTGTTGCTAAAAACAGCTAACATCTTGAATGATGTTTGTTGGGAAGATGATGAAGATGAAGAAGAAGGCGAAAGCCCCACTGAGTACCAAAGATGTAGGAACTCCAACAAGGCCCCATATAAGATATTTATAACTTGCTACTTTAGAGAGGAATTGCATATGCCATTGTCATTGTTATTAAAAAAAAAAAAGTGGGGGGCAATATAGAAAATAACATTTTCATGTACCTGTGAAAGGCAGCCCATAGAAGGGTTGTAGCCTGCGAAATCCTATTGGTCGAAACGGTGGGACCCACCTTTTTATTATTTAGAAAACTATTTCTTTGATAGGAATACTCACTTCAATTTTATTGAGAATCCAACGTCGCATCAAAGCTTACATATATCATGAATTATTGTGTACGTAGCCTGCGGACTACTGGATGTTGGGAAATGGTCGGGCATTACTAGTTCAAGGTTCCAACCTAACGTGAAGGAAATGGTGCCAATGTTAAAAAACAATTGGTTAGTGGTTAGAAAAATGGCATGAACGCCTTGGTGTTATCGAAGGTGTCTTTCAACTTCTTGTTGGAGTGACGAGTGACGACTCATGAAAGACATTTGGAAAGAAGACTCCAGGAAGAAAGAGAGAGAGAGATATTGATTTAAAAGATATCCACTTACAATAATGGGCTCAACTGTTGTAAACTTGACCCTCAATTATCATAATTGACCCCAGTTGGACTTTTATCACTCTTTGATCACATGTAAAACACGATTTATTTCATCAAATTCAATCATATATTTTGGGATTGGTCAATCCAATGATATGATTTATGATTGTGCAGTGTGAGAGGATTAGATTTATTTTTAGTAGGCATAAAATATGAACTAGCAAAACACGCCCGCTCTTATTGCGGGCAATATAATTTATAATATTAAAAAATAATTAAAATTTTTAAATAATTAATTTAAAATTAATTATTAAACTATGGATCTATAAGCATACATTTATAATTTATGACCATAGATCTATGCAACGTGTATTCTTATAGGTTAGAAAGAATATTTTGAGATTGAATAAGAAACCTTCTTTATCTAAAAGTTTAATGTGTGGATAGATGTGTTGAATGTGTTGGACTCTATATTTAGATGACTAAAATAAAAAATTTCTCCAAAATCCCTAAAATCTCTTCTTAAATTAAAATTGAAATCGAAATTAAGCTTCAATTTTGCAATCAATTGCGAAATTAGAGTTCAATTTCAAAATCGAATCATACCTCTATAATATATAATAACTAACAAAGCATGCCCGCGCTAAGCCTAGGCCCAGAAATAAAAACACGTTCAATTTGTGGCTATTTCATGATATATTAATTAATTAAAAAATAAATATAAAATAAATAAATATACCATTTATTACGGTTCAAAGCATGGCCAACCCGACATGTACACAAAGTAAATATTACTTTTATATAAATGATTACACTTCAAGCCTTATGTAAATTAACATTTGCAAATTTACATATGGTCCGTCTTTAGGAATTAGAATATGAGACCCACTTTAAAAAAGTTTATTATATGTGAAGCCCAGAAATATAAACCACTATCAATGATCTATTTTTAAAAATCACAAACATTAAACATTTCCTAACCATAATAGATATATTAAAATTCTAAATCCACCTAAAGAATACTCATTTTAACCTAGTTGGATAAAGTTATTGAGCAATGTGGGTTTTTTCATCTGGACTCTTTAAACACCTATCCATAATAGATATATATTAAAATTTAAATTCACATAAAGAAACTTAACAAAAGTGGATTTTAGATTGATTGATAGAACTTATCTCTTGAAATTGATTTGAGATCTAATTTCTCAAATTGATTTGAAATTAGAGTCCAATTTTGCAATCGATTGCGAAATCGGACCCCAATTTCCAAATCAAATCCTAAATCTATAATATATATTAATGGGTTTGAAATATCTGTGAATATATGCTTAGCTTTTAATAGTGAGAATAAGTTAGATAGACTGTTTATAAAAATAAATCCGTTTAAAAAAAAAGATGGCATAAGCAGGGAGGAGCTGTCATGAAATCTTTTTAGCAACAAGTTTAAAAATTGGGTAATTTTTTGTAATCCATGAGTGCGGTTGGGTTGTTCTGAAGAATGACTGCGGGTAAATCTTGACAACTCATGCATTTGCATAAATTGAATTACACTTTAGGAGTTGTTGTGCTCATTCCCTTGATTGACTATACCTAATTAGATTTATAGGTAACTATAGTTTTCTTCTGCCTTGAACAACTACAAGTAATATAATTTGTAGGTAAGTTATAGGTAAAATGATGACAAGGCAACAAACTTTTGAGGTCCAAAAAAAGCCCATAGTCACACACCCAATTGTCAAGGGGAACTTACCTATGCATACATCTACGTCAAATTCTAACCAGCTAGTGGAGAGCGACTTAAGTAGCATTTTATTTTCACATTCATTATATATATATATATTTATTTATATATATATATGGAAAGTTTCAAGTGCATCTATCGCTCACCATAGGGTGAGGGCACTTTTCCTTTTTACACATGAAGACAAGGAAGTGTACCTCACCTTATGTACTTGAAAATTCACTTTTATATTTGAGAATTCTCATTTATGAAAGTATCCCTCACCCTATGGTGAGGGATGGATGCAGTTGAAAATTCCTCATATATATATATATATATATATATATAATATAGGTAGATGCTCCTATTAGAGATATCTCTCACCTTATATGAGAGATTGGGTGGGGCCCTCACATCCATATCCAATGTCACCAACTTAAATGTGAGGGCCCTCACTCCTATCTCTCATATAAGGTGAGAGATATCTCTCGTAGTAGCATCTCTCATATATAGAGCAAGACTCTTTTAAGCTCAAGCTTAAGAAAAAATTTCATAAGCTCATGTTTGTGGGGCCTACATTTGGTCAATCCAAATGAACCAAACAAATTACTCCCGTAAATTGCACATGCCTACCAACTTTCTGTCAAATCCGAATTTACTGGACCATTGGATTGACTATGTATTGATCCAAATGGACTATTGATCATTAAACTTTTGAGCCCATATGGAGATGATAGAATCATGGTTGGGGCTGATTTTTTGTAGAGAGGGGGATTCCAAAGAATCCTTGAAATCCGCCCATCTTCATCCCCATGCGGGTCCCTAAGTGGGCCCCACCACATACTTGAACTTACATTATCCTAAGCTTGAGCTTAGGAGAGCTGCCCTCATATATATATATATGTATATATATATATATGGGAGATGCTCTTATGAGAGATATTTCTTATGTTATACAAGAGATTGGGTATGGGGCCTTACATCCATATCAAATGCCAACAGCTTAAATGTTAGGGCCCCTACCCTAATCTCTCATTTAAATGAGAGATATCTCTCACCTTAAATGAGAGATTGACATTGGATATGGATGTGAGGGCTCCCACCCATATCTCTCATATAAGGTGAGAGATCTCTCATACGAACATTTCTCATATATATATATATATATATTCTTTATCGGTAACCGAAATCTTGATTAAAAGAAGGAGAGAATTAATACAAAATGAAAAACAAAAAGGAGGCAAGAAAACAAGAAAAGAAGAGGAGACTAAAGGTTACAAGAGCATTGCACCCCGCCCATACCCTAATTACATAATGAAACCCTCCCAATGATGGTTCTCTCCACCCCCTTGCTTGGCTAGCGCATCGGCCATTCGTTAGTCGTTCTAAGCTCATAGCGAAAGACAACATTAATGGTGAAAGCTCGAATTTCATTAAAGAGGAATTGAACTTTTCGAGGAAAAGACTTCCTATTAAACACCCATGCAAAGGCATTTGATGAATGACTCTCCACAATAAGATCACCCTAGAAACATCTCGAAAAACATTGGACTTCCAAAATAGCCAAAGCCTTCGCTTCATTAGAATCACAAACACCCACATGCTTTGAGACCGTAAACAAGACCTCCCCCTTGTTATTCCAAAGTACCCTCTCATTCATTATATAAAAAATAAAAACTGTAGACTTCTATTTCTATATATAGTATCAATTTATATTGTTTGATGTGGAAATTTTTTAAAGTGAAATGTGTTTCTATCTCCTGAAACTAAATTAAACAAAGAAACTTAGATTGTTTACTCTCGAGTTTGAATATAAAAAAAATTGCTTTAACCTTAGAAGAAAATATATATATATATATATATATATATATAAAAACATTAACATGGAACAATGAAAAAATTATTCTGCATCAAAAGGCATTTTTATTTTTGTTGAACACAATTGTGGGGGAACAAGGAAAAAGACAATTTGAAAGCCATATTCAACAATCCCTTAACTTTAACGTTGGGAAACCAAGTTGCTTAGGAATGTTGTTTGACTAGTAAGCCTAAATGATTATAAGCCTAATACCCACCACTGATGGAAATATATATATATATGGGGCCACTTCTACTAAGCTCAAGTGTGTGGTGGGGCCCACCTGGGGACCCATATGGGGATGGGGGTGGGGGGATTTTACGGACTCCCTGAGATCTTCCTCTTCGTAAAAAATCAGCTCCAACTGTGATTTTTATCATCTCCATATGGACCCAAAATTTTAATGATCAATAGTCCAATCGGATCAATACATAGTCAATCCAACGATCCACTAAATTCGGATCTAACCGAAAGTTGGTGGACATGTGCAATTTAGAGGAGTAATGTATTGATCCATTTGTCAAAAGGTAGGCTCCACAGGCATGAGCTTACGAGATTTTATCCTAAGCTTGAGCTTAAGAGAGTCTTGCTATATATATATATATATATATATATGGTAGAAACCCCAAGGGGTAGCTTAGTTGGCCTAGGACCACGATTTGCTCCCGGAGGTTGTGGGTTCGAAACTACGCTACCACACTAGGGCTACAGGGGATTTACCCGGCTTCCCTCTGGGCCCGGAGGGATTAGTCCAGCCCAAAGGGTTGGGAACCCTCCGACAGCAAAAAAAAAAAAAAAAAAAAAAAAAAAAAATATATATATATATATATATATATATATATATATATATATGGTAGAAGAGATTTTGACCCAAGTGCGGACCATATATTGTTCATATGTGGTCAAGCTTTATGAGGTTCAGTTGACCGTTCCTTCACCCCTATATGTACATTCGCTGAAAATCAGGCTAGAGTCACCATTAAATTATTGAACAAGAAAATTGTATTATGTAAATTGTTATAATTTAAGGCCATTAAAACAAAAGACGGGAAAATCTAATGAGGGGTTATAATATCTTCCCAAACACCAGTCCATGGTTTCTTTCAATCTCCTTACTCCCAATAATTTGAATGCTTCCTTGTGTGCTCCATGAGACTTGTTTGTACAATAAAAGGATTTCACACTCAGTAAATTTCTACGCTCCAGTGAGAGATGAATTCATTGTTCAAATTCTTACATAGGAAATCAAAATCCTTTATATTGATGAATTTTAGTTTATTTTTTTGCCTTGTTGAAAAGGAAAATGTGTCGCATCAAACAATTGAATAATAGGTTACGTGCAAAATCAAAACAATTTCCCATTCTATCTCTTAAACTTCTCATCACACAAAGCATTAGTCCACTTGCAGGAAAAGATTCTACACCTCATATGATCATGAATGCTTGATTTTGGCTATTCTTCTGCTTTAACTTCTTCTTTTGTTTTTTTGGCTTCTTCTATTTGCAGTTGCTGTCGAACATGTGAATGGCTTTTGCTGCCAAAAATAAAGGTACATGTATGTAAAGATTTGTGAAATAAAGTTGTAGACTTTAGTTGATTGCAGCAATTTTCAATGTCAAAATACAATACCAGAGAATACCATGTCTTGCAACTTGTGTAACAAAAAGAACCAATAATAGTTAAATCCAAAAACCGTCGTTGTATTAGGCATAAAAATGTGACAGCTGATAGAATATCTCAACAGCTTAGGAAGTAACGGATGATAAGCATGTTTGAACAACCATTTTTTATTTTTTATTTTGGTAAATAATGTTTGAACAACCATTAGAAAAAAAAAGAAAAAGAAATTGCTGTTCCTCATAACGAGGACAGTGATACACATAGGGCAAGTGTTATGAAGGCCCAATACTGCTGTAACGGGATTGATGTCAGCATCCATATGGTTTGGTAGGCATTTCTTTTAAAGTCACAATCTCAGCCAATGAAACTCTGAAGCATTTTTTTTTTAATTTTTTTAACGCAAGGTTCCTAGTCCTTTTGAATCAGAATAATTCTTGAAGGCCTAAGAGAGAAAGTTGGATAAAATTCCCTTATGACCCCCGTGTAGTAGTACAGTTTCGAACCACAACCTTCGAGTGCAAGTGATGGTCCTAGGCCAACTGAGCTACCCCTCGAGGTTCCGTAGCACTTATTAAAATACGCATTTGAAGGGTTTGAACATAATTTATACTCTAGATACTAGTCCTTAGGTCCTACAAATTAAACTTTGGCGTGTACCGAAAGACTCAAGTCTTGTTACACCCAAACCTGGCAGAATCAAGGTTTTGGTAAAATAGTTGATCTGGGATGGAGAAGTTTTAGCAAAAACACATCCAAATCAAATATTTTACCGTTGAAATAATAATCTGATAATTGAATACACACCCATTGTTTAGGTCATATGGCCCATCAGCGGTTGGTGCTTAGTTGGAGTGTTTATGGGCCGTTTAGTCCGGACCGAACTTTGTCTGACTCGGCCTGTTTAATTGTGGGCTCAATATTCTGATTTGTATCCAATTGATGGGCTTGAAAGTCAGGTATAGCCAAGCCCTTTTGCAAAATTATATAACTTATTTGTGTTAAATATGTTGGGTCAGTTTGGGCCTTTAAGCAACATTTGCCAAGCAATTCCCATTTAATTATCTGTTCGAAAATTAGACCCATGCTATCGTATGCAATGGCGGACCGATGACTGTCATTTGGGTGGTGCGGGCAATGGTCAAGTTAAGAAGTTAAATAAAAAAATATTTTTTTTAATATTATTTTAAAAAAATTTCGAATCTCATAGGTGCAATTGCAACCGCGTTGTAACACCTAGGTCTACCCCTAGACCCATGTGCATAGCTTTGGCCTCTTAGCACAGGCCAAATCCAATCCAATGCAGGTGGGATCGGATGAGTGGGCAGCACCTCCCATCTTTATTCTCTGAAAAGCGACTCAATTTTCTTCCTGCAGGTCAATTTTTTTTCTCTAGTCTGGTGTGGGGCTTTCTGCAAGGAAAGAAAACAAATCTGAACCAACCTGCATTGATTCTGAAGAAACCATTTTACTATTGAGAAACTGCTTTTCCACCCTCATGAAAACAGAGTTCCGGAAGGAAACTACACTGGGTTTGAAAAGTGTGCTCAGATAATTAATTAGCATCAACACCTATGTTTCTTGGGATAATATCAAAGCTGGGCAGACGTCATTGAAAATAAAATAACATACTAAAATAAACTCGAACATGACTCAAGGAGTCACATCGATTTTTATTATATTATTAAAATATTGAAATTTTACAAAAAAATTAGAAATATTGATATAAACACTAATATACTTTTGACAAACTCTATAGGGTGCTACACTAGATTTTAAAACCTTTGATGTTGATGTTGATGTTGATGTTGATGTTGATGGTGATCCATCCTCTACTTAATGTTAAACAAGCTTATTTTTCATTACCTCCCATGAATTATTATAGGTAAAACCATATCACAAGACAATATAGTTGGATGAGTTGGTAAGTGCAGTAGGGTTGGGTTCATCATGATTAATATTTTTGCAATACTAATACTTGGAATTCGGTCACCTTATAACTCAATTTATCTTCAAATACAAAATTACATTATTCTTTTTTGTTAGATGGATGAGCAGTAATCTACCTACTTAGGAATCTATCCTTGGCCAACGAAGAGGAGAACTAAAGGGGCGGCTAGGGGTGGAGGGGGGCTAGGAGTGGCCATGCCGCCCTCTCCCCTCCTAAATTTCAGAAAAAGAAAACCCCTCATTCTTAATGTAAAATTCAGCAGTTTTTCTTATTTGGCCCCTCCTAGATTTTTTTTTTTACAATGACCCCTCCAAGGGTTTTTTCCTGGTTCCGCCTCTATGTGCAGCCATGTGAGACGAGAAACTCTTGCCACTGGGGTGCTTGGGTTTCTCAAAATTACATTAAATTGGTTGCTGCAAGAGGTACAAAAGAAAAGGGTATGGTAACTCATATTAATCCAAATGCATGACTTGATACTAGTACATGAAGTGAGGTCCTTGAACTCAGTTACAGAGATCCAAGCGGACCCAGTCATTCATTTCAAGATGTTTTCTTAGTTTGGTAATTGCGTGGTTTGCAGCTCGATTTAGTCAAAACTTGGTTCCTAGAAAATCAAATTGCTTCAGTTGGCTGACATTTTAATGTGACTAACTGAATTTTTTTTTTTCAGACCCTTTGCCCTCATAGTCTGTCGATCTTGGCTTGGAGTGGGCTCAATCAACATTGGACAGACTGATCTGGGCCTGAGTTTTCAGACCCAAAAATTAATAAGCTGGAACTGGGGCTAACCCACTTACTGCTGCACATCAGCTAGGCCCAGAAGGGGAATGTCTCCCAAGAATGTTACGGCATGAGGATGTCACGGTCATCATAGTTGGCACCACCTTTAAATTCAGCAGAGCCCCAATTTTTTGATGGTCCCATGCCTTGTTCAGGTGAAAATCTCACAGGCCCAGAATAGCTGACTTTAGAATAAGCCCGTCCCAAAAGCAATACAGGCACAGTTCAATATCATGCCTGATGACAATATTTTAGGCCCCTTATAGCCAATGGGTTGTCTTAAAATTAAGGAGTCTTGAGTAAAAGTAGATTGGGCCCATGCTACCCTTAGCCTGGTCAAGTATATCCGTTGACTGTAGGTTTAAAATGGCTAAAATAGGACTCATGTCCGGTTACCATCTCCATTTTCGACCATGAAAATCTTCGTGGTCTCGTCAATTGACTTAGAAAGACGCACATTTAAAAAACAGAGGGAATGATAAATTCTAAGTTAGTGAACTTATTCGTGGAAGAAATACTATCAGAAGGAAGACAAATAGAAGAAATCTTGGGTTATAGGGGTGACCCAAGTACAAAGGTTCTTGGGGCTTCAAAACCCACCCAGACCTAAAATGTGTAAAATTTTCTAAGAACCCCAGCAAATTCTAAAAGTTAATGTTTTTTACATTTGGTGCCCGGGCCCTTCCCCCCAAAAAAATTTACATAGAGCCCAAAGAAAATTTCTTGGGTCCACCCCTGAATGTATATTACATAATTTTAAGCCCAAATCCATATAAGTCTAAAAAAAAGAAAATAAAATAAAAGTGATTTCGATTTGCATAAAATTAATCAAAACTTAGGTGACTGGCCAAGTCAAGACTCAACTATCCTAGTTTTTCTACTAAGTGAAATCTTGGGGTGTGGGATAACTGGGGTTAGAGATGTAAATGGGTCTTCGATTCTCCGATTATCTGGAAGTTCTGGCCCGTTAAAAACTGGGTCTAGGTCCTTATTTAGGCCCCGATAAGTAAATGGATCAGATTCCGGTTCTACCTTGGTTAGGTCCTATGGACCCGAGACCCAATATATTATCTCAATTTTTGAAAATCTATTCTAAAAATCATGTTCTTTTAAAATATCATTCACTACGTAGACCGGGACCCAGATCCAGACTTGTACCATATATGGTTCGGAATCCGGTTCAGGAGCCAAGAAAGTGGATCTGGATCGGAAGCCAATTCCACCTTATCCTTAAGGGTTCCGAACCAACCCGTTTACCACCCTAAGTGGGGTGGATGTGTGGGTGTGTGCCTGTAGTCGAGCTTGGAGTGCATGTGTGCAGCGTGTAGGACATTCAGACATGCCTCTGAACAGTCGAACCAATTCTATGAATGTTCTGAAAGGGATACCCCACCTGCATTTGAACTTGGATGACCAGAACGATATTGAAATTTGCAACTAACAGACCCACGCAACGAGATTCTGAATCGTTTGAACGCAGTCGTTATAGCCAATGGCCAGGTATGAATTAAAAGCTTAGTTACACCACCCCACAAACATCCCAAATCAAAATCCAAATTCAAGATTTCTGATCATTTTTTTTTATTTTATCTTCTTGCTTATTTAATGCTTGTTTCTACAGTCCACCTTTGTTTGTGGCCCATTTGTGGCTGGTGATCAGATGAATGAGTGGTTATGATCCCATTAAAATTACCCATAATAAATCAATACTTTTTTTTCAGGTGATTAAAATCAACCGGATTCGGAAGCAACTGAATGGCAATGATGAGAGGTATTGCTGAGTCATTGACCCCTTTTTTAATTGAAGACAGGTTTTCACGTGTCCTCAGAAAACTGGTAGGTTAAGATAATACATAAATTGGTCTGTTGAGGTTCTTACACAACAGGCATTGTCATTTGCCTTGCAAGCAATGTTTTTTTTAACCTAACAGGAGATTAACACCTTCCACTTAAATATTGATGTTATAGTATTGGAAGTCTATCAATGGCTTAAGGCATGTTATTGTTGCCCATAAGATTCTTAAGTTGATACGAAATGCCTATTAAAATGTGCATTTTTCATTAGTTCAACTATCCTTTCGTTTGAAGTCTTAACATAGAAGTTTGACCATCTATGTTTATTGATCCATGTATGTTTCGTTGGGCTTGAGGCGCTGTTGGATATCTCAGCCAATAATCCTAGTTTGGAATGCCACCACTTGAATTAATGGCGTGTTCAAAATAGGCTTGAAGCTTGATTTAGTTATGAACACAAGTCCTAACACTGTCACCACCAAGGTTTTTCTTGCATCCTCTTTGGCTTAATCCAAGTCTACTTCATAACCAAAGCACAGTCTCATGTTTATAATAATGTTTATTTTTATAATTTTCATGAGGGAACTTGTTACTTATCTCAACATTAGGAACTTCCAATGGAGTCCTCTTATAATGGATGTATCCAAATCTTTACACACACCTGCCCCTACATTTATTAGCACCCACCCCAATTTGACATCCATCATACTAATATCCAGAATTGAATTGAATCATAGAAAAAAATGCACTTTATTTGAGGGCGGTTGAGGTCTCCAAATCATTGAATAATAGAAAAAGATGCACTTTATTTGAGGGTTGTTGAGGTCTCCAAATCATGGGTAAGGATAGGTTGATTGGGACCATTTTAAGTCTACACCTTATCCACACCCTATCCATCTCCCTTCTCTTCCCTTCCCCTATGATTTGCATATATTTAGGTGGGCCCATTACAAGAGTTCCTTACTTTAAAAGAGGGAGGATCTGATTCCCTGTAGAATATTCTGCACATAAAACGTTCCATTATACCAACTTGGTTTTGCGTTGGTCCGAAACCTGCACTGATCTGGCCAAGTTGCACCCCAACAAGGGAGGAGCTTTCTAGAGATCATTCTTTTTTAATTTTTTTTTAAACATGGGAAGCCGCTGACCCCTCTTTGGTTGATTATTGGTAAACCCACGGATACATAGAACCACCCACTAGCTCTATATATCGGGTAAACCGTTAAATAATTTAAAGGCAGGACTTTCAGGTTAAAACTGGACTTCCTAACAACACAAACATTTCAAGTGTGGGAGATCATTCTCTCTTTGGCTAGCTTTCAGCACATTGAGATCCCACCACAATTTGATTTACGGCATTAAATGAGCTTTTTCTTATTTTCTTATAATTCTTGTAAGCATTTTATATAAATTATGTTGTATACAATTCATTGTTTTCTCTTAATTGGGAAAGAATCATGAATAGTTACTTGCATTCGACAGGTTATTTCTACAATGCCAGGCTTCCTCAAATTTTCTTCATTATGCCATCGTGAGCTCATTTTCTTATGGAGGTCTTTGTCTTTGTAGCAGCAGAGTATGAAACTTCCAAGTATTCCATGAATAAGGTTTTTTAAGGATTACTTTTCTTGTGGCCACTGTCAGCCATCCAATGCATGTAATCTTTCTGAGTTAATAGTGTCTCTGGGTGTATTCCATATTGCAATTCTTTTAAATATTTAAGCAGAGTGGATGGTTATCATTATTAAATTCCTTTGTTGCGGGTTGTGCTGAAATCAGAAATCACTATTAGGTGGACTGCTTCTCTGACCTTTTTAACTCAAATTATGATCCACTATTGTCAATTGTCTCTGATAATCATTTGAATTGGTGGGGGCAAAACGTAAGTAAGTCGGTATTCCATTTGATGTGGTTTTCAAAGTTTTTCATCATCCCAGACACATGATGGAGTCTATACTCTATAGCCTTCTTGCCTTAAAATATTCAAACTGCATCCAATCAGGTACATGTCCTGTTTTTGTGTGTGTGTGTTGGTGTTGGTGTTGGTGTTGGTGTTGGGGGGCGGGGGGGGGGGCGGTCCTGAATTTTTCAGGGCCCAGGGCAAGAGTAAAAGTTAGGCCTCTTCAGCCATCCTATATGATAATATCATTGGTGGGTCCCACTGATGTGAAAAATTGGCAATTGGGGAATTAAAAATCATTGGTGGGCCCCACTAACAAATGAGAAGAACGGGTGTAGGGCTGAAGGCTTGATGATCTATTTGTAAAAAAAAAAAGCGCTAAATCATCCCAACACTGGACCAGATTCTCTCAGAATTTCAGCCATCAAATATAAAATATCATTGGTGGGCCCCTCTGATGGATGCTCAAATAAGTGATGCAATAAGCACTCTCAGATGATTTGATGATGGATCTATTGATGTCCAGGACGATGGAATCCATTGGATGAGCCCTGCCCTCATCAAATGATTGAAAAAAAAAAAAAAAAAAGTAGAAGGGATTTTGGGGATTTTGGGCCCCCTCAAAAAATGGGCCCGGGGCAAGGGCACTTACGGCCCTTGCCCAGGGCCGGCCCCGGGGGGGCGGGGGCGGGGGCGGCGCGCATATTAACTTCAACAATTAATAATTTTGATGTTAACTTTTTTTTTTTCTTTTTGGTTGTTTCTCTATGGGGAGGTCAAGTGGATTTCCTTTGTATCACATTATTGCTAGAAAGTCAGCATCTCGCAGAAGTTCTGGATCTCATATGGATTATAGATTGCAATTTGCAATTGATTCTTCAAAACTTTTAAAAACCAATCTAGCAGAAACTGTTCTTGAGTACACCTTGATTTGTGGTTTTAGGGACAAAATAAATAGCATGCTCACCAATTTGTTCAGAAACATCAAAATTATAATGGTTAATGGTGATAGCGTACAAGCCTTTTTTATACAGATGATCTGATGGGCTAACTGTTGGTGAGGATGTCCCAAAAATTTTCCTTTGTTTTCCTGTTTATTCTATCCTCTTCTTAGCCACTTTATTGTAGTACTGATCATGGATAAGGAATTAGGAAATTCCAGGCTAGAATATTTTCTAGTCAACCACAATCCACAACCAGGGCCTGGACCATAGAACCACTAACCCCCACATCTAAATTGCATGTCCCTGCAACCTATACCCTTTCTGAGGCTTGGTGATGGACTCTGTTTAAGACTCTGCTGTTTATGTGGTAGCAAGTAGCAACAGTTAAAATTTTAATGTTTTAGCATGAACTGAATTTTCTTTCATGATATCGATCTCCTTTCTTTCTTCTCCGGATATCATTGTGGGATCACATAATCCCTGATAAAGAACACACAAAGTTCCAAACCGAAATCCTGAACAAGTATCCCTTGATAGATCAGGCAGGTTTATCGTCCTTTCTTCTAATATCCTAAGCCCGCATTTGGGTGGTAATGAGGTATATAAGGTTGCCAACAAATATTGCAATCACATGAGTCTGCTACCTTTTAATATTGCCCAAAAGTAAGGTGTAGGCCGAAGAGAATTCTCCCACCTGTGATTGGCATGCATCCAGGTCGGCCCACAAGGTCAGCCGCATATGGCTATAAGAGGGCCAAGACCAACAGGACAGAGAACAGGATTCTACACAAACACGCGTGCACAATCACACACTTCATCCATACATCTGTATGAAAATATTTCTGAATCCACGGAGTCCTTATTTTTTCCTTCACCGAAGCAGTGACTCCATACAATTGTCTGATTGTCATAGTCAAGACGTATACTAATCCAAGTTAGAACACAACTAACACAAGCATTTGACATGCCTTTTGTCCAATAAAGATGGAAGATGCTAGAAATTCCAAGTCATTATCAGTGGAAGAAATCTGCGTTCCCAGTATCTTAATTTTATATATGTTAGAAAAAGTTGGCACTTAAAAGAAACTTCTGAGTAGAGATCATCGATCTCTCTAAGCTAATAAACTTGGTGAATTATGGCAGTCAAAGTCCTCAAAGAAGCCCCTTCACCTGGAAGCTCTTGATACAATCATCAAACATTTGAGCCAGAGTCTTGAAATTGGAAAATCCCAACTGTTTGATCTTGCTGGTATCCATGTGATGCGGGTTGTCGTCACCTGTTTGTTGTCCACACCTGAAAATATACCATTTCCATTCAATAAGTTCTTTCAACCCAACTTAAATTTGTTTTCGATAAAACATTAAAAGCATCCATGTAAACTCACTTGTCTGTAATTGGGTAGGATGGATATTTGGCCTTTAGCATCTCAATTATCTCTGACCAATGAGCAACTGTATTCGAACATATGAGTCTGCCTGTGACTCTACTGTCCTCCATGGCTACAATGTGGCAGGAAATCACATCCTCTATGTGGACAAACCCCACTGTGAAGTTTGGATAGACACTGGCTTCTCCTACACAACATGACATTAGAGATCACAAAAACTGAAAAGTTATTTAAAATTTAATAAACCATTTGTACAAAATATTAGAAGGAAAGGGTCCTTTGTAAGTAGAACTAGTGGTTCAAAAGCATGGTGAGAATGAGCAGAATCGAACTAGAAGAAGGCTACATGTTTCCTTGCATAGTTTGAAACCCCTTAGAATGACAGGGTCATCTTGTGGTCTTCTTATTTGGTGCTTACACTAGTCCCAAAACTGGTGTTTCTTCATATTTGTTTTCTTTGAAATCTTGTTTTAAGGTCTACATGATTATGCATGTCAAAAGAGGAAAAAAAGGCATATATGGGTTATCTGTCATTGTTACACCCCGACCCAAACTAATCATGATTAAGGCTAATTAATTGAGATTAATACTAATTAAGCATTGATAAATGGGTTAATCAAGGTTAATGACTAAAGAGAGACAAATTAGTCTCAAATGATGCATTAAGCATAATAGAATGGACTAAGATGAAATTGAATTGGTTAAAGTGAGTTGAGACTCAAACAAGGTAGGCTAATGATTTTTCCGTAAATACGAGTTTTCACGTATTTTGTCAAATACGGAAATCCTTGATACCAACGCGTATATCTCGAGTAGTACGTTAACTTTCATAATAGACGCGACTCCATTTGACCTCAAATGGATCAAATGAAACTTCATTTGACCCAAAATGTAATTTGACTTATTAAGAGGGGGTTTTTGTGTAAGAGGGTCTTATATTAGAATGGAATGAGTCATTTCCTCATTTCAACCAAACCCTAGATTCATTCCTCTCATCTTCTTCCATTTTCCTTATCAAGCATCAAGAAGGGAGGTTGTGTGTGTGATTGAAGGGGTGCTAGCTTCACCAACTTCATCTTCTTCACCTTCCCTTTTGGTTCATTGGAGATGAAGTGCAAATCTCTCTTCATTAAAGCTAGGGGCTCCTCTAGTTGAACTACAAGTAAGTGCTTGGAGTTTTTAATGAGTTTACAAGTCATAAGGAGTGCTTAGGCATGATTTCTAGCACAAATAGCTTATAGATTTGTGTATTTTGTGTTTTCATGGAGTTAGGGTTTCATTTGGGGGTTTTCATCTCAAAGTCAAACTAAGGAAAGAGGGCTTTTGCTACTAAGCTTCATAGGAGGCAAGTATAAACATTTGCTTGTGACTAGTGTGAATCATTGTAAAAGTTCATTGAGTTTTCCATGGATTTTAGTTTATGTATTTTCCATTAAGTTTTGGAAATTTGTTTTTGGATTGATTGAAATGATAAATGGATGATGTATGAAAGGGGAACATGAAGTTCCATTTTCTTGTAGGATTGAGAATGATTTGAATGTAGAAAAGAGGGGAATGAAAAGGAGAGAAAAATCAAGTTTTTTCGGACCTGCGACTTGTCCCAGGGCCGATCGATCGTATATACAGTCCGATCGATCGGACTGTCATTTAACTGAAAGGTTTTTCGGTCCAATCGATCGGACATACAGACCGATCGATTGGACAGTCCGTAACTGGGACATGATTTCAGGCCGATCGATCGGACCGTGGTACTTTTTGGAACCAATTACGCTTGCTATGGGTATTACTGATATATAAATTAGTGTTAGAGCTAATTATGTCATAATCTAAGATTATCAAGATTAAGGAAATTAAAAGAAAAGAATGGTAACGAATTAAATATTAATTCTTCAAATGTGTTATCTAAACCTGCATAGGTGTTACCTAAGGTTATTTGAATGTATAAACTACTATCAAAGTGATGTTCATCAAGAATAACACGTACATTAAATAACAAGTGTTTCACCTATTTGTTTGGTTTAGAAACTTTGATTGTAAACTTGAATAGAATTGATAGATGTGGTGCGATTTTCGAATCTGACACTACTTAGTAGTTCCTTAAGCTCGTTACTGAGCTGAACTGAACAATACAATAAATGAATGAATTAATGAATGAACAATTACTAAAGGTAACAATGAAATGAATAATGCAGTAGATGGATTTGAGGGCGTTCCGGAACTCCGTGGTGATGCTAGTTGTCCCTGGTCAGGACACTAGTAAGTCCCACATATTCCGATCATATCTATGGATATTGATTGATGTCTTCCATTCGGAAGATGAATCATTCCTTTGAGAGAATATAGTAAATGAAATGAATGAATGAAAGCTATGATAGTGACTATCTTGTAAATGTCTAGTGATCAACTCTTATGTTTACCTATTGTCATTGTAGGAATTATCTAGATTTGTTTAGAATGGTAATTGTTACCAAATGGATTTAATAAATTCAGTATGTGTATTAATATGCGCTATTACAAGATCTGTTTGTACATTGTTGAACCGTCGTGTTCATTAGTGTTATTGATGACATCACGGGCCCGTTTGCCACTGCCGATGCAGCAGCGCCCCCGGTGCCAGCGGAGGAGACCGCTCCGGTTCCTCCAAGAGGACTGAACGAATGGAACGGTCGGAACACCATTTGATATAGGTATTCGAGCGCGCGGAAGAACTATAATATTTTGAGAAATGTTTTCGGAAGTTATTTTGTTAACCACTTTGAGATGTAATTAATTATTACTGTATGGTGTTTTGGGTATACACCGATTGACAAGAAATGGTGGGAATGATACATGTATAAGGATCTTATTCTTTTGTATACATGTAAATCGAAATTTGATAATGTCAAATATGTGTTTCCGCATTATTGTGTATTTGACAGGTTTATTGAAGATGTTATCCCTTGTGAATTCCGTTTTAATTTCGGTTAATTCGGCGTTCAAGAGAGTAAGTATGGACTCACGGTCCGAGGTTATCGTAATTCGGGCCCAGGTCTTGACAGTCATCAACCTCAGTTCTGTGAACTAAAATTAAAGATTTAATCACAAGAAACCATTTTTCAAATGGTTATATATCAATTAGTATTGCATACTCTGTGTAGGGGAGTAGGAAAGGAACAGAGATCTTCATAATCTAATCTTCAAGATTCTGATTCTTATAAAATTGTCATTCCTCTTATGAGCAGTATTACGATCCAAGTCTGAATACCACTAACCTTTCATGTAACTGAGAACCATGCGAAGGGTGCTGGTTGGCTGTGGTGTGATCAAGGGACCCACAATGAAAGTCGGGTTCACCACAACAAGATCAATTCCAGTCTCTTCTGCCAGTTGCCAAGCCGCCTTCTCTGCCAGTGTTTTTGCATATGGATACCACAACTGCATCCATAAAACATTTTAACTCAAAAGGTACAGGTATCTAAAATAAACTCATCCTTATCATGACATATGCATTTCATTGAGCTGCAAGTTGGCAAGAATTCATTCATGGATTACATTGTAGCGTTTGCAGTAGTCAGGATCGCTCCAGTGCGACTCATTGAGAGGGGATGCTTGTGTCATGTCTTCGCGGTATCTGATTGCAGAAGAGGAAGAAGTGAGTACAACCCGCTTGATGGAACTCGCCTTGGCGCATGATTTCAGAACATTCCTTGTGCCTTCTACACATGGATCGATCAAATTTTCCTGCAGCTTCAACACATTCTACTTTAAACATCTGAAAAGTATCAGAAACATGCATGTTTTTACCAGATACTGGCTGAAGGTGCCCATCTCATGTAGTGTCATGCAACTAGCCAGTTGGTGGACCATGGTCTGCAACAATGTCATCTATTTCCATGGGGCCCATTTGGATCATCGTAAACCAAGTGCAATTAACTTGATTTACATGTAAATGAAGATCAATGCGTTTGGAAAAGCCTGAGTCACCTGTCAGTCACAGCTGTTCTGTTCTGTGTTAACCGATTATAGTTAAACTGGTGAATGCAAACTGAGGATCCAAACTGGGCCATGGGTCTTTCATTGAAATGTGTCATGTTGCTTGCCTGAATGTTGGAGTCGTAGGGCACAAGAACAGGTGATGCTGTGTGGAAGACACCATCCACACGGTCTACAGCGTCTTCGAAGCTCCCATCCACCATTAGATCAGCTTTAAACACTTTCAGCCTTTCCTTTGCACCACTCATGTTCCAAAGGAAACCAACCTTCTCAGCATCATCTAAAGATTTGAACAAGTAACAATCTTTTAAACCTGATGTACAGGTTATATATAGCATTTCTGATCCATCCAGTCCTTACATCTGGGGCCCATTTCGCAGTGTTTATAGATTATTGTTATCTCGGGCCCAGGGGCGGAGCCAGGATGTCATCTTGAGGGGGGGGACAAAACTTGAATAAAATTTTATTTCACCAATTATTATAACTATCATATTTTAAAGTTTCCTTTTTGACATAGTTATAAGTTCAACCATGATTTTGTTCCTTGAAAATGCTGGGAGAAGACGGCGTGCAAAATTTTAATCACTGAAGATGAGAGATTAACGGAGAAAAAGAGGAGAAGAACAAAACAAAGAAGGATCACTAATAATATGTGATTTTGAATACACTGCCTATATTTCATAAATATTGGAAGCACCACTGCTCTCTCTCTTTCTGTAACATATCAAACAGTGTAGATTTGCATGAGACTTCTTCACTACAACCTGGACATGCACCACTACAAGATCTTGTATGTCTCAGGCTATCAAGATATATACTCTAAGGAACATGGAGATTATCAATATTCCGTCAATCCACAATATCACAATTTTGCAACAACATTTACTATGTCATTTCACTATACTACTGCATAGCAAAGTCAGACAACTCATGACATTAGAGATTATATTATTAAAGATGAATTTTTCAAAGGCTAGGGGGGCCCTGCTCGGGCCCTCCCGTCAATGGGGGCCCCTAGACATTTATACCAGATTGTTGTGAGTAGCGGCCTACAGTTTTTTTAGGATGATCTAGTTTTGATGATTTTTCAGTGTGTACGGACACTTGAATGCTAACAGTTCTATCATCAACTGACTATGAATACACGTGGAAATGATCGAACCATTAGCTCATGCACAAGTTCCTGAGTACCATTGTAAGGTAAGCCCTGCTCTATTGAAAGTTGAAACTGGCAGCAGGGTTCAAACGCTCTGAGTCAACCCAAAACTTGAAGGAGGACATTGAGTCGAAAGAGACTCAGTCTGCCCAAACTTGGTCAGGCTTACCTTAGTTTCTGGTTGCTCTTCTGAGTCGGTCGAGCAAGACTGATTGTTTCTACTAAAACAGGATCAGACTCTGCATGGACCACCAGACTCAGTGATCTTCCGAGTTAACTGGGGAAGTGGCGTTTTACAAGTATGAGTGTATGACCAATTTCCAGGCCTCTTCATTAGAGATGATTTGACCAGTCAAGACGTGAATGATGGATCTCATTCTTTTCTACCTGTTGGTAGTTCAGTGGTCAATATTCCACACAAGAGGCTGTCGACTGATGGATAGACTGGATTCGTCGAGCCCTTGTGCAATTGAATAACCAGATAGATAGGCAAATTTACATGGAAGACTGCCTGTATTATTTACAAATTACCCGCTTTTTCATTTTTATTCTGCAACCACCTTGCCCTGCAATCAAATGCGAGTTTTGGACCTGTTGATGAAGTCACACAAATTTTACTGTAGAAGAACGAAAACTTTTCTTGATCCAAGCCAATTCATATTAAGTTGAGAGTGGGGATCCTGATAGATAGAATTGACCCAGATTTAACAGCCTCTTCTGCTTTATTCGAGGGAAGTAGATTTTTTATCTTGATAGATAGAATTGACCCAGTTCTTTGAAGCGGACTAAGGTCCAATGGGTGCAACCACCCTCACGTGGATGTGCTTGGGTCCTCCCCTCCTGGCTGTCATGGTTGTTTGAGGATTTTAGAATAACAGAGGCAGTCATTGGTGAAAATAAAAGAAGTAACTGACCTGGGTCTCGCACTGTGGTGCGAACCAAGTAGCCCTTTTCAAGCAAGGCCTTAACCAAGTAAGCCCCTATGAATCCGGTCCCTCCTGTCACACAGAACTCTGCCATCTTTCCTTTCTCTCTGCGCCTTCAGTAGAGATTGATCCTTATTCTGGTGCTGGTGCTGTCTCTCTTTTAACCATCCATTCTTCATTATCATTTTCTGTTGGTTGCTTTTACAGTTGAGGAGTGCGTATGGAATGGGAGAAGGACTTGGTTCGTATTTGGTTGGTCACACATGCCGCATGGGGTCCAAAGGGTTGCTCCAGAAGCATCCAAGGATGAAAGCTAACCAGACCCAAACCCAGGTTCTTGCAATACTCAAAACTTGTTGATATAAATTGTTGTGCCGTTCACTAACAACTCAAATTTTGGGTATTACTGGTTATTAACAGAACCAATCGACCGGAATAGGGAGGCCGACTTAGGACTCAGAAATATTCAAGTTAGAACGAACAAGTCACCCCTCACAGAGACTGGACCCTGTGAAATGTCATGAGGCTAGACCCTGTGAAATGTCATGAGGCCAAATGCGACACTCATCCTACCATTCCCATTAAAATTCAAGAAAATAATGTTTTCTTAAACCATTAAACTTGAAGGTTGGAGATTATGGGGTTAAAATGATCTGATGGAATTGATATTTTGCACACTTCTATGAAAATCTAAGATGAGGAGCCTTCATATACATCTATATATGTCTGGGAACTCACTTCTACGTGACAGTTCTCAAACGTTCACCATTTCATTTAAAGAACAACAACAAATCCACTTTTATAAATGGCTAATAAGGCCCCCTAAGAATTAAGAGCTTGGATAATTTGATTGGGACAATCGATCTACTCCTAATAAACACATATATCTCTCTCTGTGGGTGTGGGTGTGGGTGTGCGCATGCACGGTCTCTGTTTTGCAATGATCCGAATCACAGATTATTTTGATACTAATAGACAATCCACATATATAATGTTTTGGTTTAGGATTTGATTTGGTGATGGATTAGTATCTTGGCACTCTTAGAATCTCGAACTAGATTTTTAAAATCTGAGATTCATATAGCTAATGAATCCGGAACTAAACCTGGACCAATGATATAACAGCTTAGAATCTTAGATCAATAAATCAGAAATAATTATATATATTAAAGCAAGTGGAGATTGCACATTTTTTTTTGTTAACAATATTATGTTGTTTGGTGTGATGTATTTTCCTTGCATAGAAGAAAAAAATGAATCATTTTTCCTTCATAGAGAGGACTTTAATTTTCAACGAAAATACAAAATTTCATTCTCACGAGGAAATAAAAATCTGCATAAACTATAATCCTCTTGTTGCACAAAGAAGTCCAAATGGGGTGGCTTTGTTTTATTGGGCTTTGAAATTATCAATGGGTAACAAAACCTTGAAGCATTTCTTATTACTAATATTATATCTATTAACAAAATTCGCTTTTCTATATCTTCTTTAGTAATTATTGTCGTTATTATTATTTTTATGTTGTTGTTGAATGGATTTTTTAGCTTTATCTTTGTAATAGTTTATTGTTGATGTTAACTACTTGTATTTGTGATTGAAGATGTGTTAACTGTTTTTATATAAATATATATATGAATATATTTTTATATATTTATAATTAATTTTGATATCTCATAAATTCAAAATGTAATATCTTACTCTTTGCCCAGGGCTAAGCATGGGAGCGTTGTTGCTAGTATGTATATATATAAAGACACACAGTGATACGCTACAAACCTTTCCGAACGTTTTTAGCCAATAAAAGTGTAACACATGTCATCAATGATACACATTTCATATTCTCTCTTCTATACATTCTCCTATAAAGGTAGATCTTTTATAGATTTTCTTTAAAAAAAATACCTAACAAATCATTAGCTATTAGATAAAGACAGAAACTCTCCTCTTTTAAGATATGGAAGTTTTTGAGAATTTCTTGCATGTATCAGCAGACCACATTCATTGGAAAAGTGCACGACCATCGAATGGTTAGATCCCCAAGCTAGTCGCTGGTTTGGCCTACGAAATCATGGGCCATGATTCCACCACCTGAAAAATGAGTTAAATCCCCTCAGGAACAGTTGGTGTGTAGGATGTAATTAGATAATGAATGAATAGCAGTCACACGTTTTTTACCATTGACTGATAGGTAGGAAGGTGCCTCACCCACTACAGTACACAGGATTTACTTGCTATTTGCAAGGAAATTAAAGTTTACATCTACCACATCTCTAACATTCCATGTCTTTTTCACTTCTTTGGCTTTCTAGACAGTATTAGACAATTCTTTCTCACGCAGCAATCCAAGACCATACAAATGTGACTCTTGTAATCCTAACAAAAGAGGCTATTCATCCATTCTGATTCCATCAAAAGTGTGGGTCCCATCTTCAACTTGTGGATCCTCCCAAGACTGATCCAGACCAATCATAGATTAGTCCCCATTTGGGTTAGACATGCATGGCCCAATAGTTGCACAACTAATTAAACGGTCCAAGTTGCTTGATTGATGAAACTTCTACTGTGCTGCTGAATGTGATAGTTTAATTAAACTTGATGCCCCAAGATTTTTGTTTGAGGGGGGCTTGAGAAAAATAATATTTTTTTTATTCAAAATGATAACCTGAATGATGAATTTTAGTGACGGCCAAACTCATGTGTCGTCTGAGTTTTAAGGGCTATTAAAAAAATCACACTAGTTTTTTATAACACCATATGAGATAAAGAGCCAACACTATATCAAATTCTCTATTCTCGTTCTTTTATCCTTCTAAAACAAAGCTCTCCTTTTGAAATGAATGAACCCAAGACAACCATTGGCCCGCTCTTCTTAGCCATTGTATATAACTAAGTAATAATATATAATAAAAAAAAAAAGGCCAAAAGAAAGGTATTAATCAGTAGGGTTGAACTATAGTCCTAAGTACTTACTTAAATAAATAAAATTAGATTTGTGTCCAATATTCAAACCCATTTTTACTTAAGTTGCATTATATTAATATAAATAAAGTTTGTGTGTGAATCTAAATAAGCTTCAATTTGAGTTAAAAATCAAGCTTGAAAATGATGCTCACAATGATCGAGCAAAAGACAAGCAAATTAGCAATCGCTATACGAAAGCAAAGAAATTGAACAAATAAGGGGACTTACCAAGAGAGGAGTTTTCAAGAACAAAATGAAAAAATGGGTAGGGGCGGCGCCGCGCCACAAGGAATTCCTACCTAGAGAGGGACAACAGTAGCACGTCAATGCTAGATACGGAGTGTGATTTGAGGGTCTCTTCCAATTTGGAGATTTTTCAGAGGAAGAGAGAGTTTGGAAAATTTGATGGGAGCTGAATAGTTTTTTAAGTGGGGGCTGGGCTGATTTAGCTTTAGACACCTCATGAGCATTTTTCCAGTTTGGTGGGGGCTTCAGCCCCAGACCACTAGATGTGTGTCCGCCCATGCTAGATGGGTGCAGGATCAATTGAGCGACTTGGTACATTACCTACCCCTTATAAACTAAATGACTGAAGAGAGACTGATCACTGCATGATTCAAGATGAACAGAAAAAAAAAAAAAGCTATTCAATCAAAGTTTTTTAGGTTGTGAATAGAATTGCCTGCTAGTCATTGATAGTGATTGGGAGTTTTCGCCCACCAATCATTAACATCTCTTCATGTTTCCCCCACCATCATGATGTTGAAATATTTGCTTACCTTCATACCTGAAGAACCTATGTCAATCAAGCAAAAGTGTGAAGGTTACTGACCCATCTTAGGGAACTCATTGGTTCATTAAATGTCAGTACGTGTTTTTAACTGATCGTCAATGTTTATATTAAAAAATACTTGTGAATACTGATCAACTCTTTCTATCTGTGACTGGACCATGGAGATTATTTAATACATTTAATATTGAAGTACTTGTTATAAGAAATGAAACTAGGAAAAGTTGTTGAGAGAGAGAGAGAGAGATCAAGAAGGACAAGCTAGCATGGTCCAGCCTGTGTGGAGGGGGTGGTGTATTTTAGTGTGCATAAAGGTCTAATTAGATTGATCATTGGGGGGGTCAAGTGGGCCGCACAAGCTCGGAACATTCCTCAACTAGGAACAACCTGGGCATTCCAGAAAAGCTCTCATATATATGTGGAATTACAATCAGTAAAGTTGTCATTTGGACTTTCTAGGAACGTCAGATCATTGATGCTTCTGGATTTTTCAACATTCAAACTAAGTTAATAGTTTTGAAGTGGTCTTTGTCTATTAATAGTCCTTGCATTAACATATGTAAACCTCATAAAATTGTGAGAACAGCTTTTTCATAGTTTATGTAGAGAGAAGAACTGATTCAGAAGGTGGTCATACTTCTTTGAATTGAATGGTAGCTGGATAAAACATGCTTTGCTGAAATATCTTCATGAACTCTCTCTCTCTCTCTCTCTCTCTCTCTCTCTCTCTCTCTCTCTCTCTCTCTCTCTCTCTCTCTTGTTACCTCTACACCCTTTTGTTAGTTGAAAGTCCAAATCAGATTCACCTACTCACATGGATGGTTAACTACCTTGTTTTTGTCACACTTTCTCTACAAGGATAACACTCACTCAAGGAAAATATGTAATGAAAGAATGTTTTAAGGAAAAATGGGAGGTTAGTAACAAAGACAGTCGTCATCATCATCATCATTTTCTTCAAAGCCCTAGCTCATTGATCTGGGCCAGTAATAACAAAGACAATATCCAAGTGTTTGATTCGTGTCCTTATAATTGGAAAATATAGTATCAAGCTACAACACCTTCCACCACACTAAAATAGACGGGGAAAAGCAGAAGAAGAAAAACCCCAACTACGTAGCTTTCTCCGCCCACAGTTCTAGTCTTCACTACTTCATGACCTTTACTGTAGTAATTACCAAATACATATGTATGTATGTATGCATTCATTTAATATCAATATAAATGTATATATGAATGGAACTAGTTTTTTGAAGGCCATGAGTAACTATTGTCTTCACCAAATTATCGCAACAATAATTGGCTCCATTCGTTTTTGGAACATAACAAAATTAGTCTCAAAATTTTCACTGTTTATTGCTTATTTCAATCATCATTTTTATCTTTCAATATGCTCTCCTTTTGAGTGTTTGTTGATAAGCAAAGCTTAAGAGAAGAAACAAAGAACAAATAATGCAATTCAAAACCATCCACTATGATCATCAACACATAAGTTATGTTGGGAACACTAAAATCCCCAAAACTCTCTAAGAAGTTGTTAGTCATTCAAGAATCCCATCTAAGCATTCAATCATTACCTACATTATTTCCATTATGTTTCATAACACACGAAGAAGTAGAAGATGTGAGGTATCTGCTACTGTCATCCTCTTAGTCTTAATCGTATCACCATTGTACCTTATTCACATTCAATCTCTCTTGGTCTGATGGGATAATTTATGACATTAATATCGTATATATATGGGCTGGTAGGTATCGAAACAAATAGTTGCCTCGAGACCTTATGCTCTTGCAACTAACCATTTTTCTTAACAACTTCAAATTTCCAAGTCTTCCTTGGTGTATTGTGCATGAAAGTCCCTTGATTGTTTTCAAACATCCAATCCAAAAGAATGGCGTAGAGAAGTCAGCCTGTTACAATACCTTGGTGCTTTTTTAAAATTAGAAAGTTGGTCACCTGCAAGATTAAGTCAATTACACTCATGTTTATCGCTGAGTCAAGACTTATTACATTTACATGGTTGATATACTTGCTTCTGTGAGTAAGCTGCTGGGACTTTGATATAATTGCATCGCTGTTGACGATAAAAGACTAGATTTGGATCTGAAGTACCAAAAATAAGTAGGTTTAGAGTGCTTTCTCAATAAACATTCTTGAGAGAGAGAGAGAGAGAGAATCAGGAATGGCAATCTAGGGATAGTGCACCCTGTGGGGCCTATCAAAACGCATGACAATCATGGGGAATAAGGCAATTGAAAGGTCTCCCTAGGACCTGGCTATGAGCAAAAACTGGAACCATCCAAACATGAAATGTACTTGTTTGAGGGCCTCAAAGATGTCCAATCTTTGGATGTCAAATAAAACTAGACTAGTGTGGAATTTTGCACAATCAATTAGGGAACCTACAAAACTTGGAGGTGTCAAATTTGGGCTCGCAGAAATTCATAGGAAGGGGTGGTGTGTTTAGTATCTGTAAAGGGCTTAGACTGATCATGGGGGGTCATGTGGCCCCACATGCTTGCATCATTCCTCAACTACGAACAACCTGGACATTCCAGAAAATTTCTCATGTAATGTGTAATTACAAACACTAAATGTCTCATTGTGACTTCCTAGGAATGTCTGATCTATAAAGTTTCTGGAGTTTTCAACGCTGCACACTGAGTTATATAGTTTTGAAGCGGCATTAATAGTCCTTGAATTAGCATCTGTGCATTTGAGCTCATGAATTTGTGGGAGTTTTTTCTAAAAGTGTATTTACAGAGAATTGATTCAGAAGGTGTTCATACTTCTTTGAATTGAATGGTAGCTGGATAAAACACGCTTTACTGAAATATTTTCATCACCTATCCTAGATAGTTCTACCTCTTGTTAGTTGAAAGTCAGATTCAGATTCACCTACTCTCATGGATGGCTAATTACTCTTTTTTGGCACACTTTGTCTAAAAGGTAACACTTAAGGAAAAAATATATATAATGAAACAATGTTTTAATGAAAAAGGTACTGGTTAGTAACAAAGACGATCGTCATCATCATCATCATTATTATCGAAGCCCTAACACATTCATCTGGGACCAGCAATAACAATGACATATCCTAGTTACAACACTTTCCACCACATGACTATAAAAAGAAGGGGAAAAGCCAAAGAAATCCCCCCAGCTATTTAGCTTTCTTCTCCTACAGTTCTAGTCTTCACTTCTTCATGACCTTGATTTACTATAGTAATTACCAAATACATATGTATATCTGTGATTATGTATTCATCAAATATCATGAGAAATTAGAATTGTAGCTTGTATTTGCCAAATTAATGCAACAATAATCAGTTTCATTCTTTTTGGGAACATAACTAAATAAGTTTCACAATTTTCTTTGCTTATTGCTTATTTCAATCAGCATTTTTATCTATCAAAATGCTTTCTTTTTTTCTTTTTTTCCCTTTTTTCTTCCTGAGTGTTTGTTGAAATGCAAATGCTTCAAGAGAGGCAACAAAATAACAACTAATGTAAGTCAAAACGACCCATTAATATTATAATCACAAAGACACAAACGTTATGTTGGTGTAAGTGCAGAAATGATAATACTCACAAGATCAGGATGCCTCTTAGGACTTACTCAATACATGGAGGAGATAGATGCGACGGTGTGAACGTGAAAGAGGAGAAAGACAAAGGTCAGAGGACCCTGGCTATGGGCAGCGCAGGGCTCTCCGATGCTTAAGTCAGCAATGGATCGGAGAAGAAGAAGAAGAAGAATTCAGTGTCTATGTCAGAGTGCTTACCCCTTGCTCCCTTTGGCTCGTGCCTTATATATGGAACAGTCTAGGGTGAGTGCCAGTGGGCTTGGTGATGTGACCTGGGTCACATCAGCCCACAAAGTCATTAATGAAGGTCCATCATAGCCCTCTTTGCATTTAATGTGGGTCCGATCAGCCCACAATGCATTTAATGCCAGTCACATTGGGCCTGATCTTGCCCTGATCTGGTGGTGGCTGAAGTCCCATCAGATCCCTTCCTTGGGCCTAGCCACGACAGGGCCGTGGCTGTTAGCTGCAAGCGCAATACTGCATTGCCGAGCTTGCGTTGCCGAGACTGAACGGTATGCGCGGCCGAACTGAATTCTGTTTGGCCGAGACCAGCACGTAGTGCCGAGACCGATATGGATCGGATCGTAGCCGAGATCAAGGGACGTGGTCCCCCATACAGTAGCTAACCGAACACACCCTAGCCGAGACCAAGAGAAACTGGTTCACGAAATGGGCCCCCACACAATAGCCCCTCAGTTCTTGACCTCTAGGGCTCTCTCGGGCACTAGGGTTAAGAGCTGGACTGATCCCCTCCTCTAGGGTTAAGAACCGAACCGGTCTCCCGAGACGGATAGTGCTCGCCTTCCATCCGCTTTTGTTTAAGGGTTCTGATTCATTCGGCGCCAGACGCCGCCGCTGCTTCGTCTGCCAGAGATAATAAGGGGGGCAATAAATGCGGGGCTATGATTAGTATGGGAAGGCGAACCATCAGCGCAACAGCGCCACGCGTTATTGCCTGGTAGGCTCTCTTGTCTTTTCGAGGGGGCGTGCGACGCAAGCCGAGGCGACGTCTCACGCGTGTCCCGCTTCGAATTCCGGAATGGCGCCCATTCCTCCCCTTTATATTCACTTCTGTCTTCTCCCTTTGTCATCTCTGCAAACGAACCTTGTCGAAGCTCTGCTAGAACCTCTGTTCGCCGGAACCTTCACTGCCAGAACCACCTCCGTCGCCTCCTAGCTTCGTCCAGGACTTTCTCTAGGACCAGTGAGGGATCAACGGCGTGAGTTGTGATTTCGCCCGAGTCTGTGAGTCTCTCTGCCTCGATTCTCCTCTCTTCCATTTTGTATTTCTGACCTAAACCCTTCCTAGGATCTCCTCTGTCCCTCAGGTCCTTCCACAGTTCAGACCCCTAGAGATTGTTAGGGTTCCTTAGATTCAGAGATGGGGATTTTCACCCATTGGATAGATTCCCAGTCGGGCCTGGCAACTCTTAGGAGAGTCTACATGATCCCAGACGATGTCCAGATCATGGCAGCCGACCCCTCCATCTACTCATTTCGCAACGGCTGGATGCCGTTTCCCCTGATAGCCGTGATCGAGGGTGGGGTCAGATTCCCCGTGGCCCCCCTTCTTAGGTCTTGCTTGGAGACCTGGAACCTTAGCCCCTGCCAGCTGATGCCCAACGGGTATAAAATCATCATGGGCATCGCCGAGCTGAATAAGATTCTAGACATCGGCCTCGGCGTCCATGATATAGAGGATGTATATGACCTCTGCAAGTCCAGGGAGGGGGTCACCTACTATCTTCGTGTCAAGGCCAAGTGCCAACCCCTCGTCACGGCGTTGGAGGACTCCAATAAATACGCCGGAGATGACCGCCTGCTTGTCTCGGGAAACTGGGAGTTCGGCGAGGCCGAGACCGAAGCAGCCAGGAGGGTCCGAGTCCCTCGACGCTTCGGGACTCCACCGAGTAAAGACCTAACTCCCTGGGTTTCGGATTTCTTCTTATGTTTGATTTCTGCTGCCGAATTCTAACTCGGCTGTTTTTCGCAGGCCTTTCCGAACGCAAGCGCGAAGCCCAGCTGAACGGTTGGAGAAGACACTCACCTTGGCTGAACAAGGTGTACTGCTACCACGGCCACTATACAAGAGCTGCCTACTCTCTTCTGAAGTACGAGCCGAGATACGTGTCTTATACACAGAAATCCGGCAACCCGGAGAGATTTGCCCCCGATCTAGCCGAAACCAGCGGGACCGTGACGGTTGCGGAAGCGTCCGCAACGTTGGCCGTGGTCACGGGCATCCCGCTAAGGGAAATTGAAGAATATACCTCCGGAGCCGAGGTAGACTCTCCGACAAGGGAAGTTGAGAACTACTCATCCGGAGCCGAGGCTGAAGCCGACAATATGGAGAGGCGTAGGCCCGCGTTTCAGCCGCGGAATCTGGCGGACGCCGTCGTCGGTAGCGGTAGACAGGCTGCCGCACCCCGCACTGCCCCGCCCTCCTTCGGGACCATCGTCCCTGCCAGAGTTGAGGCCCGTCCTCCTCCAGACTCGGAAAGCGGGAGGCCGAGGAAAAAGGCGAAGGGGAAGGGGCTGGATCAGGAGGAGCGATCACGGCAACGTTCACCCCAAGCTGTGAGGGAGAGGGCAGCGGACGTGATGCCCACTCCGGCGGTTCCTCTGGTGGAGAGTCGCTCCGAGCCCCAGGCGGCAACGTCCTCGGGTGCCGAACCGGCCGAGTTCAGGCCGGACATGGAGCTGAGGAAGGGGAGGCCCCTAAATGCTGAGGACAGACTGGTGGGGAGCCCAGATGTCATTGCGGCGCTCAGCCGAGCCTGTGCACTCCCCAGGGACATGGAGAGGCACAGGTCGGAAGACTCCCCCCTGCTGCTTATGAGGACCATACAGCATTCCCTCGCTGTAAGTGCCCGACTTCCCTGGTCACAGGTGTTTCTGTCTTTTGATATTTCTTGCTTTCGTGCTGAGTTTTTTTTTTGTTTGCTCCGCTGCAGGCTGTCCAAAGGCTCCAGATAGTCGCTGAGAGAATAACGGAAGAGGACAACCGGCTGGCCCGCCTAGCAAAGGAAAAGCAGAGAGCCGAAGCCGAACTGAAGGCGACCAAGGAGGAGCTGAAGGCGGAGGCGGCCAAGACTGCAGAGCTCAATGCTCAATCAGATATAATGGCCAGCGACCTCTGCAAAGCAAAGTCAGAGAGCTTCGAGCGGCAAACGAAGCTCCAGGCAGAGGAAAAGAGGTCGGCGGGGTTCAAGGCCGAGCTGGAGCTGGAAAGGAAGGCGAAGGAGGAACTTCTTGCATCGAAGGAGGAACTCCTTGCATCGACAAAAGCCGAGGTCGATGCCGCCTTCCTGGAGGGGACTGAGGAAGCTGCGAAAATTTATATTGATCAAATCACAGCACTCAGCCCGAAGCTGTACCGACTCGGCTGCAAGGCCGTGTTGAAGAAGATGGGGGTTCCTGCAGATGATCCAATATATCAGAATCTCCCCGAGCTCGGAGATGAGCCTCTAGATGAAGCCTCGGCCGAGACCCCTGCCACTCCGGCCGAAGTCCCTTCCGAGCCAACGCCCGACCCCGTTGAAGAAGCTCCTCAAGCCGAGGCCGCCGTGGTCGTTATCGAAGACATAGGAGCAGGGCCGTCGACTTGACTTCCTCTTTCTTATAAAATGTAGTCTTTGTTTCAAACTTTTTCAATGTAAGCTCCAGTGTGTATCAATGCTATCAATGAAAGGCCCTTTCTCATATTTGTCTCCTGTGTGGTGTGGCTTTTATTTGCTTTCGTTTGTACGCTTTCCGCAAGTTTTGTGAACATGGATGTGAGCTCGGGCTAGAGTAGACCGACCAGACTAGGGTTCCCCGCGAGCGCTCTGACCCCTTTGGCGAAAACAAAGAATCGCGTCAGGCCTAAGGCAGTGATAAGACTGGGTGCCATTATCGTCTGGTGCCGTTTCGGCTGGTCTACGTGGCTGAGTGCCAACCATAACCTTAACTAGTTCGGCAGCTCGTCTAGGTGGCTGAGTGCCATCCTTAGACATGGGCCGTTTCGGAAACCATCTAGGTGGCTGAGTGCCATCCTTAGATATGGGCCGTTTCGGAAACTCGTCTAGGTGGCTGAGTGCCAACCTTAGACATGGTCCGTTTCGGAAACTCGTCTAGGTGGCTGAGTGCCAACCTTAGACATGGTCCGTTTCGGCAACTCATCTAGGTGGCTGAGTGCCATCCTTAGATATGGGCCGTTTCGGCAACTCATCTAGGTGGCTGAGTGCCATCCTTAGGTATGGGCCGTTTCGGAAACTCGTCTAGGTGGCTGAGTGCCAACCTTAGACATGGTCCGTTTCGGCAACTCATCTAGGTGGCTGAGTGCCATCCTTAGATATGGGCCGTTTCGGCAACTCATCTAGGTGGCTGAGTGCCATCCTTAAATATGGGCCGTTTCGGAAACTCGTCTAGGTGGCTGAGTGCCAACCTTAGACATGGTCCGTTTCGGCAACTCATCTAGGTGGCTGAGTGTCATCCTTAGATATGGGCCGTTTCGGCAACTCATCTAGGTGGCTGAGTGCCATCCTTAGATATGGGCCGTTTCGGAAACTCGTCTAGGTGGCTGAGTGCCAACCTTAGACATGGTCCGTTTCCGCAACTCATCTAGGTGGCTGAGTGCCATCCTTAGATATGGGCCGTTTCGGCAACTCGTCTAGGTGGCTGAGTCCGGCCCTAGACGGTCTTCCAACTCCACACCATTGTCATTATCAAGACGCCAGATCGCTATAAATTGAGGAGAACTGTAATTCCATTAAACCCAGGAGCGTTGTACAAGTACAGAGACTAAAAATAGAATTTTTTGAGGTGTGAGGCGTTCCATGGCCTCGGTAGCGGCCGTCCTTCCATGTCTTCGAGCCGATAAGCCGACCGTCCAGCAATGGAAGTGACTTTAAACGGACCATGCCAATTCGGCGCTAGCTTCCCTTGATTCGGATCTTTGTCCCCTGGGAGAGCCTTCTTGAGGACCAGTTCTCCTACACAGAACTTCCTCTCTCTGACGTTCTGGTTGTAGCCCCTGGCTAGCTGGTGCTGGTAGACGGCTAGCCTCACTGCAGCTGCTTCCCTTCGCTCGTCCGCTAAATCCAGCTCCCTGGCCACATTGGTTTCGTTCTGTCCCCGGTCAAAGAGTTCGGACCTCAAAGTGGGGAGGCCGATCTCTAGAGGGATGACTGCCTCCATGCCATAGTCGAGTGAGAAGGGGGTAGCCGAAGTGGAACGCCTCGGAGTAGTTCTATAAGCCCACAGGACGCTCGGCAGTTCTTCCACCCATCTTCCCTTTGCTTGGTCCAGCCGTTTCTTGAGCCCATCGAGGATCACCTTGTTGGAGATCTCGGCCTGGCCGTTACTCTGTGGGTAGGCTGGAGTGGAATAATGGTTTCGGATGCCGAGCTCCTGGCAGAAGGTCTTGAAAAGTTTAGAGTCGAACTGAGTTCCGTTGTCCGAAACCAGCGCTCTGGGGATGCCAAACCTTGTGACGACATTCTTCCACACAAAATTCTTGGAGTCTCGCTCTGTGATGGATGAAAATGGCTCTGCTTCAATCCATTTGGTGAAGTAATCTGTCGCCACAATAAGCCATCTCTTGTTCCCTGGGGTTCGGTGGAGCGGGCCCACTATGTCGAGCCCCCACTGGGCGAATGGCCACGGACTAGAGAGCGGGCTGAGATCCTGCGCGGGCTGATGGAGAGAGTGTGAGAACTTCTGGCACTTCTCGCACTTCTTCGCATATACCTGCGCATCTTTCTGCATATACGGCCACCAGTAACCCTGGCTGATGGCCCGGTAGGCTAGGGACCTTCCTCCGATATGGCTCCCGCAGATTCCTTCATGTATCTCGAAAAGGAGGTCTTCGACCTTACCTGGATGGACGCACTGGAGGTACGGTCCCGAGAACGATTTCCTGTAGAGCTTGACCTCTGGAGATAGCCAGAACCGAGCTGCCTTGAGTCTGACCCGGTGGGCCTCACCACTGTCGTCGGGAAGCCTGTCGTCCCTAAGGTAGGTGATAATGGGGTCCATCCAGCTCGGGCCGAGACCGATGCATAACACCTCCCGAGGTGAACGGAGCTCAATGCTGGGCGCAGCTAGCGATCCGACTTCGATGCTCCTCTTTCTTCCTGCCTCAACAGCGCTGGCCAAGTTTGCAAAAGCATCTGCGTGAGAGTTTACTTCTCTGCCAATCTGCTTGACTTCGGCCGTGTGGAACTGAGAGAGCTGCTTCTTGGCCAGGGCCAAATACGCGGCCATCCGGTCGTCGCGAGCCTGATAGTCTCCAGTCAGCTGGTTTGTCACCAACTGTGAATCACTGAAGACCATCAGCTGTTGAGCTCCGAGGATATGGGCGCTACTCAGTCCGGCTAAGAGGGCTTCGTACTCGGCCTCATTGTTTGACGCCTTGAAGTCCAGTGTCAGAGCCTGCTCAATGACCAGTCCTTCTGGCGATTGGAGAACAACTCCTGCTCCGGCTCTTCTCGAGGTGGAAGATCCGTCGACGAAGACCTTCCAAACTGGGGTATCGGCATGGCATTGTGATTGTTCCGAACCCGCGGGCGCCTCATGCTCCCCACCCCCCAGTTCGGTGCCGAGTTGGGTTGGTGCCGAACTTGAATCAAACTCGGCGAGGAAATCCGCCAGAACCTGGGCTTTTATTGCTGTCCGTGGCTGATATTGAATCTCATACTGCCCTAGTTCGACAGCCCATCGGGAGATTCTTCCTGAAAAGTCAGCCTTCTTAAAGACGGATTTGAGTGGGTGTTCCGTGACAACCACAATAGAATGGGTTTGAAAGTAATGGGAGAGCTTTCGCGAGGCGCTAACGAGCGCCAAAGCGAGCTTCTCCAGAGGCAGATACCTGGTCTCGGCATCAATAAGGGTCTTGCTCGTATAATACACTGGTTTTTGAACCGTGTCCTCTTCTCGGATGAGGATTGAGCTGACCGCATGATCCGAGACCGCCAAATATAAATACAGGGTTTCCCCGTGGGTCGGGGTTGATAACAATGGTGGTGAAGAAAGGTAAGCCTTAAGCTGCTGTAAGGCATAGTCACATTCTGGGGTCCATTGGAATTTAGAATTTTTTCTAAGAAGTTGAAAGAAAGGTCGGCACTTATCTGACGATTTGCTGATAAAGCGATTCAGTGCCGCGGCCATTCCTGTAAGCTTCTGGACCTCCTTTGCCGAGGTGGGACTCTGCACCCTGAGGATAGCCGAGATCTGATCTGGGTCTGCCTCAATGCCTCTGCGCGTAACCAAGCTGCCCAAAAACTTGCCGGAGCCAACACCGAAGGCGCACTTCGAGGCGTTAAGCTTCAGCCGGAACTCCTTTAGAGTGGCGAAGACCTCGGCCAAGTCTGACAGATGATCCCGCGCCTGCTTGGATTTGACCACCATGTCATCGATGTAGACCTCTACGGTTTTGCCGAGCTGATCGTGGAACATCTTGGTAACGAGCCTCTGGTAGGTGGCTCCTGCATTCTTCAGTCCGAACGGCATCACCTTATAACAGTAGGTTCCCCTGGGCGTGATAAAAGCTGTTTTCTCTTCGTCTGGCCCAAATAAAGGGATCTGATGATAGCCGCGGTAGGCGTCGAGGAAACTCATTCTGTCGTGCCCGGCCGTGGCGTCGATCAACTGGTCAATCTTCGGGAGGGGAAAGCTGTCCTTGGGACAGGCTTTGTTGAGGTCGGTAAAGTCGACGCACACCCTCCACTTGTCAGTCTTCTTCCTGACGACCACCGGATTGGCTAACCATTTCGGGTATTGAACCTCCCTGATAGCTCCGGCCTCAAGCAGCTTATCCACTTCCTCGACGACGGCTTCGGTCTGTGGGACCCCTGTCCTGCGGGCTTTCTGCATCACAGGTTTGTGGTTAGGGTCAATATTCAGTCTATGGCACATTACCTCGGGGTCGACGCCAGGCATCTCCTGAGGTGTCCAGGCGAAGGCGTCTCTGTTCTGCACCAGGAACTGGGCCAGTTCGGACCTCTCTGGCTCTCCGAGCTGGCTGCCGAACAGGAAGAACCGATCTGGGTCCTTTGGGTCGATCCTGACTTCGGCAAGTTCCTCCACGCTTTTCCTGCCTGGATCTTGGCCGAGCTCATTCAGCCCCTGCTCCAGTTTCTTCTCCATCTCGGCCACATTGACCTCCTTGGGCTCTTGCTCCCCGGGTACCACAGCGGTCAGGCACTGCTTGGCTGCCTGCTGATCTCCTCTGACCGTGATGATTTCAATTCGGCCGCTCTTTCCCTCCCATGGAAATTTCAGCTTCTGATGGAGGGTAGAAGGGACTGCTTCCAGGCTGTGGAGCCAAGACCTGCCCATTATAGCATTGTAGGGAGAGGGTGCGTCAATCACCATGAAGGTTGCCATGACAGACGCGCCACCGACCTCGACCTTGAATGTCACTTTCCCCTTAGGATAAACAGGTTTGGCGCTGAAGCCGATAAGGGGAACTCGAGCCTCCTGCAGATCTTTCTCCGTCAGTCCCATCCTTCGAAAACTGTCGAAATAGAGGACCTCGGAAGAACTACCGGGGTCAACAAGGACTTTCTTCACAGTGCAATTTTTCACGCCCTGTTTAGAGCAGTCAAACTTCAGAGTGACGATCAGGGGGTCGTTGTGGGGGAGCTGCACCCCTTCCAGATCGGCATCAGTGAACCTGATCTCGGGACGCTCCCGCCGAGCCCTTTTCTGTGCTGGGCCGAGCTCGGCGGCCATGACCTGCTTGCCGTGAGCGGCTTTCCTGGCTTCGGCACGGGCTTGATTACTCCCCTTGGGTGGGGGCGCCAGATGGATAACATCAATTATCTTCTCTGTCCCGTCGCTGTCGTGACCCCCCTCGTCTCGGCGCGGGGCTCGGGTGTCGGCCCTGGTTTCTCTCCTGACAAACTCTTGCAGGTGTCCATCCTGGACAAGCTTCTCCAAATGCGACCGCAGTATCCTGCAATCTTCGGTCTTGTGGCCGCCCTCCTTGTGATAGGAACAGAACTTCGTCTGATCTCGTCTAGAAGGGTCGCCTTGCATGGGCTCTGGCCAGTTGAAGTACGGCCTGCTCTTGATCTTATACATGATTTTGTGGATTGGCATCTTGAAGACCGTGTTGACCCCCCGATACGTGTCCTCGGATAGCCTGGGCCTTTTGCTCCTTGCCGAGGCGAACGTCTGAGTCCTTGCCGAGCTTGTAGGCACCCAACTCCTGTCTGAGTCACCTCTTCGTCGCTCGTCTCGCCGAGGCTCATTCCTCGGAAACGGTCATCCGTCCTTCTTGGGGGGCCTCTCACCTCGGTCTCGGTTTCTTTGCACGGTCCCATGGCTTTCCCGAGCACGGGCCTGGTCATCCTCTTGGGCGATGTACCGGTTGGCGATGGACATGAGCGCTGCTATGGAAGAGACCGGGTTCCTAGCCAGGTCCTTGCGAAGGTCGCTGTCTGGGAGCAAGGCATTCTGAAATGCGAAGACGGCAACCTCGTCCTTGGAATTCTCAATCTGACTGTAGACCGCCCAGAAGCGCTTGGCGAACTGGGTGACGTTCTCTCCCTGCTTCATCTTCATGGCCATGATGTCTGCATCTGTCTTCGGGAGGACTCTGTAGGCCTGGAACTTCTTCATAAAGGACTGCTGGAGTTGCTGCCAACTCGAGACGGATCCCTCTGGGAGCGCACAGAACCACTTCAGGGGGAGGTCGCCCAAGCTGGAGGAAAAGACTCGGCAGTTCAGATGGCCCTCGTCTCCCCAGACAGACATCCTCTGAGAGAAGTGCCTGAGATGTGTAGCTGGATCCGAGACCCCATCATAGGTGACGAATCTTGGTACGGTGAACTTCTTCGGTAATGGGTACCTCCGGATATCCGGGGAGAAAGGAGAAGCGCCGAGATCAACGGGGTCGCAACAAGCATTGTTTTGGTCTCGGCCGAAGCCGGCTACTTCCAGGTTGCGCTGGACCGTTTCCCTTATGTGCGCGTCCAGCCAGTCCTGATTACGATACGTACCCTCCGGAATGGTCTCGGACGCCTTCCTCGAGTAGCTACGGCTGGTGCTTGAGCCTACATCTCGGGTTCGGTCGTCCCTTTTCCTGTTCAAGCGGTCCCTCAGGTCTTCCTTTGAGGAAGAGATGCGCGTGACGCGAGTAACTCCCCTCTCGTGTTGTGGCGATCGCTGCTGCTGCCGAGATCGCTGCTGCTGGGACTGCTCCCGACGAGTCCGCTGCTGCTGGGACTGCTCCTGACGAGTCCGCTGCTGCTGCCTTGCCGAACCAGTTGCTCTTTCCAACTGCTGCTGGAGCCGGAGGATCAGAGCGTCTCTCTCCTTGATGGCCTCATTCTGTGCTTTAATCTCCAGAGCGGTGGAGTCCAAGTCGTCATCAGGGCTGTAGTCTTCATCCTCAGTATCTTCAACGTCCTCCACCCGGCCCTGAACGTCCTCCGCTTGGCCCGGGGGGCGTGATCCATCGACCATTGGAGACTTATCCCGCTGGTCTCCCCCGGTCAGGAGACCTGTAGGCTGCTGGGTGTCTCCCTTCCCGGGAGCGGACTCCGAGCGGAGGTCACGCTCCTGAACGTTGATCCGGATGAGAGCACGTTCAGCATCGTCCTCTGTGACTGGTTGCTTCCCAGCCCTCTGGTTGGCAGGGGGCGGCCTTGCATGCTTTGTCTTGGAAGTTTCTCCATCCTTCGCAGCTCTCCTCGTCATGGTGTTTAGGAATAGGAATAGGAAAGATTATAGAAGTCTCCCCACAGACGGCGCCAATTGTAAGTGCAGAAATGATAATACTCACAAGATCAGGATGCCTCTTAGGACTTACTCAATACATGGAGGAGATAGCTGCGACGGTGTGAACCTGAAAGAGGAGAAAGACAAAGGTCAGAGGACCCTGGCTATGGGCAGCGCAGGGCTCTCCGATGCTTAAGTCAGCAATGGATCGGAGAAGAAGAAGAAGAAGAATTCAGTGTCTATGTCAGAGTGCTTACCCCTTGCTCCCTTTGGCTCGTGCCTTAAATATGGAACAGTCTGGGGTGAGTGCCAGTGGGCTTGGTGATGTGACCTGGGTCACATCAGCCCACAAAGTCATTAATGAAGGTCCATCATAGCCCTCTTTGCATTTAATGTGGGTCCGATCAGCCCACAATGCATTTAATGCCAGTCACATTGGGCCTGATCTTGCCCTGATCTGGTGGTGGCTGAAGTCCCATCAGATCCCTTCCTTGGGCCTAGCCACGACAGGGCCGTGGCTGTTAGCTGCAAGCGCAATACTGCATTGCCGAGCTTGCGTTGCCGAGACTGAACGGTATGCGCGGCCGAACTGAATTCTGTTTGGCCGAGACCAGCACGTAGTGCCGAGACCGATATGGATCGGATCGTAGCCGAGATCAAGGGACGTGGTCCCCCATACAGTAGCTAACCGAACACACCCTAGCCGAGACCAAGAGAAACTGGTTCACGAAATGGGCCCCCACACAGTTGGGAACACTAAAAACCCTAAAAACTCTCCACAAAGTTGTCAGTCATTCCAGCATTCCATCTACTCAAAGTGTTTCTATCATCATGACCTACATCCTATCATTTTTCACTACACTTGAAGAGTTGACGGAACTGAGGTGTCTGCTACTGTCATCCTCTGTCTTAAATAACATCGCCTTCCCTGTCCCTTATCCATATTCGATCTTTCTTGGTCTGATGGGATAATTTATCCAAATGTCTGTATGTATGAGGCCGGTAGGTATCGAAACGGCCAGTCACCGATGCATAGAGACATCGCGCTCTAGCAACTAACTGTTATTCTCACCTACTTCAAATTTTCCGGTCTTCCTTGGTGGATTGCAGACAAAAGTCGCTTGCTAATTTTCAAACATCCAACCTTGCAGACAGAAGTCCCTTGCTGATTTTTCAAACATCCAACCTTGCAGACTTATCCCTTGCTGATTTTCAAACATCCAACCAGAAAGAATGGCGTAAAGGAGTCGGTTAGTTAATTCACAGTGATTCATTAAAATAAGAAAGTTGGTCAAAGCAAGATCAACTCTAACGTGCATGCATTGTCGCCGAGGCAACTAGACTCATTACCTTACATTACATGGTTGAAACAGTTGCTTCTGTGAGTAAGCCCCCCCCGCGGGGGGGGGGGGGGGGGGGGGGGGGGGGTGGTGGGTGTGTGAATTGATTAAAGCCGTATCACTGTTGGCTATAATAGAGTCTGAAGTTCCAAAAATAAGTAGGTATACAGTGCCTTCTCAATGACCTTTCTTAATATCAAGAAGACAGATTTTGAGGCACATAAAATGTACCTTGTACCATGGACTTAGATTTACTTGAGCTCTCAAGCTCCTTGTTAAAGAACGAAAAAGAGTGAAAAGATGACCCTGAAATGCATGCAAGAGTACTTTGGGCCATGCATTTCAACTTGGATTAGACTTTTCTCTTGACAGTTTAAGTAACCAGTATTTTCTTTGATTAACCATAAAGGTTGCAGATTGGAATGCTTGTGCGCAATTTGTATTTTGTGGTGGGTATAAAAGACTAAATAACAAGCACAAGTCCTATACTGACTGCCCACCACACGAATGGTTCGATGGTTAAAACATCACCCCCCTTAGGACACCACCTACCAGTCCTAGGATTGAAATACATGAGGATCTCCGAAAAAAACCTAATACCAATTTTTAACAACAATAAGATAGAGATCAGATCATTGATGAATCAATTTTTCACGGGCCAAAAAGCATTCAACATACATTTACTTGAAATAATGACCTTGTGACAGGAAAGGAAACAATGTTCAAATTTGAAAAATCTTAAAGATTTAGGTACTGGGCCTATTCATGAAGTCCTTAAAGGTCCTCTAGTTTTCTCATGAGTTTTATTCTAGGGTTTTGTTGTGAAAGAATTTCAGATAATAGGTTTTTCTTCATAAGTTTTGATTCTTATGACCATGTGTGAGAACTGAGAAATTAGATTTAATTAGCTTTCCATCTAAGCAACTTTGTATTCATGATAAAACCACAGTGTTTATTTCAACAATTTCAATAGCACAAAAATGGTAGAAATTTCTACAAAATTCAAAATTTCACATTCACTTAATTTTCCCATTTTCTGTTGAGGCCATAACGGTTTCATTCCCCAGCTTAATGGCCTTTCACTCGACTGTGTTCTTTTACGCAATTTTTTGTGGACTGAAAATCAATCTTCATCGTGTTTCCCTTCATTTGTTGCTTGTGGCCCATATATTAGAATTAGTCATTCTTCCAACAATGAAAAAAAAATGTGAAAACAACCGTACATAAATAAATAGTGTAAGACATTATTTCCTCTAAAACAGCAGCTGATAATTAGAGTCTCAAGTGATTGCAAAATAACAGACATCTAAAAAACCAAATCCCGTATTCCATTAGCTGCTAAACTACATAGCTTGCAGTTGTTGCACATAAATGCTAATCCTAACAGTCTGTAAGGGCTGTAGTTGGTCATTCAAGCATGAGTGCATGACATCTATGGCTACTCCACCTATTCAATCATTTCTGTGAATGGTATACACCAGCACAGTTGTGTCCTTTCTTACAATAAGCTTAGTACTACAATTACACACCAGGTACACCACTTAGAATATAGGATCAAACACAACAGCTGATATGAGGGTATGGAATTGTAATCTTCCACAGATTGCACGGTCATCCCTTGTCGACTGTTAACTGCTTACATACATTAACGGAGTAGTAATATTGTGTTGGCATATCAAGTTTTTTGTAATCGTATGGACTCGATCTGCAGTCTTTAAAATTAACCAACCAGTCTATTAAGAGTTACTATCTGCTCTTCTCACCTACTTCAAATATTTCAGGCAAGAAAGACCATTGATGTCCAAGCATACAATCAATTGAAGAGAAGAAGAGTTGGAGAAGCTGCATTTTGGATTCCTCTTAGTACTTTGGACTCTTCACTTCGTTGCTTTTCTGAAGCAGAATTAGGAGAAGAAGGTACAGTCATGGTGAGATCAAGGTTTAAGTCGGGCAAGACACATGTGTCATCATCAAGGCAGCTTGCCGCATCAGACAATTGATCATTCTCACCAAGAGATTTTGCAATCTGAGATGGCTGAGATTCTTGACTCTTTGAACCAGATGAAGTGGCACTAGTGATACCATGGTTGTGCTGATGTGAGAGGAGCGTTCGGCTCATCCGGTGATTGTTTGGATCAACCCCCATTTTTATTAGCTTTCGCCTTAGATGGGAATTCCAATAATTCTTAACCTCATTGTCAGTACGACCTGGTAATCTCCCAGCGATCAACGACCATCTGAAACCATCAATTGAAACACAATACAACATTATTGCCAAAGGCCACACGAAAGAATGATTTTATAAAGTTGCTCAAAATGACATACTTATAGACAAGCTTTCTATGTGAATGGTTTCTAGTGACTCAGGTGAAATTTCGAACTAAGAGAAGAGAATAGTTAGACCATCTCATTGTTTTATTCCCTTAATTTTGTGTTTAGTGTCAAGATTTTACTCAATTAAAAAAGCCACAAAGTACATTTTATCTTCTACAAGCCCAATATGTCATGAATACACAGATAAATATATTAGAGAGAGAGAGAGAGAGAGATCACTCAGATACTAATGTTAATAAGAATAGGAAATTATGTGTTAGCTTGTTCCTATGCTTGAGTAGAAAGGAATCAATGGATATAGGAAACAAATAAGTGATGCTCCTTATTTCAAACGCCTTTTGACCCAAAACAGTGAGCTATTCATGCCTACTCTCACCAAAAGAGAGAACCCCAACAGAAATCAGTAAAATTTTATCAATTTTTAATGCTGCGCTCGCACCTGTTGCCAAGAAGAGCATGCAGCTTGATGATGAGGTCTTCTTCATCCTCTGCAAAGTTCCCCCTCTTCAGGTCTGGCCTCAGGTAGTTTATCCATCTAAGCCTACAACTTTTACCACAGCGGAGCAATCCTAACAAAGTAAAAATGAAAATAAGGTTAGAGACTAGTGTTTTAGTCACAATAAATAGATATGTATATGTATAGATATATAGTTGATGCGTGTTCTACTTAACACATGACATCGTAATATAGTTGAGAGAGAGAGAGAGAGAGAGGGATTACTTCTAGAGGAGATATATCTAGTAAATTATAAACCCTGTAGTAAAAGATAATATTAAGAAACTTCTTCCTTTTGTTTGAAAACAGGTTGTTTCAGAATATGGTTAATTTTCCCCAACATACCTTTCTTCATGAATTCATTAATTTTAAGCCACACATAATGAAGAATCATTACTTTTCAAAGTAATAATTCTCCACCTCGAGTTACATATTTCCCCATTTCTCTACTTCATTTGCGGATTCTCTATTTGTCATTTTCTCCTAATTCAAACAGGCAGAGAGAGGGAGAGAGGGGTTTATGTTCAACAAACCTGCGGCCTGAGGGAGTGATCTCCAGCCTCCCTCTCCATGCGTTTGTATATAATCAATGAGCTTCTGGTCTTCCTGTTTTGACCATGCTCCCTTGTTGGTGTCTTGCTTATCACAGCAAGGTTTCCTCATTGAAATGAAACTTGCTTTATGTCTATCTTAGAGAGAGAGAGAGAGAGTTGAAGGTGGTGTTCGCGGGTAAGGAAGGCCTGCATTGGGATATATAGCGTCTTAGGTGAAGTGCAGTGGGAGATGGGTTTGACCTCTTGAAAGGCAGTTGGAGCGTGGGATGGTAAGTTAGCGGGTAGGAGTTGCTGTTAAGTAGATGTCCCTTTCTCATCTCATTACTTCTTTGCTGCTATTTTTGTTGTGCGTCTCACTCTTCAACCCAATCCCACCTAAGAAGTTCCATCCACCGACGCCTGTGAAGTAAACCCTAAACCCTAATTCTTACTACTACAAGTCTACAGTGCACCACACAATAGCCATGTATGTTTAAAGATGGCTCTCTCATTACATGACCCAGGTCTTATATAACCCATAGCCAACGGGTCTATTGTGTACATTGTAATTCCACCCAAACTTGGAATTCTGAGTTCTGACCAGGGGACCGCATCTTGACCCGGGATAACCGGAATTAAAATTATAGACTCGAGCCAGGGCTCAGAACCAAATGAAGAGAGTCTGGCCCTCGGTCCGAGTGTGGACCCAGTATGTATATATATTATGCTTCATATGTCTCGCACAGGCTGCCCGTGGGGCTCACCTGGGGCTCCACCAATCTTGGTCGATGTGGGCGATAAAAATTTCCAAGTGGGAGCATTCCAAATATAAATTATCAAGTCAATCCATTGATCCTAACCATTTGATCTATAGCACACAAACTTACAGGTTTTAAAATTAAAAAAAAAAATCAAGTTTGATCCAACAATCTAGTCCGTTTGAATCGGTGTAAACCCCATGAGAACCGTGACCTATAAGAGGGGAGGTTTGAATTACAGGTTTGGATTGATTATCTTGGGGGCCCCACATGTTGTCTTAATGGTATCTCCCATGAGAAAAATTCTAGGTGGACAAACTGGGGGGACCGATTCATGGCCTCGGGGGGGGGGGGACCGGGTCATGAATCGGTCCCCCCAATTTGTCCACCTAGCATTCCTCCTCCCATGACCGTTGTAAGCACGGGAGCACCAGTCATATCCCTCAAGTGAGCACCCCTTTTGTAACTGCCACGTAGTGGGGCCCATCTAGGGCCCTACCAATAAAGGGAAAGGGGGATTGAAAGTTTTGATCATCAGGCCTGTCCGTAAATTAAATTCCAAGCCTATTAAATTTTCCTAACACTTTAATCTATAACCCTCAATTTTAATGGGTTCCAAAGACTTACTTTTTGACGAATTTAATGGAACCTTCAATTTTATCCGGATCGGTATAAAACCCATGAGATAAGTGGAGGGGGGCTACAGAGTGTAATGGCCTTGGATGGATGATAATGATCCCACCTTCCTTAAAAAAGGTGGATGTTTTATAGGTGCTAGCTGGATGATGGTCGGCACACTCATCCGACCATGTTTTGAAACAACATTAATTAAGCTTTTGAGGGTCATGGATCAGAAGGGTCAAGATGAGATGACGGTTACCATTTTGTAAACCCACATGGCCCCATCCATTGGAATCTTTCCATCCTCAGATGTCCTCACTGGACTCCACAGGCGACCCTCTCTCTCTCTCTCTCTCTCGCTCGCTAAAAATAAAAAGATCTGCCAGATATGGTGAGGGGGGGCGGGGGGGGGGGCGCCATTTTGAACCCATATAAATTGGTCCATCATTAGATGTGCCTTCAAGGAATTTTCAGTTTCTTTGATTTTGCATGGGTCATATCTTGATCGTGTTAGATTTGTTGCATGTGAAAAACACACCAACTCCTGTTTAAACCATGACATCATCAAGGAGATCAGACTAGTTGTGTATATTTGACGCAATCCAAGAGATGACACGAATGAAACATGCAACAGTGGCACCTGGCGGACTTGCTCATTTGGTACTCTAATGACACAAAGACCAAAGGAATGAGGAAGAAGAAGACTCTTACCCAAAATTAGGCACACTCCCAAATCAGCCAACTTCTGTTTCAATCACCTCATTAGTTCAGACACATGGCATATTATGACAAAAACCTAGGAAAACTATCTATGGGAACATAAACTAAAACAAATACTAGAAAGTAGTAAATGACTAAATAAAAGAGAACAGTACTGATGAAGATCTTAACTCACTCAATGCCAAAGGAATGAGGAGGAAGAAGACGCTTATTCAAAGTTAGGCAAACTGCCCAGGAAACTTCTCTTTCATTCATCTCATTGGCTTATACACATGGCTAAAACAATATTAAAAGACGCAATATAACTTGCTAAAAGAAGACAATGGTGATAAGTTGAAGCTCCTAGCTAGATCTGAAAGGTATAAGGACTATAGGTTAAACTTGCATGACCTTCTGTGTGGGTCAACATTGAAGCATGGGTCTCTAAGCTGCATCAATAGTTATAATAGTAAAATTGATAATAAGTCAATTATTGAGGACCCAATTTCATCCCTACGGTTGGCAGATACTTTTTGGCCTCTTACCACCAGCATTGTTTTTCCTCATTAGTTGGTATATGCATGGAGTGGTGGACCATGAAGTCTGCCTTTGATATGTGAAGTGCACCATGCCAATGTAGAGCCATAGACAAAATGTGAACGATATCTTGATAGAAGAATAGGATTAATGGGGAAGGAAGTAGATAATATTCCAATGTATATGATACAAATGAGCTAATATGTTGGCTTTAAATAGCCTCAAATGAGTCTCAAGCTGTAGATGAGATATAATCTACCGGCAGATATATAATAGTTTTGCATTTAGGAAAAATCCAATTGGAAGAGATGTGATACAAATTCAGGGATCTGATGAAGAGAATAACATTGAATTAAAACCATAGGGGAGAGCTATAATATTCTATAAACAGTGCTAATATATAATCCAGGCATATTGTGGATAGGGATGACAATGGACCTTCCAATTACCAGGTTCTCTGAAAATTCTGAACCAAAAGATTTAGGTATGGAGACGGTCCTTTGGACCTCATGATGGATATATAATTTAGCCCTGGTAAATACTAATAAGATACTGTGTTAATTTTATTATGTGTGGTACATGAGTTTAATAGGAGCTCAGGTGGCAAATGATAGCAGCTTGAATATGCAGCCGTGACGTCACCAGTTTAAACCTAGGACTGTATATTTTAACTAAATTTGAAATGGCTCAAGAGTCGAGCCCAGGCCCAGCTTTTTAAAATTAACCAGACTCGGGTCTAAACCTACACTTTTACGACCCTAATTACTGCAAGCAATGGTGGTCATGGGCTCGGCAAGCCTGAGCCATCCATGAGCACAACCCAAGCCCTGGGCTCTTGTTATCTGTATAATAAGGAGCGTGCTTACCTTCTCGGCCTGCTAATTAAGTGGGGTGTAGCCTGGGCCAGGTATGCTTAAAGCCAGGCTGACCCGGCATGTTTAGCTTGAAAGACCTTGTACATTTTGCAGAAGGGATAGCCTGTGCCTGACTTTGAGACCTATGGGCTAGGTCCTGACCTGAGTATCTGGCCCAATAAATGAATGGGCTGGGAATATAAGAAAAACAAAAAAAAAAGTTAGCCTCGCTAGACCTGGCCAATGGACACCCCTACATACAAGACAAAAGACCACCCTGACAAGGGGCACATACCTTGCACAACTTAACCTGTATATTATGCCCAACAACTAAATGGGCTAATCTGTAACAACTTTCTGTTCAATATGACCTGGCTCATGAGCTGTCCTAATGGGGTCCCTCATTAACATGGCACAAGGTGTGCATATAAATAGAATAATATTGGCCAAAGCATACTGAATTTTAATCACAATCTTAGTCCATGAAGGTTGATATTAGGAAAACTTGGAAGCTCAAACCCTTGTGGGTGTGGAAGTAGATAAGGTAACTATCAGCAATCCAGCCTGCCAATGGCTGCAGAGGCATGCAAACGGCTGACTTGTAGGCAGGGGTGGACCCAGGTATTGTGTTTTGGGGACACTAGGCCCCTGTGGGCAAAAAAAAAAAAAAAAGCCCGAAACACGTAAGCTGAAACATGGAGAAAAAGTCTATGCCTCCATCAAATATAAGCTCTTGCTCCTCTCAAACGACAAAATAATGAAGAAATTAACATTATGGCCCTCGTTTGTGCCCTCAAATGCAAATCCTAGGGTCCACCATTGCCTCTAAGGATGATCATGGGCTGGGACAGCTTGGGCCCAACCTGGGGCCAGCCCTCTTTAGGGCAGGTTTGGGCTTGGACCATATAAAATTTCTAAGGTTTTGGGATTTCTAAGAATTATATATTTTTCTTTCTTTTACTGTCATTTGTAGAGGAGTATTTGAATTTAAAATTGTTTTATATTGAATATAAGATCTCTTTTCCCTTGTTTATTGATGTTATTAGTCGGGCTTGGACCCAATCTTCTAAACAAGTGGGCTCCATATATACTGACATGTATGAGGGGGCAGGGCTCAAGGCAGGCAGTTATGGCATTGTCTTGGGCCTGGAAAATATGCCTCAGCCTGGTATCATCTGGTCCATTAAAATCTCTAATAAAAACTTTGTGATAGACTGGATCTCTTACGTGCAACTTCATGCCCCATGGAGCTAGGATGGGTCGAGACGTATACCCTTCCAATGGCCAAATGGACCAACACTTGGCTCTCCTTTTGGGTTCTTATTGTTCTTCAAACTAGTAGGGAAATCATGATCAAGTGAGAAATAGGAGACACCCAAGTAGTAAAGATGTCTCAACTCACACAGTGCTCGAGGATCAATCCCAATGGGTCCAGTTGGATAATTCACTTATAGCGTGAATTCAATTGAAGGGTCATTTTAAGAGATAAGAAATAAAAAGGGGTCATTTCAATAGGCACAAAATTCCAAAATCCACCTTCTTGATGTTTTTTCATTTTGTGGCATATGAAGGAAATTTTTTTACTTTTTCTGATAAAAAAGAAGAGGCATTTCTGTCTTTTATGGAATAGAGATAGACTCTTCGACTTTAAAAAAAAAAAACGTGATTTTTTAGAATTTTATACTTTAGGATAAAACCTTTCTTATGTTTATGTCTCTTAAAATGATCCATCCCTTCAATTCACTTTATAAATAAATTATCCAAATGTGCACTAATTCTGCATTTGACTCACCCGTTTAGAACCTTTAACTACTCATATCTTTTTTTTTTTTTTTTTCTGCTGTCGGAGGGTTCCCAACCCTTTGGGCTGGACTAATCCTTCCGGGCCCAGAGGAAAGCCGGGTAAATCCCCTGTAGCCCTAGTGTCGTAGCGGAGTTTCGAAAAAAAATAAAAACTACTCATACCTTTTAGTGGAGTTCAACATGCCGACGGAAAGTCAAGTTGGGATCAGTGCTAGACGTATACCTATAAAAATTAATCGAATGGGTCCACAGCCTGCTCTATCCAAACACTTGGATAGGGCAACCGGGCCTAGATATTGACCTGCAGCAGCCCTCAATTATTTTGGTGGCCATCCATGAAATTCCCTATTTGAAGTATACATATCCTGTTCTCTTGTGCCTCTTTTTTGACCACTCATAGAGAGGAGAGGATATTTTATTTATTTAAAGAGTCTTATGGTCCCTACTTACCATAATAAGTGATGAAAAAGATAATATCTTTAATGATGTCTCCAATTTTTAGATTGGTGTGCTCAAGCAATCAAGCCAATAGTATACAAAAATAAACAATATGCAGCGGAAATAAACAAAACAAGCACACACCACAAGGACACCAAATTTAAGGTGGAAAATCCTAATCGAGTAAAAAACCACCGATCCGAACTGGATCAATGAATCTCGCAATTACAAGAAACTCAGATCTCTTCTCCAGATATCCCCTATCCAATGACTGAAATTACCTTGTGTCACTTCACGCTTCAACGACTTCACACCGTTGATTGCAACAAATTCAATCCAGCGTCTAACTCCTCAAATCTTCTCGCAAGAAGATAATCTTCTACAAAAGATGCAGAAGAACTGGCTATAGAGAACTTGGCAGCACAACTTCATAAAAATCTCTAGAAAAGAATTCTCTCAATGATAATATCTAACTCAGAACTTTGAGAGGTGAGGGTTCTTCTTTAGAATAGCCCTTGAATCCTTTAAATAGTCATAAGGACGTGCTTAAAGTTGCCTAAGATGATTAGGACTAAAACCAACAGTTTGAGCACAATAAGAATAGCAGTTTTCTAAATTCGTAGTTCACTGCGCTTGGTTCGCTCGAGCGGTTATTGGGTGCGCTCGAGCGGACCAGCCTCTGTTTCAGCGCTGGGGCAAACCAACCTGTTCGCTCGAGCGGACCCCTCTCTGGATAATCTGAAATTTCAACTCTCTTTCTCTAATTTTCTTCTTCTAATTCTTTCAGACTTTCTTCTTCTGAGTCATTCCAATCTTCTATCTTTAAAGTGTTTTTCTAAATAAAAATTACAACTCAAAAGACCCAGAGTTTTGTCCAACCCATGAATTTAACCAACACTAAAATTCCTAACAAGTGACATGCATATGATTCTAGTCTACCAAACGAGGGAAAAAAAACAAAAAAGAACAGTTACAAGCATCCAAGACCAGTTGCAGCAGCAACTAGCATTGTTATCACATCACTGCAGCTGCCATTGACCACCAAGTTTCATTACATTTCACTTGGATTATTGGAGCAGCAGGGCAGCGCCCACCTTATCCACAGACAGGGTGGGAAGATTCATTGTACTGACCGTACCTCAATTTCAATATTGGAGCCAACCGTTACAAGGATCACTAGATTTTACACGGAAGAAAACTGATTGTGTGTTGAAAGATGCAGTCAGTCGACAGGTGGTCATCTTTTATAAGAATTTGAGCCTCATCTTATATGGACTCAATGCAATGGTTCTCACGACATGTAAACTGTTTGTGTTAACCAAAAATAAGCTCCCCTGTGCTTACAATGATAGTGTTGTTTGTAGGGATGTTAATGGGTGCATGAATCTTTGATTATTTGGAGGTTTCAACCTTTTAAAAATTAGGTTTGATCCTTATTTAGGCCCCAATAAGTAAATGGGTACGGGTCCGGTTCTACCTTAGTTCAGACTCGTGAACTCAAGACCCAATATATTATCTTAATTTTGAAAATCTCTCCTAAAAATTATATCTTTTTAAATGTCATTATCTATTTAGATCCAAGCTCGGATCCAAACTCGTCCCATATATGGTTCTAGTTTCAATTTCGGAGCCGAAAATTGGTTCTAAAACGATTTCGGGTCCGAATCCGATTCCACATTTTCCTTAATGGTTCTGGTTCCAGGTTCACCATGGACCCGAACCGGAACCAACCCGTTTACAACCCTAGTTATTTGGTTTTCTCTTCTATACTTAAAGGTACTACTCACAAAGCTATACACACACTAACTCAACCATAACCACTATGGACGAAGACTAATATAGACTAAAATCTATTCATTTTCAGTGAAGAGAGGTGTCTGACCAACTAAACCATCCGTTGGACCTCAGTCCGCTTTTAAAACTATAATAAAAGATCCGGCTTTACTTCCAAATTTTACATAAAAATCATGCATCCATCTCCGGAGCACTTTCCTTCCAACGAAAATCATGGATGTGCCACTGAAGCCACCAATGGATCACTATTGTCTTAGTTCTATCCTAGTATATAAATTATTGGTTATGTTTTTCATCCTGTCACTCTTCTTTTACTACACTCATCACCAATCCTAGTACACTGACTAAGTATACCTCAAAAGATCCTTGATTGCCATCGTAGACAAGGAGATGCATCATGCATACGACTCAACTATATATGAGTGGATTGGCAATATAAATAGAAAATGTCCACTTGGACCTACTTTGGGGGGGGGGGCCGAATTCTGGCCCAGTCCCCAGAACCACAGGATCCCAAATCAGGGTCAGAATTCGGTCCCCCCCTCTCCCCCTCGGTCCAAGTAGCACCACTCATATAAATATGTGATTAGAGTTGAATATTTGGCCTCTTATTTGTTTTCAATGTGATGTTTTTTATATATTAATTATTATTTGATCAATCCTCTCAAGGCCCAAGAAATAAACGCTCCAGATCTCTGATGGGGACTCTCCACCCATCGTCATTTTGGGTACAAAAACGGGAGTCGCGTTTATTCGAGGAGGAGAGAATCATATCACGTGGCCCCCAAGGCTCAAATGTCTCCAGCGTAAGGAACAAAACTATTGTCAACAGAAAAGGCAGATAATAACATCCATCCCACTCTGGACTCGACAAAAAGAATCCCCTTACTGACGTGAAGAAGGTAAAACTTGAGAGGTCTTGCAGTAAGAGTTTTTAAACATATGGGGGGCCATTGAAATATGAAAAGCTGGAGAGGATCCAATGCCCCAGAGCCCCATCCTCAAATTATTTTTTTACTTTTTAGTAGAATGGTTAAATGGGGTTGGAGATAAATGACAAAGATACATAACCCATTCTAAAGTGGACTGTAGAACCATCAATTTTTTTTTTTTAAAACCACCTAAGCCATTGAACCCACACGTGATCGAGTCATTGGATCACTCATGCCACCCAAATCCCTATCCAATGAAGAATCCATGATCAACCCTTGGTTGTATATGTGGATAGAAAGTTGCCCATGGGCTATGTGTGGATAATCTATTACTATTTATTGATATTTGATGATAAAAATATTATTAATATATTATAATTTATTCTTTTATTTTTATTAATGTTACTCACTTACTTTCAAACTATCAAGATTCGATATCAAAAGAGACCAGGCCCACCTGACCAGTCAAAGTTTATTAGTAAGATTTGTCCCTATTCAGCAAAGTATTAATTTGAAGGACGAAAATGGGGGAAAAGGTCCCACAGATGAGTTTGTCTTAGATGCCGTGGACTCTAGTGTATTTGGATCATACACAAGTTCAACTCTCAATTATTATACTTTTGCCCATGTGCATTTATTTTCTCTTCCGTAACATAATGATTTTACAGTAACATGATCTTGTAAAATGAGAAATTAACACACATAGAATTGACTGAATGTAGCTTTTCTGGAGATGAATGGTGTTGGCATAGATTAGTGTAATGATATATAACTCCTTGTAGTCACTGGAGATAAGCACTACATCTTGGGCATGAATCTGTTTGTTGAATCTGTTTGTTCTTCATATCACTGGTCCGATCTATCAGATATTTTACATAGATGTCAGAGGAGTAGAAACTGGAAATCGATGTTATCAAGAGAATCTATTCGAGATCTGTTTTTTTTTTCTGGGTTAGTGATAATCTCATTCTACAATTGGTTTTGAGGGTCACCCAGCCCAAAATTCTCTCTCTCTCTCTCTCTCTCTCTCTCTCTCACACACACAACAAGGCGGGCCTTATATATCTTGTTTGAATCATGTCGAACAAGGCGGCCATTGTATCTCGTTGATGGAGTGCAACCACTTTGGGTCAAGGAGCAAAAATAATAAAATGTATACATCCATTTTTAAAAAAGAAATATGAAAAGATTAGAAGAGAAGAACAACAATTAAAAAACAAACAAAATGAAGAACTACATGCAATTATTTGTAAGTGAATTGATAAAAATAGTTTCTTAGAAAAAGATGAGTATGCTAGGGGGGAAAAGCAAAGAATGAATGGACTCCAACAATTGGCTAGCTCACTTCAAACGCATGAAGACGGAGGGAAGAAAAGTATGATTAAACTGTTGAATAGTATGGACCACCACAAATTTGTCCACTTTAGGCCTAATTCCTTATGGATTTGCTCTTGGACTCTACCCAAAAAGCCTCATACCAATGGAGTACTTAGTCCTACTTATATGCCCATGATCTTTCCCATTTCTAGTTGATGTGGGACTTTGGTTGCACATCCCCAACATAAACCACATGAAAATACTCAAGCACAGTGGGCAAACCAACCAAAGGTCCAAGACAAGAGTTGAGATTAATATACTTTTATATATAATATGAATAATTTAAGTCTATATGATCATATACAATCAGGGTTTAAAATATCAGACCACGTGGATGCAAATCTCTAGAAACTATATATAGCTTTATAAAATGAATATATTAGAACTTTTAGAAAAAAAAATCTTATAATGTTAGGCATGATTTCTTTTGCATAAATAGACGAGTGAAGTGAAATAAAGTGTCAAATCAAAAGAATATAAAAATAGATAAGTCAAAAACACAAATACTCAACAACAAAAAAATCACTCTCTACAATTATAATTTTTTGTATTCTTACGAAAGAGTAGCTTTTTATCTTTTTCACTAAAAAGAAGTGGTAATTTTTATCATTTAGTACTTTCATGCACTTTTAATCCTTTATTTTATCCCTACTCTTTCTCATAATAGTTTGTTTCTGATAAATATTTGCTATATTGGAGTTTTTTTTATATAATGTGACATCTTGTCACTGGTATTTGTAAATGTCACTTTTTTACAAGCATTTTAAAATCCCTACTAAATAAAAGGTATTAAATGACTTGAGCATGGTTTTTTTTACTTAGAATTCAAGAAATTCTAATATGGGGAATTATTGAATTCTCAGACATGGTAAATTTAACAGATATTGCCTTGTATTTGAACATCCCAAAAAAAAAAACCAAAGAGCATAAATATCTAAATTCTCCAATGCGATTTGAAACCTATTGAAATTTTGAAATATCTATAAATAAATATAATATTTATAAATGTCACATCATATTAAAAAAATAATAAAATATGGACACAACAAACTCCTTTGAAAGGAACAAGCAGATGAGTGATTGGATGACGTGCAGGAAGCTTTAATTTCGGATTGAATAGGAGGAGGCATTTCGGTCATTTACTTCGAAGATTATTTTAAAGTGAGAGGCGGCCCACCGACCGCCTCTCCTTCTCCTTAAATCCCATACTCCACTCCCATCATCTCTTTCTCCAGGCCTCGAGAGTCGATTCTCTTTTTCTCATCTCATCATCTTTTAACAGTAATCATGAAGAAGAGGAACACCTTCTTCTTCTTCTTCCTCTCTCTCTTCATTTTACAACAATGTCATCTGGTATTTGGAGAAGCCGACCCGGCGATTCAGCCGGACTCGGTCCGATTCGACACGGGTGGACTCAGCAGGGCCAGCTTTCCCAAAGGCTTCATCTTCGGCACGGCCACGTCTGCTTATCAGGTCGAGGGAATGGCCAGGAAAGATGGGAGGGGCCCCAGCATTTGGGACGCCTTTGTTACAATTCCTGGTTAGTATAAATTACTACTAGGGATTACTGTTAATAGTAATAACACCCCTTGTGTTGTTGATATTTACACTTTACTCTCTACCTCTCTCTCTCTCTCTCTGAGTCGACTCATCTCATTTCATTTAGTGGGGTTTTTTTTTTTTTTCACTTTGTTTTGACGGGAGACAGGAAATATTGCGAACAATGCTACAGGGAATGTTTCTGTGGATCAGTATCACCGATACAAAGTAAGAATTTTTTTATTTTTTTTTTCTCTTTCACTGTGTGAAAGCTCAGTTGACTCGGTCGTGACTCGCCCCGGGTTGACTCAGTGTTTTCTTGTAAGCTTTTTTAGTATTTTTTCAAATGGGTCCTCTCCAAACGTTGGACCCCACACCCTCGTTTTACAAAATGATAAAAACACCCTTCTAAAGATTAGAAATTAGGATTTTTGAATCACTTTTTTTTTTTTTTTTTCTTCCTCCCCAAACCTACTTTTAGTAAGGAGTGGGCTCCTTCCGAGGGGGTTATTGAAAATTATTTCGGCTACCTCAGAAGAAATTCAATGTGACATGAGAGCCACCGGCTGTGAGTTTGGATCCCACGAAGAATGATTCCATTCGGTAAAAAAAAAATGCGTGTCGCTAAAAGTGCACCCCACGGGGCTTCACTGGATGGGGGCTTCACTGGATGGGGGAGTATCGAGGAGTGAGCTCAACTCGAGGGAGATATTAAAAAGTATTTCCGCCGTCTCTGTTAAGTAATGCCCGGAGATTTTGATATGAATAGCCAGCAAAACAAATTCATGAACTTTCCCATCTTCTTTCTAGGCCTTCCTTTTTTGGCATCTTTTGATGGTCTAGGCCTTCCTTTTTTGGCATCTTTTGATGGTCTTCTAATGAGCTTCAGGCATACATACTTTCACGCACCATCTCCAAAATTCTACATAAATCCAAAGAAGCAGCCTTTGCATGATAGAAATATAAAGTTTTGGTAGAATTATATATCGTTGGATCCTTGCGAATACACAGACTGACTTGAATAAACTCTTTCTTTCTCTTGCAAGCTCAAGCTCTTGAAATATGAATTTGGCATTGTAGATTCAAGCCTACTACTGATTGAGAAGAAGTGAATCAAAATGGTACAGTGTCAAAAAGAGAATACATATTCACCATGACTCCATGAGATTTTAGGCTCAAGAACAGTAAAAAAATTTGTCAACTTGATTCAAGAAACAGCCATTCCACTCACATTTCCCCTTTTCAGAATCCAAAACTTATACATTACAATGCCCTAGTGTAGATTTCTCGAGTCTCAATTTTGTTTACAATGAAGACATATTTTCTAAACTGAATTTTCCTACATGAAGTCATGAACCCATTATGACCACCTAATAAAGGACATGATTGAAAAGGCATTGAAAATTCTATGAACTTTCTTAAATAATCTATAGGGGAGATTTTATATATATATATATAGATTGATTCTATTAGTCTCTAATTCCAATGAAATTTGAACCCCCTCTATTCATATTACAAAATTAATGGATTGAATCAACTACAGTAGGTACGCCCCATGGGTGTCAAATCTATGTAGAATATGGAATTTAATGTGAGCCCTGTTTCTAATCATCACTTAGCTCTTAGTATAATAAATATATAATAGATGCAAGTGGCTCCATCTTTGGTGGGTTGCACATGCTCTGGAAAACCCAAGATGGTGATGGAATGGGGGACCCACTTGCTTGGACTGAGAAGGTAGTGAAATCAAGTGGGTTACACATCCCATCACCTGTCTGATCAAAGACGGATCTTTTTCTTTCTTTCATTCTTTTATGGGATTATAATAGATTGTGGTTACTGGTTTTCATGGAGAACATTATCTTATTTTTATATTAATGTCATGACGTGCACAGAAAAACCCCATCCCAAGAAATTGAATAAATAAATAAATAAAGACAAAGTTTGCACTAAGCAAAATCATGAAATCATGGGCCAACTCGCTACGAGTCAACTCAGTGGATGGTCCCATTGAGTTGACTCGTAGTGGAGTGGCTGGTACTGCTGCTTTTCTTTTTCCGTGGAAAGTGGAAAACTGAAGATTTTTTTATTTTTTTTTTTCATGCAGGAAGATGTTGATCTCATGGGGAAGTTGAACTTTGATGCGTATCGCTTCTCAATCTCATGGTCTAGGATTTTCCCATGTAATACAAATGACATGTTGAATTTTTATTTGATTTGGATAAATGGGATTCCATCTTTCATTAACTAATGGCAAAATGTATTGCTTCTTATGAACAAATCCATATCTGAAATGTTTGTGGCCCATCTTATGTAGATGGGGTGGGGAAGGTAAATTGGAAGGGAGTTGCTTATTACAATAGGCTGATTGATTACTTGATGGAAAGAGGTAACTTCCCAGAGAACATAAAATTGTCAATCTTCATGTTATCATTTTTTTCGTTCAAGTCACTGATTAGAGATATCTTGGAAATTGGAATTGCAGGCATTACACCTTACGCAAACTTATATCACTATGATCTTCCTGAAGCACTTGAAAAGAAATACAAAGGACTGTTAAGTCGAGAAGTTGTGTAAGTTTAATTTTAAGCTCTAGAAAAAAAAAATTCACCCCACATCTATAGTATGTCCTCTGCATTTATTTATTTTTACTAATTATGCTCCCCTTTTCATATAAGGACATATTCATATACAACTTACTTTAATCTGTTTATCTTTTCTTGCCATGAAAGTGAAGGCCCTTTTCTAGTTCTTCATCACCATATGAGATTTATTAGGTCTTGTTATCTCCTGCATTTCAAAATACTTTGCATGCACCATTACTTCCGTTTACAGAGATTCCGTTGACCCCCACTTGAAAATGAATCAATGTTGTTAAAACTTTCCATGCTATTTGCAACTGCAGAGCTGAGAGAAGAAATATTGAAATACTTAATGATGTGACCCACAAGTCCTTTTGTTAGGATAGGTGAAGATTTTCTTTGCCTCCATGCAAGAATTAGCTAGTCGTTTTTATCCCATTGTTTATGGTCTAAACCCAAATGGGAGCACAGAGTGTAACCCAAATCCTTTTTAGTTCATACTGTGGAGAAAATTTCATATGCATGACAGAAGAATGTTGGGTTTGCATCCCAATTTGTAGAATTTTACAATTAACCATCTTTTCACCCTTACAAAAAAAAAAAAAACTTGTTTACTCTCAAACTATGAACAAGAGCCCAAGGCAGTATGGCACAGTAGAAGGTGCTTTCTGTTGCAACTTTGAGGTTGTGGGTTCAAGTCATGTTACCAATCAAGAGGGGGAAAAAAGGAAGAAAGAACTCTGCAAAGTAGTCAATCATAGACACATGAAATTTTTATGGTACTCTGAAAGCATCTTCCAAATGGGGTAACTGTTTGATGATTGGTTCATATCATACAGGAAGGCATTTGCTGATTTTGCGGATTTTTGTTTCAAGACATATGGAGATAGAGTGAAGAACTGGATGACATTCAATGAGCCAAGAGTGGTGGCTGCTCTTGGGTATGACAACGGGATCTTTGCACCAGCAAGGTGTTCCAAAGCATTTGGAAATTGTACAGAGGGAAATTCTGCAACTGAACCATATATCGTTGCACATCATCTGATTTTGTCTCATGCAGCTGCAGTTCAGCGGTACCGCGAAAAGTATCAGGTATGAAAATATCTTTAGCACTGATTTTGGTCATGTTAAAAAAGCAGATAAGTAGAGGGTATCAAGTGATTAGTATTGTTGATGAAATTGTAAATACAACAGGCAAAACAGAAAGGGAGGATTGGAATTCTGTTGGACTTTGTTTGGTATGAACCACTTACCAATTCAGTTGCTGATCAAATGGCAGCTCAAAGAGCAAGGGATTTCCATATTGGATGGTAACAACTATAACTTGTACAAATAACAACATTAGCTATGAATACTTTTGGGAAAGTTTTGTAGGCTCATTAGAATGTACCATGCCGGCATGTGTTGCCATGTTTGGATGAGCTGGAGCTACATGTGCTTGTGGACTTAACAAACCTCAATACCTCATAGTTAATTAAGAACTTATAATGCTAAAATCGCACATTGCTCTTAATATTTACAGGTTTCTCCATCCCATTGTATATGGTGAGTACCCGAAATCAATGCAGCAGATTGTACAAGAGAGACTGCCTAAGTTCACAGAAGAAGAAGTGAAAATGGTGAAAGGCTCTATAGATTTTCTGGGTGTTAACCAATATACTGCTTACTACATGTATGATCCCCATCAGCCTAAACCAAAGGTCACAGGCTATCAGATGGACTGGAATGTTGGATTTGCTTGTAGGACATCTCTCTCTCTCTCTCTCTCTCTCTCTCTCTCTCTCTCTCTCTCTCTCTCTCTCTCTCTCTCTCTCTCTCTCTCTCTATTTTCTCTCTCTCTCTCTCTATTTTCTGCTTCAAATGATCTACTCTGATCAGCTTTCTTTTTGTTACTGAACTGCTTTTCTTTCTATATTATTCTGCAGACAAGCGTAATGGAGTACCAATTGGACCGAGGGTATTTATCTATCTTTCCATTATCGTATTTCATTTTGTGAATAGCTCGATTAGAAGGAAGAAGGTTTGGATTAAACTCCCATTTTCTATACCTTCCAATGGTTTTTATACTCGCAAAAATCTGGACAAATTACATGAAATTGTGGCTGAGAATGAGGAATCAAACTCCTGCACACATCCACATTTCTAGTTGATGGCTCCTTTATGGATCGAGCTTTTTAAAATTACAATGACTGGTCAATCATACCCATTAAACTAATGTGTCGTTGACCATCAGATTTGGATTGGATCATTGTCCACTTCTTTTTTTCCTGGTGACAATATGATCACAACCTAAAGAAAATTAGGATCATTTTATATATATATATATATAATATTTTCCTTGTGACTCACGTATAATGGGACCTGCAAATTAGATGCATAAATGTAAGTCATGCATTCTATGGATGTTTTCACGTTGAAAAAGAATCATATAATTCCATCTTGGACCTACTTTATCTTTGGGCGTTGAAATTTGAAACTATGATTCATGCTCTACTGAATTCAGTTGTGGTATAAGAAAAGAAATATTAGGGCCTGTCTGTTTGCATAAAATACATAGAAACTGATGGTCAAATGTGCTCCATCAAAGGATTATTAAAGAAGTTGGGGGTGAAGGACATGAGGTGAGGAATGAACAATATAAGGTTGAGTGGGACCTTGACTTTCCTAGTATTGAATTACTAGGGTGATGGCTGGGTATTCGTTTTCCATCTTCCCTTGATTCAATTTCCTTTAAAGGGGGGTTTATTTGATGGTCATTTTTTTAATATTTACATTTGGTTCTTCATTTTTAGCGACTTATTACATGAAACAAATAGGCCGATAGGGTGCGCTTGGATCTACTCCTAGTTGCAGATGGATGAATAGTTACAGAAAGGAAGGTTATCAACTCCATTTTATTCATATTATTAGCAGAATGGGAAACAAGAAACCATAATCCCAGAATTCCACCACCTCATCTCAAATCAATGTCCGATACATTTTGGGTGGTGTTCCACAAAATGTAACAGGTATCAATTTTGGTGGAAAATCATCCTTCCTTTCCGCCTTCATAGCATTGTTCTGCTGAGGCTAGATCTGAATTTGACTTCTCCTTTATTAAGTATTTTACTTGGCACATATAATTGCATTCCTTGCTGACTTAGACTTGGCGGGCCATGTTTCTTTATGTACACTTGGACATGATGAGATGTTATAGTAGATCAGAATGGAACATTTGTTTTACAAGTTGAATATTGCAGGCTCACTCTTCCTGGCTTTACATGGTGCCATGGGGTATGTATAAAGCTGTGACCTATGTAAAAGAGCACTATGGAAACCCAACAGTCATTCTTTCAGAAAATGGTAACAACTGACTCATTCCTTTCTTTCTAGTTGTGCATCCTATGATCCAAAATTCAGATGTGTATAAAGCGGTGATCCAGTCTGTCCATCAGATGGGGCTCACTGTAGAAGATGATGCTCTAGAGATCTGGATTATCCTACCCTTTGGGCCATGTCCTACAAAATGGAGGTTTAATGTGAAATAAAAGTGACAACTACTATAATTAATCTTAAGAAATCAGGCTGCCAGCAAAAGGATATGATCTTCCAATTTAAGAGATTTTATGACATCCCTCGTTCATCGAGGGCCCCATTATGAAATACATCTAGATAACTACACTATGGGCCTCATTGATGCTAAGATTTGTTTACAGAGGTAATTTATAATGCAAAATCCTTTTAAGATCTTTCTAACTTTGATGTTCTTCATTAATTGGTGGTAGGCATGGATGACCCTGGTAATGTCACTCTTCCCAAGGGGTTGCATGACACCACAAGGATCAATTTCTATAGGAGCTATTTGTTACAACTAGAGAAGGCGATACACGATGGAGCCAATGTGATCGGCTACTTTGCATGGTCATTGCTCGATAACTTTGAATGGCGATCTGGGTACACCTCCAGGTTTGGTCTGGTCTATGTTGACTACAAGAATCACCTCAAAAGGTATCCCAAAATGTCAGCTTATTGGTTCAAAACAATGCTCGGTAAAAAGAAATAGAAAGAAGTGTCGCAGGGAGCATGACCATGTTCTTCCTACTCAGTTATGTTCCAAGTAATTGTACTAAGAAGGGGACCCCGGAAAATCTAAGTAAATCATATGAGAGAGTGTGTTCTGTTTAAGCTGTTGTGTTCATCTAACTGAACTGTGTTAATAAAGATGGGAATTCCATGACATCTTAATAAATCTTATTAGAGAGAGCCATTCTACCATTCTGTTTCCCTTACTAATATGATGATACTTGAGAGAGGTGTACAATGCTATAAATGAGGCCCACCTTTTTTTTTTACATCTCTTGGATGAGTCCCACCACTATTGATTTGGTGACCCAAACCACTCCATCATGGACTCATGGTGGTCCCAGCTCCCTAGAAATATGCGGTCCCCTTTTTGGCAATTTGGTGATGTGGACCATTGATCTGCTCTGGGTCTGGTTTGGTCTTGCTCATGTAAGGTGAGCGTTGCTATTTTCATCTTTTTGGGTGCCCACTGACAGTTCTCTTTCCTTCCTGGTCCGCGTTTTAATGGGCCCTGTAGTCTGTCTCTAGGTGCTTTTGTCTCTCTTTTGAGGTTTGTTTGTTAGCAAGGCAATGTGAAATTTATATTGGAATATTTTTCAAAATTCCTGCTACAAACGCTTCATTTGAATTCCTGAAATGATGATCTAAAAAAGAATTCTGAAGTTTTTTGGGGTTCTAAAATTTTGACCGACTTCCATGCCTACTGTAGACCTGAATTCAAATGAATTCACAAGGATGCTCATTAATTCGTTTGTGATATTTCTGAAGCGAAGTATTGATCATTTGTCGTTGGTTTGTATTCTTTTCTATCCATCGTTTTCTAGTCCAAACGCACAATTGAATGCTAAAGAGATGAAAACACCCCACTAATTTTGGCATCCAAACTCTCCAATTTCGATGTCAAAAGAGAAGTTTTATCTAGAGAATTCTGATATCAAAACACAACGCATACGAAAGAAGGACAGCCCAAAATGGATCAGGGATTCTGGGTCCTCGGTTGAGTCAAATTTGATAGAAGTCCAACCATACATGTTAGCATGGTTACATTTCTTTTATCAGGAATCTTAAGTGTGTTACTCGGCCGCAATCTTCGCAAGAGTATTCTAGGCTAGTGGTAGATGTGGATAGAAGAAATCTATGGGAAATCCATTATCAATGATACACTAGATCCCTATTTTTTATTTTTTTTTGGGTACCCCAGCCGAGGGAGATAGTAACACCCACTCTAGCGGTAGGAAATTCCGCCTCTGCGTATGAGAGACCCTAAACTCCATACCCAGATATAAAGATCCTCTCCATTGGCATAACCGGGGATCGATCCATCCATGGATAATAAGGTGAGAAGCAGGCTTCTCAACCACCTCAATGCATGCTAAGCATAAGTATGGGTTTAGAGTTGAAATCACCTAATATGCAACAAAATTGGACTGTCTAGGTTGGTTGGTTATATGGACACTTTTAGGACTTGTTTTTGCAACAAGAGAATTCCAGACTCTCTTGATAGATTTATATTTATACGGGAGGGAATTCTGTATTCCTACCCAGTCTATAGAAAATTGAAATCCTCTCTGTCAAGGATAATAAATTCATTTTTCTTCGTTGTCACGAGAAAGATCTGTTGCACCAAAAAAAAAAGTCGGCTGCATGGAAAATTAGAATGATTTTCCTTCCTATTGCGGAATCCTATCGTCGCACCAATATACCCATAAAAACTCCATGTCTTATCAAGATGGTAAGAATAATCGAGTCTATTGATTTTGTAAGAGTCCTTTACCCCGATATGTGCTCTAATTCCACCCTAAATTCATAATTAGCCGGCAGTAAGGTGAGCCCCAGAATTTTTAGCTGAATTTCCATAGATTAATCTCAAACTCCAATCCATTCCACAAATAGAATCAAAATATATGAAGGCCTGACTTGGAATCTAACCCATTTACACCCTTGTGCAGACAAGAGTCTTTAAAATAATCACCTATCATGTAGGTTAAGTGCTTTAGATCTCACCATAAATATTTGTGATTAGCGCGCATAAGAGTGACCCCATGGTTCTTAGATGAACCAAGCTTTCTATTTTACAACCTTTGTCCAGTTTGAATTTAACATTCTAGAAAACCTCTCTTTAGAACTAGGGATAAGTTATCTCTGTCCGAATGGGAGCTTTCGTTGTACCTTTCCAAGGCCTAATTATTAGTTATGGATGTTCTAGTTTCAGCAGTGTACTTCAACAGTGTAGTTTTAACCAAAAGAATATATATATATATATATAGATCTTCCTATCTGCAAAAAATTAGCCCCAAACGTGATTTCTATCATCTTCATATGAGCCCAAAAGTTTAATGGACAATAGTCCATTCGGATCGATTTATAATCGATCCAATGGTCCAGTAAATTCGGATTTGACCGAAAGTTGGTGGACATGTGCAATTTTGAAGGGTCATGTGTTTGGTCCATTTGGATGGACCAACGGTGGGCCCCACAAGCATGAGCTTTTAAAATTTTATCCTAAACTTGAGCTTATGAGAGTTTTGCTATATATATATATATATATATATATATATATATGGTTGCTTCTCTCCTCAGTTGCAGCCTCCCTCTAATATCAGCTGCAGGCATGTGAGGAGGGCTGCAACTGCTCCCCTCACATGCTTGCAGCTGATATTAAGGAGGGCTGCAGCTGAGGGGAGAAGCCCTCTATATATATATATATATATATATATATATATGGTTAATTTGCAATTTGCTAGAACATGTGTTTGCTTTGTGAAATGATAGATTGAAGGTTCAATCTCAATTAAGCGTCAAAAGAAAGTTGACCAGACCAATAGTTTAGCATTGTCTGTCTGAGGAAGCTTGTTACACTGCAGAAGTTTACACTTATAATTGAAGCTTTTATGATTTGTTCTTCCTGCATGCACACCCATGTCATGTTTTTAATAAGTTGTGCAAAACGTCAATTATACTAAAATTTCTCACAGGAGCATAGTAATGATATAACACTCATTTGAGCTCTCACATCTAACTCACTTTCTTTGGAAGAAAGGTATTCCGTTTGTATTGTTCATGTAGATATTAGCAACAATTTCTGGATATAAACAAATCACATGTTGGATATACTGAAACATAAAATATGCCAAAAACTTTTAAGACTTGATGCTATTTCATAACACCGTTATCTGAGTGTAGTCCACTCAGGTTATGCATAAATAAAGATTCATGTATTTCGATAACCGAAGTACCCTAAGAAAGAAACGTTTTGTTCCTTAACCAAATTGCAACATAGTTCCAGGTAATTACACTTGCTGGTAGATTGAATTCCAAAGATCCAAGCAGAGCCTTGGAAGGATCAGGTAAATGGATGTCTAGTGCTATTTACAGCCATATCAACATTCAAAAAACAAATTTACAGCCATATCCCAATAACTGATAGTGGCACTTTGAGACTGTCATGGCTGAGCTCCTATATAATGTCTCAGATGGAAAAAGGAGTACTAAATAGTTGTGGAATAACGCATGGCAAACAGGGCCCTCAGCAGGTGAAAACATTTAGAAAACAAAAATTGCCAAAGGAGAAAGCCCAAACTTCCTGGTAAGTCCCATGACTTAAAACGATTCACAGCACTACCAGACCCTCCACTCCTTACATTTCCCTTTTTTTCTGAAGCAACTCTGTAGCTATGAACCCAAATAATTGTAAATGCCGAGCGTACCCACATCGAACTATGCAATGCAATGCTCATAACGGCATTCCAATACTGCAAATAAATCTGAAGGCAGATCTTAGCATTTCTCACCATACTGAATCAATAATTTCATATAATCAAACAGCTGTATCACTTTTCAACGTGGGAAATGTTATAAAGGAAATAATTTTATTTTTGAACTATTAGAAGAAAATTTACATCATTAAAGTCCTACTAAAAAAATACAAAATTTCATGTTATGGATAGAATAGCCATTCTAGTATCCATATCATGGATATCAAAAAATGCAGGGTTGTATCCTCAATTCCCCCATCTCCGCATATACACTCCATCTAGTATCATAGCTCCCGGGACACCCATCTGCTCCTGATTTCATCATCTCGCCAAGCATATTTTAACAAATCCTCTGGTCTTCCACATCATGCATCATTATACTAGGTTTTAAATGAATCCATATTTGGCTGCAAAGATCTAATAGTCTCCAAAGACAATGAGGACAAAAAGCTGCTTCTGCAATGTAAGTCTCATGATAAGGAAAAATATCCAAAACGCTATACATCATTTCTCCATCAATATGAAATGAATCATCTAGTCTTCCATTTGACTCAACCAAAGGAGAAAATTTCCCATTATCAGGTGTTCCGTCTGCACCCGTCGCTTTGGAAGGCAGAGTCAAAGGCCTTTTCAGGAAGATTAGGATTCATGTTGCCAGTCGAAGGCAATTGGGGAGTCAGTCCATCGCACAACTGGGCTTCACTGTCCCATAGAATAGCTGTTTCTTGAGCAGCTTGTGGCACCTCTTCTCCATCCCCAACAATGCAACAACTTTCTGAAAATTCCGACACAATCTCTGGCCTCTTGGGGGATTCTAGCTTGTGTTCACCAAATAAAACCGTCTTCTTCAATAAAGAAGCATCACTTCCATCCAAGATAGCAGTACTGGTGTCCATAGTTTCTAAAATTGATTGGCCAACAAGTGGCAAAGCTTCGCAGTCCTCAATGGGATGAATACGTTTGTCTCTCCATGCCAATTTATATGACTTATGCTGCTTCCTTGAGATGGTATTACCCTCAGGACACATCTCAATTGCCTGGTCCGCTACAAATGAATCAATCACATCAATCATTATCAGAGGTTCTTGACAACAAGATTTTCCATTGGAACTTGAATTTCTCATAGTATCATGCTGAAAACTATCATCTATATTTGGTGATCCATGCTGGACAGAACCACCAACACTGTCTATGGCCCTTACAATGGAATCTTCCTGGCATGGCTGGTCGTCTGCTGGTCGATTACGTATGTCCCTCATAAATGGAAGATTAGATGCCCTATTCTCTGTCCTCATAGGAAAAGCATCGGCAGCCTGGTCTGAAACAATGTCAGTGGTAGCATGTTTAAGCCTTCGCCTCTTCACAATGCCACAAAAAACAGAAGCAAGCGTTGCGTCATCTTCATACTCTACTTCTGCAACATCTTGGCGACACTTTTTGCGTTTTATCATTGATTTTTTGAATTTAGACTCTTGAGTTAAGTTTCCATATAAAGAAGCATCATTCTCCACCATGCTCAAAATGGCATTTTGAGGATGAAGTAGATCTCTGTAGGACTCTACTGATTCAACACATTGAATCTCATTTGCATGTGCCTTTGGTGGCTTTTTCTTTGTTCTCTTCCTTGGAATGGAGTTACACTCTAATTCCGAAACCTCTTTCTGAGTCGACACTTTATGTTTTGTCCTTGATTTTTTTAATTTAGAGACTTGCGAAATATCTTTGGGGCTTGAGTTTCCATCCAAGGAAGCATCATCACACACAGTCCCATTCGGTTGTGCCTTTGGCAGCTTTTTCTTGGTTCTCTTCTTCGGAATGAAATTGCTATTAGCCCCATGAGAAGTCACATCATCACCACCATCCTTTTCTCTTGTAGACTCCACGACAGGGGTTTTAGCATTTCTTGATTTCCTCGAGTTGCTCGGTTGAGGATCATCGCTGCAATTCAAAGCAGAGCAATCAAAAAGAAATTACCAAAAATACATCTAAAAGGCAAGATGATAGATATTAAATCTAACACAATACTCATGTTCAGTGGATTCCTAGAAAAGGGAAGGGATGAAGCATTGTTGGCGTAGAAATGGATCCGTGATTAGATCACATGAGTGGATTGCCAACATGAATAGAACAATGCTCCCCACCCTTTACCCTATGACAGTGAATCAAAGTAAATGAGAGAAAATATTGATGATCACTTGTAGAACACTAGAACTACATCCCATGGCCCTTCACTCTTCACCCTTTGCCAAAAGGGTCAAAGCAAACTGAGTGACACATTGATGGTCACTTGTAGAACTACACCCTTGACCCTTCAGCCTTTTGATCAAAGCCCCTTTCCCATGAAACCATCAGCAAAATGTCAAATGTGACCTTGTTGTCACATATTATCAGTGAAAACAACCATTAGCAAAATGTCATATGTGCCCTTGTCATCCCATATTATATCAGTGAAATCTGGGCAAATTGCAAAAGTAGGAAGCAAAACTAAATAATGCTTCTACTAGGAATAACAGGTGCACCTCAGGAAGTGCGTATAGGGCAATAAAGAATCAAGTTTCGTACATGTGAGCCCATGGTTTTGATGATCCAGACAATCGACTTGATCAGAGCCACAATGTAATGTGACCAAGGGATGTGCCAATTTATTTCAAAAATTTAAGATACCAACACTTCAATTGTTGGCCAAATATACATGGTTAAGAATAATGTCCATTCAATTTGGGCCATCCCATTCAAGGAAGTGCCACAATCAGATTATCAGTCTTTAAGACTGAAGCATGGACCTCAACAAGTATTGAGATGGGTGTATCATCAACCTACACACCTGCTACTGCTAAGAGGCATTAGATTCATAGTAGTCAATTTCAGTTCAGCTGAATCCACAGAAAGGGTTCAGTTTGGTGAGTATGCCGAATCAAATAACCCCCCACAAAATATTAGGCCTGAAATTTGGTATTCAGTCAAAATTTGCATTTCAACTTCAAATTCCTTGATCTGAAACAGGCCAAAAACCCCAATTCGGCCAAATCCCGTGCAAATGGTCTTTTTTTTTTTTTTTCAATTTTATTAATAAAAATGCTCTCCGTTAGGGCAAAAGTCAAGCCCCTTTTTGCTCTCTTTGGAATGGGAAAAAACCCAAGATGTATATAGCTTACATCATTGGGATTAGTTTACTAGGGTGTTGGCCTACTGTTTTTCTTGACATATATAGCTCTCTTAACCTTTTACCATTGTTCGATTATGTGTATATTATTAAAAACATTTTTCCAAAAGAAAACTCCAAAATGAATCACAAAATGCCAAACCAGCCAAAAAGTTTCAATCCGGAGTTAAACCAAACAGTGTCCAAAACGAAATTGACAAATATGATTAATTCGCTAAAACTTTACAGATCATATTAGGCAGTGATCAACAGAACATGGGAATGGAAAAATGTTGAGTGTAAACCCACAAATAGATGTAAGAGAAAATGCAGCTCAACATGAGAAAAAAGATCAACATAAAAATCATTTCAAGAAATCATACCAGGATTTTTTCCTTCGCTTCGCTTTACTGTTTTTGTTTCCGTACTCAGAAAGAGAATTTATTTCTAAAGATGCAGACACAAAATCACAAGGACCTAGAGCTGGTCGCTGCTCCTCCCGGTCCACAAAGTTGGATATAAGAGCTGCTTTCTGTATCTTCCGAGCTGCTTGCAGCAAAGGCACTTCATGTGGAAATAGAGTCTTCCATCTCCTGCATAGGGTCAGGTTAGTTACACTCACGAAAACACTATATGAATCCATTTGCAAAGTCATCCCCATGTGCACATGCAAGCCACTCATCAGCAGGGCCTGCCATGTAGATTCCCTTGCACAAAAAACATGGACTCCGGCTTTTGCTATTCACGAAAAAGAAAAAAGAAAAAAAACTAGGCGGGCTACATGTTTTCAGAAAGGATAGGTTCCTTGAAAAAAATGGACAGTCATTCAAAATTCATATATGTGAAGCCCTCATTTGATGAATCAAGTGGGATGATCTTTTCGGAATGAAGTCACCAACATGGTGGGTCTCGTCCAATAAGTGGCGTAGATTTTTTTTATTTTTTTGTGACTATATTATTGGGGGCTCAAACTCAAGCACTTCACACACACCAGGTCCCAACCAACTGAGCTATAGTGGGATTTGTACATGTAAAGCATATTGGCATGTGAATCCATTAGTAGGAGAAGCAAAGACCGGCAAACCCTTCTCTATAATGGGTTTTTCTGATGCTTAATTATGTCACTATCACCACCTTAAATGGCAGTACACATGCCAACATGTATAACAATCAAGCAGCTCATAAGCTGGGCCTGCAAAGTAAATTCCCTGGCCAAAATGAGGACAGCCAACCCATCAGGTGGGGACTGATAAGTCCTTAAAAATGCACATTTTCATGGCTATTTTTGGTAAGTTTAAGGACTTATCAAGCCAAGAGAGCCTCATTTAGTGTCATATCACGATTTTATGCATTTTTTTTATCTATTGAAGTACATTCATGTATAATTTGCTCAAAAACCAACAATTTTTTGCATCAAATCATGAAACCTGCCATTTTCTTGATTTTTATTTTTGGAAAGATATTTTTTCGAATGTGTTTTTCTCATGAATTAATCATCATATAAAATATTGTGCATTCATTTATCTTTTCATGAGAGATGGGTCCTCAGTCATGCATTCTTGAATTATGGGTGAATTTGTCTTTTCACGTAAAATTCATTTTTTTTTTTGGCTTGTAGGAAATGAGAAAAAGGGTCCCACACATGCACATGTGTAAGTCGCACATGTGGGACATCCAAGAGGGCCCACCATCGTTGCAAAAATTATTCAAAGATAATTTGAGGAAATCTCCAAGAAAATCCAAGAATCCTCATTGGTGACAATTCAAGAAAGTCAAATTGGGAAGAATCTTCACAAGGGACCAAAGAGTGCAACAATGGAAAGTTTTCCTCATGCAAGGACGTCCCACATCAGCTGGATTTGAGCCAAATAATGCCAACCAATTTCAAGAGATTCTTTCTCTTCAAGTCATCTCAAAATTTCCAAAGGAAGGAAGATATGTCAAGCATAGAAAGTAGCTTTGCAAAGAGAATAAAATGGAGAGAAATAAGGGATGGGAACGTCCAAACCTACTCTTTTTTTTTCTTTTTTTTTTGTACAGTCAGCATGGTATGGTAGTCCTCATCTATTTAAAGAAATTGGAGCATAATTCAAGGGCTATCATGTACATGAATTTCCATTAATAGTGCACCCAATTCAAGGAAATTTTGCACCAAAAAAATCTATATAAGCAAGGCTTGGGTGTACCATATTCTTCATGGTTGAAATTGTCCACCTCTGACCTCTCCCTCTAGCTTAATTTCATTCCATCTCTCCCTCTCTTCCCTTTCATCTCCAGCCATCAAGGGGGTTCTTCTCAAAGGCCAAACCACCACCCTTGTTTTCTCAACTAGAAAGAGGGATTCTCAATCATCCTAGTATGTATTTTTGTTTTTAATTCTCAATCTTATGTACTCAATTGCATACTAGTATTAATAAAATTGTTTCTTTTTAATTCTTGTATTGATTTTTTGTGAATCTTGATATTAGTATTGCAATAGGGTTAGTTCTTACTTTTGGTTAAGTAATATTAATTGGCTTGGAATAATTACTAACAACTCACCTTAGTATCCTCACAATATACCTTGTTTTCTACGGATACATGGTATTTTTGGAGGCAATACAATGTGAAGTTGAAGAGTGTTGATCAAGAAAAGTTTAAAAATCCAAGTCTAAAATTTATTTATTAAAAAGTGAGGATTTATCATTCTCAACTTGGATTGACAACCCAAGTTGAAGAATGGGACCCTAGGTTTGCACCTCTAATTTTCTTGGACCCTCAATTGAGAAGAATTAAAAGAAACAACTCACCACTTTTATATTTCAGTTTTGTTTACCATCTTTGATTTACGCACACCACCCTTATTTTCAGCGCTTCACTTTTAATTCCTGCACATTTTACAATTCTATGTCACAATTTTGTTTAGATTTGTTAATTGCTAGAAAGTGCATTAGACTCATGCATTCATTTATTTATTTATTTATTTATTTTTTGCATAACATTAGGAGTGGTGTTCACGTGAAATTCTGAAATCAGATTCTCATACTTTTATGTTAAACATTCATGTGGCAAAAACAGTCCATAAACAAGCCCAGAAAACTGCAGAAACAGTTTTTTTTTTGCAAAAAGTTCGAAGTGGGTAGACTAGTCAAATCATGTTATTTTTCTGTGAAATTTGGAGAAATTGAATTTCAATATGTGGTCTATCACGTCCCAAAATTTCAAAGCAAAACTATTTCAGGAGGTTTGTGAACCAGTGGCTTAAACATTGCATGTTAGGCTGTCTGTGTGCAGAATTTCTGCACAGTTTTAGTTTTTTAGGTCATGTTATACATTCATATCTTCTTTGTTTTAAATCATTTTTCACTTCCGTTTTTTGTATTTGATTCATGCATCATTATAGTTTAAATTCCAGTCATTAAATTCAGTTTTAGGTTGCATTAGATTAGGAAAAACCATGCAAAAAAACAGCCATGCATACTAGTTTTCCAGACTTAGAAATTTCTAACATCTCATGGCATACAATGCATTACTAACTTTAGGATTAGTTTCTAATTTTGTAGTTTAGATCATTTCCAAAAATAAAAGATCTTTCTAATTTTTGTTAATTGAAGATTTTTAACTTAGGAAGTTTCTTAAGATTTGGAAATTCTAACATAAGGTATGATTAACTAAATGCTTTCTAAATTTGTTATGATTTGAAAATCTTTATTTATTTGGAAAGTCCTTAACTTTAGGGAGTTGATTAACTTGGTGAAAAAGTAGGTTGTTTCCTTTTTGATTGATTTGATTTGTTACTAATCTTTGTTGAACATGTTTTGATTAATTTAGTTTCTAACTTAGGTTTATTTTGTTTCTAATTTGGTTTCTTAGTTTCATTTTTGGTAAGTTTTATTTTTGGATAGTTTCTAATTTGTGTGTTCTTTTGTAGCAACTTGTGATTCATTTTAGATTAGGCTTTTTTATTTAGGAGTTTTTATTTTTTTGGAAATGTATTTAATTTAAAGTAGGAATGATGAATGTATTTTTCAAGATTTTAGGCTAAAATTAGATCTTATTCAGGACAGGTACAAGTTGGAAAGCCTTATCTCAATAGCTCCCTGTGGATCGACCTGCTCTCACCAATTTATTACTACAATCGCACCCTACACTTGGGGTCCGATCAGGGACACATGAAAATGGTGCATGGTTAAGAAAGGGCTGAAAGTACAATTCAATGTACATGAATAGCACCTGATGAGACAAGGAATCTATTCAGGGGGCCTACGGCTAAGCACTTGGATCTTGCATTCCTGGCACACATTGGACATGCACCAGCAAGAAGATGCAAGGATTAGCAAAATCATTGTTAACTTCAAAAAAAAAAAAAAAAGCATCCCATGTTAAGATCATCAAACATGAAAAACACTTAGCAGAGAGAGAGGAATCTGTACCTCCTACATTGACTATCAGTCCGTCCAGGTACACATGCTGCAATTTTAGACCAGCAATATCCATGTTGGGTGATTTCTGCCTTCAATTTAGCATCCTCTTCTTCAGACCATGGTCCCAGATTTAATGATGGATCTAGAGTGTTGAACCACCTGCCATCAGACTCAACCTCTTAAATTTAACCAAATCTATGGTTCAGATTAAGGGTAGGTTGGATGTATCCAAAATAATGATTTGGAGGGATGCAGGTGCAAGGTCACCCAAAACTGATTGTACAATGGAATTGAGAGGTCACCCCCACTCAAAACTGATAATCAACTAATTTCAGGTCTTATATGAAACAAATTGACCATCATTATAAACACAAATACATGGACCCCATTCATGCTTCAAGATATGGCCAGTCATACCCAGATATTTCATTAGAGATAAATCCAATTTATTCCAACATACCTTTCTCTGCACTGAACTTGAGTACGGCCAGGTATAAATTTAGCAATTTTATTCCACAATTTTGGCCCAAAAAGCAGTACAGATATTTTCAACCGTTTGTCTTCATCCACAGCCCATCTCCCTACTCTTTGCCTAGAAGGGTGAAGTGTCTTTCTCCATCTGCATTCAACAGTACCAAGTAATCGATCCATAAGAAATGTCAACAAACATATCAAGAGTTTCAGGCTAGCAAAGAACCAGACACCATGAAATATATTATGTCGAAACAGCTTCCAAATCGCACAGAAATTTCTCATGTAACAATAATCTTACTAAACAAAGTTAGTAAATAAAATCACACAATATCTCCATCATCACCACTTGAGCTTTATACGATCTGTTTGAGGTCGGCATTGTGAGTGTAATTATGGCAACTAATCAACATGAAATCCACAGCAATGTTCAACATTTTTTTATCGGTATGTTCAAATCCAAAGTCTAAAAAACAAATAGATAAACCTGTCAAATAAATAAATAAATAAACAAATATCAAAGCTCTTAAGACTTGAAGGCCTTTTCAGTTACCCATGCCATTGGAAAGGAATGTTTGGAAAAGTTTGATTTCATTTAAAAAAATGTTTTTGTTTCCTTCTAATGAAGGCAAAATTACTTCATACTAGCCCCTTCAAAATTTTGTAGGTTTTGCTTCTCTTGTTTCAGGTATTGCTTTGGAACTGGAGATAATCTGTACATTTTTATTACATTCTAGTATTTTACATTTGTATATCATCTTGGCTATCAAAAAAAGTTTTTTTTTTTTTAATGTAAGTATATATTCCAAAAGAATGCACAATGTACAAAGTGAGGGAAGAGATACCCCACAGGTGCAATCTGCAAACACAGAAAAAGCAACCAAACGAAGTTATGGTTATCAACAAAGTTACCCTTCAAAAGAATACATATAATAAAAATAACATTTTTTAATGGTATAATAAAAATAAAAATAAAAAATGATATAGCATATCATACTCAAAATCTCTTCACGCCCTTCCTTATGGGTTCATATTTCATATTTGACCTTTCTTAAGATTAGATATTTGAAGTTTCCTTGGGATGTATATTCTAACTTGTACTAAATATGCATCATATTAGGGAAAAACTAGAAGTGGAAGGAGGCAGTGGATACCCTAAAAGTTGCCGTGCAACCAAAACTTGTGCGGCCATCTAAAAAAAACCAAGGAACTCAATGAGGCTAATTCGTTAATCGCATTTAAAGTTATGTTTCAAAATCTTTTTTCTGGTTCAAGAAGAAATTTGGGGGTGATCAGCCATAAAGCAGTTAAAAGGTGCTCATCGCCACAACCATTAGGGTTTGACACACATCTTGCCTGTGGAAAAAATAAAAAAATTCGGAGGCAGTCAATTTATATTATCCAAGGCATGGAGAAAATTGGAGGCAGCTAATGGCAATCAGCTTGCCAATTATAATATATTAAGCCAAAAGGTTTTGGATCTATAATTTTAAAATTCAGTTACAATTTTAATGGGAAGTTATCCCTTTTTTTCAAATACTCTGCATTCTCTCCCCACTACCTATCTTATGCAATTACCTATTCTTTATCTCATGAAACCTCACGTCCACTCTCCGCTGTTGAAGGTTCTGCTTTTTTTTTTTTCCTAATAACTCGCCTTCTATTCCCACTTCTATTATCTTTCTTTCCCAATTCTCTCATTAGATGGTAAGGAATATATGAGTTTATTTTATTTTATTTAATGTCCCTTTTTAGTAGGCAATATTTGGACCTACCTGTGCTCAGCAGTCAGCACGGGTTATTGTGCTAGTGAGAATTTAAACCTGAATGGTTGCGGCAATTGATTCCAATCAATCAAACCTATTTTCTTTCTTTTGATGACTAAGTAATTACAAGTTCCTTAAACATCACTCATTTACTGATTTCTAACCTATCACAGTTGGGACCTAAGAATCAAACCGAGACAAACAGAAACACCAACAGATGTCAAAAAGGATTCAGGACATATTTGTACAAGAAATACTTTCTTTGGATTATTGAACCCAATTAGAGGAAATCACGACAAAAGCTCGTGGCGTAATGGAAAGTGCTCACTATTGCAACATTTAAGTTGTGGGTTCATGTCATTTTACCAATTAAAACAATAGAGGAAATCACACCTCTTTTCTTTGGAGCAGTTCATAACCAACAGAGGTTATTTAGGTAGCCATCATTTCAGTGACATGACATGCAAATTGATGGACCAAGAAACTCATTAAACAGGTTTGACGCAGAGAAAAGAGAATACAGATTGGTCTGAGACTCTATAGCAGATTGTTGGGAGCAATTAATTAAATCAGCGTAACTCAACTCAATATAAGAAATGTAAAACAACCACTGTCAGTTAAGAACAATTTGAATTTTGGACCATATTTAGCTATTTTTTGTACTCATCAGAAACGCAGACCACCGAATGGGGCACTTACAACCTACAAGACTATAAAGTTCACATTATGTAACTATGTTTCGACATAGCAATTAGCAACAGTGAACAAGCACTTGATATAAGGTTAGTTTTCCACAATGTAAATGCAATATAAAAGCATTAAATACCAAGAGTTTCAAAGAATTTTTAAGAGTTTTTTTACAAAAAGGACCCTAGATTTTCAGAATACCTCAAAAAGGCCTGAGTTTTATGTTTTCAGGAAAAGGCCCCTGGTTTTACTGTGTAACATGTAACTGTTGTTTTTTTTGTTTTTTTTTTGGGGGTGGGGGGGGGGGGGGGGGGTTTAAATGACAGAAATACCCCTTAAGCTTAGCAAATCCCATTAACTCAAGTTACTTTTAGTGGGGCCCACCTATGACCAAGGCAGGCACGGAAATGGAAAGAGTAGGATGTAAATTAGCAAAATGGGTAACATTAAACCATTCAAATGATCTTAGCCTTTGGTTTTAGGTCTTCAAAGTTGGAAAAAATTGCCTTTCTATCTTTTTAACTCAAGATAAATCATTTGAGTTTTTCTTTAAGGGTAGATTGGTCAAAACTAAAAAATAAATGTGAACTGTCCAGTCATTTTTTGTACAGTTGAACTTGAACTGTTAGTCAAGGAGGTTTTAGTAAAAACATAAAATATAGGCCGTTTGAGGTTTTGTAAAAATATTGAGGCCTTTTTGTAAAAACAAAACTCATTTTTTAATGACAAGTACAATATGCTCCGGTGAGACTAAAATGCTATTCACAAGACCTAAGGAGAATGGTGCTGACCTATTAGAACACTGTGGACCTGTCCTGCCTCCCAGAGCAGTAGCTACTCCCTGCCAGTCATGCTCACCCAAAGTTTCCACAACTGCACGAAGTTGAGCATCTTCTTCTACTGTCCAATCCCTCTTCAAAATATAAGCATTGAGACTCCTTTGATAACGAGACAAGCACTGAAAAGGGGTTCTACCTTTCCCCATTGAAGTAGCAATTTCAATCCAGTTATAAATCCCTCTTTGCTGGACAATAAACAAAAGATTCTTATCCTCGAGATTCATCCATGAGTTGTGATTGATCAACGGATCTTCATGGTTCAACCACCTGCAGCAAGGGCCAAAAATCTAAATTCAATCCTCAACACTGTATCCAATCCACAAGCACAAGGCAGCTAAAAAATGTATTGAAAGAAGTTCATATACAAGCATTACAATTGTGGATCAAAGTACCAATTACCCTAGAAATGACTTAAGAATGATATAAAAAGCCTCAAGCTCGGACAAAATAGCATGAAAACAATGGCAGTGATTCATATAGACACTGGACAAAAAAGGAGAATGAAGTACGAATGAAGAAAAACCAAGACCATTCACAATCACCATATATAAAAAAAGAAGGAAGATGCAAGCATGCATATGATGCAGGCCAGACCCATGGTCTGCCAACTAATTGGGCCCAGCCCATAAGCCCAATATGACATCTATTTAGCTAGAGTTTTAATTAGTTAAGAGTCTTATTTAGAGAGTTGTTATTTATTTAGAAGTCATTAAAATTAGGAGTTTTATTTTATTTGGATTGTAACCAAATTTAGTTAAGTTTAGTTTCCTTTATTGTTTAGGAAAGCAGAGTCCTATTAGGAAAGGGGATGTCCAACCCTTCCTATAAATATGTAATCCCTCTATTAGGAGAGTAGTTCATCATTATTCAATAATAAAGATTGGTTGGTTTGTTTGGTTTTCTCTTTATCTTCAATGTAAGATTTTTATCGAGTTCCGAGAGGAATTTAGCTAATTCTCATATATGGAGTTGGTCTTCACTGGAATTTGTCAAGGATTCGGCAAACTCTCTCGCATGGCTTGTCTACACCCATTTCATCACCACTTGCGGATCCAGGCTGCTCCAAATGCAGATACAGAGGAGGGACAAGAAGAGGTCGTATGCTCCAAATGGGGGAGGAGACCTTTGGCTAATGATTCGCCAGAAAGGCATGACTGTTCTCATTTCCTCTACAATATTTGCCTCCGTGACACTTTGCACCGCCTATCTGTCCAGCCGCATTGATTCAGCTATAAGTCGTTGACCCGTATTTTCAGTAAGTCCTTCAGTGGCTGGTTAGTGGCCCAGTGGCATGTGTCTGCTGTTAAGACACAGAGGGGCATGGGTAAGAAATGAGTACAAGAAAGATCGTGCCCCACCCCCGCCCCCCACAAAAAAAAAATCCCAAAAAAACCGACCACCCTCACTTTTGCATGCACAAGATAAGGAAAATCTGGTAAAATAAGAATAAATCTCCACCAGCAAGATTCTGGGACTGACACAGGAACCAGTGGGCTCCTTCAGTAGGGTTGGATCCTCGGCCCCTGAAAGACTAAAAGACCTTACTCACAAGCTCAGAAGGAGCTCAGTCAAGCAAGATTGTCTTGATCACCAGGTCGTGATGATATGAATGGAAGATAATGCAGGAGTACCTAACCTAGGTCCTTTAAACTGAGACAAATCTACATGAGATATGAGCTCCAAGCAAGTTTGTTTTCTTTCACCAGATGGGGATAATGTTACCTGGAGATAATACAAATGAGACCAGGAGATAATACAGGAGTACCATAACTGGGCCTTTTAAAATGACAGATCAAGATGAGACTTGAGAGATAGTGTGTCCTGTCTATACGTACGCACTTTAATGAGGGATTTATTGCACCAGTAAAATACACATAATCCTATGAGTTTTTATGGTGAAGTGTAATTCCCACCAACTTTTTTTTCCAGTCTCACTGTGCTCTGTGTGTGTGTGTGTGTGAGAGAGAGAGAGAGAGAGAGAGCGCTTAGGGGACTTATAATTTTTTAGATTTTTTTTAATGGTAATTTATAACAAACCTTGCAGACATGGATTTATAATTTTTTTAGATTTCTTTTTCAGCCCCTTTCTTCTTTACATCACTATCCTCTTTCTGCAAGGGATCGCATTTACCACCCTCAAGGTAACATATATGGATTGCTGAACCCAACAAAGATAGGACAAGGCTTCGATGATGATGATGGTGAAGATACAGATATAGGATTGTTCACGGGTACTCTCTAGCACTGGGGAAAACCCCACTACGATGTAGCAATCTCCATCTACCTCCTTGGATCTCCCTTATTGAAGGAGAGAGATGCATAAGATAATACGAAGGCAGATAAAGCAAGTAAAAGGTATTTGACTTGAGAAAATTGGTTTGAGAAAAACATGACAAACAATTAAGTACATGCTGATATGGTTTAACAAAGACATGAAAACTTGTGATAATCTTCACTGAATTGATCAGGTTTGACACAAACATGCGAGTAAACTGGAAAAGGCTGTAGGGCATCTTGGTACGTATTCCCTATTTTTTTCCTAATCAAGAGCATTTTTATTCAAAAATTATAAACAACAATAACAGATAAATAGAGGGGGTTTGAATATTAGAGATAAATTCTTGTAGAAACTAGAAAAGAACTGGTGGAAGTTTCAGAGGAAAATAGATCCTAGAATTGGACAATTACAGTGCAAAGTTAACACCAAAGCAAAGAACAATGAATAGAGTCTCAGAACTCAGAAACCATTGCGTCACATGAACAGTTAAGCAATCAGCTCTATTTACAACAAGAAATGAACATCAGATATGTAAAACTACTGACAACCTAAATAAATACCTTGTTTCACATTCTGCACCAGAGCGGCCCATAACATACATGGAAGCTAAACGCTCCCAATCAACCTGAGGCAGGAAGCACCTAATATTTTCAGGGGTAATTTCAAGATTGGTGATTGAGGCAATGATGTTATCCAGATCATTAAATTCTCCAGAAGATCCCTCCAACCCCAAGTCACTGACAAGGAAACATGCATCACAACATAAGGTAAGACTAAAAGATAAATACATTTAAGAGTATAAGATAAATACATTAAGTATATAACAGAAATATACCTATACTGCTCCATTGACTTCTGCAGCAATACCTCTTGAAATTGTTGTTTTATTCCCTTGGCAAGATTTTCCTTCTCAACTTTTGACCATCGTTGCCTACTCAATGAGACTGGGAATTTCGTCAGTACCATCTTGTAATTTGGAACATGACTATTCTCAGTTGGGCCCAAACATGAGGCATGAACCTTCCTGTCTTTGACCTGCATGTACCAAAAAATAAAATAAAATAAAAAACTCATCAACTAATGCAGATGCTTGAATTATCATTAAAATAAAAAATAAAATTAAAACCCTAATGGATATGCTTTTGAATGAAATACAAAGTGTTGCTTAGGTGAAGTTTTAATTTCCCTGTTCGCTAAAATAGAAGGATTGATTGTTTGATTTAATCCATTCTGATGTGTGGAGAATTCTATTTCAGTAGTCTCACTGACAACCATATCACAAATAGGATTGTTGTATTATGTAAAATAGAGGTGTACCACAATAACAGGAATAGACATATCTCAAATATCGTAACAGCCAAGAAAATAGAGCATGTGATTCGATTGATTAGTACTTCTCTTTTCTTCTTTCTTTCTTTTTTATTATCTTTGATGGAATCTAGATATAGCCTAGATCTCTCCAAATGAAAGCAAGTACTTTCAATCCAAATTCTCTCCAATATGTGTTGATTTGTCATGGAACACCATATATCTTCATATGTTTTCACCGCTGATTTTTTTATGCAATGGTTTTAGATAGAGGTCATTTCAACATCATAATCAACAAGTCTGATCCCTTTTATTCGGGATCAAATTTGTCGGTTCCACCATTTCTACACTCATCCCCATAGTTACCTGATTCACAATTCGATCAATTCGCATTCGAGTTCGTAGTTCGTAATTCAACATTTAATCTAATTCGAAAATTCGTTGGGGGAGGCTTATTTTTATTGTTTTTCAATTCGCTTAATTCGTAGTTCCAATTCGATAAATTCGATACACTAATTCGAATATATAAAGTCAATAGCGTTGTTAATGACTATCAGTCTAATTTAAGATATATATATATATATACAATTTATGAAAGTTCTTAGATGTTACAAAAGTTATATAAACATGAAATTCTCATAAAAATTATAAAAATGATTAAAAAAAACTTTAATTCAAACAAAAAAAAATTGCGCCCTCCTATTAATATGGCCAATTGAAAACAAGCTCTGAAATGGTTATTAAAGGTGTTGATTATGAAAGCCTATTTTAATGGGCACACAAATGGAAGTGGGCGCTTACAGTTTTTCATTTCTCTTTTGGACTCAATGTCTCAAGTAGGCCTCACAACCTCCAACCTCACCACTTTCCCTGATAAGAATATAGTTAAACATGGAAGGCCTTCATATTTTGAGTCCATCTTTATTAATTAATAAGCAGGGCCTATATATGAAATCCTAAGTTCCTAGCCATTTTTATTGCAGTTGTCCCTCCATGGGTTAGATGTGTATTGGGTTTCACTTGTATTGAAGTTGGACACACAATTAGATTGATCACTTTTAAGATACTTGATTAAACTCCCTTTGTATTTTATATTTTGTTCAATGTCATGTACATGATCAATTCCATGGTAGACTCAACTCTGATTAGAGTGAATTTGACTCATACATAACTAACATGTGGTGATGGTAACTTAAGCAAACCTAGATTTAAGACAGAGGCCCTACATGGATTACTATCACACTCACTAAGTGAGAAAAGTGAAACTTTATATTTGGGCTAAAACAAATGAAGAAAAATTGTTCAATATCAATAACCCACATTGTTTTCTAATTCAGCAGAATTTCACTTCCATCATGGTCATATCTACCGTTCAAATAGAACCATATGATTAAAAATACTCAAAAGTCAAATCACAATTTGTTTTAAAGGCAATCAACCCGACCATGAAGATGATCTCTTGATTTTTTTAAATGGGCCATTTTGCTAAATTAATTTTATTGGGCTCTAGGAATTACTGCCCTCAAAGAATTTGTAAGACACGACACGATGGTAGTATCGATAAGTAAGGAAGTGTTCCCTGCCCTTTTCTTTGATTGCCGAAGGAAGAGGAAACAATTCTTCAAGAGACGGTTGGAGAGATTTTCTACTAGTTACTGAAGAAGAAGGAAGACTATCTGTTACGGCCATACTACGAGTCGGTTGAGAACTGGAATTTTGTAGATTCACGACATGATAACTATCTTCCTCATCTAAAGGACGTATCGAACTGCTACGAATTAGGAATGGTGAGATTTCTGAATGATAACGAATCGAATAGCAAATTATTCGACTAGAACCATTCGTGATTCGGCACCTTTCCAAACGAATTAGGTAACTATGCTCATCCCTATCTAGGCTAAATAATATCACTTTGTAATATAACATGTCACTTCTCAATTCCTATTAACCAAGAAATCTTAAGTAACAAACTCAAAAAAGTTAACATTGTAGTCAGAAAAGGAATCCCAACATGCACAAATATAGGCATCAATAGGAAAAAGTTGCAGAGTGACGAAAGAGTACAGCAAAATCAGAATAAAATTGGGAAACATTGCTTCAACATTGAACTAGAGAATATATTCTCACAAAGAACTTAATAAAACATAAAGGTAGAAACAACCTTTTCTGAGTTTAAAATCCTGGCTTTTGGAAGAGAAATTAACTTGGCTCGGGGATCCTTCACTTGGCTTATAAGTTTGGCAGCTTTCCTTTTGCAGGAAACTTGAAAATCCATAATACATTTTACACGCTCCTTGAGTTCTTTGTTCTCCTCAATCCTTGCTTCTATCTGGATAATCTGACTCCTAATAAATTTCTGACATGACCTGTTTTTCTTAATGGCAGCAATGAACATCTGTGCAAACTTTGGGAAGTTAGCATGATTGAGAGGCAACGCAGATAAATTGCAAGTTCTATCTTCTTGTTGGTAACACTCGGTTGAATCAGAAGGGTGACTCTCAGGAGTTATGCTACAAACTTTGGACATGTTTGAGTTGACAAGAGTATCACCTAAATCTGGAAACCCTTCACCCAAAATATTGGAACTGTCCAGCTCCGAGGTTAAACTAGTGGTACAAGCCAACTCATTGTTACATAAATTGCCATCACTCTTCATTAGCCCATCTGCATAGATGCAAATATGGTAAATGAAATAGTTTCATGCTGGATTAGCCTTAGAACATGTGGTGCAGCTAACAGACACCAAATAACAACAGTAGGAATAGTGGTGGTGGTGGTGTGTGGTGTAGTAATAGAAATAATAATGATAAAAAGAGGAAAGAAATCTCTGTCCAGGATTATGAAATGTAAGTACCACATAAAAAGAATACCAAGTAGAAACAAGATCATAGGGGATTTAAGTAAACCAATGCCCATCACATTGTGTGAAAATGCAACCAACATAAATTTTTTGAACTAAACATATAAATGAAATATAATATCGATCAGTTCCCGATAGCCTATAAAAATAATATAAAGGAACTAATAACAGTAATGCCTAAATAAAGCCTAAAATTTCGTCAGATGAAATATGAGAATCAACTAAGCCCTTGAAACACAGAACCTCAAGCTACACAACTGACATCCAGGAAGATGTTCTAGTTTTGGTCCCTCACTTCTCACCATAATGCACTCAATGGATATTCAACAGAGTTTTAGCACCAAATTTTATATAAAGAAGATAAGGAGAGGTGAAAGTAAATCACACGGATAAGCAGAACAAAATTTTCAGAAATGTCAGGAATGCCATCTTGACAAGATAACTGGCCTGCAAAAAACTCAAGATCGAAGGAAGAATGTAGGATTCTGTGTTACCTGGTGAGGGCATAGTTATAAGCGTTCAAATTGGATGCAAGCATGTGACCAGGAGAGGTGCAGGCACTCATGAACATCAAGCAACCACTGACATTTGTAGATTATGGGCCGCCAAGAAGTTCTCGTATTTGCCTGAAACGATTGGATCACCCAGCAGCCATTTCAAAGTAGTACAACGGTACTGAAAAATCAAATATTGATCTGAACAATTTCTTATTGCTTAATGTCCATAGTGCTGAAATGAATGTTGAAGCAAACCCAATTTCTTCATTGAAAAGCCTCATCTGATGCTATTAAATTTGAAGAAAAACAACCTCACACAGCAGAATAACAAGCAAGGATCAACACTGTAGAAAGACGAATCTAGTGACTAATGATGAAAAAGAATGTGGACATTGCATCATTGATGATCTGAACAATTTCTTAGTGCTGGATGTCCATAGTGCTGAAATGAATGTTGAAGCAAACCCAATTTCTTCTTTGAAATGCCTCATCTGATGCCATATAATTGGAAGTAAAACAACCTCACACCACAGAATAACAATCAAGGATCAACACTGTAGAAAGACGAATCTAGTGACTAACGATGAAAAGAATGTGGACATTGCATCATTTAAGACTTACAAGCGAAAAGCCCAAAACTGATGACGTCATGGAAAATATTGATGTCAAAAAGAACTATGGAAAGAGATACCATATTTTCTAAAAGCAGATATCGAACAATTTCGAAAAAGCTAGGAAGATGACTCTACAGGCTAATGCTGAAAAAACATGTGGCATTGTATCATTTAAGGGCCAAAATTGATGGTTTTATGCAAGAGAACGATGAAAATGGCTATATAGAAACAAATACCACAAAGTTCTGGAGGCACTTGAAGGGGAGCCGGAACAGGTCAAAGACTGACAGTTTCTACAACAAAAAGTTGTGAAGGCTAAAAAAGAAGTTAATGCATGTGTGATTTAAAACAATTCTATTTTTTTATATATCTTTTTTTTTTTTTGCTTGTCTATATTATCTTTTTTTTTATACATATCGGAGGGTGTCCCAGCCCTTTGGTCCGGACTAATCCCTTCGGGCCCGGGAGAGCCGGGCAAATCCCTTGCGGCCCCAGTGTGGTAGCGTAGTTTTGAACCCTCAACCTCCAGGAGGAAACCACCAACTAAGCTACTCCTCGGGGTTATTTAAAACAATTCTTTTCCATCTACAAAATTTTTAAAATGAAATTCCCAAAGAAAATAATTATTCCCATTAAATTTAACAAGTAAAATCTCAGTAATATATGCCATTATTCTTGAATGAAATGAACCAGATCTGCCGCACGTGCCATGAGCAAACCAACATCATCCTAATTCTCATTCTGCACTTCTCTGTGCGCTCTCACAGCAAATACAATTTTCAAGGATTTTTTTTTCTTCAGAAGCAACAAGAGATGTTAGATATCAAATGCCTCAGATCGGATGCGAGGGAGGGAGAGAGAGAGAGATGTTGAAGAAGAAGAGCACCATGTGTGTCGCAAAGACTTCACGGCTCCCCCACTCTCGCCACTGTCTCTCACGCCTTCTTTCCTCAGGATACCGGTTAACCAATTTCAGGGCCACCGTCATTTCAAGCTATACTGGTCAAGATACAGCAATTTCTCCTACAAGGTCATCAAAGACATGCATTCCAAGGTCCAAGGTCAATCTGACAAAGGGTCATTGTCACGTTAAAAGGACAGTACCGTGGTCAATCTAAGAAGTAAGAAGCATTCCCAAGTTTGGAGAGGTTGCAGATTACCATCTTCTCATGGCTGACAAGGGTCCTGAAGCTCTTGGCCCAACAAAGGAGATGATACCTGAATGACAAATAACCAGAGAGAGAAGATAGTAGAAGAGGAGAGAGATGATCCCCAAATAGCCAGTTTTTTTCCCGTCGGTGGGAATCAGGAGCTTAGAAGGAGAGGTGGATGATGTTGAACGGAAAGATCCTAACTTCTAAGCGTTGGAGAGTACCACACAGTTTCGAGTTTCTCCGTAAGGGGCAGTACCCTATCAAGATCCAGATTTATACACAATTCGGCATAGAACATCAATGTGGCAGTTCTCAATCCAAAAGGGAAGAAAACCTAAACACTAAATCCTAATGGCTCTAACACCACGACAATATTAGAATTGGTATGAAATCTATCGTGCCCTCTTTGAGGGAGTGCCTCATTTATATATTAATGTCCCCAACGCACAATTACATGGATACTCTTTACGGAGGTTTAAAGAAAGGATATATACAGGGGTAAATTAGGAAGAACTGATTTATAAGTAGTTATCTCCAAGAATCCCTGTCTTTGAGACAATGTCATGGAGGTACCATCTTCCACTGATGTATCGAAATTGGTACTCTCTTCACAAGCCTTATCTCTGTTAACCAATTTAAACATGTTTTAGGCCATGAAAGACCCTTTGAGATTTCAGATTGTTTTGGGTGTCATTTACCCAAAATACTGCTTTAACATTTAATAATAGAAGAACTGTCCATTGCTCCTTCTAATCTCATACATTTTGACATGTGGGGGCATGCATCTCAGCCAACCAAAAGGGGAAAGGAGTTCTATTTGCTAAGTTTTGTTTATTGATGATTATGCACCTTAGATGGTTGAATCTGATGAGGATGTCACCTTTGAAAGAATGATTGAAAGATTTTTATGCAAAAATTAAAACAATTCAATTTGACCCTGGAGGTGAAGTTTAGCCATTATATTAGGGAAAAGCAAATCGAGGAGAGAGGTTAGAGGTACACATTTTGAAACTTCAAGAGTCTAGTGAAAAGACAATTCTAAAAAGTCACAACTATTCTATACTTGATAAGCCCATTTCGACCATTATCCCTGTAACTTTATTGCCTGACTCACCTATGTGACCAGGCATCCATGCCATTAGTTCAATCTTCAAAAACTTTAGGGCTTGTTTGTTTGAACCCATTTACATATGTAAATGTTACACATGCGTAATGTTCACACATATGCATGTTTGTTTAGACCTATGCGTAAATGAGGTGTGAAAATGGTGCATAAATGGGGCCATTTTCATATGAAAGGGTGTGAAAGCACACCTCTTTGGCTAAAGATGTTATAGTACAACTTCCACCCAGGACAGGTCATGGTATCAAATCTCAACACTTCCTATTATTTTTGGCAACTAGTGGGCCCCAAAATTTTAATCTGAGCCATTAAAAAAATTTAACTCATTAAACCTCAAAATGTTCGGTTTCATGTCTTAAAGCTTCATATATTTCAAGATATATGAAGATTTTACATAAGTGATCCGAACCATCCAGCATTTACTTATGTGAATATGGTGTTTTCAAACAAACATGGTAACATGTTTTATGTGTGAAAATTTTACATATGTAAAATTCACTTATGCAACTTTTACATATATAAATCCCATTTTCATATCCCATGCATAAAAGACAAATGACCTCTTAAGTTTCCTCTTTCTTCTATCTTAGGAGTTAGAAGCTAAGATTTCATTTACTCAACAAAGAAATTAAAGAATTCATTACACACAGACACAATTAAAAACAAAAAAAAAAACAAACAAACAAAAAAAATGGCCAGTAAGGTATGAAATAAAATGCATTCTTGCCCTCTTTTCAGCTAAACTAATGAAATTTCAGGTTTTATTTTATACATATATATGGTATATTGGAGACTCAAACGCACACCCTCGCACTCACACGCCCATATCCCAACCAACTAATCTACAACTTGGAACTTCAGTTTTTATTTTTACCGGAATCATTTTCACGCCAGAAATTCCTTGCAGAATATGTTACAACATTTCAAACTTCCAGTGCTGAATTAAAAAAATCATATCGTAAAATTAAATGCACATACAGTACAAATTAACGGACAACAAAACCACTAAATTCTCTGATACCATAGTTACATATGCAATTCCAGATGTTTCAGCTGTCTGCTTATTGAATTATTTGTCAAAATTAAATCTTAAAGTAGAGTACCAATCATTGGCTCAGGGAGTTATCATCTGTCTGGACAAAAGGAGTTAATAAACTCATTCCCGAAGGCGATTGCCTCATACTCGTTGGAACACCGAAGAAACCCTCCAACCTATCTTGAGATTTATGATACACTGTAGAAGGCTACTGGACACAATGCAATACTGTAGCAGAATATTTATCTAAACTCTCATATCCTATGCTACAGGTTTTCTCCGATCAGCTCTCCCGCTATATATATTCCAGTTACACTCAGGACAAAGCAGGAGCAGCACCATATAAGCACTTCATGCAACCAATGGTTCATGATTCAGCACATGGAGCTTTGGGTTGTTTTTGGCTTGTGTTTTGCTATTTTGGGTTAAATGCCATCCATGTTATGATCAAGGAAAAAGAAACAATTTTTGACGAGAGCAGAAGAAATACTTCATCAAAACAATAAAAGAAACGCTACGAAAGGGGGGAAGCCTACCTTTATCATAATGTGAAAACCGCCTCTGGATTGCACGCAGCGTCTCAAAATCATCCTCCTCGTCGGAATCGCCAGGGGCATGAGATCTAATAGATTTCGAGATTTGAAGAACATCTGATGGAAAAGAAAATCGTTTCTGGATGCTACGAATGAGTTTCATATCATCGATTTCTTCACTTTCCGCATCAGAATCATTAGATTCCGGAGCAGAGGCCATGGAGGCGGGAGGTTCGATCTCGTTAGGGTTTTTTCCCGTGAGAACGCAGGCGCGCTTTAGGGCTTCCATGTCTTCGTCGAAGGACTCGTCTCGGTCATCTTCACTGTCGTCTGAGAAAGAAGAATGCGCCATTGCAGACGAAAGAAAGAAAGAGAGACAGGTGTTGCAGAGTCTTCTCTACAGGCTTCGAGGTTTTGGAGTTTTTAGGGTTTTAGGACTGATACCGAGGAGGAATTAGGGTTTTGAGGGGAGTAGAGGGAGAATCATTGTAACGGGAGAGAGAGATTGAAACGCGCCTTGCTGTTACGAAAATAAACGCCCGATTGTATATACTCCGAACTCCGAAGCCCCTTGGCAGCGGCACGTGCACGAGGAGACTGTCGGGAGTCCGGATCCCTTCTAAGTGATCTCCCACACGGTTCCCGTGAGTGGGTAGTGTGAAACTCTACTATAGGCCTATTTATTGATAATCTGAATCGTTGATTTATTTGTGTGTTTGACACTACAGTGCCATACGTGTGGTATGTGATGCCGGATCAGGTACGCATCCGTGCCCTCCCTTGTTGTGAGGCTCACTTGAGTCCCCAACAGCAAAGGAAAAGTGGGTGATCCAAAGATCTAGATGGCCCTACTTCTGCATAAAATTTCAAGCCCATTAGATCATGTGATCGCTTTATCCATGGGGCACAGATTTAACTACTTTATATTAATGGAAAGAGGTAACCCATGCGATCCACTGACATTTGGGATGTTGGTTTTGTTTCATATTAGGAGTAGATTGTAAGATCCGAGAATGAGGTGTGTGGCACTGGATCATTTTGTATTTTACAGGCAGCTCTCCTACTCTAAACTTAAGATAAAATTTCGTAATATCAAGATTATGGGGCCCACGAATGGACAAAACATACAATCCTCATAAATTACACATGTCCACCAACTTTCAGTCAGATCCGAATTTATTCGATCGTTTGATCGATTGTATACGAACCCGAATGGACCATTGACTATTAAGTTTTTTTGCCCAAAAGGAGATGATGAAAACCACGGTTGGAATGGATTTTTTTTAGAGAAGAGGGTCCAGGGAGTCCTTTAAACCCCCCATATCCATCCCCAGGTGGGCCCACCATACAATTGAGTTTACTTTATCCTAAGCTTTAGTTTATGAGAGCTTAGCCCTATATATATATATATAGGCAATTGCCCACCCAGGCTGCAGCTATTGTTATTGCAAGCTGGAGGCGTGTGAGGCCCAACGGACGCTTATGACTAAGTTTGAATTGCAACAGTAACGAAATTTAGTCTTTGGCCCGCTCTTTCTGAAAACTTTTCCCCATTTCTCATTTCTCATTCCACATAGCAGCCCTAAACTCCTCTCCTCTGTCTCTCGTCTCTCTCCCTTTCTCTCTTCGAATCGGCTGACTCAAACTCGCCTCTCCCTCTCGACGACGACGACCGGCATCGACGACCACCAGCCCTCCCTTATTTCTCTTTTCCCCCTTCTCACTCTACATTTCTCAGACCTAATCGCTGCTCTGCCTGTCTCTCGTCTCTCTCCCTTTCTCACAGATTCCCCCTTTTCATCTTCGTGCGATTTTTCATCTCCCGATCTCATCGAGCTCGATCTCTCTCACTACCACTGGACGTCTGCAGACCTACTCCCGATCTCGTCGAGCTCTCTTTCTCTCTCTCTCTCTCGCTAGCTCTCCCTCTCTCGTGGATCTCTCTCGCGTCGTCTCTCCCGCCGAAGCTCTGCCAACGTGATCTCTCTCTCTCCGACCATCGCTCGCTCCCAGACGTCTCTCTCACTGCAGCTGTGTCTGCCGCGTCGTCTCCCTGTCGTCGTCTCTCTGTCGGCTACTCTACAATTGTCCAAGCCCCTCAGCAACTCTTCCATAGAAAACAGAGTAAGAAACTAGCCCTAAGAGATTAACCATCACATTTCATCATTCATAACTCACCGTCTGCCACAGTTCCATTAATGGACGTTGCAAATAGTTGAAAAATACTATTTACTGTATCGAGTTCTTATGCTGCCCTAGAAATGCATAGGGGCCAAACAGATTTATTAGTCTGTTATTCTGCTTATTCTTCTTCTTTATTGATTATTTCAATAACGTTAAAATAGCCCCGGTATCAAGCTACTGTGATGGAATCTCCCCCACAAATTGATTTTATATCATGTGACTCAATGTCTCCTTTCAATTAAAATAGCATATTCTTATCAGTCCTAGTCCAGCTGTGCAATGGGCCATGATTTCATTTGAATTAGGCCTTCTCCATGGTTGCCACTTTAATGCATATATTTTGATCTAATGGTCTGTGGCAGAGAGCTGAATGCCAGATTGCACCATTGCACTAATAATTAAAACAATCAAAACTCATGCCCATTGCACTAAAAATCCCAAGTGTTAACATTAACATTAACACATTCATGAATAATGGCTTACATCTGTTAAATGTGGGTGATTTGTTTCCCAATCAGCCAAACTAACACATGTCAGAAGCTTGCCAGAGTTCAACCCCAAATTGAAATTTCTTATAGAATGCGTTTCCTTCAAAAGATGTAAGACATTTATTGGGCTAGATAAAATGTAATTTCTTTTGATGCACGAGTTAGTTTGATCATTAGTGTTTTCATGAGCTATGTAAGTTCTTCATTCTCAAAATGATGGGTCATCATCTGATTATGGATTTGCCAAGCAATGACTGCATCAGATGGTATTTGACATGTGAGCTGTTTAGATAAAGCACCAAAGAGTGATACCTCATCACCTCATTTTTTTTAGAAATTAATGAAATGCTTGTGCAGTCATACTGCTGCCTAGTAGAAAAATTGATGAATGAGTTTGAGCAAACACTTTAATGTCCCTCCCAAACACTTTAATGTTCTCTTTTGGGGTTTTTTCTTTTCAACTCTTTTTGCTCATAATGGACTTGTGCGATGTAGTTGTTCACATTTGGACAGAATTATAATAGTAGTGCTCCAGCCCATTGAATTCTTGAGATGGCATTAGCTCGATGCAATTGACACCAAGCTCCTGTAAAGAAAGAGAGCTCAACTAACAAATTGTAACAAGGAAAAAGATGAAACGATGGTGTCATAAACCTGCCAAATTTTGTGAACATGCCAAGTTTTAATGGCCACTTACCCTGCCATCAATAGATGTTGGTAGATAAACCTGCCATCAATTCTTTCATTGAACTATCAATTCTAATAGTTACACACTAACAGTCATGAGTTATGTCTGAACTCTTTTATCTAATGTTATCCTTTTGGTTAAAGACTTTATGTTTATTTTTTCTTCCCATAATGGGAATAGGCTTGCAAATGTCGTCAGCATCGTCTTCGGTTAGGAAATTAGAATGGGCTCCAAAGTGCCCATGTGGGCATGAGTATATGATTTTAAAGACATCTCGTACGGCCCAGAATCCAGGACGAAGATTTTGGAAATGCCTGGATTTACACGTAAGTATTAATAGATTCCAACTTCTTAAATTAATATGTTATTTCACTCTAAAATTAATATTTCTTTTGCCATGAATTTGTGTGTAGGGAGAACGAGGTTGCGGGTTGTTGATTTGGATGGATGAGGCTGCGAATGAATATTCACCGGTCCGAAGTATGGGACGTGTGCAAATCGAAGGAAAAGAAGATGAGAACGTTACTTGAAGAGATGAAGCAGGAGATAAAAATTTTGAGAGAAAGTGTTGAAGCTCGTAATTTTCAGCCGCAACACCCAAATTATTGTAGCTATATATTGATGATGTTTCTACTATTTGTTGCATATGTATGGGGATCAAACTTTGCTACCCGAGCTTAGCTATCTCCGTTAGTTTTTTTTTGTTTTTGTTTTGTCAAATTTATTTTTTTTGTGAAATGTCCAGATGCACTTGTTGAATTATTGAATATGAAGCAATGAGAAATAGTTCAATGTTGAGTGTTGAATGTTGATTTATGGAATGTCCAGATGCACTTTTTTATTTATTTATGTTCAATGTTGAGTTTAAAATAGTTGATGTTGGCGCCAATGTTAAATGTGAATGCTGAATGATCATGTTGGATTTCTTTTTGTCCCATGTTGATATGTGTATCATGTTGAATGGTTCCTACATAAGTGTTGTTGGCCTTGCTCAGGATGAGCATGAGCATGGTGCTGAATCTGAATATTTGTTAATGTTTAGTAAGAATGGTGATGTTGGTGCTGAATCTAAATGCTTGTGTTGATGTTACGTGTGAATGATAATGTTGATTTTCCTTGATATTCAATGGAAATAGTTTGTGTTGATGTTGAATGTTATAGATGATGGACAAAAACAGGTTGAGTTTGAATGTGGAAGTTATAGGTGAATGAATGGTTGGTTTGATGTTGAATAAGAATTGAAAATATTGATGTTTTAAGTGATGGGCAAAAACAGGTTGAGTTTGAATGTGGAAGTTATAGGTGAATGGTTGGTTTGATGTTGAATAAGAATGGTGAATGCTAAATGTTTTAAGTGATTGGCAAGAACAAGTTTTTTTGTTAAAGTGATGCTGAGTACCCCTGTTTGGGGCACTGGTTAGCCCACTTCTCGAAGGAATTTTTGGACGATATTTGGGGGCTTCAAAGTCTATATACTGAACTTGAAATCTGTAATTTTTTGTTAAAAAAAAATCGCGTTTGCCTAGCGTTCCAATCGCGCACTTTTCGAACCCAGTCAGTCAAATCTGCCAAAAACCAATCTGAGTAGCCCTGTTTAGGTCACTATTTGATCTACTTCCGGAGGGTATTTTTTCATGAAAATTGGGAAACTCAAAGTCCATATAATAAACTTGAAATCTGTAATTTTTTGTTAAAAAAATAGTGTTTGCCTGACGTTCCAGTCGCACACTTTTGAAACCCAGTCTGTCAAATCTGTCAAAAACCAATCTGAGTAGCCCTGTTTAGGTCACTGTTTGACCCACTTCCGGAGGGATTTTTTTCATGAAAATTGGGGAACTCAAATTCATAGCAAATTCATCCAAATCAACAACCCGCAACCTCGTTCTCCCTACACACAAATTCATGGCAAAAGAAATATTAATTTTAGAGTGAAATAACATATTAATTTAAGAAGTTGGAATCTATTAATACTTACGTGTAAATCCAGGCATTTCCAAAATCTTCGTCCTGGATTCTGGGCCGTACGAGATGTCTTTAAAATCATATACCCATGCCCACATGGGCACTTTGGAGCCCATTCTAATTTCCTAACCGAAGACGATGCTGACGACATTTGCAAGCCTATTCCCATTATGGGAAGAAAAAATAAACATAAAGTCTTTAACCAAAAGGATAACATTAGATAAAAGAGTTCAGACATAACTCATGACTGTTAGTGTGTAACTATTAGAATTGATAGTTCAATGAAAGAATTGATGGCAGGTTTATCTACCAACATCTATTGATGGCAGGGTAAGTGGCCATTAAAACTTGGCATGTTCACAAAATTTGGCAGGTTTATGACACCATCGTTTCATCTTTTTCCTTGTTACAATTTGTTAGTTGAGCTCTCTTTCTTTACAGGAGCTTGGTGTCAATTGCATCGAGCTAATGCCATCTCAAGAATTCAATGGGCTGGAGCACTACTATTATAATTCTGTCCAAATGTGAACAACTACATCGCACAAGTCCATTATGAGCAAAAAGAGTTGAAAAGAAAAAACCCCAAAAGAGAACATTAAAGTGTTTGGGAGGGACATTAAAGTGTTTGCTCAAACTCATTCATCAATTTTTCTACTAGGCAGCAGTATGACTGCACAAGCATTTCATTAATTTCTAAAAAAAATGAGGTGATGAGGTATCACTCTTTGGTGCTTTATCTAAACAGCTCACATGTCAAATACCATCTGATGCAGTCATTGCTTGGCAAATCCATAATCAGATGATGACCCATCATTTTGAGAATGAAGAACTTACATAGCTCATGAAAACACTAATGATCAAACTAACTCGTGCATCAAAAGAAATTACATTTTATCTAGCCCAATAAATGTCTTACATCTTTTGAAGGAAACGCATTCTATAAGAAATTTCAATTTGGGGTTGAACTCTGGCAAGCTTCTGACATGTGTTAGTTTGGCTGATTGGGAAACAAATCACCCACATTTAACAGATGTAAGCCATTATTCATGAATGTGTTAATGTTAATGTTAACACTTGGGATTTTTAGTGCAATGGGCATGAGTTTTGATTGTTTTAATTATTAGTGCAATGGTGCAATCTGGCATTCAGCTCTCTGCCACAGACCATTAGATCAAAATATATGCATTAAAGTGGCAACCATGGAGAAGGCCTAATTCAAATGAAATCATGGCCCATTGCACAGCTGGACTAGGACTGATAAGAATATGCTATTTTAATTGAAAGGAGACATTGAGTCACATGATATAAAATCAATTTGTGGGGGAGATTCCATCACAGTAGCTTGATACCGGGGCTATTTTAACGTTATTGAAATAATCAATAAAGAAGAAGAATAAGCAGAATAACAGACTAATAAATCTGTTTGGCCCCTATGCATTTCTAGGGCAGCATAAGAACTCGATACAGTAAATAGTATTTTTCAACTATTTGCAACGTCCATTAATGGAACTGTGGCAGACGGTGAGTTATGAATGATGAAATGTGATGGTTAATCTCTTAGGGCTAGTTTCTTACTCTGATTTCTATGGAAGAGTTGCTGAGGGGCTTGGACAATTGTAGAGTAGCCGACAGAGAGACGACGACAGGGAGACGACGCGGCAGACACAGCTGCAGTGAGAGAGACGTCTGGGAGCGAGCGATGGTCGGAGAGAGAGAGATCACGTTGGCAGAGCTTCGGCGGGAGAGACGACGCGAGAGAGATCCACGAGAGAGGGAGAGCTAGCGAGAGAGAGAGAGAGAAAGAGAGCTCGACGAGATCGGGAGTAGGTCTGCAGACGTCCAGTGGTAGTGAGAGAGATCGAGCTCGATGAGATCGGGAGATGAAAAATCGCACGAAGATGAAAAGGGGGAATCTGTGAGAAAGGGAGAGAGACGAGAGACAGGCAGAGCAGCGATTAGGTCTGAGAAATGTAGAGTGAGAAGGGGGAAAAGAGAAATAAGGGAGGGCTGGTGGTCGTCGATGCCGGTCGTCGTCGTCGAGAGGGAGAGGCGAGTTTGAGTCAGCCAATTCGATGAGAGAAAGGGAGAGAGACGAGAGACAGAGGATAGGAGTTTAGGGCTACTATGTGGAATGAGAAATGAGAAATGGGGAAAAGTTTTCAGAAAGAGCGGGCCAAAGACTAAATTTCGTTGCTGTTGCAATTCAAACTTAGTAATAAGCGTCCGTTGGGATGTTGGGCCTCACACGCCTCCAGCTTGCAATAACAATAGCTGCAGCCTGGGTGAGCAATTCCCATATGTATATATATATACACTCGTGTGTGAGACCTACAATGACCAATACAGCCACATCGCACACGCGATTCTATGAATTGGTACAAGTCCAATTTTGATACTCGTCCAATGTTCTTCATTATTAGATTGAAACCCTCATTAAATTATTTCGTATAGAACCATTAAATTTGAAGGCGATGGTTCAAAAGTTATGATGATCTAATGGATTTACAAAATTTCGACACATGTAAATCTCATTAAGATCTTTTGATACTCACCCTATGCAAAAATTGACGTGGGACCCATAAGTGGGTGCACGGTAAAGGCATCTAGGCGAGAATGTCGTATAAATATATTTCATTGAGGCTTGTTATGCATTCCTGTTATTGAATCATACCTATTTCTTTTTTGCATTGGTTAACTCCCGCCATGAACGAAGAAGATGTTATAATTATTGAGGATCCACCTAAGGGGGAATATTAAAAAGTATTTTCGCAATTTTTACTAACGCCTCAATGTTTTGGTAGGAATGACTAGTTGGAGAAATTTAAGATGGTATCAAAGGCAACCGGTTATGAGTTCGAATCGTAGGAGGAATGACCTAGCGAAAAAAGAAAAGTGTGCTGCAAAAAGTGCGCCAGTTGGGTTTCACCCGAGGGGAAGCATTTAGGAGTGAGCTCCATCAAAAGAGGAATATTGAAAAGTATTTCCATTGCCTCTACTAACGCTTTGAAGTTTTGGTATGAATGGGTAGCTGAAAAAATTCAAAATTATCAATCTTAAAAACTTTACCTGTTTCACATGTTTCTAGTCATGCAACCACACACACACACACATATATATATATATAAGGAATATTGGTGTGTACTAAATATATATATATATATATATATTGGCATATATATATATTGCTTTTAAGGTGCTTTGAATGTTAAAAGGGACAATGAAATATTATGTGAGATGCTTTGAATGTTAAAAAGGACAATGAAATATTACGCGAGGTGGTGAAAATGTAGTTACTGTAGATTTTAAGCTTCTACTTGGAAAGTTAGTAAATCAGAATCAGCCACCTCCTGAAACCTTTGCCTGTCAGGGCTCAAATTAGACTTTGTTTTAAAGTCCTACTCTGGACCCCTAGCACCATTCTATCAGGCTTGTAAAAATGGACGAGGTCTCAACCCATTTGAATATGTTTAGCTCGCCAAGCCCGCCCACCTCGACTAGCTGAAAAATCCGGCCATAAAGGACCTCAGGACCTGACTATTGATGCCTCTAAAAATTGTGTTAGAGACAGTGGTATCACTGCTACACCCAACAAGTTCTATATCTGTCATGGCCACCAGAGATGCCATGTGTCGCAATTGAATCAGGTCCATCCATATCCGAATTAGGCCAACAAATATGTTGTTGGGCTCAGACCCAAGTGATATCCCAATTCCATGTCCCAGCACCAGGACAAATAAAGTTGAACCAAGCGCGAGTCCAATCTAGGGCCAGTTAAATGTGTTCGTAACCAAAGTTTTTATTTGACCAACAATTCAATGACATTAGATCTTCAAATTGAACTTTGTTATTTCTTTTCATTTTTTTTAATTGACTAAATTTCAAAGTCCTCTTTTATACTTTAGCTAGTTTGGCACTTTATTAATAGAATAAAAGTCAAGTAAAGCCTTCAATTTTCAGACAAGATGTTATATCAAAAGCACTTTAATTTAAAATTATTTCAAACTTTTTCAAAAAAAGTAAAAAAAAAACACCCTTTATTCACTAAAATACCAAAAACAACTCGACTTTTTCATACAAAAAGTAAAAAATATTCCATAACAAACAACTAAAAATAAAATATCATAATAACCTACTTATATATATATATATATTTTTTTCCTTCTTCAAAATCAACTTTATTTCACTTGACTCTATTAGTAGAGTTGCCACTGGGCCCTTATAACTTTCGTCACTTATCCTTTTTTTAAAATTTCGTCCAGCGATTGATGGGATGTATACAAAACTATAGGGTCAGGGTCAATAGTCTTTACAATATTTTGCAGGGTGTTTCGTAGCAAGTCCAATTCATCTCATGCCTGGACTCATATAGAACTAGCAAACCTCTTTAATGTGGGCCCTTGCTAAATAAAAACCCCATTTGTATATGACCCTTGCCAAATTTAACTCCAATCAGAATTGTTGAACTTATCTTACAGTTTTTTTTTTTTTTTTGATTTTTTTGATAACGTAGGGTTCCTAGCCCTTTGGGCCAGAATAATCCCTACGGGCCCAGGAGAGAAAGCCGGGTAAAATTCCCCTGTGGCCCCAGTGTGGTAGAACAGTTTCGAACCTACAACCTTCGGGTCAAAACCGTAGTCCTAGGCCAACTGAGCTATCCCTTGGGGTTAACTTATCTTACAGCTTGATTGTTTGAAAAACACATGTCACTAATCTAGTAATTCATCTCATGGTGGTGATTAGAGCTAAACTCGGTGAGGGCTCTTGTGGGATGAAACATGTACTTTGAGAGGTTTACTATTAAAACCTGGCTGGAGAACTCACAAACTTATCCCGAGTCCAAACTCAGTTGACCCGAACTCGCTTCAAATTGCAGCATAGTGCTTCCAACTCGGAAGATAGAGGGTCCAGGTTTTATACAGCAACGAGTCAAGCAACGATTCCACGGAATTTTTTTTTTAACTACTGTGATCCGTCTCTCCCTCTCTCCCTCTCTCCAAACCCTCGAAAACCCCAATACACAGATAAGACGCCATTTACCGTTTTCCTTTCTTTCTTGGTCTTCACAAATATAGGGTTTCTCTTTCTACTTCTCTCTGTCTTTTGACGCCTCTTCTCAAGACCAACAAGCTCTGTTTTTTTAATACATACGTTCACGTATTTTTGTGTTATATCCCCACCCATATCGCCTCGGAAAGGCCGGTCCTTTGCCTCTTTTTTCCATCTTCTGATCCAATTTCGAATTGGGTTTTAAGAAAATGAGGTTCTAGTCATGGATTTGTATGTCTCCTGACCCAAAAAGATGCTTTCTTTAAGGTAAGATTGTTGTTTTTTTTCCTTCACCTAAGTAGTATATGCTTATATATGGAAGCGAGAAAAAAAATGGTATATGTGTGTGTGTGTGCGTGTGTGTTATATAGTATATAATATATGGGTTCTGCAAAAGATTTGATTTTTTTTATTTGGGTCATTGTATTTGAATGAATTGATGCAATAAACAGGGATTTTTGGAGAAGGCACAAAAGAAAGGTTTATGTTACAGCTGGAGTTTTGGGAAGTGGGTATGTTTTATACAAGCTCTATGCTGCTCATAGAAGAAGAATTTATGAGTTGGAAAGTGAGATAGAAAGCAGGCGCGAAATTGATGAGCTCATTAAGGCCCAGTTAAGATCAAAATTCAGTACCTCTTTTCAAATTATATGATGGAAGATTTTGTATTTTGATTGATTATATTCTTTCTGTATACGTTTTATGTTAATATAATTGTTTTTCCAATGATTCTCAATTTGATAGGCTGCAAACCCATTTTGAGAACATACAAAGAATTTCGGATTCGACAACATTGCCTTATGCAATGCATTATTTGCGGTCTCGGGTATCTGAAGAGCTTGACCTTTCGCCCCTGACAGGGAGGCTAATGCAGGGGAAGGGCCAGGCCAACTCCCTCACAACAAAGGAGAAGCTTGCGCTGTGGGAAAAACTGAAAATTCTAAGTATGTAGCTGGCCTTTATGGATTCTTAAAGTTCTCATTTATTCTGTTCTTTTGTATCTGTTTAGATGCTTCTTGAGTGAAGGATTGTCTGAATGATTATATAATATTATGCTGAAGTATTGGGTCCTTTTTTTTCAAAAGCAATCCTGATATTGTCCCTCAAATCATTATTGAAACATTTTGGTTTAGACAGGGCCTCTTAGATATCTATTTAAGAGTGCACTTTTTTTAAACAAATTTTTTCTTTTTTTTCTTTTTTGTTGGGTACACAAGTTTATTCATCGTATCCTTGGGCCTTGAGTTTGTGCATGATAGTGATTCAGTGACCGAGCCCATTGATCTGATGAGCATTCTTGGATAGACCATGTCTTATTGAAAGATCCTCTATTTTTTTTTTTTCAAATAAGTTTCCGTTGAATGTGAACCATTGTTGTTCTTTTAACTTAATTTTGTTTCAAAGGCTGTTGATTGGAGGGTTAGGGTTGTTCTTTCAGAATTCTTCTTGGGCATGGTCGGCGATGGTCCCATTAGATCAACAATTAGGATAATTGAATCATGTCCTCTATTTCACATGCTCAAGGCCCCATCGTACATGCATGTATCATATAATTCCTGTCAGTTAAAATGGCTGCAACCTTTTGTTGTTTCTTTAGATGTTAGGGCAAACTATTATAGGCATGCTCTGTCTTCCGACTTCCGAATCTATCAATTTGTTTTCTTAGGAGAATATAAGAGAGACTATAGTATGAGTTCATACGCAAAGAAGGACCTGTCAAAGTTGCAAGATCTTCTTCTTAAGTTAGCATGTAGCGGTGCCCCCTTGAAGTTATCCTAAGTCTTTTACTCTTTTTTTTTTTATAAATTTATCTTGGTTCATTATATACACACACACTACTTATATATTTGAAAATTGTAGGAGCATCTAAGCATAGCTGCTCTTAAGCAAGAAGCTATATGGCACATGGTACTAACCCTCTCATGCTCACTCAGGGATTTAAATATCGGAATTAGACTCCAAATTGTCTGTGACAAAAACCTCTACACATCAGATGGGTGTGATATCATTTTGATCCCAATTGGTGATGATCGGACCTTGTTTTTGATATTACATGCCATATTGACAGCACACGGGGGATATGCAATGAACACCTATGTTGCATATCATAAATCTAAAACACACGTACACACCACCATCACCAATAACAACAATAATTTGACACTGATTGGACTTCTACTCATTGGATAAATCATGCAAAAAAAAAAAAGTCCTGAAATTTACTTAGACTTGCACAACTTTGAGGCCCAGAAATCCAGTCTATGATGAAAAGGTGGCCACAATTTTTGACACACCTCTAGCCCATGCGTGGTCCTTGCAATCCCCCTTACACCATGATTGCCATTCATCCAAGTGGTTACTATAGTGCATGCTCCTTTTTACCAGGAGCAGCTTGATCACTCCAGATACGGAGAAATTCTCACCCACATGCTCTCTACTTATAAGGTCATATGCAGCTCCACCTTTGGGGCGACCTTGGTCTATCTATAATCAATCTCTGCACCCCCCACCACCACCCCTCAAAATTAATTGGCACTTCCCAATTTGACTCTCATCTAACCTATATTCTATTGGATTGTCCCTCAAAAAGAGGTTATAGTTTATGACACCCTTGCATCAAAGGTCATGTGCGCCCAGTGAGGTCCACATATATTATGCTATATGCGGACTCTGACTATGGATGAAAATTAGCATGTGAACATTTGCTCCATAATTTGAAAAAAGTATTAAGTAGGAAATGGTTCTTTTTGCTTTTTACATGCCAGGTTTCACACGGACAGCTTTGTCTTTATGGGCAATGACCATGCTTAGCTTGTATATAAGGGTTCAGGTCAACATCCTAGGGAGACATCTCTATATTGATACAGCCCGAGGGTTGGGGAGCTCTGAAGCCCTGGTAAGGCCACACTCCCTCTTCTTCTTTTTTTCGCCTAGGATAGTAACATTTTCCTTCTTTCAATTTAATAATAATTCGTAAGTATTGCTATAAATGTCCACATAAACATATAAAAATTAGCAATGTGTCTTCTAACCTGTTACATGCAACATTCAATTGCTGTCATTCAAAAAGGCAAAGGGGTCATTTGTTTAGAGGAATTTTTTACAGGAATTCCATGTGAGGGGAATTTCTACCAGTAGTGTCTGTTGCTACCTACAGGGCATTTGGAGTTCCTTGCTTGATTGCTAGAATTCCAAAAACCTAGTTTTTTGAAATGTCACTTTTAGCCTTTCAGATTCTTCAAATTCCACATTCTGAATGCTAGGATATACTAGAATATTTAAGAAACCGGCTGGGGGACAACATTTGGAGATTTTGTTATTCTCCCCAACAGGAATCCTTTGAATTCCAACAAACATATAGGCCCAAAAGGAGGAAAATGCAATTTCTTTTTCTAGCAATTGGGGAATCTTGCTAATACTGACCATGATCAATGCAAATTAAATTTGAGATGTTGATTCTCAGAGCTTAGAATACCCCATGTAGTCTGATGATAAGTGTAAATTAGTAATTTTTTTGGAGAGTAGTGCCACTAGTTGATGATTTGTGTCTAATTACATTGACTAATCTAAGATGTTTGTCACATCCATTTCTATGCGTGTTTGTATATTAAAAGAGATTGTGTTCTCTAAAATGCAATTGCAAAATCATTTAATAAAGTATACAGTATATCACAGGCGATAAAAACCCAAGCCGACAAAGAATTAAGTTTCCTGCTGCCAACTCGTCCCTACTGACACTTGATTTCGCCGTGACATCTTCCATTTTAGCCTCATTCCTTTGGATGGTAGTCCTAGAGACTCCATTCTACTGTACTTTTTATGTTATAGTTGCCCCATAGGACCATTAAACCCTATGTACATCTGTACGCTTGAATGTGTATCTTATTCACAATCCTTTTTGAATGGATTAAACAGAACTAGATCGAAGAACATAACCCGCTGGCCACCTCCATAATAAATGAAAAGGATAAAAGCCCGTTTCCCCTGATTTTTGCCCATCCAATAGCTTTGAGAGTCTCACCCTATACATTCACACTACCAGGAAAAGAGCATTCAAAGATGCATGATGCGCCCATAGTTGACAGAAATTTGGCTTCATTCGAATCGTTAACTACTATTGGACCTCATATTGCTACCATTATCGCATATCATCCAACTGTCTCACCGGCATTGGCTTTCCACTAGCGGCCTTATCCACATTAAATTTTTTAAACCTGACAATAGAAGACAGCCGACATATTGTTAGTGATGTTCATATGATTGCATACATACTTCTGGACCTTTGACCACTGTCCAACATCGAAGCTTTCAAGTTCTGAATTATTAAAAGATCTCACACCCAGGGGTGGACCCACGTTCATACCATATGGAGCAACCGCCCCATGTCAGATCCAAATTTCCCCAAAGAGTGGTAGTGGGCCCTTGCTCCATGTCCCACTTATTTCATAACACTCACCCCAGCCTACTTAGTTGGTGAAAACGAATCCTGAAAAATGATCGCCCCAATCCTTCTTTCGCTACTATTAGCGTCTTATTGTCAATCTCGGTCGGTCGACTACAACTCTGCAAGGTAAGTCTCTCTCCCTCTCTCTCCCCCCCTCTGTGTTGTTCCATGTCAAAACCTAAGGAAGCTTTAAAATCAGTTCTTGTTCGAAGGGTTCGATTCACTTTGTGAGACTCCTTTTACGGGTATGATAGTTAGAATTGCAGGAAAATGTGATGCAAAACCCTTATCTCTCTTCATCTTTTTTTGTTCCATCACGATTTTAAATGCATTTCCAAAATGTTAGGGTTTCTAAGAACCAAATCCTTTTATGGATATGACTGCGATGGAAGTCATTTTAATTTATTTTATCTTTGATCATTGTCCGCCCCACTCAAACGAAAATCCTGGGTCTGCTACTACTCACACCCAAGGATCAAAATAGCAGTTACCGCTGGCTGAGCGGCCAGTGGCCACAACGCTATGTAGCGGCATAGCAATGTGAGTTTTTTAAGTGGTCAAAAAAATTGAATCTTATGTAGCAGCCGATCTTGTATTTCTTTTAGTGATTTACAAAAGAGTAGGGACAACATTAGGAAAGGTTATTGAGGAGAAGAAATATGAAAAACAATGTTCTAAATTAAAACTACTTGGCTTTATTTGGTTTTAGACCATAGCGCCATTATTTTCAAAATAGCGTAGTAGCCTCAACAGCTACAGGCGAAAATGCGGCCACCGCGTTCGCTATTGTGAACCATGCTCACATCTTACCACCCGGGGGAATAGTCCTGTTGGGTCAAAGATCTCAAGGATACCCTAATAATAATAATAATAATAATAATAATAATAAAATGATCTCACACCTTGAACAACTAAAAAACGTGACCAACCAATTTTCTTTGCCATTGAAGGTCAGGTTCTTCCTCCAATATTGAGCAGAATACCATGTGGTAGTAATCTCCCACATAAATTTCCACCTTTTTTTAGGGAAATGGACCAGACCCCAACTGTGTCGTAACATCCATCAAGTATTCTCCCATGATGTGATCTAACCTAAAGAGCTGAAGGAAAAGATAACAAAGCCGCAATGAAAAAGATCATGAAATGAAAAGATGATCCATAGACTTCCACCTATATTTGGCAAAGTGATCAAAGAAAAGAATTATTTGACAAATATTAGTCCTCTTGACAAATTATGCTTTGGCATACTTTTTTCTGCAATTGCCGACCAAGAGTAGGCCTCAGTTTGTGGGGGTGGAAGCCCTTTCTGGAGTAGAGCAACTGGAGAAGCTGAAGGCATAAAAAAAAAGGAGCCTTACAGGACTTGTCCAGGAGTTTCAAAGCCTCCGCCCCACCCCCAATTCCCTTCTTTCTTGATATGTCTCACGATTGCAAACAGAAATATATACTTGATGTATTTAATCTTTGTACTTCTTCTCATAGCCTAAATTTCAAACCATCCTTCCTGCTAGAAACTCAGAACATTCACAACCGAAGATAAATTTTTGGAAACATGACCGTATATGTTTCTGTAGACTACCTCTGCCATTGCAAAGCGATTCTTGTTTATGCCTGCCCCTTTTGCCTTTCAGCTGAGGAATCAGCGGATCACCACTTAATTGCAAGACAGCTCAAGTAGTTTGGAACTTGACTCTTAACTGGTTTGACCATGGTTTGGTCCTCACTAAGTCCATTTATGATCTTTTCATACCTTTGGATGTTTGGGTTTGGCTCTCTGAAAGGAAAGCTTCTGTGGTGCTCCTCCTTTTTCGCAACCATCTGGGCCGTCTGGAAAGAAAGGATCCTATGATGTTTTGAAGGCATTTCCTCCCCCGCTTCATTGTCGCCTCAGGATCTAGATTAATAACTGCCTTTTGGGTTTCTGTTTAAGTGGAGGGAAGTGGTTTCTTCCTAGTTTCTGTGTTTATTTTAGCTTGGTTTTTGGGGGCATCCTTGGCTCTTTTTGGCTCCCATTTGGATTGCAATATTTTCTTTCCCTGTAACTTTCTTTTCTTTTCTTTTTGTATATTCCTTTTGCACCGCTAAGCTTTGTATCAACACAATTTACCATTTAAAAAAAGTACAACCAATATAGTTTTGGAAAAGAAAGTCTCCAGGGACACCTCCTGCTAAAATATCATCTGTTGAAGGATTTGACTTCGCCATTTTTTAAGAAATGGGTTTTCCAACTTTGAAACTTTAGTCTTATTAACACTACCTAGTTTCCACTTGCTATATTAAGCCCCATAGTTTTTAGCAACCGTGTTTGTCCATAATGCACTCTTCTCCTCTCCAAACCTCAACCGCCACTTACTCAAAAGTACAAATTACTTTCACAAATTTGCCCCCGCCCCCCAAAAATAAAAACCCTTGTCCTTGCCTTCACAACTTCTTCCCATTTTTGTTAGATGAGCTTTCTCCTCCTCCTCTTCCTCCTCGCCATAAAATATTCCTTTTCGAGTTTCTTCCCCGGTGTCTCTGCCATTGCCACTGGGTTTGTGAACATAGATGGGTATACTGGAAGGTTTTCCAGAGTCACTCTGACCAGGTTAATATGTACCCGAATGACTAATATTTTTTCCTCATGGTTTTGCAATCATCCTTTACAAACACAAATTGAAACCCACTTAAAGTAAGTTTTGCCTAGTTAATGTTTAACTGAAACTGCTTCTAAACATTTTAATACTTGCTTTAGAATTGTCATTTCTAAACACAAAACAACAATGTTTCATTGCAAATTTCAAGTGAATCTGCAGTCCTTTCCTAGTTGTGAAGCGTTCTAAGGTGATTCTTGCCCTTTCAATTAGCTTTCCCAAACCTTTAGCAGCATGATATTGTGATATGTGACTTATGTTGATATCAAGCATTGTTGACTTGGTTGTGGCGAAGGTTATTGGACATTGCTGTTTGGAAAGATGAAGGTGATATGATGATATAGTTGAGAGCACAGAGTTTGATTTATTTATTTTTTTTCCTTTTCCTTTCTATTAAATCACCACTTATAGAGGACAAAGGAATTCTGAAGGAAGATCAATAAAGGAAAGATTTACTAGCTACTGTCATCATCATTACAGGCCATCATTAAGTGGACAAAGGAATTGTGAAGGAAGATCAATAAGGGAAAGATTTACTAGCTACTGTCATCATATCATTAGAGGCCATCATTAAAAAACCAAGTCAAGATATTTCTTCATTGGGACACTTCTCAAATTTTTTTGATAAACCATTGCTAATTCTATCCCCTTTATATGCTCTTTAGCAGTAGCTTGCTTGTTTTCTTGTTCATTTTTTTTATATATATTTCTCATGCATATATTGCATTAGTGAATGCATTCCTTGGCCTTCTAAGGGATTGCCATATTGATAGAAGAACATTCTCTCTCGCATTGAGATTGGTATCTTAGTCATTAATAAAAGCAGTGATGGTATATTAGAAAAGAGGCATTCTCCCTCAGCTCCTCTTCCCTTCCTCATTGATTTGATCGTTAGGTTAAAATTAAATTGAAACAGGGAAAGATTGGTTCAAAAAAATAAGTGGACAATATGTGTCATTGGGAATATTAATCAAATGTCTTGTTTTATAAGTTGGAAGGTCATTTGAGTTGTCTGCCTGGTCTCAGTACCTGATTTTTATGTTGGAAGATTAAGGTTATTTGAATTGTTGGAAAATTATTTGAATTGTACATGTTGTCTCAGTTCCTATTTTTACTTTTGAAAAATTAATAGGTTTGTTGGAAGGTTATTTAGTTATACACATTGTCTCAGTTCCTGATTTCTGAAGAATTAATAGGTCCAACCATAAAGATCCATGCAAAATCATTGAGATCAAATGATTGTAATTATTCTCCCCATTTCTGCTCTGTTCTATTGTTTTCTCTTCTTAACTATCTACTTGGAGGCCGCTGATTGTAAATTAAACATGTTCTAATCTGGAAGGATTTTATTTCATCTCTTATCTGTGGTGTGGCTCATCAGAACCAGGGTCTGAATAACTGGAATTTGTGCTCTACCAATGTGGAATAAGTGCCTAAACTGTAGACTTGTTGGGGCCCTTTACCCTCTTATTCCTCACTGTTATGTTCCATACCCTATCTTAGTATGTGGCTCTCCAACATGTCTACTAATTCTGTATTTTGGCAATATCCTGAGCTTTGCAGGATGAAGCGGACACATTGGACAGGCATGGACAGCAAGAGTTTCTGGCAACTGCCGATTATCTTTCCAATTATGGCATGACCTCATCGATTCTGAACATGCAGAGAGCAGCAACAGAAGTTCTCAAGGAGTACGTAACGAATTCTTGGATAAATAGAAACTTCAAACCCCTCAAAATGAGTCTTTCTGGAATTATTTATCTAGATCGCTGATATAGACCTGTCATTTTCTTCTAAAAGAATTTGGAGAATAACCCCAAACTTTAGTAAATTTAAGATTTACCACCAAAGGTGACCAATGGTACGTCTATTGACATCAGGCGTCTGATCATGTAACACTGGTGGACTGACATTGAAATTTCAATTAAAAAAATTAAGAGTTAGAGAAAAGGAGAAAGAGGAGAGGGATTAGGGTTGAGGAAAGAAGTTGAAGATATCTATTGAGAAATTAGCTTGAAAACCTAACCATACATCCCCTGATCCGATACCATGCTACCAGAGAAACTAATTTAGGAGCATAAAAGAGTCTCTCCTAGATGTGGGCATTTTATTTATAATATGAACAGACTTTCATGATTTGTTCTTGTGTAACTCATAAGTGAAGCATACAAGGGAACTACATATTACACTGCAACAGCCTATTTTCCATATCATATGGAATGTTTAATTCCAAAGCGCAAGGAAAAAAAAGGGAGAGCGATTCTAAACCTTAAACCTTTTCCAACTTTAATTAAGTTCTTTACGTGAAATAGAGTTTTGTGAACAGATCCTGTGGTGGATAATAGTCATGAGTGTCGAATTTAGAAGAACGCTGGTAATCAATGTTGGGAGTAGATTGACCTAAGTGGGCCCGCAGGGGGGTTGTGATTCACAAGGGTTGCCTCAGAACTTTTTAATATTGTATGTGCGCGTAGAGCTAATGGGCAGTTTGTATCAATATATAGGTGATAGGCCTTGTATTTATATATTTTGGGGTTCATGTGCAGCAAGCAGTTGAGGGATCCATTCAGCACATCTCGTCTCTGTGAAACCATTATTCAGATATTGGAATCATTCATGAGCATGGGGGGCCCACACCACTGGGTGGCATATTTGGTGCCTGAAAATGCCATTTCATACAAGCAGCTGGTGGCCACGTCCAGTGATTTCAATGGTTCTCCAGACATCAGCAAATTGGACCAACTCATGATGGAGACACGTGCTGTTCTATCAAGGTAGTTACCATCCATATATATTTCCCCCCTTTGAAATGAAAATTACAAAATGACCCTACACTTCAAAAAATCCAAGATAACCCACAAGTTCTCTATTTTCTTTTGCTTTTTAGAGTTGGGAGATGCATATTTAGTAATTACAGACTAAAAAGTGAAAAAGGAGTATATGCTCTCTGGCCCAAGGAAATGCTTAAGTTTGGTCATTAGGGGCCCAAGGTGAGGTGATCTAGAATGTTGATTTGATTGGCCTTGTTGTATATAAACTGCTGCCAAAAAACCTCCTTGTTGGAACATAACTACCTCTTTGCTTGAGGGTGTCCAAACAAGCAATAAAAAAAGAAAGACACAGTGATCAACATCAGTCGTAGAATGATGAAATATCGTATACTGCATGTTCTCCAATTTAACTAATCTGGTTCATGATTCATCCTTGAATGAGCTATTAACCCAGCTTTTTAAAAACTGAACCGGATAGGCTGGCCGAGGCGGTTTTGACTGAAACTGGTGCCTTCATGGTCCAATTAGATAAAAACCCGGTTATCGGTAAAAGAATGGTTCAAATCTGGCAGGTTAGCCAAGTGGACCCACCTCTAATTACTTTTAAATATATTTATCCTTTTGAGTGAAAATGTATATTGTTCAGGAGATTACATGAATAAGTAGATAAAAAATACCTTCGACCAATTACCCTGCTTCAAATGGGACCATGAAAGTCTTAGCCAATGCAAAGTTGATAATTTTTCAAGGTTTTGTAGCTATCATAGGGTAATTACATGGAGTGATTTTTCATCCAGCCTGTCCTTGTTGTCCCCTGCATAGCAACCCACCTGCATGTACCAGTGGACCTGCAGAAGCCATCACACTTCCAACTCCATAAATGGGATCGCCACTATACATGTCACACTAACATGGATATGTCCCAGTAATTTTCATTGTTTGGGAACTGACATCAATGTCTAAACCTTTAAATGTCTTATCAAATATCTACACTGACAAGGTGGCAAGGGATAATTTAAGTTGAGGGAGGTAAGGTGGCAATTGTTGAATGTGGAGCCCTTGAGAAATCAACGTCCCTTACCATTCATCAAGAAAGAAGGAAGTTTTTCTGCTTTTTTTTTTTTTGGGGGAAATTTTCAAGTAAGGCCTAAATTTTTTGCCTTGTTTCAGAAAAAGGACACTAGTTTCAAAACTTTTCAAAATAGTCCCTAAGTTTTTCAGGAATTTTTCAATTAAGGACATTCGTCTATTTAAAGCTATTTCCGGCAAATCTTTCCCTCGATATTTGAAAAATACGCAAAATACCCTTAATTGAAATAAAACTCTCATTCACTTCCTCTATATTTTTCTCATTTACTTCATCGGTGTCCTCCCAATCATCAAGGATAACCAATGACCCCACGACGATTGGTTGCATGTAGTGGCTGCCGGAATCATGTCATGGCTTTTAATGAAAGGTAATTTGGGTATTTTAAAACAAATTTAGGGAAAAAATCGCCAAAAAAATACCTTTAAATGGCCGGACGTCCTTAATTGAAAATTTACTGAAAAGCGGAGGGACTAATTTGAAAATCTTTGAAAAATATGTCCTTTTTTTGAAATAAGGCAAAAACTTTAGGACTTATTTGAAATTTTCCCTCTTTTTTTAAAGAAGAAAAAGGGGAGTTAATGCTGTAAAAGAGCTTTTTATCATCATGCATTGCAATCACAGACTTCAAAAGAAGTATTAAAATGAACAAAACTTTGAAGTTACTTCTGTTGAGAAAGGCATCTGTAAAGGGGAAGTGTTGATGCTTGCAATACTTTGGTTTCTGGGAAACTAGTATGTATTGTCACTGATCCATCAATTGGGCAGTCAAGGCTTTACGTTTCCATGTTAGAATGTTCATCTATCATGTAAAAACCTTTTCCTTTTCTTTTTTTTAAAGTAATCCAATATACATTTGTCCATCAACTTAAACCACTTTTCATATTATCTATAATTTATTTATTTTAATGATGGATGTGGCCTGTTGGTGCCTACTGCAAAACAGATGCTTAAGCATAATGCTATTTTCTCCTTGAAGCTTAACAATTTTTTTTCCCAATTAAGTACTAAAAAAAACAAATCTTACAATTGATTTTTATTCAATTTGGTTCAAGTTTTCAACCAATATTACATTTTATTCAACCAGCTAATAGTTTCATGGATTCCCTGGCAAAACAAGGGGTGGATAGGACTTCTGTTATGCTTGCTTTCACTGTGTTAGTTTTTTGTTTGTGTTTATTTGGTATTATATCTTTTATACCGTTATATTTTCCCTTATCTTCATGATAGGGTGTCTTGTGGTTGGCTGTAATCTCTTTCCCTTTTCAATATAATTTATCATTACCAATAAAAAATGATCTAATTTTAATTTTTAGATCATTGACTATGAATAACATGCTATACCTCATGTTGCTATTGATTTAACAGTTTGCAATCCCTCAGCCCATGAAACTGTAGAAGTGGGGCCACATTTTAACAGTCTTAAAGTGTTGATTTGACTGTCTTCATTGATTGTTCATGTGCAAAATGCACTAATTGCAATTTAATTTATATGTTGAGGCCATGAACTGTTGCTGGTCGTGATTATTTCCAAATGTGGCATTTTTTTTTTGTACATAAATTATCATGATAGACCATATCATTTCAATGGTTTGGATCACCATCCTTACTGCTGCAGTTGTACAAGCTTAAGACTGCAAGTAGCTTTACAAATTTTTCACTGAGCATTATACATTATTACCTCTATTGGGACTGCATGCTTTGGAAATCATACAATGTGGGGTACTGTTTCTCATACTTCAACTATTTGTCTGCTGGCATTGATAATGATTAGAGAGGAATAACAACAGTATGTCCCATAATGTGTTCTCTGATTGAGATAATTGTAAAGCTGCTAAGTCACTGGCATTTGGTGTTCCCCCAATGATCCCATCATGTGCTGCCCAGTACTATTGCAATGCATTGGAATATGATAAGGAAAAAAGTCTCTGTGTGGTCAGGTCTCTGAGTTCTACTTTTGCACTCTTTACGACAATGCTTTAGAACTCATTTAAGTGTGGCAAAGTTTTTACAGCTGATTGTCCGTCTATCACTGACCCAACTTTATCTGGGCTTGGGACCTGCATATGACAAAAATACTGCATATGGTGGGGTTGCTTTCTGCCACTATAGACTGGTTTAATCAAGTATTTTCCACGATCTTTTTCTTTTGCAGTGATGATTTCAGAAGCATTGTGGACATCTCACTGAGAAAGGTAGTGGATGGGTTGGTAGAGGAGGTTGAGCAGTCATCAGGAGGAAGCAGCCCGTCGTCGGGGGTTCCACTGGCGAAACTCTTGCCACGGGTTGCTCAGGTGGGTCCTGAACTGCTCGAGGAACCTAGCCAAAATAGGTATCTTCAGATCATCAGAAGCACCCCGGAAGTTGAATTGTTCTTCACTCTGCTCTATGCAAATATGCCTCCACATTCATAACTCTCTATAAATGAAGAAGCCCAAAATGAGGAAAGCAGAAGGAAGAACATCTATCCATGTGCAGGGCAGTGTTCATGATAACATGGAGCGCGTGGTAGAATTTCATGTTTTGGGTTATGACATGGGATGTTGGAGAAAGCCTGTTTTCTTTAGCTTTCAATATTATAAAAAAAAGAAAAAAAAAAGAAAAAAGGAAAGACGAGGAAGGCCTTCCTGATTTTCATTGGTTTTCTGATGTGAAGGGTGATAAATGGTAATGCTTTCCTTTGCTTTGCCTTTGTCTTCATATCAATTATCAGTCATATGTTGTTCGACTCATTATGATTTTATACCGGTTACAACTTTCTGTATTTTCCCTTATCTAGCCATGGCTATATGCTCCAGTTGTTTTCACGGGGGCTTGGGCCACTGCATGGACCCTGTTTATTAATACAAACAAAAAGTTCTATTGGCTGCTGGAATGTCCTCTTAGGGCAGTGCACAGAGAATTCTGTCTGATGCCATTTGATTCAGTAGTGCGACCAGCCTTCTTGAATCCAAACTGCTCAAAATACTTGTACCCGCACTCTTAATAAGAACATGATTTATACAATTGATATCTGAAAATTGTAACTTCAAGGTTACACAATTGATATCTGAGCTTTTGAGAGTTGAGGTCATTTTTGTGCATTCTATAATTTATGATGATGTTTTGCTATCCGAGTCCATTCTTACAGCTGGTGGTTCCTTGTGGGTTCTATTATCAATGTGAATTTTTGGCTTTGTTAGCTTATTACCTTGATGTAGATTGGGTAAGTAGGTTTTATGATCGGAGATCTATGACATGGTAGTGTACTTGCTATATTATATATCAATCCCATTTGCCACCTCTCTGGTGCCAAGATGTAACCTGTAGAGTCCAAGCTAAATACAACATTTGAATATCGTCCACTGGGTCGCATTGCTGATGATCTTTCATGGCTATCGATGTTGTTGTGCTCGTTTGGGTAATTCACTTGTAAAGTGAATTTAAGTGAAATGGTCATTTTAAGAGATAAGAAAAGAAGAGGATAGTGGAGTAGGTTAAACGTCCCTCCTATTGGTGGTGAGTTTGGTAGTGGAATTTTTTGGGTTCCGAGCAGGTATGGATTTATTGACTATGACCCACTTGAGTTCGGCCAAGTTTAGGTTTTTGGAAAGAGAGAGGTTGGGGATTTAATATTGCACCTTAGTTCTTATAATCGGGTCAGATTGGGTATGAATGGTACTGGTGTTGGTCGGAGTGGGTCTGGTTTCCTTGACATGTGACCCGACCCATTTCATCACCTACTACTGTCTATAGTAACAGTCGTGTGACATATTTCATGCGCATCCAGCACTGAAGTGTACTATCATTCCATTTGAGAATGGCCTATTATGTGCCCATCTTCCATCTGGACTTATTTGTGCCGTGAGGATTCTGTGCTCTAAATTTTTATATTCTTGGGAGAGGAATGTGGATTTCTTTTTCATGGGAGAGGAAGTTGAACACTTTAATGTAGAACATTGGATGTATGTTCTGCACAAACACAATCCATTAACACAAAAGGGCTATGGTTATCTTGTCCCGATGAGAGGTTATTGGCACCCTCCGTTTTTAACGTCCATGACCTATTTTTAAATAACGGTTTCGAACTTAATTCAAAATTTATTTTGTTAGTTCCAGACTCGGTTCCGATAGAACAACTAAGATCCAGTTTCGAAACTAAATCCACCTAGAGGATATGATCCAGTTTCAAAATTGGTTCTAACTTCTATCTAATTTCTTTTCATTTTTTTCTTAAAATAAATATATCATTCAACTTATAATAATAATAATGCATTACGTTTACCACCTCCAACATTATACATAAAAATGTCAATATATATATTTTGACATACGGTTTATTGTAATACTAAAGACTTATATGTCGGGTCCCAGGTCCCCGAGTTGGAACCTATATAGACCCAGAACCAAACCCATTAATCAAGAATCCAAACTTGTTTATCAATCAAAACCTAAATTAAATTCGGAGACCCGGATTTTTTTTTATTAGACCTTTCAAGTAATCGAATACCCGTTTGCAACCCTATACACCATCCAAGAATTCTCCAAAGGCGATAAATCCTTCATAAATGATATATCTTAACCCCCAACTGATAAAAAAACAATGCTGTATATGTTATCCCAAATTAAGGTGTTATGCCAAAATGATTAGATAAGTGGAAAGAGGAGAGTGAAACAACTGTCAGATGTAGTATATTCCAAGAACAAAACAGTTGGATAAACTTTTAAGTGGTTTCATCAACCCCATATCCCATTTGTTGGCTTTTGGTTATCTGAGGATAAGTACTCTCACAAGTTTCAAGAGGGATATATTGAGTATATTAGATATTCTCGATAAAATGATATCCATTCACTACCAATAGAAGGCATGTCGTCTCCTACTAAAAGAAGGGAGTAATGCAGGTGACTTTATTAGAGTGAAACTTACGTCAGTGCTTGTGGGCTCCGGTCCAAGAGAACACACAAATACCGAACGGATATGACCAACATTACAATTTAAATAATTATATATAAAAATATTTATAGTTATTTAGAAAGAAAGTAAAAGAAAAATAAAAGAATATGGGTACATATTTATATAATTCAAGAGCCCATGGCATAGAAAAAAGAGAAAAATTGGAGTTGAAAGGGAATCATAAAGCTTGGATAGAACCAAAGTCTAAAGAAAATAGAAAAGAAAAGTAGAGAGTAGATATTGGTGGTTATGATAAAGAAATAATGTAGGTCGGTCAAAATCTAATCCAAAATCCGCCTCTTTAATATAATATAATTAGACAGACGGAGAGGAGAAAACAGGACTCCCTAGTGACCCATTTCAGGGTGAGACTCGAGAGGCCATATTATCATTACCATCCTAGGTTTCGATTATTTTGACGCATTTAAGTAGTAAGTGTGGAGTATATACCATCTTTACCTTAGTACAAAAGTGTGTGTGAGGTTTGGTAGAGAATTTTAGATATTGTCACCTTGTATTTCTTCTGATAATCCTCCATTCCGAGTGTGACACAAAATTTCATCTAATCTTCCAAAGAAAATTTAAATAAAGGGAGCAATTTTTCAAACATTAATATTAGGTATCTAGTCTATCACCCTCTTCCAATGGAGTTTAGGCATACAATAACATGTAATTCGGATTATAAACAAGATTACCTTGAACTCAAATACAATGTTAATTCCAAGGAGCCAAGATAAAGCTGAACAGGCCTTGCATCCAATTCAACCTAGTTGAATCAAGTGAGCTCTTTGACAACCCCAAGACAAAGGGTTTAAAGTCAATGAGCCGATGGCTATATAATCACATGGTGACTCTTCATCTCCTTCAATCTTGAATATAATTTGGGGTTTCAAAGGAATATCAAAGAACCATTATCATTTTAAAGCATATAATAAAAAATTCAATACAAGATAAATTCAGAATAGCTAGAAAATTTCATTCAAACATATATATATATATATATATATGTATCTTGTAATGGCATAATGTTACATAGAGCAATAAACATAAACATACTTTGAAGGGGTTTTCCCCCTATTAGACATCTATTTCCATTTTCCACTCCTGGTGACCAAGATAGAGATATTTCCCTAGAGATTCTCCGACCTGCTCAATTTTGTAATATCACTACAAAACTTTATTGCAATATCGCAAAATGGATTATGTGATAACACCTGCCTTATTAAAGACTCAACAGGCACTTTCTTCTCTGCATAATCTAATGAAGTTTAGTGATATCACAATAAAGCAGATAACCTTTGAGGAAATACCTTGACTTTGATCACCATGTGTGGAAATGGATGACTAATGGTGATTGTATAGGAAAAACCCTACTTTGAATTCTCGGGTTTGGCACTCCCATCCATGAATCCATAATGCATTGTTTAGTTGGTTGTTTTGCTATTAGTTTAAATGTTTTAAGAAAAGAAATCCCCAAGTGAATTTCCTTGCCCAATAGACTTTCTTGCCATCAACCTTTTGACTGAAAACTCTCTATCAGACATCATTCTTCTGAATAATTTAGATAGGACCATCAAACCAAAACAAGATTTTATTGAACCCTACCCCTTGTTTGAGACCCTCCCCACAAGGAAGACGCTTCCACTAAACATGAAATATTAACCCAACTACTCAAGGTCCTTTTTTGTCTTTTTGTTGGTGATAAGTACATTTTAAATAAATAAATAAAGATGACTTGCTGCACTGATTGACTTGCAAAAAAAATAAATAAATAAAATTTCTACAACAGATTAACCCAAAGAATTAAATAATTACATTTGCACATTCATGGTCTTTTATTATGTTAATCTTTCCTATCTTTCAGAAACTAATTTGGAAAATTTACAGGCAAAAAGAATCGTTAGCCAAAAGTCAATAATACACAATAATGTTTACTCAGCAATGTTGACCAATCTTCCTTGTATCTCTATGGGTGCAAGACTTTCCTTCTATCTCTGTGGGTGCAAGACTTTCCTTCTATCACTGTGGGTGCAACACTAGAACTCAAGGATTGGTGCACCCCCTCCTTCATCATCAGAACTAAGCAATGTTGAACACACGATTAGGATTTAGGACCCACCAAAGGGTCCACATTAAAAAATAAAAAATAAAAAAATCTCTGGGAATGAGATCATTTATCCCAACCGCATATTTAGATGATATTAAAACTTCACACGCTCATGTAAAGAGTGGGACAGATACCCTTCCAAACATGAAACACCCATTTAGGAGGAGAGATATAGATGCCCTTCCAACAGATCGCCCCAGTCAATTAGATTATGTCATTCCAAACCTCTCCTTTGATTAGGAAATTTAAATATCCGTATGGTTTTGTACACCAATGTAAAACAGCAATGTCATACAAAGATGGAAAATTAGAAATCAATAAATATTTTTCTCAGATTATTGAAATGGTGATTTGAGGACGAGAAATCAGTGAATATTAAAAAACTGACAATGCAAAGAGATCTCTTGATATACCATTTTTTTTTTAAATCTTCAATGTTCACTAGAGAGAGAGAGTGATCTCTTGATATACCATTTTTTTTTTTAAATCTTCAATGTTCACTAGAGAGAGAGAGAGAGATCTCTTGATATACCATTTTTTTTTAAATCTTCAATGTTCACTAGAGAGAGAGAGAGAGGAGAGAAGGGGGCGGGATTGTGTAACCCTCATTCTATATTGAAAAAACTAACTCCATGAGAAGGTAAAAATGTTACCTTCTAAAATATGAAGAATATCTCCATAAATCCATTAGACTCCCCTGGAAGGCAGAAGCAACCATATATAGAATTTCCCTGCAAAAGAAAAACACCAGTTGTTATTCATAATAAAAGAATAATAATAACACAAGGAAATAAAGAAAATAAACATCAAGGAAAAAAAAAAACACACACACTTCAGTGCCATAGATTTTATCTAGACGAGTAGAAATACGTACCAAAGGATAGTGTTGATCGTTTTCCAGTTTCAAAATCTCTCAATATAAGATAAGAGATGGGGAAAAAAAGAAGAAAAAGAAAAGGCATAGTGCAGATCTATGCTTGTGATTGCTTCTTTTTCTAATCTTTCAAGAAACCATATAAAGATCATCAAGAAAGGAAGAACTTAATAGTCTAAGGAGCAAATAGGACTTAGAGATGGTGTTGTAGAGCTCCCTTCAATCCAAAAAAGGATCCAAACCATGCGCCAAGCAGCTCCTGAGGCATGCAAACCACAAGCCTATCTCAAAAGGCTCTTCAAAATCATGAAATAGGGCAGTGGAATCCATGACCCAGCAGCTCATCGAACATGTAAGATCCTCCATTGGACTTAAAGGAGCTCCACCTAGAAACCCTAAACCTTAATACCACCTAGAACCACAACAAAACCACTACCAAAGTCATGACAACCAGAAAACCAACCATCAACAAGAAACCATTCAAAATACAAGATAACCATCAACAAGGAAGGAAAAGACAAAAAAGAACCTCAAAATCACAGAAATTTCAATATTAAGACTAATACCACCACCCATCATGAAAAACTACATATGGGAAATCTTAAAACCCCAATACCATCCATCATTCCAACACAAAAACGTCATGGAACCCTTATAAACCCAACCACCTCGAATCTTCAGAAGAAAAAAAAAAGCACTCTACAATCCTAAAAATCACCCATGCCAACACTAGAATCTTCAAACACTCTACACAGTAAAACCCTCTAAACCACTCATGGCAAACTTAACAAATTGGAGTGAACGGATGTATAGGAACGATGTATCTCCTCAAAAGAGAAGAATAGTCTTGAGACTTGAGACTTGAGACTTGTGTTTTATGCGATATTTTTGGTTAAAGAGGAAAGACGGATAGGAAAAAGTAACTACCACTTAGATTACAACAAGTGGTGGGTGTCTTGAATCTTGATAGGAATCGTCGACTAAATAAGAAAGCTTCATAATTTAACATTATAAATAATTAAGCCGCCCCACTAATTACTGCACTCAATGCGGCCACTTTTACTGTCAATGATCTTCTTAATTTTTTTTATTAGAGCACTTCAAAAGGATTTTTAGGTGGTTAAAATTTGAAATTCTGTAAAAGAAATATCACATTTCAACTATAAAATTTATAAGATACAAGCAATCACACCATATCAATATATATATATATATATTTCAAATAAAGCCTTAAGCTTTTCCTTATTTCAAAAAAGACATAAGTTTTAAAACTTTTTAAACTAGTCTATAAGTTTTTTAAAAAGTTTTCAATTATAGTCATTTATTCATTTAAAGTTGTTTTCTCAATTTTTAAAAAATATTCAAATTATCATTCATTTGAAATAAAATACTTATCCACCTCTTTTATATTCCCCTCATTTCTTTCACCGATGTCCTCATGGTGATAAAAAATAATCAACGTCCCCACCACGAACGCTGCATGTAATGGCAGTCGAAACCATGTCACGACTGTAAATGAAAGATGATTAGGGTATTTTAAAAGATTGAGAAAAAAATTACCAAAAAATACCTATAAATGGTTGAATGTCTTTAATCGAAATTTTTTTGAAAAACTTAGGGACTAATTTAAAATATTTTAAAACTTATGTCCTTTTTTGAAATAAGACAAAGTCTTAAGGGCTTATTTATAAATTTCCAAAAAAAAAGAGAAACTCCTCGAGTAATGTGAAAAGTCCTAGTGAAGGGCATAGGCCAAAGAGCTTTGTCATGCACCTCTATAAACAATTAAAATGAATGTCCCATCTTATATGAACCGTTTATAAATTCTACACAAGTTAAATCATACAAATTTTGGCTTATATGAGATTGATCTCTTATTAACTTAGAATAAAATTTAGGCATATATAAAGGCACATGGAAAAAAAATGTTATTTATTTTTAACTGTTTAGACTTTTATACAAATAAGGTCCTATATAAGCTTCACAAACCTTTTTAAATCCCAACATGAGAGGATTTGACTAATTTCAAGGGGCATAATGGTATCATTCATGGGCCTAATTTTTTTTTTTTTATCAAAATCTCTTACTGAATTTAACATGTTGAGAGTTCAAAATTCAGTCACGCCCAACTTGTAGAAGTCCGGGGCAAGCCTCTTTTTTTTTTTTTTTTTAAAGTTTTATGATTATTCATTGACTTTGGTTATAAAAAGAAAAGCCTAAAGTATAAAACATTTAAGCATCAAATCAATTAAATCGACTTAGATATATAAGTCAGTCATAATTTGACCAATTTAAATAGAGTTTATGGATATAAACGGGATGGGTTATGGAAATCAACACCAACTTGACTCATTCATTTCACTGCATATCTGGATTTATCTTATACAGTTATATGTGACCTTATGTAAAGTTTTATGTGTGACGTTATAAGAATCAATTAAAGGTGCGTGGGATGCAAATCAAGTATTTTTAAATTTTTTTTGGCTGAATTCGGCCAGTGGCTAAGAGAGGTGAATGGAAACCAGCATACCATGGATCAATTCCTTGCAAGGGCTACAAGAGCAGGAGTTGCTATCCATAACAACTTCTTGTAATTCCCGAATGCGAATCAAATTAATGGGTTGGGTGAGAATTTTGAACAACTTATTTGAAAAATAAGAAGCTTCACACTTCAAAGAGTATCGGGACTAAGAAAAATATATAAACAATTAAAATAAATGTCATCATCTTATTAAGTTGTTAATAAATAAAACTCGCATAAAATAATAAAATCTTGCCTTATATGAGATTGATCTCTTATTAAACTTGTGAATAAAATATGTAGGTGGGCTATGGAAATCAACACTAACTTGACTCATTCATTTCATTGCATTTCTATATATTTATAATATATAGTTACATGCGATCATATATAGAGTTATGGGTGAGATTATGAGAATCAAATAGAGGTGGGTGGGAAACAAATCAAGTTAACAGGTTGGGTGAGATTTTTGAACAACTTCTTTGGAAAATACTCTAACATAATTGAAGCAAAGCTTTAATGATGATTTAAAAAATATGAAAGTCTCACACTTCAAAGAGGTTTGGGACTAAAAAAATGATATAAACAATTAAAATGAATGTCATCATCTTATATAAGCCGTTAATAAATTATACTCACATAAAATAATAAAATCTCGATTTTTATGAGATTGATCTCTTATTAAACTCATGAATAAAATATTGCATATTTCACATAGTTTAATATGTTGTTGGGCTCAAAGTTTAATATGTTGTTGGGCTCAACTCATGTTAAAGTGAAGTTTTGCCACATATTGTCACACACACATTCAAAAAAGGGCATTTATTTTTAACCATTCAGAATTTTATATAAATAAGGTCCACCTATAAGCCTCACAAACTCACAAGCCTTTTTAAATTCCAACACAAGGGGTTTGAAGTTTGACTACTTTAAAGGGGCATAAATGACATCATTCATGGCCTGTTTTTATATTAAAATTTCTAATTAAGGGCATGTTTATTTCATATCATTTTGATAAGCACTTGGCATGTTGGTTTCTTTTTTTTTTTACATGATGTGATGGCTTGTCTCAAATATCATATTTCTTTCACAAAAATTCTTAATTTCAGCCATTCAAAAAGATCTCAAATTTAAGATGTTGAGAATTTAAAATTCAACCCCACCCAACTTGTAAAAGTCTGGGCCATATTATTATACATTGACCGTGGTTACAAAGAAAAAGGGCCTCAAGTGTAGGAATATTAAACATCAAATTATTTAAATCGGCTTAGATATCCAAGTCAACCCTAATTTAACCCATTTAAATAGGTTATATGGATATAGATTGGGTGGGTTATGAAAATCAATACTATAAATATCTGAATTTATCTTAATATAGTTACATATGATCATCCCTAAAGTTACAAGTGAGATTCTAAAAATCAATTAAAAGGTAAGGTGGGTGGCATATGTACCTAGTTAATGGGTTAACCGAGATTATTAAAAAAATCCATACTCGCTTAAAAATGCGGAAAGCAAGTGGGCCCCGGTAGATTATATTACGTTTAAAATGTGAGTGGGTGGTATGGAAAGCGATGCATGGTGTGGATAAAAAGGCAAGTGTAATGATAAAAAAAGTGAAAAAATAGAGATTCCTGGCAGATCACGTGATGGGCACTGCGGATCTCGTCAGCAGCTGTAGATTATACTAGATTTTCTCATCGTATAGATCGCGCGATTTTTACGTTAGTGACGATTTTTTTCTAAAACCCCCGAGGTTTCCATCATTTTTTATAAAAACCCCTGACAGTGACCGTCCGGTTCATACCTTTGAGATTCATGGGATAACTCAAAGGCCATGTTTCTGTAACACTTTTTCACGGAAAAGTTGACGGTTTTTTGTGAAAAATTTAATTTTTTGGTGTTTGATGCGGAACAATTATGCAGAAATGTTTTCCTGCATCGTTAGTATTTTCCTTAATAATTGTAGAAATGAGTTTCTCATGAGAGTATGGGAAATTGATTTCTTTGGAAAACTTCTTTCTATTTTCCTCACTCTAGTCCATTTCAATAAAAAAAACCTATAACTCTTTCATTTTTTATTTCTTTATATAAATTATTATTTAATGTTAAATAAATAATATACATGTTATGTTATTTTTCTTCAAAAAATTATATCACAAAATAAGAAATTTTGATTTTCTATAAGAAATCCACAGTTGCACCAAGCAACATCTACACCAATTCAATGAGGAAACTCTTTTTGCACCAAACATGAATTTCTAAATTCTACGGAAATCATTTTCCGATATTTTCATTTCTATGAAATTTGCTGACGTGGCAATTTCTTCTTTCCGTAGAAAGGATGTGTACACAAACATGCCCACAAGCAGTAAAAACTCTGTAAGGTGAGTAAGAAAATGACCTTAAGGGCATGTTTGTGTAACACTTTTCCGTTGAAAACCCATTTTTCCGGCGTTTGGTGCGGAATAATTTCGCGGAAATGTTTTCCTGCCTCGTCAGCATTTTCCTTGATAATTGTGGAAATGAGTTTCCCATGGGGGGTATGGGAAATGGTTTTCCTCGGAAAACTTCTCCCTCTTTTCCTCACTCTTGTCCATTTCAACCCAAAAACCCTATAACTCTTTCATTTTTTTATTTCTTTATATAAAATATTATTTAATGTTAAATAAATAATATACATGTTGTGTTATTTTATTCAAAAAATTATATCACCAAATAAGAAATTTTGATTTTCTATAAGGAATCCACAGCCGCACCAAACAACATCTGCACCAATTCAATGAGAAAACTCTTTTTGCACCAAACATAAATTTCTAAATTCTACGGAAATTCTTTTCCGAGGTTTTCATTTCTATGGAATTTGCTGACGTGGCAATTTCCTCTTTCCGCGGAAAGGGTGTGTACACAAACGTGCCCTAAGAAAAACCTCCCATTCTTTTATAAAAGTGTGAATCATAAAACATGAAAAGTAAATATCCACGTATTACTCTACTCTTTCAAACCATAGGAAAGTCGATGTACAAATCAAGAGAGGTGGATTGAAGGTATGAGTTGAAGCATCAAATTAAGATAAAATAAAATATAGGGGGTTATAATGATTTATTATTATTTTATTTTGATAAGAAACTTTTTAAGCTTTTTTTGTAAAATGATAATATTTTTTTTGTGATAGTATAGCTTGGTAGTTAACCTACTTGCAACTGCTTGGTACCAACCAGCTGCATAAAACTGCTAAGGTCAATTGTTCATATCAAGGCTGTATTAAAAACTTGGTCAAGGAGGTTTTAAAAATGATCATTTTCAAGGATGGATCTTACAATTCCTAAATGGTCAATGTGATTTTTAAAATTAAATATAAATTCAGAATATATTTTTGGAAAAAAAAATAGCAACTGCAAAATGACTCATCTTTTGAGCATTGGGAGATGCCTGTGTATAGTAGTAGAGCTCTTATTAGGTCAGAAGACTTGCAAGTTGCAACAATAGAGTTTAGTGATGTAACTTCGATTTTAAAGCCCGAGTTAAATTCATATTTCTGTTTCCAACTTAGCGATGGAGTTGAGACTTAAAAGAGTGTCTCACACACACACACAAATATAATTCTTATGAGTGGAAAAAGAGTCCCCACATGAAAATAAAAACATCATAACAAGTTAAAAGGAAGCTCGCACAGTATATAAGAAGAGGTCGCGTGCACAGGTTCAAATATGAGGAGCAAGTTAAATTCATGTTGAGGTTGAAAAATCAAAGGCCGCTGTAAGAGAAAAATGAAATGGACTGGAAAGGAGAATACACGTATCGGTCGTATCCGGTATAAATACATGCAATAAAGGACAAAAAACGGGCGTTACTGATTGCGACAAGACGGGACAAGCCACAGGCCACAGTCGTCAGAGGCTGCTGCTAAAAAGTAATGATACCATACCCGGTTTTTCGTGTTGCGTAACGTAACATTAAATGCTCGTTTTTTCGCTTCTGGGAGATTCCTTCCGATCTAGCGCTAGATTCGCTCACCTCTTTTACTTCCGGTCTCGTATTGTGCGGATGATCCCAGCCGTTCATATTTTGGTTCTCAAAATCTAGTGGTTATGTTTACTTAAAAACTGTTAACTTACGAAACTGAATCCCACGCATCGATGGCTGATGCAAATTTTGTCTTCACTTCGATCTTTGTAACATCCACTGGTACATGAATCACAAAGTTAGTTGACCAAAAAGCAAATAAGATTTCATCTAACAAAATACACTTCAAGTGGACTTTGTTTGTTTGGGATTGATGGTGAGAAGTAAAGTGAGATCGAGTCTCCTTTATTTAAAACTATAAAGAAAGACCACATAAACTCTAAGGGGTAGCTCAGTTGGCCTAGGATTACGGTTTGCACCCGGAGGTTGTAGGTTCGAAACTGCACTACCACACTGGGGCTACAGGGGGGTTTACCCGGCTTCCCTCTGGGCCCGGAGGGATTAGTCCAACCCAAAAAGTTGGGAACCCTCTGATATCAAAAAAAAAAAAAAAAAAAAAAAGGAAAGACCACCAATCATATTAAAAGAATATAAATTAAAAAAAAATAAAAAACAATCTTATTTCTTCACTAAAAGATAAAAAAAATATTTTTATACAAAAATAAAAAAAAATTCCATGTAAAGCCACTAAAAATAAAAAGACCATCACAACCCCTTATTATTCTTCATTAACTTCATGCTTCACCTCACTTCACTCTAATTCACCATTTATATCAACAAGGATTGAGTTGATGGTCCAATCAAAACTTCCTAATAAACTGGAACACTTGTTTGTGTCTAAATGGATGAATGTGTTTGTACCTCTATATAAGAGAACGAGTTCAGATCTTTAAAGGATTTCCACACGGTGATCATGAGTGGTTCAATCAAGATCCACTGTGTCACCGCAAGTGGCCTAACCTACAATACCCGCGGGCAGAGACTGCCCACGTTGATGTGGCGGACCATGATTGGTCCAATCACGATCATTATGGGAGAAATCTTCAGGTAATCCCGGAGGGGATCAAAAGTTAAGACCCCTCCGGCTCTATAGTAATCCAATTAGGCTCTCGATATCCATGGTTATAATATGACAAATTGCATAAACGGAAATGTTTCTCTTTGGCAATTAGTAGTATTTTATCACCCAGTTGTATCTCACACAACACGTGATTTTCAAAACAAAACTAGAAAGAGTCCCTGACCCACTCAACAAGTTTAGGAATATTTTACACTCGAAAAGTACTTTCGCCCTCTTTAAAAATGTAGCTAGCAAAAATAAAGAACTATGTGATGCATAGGCCATGCTAATACGAAGAAAATGACGTAGCTATTAATTAAAACGTAATATAGACGCTGTCTGTTTTTCTTTTCTTTCAAATGATAGAAAGCTAACCCCAAGAAACCTGACAATGTAAATTTTTATTTCTTTATTTTATGCTAAGAGAGTGTCTTCAACCCTTTGGATTGGACTATTCCCATCGGGCATAGAAAGAAGATAGGTAAAACCCCTGTGACCCTAAGAAGGTAGCACAAGTAGACTCAACCTTCAAATTCTGAAGAGGAGGGGGTCGATATCAATACCTCTAGTTCGAAATGAAGGAGTAACCGTGGTTTTAACCACTCGGCCAATCCCTTGGAGTTATAATGTAAATTACCGTTGAGACGATAATGGACTAACTCAGGCCAAAAGACCATGGATGTGAAACGTGATCGATCATGACCTCCCATTCCCCTCCCCCTGTTATCATCATATACATGAAAACGGCTAATATTGCCATTCAATAGGAACTGTGGCACCTTTCTCATGAACTGGTTTCTCAGAGTTGTTGGATTGGAGGGCAAGAACTATCCATGATTAGTAATGTTTTGGTCATGTCCCATCAAATGGATGGTCTTCTATTGATTGATGTACCTCACGGATAACACTGTTTTCTTTCAAAATTACCAAAAATCTCTTGATCAGGTGAGCCCCCCACCAAATAGACTCTGCCTAGATGAGAAAAATGGGTTCAGGTTGCGGAATTAATGGAAGTTGTTTTTGTAGTATCTGCAAACAAGGGTTGATGTTTGTACTTCAATTTTGAAGAAGATGGCTTGGAGTATGGGAAGGGCAATGAGCATATGGCTCTTTCTCAAAAGAAAAATGTGGAATGCCTCTGGCTTTTGAATGTGTGGACAGGCCAAGTTGGGTGCATGATAGCTACCTGTAACTGATTTCCATTTGTTTTCTTCCTTTCACCCACTTTATATTTGATGTAACACCATCTGTAGCTTTTGTTGGAAGTGTGACTTCTTGCTATGAAACATGTGAGAATATTTACTGCTGCTTATCTTTCTGACAAACAACTGGGCAAAGATTATATAACTCTTCCCCGTGAAAGAATGAGGCCATGAATTTTGTTCTGGTGGGCCCAACGAGAAGTCCACGCATGATTGGGGTCCACACACAACATATCCCCTGGGAATGTAGACATGATCTCTTTCTATTGTGATTGATGAATCCTTTATTTTATCCTATAGAGAGCAAAGAAAAGGAAGATAAGGCAGGCATAAAAAAGAGATGAGACTTCGCCAAAACTTGACCCAACCCAGATTTGACCCTCCAAACCCAACCCATATAAAATATGAGTTGGCCATGGGTCAGGTCTTCTGTCTTCATGACCCGCATGAAAAACAGATCGGGTTACAAGGTTGACCCATATGATCCATATTTGACCTGCAAAAAAGATGAATTCATATAGTCCTTAAGATGAAATTGGGCTTGAGCTAGCTAAGCAATTTGCAAGTGGGTCAGCTTTTAGATACATTAGTATAATTCCTGGGGTTGGAAAATGTTAATAGACCTTGACACAACTTTTTGCCAGACAAGGAAACTGGATAATGGACCTCATGCAGTTCTTGGATTGAAGTTGGGCTTGCACTCAGCTTTTTATAAATTGGGTTGACCCACATAGTTATGCACCTCACCTGTTGACACGGCTCATTTTGACCTAACCCTATCTTATTTTAAGTTATTTGTGATGGAATCTTTTTGACCTTTTGTATTGAAAAGTGAATTTTTTTTTTAATCTTTTAATGGAGAAAAGGGGTTGCTTTTTTATTTTATTTTTTTAAATATGGTGGGAAATTTGAATTAAGTGCTTTCAATGTGACTTTTTTTTTTTAGAAATGTGGGTTTTACCTTACTCGACTCTACTAATAGAGTTGCCAATGTATCCATCTATGAAGAGTCAGATTTTTTTTAATTTTTTATTTTTGGGTAGAAGAAGAGTCGGATCTTATGTATGTTAGTAATGTCTAAAGTGGGTCAATTATACATTCAAAGATCTAAAAAAAAAAAAAAAGTCAGATATATTCAAACTTTTATGATAGAGACAAAGTCCACTAGCTTTGAACAACATCCACTGCATGAGGTTCACTTGAAAACAATCAGCGCACGCATATAAATACATAAAGTTTGTAGACGTGTGTAATTTAGGGAAGTCATGTGTTTGGTCCATTTGGATGGACCAAAAGTTGGCCCCACAAGCATGAGCTTATGAAATTTTTTTCCTAAGCTTGAGCTTAGGAGAGCCTTGCTATATATATATATATATATATATAATCATGTCAGTAAAAGTTTATCTCTGTAAAACAATGAACATTAGTTTTTTGGAATTTCATTTACAAAATGTTAAATAAAACAAATGTACCCAGCTTAGACCCAAGGTCAAAGTTCAAGTAAAAACATCACCAACAAAAATATAACCATGTGTAAGTTCCATCAAGCCATCCACTACCTTTAATTAGCTCTAATTGCATCATTAATTCAACCCTCCAATGCCAGTTATTCAATACCACAAAATCAACTACTGCACACAAAATCATTTTCAGCTCCCACCTCTCTGTAAAACATCCAACCACCTATAGCCCATTCATACACTACCACCCATATTCCCTCCAACCATCCATTTATATACGTCCATCCAATTAACAGAAAAGATGGTATATCAAGATGTCTGTGTATTCAAATCAAGAAACATAGAGGCAAATATTTAAAATATGCAAACCGGTCATATCCCATCAATCTGGGTAGCGATTATTATACCGGATGATGGCACATTTCTACCATTGCAATATGAAGAAAAAAATAAAAAAGAATGTAATGGGCAGAGTTGTTCTATGCTTTTTGTTAGTGAAACAGTCTTGCAGAAGTGATGTAAACCTCAGAGGAACACATATCCTGGGACCAGATATCCAATGCTTATGGCTTGGAATTGCTTCACAATAGCTAACAGAATATCCAATTCAAACCAAATGCAAAATGAAGCCTCAAGCCCCTTCTTGTTCCCTTTTTAATGACAAATACTGTAAACAAAATTGTCAATCACATTTGCATCTAAAGAGGAGAGAGAGAGTTTCAAAATTCTGCACATAGAAATTTCTATTTATATAGGATTTCTAGGTTGCAAAAAAACCTGCTCCCATAGTCAACACAATAAAGATAACCAATTTTCAGTTTTTTTTGTTCTTCTTTAGGCTAAAGATTGATTATCTTTTCATGATCAAGCAGAACCAAATATATTTTTATTTGAAAGGGTTTTCATATAATCAGACATATTGCAATAAAGTGTTTCAGAACAATTTAAGTTCATGAGTTGGTGGTGGTCTCAAGCAACAAAATGAACCCAGGCCACCCTTACCAAGAAGGTACCACATCAAATGAAATAAGTTTGGCTTCATGATTTTTGGATTTTCTCTCAGATTTTCCAATTGTTATAATTTAAAAACAAAAGAGAAACATTAAATGTTCTAAGCAATCGAGCTCATGGGAGTTGATGATGCATATTGCTAGATAAATGAGATGGTTGATAACATTCAGTTGGTAATATTTAGACACCAGCACACCACATTCCATCATCCAAGTAAAGTGTTTATTCAATGCTACACATGCACTCAAACCTTATCTCAAGTTGTGCAGGAGCAAACACAATCCAAGAAGGCAAGAACAAGCCAACAACATTGAAAGACCAGCATATAGAGACATCATCTAATGAAATGACTATAGTCTAGACAACAAAGCGGAGTAGACAGAGCATGGCTCAAAAATAGAACCACCCAGCTAATAGCATCAAAGTTTTCATCTAAGTAGATATCCTAGTGCGCATCCCCTTTATGAACTGGACAGAACATCTCTATCCCCTATAACCGTGATATCTAAATGGACAAGCACAAGTGGATTACATCTGAACCCCAAGGGGTAGCTCAGTTGACTTAGGACTACGGTTTGCACTCGGAGGTTGTGGGTTCGAAACTGTTCTACCACACTGGGGCCACAGGGGAATTTTACCCGACTTTCTTTCCTGGGCCCGTAGGGATTATTCTAGCCCAAAGGACTGGAAACCCTACGTTATTTAAAAAAAAAAAAAAAAAGTGGATTACATCTGATTCCAATTGAATATGTGCATGACTGCATAGTTCTTGGAGAGAATCCCTCCTTAACTAATGAGTAATGACCATACTCAATTCCCATCAAATATTAACATCACCGGTCCAAATCAGAACGACACCCTTTAACTGAAACCCCCCCCCCCACCGGTCCAAATCAGAACGACACCCTTTAACTGAAACCCCACCCCCCCCCACCCCCCCAAAAAAAAAAAAAAAAAAACGTTAACTCATTGTCCGGGACCCTATATATTAATAGGAATGTACACGGATTGGATTGGTGCGGAGTAGGCCAAATCCGTCACCAATCCATTACCCATGGATTTGGAATCCGTCACCAATCTGTGGCTGTTAAAAACCAATCCGATTCGATCCGTGGAGGACCAGACCGAATCGGTTTAATCCGTTCAATCTAATGTTAAAGAAATAAAATAAACATGTTGTAAAGAGTTTTAGCATACAAGCTAACAATCCACAAAAAAAAAAAAAAAAAATTACAAATTAAAAATATGTTTTTTTCTCCCAGAAGCTACCCAATTGGTCAATACAAATAGCTATTTTTACCTACATTACAACCAAAAGAGATCTAATCAACAAATAAAGCCAGACATGTTAAATTCATAAAAATCACACTCCATCTATTGAAATCTTAAACTCTTACATTTTGACCCCTGAAGTTTTTTCTTCTTTTATATTTAGACCTCTTAACTTGTATTTAGACCCCTTTAGTTTTTTTTATTTTTATTTTTTATTTAACATTAACGGATCGGATCGGATTGAATCCGCGGATTGAGGGTGAAATCCGTCACCGATGTGGTCCTAGCATATTACAAGATTTTCAATCCGTCACCAATCCGTTTACCTTTTATTTGGTTAAAAATCCGCGGATCGGATCAGATCAATTTTATACATCGGCAGGTTTTTTGTGCACCTCTACGAGTATATAAGGGATTTGGTTATGTAGTTGCAGAAAAAGGGGGGAAATGAAGAAGACTGTATAAACAAGAGAATATAGAAAAAAAGAAGGAAAAGAAGAATGAGAGAGGAAAGTGCCGCTTTCCGGTGGAAGAATTTCTGGTGGAAGAATAATAAGCAACAAATGGAGAGAGAAGGAGAGATAGTAGGACTGGTGTTGATTCGCCCCATCATAAGCACCTCTAAGCCAAGTTTAGCACAATTATTTTTAGTGCTTAGAACTAGAAATAATTGTATTTCAAAGAGAAGAGAAAACATGAATAAATATTATTGAAGATTTCAAGAATACAAATGAGATATTCTTAAATAAGCATCATGGCGATCAAAGAAGGAACTGTTCTTTTACACATGGATTTCCTTTCCTTTCTTAAATACATTCATTGGACTTAGGCTATAGGAAAAATGGAAAGATTAAAACAAAAAAGATACTTAAAAGGAAAAAGACTAAAATAAAAAAAATGCGAGATAAAATACAAGTACGTCTCTGCAGTTACACTTTTGATGTGAATTATTTTCTTATACACAAAAGGTCACAGGTGTGAAGATTTTTGGACAAAAATTAATGGACCGCCTTTCATACCATTTTCCACTCCTAAGAATTATTTGAAGATGCAAAATTTTGTCAAGCAAATGCATAGATATGTATGTATTTTTAGAACAAAAAAAAGGCCTAGATATGTAACTTTGTCGCTTGTGTATTATTTACATGTAAATCTCCACAAACAAACAACCCCTAAACTTTTTTATTTTCTCCATTTGAGAAATCACTCCCAACACAAAAATCACAAGATGTTCACAAAGGAAAGCCAAGGTATGGATATGTTTTCAATTAGATTAACAATTCCCCATTAATTTGAAAAATAAAAACAATATGGCAATGGAAAGAGTTCATATTTATCCCATATTTCCATATGACATGTAATAGCTTCAGGATCAACAATATATGGAAAGGTGATAAAACACTTCCACCTCTAGAATATGGCCACAATACAACTGTAACTGTCCCATAATATGTAACTATTGATAACTCTTGGACTGCGCAAAGTGGTTCACAGATACATTGATGCAGGGAAACATTAGGGCATGTAAGCATTAAGCACACATACGAGTGAGCAGCTTGAGTAGCAATGAACATACTTGATGCCGATTATCAGTGAGGACCCAACTAATTGAGGGTGACAGAATGCTCATAAATGAATAGTGTGAAACGTCAACAGTGACGGTTGCGTATTTTGACAAGCTGCTGAAAGAAAGTAATTGTGATTCACATTTACAGCCATCAGAAATCCAAGAAAATAGCACCAATCATACAAAACATGTAGTTCCATGCATAGAAGTTCATAGGAAAGAATTGCAGAACAGGGGTAGAATTGATTGTAAATTTTATCATGCAAAGCTCATAGTAGTAGAGAGACTTTCAATCATCTCAAACAAAGGAAAGCAACTTGAAGTAAACAGCAATATACACTGAAAGGGAAACAACGGCGGAGATGTGCTGCCAGAACAAGATCGCTGAAGCTTCTCTAACAGCATAACCCCTCAAGCTGGCAATTGCACCCAGCAAGATGGCACTAGGTGTAGTATACTGCAACGAAAGCACGATTCTGTACATCTTATCAGCAAGGACCAAAAGATTCAACTTATCCGCCAGTGCGACAACCCCAATTCCCAATAGTGGCAGCACCAAAAGCCTTGCCAGCACAATCCCAATTGTAGTTCTAATCCCAAGCCCTGAGTTATAAGGCCCTTTAGCAAGCATTCCTCCAAGAACAAGCATTACTGAAGGAACCACTGCAGCAGCCAAAATCTCCAAGCTATCTGAGAAGAATCGAAGCGGTGCATCTTCCCCAAAGACGATGTCCTTGAATGTAGGAACAAGTCAAACAATAATTGCTAATAGAGAAGCAATTGTTGGGGGCTGAAGGATGTGTTGGACTGAAGTCTGTTCGGCGACAATTCTAATTGTTGTGATCCTAGGCCTAGCAAGAAGAGATCAATCACGCACAAACAGAACGCAGATTTACGTAGTTCAGCTTTTAGCATACGTCTACGGAAAAATGATAAAGTATACTATGCAATCAGAATAGACTTGTACATCCTAAAAACTCTGGGTCTCTATTTATAATATCAGCCCCAAACCCTGCCTAAATCCTATTACACCCAAACACTACTTCTTAATCATACTAGACTTGTAACAAGCCTACTTCCAATCATAATACAACCTGTACAACTTGGGCAATCTAGGAGCACGGTTAACAAAGATTAATTGACTTCTATTGAGCCGTCCAAATTAACACCAATCTTACGAATCACCCTTGGCTCAGCCAGACATCGAATTGATGTTGGACTTCTACTACCTCCTCCTTCTGTCGAGTCAAGAGCAGAGAAATTGATGTAAACAAGAATAACAGCCACCCATTGGGCAAAAGAAACATCGGTGATGCCTTTGGTTTGGCAATCATGTCCAAACAAGTGGTCTGGGCTATGGCAAACAGAACCCACAATGGCAATAGGCAGGTTCCCAGTGTTACCAAATCAAGTCATTATGACAGTAAATCTAAAGAATTCGGGTGGGGGACGACACACAAGTGCAACCAAATATCCCAGGACGCAACCTATGACTCTGTTGAGCATCACATTAACAGGAATGAACCACCAATGGGTGACATTACTGAGAGTGATGGATCTGCCAGGATGGATGAAAATCAAGCAGGGTAGAAAGAGGGCAAAAACGAGTTTACTGAGGAGTTTGAATGTTGCCCTGGGGACAATTCTAGTTTTTGGATGGGCGAGAATTAGGCCTATAACTGTGATGGAGAGGAGTTTCATCAAGGGCACAACAGCACTTAGCACGTTCTCATTTTCAGCTCTCATGACATCATCCATGGATGCGAGAAACCCAGACATGTTCTTGAACATACTTGGATATCTCTAGCATGCATTCTTAGGCAGAAACACGAAGAGCTGAAATGAAATCAATTTGAGAATGAATGTTTAAGTATAGCCATATGAAACCCATCATGGCTTTCAACAATATAAACGGTCCCAAAAAGGGATATGAGGGATTTTATTGCGAAGCAAAAAACAAAAGAATTGATCAAGTCTAACAAAATTCAGCAAAATTTTTTTTCCCTCGGCACATTGAAGGAACTAGAACATGGGAACAATAACTCTGCATCTATATCACAGAAACCAAATGAAGAATCAATCAAATATCTATAAAGGGTTGTCAAAGCTTCCACAATCAGTACAAAGAACCAAAGAAATGGGAAGATTCATGAAAAAGGTTTCAGTCTCTTATCATACAATAACATGATAAGATAATATATGATCTTTTATTTTCTAATGACCGATAATACCAAAAGCTCGAATTGTTAGTGAACAACATAACAATTTATATTAACAACCAACCCCCAATTCCTACCCACCCACCCGGTTTTATATAAGGTATCATAAATTTTGCATTACTTTCCAAATAATAATGAAAAAAGATCTAGGGCATCAGTGACTCTGCAGCAATCAAATACTCTAATTATAAAAAAAAAAAAAAAAAAAAAGGAAAAAGCGACAGAATCGCATATTTCATTACACATGTGACACAGTCAAGAAGATTGGCTTAAATTTCTTTTAAAATCAAAACATGGGTACCCCAAACTAGATGAAAAAGATGGGTATCCCACATTTTGCAGTAATTCTCACAGTCACAAACATCTAATCTACAATCCTTGACCCAAATCAGATACTAATTTTTTTATCGTATGTTCCTGAAAACTAAAACACAGGTGTCAGAAAATCTTACATGAATTGTGAAGAAACATTACAACAAAGAATCCAAAAAATAAAAAATGAATAACTTACCAGCATAAAGCAGGAAACCTATAATTGATGGACTAGTTGTATATGATTTTTCAAATGGTTTCACTCTCTTTTCTTCTAACACAACCATTTACTGATTTACATGTCCCACCATGTTCTCTGGTGTGATTAGTTTCATAGTAGCAATTTCATATGCATTTATGCTCATTTTGAATACTAAATAAAAAATTTAAAAATAACCTTAATTTATAGAGTCGAAAGGTATCCCTTTGAATTGGATTACATACACACGAATGGGCCCAAGAAACATTTTATTGATAAGGCACATATTTAGCCAAAGAGACACCTTTTATTGAAAATGCACATATTATGTATTTTTGAAATAATACATCCACAAATTGGCCCCAATAAACTAATGTGACTTCTCCTAAGGGCGTAATTGAAGGCTATTTTTATATTTTTTTTACAACCAACATTCAGTTTTAAAAATACAATAAGTCTATTTGACCTGACTTATTTGAACTGAATTGGAGCTTGATCCCAGCAGTTGGACTTATGTTTTAAATGTCAAGTATAGCCCGCCTGATTTCCATACAATATATTTGACATTAGTATTCCCAAAAAAGCTTTACGGATTTCAAGTGTTACCAAAAAGGCTCTATTGATTTCCATACAATATATTTGACGTCTTAAACATAAGTCAAGCTTGTATCAGGCTCCAATTCAGGCCAAATAGACTTATTATTAAAGATAAAGAATCATCCAAACTGGTTTTTTTTAAGGTAGTTTTTACTGTCAAAGTGAGATCATTTGAAATTTCATCCACGCTTAACAAAAAATGGCTAGGTTAGAGTTAGCTTAAATACGTTGATATATTGCCTCCATCGCCGGTCATGCCCAAAACCAACCTAAGACCTGCCGTATTCCTGCTGTACTATATTAAAGTTAAGGATTTTTTTATTCAATTTTGATTGTCCGCTGTAATTTTAATTTAAAGTATTTTTTTTTCAAATCTTACATGTTCTCTCCCCAGTACTCATCCCTTCACTCGTGATCTCTTCACTAACCTATTCATATTTTTTTCAAATCTTACATGTTCTTTCTCTGCTCCGTATCTTCTCACTCCTTATTTCTTTTTTGCAACAAGTCAAGTTTTGTATAATTGCTTTTTCATATTATCTTTTTGTCTCATGTAACCATTCTTAACTACTTCGTATTTGAAACACTACTGTGTATATTTTTTTTTTGCTGCGGTTGTGCATTTTGAAAAGTTTCGAACATTCCCTTTCTCTTTCCCAGCTATATGAAGATCAATGGTACAAATTTTCTTCCCTGCAATGTGGCTTGCAATCCTCATGAGTCACTAGCAAAATACGCTTGTGCTAAATATAATCCACAATATAAAAAAATTTGTAAAAAGTAAACAGTTTAAATTTTTAAATGAAATTTAAAATATGATAGTATATCTCTTATATTGATAATGAAAATTTTATAGTAAATTTAAAATATTATATTGTTTGGTTGGGGGCGAGTTTGGTAGTAATAACGAGGGGAAAACGTTTGAGATGACGGTAAATAGATATATATATATATATATAGAGAGAGAGAGGAAAATTTGATAACCGTTTTGAAGAGTTATGAAACTAACATCAATCCATTTTGCCTCTATTAACTTACCATTAATATTAATTAACTTAATTTTAATTAGGTTATAATTATTTTGTGTGTGTGTGTGTGGGGGGGGGGGGGGGGTTGCTTGCTTGAAGAGACATGCCATGAGTCAAAATTTTAGATTATAATTAATGCGGGGAGGTTGATGATGTGATGAGACATTTTGGGAGTCAATTATTTAGAGAGTGTCAAAATCAATTGATGTCAATTGGAATTGAATTGATGTTGATTTCTCAATTAAGATTAGTCCCTTGAGCAGTGGGAAGGATTTGAAGAGACATGTCACGAATCAAAATTTTAAATTGTAATTAATGTGGGGAGTTGAGGATATGAGGAGACATTTTGGGAGTCAATTATTCAAGGAGCGTCAAAATCAATTGATGTTAATTAGAATTGAATTGATGTTGATTTCTCAATTAGGAACAACACAAATGTTTAGATAACCATGAGTCCATGACCCTAGTAAAAGATAAGAAACATAAAGCATCAATTGAAAAAATATGAAATAAATAAAAGAGAGAGGCAGAGAGAACCTCTATAAAATAATAAAAATACTTTACTACTTGAAGGATGGGGGCATAACTACCAGAGAGAGATCGTTTCAGTTGAGGGGGCGACACTTGATCGGCCTTTTAACACTTGGAGGATATGTTTGTCTTTTAACACTTGTAGGATCTGGTGGATTTTGCATCAATGTGAGAGATTAAATGGGCGTTTCATGTTTCCCATCAATGCTGAGAGGCGTTGAGTGAGATATTCGAGGGTTTTATTTTATTGCCTTAAAGAATATTAAATAAATTATTGCTGAAGAGAGCCATTAAGTGGAGGAGACGAAAGAAAATGGTTGGTCAAAATCAATTGAATAAATTGAGGCTGATTTCTCAATTGGAAACAGCCTCTTTCATATATATAATATTGCTGAAGAAAGCCATTAAGTGGAGGAGACGAAAGAAAATAGTTGGTCAAAACCAATTGAATAAATTGAGGATGATTTCTCAATTGAAAACAGCCTCTTTCATATATATAAATTGCATTTGCTAAGCACAAACGAGTTTGACTAGTTTCTACTTCTAAGGATGAATTCAAAAAAGAAAATATAGGTACAGAAATTTAAAAGCTAAATTTAAAGGTGCATACTACTTAATTGCGATGGAATATGGGCCGACACCCCACCGTTTGTTAGTAATTATTTACATAGGTAAATGACTGACATGCATCTTACGTTTATTTGCAATCTATGCATAAGTGAAGTATAAAAATCACTTGCAAATGAGGAATTTACAAACCAAGTCCTTGCACCAAAAGAGGCGTGAAAGTAGCCGGCATGCTCCTGTTAACAATGTGTTATTGCACTTCTTACATCCCCGTTGCATTCTTTTTGGGGGCAGCGGCCTTTATTTTCTCTTTTCTTATGAGCCTTGTAATTGTAATTCAAATTGTTTGCTTTGTTTATTGTACCAATAAATCCCAATAAACTAAAGTAATTATTTTAAATCTTCATACATTTTTAGCAGTTTATCGAAAGATTCTCAACGTATGGATGTGGTTTTTTGTATTTTTGTGGGCTTCAATTAATGATCCAAACCATCCAACATTATTGTATTAATGGTAAATATTAAGACGTGCATTTCATATCTCAATCCTTATGGATTTAAAAGATATAAAAAATAAGTATATTTAAAATTGTTGGATATACTTATTTACTCGCATGAAATGATGATTTGGATGAACATAATAATGTGTTTTACATGTATAATATTTGGGTATTCAACATTTGTCAAATATATATAGTGCAAATAAACGGTGATCTTTATTTTATTCTTGAATATTTATTCAACTACAATTGCCAAAGGGTTTTGATATTTTTTTAGTTCTCCACTAGATATCTAAACATGCCAATAGGACTATTTCTAATTTTCATAAATATTCTATTTCTATTTTTTGAAACTCCCTTTATCAATAAGCATACACTTTTGTGTTTTTTTCTAAATTTTTTAATAATGATGGAAAATTTCATTAAATGAAAAGGAAATGCACTGCCATTAAAAACAAAACTTAAGAAAGACTCTGTATAAAAGCCCCATGCCGAAAATCTACAAGAACAAAGCATTACAAGATAAAAGCAAACAAAAAGAAGCAACCCAATCTACATGCTTCTTTCCTTTTCTTCTGTTTCTGATTGTGTGTTTCCTAAAATTTGGACAATATCAATTGCAACTGTATCAAATCATCGATACATGATGGTAATGTAGAAAAAAAAAGGAATAATTATCTTTTTTATTTTTAGGCCCTGGCCTGCCCTAGACTAGACTAAGAGCCTAGGTATATCCCTATCCGGCCCTCCAGGGTCCGTTGGGCAATTTACTATTAAAGTAAAACTGATTTAAAATACCAAATCACGATAGAATAAAATATAAGGTGGTTATGACGGTAATTTATCCCTAGCAGATTTGTAGTAAATTTTTGACTTTTTTGCTTAAAAAGTTTTTTTTTTTTTTGTCACTTAGCGGAAAAAACGAGGTTGATTTTATTATTATTAATAATTTTTTGAATTAGGAGAGAATTTTAAAAATATATACTTTTGATGTGACCACATATTTGAAAAATAGTGGGTTTGTATTACTTTTATTAACCCAGGAAATTGCCAAACGGGCCCTCAAAGGAATTGTCCCACCTGGGACTGGCCTGTATAAGTTGAAGGCTGCCCATTTTGACAAGCCCAAGGTCATGATTATGAGTAGGGTGTAAATTGGGCCGGGAAGCCCAGGCCCAACAAGGTTTGACACTAAAAGGCCCTTCCGTGGGCCGTCATGGCACGTTGACCGTGTTGATCGGGCTAGTAAATTTTCACGGGCCAGCATGGCAAGCCCCAGATGCGGCCGGGCCGGGCTGGTTTGCATGCCTTTTTTTATGAGTCCGTACCACCAGCAAAAGAAAAGGCGCGAACATGAACAAATGTGCACGGACGCGTTTTTTTGTAATTTCCTCGGCCCTAAAACCCTCGCCTCGTTCCCCTTCCCTCGTCTCTCTCTCTCTCTAGGGCTTCGATTTCAATCAAGTAGAACAGAAGAGCGAAACATCTGTGTATTCTCTGTCCCTCTTCGTTATTCACTTCTTCCTCCTGTCTTTCCTGCATCCAAAAACAATCTGGAAAGCAAAACGGGGACTTTTGGAAATGTCGATGGAACTGCAGAGTCTAACCGACAGACATATGAAAGAACTGGCTATCTAGGGTTTTTCCCAATCTTCGGTTCCGCCAATGGAGAATTTAGGGATCTTGGACTCCCTCAGTGATGACTGCATCGATGAGATTCTGCAGAGCTGGAACGGGTACTGCTCGTGCACGGAAGAAATTCTCAAAGGGAAGGGAGATCCTTCTATAGAATTCGAGTTCGTCGCGGTTGTGATCGCTCTCTGCAGGCACGGATTGGACGGTCTCGTCAAAGATCACTTTCTTCAAGTGCTAGAGGTCGATTGCTCTTTTCCCCTCGTGGTTTTTCCATGTTTGCTTCAATTTGATTGCTGCGTTGTATGTTCTCGTGGTGTTTAATAAAAATAATCTTAGTTTTATGATAGATTCTCTTGAATTGCTGTTTGAGCGAGAGCTCGAATGGATTTCAAAGTCGGTGGACTGAACTTCCAGAAAATTCAATTTCCTTCTTCCTTCTCTACAAGTTGAAAAGATCATTTTCTGAGAAATCTAAGTGAAATGGCACTTCAAAACTCAGTCAGATGATGGAACTCCGCATCTTCGGATGGAACTGCATTGTTGCTCAAGTGCAGCTCACAATTGTAGTTTCATAGAATTGCTCAGAATTTTGACATGAAACAATGAATCACAGTGCCTTTGGATTTAATAATTTACATGATTTGTGAACCAGGGTTACGCTGATACTCTCTATTACCAGAGTCTCTAAGTTGGTACTTGACGACTTGGTACTGAACCTGTATGGTTCATTGAAAGACAATTAGCAGAAAGTTCATTGGACGATATTTCTTATACCAATATTCAGAATAATAGGAAAGGCGATGGGAGAAGTGCTCCCTCTCTTGACTTGTCTCATCCAAGGTGTTAGGGATTGAGTAGGATAGTGATTTTATTTTTATTTTTTATTTTTGTTTTAAATTTCATAGCCACGTGACCAGTGTATCTTTTCTAAATTATGGAACGGTTTTTGCTTAAGGATGATGCCTTGCGTGCAACAGAAGGTCGTTAAATTAGATGATCTTATATTGTTAGTTTGAGGTTTACGACTTCCATGAGCTGTCATTTAGAATGTTCATCTAAACTTTCCAACTTTTGCAGGTAGCGTTCAAGGAAAATGGTGTCTCTAAGTTCTGGCAGCATTTTCATGATTATTGTGATGCTTCAATGATGGCATTGAATAAACCTTTGGTATGGAAGCACAATGTTTTATGTTTTCCTATATTTCTATGATGCGCATAAGCGTGGAGATAGTTTCTTGCAACTTGATCATGTCACATCCACTTACAAGGAATGAAATCATTATTTAGCATGCAATTTGGTCGAGTTGAATCATTTTTTGAGTTGATAGGACTGAAACCCACTTGACTGAGCCTCATCCGATATTTGATGCCTTGGTGAACATTCATTGAGTCAGAAGCCGTAAATTCGTAGCTAACCTTGAATTGGTTAATGAAATCATTGTGTAAAGGGAATGCAACTTAGCACGGCTTTCTTAAAGTGGATGCACATTATGTTTGTCCTGTGCTGAATGGTCATTGATGCTAGTTGTCTTGTAGAATGATTTACAGTTACTCTTATTAGCTTCCTGATATTTAAAATGCTTCAGCAAATTCAAGAAAATTATCAGAGTGTACTATGTGAATCACTGGAAGAGATATGCTCACAAAAACAATTTCAAGAGAAGTGCCTGTTGATTCTGGCTCATGCTCTACAATCGTATGAGGAAAGTTTAATGGAAAGCAAGAAGTCAGAGGTGGAAACAGACAATCTTTTTTCTCATTACCAGCTGATGGTTTCTTCAGTTCTTCTAACAACCCTTCCCAGGCATTTTCCTGGTGTGTCCTTTTGGACTCCTTATATCTTCTCAAAGCATTATTATACTTATCTTGATTAATTTTTTGATGTAGTTTTGTGCTGCCAAGTTTGTGCAAATTGTCACACATTTCTGATTTATTTTATTTTTTCCACATCTAGATGAAATTTGTTGTTTCCTTCTTCTGTTCTCTGCCTCTCAGCAAGATAAAACACTGTCAGATACTTTCAGTGTCTTGCATGTGTAAATAACATTAATTTTTTTTGTAATTCTGTGGCATATTATGGGCCTTCTACTCTAATTGTTATCATTTGACTATTAAGTTTTTTTCTATATTTCCGTATGGCAATAGCGGGTCTACATTGAGAAAATTGAAAGTATTCTGCTGCTGAATTTCTTTATATGGGTTATCTCATGACTTATCTTTGCTGTTGGGTGTTGGACAGTGAGATTCATTGTTAACCTAGTGATTTTATGCACTTTAGAGTCAATTTTGTCTTTGGAGGCTGTCACTGCTGACATCTGCCATTGGCCCATTGAACACCTTCAAGCTGCAAATGCTCAAGGATCATTCAACTCTTTGATGCAAGCTGAGTTTGGTAGAAACTCTTGGCGGCCGATTTTATGACACTTCACCCATTTAATGATAACAAGGAAATTTCAGCAGCTTTCTCAACTAATTCAGCTCCACTAGGATCAGCCCCTTTCACGTTGGAAGGGTTTTTTTTTGATCGGTAACGGAAACTTTCATTAAGAGGAGAGGAGAATACAAATCACAAAGCAAAAAAACAGAAAAGGTACAAGAAGTTAATTTCCTATAGTAGCCACATATCTCAATAAGTGTGAGATTTTAAGTAATATGCAGTGAGTACCACTCAGGGAAAACAAATGCAGTTAGTAAGCCACCTTTTATGCAGAATTTACCAACGGCAGGTATACACAAGCAACTCAGAAAAGAAAATGTGACAACGGCCCCTAATAAATTCGAAAAATGATATTTAAACAAGCAGTGTATATTCAGTTAAAAACTTATCATATGTGATTAGTTTTAAATTTTAATTATAAAATACAGTTGTAATCAGCCAAACAAAAAACTTGATAAGAGTGGTCACTTCTGGTTTACACTGAGAAGTCCATGGAATTGTAAAGACGAAGAAAACACATGAAGTGGGAAGACTTTGTTCCCACAGTCCCTTCAGGCTATTACATATGCTCAACAAGGGGAGGTAGATGCAGCTCATGGTGTGATGACATCGTTTGATTTTGCCTTCACCTTGCATCTTATGTAAGAATTTATGGGAATTACCAATGATTTGTGTCAAGCTTATCAACTCAGTCTCAAGATATCTTAAAATGCCATGCACTTTGACTCCATTATGAAAGCACTGATTCACAAATTAATGTATGACGGTTGGAATGCTCAAATTGGTAAAGTGACATTGTTTGTGAGTGAAATGACATAGTTATCCCTGATATGAATGCTCATTAATCGTTCTACATCTGTCTGAGTTTGGCATCACCATAGACAGGACCGTATTACTTTAGGACATCATTATTGAGTGGATATATTTACTGCTGTTGTGGACACCGTGAAACTTCTTATTCTCAACTCAGCTTTGACATACAAATATAAATCCTTCAAAGTTGATGATGTTTGAAATCTAATAAATGAGTTCTGTCCACAAGACTTCACAGAGCAATGGAAAAAAATCATTTGCCGTTGCAGTTACAACATTATGAGCACGGTGTACCTTAACACCTAGTTTTGGAGAAAGTGACAGCAATTGTTGAACTTTGTAGAGGATTGGTGGAAACAAGAAAGATATGTATCCTATGCTTCATAGATTTGAAGAAAGTGACATCAATTGCTGAACTTTGTAGAGGATCGGTGCTTCTTATTATTTCGGTTTTGGCAACAACTACTAAACAAGCATTTTAGGCTATGAGTATCATGAAAACAAGTCTTCCCAACAAAATGAAGGATGTGTTATTTTTTTCAGATTATTTGATTTTATAAATCAAAAATGAAATTGTTGAAACGTTTGGTACATGTACAAGGATTGACAAGTTCCATTCTATCAAAGAATGTCGAGCACAACATTAATAAAATTTTCTTTTATGCAATTGGTGCTTTATAAAATCCAAAAGCTCATTTTGATGAAGTCTCTTTTGTACTGCATCAAATCCATGCAGTATAGGATATTGCTACAACTTCACATTATAATTGGTGCTTGATACAAGTGTTTGCTTCAGCAATCTTCTTATCTAGGTTTGCTTTTAGTGTGATGTAAACAAAAGGGTTGGGCCTTGTAATCAACTCAACACTCAGTGAGTTCTTTACGTTTACTGTGACGTAAACAAAGGGTTGGGCCCTCTAATTTGCCCAACACTAGGTTAGTTTCTTCTTACTTTTTTTTTTAATATTCTTATTTTAATGTTACTGTTCTAAGACGATAAGGGCAAAAGAAAGAAATATTTATCTTCTTATGATTGATTATTGGATACTGCAGTGTGCATGTTCTGAGGCTCTGTGGTTGTCTTTTCAGAGGGTTCCTTTTGTTTTCCTTTTAGAGACTTAGGCCACGGTGGTTGTTGATGCTTTTGTCTAGCACTTTCTTCAATGCTTTATGTTTATATGTGCCACTTTGTTACATACTACATTGAACTACATCCTGTAGAGGAACATGCATGTGCCATTTTTATCAAGTATGGTTCACTCTGCTGGAGTCCTCTTCCCTCTTTTGAAAGCATTTCTTGCAAGATTGACATTTGCATTGAGTTTGATCACTAGAACCAAATCCATATTACTTGAATTGGGATGATCCTTTCTCAGAGAACAGGCATGCGTTGAGTCCCCAATATGCTACTTCTTACATCATGTCTTACCTTGTTTCCTCAGAGATACTCCGCTTGTATTTTAAGGAAAGTTTGGAAGAGTTAAGCACGATGATGGCTGAAGAATATGAAGGTGGGAATGAAATTCAAGGTGAAGGCAATTTTGATTTAGATGAAGGAGAGTCATTAACTAAAATTGAAGTGGATGTTGATAAAAGGTATTATGAGATGAATATAGTGAGGAATACCAAATTAGTGAGAAACATTGGTAAGGTTGTTCGTGATCTTAGAAGTCTTGGCTTTACATCTATGACTGAAGATGCCTATGCTTCTGCAATCTTTTTTCTTTTGAAGGCAAGTGGTACTCAATGGACATTTCTTTTTTATTGATTAGCTTTCTGAATATTTCTTTTGTAGATTCTCATTTCCTTAACATTTATAGTTGTTGAACTCATGTTCTTTCTGAGCAGACCAAAGTGCATGATTTGGCTGGTGATGATTATAGAAGCCCTGTTTTGAAGTCCATTAAAGAGTGGATTCAGGTAACTCTGTGGATGTTTTTATTTCTAGTATTTTATATTTCTTTCATTGAAGGAATCACTTGTAAATTAAGGGCATGTTAGGTAAAAGGTGAGGAATCTGCAACTATAAGGATTTCTAATTGCCCCCGGAACAAGGAGGAATCCCTGAGGATTTTACATTGATACGGGTGCATAAATCCGCAAAAAATGAGGATTTTCAAAACCTTTTTATTTATTTAGGTTTTTCTTGGGGGAAACCCCCCCCCCCCCCCCCCCCCCCCCCACCCCCCCACCACAAACACACACACAAAAAAAAAAAAGAAAAAAAAAAGGAGGATTTCCACTGGCCCAAATCCTTGGGAGTTTACAATTCTCAAACATGGGTTTTCCTTGACTTTGCGGAAAATTGGTGAGGAATCCTCAAGGATTTGCTGGGGGCCAAAAAGAAAAAAGAATTTCCACTTGCCCAAATCCTTGGGAATTTACAATTCTCAAACATGGGTTTTCCTCGATTTTGCGGAAAATTGGAGAGGAATCCCCAAGGATTTGATTGCCAAATGTGACCTGAGTTTATGTTACTTCTGTTTTCTCCCTATTTATTTTGTTCTTACATACATGGATATAGCATGTTAGATCTAGGGCTTGAAAATCAATTGATCGACTCATGTTTTTCCTCAATCGCTTGTAGTTTGTGCTTTTGAATCTTTGTTTTCTAAATTCATTATTCGTGCAATGAAATTAAAAGGGTTAGGTTGAAAGTTGGTGTCTTGGGGAGTTTAGGAAGAGGGTCATGTATCTATGGTTGCAAAGGGAAAACTAAAACAGTCTATGCTTAATTGGAAGTTGTTCACAACCATTGGTAAAGTTGGGGCAACTCAAGATGGATAGGTTATTTTGTGAGCAATTAATCACCGTGTATGGGATGTTCTTTACCATGGGAAAAAATTGTTCCATATAGAAGTGCATGTCAGATATGTATTGGATGCATTGTATCACATTGGAGAATTGGGAGTCATCATATGTAGCGAAGGTAGTCATACTTGGCTAAGATTTTTACTTTATGTAAAGAAGGTTCTCTTGAAGACCAAATCATGTACATTGACTCGCCAACCTATGATGCTACTTTGGATATTTGCTAATACCATGGTTTTATTGGGGTATGTGGTTTGGTGTTGGTATGCACAATATGAATCCTACATGGGATCCATTGTTTCCTGAGTAGCTAGAGCACAATTGGGGATCTTAATGATTTGAGATTTTATTATACTACAAATCTTTATTTGGTCATCCAGGTGTTATGGGACGACCATTTTAAAGTGAAGTGTTTAGGCCATTGGATGTTTTTGAAGGTGTACCAAAGTTTGGTGAAGTTTCAATGGTTGAATCCTCGTGTAAATAAGCTTGTGTAAATGGTTAGTGATTTGATGTGACATGAATAAGATGTGAAGATCTTTATTAAAAAAAGCATGAGATGGATTATTTGGATCGAGTGAAAGAAGTATCATCATCACTATTGTTGTCATCATCATCACGATTGTCTGATCCATCTGGTGTTGGCATTGATTGGTAGAAGGATTATTTGTAGATGAATCTTTCTGGGAAACGTAACTGATCCCCAATGGGGCAAGGATTGGAGTTTAGGTCTTCTATTAAATGGTTAGTCCTTTGTACATTTTGATCGTTCCATATTCCTAGCAGATATTAATGGGGGATCATCATCAAAAGGCCCCTCTAGAACGATTAATAGATGAATGGGGGTGATTGGCCCCATGCTTAAACTGCTATTGGTGATCGGCTACTCAAATATTGCCTGTGCAAAATAAGATGATGGTACCCTGATCTTCATATGTGGTTAGGGTGACATGACATCACAGTTTCTTCTTTGTCTTGGATTTATCTTCTCCTAAAACTTTTGTCCAATTTATTGTCTGACCGTGGCCTCTGGCCTTATACTAAGATCTTAATTGTTCTGTAGCATTTAACCCTCTAAACATTGCGTTTTATATGATCTGCGACAAGGAAAGTGATTAGTGGTGGTGGTGAAGAGAATGGATTATATGTCTTTCATCATCAATCGACCTGCCAAATACACTTTTTTGCACTAGTATTTTCATATTTCATAGATATGTCAATGACTGACAATGACAAGCAACTGTTTTCTAGGAAACCTGTTTATATGTGATACAAAATACACTGATTGAAATGTGGAGAGGGCTTTAGTTAGGAGAGGTTCCTAATAATTGAGGTTTAACCAAGCCAACTACTTGGCTTTTTTAGGGGAGTAATTCCCAATTATTCATAGGCAATGACTATTTGCTATGCATGAGTATAACCTTCTTATGCTACACTTTTGCCATACATAAAAGTCTAGCATGTCTCTTGCCAAGTGATTCATAGAGCAAACATCCTTTGAAGGTGTCTGAGGCATTCCGTAGTTTAAAATGCCATGAATTATTATTGTGTAGATCTTTGTAATCAGACATAAAGCTTGTTTTATTATCTTTTGCTTGAAGCAGTTGCTCAATATCACCTTTTGCATCACATAAGTCTTTCCACGTAAATAAATGAATTCATGATTGTTAACCCCAGATAATGTATTTCAACTAATTCTAAGGTCAATACTATGAGCAGCATAGTAATCTATGTACCATGGAATCATTGCAAATGCCTGCTAATGATGAAACATTGCTTTCAAGCATATAATGAAGGTCTGCTTGATTGCTCTTTTCATCTTGAAAACATGTGCATGTCATAACATCTTGTTGCTCGTTGTTGCAAGTTGAATGGTTGTGCTAGCATTTCATACTCATGCTTCCTAATAATTTGCTCTACTTGCATACAGGCTGTACCTCTGCAGTTCTTATATGCTCTTCTTGATTATTTGGGGGATTCAGTTGGTTATGATACTGCTTCATCTGGGCTTAAGTCACCTTTGGCGTCATGCCCATCATCATGCTACCCAGGCATCAGTATTCCTTCTGAAGGACTTATTAGATGGCAGCTGCGTCTTGAGTATTTTGCTTATGAAACATTGCAAGACTTACGGATAGGAAAGCTTTTTGAGATAATTGTAGATTATCCTGATAGGTGTTGCCTCTTCTCAACATGACAATTTAAGATTATTGTTATTGTTGTTGTTGTTGTTATTATTATTATTGCTTATTTTTCTATGTTGGGCTACTGGTCTAGACATGAGTTTAAGATTCTTATTTCAGAAGTACATGTGAATTGTATCATTTTTTTTATGTTAGTAAATAAACTCAGATACATCCATCACTTAAATGTTTGAATTCATGGTATCTAGAAATTGTTCATGTAGTGGCGGACCTTTTTTATTCAATAACTTGTGCATGTATTAATTATTTTAGCAAATATCTTATAATTTCCTTTATAGAGGTATTCTCTTTTTCATGCTTAAATTAAATTATTTCTGCTTTCATGTTGTATTTGTTTTGGGTTGTGGCAGCTCCCCAGCAATTGAAGATTTAAAGCAATGTCTAGAGTATACCGGTCAACATTCAAAACTTGTTGACTCATTTATTTCTTCTCTGAGATTTCGTTTGCTTACTGCTGGTGCCTCAACTAATGATATATTGCACCAGTATGTTTCAACTATCAAAGCACTCAGAACGATCGACCCGACTGGTGTATTCCTTGAAGCTGTTGGCGAGCCAATAAGTGAGTATTTAAGGGGACGAAAAGACACAATAAAATGCATTGTGACCATGCTTACTGATGGAACTGGTGGACACTCTAATGGACCTGGAAATTCCGGGGACAGCCTTCTTGAAGAATTAAATAGAGATGCAGGGAATCAGGAAAATGCTGATTGTGGTGATGATTTCAACATAGATGACAAGCAAGCATGGATGAATGCTGAGCGGTATGTTTTCTTTGTCAAAGATCTCTGTGGTAATTGTGGGTAAAATAGTGCTGATGTTTATGATGCAATCTGGATCAGGGGTTGTTTAGATAGGTACCCCAACAACTAAAGAAACTTGCAGTCCAACAGAGAAGCAAAAGGAAGGGAAGAACTCATGCAAATAGTTTGAATATGTTTGATTTACATCCCTAAAATTCCGTAAGATGGTATTATATGTCAAACCTTAGTTCATACTGCAAGAAAGACGAAATATGAAGAAAAGTCACCAATAGATGGGTCGTCCAGCCTTTGTTGTTGTTGTTGTTATTATTATTATTATTGTTGTTGTTGTTGTTATTTTTGAACGATCAACGAATCTTAATATTAATGAAAGACAATTACAAAATGTCACAAATAAACACTCGTACCACCCTTGTTATTATTATTAGGATTTTTTATGTATTCCTTACTAAGAAAAAGCAGCCTAAGAGACTACCTAATATCTACACCATTGTGATATATTATTTGATGCTTTAATCTAGGCCATCAAAACATAGTAATAAGTAAACAAACTAGCATGCTCTTCTAACTTAGAAGTAAACCAATTAAAAACACATAAATAATTAGTGTTTAAGAAATTAAAACTGAGAAAAAATAGTGGCTGGGGCGGGCAAGGCCATATGTGGAACAATGGTGCGACCACCTCTGACTGAGCCTTGTTAGCACTACATAAAAACATTCCTCCTAGAGTAGCTGTTAATACGAATAACAAAAACTCTGTTATAGCCATTTCTGTACATTCAATGTACTCTACGGATAGAGGAATATATAGAGTTAAACATAGTAAAATAAGAAGCGTAGGGCAACCGGGCTAGGCCGAGTTAGAAAGGCTTTGATTACTCAAGCTTCATATTAGGGAAAGGAGAGCGAGGGGAAGTGGGGGCAGCCCTCGGCCCGATCATCTAATTCGCTCCAACAGACAGGCATGGTTCAGGAGTCAAAGCAACTTCGCCACTTTCGTGTACCCATTGGACGGAAGCCCTTTCGGGGGTTCCGATCCTTGTTTGTAAAATGGAGGCCCCTCCCTTCTGGGCTTCTGTGCACTTGCACCAACTTGTCCATTCGTAATTTCTTATGCCACGTGTAGCAGACAATCAAATTGCTTGTGATCAATTTGTTTCAGTAAATTTTTTTGCGAATAGATTATGTGGTCTTTAACTTCCTACATTTAAAAATAATTTATTTTCATGGCCTTTGTGATTTCTCTCAGTTGGGAACCTGATCCAGTTAAGGCTGACCCATTGAAGAGTAGCAGGAATAGAAGAAAGTTTGATATACTTGGAATGATGGTTAACATAATCGGATCCAAGGATCAGCTAGTTAATGAGTATCGTGTGATGCTGGCAGAAAAGCTCCTGAATAAATCTGATTACGATATTGATTCAGAGATTCGTACCTTGGAACTCCTAAAAGTAGGTTGATTTTGGAAATTTGATTCTGTCCTTTAGAGTACAATTACACCGATGTTTCTCTCATCTTTCCAGATACACTTTGGAGAAAGCAGCATGCAAAGGTGTGAAATTATGCTTAATGATCTTATTGATTCCAAGAGAACAAACACCAATATAAAGGCATCAATGCAACCATCGCAGAGAGGTAGTTTTTGTAATGTATTCCTTACTCCTATCTTGAACTAGCTTCTACATTTAAAAAAAAAAAAAGCACCCGATCATTTTCAATATGTAATGTCTGTGTTTGGTATCTTCAGGGACTGAGCAAGGAGAGGGGATTTCTTTGGCTCTTCTTGACGCCACCATAATATCTTCAAATTTTTGGCCACCAATCTTGGTATGATGAGCAATGTTTCTAAGCACTGGTAAAAATTATGTACTTTCTGTATAATAATGATTGTATTATTTCGGGATCATTTACTAGCATTTTTTGAATTGCTCATGAGCCGGTGGTTTTCATGGAATCAGAAAATATAGTGCCTTGTGTGGGTTTTCAAGCCGTTTCTCAACACTGATTCATCAAACCTTTTATTGTTTTGTTGAAACTAGTTCTGCATAAAAAGAATACTGATGCAAACAAATGAAGTGACTCCATACCATAGCTGTCAATTTTTTTTGGGTCCCTGTTTCAGCTTCCGCTTCAAACTAAATTGTTTTGGCCAATTCTGAATTTTGCTGATACATTTTGGAGTTCCGTTTTGGAAATTTGAATATATATATATGTATGAATGTAGAAAAATATAAAAACTATCAAAATGTAGAAAAATATGAAAAATATTAAAATTGAAAAATGAAATAAATTATTTATATTTAATCTATTCCACTGAATCAATAATGGAACATGTTATTTCTAGATATAATATGTATAATTTATAAGCTATGTGTACATTACAATATGAAATTAGACATGCATTCTAAAATCTCAACTCATAATCTGACATTCAAAACAATTAAAATCTCAGCTATAATATTCTCAAAATGGACAAAATTCAAAACAAATCTTTTTACGGGTGATGTTCAATTTAGCTGTGGTCAACTGAAATTGTTCGGCTATTTCAGCTGAAATGAACTGAAATTGACAATTATGCTCCATCCCCCATCGGTCTAAAGATAGAAATTGCTGCTCTTGTTAAGGTTTACATTCCATTATTAAGACCATAATAGAGCGCATCACATATTTTTAGATAAAGTGTCAGTTAATCATTTTCAAGTGGTAACAGTGTTTATAGGAGTTGAATTTGCTGCTGTTGTTTTGATTTTGCTTTGCTAACTTGTACCAGTTGGTAGTAAGAGTTGTTCTTTTGGAGTTATTACATGTGTCTGAATATACTGTAGCTTTAGATGGTGCAGGAGCAGATGACCACATTCAGTGAAGATCTCGCCTTTGATCAAGCCCAAAAGTATATAGATCATTTCGATCCATTACAAGGGGTTATGATCCATCTAGATGAGGACACAATCAAGCTAAAAGGGCTAAATCTGAAAAGAGACAGTTGAAATGAGCCTGAAATAACACCAAAAGTATTTAGATAATTTTGATTGGGTTCTGATTCATCTAGATAAGGGCACTACCAAACTAAAAGGGCTAAATCTGAAAAAAGAGAGTCAAAATGAGCCTGAAATAAAGTCCAAATTAAGTTGTTTTGTTCTGAAATAAATGATGAAATGAATCAGTCCCTCAATGGCTCATTTGGATCAGTTGAAACCATCAATTCAAGCCCAAATAGTTGCCCTAGTCCAATAAAAGGGGCAGCAAACCTGCTGGATTTGAATCCTTTCAAACAGGGCCCAAACCAGGCCCAACTTACCCAAGGGAGTCACCAACCTGGTTGCCGAGGCCTGCCAACCAGTTTAGGAGAGTTGGTTGGCCCCACCATTCCTCATGTGGGGCCATTAATGCAAACAAGGATGTCCCAATTGGGAAAAACGCACACACACCAAAAGTAGTTCTACGCACTATTATTGAATTCATTCCATTTGAGTAGATTTCTTTCCCTCTGATTTTGGAAAGTATTCTTTTGGATAGGATTTGTTATGTTTAGGATGCTTGCCCCTCAAGACAGCAAATGGGCCCACAACCACCTAGACATTAGCAAATCTAGTCATGCCCAATTGCTTGGGTGTTTGTTTCAGTTGTTTGAAATTGGTTTCCTTTATTTCAAGTGTAGTAAGGCTCTTGTAATTAGGGTTTCATTATGTTACGATCTCTAGATGTGTGGATGATATTTTCTCTTAGATATTAGGGTTTTAAACACTATTTATATTCATGTAAATGAAAGATCAGTTTTATCTTTCGGTAACGATTGGGTTGATCTTTTGGTTATCTCATATTATATTCAATGAAGTTGTATGGTTGATGCACTTTTACTTTTCTTCTCTTTGGTTGAGCCATCTCCCAAGATTGAAGATTTTTCTATTCAGTGGATGTCAGCGTACATTGATGATTGATAAGCTACTCTATTGCACTTCTCCCTGATTTACATGTAATTTACTGTTGATTGAAGACAGTCATGTTTGGTTCACAAACGACTGGGCATCGCTTTTGTTGACTGTCTCATTAGCTCACACTTAGCAGTAAAACTTCAATCATTTTTAAAGGACTTCAATTTTCCATAGTTGCTGGTAACTTTACTCTGATGCATTTGTTTACATATATGTAAAATAAAAGAAAAAGAATTTAGGCCAAATTACCAAATGAAAGTAGATCAGTTTTGTTCCATCCCTTGAAATAAAGAAAAAGTCAATTGTTTAAAACTTTGTCCATGTGTACTGCAGGCTTCCTATTTTTGCTATTTTTTAATCAGGCTGAGATATTGCATTTTCGGAGTCATCAGATCATTGCTTGTTTGGCAGGTTTTTGAACTCTGGTTGATAGTATAGGTTCCAACATGCATCTGGTTGTGATTCTTTGTTTGCTGTTTATGTAGTTTCCTGGAGAGTGGTTTTCAGAATTGTTAGTTAGTTTCTTAGCATATTCCTTTGATCTATTGGGTGACGCTGAAGAGATGTGGCAGGTCGAATCCCTTAACATACCTGCAGCTGTTGACCAACTGCTTTCTGATTATGCAAGAAGGTTCCATGAAATTAAAACCCCTCGTAAGCTATTGTGGAAGAAGAATCTCGGAACTGTCAAGGTTAGAAATAAAGTTTGAGCATATTCTGGCTAATACTCTTTCAGTATTTAACAAAGAAAAAGAGAATCTTATCTCATAATCCTGAAAATCATGTAGAAGATGAGTTACTGCTGACTGCATGACTGCATAGTTGTAGCTGAAGGCTTCTTTGATCAAGTTTACAACCTTATTATGATCCTGCTGTTTTTTCAGTTAGAGTTGGAATTTGAAGATCGAACTGTTCAGTTCACTGTGGCTCCAGTCCATGCAGCAATCATCATGCAATTTCAAGAGCAGACAACGTAAATCTTCTAAGAAATTTCACTTTATTCTCCTATATTCTTATGTGTTCTAATTGAGATTGTTTCTACTTCTAGTTGGACTTCTAAGAATCTTGCAGCAGCAATTGGGGTGCCTGTGGATATGCTTAATCGAAGGATAAGTTTTTGGATAAGCAAAGTATGTTCAATGAGTTCTGATATATCTTATATATGTTATATGTCCATTATTCAGTATCCATTGAATTCATTTATATTTTTTTGTTGTAGTTCTTGATATGCATCATGTTGTGTACACGAAAATTCTTGGCATATGCTTATGCTTGAAAGTGACTACTATATATGTTTCAACTTTCGTTCAATGTTTTTACTATGCTTATGCTGGAGTTAAAAATGAGATGAAATGAATACCTTTTTGTATTGAGAATATTGTGCTATGTACTCTTTCATTTTACTCTTATACATTTTGTCCAACTAACATGATGAGGAATACAGTTGTTCTTGGTTTCCTCTCGCGCCGTATTGTATCATCATCTATTTATGTTCGTCTTATCCCATCTATTTACTTTTGGCTTTGTGTTCTATTTTTCCACCCATCCTATTTTGGGCTATGTTTTGTGTCACACTACCTCTACAATACAACATCTCACTTATGCCCACAGTTTTAAATATTGATGTTGGTTGGGAATGAGATGAGTCGGTACCATCTATTGATCTGTGTTGGTTGAGTAGGACTGGTACAATCATGCTGGTCTTAAGAGAAAAAACACTAAGAAAAATAAAGAAATAGTTGAAAATGGTTGAAGGCATGCAAAAATATGTTCATTTATAGTAATGTTTAGTTTTCTTTTTTGGTCATCGCCTCCAGTAACAGAGGGGTGGGGGCATGGGCCCTTGGAGCAAGAATTTTTCAGCACCACATTAGGTTTCAAGTTGGCTCAAACCTATCTTCATCATCATTAGTCATTACCATAATCTCTGCTTCTTATTGGATATTAGGAGAATCCAATGGATAGAGGACCTACTATTATCAAACAACTCCTTGGCTCCATCATCATACTGACAGCTCACCTGTGACATTTCTTGTATATGCCCAGTCAGTGGTCATCTAGCCCTATCTTGGATGACTACCCTATTCTTCTTGCTAAATTTTCCCTTCTAAATTTAATACATCATTTCTTCCTCCTTTTATCTTTCTTTCACTTGTTTTTTTCTTTATTTTAAACCTTGCATCTTGTATCATAGCATCCTAATCAGTAGAAGATCTCAAGAGGAGCAACAAAATATGGTTTTTATGCATGTATGGGTAATTGTCCACCATCTGCTCTATCAGATTAGTAGATGCCTAGGTCAGCATCCTAGAATTAGAGTAAATGACGAGTGGAGTGTATTTGCATTATTTGGGTGTGTTTGCTGTGGTTTGTGATTTATTGGTCATAAATAGTTTGCTTTATTTGTTTGTTGAGGACGGAATTCTGAGAAACGACATTCTATGAGCTAGATCGGAATGGAGAAGCATAATTCATGTAGCCGACTCCAGTAGGACAAGGCTTTGATGATGATGATGAGTTCGGTGAGGAGGGAACCCACTGAAGTGTTGGGAGTGTTTCCATTCTATAGTAGTTTTAAATTGTGGGTTATTTCATGGAGACCCTTTTTCTAGATGGTAAAAGATATGGAATTTAAGTCACGGGAAGAGTTCCGTTGGGACTCAAATCGCTGAAGTTGTTAATCCGAATAGCCAAAGTAGAGTGAAATTGTTTGATGGAAAAAAAATTAGAAAGGCTGGTCATATTTTGTGAAAATGGCTATTGGTAGGACAAGAGGCGTGGACATGTAGCTGGGTGAATCTAGGAACCATCAACTGATTATCCAAAAAATGGTGAATGGAAGGCTGAAACATGTTGGCGATGAGATGGATTCTTAATTCTATGTAGGATTTTCCAGCAGCTAGTGCAAAGGAGTTGTGGGATTCTATACCTGCTGCCTATTCTTACAAGAAGTAAGAAGCAAATATAATTTAGGTGAGGGTGAAACTTTACTCACCCTCATGACCATTCCAGCAGATGGAAAAAAACAACCTTACGTTTATTATTCAACCTTACGTTTATGATTCTTCCTCCTCTTCATATCTCACCAATCCTCTTGAAATGACACTCATTTGAAGGCGCCCCACAAAGGTCTTTGCACCATTGCACCTTAACACTATATTAGATCTAGTAAGAACTTTTCAATTGGAAACCCTTTCAAACATTGTTTCGGGTCCACCACCATTCGTTAGAGGGTGTGGGTAGAAAGATGCTATAATGGATTAGGAATGACCCAAATATTATGATAGCTACCATTTTAGTGGCCATAAAAACTAATAGTAAAAATTAGATTGATTTAATTAATTGTTGAGCATAACTCAGGTTGGAATCAAATTTGGTTATGCACAGTTTGTTTGTGTCAGGGTTGGATTGACACCAAGTGAACTGCATAAAAGTTTGCTAAGTGAGGGCAATTCTCGTTGGATAGTACTTCAGAATGACTCGTTTTGACCAGTTGATTGTGGTGATTTTGCTTAATAAATTTTCAGTAAGGACTTTTACAGGTGTTATTGCCCTTCTATGGAAAATAGTCTTGCTTCGAAAGTTCTCATATCATAGCAATTAAATTACGGCTAGCTGTAATGATTTAGACCTTGCATGTGTGCTCAGCTTTGAAGTTGGATATGGTTTAAGAAGTAGCTCTACTATTGATATAACGGATTTGTGTTACGTTTTATAGGATACTCAGCAAATTACTTATTATTATTTTTCTTTATTAATTATTCTTTTGCACAGGGAATCCTTTCGGAAATGCCAGGAAAAGAATCAGATGACCATGTCTTTACCCTTGTGGATGACATGGTTGATACAAATAGGAATGGTGTTATCAATGGGACCTGTGAAGAGCTTTTAGTGGTTGATGAGGATGGCGAGAGATCTGTGGCCTCTGTTGAGGAACAGCTACTAAAAGAAATGACAGTATATGAGGTTTGTATTGCTCTCGACACCCAAAATGATATGGATCTCAATGCTGATTGTTTTCAAGATTCTTCACATTCACAAGTATTTTGTTGTTGGACTGGAACATTTTTCAAACATGATGTGCTGATTAATGATACTGGCCACATCTGAAAATAATTTTGTTGTTTTTCTTTGTTCCTTTTTTCCTCTCGTGTCCTTTGGCTTTATCTTGTGAGCCCTGGTTTGGTAGTTTGGACTTTTAGTCCCATGCATCCATCCTAATGGCCCATGGTATTGGCTGGATGTGGCACCTCTCTAGCAATTATATGTCATAGTATCCTGATCAGCTTTCACGAGATTCCCATATATTTGCAGACTGCCGGCCTTCTTCTGTTCAATTTTTACTGGCATCTTCCCCTTTATGACATTGTTTCTTTTAATATGCAACTTCAGATGAAATTTCCACTAGATTGTGGAGATTCGTGCTTCCTGTGAGAGGGGAGGCATGTGTGTATATACTACATATGGCCTTAAATGATGACTCAATGAGCTGTTACAATCCTGCTATGATTCTAATCTGATATGAGTTAATCTAATTACTCTGCATCAATTATATAAAGTACGGTAGTCCAAAGGAGTGAAAGGACTACTATCAGGTTGCAGTCTACACTTTTTTTTTTTTTTTTTTTTTTTTTGAATGGTGGGTTGTGTCCACAGTTCTATACAGTGTCCACAGTATTGGGAAAGTTCTCTCCTTTCTATCTCCACTTTTCACATTTGCTAAACTTAACATGGATATTGTATTTCTAAAGAAAGTATCATGTTCAATTTAGACACACAAACACATCTTCTCTTATATAAGGGCACATCTAATAGGAAAAAGATAGATCGGAATGAAGAAACAAAATTCGTGTAACCGATCTGAACATACTTGGGCCAAGACTTTGATGATGATGATCTAATAGGAAAAAAAATTAGTGTAACTTTTATCCTGATAATTTCATGGCATCTAGATGCTTAAAAGTTTAATGCCTCTGTAAATATGTTACTTTTTTGCTACTCACTCTAATGGTGGACAATGATTAAAGAAACACTGTCAAATTTGGTCAATGCCGACTCATGTGGGGTTGGGGATGGTATGAATTGATCATGAATGATCCCTGTTGTTCACAATAGAAATGGGGTTTATGAAACTTGGGGTTGATGGTGGTTTTAGCCAATATATCCAGGTAGGCAATGCAAAATAGTTTTCGTAGTCGAAATTTGTGGCTGCCTCTCATTTGAATGTGTGATTGTGTGAGTGCGGACATGTTGGTGTCATGATTTTTTTTTTTTTTCAGTATTCAACTTCCTGTCCATATTTTTATTGCCATGCAAGTATGTATCTATTGTTCTTTAAAATGCTGAACTCATCAGCATCCACTTCTACAATGCTAAACTAGGCACTGGAGTCTGACAACAGAAGTGCAGACTCATAGCTGGGAATTACAAAGAAATAATAATAATAATAATAATAATAATAATAATAATAATAATAATGGTAAAATTATCATCATCATCATCATTATTAAGTGCAAAACAAATCAATTAATGATAATTGTTGGTTCCTTGTTAATATCTGGTCTTCTATTTGTGTTTTTCCTAGTTGTCTGATGTGGTCAAGAAGAAAGGTTTGGGAATGGATGCAGGTATGAGCTGCCATGGCTAATGCTTGTCTTCTTGCAGAAATTTATCTTAGGGATGCTTACTAATTTTGGCAGCATGGCACTTGATCGGATTCACAATACTCTGAAGGTAAAAGTTTTTAACTGAACCCTTAAAGTCCTGTTTTCCCCGCTTTTCATAGAAATAAAGCTACCGGCCTTTTGTTTTTGGTGATTGCCACAACTTATAACAACACTGTATTGCCAGATGTTTTGTGTGGCCGAACCTGCTTATGACAAGTCCCTCCATCAACTTCAAAGCTTCCTGTCTGGTCTCATTTCAGAGGAGAAGTTAGAACTAAGAGATGGTATGTACTTTCTGAAGAAGTAGCCCAAGAGGTTCGTCGCATTCATGGACCCAAAGCTTTATAAAGGGCTTGAGTCGGCTTTCTTGTTTATAACTGAGGTATGATTTGTTTATTTTACAATAGGTCGCAATCTTCTCACACAAGACCTTTTTCCTCTCAGGTTCTTGTTCTACAAAGATACTACAATGCACAAACATGAGAGGAAAAGTGGAAGCAAATAGTGTCCTCGAACCTTTGTTGCTTCCACTGGAAATTTTTTCCCCTTTTCGTATCTTGCATTTTGTTCTGAACTTTAAATTAAAAAGTAACATACAGTTTGTAAGGGTGTTTGGTGGTGCTATCACTTGAATTTTGAATTTACGAATGTTGTCTTTGCAGAGATGGAAGATCTTCATCCATTGGCCATAGGAGAGCTGAATCTTCATCTTAGACATCATCAGTGTACTTTGCTCATGGATTCAGAAACATTCTGCATGTTAACATGCATTTGTACTCCCTGGCCATTGTGGTTCTCATATCATATGCATCCTCGGATTTTGACGCAGGTGTGAAGGTGAAGACCCAACATGGACCAGTTAGAGATATGCATGATCCAGTTTCCTTATTTTGATTCTACTTGTAGATGTGTTCTTCTTGGTCGTCTTAAAGCGGGATTCCGGTTTAGCATATATGTTAGCTTTCTATGCTTTTGATTTAAAATAGAGTTTGTTGATTGATAGGGCTTATTTAAAGTTGAGGGCTGTTCCCCATCGGCCCATCTCAATTGATACTGTAATATTCTAACCGCCTGCAAAATATAGAAAGGCTACAGTCTTTGAAGGCACGTTCGACATGTGAGGTCTGTTTACTTCTTGTCATTGCCATTGAGAAGTGGCAAGGATTCTGAACATTGAGTGCAGACCGAACTTTCAGTGATTGGATCGACATTCTCATCTAATTTTTCCTCCTACTTGTTATTTGAATGGGGAGCCATTCGTTTGAGTTGTAGATTTTGCACAGTAGATCTTGAGAATTGAAACATGTCCTTGAACATATGGTGTGTACGAGAAACCACTCACACGTAGGAAAACCTTGAGGCATTTTTGCTACGTAGCTGTATGAGGCATCCTGCCGTGAAAATCGAATACTGGGCATGATGGCAGAAATTCAAACCGTAAGATCTGGAAATCTGTAATTTCTTTTCCTAAATTTTTTTTTTTAAAAAGGTTCATCTTATAATAAGACAAACCCATGAAATATTGGGATATAATAGTATTTTGAAAATACAAAAATTATAATTAGTGAGTTAAATCCATTTTTTATTTTGCTATATATTGAGATTTGCGATGGTTTTGTAAAAGCGCAGGGCAAGAAGGTCTCATGCCGCGTTGTAGTCTTCTGCAGGTGTGTATTTCGGATCCAGGCAATGTTCCGCCCATTTGGGTGGGGGGGGGGGTGTTAAGTAGTTATTTGTGCAGCTTTTTTCATCACCAATGGGGGATGATGGGGGGGGGGGGGGGGGGGGGGGGGGGTGTTATGTAGTTATTTGTGCAGTTTTTTTCATCACCAATGGATTTTGGGATTACTGGCTAAACAACTTTGTGGATAAGGAGAGTTTTTCTTTTTTCAAATATTCTGCCTCAATCAGTACAAGTAACTTGTACTGTCAGTGATGGGAGGCAAAAACTGCATCCCACTAAACATCAATTCTACTTTCTGCATCACCGCAAATGCATATTAATACAAGCCTATATTGCCAAAATATCCAAATAGCTTTCCATTTGGGGGACATCCAAAAATGCGCCCAGATTAAAGAACCTTTAAGTTAATGCTTCAGGCCGCATCTACCTCCTTGCTACTGAGAGAACTGAGTCTATTTCTGAACTGAGAATGTGAACATTCTCTGATGTCACAATGGCAAGGAGCGAAGCACAAGCTCAGCCATCAGCAGCAACATTCACTCGAAATTCAACAATCATAATCACACTACTGTTTTCCAGCCAAGGAGCAACTGAAATAATTACAAATTCATAACAATAACAACAAAAAAATGGAAAAAGAAATTCACCTTGAGGCCCAGACCTTTTAAGATTTGCTTCTCTCTTACAAGCAGAAAAAAAAAAAAAAAAAGATTAGTTTCTCTCCAAACGACTTATGAACATCCCTACATTCGATTAGGACATCTGATTCATCCTCAACTTCTCGTCCTATAGCCAAATTCTCTGATACAGATGAATCCTAAAGAGAAAGCCCAAAAAAACACACCACCCTTAACCAACCAACCTTGTGGAGAAAAGGAGAAGAAAAAGGGAACTAAGAGCTCATTTGTGGGTGCATATTTTTCAGGAAATGGAAACTTGAAGACTTCATTTTCTGTGGATTCAGTTTCTGTGCACTGTGTTTCTACTTTCTACCGCTTGCATAAAAATCATCAAAATGGTTTCCCCATCAGTCGGTGGACCATAGCCCCAACCCGTGACCCTACTAATATGTCAAAAAGAAAAGAAAAGAAGGAAAGAACCCAATTGCATGTATACGGTTTTATATTCTGTAAATGCAAGTTTTCCTCCACTCAGACAGGAGGAAAACTTGCAAACATAATTGCAAATGCAAGATTTCCTCCTCTCACAAGGGAGGAAATCTTGCAAATGCAAATTTCCACCTATACAAACAGCGGTAAACTTGCATTTGGCCCAAACTTCCATCACAGCCAGCCCTTTCCATTTCCTTTGAAATAAAATAAAAGAATAAATAGCTAGCTGCCTTTCTTCTTGTAGTCCACTTCTAGGGAACTTCCATCTGATTTTCCCCAGGTGATCAAAATCTCAGTGACATAGAGATCAAACACGAGTACCAAGTACCAATGATAAAGTAACTAAACATAATCAGTCGTCCTTCTCGTGGGGTAAGTTCTTGATTATTAGATGAGAGTACATGATATAATATAAAAAAAAAATGAAATCATAAATACCCACTCATTTCGACTTGAAGCTTCAGGATTCATCCGCGGATGGGATGATATTCATCTTCAATGGTCTGGATTATAGATGTGTGGGCCCAAGGCAGAGTTCGGGAAAACAGTTACAATGTTACCAAGTAGTGGTGGCGCCAGAGGATCAGATTTGTCTCATATTTAGAAGGTTAAACAATCAAAACTAAATGAGTAATCAAATATATGTTACATACAAAGTTAATAGATAAATAGAAGTCTGATTTATTTTTTTAAATAACAACCGCAAAAGTTGTTGAAAATCTTTCCTTTACTTTCTAGATGATTTTAATGGAAAGATCCCCTTATGACTTTGTAAAGACCTAAAAAGCCCTCAAATTCCTATATAGATGATAAAGGCCCCCTCGCCATAGGTAAGCCCATGAGCCTAAATTGAAGCCCAATATAGTCCAATGCATGCCAGTCACAGATTAGGCTTAGGCTGGATCAAACCATGAGAAGCCCTGTCTGAGAAGCCCTTTCGCTAATTGAGATGTGCCTATCCTAAAGGTGAAAAGTGGCCCAATCCGGAACTGATTAATAAAGATAGTCCATACTCAGTTGTTGAGGTACCCAGGCACATACCCACGTCCGGCCAAAAGTTGCTTGCCTAAGACCGGCCAGCCTGGAAATGATGAAGCCCAAGCACATCATGAATTAAACACTTACACAACAAAAAAGGAAACGAAATATTTTCTTATAATATCCAAGGCTGTAGCTTAACTAGCCTGGTCATATTGCCCCATATGAGAGGTCATTGATAGTTCACCAACCACGGAAAGAATACCACTTCCTGTTGTTCTCAAAACTTGCAAATATCGGTTTTTTTTTTAATAAAAGGAAGCCATTTACAATTTAGATCGTTAATACAAAAGATCCGGTTCTTAGGAACCCTATCAATAATAATAATTTTTCATAAGTAATATGGTCCTTGTAGTTCTTGATCTCATTAGTTTTTGTTTGATTATGTTCTTTTTTATTTACTTTTCTTCGTTATTTGATGTTGAGGTTTTGTGGTTGTTAACTATTTGGATTTGTGGGAGTAAGTATTAGAATCTTAAATTTTTTTTTTCTGTTGGTCACAACCTAGAGAGAGACTGGCTGGCCGAGGATGGAGAAGGAGATTGGAGATGGCCAAGGGCCAAACCTGAGGTTGTTGATCTAGCAATTGAGCAATATTGTTGAATGTTGGGATTTCTTAATTTGGTGAGATTGGATGAGCATTTTGGAAGTGTCGTGTTATAAATTCCATTGCCCATTTGGGATGAGACATTGAAGAAAGCCCAATGTTCTTCTTGCTATCATTGTGGAGAAAAACTTTATGGTATGGAAGCACTGTTTGATATTGAAATTATATTACTTGTTAATTTGTAAGAATGAAATGTTGGTTTAATAGGTTTGAATACTCTGTTGTCTGAATTTTTTGAAATGTTAAAGAAAAATTCCTACTCTTGGAAACCTCAGACTCATGGTTATACATTGTTGTATGGATGAGTGGGGTCATTTTTTATATGATGATTTTCCTCATCCACTTTCAGAAGCTTGGATTTAGATTGATTGAAATTCATTTAAGTTTTTATGGGCTTTGTTCTTTTTATTTATTTATTTTATGTATTGATGGATTTTGATCTTCTTTGTTTGATTTCTATGTATGAAGCCCAAATCTATGATATTATCTATGGCTGTTATTGTTGTTGTTGAATTTTTATATTGTTTCATATTGGGACTTTTTTGCAGTTCTTTCCAAAAAAAATCTTGGAACTTATGTTGGAAATAAATGAGCCAATATAGACCTATTACTTATTGAGAAAGAAGGGTTTTTTTTTTTTTTTTTTCCGTTCCAGTATGCTGTAATGGGAATGGAGTTTGTTTTATTGTGTATTAACCTTGATGTAGAGTTTTGATACATACTACTTAATTTTGCGGAAAAAAGTCAACTTTCTTGTAGTGAGTCTTGGTCCATCTTAATTTTCCTATACTTCGATATCCGTCGTCTGGAGAAATTCACTTCACCAATTGAGCTTCTACATAGTACTGTCGATTTTCATCGCTTCTCCTTGTCCGCCCCACCCAAACAAAAATCTTGGGTCCGCCACTGATACTACTTATCGTGATTTGATATTACTGCAGTTAAATATTAATCATACACGCTCATCCATCGTTGTGTGGACCTGACCCCAGACCCATGACCTGACCCATATATTAAAAAACATATTAAAAAAAAAAAAACAATCAGTTTGCAACTTTGCCTCCGTATTCATCAGCAGGCCGGGAAGCTGCAAGTTCGGTTTCAAATGTCCGTATGAGACTAGCAGTTGAGACAGAAAATCAGGTGTGATGATCTAAATCATTTCTTTCCAACACTAGAACACCCCTAGCACCAATTTAATGTTTAAATAACAATAAAACTAACAGTGCCGAAATTTTTGTTGTTGACTGCGAGCACCCCCCGCAATAATCTTCTATAACATGAAAGGAAAGGATTAAGGTGTGAAGCATTTCTTTTTCTTCCTATTCCTATTTCTCAAATTTTTTCTTGGCAGCATTTTTTATTGGGCATGCACGGGAAAATCCCTTTCTATAACTCTAAAGCTCGAGATGTTAACGCGGGCATTGATACCAAATGTTATGACCTGACCAATAAGCCCTAGGATTGATGAAATGCGTCAAATATTCAAGACCTATACCTATATTAAGGCCATAACAAATGGTCAGAATTTGTATGAGATCTTTTTTTTTTTCCTTTCTAGAGGTTTTAGATGGGAAATTCCCATAGACTTTGTGAAGACCAAAAAGGTCAGACACAAGTTAGGCTCGGCTCAATCAAACCTTGAGAAAGCTTTTAGCCAACTTAGATATTCCTATCCTAGAGATGGAAAGTGGTTCGATTAGGACTAGATCAATGAGTGAGGTTAACCCACACTCAGCCTAAATTGAGGTAAGCATACCCATATGGATTGATATTCTCAAGTTGAGTCCATCATGTAATTGGTTAGAAAGAGCCCATTCCACCCCCACCTATTCCATAATGAAACTCACTTTACATCTTTAAGGATCCTATCCTAGAAACCCATATGTTACTTATTTTTGAGCAAACGATTTAGTCACGAGTGGACATCACCCTATATGTTCACTTCTAATTAACTAATTGCTTCATGTTTCGTGACCTTAGTTTACCAGTGAAGTAAAGTGAACGGTTAACTCAAGAAGTAATAAAAAGAGAGGGGTCAAATAAAGAAAATTCTAAATTTTGAAAATCACTTCTTCCTTTTAACAAAAAAATAAAATAAAATCTTAAAATGATATTTTCTCATGCCACTGAATGACTAGTAAAACTTGGGCCGTTCATGAACCAGGAGGGGCTAGGCTAAGGAAAATCCAAAACCACCCGACTTCTAAACTAGAAGCCTAAGCCTGGCACAAGGTCGAGTCGGGCCTGAAGTTGTTGGCCAGAGCTTAGCCTGCAAGGAAATGATGAAGCCCGAGTCCAACCAATGTTAGACTTATTGAACAAAAAATAAGAGTTTCTTTTCATGCCTTATGCCAGCTCAACTGGTCTGGTCATATCACCTTCTGTAAGAGGTCATGGTTTTGAGTCGTACCACTACTACTCCCTCCCTTATAATTATATATGTACACTTGAGTAGGGCGGGGATTCCGGATCTCAACCACTGAGTCCATCTATTATAACCAAAATCCCATGCCAGAGCCAATGTAGGCCGGCTTGATCCATAAGCACCCTCACGAAAAACACTCTTCTTTCTAAAAGAAAATTTTAAAAAAGCTATTCTTTCACTTTTTGATTTGACCAAACCTTTACTTTTATCCTCTATTACATTAACCATTCACTTCACTTCCTTAGTAAAATAAATTTACCAAACAATTGATTTACTATGTATTTGATATTATTGCATTTAAGCATTAATCATACATGCCTGCCCATCTGTCTGTGGACCATAGCCCCAACCCATGACCCTACTAATATGTCAAAAAATAAAATAAAATAAAATAAAAAAGAAAGAAAGAAAGAAGAAGAAGAAGAAGAAGAAGGAGGAAAGAACCGGAATGCATGTATACAACTATGCAAGTTTTCCTCCGCAGTGACAGGAGGAAACTTGCAAACACTACTTTACTGCCATATGGGTCGGTAGTATCATTGCAAATGCAAGATTTCCTCCTCTCAGACAGGAGGAAATCTTGCAAATGCAACCATACCACCCATACAAGTAGCGGTAAACCTGATTTGGCTTAAACTTCATCGCAAGCAATCATTTCTCTTTCCTTTGACTAAAATAAAAGAATCAATAGCTGCCTTTCTTCTTGTAGCCCATTTCTAGTGAACTTCATTCGATGATTAGAAAGAAAAAAAAAAAAAACACAATGGCTGCCTTTCTTCTTGTAGTCCATTTCTTAGGAACTTTCATCCGATGATTAGAAAGCAAAAAAAATCACAGCAAACTTTCAGAGTTGACACGGGCTTCAATGTTCCCTATAACATGAAATTAAATAATCATTGTATGAGGCAATCCTTTGAGTAGACTATAAATTGGTGAACCGTAAATTAGCTCATTCCCAGGCCTGGCCCTGAGCAGGGGCTGTAAGTGCCCTTGCCCACGGCCCATTTTTCAGGGGGTCCAAAATTTTTACAAACAGAGGTTGGCCACCCATATTGTCACGCCCCCAAAAGTGAAACCGGGGTTATGCGTGAGATTAGGGTCAATTTAAAACTTTTCCAACGATAATAACATATCACCTGCCCTAATCGTGTCCCATCTGGATCGAAGACCGCTGTGAGGTACAAACATTTTCCTCGAATATATTAAACAATAGCGGAAGCTTCATAAAACAAGAGGTATCTTATAGATGTATAGTTTAAGAGCAATATACTGAGTATCAAAGTTAAGGTTGAAGTTTAAGACTAAACAAATTATTATATACAAGTAAAAAGGCCAAACTAAAACTAGGCCTTAACAAAAGCATAAAGAAACCAAAAGATGAAGCTAAGAGGATTATCGTGAAGCTCTCGCGTACGGGGTCGTCACGGCTATACAATGCCGTCCGTACTATACTCTAGGAAGTCATCAGGCTGATCTGCCTGAACTTCTTCCGTCGTTTCCTCCGCAACGAGGTAGAAGAGCTCGGTACCTATACACCAAGAGCAGCATCATCAACACAACGGATGGCAAAGCAATAGATATAGAAATCACATAGATATGCAGTACTAAAGAGAGTAAACGATAACCATGATTATAAGATATGCATAGCACTCTGATCGTAAGAGATGCACTGCATTCGAATCATATACAAACTATCAAAGTAGGCGATCCACATAAGCTAAGCTATATCATCAATTGGGATAAATCCCAGTATCCAATATCCAGACAACTCGTAGCTCAAGTGCTCCGGCTCCGAGAGCTCTGGCACTATCTTGCTTCGAGGACGAACTAAACAGAACAGAACAGAACATCTCGAGGAATATATAAATAACTCTCAGCTCAAGTAGCTCGGGCTCCGTAAGCTCTGACTCTATCTTGCTTCGAGGTGGTATCGTGTTCTCCCACAGTCGGTGCCCCAACTGTGTTGAACGTTAACAGCTGAGTGGTGCCTGACACAAAGAATCCTAAACAAAGGTGAAGGGCTAGGTTTCTTGCGTGAACAAGATTCAATACTAATAGGGAACTACTTTATTCCAAAACAAATCAAATCTCAAACCAATACCAATAGTAGTCCTCTCAAAGCTTGACCATCAAAGCTCCCTAGCCTCAACACTCCACACGAATAACGAAACGAACGAAACAATACAAGGGGACTCTAAGTCCAACCTCTAAGTTCTCAAAGGAATCCTCTAATAAAGCAAAGCAATTAGAACTAAAGAACATGCTCATCACATGTAGAAGATAGTACTCAAAGGTACCATTTGGAATCAAAGCGAATAAACAATCCAATCCTAAGTAAAGTGTAAACCCTGAAGCATCGCACAACCTATTCAGTCAACGAAGGGGTTAGGGTTCGCGATACTCGGACGAATAATCTTCGTGCATAGATTTAAAGAAGAGTATCCCGTTGTCCCGTACCATTCAAGATTGAATTAAGTTGACTCTCGATACAACCGAATCAACAATGACGAACGCCGGCTCAAGACGTCCTCATAATAAACCAAATGAGTCCACAAATGGGTATCCAAAGGTCCACTACAAAACAGGGTAAAAATCCCTTCAAAAAGGAAAATTGGCCAAAATCTGCACAAGGCTCGGTCGACTCTCGGTCGAGTGGGCCCTGTTGTCTCGGTCGACCGAGACCTGCAGGCCGGTCGACCGAGAAGCCTGCGAAAACTGGGCAGAGCCCCTGTTCCGGGCTGGAATGGGACTTTTCCCATTTTCTACTTCTGAGACCTGATTAGCACAATATGTAGGAATGAAAATAACTTAATAACAACCTATTAAAACTACTAATCAAGCCATCAAACTCTACATCCATTCCATTCAACTAATGAGTCATATTATCATGTTTTCAACTATTAAAGTATCAATTGAGCCAAGGTAATCTAAAACATGATTTTTATCAAACAAATCAAGGTAGACAAGCATATCAAGCATTAATATAAATATTGACTTGCCTTAGTGATGTGGTGACCTCAAATCTAAGAAGAAAATGGAGGAAGAAAACACTTTGGAAGCTCCAAATGAGGTGAAACACTTTCCAAATCCCAAATAGCTCCTACACATGCATGCCAAGGTCAAGGTAAGCCTATCTACTCCATTTCTAACCAAGGAGGAAGAAGATAATTGGTTTCCAAGCTTTGAAAGCTTACCTTTAAATGGGTTGTGGGTGAAACTCTTAGAAAAGTGTATGAATAGACTCTTGGAAGCTTGAAGAAGATGATGGGTGTATTGGTTTCCGTCGTCGGAACTCCGTGCTCGTCAACGGAGGAGAAGGAAATGAAGGAAATGGACAGAAGAAATATGAGTCGGCTGCTGTGTTGTAGTTGAGTCAAGTGAAATGAATGAAAAGGAAGATAAGTATAAGTGGGGTTGGTAGGATACTTAAGTATATGGGTCATGGGCTTAGGCTTTGGGTTGGGTTGGTAGGTTAAGGTCCGGGTCGGCCCACGCATATAATTAATGGATTTCGGGCCTCTTCGATGCGTCAAATCGAAACGCGACCGAAGGTTAAAGTTCATGAAACGACGAAACCTACCCAATGCACCCAAACTCACAAAAACTCATAATCTCATAAATTCCCTGAAAACCCTACCCAATTAGTAAAACGACTCTCTATCCTACCCAAACGCGCTCCGAATCGTGCGAAACTTCGCACACATGATTCGTTGTTAACCCTGGCTACTTAGACTCTAAACTAGCTTACTAACTAATCAAACAATTAATTATAATTAATAGGCCATTAGGGGTCAGGGTGTTACACATATCTTCTAAGTTGTACCTCTGAGTACAAACAAACAGAGGTGGCCTCTGAGTCCTCCCAATCACAGGTTGGCCACCTATATCCTCTAGGTTGGCCACACAAACAGAGGTCGGCCTCTGAGTCCTCCCAATCACAGGTTGGGCCAGCCAAAATTTCTAATATTTTTTTTTTTTTTACAAACAGATCATCAAGCCTTCAGCCCTTCACCCGTTCTTCTCATCTGTTAGTGGGGCCCACCAATGATTTTTTATTCCCCATATATGATGCTTAAATTCTGGTCTGAGTTCTCTTTCTTTTTTCTTTTTTTTTCAAACAGTTATACTTGGGCATCATCAACCCATTGCCAATTTTTCACATCAGTGGGGCCCACCAATGATATTATCATATATGATGGTTGAAGAGGCCTAACTTTTACTCTTGCCCTGGGCCCTGAAAAATTCAGAACCGGCCCTGCTCATTCCCTAGGTGATCAAAATCTCCATGGCATAGAGATCAAACACGAATACCAAGTCCCAACGATAAAGTAATTAAACATAATCGGTCATCCTTCTTGTGGGGTAACTTCTTGATTATTAGATGAGAGTACATGATATAATATACAAAAAAATGAAATCATAAATACCCCCTCATTTCAAGTTGAAGCTTCAGGATTCATCTGCAGATGGGATGGTATTCATCTTCAACGGTCTGGATTATAGATGTGTGGGCCCAAGGCGGAGTTCAGAAAAACAATTACAATGTTACCACGTGATGGTGGCGCCAGAGGATCAAATTTGTCTCATATCTAGAAGGTTAAACAATCAAAACTAAATGAGTAATCAAATATATGTTACATACAAAGATAATAGATAAATAGAAGTCTGATTTATTTTTTTGAATAACAACCACAGTCCAAAGTTGTTGAAAATCTTTCCTTCACTTTCTAGATGATTTTAATGGAAAGACCCCATTGGGACTTTATAAAGACCTAAAAGGCATTTAAATTCTTATAGAGATGACAAAGGCCCTCTCGCCATAGATAAGCCCATGAGCCTAAATTAGAGCCCAATATAGTCCAATGCATGCCAGCCACAAATTAGGCTCGGGTTGGACCAGACCATGAGAAGCCCTTTCGCCAATTGAGATATGCCTATCCTAGAGATGGAAAGTGGCCCGATTCGGAAGTGATCAATAAGGATAGCCCATACTCAACCGTTGAGGTACCCAAGCACGATAATCATTGAGTAAGAGCCATTTTTCTATAAATCCATTTACCCCACAATATCATAGGATAATCCCATGATATAGTAACTCACATTATCATGGGATTTAGGAAAAATCGTCAAAAACTTTCCTTTGATGAGTGAAATCAGAACGAATCGCATATATGATTAGGGCTTTCACAATCAACAGTTTAAATTTTGAATGTGGGCCAAAATGTATATCCACTTCTCTCATTGAGTCATCCTGCCTTTATGCTCTTTTCATTCTCCCTCTTCATCTACCCATTTATGCATAGGACAGGCCGATGTGACAATTTTCAAAAAGTCTACCTATGATATTCAAGGGATATCATAGGGGTTGTCCAAAATTCTGGCCAAAAAGTTTGTCCAAATAGCACTACTGAACAATTTTATGAAATAGAGTGCCACATGTACTTTCTTTTGTTTTTTCAATAGGGCGATTAAGATTTGTTTTATTTATTTTTTTTACACGAGGGGGTATCAAAAGGAATCGATGATGATCTTCATCCTCTTCTTCTAGCTTCTTTCGGCTTCCATGTTTTGATAATAACGAACTAGATTGGGGTTTTCTAGATTGAAAATGGATATTCGATTCTCTGATTAATTTATAAGTTTTGATCTGCAAAAAATTGGATTTGGAACCTATTTTAAGTTCCGATTTATACATAGACCCAAGTATGAAACCTAATTTAGGTTTTGATTGATAAACAGGTTCGGTTCCGGGTCCTTATAGGTTTGGACCCGAATTCGGCATATGAGTCTTTGATATTGCAATTTATACTATAAAATCAACTCTTTTTAGACATTTTTATGTATAATATTAGACGTTGTAGATTTGATGCACTGTTATAAGTTGAATGATATGCTTATTTTAAGAAAAAATGAAGAATAAAGAGAAAGTATAATCAATTTTGGAACTAAATTCGAGTTCTCTAGGTGGACCCCGTTTTGGAACTGAATCTGAGTTTTCTTATCGAAATCGGATCCGGAATCGGAACCGTTATTTATAAACGAGTTCTGATTCACTATAGTTCCGATTTAGGACCGTTCCGTTTGCAATCCTAATGAAAAAAGGAAGTTATCTTTTTTATTCTAATCTTGGCTAAAAAATCCCTCATTTTGTTTAGGTCCAAGAGATTCTCAAAGCCCTATATGGTATTCATCCGAGTTACCTTTTTTTCTAAAAAAAAAAAAAAATCCCTTCTTTATTACGGGTTACTCATATCGGGTCGGATTGACCCACTATGGGATGGAAACGGGTTGGAATTCAACCCATATTAGGTACAGCGACAAACAGGTTAGGCCAAAGCTAGCCTCATCAAGTTCTCTCGTGGATCCGGACTCATCGATAAATGGTGCCCTAGATTCGTCGACTAATCGAAAACGTGACGTTACGAAACTCCACACAAATCGGACACAACTACAAAAATGAAAGCAACACCGCACCACCAGAGACGCGGCAATATCGAAATGCATACATTGCTCTAGGGATTCAAAAGTCCTTTTTGTCTTTTTCCTCGTTTTCGACAATGGATAACAAACGAACGGTCGGAATCCTTGTTTCCCTTCTGCTCGTAATATCAGCATTCCTTTTTCAACCGAAACCCTAATTTTTTTTCTTTTTACACACCTCTTCTCAGCCAATCGTTGATATCGAAACCCTAAAATCCCAATCTCTTTCATCCACCTCATAAAAATCCAATCTTTTTTCAATTGTTGAGGAATAATAGCAGTTAAACTTCTTTTCTCCTCCACTTAGTTTCCCTTTTCCCTTTCCCTTTCCCTTTCAAGCACTGCGATTTCCACGATCCTTCATCGAAAAAGCCGAATCTTTGAAATCTTTCGCTCTTCCCAAAGAAGGGTAAAACCCACTTTTCCCAGTTTTCTCGCTACCTTTTCTGATGCTCTAGCCCCCCACGTTCACTTTGATATCTGGACATCTGTAATACCCAATTGATAAAAGTGCAATCTCTTTGCTTCTTTCCTACGTAAACGACAACGCAAACTGCTCTTAGATCTTGAAAAATCTGATCTTTTTGTTGTTTCTCCTTTCCTGCCTTCCAAATGGCGATCCCTTCTCTCGAATTTCTCTGCCCTGAAAAGATTGCAATGGAAAAACCCCAAAACCCATCTTCTCCTTCTTTCCAAAATCTAACCCAAGATGATCTCAAAAAGATCGCAGCTTTGAAAGCCGTTGAGTTCGTGGAATCTGGCATGATCATCGGCCTTGGGACCGGCTCCACAGCCTGCCACGCGGTGGCGCAAATCGCCGAGCTTCTACAGCAAGGTAAGCTTTCCAACATTGTAGGAATACCCACGTCGAAAAAGACCCATGAGCAAGCTTTGCAGCTTGGAATCCCCCTATCTGACCTTGAACATCACCCAATTGTCGATCTCGCAATCGACGGCGCGGATGAAGTCGACACCTATATGAATCTCGTCAAAGGGCGAGGTGGGTCTCTCTTGAGAGAGAAGATGATTGAAGGGGCCTGCAAGAAATTTATAGTCATCGTGGATGAGTCGAAAATGGTTGAGTATTTGGGGGCAAGTGGTGCAATGCCTGTTGAGGTCGTGCCCTTCTGCTGGAAGTACACTGCTGACCGGCTGCAGGCACTGTTTCAGGTGGCGGGTTGCGTCGCAAAGCTCAAAGTATTGGGCAATGGAGAACCCTTTCTTACAGACAATGCAAATTATATAGTGGATTTGTATTTTGAGAAGGAGATTGGAGATTTGAATGCGGCTAGCGATTTGATATTGAGATTGCCTGGTGTTGTGGAGCATGGGATGTTTCTTGATATGGCAACAACTGTTATAATTGCTGGGTCTCGTGGAATTACCATAAAGAACAAGTAGAATTGGTGAGGAATTGAGGCGTATGATGAATTTCAATTAGAATATGGAATGCTTTTGTTTGGATTTTTCTAGGGATCATGGTATTTTTCATTGCAACCCATTAATGGGATTTTGGGTTTTGAATCGGATTAATGGTCACTGAGAAGTTATGATTTTGGGATTTTTTCCTGGCAATGAATGAATGTTGCTGACAATGATAGATTGCTATTTCTTTTTCTAATGTCATGTTTTATATAGTCTTCAACATTACATGTTTTGTTCTTTATTTCTTTTGATGTGTTACAGAAGGAGGCTTTTTAAAAAAATAGTGCTATAAAATGAGATGGATTAGTTTCATTTTCTGTGTTGGGAATGATAGGGGTCTTAATATATAAGATGCATAACATAAGTTGACTAATGGTAGTATGAAAATTGTTGTTAGTAATTTTAGAGAAGAGAACATGAATTTAGTGCACATCATAGAATGTTAGGAATCTCACTTAGGAATCTCAATGGATATACAATCCATTCCACTTTTAGGAATAAAAGTTTGTTTGGCTGACATAAAAAAAAAAGGTGGAAAAACTGGAGATGGAGAAAACTGTTTGCAGTTCAAATTTGTCCTGCAGAGTGTAGATGATTTCCTCCACTTATTTCTTTCCCAGTTTTCTCCACAATCAAACTGACTCTTAATATATGTCCTAAAAGTGTATTGATTCTTGGAAGTTTGCTATGACAATTAATATGTTAAAAAATCATTTGTAACTAGGTGGATACTGAGTTCAGGAATGTCAATACTAACGGTAAAAAGATTTTTGTTGGTGTCTTATTTGCATTACTTTCCATCAAAACGAGCTGCATTGATGATCTTGGAAAGGAATAATGATTGAATCGAGATTAAAAATGAAGAAGGAACAGGTTTTTTTTATGGTTCCACTGATGTTTTTCCAGAATTGTACTACTCAGTTAAATGTCCTCCAAATGCAGAGATTGTTGATCTTTGTTGGCTCTGTTCAAACTATCGTTACTCTATGGACCTCTTTACTAAAGTCAGCCATTCCAATTAGATTTGAGACATTTCACATATGTGGTCATTGGAGCAACTAGTGTATCGGTAGCATGCTACTCAAAAATGTTGCATGCCTTCTCCGACATCATCTTAATTCTGTTTGTTAATTCTGTTTGTTGGGTATTTCTTCTTCTTTGAGGAGGAATAGTGTCAATGCTCTCATCTGCTCCCCTGAGAACCTTAAAGTCACTCTAGCTGGTGTGGTGGCCAATCTAAAAGGGGAAAATTGCTATGCCTGCCTATTGTAATACCCTCAGTTCTCACCTAGAAGAAGAAGAAATTTCTTAATGTTGATTACATGAATAAACATGGATTTACTTCTTGTTTGGAAGAAACTGGAAATGAATTGAATGGGATCCAACTCTAGTTTGATGGGCAGACTTAAATATGTCGATATGTTGGTCACAATATATTTTCTTTGAACCATCTTCCCAACACTGCCTTTAGTAGGTGACAAGTAGGGGTGAAAGTGGGCCGGGCCGTCCTAGGGCCGCCCGCGGACGGCCCATTATAGGCTCGGCTCAAAAGACAAAAGAGCCGAGCGAGGGCCTAGTAGGAGGCCCGTTTGCTTAAACGGGCTGAGCTCGGGCTTGATGAAGCTTGGCTCGTAAGCCCTACGGCCTACATATATTATATATATGTACACTATACAATATATAATACATATATGATATAACATTATCCATAAATCTTAAACCTAAGCAGTAAGCCATAGGGCCTACATATATTAATCCATATATTATATATGTGTACACTATACAGTATATAATACATATATGAATCTATGATACTAAATAATCCATAAATCCTAAACCTTAGTTTTAATCCAATATAAATAATCCATAAATCCTAAACATTAAACCCTAAGCATTAAATAATCCATAAACCCAAAACCTAAGCACTAAACCTTAAACCCTAATTTTAATCCAATATAAATAATTCCTAAACAACCTTGAGGATGCATGTATATTAATGATCTGGAAGACATTTTTTTAAGTCTTGTAACTCTGGAACAACCTTTCTTTTGTTGTTATTATTATTTATTAACAAGGCTCTATTGTTGTTGTTATAGGTGATGTTGGGGACTTTATTTTATGATGCTAGCTTAATACTTTATTTTATTTTATTATGCTATTGGAGTTTAATTTGATTTGTATTATTGTTGGAGTTTGATAATGCTCATCTACATTAACATTGAACTATTATGGAGTGTTGGAACTGGGCTCCCTTTGCTTTTATGGAGTCTTTCTTATTTTAGTTAATTTTATTGCTGCAATCCAAATTATGGAAATGAGAATATGGATGAATGCATGCATTTGACCATTTTTTGTTCTGATTTGCATATGTAGATTTCTTTAAATTCTTACATAATTTTTTTTTCCTGAAAATATTTTCTTTCAGCTAGTGTTATATCATTAGCTGGGCTCAAATGGCCGCCCCTAGGGCCTCATAACTTAATAAGAGCTGAGCCCAGCCCGAGCCAGGATTTTTGAGGCCCTCTCGAGCTCGGGCCGAGCTAGGGCCTACTGAAAAATACTGACAGGCCTGGCTCGGCCCGGCTCACTTTCATCCCTAGTGACAAGATCCCGTACCACATTTCAAAGGTGCTCAGATTCTTGACCACATGGTTGCGGGTTCAAGCATTATAATTCGAAAAAGAAAACATTGCCTTTTGTAGGAATTGATGGATCACACATGCTTTTTTTTTTGGTAAAAACACACATGCATGCATTAAAAGTGACTTCTTTGGCATCTAAGATACGGTAGATCTCTCTAACTTTAAAGGAATAGCTTCTCCATAGGAACTGTAGTGCGGGTTGTTGTGAATACAAGCATGCCAATAAACACCTGGTGTCTGGTGTAAGAAACACCGCAGGTGCATCTTGATGGGCCACATGAGAGTTTTCATTTGTAATGACATCTTTCTCTCCTAGAGTGCCCTCATTCATTCTTACTGATTCATTCGCGGAAAAAAAGAGGTTTGGAGTCATATTTGAACAATTGGGATGCCATAATTTGGAAATTTTTAGATGCTTAGGAAAGTGCCAGTGTCCTGATATGGTCTTTCTATACAAACGTGGTACGAGATGTTTTTGCTTTAGAACCTTGATCCTATTTTCCCTATATTGGATGCCAAGAATATTCAATCAACGGAGAATTCTGGGGCCTGACTGCCGTGGGCGATGTCTTGGTCGATTTTTGCTTTTGTTTTCCTGGGTTGATTAGAAAGTGAACTCAATTATGTTTTTGACATGTTGATTCCAATTCAAACAATTGATATGACGGTACATAAACTATTTATTTTTCATGGATTCTTGAATTCTGCAAGCTTTGAGGTTTATATTGCTTCTGAAAGAATGTAGTCAAGCCCAGAATATTCTGCTACTCAAATGGGATTATAACCTCCCTGCAATCAAAACTCAAAATTTTAACACCAATGCTTAGTTCATAGTTAACAGGTTTTCTTCTATTCTAATAAATAATATACTGGAGAAAAAAATTGCATTATATAATAACTAAAACCTTGGTGATTCTAGGTGGGGGGAGGGGACTTTAGATACCACTTTGTGTTTTGGTGCAGAAATCTGATAAAATCATCAGCTGGGATACTGTTTTCCTGCCTTTTCCACCACATTTCTCATCACAGTTTGCTGATATTGAGTTGTATTGGAAGAGACAAATCTTTCTACCTAATGCCTTTTCCTAGTTCTCGTTACCACTGGTACATATTGGAAAGTTTAACCAATGCATTCTGCAGATTATTCAAACTACAAACTAGTGGTTATTTTTGTTGCATTTATCATACAAAGTCCACGAAAATATTTGTTACTGAGGTTATTAGGTTATAGTCTATTGCGCTCGATGACATGATGGTTGGCATATATTGGTAGGATTATAATAAGTCTGGCATTCTGATATGCTGCTAAATGGATTAAGTCAAAGTACGATTTGACTAAGTTCACTGATTAGACCCCACCCACCAAGGAGGAAGCTGGGTTGTGGGGTCATTGGTGTGGATTATGTGTTGGTTTGAGTCCGGGGTTGAAATGAATGTATTTTATATATATATATATATATATATATGGAGATACTCGTATGAGAGATATCTTTCACCTAATATGAGAAATAGGGGTGGGGACCCTTATATTTAAGTTGTTGGCATTGAATATGGGTGTGAGGGCCCCTACCTTGTTTTATATATATATATATATATATATATATATATATATATATATATATATATATATATGAGAATATTCATGTGCATCCATCCCTCACCATAGGGTGATGGATGCTTCCATAATTGGAAATTTTCATGTATAAAAAGAGGAAAAGTACTATTTTATCATATACATAAAATGAATATGCATGTGCAAAAAGGGAAACTTCTCTCACCTTATGGTGAAGGATAGATGCACATGAATGTCCCATATATATATATATATGTTTATATATTACCTTACTATGAGAGGTAAAGTGGGGACCCTCACATTTAAGTTGTTGGCATTGGATATGAATGTCAGGGCCTCCACCTTATCTCTCATAGTAAATGATCGGAACAAAGGGAGATATAGGTTGCACCACGAGTTTGAATTAGAGAATATATATATATATATATATTCAGGCCAGATGACTGAATTGACCTGACTTGTTCAAGTTTTGTGCCTACATTCTTGCTTATTGAATCTAGGTTTGAAAATGAGGTCCTATAAAAGATGCCAGGCTTGCACAAGTTTTGGCCAAGCCCTATATGGGCCCATAAGCACTCTTTAAGAGGTGAACTGGATGTGGAGAAAACTGTCTACACAATGGGAAAACACCAAAATCCTAACTCGGATTTTGATCATTTTGCAGAGTAGTCCCTCTACTTTGGTGTTTTGTACTAAACCTACCTGAAAGTTATAATTAACATGCAAAATGAACGAATTCTGTTAGTATTAACGACATAGATCGTATAAATGGTGTCTGGCGCATACTAGTGGCAAATTACTCGCCGAAAAAGACTTATTTGCCCCTAGGGAGAAAAAATCCCAAGGACCATTTTTTTTTTCTCATTTCCCCCTTTCCAAATTTCTGAACCTAATCGATCCGCAACTCTTCCTCTCTCCAGTAAGATCTAGACCATCTGCACGTTGCAGCTTTGGAACTCGGCGTCTGTGAAGATTTGGCTAGCTCTGGGATCGTCCAGAATTGAGAAAATCAGGGGCCGAAGTTCAACTTTCACAAATAACAAAGAGGTTGAAGAAGATGGTGACGACAAGGACGGAGACGAAGAAGAAGAAGAATTGAGACATGGGTTCTATTGCAGGTGTTGGTGGAAGGCCTCAAGAGGGTTTCTGTGCTGGTTCGTTTGCGATTGCTTGATGGCAGCCATGAGAGAGTTGGAGAAGGGCGGCTCGTTCTCTTTGTTGCTGGCAGCGTTCTGGGTGGTGGAAGAGGAGGAGGTTGAGAGGCAGTCGAGGGAGAGAGCAAAGCAGATGTCGAGCGTCTAGAGCTGGTTGCGGGTGGAGTAAGCGGTTATGCGTGCGCGGGAGCAGGCATCGCAGATGAGAGAGGAGGAGGAGAGGAGGGCGGTGACTGCGTGCAAAGAGGTGGTTTGGGCATGGCTCCGACGGTTTGTGGCGGTGACCGCCTCGTTCAGCGCCTTGGCGGCGTAGCCGGTTAGGCACTGCCGAGCGATGCTAATCGACGTTGGCATCCCCGACGACCATATATAGCTTGCTACAAACAGGTATAAGATATCAAGAAGAAAACTCTCTCTCTCTCTCTCTGTGTGTGTATCTCACTCACACACATTTCTTCAGCCTCAGCATCGACACTAGGGCCTAATTTCTTTATCATGGACTCAATATCATCTTCTTCTTGCTTGTGCTCTTCAGACTCAAGATCCTATCCAATCTCTTCATCACCAACGTCACCTTCTAACATTGTTTCCAGCTCTTTGCTAATCTCAGTATTCATAAATGGAAGTTCTGTCCAACCCTTCCACCCACCCAGTTCAGTTTCTTACGAGGAATCTTCACTAATGGCTTTCTACCCATTTTCCTCCTCTTTTTCTAGCCATGAAGACCAGCCAAGCGCTCCATCTTCCCCTAGTCTTACACCATTTCCATTCCAGAAATGTCGGAGAGTAACATTGGTAACAATGCCTTTGCCGCTTAAGACACAGACGTGATGCTACCGGTACCTGGTGAAAGCAACTACATTGTCGACGATGGTGGAGTCGGTGTCGATTTCCAAGACATGGTTGCGGAGCTCATTTGGGCTTTCCTTGGTGATGATGATAGGTGGCGAAGAAAAACCCTAGCCGCAAGCGAAAAAGGGGAAAATGAACAAAAAACGCCAAGAGACATCTTATATATGGAGGGGTAAATTCGTCATTCCTCATTCCTCATTTTCCGTCACAGCCATCTCTACTTGCATTGTGATTTAAAATACAAGTAGGTTTAATACAAAATACCAAAGTACAGAGGATACTATGCAAAATGACCAAAGTACAGGTAGGTATTCTGCTGTTTACCCCTAACTGTGTGTAGTTGTCTCCACTAATACAAATTCTAACTCCGTGTAGTTCTTTCCACTATTTTCTCATGCTGATAGGAAAGTGAAGAAATTACCCTTTACTGACCTTTTTGGTGGAGAAATTACAGTGGAGTTGAGTGGAATGGAATCGTGCCATAGAGCAAGAAATTGAGAATCTATTGTTGAAACAGGTCCAATATGCAAGTCCAAGTGGATTAGATAAGTCATATTGAACATGAGAAAGTGAGCAAAAGCATGCCTTTATGACAGCGTGAAGCATGCCTTCATTCCTTTCTTTCTTTTCAAATGTGATTATACTTCGCACAAACTTTATTTTATAAGTTTCAAACGACTAATTAAACTAATCTCCGTAAATTTGTCATTAAAAAATATTCCACTAATGGGAGTGATATATATGCATTTGATTGTGGATGCCAATGGACCTTCTTTTCATTTATGACTAGGTTTAGATCTGGATCCACTCAAATCTATATCCAAATGTTTGGTTTACTGCATGGAAGAATATATTATATAACAAAATTCAGGTGGTAGGTGCTCACTGCTCGACCTTCCACCATAATTGGAGTCCAGATCCAGTTATATCCATTGGATCCAGATCGGGCCGGGTCCAGGTGTGTCCATTTTAATTGGATCTAGGTCCACCGTGATCATTTTCTGAACCCGACCCATTTCAATCCCTACATGACTGAACTAATGAACAGGTTACATTATGTTTTGGGGGAAAAGAAAGGTATCGTCTCAGAATCAACCCCAGTGCAATTTTGATTCATTTTCTAGACCCTTCTGCATCACTGCTTTTATTAAATTTAGAAGCCAGGATTGGAAAGATCAATACCTTCTATCTCAATATCATTGCTAGATAATTGGGGGGCAAAACAACAAAATACCAATCGAGTCCATCACATAGTCAGATAATTGGGGTTCTCTTGTGGTCTAAAAGCTCTGGCATTTGGCTCAAGATTTATTTGCATTTACAAGTTGATCTCAATTATTTCCAGGCTATCCTAAGCACAAAATGGCTTAGCCAGTAGGGCCCACCCATAATCATCACAATTCACAATAATGGAGGTATGGGTTTTGAAAGGTCTCTCCCATGACTTTCCTCTCCAAAAATCGGTACCCATGTCATCATGTTTTGAGCCTCCAATTTGTTTAAATCAGCCGTCAGATTAGCACAAAATTGATCCGAGGGCCTGTGAAACTTGGATGCGTCTATAGCATGGGCCAAGTAGGCCTCACAGGCCAATCCTCTCCATGTTTAGAGATAGCATGGCGGTGGCTTGAGCCTTGAAAACACTGCTTTTGCATGTGTGTAACATGCATCTAGGAATCAGAACCAGGTATATACCTGAATTGAGCCGACCTGACATGATCACCTGATGGGTCCATAATTATAGACTCAAAGTCAGATCCTAATGTCAAGTGTGCCCTAAACCTGTTGTCTCCCTGCTCTCTACAGTCCATTGCTGTTTGCCATCCCCATCAATCCAATGCTGCTTTTTATCCTTTTCTTTCCCTTTTCAGAGTGCACGCAATACACACTTACCTGGACCCACACTCCCTAATCCTCTCATATATTCGCAGCTTAAATCCTGTTTCCAAACTCGACTAAATCCATACATCATTGTTAGTTGATCAAAACTATTAAGGTGGGTCCCACTATTGATGGGTATGGTCTACTGAGATGCCCTGTTCCTCGGTTGCTGTTATCATGGTTTGGTTATCTAGCCTTTCTTTTTAGGGGTTGTCCAAACATCTCAATAAGTTTGTTGAGTGAGGCACATGATTTTGTACTACTTCTGACCCTCCATCACCTAATCTCTCTCTTTTTAATCAGTAATCATCTAAAGGATCAAGGCCTTCCATTCCATAATCTTGCTCTAGTAATTCAATTACTCGAATACGATGATTCGATGGATATGAGTCGAAAGGAACTGGTTAAAGGAAACAAAGCCCACTTTCAGCTCGGGTGACCCAGATCCGAACATAAGATATCGGGTCGTAAAATTTTCACACCCCCAGGATTCCAATCCACTCATGTCCAGATGCAAGGACCCAAATCTAATCCATATCTTGAAGGACGACAGATCCATTGTGAAAGTGAAATGCACTTGAATTCCAATCCATATACATCCAGACTCTGCCTGTTTTTTTGCAATCTGTTTCTTTGTTTAGCCTTTAACCTTTATATGACTAGGAGTTCCAATTCCTAACCTGAACCTGTTCCAACAAGTCAAGGTTTGGGGTTACCACTTTTGAGCTGAATGGTAAATTTATTGGGTTTGGATACAGCGCATACTAACTAATCAAGCTGCAGCTGCCGCCCAACCATGTATACTATGACCATCCAACCTCACCGGACCTGTTAATTCAGGGTTCAGTTGATCCATTTAAATCTGAGGCTAGATTTCTCTACCCAAAAACAAATACTCAACCCAACCTACACAGACACACTACCCGGCCCATTCGCAATAGATTGATAGAAATTCTCTACCTAGTATATAATGTGTAATGTATGATGTGACATTAAAAGCCACCAAGGTGAGAAGCAAGAGCCGTACTCTTGTCTTTTTTTTGGGTAAAAGCATTTTGTCTGTTAGGAACCAACATCACAGCCTTCTTTATCCCCAAAGTAAAAGATTCCCACTCAGTGCCGTTGCGTCACCGTCTGCAACTGCCCACCCAAATTCTTTGTCCTGCATTTTGCCGTGCCTTGTCTCTTGCATGAAATGAAACCCTACCATATTGATGTTGGACCCACAGTGATAATCTAAGCCATTGATCTAATTAGGATAAGTCCCCTATTTACATAGTAGTTGTGGATTTGAAACTACACCGCCATATTTAGGCTATATGGGAGTTTATTTGGCTTCTCTATAGGATCAGAGAGATTAGTGAAGCCCATAGAATTGAGAACCCTCTAATAGTAGAAAAAAAATTCGGATAAGTCCTTCTATCGGTGGATCGATTACGAGCACTGGGTTCCTAATTTCTGTTTGGATGGGTAGGGCCTTGCAAATTTGGGATGTTTTGATATGCATGGATATGAACGGTTGGGATTACATGACATACATATATATATATATATATATATATATGTCCGAATTCGTCTTAGTGGGATGTTAATAGGGCAGGTTTTGCTGATCATGTAATTCCAGGAGTTGGGACGTATGAGTGCAAGGAAGGAGATAAAAATCAATATCATGGTGAGTGCACCACCGTCACAACCTTACCAAAGAGGGCTTGTCCATTGGCTAAAGTAAAGATCTTTTTGGTATGCTTGCTATGATGGTCCCTTCTTTCCAAACCCAAGAGAAAAAAAAAAAAGTCTCTTCTTGATGTTGCCAAATGTGAGTTTGTATTGCCAATCCAATTGGAAGTGGGACAATTTCAGGGAGCTGCGGTTGGGTATTAGGTTTGAGCCTCCATTACTGTAAATGCTAATAAGCAGTTTTCAAACGATCCAATAAGTTCATAATTATTCTCTGAGTCAGTAAATGCAGATCAACATTAACTTTAATTAAAACTTATTATTATTATTTGGACCTGCTGAGTAGGTGGTAAAAAAAATCTATTTTTATTGAGTTGAATACTTAGCCTTAAATTAAGATTCAGCCCTAACTGCGTGCTCTTGGCTGTGTCACAACCAATAAGCTAAAGTGGTATAAAATCTTGATGGCATGTTGTAGAGGAAATTATAGGACATCTTTTTTTTCTTTTCTATAGGATTTATTTGTTGTTTGACATCTAATTCATGATGATTTAATGCAATGCATTCTATCAATGGCTTAAATCTGATATATATTAAAAGATAAAATTCCGTAGCACCATGAAATAGTCTTTTTGTTGCATAGCAAATGTTCACTTGACCATCATGTTACATACATTTTCATCACAGTCGAATTATTTGTTGCGTTGCATTGTGGATCCTAAATTTAAATAAAGAATAAGGGTTAACGTCAAGTTCACACCTGTGCGAAGATAATTTAACGAGACTTGATTTTTTTGCATTGCCCTTGGCCTTGTCCGTAAAAATACCCTGCCAGCCAACACCAATGACATCCAAGGGGCCTTACGAGCTGGACCGTAAGGACCACATTACCACATTACACTTTTTTGGCTCTGTGTTGAAATTCTTCCATTTTCCATTGAGATCGAATGGATGACACGATCCAATGGACCTTTTGACAGATAAAGTGGGTAACTTTCACGTTCTGCAAGGTAAAGTGAATGTCACTTTCACTGTTGATCTAAGCCAACATCAGTGCAGCTCACTTTTTCCTCTCTCCATTATTTTCATTGACAATGACCTCAATTCCCCGTATCCATGGAAATCATTTTCCCGGTTTTAATTAATCCGTCGACTTGCAGAGAAATGCATATATAAATATAAAAGCAAGCTTAACCGTGTAGATATGATGATGTCTGTGTAGTTGAGATTTTCCCGCATTTTCAGGTCATTCCATTCTATATTTAAGGGACTCATTCAACCAATCTTTCCCGATCAAACTTTCTCTAAAAAGATGAGAATGGCAACATCATCAACGTCGCTGCAAATTGCCAACTAAACACTCCATATAAAGTTGCTTGCTTAGTGCTTACCACCAAATTTTAATTAAAATCATGGTAGAGCACAAAGATGATATTGTAGCCTGACTCTATTAATATGTGGTTCCTAACAAAAGTAGGATAACTCCACAATTCACATTGGATGATGGGAAATAATGGGTTGCAGTCATTCACTCTTTTGGCCTTTTTTTTGCCTTTCTCATTTGGCAATTGGCATTGTATATATTCATTCTTTTTCTAACAGTATGGACATATCTGTAGAGTCGGCTGGAGATTCTATAAGATAAGAGGCATATTGTGGGGCCCACTGATAGCAAGGAGTGAAAGCTTTTGGGGCCTGAAATTGAATTGTAAGGAATTCTAAGAAGGTTTATTTTTCAAGTGGTTAAAATTGAAGAATAAAAAGTAGTATTAAAAAAGGGACCATCAAACCACCTCCACTTCAATCAAAATTGAATAAAAGAGAATGGAAAATGAATACTCAATAATTCTCCTTTTGTTGTTATCTTCCAAAAATCACGTTCACATGTTTTAATCTAAGGGCACTAAATCCACAATCAAAATGAAAACCCTTTTATCAACTCAATTATTTATTCCTTTTGAATATGGCTCATACACCCATCCTCGACTTGGAATAAATTGAGCCATGAACAGTTAAGTGTCCTTTTCATTTTCTTGAAAAATAAAAGTGGAGATAACTGTCGGCCAAAGGTTATATAGCCCTTGAAAAAGAGTTCATGTCTGAATTCAATGTTTGGAGGCATTTTAAATTTCGGTCCACCACATGGACTTGAATAAAATGTGATCCATGTGTATGATTCATACATATGTGGCCAAATACACAATGTTGTTATAGTATATAATCTAAGCATGGTGTGTAATTATTATGTATTAGGACCTAAATTTGAACGGCATGTTTGGTAACAGACAAGGAATTTATAGATCTGATGATTTTTCACTATCACTAGAATAAGAATTCATCTCTGGAGATTTGTATAGTTGAGGATTTCACATTGATATTTGTGAATATCGATGCATATAGCTGAGAAAAATAGAGTTATGTGTGCAAATCCACTTAAGTAATGATTTTTAAATCTTATGGGGGGGGCGGGGGGGGGGGAGGGGTTTATCAAATCTAAAAATCTTAACAAATGATGATTTACATTCGTCCAAATCTTCAGGAATTTATAAGTACCAAATATGGATTTACCACAAATTTAAAAAAAAAAAATTCCTTAAACATTTGGTTGTCAAACGTGCCCGAAGAAATTCCAAGCCCTATAATTGCATTCAAACACAGCTCTAGATATTAATTTAAATCCAAGCCTGGGCCATGTGAATTTGACCGGAGTTAATTCAAGTCTCTTTTAATTAGAGTCTCAATGTTCATAATGTCTCACTCAGGCTTTTCTTGATTGGAAGGAGTGGAACTCTATGATTTATATTATGTATTGAAAATGGGAATCTCCACATGGACCGACTGTCCGGTCCCCCAGTCGGTCCATGTAGCAGGGCTCATAGAAAATTGAGTTCCTATAATATTCCAAATTCTTACTCTACTATGATGGTCTCCCTGTAATAAATTTTAGAATACAATTTATACAATCTTACAAGTATTAGTTATATTATATTCATTAATACTCAACTTTTATAGTGGGACAATCTCCTATAATAGTAAAACTTTAGAATATTACATATATAGGCTTTCATTTAATTCATATCATATTTTAAACAGGTGGGTCCACCATAGAGTTTGACTCAACAGTCATCGATTCTCCGATTACCCGGAGATCTTGACCCATTAATAATTGGTTTGAGTCTTTATTTAGGTCTCGATAAGTAAATAGGTCTCGATAAGTAAATGGGTCTGAGTCTGGGCTTTCTTTTTATTATAGCTCCTAGATCCGACATATCTCAATTATTGAAAATTCCTCATAAAACTTAGTATTTTCCCCCAATTATTCTTTATTAAGACTCGGACTTTGACCTGGTCCCGTCCTATGTAAGGAACTGGTTCTAGTTCTACTTCCATCTTTCCATCAATGGTTCCGGTTTTAGAATTAGGAAATGAATTCCGAATCCATTCTAATTGTGTCTTTTCATCAGCGATTTTAGTTTTAAATCCACTATTCCGGACCAAAACCAACTCGTTTACATCCCGACTAAAAGCTTAAGTGAGATATAAACTCGATGGGAAAAAACAAACCCCTTTTTATCCATTAGATTGAATAGGTTCTCATAGCTAAATAAATAAATAAACAAAAGGGAAAACAGTACGTTCTTGACTGCTGTCAGAAGGCCATGTGAGCTAGACATTCAGGGGAACGTATCATATATATCAAGGTTTCCATGTCTAATGACCTGTCTTCTCTAAAAAACAAAACAAAAAGTCTAATGGGCCATTTCCCCTGGTGACGATACTGAAAAGCTGCGTCAGAGAATATAATAAGATCATCTGGCAGTGGACCTCAGTGTACCTAAACGGATAAAATTGCTGAGAGAGTCTTGAGTTATGAGGCTGAAAACAGCATCCTCCCCAAATCCTCATGCACTGTCGTCACTACAAACTCCTTTTTATCTTCTTCTCAAATTCATTGATGCTCCTGAGAAATCTTGCATGAAAAGTGATCCTCCCTGTTAATGTATAGGGTGGACCTTCATGCATTAACAGCGTTAGTTGATTTTCGAATAAGGTTATTATGCAAACCTCTGCAGTGAAAACCTTTCATGAAATTTAATTATTATTACAATTTTAATCTTATCGACGTCAACCACCTTATTCTTGAAGGGTCATAATTATGGTCGAACCCTTACCATAAATCTATTGTTGTGTCGTTTTGGGTTAAGTGGTAGCTCAATGAGCTAAGATCTTACAAATCTCAACAATTAAAAACAATAATAGTGAATCTATGTAACCTCTACCAGTCACATTCCATCTTTTAAAGACACTTAACAGAGACAGGTGTGGAGGACCCAGATCTTAATGGGAACTTGTGAGTTGTGGAATCACTAATGGCTAAGAACCACCCACTATTACTTGAAAGACAGGTATGCATTTCACATGCTGGCTACTCCAAAGTAGATGAAATGTGTCGTCCCATTCTCTTTTCATGGAATCTGTAAGCGTTTGAATCACCTTATTAAATCTCAATTAACGACACAACTTAATGACAGAGATCTAACTAATACAAAGCGACCTTTTCCTTTTCTCTGAGATCATCTCGCGTTGCTTTCGTCCCCAGATCTTTCAGATTCCAGATTTCGTAAAGACGTTTTCAAAGTAACCACTTCTCTTATTCTTACCAACAAAGAAAGAAAAAAGTAACAACTTCTCCTAGCTACTACACTACTTTTGGTAACTAAAAAAGGATTTTCTTCTAACGCCCGTTGTCCTTTTCTGTTTTGTTTTTAGGAAGGACATACCTAATAATGAACCTAATGCCTTCACAACAGTTTTTGAATTTGTGGTAATCTTAATCTGTGCTTATCTAGATGTTAGTTAAGTCTTTGATTTTATCACAATAAATTTGAAAGATTCATGCGATTAGAATTTTAAAAAACTGAATTATTAGATAAGATCATATGAATCTATCCAACTCTTTCCAATAGATTTGGTGGTTCAATTTACCATACATTCAAACTGGCTGTTAAGAAAATAATAAATAAAAAGGTGACAAATGATAACAACTGACGTCAAATAGAGCAACTTTTTGAACTTTTCTTTTTTAATAAAAAAAGAATAGAGATTTTTATAATTTAGCAGCATGAGAAAATAAGCCCTTTAACTCTTTTTTTATAATAATGAGAGGTGAATTTTAAAATTTAATACCTTTCGATTTAACCCCCTCTTCTTTTTTTTGTATTTTGAATTTACCCTTTAATTCACTGGAGAATTGGGCTTGGGCTTGATAAGTAGACCCCGCTAATTCATGACTAGAGCCCTCGAGAATTTTCAGTGAGTTAACCTGGCCGTGAGAAAGTCTCAGTGGCTCTATTTGTAAATTCATGGGAAACCACGTACTTGAACAGTAAAAATGGGCGAAAAGATTGTAAAAGAAAATGAGATCTCGCTCCCGACAAAAGACCTGTTAATCTCTACCCGCCTTTTTCTCTCTCTCTCTCTCTCTATTCGTACTCTTTTTCTCCCTCCCTCTCCCTCGCTCTTTTTCATGTGCTCGCATGCCTTCTCCATGTGACCATCTCCACTATAAAACGAAAAACGCGTGGCTCTGCATTTTCCACTTCCTTCTCCTTCTTCTTCGTCCTAAAACCCTAACCCCTCCTCAATGGAATAAAAGTCCAAGCTTTCTCTCATGGATCTTCTCTTCTTGCGGCCTCTGCTGTGAATTCCGCAGAGCTTCTTCAAATGAAGCGTCTTCTCAGCTGCATTCTCTTCTTCCTCCATGTTCTTGCCCCTCTCCGCTCGATCTCAGCTGCTTTTCCCACCAGAATTGGAGGTTCTCATAACTTCATTCTAGGTAGATTGATCATTCATATCTCTTTTGATCTGTGTGACATATGCTCTTTTTTCAATGAATTCTTGTCTGTGATTATCGCATTTGTTGTGGTTTTTGATCTTGTGGACTGATCGAAGTGGTGGATGTTGTTTGGTCTTTTTCTTTCATTTTTGAGTGTATCTGTTTTTTCCACTAGTTTTGTCGATTCGAGTATTGAGAAGAGCTCTGGAGATTGTTATGGGTTTGAGGTTTTGGCGATCTTCTTAGAATGGCGTGGTTGATCGAGCATTTTACGGAGTTTTCCCTGGAAATTCGGCTTTCTTGTCCTGATCTTGCTTCTTTTTCGGTTTTTATTTGCTGTGAATTGATCGAATTGGTGGACGTTAGGTCTGTTTCGGTGATTTCTTGGGCTGTTTGTTTCAGGTGGTTTTGTGGTTCGAACTTTCAAAAAGTCAGGAGTTTGTTGTAGGTTGAGGGATTTTGTACGAACTTCTTGGAATGAGGTGGTTGATAGAACTTTTTATGGAGTTCTCTCTGTAATTTTGGCTTCCGTCCTTTCATCTTGGTTCCTATAGGGTTTTTTTTATTTATTGTGCGGTTAGATTAAGTGTTGGGAGTTTGGCGCCTTCTTGTGATTTTTCAGACTCTTTTATGTCTGATGGTTTTGTCAATTTGAGACAAGGAAGCTCAGGAGTTTGCTGTACATTGTGGGGGTTTCGTACAAATTCTTAGAATGGATAAGTTAAAATTGAAAATTTCACCGTCTCGGACTCTTGCACTGTTCTTTTTATGTTTTGCAGGTGATTGGAGTAGTTCTTACCTTTTTCTTTATTCTTGTTGCACTAGTTGTTTCTTCTAACACGGCCAATCTTGGGTTTTTGATTTTTCATCTACTAATTTAGCAAATGTTTGCGTGTTTTGGAGTTTCGAGCGTTAAACTCTGGGTTTATGTTTCTAAATCTCTCTCTTATTTTTGTATGTTGCTTCTTTATTCATTGTAATTTATTATAGTGCTTTCTTTTCTCGGAGCTTCATGTTTTTGGTTTCTCCTCCGGGCAAGAAACACAGAATCTGGGAATCTGGTCTAATGTGTAGGAGCCTGACTTAAAGAGTTCTATCTATGCATTCTTGTTTTTTTTTTTTTTTTTTCTTTCTTTCTTTTATTAGATTAATTACATTAGTGGATTTCAGGTTTGTCAATTGTGTATGCTACAGATCAATCACACTCTTGTTGTTTGCTTATTACTCTTGGGGGTGTCCGGGCTGGTTGTGGTGGGGCGGTTAAGCTTAGAATTTTCTTTTATTTAAAATTCGTTTACATTTATATTTATTGAAGTTAGGTTTCTCTATTCTTTCTGGTTATTTGGAAAGGCTCTGGCCTGCAGTAGTCTGCTGACAGTGTAGCCTGGATGCTTTCTGCTGGTATTGCACAGTTTGGAGGCAAACCAGAGTATTCATGGGCGGTCACTGCAGGCAGGTCCCTCCACTGTCTGTCTGTCTGCCATTGGGAGCTTGTAGTAGACTTGAGTATGAGGACTACCAACCTCATCTGATCTGGAAGGATTTCTAAGTTTTAAGTTCTTGTTATTTGGAAATTTATTTCTTGAGAAAAGCTAATATTTCTTTGTATTTTTTGCCTCCTTGCTTTCCTCTTTTCCCTTCAATTCTCATTCTTGTCCTTGTTCCAGGTGAGAATTTTTCACCATGGACAACTGGTTTCTTGCAGTTTCCACCAGCTTCAGGACCGGCATATGCTCCAGATGCGAAATCCCCATTTGTTTTGGCTGCGAATCGGACAGACCGGCCGGATGTACTTAATGGATTCAGGCATTATAGGGGTGGCTGGGACATTACAAACAGACATTACTGGGCTGTAAGTCCTTTGGAATTTAATTTTGTTGTTTTATTATTTTTTTATCGAATAGTAGAAATGCAATTGTGGGATGATTCTATTTTTGCATTAATCAACCTGATTCAATCTCATTCCTCTCATTTAATGGTATCATCTCTCAAAGGATATCCTATCCAAAATTTGTGATTTGAAGGCCTTCAAAACTTGGGTGTGGGACATACAGTTGAAATTGGTAATTTTTTTGGGCAGAGAAGACTGAGTACAGAAGCCCTTAGTGCTCCTTATAGCATCTTGGTTGGATGATCTTATTTGACAAAATTGGACAGGTATGCTAATACCATCTTCTAGATGCTTAAGATCATCTAAACAAAAATGACAAGGGGCACTAGGGTTCCATTGCAAGCACATTCTATCATGTAGTTCAACTAATTTGAAACTTAGCAAAGGGAAAAAAAAAAAAACAAACGCACACAAAGGTGGGACATGCATGGTTCATTCCTCAGCTGTGTAGACTCATGATTAACATGTATTACACCTATATGATCCATTGTTAGGCTTACATTAATTTCTCTTTACATGGGAAACTTGGAGAATTTTCAGGTGTTTTTTCTCATTCATCTATTTTCAATTAGTAAGATTGATTTTAATTAATAATGATAATAATGCATCACCCAATGATTGTAACATCCAAAAATAAAGCATTCTCCTCTATGATGCAACTAACCAGTTTAGCATACTTCTTACTAGCAAGCAATATGTTGGTATGCTTGTGGGTTTTGAAGCAACTCTGTCATGTGTTACCCAACTGCCAACCTGTTGATCAATAATCTCAACCATGTTAACATGAGACATTTTGTGCTTTCACTATGGAATGTTGTTTGCATTTGGCAGAGGAAAAAAAATATATCACACACTGCTTGGTATCCAAGGCTATCATCTCAGGGAGCACTGTAAAGCGCTTAAAGCGTTTCACCTAATAACCCCAAATCACTCTCACTGTATGATAATGACCAGCCAAATTAGTGGCCATCAGATGTGGTCTAAAAGAAAATGCACTGTGGTTCAAACATGATGGTGAAGTTCATGAATCTGAGGCTATATTCCACTGGAGCCTACATTTTGCATTGTTTCTTTTGCACTTACATTACTCCTTGAAATTATTAAAATACCTTTATTAATAATGGTGTATATAGAAGTTCTATGTACTCTTTCTTTAGCCTTTTTTTAACCTTTTAAGACATTCATGCATATGGGCATGGATGCTAAAAATGTAATCCTACTTTTTATTTACTAATATTTTGATTATTTTCTTTCCAGTCTGTTGGGTTTACAGGTGCTGCTGGATTTATTCTTGCATTCTTATGGTTTGTGTCTTTCGGCATGGTGTTAGCAGTACAATGGTGCTGTAAAAAGGGAATAGGCATAAAAAACAAAGGCTCCCACAGATTCAATCAGATTTGTCTTGCATTGCTTCTTGTCTTCACTTGTGCTGCTGCGTAATACTCGCTAACCTTTCATCTCATAGATTTGAGTGATATCCAATAATTCTCTTGAATTAAGTGTCGACATTGAGTCATTGATAGTTTAAAGTATTTCCTTTTTTTTTTTCCTGCTAGATGATAGCTAAAAACATGTGCTTAATGGTTTTAGAACATGGTTCCTTACATTGGATCTGCCAAAACTAAAACCTGTCCGCATATTAGTCTTGACTGATATCTTATTTTGTTATGCATTTTTTCCAGCAGAATTTTCATTTAAATGGTTAGAAAACAAAAATTTTGAATCTTCATTTTTAATTGCTTTTAGGGTGTACAGTTGCAAATATAATATTACAACAGAGCATAAAATGCTGTAAAAATGGAGTTATAATTCATGTTAAATTTTGGACTGAACCAGTAGAATGCCATTATCTGTTAGGGTTGAAACCTTTCAAGTGTAGTGCGATACAACACGGTTTTGGCCTCAGTTCTAAAACCATGATTTGCTACCTCAACTCCTAATATTGCCCATTTCTGCATTGGTAATCTGCAATTATTCTTCCAATATTGTTGCATTTGCCTTCAAGCATAGGCTTGCTTATGGCAAAGGCCTACAAACTATTGAGATGACTGATTAGCAATGATTGAGCAATTTCGAAATAGTCAATGTGGAAGAAAAATAAAGGAAACAGCAACCTACATGAAGATTGAAAATATGTTGCTTGCTTGTTGCAATGGTCTCTCATGTTAAATGTCCTCCAATTTTTTAGAGTTCTTTATAGTGATTAAACCATTAAGGCTTTGAGCCTTTCTTTATAGTGTGATAAATCATTAAGATCTCTAATCTATTTTTTAAAAGCTTTTAAGCTTTCTTTTTCTATACTGTTTCGTAATTTTTTTTAATATTTTACAATCTTTCTGGTGAATCCTATTTATATTTTTTTCTCTAGTAGTTGCACAGTTAGATAATGACTTCCATGTTATTCCTAGTTAGTTGCAGTTTTCCGCTCACTTTGTATTCCTTTGTTTTCTTTTGTCACAGGATTGGATGTATTATTCTTTCCGTAGGGCAGGATGAATTTCATGATGAGATGTTGCATACCTTGAATTTTGTTGTGAACCAATCAGATTTCACAGTTCAGATCCTTAGGAATGTGACAGGATTTCTGTCACTTGCCAAGACTATAAATGTGGACCAGGTTTTCCTTCCATCAAATGACAAGGATGAAATTGACAAGTTGAATGTGGACTTAAACAATGTTGCAAGTACGTTGACCGAAAAAACAAATAAAAATTCTTCAAAGATAAGAACAGTGCTCAATGATGTGTACGCTTTGAAACCCTCCTTGTCATGCTATCAATTTATCACTAGTTACTACTTCTTGCTATGAATCAATCAGTCTATAGCTAGTTTCCAATTATAAATGTGTCCTTGTTTGTATTTCTAATGCAGGCGCTATGCATTGATCGCTGTAGCTGCAGTGATGCTTCTGCTTGCTCTAACTGGTCTATGTATGCACTCCACATACCTCCAGCAAATCATAACCTCTGAATTAAGCTTTATACTCTTATTGTAAAGTATTTTCTAGTACAAAGTGCTTGATGGCATGCTTATCATTCAATTATTTTGTGTTTATTTTTCTGCAGTATTATCTGTCCTTGGGCACCAGCATGCCATTTACATGTAGGTTCTTCTTTTATTGGAGGTGTCTAATCAGAAGACAGTCTGTTTAACATAGCATCCTCTGTAACATCTCTTAACACAATGCTGCTTTGTGTCCTAGATTTATCTTGAGTGGATGGCTACTTGTGGCATTTACCTTCATTCTTTGTGGAGCATTTGTCATCCTAAACAAGTAAGAGCCCTGAGCTTAAATAGATCCATCTCATAATGATGTTATATATATTGTTATTGACAATATCTATATATATATATATATTGTTCTTATCAATTGAGAAAAAGATAAATTTGTACTGACTTCTTGTCTTGAATGTTGTATTTGTTTACTAATTAGTAGTTAAAATGGCCAACTTGATACTTTGATTTAAAAAATACAGAAGTGGGCCAGTGGCTGCTTGATTATGTAACTATGTTAGGACCTCAAGAGAGCTATCCTTTTTTCATTGTAACTTCTGCTGTATTTGAAAGGTCACAGCCCTTTCCAAAATCTCTTTTGCCACTACTCAAGAAAATTTGGTCATATATAATTTAGCTTAGAGATGCTAGTAGTGTTTAAATTAATGTTCTATCATATTGGCAATATTTAAGTTTATGGGCAATACATTATGCGGTGAAAAGTTCCATTTCGATAAAAATAGTGGGATGTTACTTTCATCTTCTTTCTCTGATTTGACCATCATGATCAATATCATCATTGGCGTCAACAACAGCATCGTCATCATTGTCGTCATTTTAGATTTATCCCATCAGGGGCCGGCATCATTTACTCTGATTTTCATTCTTTAGGTCGCTTCATCTCAGTGTGTATAAATAATATATATCCTTTTAAGGTCATCGCTGGCACCATATAATGTGTTCTATTGAGAAAAATATTTTCATTATACATCTGAAGTTCTAGTTTCTGTTAATCCTCATGTATGCTGGAGCAGTAGATGTCTTAATGCCTAAGAGGGTGTTCCTTACTTTATAAAGAGAAAATGGAAAATCTCAAACTCATCAGGTCGTATGGTGCAATTGTGTGCTATGCAAAGTATTGTCTTAGGAACAGGATGAATCTGTATTCTTTGTCATCTGTTCCGTACTTGATTCATTTCATTCCTTCCAACATTGTTGAATTAAGCAGACAAAAGACGTGGGAAGATGAATCAAGTAGAGAAAAAAAGTTGGGGAAAAAAGTCAAATTCATTCAACTTCTAAAACTTGTGCAGCCAAGGAATAGCCCAAACTTTCGTATTCCACCTCATTCATTGAGTTGATGAACAAGTAACTTTTTCAAAACTAAGCTTTCGCAGCAGAACTCAATTGTGTTGGTGCCAGCATTGCTACTTTTTCAGTTTGGAAAGCAGAGTTGCTGCTGTTGCATTTTTTATGAGTCACTTCTAGCTCATACCTCTACTTGACAAGAGCCTGTGGCCCGGGGGAAGGTGCTTATGCTATTGCAACCTTGGGTTGTCGGTTCAAGTCAGAGTACCAAAAAAAGAAATATATATAGCCCATCCAAAGACTTTTGTTTTAGTTTTCGAGATGGAACAATTAACACATTTTATACATGCATGGCCCCTTGCTAGGCTCTTATTATTTCCGACTTGAAAATTTAGTTTGCATTGTGATCCAACCGATCGTAGGGTGGTGGCATGTTGCTTAATATGCAGGCCTTCAGTTTTGAGGTGTGATTCTTTTCTATTGGAGTCCCATCCTTTTCGCAATTTCTAAGTTTGTTTCATCTCTTTCATTTGAGAATTAACATGGTGTTCCCACATATAACCAACTAGAATTTGTTCTCGATGGAATCTTCCCATCCTGTTGTGCAGTAATTTGACTGCCATTGTTTCATTGCTGACTTTTTTGTGTATGAATATTGATTTTGATTAGCTGATTCCATGAGTAGGACAACAACTTTGGACCTTCAATTAGGTAGTTGATTTTGATTTCATCTTCCTGTTTGTTTAAAGTCATGGATTTGTCTAAACAGTAGGGTACACACACAAAAGACAACTTGTTGATGGGTTTTTGGCATCATTAAGTGTTGCTACATCTTTTAAAGATAGAAAGATACCTTTCTGAGAAATTTGTGAATGCCTTTTGTTTCAGTGCAATTTCAGATACTTGTATGGCTATGGAAGACTGGGTGGAAAATCCTCAAGCAGAGACAGCTCTGAGCAATATCCTTCCATGTGTTGATGAGCAGACTACGAATCATACTCTGTATCAAAGCAAAGAAGTTATTTATCATCTTGTAAATGTTGTCAACACGGCAATAGAAAGCATTGCAAACTCGAATTCGCAAATGCAGATGACTCCTTACTACTACAGTCAGTCTGGGCCTCTAATGCCATCTCTCTGTTGCCCATTTGATTCTCAGCTGAAAGACCGGCAATGTGAACCCCAAGAGGTGTCATTTACCAATGCGTCCATGGTATGTACAAAATTCTCATGATTTGCTAGGAATACTCCTTACTACTACAGTCAGTCCATGGCAATGTGAACCCTTTGGAATCTAAAGCTGGAGAGTGATAGTTTTTCTGAAATACCTGCTTGTGATTAAAGACTTAAGGATAAGAAGTAGACCCTATTTGATTACAGTGGTTCTTAGAAGCCAAACTAAGAAGTATTCAGAAAAAAAAAAAAAAAGGCCAGACTAAGAGGAACCTACTTACATTGCTTCCCATGGTCAGATGGTGACATCATCCCCTGGCAAAGAACTTTTGTGCCTTTCCCCCCCTTATATCTGATAAGATATAATCAAAAGTAATTCAATACTTCCCAAAATGGGAGATTGATATTCTCCCGAGCTGCGATTGTTGGGCCTTTCTTTCTGTAAATGAAAATATAAATCTGGGTAGGCCCCATCATGGGATGAACCATATTATCATATTCAAATATGCAATTGGTGGCTTCCAAATGGACAATTAAATGTCACCGATCCACATAAAAATTGCATGCAGTTCGATGATACAATGTAGTTATAACCATGTCTTCCATCCATGATAGGGCCTCCTGTCATTTGGAAAGCTTGGGCCACCGAAAGGTTTGGCTGCACGTGTTGCTTCTAGGGTCAATTGAATGATTTTAGGGAACATAGTATTTTGTAAGATACCACAATGTTTATTTTACCATCTTAATCTTTACCAACATGTGATTTCAGGTGTGGCAAAGCTACATATGTACGGTTTCAGCTTCGGATATATGCATAAGCCCTGGGAGGGTGACCCCGGAAATATATGCAGAGTTGGTAGCAGCTGTAAATGTCAGTTATGCTCTTGATTACTATGCCCCGTTGGTACTGAGCCTCCAAGATTGCAATTTTGTGCGCGACACATTCACCAACATCACCACATTTTACTGTCCTCATCTAGAGCATTACCTTAAAATGGTTAATGCAGGTTTGGCGCTAATCTCTGTTGGTGTGATGCTCTGCCTTGTCTTGTGGATTGTGTATGCAAACCGCCCCAGAAGGGAGGAGGTGTTTGCTAAGCCTGTTGTAAAGGTTGCAGGTAGTAGGAAACAGTCTGCAGGAAATGAGGGAGAGTTACCATAGTCTTGATTCTCTGGAGAACAGGGAAGCTTTTTCAATTTTTTTTCCTTTAAAGTTATAATATAAACAGGGAAACCCGGATGGGGCGAAGCACCATTCAGGGTGAAGTATATGATATCCATGTACAGTTTAAAGGCCATTACGTGTTTAAGATTGTCTACACATCTGTTATGGGAGCATTTACGCAGATAAGCTCACAAGGATCATGCCAACAATAGGCCCAAGATCACTTAGATGTTATGTTAGTTAGATCCCTCACATGTTGTCACTCAGCATTTTGCTTGTCGCTATATATGGTTGTGTAGCGTCGTGAGGTGGTTGCCCTTGTCAAAAGCAATGCTGCAGGGAATGGCAGTCGGACGGTTGCCCTTGTCAAAAGCAATGCTGCAGGGAATGGCAGTCGGACGTCTAACTTTAAACAAATTCATTCATTCAGGGCCGGTTTGTTTCCTATAATTGAACAGATAGGATTGTGCTCATATTAAGTGGTAAAATAAATGTTGAATCAAAGATGAACATCCAACAATGACCATCAAATAACGTCCTTTGGAAACTGAATCGAGGAAAATGAAAAATGAATGTCAAGTCATCACCCTAGTAATTTAATAACTATGGAAGTGCCGGTCATATTACATCTTGACTTTATCCCTAGTCCCTCATCATATGCTTCACTCACCTCTTTACCAATCAAATGCTGGAGCTTGTCACCTTGAAATTTAATCTATTCAATTCGAATGTAATTTATACAAACAAATAGGCCTATAGGAATTATATTTTAGTCAAACAAAAAGGGCCCCTTGGCATCAGGATTTATTAGGTGATGTAAGTGCAAAAAATCTCACGGACTTACTCAGATGAATGTATGAGGTTTGTGGAGCTGTTGGAAGCTTTTGGGAGAAGGATCAAACGCCTGAAACCTGAAAAAGAGAAAAGCAACGGTCAGGGACCCTGGCTGCTGTCAGCGCAAGGCCCTCTGACGCCTGAGTTAGTGCAGTCACTAGACAAAGGGTGAAGTGAGGTGGAGAAGAAGAGAGAGAGCTTAGAGTAAGGGGGGTCCTTGTGTATCTGAATCTCCCTGTATTGTCTCTGAGCATAAAAACATACCTCTGGGTTTTATCTCTTGCCTGTATATATGTAAGAAGAAGTCCAATCGGAAGCTTCCTTAGTGGAGGTAGGTGAAAAAGGGATGTCCCATCTGCCAATACCTCGATCTCTGGTGGATGTGATCGTTCGGCGCCCATCCTATTTGTCAGTTCGTACTGCAGCGTGACTGTCTTGTCATTTGGCACTGCTGCCTAGATGGAGCACTTAGTCGAGGTGAAGTACTTGGTCGAGGTGAGCTATTTGACCGAGGTGATCTATCTAGCCGATACGGTTCACTGAACCGAGATGAGTTGCTTGGCTGGTACAGTTACCGAAGCTTAGCATGGTTTTGGTATTGTGAAATTATCCCCCACACAATAGCCCCCCAGCTTCTGACTTCTTAGAGTTCTAACTCTTTGAAGTCGGGAGCTATTAAGATGAGAGGGCTTTCTGAATACTGAGTTTGGAGCTCAGATTATATCTTGGTGTCGGTTGGTGACATGTGATCTTTCTGGCTGAAATTGCTGGTGATGCCACCGAGCTGAAACTGTTTAGCGAGTTGATGCTGCTAGCGAGGCTGATGGTAGAGGACCGTGCCGCCGAGGATGATGGTAGAGGATCGTGCCGCTGAGGATGACGGTAGAGGACCGTGCCACTGAGGCCGACGGTAGAGGATCGTGTTGCCGAGCTAGAGCTATCCAAGCTGGTGTAGTCCGAGCTGGTGCTGACCGAGCTGGAGCTGTCCGAGCTGGTGTTATCCGAGCTGGTGCTGACAGAGCTGGAGCTGTCCGAGTTGGTGCTGTCCGAGCTGGAGCTGTCCGAGCTGGTGCTGACCGAGCTGGTACTGACCGAGCTGGAGCTGTCCGAGTTGGTGCTGTCACCGAGGCCCCGAAGCTGTTGAGGTACTCACTGAGTTCTCTAACTTGGTGTTTCGTCTGTGCCTTCCGGAGGCAACCAAAATCGAGCTACTCTCAGCCTGATTTTTGAAGGTCGAGGATCCGTCAATAAAGACCTTCCAAGATGAACCAAAGAATTGTATCTATGGCTACTCTTCTGTCTCGGTGACATCATCTTTATCTCCTGCCCCACAGTTCGGTTGCGCCTAGGGGGCGAAACTAGAGTTGTCGCCCTTTTTCGTAGCTGCTGCTGGATGTGACAAATCAATTCGTCTTGCTCTTGGATAACAAGGTTTGGGCCCTGATGGCCGTGAAGAGAGTGTCGGCATCGTCATCTTCGCTGTCAGTCCAGTGATAGAACTGACGAGATTTGGATAGCACTGGAGTTTTATTTCGCCCGGGAGGCTCTAATTGAAGATCGTCTTGCCGGGGCTGCCTCAGTTAAAGGTTATTTTGCCTGGGAGGTGCTGTCACACCCCTTGAAGGCGAACCTAACTGAGACACAGGCCCCTCGACGCCTGCTGGACCAGATCTTGCTCGGGATCTCCTTTGGCGAGGGACCGACGATTGTTCTGGCAATACAAGTGGTGGCGGTGGTAAGGCATTTGATGATTCTCCGCCTTTCTTAACTCTCGAAGGCATGGCGTTTTTGTATCGTTTTCCATAGACGACGTCAATTGTAAGTGCAAAAAATCTCACGGACTTACTCAGATGAATGTATGAGGTTTGTGGAGCTGTTGGAAGCTTTTGGGAGAAGGATCAGACGCCTGAAACCTGGAAAAGAGAAAAGCAACGGTCAGGGACCCTGGCTGCTGTCAGCGCAAGACCCTCCGACGCCTGAGTTAGTGCAGTCACTGAACAAATGGTGAAGTGAGGTGGAGAAGAAGAGAGATAGCTTAGAGTAAGGGGGGTCCTTGTGTATCTGAACATCCCTGTATTGTCTCTGAGCATAAAAACATACCTCTGGGTTTTATCTCTTGCCTGTATATATGTAGGAAAAAGTCCAATCGGAAGCTTCCTTAGTGGAGGTAGGTGAAAAGGGGATGTCCCATCTGCCCATACCTCGATCTCTGGTGGATGTGACCGTTCGGTGCTCATCCTATCTGTCAGTTCGTACTGCAGCGTGACTGTCTTGTCATTTGGCATTGCTGCCTAGATGGAGCACTTGGCCGAGGTGAGCTATCCGACCGAGGTGATCTATCTGACCGAGGTGAGCTATCTGGCCGATACTGTTCACTGAACCGAGATGAGTTGCCTAGCTGGTACTGTTACTGAAGCTTAGCACGGTTTTGATATTGTGAAATTATCCCCACACAGGTGACATTATATTCCTCTCCACTTCTGAAAAATATTACCACCAGCCAATACTTAGTCTTCCTATTTTCTCACTATCTCCTGTCAGGCATTTCTATGTGCTCCCAATTAATCGAAAATCTAGCCAGGAGTAGTTGGTCCCTGCATGCACAAACTCACAACACTACTCCCATGTTTTCTGCTAACCGAGACCATCACTTGGTGTTGAAAATTCTCAAAAATATGAAATCAGAGGTTTAGATTTTGATTTCTTGGAAATCCCTTTTTCATAATCAAGCATTTTCTATGTAAAAAAGGTGTTGAAAGTTGTATAGAAAACAACTCTTTTGAGAATTAATTTCTGATTTGAAAACTTGCCATTGACCTAATCCTAATTGGTGGGCTTGGACTTGAAGCTTCCGAGAGAGTCATTGCATGCAAATCACAATCGGGAATGCAACAAAAAATAGATCCGGTCCTCCTTTCCTACAGGCCCATCTCCATTCTTCACTAGCAGCTGACAAAAAGAGAAGACATCTTCACTATCAACAAGTGAAATAAAAGGGTGCAGCCATGCATCACCCAATCGGCCAATCCACCTCATTTTCATATTTCATCCAAACCTCAATAATAATAATAATAAATCGTTCACTCAGCTTCCTTTGTCACCATCTGTCCATCTGCATCAATCTCAAGTCACTCTCAACCCAGCCCTCTGCTGAGAGTTCTGACTCGAAGCACAGTCCTATCCAGACGCCTCAGATGTGCCTGTGGCTAAGGCTTTGTCAAATCAGTGACCAATACATCAGCCTTCATACCCCGTCCAAAACCCATTGAATTCTCCCATATTGAAAAAACACTTTTTTTTCCGCTCCATTGGGAGATATACTCACAGTAGAGATAAGGTGGGGGCCTCGCATCCATATCTAATGTCAGAAATTTAAATGTAAGAGCCCTCACATTTATTTTTCATAATGTATATATATTAGAGGTTTTCAATCATTTAGGATGGACTAATCCCTTCGGACGTAAAGAGAAGCCGGATAAACTCCCATGTAACCCCATTATAGTTTCGAACCTACAACCTTCGGGTACAAACCGTGGTCCTAACCTGAGTTACCTTTAAGATTAGGTCTAGTTTTCCTAGGTAGGTTTAGAAAAACGTCCACCATTTCTAAAAAAAAAATTATCCAAAATACCAGGTGCCATCATTTAGTCCATCTTTTTATCAAAGCATTTGACCTGAATTTGTTGCAGTCACCTTATTATTGTTATTAGTGGAAGTTACCAAAAAAATCACCTTACATATTCAAAAAGACCCTACTATAGTATTATTATTATTATTATTTTATCACAGCAAAGGAGTTAACACCCTAGTAGGATCACGAGGACTGCCACTACTTCCATTGAGGTACAGAGCCGTGCTCAGTTTTTTATTATTCAGTGGACATTCACCTTAACCACCATTTACTGCCGTTACCAGACCCATTGGACACTTATTAGATCAACCCAACACTTCCTAAAGCCCATCTCCACTATCCCCTTGGCACCGTCAAAAAACTGGATTCATTTCTAACCATATCCACTTGTGACGCCCCCACTTTAGCCGCCCTCGCTCCTCCGTCCTGACTGTTCCGCAGCTGGTTAGAGACACCTACCCCTGTTTGTTTTTGTTTGAGCAGGCAAGTTTTAAGTAATCTCTTTTTTTAAAACCAAAAAGAAAGAAAAACAAGTTTTAACTAATCTCTTTTCCTGATATTGAGCAATTTCACCTCTCGGGAGGGGGGGGGGGGGAGGGGCGTGGGTGGGTTTAATCTTATTTTGGTCATTGAAAATGAGGCTTGCCCTTTTCTTGTGATGTTGGGTGATGGGATATGCTAAGTTACTCATCTTCAGCCCATTTATTTTTCAGATTCTTGATGGTGAACACATTTACAATGTCAATGCTGCTTTCAATGCTGCAGGGAGGGGGGGGGGGGGGGGGGGGGGGGGGGGGGGGGGGGCGGCGGGGTTTAATCTTATTTTGGTCATTGAAAAATGAGGCTTGCCCTTTTCTTGTGATGTTGGGTGATGGGATATGCTAAGTTACTCATCTTCCGCCCATTTATTTTTCAGATTCTTGCTGGTGAACACATTTACAATGTCAATGCTGCAGGGGTGGGGGGGTTTAATCTTATTTTGGTCATTGAAAATGAGGCTTGCCCTTTTCTTGTGATGTTGGGTGATGGGATATGCTAAGTTACTCATCTTCAGCCCATTTATTTTTCAGATTCTTGAACACATTTACAATGTCAATGCTGCTTTCAATGCTGCAGGGGGGCGGGGGGGGGGGGGGGGGGCGGGGGGCGGGGTTTAATCTTATTTTGGTCATTGAAAAATGAGGCTTGCCCTTTTCTTGTGATGTTGGGTGATGGGATATGCTAAGTTACTCATCTTCCGCCCATTTATTTTTCAGATTCTTGCTGGTGAACACATTTACAATGTCAATGCTGCAGGCGTGGGGGGGTTTAATCTTATTTTGGTCATTGAAAATGAGGCTTGCCCTTTTCTTGTGATGTTGGGTGATGGGATATGCTAAGTTACTCATCTTCAGCCCATTTATTTTTCAGATTCTTGATGGTGAACACATTTACAATGTCAATGCTGCTTTCAATGCTGCATGCATTGAAAGCATTGCCAATTCAATTCTAGACCAAATCCCACTGTAACACTTTTTTGTCGTATAAGGAGAAAATCAGGACAAATCACCATTTTAGAGTTGCTATACTGTCAGACTCTTCTTCTTTGCTTCGTTCATGAGGGGCCATCACTTTTAATGATGCATTGCTGGTTGGATGGATCCGGACTCCTGTTTCTCTTTCCGGTACCTGTCTTATTCCTGGACAGTGGACATACAGTCACATTGAATCCCTGGTCTGCATATTTCCACTAGCACTTTGTATACTCACTCAGTCACTCCACAACCCTGACACATGTATGATGCAGATTTGTAGCGTCTCGTTTTAAAATACGTTGCATGTGACTATGTCTGCTCATTATCCATGTCCACTGTTCTTGGCCAGACGCTGTCCTCCTCATCAACCTTTCCAAACCCTGCTCCCTTGGTTTTGTTTATTAAATTGTGATCCTTCAACGTTGAAGAGTCCGGATCTTCATTCACCAACCATATAACATTTTTCTTGAAATCTATCATGTGCCCTATTTAGAAATCATGCGGACCGCTCAAGATTTGTCTCATCCCATCTAATTTAAACACAGAGAAGAGCTTGTAAGACAAGGGGTTAGATAAAGCAAAGTTGGGTACATGTGATGATTTGCCCACCCCGCCCACAACCCACCACACTTAATAATAATAATGCAAGACTAACCTCACTGTCCTCAGCAATAATGCAAGAATCAGCCAACAACCCTACCTTAACAAACACTATTACCCTAGCTATTATGACATTAAGAGCTCCATTCATTTATTGAATAGGATCTATAAAAAGTTCACATATGGCATGCCCTGTATCATAAAAGAAAATATTTTGAGTATAGATAGTAGAAGAAACTATCACAATTTTATATTTGAATAAATAATCGATACCAAACGATCTTCAATGCAATTAGTTTTCTTCACACCCAAATAAATAAATATATTTAAGTGCCTAAGTACAATACAATCATTGGCTCAAGTCTAATCCATGATTCTATCTACAAAACGAGCATACTAAATCACTTAATACATATTAATATTTGACTTTAAAACATAGTTTGATTGCATGATGCCTCTTGGAAGCCGACCAAATCCCATCCAAATGGTTTCTAAATTTAATATCAGACCAATGTTCCTGAAATGGGTTCAGTAAGAAGGATTAGCAGGTGGGCGCACCCATTTTGGGATCACTGATTCACTGCTCAAATTGGTGGGTTAATGTTGTCATATAGTGTTGAATTACAGAAATCCAGCTTGCATGGTTGGGTTAATTAATGGTGTAAATTACCTGAAATATACAAAAAATATGTTAGGGCACTTTCGCTAATTTATTAACAGCTAAGAAACAGAGAGAAAGTAATCTGATGTGTTTTAAGAGTTGGGGTTTGTCTAGATCATAAGAAGTATAATTCCAAATATGCTAGGTGTAGTGGTTCTTTGAAAAATCTCTCTCATCAACCACACTTGTTTCATGCTTCAATCACATACCTAGTTTGTTCAACCACGCCTCTTAATCTATGAACAAGGGGCTTTCAAAACCTGTGTCCATATTCACATATTCACATATTCAAGAACCCAATTCTGGTTTAGCTACCAGCACCAACAAAAAATTAGGTTATGATGGCTCCCCTTCATCAAATAGAAATCCACCGTGGATGCTCATGTTCATCTAGACCCATTCTTTTAGTGGGCCACACTTCAAATTCCTCCTTTTGGATGCCTGAGTAGAAAACTTGAGACCATATCCCATCCAAATTCTAAATAAGCCTGCTGAAATTGGAGTCCAATTCGAAACAGAGTATGAAGAGTCAGAATCTCAAATCTAGAAGGGCAATCAAAGTCAACATGGATATCCAAGTCCAAGTAATCTAAACTAGTCTTTTCCAGGTACAGACCCAAACTAAACAGGGCCTGAGAAACTAACAAGCCCAAAGGGTAAAGACCCAAATCTGACCCATCAAGAAATTTGGACAACGTATTAGAATCTTTATAATTAGGCCTGTCAAAAGACAACCCAAGCCCTGATCCAACCGTTACAGCTCAACTCTTCCCAACCCGGCACAGTTGGTCTCATGAGTCACATGACTCATGAGACTTACGGTTCTAATCTGCCATTAATTGTATGTAGATTGGATAATGGATACATCACATGCAATTGGGTTTGTTCTACAGTGACATAATAAGATCATTAAATAAAGGGATTGGTATTTGATAAACGTGGAAGATGATGCAATCATCAAAACAATGGAGATTACCTAATGCAATAGCCCAGAAAAGACAATTGCAATAGGTGTTCTGGGAGATTGCCAACCTCAGCAGCCCAATTTATTATGTTGATTATTCAATGAGTTCTAGAGCCTCTTTGGTCACCTGTATTGACCACATCCTTTTCTTCAGCAGACATATTTGTAAAAGGATGCCTAGATACATAGAGTTCTACTTTTAAAAAAACAGGGGGAAGAAGAAAAAGCGTTTTCTGTTGAACAGTAGGGCACTATCTGTGTGAGGCCCTCCCAGATGCATCCACATCAATCATACGGTTAGGAGGAAGGAGAAGGGTGTAATGTGGATTAAGAGTGTCCAAATCCCTTTGATTAGATCATAAAAATCCCTTGATTTTAGGGTCTAAAAGTTTAACAATTTTCAAATTATAATATATTATAGCCAAGGATTCTGGTTTTAAGTTTGACCAACAATTATGCTTTTTTCTCAAATGTTCCATATTCTCTCTCCATTGCTTATGCAACTACCCACTTATTTTTTTTCATCAAACCACTCATATTTCAGTTATTCCATATTCCCTTTCTTCTTCAATTTATCTATTTCTATTTTATTTTGCAGTGCTTGGAAATACCGTGCTAAGCACAGTTTATTAGGCTAGTGTGTTTTTTCTGTAATTCAATCCAATGCAGATAATGGCCAGATCAGTATCCACGTGGCTTTCGATTGATAACAGGTGGCCCCATTGTATGAAATAAGAATGGGGTTTGCTTTTGTGGACTTTTCTTTTTTTGTCAAAATTCATTTATGAATTCTTTCTTTTAGAGCTGTATCTACATATGTTTTGACTTTATCCATACATGTAAAGGGGTCCACCATTTGAATGTCTTGGATTTCACACGAATGCCACCTCGGATGGGAAGAAACCAGTTCCCACGTTTGGAAGAATGGCAATCCAATATTTTAAAGAAGTAAAAGCTGCTTAAAAGTAAATAAAAGGCACTTTTCGTCCGTTTTAGCTTTCTTTGCTTAATATATCAGATCTTGATCTTCACTCATTTTCACACAAAAGATGTATATGTCATAATGTACTTATGGCATGTGTTTAAAGCTGTAATAGGTGTTTGGGCCTATGGCATGTCTGGACTTAGATCTGAAACCCATTGAACTTGGCCCAGAATCAATCACCCAATTTTCTTTAATAACATATAAATATATGTAGTTACATTGGAAACCGCAAGATATTCATAGAATACAAACGGTCTAGCTTATGAAGTCCACCTAAAAATGTGGCGAGTTTGGGCTGGTGCAAATTTGTTAGGGACAGGGAGGCTTAGATGCCCCATGGGGACTAGGTGGGCCCCACATGTTGAACCGTTTGTAAATATTCATCGTTGTACAAAGGAAAATCTTATAAACGTAAATAGATATGTAATATGTGTTATTGTATAAATTTATTTTCGACATTAGGGTACATTGATATTCAAATATGATCCATAATAGAGTTGGACCATGATTGAATAATTAAACATGGTCATAAATCATCAATAAAGTCTTGTCATATCTATCTAGTGTTAGCTAAAGGAGTTTTTACTCCATCAAAACAATTGCTGCAAAACCTGCCTAAAATTATGAACTAAAAATTGATCCATCAAATGGTCCACACATATTTTCTAGATCGGAATCACAGGATAAATCATCACTGAGTAATTGAGCCTGTTATCAAGTTTAACTCTGATCATTAACTACTCTTTTCTCCTGTGCACTCAGCAGAACTTATTTCCATGCATATGATCACATGTAACTTCCTATAATAATACATCTCAAAGTTGGCCTATGCTGCCTTCTGTTAATCCAAGTCATTATTATCCCAGGCCTCCATCATTGAAAATCAATTCCACTTGACTTTTTCCTCTATGTGAAAATAATAATTTTCCTGACCTCTGTCCAGAAACACACACCCATAGAATACCAAGAAAATCGAGCTCACTTTTGTATTTATTTACCCTCGTGAAAAAACAACCCCACTAAATATAAAAAAAAATTATTATAAAAAAGTACGAAAATATAGCTGCATAAACGTGCCCTAAGCAAAGGATGAGATCACATTGGTACGAATCAATTATTCTTTATATATCACTCCAATTGAAGTAAAATAAAATTGGATAGAGTATATTTTCACCATGGATGAACAGACAATACGATCACTAGATGAACAAATGTGGGCCCCATGTTGACAAAAGATGACAGCATGGTCTAATTTTAGAAACTGCTGTGAGAGGGAAATGGATATATAAAAGGATAAATTAGCAAACGGGGGAAGAGAATCCTATTCTTGCTGCCGGATTGAAGGTAAAGCTTACTTTGTCACGATATTTCGCATCTCAGCGACTCACCGTTGGGTCCGTTGAAACGCGCTTCTCGCGATAAATATTCATGGATAGCAATTAGCACTGTAAATGTAATCCATCCAGATTGGGTCCCACTGTCACAAATGACATAGCCTTATAAACGATACCATTGTAAAAGCATTTAAAAGAAAAAGAGAGTCAACGATTAGTTAATAACTAGAGAAATTAAAATTATCATAACTGAATGCATGCCTTTTTCTTTGTTGAGATGTGTAATATCTACTCCATTTTATAGTATTATTTGCCTGCTAAAAAAGAATTATACCCACCAATGACCCCACAAGTGCCAATTCACTAATAGTAGTGTATTTGATGGGCCAGGGGTTCTTTAACTAAATGAGAAGTAAGCCAGCCAAAGCATGTTCAATGGCGGATTCGAGATTTTTATTTGAGTGGTGCGATATATAATTAAGTGAAGACGATAGATTAATGGGTTTTTCAAGTTACGAGGGTGTGACAACACTCATGTGCTAATACTTAGATCTGCCCTTAGTTATATTCATGTTCATTCGTGGCACCCTAGGCACATCTCACTAAATCATGAGCCACAAAAGAGAAATGATTGGAAGTCAACGTGCCCTCCACCATAGTTATTAATTTCCTACCATTTCTGCTGAAATGGCTGAAATTTTTTATTTCAATTAAGTGGTCGAAACGAAATTCCATATAAAATTTTAGCTTGTTTCATTCGAAATTTCGGATTTTGGCCAAAATCCTAGGTTTCGACTGAAAAACCACATTTTGGCCAAAATGATATTTTGCTTTTTTTTTTTTAAAGTTTTTACACATATTATTCTTTGTATTTTTTATATTTCTCCAAAATGTAATTCCAAAAAATCTTACTTAAATGGATAAAATCCAGATTTATTTTTTATCTTTTTGTTTTTCTAAATATATATTTATTTTTATATTTGTGATAAATTCATTTTTAAATATTCTTAATTTTTTTATTTTAAATATGACTCTTTACCTTGCCTAAGAACAAATCATTTACCCGGTGGGGCCCACCATTTCGCGGCGGGTTCTTATTTGATAAACTCACATGTTGTATTTAATCGTGAGCTCCATCAAAATTTTCCGATAAATCCAGTTTCTCGTGTCATGGATTTTAACGGCAAAACCGGACTGCAAAGGCTAGACGGTTGTATTGAACGTGCGTGCATTGGACCCTCTCTCCCACTTCCTTTTCTCTCTCTCTCTCCCTCCCTCCTCTCCGCCTTCGTGTGTAGAGAGAGAGAGAGAGTATATATGTCGTATTGTATGTGGTTTCCTTCCTTGTAGTTGGATGTTAGTAACGACACTCCATCTCTTGCTTCCATTCAAAACCGAGCTATTGAAGAAACCCCTCCCTTTCTTCCCTTGAAGAAATCCAATCCCCGTCTTGTAAGTCTCCCTCTTCTTCTTCTCTTTGTTTCTCTTTCCTTATCCCTTCTACTGGGGCTTTGTTTCTTTTTTCAGTGCTTTTGATCTATAAAGGTACCAGTTTGGATTCATAGTACTTGTTTCTGCTTGGAAAACGCCTCTGCTTTCTTGGGTTTTTGTCAGTTTCTCTTCTCATTTCTTGTCTTTCCCTCCTTTGAGCTATCTTTGTATTGGTAAAGGTGACTCCTTTTTCGTTGAGCTTTTTGTTTCTGGGGTATTCTGCCTTCTTCTGGTACATGTTGAATGATGATAAAGATAGGTTCTTTCTTTGGTCTGGCTATTTTTCCTTTCTATGTTTTCTTTGTTGTTTTTTGGGGTTTTGATTTAAGCTTAATCTGTGATTACTGATGAAATTGATATATTCATTCTATTTTCTTTTCTGAGTTTTTTCTTTTCTCTACTTTTCTTTAGATGGGAAGTTGGTTGGGAATTTTACTTTGTTTTCATGTTTGTTTCAGCTTAGCATTTGATTACGAATGAAAATGATATATTAATTTTATTTGCTTTTCTGGGCCTTTTCTTTCTTGATTTTCTCTATATGGGAAGTTGGTTGGGAATATTAATTTCTGACGCTGCTCTATCTCTGCTTTTCTTCTGTAAATGTAACTTCTTTCTTGGGGTTGTGATTTCACCCTCTTTTGGGGCTGTTTGCTGTTGTTGATTCCCTGTTCTTCCTCTTTCTTTGCTGTTGGTTTTTCATTTTAGGCAGCTTCCTCACCAACTTTAATTGTCAGTGATGATTTAAAATCCTCTGTATTCACACATTCCCTTATATTTTATTCTTTTTTGTTTAGAAGCTCTCTCTCTCTCTCTCTCTCTCTCTCTCTCTCTCTCTCTGTGTGTGTGTGTGTGTGTGCGTGCGCGCGCGCAATTTTGAAGTTTCATTAATGTTTTGTTTATTTATTTTAATGTATCAACTCAATGAGGGAATAAGATATTTAAATTCCATGTTGTGGCGAGGCATAAATTCCTGTTTTCTATGTTTGGAATAAGATAAGTATCAAAAGCAGATAAAACAGTTCATTGTAAAGAGGAGTGGTTTTTTATTTTCAGTAACACTGATTGGGTAAGTGATTGATCTGACAAGGCTAAAATGATGATGATGATGTTTATATTTAGTTCTTCTATCAAGTTATTTTAGCTGTAGGGTTTTGATCTTCAGGTTTTGTGGGCAAGAGAGAGTGCTTTTGTTCTGTGCTTTTGGTCTTGATTTGTATTGTAAGATTCCTATTTCTGTTTTTTGTAGGATGGGGGATCACTTTGTGCTGTTAGTGGACCGGTTGCTCACTGAATCTACACTCGAAGCTGCAATTGAGAGCAGAAAAGTGTCTCAGAATGGGCGTGCGTCTGCCTCAGCCTCATCCTCAGCCGTAGAAGTTGCGGCTGAGTTTTCTTTGCAGAAGATCAATTTCAGTGACGGGTTATTGTTGCCACGGAAATTGGTCGAGTGCCGAATTTGCCATGATGAGGATGAAGATTCCAATATGGAGACACCTTGTTCTTGCTGTGGCAGCTTGAAAGTAGGTTATAGCTACCACCTTGTAATTTTGATTACTTCCTGTCTGTTGAATTTGTTTATTTCACACAAGTTATGGTTTGTCTATGGAGTTTGGTTCTATTCTACTCTTCCATTTGAGTTTGAAGTGTCTGGTAGTGTCTGGTTATGAGAATTCACTTCGCTTAGCCTGGTCTGGAAGCAACTCTGCTTGGGGGTGTTGAAAATGGGTCTTGCATTACACTGACCATTGTTTTTCCACTACTTGCAATCAAGATTCAATCCTGACATGGAAGGTGGTCCATTTTAATTTGGGTAGAAGAGCATCATGCATAATAGAAAAATGTTTTTGTATCCAAAAGAAAACTTAATTAAAACAAAAATAAGGAACATGCTAAATAAAGGACAATCCCAAGTCCTTGTCTAGAATAAATCTGTAATTTCTTATGTTCACAATGCTCCTGCTGATCTTTCACCACTTTAGGACACTAGCACGTGAACTGGAAATTTGTGACTTTTGAATGTGCACACATGCTAACATTTTTACATGGGAACCAACTCTATGTTTTGATATTTTTGGTTGGAAAAATATTCAATAATTGTGAACTTCTTCATGGATATGGATGGATATTCTCTCATCTAGTTAGGACGGATTCTCTGCATATGAATTTTAGCATGTTATCGGGACCATTTAACTTTCCCCGTCGCTTGGTTTTATACCCTGAGTTCTAGTTTTAACTTTCCATCTATAAGTAAAGGCGAATGATGTCTAGGTATTGTTCTTGTTATTGGCAGCTTGGCATTCATTTAAAGATCTGTCTAGTGATTTAGATCTCATTTAATATAAACCTGCAGGGAGAAAAAGGTTTTGTTTGTATCATAGTACAGAGGTGTTTGATTTGTTTCAAGATTGGCCATTTCTAATGGTATGCTCATCTACATCTCCTCATGTGAGAGAATATGAACTCTACTTACCTATGTGTCTCATCCTTGTCAATGCTGAACTTTTATTCCCATGTATTTTAAAACTGCAATTTCCCTCACATTTCATTTTTTTACCCCATCTTGTGGCTCTTTGTTCCTTGAGCATATCATATATTTGTTCAGTGTCTTTGCTATCTGCATTTATAATTACTAATGCTTCTGTACATCTGAGTAGCAAGTATTAATGGGTTACATGTCCCCTCATAAATGATCCCATTTATCCGCCTTTACCTCTCTAAATTACCGCTTCCCTCTTCACTCCAAATTCTGTCATCTATGTTTGAGGATGAGATAAGGTACTTGATTTACTGGTCATAATATGTCCTTGTAATACACTGGAGAACTAGAACTTGAATCCTTCTACTGACTCGTTGAGAAAAATCTGAAACAAAGACGTCGGGCTGACTATGGGGTTAAGTCCTTCTGTTTCTTAGGTGGGATTTGGTAACCTACCGCCCTTCTATTGAATACTGAAAATAAACAAGCACAGTATCTGATGTTGATTGGAAAAGCAGCTACTAAAAAATGAAAAACCTCCTAAATACAGGAACACTCAAATACAGCCATAGAGAATGGATGTTAAATCCTGCCATGTTATTCAGTAGTTCGAAGGCCTGCTTCCACATGCTATCATTTTATATTTTCATGCCAATTTCAGTTGCATTCGAACTGAGAATATTGAATTTTGCTCTGCCTACTGAGTCCTACCACTATATCCAGAGAGCCCCATTCATCTGGCTACTTTCTACTTCATTTTTCTTTTATCTTTGATCTTCTGGCAGTAGAAGCAAAAAACTTTGGAAATGTGTTTTTGCTGTTGGGAGGACATTTTCATAATTCAGTAACAGCTGCTTGCTTGTTGCAGTATGCTCATCGGAAATGTGTCCAACGGTGGTGCAACGAGAAAGGTGATATCATTTGTGAGATATGCCGCCAGGTGATTCGCATTTTATAATATGATTTTTATGTTTATCAAATGGCGTGATATTGGTTTATTAGCTTTCATTCTGGTTTCAGCAATTCAAGCCTGGTTATACAGCACCGCCTCAACTGTTACATTATGGGGGTGTTCCAATGAATTTCAGGTACTTGAGCAATATAACTTGGGCCTCCTTTTGACTAGGGTCTTTACACGATGTTTTGCCCCAAGACATTCCAATTGAAAAGTTCAAACACAGAATAGTAGACCAGTGGATGTGACCACAATGAGCAACTAAGTCACCACCTGGGCACCAATGTAGTTGCCGGTGAGGATGGCTAGAGAAAAAAAGTAAGATAGTTGCGGACACAAGGACATTGGGAATAGTGGGTTTTGTGTAGTTAATAGCATTAGAGTAATGCAACTAAATTGTGTTGATATGTAACTATACATGATAATAAGATGGTAAATGTGAGTAGAGTCAAATGTGAGAAAGTGAGGACTGCAGAAACCATTTTAAGTAATTTGACATCGGTCCATCCAAAAACCTAATGTGGAAGTGTTTAATGGGGTTTCTAGGCAATTAAATAGTAATTGCCAGTGATTTTTTAGTTAACACCCAGAAAACAGGCGATCAACTAGGAGAATGCTAAATCTTTGAGCAATCACCAGGAGCCAATTACAGTCTGGAACTGGTCACATAGGTGAATCACTTTGGTTTGATCATGTTTGTCAGGGGAAATTGGGAGATCACCAGAAGAGACCTGCATAATTCTCGATTCTTAGCAATGGTAGCAACCGACCGCGATTTTGACTATGACGACTATTCATCTTCCAGTGAAAGAAGCACAAACTGCTGTCGTGCAGTTGCTTTAATTGTAAGTGTGTCAAAATTCTAGGAATATCAACTGGACCGAAATGGAGAAGTTCTGGTTAATTGCTTACCAATTTTCATGCTACAATTTCCCTTTCATCTTACTTTTTATGCAGTTCATGGTTCTATTGGTCCTCCGCCATACTCTTCCAATCATAATCAGTGGAGCCGAGGAGAATTCATTTGCATTATTCTTAGTAAGACACAAAGATGATACATGGTTCTCCTAATAGTGGTTCATTACAATTCTTTTCGGGGGAAACACTTCTTTCATGGTGTTCTAATCCTCTTTTCCTATCAAACAGTTGTTGCTGTTGCATACTGTTGGAATACTTCTGCCAGTATATATAATGGCTCGAGCATTAATAGCAATTCAACGTCGACGGCAACAACAGGTAGCTCTCATTTTGTCATAAGATGAAGTTGTCAAAATGGATTGAATGGTTATGATGATCAATCATTCTTCTCTCCCACGCCTAAAATGATCTGAATGAGGAGACATGGAATGTCCATTGTGTTTCCTTCTTTCTTTCCTCTCTCGGTATCAAATCTTGCTTGATTTTTCCTTTGCCTGTAGCCACCCCATGAATTTTCTCTTCGTGCGTCTGAAGAAAATGTGCAGTTACAATCAGTGCCTCAGCCCCATTTCATACATGTGCATTAAACAGTTGTGCGTTATAATAAGTTTCAGGTACATATGAGCTTCCATCGATTTGTTTTCATCCTTGTAAACTGTGACATATACTAATTCTTTCTGTTTATACAATCTATAGAAACAGGCACCCACCATCGCTGTGATGCTGATGATCACCTGCATTTACATTATATGGAAAAACAGATTGGATTTAGGCCCTTCCAAGACTAGCATCAGATTCCATCAAAACAATATTGAATTGAATCTTCAGGGGCCAAAGTGCATCCTTTTCAAAGTCCAACAATTGGCAATCTTTACAACATACAGTGTGTGTACATGTTCAGTAATTTCTTCTGTTTCAAATATATAGTCAGATTCGTCTGATGTACATTAACTTATAGAAATATCTGGCACTCAAATATGCCATAATGTTACAGCAATGAAAAATATTGTGTATATATTGTTCAGAATCCAGACATGGATTGTTGTTGCAGAACAGAAAGTTGTGCTTTGATGTCTAGTCTCAGATATCATAGGGGAAACAATACCCCTTGTATTTGCATTACAGTTGATGCTACCACTGAAAATGGGATGAATTCCATGTAAAGTCACTCTCTTTTCTCTTAGATAATTACACTATCCACATGTGGGACCTACTCCAGAAGGGTGGTAGTGCCACATGTCGATCAAGCAATCCAAACTGTCGAATTTTGATGATCCAATTTGGAGTTTTGGACCGGTCATTTGTGAAATTTGGACTGATCATTGCTTTAATTAAGAAGGAATCTTAAGGGCATAAAAGAGCTCAGATAAAGTTTTTTAGCTCCTACGCTTGCCTTTTGTTTTATTTTTTAGGAAGTACATATGAAGCAGTAAGTTGTGGGGAGAAAAACTGTCTTCTGTTGAAGAGTCCAAATTTTTAAGGGCTGGACTCAAATTCTCTTAGCCCTCTCCTGTAACTCCGTCCATGCAAATGAATTTCATTCAAGAGAAACCAGAATGTTTTTCTGCCGAGCATGTTAATCAATCTGTTACGTTTATCTTTTTTTAAGAAAAAGGCCATGTCCTTTCAGACGGTGTGGCTGCCCTTGCACCTGAAATTTGCATGTGAATGGTTGAAGTTTAAATATTTTCTGTAAATCTGTTTGTAAAACAAAAATGTAATATTGCACCTAGAATATCGATCTTGCGATATATGAGATACCGCACGACCCTTTGATAGTGCATGAATAACTTAGAGCATAATCCCTTAAATAATTTTGGAGATCAGATCAGCAAGAGCTTTTTTGGGATAATTTACAAAAAAAAAAGGGTAATGGAACGTTTTCGGGTAATAACCATACTGGATCTGGATCCGTTCTGAATAACGGTTCTGGTTTTTACTCGGAACCTTTTTTTTTTTTTGTTATTGGTTTCAAACCCGGTTCCAATAAGAAAATCCAGATTTGGTTCTGAAACTAGGTCCACCTAGAGGAATAAAATTCAGTTCCAAAACCGAGTCTAATTTCTCTTTATTTTTTTACTTTTTTTTTATAATAAGTATATCATTCAACTTATAACTTTAGGTTCCAGTATTATACATACAAACATCTCAAAAAAAGTTATTTTTGAGGTATAGTTTGCAATATCAAATGCTCATGTCAGGTCCACGGGTCAGAACCTAAATTAAGTTTCGGACGTAGACCTATTTATGAATTGGAACCTAAAATTGGTTTCGAATCTAGTTTTTTGCACGTCGAAACTACCTCAGATAATCAAATACCCGTTTTAAATCCCAGTGTCCCTTTCTTTTTACTCGCTTTTCGTGATTGCCTATTTCTCTCTTTCTCTCTCCTCCCCCAACAAATCTTCTAATAATGGGCCCACTTCACCCCATTGAAATCCTCTTGTATGGTATTTTGGTCAAAATTTATTCTATTCTGTGAAATTAAACTCGTAGAACGCAAACACATTATATAAATATATTAAAAGAAAAGTGTGCATGTGGTACATTGGAAACTTTAAGCATTATCCTCATTCTTCAAAATGTAAATTACTTCAAACATGATCAATTCCACAGTGGACTCATTTTAATAGGATGTTACATTATTAATTATTTGTTTTGTACACAGTCGATCACATAGTGGGCACGCAAAATTGATGTTAGTAGTTCTTGAAGGCTGCCGTAGAATTAAAAAAAAAACCCTAAGAGATCCTATTCAATTGAAATTGAAAATTGGATGGATGCAAATATGAGCTGGATCCACTTTAAAAATACTCCCGCTATTTGTAAATGTGAATGATCAAATCCTTTTTTTTTTAGCTCCAAACGAATTTAACAATTAATCTATATATGTGGGGCCAAGGAAGCTATGAAATTCTAAAAATTAAGAGATCTTGTATTTGATATTGGATAGACGCAAAACTTGGATTGGGCCCACTTTCTATGAACGAATGAAGGAGAGGCTGATAAACTGGGTCCCACTAATTTATAAAATAAAAAGTGCACGATCAAATCTCCTTGGGTGATAATTTAGGTCTTATTTTCCACTTGTATGGGCTTTCTTCTCGTTTGAACGTTCTCGATTTCCATTTGTGTGAGCCTTCTTTTCACTTGTGTGGTTTGTCTTTTTATATATATGTAGGCTCTCGCTTGGGTCACGATCACTGTGTTAAAAAAAAAAAGTGGGATTGATAAAGATTAGTATAAAAACCACGTATGAATATCAATCCACTTGTTAAATATAGGGAAGGTCGGACTCATCATATAATAATGTCCGGACCCATGTCTGCACCCATTTTACATGGGACGTTTGACACATGCGAACTTCATCACAGTCCCACGTACATATAATCCAAACCGTTTAACATGAATCACATGCCCTCCAAGAATACATCCTTAAATTTTAGTCCAATAAGATGGGGCCACCAACCAATTTAGCATAGGATTGAAAACATGACTGGGCTACATTGCATCCTTGTTGATGTGCAATTAATCACATTTTCATCATGTGTTTAATCGGAGGGTGCAACCCACTCATTTTGAACTGAAATTTTAGAATGATATTCACCTTGAATGGTCTAGATATCTTTCATCCGGGCCTATCTAAGCATTCTAAGGAGCTCTTGTGTACTAAAAACAATCCAGAAATAAACAAAGTAATTCAATTTTCAAAATTTAAAAAGGCTTATCCATCCCCTCGCTTTCTTTACTAAAAGATAGCATATGATATTAACTTTTCTTTATACCCTCCCAAAATCATTTTTCTACACCACATGGACTATTTACATGCAATGGAGCCCACAGATTAAAATACTAACAAGAAGAGAGAAAATAAAAAACAAATAAACAAAAAGGCCATTTGGCTTTGATAGTGGGCCCTATAGACTAATGGAAAATATAGAGATCAAGTTGGCTATGATTTTTATGATAGGTGGCCATATATATTTTAAATTTTGTTATAGAATAATTTGTGGGACCCTCGTGTTAGATTGTTGCAAAGATTTGGGGCCCACTTATAGATCATACTCGGCTTTATCTTTGTTATTTTTAATCAATCTATGGTGCCCACTCAAAGCCAACTTTCTTCTTTTTCTTTTTTTCCGAGTTCGAACAATATGTGGGTCCCATTATGAAAGCCATATTTTTCTTTCTTTCCAAACTCACAATTTAGGGGGCCATTTCTATATGCTGTACTTTGCTAAAAAAAATCTTGTTTTCCTTTCGATATTATGTTGGATTAATCTGTGGGGCCCATCGTGGAGGCCAATTGACTTCAAATCCCACATTTAATTTTGAAATTGACACACAACTATGCCTAAGGACAAATATAATCAAATTAAGGTCCTAAAATCTCTACTATTTACTTGATATTCTCCTAAAATCTCCTAGCTTCTTAAAATTTCTCTCATGAGTTTCTAACTTTATCATAATTCTTTTATTATCATTTACATTTACATTTATTAATTTAAATAAATAAACATGCGAGTCCCAATGTAAAAGCCATATCTTTTTTCTTTCTAAACTCACAATTTGCCGAAGTCACTTTCATAGGCTATATTTTGCTACTTTGTCTCCTTATTTTCGTTTCAATATTTGATAAGATTAATTTGTGAGGCCATTGTGGAAGCCAATTAATTTTAAAATCCTAATTTACTTTTGAAATAGACACTCGATTTATGCCTCAATAGAGATATAATCAAATCAAGGTCCTTAAATATCTACTATTTACTTGATCTTCCTCTAAAATCTCCCAGCACCTTAAAATTTCTCTCGCGAGTTTCCACCATCATCACAAATTTTTATTATCATTTACATTTACTAACTTGACTCAATAATAAATATACAAAATCAAATAAACAATAAAATCCGAAAAACCAAAATGTCGGACTAAGTAATAGATAAAATCTTCTGAGCGTGAACAGTTTTTATATATTAATTCACTCTTTAGACCATCAATAATTCAAGCTAATTATTCTTTTATATGTTTTATTATTCATAGTCACTCTTCACCTTCTTCACTTTAATTGACCAATTATTCCATGTAATTGAGTCATTTCTTTAATATCACATATTAGATAATTCGATTGGATGATCTTACTTATTTTTTCCTTTTAAAACTTTGATTTTTGAAATTCAATTTTTTAATTCTGTTTGTATAATGAATTATATGTTAATATCTATATATTATTTATTTAAATATTTATAAATTCTTTTAATTACGATTTAAATTATTTATTTTTTATGACGCAGGCCTGGCAGTTGGCTTATACTAATAGTACACGTGTCACCTGATGCTTGTCCACTTGTTTGAACATTCCAGCGCCGAAGAATCCGTTTCTTTCAGTTTGGCGGCTATTTATAATCCTCATGATATCATTCATTCTACATTGCTATTTATTTCATTCAATCTGCTGTTCCAAAATCTCCTCTCTCTTTCTCTAGCGTTCTATTTCTATACCAACATTATTGACGACACAACTCAAAGCAGTCAAAGCAGATCAGATGGAGAAGAAGAAGAAGAAGATGCCGTTCGATCTTATGATGCTGGAGACTTGTTGCAGCGGCTGTCGATCTACTTCGGATCTCTACAGCAGCAGCTGCAAGCACATGACCCTCTGCTTCTCTTGCGGCAAAATCATGGCCCAAAACCACGACAAATGCTCCATCTGCCACTTACCCATCACTCGCTTGATTCAAGTTCCTCTCTATATCTCTCTCAATCAATCTCAATACCTATTTTTTTGTAATTAGGTCTTCTGTTTTGCTCTCTGTGTCTGTATTGGTTCAACTGGTTTGATGCATTCAGGAATACAATTTCCGGATCAGCAGTAGCAGCGACAAGAATTACCACATTGGAAAATTTGTCAGAGGCTTGCCTGATTTCTTTTGGAAGAAGTGGTCTATACATAGGGAAGGGCTTCAGGGACGCCAGATAACTGACACTTTGACGGTATATTGTTATCAAAGTTTGAATTTTGTAGAGTTATGAAATCATAATGATGTTCAGATGCAGTGGAAATTGAGATTGTACTGCTTCCACCTTTGCAGTTAGGGTATGTTTGCTAGAATGCGATTCACGATAGAATCTATTAGGATTCCTTGGAGGTATACATGAATTGGAATTAGTATTTGATTTGTTTCCTATCTTGATTGCCATCATTGATGGTCCACATATAAACTTTTTTGAGACTAATGCAAATTTTAGACATCTTTTCCCACTATTATAGTTCAAAGCTTGCTCTAGGAGAGAGGTTCCCTCTTTAAGTAGGATTGGCGGATTTACTCATTCAATGGTAGAGATTCATATACCATCTTGTATGAGAACCGCAACTAGTTCGTGCATCTTGAACGAATGGAGGCCATGGTAGGATGGTATGGGGAAAATCAACAAAGTTCAGGTTCCTTACAAGAGACTGAAGAAACCTTGGCATCCATAATTCTACAAGTTCAGGGTCCATTTGGCAATTTACTATTAAAGTGAAAGTGATGTAAAGCCTCCATTAGGAGTGAAGACATTACACTGATTGTCTTTACATCACTTTTACTATAATAGAAAATTTCCAAACTGGCCCTAAAGGATTGAAAGCATGGTCGGGATGACAAATATCATACAGATCAAAGCATGAGTTGTTCTTGAAATTCAAGTAATGCACAAGTTATTCTGTTGTAAATCTTTGAAAAAGAGGACAATGGTTATGCCAAATAAGAATCTGTTTGGATCAGTTTTAAGTCAAATAGACCCTATTTTTAGAGATGCCAAATGAGACCTGGGTCTATTTATGAGTTATTCTTGAAATTCAAGTAATACACAAGTTAGTCTGGTGGAAATCTTTCTTTCAGCAGTATACAAATGGTAGCAGTGTGTTATATCAATGGTCACCTCTGAAAAAGTCTTGAATCAAGGGTTGGTATTTGATAGGAAGATGTAGTCTTATGAAACACATGAGAGTTATTGACATGGATATGGCACTGTCATTTCCGTCATGTGTGCCGTCCAAGACTCTTTCTGCATGATATTGAGGAGAAAAAAAAAGACTCTTTCTGCATGATTTTTCATATTTGATTTTTGGATTATGCTTGTACGATATTCAGTTGGCGACACAAGTGTATTTGGTAGAAAATGTTCTTTTTGAAATGGAATTTGGTAGAAAATATCTCCTTCAAAAATTTACAAATAATTCTTGATTTTAAGTTTTAGCCAGGTTTGGGCTACTGATCCACATGTGGGAGTTAAGTACTAAAGTGATTGGGATGGATGTTACAGTAGGCAATTCTTTTATGTTCCAGAGGCAATTGTTCTGCATGATTCATTGAATTTGAGTTTTGGATTCTACTACTTGTTCTGTATTACACTTTGGAATTTGGATTCGCTGAAGAAAACCTTGTAGCTTCTTTTTCTGTATCATTTTATTTTTACATTTTCGTTATGTAACTGTTGCCATGCTTGTCAAAATGCATTTAACAGGAGGAGTATGGGAATAAGCCCTGGTTGTTGGAAGATGAGAGGGGCCGATATCAATATCAAGGTCACCTTGTGGGATCCCAGTCTGCTAATTATTACCTTCTAATCAAGCGAGGAAAGGAGCTTGTTGCTATCCCTGTTTGCTACTGGTATGTGTAGCTAACAAGTCAATATTCCAATTCATCACTGTGTATCTGATATTTCATGTAACAAAATCTTTTAATTATTGTGATACTGCTGCCACACATATAATTCAATTAGTCAAATAGGTGTACTATTTTATCTTTTGCTTCATTAGCTTTTATTTACCAGTGGGCTATAACTTACATCCTGTACATCTCCCAATTCCTTTTCCCACTAGGAAGGTAATTGAATAACTTTTCAAACACATCTGTTTTATCTGGTGTTCTCACATTCTTTGAATAAAAGATGGCCTTTGTTGACAACTACTTACTCTAAAAGCTTAAAACACCAAAAGCCCGAGCTGTTGGTGAATGACAGAACAATGTATATCAAATGGTCCTGGCAGCCCCCTGATTTGTGGCCTTCTCACATGGACAAAAACACACCAAATGACCATCGTGGACAGAAACATGTCTCCAGAGATTCAAACACACAACCCCGGTCTCTGATTTAGTGTAAGTGATTGTCAACAGCCTTCACTATAGAAAACAAAACTTAGCCCATACCATTATGGTGGCACTAGTATAACTTCATGTTCTCGTTTCTTCAAAATCTTTTTTTTACTTGAACCCACAACCTCTAGATTGCAATAGTGAGCACCTTCCACCATTCCATGGGCTCTTGTCAAATTCTTCTTTTGATCTATTCTGACAAATGAGATGTTTAGATGCTCTGTTGTACTTTTCCAAGTTCCCTATGTTCCACATGTTTTTTGGTCTAATGCAGATGTGCCTCCATTTCTGAGTTACATGAACCATGAAAGGCAACTTTTGGCCCGTTTCTGTATGCTTACTTTTGTCCATGCTAGCTTTTGGTTCTTGAATAAGTTTGGTTAGCGGACACAAAGAATGCCAGAAAACTCTTTTCTTTTTTTTTTTCACATATGCCCCTCTCATATTTTTCTTTGTCATAGTGGCTACCTTCCTGGAAAATTTTCTGGGTCTGCCACTGTATGCTCCTTCTGAACTTATTTCAGTAACATACTATGGTTTTAATAGTTTCTATTTGTTTAATTAACGTGATTCATCCCAATATATATTTTCTGACCTTTTAGAGATTTTGGTACTTGGATTTGAATCTCCCCATTGCTGCGCATAGATGATTTGGCTTGGTTGTTGTTGGTAGGTACAACTTTAACAAAGTAAGCAAATATAGGCCTCTTACATTAGAGGAAGCTGAAGAGAAGATAAAGAATCGTAGGAAGTGTGTGGAGGGGTATCAAAGAAGGTGGATGAAAGTGGCTAACAATGGAGCCGCTGCTTTTGGTGAAGTGGAGGAAATTGAAAGGTCTGATGGAGGGGTTGAAGGGGGGCACCATAGAAAAGGAAATGGTGATGACGACGAAGACACTGTTCTCTCATATAGGGGTGACATTGAAAAAGGTATGTGCCTTCCATTTGCATTTGTAAGGATAGTTCTTTTCATTAAAAGTGATGATTGTAAAAAAAAATTTCACATCTATCATTAATAATTTCACACATATGGATATGTTATTATTTTTGTTAAACAACATTCATGGTTCAGAAAACTAGCAGCAGGAAAATTTTAAAATAAGGGGAAGATGATGGAGCCCAAAGGAGAGGGGATTGTCATCTTGATGTTAGAAAAAATATTTATTTTCATTCCTATGACAATTTGCTTTCTGTAGGTATTAGGGATGGAAACAAAGCCCTTCCCCCCATGGGCTTACGGTATGAATATAATGCACCTCTAGATGGAGGACATATCTTCTTTCTCAACAAAGTTATCAGCTACTGACTCAAGTCAAAGAGTTTTCAATTTGCACATGAAGTATTTTCAATTTTCACATGAAGTCCTTGGATCCTCATTTGTAACTATACGCATTAAAGACCCAATCACTAATAACGAAAAGCTGTAATTTCAAACTAAACCGAGCTGGAACTTTTCATATGAATTTATGGCTTGTGCTTTCTTAGTCATCAATAAATCCCATGGAATCTCATAGGAGGAATTTTTATTTCGTGATTTATGAATAGTTTGAGTTTCTCCCTGAAGTTGATTATCTGAGCTTGTACTTGTTGCTCGATGCCATAGCATGTAGCAGATCCTAGTATGGTTTGCAGAATGGTTTGCCCAGGTCCAGGCTGAGTCTAGCCTACTTTGAGCTGAGCTTTTCGGCCATTGGGCTGTGACTTGGACTTGTCTTCAAGCCATTTGCTAAAGAGACTGGGCTTCCACCGGTGTAATTGTTTGAAGGCCTAGTTTGCACCTATAAATAACACACGTCTGTTACTCTTTGCCATAGAAGATTAGCAGCATGGATTGCTCAGGCCCAGACTGAGCCCAAGCCATGGGATGTGATTTGACCCAATTTTGGGTCCAGTAGTTGTGTGGCTGGGCTTCCCTACACTGACAAATAACACAGATGGATCTCAAGTCCATGACTAGATCTAGGCATGATACTAGTTGCATTAATTAAATGGTCTGGGATTGGAACAGCCTTCTGCTAGGCCCAGCTTAGTTGCAATACTACATATCATTGTTGATGTTAAAGCTTTATCACATCTTTCAGAAGTTGGCAGTTGGAAATTGCAATGTTATTTATAACCAAATATCCATTTTCAATCAAGCGTTCCATTTCTCATTTATGATGGCCCTTCAGGTGTTGATTGGGAATATGAAGAGATTTTCACTGATGATGATGAAGCTGTGGATAATGATCAATTGGAAAGAGATGATTTAGCTCCTAAGATTCCTGCTCCCCCTGGAATTGAACAGGTCTGATTTGAAGTTTTTTGTTTTTTGCTATGTTGAGCTACTGATCTGGTAGTGATACTTCCACTTAGAGGATCCACGGATTGATCCCTCAGCTGTTGGGCATGTGTGTGAGACTAATGTGCCAACACCAACTCGGCCACGAGTGTGTTGGCAAAGAAAAAGCTTTTTCCATTGGTGTTTGGAAAAGAGCTTTTGAAAAATGCATTTTGTGAGATTCTTAATTTTTGTATTTGCAGCATAAAGCATTTAGTCTTTTACATTATATTTGGAGTGGGAAATTATGCATGTTACTCTTATTTGTGCAACTTTCTAGTACTTGTGCGATGTTGGATTGGCTGGTTGGCTTTCCGAATAATCACTTCAGGCAGCCTTTGCTTGATAAGAAAAGTGGTAACTAGTCATATTTCATCCATAGTAGCATTCATAGAGGGACAAGTAAGACTGATATAATCATATGAGGAATATCATTGAGATATATCAACATATCATATATAATATATGTAATTAGTTGAATATGCTTAAGATATCAACATTACTAGGAAAAAAATTTTCTTTGTTTTCTTTAGACCTAAAATAAAATCCACAGCATCAATATTACAAGATCTGGATCTGCCACTTGAAGTTTTTTAGAAGTGATTGATTAAAAATAAAAATAATATATAAATATTTAGGTTGAAATCCATTCCCACAGTCAAAAACACCAGTTGCTTGCTGATTCCTTATTTCTCTAATAAAATCTCTCCAAAACCCAAATCTTTTTGTAAGAGGTTTCCCTATTACTGGAAAACTTCTAAATTAGAAACACCAAAAAAAGGGAAAGGAGAAAATAGAAAACGACTGAAACTAGTCATTCAGCTGTTGCTCTTCCCGTCCAGGTGAATCACCTTAGTCATGGGATTCAATGCAAGTATCAAACCAAAGGTTCATCCTTGTTCTAAGATTTATATGTAAATGGAGTTCATTGTATAAAATATAAATATGAATCTTCTTTCCCAAGGATTTGATACGAATCATGGGATTCCTATCTTGAAACCTAGCATTTTAACAACAATGGTGGGCTGGGAGGGCTTAAACTCATACACTGCTGCACACCCAACCATGTCCCTAACCACTTGAGCTACGGCCGGGGACTTACTGGCTTTTTTTGGTCTATTTCGTTTCAACTTCATATTGCAATGTTGATTTTGGATTTTATTTTTTCTTATTCTTTATCTAGGAGTTTGAGCTCATGAATGCCTGCATGATTGTCCTCTTGTATGCTCACAAATCTAAGGTCTTCCAGGAAGGATATGGTTTGATGTTCTTTGGGAACATCACACCATATATCATCCTCATATATACTAATTGTGTTTTTCATACAATATCTCTTCTTCACTTAGATAAACATGTCATTCACTATGAACTTGGTGGGGATATGGATGTGTTTCTTTTGGCAGGTATAACTTGTCTATCATCTCTGTGTTATAACATTTGGTTGATTGCTCTGTCAATAATGTTGTTTCTGACATTATCTTTTCCCCACACTATGTATGGAAGATACTAATGTGCAACAACCTTTTGATATCTGCTTGGTGTTATCCGATGGTCATTGATGGAGCACAACTTTTGTGCAATTAGAACAATTTGTTGTTTTGTTGTCTTTTTGTCAAAACTGCTCGATACATTCCTGTGCTTTAAGTGGTAACTATGAAAATTTTCCAAGGTCTGGATCCAAACTAGTTCACAAGCGCTTTGGGCCAACGTTTTCTGTCCCACTGAGTTGTCTAGGGACTTGATTTGTTCTTTCTTGTCACACTCACACTAAGTGATTGGGTTGGGTTGAACTCAATTTGGATGCCTTTAGTTGAAACTCATCAACTAATATCATGACTCAGCTTGACTTGTCCTGGTTTGGCCAAGTCGGCCAGATTGACTTTAGGGACTTTTCATCAATATATTATGAACAAATAAAGAACTGTAAATAAGCCTTAAATTGTCAAAATGATACAAGTTAAAATATATGCAAGTCGTCGTCATCAAAGCCTTGTCCCAACTCTGCTAGGTCGGTTACATGAATTATGTTTCTCCATTCCAATCTATCCTGAGCCAAATCCTCGGATAGGTTTTAATGAAATTAATGTTAAAATTACAGTTCATATGCAATCTATGTCGCTTCAAGGATGATACACATTATAAACATTTCTCATTTTTTTTTTGTTTATTATAAATGTGTAAATTCCATTTAAACAATATATATTTGTGGTAAAATATTTAAAAATTAATTTATTGTTTACCTGGTCAAGTCCTGGTCAACCCAGCCTTCTAAATGGATGAGTTTCATACTGGATCGATACCAATTTTTTTGGCTAAAGGGGAGGCTGAATTTTTAGTCTATTAAGGGGACTGGTTTAGAGTTTTATTGATGGTTGTATAAGGATTTCATCTGTGGTACGATTGTTTCAGGGACTGATATAAAGTTTGCTATAGCTCCTGTTTCAGGGATTTGTTCAAATTGTGACGGGATGGTAATTGATGGGATGTTATAGTTTGGATGTGAGTACCAAGCAACTGCTATAACAGCAAATTCAGTTGATGTTGCTTTGGCCTTTTAGATGGTTATAATTGGGTAATACGGGGATTTTCTAAAGGTAAAAGGTAGGCTGGTATAGGGCTTGGTGGTGGTTGTTTTCATGGCTGTATGTGGTGGGTTTTTCTGTATGCTGCGTGATTGTTTTAGATGGTTGTAAGTGCAGCCAACTTTTCTGCCATCACTCATGGGGACAGCTGATTGGGTGTATAACAGATGTTATGTTAGGACTGTCACAGGATTTGGGGATCAAATTGGGTTGTGAGTTGTGACAGGGTTCTATTGGGTTTTATTTTGGCTAGGGTCTAGGAGCTTTTAGCTAGATACCGAATGAACTGGGTTGGGTCTGATTTTAGGTTGATTCCATTAGGGTCTGATGGTTTTGCAAACTGACAATCTGCTGTCCCTGTTTCAGTCTGGAAATTGTGCCAAAACAGTGGGTTGGAATAGCCATTTGTTCTTATTATTATTTTTGTTCAAAACAAAGGATTCAATTTATGGTTTCTGAGTCAGGATCTTTCTGTCATCCATTTGGCCTGTGTTGCACATAGGAAAACAGCATCTTTGATATGCATGGATAAAGCAACCAACTTGCCTATAGACCTCATTGTTTTTTATTTTTTTCATAAGCAGACCCATTATTAATGGGAAAGAGTGACATTTTCAGGGAAAGAGCTAAGATTTGCACAAAGAGCCACAAACAAACTACATGAATGGATAAGAACTCTGGTAATACAAGGACAATCTTGCCTAGACTTAGTTGAGTGGTGCTTCCAAACTTCTATCATTTATGATGGCTGTGAATATTCTTTAGGGTTACTCGGTTATGTTTTTATTGGCCTTTCCTGAACAAATATTCCAAAATATCCTTCCAGCATTTTCATCAATTTCAAGATTTGGATACTCTTTTGTGCTGTGAAATCATAGAAATTCATAGGCATAGCTCACTTTGTAGTGCCTCAGATAACCATGCTGACAATTTTTTGCTGATCTTCAAGCACTTTCCTTTATATTTTCTAAACTGATCCTCGCAAACATAAGCCTTTTGATCTTCAAGCACTTTCCTTTATATTTTCTAAACTGATCCTCACAAACATAAGCCTTTTGATCTTCAAGCACTTTCCTTTATATTTTTTATACTGATCCTCGCAAACATAAGCCTTTCATCTCTTTTTTTCTTTTCTTTGTTTGAATCAATGAATGTAATACATGCTTCTTGTTCTTATGCTTTCCAAATAGTATTCTTCTCTGAAGTAGTTTTCATGCTTTTCGAGGAGTGTGACAAGTGCTGTCTCATGCAATCATTGAGATTGCTTAGCCTTTCGTATTATATGAGCTGTGGCACTTTCTCGTTAAATATTTGGAGAATGGTTAATTGTGTGGAGGGCCATGTTATTTACTCATTTTTTGTAGCATGAAGATGATGATGGCAAAGAAGTGGAGGGAAAGCTGACCCCATCTGGGAAGGAGTTGGAAAAACTGCTTGCACGAGTGGGTGGAGACAGCGATGATGGCGAAGAGGATACTCAGAGTGATACTGATGAATACACTGATGAAGACTATGATGATGATCGTGATGATGTAATTCTTATATTGTTTATTTATATTTTCCCTGTTCCATTCCCTCTAAGCTTTTGAGCACATCGTATCATGTTTCTGTGTGGCATTATAGAGAAGTTGCCATGGGAACTTAGGAACTACTTTTTGCATCATCCTTAACATTGTTGAATTGATAATGTTTATGCACTACTACTATGTGGTCAGTGTGGGTGTTGGACTTGCCTGAACCCAAATCTCAGGGTACTGAGACATGGATGATTCTCTGTTTGATTTAATTGAAACATCTTGACACGCTTTCTTAAACGCTGATGTTAATAATTTAAGTTTTTATAAAATTATAATATTTGGGGTGTGTCTAAGCTACATCTGACATGGATCACGTACCCATACCTATAGGGTGGCACGTAAAGGTGCAACTTGGGTGGGTTGTGTACTCGTGTTGGGCATTGGGCCAACCGAGGTGTGTACCAAATTGCATGTTGGTAAGTCCAACATGGGGCCTGGATGAATTCCAGGCCCAAGCCCAAGCCTGAGCAGATATTGTAGGTAAATATACATTTCACAATAGCATATACTACTTCATCATCATCATCATCAAAGCATTGTTCCAACTGTGTTGGGGTGGGCCACACGAATTATGTTTCTCCATTTTGATCTATCTTGAGTCAAATCCTCAAATAGGTTACACTTCTTCATATCTACTACTTATGCATATGCTATTTGTTATATACATAATATAAATTATATATGTAATGTGTATCCAGGCACAATTCTTTTACGCCAAAGCTAGGCCTAGGCCAGCCTTAATCTCACTTGGGCTTGAAAATTCATTCCCAAGCTTGAGAATGACCTGAAGAAAGCCCAGTTGAATTGTTTCTTCATGGGGGTTGGGCCATCTGGGTTCAGATTTGGCTCGAGCCAAGTTGCAACACAAAGTGGGCAATTTTGAGGGAATTACAAGTGACAAGAAATACCTATAAATCATGGGTTATATTATTATGTGTTTCTACTCATCATCAGTTATTCTAGAGCAAGGGTATTGCCTTTAATTTCAATGGCTCCAAAACAACTAATGCAGAGATGATGTAATGTATGTAAACTTTCAGCTCAATCATGCATTCAATTAGAGGGAATTTATGTAAACTTGAGTTAGAAGCTAAATCTGATCGATAGATTAATACTTTGGCTTGTGGAAGAATTCTTATATGTATCTATAGTGACTCACATTCTTTATGTTTTGATTTGCAGATGAATGATGATGCTTGTTTTGTCATGGTTCCAAAACAGAAGTTTGTACCAAAAGAGAAACCTGTTGAAAGTATATACTCTAAAGCAGTACCTGCAGGCATTATTGTCAAAATCCTACGTTCTGTACAATCTGTATCCCAAATCCTACAAAACACGTTGAATCTTAAGGAGAAAGATTCATATCCATGTGACGAATCCTATTTACAGGTGAATATTATGATTTGCGTGAATCTTACGATTCGATACTTATTTTTATCAAAATCTTATGATTCGAATATCCAAGAATAAGCACAGCTGATAGGTTAATGTTAATATTCTTTTTTACTTTTTTTTTATTAGCATTTCGACTTTTAGAAGATTATATAGTGATTAGTGAAATTCCATAAGAATTTTTGCGATTTTGGAAATGTTTTAGAGATAAATAAGGAACATGCACGTGACTAGAGCATTTGATGGTATGTATGATTTTTTTTTTCTACAACTATTTTTTAAATCTTTTCTTGGTATTTTCTTATGAACACTTTTCTAATTTCAAGAGACATCCGAACCATTTAAGGTTTGATGATTTAGAATTTTTTTTTAAATTCAAAGAGAACAAACATTGAATTTGTTTGTTTTCCGAATAACGTTGATATCTAAACATATTTAACTATTTCATACTATTATGCCCAGTTACGGCATGGATATGATAGGGACACGCCCCTGGGCACGGATTTTACACATAAAGAGTGAAGTATCGAATACGATACGGCATAGAATGTTGCCCATTTTGAAGTGTATCATAGATTTCACACTCATCATTTTTTATATTATAACATATTAATGTTTTTTTGGTAACAATCAATGCTTTATTAATGAAGGAATGAAAAACCACACCCAAAAAGAAAATAAAGCAGGGGGTACAAGAGAGTTATACCCCACTAAAAATTACCAGAGAAAGACTTTATCCACACCTCGTTTTGCTAGAGCATCCTCCATACTATTGTCCTACCTAACCACATGACAGAACACTATCTCTATGTGAGAAGACAACTCCTTAGTCCTTATTCTCATTGAAAATAAACTGGAATCTCCATGGCTTGGGAATGCCAAAGGGAGGAGAAGTCTAATGATCTACACTCCTTGCCTTTCTCAACCGCTTGATACACAAGCTTCCCAATTGAACATGATATCATTTGTACTGATATTGGTTAACTCCTTTCTAATGGAAGCCTACTTTGCAATCAAAAGACACTCCACCAAGATAAGAGACTCCACCGAAGATGAAGTGCCCCAAAAATTCCATTTATTCCTTTCCTTCTGCTAATGTTCTCCCTTCTGCTAATCCAAACATTGCTTTCATGACAGGACTCACAGTCACAGCCTTCAATTGACAAAGAGGAGCCTCCCACCGCTTCAAGTACTATACCTCATAAAGGTCTGGCATCAACTTCTAGAATTGGATTGATATCTTCTGCTGCACCTTTTACAGAGGATGAAATTAAGGCTGCTCTGTTGCAAATGGGTCCCATCACATCACGGGATCTTGTTGATAAATTTAATGCCCGACTGAAATCATCCGAGGTATGTTGTTAGACTATTTCTTTAGTTTTTCTGTACTTAATATTAATTAATTAAAGATGATATGTTTTGAAGATTCAAAAAAAAAAAGAAAAAAAAGATGATATGTTTCCTGTTGCATATTGTAAAGCCCATGTTTTATTAACCAGCATGAGGATTCTATTATTATAGTACTATCAATCAATATGGTAAGGTGAAAAATGTTTTTCTTGCGTTTCATGAGTTGTTGAGTTGATGGGGTTAAACTAGACGGGGACATATTTTATTTATCCCATTCAGAGAAACAGTTTTCTTGTTCTTCTAGAAATGTCAACCATATATTTTGTTTCTATTCATTAAAGTCTCAATCTCTACCAAAATCAATAGAAAATGCTGCATATGACTACTACATGAGCTGTAGGATTTTTAATCAGTTAGAGCAGCTCCAACAGAGCTGCTATTTCTCCACATGGGCAGGCAACGGTCATATATAGCATGGAAGGTTCCCTCCAACAGGTATGCCTTTTCCACCTGGCAAATGGCAGAGGACTTCTAACGCCAATTTTGGCATACCAAATGCAACACTCCAAATTTATTTCTAGCATTAAAATAATGGAGAACATGACCGTTGCATTCAAATGAATACAACCGTGCAGGTTGGGATGGTTCAACGGCTAACAGTGCAGGTTGAATCGCTGACGGCACTTTCAACGGTTAAATTTATAGTCGTTTTATGGATTTTTTTTGGATTTTCTTTTAAATTTTAATGGGTAATTAAAAATTGTGATAATTTGATAAACTCTTGAGCTTGGATGTCTATAAATTATGAGTGTTTGAAGTCTTTTTTTTCCTCATTCACACTATGGATTCTCAATTCTCTCAATTTTCTAATTTTTCTACCCAATATTCACAATCTTTCGGTGAGGCATCTGAACTCCCTACTGATGATGCTCCAAAGAAAAAGGCAGTTGGTCGAGGTGCCGGCTTCAGTATAGAAGAAGATCGTCTTCTCATCGGTGCGTGGTTGAACACCAGTCTGGATGCTGTGCATGGAAACGAGCAAAAACTTAGGGTTTTTTGGGAACGAGTGGGAGAATACTATCACAACAATAAGCAATTTCCCAGTGATCGAACAGACAAAATGTTGTCACAACGATGGCAAAAGATTCAAGCTTCTGTCAACAAATTTTGTGGATGTCTCGCCACAATTATTTCTAGAAATCAAAGTGGCACGAATGAACAAGATAAGGTAAAATTATATATATGTGTGTGTGTGAGAGAATACTTTTTTTTTTATTCTTAATTTGAGCTTACATTTAATTTTCAGATTGCAGAAGCAAAAAAAATTTACGAACATCTATATGGATCAAAATTCACCTTGGACCATGCTTGGATCTTGTTGAGGTACCAACCAAAGTGGATACAACTGCAGCAACAAGTACTAGAGAAGACATCTGTAAAAAGAGCAAAATCTTCAACTTCTGGCTACTCATCATCTTCTAATCCAAGCACTCCAATAAATATTGAGGAGGATGAGACAATTAACTATGCTTATGATCCCATGACGAGACCACCAGGCAGAAAGGCTGAGAAAAGAAAGATGAAGCAAACCACTATCAATGAGCCCACACCCGTTGCAGATCTCATCCAAAAAATGATGGATGACAAAAAGGAAAGAGATGAAAAAAAATTAGAGCTTCTTAAGCAAAAAATCGAGCAAGATGAGAAGAAGGTGAAATTAAAGCAAATACATATGGAAATGGAGATCATGAGTATGGATACGTCCAATATGTCTGAGGAGCAACAACAATACTATGCTCAAAAAAGAATTGAAATTCTGAGAGGAGGGTTAGGTGGTGGTTTCTGAATTGTATTTTATTTTAGAATTAATATGTATTTTTTATTTTAATTAATGAATTATTATTTGTTTAAATATAATATTGTACTTCAATTTTATAAAGTTGTCATTTCACTAGCCATTTTATAGCCGTTGGAGAAAACTAGCCGTTTTATAGCCGTTAGAGAAAACTAGCCGTTTTATAGCCGTTGAAATATTTCATATATACAAACCATTCTGGAAAAAATTTCTTACACTCCAACTTCTTACTTCTCTTCATCTCAAAATAGGAAAATCTTTGGTTCATCACTTCGGAGATGTCTCAAAATTATACTGATTCCTCTTCTGACACGACGGATGAGCTATGGCATACCGTCGTAAATTCCGATTCGGATGAAGAGTTGCAGATGTTGTGTAGGGCTGCTCTGGAAGAAGAAAGAGAAAACTTACGAAGGAGAACGAGAGTGCATCGTGGTTCTACTCAAGGTCACGCAGTCATCCACAGAGGACGAATCTCAGGACATCATAGGCTTTACAATGACTACTTCAGTGAAAACCCTGTCTACACTCCCTCTCAATTTCGAAGGAGGTTTCGAATGCGCAAACCTCTTTTTCTTCGAATTGTAAATGCAGTAGAAGCTCATGACCCATACTTTCGACAAAAAAGAAACTGTGCAGGCAATCTTGGTTTATCAGCTCTTCAAAAGGTCACAGCTGCGGTGAGGATGCTTGCTTATGGAGTTGCGGCGGATGCTGTGGACGATTACGTCAGGATCGCTGAAAGTACCTCTATAGAATCATTGAAAAAGTTTGTTCAAGCGATCATTGATGTTTTTGGCAACGAATATTTGAGAACACCAAATAATGCTGACATATGTAGATTGTTATCAGAAGGTGAGAGACGCGGGTTTCCTGGGATGTTGGGTAGCATAGACTGTATGCATTGGAAGTGGAAGAACTGTCCAGTTGCGTGGAAAGGCATGTATGCTCGTGGAGACCACCGCGAGCCTTCTTTGATTCTTGAAGCTGTGGCATCGTATGATCTTTGGATATGGCATGCATTTTTTGGACTACCGGGATCGCACAATGATATCAATGTGTTGGATCGATCTCCTATATTTACCGATCTCGCTGAAGGCCGAGCTCCTTCCGCCAACTACTCAATCAATGGTCATGAATATACAACTGGCTACTATCTTGCTGATGGCATATACCCATCGTGGGCGACATTTGTCAAAACAATATCATGTCCTAACGGGCCAAAGGCCACAAATTTTGCTGCAGCTCAAGAATCCGCAAGGAAGGATGTGGAGCGTGCATTTGGAGTGCTACAGGCACGTTTTGCAATTGTTCGTGGGCCTGCTCGTTTCTGGGATCGTCAAACACTTCAACATATAATGAAGGCATGCATCATAATGCATAACATGATTATCGAAGATGAACGCGATCAAAGTCTTCCACCCAATTACGATGCACGAGAGGGTGAATGCAGTGACCTTCCTGTGTCACGTGACCACACTACAGAATTTCAGGATTTCATTCAAAATCACTTGCGTATTCGTGACAAGATAACACATTCTCAACTCCAAGCCGATCTGGTGGAGCACCTGTGGCATTTCCAATGTCAATATGAAGAAGCTTGTGATTGACTATAATATTATGTAATTTGATTTTACCCTTTCAATGAAAAATGAGTTTCAAGTACAATTCGTGCATTTTTTATTTTTTAATAATTTATTACTTTAATAATATTTAAATCGTACCAAATCCCATTAAATATAAGTAAGATATATGTAATAAAGGAAATGATGATTAAATGAAAAAATAATAAAATAATAATTTGACATCTCTCTTGGAGTTGTCCAAGTGAGACTTCAAATTTACATATGCCTTTTTTGCCACATAAGCCTTCATTTTGAAAAAGACATATGAAAATTTGAAGTATCTCTTGGAGATGCTCTTAGCATGATTAACAGGCCAAAATAAAACACATGGTACTTTGAATTTCAGCACAGCATGTATGGCATTGTTGTTGGGGTCTCATTTGTGTATATGTTGTTGTTGTTTTTTTTTTTTTTTGTGTGTGTGTGTGTGTGGAAATAGGAACCTTGTTTCTTTGGGGGGGCTGTTGGTGTGACATTTTTTCCTCGCTGTGGAGGTTTTACCCATTTTCTTTGCTAGGTGCAGTGCCATTTCATAACATACATCTGTAGCAAATCACTGAGCACATCTAAACCCGAAGATAAATGCAGTTCTCTCTAACAATAATAAGTGCAGTTGCATGTTCCAGATGTTAGAGATGGTGGTGGGATATGAAAACTGACAAAATTACACATAAATCAAAATGAGAGAGGGTGGAGATGAAGAGTGAGAAACGAATTAAAAAGATCGTGTGTATGTAAGCTTGGGGTAGTGGAGAAATGGGGAAAGGAGTAGAAGGGCGAGGAAAATATGTTTTATTAGTTATCAGTTATCACACCCCAGAAGAGTAGATCTATGATTTGAGAAACATGGCTGTGTCATTTTTACTGAAGATGTTCCCGCTAAATGTCATATCATCAGTCATCACAGCTATAGAAACTTTTGATGGCTTGTGGGGTATGAGCCTACACAAACATACAGGTAAAGGGCATTTATTGAAAGGGATGGACAATCTTGGTGATAAATATTCCCTTGCAATCTCCCTCGATAATTCATGGATCTGTCCTTTGTGACGTGTGCCTACATGCACTTCTGCAAGTATGTGGACGAGTAGGAATACCATTGAAAGAGAAGATCAGTTTATTATCAAAGTCTTAGTACATCAAGTTCTATCTGAATCCTGAACTGTCTTCTATTTTAATTAAAATAAGATACAAATTCTGCCTTGTTTTTCAATGTTGCATGGTCCACCTTAGTGGTACCACACCATGTTTTCAGAAAACTGTGGTGTTAGATCTGCACACCCTCTATGGTCTAATATCAAATGTGGTTTTAATTCATAAATATTCTTTTGTTGCAGGATAAGAGTGCTTTTGCTTGTATTCTGAAGAGAATTGCTAAAAGACAAAAGATTAGTGGACTAAACTACATTGTACTGAGAGATGAATCATCACATGTGAGATTTTCTGGCGGTTCTGTTTCCTCTAACAGATATGATTTTGAGAGTGTCTTTTATCTATTTGCCCTCATTGTCTACTTGTCACCTGCAGGGGAGAAACAAAAGAAAGTCCAGTTTGACACGTGATGTCTCAAAAGAAGCTCGTTCATTTCAGAAACTGAGGTTACACTGAATTCTACTGGGATCTCTTCCTTTTTAAACTTATACAAGGAACTCTTTTATTTATGGGCCCAGATAGATGCCAGTGCCAAATATAGTAACGTTAACCCTTTGACTTTTGGGGGCTTAAAAGTCTCAACCCCCAGATAAAGTGATTTCTTTTTTTTCCTTTTTTATTTTTCTTTTTTTTGGCCCCTCTAAATCCCCTAGTTTAGTAAAGTACAAGTAAAGGTTTGCATTCTTTTTATTTAAGAGTGACTTTCACTCAAAGTTCCTTTTTTTTTATATTTTTATACAAAAAAAGGGCTATGAACAATTTTGTTGGGAGAGTTCTTGGCACTCGAGAATAAGTGTCCCTCATACTTAAGGCCAAATTCAACAATGGGTTATAACTTAGAACGAGGTGGTGGGTTCATTGATGTTCAATTCTTTCAATGAGGGTTATGGTGCAAGAGTTATCCACTGAAAGAGGAGATTATGATAAGATGAACAGAGGTTACAAGTAGCTTGACTAGCTTGATCCTCTTGTGGTACTGAGATTTGTGATATGGAATATGAAATATGAACTTTAGTATTAATTTGTGTTTCATGTCGTTGTCATTTTCAAATGAATAATTCACGAGTCCTTGTGATGTGTTGTCAATTTTGTGCTCTTTAAGGGCCTGTCTCTTTAAGGGCCCGTCTGGTTAGCCAAAAAATAGAGTAGAGTGAAGTTAAATGTGCACTAACAGTCCAAAACTTCAACTCTACCATGTTTGGATGAGTCTGTCCCAATAGATGAAGTAATGTTGTAAAGCCACATGTACTCCATTTCACTTCAACTCAAAATACTTTAATTTCCTTGAGTAAAAGTGGATTCTACTCCAAACCTTAACTTTAAAATAAGCATCCAAATGGAGTAAAGTGAGGCCTGTTTGGATAAATGTGGAGTGGAGTAAAATGAAGTGGATTTCACATGTGAAGTGGAGTGAATAGAAGTAGGTTGAAATTAAAGTAGAGTACTTTACTTCACTCCATTTGGATGCTTATTTTGAAATTAAGGTTTGGAGTAGAATCAACTTTTACTCAAGAAAATTGAAGTATTTTGAGTTGAAGTGAAATAGAGTACATGTAGTTTCACAATATTACTTCATTTACTGAGCCAAATTCATCCAAACAGGGCAGACTTGAAATTTTAAATCGTTAGGGCTCATTTAACTTCACTCTATTTCATTTTTTGGCTATCCAAATAGGCCCTAAGTGATTAAAAACCAATTACTTGAAGTCATGTGTATTGAGTTAGCGACTTTGCTCAACAACAAAAGTAAACATTACTATATTTGAGATATGATACTACTTAAATACATTAATTTGTTATTATTTTTTATTTTTCTGAATTTATTTTATTTTTATTTTTTACAATTTTTAGGACTTGCAAGGCTGTACGGGCAGCATCGACTCTTCCATACGCTGTACCTCTTTTTAGTCTTTTCTTGGGAGGATACTTTCTCCTGCCTCCTTACCTGAGTACCCGAGTGGTAAGGATTAGCAGTCCTCCCCGGACTGCCCAGAGTACGCTACCTCTTCTCTCGTATGTGCGGGCTCTTTTCTCATTTATAAGGGGTTTTTTTAATGCCTGTGGGCTCCTTTTCCATATGAGTGGGTTATCTTCCCGTGCGTGGACGGGGGCTTTCAATTGGGTCTTAGCCCCGTTTAGGTTATCTTAAAAATAAATAAATAAAAAAAAAAAAAAAAAAGGAATGAAGAGAAAGCAACTATATCCCTATTTGGCCGAACTCTAGAACAAAACGATTGAAAATGTACGAAATCTGAACCAAAACTTTTCACTAGGTTACTCTGTTCGGTCACTTGACAAACCGAGTAGTCTCGACCTCTTCGGCTGAAATGAACTGAAATTGGTACTACAATCTGAATCCATATGTAGGATATCCCCATCCCCTACCAACCCCAAATTACAACTTCAATCCAAACGGTGTATTGGCGTGAGGACCACAGTTGGCTTGACTAGGTTACTAACTCCATTCATTTTTCTCTAGTTTTCACAAAATTGAAAGCATTCCATCATGTGAGCATGATCAATATAATATATCAGGCCACACTGAGATTGAATTGTAATCTTCATCAAAGACGGTAGAAAGGGTGATTGATTTGCGACTTTGTTCTGAATGTCCATTGCTGGGTCTGGCTTTTGTCTGTGATGCGGCATCTCACAGGCTAAGTAGTAAAGTAATTTCTAAAATAGTGCCAGTAGGAATCAAATTTAAGTAGTGCATCTAATCATCTCACCCGGGCTTTCTTTGAATGTTTATTGAATTCCTTGAAATTCATGGTAAAATGAGTTCCAAGTTGCAACAGAGGATAGTCAAAGAAGGTTGAGATGTACATGGAACCGGATTTGATTTACCAGGGCCCTGGCTGGGTATTCATTTTCCATTTTGATGGGGATTATTTACATCCATTTATAGAGCGTCACTATTGTTTCTTCAATTTTAAGCACTTTCTTAGCAAAACAAACGGGTCAAGGGAAATTCTAAAGATGCAAATAAGCACCTGGGTAATCTAGTTTTCAGAGGGCACATCTGTCAAATTCCTACAGGACCCTGAGGAAATAGCATTTCCTTAAAACACAAAAGTGTTTTAAGAGTGAATGATCAAGGCTAGACGTTAAAAAGGGATCATTAAAAACTCTTCCTCATCAAGGACATGATTAACCTCCTGTCACCATCTCAAAATTATTACTAGGAATTGATGGCATCTTTTAAATCTTCACTTTTGACATTCCATTCTTCAAGGTAAAAACCCCTCCCGGGTATATCAGCAAGTAGATGCAACAATTTCTGATTTCAACTGTTTACGCCTAATTTTCTGATTTTGTATTACAGATCCATCCATGGGTTGAGAATGAATTCATTATTTTCCATTAAGATGGCTAGCCACTGGTGTGACGACTGGTCCCAGAATAAAATATACCCTGCAGAAATTGGCTCTTGCAGTATATCCCGCACCCAAATTCAGACAAGTGAGCCCACCATACGTCAAAAACGCTTTTACGAGGGATTTTTTTTTAGTACAACCTCCCGTCTTCTTTTAACTGTATGAATAATCATGGAGCCTTTCATGGGTGAATGCAAGCACTGAAATTTTAAGCTGAGCAGATGATGACAATATGACATCAAGATCCTGTTTCATGCTTTAACGATTTGATTGTAGCCTCCTTTTTCGGGCTAAGGGAAGTGCTTCCAGAACGTTTAGTGCAATTGCAATACTCAAGATAGAATACTGATCATGGTTTCAACAATGTTTTTGCAGGTCAATATTATGAAAACCAGAGTTGCAAAGAGCTCAAATTTCAAAAGATTTGATAGGAATTCATCCACAAAGTCATTCACCCTTAAGTCTCAGCTTGATTTTTTTTTATTTTTTTTTCACAATCTAGGGTATCTCCTGCCCAGCCCAGGAGGAGCCTTTAAGTCTCTGCTTGATTGCCACCAATAAAAAAAATGAATGGGAAAACAATTAAGCTACTATGTTGTGGGGATGGAAATTTGATGTTGCCAGACTTTCCGAAGGAATATCTGATGCAAGCAAGAATCAGGAGTGCGTTTTAGAATGGTGTAAATGTTAGGATAATTAAGACACTGTTCTTAGGACTGGTGTGGATCAAGAATATACTTTAAATAGGTGTGTTAATGATTAAAGAAGCATTGATTAATTTTAAGGACTTTCCCAGGAGGTTTTATTGTGGAAGGGCACACTCTTGAAAGCATCATTGCATGGGTGGTGGTTTCTAAAGAGTCCTGGATTTGGCCTACGAAGGATTTATCATTTGCAAGTTGCAACATAAGCCAATGGGAATACGACCAGTTTCGTTAGAAAAACTAGTGGAGAAGGTTGAAATGCATAGAGGACACAATATATAGTTGGTTTCATGAAGTTCCTGTTGATTTTTACGAGTGATTCATAATTTTGAGGATCATTTAGGGTTTCAGTTCCTTGTTATGCCGTTTGTACTACTGATACAATTTCCATTACCTACCCAACATGAGAGAGAAAGAGCTGTAAAATGAGAAGGTGCAGTGTCACACAGACCATCACTGATTTCTAGTAGGCAACATCAAAACAATGTTGTACAGATGTATAAAATATCTGGAAGCAAATGACATCCAAAATTTAAAATTATGAAACAAATTTACACATTTTGCAACATAAGACAAGCAAAAAGAAGTATAAAAGATATGCCTGGGAGTTTTTATAATGAAATACAGGTACACGACATTTTTTAATGTTGACACAGGTATAAAACCTAAATCTCAAAAATCAAGCTGCGCACCTTAATTATCGGCCACGCCAACTAGCTCTTGAATGAATATCAATTCCGACTCTTCCGCTGCCTGAAATGTTTGAAAAAAAGACGAAAGAATGCAAATCAACCAACTGGCCAAATATAACACCTTTCTAATTCATACTAGTGACCGTCTTTCTAACAAGCCCATAAAATGACAATTACCCTCCTACAAATCATATGTTCTTTAAAGAGTGTAGTTGGTGTGAGTACTTCCGATTCTTCTGCCGTGACCTCCAGAACCAAGCAAGTGCACCAAATGCGCAACTCGCGAGAGCAATAGCTAGTGCAGCTCCGACGGGCACTGCAACTGCATTTGTCGAAGTAGACACATCATCAGCCCCCAATTCATCACTCACGGTGACACCAATGCCCTTCTCTTTGGACATCGAAACAAGTGTTTTCCCATAATATCTAACCAAGAACTTGAAGGCTTCATCTTTGTTCCAATGGACATTAACGGTACTGCCATTTTTCCTGCTCAAAGAGAGATAACACGATGGGCAAAGTGATTTTGGAGGCCAAACTATCTTTGGATATTTAGGGTCTCCGGTTCGTACAGCAGCTTCTTCTTTCATTAGCCTCTCGTTGACACTGTTGTGCGCACCCCACAACCATAAAGCAAAGCTTTGAGTCGTATTTAAAGGAGCAGACACACTGCAGATCAACATTACAAAGCAGGAGTATTAAGAAAATGAATTAAGGAGATACTTCAAAGGTCCTAAGAAATAGGAAGGGACGTTCACAAGTTGAACTTATAGTTTCAACTTGCAAGTGATCTAGACAATAGATCTGATGACTCCCATTGTTGGGTGTGGATGGGTGTGGAGAATCTAGAAATAACCTATAATTTTCATCCACATTGGAAGATCATGGTCATCCAATCTTTGGCCTGTAAATAGACAGCTAAGAAAAAAGGGTGATCTAGAAAATGAGAAGGGAAATGAATGGATAAGACCTTCCCATCTCAAATATGTTTGGGGTCATGGCAGCCTCACAACAACTAAGATATCTTAATGCATCAGGACCCTTTTAAGTCTTCGCCCAAATAATGGTCACTTCTATATTTCAGCACTTTACCTAGAACACATAGCATAAAAATGTTGGCGACATTCCTCGCAAATGAAGAAGTTGCGAACGAATTCACATATAGCTGTGAATGCCAAATGGCTCTCACCATCTTCAACTCTTACAGTGAGTGAGTGCAGCAGAACCCACAATCCACAGCTGCAAGAGATAAAAGCAACCCAAGTGATCATAAACATCTTTAATGGGCACTACAATTGACTGTCACCCAAAGGACATATAATACATCAATACACCACATACCTAAAGCCCCTGGTTTCTTTTTTGCTACCTCGACAATATGTCTGCAACAGAATTCATAACATGATTGAAAACAAGAAGACTTTACAAACATAGATAATATCATACGAATTCTATAACACATTTTGAAATGTAAAGGATTGGCTTTGGATGTATTGTATAATTAGGGTAAATGCTAATTCATGGGGGGTTAGTGAGTGTGAGGGGTTGGATTTGTCATAGGGAGTCCCATGTGGTGGCAAAAAAGCTACCTCACACACATACATACTATATATATATATATCACATACATACTATATATATATATATATAGAGGGAGAGAGAGAGCAACTATAACATGCAAGTGCACCCCTCAGAAGATAGGGGTATAGATCTAGACATAGATTAGGATTGAATCCAATATCAATCTAATTAAATGCTCCTAGCCCTTAATTTTAAGGTTTCAACGTTTATTGGCTTTTATAGTGCAATTTTTTTGTGATTAAGAACAGTGGAGAATAACAGTTGGATCAGCATATAGATGTGCACCTATTTGTGTGGTTCTCTTTGCATGAATGGAGAGTTCCCTATATAAAAATTGCAGAGGGTCATCAAGTAGAGGGATGGAATGATCTCACCATAGCTCAGGTGCACATCCTGCCCCAGATCTACGGCCTCAAAGTTTCATTCCTTTGCTTTTGTGGTTTTTCCAGTCCAACTATGAGTAGCAGCTATGTAAGTTCCATTTGTGTATCTTTTGATGGATCATGGATGGCCAAAGTTTCCCCAAAAAGGAAGGTGTGCACCTACCTTATAGTGCAAATGGTTTGCACGAGGCCTGACTAATAAAAGCTCTCTATAAAATGAGGGTTGAGTTTGGCCAAGAAAAACTTGAAGCTTTGTCCAGGTCCATTCAGACCCTCTTCTTCTTCCTCTCCCCTCTTTAGAAGTCGAATTTGAAACGGATGACTACAACCCATTTAGGATCTGAAGCAAGATGGCAGTACCCCGCATAAACTCTCTTTTTTTGTTGTTGTCGAAAACTATCATTGATGATAAAAGCTCCGGCAGCATCCTGAAAGGATATACTCTTAATGCGGTAACCATATAGGAAAATGGGCAATGAAAAGGAAAGGCTTTCAAGGGTTGAATTTGGATCTCATTTTTGCACAGTTGGGAAGCTTCCATGGTTTGTGGTTCAGCCAAAGGTAAGAAGGTAGAAAGATGGTCTCCTCCTTCTGTTGGCAAGTTGAATTTAAAGTCAATAAGGTGGCTAGAAGCAAGCCAGGGTCAACTGGGATTGGTGGTATTCTTCACAATTTGAAAGGTCAAAGTTGGCTTGCATTTTGTAAGTCAGTTGGCCTTGGAGGCAACAATGAAGAGAGGTTTTGGCTATACTTTAAAAGCTATGAGAATTTGTTTGCAAGATTTTCAGGACTTGTTGATAGTGGAAATCAACTCTTCTAACACTATCATGGGTTCTCAGTGAAGGCAGAGAGGGCCTTGGAAATTACAATCCTACTTAATGCGATTAAAGCATCTAAGTCTCATATTAAGGTGGAATTCCATCATGTTCTTAGATCCGCAAACGAAGTGGCAGACAGCTTGCAGAATCTCTTTACTTGTATCATGTGGTTGGTTTGGTGCTGTCTCTATGTTTTTTCTGTGATTGTTTTGCTTGTTGGCCTGTTGTTTGCTCTGATTTGCGTTGGGTATAGTGCTCACATACCCTGCTTGCCTCTTTTCTCTCACACTGTAATTGTCTTCCTTTTTTTTGTTTGCCTTCCTTTACAAGCATTTAGGGGCTTCAAAGTTTTAGTCCTTCAGTAAAGTATGCTATTTTAGAATTTATTCCAGAGGAGGTAATCTATCCCACAAGTGCCAAATTAGGGTGAGTACCATAGGTTATATGGTATCATCATAGGTAGGCCCCAATACCAATTCCACTTGCTCTAGAGGTAAAGGAATTGTACATTCTCCTTAAAAGTTCCTTCATTTCAAATAGATGGGCCCCATAAAAGGCTCCGTTGCAGATAAGGAACCGTTCCTCAAAAAGTTCCATATATGATATGTACAAAAGGTAATTTCCTACTAAGAGGCATACTGCATTTAATAAGATGCAGTATATGATTATGGGTCCCACTTTGGACCATCAACAGTTAGGAGAAGAACAGAAAGGTCTAATAGTGGATTAGTGATGGTAAATAATCATCCTCGTCAGACCCTCTTTTATCTTTTTAGAATGTAATAAATCTCTATTAAAGAGAACATAATTGCATCATTGAAAAACTACCAAGCACAGATCGCCAGCATGAAAGGGAAACAAAAATGAAAATGAAAATAAAAACTTGATATCAATAACATGCCACCTAAAATGTAAAGTTTTTATCAGATTTGTGAAGAGAGCTCTTTCCAGTAAACTATGAGGAATTAAAAAATTATCATTTCAAAAAGGGAAAAACTAATAATAAATACCCTCTACTATCTCATAGAATCTCATTCGACCATGATTATTTATTATTATAGGGTCTAATGCATTATATGCCAAAAAGCATAAGGCGGCCTTACAAACAAGATTTCAGGAGTTCAAATGTAAAGTGAACCTACCCAATATCCACGAGGAACTTCTTTTCCACATATTCGGAAACTCTTAACTGCATCCTGACGAGAAATAGCAGCTTCCTGCTCACCAATTGACCAAAGATCTGAAGGCCACAGGTAATCAAAGTTCACAAGTATTTCTGCAGTTCCTTTCCTGCACCTGCACAAATTCAGTGTAAGTAGATAGATAGATAGATAGATTAATATAATATAATATAGAAAGGGAGTCCGTTGAATCAGATCAAAGGTGAAAGTGGGAGGTCTGGTCTTATTAACCTCTTAGAAGGGTGATGAGCCACCAAGAGTTGGAGGAACCTGATAAGCGCGGCTCGAGTCTCTGCCTTAATCATCTACAGAACATCCAAAGAAGACAAAAGCTGGAGATTAAAACAAATATACAAGAGCTAACATATAGATCCTAAGCCTCAAGAAATGTACAGTTTGTTAAAGCACCCAATTCCTCACAAATAGGTGAGGTTATTTAGTTTCTGGTCATTCATAGATGGACACACACACCCCACTTAAGATCGTTGAGAAAAACCAACCTTACTTACAAAGATAATACAGCAACCATTCATAGAAAAAATGAACAAAAAACAAAGCACTAAGATCATCCAAATCTGACAACTTATCTGGGGCATCCCCATCCACAATAAGGCCTATCAGTCTCAGATCAATGAACCAGATTAAAAAATATAGCAATTAAAAAAAAAAAAAGGCTCCCACAAGTATCGAAATGGTATCAGGAAACTGCCTATGTGCTGTGAGGCTCAATATGCAAGACCCTAAAATCCCACAATATCAGAACCTGATAAACCTAATTGAGCCCTACCTTGTGTTCCAAGATGATGTCAAAAGCTTCAGCTGTAGCTTCCTCAACATCATATATAGCTCTAGCAACCTTCCATCATCCATGCACAAGAATATTCAACATCAGGTAATTGAATAAATAAGTGTACTTCTAAGCAATAATTAATGTCAAATGAAGCAAAATTAGTAGAAAGAAAAATATTTTTTGAACAACAAAAGGACAATTTCTATACTGAAAGACCTGTCCAGGGTCTGACGCATTTAGCCAAAACAGATGTTCATTCTCGTATTTCTCATCGTCAAAGCTGAATGTACTGTGATGTATAAGAGAAAGGAAATGTCAAATACGATGCCAGAGTAAAAATCCACTTGAAGCTAGTAACATTTCACACATTATTACATCATACATGTGGACAAATTCACAATTACAAGAACTAACATCACCAGAATATTTATTTCTGATATTTAAGCATAGTGGAGAGTGAGACTAAAAATGCCACATTTTTGTTATAAAATAGATTAGCACCCATTCAGGAAAAGGTAGAAGAGAGCTTTTGTTCTTATCAGAGTAACACTTGAAAGACAGGTGCGGATGAATGCTTTTACATTGTTTTTTATAAGCACTTTTCATAGAACCTAGCAGCTCCAAAGTAACATACTTATTTAAAAAGTTCGTTCAACAGGTTAAAAATAGTATTGTGTTATGGTGCTACCACTAGACAAGTTTATCCACATGATACTTAAGAACTAAAGGGCAATTTAATACATGTCAATACTTGAGGTTTAATCACAGTTGCATAGGAGAAAGAGATGAAGCAGCAGATAACATATAATGGTCATTATTGGTTGACGCACCACACATTTTCCTGTAAACAACACAAATACAAAAGATTGGTTGAAAGCATATGAGGGTATTCAAATTCCTTTTTTTGAAAGTAACATAAATTCACAAATATCATCATCATCAAAGCCTTGTCCCAACTATGTTGGGGTCAGCTACACAAACTTTGTTTCTCCATTCCGATCTATCCTGGCCCACATAAATTTACAAGTATGTGACTGCATATACGAAAGGTCATCACGATGATGAGTAATAAAAGGTACAAAGAGATTGTGCCTCCAAAGAGCTTTTCACCCAAAATTGCTTTTTGATACACCGGATTCCCAACATATTGGCATCAGCATTGGTTGTATTCTCTAAGAACACAAGGGAATACGACCTCTATTAATTTCAACATTTCTCTAGCTGCACCTACACATTCTCCAGCTGTCCAAGAGATGACATTCTCCAAGTATACAATAAGCAGACCTACGAAATGGCTCTTGAACAACTTTAATCCTCTTCTATATATTCAGTTATTTTTGAAATGGTTAAAATTCTATTAATCCTCTTCTAACGTAAATCAAGAACCTTAGAAGCTATATTACAAAGGTTTGTCATCTTAGTTTTCAGTGACCATCATAACTTCCACAACATTCCACCTAAAAACTTTCAATCCAAGCCCAATCTGGGGAGGCCCATTTAGGCCCAGTCAGTGTATTGTAGAATTAGTCAAAGGATAAGATAATACTTAGTTGGTTAGCTACAGTGTAGGATCTGAGAGGGCATTCAGCCCCCATATATGTAACAGTTAGCTACAGTGTATGATCTGAGAGGGCATTCAGCCCCTATATATGTAACACACAGTCGTCCCTAAAAGGGGTACTGAATTTCACCATTTTCGTGTATTGTGCTTCAAATATACCACACTGACATGGTATCAGAGCCAAATCGATCAACTGTGATCATCTCATAAGTCATCTTCCAAGCCTTGGAAGCCAATCTGTGATCATCTGAGATCATCTTCTTCAGCCGGATCCTTTCCGATCATCCCTGATCATCTCAGATCAGGCGTGGCCCACCTGTGATCATCAGCATCACCATCTCAGCGGCTTCTTCCCTCTTGGTCGCCTGAATATTCTCCTGTTTATGAAGATTTTTCCAACATTTATTGCTCATCAGAGGTAGGTCTTCTACCTATTTTTGTGAAACTTCAGTTTTTTACACTTGTTTCCATCTCGGCCGTCCAAAATCCTAGATCTGGATTTGTTTTGATCGAGACCACTTCCAATAGTTGCGTGATTATCCTGTTCACTCATCCCACTCTCTGATCTATCAAGAGATCACCAGGTGGGGCCCATGTACTGATCCTCTCCCCTGACGACCTGGACGGTTTCTGGGTGCTGTGTTCTGAATTTTTTACGGACGTCCTGATTCTCTTCTGCTGCTATTTGCTGTCTTTACTGCTGCCTGTTCTGTTTATTTACTGCTGGTTACTACTAGTTACTGCTAGTGAGTGCAGTAATTCATCATTGCGATCTGATTTCAGTCTGCTGCTCGTTACTGTTATTACTGCTGTTCCTGCTTTCTGGTTGATCTAGTTCCTGCTTTCTGGATTGTTTACTTGTTCTGGGTACTGCTTCTGGCTATTACTGCTTTCTGGATTGATTGATTTCAGTTACTGTTAATTACTGGTACTAGTCTGCTAGACATGGATAAATCTGAAATTGCCCTGGTTAAGTTTGATGGGAAAAATTATACCTCATGGGCCTTTCAATTTCAAATTTACTTAGAAGGAAAGGAACTCTGGGCACACATTGATGGATCTGAATCTAAACCCGAGGAAGATGACAAGAAGATTTTAGCTTGGAAGACTAAAGATGCTAAAATAAAAACCTGGTTGCTGGGTGTTGACCCACATTTTATCCTCAACCTCAGACCTTGCAAAACTGCCCGTGAAATGTGGGACTATCTTAAGAAGATCTATCAACAAGGCAATGCTGCCCGCCAATTTCAATTGGAACTTGACATTTCTCAATTTACTCAAGGCACCCAGTCTATTCAAGAGTATTATAATGGGTTTCGCAGACTGTGGTCAGAATATGATGAGATTAAGTTTGCCACGGTGTCTGAAGCTCTCCTTCCTGAACTACTTTCCTTACAGCAAAGTAGCCATCGGGATCAATTTCTCATGAAACTTCGCCTGGAGTTTGAGACAGTTAGATCTAACTTGATGAGCAGGGCTTCTCTTCCCAGCCTGGATGACTGTCTTCAGGAGCTTATGCGAGAAGAACAACGTCTGGTTACTAAAACCACTCTGGAACAACAAAGATCTGCCGAGGCTCCGCTTGCCTATGTTGCTACAACCAGACCAAGGATGAAAATATCGGTATCGGCGGGCGTATCGGCCCGCCGCCAAACCGATACGAAGCGGGCGATACGTAGCGTATCGGAGATACGTATCGGCGTAGCGGTGCGATTTTAAAAAATCGCCAAAAAAATCTGAAAAAATTCCAGAAAATCCAGAAAATTGTAAAATGAAAGAAAATGTGGTTCTTTTGCAAAAGTAAGTAAGAAAAGGGGGCGTATCGGTGCCCTCAATATATGATGTCCTGTATCGCTGTATAAATAGAAAATAATAGTAATGATTAGTTTTTTCACATGTATTCATGTTTATTAGTCATGTTAACTTAAAAAGTAATGAAAAGCTCATTAAAAAAAAATTAGAACATGAAATAAAGGCATAAGAATTAAGAAGATTTAAGAGTTAGGTCATTAGTGAACATTGAACAATCAAATATCAATACTTCAGCATTCAAGGTTCAAATTCAATCAAGTGAATGAACTATGAAGTGATCAACAATCAGCATTCAGCACCAATTTAGAAATGACAAAGGGAGTAGAGAGTTAGTGAAAGAAATAGGAAATTAGGAATACCTTGATCACCACCCAAAGGGATTTGGGAGACACTTATATTCATACATTTGAACAATATGTAATGTAAACATGATGATGGTACTATTAGAGCCAAATATCAGTGTTTAATTGTTAGGGTCATTGTGGTGAGACCTAACCCTAAGCATAAAACTTTGGTGATCAAAATTAGCTTAATATGAACATAAACATTATATGTTGCATGCATTCATGATAGATCATTCAATATATGAAAAGTACTGATAAAGAGGCCGAGCCCGCGTCGGGCAGTCCGACGGGGCCGTCGACCATAAAGGCGGGGTTCGGGGCGGCAGCCCCGATTCGATTTTTTTTTTTGAACTTACGCAAGATGGACCACAAAGAGGTGAAAACCGCAACCATAGAGGGGAAGAGATGAAAGAGAAGGGTAAAAAACCCTAAAAAGTCCAAAAGGGGGGGTTTTATAAACCCCCCCCACGTGTATGGGCCGATACGGTACGTATCGGCACGTATCGGCCGATACACTAAAGTATCGGCCGATACGCACCCGTATCGGCCGATACGGGTGCGATACACCCGTAGCGCCGATACATTCTTTGTACCGTATCGGCCGATATTTTCTTCCATGAACCAGACCACCTCCCCGGGACATCAGTAAAATAAATATGGTCACTATGCAAATCAATGCAAGGCAAAAATCTGCAGATATTGTAAGGCCACTGGTCATGTTATTGAAGAATGTCGGAAGAAGGCTCGCAATTCTACTTCCCGCAACTATGTGCAGCCAGCCCCAGTTCCTAGTGCTTACACAACATCTGACTTCAGTGGTTCTATGCAATATGATTCTTCCTCACAACCTGATTCCTCCTCCCAATCTGCGTTACCAGCTTCTCTGACCCCTGAGATGGTCAAACAAATGATCATCAATGCCTTAGCATCCATGAACATTGCAGGTACTGATTCATCTCTTTCCAATACATGGTACTTAGATTCTGGAGCAAGTAACCATATGACCTCTTCACCCATAAAATTACAAAATGTTGTCCCTTACACTGGTCATCTTACTGTCCAAGCTGCAAACAGAGATCATCTTCCCATCACCTCTGTTGGTGATACCCCTGGCCCCCTACCATTAACCAATGTTTTAGTTTCTCCTCAACTTGCTACCAATTTGGTTTCTGTGGGCCAACTTGTTGAAAATAACTACAACAATGTCTCCTTTTCTTCTTCTGGTTGTGTTGTGCAGGACCAGGAGTCGAGGGCAGTGATCGCGAGGGGGCCTAAGCGTGGAAAACTTTTTCCCTTACCAGTGTCTTCCTTTCTTCAGAATAACACCTGTTTTTTCATTCAGAATAATTCTCGATTGTGGCATAATAGACTTGGTCATCCAAATGCCTCTACAATGTCTACTTTATTTCAATCCGGATTATTAAATAAACCTATTGACTCTGCTTCTTTTGATTGTGATGCTTGTAAATTAGGGAAGAGTAAAACTTTACCTTCTCCACACTCTCAAGCACGGAGCACTGCATGTTTTGACTTGATTCACAGTGATGTTTGGGGCATTGCTCCGACTCTTTCCCATAGTCATTTCAAGTATTTTGTCACCTTCATCGATGACTACAGCAGATTTACGTGGATTTATTTATTACATTCGAAGTCTGATGTTCTTAAGGCATTTACAATTTTTGTTAGCTATGTTGAAACCCAATTCTCCAAACGTATTAAGAATTTGCGCTCAGACTCAGGGGGGGAGTATGTGTCCAATGATTTTCAATCTTTTCTAAACAATAAAGGAATCATTTCTCAACGTACCTGTCCGTATACTCCACAACAAAATGGAGTCGCGGAACGGAAAAACAGACATCTCCTTGATGTAACTAGAACACTTCTGCTTGAATCATCCGTTCCCCCTCGTTTTTGGACTGAAGCTCTCACCACAGCAGTCTATCTCATAAACCGCCTTCCATCACGTACTATTGCTCATTTCACACCTTATTTTAAAATGTTTGGTCATCAACCTGTGTTTGATCACCTACATACCTTCGGATGTGTTTGTTTTGTTCATCTACCTTTCATGGAACGAACGAAACTAACCGCGCAATCTCGCAGGTGTGCGTTTTTGGGTTATGCCACTAATCAAAAAGGTTTTGTTTGTTATGATCCCATTGGTCGTCGTATCCGGGTTTCTCGAAATGTTATTTTCTTTGAAAATCAGTATTTCTTCCAAACTCACATGGACTGTCCTCAACCATGTTCGCCAGCTCTCTTACCTGGTTTCTCGGATCAAACAACCGTTACTAGGTTTAATCCTGATTTTGTATATCACCGACGGGAAAAACCTACCACTGCAGATGGCCGTCCTCCTGATCCTCCACCGACAAATGGTTCCGCACCTCCTCAAGCCTTGCGTCGCTCCTCCAGAACTTCTAAACCACCTGCACGGTATGGATTTACCCATACTTCTTTGATGACCACCCTATCCCTATCCCTAGTTCTTATTTGCAGGCTGTACAACAAGATTGTTGGAACCAGGCCATGACGGAGGAATTAGCTGCATTGGATCAGAATCACACCTGGGATATTGTGGAGTGTCCTCCAGCAGTTAAACCCATTGGTTGCAAATGGATTTACTCGATCAAACTTAAATCTGATGGGTCCTTGGATAGATACAAAGCTAGGCTTGTGGCACTCGGCAACCGACAGGAGTATGGCATTGACTATGAGGAAACGTTTGCACCTGTGGCAAAAATGACATATGTTCGGCTACTTCTTGCCATTGCTGCATCTAAATCCTGGCCATTATACCAAATGGATGTCAAAAATGCATTTCTCCATGGGGATCTGAAAGAAGAAGTCTATATGCGCATACCACAAGGCGTCCCCTCTCCCTCAAAGAGGACTGTTTGTCGCCTGCGAAAGTCGCTTTATGGTCTAAAGCAAGCTCCTCGAGTATGGTTCGAAACCTTCAAGGATCGCTTATGCAAGACTGGTTTTACTCAGAGCCCTTATGATCCATCTCTCTTTCTATGCCACACATTTACTGGTGTTACGGTGCTTCTCGTGTATGTGGACGATATCATTATCACTGGCACGGATGATGGCATGATCAAATCTCTCCAAGCTTCTCTTCGGGACTCCTTCCATATGAAGGATTTAGGCCCCTTGCATTACTTTTTGGGCTTAGAGGTGCATCAATCTTCCAAAGGTATATTTGTTAATCAACACAAATATACATCAAATCTTATTGAGCTGGCTGACCTACATGACTCTTCACCTGTTGATACGCCTGTTGAGGTCAATCTCAAGTTGAGTAAAGATGATGGCGATCTTATACCTGATCCTCATACCTACCGGCGCCTGGTGGGAAGTCTTGTCTACCTCACCATCACAAGACCTGACATATCTTATGCTGTTAATCTTGTGAGTCAGTTCATGACAGCTCCTCGCCACCTTCATTTGACAGCTGTGAAGCGCATTATCCGCTATCTGCTCAAAACTGTCCCTCGTGGTTTATATTATCCAAAGGATAATCCTCTTCATCTGACCGCTTATGCGGATGCTGACTGGGCAGGCTGTCAAGACACACTCCGTTCTACTACTGGTTGGTGCATGTACCTTGGCAACTCTCTTATTTCTTGGAAATGCAAGAAACAAGAACGTGTGTCAAGATCTTCCACGGAAGCTGAATATAGGGCGATGTCTTCTGCTTGTTCTGAGATCTTATGGCTACGGGGACTTCTTTCGGAACTCGGGTTCGCTCAAACCTCTCCTACTGCTTTGCATGCCGACAATACTGGGGCTATCCGAATCACTGAAAATCCCGTCTTCCATGAACGCACCAAACATATCGAAGTTGACTGCCATTTTATTCGAGATGAATATACGCGTGATGTCATTAGTCTACCTCATGTTCCTACAGAGTTTCAGTTTGCAGATATCTTCACGAAGGGACTTCCTAGGCCTCGACATCAATTTCTTGTCTCCAAATTGCTGCTTTATGACTCCCCGGCATCAATTTGAGGGGGGGTGTCAATCCAAGCCCAATCTGGGGAGGCCCATTTAGGCCCAGTCATTGTATTGTAGAATTAGTCAAAGGATAAGATAATACTTAGTTGGTTAGCTACAGTGTAGGATCTGAGAGGGCATTCAGCCCCCATATATGTAACAGTTAGCTACAGTGTATGATCTGAGAGGGCATTCAGCCCCTATATATGTAACACACAGTCGTCCCTAAAAGGGATACTGAATTTCACCATTTTCGTGTATTGTGCTTCAAATATACTACACTGACAAAAACTCCAAATATGAGAAAACTTAACACCATAGAAATCCTTAACACAACCCGCCCACGTGATCGCGTTTGAAAAAGCTTTTGATGCACATCTATGGGATCATCCGCCACATTATTAAATGCCCAGTTTTTTTTTTTTTTTTTAATCAAATAGACCAAATGATGGCCACTAACCAGCAATCCTAGATTAATCCTCCCCTCTTATTTTAAATAGGCAAATTGGCAGCAGTTCACTTACGAGTCATTTGCCTTTGTTGCACATGGGCTAGAAAAATGGGTTTTACATATGTACATGTTACATAAACAAATGTTGTATATGCAAATGTTAGACATGTGAAACACATTACCATGTTTGTCAATCACCATTTTTGCTTGAGTAAATGTGTACGTCCAATAGTTTAGATGAGTTTAGATGTTTTGGACATTTTTCACAAATTTCTCAAAATCTATGAAGATTTAAAATATGAAACTAAAAGTCTTGATGACTGTCATTAATATGAGAATATTGAATGGTTCGGATCATGAATTAGGGACCCAACAAAATGCAAAAAATTAGATCTATAGGTTGGATTTTTTTCACAAATTACTCAAAAACTATAAAGATTTAAGATAATCAGCTTAAATGTCTTGGGATTTATTAGTTTCATAAAAAATTGGATGGTTTGGATTACAAATATGGGGCCCAAAGGAATTAAAAAAAAGGTGGTTGATGGGATTTGATCCCATGGCCAATTGCATAACTAAATGCAATCACCATGTGAAGCATGTACTGGCAAGGATGTAAAACCGACACCGATACGCCACAAAGGATGTGAAGCATGTACTGACAAGGATATATCGGGCGTATCGGCCGACACCGATACGCCACAAAGGATTTATCGGCCGCCACGGGTTATCGCACCCGTGGCGGCCCGTATCGGCCGATACTCAAGATTATCGGCCGATACATGCGTGGCGGCCGATACGACGTGGGGGGGTTTTATGGACTTTTTAGGGTTTTTTACCCTTCTCTTTCATCTCTTCCCCTCTATGGTTGCTGTTTTCACCTCTTTGTGGTCCCAAGTGTCTCCCAAATCCCTCTCTTCAAGATATCTTGCCACCAAATCACCAACAATCCATTATTGAAAGAAATCTAAAGATTCAAAAGTCAAAACAAGATTCTTCATTAAGGTATATGTGATTTTTTTTTCAACTTTTGAGATTATCATTTATCACTCTCTAACTACTATGAATCACAACATAATGGCATCATTGTGTTGTTTTATTGTAGATCAATGCTTCCTTTTGATCTTGCATGCATATCTTTTGCTTTTTTTTTATATATTGTTATTTTTATTTTCGGATTTATGTTATTTAAAAAAAAAAAACATTATCACTTATGGAAAACTCATGAAACAACTTGAAAATAGCTTCATATTGTTAGATCTATGTTTCCCATAGATCAAATCAACACATTTTGAATGTTTATTGATTTTTCTCTATTTTTTATTTTCGGATTTATTTATTTTTTGAAATAAAAAATGTGAATACTCATGGACAACCCATGAAACCACTTGGAAATTGTTTGTAAATGATAGATCTATGTTTCCCATAGATCAATCCATCACATTTTGAATGTTTATTGACTTTTATCTATTTTTTATTTTCGGATTTATTTATTTTTTGAAAAAAAAATGTGAATACTCATGGACAACCCATGAAACCACTTGGAAATTGCTTGTAAATGATAGATCTATGTTTCCCATAGATCAATCCATCACATTTTGAATTTTTATTGATTTTTCTCTATTTTTTTTTTTCGGATTTTTTTTTTTTTTTGAAAAAAAAAATGTGAATATTCATGGACAACCCATGAAACCACTTGGAAATTGCTTGTAAATGATAGATCTATGTTTCCCATAGATCAATCCATCACATTTTGAATTTTTATTGATTTTTCTCTATTTTTTTTTTTCGGATTTTTTTTTTTTTTGAAAAAAAGAATGTGAATATTCATGGACAACCCATGAAACCACTTGGAAATTGCTTGTAAATGATAGATCTATGTTTCCCATAGATCAATCCATCACATTTTGAATTTTTATTGATTTTTCTCTATTTTTTATTTTCGGATTTATTTATTTTTTGAAAAAAAAAATGTGAATATTCATGGACAACCCATGAAACCACTTGGAAATTGCTTGTAAATGATAGATCTATGTTTCCCATAGATCAAATCAACACATTTTGAATTTTTATTGATTTTTCTCTATTTATTTTTTTCGGATTTTTTTTTTTTGAAAAAAAAAATGTGAATATTCATGGACAACCCATGAAACCACTTGGAAATTGCTTGTAAATGATAGATCTATGTTTCCCATAGATCAATCCATCACATTTTGAATTTTTATTGATTTTTCTCTATTTTTTATTTTCGGATTTATTTATTTTTTGAAAAAAAAAATATGAATATTCATGGATAACCCATGAAACCACTTGGAAATTGATTGTAAATGATAGATCTATGTTTGATCAATCCATCACATTTTGAATGTTTATTGATTTTTATCTATTTTTTTATTTTCGGATTTATTTATTTTTTAAAATAAAAATAATTTTTAATATTTGAATACCAATCAAATGTCTTGAAAATGGTTCCTATATTTGTGATATAAGTTTCCTCTAACATGTTTCTTTGTTTTTTTTAATTTTTAACATACTAGTATACTACTTGTTTATATTTATAGGCAGTCAGGTATTCAATTTCAGTCCATCTGTCTTTGCCAATTGATAAGTGAAAATGCCTCGTGATATTGATCCCGCATGGAGCTTTGGTGAGGCAGTTGAGAATAATAGGTTGAAAATCAAATGCAAGTTCTGTGGAAGAGTGACCCATGGGGGCATTACAAGATTCAAGCACCACTTGGGCCACATATCTGGCAATGTTGCTGGCTGTACCGAAGTACCGAGGGAAGTAAGAGAACAAATGAAAGCTTTGGTTGGCCAAAACAAAGCTAGAAAAGTAGAGATAAAAGAAAAGAGGCGGCAAGATGTTGATGCTGCCCGTTATGATGTATTTGGGGATGAATATTTTGATGAGGAGGAAGATATACAGATGGAAGCTGCACGCCGAAAGTCTTTGATGAGTCAACAAGAAGAATATGAACGTCGTGCATTTGCTGGAAGCAAATATTATGATGCAGGGGGCTCATCATCTACTGTGCCAAGCAGGAGCAAGGGTTTTGCGGGGTCCATACGTAGGGCATTTAGCACCCGAGAACGGGATGCTGATGTAGAAATTATCTCTACAAGAAGAGCAGTTCCTCCCCCTGTTGATCCTCTAGCACATAGAAAAGAGAGCTAAACAACCAAAAATATCAAGTGTTATGAAAGGGGTAATGAAGGCTGCAAGAGATAGATTGACCAAAGCTACAGCAAAATGGCTAATTCACAAGAACAAACCACCTACAGCAGTAGATTCCCCATATTTCCAGACTATTCTTGATGTTGCCGCCGAAGCTGGGCGGGGTATACAGGCGCCCTCCGTATATGATGTGGGCACTAAATATCTTGAAGAAGAATATAAATAAATAAAGGCTTGGGTGGAAAAATTTAGACCCATGTGGCAACAAAATGGTGTTACCATCATGTGTGACGGGTGGACCAGCGGCACCCAAACACAATTAATAAACTTTTTGGTGTATTCAGTCGCTGGGACCGTCTTTGTGAAGTCCATCGATGCATCTGAACATAGACGGACAGCCACATATATATACACTCTTATGGATAAAGTTGTAGAGAGTGTGGGAGAAGAGTATATTGTACATATTGTTACAGATAATGGCGCCAATTTCAAGGCAGCAGGTTTGAAATTAATGGAGAAGAGGACCCATTTATTCTGGACCCCATGTGCAGCACACTGCATAGATCTCATCTTGGAAGAGATTGGAAGGAAGACAAAAGTGGCTTCATTAATCAAGGCATGTAGAGGAATTACAAGATTTATATATGATCATTCATGGGTGTTAAGCTTGATGAAAAGATACACAAATAACCATGCCTTGCTGCGTCCAGGATTAACAAGGTTTGCAACCCATTTTCTGGCTATGGAAAGCCTTGTAAAGTTTAGAACGGAGCTCATTCAGATGTTTGCATCAGAAGAATGGCTTCGTTCGAGATGGGGCAATGCAACTAGTGGTCCGGAGTTTGAAGTCCCAAACCTGATGAGGGACAATAAATTTTGGAAGAAAGTGAAGAAGATATTAAAGGTTTTTGAACCTTTAGTTAAAGTGTTGCGGCTTGTAGATGGTGATGACAAGCCAACAATGGGCTTTATATATGAAGCAATGGATCGGGCAAAGCAATCCATCATGGAAAATGTTAGATATCACGAAAAATATATAAAGATTATTGATGCCTGTTGGAACGATCAGTTGCACCATCCATTGCATGCCGCAGGTAATTAATATATATCTTTGAATTTGATACTTTTTTGTTATCCTAACTAATGTATTTATTATCTTGCTTGCTCACAGTACATTCTACATATTTATAATGTAGGTTATTTTTTGAATCTCGAATTCTATTACCGCAATGTCGAACTACACACCGAAGCAATAGATACGGACTTGCGGGTAGGATTACGGGAGGTGTTGAAGAAATTGTTAGGTCCAGATGATCAAATTGATGCCATACAAGAGGTGCGTGGGTGGTTACTTAAGAGAATTTAATTATGTTGTAGGGGTTTACTGACTTATATCTAATTTTCACATTGTAGATATCTATATATACACAAAGGAGAGGAACCTTTGCTGACCCTCTTGTGATACGATCGATTGGAAAGATGCCACCTGATATGACTATGAACAAAAGACATATCCACATTGCAGATATCTTGTGATACGATCTAATTTTCTTTATTTATTTTTTGCATTTCAGCTGATTGGTGGATGAATTTTGGAGAGAGTGATCCACATCTAAGGAGTGCGGCTGTTCGCATCCTTAGTCAAACTACAACATCTTCCAACTGTGAAAGAAATTGGAGCACTTTCTCTTTGATCCACACGAAGGTCAGGAATCGGCTTACCATGCAAAAACTCAACAAGCTTGTGTATTGTCATTACAATCTGAAGTTGAGAAACAGAATTAGGGAGAGAAGGGTAAGGGATAGTCCTTATTATTGTCCAATTAATTTGGATCACATATTTAGAGAGGACGATCCCTTACTCCCATGACTAGCCGAGATAAAGGATCCACTGCTAGATTCAGATCCGGGGTTTCAGGAAACGATTCAAGAGTTGATAGGTGAGGCACCTGCAGAAGGTCAGCCACCTCAGGGAGAAGGTACCAGTAGTAGGACTAGGAGGAGTGGGAAAGAACCTGCTTCTGAGAAAGCTAGTTCTACCACAGTCTCTTCAAGTAGCCATGGTGGAGGAGATGGAGGAGGAGACAGTGGGACAGGTGGTACTAGTGAATACTATCAACATGATGAAGACGATGTCATTCCTGTAGAGGAAGTACAGGAGTTACCTCCATCTGGAAGATTTGATCCAAGCCGTGGTTATCAACGGCGCCGAAGAGATTCACCACCTGGGGCTGGAGGTAGTACTGAGCAAGGAAATATGGGTGGAGATTTTGGAGGACAACAAGCGGCATCATGGACTGATTCGTGAAACCCTAGTTACAGTGGACAAGGACCCTCACACTCACAGTATTTTGACTTTTTTCCATATGGTCAAGTACAACAAGGAGAAGAACAGTCTTCAACTTCGGGGTCCTACTCATATGGTGACTATGGTGAAACGCAATATGGTAGATATCCACCTGGACCACCACCACCTCCACCTCCTCCAAGTTCCTATGATGTGGGTGCGGCTGGCTTCTTTGGATTTGTGGATCCCAATACTCAACATTATCAAATTCAATATGGTGCCAATAGAAATGATAACACTGATGGGGATGAGGATAACCATAGCCCCTTGAATCTTGGTAGACATTCATTTTGGTGGTGATCAAGGTATTTCTAATTTCCTATTTTTTTCACTAACTCTCTACTCTCTTTGTCATTTCTAAATTGGTGTTGAATGTTGATTGTTGATCGCTTCATAGTTCATTCACTTGATTGAATTTGAACCTTGAATGCTGAAGTATTGATATTTGATTGTTCAATGTTCACTAATGACCTAACTCTTAAGTCTTCTTAATTCTTATGCCTTTATTTCATGTTCTAATTTTTTTTTAATGAGCTTTTCATTACTTTTTAGGTTAACATGACTAAGAAACATGAATACATGTGAAAAAAATAATCATTACTATTATTTTCTATTTATACAGCGATACAGGACCTCATATATTGAGGGCACCGATACGCCCCCTTTTCTTACTTACTTTTGCAAAAGAACCACATTTTCTTTCATTTTACAATTTTCTGGAATTTCTGGAATTTTCTGGATTTTCTGGAATTTTTTCAGATTTTTTTGGCGATTTTTTAAAATCGCACCACTACGCCGCTACGTATCCCTGATACGCTACGTATTGCCCGCTTCGTATCGGTTTGGCGGCGGGCCGCTACCGCTATTTTCATCCATGTGTACTGGTGACTTTTTGCAAGTGGGAGATGTGAAAAATTTAGGTGTGAAAATGACCTTATTTACACACCATTTTCAAACTTCATATATGCATCTCATACATAGATGAGCGCAAACAAACATGATGATATATAACCATTACACATATGATCATTTACAAATGTAAAGGTGTGCAAACAAACGACCCCCTTAGGACAAACAACATTGGAACCCAAACAGTTGCAAAAAGTAATCCACGCTTGTTTTGCAGAAGGACAGTGGATAGATAGGTCATGAGTGTCCTCCTTATTTAATATACAGAGGTATAGACCTTTACAATAATTTTGACACATCCGGAGATGATTGGTGGTTAGAATCTTATCTAGAGTCGTTGCACAACCAAATGTTAAATTAACTGTAAAAAATGGAACTAGCGTATGGATGACCAGAACTGAAAACAGCAATGCAAACGTTTGAGGTATAGAATAAATTGAAGGTGAAAGGCATTTCTCTTGCACAGAAAGCAATTATTTGTTCAATTATGAAAAATGCCAATGAGTAGAGAAGAGTTAAGCAATCAAAGAAAAAACTACTTGCAGCACAAAATCGCCTTACCTACTCCATAAAAATTAAACATGGAAAAAAAAACCTATTTAGTAAATGGGAAATAACATTGCCTGCTCATTTGTTGATTAATCCAATTAAGCAAGCGATCAGCTGTTCGTCCATCATCAATAGACTTTATATCGCCCTTGTCTTGTCTAGGTTCCCATCTACCAGAAGCAAATTTAGAAGGAGGACCCCAAAGCAGCATAGGATAATGACCAACTGAAAATCTATCACAAAGCTTTGTATTTATCTGTGCTGCCACACATGCAAAGTAGAGAGGAGCAAATCAGCAACGCATACTTCTAGATAAATGAGACCAATTGTGCTAGCACAACAAAGGAACAACTGGGACGTAATCAAATAGGCGGAGAATGTAGAGTAGTGCCAATCATGAAATCATTTGCAAGGTGAAAAAAAGACAGATGGAAACCATGGAAAATATTCATTAAGAAATGGCAGGGCCTTAAAAAAGGATAAAAGTTGCATTCTTGTGGAAAGTAGAAACATCAATGACCTCTAACAAACTCAGTTTTCTAGCTAATATGAAGATAGCAACATAACCTTTGAAGTTGCATTGTCCATCAAATTCAGCCCTATAATAGTGGAAAAATGGAATTAACCATTGATAGCAATAGTTAAATATGAGTCAACTGTCAAACATGGTAAGTGTGACTCTTGAGAATTGAGAGGTTTAAAATGGGCAAACAGAAATATTATCTAACAGCTTATGTGTACGGACAATGGAATTTAAAGATAGCCAAATTGAGCCCCCCAATCCCCCAATCCTCTTTAATAGAACATATAGTGTATCGAGTCCTATTATAACTTCAAATGGGTTTTCCTTCCCCGGTTTTTGCTCAGAAAAGGTGTGGGAGACATCTACGAAGGTTTTGACGACACTTTTGGAGATAAAACACCTTTTCTCATAACATACAAGTAATTGATACATATGTCCTATCAACCATGCGGCCATGGTTGGGCACTTACCACCTATAACTATTAAAATTCATTAAAAACAATGAATCATCCAATTCTCCAATTAAGAGAATGTTTTCTCATTTTTTTATAGAGTTTTTATTATTTTTGTTTACAACTTTCTGCTTTTAATTGGGTTTGGTTGTGACATCATCCAACTCACCCAGTCATACCAAACTTGGCCATTATGAGTCAACTTCAGGATAACTGATTGGCTACATTGGGCATGGACATGCCCAAAACATCTCAAACAAGTCTTTCTTAATTTACCACCTCCATACTACCTCTACCAAATGCACTCACTTCTGATTCTATCTTTCCTAGTTTTACCACACCATCTCAAAATTCTCATCTCTACTACACTCATTTTTTTACATTTGATGCTTCCTAATTGGCCAACATTCTGCTATGCTAATATATAGTTCGCAATTATCAATCAAAAATTAGTTGAGTGCCAATTCACGAGAGGCAATGAGTGTCATTAGATTAGATTGATCATTAGGTGGGCCCCACCATCAAAAAGAGGTAAAGGAACTTATAAGTTTCCACACAAGCTTATTTGAGAATTTGCCTGTTGTCAATAGATTTTCAAGGCTCAGAGTAAGAGATAATGGATGGGTGGTATGGTAGTATCAGATGAAGGTTTGAGTTTGCTTGAGATATAAATTCACAGACAGACAGACATATAAATGCATACATATATAGGAATGACACGGTAAACATGCTACATGATACAAAAAATTTCTCCAAGAACATTTACTGCTTTAGAATGGCTCGTAGATAAAAACGAAACAGAAAAAATATATCTCTAACGCATGGAGAGGAGATAAGTTGCGTTCTTGTATACATAGAATGATGACATTTTTATGTGTTCGTATCAACTCCAGATTAAAAACAAAATTTAATGCATTATAATCAATTCAAAAACAAAAATTCATATTGACCATTGCATATCAAAAGGAATTCTTTAAAGGAGCCAGCTCTCCTAAGCTCAAGCTTAGGATAAGGTAAGCTCAAGTGTGTGGTGGGGCCCACCTGGGGACCCACATGGGGATGGGGGTGGGGGGGATTTCAAGGACTCCCTTGGATCTTCCTCTCTACAAAAAATCAGCCCCAAATGAGATTTATATCATCTCCATATGGGCCTAAAAGTTTAATGGTCAATGGTCCATTTGGATTGATACATAGTTAATCCAACGGTCAAATAAATTTGGATCTGATCGAAAGTTGGTGGACATGTGTAATTTAAGGAAGTCATGTGTTTGGTCCATTTGGATGAACCAAAGGTGGGCCCCACAAGCATGAGCTTACGAAAAAATTTTCCTAAGCTTGAGCTTAGGAGAGCCTTGCTCTTCTTTAAATTAAACAAAAAGTTCAAACACTGATCAAAGTTGATATACCTTCAAAGCACAATCTACCCTTGTCATGAGTACAATCCCAGGATGAACTGCATGAGGACCATTGAAAATCGTTGCAACCTTTTCATAATGAGGCTGCATATGTAATGCTCAAACAAGAACAACATTAGACAACTGAATGCATTACGAGCTATTGTTATGACAATAAGCATAAAAATACCTTATAATTTCTACATGCAGGACACCTGCAAAACACATCAAAAGATCAACATAGGATTAATTCTTTTTCTACCAGTGAACACATTAATTCTTTGAAGTTCAAACGACAAATGAACACATAACCACACAAAGTAAACATGAGGTTGTGAGCCCACACATGATGACAGGAAGAATAAAAGGGCAGCCCAGTGCACGAGGTCCCACCACTGCGGGGTCTGGGGAGGGTCAGATGTACACAGCCTTAACCCCCATAAGCTGGTAGGCTGTTTCCACGTTTCGAACCCATGACGCCCAGATCACAATGGAGCAACCTTACCATTGCGCCAAGGCCCGCCCTCATGATGACGGAAAGAATATTAAGAAAAAATACCATCATTTACTACATAGATTAATTCAAACAACAAATGACAATCCTGTAACAATGAAAATATAAGTAACAGTTTCAGGAGTACTTCAATGACCTAGCAGGAAATCAAATTACAAAAGGGGAACAGGGAAAAGGAAAAAAAAAAAAATTGTGTGTGTGTGCGCGCGGGGTGGGTGGGTGGGTGGGGGGGGGGGGTTGGGGGTGTGTGGTTTGTGGGTGTGGGTGTGGGTACGAAACACATGTGCACTCCAAAGTCCAAAAGGAGGAACTTCAGGTGCTGAGAGAACTCGTCCCCACTTTAAATGTGAGCAGCAGAATTCTCCATACCTCAATACTAAGGGTGGTGATTTAGTGGCAGCAATGACAAAAGAAAATGCCAAGTACCACACACCAAATGCATAGCTTTTTCGATGTTTATTCAGATCGCCATGGATACCTATCCAATAGCGATTCCTCTTTTTTTTTTTTTCCCTTTTCAAAAGAGAAACTTCTGTATGAAGAGTTTCAACAATCAAGAATCACCTTTAATAATCAGATTTTAAATTCCCTTTGTTCGACATAATTTCACCCTTTTAAGGAGAACATGTAACCCGGCTTTTAATGGATTAGATGTGTCTGCATCATCCATATAGGCTTCCCCAATTGTCATGAACAATGCCTCCAATACCTGCTGTCGCTGCAAATGCACTGACCCATCAAAGTTGAGCTATAAGCCTTCTGCGGCAGGAATCTTCCAATCCAGGGATCACCCTGTGTGCATGGCTGGCTATTTACAGATGTAAACTACATTCCACTCATAGATGGAACGACATGATGTTTGGATAATAGAAGGCGGGAAGATAGGACGAAAATTAAAACTGTAGTCATTGTCCATCTTCCAATTGAACCAGACTTCAATGGTACCTAGTCACTTATAATCTGATGAGGACACAGACCAGAAATATTGTCAGAAGGAGGTCTACTTGTAGGGTTTACGAACAAAATAGGGCAATTTAACCCATATCACCACTGCAACTGGGCAATTAAGAAACATGGGGTCGAATTTTTCCAGCTGGGATCTACATAGGTGACAGGACACAGAAGGGATCTATTAAGGGTAAAACCTGGTTAAGGTAATCCCTCTTGGAAAGTTGACCAAGGAAAAGTCTCCATAGAAGAAATATAACTTCTGAAGGGATTTCCGTTTTCCCCATTTTCTTCCACTGGTATTGAACCTAAATCAATCTTGGCTAAGTGGATTGATAAATTGCTTTAACGGAGCAAATGCCAGCTGGTTGAAACCCAACCCCCACCCCCAAAACAGCGGACAACATGAGTCATGACCCTCCAAAGGGATTCCAATAATTTCGATGGAATCATCTATATTGGGGTGTTTTTTTTTTTTTTTGAACGGTATAAAAAAAATTTTGGAACCCAACGATCACTAAAAATATTTATCTATTTACCGTCCCCCACCAACCACGTCAAGTTTTGGAAAAATAATCTCTGTACTTAAGAAGCTTTCTCCATAAAGGTGAGGTCATGATAATGTTGATTGCAGTTCCACAAGGTGGCACACCAGAGATATTTTTGGGTGAAAAGTCGGACCCATAAGGCCTACGGGTTTTGAAGGAAATGCCAGATCATATGAGCCATGAAGGCCTTAGATCAGTTATCCATACCCTTAATGGCAAGACCTCCATCCAGCATAGGAAGAGTAACTACCCCAAAAGATATTGGTAAAAAGTTACTTCTACCTGATGCCAAAACAATTCCCATAGGAAACTTGTTTGAAGCAAAGTAATCTGCTTCTGAAATTTACTTAAAATGATTCATCCAGTAGATTGGAATAGCACTTGTAACAGCCTGGATCAACATTTTTCTACCAGCCGGTGACAAATTTTGTTCCTTTCCAAACCAATATTAGATGATGAATCTTCATTATGATTCTCTAAATATCAAAATGCGGCCTTTTAGAGAATTGTAACGTGGACCGCAATTATAGAACCCAAGTTGTCGTGTTCTGTATTATACTCAAATCAAATGTATCCTTAATACTGTTAACTGATTGGCCTTGTGTAACCTTAAAAAAGCATTAATTGAGATTTCTGACCATTAGGCCTCTGTCCTCCTCCTTTTGCTTAACTTTAAAAAATTGCCTTATTTATAGCCTTGATGGATTTACTGGAAGCAGAAAGAAATAGAAGCATATCATTTGGATATTGGAGCAATCCTATTTCGGCTGAAATCCCAGCCTGTGCAGATTTGTGGCAAATTGAAATGATCCAATACATTAAAAACCAAACACAAAATCAGCTGAAAGCTCGATCTCGGGAGCCAGTTCCAAATGCATATAATCCTTGAGTTCCGTATCCACACCACCATGAATATATTCCGATCCAATGGTGATTCGATAGGCATGAAGCAGTGCCTCGATCCAACAAAGAAGTACAAAATCACAGCTTTTCAAAAGCAACTAACACAAGCAGACAAAAAAAGAAAAAGAAATCTCCAACCGATCAAAAACTGCTCAAGAACTCAGCTCACAAAACAAGATGGGAAATCTCTCATATGAAAACATCAAAACAGGAAAACTCGATCTACTTACCAGTGAGCGAAGAACTCCACGATCGCAAAAGGAATCGAAGACTCTCTGAGAAATGGATCGAAGTTGGAGCTGTTCAGTTCAACAGCTACATCAGGGAGATCGGTGTCGGTGATCTCTCGCAGGATCGAACGGCCGGGATTTCTCGAGATCCCGATGCTGATTGAGAAAGAAAGATCGAAACTTGCAAGGAGGAGAAGAAGAATACGGATTGGAGACATCGAGAGAGAGAAAGAGAGATGCAGAAATCCGACTTTTGAGATTCAATATTAGGATACGATTAGGGTTTTGGAAAGCACCATGTCCGAAACCGTAATGAAGTCGATCTTGAGATCTGTTCGTTCTCTCTATTCAAAAAACCAAAAGATATTTTTGGATCTTCGATCGAACAAGGAGAAGATTTGTCTATTAGATGAGGTGCCTAATGCCTCTCAAGCATTGGGCAGTCTCCGATTCTGAAATCCAACGAGTCTCGAAAAATAACGTAACGAGTTGCCAATCGCCATTAAAGTCGATCTGCAGGCCCCACGTTGGACGATAAATCGTACATTGTCGGCCCACAGAAAGTGGATCATCGAGAAAGATGGTTGTGATCAGATGATCACGACCGTCAATAGATAGTGGCAATGAAATTTACAAAATTGAAAATCGTGAGACTGAAGCATTCTCCCAGAAAAGTTATTTTAAACTATAAAGGGAAAGGGAAATATTATATACAATACAATGGGAATGGGGGAAGACGTTTCAGACCATTCAATGCTGGAGATTTTAGGGCTGGTCATTTTTTACTAGGACTCACATAGATGAATAGCAATAAGGTGGATGGGGTCCGCATGGGATGCAATGATCTTAGCCACTGACATTAGCTTCTCATAGGTTAATGGCCATTTAGTGCAAATTTATTGTGTTAAGATCCAATGATGACTATTTATTTATTTATTTATTTATTTTTGCTCGATTAGGCTAATGGCCAGGACATAGAAAATAATGGGCTCCCATCAAGATTCGAAACCTGATCAGTTGATGACTTGTTTTAGATTAATTGTAGAATTAAAATTCTGTATCGATTGATCTCATTCTCACCTAGGTCTAGCTTGTAAACAAGAATAGGATGACAACAAAAGGAAGTTTTAGAGATATTGCTAATTTAATTAAAATTAATATATATATGAGCATGTAATAAAGATAAAACAAGGCATTCTTTCTTTTGATAAATGGTGAATATTTCTTCTTACCATGTTCTTCTCTATAGTTTTCGGGTTTGTTTGGTAAATCTTATCTGTTTGAAATAGATCTGACTCAAATAGCCTGTGTAAAATAGATCTATTTCAAATAGATGATTTTACAAATAGACCGTTTGGTAATACATGAAGAATATCTTATTCAAGTAGATCTATTTGATAAAACTTGTTCAGTAAACATACAAAGAAGGGCTTATTACTAGGGCATTTCTTGTCTTCTTTTTTTTTAAGTCAATTTATGATAGAAATTCAATTAGACATCCATTATAAATTATTTTTAAATTCAATCTGGCCATGTTTTAAGTGTCCTACAACATTTCAACTTAACCATATAAATCTCCTCTTCTAACTTACACTGGGAACCATAGTTTGTGTACACTATCCAATGAATTACTGGAGCATATGGGTTGGGCTAGGTTAAGGAAAAGCTTGCTCGAGTTTGAAGTCCCACTGGTTAGTAGTTGGCCAAATATTAAAACTTGGATTTAGTTCCTGAAGTATATTTTGGGTTCAATGCCTTATAAAATATTGAGCCATAAGTGTTAATTATATTGGGCCAGGTCAAGCCTTCTGTTAGGAGCCTTTGCCTCAACCTTCTAGTATTGAGTAGAGAATTGGGCCTCGACCAGTCTAGGCCTGGCCTGTTTAACACATGATCACTCCAAGATTGAAAATAAACTTCAATTTGAATGGTTCAGATTATAAGAAATAGACATATCTGAAGATTATTTATCACCAAAGTTTCTCATGAAGCCATTTACCAAAGATCCAGACCCATAAATGCAAGAGCAAAATAAAAATATTTTCCCTAAAAAATACAAATACAAATGCAACATGTTTCCTTCCAAACAATCAAATAATACAAGTTCCTCTATCTTTTACCAAGAAATGTACAAGCCCATCTACACGGCGAAGAGGAAGAAGGGAAATAGAAAGATGAGAGAGACAAATGAGACAGATGGAGTTACAGAGGGAATAGAAGTGGAGGTGGAGTTGATGATGGAAATTGCCCCTCCTGCTCGTAAGACCTCTAAGACCTCTAAGACCCATGTGTGAAAAATAGTGTTAGGTGAGATATTGGTATATATTAATGTATATAGCTGAGAAAAATAGTGTTGGGTGTGCAAATCCACTTAAATGAGGATTCTCAAATCTCGTGGGGGATGGTCAGATCTGAAAATCCTAAAAACTGAAAATTTTCATTCGATCAAATCCTCAGGAATTTATAATTGTCAAACATGGATTTACCACAACTTTAGGAGAGTAATGCTAGTTGTAAGAAGGAAACTGGTTTTCCTCTTTGTTTGTTTTTAATTTTCATTTTTTTCAATGGCCCGTACATAGTTCTGAACTCTTATACGGCATTAGTGTTTGAGGAAAATTTAACCGTTTTTGTTGATCATACATATTGTTTCATATTTAGAAGAAATGAAGGTATATAGTCCTACCGGGGATCCAAAGCGAAGGAAGGACCTTGGCCCCGCGCACGTATTTTCTACCTCTAATAAGTGCTCCACGTTTGAATTGGGTTTCTTCACGAGTTTTGCTTGTAAATGATGGTGAAATGCTATATTACATCTTAGCCACTTAAGACATACTTGAGGAAGTTGATTTATTTTAAGGGATTAGTTATCCCATTGATAAATGGCATATTAAATCTGACTACAACAATATTGATGCGCTTTTAGAGAGAGTGTGACGCACACTGCCCCCATTAACATTACTGCGCTAGGTGTTTATGACATATATCATAGATAATAAAAGGGACAATTACAACAAAAAAAAAACCCGAACATTTAGGGTTTAGGGTTCCGGACTCCTTCTGAGTCTTTTGGGATATTTAAATACTTATTTGGTAATTATCCCATTTGTCCCATTTGGTTAAAGAAAAAACTGTGGCCTTTTGGTTAGTGTGCCATTTTACACAAAATAAAATGCTGGAGTAGGTGTATCGACAAGGCCAGCTACAAAACACGTCCAATTTGAAATTCATCAGACTCTTTAACTCACCTTTTCCTGAGTTCTCAAAACATACAGGTTCACAACCCTAATAAACTAGCGACCGAAACCCAAATTTAACTGTAAAACTGATCAATGTAATGCAAACAAACATATCACCTTTTTTTTTTTTCCTTGGTCATTAGGTTGCAACACTGCCTAGCACAATAGTTGATCAAACCTCAAAACCCTAGATCTAATTTTGCTTAATTTGCTGTCAGATTTATGTCATCAACACTTATTTAGTTACTTTTTTTTTTTTGTAAAAGAACCTAGTCAGTTGCTTAGTGGAGTGAAAAAGAAGTAAATTATGTGAGGCCCCACCCCTTGTGGGCCCTCAATTTGAATTGAATACTATTTAATAGAGTATATTATCTAATTATACTAATTAATGGGTTAGTAAGGGTAATTATATATTTCCTAAGTTTTAGTTAGATTAGCATAGTTGAGTTAGTAATAGAGTTAGTAGGGAGTCTTTTGCAATTTCTAGGGTTAGTTAGTGAGTAGAGACCCTAGCTAATATTAGTATTTTCCATAGGGGGGGTAACCATTAAAGATCTTCTAGAACCTTCCCCCAAAGACCTAAATGCCCTCTACCCTAACCCTAATCCTATACAAGCTAGAAGGGTATTTCAGTCCTTAGCCAAACCCCTAACTTATAAATACAACACATTTCCCATACTAAACCTTAGCTACTATTCATCTTCTCCATTTCCCCTCTCCTTTATCTCTTCTAGACCTAAGTTTTGAGTTGGTTTTGTGCTTGAGAAGTCCCTAGGGCTGGGATTCTTCTTATTGGATTGACTCTCTCTCTCTACAACCTTCCATTCCAAACAAGGCAATGGCAATATACTTATTTAACATAGAATATATGTTTCTATTCCTTTGATTCTGTATTTTCAATTCAGTTGATATCCATGTGCTAGATATACCTATGAGCTTAGTCTTGATGGACTGTTGGCATTGATGGATGGGATTTACCCATTTGGAAGATCAATGGCCCGTTTAGTGTTGGATGGTAGTACATTGAAGTGTTTTTATGCTTTCTATTGATTTGGTGATGTTTGAGCGAGATTGGAGGAGTTTTAGTTGAAAAATGGGTTGAAGGAGATGAAACCCAGAAATCTGGTTTTCTGCAAGTTTACGTGTCGACCGAGCACACTAAAACCTGAGAAAAAGCAAGTCTCAGTTATTTTCCTGCAGAACTGACAATTCAGTGTGCGCGGTCGACCGAGCCATGCTCCAGGTCGACCGAGCACACAGGTTCTGTAGAAATAACTGGGAGTTGGATTTTTCCCTCATATCCAGAAATTCAGTGTGCGCAGTCGACCGAGCCCTGCTTCGGGTCAACCGAGCACATAGGACCTGCAGTAGAAATGGCTGAGAGCTGGGACATCAAATTTCCAAGATTTCAGTGCACTCGGTCGACCGCCCAGGCCAGGAGGTCGACCGAGCACACATGAAGTCCCTGAGATCAGGACTTGCCTGCCAGGTGCCTGACCCAATTTTCTCAGTGTACTCCATCGACCGACCAGGCCAGGAGGTCGATCGAGCACATTGCACAAGGTCGACCTGGGGGTCAACATCCAGTATACTCGGTCGACTGAGCCCTGTGCCAGGTCGACCGAGGACACTGTGTACAGTGATTTTCCAGTTTTCAGTATTTTGAGGTTGTGATCATTTGTGGGGCTCATTGACCATCCAAATGGACTTCTATTGATGTGTCAAGCTCGAGTCAATGGTGTGGCTCAACCTTGACTCGTGGGGACCACCAAGTAGGGTTTTGGTTGATTAATCTACGATGATTCGACCTTTAAATGTAGTCGATGATGCCCGTAACCTCAGGAGCACCAAACATTGTATCCTTTGGCATCTGAGACTTCATTTAGAGATCAAATTACCTGAGATGGACCTGGACCTAAATGTGGTCCATTACCTAGGTTGGACTATTGGCATTTCCCTATTGATTCGCATACTTGGAGTTCATACTTCACTTAATTATTTCTATCACTCTTATGTCTTTACTATAGCTGATAACTGTTAATTAAAGGGAAATGTACGACCTGAACCTAGAATATCTTAGAGGTAACCCGATGGTGTGATTGGGAGAACACTGATCCGTGTCTGTGGCTAGGCGGATTCTTTATGGCCTAAGTATGGATGTGTTATACCATTAGAATTGGAGAGGTGTATTGTATTAGACTTATAACTCACTTTGGATGAAAATGAACTGTTTATCAGTGGAAATGGATTTGTTACCTCGTTTGGACTGTTTTAGACCAGGCCATGTGTTTGGTGGGCCTTGGTATGGATCCAACGAGCGGGCTTGGACTTAGATTGTAATCCATGGACTGATTTGATATTGGAACCTCTTAGAGACATTGTTAGAACCTTATTCACGCAAGACAAAGCCTAGATAGACACAGACCTTTAGAGTTTCCTCGAGTCGGCTTAGACATTCACTCAGTTGATTTAAGCTCAGCCTTTGGACTGATCATCACTGGTAGGAGCTATTATGAGTATTGAGTGAGCTATCACGATGAGCTATGTTTTAAACGGACGATGTGATACCGAATCCAGTCTCCCTGAGTGATGAGTGTGGTGAGACTGTTGAGTGATTTGCGGTGTTAGTAATCCCCAGCACTGGTGAGATTCCCCGCCGCGACTGTGTTCAGTATGGGAGGGCCGCGGCATAATATCTCGTGGTATCCAGCTCGTGTGAATGTGCCATATTGTATTAGACTAGATGTTACATATTGTCCTGATTCTATATATTTATTTGCTCAACTGCCTAGATCATGTTTTTTGATATTCTTTAACTATGTACCTGTCTTTACTCTTTTGATATATATGTCTTATGTTACTTGTATACTGTGACTTGTCAGATCTTTAGATCTGACCCATTTTTGGTGCTTAAGTCTTGACCCCGAGTACAAGAACGATGCGCTTGCGCTCGTAGAGGCGCATGTAGCCGGAGATTACGTATAGTCCGGCCGACCACGATGTCGAGCCGGAGGGTGGAGAGCCACTACCTGGGCTTTGAGCGTTCATCTTATTTGGGTTTTTGAGCGATTTTGTAGTGAGCTGGGTAGCAGTCAAAAATATAATTAATCTTTTATCTTAACAATTGATACATTTAAACTAGACTACAGTTCTGCTCATTTTTTATATATCACGATACATATTGCTTCCCTTTTACTTCTTATGCTTCTGCAACTTAACCATTGTTATTATATTGTTCAAAAGTTTTAAATTGGACCTCACTGCGGACCTTCGATCTTGGAAGTTCTTGAATTTTCCGGGAAGTAGCGCACCAACTTCGGATATTCTGACGACTTTCTCGGTATCCGGAATTGGGGTGTTACAAATTCAATATGCCACTCCATGGCAATTGAAAGAGATGACAAATTGAGTAAATAAACAACCCACGCCTTCTAACTCTCGAGTTGATTGTCATAGTTGGTTGGAAGTCTTTCTTCACGCATGTAAATTCATGATTTATGTTCAGCCCCTCACCAGCTGAGCTAGCCGCCAAGGAGGTCACCCCTCTGAAATATACAGTTATTATATTGGAAAGAAAAACAAGATGAAGAAAGGAACTCAACACATATATAGAGAGCAATATCAAACTTAAAATCTTAGAAAGCCCACCATTATCAAGCATGACTTACGATTTATGAAAGCAACTAGACGATGACACTGACAATGTTCCATGCCAACCAGTAGGTACCTATGACCGACCATAGACACTCATAACGAAAACCAACAATGATAAAAGACTTGGTTCGGACAAAGAAACACAAGACTAGAAATCTTCCACACCACAGCAATCCAAGGAAAGACACCAACAGAAACTAAAAGAGTTTCATGATAAGATGTGATCCATCTTACTCCTCTACTGATTCAGACTCAGCACTTTGAAGCCATTCTATGAAGGGTTTCTTGTTCTTTCAAATCTGTGAGTTCTTGCCTTGCTTGCTTGCAATGCCTTCCTTGAACCAGCGCACTATGTGCTCTTCCTCTAATACATCACCATCATAGAGGACTTTGATGACTAGAGCCACCTCTTTCGTTGCACCAGTACCTGACTTGCTGCAGAAGGCCTCTATCGCATTGAGCAGATACATATGTGACTGATCATCCTGCATGGCAGTGGCAAGGTAATTCTTCTTCTTGCCCACCTCTTTGGCAAACCCTTTCTCAACACCCTCAAATAGGGCCTCAAAAAGGGCATTCATGATGGATTTTGTGTTTAAAAAAATCCTAAAGGTGGTTTTTGTGAAGTTGTTTTGTCCTTGTTTACTTTATGGGTTGTGTAGACTTTTGGAATCAACACATCCCACATTGCTCAAGTTCAACTTTTGAGGTGGGTTTATATGTGTTTTCATTCCTTTATAGTTTAAGAATCTTTGAAGGCTTTTGCCATGGGCCCTATGCGCGCACGTGAGCCAGGCCCAACCCGGAGTGCTGGGTCCGGAAAACGTTTAACCGGGCGTGCGTCCGCGACGCGCATCCTGCGTGTATATCGCGCGCAGGGGGGTTGCAAATCCCGGTCGGCTGGCCTAGAGGGACCCATATATTTTAAACGTGGAACCTTCGCAACTGGGATGGCTCAAAGTGGACCCTTTCCCAACTTTGTTCCCATTTTCACCAGTGGATAAATCAGACTTCTTCGGTGGTTCAGCTTCTGCGTTCTTCTCTGTTCCTGAATGCGTTGGCGGGCTGCCTCCAGTGAGGTATCAGTCTGCCATTGGACATCATCATCGACGTCGACATCAACCACTTAAGATCGTTGAGAAAAACCAACTTTACTTGCAAAGATAATACAGCAACCATTCAAAGAAAAAATGAACAAAAAACAAAGCACTAAGATCATCCAAATCTGACAACTTATCTGGGGCATCCCCATCCACAATAAGGCCTATCAGTCTCAGATCAATGAACTAGATTAAAAAATATAGCAATTAAAAAAAAAAAAAAAAAAGGGCTCCCACAAGTATCGAAATGGTATCAAGAAACTGCCTATGTGCTGAGGCTCAATATGCAAGACCCTAAAATCCCACAATATCAGAACCTGATAAACCTAATTGAGCCCTACCTTGTGTTCCAAGATGATGTCAAATGCTTCATCTGTAGCTTCCTCAACATCATATATAGCTCTAGCAACCTTCCATCATCCATGCACAAGAATATTCGACATCAGGTAATTGAATAAATAAGTGTACTTCTAAGCAATAATTAATGTCAAATGAAGCAAAATTAGTAAGTAGAAAGAAAAATATTTTTGGAACAACAAAAAGACAATTTCTATACTGAAAGACCTGTCCAGGGTCTGACGCCTTGAGCCAAAACAGATGTTCATTCTCGTATTTCTCATCGTCAAACCTGAATGTACGTGATGAGAGCCTAAAAGATACATTTTAGGCCCCTTAATGAGGACTTGGTTATACCGTCGATAGAGATTAATTAGCTTAATTATGTTATTTTATTGTTTGTAGGTATTACAAATGCAAGGAGAGAAATTCAGAGCTAAAATGGAAGAAATATCACAAAGCATGACAAAGAAGGAGTTGCAAGTAAGAAAGCTGCCAAATATAGGAGGAGACTCAAATAAGGAAGCAAAGCAAGAGTCCAAACATGCCTGGGACATCCAACATGGGTCCCACTCACCCCATAGCATGCCAAAATGGAAGGTCTTCTAATTGTACCATGATTCTCGGAATTTTCAGAGGCAGCAACTTGAAATGGTCATAACTTTCAACTCGAGTGTCGGATTCATGAAATCTACGTACCGTTGGAAAGCTCTTTTCGAGTAGATATCCGTGGAGTCCAAGATTGTATAAATCGGAGCTATATCGAGGGAGATATGACCTCGTGAAGTTCGCTGTGATGACCAGTGGGCCCGGACCCGACGGGAATCCGACTCCTACACGAATTGAAGACCTTTTTCACCCCAAAACTTATAAAGAGGAGCCCAAACTCGTTTTTGGGGATATTCACATCTTGGGAGAAGTTCTGGAGGCTTTTTTGGAGCTTGGGGAAGAGCATCAATAGGGATTTCGTCAAGACTTCTTCGTCAATCGTCTTCCATGAGTAACTAAATCTCCATCTTAGGGTTGTGATGAAACTTTAGTTTTGTGTTTATGGCAATGTGTAGGTTCTAGGGTTTTATGTTAAATGCTTTACTTATATGATATTGATTTAATCCATTGATTGGATTCGTTTATTAATGCAATATCTCTTTTGGTGTTTTATTCTTGTAGTTTAGAATACCAAGTCATATAACATGATGCTTGAATGAATGTGTTTGTTAGATCTAGGATAATCTATGCCGTAGAGATAGGTTATGCCCTGATTTGCATCCACTACCCTTTTTTGGTGACTCTGTGAAGGTTTGTAACCACAACGAGTCTGGAAAGCATTGACAGTGAAACCCTAGACCTATATTCGCCATTGCACAGGCTATGGTGGATTCATACCCTAAGACTTTTCTCTAATTGGATCAACCCCTGTCTTTTAATTTGTTAATTTAGGAAATACAATCAATCAGCCCAACACTTCGCTTTCTAATAGGATAGTTTAATAATCCGCACTTTGTCTTCTACTAGAATTAGTTTAGGAATTTAGGAAATAGCGCAACTTAGCCTTTTTGTCCCAATGGATACGATACTCGGTTAACATCTCTGCTTTTGCAAGCGGAGATAACAGCGGAGAATAATTAATAATTGCAACCCTGTTCTAGGATTGATCAGTACGTGATGTATAAGAGAAAGGAAATGTCAAATACGATGCCAGTGTAAAAATCCACTTGAAGCTAGTAACATTTCACACATTATTACATCATACATGTGGACAAATTCACAATTACAAGAACTAACATCACCAGAATATTTATGTCTGATATTTAAGCATAGTGGAGAGTGAGACTAAAAATTCCACATTTTTGTTATAAAATAGATTAGCACCCATTCAGGAAAAGGTAGAAGAGAGCTTTTGTTCTTATCAGAGTAACACTTGAAAGACAGGTGCGGATGAATGCTTTTACATTATTTTTATAAGCACTTTTCATAGAACCTAGCAGCTCCAAAGTAACATACTTATTTAAAAAGTTCGTTCAACAGGCAAAAAATAGTATTGTGTTATGGTGCTACCACTAGACAAGTTTATCCACATGATACTTAAGAACTAAAGGGCAATTTAATACATGTCAATACTTGAGGTTTAATCACAGTTGCATAGGAGAAAGAGATGAAGCAGCAGATAACATATAATGGATCATTATTGGTTGATGCACCACACATTTTCATGTAAGCACCACAAATACAAAAGATTGGTTAAAAGCATATGAGGGTATTCAAATTCCTTTTTTCGAAAGTAACATAAATTCACAAGTATCATCATCATCAAAGCCTTGTCCCAACAATGTTAGGGTCAGCTCCACAAATTTTGTTTCTCCATTCCGATCTATCCTGGCCCATATAAATTTACAAGTATGTGACTGCATGTACGAAAGGACATCACAATGATGAGCAATAAAAGGTACAAAGAGATTGTGCCTCCAAAGAGCTTTTCACCCAAAATTGCTTTTTGATACACCTGATTCCCAACAAATTGGCATCAGCATTGGTTGTATTCTCTAAGAACACAAGGGAATACGACCTCTATTAATTTCAACATTTCTCTAGCTGCACCTACACATTCTCCAGCTGTCCAAGAGATGACATTCTCCAAGTATACAATAAGCAGACCTACGAAATGGCTCTTGAACAACTTTAATCCTCTTCTATATATTCAGTTATTTTTGAAATGGTTAAAATTCTATTAATCCTCTTCTAACGTAAATCAAGAACCTTAGAAGCTATATTACAAAGGTTTGTCATCTTAGTTTTCAGTGACCATCATAACTTCCACAACATTCCACCTAAGAACTCCAAATATGAGAAAACTTAACACCATAGAAATCCTTAACACAACCCGCCCACGTGATCGCGTTTGAAAAAGCTTTTGATGCACATCTATGGGATCATCCGCCACATTATTAAATGCCCAATTTTTTTTGTTAATCAAATAGACCAAATGATGAACACTAAACAACAATCCTAGATTAATCCTCCCCTCTTATTTTAAATAGGCAAATTGGCAGCAGTTCACTTATGAGTCATTTGCCTTTTTTACACATGGGCTAGAAAAATGGGTTTTACATATGTACATGTTACATAAACAAATATTGTATATGCAAATGTTAGACATGTGAAACACATTACCATGTTTGTCAATCACCATTTTTGCTTGAGTAAATGTGTACGTCGAATAGTTTCAATGAGTTTGGATGTTTTGGACATTTTTCACAAATTTCTCAAAATCTATGAAGATTTAAAATATGAAACTAAAAGTCTTGATGACTGTCATTACTATGAGAATATTGAATGGTTCGGATCATGAAATAGGGACCCAACAAAATGTAAAAAATTAGATCTATAGGTTGGATTTTTTTCACAAATTACTCAAAAACTATAAAGATTTAAGATAATCAGCTTAAATGTCTTGGGATTTATTAGTTTCATAAAAAAATGGATGGTTTGGATTACAAATATAGGGCCCACAGGAATTAAAAAAAAGGTGGTTGATGGGATTTGATCCCGTGGCCAATTGCATAACTAAATGCAATCACCATGTGAAGCATGTACTGGTGACTTTTCGCAAGGGGGAGATGTGAAAATTTGGGTGTGAAAATGACCTTATTTACACACCATTTTCAAACTTCATTTATGCATCTCATACATAGATGAGCACAAACAGACATGATGATATATAACCATTACACATATGATCATTTACAAATGTAAAGGTGTGCAAACAAACGACCCCTTAGGACAAACAACATTGGAACCCAAACAGTTGCAAAAAGTAATCCACGCTTGTTTTGCGGAAGGACAGTGGATAGATAGGTGATGAGTGTCCTCTTCATTTAATATACAGAGGTATAGACCTTTACAATAATTTTGACACATCCGGAGATGATTGGTGGTTAGAATCTTATCTAGAGTCGTTGCACAACCAAATGTTAAATTAACTGTAGAAAATGGAACTAGCGTATGGATGACCAGAACTGAAAACAGCAATGCAAACGTTTGAGGTATAGAATAAATTGAAGGTGAAAGGCATTTCTCTTGCACAGAAAGCAATTATTTGTTCAATTATGAAAAATGCCAATGAGTAGAAGAATTAAGCAATCAAAGAAAAAACTACTTGCAGCACAAAATCGCCTTATCTACTCCATAGAAATTAAACATGGAAAAAAAACTATTTAGTAAATGGGAAATAACATTGCCTGCTCATTTGTTGATTAATCCAATTAAGCAAGCGATCAGCTGTTCGTCCATCATCAATAGACTTTATATCGCCCTTGTCTTGTCTAGGTTCCCATCTACCAGAAGCAAATTTAGAAGGAGGACCCCAAAGCAGCATAGGATAATGACCAACTGAAAATCTATCACAAAGCTTTGTATTTATCTGTGCTGCCACACATGCAAAGTAGAGAGGAGCAAATCAGCAACGCATACTTCTAGATAAATGAGATCAATTGTGCTAGCACAACAAAGGAACAAGTGGGACGTAATCAAATAGGCGGAGAATGTAGAGTAGTGCCAATCATGAAATCATTTGCAAGGTGAAAAAAAGACAGATGGAAACCATGGAAAATATTCATTAAGAAATGGCAGGGCCTTAAAATAGGATAAAAGTTGCATTCTTGTGGAAAGTAGAAACATCAATGACTTCTAACAAGCTCAGTTTTCTAGCTAATATGAAGATAGCAACATAACCTTTGAAGTTGCATTGTCCATCAAATTCAGCCCTATAATAGTGGAAAAATGGGATTAACCATTGATATCAATAGTTAAATATGAGTCAACTGTCAAACATGGTAAGTGTGACTCTTGAGAATTGAGAGGTTTAAAATGGGCAAACAGAAATATTATCTAACAGCTTATGTGTACGGACAACGGAATTTAAAGATAGCCAAATCGAGCCCCCCAATCCCCCCATCCTCTTTAATAGTACATATATTGTATCGAGTCCTATTATAACTTCAAATGGGTTTTCCTTCCCCGGTTTTTGCTCATAAAAGGTGTGGGAGACATCTACGAAGGTTTTGACAACACTTTTGGAGATAAAACACCTTTTCTCGTAACATACAAGTAATTGATACAACTGTCCTATCAACCATGCGGCCATGGTTGGGCACTTACCACCTATAACTACTAAAATTCATTAAATACAATGAATCATCCAATTCTCCACTTAAGAGAATGTTTTCTCATTTTTTTATAGAGTTTTTATTATTTTTGTTTACAACTTTCTGCTTACAACTTTTCTCATTGTTTACAATTTTTATAGAGTTTTTATTATTTTTGGCTAACATTCTGCTATGCTAATATATAGTTCACAATTATCAATCAAAAATTAGTTGAGTGCCAATTCACGAGAGGCAGTGAGTGTCATTAGATTAGATTGATCGTTAGGTGGGCCCCACCATCGAAAAGAGGTAAAGGAACTTACAAGTTTCCACTCAAGCTTATTTGAGAATTTGCCTGTTGTCAATAGATTTTCAAGTCTCAGAGTAAGATATAATGGACAAGTGGTATCGTAGTATCAGATGAAGGTTTGAGTTTGCTTGAGATATAAATTCACACACAGACCGACATATAAATGCATACATAATGACATGGAAAACATGCTACATGATACAAAAAATTTCTCCAAGAACATTTACTGCTTTAGAATGACTCGTAGATAAAAACGAAACAGAAAAAATATATCTCTAACGCATGGAGAGAAGAGATAAGTCGTGTTCTTGTATACATAGAATGATGACATTTTTATGTGTTCGTATCAACTATAGATTAAAAAAATAATAATGCATTATAATCAATTCAAAAACAAAAATTCATATTGACCATTGCATATCAAAAGGAATTCTTTAAATTAAACAAAAAGTTCAAACACTGATCAAAGTTGATATACCTTCAAAGCACAATCTACCCTTGTCATGAGTACAATCCCAGGATGAACTGCATGAGGACCATTGAAAAGCCTTGCAACCTTTTCATAATGAGGCTGCATACGTAATGCTCAAACAAGAACAACATTAGACAACTGAATGCATTAGGAGCTATTGTTATGACAATAAGCATAAAAATACCTTATAATTTCTACATGCAGGACTCCTGCAAAACACATCAAAAGATCAACATAGGATTAATTCTTTTTCTACCAGTGAACACATTAATTCTTTGAAGTTCAAATGACAAATGAACACATAACCACACAAAGTAAACATGAGGTCGCGAGCCCACCCATGATGACAGGAAGAATAAAAGGGCAGCCCAGTGCACGAGGTCCCGCCATTGCGGGTCTGGGGAGGGTCAGATGTACATAGCCTTAACCCCCGTAAGCCGGTAGGCTGTTTCTGCATTTCGAACCCATGACGCCCAGATCACAATGGAGCAACCACCGTTGCACCAAGGCCCGCCCTCATGATGACGGAAAGAATATTAAGCAAAAATACCGTCATTTACTACATAGATTAATTCAAACAACAAATGGCAATCCTGTAACAATGAAAATATAAGCAACAGTTTCAGGAGGAACAATGACCTAGCAGGAAATCAAATTACAAAAGGGGAACAGGGAAAAGGAAAAAAACTTGGGCGGGGGTGGGGTGGGGGTGCGGGTTTGGTTTGGGTGTTGCATACAAAACACATGTGCACTCCAAAGTCCAAAAGGAGGAACAAAACTTCAGGTGCTGAGAGAACTCGTCCCCACTTTAAATGTGAGCAGCAGAATTCTCCATACCTCAATACTGAGGGTGGTGATTTAGTGGCAGCAATGACAAAAGAAAATGCCAAGTACCACACACCAAATGCATAGCTTTTTCGATGTTTATTCAGATCGCCATGGATACCTATCCAATAGCGATTCCTCTTCTTTTTTTTTCCTTTTCAAAAGAGGAACTTCTGTATGAAGAGTTTCAACAATCAAGAATCACCCTTAATAATCAGATTTTAAATTCCCTTTGTTTGACATAATTTCACCCTTTTAAGGAGAACATGTAACGCGGCTTTTTAATGGATTAGATGTGTCTGCATCATCCATATAGGCTTTCCCCAATCGTCATGAACAATGCCTCCAGTACCTGCTGTCGCTGCAAATGCACTGACCCATCAAAGTTGAGCTATAAGCCTTCTGCGGCAGGAATCTTCCAATCCAGGGATCACCCTGTGTGCATGGCTGGCTATTTACAGATGTAAACTACATTCCACTAATAGATGGAACGACATGATGTTTGGATAATAGAAGGCGGGAAGATAGGACGAAAATTAAAACTGTAGTCATTGTCCATCTTCTACCAATTGAACCAGACTTCAATGGAACCTAGTCACTTATAATCTGATGAGGACACAGACCAGAAATATAGTCGGAAGGAGGTCTACTTGTAGGGTTTACGAACAGAATAGGGCAATTTAACCCATATCACCACTGCAACTGAGCAATTAAGAAACGTGTGGTCGAATTTTTCCAGCTGGGATCTACATAGGTGACAGGACACAGAAGGGATGGGTAAAACCTAGTTATGGTAATCCCTATTGGAAAGTTGACAAGGAAATGTCTCCATAAAAGAAATATAACTTGTGAAGGGCATGTTTGGATGTTCGGTGAAGTGAGGTGAGGTGAGGTGAAGCATCAAATCAAAAGAGAATAAAATATAGAGTGTTATGATGATGTTTTGTTTTTAGTTGTTTGGTATAGAATCTTTTTGACTTTTTGTATAGAGAAGTAGAGTTTTTTTTGTCTTTTAGTGGAAAAAGGAGGTTGTTTTTTTTACTTTTTTTTGAAAAGATTGAGGGAATGTTGAAATTGTGTACTTTTGATATGACCCTTGTCAATTCTTGTATGGATTCACTTCACTTCACTTTTACTTAGTTAAGTGCCAAACACGCCCGAAAGGGATTTCCGTTTTCCCCATTTTCTTCCATTATATTATATAATGGAGCGAAGTGAATTTGATTTCCAATTTCGCTGTCAATTTCTGATTTTGACTGGCTTATAAATTTTGACCTCCTTCTAATGCCAGGCCCTAGGCCCTTTATAAATTTTGACCTCCTTCTAATGCTAGGCCCTAGGCCCTAGGCCATTGATCCTACTAAATAATGGCCCATTTAATATCCAAATTCAGCCCAGCCCATTTAATATCCAAATCAATTCCAATTGATTTTAACTCATCCAATTTACCAACACTTTTTGGACCCAACCTAACCCGTGTATTTTTAATAAGATAGAAAAAATTAATTTGGTTTGTGCTGAGACTCGAACTCAGGACAATATGAATTTCAAAAAAACGACCCTACCACTACACCACAGAGCATCTTTTTGTTAATAGTTAAAAATAAAAACTTAAAATTAGTTAATGAGAAAAGGACCCGACCATACTTTGGAATATTGATCGTAAGTTGGAATTTATCTACGAAATATTTATAAAAATAACTATATTTTTAGAATATTGACCCCTATAAATATTGTTGTTATTATTTTCATACTTATGCATTGTACTTTAAACATAGATTATCAAACTTTTGAAATAACTATTTTATATGATTTCCCATATAGTCATTAATTTTCTAAGACAACCATTTTACAATAAAATTAAACTCAAATTAATATATAATATATAGAATTAATCAACAAAAATAATAAGTTTCATAATTAATAAGAAAATGACAATATTATTGGAAAAAAAAACTCGCGACAACAGCATGAAGCTAAAGAGAAGGCAAGAAACTTTTCATATAACTGATGTGCTACCATGCACGCTTGCCGAGGGAGAAATGGTGGAGTCTGATTTTTTTCATTTTTTTGTGTGTGGTTTTAACTTTTATAAATCATGATGTAAATGAAGTGGAACACTACGATAGACCCCATCTATTAAAAATCACAATGATTGAGGGAAACATCCTTACTATTTATGGGATACATCAAATTCTCACCGCAAACTGATTCTTTGATAAAAAAAAATACAAAATACTGGAGTTTTCCAAATAAATTTTTTTTTCTTTGATTTGGAATCTCCATCATGCCTTTTGTCTATTAAAAAAGTCTCAATATCATCCTATTTCTATCAAAGTAATAACATTTGAGTGTTAATGGGTCACAGTGTCTATAAGTGCCACTAATCTAAGGAATTTCAAGTATTTTTATTTCTTCTGATTATATGATTTTTTTTCATTTTTCTTAGAATGTGAAATGCTGATTCCTGGGTTGTCGGGTTTATTTAATACTTAGTATTTTTTATTTAATCCACTCTCGATTCTGGGTTGTCTGTTTTCTTTTTTATTTATTGATTTTGGTTGTACACTTTCTTTTAAGAATGCGTAACTAATGGTAAAAGGAATCTCCAATAATATTGGTCCATCTAAATAAAGAATTAAGCTCATTCTTATTATTATCATTATTTTCTACTTTCTCCAATATAATTATATTTCTCTATGTCAACAAGAGAACTTTAACTTTTTCCTTTCATTTACTTTTAAGTTCATTATATTTTTTTTAGAGGAACTTCAATAATTTTTTTGTTTCTATGTGTCTGTTTTTAGTACCGTCTCATGTCTCATTTGCATGCATAGTTTAGATTAGTGTTCAACTCATTTTAAAATGTGAACATCTTGAGACAATTGGTGCAATTACTAAACATTTCAATTTGAGAGGTAAACCTTTTTTAATTCATTTACTTTTGACTTCATCATATTTTATTTGAGCAATTTTAGTTATGTCATTTTAATATGATTTATACAAAATAATCGTCATTTTAAAATTTCTATAGATTTGCAATATTTTTATGGTTTGTACTTGTATGGTTTTTATAAATTGTGAGTTTCTTTTTTACCCCTTTTTTATTTAAACTTTTGGGTATTGGGTTCTCCTTGGTTTTTTTTTCTTTTAAATCACTTTTTATCATGGGATTTTCTGTGAATTCTCATTTTTCTGTTTTATTTTTAAATTTTTTTAATGCTTATCATTATGAGTCAATTATTTATTTTACTTCCATTGGGTTTTTTAAGTTCTCTTTGTGAAATCTTTTTATAGATTTTTCTTATTTCTTTTGTGGCTTCAGATTTCCATTTTTTAGTTTTAGATTATCATAAGTTAGTTTGGTTCTTCTAAATTTCTTTTATCATTGTATTGTCTATGAATCTTTATTTATATATATTTTTATAGCCTTTTTAATAAATTCTTTTTATTTTGTATTTCTTTTATTATAATTTCTCACTTGTGATGGGTTTTAGTTTTTTTTTATGATCGTTTTCATTAATTTGTGGATTCTTTTGTCTTTACCTTTCAGTGCTCCATTTTTGAGGTTTTTTTTTTCCTCATGAGTGTTTGATTCTTTTAAATTACTTATGTTATTGAGTTGATTATTGATTTTCATTTCTATGTGTCTTTCAAATTTCATTGGATTTTATTCATAGTTTATATTGTTTGTCTGTTTTGATTTTTTTTTAGTTTTCTTGATCATTAATCTTCAATTTTTATGGACTTGTGTGTTTTTTTTTTAATTATATGGTATTCGGTATTAAATTCTTATGGACTTCTTCTTTTTTTCCTCTCTATCAAACTAAAACCTTTTGCATTTAATTTTAAAGAAACTGATCATAAATTTTGTTTATAAATTTTAATATTATAATTATATTGGCATGCGCATGTTTTTCTAGTTGGTATTGAACATAAATCAATCTTGGCTAAGTGGATTGATAAATTGCTTTAACAGAGCAAATGCCAGCTGGTTGAAACCCAACCCCCACCCCCAAAACACCACCCCCAAAACAGCGGACAACATGAGTCATGACCCTACGAAGGGATTCCAATAATTTCAATGGAATCATTTATATTGGGTTTTTTTTTTCTTTGAATGTTATAAAAAAAAATTTGGAACCCAACGATCACTAAATATATTTATCTATTTACCGTCCCCCACCTACCACGTCAAGTTTTGGAAAAATAATCTCTGTACTTAAGAAGCTTTTTCCATAAAAGTGAAGTCATGATAATGTTGATTGCAGTTCCACAAGGTGGCACACCAGAGATATTTTTGGGTGAAACGTCGGACCCATAAGGCCTACGGGTTTTGAAGGAAATGCCAGATCATATGAGCCATGACCCATGAAGGCCTTAGATCAGTTAATGGCAAGACCTCCGTCCAGCACAGGAAGAGTAACTACCCTAAAAGATATTGGTAAAAAGTTACTTCTACCTGATGCCAAAACAATTCCCATAGGAAACTTGTTTGAAGCAAAGTAATCTGCTTCTGAAATTTACTTAAAATGATTCATCCAGTAGATTGGAATAGCACTTGTAACAGCCTGGATCAACATTTTTCTACAAGCCAGTGACAAATTTTGTTCCTTTCCAAACCAATATTAGATGATGAATTTTCATTATGATTCCCTAACCCTCCGTTTGGAAAGGGTGGAAAACCAATATTAGATGATGAATTTTCATTATGATTCCCTAACCCTCCGTCTGGAAAGGGTGGAAAAAGGGGAAGGGGGGGGTGCAAAAACTTTCCCCCGAAAGGAAAATGGACAAAATTACCAAATTACCCTTTATATGTAAAAGATAATTATGAACTTTTTACAAAAATAAGGACAAAACGATAATTTTCTCTTTATCTCACAAACAAACAAAACCCTACTTTTTTACTTTTCGTTTCCCTACTTTTTGACTTCCCAAACAAAGAGAGGTAAAATTAATTTTCTCTCTCTTCCCCTTCATTTTTCTTCCCACTCAAATTTTCCCTCCCTCCCTCCCATCCCAAACGGAGGGTAAATATCAAAATGCAGCCCTTTATAGAATTGTAACGTGGACCCCAATTATAGAACCCAAGTTGTCGTGTTCTGTATTATACTTAAATGTATCCTTAATACTGTTGACTGCTTGGCCTTGTGTAGCCTTAAAAAAACCATTAATTGAGATTTCTGACCATTAGGCCTCTGTCCTCCTCCTTTTGCTTTAACTTAAAAAAATTGCCTTATTTATAGCCTTGATGGATTTACTGGAAGCAGAAAGAAATAGAAGCATATCATTTGGATATTGGGGCAATCCTATTTCGGCTGAAATCCCAGCCTGTTCAGATTTGTGGCAAATTGAAATGATCCAATGCATTAAAAACCAAAACACAAAATCAGCTGAAAGCTCGATCTCGGGAGCTAGTTCCAAATGCATATAGCCCTAGCTTGATTTCCGTATCCACCCCACTATGAATATATTCCGATCCAACGGGGATTCGATAGACAAGAAACAGCGCCTCGATCCAACATAGAAGTACAAAATCACAGCTTTTCAAAAGCAACTAACACAAGCAGACAAAAAAAGAAAAGAAATCTCCAACCGATCAAAAACTGCTCAAGAACTCAGCTCACGAAACAAGATGGAAAATCTCCCATATGAAAACATCAAAACAGGAAAACTCGATCTACTCACCAGTGAGCGAAGAACTCCACGATCGCAAAAGGAATCGAAGACTCTCTGAGAAATGGATCGAAGTTGGAGCTGTTCAGTTCAACAGCTACATCAGGGAGATCGGTGTCGGTGATCGCTCGCAGGATCGAACGGCCGGGATTTCTCGAGATTCCGATGCCGAATGCGAAAGAAAGATCGAAACTTGCAAGGAGGAGAAGAAGAATACGGATTGGAGACATCGAGAGAGAGAAAGAGAGATGCAGAAATAACGACGACCACGAGGTAACGACCGACAGTTGGTTTATTTCAATTTTTATCTACTTCTCTTCTTCTTAAGTATAATTTCTTCCCGCCAACGACACGCGGACAACGACACCAATCCGTCCGCAGGACACGCGGCGAGACAAGGGAGCGAGGACCACGTGTGGGCCCCAGTGCCCCACTGACGATCTCTCGTCGTCTTCCCTCTTTTTTTTGGAACCGGATCCCCAAACAGGATCCTCCACGTGGGGGCGGAAGAAAGAGAGATTGACTTTTTCTCTCTTCTGCCTCCCATCCGCCCCCCTATATGGAGATTCCTGTTTGGACCAAACAGGGGATCATTATCCCTCTTTTTTTTCTCTCTGCAACTTGAATAGATCACGAGGATGGATCTCAATCTAATGGTGAAAAAACTTAAAAGAGCCAACACTAGTAAGCCTAATAATCGTCGCTTGCTACAGACCGTCAAAAACAGAAAGGGTAAAAAATAATAAAGCTACTTTAATCTGAATCTTCACCGTATATCACCAACCATTCTGCTATGAGGCTTCCACCCTCGATAAATTCCTGAGGCGGTGAATCTAGTGATTGGTAAACTCAGATTTTGGGAATTCATTCTTTAAATGATGGACTGTGTTTTATTAGAGTAAAAATCTCAGGAGAATAGGTCCTGATAAATAAATGTTGGTAGGTGCATGGCCCAGACTCAAGGGACCAAACGGGGAATCCGGTTCCAGACTCAAGTGGTTACTTTGACTTCATTGCCCACATTTGTTTTGGAACCATCAAAATTTGCATAAAAAGAAGGCCTACATGGTAGCAAGTCACATCTCCAAATGTTACGTGGCGATTTTTTAAATTTATTTTAGTTTTTAAAGCTTCTATATTTTCTTTAATTTAAGAAAGAGACAAAATAGACAGACATGAAATGGAAATCAACTAGATGGTAGAATTCTTCCAACATTGTGGAATCAGAAAACAAACAGAATACCTGCCTTATGCAAAGTCTGTAATCCAGTACATTGGCAAGCTATTTTGCATTGGGAGGGAAGCATTGTAGCAAAACTCTTTCAATTAGGTAACGTGCCTTTTTTTTTTTTTTTTTTCTTTGATTGTTATCAGTTAGATAAAGTTATAAGGTCCTAAATTACAATTGATTTGGACTTTAGAGATGATGGGCCCAAACAGCTTGCAGAATGTTGCGTAGGTCTCGCAGCTCATATGACAAGAATTCTTGAACATTCACTTTTTAATACTTGATTTTTATTATCTCATTGATTTATAAGATATATGATAAATATTAATAATATATTTAAATTCAACAACATTCTCCATTAATATTACCAAACAATTGTGCAGCCTATTTTTTCTACTAAGTATTACTCCATTCTTGCATAAATTTTTTTTGAAAATAGTAAACAAATGACTACAAACAGGACCTTAAGGACTTGTTTGGGGGATTTACTTGTATAGTTGAGTGGAGTAAAGGTTATTTTGAAGAAATAATAAAATATAAGTGGATAATGATGGTATTTTGTTTTTAGTTGTTTTTAGTTGACTTTTTTATTGGAAAGTGGAGTTTTTTTTGTCTTTTAGTGAGTAAATGAGGTTACATTTTTTACTTTTTATGGGAAAAGTATGGTGGGAAATTTAATGTAAAGTGCTTTTGGTGGAATTTTTTTCTTGAGAATGGGGCTTCACCTTACTTGACTCTACAAGTAAGATGCCCAAACAAGCCCTAAGTGCCAACACCACTCCACCATGAGTGCGGTGTTAGTGGCCATGTTATTATTAGCTTGTCTGATTAACATAGTAAAATACCAAAGACAAATCATGTTTTTGAACTGTTTGGTTAGATACATGGGATCTTTTCTATATCCATTGGTGAAATGAATCTCAAATTATAATCATGTGGATTGTTTGATCCAACCAGTTTACTTATCTGAATACGTAGGCTGAACATAAAAAAAAGGAAGAAAAATGGGATTTTTATGAAAAAATTGATCATAAAACCCTAATTAGCCGGATGGAAGACATGTCCCATAAAAATGAATTAAAGTGTCGTATTCATTAAAAGACAATTTTACCCCCTTGACGATATCATCATGCCCATTAAACATGGGGCAATGGACACCCTGCAGAACGACCACTCTCTCTCTCTCTCTCGACGAACCATCTTCCCCTCTTCTCTCCCTCTTCTTTCCGAATAATGTCCCATTCATATTTTTCCCCTCTTCTTCCCGACGTCTTAGGACGGTAGGGCGATTTTTCCCTCTATTTCGCCAAACAATCTTTTTCGCCGAACGATGGAACCCTCTTCTTTTATTAACGACAAGGCCCTCTTCTCCGCTGAACAACATCGTTAGAGGTTGCTTCTCCGAACAACATCATTAGAGCTCACTTGTCATCCCCCAATCTCAGTCTGAACCCGCTATCTCCTATAGCAACCAATGTTCGAAAGCCCACCTGAAATCCCCTCTCCCAAATCGCGATCTTTCTTCTTTTCTTTGTTTAAAAAACCCAAGATTGAGACCCTCTACTTCTATGTAGAGGAAATCAGAGGAGAGGCATTGGGCGTATGCAATAATGGAGAAAAAAATAGGGAAAATGGAAGGCAGCGGGAAAACGGAATGAAAACTGAAAACTTTAAAGCTGCCTAATGATATCATTAGGGCTTTTGTTCAATCTCTGCTTCGAACAGTATCGTCAGGGGCATTAGGGCGTATCTTGAACTTTGCTTCGAACGATATCTTTAGGGGGCATTTTCGTCCTTATGACTTATGCGAACACCTAATTTGATGATTTTCAAATTTTCAACAACAATTCGTCCAATTAAAGTTTATGAACAATTTTTCGTAAAAATCCAAAAAATTTAAAATAAATTTTGTTGGTTGCCAAAACACTGATGGTCTGACAGACCCTGTTATTGCAGCAAATAAATACATTGCTTCTATGTAAACCAATCTCATGGATTTAGGTTTTCCAAGGGGCTAGTTGCCGCTATTGGATACTCAATCTTTTGCCACTTATGGTCAGGGCCTTGAATCTAGGCTTGTCATGGGGCTGGGTCGAGCCCATGGTTGTCCTTATCCTACCCATATTATATTTTGGGGTGGGCTTGGGGGTCAAAGCCCACCCTATCTAGGTCCTTCCTCTACCCTCGAGAGCCCAATGTCTGAAAAATAATAAATAATCATTTTTTTAAAACTACCTCCAAGCATCTATATTTTGTACATACAATTGTGGTCAATATGGTCAAGAATTCTAAAAAATTAAAAAAAGAAAAGAGTGAACACGCACCAACAAAGACAAGTGCTGATATTTTCAAAACATGCAAATATATATAGATATATATAGTTTAAAAATAGTTCTACTAGCACATGTAGATATCCAAAGAAAAATTTAAAATATAAAAAAAAATTAGTGACTTTAGTAGAATAACGGTAAAAGAATAAAATATATAAGTGTCAGCATTTATTCGCACCATAGAAGATATTAAGAAAATAGAAAAAATTATTATATATACTAAAAAGACGGATTTCAATTAAGAAATCAACCACCAAAGATTTCCACCACACGGCACACACCCGAGATTTATTTCGATTTTCCTTCCGTGTTAAGTTTTATTTTCTTTCACACGTCAATTGTTTTGATGTTAATTGGAACTTAATTCTATATGGACGGGGTTTGATGAATGGTAAATTTGGGTTGCTTGTGAAGACCAAAGGAGATCTCAATTATGAAATGATGCACAAGAGCGAAATCTGCAAAAGAAACGAAATGCATGATTTAAGTGTTTGCCAGATATCTCTCTTGTTGAATCTCCATATGAGTTTCTTTTCTTGGCTTTAAGTTAAAATCCCTTCTCACCAATTCGTAACGGAGATGAGATAGGAAATTGGCATCTTTCTAATCATTCTTTAATTTTTGGGCTTTTTAGTGGACAGATAAAGAAGATTCTCATTCTCCACTAAGAGTATGGTTGGTAACAGGTGAGGATTCCATAAATTTGATGATTATTCATTACCACTGGAATAAGGATTACTCGCTTGAGATTTATATAGTTAATGATTTCATATTGATATTGGTATATATCAATATATATATATAACTGAGAAAAATAGTGTTAGGTATGTAAATCCACTTAAATGAGAATTCTCAAATCTCATGTGGGATGGTTAGATCTGAAAATCCTAAAAAAATTAAGATTTTCATTGGTAGAAATCCTCAAAAATTTATAGTTGTCAAACATGAATTTACCACTACTTTTGAAAAATCAAAATCTTTTCTCTAACAAATGTGTAAAGGGTTTGTTTTGAGCTTCATGATCAGAAGTACAATGACTTCTTTTGCTTCTTTTTATATTTCTCTCGGTTATAACAAAGGCAGGTTTGAGTAATGCTAGCTGTAAGAAGGAAACTGGTTTTACTCTTTGTTTGTTTTCTTTTTTTTTTTAATGGCCGGTACATAGTTCTGAACTCTTATACAGCATTAGTGTTTGAGGAAAATTTAACCGTTTTTGTTTCATATTCAGAAGAAATGAAGGTGTATAATTCCACCGGGGATCCAAAGCGAAAGAAGCACTTTGGCCCCGCGCACGTATTTTCTACTTCTAATAAGTGCTCCACGTTTGAATTGGGTTTCTTCACAAGTTTTGCTTGTAAATGATGTTGAAATGCTATATTACATCTTAGCCACTTAAGACCTAATTTTTCATGTTAGGAGATAGATTTTTTTTAAGGGATTAGTTATCCCATTGATAAATGGCATATTAAATTCGACTGCAACAATATTGATGCACTTTTAGAGAGAGACGCACACTGCCCAATTAGCATTACTGCGCTAGGTGTTTATGACATATATCATAGATAATAAAAGGGACAATTACCAAAAAATGAAGGTTTAGAGTTTAGGACTCCTTTTGAGTCTTTTGGGATATTTAAATACTTATTTGGTAATTATCCCATTTGTCCCATTTGGTTAAAGAAAAAACTGTGGCCTTTTGGTTAGTGTGCCATTTTACACAAAATAAAATGCTGGAGTAGGTGTATCGACATGGCCAGCTAGAAAACACGTCCAATTTGAAATTCATCAGACTCTTTAACTCACCTCTTCCTGAGTTCTCAAAACATACAGGTTCACAACCCTAATAAACTAGCGACCGAAACCCAAATTTAACTGTAAAACTGATAAATGTAATGCAAACAAACATATCACCTTTTTTTTTTTCTTGGTCATTAGGCTGCAACACTGCCTATCACAATAGTTGATCAAACCTTAAAACCCTAGATCTAATTTTGCTTAATTTGCTGTCAGATTTATGTCATCAACACTTATTCAGTTACTTTCTTTTTTTTGTAAAAGAACCTAGTCAGTTGCTTAGTGGAGTGAAAAAGAAGTAAATTCAATATGCCACTCCATGGCAATTGAAAGAGATGACAAATTCAGTAAATAAACAACCAACACCTTCTAACTCTTGAGTTGATTGTCATAGTTGGTTGGAAGTCTTTGTTCACGCATGTAATTTCATGATTTATGTTCAGCCCCTCACCAGCTGAGCTAGCCGCCAAGGAGGTCACCCCTCTGAAATATACAGTTATTATATTGGAAAGACAAACAAGATGAAGAAACGAACTCAACACATATATAGAGAGCAATATCAAACTTTAAATCCTAGAAAGCCCACCATTATCAAGCATGACTTACGATTTATGAAAGCAACTAGACGATGACACTGACAATGTTCCATGCCAACCAGTAGGTACCTATGACGGACCATAGACACTCATAACAAAAACCAACAATGATAAAAGACTTAGTTCAGACAAAGAAACACAAGACTAGAAATCTTCCACACCACAGCAATCTAAGGAAAGACACCAACAGAAGTGACACAGAAACTAAAAGAGCTTCATGACAAGATGTGATCCATCTTACTCCTCTTCTGATTCAGACTCAGCACTCTGAAGCCATTCTATGAAGGGTTTCATGTTCTTCCAAATCTGTGAGTTCTTGCCTTGCTTGCTTGCAATGCCCTCCTTGAACCAGCGCACTATGTGCTCTTCCTCTAATACATCACCATCATAGAGGACTTTGATGACTAGAGCCACCTCTTTCGTTGCACCAGCACCTGACTTGCTGCAGAAGGCCTCTATCGCATTGAGCAGATACATCTGTGATTGATCATCCTGCATGGCAGTGGCAAGGTAATTCTTCTTCTTGCCCACCTCTTTCGCAAACCCTTTCTCAACACCCTCAAATAGGGCCTCAAAAAGGGCATTCATAACCTCCTGAGGGGAAGCAGACAATGATTGAAGGAAAGAACTCAGCTGGCTCAAAGTGGACCCTTTCTTAAGATAGCTCTTGATCTCCTCATAGGTTCCAACTTTGTTCCCATTTTCACCATTGGATAAATCAGACTTCTTCGGTGGTTCAGGTTCTGCGTTCTTCTCTACCACTTTTTTGGATTGTTTTGCCTTCTCATCCTGCTCATTGGTAGATAGCATAACCATCTCAGCAGTAGCAGCACTCAACTGTTCCTGAATGCGTTGGCGGGCTGCCTCCAGTGAGGTATCAGTCTGCCATTGGACATCATCATCATCATCGACGTCGACATCAACCACTTCATTCTCGTCAGCCTGACTGCCACCAGCTGGTGAAGAATGATCCTCATCGGAGCCTCCCGCCTTCTTCTTTGTTATGGCAGCAACCTTTGAAGCCCCCTCCTTGGTAGAAACTGAGCCCTTCTTCTTCACCACCTCTTTTTTCAGCTTCTTCAGCTCCTCGTCAGCAGCCTCTCCTTCCTTCAGCCGCTCCTTCTCAGCCCGCCTCATTGCCTTTTTATCTTTTGATCCCTTCTTCTGCTCTGGTGGGTTCTTCAGAATGAATGTTGTAAGCTTGTCCCTCATATCAACATCAGACACATAGCCACAAGCAGCACATTTCAATGTTAACATCTGTGTCTTGGTGATGATGACTTCAGTCTCGGGATTGCCACACCCATAACATTGAACATATTTTTTGATAAAGTTCTCAAGAAGCCCAGCTAATTTGGCAGTTTCATGAGCCCCATTAACAAGTGAAACGCCCGTCTTCTCATCAAATTTGGACTGAGCTCCGAGTTCACAACCAAAATACTTGGTGGTGTAGGAAGCAGGCCTGGCTAACGCCTTTGCAATATCTACCATGTTAACAACATTTGTCTTGATACCATTCCCACGGCCTTCTATTTTGGTTATCATCTTAGGCATCTTATACCTGTAGAAGGCATCATCGCTGTTTGAAGCACCTATGTTCTGTAAGGCCATCCTTTCTTGAGTTTATATAACTCGGATAGTGACCAAGTTTCAGGAGCAGCAAACACAGGCAGTTGATGCAGCAGCAGTAGTTTTGACTAAAGAAAAGTTTTCTTCCTGGATGGATTGATCTCTAGTAAGCAACGAAGGTTGCATCCAACTGCAACCCTGAAATCCTGTAAGATCCCGAAATGGCCCGAGATGCATGCAAACCCAACCTGAGGAAAGCCTGTACTTTTTTCTTGATGTCGGACAGTACTCACCAAGCAACCCAATTGATCCCAAATATAGAGAGGCCCTCTCAGACATAAAAGTAGCTTCAAACTTGACGCCCTCCACTTTGGCAGTATTGCGAGGGGATGCAGATAACCTGCCAATTTTCCTGAACAGCAAACAGAAATAATTAAAAAAAAAAAAAAGGAACCAAAACAACGGTTAAATTATATGCAAGAGAACAGGTATAATCTCGTCATTTAAGAACTGTTCAATTCATGCACCAGCTTACTTAAACAAATTACTGACTATGATGTCATCATCCATAATCGTGCAATGGCTAGCTTAAAACAAATTAAAAACTGCCTTCTCCCTTCTTGTTAATTCATGGGGTGTACACCTTCCAACATAAAGCATGACTAAAACGCATGCTTCATCTGGGGGCATATGCCTCAAAAATACATCACAGAGGCACACACCACAAATGGGGCATATTTGAGATGCATGCCTCAGGCTTAAGCCTCATGCAATTATACTTCTGAAGACACTGGTTGAAACATGAGTTGGTCTTTGCACAAAATTAGACTTTTAGTCTTTCAAGATGCAATTAATAATTTTTAAAATAAAAAATAATAAAAAAAGAGAGAAGAACATTGTAAATCTTCCTAGTTCCAAATCAAACAAGAGGCATAGTTTCTGGCCAAAAAAAATAAACAAACAGATGCATAGTACAATACTTTTGGCAAGATTGGTGTGCAACAAACTATATCAAGTACATAAAACATCCTCAGCAATTTTTCACCAATAATGTGTGCCGAGTTTTACATTATAATCCTGCTGGTTCTGTACAATTACAATTAAAATATATTAAAGCCAAGGGTTTGGGCATTAATTTTGACCGTCGGTTACGATTTTGACAGTAAGTTGCTCTTTTTTTTTAATCTTTTCAGTTTTCTCCACACTTATTTCATACAGACTACCTTTGAAACCACCACTCACGCCTGCTCCCAGTTTTCCGCTTTTCCTTTTGTGCAATACCTCCCTAAAAATCCATCATTCCCTTTCTTATCCAATTCTTCTCCTTTCTTTCTATCCCATTAGCTCATAGATTATGTAAACAGGTACTTCATGATAACCTTTTATTCTTTTGTTTTTTTTTTCCTTACAATTTATGGAGTTTTTTAATGCATGAATGCTGCCCATACCTGTGCTGAGCACGGGCTATTATTCTAGTATTGTTTTATTTAGCTTGCTTAAATGGTTAGACAGGGTTCATAAAGACAATTAAAGATGCAAAGCCATTGTCAATTTTCAGACAGGGTTCTCTGATACCACTCAAAACAGAACTATAATATCATTCAGTACTGTCCTTTATATGTCATCTATTACTGTTTCAGTGACTGCATGAATTTTCACAAAATGATATAATTTGTTTCCAACTTTGTGCAATATATGAGAAACCAAAAAACAAAATGAAGCAGTTCAACTTTATGCAACAAAGCAGATGGGGGAAAATCCAATAATAAAGTTTGTGAACATGCCCCTATAAGAGTATAGAACATGGCAGACAGATATGATGTAGCTTCAAATGGGTTAATCCACACCAAACAACTTTCCTAACCAAGTGACATGATCCCCAACTCTACAAAATAAAGTAAAATGGTGGTTTCTGAACATGCTTAAAAGCATAGTAGTCCATATTACTATATAACAAACTCAATGAATTCTTGACTCACATAGATAGTTCTATTTGTGCCATGTCTCAATCACTTCATCACATGCCTGGAGAAGCATGAGAATTGTCATCCCACCCTCTCTGATATGATGAAGAAGAGTACAGAGATCAGAGATGGGAATAAAACAAGGAATAAGATCCTCTCTGGGTGGGATGACACTTCATCATATCAGAGAGGGTGGGATGACAATTCTCATGCTTCTCCAGGCATGTGATGAAGTGATTGAGACATGGGAATAAAACAAGGAATAAGATCCTCTGATACCTTGTTGCATTTTTTTTTTCATTCTATAAATTAAAAAGATCCAAAGGAGAGAAGAACAATCAATAAGATCCCTTAAGTATTTGTAAGGACTTTCTTTAGGGGTTTTCTTTCCTTCTAGGGCTTCCATTTCCATTCCTTAGAACAATCAATAAGATCCCTTCGGTGGTGTGTTATTGGATCTCTTCTCGTCTCGTCCCAGGAATATGCTGATCTAACCGACGATACTTTGTCAGATCATCAAGATCCATCCTAGTATTGATTACATGAACATATTGCCCTGAAATTCATCATACTCGAACAAACATATAAATTAAAGCATCATATGTATCTCTGCTTATATCTTTGATACGATCCACAAGAAACTCCAGATCCCCCACAATCATCTATCATCACAGACAATGAACAGATGTGATCTAATCCTCAACGATCAATCACAAAATCAAAGACAATCAATTCAACATAGAGAAATCAATAGAAGTAGTAATCCATACGCAATATAAAACAAATCAAGAAGAAGATCATTATCAATCTAGATCGGGCAAAGATACAGAAACTTCGTTAAAAAGAAACAAAAGAGCAGAAGATCAGACAAACAGATCGATTTTACTGTCAAAAACTGAAGCAGATCTAAGGAAACAAGCAATGGATCAAAAACAGATGTAAAGATAATCACATAATACAAAGTTCCTACCGATTACAATCAGAAACCCTGAAAAAACACCAGATTAGGAGTACATGAGCTGAATCTGAATCTGGAAAAAGAGAAGAAGAGAAAGTGAGAAATCGAAACCTGTGGGAAGAAGGAGACTGGCGAATAGAGGCGGAAAGCAAAGGAGAAAGTTTGATGAAGATATCGCTAGGGCACGCAAGCGAGAGGGGAAGGGGAACGTATTTATAGTTGATTAAGATAATGAAATGGGGGTATTTTAGTTATTACATAAGATGGGGTTGTGGACAGGGGTAAGTAGAGTAGGGAAGGGACGGCAATGGACCGCTGGATAGCCGGTTAGGCAAGGATTCTTGTTGCCCTAACAGGATGGGTTTTGGAATTGGGACCCATTGATGGTCAGGGTCCGGGTTAAACTTTGGCCAAGCCTGGTCCAGTAGTTATTGAGCCAATTTTTAGGCTCGGAGTTAGAGCCGGTCCATTGGGATGAATTTCATGCCCCGACCCGGCCCATTTGCAAAATACACATGCACCTTAGTGAATGTATTGGCATTTAATTAATAATACACGTACTAATACGTTCCTTCTTTTGAAAGACAAGTATATATATTTCCAAGAGATGTACAATGTATACAAAAAATAATAATTTGAAGGCCAGCTCTTGGTTGCTTGTATCCCCAGCAACAAGGCATAATCAAGAAAGAATAAGCATTGATGGCTAAAAGAAAAAAAAAAATTCACAGGCCAAGTTGTGTATAAACACCTACATTCCACGTGAGTGGTGTTTGACACCTTTTTATCACACACATTACATGTCTGAGGATGGATTATTTGGTCTTTGGTTTAATGATATCGCTTTTAACCAGTAGGCCAAACTAGCCAAAAGAGGGGGGTAACCCACAAACGTAGCTAATAAACTAAACCACCCGCAAACTAAAACAACAAAAGCCACCCTCATCAATGCCCAGGCATGCAACATCAAATTATGTTACAGATGAGGAAAGCTTTTGTGGTCCATAGAATGATGTATTGAAGGAGTCAATAGCAGACAGTGATATATAGCTTGCTAAGAAGACAACTCAATCTTCTTGCATGGAATTTGCCTTTCCAAACATTTGTTAGGCCTCTGTGTAGAATTTATATAAATGTGGTCATATGGATAAAGTGGGAGAATCTTGAATTCCTAGAAATATAGCCTATGTGACCACACAACTTGATAAGGGCCTGACTGACCATATATAGTGTTCTATACTTCTTGAGCGAGTGTCGTTTGTCATCTGTCAGTCATAGCCTTAGCCACCTCCGGAGGGAGGCTGCGTAGTTAAGGCCACGGAGAGAGAGCATATGAAGGTCCTGGATTGTAATTTGTTAAAAATGTGAATGCTAGAAGACCCACCTACCAATTTTGTTCTCAAAAGGGGGTGATCTTGCGTTGTCTTTTTTTTTTTTTTCTTTTTCTTATTATGAGATTTGAGCTGGCAGGTTGTGATGGGCCAGGCCCAAATGACTGGGTCAGCGATGATGGGTTAGACCTAAATGGCTCGGCCCACGGTAACGGGTCGGGTCTGACTAACCCAAGTCCATGATGATATCCACCCTTCAGGAACCGGGTCCAGATCCATCGAATGACAGAGTCAGACTACGCGTCGTTCCATCTACCTGCTTTGCCTAGTCTTGCGGATGAGATCTTACCTGCTCGTTTGTTGAGGGCGGTTCGGAAGACTCCACCAGAATGGAGCGTACATCATTGGAGATCCCTGGAGAATCTCCCCACCCGTTGGAGATTGAGTATAAAATGAGAAGTCCTATCAGAGAAGCGGGGATCCGATCCTAGACACTATCATTGTAATCATTTACTCTGTAACCTCTTTCCCAGAGCAGTAAAATCACTAGTTTTAAGTGGACGTAGGTCATATCGACCGAACCACTATAAATTCTCTCTCTCTCTATTAATTTTTACATTTATTACATATCACTTGACCGGTGGTGCCCGAAACCACTTTTTGGCATCATCAGGTTGTAACCTTTTTTTTATCCTCGATTTTACTTTCATATACATGACACTTGTATATGATACAAGAGGACAAACTCCCGTGGATGGACCAAAGGCCATGTGCGAGAATTTACATTGATCCTCCAAGTTCATTTAAGGCCTTTTTGCCTAATTAATTCACAGCTTTTCTACGCTATAGGGCTTTGAGCAGCAAATTAAAGTTGAAGACTAGAAATTGGGCTGTCTAGAGTATCCCCTTAGATATGGAATGATTGTCCACCTTTAGACCTATGAAATTAAATACAAGGAATTTAATGTTTTTGTTTCATAAACATCTTATATTTTCCATGACATCATCCCTTCACCCCTTTTCCTATGATTTTGTAGGCATAATTTAGTAAGAAATTTTCATTAGTGGCCTCATAAAAGAATGGACAATTGCTAGAGCTTGGGCTGATTACTTTTATTCTATCATTAATATGATAATGTCCACAAACTAGATGGTCATTAAATGAATGTCCAACAATCAACATGCTTGAGTTTTTGGACTTGGTCATATTCTTGGATCCCAAGCAAAAATATATTGTTATATACATGTCATAATTGCTAGAGCTTTGGTTGATTACTTTTAGTCTATCATTAATATGACCATGACCACAAACTGAATGGTCATTAAAGGAATGTCCAACAATCAACATGCTTGAGTTTTTTTGACCTGGTCATATTCTTGGACCCCAAGCAGAAATATATTGTTATACAATTTATACATGTTGATGGGAAAGCGGGTTTGTATAATTAGTGATCTTTTTTTCACCCAATCTCTACAATGGGTGTGGCTAATATAACTTCCTTAGAAATAAGTAAACAGGCAAGGTGTGAGTAGAGAAAGAGTTTTGTATTCAGGCAGGCCTCTATTTTACTTAGAGAAATTGGAAAAGAAAAAAAAAAATATATATATACATATAAAGAGATGAAATGTGAAAAAAGGTTTAACAAAATCCCAAAAAAATTTAACCCTGTCCAAACGAAAATCCTTTAAAGCAAAATATTTTACAGCAAACAGATTGCTTTGCTGGCTAGTTCATGGGACCCACCCAGATGGCAAGGAGTGAGGCACATGCAAAATAGTCAATAAAAAAAAACAATATTGTTATATAATCTTAATTCTTGATTTAATAGCAATAACTTTGGCAGTCTTTTTTAACTATAAACATCTTTTAGATTTTAACCAGTGGTGGATAAAAGTTTGATGAGAGTGAGATGGGTGTAAGGCCATTGGGATGAGAGCGTGCCCCAAAGCGGGGCCCACAGCTGATTACCCATCGTGTTTGCACGTGGGCCCCACAACAGGACTGCATATTTTTCTGCTAAAATCGTTCACGGAGCCAGATCCGCCCATGCCGTTCCCAGTCACCTCCAGGCTCCAGCCAGGCCATTTGACTTGCGGTGCTACGCTAGTGCTCGCCAGCAAGGAAGAAGAAAGCAGTCCGAGTCATCATTTCTAGGGTTTCTATTCCATTCCAAACTCTCTCTTATTTGTACTCTTAACCTGATTTCGTTCCTAAGTAGAAGTAAATCTCCCTCTCTCTCGAATTAATCCTGTGAAACTTGAGCTTTCTCTTTCCGAAAGAGACTAGGGCTTCGCAAAACTTTCACCTAATCTTTCTAGGGTCTTAAATTTTAGGGCAAGCTATTTGGTGATGGATCGAGTAAAGATCCTTTCTCATCAAATCAATAGGTAGGTAATTTTGACGATTCCTTCTCCTTGTTTCTTTAAGAAATGATTTGAATTCTTATTTTGCCTTTCCCCATGAATGGAATGGAGTAGTAGTTGTTGGTGATTATTGAAAAAAGAGATCGAAATGAGCCAGCCGCCGGTGATTTTCGCAACGGCTGGGTACGATCACACGATCAGATTTTGGGATGCAACCACCGGACGGTGCTATCGCACTCTTCAATATCCAGATTCTGTGAGTTTGCATTTGAATCAGCATTTCTTTACATCTTGAATTAGGCAATGACAATCAGCATTTTACATACTGGCCTTATTCCTGTACCTCGTTGAACCCCCACCTCCTACAACAGTAAGAAAACAGAAAACTCTCCTATACAAGGGTGCTCCTAGACCTTCAGGTCCTGTTTGTTTTGCATAGCATTAGAATACATAGGGTGGTTAAAAATTAAGATCATAGGTGAATTTTCAAAATCCGAGCATCGAATAGCAGCTTCTTTTGATTCTATTTCCCTAAAAGAAAAAAATGTTACTAATTACTAAGTAGTTAGTAGTACCTAGTAAGTATGAAGTATTAAACAGTAACTAAGTATTAGTAATACTGCATGCTACAAAGTACATGACTGATGATGTCAAGATCCTATATACGTAGTAAATACTAAATACTGGAGAATCTGCATATGATTATCATGTTGTACCAACTCAGCTTCAGTTTTTATGTTTTAGTGATTATATATACACAAAGAGAGACATGGTCTACATATTTACAGTAGCATATGCTGAGTTTTTGGTGCATATATTGATGTTTCCTTTTAACTAAATTGTAACTCAATGGATTGAATATTATTTGTGCAGCAAGTAAACCGACTTGAAATAACCCCTGATAAACAGTACATAGCTGCAGCTGGGAATCCTCACATCCGATTATTTGAAGTTAATTCAAACAGCCCTCAACCTGTACGTATTTAACATAAAAGAAGCGGTTTTTTTTCATTTTGTTTTATGCGGTGATGTCTGATTCATGTCCTACCTTTTGCTGACTACTGTATTTTCTTTGTTTCAACTTCAGGTAATGAGCTATGACTCGCACACCAATAATGTTATGGCAGTGGGATTTCAGTGTGATGGCAATTGGATGTATTCAGGTTCTGAAGATGGAACGGTAAAGATATGGGATCTGAGGTAGTGTAAATGTGCGCGTTTTGTGGGTTTTTCAGGGTCTTTCTCTTGTACTGTTTAAGATCCTTTAACAAAATTAACTACCATTATAAAAAAGAAGGTCTACATTTTGTGTTCCTGCTTACTGTGTTGTATCTGCACATAGCCGTGTTCTCACTTTATATTTCATTTCTAGAGCTCCTGGTTGTCAAAGGGAATATGAAAGCCGTGCAGCTGTTAACACTGTTGTTCTACATCCAAATCAGGCAAGATATTTAAATGCTTTCCCAATTGCATTTTGCACACATGTCATATACATTGGAGGCTCGTCCTCACATTGTTGCTCTCTCTCTCTCTCTCTCTCTCTCTCTCTCTCTCTCTCTCTCTCCATTGGAGGCTCGTTCTCACATCCATAAGCCCATGTCCCTAGCCAGCTGAACTTTAGCTGGGAATGGATCCCACCTCTTTTGCACATACCTATTTAGGTGCATATCCCAAACCAGTTGAGTAGTGTTATTCCTTAGTTAAACTGTCCTTTTATTTGGGGTTAGTTTTCAGTTTTTCTGTTAGTTAGGTCCCATATGGGAATCATATAAATGGTTGACCTGTTAAAGGGTCAAGTTCTATTGTTAGAGGCCTTAAACTAAGTCTTTAGTAATGTTTTACAGTCTGGAAAATCATTAGGTGGTTGACCAGCTGTTGCAGAAGGGAGCAGGGATGCATCAAAGATGAAACCCCTGTTTATGCACTACAAATGACAAAGCCTCATATTATAATTTTTTTCCTTAAGTCTGGTTTTACCCTCTTTTATATTTGGGGTTGGTCGAGGTCATCTCCGCCCTCATGGTATGATGTCATGATATCCATGCAGAAGAGGACCAAGGTATGATGCCAAGGGCTCCTGGTGCATCAATACCATGACTGGTACCCACCATGGATGTGAGACCCCACCTGTCCAGGACCAGTGTCCAGGACTCCCAATGGTGGGGCTGCCTGGGGTATTGCCTAGGTATGGCCTGGGGGTGTGGGTGGAGTGCTTCGGATAGCATCGTGAGCCTTTATCCAAATCCCACATCGGAAATATCGAAGTCTTGACCCTAGGCTTATAAGACAAACTCCATCTTAACTCAACATGACGCGTTTTAAAGCCGTACAGCCCCAGAAACCATGAAACAATACTTGGATGGGTGACCACTGTGACAATGGATTTGTCAGCCTACTGGTCAAACAATTCTTAACATCTGATTAGAGGTCTTTTGACAATGAAATGGGTGCTAAAGGAAAAGCCGAGAGAAGTTCAGCTGCCCACCTCCAGGCAAAGGTTGTGACTTTCCAATCAATGTATGGAAATTATTAAAAAAAAAGAAAGTTCTTCATTTTTTTGGTTGGTGCACTTGAATTTCTGACTGTTATCAAACAGTAACCTTGCTTCTCGTGTTCCTATCTGACAATGCAGACAGAACTGATATCTGGGGACCAAAATGGAAACATACGCGTATGGGACTTAACTGCAAACTCATGTAGCTTCGAATTGGTAAGTTGTGATAGTATACTTGAATGTTACTAGTGTAAGCTTTGCAGAGCTCTCCTTTATGTTATTCCGTCCATTATTTATTTTCAATTTAAAAAGGTCTTCTACCAAGACACCCACCTGGTATGATTGTAGGTTCCAGAGGTAGATACAGCTGTGAGGTCTCTGACAGTGATGTGGGATGGGAGCTTAGTTGTTGCTGCAAATAATCATGGAACTTGTTATGTTTGGCGTTTGTTGCGTGGTACACAGGTACTGCAAGATAAATTTAAGGTTTTGGTGCATTTTTTTTTTTCAACTTAAGGTGTTCGAAACCACTTTTGTATGTGGACTGTCCATTCATCAGCCCTACAGTGAATCAAACTTGTCACAAGAAAAACAGTGATAATGCCTAACTCCTGCAGAGAAAGTTTTTCCAAGTAAATAATGGTCACTCTGTGGAACCTGGGTTTGACATTTTATTTAGCTATCTCCAATGGAGTGGTTTGGTGTACCTTTTGGGCTATCGCTAATCCATTGTAGGGCCTCTGGATGACCTGCTTCAGTCTTGTACAATGTACACACATTTGTGCTATGTGTAACTTTAAGGTTCAAAAGTGAGAAACATCATATCCTAAACCCTGAACCCCACGACGTCTAGTCTTTTTATTTCCGGAAATCTTTATGTTTCTACTATGATCATGATGTTGCTACAGTTTCATTCTTTCTTCATGCAAATGAAAGTACTCTTCCACTGCAGACCATGACTAATTTTGAACCGCTCCATAAACTACAAGCGCACAATGGGTATATCCTAAAATGTTTGCTGTCCCCTGAGTTCTGCGAACCACAAAGGTTTGACTGGTTTTTGTGATGTTCTTTCTGCCTAGAATTTTGTTCAACTGATTTGTAATGAAGGAATTTATTTAATTATTTCCCCCTTTATGCTTTGGGTTTTCATGTTACATCTTTATGTGGCCCTCACATGCACCAAGTGGAAATACTTGTAGATATCTGGCAACTGCATCATCTGACCACACTGTTAAGATATGGAATGTTGACGGATTCACCTTGGAGCGAACATTGACAGGTAAGATCTCAGACCTCTTTCTCGTCATGGGATTATAAGATGCTCGGTCAAAAGACTGTTTTTCTTTTATTTTCTCTTTTTTGTTTTAATTATTTTTTTGTTTCTCGAGCAATGATTTGGGTTAGTCCCACCTCCCAATAATCTAAACTATTCATCCCTTTGAGTGCATCTTGTGATCTGCCATAATATGATCCACATTGGATATCCTCACTATCCATTCAGCGTCAGGTTAATGGATAGCTTAGTGGCTGATTAATAGATGATTGCAGACAAAGGTTGGCATTAACCAGGCAAACTCTGCCATATGGACCATCCAGCAGGAGATTTTTGGAGTATCATCCATCCACATTACAGGAACATCATATGAACAGTTTGGATTGCCAAGAGGTGGGAATCATTCATGGGGTGATCTTTATTTATTTCTGGGATTTTGGTAATGTCCATATAGGTCATCAGCGGTGGGTGTGGGACTGTGCTTTTTCAGTGGATGGTGCATACTTAGTGACAGGTATGTGGAACCTTGCTCATATTGGTTGGTTGTTTTTTTAGCTTGCATTTGGATCTTATGTCATGGAGGACGTCAGTGCATGTGTGAGCTCATGGGCGTGTATGCATGTGTTTCACACATAAAAGCATCTCGTAGGGCCCAACTGTGCCTCCCCTCACCCACCATGCATTGTTTTATGCAACTTTGATCCCCATGGAGTTGTCACTCACTATTGAACTTTACCATCCCTTTTTAATTGTTAAATCTTTTTAAGCGATGAGATCCAACCCAATCCTCCTCAAGACCTTTCTATAATCTATCCCCACGCCCAAGCATATTGTATTGCACAATTCTACTATGCGAGCAATTTTGTGCAGCTCACTTCGAATGTGTGCCAAACAAAAGATGAAGGGATGAGGTCTCAATGTAAGAGGGGCCCAAATGCCATAATCATTAAATCAGGATGATTATAGACTGAAAAATCCCACTGTTGAAGAAGTTGTTTTTTATTCATCAGTGGCTGCAATTTTGATCAGGATCAAAATTAGGGCACAATCGACAAACATAACACGGTGTGCTTTGATCACTTCTTTGTTTTCTCAAAAGGTGGGCTCACATATAAGAGAGAGAGGAAAATGGGATGTTCGTTTGTCCAATCATTGACGGTCTATACAAGTCTCATGATTCAGATACGGATGCTTTTCATCTGGGGTACCATCATGTCGTGGCTTTTATTCTGTCTTCCGCAACATTTGTTCCTAGCTTCCAAGTGGTGTACTGCGAGAGAGAATTTCAGCTAGCTATCTTTGCAGTATTTCATATCCGTTTTAGGGCCCATTTAGCAAATTTCTTGATCAATGAAGTTGGTCCCAGTCATACAGCTTGTGGGGCTGAGCTAATTAATAGTTCAATTAAATATTGCATATTTAGTCTTTTCCCCTTGGCTAAATAGTCTGAGTTTCATGTGTTTTCAACTGTAGCTTCCTCTGATGCGACTGCGAGATTGTGGACAATGGCAACAGGGGAAGTGCTAAGAGTGTACCAAGGGCATCACAAGGCCGCTGTTTGTTGTGCTCTCCATGATGGTGCAGAATCATCTTCATCATGAAATTGATTTGTAGGATGCTTGTATTTCATGTACAGAGACATTGTGTGTGTGTAGTGAGTTGTGGGCGACTGCACTGATCACAAGTTTCTTGAGTTCTCGCATCCCATTTATAGCTCAATGGTGAGGCACAAATCCCCGGTTGTAGTGCTAATGGTGAAGGACCTTGGGTAGGGTGTGGGAGTGTTTGTATTTATCAAAAAAGGGTTACTAAATGTAAGAATGCAAATGCCAAAGAGCTGCTCAATGAAATAGCCGTCTCCAATATCCCATGGTTTCACATCCATGAAAGGTGAGCCCAGTAGCCCTGTGCCATTTTATTTCTTGATCATGGATATTACTAAGTCATGCTTCAAGTGAAACACTCATTTTTCCCTGACAGTCACTTTGAATCACAAGCTGGAGAATTTTAGTAATATTGAGACGACTCATTTATCCTTTTTATTGAAATATGATAATTCAGCAGGGGAACTATCAAACGTTCAAAAAAACATATAATAACGTTGAAAACCAGCCCTGCTGTTATGTTGCATTTTTCCCAGGCCCAAGTCCTTGAAGATATTGGATTTGATTTCTTCATGGCTTCAGTTTTTTCAGCAGTTATCGGGAAAACTATATTAGCTTTTCTCTTTATTTTAGGAATACCTCATCTTATCACTTAAGTTAAAGGATGATTTCATCCTCTCTCTTTCCTCATTTGACTTTTTTCTTTTCTTTTTGAGGAATTGTGTTGTGTCCAACCAAAGAATCCTGTCTGAATGTCAATGAACTTTGATATGAATATATGAGGCCTTTTATTGTGGATGAGAGATCCAGGAAGATCACCATCTCTGATGATACAGAAGGGTGTTTCCTGGTTAAATGTAGACTGTTGATACCAGATAAAGGGCTTGGGTTAATGCCAAGTGGCCCACTTATTTCTTGATGAAACGATGGCATTATGGTACTCAATCATCCGACCTACCAACCTACCAGGCTCAGGCTCTGATACCACTTGTAGGATTTTACATCTCATTAAGCTACCACTTATCTCAAAACCAAAATCAATTGGTGATGGGAAACGGCACAACAATATTTTGATGATAAGGTAAGAGCTCGACTACAATTATGACTCATCAGGAGCGAAGGTGGACATTGAACTAAACAACAACGAATCCTTGGGTCTCTTATTCCTCTGGTTAGGAGAAAGTACAGAAAGGAGAACAATTTGGGGTGGTAAGAGAATGAATGGTCTCTCTCTTCATGGCCTTATCCTATCAGATCATTGGTTTAGATTGAAAAATGGCCCCACATGTTGGGAAATACCAGTAGACACCTCAAAACACTCACTATGCACTTTGCTCCGGATTGGAACTCTAAATTGCTCGATGGCCAAGACACATTGATTGGTTATCAAACAAAGCCGAGACCTTGACACCACCTGACCACCACCCTCACAAAAAAACCAAAATCCAAGCGTAGCATTGGCATGGGAGAGGAGGAGGAGAAGAAACAGAAAAACCAAGTGTTCGTTTTTGTAACAAAAAAGAATATAGACCTCTAAATTAGTACTATTTTTTATAATCCTCTGGTGAGTTACTCATGTGCACTAAAACTAAGTCAGTCCCTCACCACTGCTACGGGGGAGCAATCCTTGATTGTTACTGTAAAAAGGGAGATATCTCACCACCGGATTGGCAAAACTGGAACTAGTTATAAATATTTCCAAGGTAATGTAGTTATTTAAAAATATCCATTCATTAATACTTATATATTATTAAAAAAAAGAGAAAGAAATTAATAAATAAAAAAAATAAGTTTATATGAACTATCGTGATAACGTCAACAAGGATACATAGCATGGTTATTCATGTTTTGGTACCCTAATGCAAATCACCAACAAGACATGTTTATGTTAATTTCTCTGGCCTGTGCCACGTCGATAATTAATAATTACTACTGAATGTTTTGGATCGACACACCAATTGTATGGATTGTAAAATCTCTATTAGGCCATTAAATGATAGCAAATTTTCTAAGTAAAACTTAACAACAAAGAGGAGGCATGTTATGTTGTTGGAATTGGTGGCCCCTATCAAATACAAGGGATGATGCACACTAGTGGTATATTAAAATGTTGTCACCTTTCATTTGTATTTTTGGTCTTTCATTTTAATAAGAATATGACAATTAGCCATTAAATGATTTTTGTTCACCGTAATTTTGAAAGTCTTCAATTTCACGAAGACCAAAATCTTCGAGTGACAATTGTCCACAGGGTTCTTCTCTACGGTCCAATTTATTTTTTATGTTTTCTGATCTCTTATGATCAAGTTACTACTCTCACACACTATTTCATATAAATATGACTGGTCGTTATAGATGGGAGTGAGGACTATCCTGTAAAATTGATACTCTGCATACTCTTGTGGTTAAACATGAATACATGATGCCTTCAAAACAATTGAACTGGAATAAATGTTTGGCTACATGTGAGAAATCCGTGAGGATATGCAAATATGAGAATTATTTGTAGCCATGAATTTGAGGATTTCTCACTGTAGATTTGTTTAGCTGTGGATTTTAACTTCAATATCGGTTCAAATAGCTGGAAAAAAAAAAAAAAAAACTAGTGCAAATTCATGAAACTGAAAATTTTCCAAATCATCTTCAAAAAAAAAAAAAAAAACTCTTCAAAAAAAAAAAAATCCAAATCGTATGGGTTGGGTTGGAACTGAAAACCATCAAAATAAAGAATTTCTAATGGCCCAAATCCTCAGAAATTTATCATCATCTAACATGTAAAATCTTCAAAATAAAAAAATAAAACCGATGAGTAATTCTATGAGGATTTCCGTGCAAAATGGGCCTTTTGAGCCATTGACCAAAAAGTTGGGTTTTACAGTGAAGTTAAAATTTGGGATATTGCCTATAAAGCTGCCCCAAAGTTGAAATATTTTTTGTAGAGTTGTTTGTAAAATAATAGTGTGGTGTGTGATATCGCATGGCCCAAAGATATTGTACCGTCCTGACCTCGCATGACTCTAGCAACTCTACCCTTAGAGTCAAGTTAGGTAAAACCCTAATTTCTATAAAAAAAAATCATACCAAAACACTTTAATTCAAATTTCCCACTATATTTTTTTTTTAAAAAGTAAAATACTAACCTTATTTCTCCACTAAAAAATAAAAAAACTTCACTTTTAACAAAAAAAAGTAAAAAAAAATTTATATTAAAAAAAATACAATCATAACCTACTTATATTTTATTATTTCTTCAAAATAACCTTTACGTGACTAAACTCCATGGTAAAACCCCAAAATAAGCCCCAAAAGAGGCCCACAGTTCAGTAGGAAATACTTAATACAGCTTTTGCGTCCGCATAAACTGGTTGGGCTTGTGCCACGATAACGGTGTTAAGCCAACACGGTTTCCCCAATCACAAGGCAACTCAATTCTCGTGGTTGTATATCAAGGTCGAAGGCGTTGGGATTTAATTGGGATTGCAAACCTCAAAAAGATTTCGTGCAGGTAATGTTTCTTTGAACTCAAAGATTGCAACCCAACTCAATTTTGTTTCTTTCTTTCCCTTATTTGATTGTCTGGAACTGGAACTGGAACCCTAGAATCTTTCATCATTGAGTTTTGTTTTTTGATTCGTCGATTCTCCATCAACTTCTTTTGAAATCCATATTTTTCTTCCATCTGTTTGAGCTCTTCTTCATTTTCTAGCCTTTCCTTCCCTTCTAAATTTAAATCACGACTCTTTATCTCGAGATTCTAATTTGAATTCTCTCTAATTGCCTTCTACAAACCCTAATTTCAAATTCTCAAATCACCCAGCCTCTAATCCATTTGATTCTCCATCAACTTCTTTTGAAACCCTTAATTTTCTTCATCTGTCTAAGATCTGCTACAATTTCCAACCCTCTCTCTTCCCAGCTCTAATTTACATTGAGTACTCACCAAACTCTTGCTCAAAATTCTTGATTTCTCTCTGATTGCATACCAAACCAAAAACCCTAATTTGGGATTCTTTGAATTCTGTCTTCTTCCTTGAAGTCTGAAAATGCCGGCCACAGCGGGTAGGGTGCGCATGCCTGCGAACAACCGTGTGCACAGCAGCGCGGCCCTGCAAACCCATGGAATTTGGCAGAGCGCTATCGGTTACGACCCTTATGCGCCCAATGAGAAAGATCCCAAGCAGCCTGGAGTCGCCAAGCCCTTGAATTCCTCTGAACCCGATGCTGAGAATGCTTATGCCAGCTTCCAGGGCCTCCTGGCCCTCGCCCGCATCACTGGATCCAATGCAGATGAGGCGCGTGGTGCCTGCAAGAAGTGCGGTCGAGTCGGTCACCTCACCTTCCAGTGCAGGAATTTCCTCAGTGCCAAGGTCGATGACAAGGAGAATGATCCCATTGCCCTTCAGCCCTTCAAGGTGATGGTGGATAAATCAAAGGCGACTAATGGAGCTGATCGAAAGGATGCTGAGGAGAGCCCGGAGGAAAGCTCTGAATTTGATGATGAGAATGATAGCTCAGACTCTGATGTGGATTCTGAGATTGAGAGAATTATCGCAGCTCGGAACAGGAAGAAGGGTGGCAGTAAGGCGAAGTCCTCGGCAAGCAGGAAGCGGGCATTGGAGGATGATGGGTTAGATTCTGGAGAGAGGAGGAAGAGGGAAAGAACAAAGAAAAGGAGAAGTGCCAAGAGGGTGGGTGATGATTCTGATGGTGAAGATGAAAGAGATGGGAAGAAGAGGAAAAGAGAAAGATCAACTCAAAGGACAAGTACGAAGAGGGTGGGTGATGATTCCAATGGTGAATATGTAAGAGATGGGATGAGGAAAAGAGAGAGATCTATGAAAATGGGAAGTGTGAAGATGAGTGATGATTCCGGTGTTGAAGATGAAAGAGATGGGAAGAGGATGGACAGGAGGAGGAAAAGGCATGGGTATTCGGATGATGAAGAAGATGGACGCAGTAAGAGTAGGAAGGAGAAGAAGGGGAGCCATGAGGACGCAGAGGATGGGGATGATGGGCATAGCCGCTGTAGGAAGAGTAGGAAAGAGAAGAGGAGCCATGATGATTGAGATGATGAGCATTGCCATCCCAAGAAGAGTTGAAAGGATAGAGTAGTAGTCATGGCCTAATCATCACTGTTCTTTGGATGATTTGTATGAGCCTGAATAAGCTGAAGTCCATCATAAGCAGAGTAGGAAAGAGAAGAGGAGCCATGATGATTGAGAAGAGGAGCCATGATGATTGAGATGATGAGCATTGCCATCCCAAGAAGAGTTGAAAGGATAGAGTAGTAGTCATGGCCTAATCATCACTGTTCTTTGGATGATTTGTATGAGCCTGAATAAGCTGAAGTCCATCATAAGCAGAGGAACTGAGTGAATTGAAAAGAAAACCAAAAAACATTCCAATCAATAAGAGACTTGAAAATCAACTTGTGGGCTATCTTTTTTCAATACTCACTGATAGTTAATGATAGGTTTTAGACGTCTCGGTCAGTATATACTAGAACCTTAACTATTCAACAGTGATTTGTCATCTGTTGCATGTGTTTTATCTTCAGGACCATTATCCTTATCATTATCTTTAAGTCTCATGTTGTATTTGTTATTCGAGTGATTTGATATAACAACAATGTATACCAGATGGATGGGCTTTATAGCTTATATGTAATGCTAATTTATTATTAGCAAAAACAAGAACATGAATATAACAATGTGGGGTCAGATTGCCCGAGGAAATGCAGCTAAACCCCCATTTCCTCAAGAAATCAGGCTTTCTTTGAAAAAGAGGAGCCACTTGCCAATAATCCATTTGCAAATATTACTGGTTTGGATCTGAAACTATCAGTTGATTGTTATGTTATTCCTTCCTTCTCCTTGGAAAAGACATTTGATTTTAACTTGCACTTTTGAAGTTCTTTTGTCTGCTTTCTCTAAACTTTAGATTGGTATCAGTTTACTGAATCTTATGTTTGTATCTTTCCTCTTTTAACTTCCTTTGTTTGGTGAAGGTCCTGACTCCTGTCTTTTAATATTTAACTGGGAATTTTCTCTGTACATGTTTTTGAGTAAGATGCACTGTGGGGAAAGTTTGACATTGTATTTAGATGAATTATGCTAAAAGTACATGAGAATATCAGTCTTGGAACTGTGAATTACATGCTGCTGAATTCATGAACCATCTATTGTTGAATTTGCAGAATAACTAAAGACGGCTGGACTCTAAGCTGTATAGAGGTTGGCGGAAGCTCAAGCCATTCATACAAGATGTTTACTTGGAAAATAGTTGTATATGTTGAGTTTGACTCGCCTCTCTGCTTGGTTAATCAAACTAGTAGATCTATTTACACTAAGAGATATGTGCAGCTCACGGACACACATGTGCGAGCATGCACACCCAAACTCTGCATGAGAGAGAGAGAGAGAGAGAGAGAGAGAGAGAGAGAGAGAGAGAGAGAGTCAAATTGACGTCAAAATTATGTTTTCCATCTTTCTTAATTTAGACTGCTGGATTACATCTAATGATCTCGATCTTCCTTTTCCCAATACAACTCCTTTTGCACTAGTTATATGGTGAGCTTTGTGCAAACGCAAGAACTGTTTGGGAGCACGCCTCTCACAAGTAGAAAAGATTGGACGGTTCTTTGCATATTTTTTTTGATTGGCAACAGAAACTTTAGTAAGATTCTTTGCATATTCAACAATCTTGGTTTTCAACACAATCAACAGACGATCTTCACTGTTGCATTGTGACACGACCTGAGTCCGAGATTATGATTAATCCAAGTTAATCCTGAGTTGCGTCGCATATTTACTCCCGTGAACCTCAAACACATTAAAATTCACAAGGGATATCTAATACACATTATGCGGAATATTCACAAATATACATTACTTGTAAAATAAAATTCATTTACACTATGTACAAACCAATCACTTACATATTTAAATACAATGTAAGGATTAAAAGTGTAAAGTTTCCAATCAATTTCCATAACAGAAGTTTTCCTTTTCAAATTTCGTTTCAATATCATAATCGTATGATATTGCTTCACTTCCACTCAACTAGTCCTCTTGGAGGAATCGGATCTGATGTCTCTGCTGGCATTGTGGCCTCAGAAGGACCGGCATGGGCAGCTGTGTCTGTAATGCAATCAAAATAACACTATGAATTTGACAATTCAACAATGTATAAACAATCACATGATTGTATATGCTAAATAAACATTTAATTCATCTAACTCATTGTTAGACCAGTACAAATTCAATTCATAATCAGTAAGAGTCCTTTTATTTGGCAAACTACAATAGCATTTCACATTTCAACTCATATTTCATCTTCCATAAAAAGGAAGGATTCATATATTGTGGGATTTATCAATGTCCGGGCCATGAACTACTGATATCACCACGGAGTTCCGGAATACTCCCAAATAATCTACTGCAGCAGTATTAGCTCAAAAGAGTTATAGAAATTACCATGTAGTGCCAGATTCAATGAATAATACAATTATCATTTTAATACCGTTAAATTACAATTAACGGATATAATTTAATAAACAATTCTTTACGAGTTTAATTCCAATTAAACTCCATTTCAAGTACCATTCGATGCACAAACTTAATTAAATAATACCAACCATTCAGGTGTAATCTTCAGTTGTTAAATGTACGTGTTATTCTCGATGACATCACAGTTTATGTTAATTTTGTACATTAAAGTCCCCTTAATTAACACCCATAGTGGTAAAACAATATTGCTAGTATTGATAAGATCAATAGGCTTTATCTTTAAAACTCAGAAATAAATTCTGAAATTATACTAACTCCGTATAATTCATCAATGTATTATCATTTAGCTTTGGAAGCTAATATTACCGTTGAATTACAAGTATTAGCTTTGGTTAACCTTTTGGTTAACATATATTTCATTTTGGATCAAAATCCAAAGAGATAACACTTTATAGAAATAGTAATGAATTCATTATTCATTAATCGTACTATAATTAGTCTTTAAACTAATTTTTATAAACAATTTATGATCTTAAAACCAAAACTTGATTAAAAATTTTTCGTCCCAGTTAAGGGCATGTCCGATCGATCGGACCTGTAACGAACTCAATTGCAGATTCCTGAAACTGATTGTTCTTTCTTCATTTCCTTCAAAACCTGCACATAAATTGAGACCTCCTGTCCCCTTCTCAACATCATTCATATACAAACAACACTTCTACTCATCAATTAATCACTTCAATCATCACTCAAATGATTCAATAGCCATTCCATTCCAAACCAACCAACCAAAATTTCATCTAATAACCAAACTTACATGAACTCATAAACAAATAGCATATAATCACAAACAAGTATTTATACTTGCAAAAAAAAAATCCCTTTCTTTTCAATTTCTATTTGACACAAAGTCCACCCAAATTCCAAACCTTCTTTGTAACCTACTACCACAAGACAATTGAAAACAGGATTTCTTAGATTGGTTGTGCTAGAAATCACTCACAACACTCAAATCTACGAAAGAATCCAAATCACTTACTTGTAACTCAACAAGAAGCAAATCACAGCTCTTCCCTTAACTTAATCCCAAAGAAAACTTGAAGAAGATGATGGAGAAGATGTAGTTCACAATTCCTTAGCCAAAATCACTTGAAAAATCCCTTCTCCACACATGACAGAGAAGAAACAAAGAAGAAAGAACCTAGGTTGTTATCTTTCTCTCCCACACTGATGTTGGAATGAAATTCACTGAATGAACATATTCTAGGTTCATTTAGAACCTTATAGAATACACTTTTGCACATAAACCCTATATGTTCTACACATTTCTAATTTGAGTCAAATTAAGACACACTTGACTTATTTCAAGTCAAACGAAAATGTGTGTATTATAAAAATTGTTGTACTCATTGAGATACACACGATGGTATTAAATTTCACCACATTTGACGAAATACACATAAACCCGTATTTACGAAAAAGTCCTTAATTCCATTAATTTGGGTCTAAATTCAACCCCATTAAATCAATCTCTTCCAAACTCGTCCATTATACTTAATTCATCTATTTAAGAATAATTTAATCCATTTCAATCACTAATCACCATTAAATTGATTAATCATGCTTAATATACATTAATCTCGATTAATTAGAGTTAATCTTGATTAACTCGGGATGGAGTGCAACAGATTGAATCACCCCAAGTTCATGCTGTTACATCTTTTTTCTTTTTTAAACTGAAAAAGATTGCCATCCAACCAGGGTGATTTCTTTCAGCCAAGGGTATCCACAGTATGACCTTACAGTACCACCCACCCACCCTTGTGAATTGGCAGTCATTGGAGATAAAGAGTTGTCTGTATTGATTAAGGATTATTGGGAATTAGATTAAGGGTGTTGCGTGCAAGTTCACAGTACTATATATTTTCAACACAATAAACAGACAATCTTCACTTGTTGGGAGTTATTTTAAGAATGTTGCGTGCAAGTTCTCCCGTTTTGATTAAATTCTAAGAAGGGAAGGTGCTTACATTGACTTTTTAAAATAGCAGTTTGCTTAATGAGGCAACCATCTAGTTACTAATTTTGGATACAAATGCCTTTACGGAATCTCCAACTTGTGCTAAACATTTGCTCTACCTGTTATTTCCAATAGGTTAAGGGACCAAAAAATGATCTGGAATTTATAGTAGAGAGATAGGGGAGAGTGTGTAGTGATAGCTGTTGCCACAAGTATTTAATAAAGCAGCTCTTATCTATTTGTTGCTTAAATTCCACTTATTCAAGACCTACTTCTCTCGCGTGGATTTGTATGAAGGATCAAATAAAAAGTTCAGAGGGTCTAAAAAGGGGCCTTTCTGCACTCCATGTGATTAGTAAGGAGTATTTCTTTGCAATGGAGGTAGACCACATCTTTGATGCACACAAACCACAGAACTGCAAAGACCACCCTGGAGAAATTGATTTTGATTTTTTCCCAAAGTGGGCTTGCAGTTGTATGATGGACAGTTCTAATCATCCCACCAGGGTGTTGTGTCGTAGACAAGCGATTGTATTCGATGGTGATTTCCTCCCATTCCACACCAATATTTAAAGGTGGGTCCCAAGTTCACAGTACGATATACTCCTTTAAAATCTCTCAACAAAAAAAAAAAAAAAAAAAAAAAAAAAAAAAAAGGGAAAGGAAAGGAAAAATGGGGGAATGCAACAGCTGAAGAATTCCTACCAAAAAGCATAGTGATAGACCCTCCAGTGGTGGTTGAAAATTCATATCACACACACATCCACTGCTACCACCATAACTAGAAAAGAAGACCATGGACAATCATAAAAACAAAGACAAAAGGGCAAAATTGGTCTCACCATTTCAGCGCCGGATAAATTGGACAGTAGAAACAGGAGATCCCTCCATCCCCCCATATATGGATGTAGGATACTTTTGGACATAACTGAGATATTGGAACATGGTAGACTCTCTTTGTAAATCTGGGTCCTTGGGGGGCTCCAACAAGTGCTGTCGGTTGAAAGCCTCAACCTCTTGAACCAATTCATCTTTTGTACTGTTAGATGAGGTGATTACCTGAAAAGAAAGCACCCAAATAAAACAGGAAGAAACAGAAACTCAGAAAATGGTAATTTAATAAGTCAATTATCAATAAAAAAGCCAATGTTACCATGATCATAACTGGCTATGGGTTGGGTGGAACAGGTAACCTGCCCTGTCCATGCGGGTTTCATAGTGGCTTTCATGGGGTCACCGAGTATATATAGATGATAGACCTAAGCTGTGTTCCTAGTGGAGCCAAGTCCAGGATAGGATCGTGAAACTTTGTCAGCATTAACCATGATGACTCCTCTCTCTCTCTCTCATGGACCATGGTGTTGCTTTTAATATGTTTGGGTCGGATTAGAGCTTATGAATGGCCAAACCATGACATGGTGGGGTGGATTAGGGACAAGACTAGTTTGAGGAGGGTCAAGGTTAGACTAATCAAAATGTATCAAACCCAACCCATTGCGTGCCGGTATACCGCCAGGACTAACCAATTACAAGAGTGACTCCCAATACATGGTCCTGGACGACAAAATCAAAACAAACCATAATCATTCATTTTTGTTTGCACAAGGAAAGCATAAAATTTCAGTAATTCAGAGTTTGGGCAGAAAGCTGAAAGCTTCAGCTGTGTGTTAAGGTTCAGAGCTCTAAACCTTAGAAGCAGAAACACTGCTTGATAAAATTGAATGGAATAAGCCCAATTAGTTTATTACTGTTGGCAAAAGCTAAAGGCGCCTTCAAACTTACATAACACTGTTTGGCCTATTTCATGCAGGACTTAAATTCAGTGATGCATGATAAGATCTAGGGCAAGGAATCCAGCATCTAAGATGTCTTGGAGTCATCGCCAGTAGTAGGTGGGGAATTTTCCTTCAGAACTTGGAGCCAACACCAAACAAAGAAGCGAACCCAGCCTTTTTGAAAATTCTGTAATATATTTAATAGTGTCGAAACATCCAATGCATATACTTCTTGACTTGTGCATAGCTTGGACTTCGATTCCCTAGCTAGGAAAAAGAAAGAAAGCTACAAAATATTCAAACAGGACAGTTAGATTAATACTTCAAAGATAATACCTAACATAATGGCTAAACATCATGACTCACGCTTTTTAAACAGAAAACCCTTTCAAAGAGTCAAAATTGAAGTTGGGGCTCATTTTGGATATTCCTTAACGTAATTTAACACTTTGGACTTGCATATGTTCTGAAAACTGAATCAGATCATAAAACTGTAAGACAATTGAAATCATATTAGGTAAAGCGTAGGTTGCAAATTGTATGATTTACACACACAGATGCACACGACCTATACATGCACACACACCATCAGCTTTATTCTGTCCAATTTTACATTATCTTTCATTGGAACCAACTTCTGAATCGGCTTTTGAACTATTTTCTTTCTTCTTTCTTGGGGAGTCTAACACGAGTTTAAATCTATGGTGTCCTCTACAGGGTAAGATGCTTACCAGTGTGGAGACACTGGCGAGACAAATGGGCACAGGCCGAACGTGCCTTGAGCCAAATGCACTCATGGCCCTATGACACGACCCGAGCCCGAAATTATAATTAATCCTAGATAATCCCGAGTCACGTCGCATACTTACTCCCGTGAATCTCAACACATAAAAATTCACAAGGGATATCAAATTAAACATTATGCGGACATAACACATATATACATCGCTTGATTAAAACACAAAATCATTTACACTATATACAAACTAATCACTTGCACCTTTACATACAATGCAAGGATTAAAAGTGTAAAGTGTCATTCTATTTACAATAGAGTTTTCTCTTTCAAACTCTCATTTTGATTCCTATCATTTTCATTCAACTAATCCTCTTGGAGGAACCGTATTGGACGTCTCCGGTGGTGCTGTGGCCTCAGAAGGACCGGCATAGGCAGTTGTGCCTGTAATGCCATCAATAACAATGTGAATTTGACAATTCAATAATGTATAAACAATCTTATGATTAAACATGCTCATTACACATTTAATTCATCTAACTCATGGTTAGACAATAAAATTCTCATTCACAATCAATGAGAGTCTTTTATTTGGCAAACTACAATAGCATTTCAATTTCAATTCATTTCATATTCCATATTCCATAATAGGAAGGATTTCCATCTTCCACACGGAAGAATTCATATCTTGTGGGACTTATCAGAGTCTGAGTCAGGGACAACTGATATCACCACAGAGTTCCGGAGCACCCTAAATACTCTGTTGCAGCAGATACAGCTTCAATGAGCTTATAGAAATCACCATATAGTGTCAGACTCACCAGTAACAATTTCATTCCATTACAATTAACGGATTCAATTTAATTTCGATTTACAATTTAACTGGAATACAAATCAATGTTCCATTATCTCATACCAACCATTAGGATGTAATCATCAGTTAAGTAATGTACATGTTATTTTCGATGACATCACAGTTTATGTGAAGTTAGTACATTAAAATCCATAATCAACATCCATGGTGGTAAAACAACAATATTAACGTTGAGATGAGGCTTGCGATTATCAATAGGCTTTGTCTTTCACATTCAGAAAGACATTCTGAAATTTTAGTAATCTCACACCATCCATCAATGTATTAACAGTTAGATTTGAAAGCTAATACATTAGTTAACCTTTTAGTTAACATCTACTACACTTTGGATCAAAATCCAAAGATAATATGTTATGGAAATATTAATAAATCCCGTACTCACTAATCGTACTATAATGAGTCTTTAAACTCATATTCATAGGCCATTTATGATCCTAAATCAAAATCTAACTTAAAAAGAGGACCAATTTTCACTCGATCGGCCCGAATTTTGTCACAGTTAAGCGACAGTCCGATCGATCGAACCTGCAACGAACCAGTTGCAGAATCTTGTAACCGATCTCCATTTCTCCATTTCATTCAATACCTGCACAAAATTGAGACCTCCTGTCCCCTCCTCATTTACCATTCAATCATAAAAACCTTCTCCAAACACTAATCCATCCATACTAACAATCAAACCCTAACAAGATAACAAAATCAAAATTTCAACAAAACTTAATAACAACCACATTCATGAGTATATATACACATAAATAGTTGTTTATACTTGCCTTTCACTTCAATTTCAAGACAAAATCCCTTCTTTATGAGCTTAACTTGAGATGAAACTCACCAAATTGAAAACCCTTTTTAACTTAACATCAAGAACAAACCTCTTGAGATATTTGTTGTAAAAACCATCCCAAACCCCTTAAGAAAGATTGAAAGTTCTATAAAGAACTTTAGATACTTACTTGTAACCTTGAAGAAAGATAATCTGAACTTTCTTCTCTACTCTATCTCGAAACAACTTAAAAGAGATGATGAGGAAGATGAAAGACCTAATTCCCTTTTTCTCAACCCTTTTATACTCTCTTTGGATGAACACTTCAGTGAAGGAAAGTCAAGAAGAAACGAAGAAGAAAACATGAACACAACTTGAGTCTAGGTCTCTTGAAGTCTCTGGAATGACTCTAGAATGAAACCTCCTTATGACATGTAGTTATTTTCATTTGACACTTAACGCATGCATTTTTGCACATGACCCCTATCTATTGTGCATATTTTCAAATCGAGTCAATTCAAGACTGATTTGACTCACATTAAGTCAAACGAAAATGTGTATATTATGAAAGTGACATACTCATCGAAATGCACACGATGGTATCAAATTTCACCGCATTCGACGAAAGACGCACAAATCCGTATTGACGGAATAGTTCTTAATTCCAATAATTTGGGTCTAAAAATCAACTCCATTAAATAACTTCTTCCAAACTTGTTCATTATGTTTAATTCATCTATTCAAGACTAATTTGATCCACTTAGTCGTTAATCATTATTAAGTTGATTAATCATGCTTAACATGGTTTAATATTAATTAATTAGAGTTAATCTTAATTAACTCGGGTTGGAGTGTAACAGCCTAGGTTACGGGTCAATGGCAATGGTTACAATAATCAATCCCATCATATGATTGACAAATTTAAGGTCAGTCGAACCATAGACCCATAACCCGGGCCCATGAGCCCATTTGGCTCATGGCCCATTTGGGCAAGATCCATTTGTCCATTCACAACCAGTGTAGCACTCACAATTGAATGCCTCACCTTAAACCAAAATTAAGCCTTTTTATGACTTAGATAATCCACCGCTGTATCCCTGTGTCTAGATTCCTCCTTCAGATAAAACATGCATGTTTTCACAATGTGCTTGTGTAAGGTTCAACTTTATATCATGTGTGGTGAAAGTGCATCTGTGCATGCATGCTAGAATGAGTGCTCGTGTGTTTTTCTGAAAAAAAAAAAAAAAAAAACCTGCAGTCAGTATGAAGAAATTTTTTTGATAATACAAGTCGTGCTACCAGAGGCTTTGTGCTACCTTCTGACAGGGCCATCAGGATGCAGCCCAATAGTGTCCAAAGCTTCCTTATCCATATAACAAGTTGGAATTGCCTCTCCAACTTTGTCTCACAAACATCATCTACCTATTGAATATAATTTTGTAACAAGTGTCACCAGATGACATGACCAAGATGAATAACATTACCACTCCAAACCATATGCAAACCTATGTCATGTACTCTTTCTTTGATATGATGCCATGTTTAGCCATGCATTAATAATTGCTGAGATCATACAATGAAACACGCAAGAAACTAGAAGTTTTAATCAAGAATCTTTACCTACACATCTTTATAAATAAGGTATTAAGGTTACCTAACCACTAATGGCACAGATACCAAGAAAAATTATATTAAAGTCTCAAAAGTTCCTAAATCTTTACAATGGACCATTGGCCAAACAGCATCTTTATCGTAGATTGACACTAGTTAACTCATTAATCTTGTGAAGAAAAAAAAATTAAAAAGATTCATGTTGTCATTCTGTTTGAAAATTATACACTATTAAACATATGTGTGTAGGTGCTTGTGGGTTGTGGCACACATACACAGTGGCGGAACTTGGGGGGCGGGCGCGGGGCGGGGGGGGGGGGGGGGGAGGGGTGGGTGGGTTGGTGGGGCACCTTAAAAAAAAAAAAAAAAAAAAAATTTGTAGAAAACTTCTTGAGGTTTTAAAGAATTTTGTGATATATTTCTTATGGCCCCCCAAAGTTTAAAAAAAAACCCTTATATGTTTTAAAAATTATATACAATTTTTTATATGTGGTCCTCTCAGGAATTTATTTCTACATAGTGGCCCCCCAAGGAAAAATACCTGGGTCCGCCCCTGCACGGTCCGCCCCCTGCACATACATCATGCCTAGTTAATCTTTCTGCTGTGCCTACTCTACGTGGACCATTCCCAATAATCACACATTAGAGTCGTAATCACAAATTGGAGGAGTTCTAGTCTAGCATATCAAAGTAACAGCTGATAATGGTCATTCAACTGCCAAAAGTCTTCCAATTTGTCAATCATATATGATCAAACTAAACATATTTATTGTATATAGCCCCACCTATGGTACAGGCCAGTTGATGAAATCTATACGCCAGACATCTGACACGTACAGAGTAAGAGAGCTTGATGGCAATGGACATAATCAATAGAACTGGATCTCCTATCACCATTTATTTCATCTTGGAAGATTTTGAAGAAGAAAAAATTGCTGAGGAAGGATATTACTGAGTAATATATCACAGTAGTGGAAAACTTGAAAATATACATCACCACTGTCAAAGTTATATCCACTATGATTCAAAAGTACCCATTTTATAACATCAGCTCAATACCGAGTCCTAGAATAAAGAGGAGAATCTCCTTTATTTCATTAAAGAAGGAAACCAGAACTACGGAATATAAATTTCAAGGACTAACATAAGAAAAGGTGATAAATAAAATGTAGTGCTGCACATGGGCGGTTCGAAATGATTTAACACTAAAACCAACAACCAAACCGAACCTGTTGGTTTTTTAATTAACTGATCCGATCCAACCAATAGAGAGGGCTTAAACAGAACCGAACCGAACCAAACCAAACGGTTCGGTTCGGTTCGGTCGGTTAAACCATTGTTTTTTATTTTATTTTTTAAAAAATTAGACATTAAAATTTCAAAATGATGATACCCCGTCCTTTGCATTTGTTCCAATGTTTGGTGCAAATATAAAAATCCAGCAATCATACTGGACTAAACACATATAAAAAATAATTCTACTAAAAAAAAAGAGTTTAGACTAAACACAAACATACAAAAAAAAAAAAAAAATCAGCTTGCAGTGAAACATTCATTCCACATGATACCCTCTGAGGTAGTGCTGACAATTGAGTTCATGTGAGAATGAAGTTGTCGACTCTAATTATGAAAGTAGTAAAAAACGAAATCCTGAGGCTAAAATAGTAAAAAGACAATACTTACGTTACCGCATACGGTTGGATCGGTTTAAGCGGTTAACCATGGGCTCAAACCAATAACCGACCAATGTAAGCAGTTTTTATGATTTTCAAACCGTTAACCGAACCGATCCCATATAAACCGATCCGAACCGCCCGGTTCGGTTCGGTTTTGCGGTGATACCGGATTTTTTGTGCAGCCCTAATAAACTGTAGAATACAGAAAACAGAAAGTGGGAAAGCAGTTTTAGTAATCAAATTCAAATGTCATATTCCAAGAAGCAAATCTTGGTTGATCTGTCACGAACAGCAAGGTTCCTTGCAAGGTCAATTGCTGCTTGGCTATAATCAATTCCAGTCAAATTAGAGAACCTGAACAAAGAAACACATGAACTTTACTGGGAATAATATTTTCAAATATTAATGATTATACATAATAGTGGTTATCTGCTTCTTGAGCTAGAATATATGAAGTGCAAGTTTAATGGATCTGAGACTAAAGAAGATGAGTAGTAGGTGAAAACTGAAAATAGCTTAGTGTTAGAGTGTGATATCTTTTGATACCTAGGAGCAACTATGGAACAAATAAAAAAAAAAAAAAGAGTTTTGAGACATTACAAACAGAATCAGTGCAAGGAATCAAACTAGTGGAGTATTATGCAACTGTCAAGTACCACTTAATTGAGGAGAATTTTTATAACATTGCAGTTGTGCATGCTTTGTTTTACGAAGTTGGATGTTAGGTAATAAAGAAACATCAAGCAGCTAAAAGTATGTGTGACTGAGATGCACTTCATCACCATCAGTCTTTTTTTTCTTTAATCTAGTAGCATATGGGATGTCTGGAGAAGTGACACGACCCGAGCCCGAGATTAGAACTAATCCGAATTAATTACGAGTCGTGTCGCATACTTACTCCCGTGAATCTCAATACATTAAAATTCACAAGGGATAACAATATACATTATGCGGAAATATTCACAAATATACATTGCTGATATCAAACCACTAGTTCTTTACACTATATACAAAATCCATCACTTGCATATTTAAATACAATGTAAGGGTCCAAAATTGTGAAACGTTTCATCTCATATCAACTCAAAGTTTATTTTCATTCAACTAGTCCTCCTGGAGGAACTGTACCGGGCGTCTCCGATTGCGCTGTTGTCTTAGAAGGACCAGCAAGTGCAGTTGTGCCTGTAATGCCATCAATAACACTATGAATTTTACAATTCAACAATGTATAAACAATTTCATGATTTAACATGTGAACGATACATTTCATTTGTGTTAGATTGGTTCAATTCCAATTCCAACTCATAATCAATAAGAGTCTCTTTATTTGGCACACTGCCATAGCATTTCAATTCAATTCAATTCCATTTCCATCTCCCTCAAAGGAGAGGATTCTCTCTTCCATGTGGAAGGATTCATTTAATGTGGAAATTATCAGAGTCCGGGCCAGGGACAACTGATATTACCACGGAGCTCCGAAACACTCCCTAATAATCTGCTGCAGCAGAATCAGCTCAATGATCTTATAGAAATCACCATGTAGTGCCAGACTCACTGATTAATTTAAATATCAATTCAGTTTCATTTTTATCCTCTTTGGCATAGGGCGGAAGGGCGCACCATTCATGACCCAAGTATCCAGGAGAAGTCATTTAATTTATCAATTATAATTCAATAAATACTCAACAATTAAATAAAGCAGTCACTCATACCATCCATTCAAGTGTAATCCCAATTGTGCAAGGTACGTGTTATTCTTGATGAACATTACAGATATAGAGATGTTGTACCTTGAATTTCCCACACTAATGGAGGTATAAGAATATAACAGCCTTGGAACATTCCTAGGCTATAGCTTTTGAGTTTTCAGAATTAAATTCTGAAATCCATTGATCAATACGTTATCAATTAGTCTTAAAAACCTTGATCCACATATAATTCCCTTGGAATAAATATCCAAAGATAACATGTATGGACATAAGAACAAATCCATTATTCCTTGACCATAATAGTCTTTAAACTATATGTAAGAAGTACCTTAAACTACACTTAAGAATTCAGAATCTGTAAAAGATTCAATCGTTTCTCAGAAGGCCCGGTCGACCGAGGCCTTGGCTGGTCGACCGCCTTCATGTGTGCCCGGTCGACCGGCAGTTGTAAACGAATTTCTCCAAAAAAATGGCTCTATCAAATTTCCAGAGAGCAGAGTTCAGTTGAGCCGGTCGACCGAGCATGGTGGCCGGTCAACCGAGCTACACTAGCTCGCTACAGAATTCATTTTTGAATTCTGTTTTGGTCTTAATTCATCCACAACCTGCAATAACACTTGGAACCTCCTGTTCTCTTCTTTCAAACATCAAATAACACTTCTATTACAACATGCAACCATTAAAACATTATTCAATTGAGTCAAGTAATGATTCCATCTACACAACTCAACCAACATCTCTTCTTGTAATCCAAAATCAATCAAATTGACATAAACTCTCAAATAACTGACATATAATCATAAACAAGAGTTTATACTTGCCTGTAAACTGATTCTAACACAACCCCTTTGTTTTTTGAGTGTCGAAATCACAATCACTAACTAAGAAAACCCAATTGATGGATGAAGAAGATGATGAAAACTCTTCATATGATCAACTTGAAAAGTTCTTGAGTCAACACTTGATAGCAAGAAACGAAGAACCAGAAACTGTTACTTGGTTTTCCACTCAAAATTGTTGGAATGAAGGTTGCTGGGAGGACACTTCATTACATGCAACATAGGTTCTTGACACATAACCTTGTATTTTGCATATGAAACCCTTGGTTTAAGCACATTTCTAAATTGAGTCAATTCAAAGCCCATCTGATTCATGTTAAGTTAAATGAAAGTGTGTATATTATGAAAGTTATTGTACTCATCGAGATACATACGATGGTATCAAATTTCACTTCATTCGACAAAATACGCATAAATCCGTATTTACGGAAAACTCCTTCATATCATCACTTTGAGTGTAATTTCAACTCAATTAACCCAATCTCTTCTAAAGTCATTCATTATGCTTAATTCATCTCGTCACGACTAATTTGATCCATCTTAGTCCTTAATCACTATTAATTTAATTAATCACATTTAAACTATGTTAAATCTCACTTAATTAACGTTAATCTCGATTAACTTGGGACGTAATGTAACAAGAAGTTACAAAAGGGTGAAACTATTACCTTTCAACAACAACAACAATAATAATAATGAAGATGATAAAAATCATGAATGAGCGAGGAGAGAAAACTTAAAGGTAAATAAATGAATGTTGATTGAAATGATTTGAAATGTACTATGAGAGCAACCCTTGTGGATTATAATTTTAGTGGTACTTAGATCAAGGAACTAGAAGAAGTGGAAGACCAATAAAGACCTCAAATGAAGTAGTAAAAAAAAATGGCACGAGTCAGAGAAAGCAGCTTTATAAAGTGTTGAGTGAAAAGTAGCTCAAAAAGCGGACCGGCAGAAGGAATAATGCTATGATGAAAACAATGATGATGACGATGACCACCCACTTGTTAGAGCCACCAGAAACTAATCCACCTGTTAAAGCCAGAAACTAAGTCCGGTTCATGTAAGGTTGTTGAGAAATAACCAGCTCAGGGGCGGAGCTGTGTTGAGGCCCGGGCCCTCAGCCTTTGAATTTTTTTTTTAAAACACCAAAATGGGCTTTCCCATGGTTTTTTGATTTTTTTTCTAAGTTAAACCCCACTCCACCCCGGCCCCCACTCCCAACCCTTTTAACTTTCGAAAACCTCTCTAGACTCCAGTCTTAAGCCCTAACCCTCTTCAGCTCTTCCTTTTTTGTTTTGTTCGTCTCCTCTTATTTTCCATTAATCTCTCATCTTCAGTGGTTAAAATTTTGCTTTCTCTATGTCCAGCATTTTTAAGGAACAAAATCATGGTTGAACTTATAACTATGTCAAAAAGGAAATTTTAAAATATGATAGTTATAATAATTGGTGAAATAAAATTTTATTCAAGTTTTGCCCCCCCCCCCCAAGGTGAAATTCTGGCTCCGCCCCTGAACCAGCTTAAGCACTAATAAGAAAAAGAAGAGAAAAAAAAAACCAGCTTAAACCAGCATTTGTTCACAAACAGTGGGATGAACATTCCGTTGCTAAAATATAATTACTGTAATCTCCAAAAATAAATAGACAATTCAAATAAACATGCTGCAAATCATAAATGGTGGGTCCTTAACCGATCATAAAAATCGTTTATTATATATGACAGCTGAAAGGCCCAAGTCAGTCAGACAGACTGTGAAGAAGGAATGATTTTAAAAAATATCTGACAGTCTGAATTAACAGCTTCAATATGTAGAGCAAGGATTCAAACCTCAATGCGAGTGAATATAAGATACATCAATGCGAGTGAATATAAGATACATCAATGCGAGTGAATATAAGATATGTGCAATCTGAATTGATTTTACAAGTAACCAAGCTGGGAATGCAACCTGAATATCTTGCTGTAAACACAAGGACTATAATGAGGCAATTTGAGTCCAATACATCAACTGATCACACATCTATTGGGCCAGGAACACATTCTTCTAGTTGCTAGGCAGACAAAATCTTGATTCTGGTATGTACAATTGAATGGTGTGCATACAATATTTTATACTTGTCTTAGGAAAGGAAGAGAAAAGTGAAAATAAGAATAGATTTGTGGGAAGATTTTCTTGATCTTTTCTCGGGATCTCTCGTTATGTAGCAGTGTTATTGCCTTATCAATGACTACATTACCGTCATTAAAAATCAATCAATATAATCTAATCTCTCTAACTATATGGTAACAAAACTATATGGTAGCTGACTTCTGACTCAGCCCTAGATGTCAGAGATACTACTAAAGAGAGAGAGGAAAACGCAGTGAAGCCAAATGCGCAAATGCTTGCGCATTTATAGGATTTGAATGGCCTGTTTGTTGTACTGTTGTAGCTGATGAGTAATGTGGAGGAGAATCGCGCGAAAACAAGTGCAGGCGCAGTATGGTGAGAGTAGGATGATGTTACTAGTGGGTCCCTCTTTATTAACGGCCAGATCTTGACAATACACTTGCTATAGCCAACTAGATCACTCTTGTCAGTTCGTCGAGTGGGCCATCTGGATGCAGATCATCACCGGGCTTCTCTGCTAAACAGAGTAGAATGTAAAAGAAGGGTCGTTATTATACATGCAAGGACAGTTTATTGGGAAAACCCTCCAACCAGGCTAAACATATAGTGGGGCCCAGCCAATGAACCATCCAAGTGGACCATTAAATAGGGTCCTCTAATAGTCACTAACTTCGGGTTCTGCACTCATTTAAATCGACCAGACCATTCTATCAACTATATCTTCTCTTATATGGTGAAAACTCGTGGACCCGTAATAAAGGGGTTAGAGGGAATTTGAACCATCCCATGGTGAGCCTCACAAAAAGCTGTGCTCGCATTAAGCAGGTTACAAAGTAGTTGGTGGAGATGCAAAACTTTCCATTAAGCAGGTTACAAAGTAGTTGGTGGAGATGCATTACTTTCTATTTTTTGACCTTATGTTGGGTATCCAGGGACCTTAATGGTTTTGTTTTTTTTGGCCTTCAAAAGCGAAGTATCAAAGTTTTAGGGAAGTGATTAGTCAATAGGCTCTACAAATTTTGTTGCATATTCTATTCTAAACAGTAGCACAAATAATTCTAAGTGCGCCAAATGTCAATGTCAGTCTCTTATTAGCATTATTGACAGATCAAATTTGTGCCTTTAATGATTATAAGTTCATAAGTTTGACATGTGGCACACTAAACATCTAAGCCCTCCTCAGTCTTTACTGTACTTAAATCTCTATGCACAAATTAGCACTAGTTTAATTCCCCTTTCAATTGTTCACAGAGAAATAGGCCAGTCACCAACCATGACTTTGGAATCATCTCCTCTTCACTGGAAGATAATAGAGGAAGACCTTCAAACCCACTATTGTTGTGCTTCCCAAGTAGGCCAACAATATGCTTATGTCAAACCATATCAATGTTAGCTATTATGTAAGTTTTCGTAAGTGAGGCCCACCTTTGCTTAATCTAAGATATTCACATTATGTGTCCAATCTATTTATAGTCCGTGTTTCGAGTTTTGCTCTGATTAAGATGATATTACCACTGAAATTATAGGGGGACATTCATGTGCATCTATGCTTACATGACTTTTCCTCTTTGCACATGAACATTATTTTTCTGTATATAACCATATATGTCTTTTTCTCTTTTGCACATGAATATTTTCAATTATGTAAGTGTCTTTCACACTATGATGAAGGCTGGATGCACGTGAATATTCTCTGAAATTATATGCATAAAACATATAGTTGTGTTTTATATAAGTGATCCATCCATTGGTGCTTACCACTTGAGTTACAGTGAAATTTGGGTTAAATGATATTGTACACTTATGGAGTTGTGTAGTATAAATGACTTAGCTAGATCAAACAAAGCTGTACATTACCTATGGAAATCATATATTTGAATATACTGGCAGCAGAATATGATTCTTTCCAATATTTTTCTTCTCTTTCAGATTGAGTAAAAATAACATTGTGAGGGGCGGCGATTCTCAACCCAAAGACTCAACTTGGAGTTTGGTTTGAGTTTTCGTTAAGACATACATGCATTGTTGAAAGTACAATGGTATAACCATCCTAGATATGACATGACTGATACCATGTGCTTGGATAGAGTTTGGAGTTTGGGCTTCCTTATTAAGGCTGGCTGGCTGGCTTTAAATATCTAGGCCACTCAGAATATATAATCTCTTTTTATATTGCCTGCAAAATCTCTTTTTTGAAGCCACTTAAACCCATTTGATTAGAGTATATTTGTTTTCATAGAATACATAAGAATTTGTGCCTTTAAGTGGTTAAAAATGAAAAAAAAAAAATCTTAGAGAAATTTCCATATGACTGGTCTTACTTTTGACATTTGCCCCGACAACAGTCTAGCTTTTAATATTTCCCGCAGAGATGTTCATATAATAATATCATGTGATATCGTAAAGCCTTAGGATATTGTGTTTTTGTGGTATCGCATGGCTCCAAAATATCGCAGAAGGTAATATTTGGGAAATTGCACGACCCTAGGATATTGCGCACTATAATGCATACGATATCGCACGGCCATAACATATTGCATGCGCATAAATGTTCGTACAATAATATGTGATATCATACAGCAGTAGGATATTGTGTTTTTGTGGTATCGTATGGCTCTAAAATATTGCACAAGGTGATATTTGTGATATCGCACGCAGGGCCGGTTCTGAATTTTTCAGAGCCCAGGGTAAGAGTAAAAGTTAGGCCTCTTCAGCCATCATATGTGATAATATCATTGGTGGGCCCCACTGATGCGAAAAATTGGCAATGGGTTGATGATGCCCAAGTATAACTATTTGAGAAAAAAAAAGAAAAAAGAGAACTCAAACCAGAATTTAAGCATCATATATGGGGAATCAAAAATCATTGGTGGGCCCCATTAACAGATGAGAAGAACGGGTGATGGGCTGAAAGCTTGATGATTTGTTTGTAAAAAAAAAAAGCCCCAAATCATCCCAATGCTAGACCGGATTCTCCTAGAATTTCAGCCATCAAACATAAAATATCATTGGTGGGCCCCACTGATGGATGCTCAAATCAGTGATATAATAAGCACTCTCAGATGATTTGATGATGAGTCTATTGATGCCCAGGACAATGGAATCCATTGGATGGGCCCTGCCCTCACCAAATGATTGAAAAGAAAATAAAAGGATTAAATCAGTGATGTCAGTAGGAGCATTTTCTACAATACTGCTCATTCTGTTCATTCTACCACATATATAAATCAACAAATCCCAAGAAGATATCCTAAATCTAAAAACAAAAGACAGCATAAATTTTAATATATAGTATAAAATGACTGCTAGAGTCTAATGTTAATCAAGCATAGAATAACACCTACATCAAACAAGGAATACAAAAATCTTATCAAAATTATGGGTCCCCCTGAAAAATGGGCCCTGGGCAAGGGCACTTACAGCCCCTGCTCAGGGTCGGGCCTGATCGCACGACCCTAGGACATTGCGCACTATGATGCGTATTTCGTACGATATCGCATGACCCTAAGATATCACATGGGGGAAATACATAAAGTTTGACCGCTCATGGGCGAATGTCTGGTCTAAAGAAAGCTCTTCGGGCAATATCCCACAATCCTTAAAATGTGCATCAAATAACTTTTTTAATGAAAATAACATAAGGGGCATGAGAAATGAATTCCCAACCATCGTTGGGGTCTCATCTACATCACTAGATTGGTACCATATATCCCTTACCACTCATCTCGTCTCTTAAGATGGGGCTCATTTAATCATGAATTTCTTTACATTCAATTAATCATGAATTTCTTTACATTCAATTAATCATGAATTTCTTTACATTCAATTTATATGGATTCTATGTAAACAAACAGCTCCCTAATGCAATTAAATTTCTTTATTTGTAAAACTGGTTTAAAATAAACAAATAAAGGTGAATATCAACAAATAACCTCCCCTTCCCTTTATTAGGAAATGGATTAAGGAGATATAAGAAAATAAAAACCCAACTATCAATGGATAGGAATTGTGACTTCAATTTCTAAAATGGTTAGAACTGAAGAAACAAATACAAACTTTCCAACATGACCATTAAATTATTTCTTATGCAAGAGGAGATGGGAAATGTAGGGCAAACCCGGGATTTTCTATTGAAAGGTGAATGATCACTATAATATTATTTTCTTCCTTTATCAAACAATATCGTCAAAACCTGCCCTTTCCTCTAAGTAGAATAAGGATCAAAGAATAAGGATCCAAGAAAAAGGGGTAAATAAAAACTCAGCCATCAATATAGGTCAAGATCTCATCTACATCTTACTTTGTATCCTCCACTGTTGCACCTCTTTCATTAGATCATAAATTCCAGATCATTAATTCCAATTGTATTCAATTTTCAACCAAACCATTGAACCTTTACTATTTTATAATATTTTGTTTCACATATTCTACAAACAATCAACATGACGTGGGCCCGAACATTACCTATCATGACAGTGACAAGTCAGAGATAAGAAAATGAGAAAGAATCCAATAGCTGGTGTTCAAAAACAGCAGCTTCTAACACATCTATAAAAACGTGTTATTACAATTGTAAAAAGAATCCTATGGTCTCCTTCCACGGTAGTTCTTAGAATTTGGAATTCCCAAAATCTTCAACTTTGCCCGCCCGTCAATATGGAACGTTCATCTGTCACGATCATCATAAAAATGTGGGCCACGCTAAATTAGTTGGGGCCCACTCAAATATCCCACACGAGCGATGACTAGAACTCAGTGAGTCACCGTTTCTTTCCCATCTTCAAAACACGGTCTCCTCAGCTATGGTCTCTAACCCGGGCCGCCTCGACCTGCACAAGCTGCTCCTCATCCTAAACTCACTGAGTAACCCATCATCTTCAATCTCATCCAAATCCAACTTCACCTCCTCTCCCATGCCCCTCTGTGCTGCAATATTACACTCCGGGGAGATCCTCGCCGTCACCCCGGAAGCTCGCCGGGCGGCCGAATTGGCGGTCATCAAAAGCCTGCCCATGTCCGCTGGGGCGATCGCCGAGTTAACCCTTCTCATCGGGAACATGACGTATACGTTGCCCATCTCCAAGTCTTCGTCGGCGGAGAGGGGCGAAAATCGGCGCCCGATTTGGAGCGAGAGCGAGTTGACCAGGAAGTGGTTGGGGGTTTCCAGCATGAGCTCTGCTGCGTTGATGGGTTGGTTGAATGGGCGGATTTCGCCGTCTGGGAAGATGACTTTGGCCCCGTTGGAGTGCTTGCCTGTGTGGGTTGAGAGGGTGCAAGAGATGTAATTCCCCATTAGAGAAGAAGAAGAAGAAGAATAAAAAGAAGAAGATAGGATTGAGATTTGAGATGATTTTGGAATGAAGAGGAGAAGGAGATGGGATTTCTGGTGGGAATGTGTGCTGAAATGGGAAAGAAGGGGTCGTTTTATATAAGTGTGGAAAAGAGAAGGAAAGAGTAAGTCTGACCTGGGGCCTGGGCGACGATTCTGCCAGTTGTGAACGCGTTCGGAGGCCAAGAGAGGAGGAGAGAAGAAGAGATTATCACGTGTCTTCTAAAAGATAGAGAAATACTGGTTAATGCGTGTGGGACCCACTGTTGTTTTAGTGGACAACTGCCAACCCGGATCCTCTCAGTAGGAAGAAAAGTGAAGTTACTTAAAAATGCATTTTCTCTTTTTATCTGTATTTCTAAGGAAGAAGTTATCCGAAAAATTATGTTAGGCGTTTGTTGCGGCAAAAATATTCTCATAGTTTCTCGGCAAAATAGAAGGGATTTATATCAATTTTTACTTGAATGGGTGATGATATCTTGCTCTTCTTTTTTTTTTTTTTTTTTTTTTTCAATTGAAATAAGCAAAGATATTATCGCTCAAATATAAGTGAAAAATGGCTGAATGACTTTCATTGTTATCAGAGGCGAATCCAGGAAAATCTAGGGTGAATTTTTCGATAATTTTTTTTTTTATCATATGTAAAAATTCTTACTTTAGCTGGAGTTGGTCTTATCATTGCATTGAGCATATGATGAAATTTCCCTAATAGCAACTACAAGTACAATTGATGCGGTGCTTTGGTATTCCTTCCATCTCATGATTTGTTATCAAGCCCAATTTCACACACATTGAGCTTTTACTCGGCATTGAATTAAATCTCAAAAGAATCTATGGTTAAAATGTCATTGAACTTTAAGGCTATTAAATCAAGGGCTGGGATAATTTGTTGGGATTGAAATTCTTTTTTTCATCTACCTTGTCTAGCAGTAAACATGCATCTAAGTGGGTCATACAAATATAAGGTAGTATAACATTAAACCCTATAAAATATAGGGGTAGAGTATAAAACATGAAATAACATATTTATATATCATCAATCGTCTACCCACTATTATTTGACCAAATCCCATAAAAAGAGGTGGAGCCGTAGAGGTGTAATTGTGAGAGATATAAATTTTCAATAGGTTGAGGCGCTCGTAGGTCACTGTTTCAACTACTAATCTTAACTAATGGGAAAAGCTCTAATCATATGGAGGAATTTTGCAAGCAATCTGTTCGTTTAATAATTGCTTAAGTTCACAGGAACTATCAATGGGGTTGGCCGTGAGAATAGATGTTAGTCTGTATAGGACTTATTTTTGTACATATTGTACCAATTATGCAAGCTGTTCGACGGTAGAACTTTTTAGTTGCTGATTGTGATGTGCCATGGTCTCCAGTTTACTTTGAAAAGTCCTTTCCCCACCTACTAAAACTGAAGGGGTGCTAGCCAGCTCGAGACCAAACTGGGCTAGGCCCACCTTGTACTGGATTTGTGCTACGATATTAGGCAAGCCTGGCCTACATCTGATTAAAAGCCCTGCCTCTGGCTTGACGTTTCCTTCAAAGGGACATGGATGTTGAAAATGGACTGGACCTGGGCCTATTGTCATGTGTGTGTGCTGGATCGAAGCTAATTACTAGGCCCAAAACTAAACAAGAAGGACTTGATCAAGCTTCTCCCCACCCCGACCGTGTCCATGAATGGCCTAATAATCCAACTAGGAAGAAAAAATAGAGGACTCGGTCCCAATAAGGTCCGAGTGAACTTGGTCAAAACTCAGTTGACTCGGCCAAAAATAAATGAAGATTCGGTGTTTTGACAAAGTATTGGTCAAAACTTGAGAAATTCTTGGAAATGATTTTATTTCTCTCTTTTTCTTTATACATGCTAAGTCCACGCTTTGACTTTTATTCTCTTAATCAATTAGCTCCGTAGTCTTTCAAGGGGGAACCATGATTATGGGTTTTTGACCTATGTTTATAATTTTGAGTGGGGAACCGCTTAGACTTGAGTGGGAAATAAGAAAACTCATGTAATAAATATTTTACTAAGGGGCCTACTTATCTAAACCCATATCTCTCGGTGACTCGGTGAGTATCCCTATCATGGAATTGGACTTACCGTGAAATTAATTACATGTAAAGTATGTAATCTCATTTGCATTTTATTTTACATTATTATTTTTGCGATAGGCTCTTGGAGTGAAATCTTGCTAGACTTAAAACAAGAGTGAGACAATTGTAATGAGTGGTTTGTGTTTTAGTAGTTAAGCCCCTGGTGAAATGTTAAGTCCTTATCATCAAACCTTCATTGATTCTGGACCTCAGAGAATCAGGACTCTCATCATTCAAAGGCCCAGATTTATTCTCCATTGTGATTGAAATGGAAGCTATTGCCCTCGGTGGTGCGACCAGCCGCCCAAGATTTTGATAGCTTTAAGATTGGGATTACATGTTTTGTACGTGAGTTGCCCGCGAGACCCAGCACGCAATGTCGTAAGAGGATCTGCATGTGAACATCTCAAAAGATATATAATTTAAAACAAGCAGAGTCGGTTAACGCGTGAGACGGTGAGGAACAGCTAATCTTGCTTCCTTACCCTTTTTTTTCACCAATACTCGCTTTCTTTTGGTGAAGCTATCCTCGTTGATTACATGGAAAGGACATCTGTGTGATGGTCTTCATATGTCAATATATATCGTCAATAATGGTACTTTTGCATGTTTGACCTCTAACCCTCTAAAATGCCTAAAGTTAGTGGAGGTTCAAAAAATGTGAGCGCCTTACTATCTGCCTACAGTCTGCTTTAGTAGGTTAATCTTTAATTTTTCTATATAAAAAGTAAAAACGAAACAATTAAAATAAAATGTCATCGTAATTCACTTATATTTTAATTTTTTTTTAAAATCAATTTAACTTTACTTTACTTCACCCAATTAGTGGGGTTGTCAAACTATCCCCATGAAGTTGTGAACTCTGGGTGGCGGGTCAAGCGTTTAAAACGGCCCATCCATCAAATAAATCCATCCCCACCTCCCCGGTACCAATAACACATCCTCTGAAGCCTGAAGCCTGAAGACGAGTGAAGTGGAGTGAAGTGTGTCTTGGCACATTCATTGATTATACATAAACATAGGTCAGGCAGGCACAGCAAGAGGGATCCAAAATCCCAATCCCAATCGAAAGTCGAAACCCTCCTCATTAGAACAACTTTCCGATCTGCTTATAAAATGAACGGCGGCGAAGATCGCGATCTGCTCTCCCAAGCCGCAGAGGCAGTCGAGCAGCTATACCACGTCCGCGACACCTATTTCCCATCCGATCCCCAACACAAGATCTCCACCCTTCGCAACGATGCAGATCTCGCTCTCAACCTCCTCGATTCAATCCCCGCCGGTAATAATCTCTCTCCTTTTTCATCTTCTTTCAACAACAACACAGCAACACTTGATGTCAGTGTACAGGGGCCATGTTTGGATGCACAATAGATTTGGATTATGATAATTAGATTGGAAGAGCAGAGCTGAAATTTCTAGAGTTGGGTTGGTGGTACGAAATCTAGGTTTTGTGTAGAGTGGTTGGGATTGAAACAAAAGCAATGGAACTACGATTCGGAGATCATTTAGTTTAACTCTCTGTCATCTTTGTCCTAATTAATCAATTTGGGGTCGGCGTAAGTAAGGCTTCTAATCAATTAAAGAAACAGGGCACAGTAATAATTTGCAGGGTTGGGGTGACAATTGGTTGGGCCCGGATGTGTTTGGGAAACCCAAACCCGACCCATTTATTAATTGGGTTAAAATTTAAAATGTCAATGTAAACCCGATGCCAGAAGCAAGCCTGCATATTTAATTTAGGCACGTGGGATTAAAATAAATGGTAAAATCAAGAGAAAACATGACGGGGATTCGGAGTAAAAAATACATAAATGACATGAAAAATAGTTACTTTTACAATGCATTTTTAAAAATAAAGAACCATTAGGAGGAGTAACTTTTTGTCATTAGGTGCGTTTTGCTTTCAACCCCTCCTTTTTTTTTCCCCCTTGATTTGACTATTCATTTTACTCCACTCATTCGCTTGCGCAAAAAACACAATTGCAGCTCTTTTGGTATAGAGTGAAGTGAGGTGAAGCCTCAAAGTTAAATATAGAGTGAAGTGATGGGATCTTAGTTTCACACATACGCCCAGGGATTAGTCCCTGCGTCGTCAAGTTAAATATATCACTCCTGATCAGTGGTCCAAGACAGCTGAAAAAAAGGGTTAATGGGAACCCTTCATTAATGGGTTGGGTTAGCTTGTCAAATTTTGCAAGAATGGGTTCAGCCCAACACTTGAGTTGTCACACCAAGGTGGGGTTGGGTCCGGAATTGCCAACCTATAGAAACAAGATGAGGTAAAAGTATATGTGTATTGATTCAGAGAGCATGAATATATACAAGCTTTACAACAAGTTGAAACCCGGTTTTACGGTAACAAATCTCAACAAATCCCTAAAGATAGGAAACTACCTAAACAAATATGTACAGCAAATATTTACCCCTAAAAGATAGGAAAGAAAAGATAACACAATCTTATCACAATCTGATAAAAGATAACACAATCTGATCGAATATCCTAATATCCTAATACCCCCCCTCAAGTTGGACCGTGAAGATGAAGAACGCCCAACTTGGAAAGAAGAGTGTCAAGTTGTCGTTTGCCCAAAGCCTTCGTAAGGATATCAGCAAGTTGCGCGGAAGTGTGGACATACATAGGTTGAACATTACCCTTGACAATTTCATCCCTCACAAAATGACAGTCAACCTCGATATGTTTTGTACGCTCATGAAACACCGGGTTATTGGAAAGGTGGAGAGCGGATTGACTATCACAATAAAGACGCATTGGACAAGAATGCTTAATGCCAAGTGGCAGCAGCCATAGAGCAATACTCGGCTTCAGCAGAGGAGCGAGAAACCGTGGTCTGCTTTTTAGTCTTCCAAGAAATTGGAGAGTTACCCAACATCACAAAGTATGCTGTCAACGACCGTCTAGTGAGAGGACAACTAGCCCAATCGGCGTCACAATATCCATACAGTCGTAAGTCACAATCAGCACATAGAAAAATACCCTGGCCTGGATTACCTTTCAAATACCGAACAACACGTAAAGCGGCATCCCAATGCCCAAGTTTTGGATTCTGCATGAATTGAGCTAAGATGTGAACACAATAAGACAACTCAGGACGAGTAATAGTCAAATAAATGAGACGCCCAACAAGACGTCTATATCCAGTTGGATCTTTCAGATCCACTCCTTCAACAAGAGCCAATTGATGGTTTTGTTCAATAGGGATGGCGGCAGGCTTTGCTCCAAGCAACCCACAATCATATATGAGATCCAAGGCATACTTTCGCTGTGAGAGAAAAATACCAGTAGCATTTCGCGCCACCTTGATGCCGAGAAAATATTTCAATTTGCCAAGGTCTTTCATGTGAAAACAGCGACCAAGATAGTCCTTGAATCCTTGTATAGCATCACTGTGATTGCCAGAGATAACTATATCATCAACATAAACTAAGACATTCAGTTCCATGCTATGAAGACGAAGTGTGAAGAGGGAATAATCAGAGTATGATTGTTGGAAACCATAAGCTTTCAAAGCATCGGATAATTTAGCAAACCAGCACCTAGGGGCCTGTTTCAAACCATACAATGATTTACGGAGTCGACACACCTTACCACGCGACAGAGTCTCAAACCCAGGTGGCAATTTCATATATACTTCTTCCTCCAAGTTCCCATGCAAGAAAGCATTGCGAACATCCATTTGATGTAGTTCAAAATTCTTGGCAGCTGCAACAGCCAAAAAAGTCCGAACTGTCACCATCTTCGCTGTGGGAGCAAATGTCTCATTATAGTCAATGCCTTCAACTTGTCTATTCCCATGAATCACCGACCTTGCCTTGTGTCGCTCAATAGTCCCATCCGAATTATATTTGATCTTATAGATCCATTTGCATCCTATAGCTTTCTTAGTCGGCGACAAATCTTCTATCGTCCATGTACCATTATCCTCTAAAGCTCGAATCTCTTCCTGCATGGCATCCCTCCATTTCACATCTTTGACAGCCTCCGCAAAGGAGCTTGGCTCATATCCTGCAGTGATGGCTGCCAAAAACCCACGGTGTTGCATAGAAAATTTGTCACAGTTAACAAAGTGTGCAATAGGATAAGGTGTACCTGAGGATTTTGAATGGAGTGACGAACTAGCCGAGGGGCTTACACAAGCAGTGTGGATGACATAATCATTCAGGCGTGAAGAAGGCGTCTTGACTCTATGTCCTCGACCAAGGAGTGCTTGGTCGACGTCCTCCGTACGTGCAGTCTGCTGCGGCATAGTAGATGCTTCTTCAAGACCTCCAATTTCCCCAATATCGTTTCCCAATGGCACATTTGAAGCACTCAAGTCATCACCACTCACCACATTTTGTGTTCCATTCCCGTCATCATTATCATCACTTGAATCAGGAGGCCACCCCCATTCATCTATTTGGTTTTCACTTATCTCACTAATGGCAGCAAAAGGGAAAACATTCTCCACAAATTTGACATTCCGAGAAACAAAATATTCTTCACTTTCAATATCATACACTTCCCATCCCTTTTTGTCATAGGGGTATCCTACAAAAATGCACCATCGACTTCGGCTAGCAAATTTATCTCCTCCTCTGTTTTCATTGAGAGCATAGCACAAAGATCTGAATGTTCGAATTTGTGTGTAGGAAGGCTTAGCACCAAACAACAGTTCATAAGGTGTTTTCCCATCAAGAAGAATAGAAGGTGTTCTATTAATTAAATATGCAGCAGTAAGAATACATTCTCCCCAAAATTTCAGAGGCAAATTAGCCTGAAACCTCAATGCCCTCGCCACATTTAAAATATGACGATGTTTTCTCTCCACCCTTCCATTTTGCTGAGGTGTATAGCGAATTGAGGTTTGGTGAAGAATGCCATTTTCCTGGAAATAATTTTTCAGACTGCAAAATTCTGTTCCATTATCACTCCTTATAACTTTAATTTGTTTGTTAAATTGCCTCCAGACCATGGCAAAGAAATTTTTAATGATTTGAGGAACTCCATCTTTTGTTTTCAACAAGTATACCCACACTGCACGTGAACAATCATCCACTATAGTTAAGAAATAAATGGCACCACAAGAAGCAGGTGTTCTATATGCTCCCCATAAATCACAATGAATCAAATCAAAACAATTCTTTGCATTATTCTCACTTAACAGAAATGTCTCTTTGGTTTGCTTAGCCCGAAAACAAATTTCACAAGTCTCAAGCCTACTAACAGATTCTGTAGCACTAACATCAGGAAGCATACTAACTATTTTAGATGCTGGGTGTCCCATCCTTCTATGCCACAGCTCACAAGATCCAAGTCCACTTGCTTTGCATGCACGAACCGGCGTCTCCACACTAAGAAGGTAGAGCCCCTCAGACTGTTCACCCGCTCCAATCAGCATCCTCGAATTGCGGTCCTGTATAGCACACACTTTGTTAGTAAAGAGAACAATGTAATCAGCATCATGCAACAGTTGAGAGACGGAAATCAAGTTGCAATTTAATTTAGGAACAAAAAGAACATGTTTAAGTATGAGTTGGTCCCCAATAGTGACTGTTCCTTCTTTCGTTGCATATGTCTCTGTGCCATTAGGCATACCAACAGGGCAAGGCTCTATATCTCGGACATCTGTCATGCACGTAAGGGTGCCAGTCATGTGGTGTGAAGCACCCGTGTCGATGATCCATGAGTTCTTACCTGTCAATCTCGTACTCGTCCCAGTTTTATGTGTGCTAATAACATTCAGGAGAGCACTCCACTGTGTGGGAGTCAATCCCGGCAGTGCTACCTGCTCACCATCGCCCACTGCGGCATTCGATGTTGCTCCTGTAATGTCAACAGCTTGTGCCACATTTGCTTTGGCGCTAGTTCCTCTTGCTTTGCCCAAGCCACCCATCTGCTGGTGCAACGCCTTGCCACGTCCAGAACCACGAGGTCTCTCACCCCACCAATCTGGGTATCCCACTAGCTGAAAACAGGAATCAACATCATGCCCAGGTCGTTTGCAATGTGAGCATGGTCCTTGTGAAGTCGGCTGAGATTTTTTCTCCCCCCACGACGTCCGACTAGCCTTGACAGCAAAGCTAACTGGGTCTCCACGTTCCTCTTTGCCTCGTACCATTACGCTGACTCTCTCCTCTTGCACCACTATCTGGTATGCTCTATGCAGATTTGGCAGCGGATCAAGACTCAAAATGTTAGACCGCACCGTACGAAATTGCACGTCATCAAGGCCCATCAAAAATTGGTGAAGTTTCTCCTCTTCTCTTTTCTTGTTCAATGTGGCTGATATCTCGCACTTACACCCATTACATGTGCAGATCGGGATTTGATCGAAATCATTTAACTCATCCCACAGCTTCTTAAGTCGTCCAAAATAGTTCATAATTGTATCTCCATTCTGTCTGCAATTCGCCAAGTCAGACTTTAGTTGTTGGATGCGAGGACCATTCGTGACAGAGAACCTCTGTTTGATGTCTTCCCACAACTCCTTCGCATTCTCCCTGTAAGTTATGGTCGAACGAAGCTTTGGTTCAATTGTATTGAAAATCCATGAGACAATCATGGAATTGACAGTCCACCAATCTTCAATTTCAGAATCACCTTCAACAGGTTTTTCGATCGTTCCATCAACGAATCCAAATTTTCTTCTTGCCCTCAACGAGCCTCGGACTGCACGAGCCCATTCATCATAATTTTCGCCCCTCAGTTGCACCTGAGTGATGACATTTCCTGGGTTGTCACTCGAATACAGATCATAAGGAGAGATCTGTTTCTTCGACTGTGATCCACTTTCATTCTTAGTCTCTTCCTTCCGATTTTCTGCCATATTGAAGATCAACGACTCTCAGAACCTAACCCGGCTCTGATACCATATAGAAACAAGATGAGGTAAAAGTATATGTGTATTGATTCAGAGAGCATGAATATATACAAGCTTTACAACAAGTTGAAACCCGGTTTTACGGTAACAAATCTCAACAAATCCCTAAAGATAGGAAACTACCTAAACAAATATGTACAGCAAATATTTACCCCTAAAAGATAGGAAAGAAAAGATAACACAATCTTATCACAATCTGATAAAAGATAACACAATCTGATCGAATATCCTAATATCCTAATACAACCATAGGTGTAATATTTCACATGTGCGTGTGCTTGTAATTTGTAGCCCCTATTTAAAGTAGCTTCCGTGAGTTTTACCTATCCATTCAATGCTTTTGTAGGGCATGTTGTGGATAACTAACCTAACTAACTGCATAGTCTAATGTCTTTATTGAATTAGTTCACCACGAGGGAAGCTAATTATCAATGCTTATTTTCATTATACATCCTTAATTGGGTGACCATATGCTTCAAGTATTCTAATTGGAGTTATATTCACCATTGGATGGTTGTATTAAACCCAATGCGGATGTCATCATTAACCCTATTCAGTTACATGACTGATCATTCATGAGGGTGATTTAATCCAATGGTGTGCCTTGACAAGTAGTGGGCCCCAGTTTGCAGATTTCTAGTGTTGACGGAGACCAAACATAATCATCTCTCGAAATGCATGCATTCATCTTTGTATTTGTTTTAGCTTTCCCATTTGATTTGGTTGTTAGTTCATAAAAGACGTGTCCCATCTATATTAGGGTCAGCCACATGAATGTTGTTTCTCTATTCCGATATATCATGAGCTAAGTTAGTTGCTACAATGAGCTCTTTTAACTAATAAAGCTCATGCACAGATGACGAAGAAGAGTTTTCATGCTGGAGAAGCTTTCATTGCATGCATCTGAATGTTTTAGGGGGAGAAATCACTTATAAATTGATGATTCTTTTTCTCTTTTACCATTCCAAAAGAAAAAGATTATTTTTCTATTCCATATCCACCAGTTGTGTTATGCTATTTTTTGTCATTGTTATGTAGATGAGAGGAAGTCACCAGTGCAGCGTGCAACATATGAATATTTAAGAGGAAAGACACTGGATGTATTTCCTGAATATAGGAAAGAAGCAGAGGATCATTTGTCCAAAGCTGTATGTGCTTCTTCCTGTCTGTTTAGTTTATGGTGTGGAGTAGGTGACGGGTTATATTCTGAAGATTAGCTATTTATGTTCCAGGTTAAGTTGAATCCATCACTTGCAGATGCTTGGCTATGCCTTGGAAATTGCATTTGGAAGAAAGGAGATCTTGCTTCTGCAAAAAACTGTTTTTCTCTAGCTCTTAATAAGGTTATTTTTAACATTATTATTTTTTTTGAATGGGTTATTTTTAACATTATTATTCTTCCCATTGAGGAACTTCGCTGAGGTCTCCTGGTCACATGATTGTTTGTTTATGGCTTCCTTTTCTTTTCATTTTTCTCTCATTCTTGGTGTCATTCAGGGCCCAAACAAGAAGATTCTGTGTCAGTTGTCGATGCTTGAACGAAAATTAGCTCAAGGCAAGGCACTCATCTTATTCAGATTAAAAATTATACTTGATCAGAGTCCAGTGCTTAATTTAACATTTGATGTTTTCCCCTTTTCTAGTCTTTAGAAAAGAAAAAGAAAATCTTGGCTTCTCGAGGCTATGTTTCTGGCAAGTTATTGCAATTTGGAAAGAATTCAGATTTAAGGCATATTGTCACAAGTTGGTCGCTAAAGTGATGCTTTTTGGGGTGCTAATTTGAGTAGGGTTGGCAGTATGCAAACCTAGATAGACTGAAGGATAATAGGAAGTGTAAAGAGTTCCCTACATTGTAACAAGTATAAAGATTGATGATGCTCCCAATTCAGTACATGGGGCACATGTAGTTTAGGCTTCATAGATCTGATGGGCCCTTCAGCAGGCAAGAGGATGTCCTAAAACAGTTGCCCAGATTAGAAGAGATTAACTTTTCACCGCCTTGCAGATTTGTCCTCATCTAAAAAAGTACAAACTTAGTATATACCAATTTGGCTGATTTTTGGCCATCTTATTCTACCATGGGCCATCTTGTTGAGCGTGTCAATCACCGAAATGTGGTGCACAGACACAGTGCACCACATACTTATTTGTCTCTACTGAAACATTTTTGCTGTGGCATGATATGTTTGCTAGCATTACCAATTCTTAACTTGATTTTGACACAATTTCTGGTTTAGTCTTTTTTCTTTTTTCTTTTTCTTGTTTACTTCTTTGCTTTTAATTGTATGCCACATACTGTTTGTGTACAACTAGTTATGGTCATCACAAGCATAAGCTAATACTGTTTCTATTGTCTTTTCTTATGATGTTTTTATCGACTTGTGTAGACACAGAGAATCAGGCACAACTTGTTGAAGACAGTATTCATCATGCAAAGGAGGCTATAACGCTTGATGTTAAGGATGGGAATTCTTGGTGTATGACTCTAATTCTTTCCTCTGTACTGTTGTTTCACAAATCTTCTACTTAGAGTGCTACGATCTGCTATTTTTTTTTTTCAAATGGATATTTGTTATTTCTGATCTTCACTTCCACTTTTGAGCCTTCTTCAGTTAGCTAAATATTTGAGTTTTTTAAAATCTTTCCTTCTACTTGTGCTGAATTCATTTGTCACTCCCTCATTTGCACATTTGTACATTGAGAATAAAAGGTCATTACCCAGTGTGGGTCCCACCGAAGTAGGGTCTAGATTGGAGACGGATCTAACCTTTGGTGATTTTGCACAAAGTGGCTGCTCGCAAGTCTCAAATAAAATCTCAATATTCTTTTCTAGAAAAAAAAAAAAAAAAAACTTAGTATTCTTTCACCATCTGAACAATCAGCATCTCTTCGTATTCATATCATAACCTTATCTTCCAAATGCTAATTTTTCTTTGCTGCAGTTAAATGTAAATGTGATTTGACGTGCGAGATAATTTAATATATATACACAATCATACTACTATCCCAATTTATAATTTCTACCAAGGTTCTTTTAAGGTGTTCCCAGTTTATGGTTTTCCATAATTTGTTCTCAACCATTTGGCATCTCATAACCTTTTATCAGCCTAAAATTAGCACTTTTGCATCAGCTATACCAAATGATATATCTGCAATTTCATAAGGTTCTATCCAGTTTATGCAAGCACAAATTTTTATCTCTTATAGTCTTACTAACCACAGTGCAAATGTACTCTCTGCTATTTGGTTGTTTGCTAAATTGATTTCTTTTTAGATCTGTACCTCACTAGGTTGAGTTATTCCTTCTTGACAGACAACTTAGGAAATGCATGCCTTACAAGTTTTTTTGTAACTGGAGCATGGGATCACAAGAAGCTTCTGCAGTCACTAAAAGCTTACCAAAATGCTGTAAACATGCCAATATGAGTTTTCAAACTCAGCTTGTTTAGTTTCAGTATTACTTCTATGCTGATGAGTAGATGGACATAGCTGTACTTTTATGATAAATCCATTCTATATTTGTTCTGATCTTAGAAATTTGGTGTTCTAAACTGTGATCTATTTCAGGAGAAAGATGAAAACATGAAGTCTAATCCAGATCTCTATTTCAACTGTGCAACAGTAAGTTCTTGATGACTTATGATTATTACTGTTAGGCATTGGTGAATTGGCACCCGAGTAATGAAACCCAACACACACGCCCTACGCCCTACTCCCACCCTCACTCGCAGTGAATGACAGCAACAACAAAAGAAGGAAAAAAAAAGGGGGGGAAAAGAAAAAGAAAGAGGAACAGAAGATAAGAAGAAAGAAATGAAAATGCCTCCTAGGAAATGAATGCAATAAATTTTCTTGATGTGTGGCTGACTGGGGCACTCTATTGGATAGATGGTTTTGTCATCGAAAAACATTCTAAAGTAATAATGGCAAATGATTTAGCATAAGGGCAACTTGGAACCTTTCATGGATTGCGTACAATGTTTTAACATGTCGAGTTGCGAGTTGCGACACAAGGTATTCGAATTGCCCAACGCATGAGGTGTAAGCTTTAAAGCATTGAGCATAAGCGGTAAGCCTCATGAACACCCTTTTTAATGACTAAATAATCATAGTAAAAAGAATATATTAATAAAAATAGAGAATGAGAGCAATTTTGTTGTTCATTAGCATTTTAATTAGTTAATGCTAAATCTAGTTACAACAGTCATAAATTAAGTTCTTAAAATTACAGACTGCACATATTTTTTTATTAAGTGTCAGTGGGGCATATGGCCCTTACTATGGAGCCTGATCGAAGCACGTGCTTCATCTAGGGTGTAGGCCTCAAATATGCCTCATATAGTAAGATATGTTCCTAAACACAAGCCACATCTAATACTTGAGGCTTGGTGCATAAGGTGCAGGCGTGTGTGGAAGCACGGCCCGAGGCACTTTCTTAATTCTTTTGTTACTTGTGTTCGAAAATCCTGCCTCTTCACATCATGTTATCAGCTTTCCTTTTTTTTTCCCCTCAAGATTACAGGTGTTAACTCCACATCATAAACTGATGTGATTTTTTATTTCAGGTGAACAAATATCTTGAAAACTATGAAAGGGCTCTCAGTGGATTTGAGGCTGCTGCTTTGAAGGATCCTGGCCTCAATGCAAGCGAGGAGGTGCAGAAGATAGTCAGTCTTCTTGACAAACTTGAAAACTCCATGAAGGTATTGCTAATCTTTCCGCAATCGAATCTCTCGTGTCAGTTGTTATTGTCAGAATATAATATTCTTGTCCTATTCTGAAATTCTGCCATTTCCGTTGGATGCATTTGGCTTGACCATTGAGTCATCCATTCCATATCTTTGGAATTATCAGTAATAGAAGCATATTCCGGTCTTAGAAGTTTCACTTTTGACCCATCAAATTGTTGGCTGAAACTTATACAGAATTGCTACAGTAGCCTATCATGGAAGTGTTTTACCTTTACCAGTGAAGTTGTTCTTTGGATCAAGAACCAATGTACTTAAAGATACTTGGTTTCTCCCATTTTTATTTTTATTTAATTTTTTGGATCTGCATATGTTTCTTCATGCTCATTCATGTTGCCTCCATGTATGTGTAGGAATCAAAACTTTCATATCTAAACAAGGTGATAATCTGGCCCCAAGTCCACTTGCCTCATTCTTTTTAAGCTTTCTGAGGATATTGCAGAGGATTTGTTTATATTTGGATTATGGAATGGGAACTTGATACAGTACCGACCACGCCCAAGTCAATGGGGCCAACCCATTGACCATGAGTCAACCCGGTCCATTGGGTTCAGCCTGTAAGCCCAATTAGACCGATTGTTATGTGGAGTTCTAATGCTATCTTATTTCTAATTTCTGTTATTAGTTGATCAGGATTGCTATTTCTTATTTAGATTTCCTATTTTATTTAGACTTTTTAATATTAGAAAGTCTTAGTTTCTAAGCAAGAGAAGGGATCGATATTACTCCTCTCTCTCTATCTATAGATGATTCTACTTCATTGTAATTCATGTTTATTATTATCAATTAAAGATTTGTCTGAGTTCTCTCTCCAATTGTGGTGTTTATCTTTGTTGTGAGTGTGCCCTAGTGCATGAGTCTATCTTCGGATTCGATCAACCCAATCTGTGGTGTTTGTATATTTAGTGGGGATTTGGGACTTTTTAGCAAATATGTCCTTTGCATGGCTCGAAATGCATGCCTAAGGTATTGTAGGAATAAAAGAGACAAAAGAAAAGCCCTTTAAGTTATGAAAGTCAGCAGGGTTCTACGGGGTGACTTTGGTCACTTTGTGACCTTGATGGTCGATGTCACCACCTGAAGTTGCCGACATCACCTGTGGGAAAAGCTGCAACTTTTCTTCTTTTACAGATGTGTTTCCTTTGGGGTCTTACTCACCTAAGCACGCGAAAACCCTATGAATAGGGTTCAAAGGCACGCTTTAGGGCACCTACCCTCACTCCAAACTTGAGGAATAAAGTCACCGTCGTAGAGAGATCAAAGCTTATGGTCTCCAAGATATGAAGATTTAAGTTTCTCTGCCCATCTTTGCTGCTTGTCCTTATTCTTTGTTTGGATTCTTTTGCTTGCTTAAAATCTGTTTTCACAGTATTTGCAGCTGGACATATCCATGCGTCATTCACTATGCATATACATGGCAGACATGTCATTATGGCCAGTGAAAATGAGTCTGATTCTTATAAGCCTTTCCCCCTAACTAAAAGTCATGGCCCGTTTTTCTTAAATATACTTTTAAGAGTCATATCATTTTCATTGAAGCATTATCCCATCTACTCTTATGAACATGTGGTAGGATGGAAAAATGTTTTAGATTTATTCATAGATTTCCATCTGGTTCTGACAAGCATTAATGTCATGGTTCAGACTAAGGCAAGACGACTTACATCGTTGGCATCATCTCTGAGTGAGGATAATGGTAAGCATTTCAACTTATATACAAGCACTCTTTGATAGCAATGCTGTGTTGAATAACTATTTTCATGTCTATATTAATGTTTTATAACTTACTGATAGTTTTAATATATATATATATATATATATATTACATCTTGCAGTAAATTCATCATACAAGAAAGCTACTATAAGTGATCTCTCGGAGGGGCTGAACAAAACGACAGCTGTTATGGCAAAAGTGCTTCTTTTCATTAGGCATGACAATGTAGCTCCTCTGTGAGTATTTTTCTGTCAAATTATATAGTTTTTTATTTGATTTAATTTTGATGTTGTCGGTGGAATATCTCTACAATATCTAAAACGACGTCTTTATTGGCCATTGGGTTCTGTGATTGTGAAAATTTTGAAGCATTTCTGCTATGGAAATGATGCTTCTTAATGGTTTTAGAATTTGCTCAGAAAGGTGAGAAAATATGACATGACATAGATGTCCCATCATTCATATTCAAACTAGAACTTGATGAACATAATAATAACTTATATAGGCTCTATCATTATCATCTAAGCCTTGTCCCAACTGTGTTGGGATCAATTACATGAATTCTGTTTCGCCATTCTTGTCTATCGTGGGCCTATAAAGGATACATAACTGAAAAATAGAAAATGCTCACTTTTAGTATGCTTGGGCTTGAAATTTTGTAATGAAGTAGGATTATTTTTATTATTTGCAAAAAACATCCATTATCTGATACAGTCTAGACTTGTTCCTATCTCTTTCTTTATGATCTGGAGATAACTATTTCAGGTTCAAAGTACAAGTATAACATACCATTCAATGAAAAAAGAAAAAGAAACTGAAGCATATGATAGTTACCTATGCATTCCGGATGAGAGCAAATAAAAGACAACTTCGTAACTGAAGTAGAACCACTTCATGATTTTGCAGATATTATTTGGTATGCGATTCAAACCAGACTTGTTTTGTTCTCTCCGTGTATGGATTACGCGATGATGCGGTAAAGATGACGAACTCAACTTTTGCTTTGCTCATTTTTCTATATGTTTGGAATGAAGATGCCTTTCTTTTTTAATTTAATTTTATTAACTTATTCGGGACATTGGGTATGGCATTCATAGCACATGCAATGGTGTAATACCCTTTGGTAAATCAATTTTGGTTTCTCATTTAACTTTAGCAAATTTAAAAAAGAAAAACTGCAATCATCTTCTCGTCAGTAGAAGTGCTAATAATAGGACAATTACTGCTTCCTTTTCTTTCATCTTAGATTAAAGAAGGAGATCGGGTGACATTGATGGAACCTTACTACCGCATTGTCGATTTTTCTTGGAAGGGCAAGGTATATTCTTTTACCTTATTTATTGGTTTTTATCAGGCAGAAGTAACATATTCTCTTAAATACAGAAGATATTGCATAGCAGTTTGCAACCACCCTTGAAAATTCTGTCGCGGGATTAAGGAAACTTCATTCTATTGATCAACATATCAAAACTTTAATTTTGCTATAAACACTTGTAAGTTACAATAGAAAAGAGGAAAGTTCATTATTTTCATATCGAGCAGAATCCTATGCAAAGGCATTACATGTCAAAGATTTGGTGGCGCTTGAAAACAAGTAAATCTCTAACCTCCCATCAATTTTATTTACCAACTTCTCTACCATGAAAGCAGATAATTGTAAGCACTAGCTTGCTAAGATACGGGAGACTTGTACATTCCCAACATGTTGTCTCTTATACCAATCATATCTAGCAGTTAATAGGAGATTTGTGGAAGACTAAATCCTGTTTGTCTTGGGTTGGTTTAGACCGACTTCTTGTACTTTCCATAAGAAATGTCTAAAGGGGCAGGGTTTAAAAGATCCTTATGCTACCGAAAATTTATATAATCATTCAATTAGCACAAGAGAAATCTGAAAGACTACTTCATTTAACAAGTTCCGAGAAAGAAAGAAAGTATTATTTCAGGTCGAAGTTATAAAACTAATTCCAAATTTCTAATTAGTATACAATGGATAGAATGCCCATATTTGCTTTTTGTTTGATGGATTTTGGGAACTAGTGCTTTGTTTCCATGGTGGAACTCATAGTTAATGCAGCAAGGCTATCCTGATCAACCAATAGCCAAACCATCCTTCTTACCTTCTTCCACACTAATACTGTCAGCTGTTGTTACCCTTTCCTTACCTCCATACCAATATCTCTACCCTACTATTTTTGGTTACTGCGCACCTTGTGTGTTTTGTGCATTCTTCCACTATTATGTATTCATCTCTTATACAGTGTAAGCATTACTCACGCTTCACTAACTCTTTGAAAAAAGGGGATTGTCATTTGTTCTGTTTCATCCTGATCTACTCTCAAGCCATTTGCTGCTTTGGCAACGTTTAGGTTTACATTTTCACTCACTAGTCTAACAAGTTTTAAAACCTAGAGTAGGTGTGGGAGAAGATGAGTTGATCCATATCACCAAGGCCCATCCTTAATTTACTCAAATCGGAGGCCTACCCTTTCGATTGCATAGTGGATATGGGTAATTGGCTGATTCTTGACAAAATCTGAGTAACGCTTTTTTTTCCTGGTTTGTGAAAGCAGGCGTACAGATTTAAATTGACCCGTGTTGATTTTATGGAGCAAATTCTTGTAAATGGTAAAGTACCAGCTCCTCATCAGGCTGTTCGGTCTTCCATCCATGCCCAGCACAAACCTTGAACAGTTCATTACTCTATAATGTGAAAATCAATGTGAGTTGCATAGATGAAATTTCTTGTATTTTATTTTGTTGGTTGGTTTTTTGTGATCTGTAGACTGTAATATCTTTGAAGAGGACATGGGTAAGAAGAAATCCATGATTTATTTTTCTAAGCAAACAATGACAAAAGAGAGAACTTATCATGTTACTCTGTGCGGGAGAAATGTAATTTGTGTTCTAAAATGCGTTTCTTATTTGAATTGGCAATTCATGAGGACTTCTATGATGCTCTTATCCCATAAATCATGTATGTGTGGGCCCACTTTTGGGCCATTCGTCAAGGGCGGACAACTTCTAATGGGCGTTTTTTCCCCTTTTCCTTTTGTTCTTTTTTCCTACCACTTGTCCATTTCGAGGTCATTGATTGGGTTGTTAAGGATCTTCTGATTGAGATGTGAGATCAGTGCATTATTTGTAGCAGTTGGGCTCATTAGATGAAGTATGCGAATCAACTGATTATGGGTTGCTGATGTTTGATTCTTCTAGCCGCCAAAGCCTACCTGTGGGCCCTACGATTTAGCTGTATTTGGCTATTTATCTGATGGTGTTGTTGCTGTGGGTGTATCTGTCACCAAAAACTTTTGTCTATTTGATAGGGTGGCTTGGGTGTATCATCCCCAATAACTTTTATTTATCTGATGGGGTCGCTGTGGGTGTATCAAACCCAAAAATTTCTGTTTGAAGTGTTTCTAGCTGAGTCTTTGGCCAACCTATTCTTGTAATGGACGGTTTGTTTCATTCCTTTGTATGACATCCATTTGGAGGCCACCAATTGGATGGCTTGGATCTTCTCTCTGAGGAAAGTTTGGTGCGTGGTCATTATGGTTGAGCCCCTTTGCTGGTACTAAGAGTATTGGGCTATATTACCTGTTATAAGTGTGGCTAAGCTGTATGTTATAATGACCAAGAACTCTAAATCTGAAGGGACCAAGAACTCTAAATCTGAAGGGTCCTACAGTGCATTGTTCCTATTTACATTTCAGTGGATCTGGACCATCCTTGTTTTTTTTTTTTTTTTAATGGATTTTATGGATCTCATGGCTGTGATGAGTTATGATTCAAATTGACTCCAACAGATAATGGAGGCTGCATAGCAGATTGTCCAAAAGAAAGAAGGCAACTTATTTGATGGTCGTGATCATCCAGCTGATGATATGATAGCTTAACCTTGGGACACACCTGCTTAGGGCACCACAGTGCCCTGGTCAAAGCTGAAACCAAGTCCTGCAGTCCGGAATGGGCCATTCCTAGGCCCGGAACAGTCCGATTAAGGCCGACAGTTCTATCCTATGCCCAATTTAAGATTTTTGCATGCACTATCTTTGTGAATTGCTAGGCAGCTGCGCAAATTTGGTACTCTAGCTTTTTTGTGACCGGATGATTCTCATTTTTGCACATTATTAGTTGCAGACAAGGAAGACCTTTAAACCCCAGCGGTATGTGGGCCCTACAAGCTATAAGTTCTTAAAGATATTTATTTTATTTTATATTTATATTTGGGCCCCCATTTGTTACATGTAATTGGTGGGGATAGATGAGAAAGAAGAAACATAATTCATGTGTAGTTGAGACAAGGCTTTGATGATGCAGATTTGTTTCATATAATTGAAATATTGGGTTTTCTAAAGTTTCTATTTACATGGTTAAATTTTAAAAACAAAAATAAATATAAAAAAGATCATTAAATAAACTCCTATCTAAATGAAAATAAATCCAAGGGAGCAAGGAAATGAATAACCATCACCCTTGCAATTCAATTCCTTCTTAATAATCCTTTGGGTCCATTAGTATAATATGCCCAACCAACGAGTGGTAGCTTAGTTGGCCAAGGACTTTGCGCCTCATGAGGCGAATAGGTCTTATGTTCAACACCTATCTTCGTTGGCAACCTCTCATAATTTTTTTACTTGGTGCATATGGATAAGAGGGTTTGTATGTGCCCCTCGAAATTAGTTCTCGGCTGTCTAGAATCGAGTGTCTCTCGAGCTCCTGGACAGGAGATATCCTAGGTTATCAAAAAAAAAAAAAAAGAGTATAATATGCCCCAATTAATATAGTATGACTATACGTCTATTTCCATGAGGAGAAAGTCAGGAAGACAGAAAAAAGTAAATTCTTTAGTTTAATATGCTCCAATTAGGTCTTAGGTCTTATTCAAAACAACACTTACCTCGCTAGTAAGTGGAGTAGTTCTCACCTGGCTGTCACGGTTCGAATCTTAAATACACCACCTGTTTTTACTTGTATGGGCTTTCTTACCATTTATATATGCTTCTTTTTTACTTGTGTGGGTCTTCTTCTCTCTCATGCGGACTGTCTTCATTTGTGTGTGGGGACATTTCTCTAGGGTCCAGCCCCATTGCCTGGGTTAAAAAAAAGGCAAAAAAGTCCTAGGTCCTAGTCCGGACCTTAAACGGACCCGTTTTCACATTGGGTCTCACCCTTCGAGTCCATCAGTAGTGCTGGCTCAGTAAAACGGACTCCAAACATCTCGCAAATATAACTCCAAAAACCGCGTTGACGTCCGCTCAATTCCTTCCATCATCTCCATTCTCCATACCCACCCACTATAAAATCAGAAACGCTAACAGTCTCTCTCTCTCTCTCTCTCTACTTGCTCTTCCTCAGAAAACCCTAGTCATGGCCACTCGCAGGGCCCTCTCCTCCCTCCTCCGCTCCTCCCTCCGCCGATCCTCCATCACAAACCCTAGAATCTCTTCTACGATCTCTCGCCCCTCCCCCACTGGCTTTCTCCTCAACCGCGTCGCCCACTACGCCACCTCCGCCGCCGCCCCCGCGCCGCAGCCTCCGTCTCCCCCTCAGACCAAGCCCGCCGGCCCATCGGGCAAGATCACCGATGAGTTCACTGGCGCCGGCTCCATCGGCAGCGTCTGCCAGGTGATCGGCGCCGTTGTCGATGTCAGGTTCGACGAGGGCCTGCCGCCGATCCTCACCGCGCTCGAGGTCCTGGACAATTCGATCCGGCTAGTGTTGGAGGTGGCGCAGCATTTGGGAGGGAGCATGGTGCGGACGATCGCCATGGACGGTACCGAAGGGCTCGTGCGCGGGCAGAGGGTTCTGAACACCGGATCTCCCATCACGGTTCGTTTTTCTTCTAATTGCCCTTTGGGGATCTATAAAGAGTTTTGATTGATTTCCATTGACTGATGATTTTGTGCATTTGCTCATTTATTTGTTGTTTTCTGAAGATTTATTTGTCATTCATTCATTTGAATGATGTGATTCAATGTCTGAGTGTAAGTCAGTAAAGTTTCCAATGATCGCATCTGTTTGTCCATTGAGTCTCAATTAAAATCTGCCACTGTTTATCGGTCTGTCTCAACAATGTCTATATAGGCTGCATTTGCCAACTGAGGTGTGATGAAAAACCAATACTTGCTGCTATCATGGTTGGTGATCTTTTCCTTCTTTAAACCAACATTGATGATGTTTGCTTCCTCTGTTCATTGCTTAATTGATAGTGGGTGGTTAAGATCATTGAGTCAGTGTTGTCTTTGATGGTGGTTATTACTAGATTGGTAGTTTGGAAGATAACCTATATTTTAATATTGATGTTTTGTGGAATGTGATAGTTTGGTTGCCTTTCTTTTTTAATTTGTGTTTTAGACTTACATTCTTGTTGATGTGCTAAGAGCAAAGACTATATTGCTTCTGTTGTAGCTGCTGATCACTGCAAATTTGGATTTACTGTGATTGGTTTTTTTTTTTAAGTTCTTATTTTGATTTTTTTTTTTGCTGATATACAGTGGGATTTTGTGTTTAACCATTGATTAGGTTCCTGTGGGTAGGGCTACCCTTGGTCGTATCATGAATGTTATTGGTGAGCCCATTGATGAAAGGGGTGACATAAGTAAGATACTCAATCCCTTCTATGATTCAATGTGTTCATTAGAAATGTCTTGATTCCACCGTATCTTTTCCTTCTTTGACAAACCCCCCCTTTTTTTTTTTTTTCCGACAGAGACCGATCACTTTCTTCCAATCCATCGTGAAGCACCAGCCTTTGTTGAACAAGCTACTGAACAACAGATTCTTGTCACTGGGATCAAGGTTTGCCATATTTTCAGTGTTATTGTTTTTAATTACAAAACTGTATGGAAACTTATGTTTGTTATCGACATAAGTAGCTGTTAGTTTTTTCTTAAGTTTGTTGGAAACATTGGCCATCTTTGGTGCCTATATGGACCAATGAATCTGGACCATTCTTCACTCTACAGGTTGTAGATCTTCTTGCTCCTTATCAGAGAGGTGGAAAAATTGGCTTGTTTGGTGGTGCTGGTGTCGGCAAGACTGTGCTTATCATGGAGCTGATCAACAATGTTGCCAAAGCTCATGGTTAACATCTACATTGTGGAATTCGAAATTTTGTTTGATTACTCCTTTTATCATGCTGTGCTAATAATTTTCTCATCAGGTGGTTTCTCTGTCTTTGCTGGAGTTGGGGAACGCACTCGTGAGGGTAATGACCTATACAGGGAAATGATGGAGAGTGGTGTGATTAAGCTTGGAGAGAAGCAGGTCCATATAATGGTTCACCTTTTGTTATCCTTCTATTTCTCTGTCATTTCTATTTAATGGTCTCCTTTTTATTGCAGAGTGAAAGCAAGTGTGCACTTGTGTATGGGCAAATGAATGAACCTCCTGGTGCTCGTGCTCGTGTTGGACTGACCGGGCTGACAGTGGCTGAGCATTTCCGAGATGCTGAAGGGCAAGACGTGCTTCTCTTCATTGACAATATTTTCCGCTTTACCCAAGTATGCTGGCTCAATTTTGAATATGTTCAATAATTTGTCTTTTTATTTTTTTAAAATGATGACGATGAATAATTTGTCTTTTTCGTTGCCAAGAAAAAGAAAGCTCCTTGTTTTTTTGTATGTTACCACGTTAATTAGGTATCCTCCCTGTCCATCTTGTAGGCAAACTCTGAAGTTTCTGCTTTGCTCGGTCGTATTCCGTCTGCTGTTGGTTACCAGCCAACTTTGGCTACTGACCTTGGTGGCTTGCAAGAGCGAATTACCACCACAAAGAAGGGTTCAATCACCTCTGTCCAAGCTATTTATGTGCCGGCTGATGACTTGACAGATCCAGCTCCAGCAACCACTTTTGCCCATCTTGATGCCACAACTGTGTTGTCACGACAGGTTTGCCCTATTATCAATCTTAGGTTGTTTCGTGGAACGTATTATGTTCTGTCTGCCCTTTATATCTAACTGTTGTCTTCTCATGATCAGATCTCAGAGCTTGGTATATACCCTGCTGTCGATCCTCTTGATTCCACATCGCGTATGCTTTCTCCTCATATTTTAGGACAAGATCATTACAATACTGCTCGTGGTGTGCAAAAGGTTCTTCAGAACTACAAGAATCTTCAGGATATTATCGCAATTCTGGGAATGGATGAGCTTAGTGAAGATGACAAATTAACTGTTGCTCGCGCTCGTAAAATTCAAAGATTCCTCAGCCAGCCCTTCCATGTCGCTGAAGTGTTCACGGGTGCTCCTGGGAAATATGTAGAATTGAAAGAGAGCATTGCCAGCTTCCAGGTATGGAGATTCTACTTAGTTAATTATGTATTGTTATCTTTGACAATTTTATTTCTTTTCCTTTTTTAATGTGTTGACTACTACTATTGAAATTATTGTGTTAATGAAAATGCAGGGAAACTTTCAATTTTTGGGGTTTTCTCAGGATATATTGGGGAAAATTTCAATTTTGGGGGCAATCTCAGGATATATTGGGGAAAATATCGTGGAAAATAAGTTAGTTTTCACATAGTTAAAACTAAAAGATGTATATATCTGTCAATTTTCTTATGATATTTTTGAAAATATCACAATAATATGAGGACATAGTAGATGTGTAATTCTATGACTCAGCAAATATCATGCACTGCAAAACTATTTTTGTTCATTCGTTTTTAATACTCAGTGAGGTCCTCATTATTCAACTACTCATGATGGCTAAAATAAAATTTTACTAAACATATATCCTGAACAATTTCAATCCTGAGTAGAATCTGATTTCATATGTCCAGATAAGAGGACAAATGAAATAGATTTTACAATTTTTCTGGGACCATGATTGAATCATTTGTAGTGTAGTGCCTTAAATGAAGGTATCCCCTAAATGGATATGGTTGAAGACTAATTGAAATTGGTAAAAAATAGAATTAGCACAATGCGGCTGGATTTTTTTTTTTTTATGGTTACATATTCTACTGAAAACAAATTAGGCACCTCTGCACTGTGATCTTGCTAATTATAAATTATTGCGAGTTAGCAATTTCTGTTTATGTTTATATACTCTGTAACTTCTTCATATTGGAAAACTATTGGAAAACTTAAATGCTCTTAGACATTTACCTCTTATCGTTGCATTTAGTTGATATTTTTCCTCTCATCGTTGAATTTAAATAATATTATTCCTTATCCTTCATGCAGTAGCTGTTTCTAAGAGCATTGTTATTTTCAATTGATGTTTTTTGAGGCCTTTTGCCGCTCCTTCCATGTGAATATTGGATGATCTATATGCTGTCGGCGAGCCCTTTTAGGCACATGAAGCCAACACAAGTGTACTGCTGCAGTCCCTCACCATTGACAAAAGCTGAACTTTTGCAGTTGGAACTTCTGAATAATGTACACACAAACCACAACAATGCATACACTTGGTCGAACAATAGAGGTGTCTCAGAATCTGATACTGTAATGAGGTGTCCAATCTGGAAAAATCCCAAGACATGGGATGCAGGATATATACTAGTGAGCCCAACTAGGAGGGGCATTTTTGAGAATTTTCCATATATATATATATATGCATTATATATGTGTGTGTTACACTACACAAATAAATGATTATTTTAATTGTGTGTAGATATGGGTATTGGGTAAAATAAACAGTTTGTAATGACTTGGAGGAACCGATACTTGTAGTATTAATGAAAAAGAGCATTAGCTTTTATATTTTCCAATATTTTGGATATTTTGGAGTGGTTGACCGCAATTACAACCACATGCACACCCCCTGACCAAAACTAAAAACCAAAATAATAGAACGGCACCATGCTCTTTTTTTTTTCTTTTGTGTCACAGCACAAAATATGTTTGAGAATCAATATTTTTTAAATGGTCATTTTAATTTTGTACTTAGATATGGGTATTGGGATCAATCCTCGATCCTCATACATCAAGTCAATGTGAGATGGACTTTCAAAACTGATTATTATAATTTAGCACCTTTTCATATCTTTTTAGTATTTAATGTTTTCCTCTCCCTGTTGGCAGGGCGTTTTAGATGGAAAATATGATGATCTATCCGAGCAGTCATTTTACATGGTGGGAGGCATTGAAGAGGTCATTGCAAAGGCTGAAAAGATAGCCAAGGAATCTGCTGCTTAATATGTTTTCTTTCGCCTAATTCAATAATTTAAGCGCAGGCAACGCTTGTACTCATTCATTTTTTGAGGTTAGCATGTTTGGGATTTCATTTTTGTTTAAACGGGATTATGGTAGAGAGATACTGAGTATGGGGTTCTCTGATTTGGCCCCCTTCTTTTGCAATAAAATAGATGCAGACATGTTCCAGTTGCTCGTTAAGATACACGAGCATTTGAATCATAAACGCTTGTTCAGATTGTGCACCAAGTGGGACCTGTTTCTCCTTTATGGCTGGTTTGCAACTTTCATCCCTGATCTGTGTTTATTTAAGCATTATATGTTATATATGATCCACAAGTCTGCATTTTTGCGGCTTTGGTTGTGTTGTACAACTTCATCTTATGTTTGGACTGTGAATGGCCCTACAAGTTTTGATAAAGCAACCCAAGCCCTTCAACCTTGGTCAGTAGGATGCAATCTAGGTAATCTTGGGTATTGGTGCACTGGGCGATGAATGTAAAGGTCAGTAACATCAGAGGTGGCCGGGGCCTGCTTCTGCTGAGATGAAGTCTTGTCTGTTATAAACTTTGTGCCTTTGCAGATATTATTATGCTGAGGCTCCCCACACTAGGTGATTTCTTATGGTCCCAATGAAGTGAATATGGTTACTGCTTGGAGCAGGTTCCGTATAAGGCTTTTGTATTATTTGCTTCATTACAACCAGCAACATTTGGGACCAATGTGCTACTCATAAAATAGGCTTCACACGGATGGTGACGGATGAGAGGATTCTAGGTGGTTAGTTGTTTCCTATGACTCAGCATTGTAGTTGTTCATGAGTTCAATCAGATGGTTGAAGATGAGGCCAGCTTTAATGATCCAAAATTTATATTGCACGAGGCACTTTTCACGAGGACACAGTTTTTGAGGGGGTTGAAATTTTTGGTCACTGGTATCTGATCAGTTGGGCAGTTTGGGTAGTGAGTCCTTGCGTCACTTTGAAGATGGTTTTGCGCTCTTCTTAACAGAAGTAACAAGACGACTTTGTTAATTCAGGTGAATGCATGTTCCGCAGTTACGAAGTGTATGAAGATCCAAATGGACCCTTGGGTTTTTTTTTATCGCGTCCAAGAAATTTCTGCAATTACCAATGACAATCATAAATCCGAAGTAGCACAAAAACCCATGCTAATCACGGGCATGCATGAATAAATAGGATTCAATGTATGTTTTTTATTTTTTATTTTTTGCTATTGAAGGGTTTCTAAATCTCAACCCTTTGGGCTGAACTAATTTCTCTGGGTCCAGAGAGAAGTCGGATAAATACCCCTGTGGCCCCAAGGTGATAGCACTAGTGGACTCAATTTTCAATTCATGAAGAAGGGGGAATTGGAGGTTGATACCAAGACCTCCAGCCCCAAAAGAGGGAGGAACCGTGGTCCTGACCACTTAGCCAACTTCTAGGGGTTAAGTTTACATGTATGTTAGAAAGGGAAAGAATGGAGTTCATAAATAGGATAAGTTTATTAGTGGAAAGGGGAGGGAGATAGTAAATTATCAGTTGTGACTTGCTAGTAATGGTAGGAATTGAAAATAACTTTCGATCAAAATTAGATCCAAAACCTTTTAGCTTAATATATTATAATAGGATTTTATGTATGTTAGAAATTCATGGATTGAAGTCCATAAGTAGGATAAGTATATTAGTGGAATGGGGAGGGAGAGTAATGTAACTTGCAAGCAGTTGTAGGAATTGAAAATAACTTCCGGTCAAAATTAGATCCAAAACCTTTTAGCATAATATGTTATATTTGGCATTGGGCCTTTTTCATCAATCAAATGAGTAGGGGTGTCTAGGCGGCACGGCCCGCTTGTGCCACTGGCTGGGCCGTGTAGGGAAAAACCCTGGCACGACACGACCCTTCCATGGGTTGGGCTGGAGCCAGGCGGGCTATGCCGGGCCGGGCGTGCCTCATTCATATTTTTTTTTCTTATCAGTATTAAAAATAAAAATTAGAACACAAGCACGGAGAATGACAAAGATATTTAAGTGGTTCGGTCAAACTCGACTTACTCTACTGAGAAGAGACATTTATTTGGATCTTAACTTCTTGATGGTTTTTAAATAGGATTACCTTCAAAATCTTACAATCTTTTTAGAAAATAAAAATAAAAAAAGAATGAAAAACTTATATATTTACAAATTATAATGAAGGAAAAGGTAAAAAATCAAATGCATAGTCCATTAATGTATTCTGTTGGATCATAATTTTTCATTGATGTCAACTCTTGCTTCCTCTTATCTGCCAAATACCAATCTTGTTGGCAAACGCAACACTCAACCGTTTCTTTAGTTAGATTTGTTCTTCTGTCATTCACCACACGTCCACATACACTAAAAACCCGTTGTGATGCTACAAAAGACATTGAAATAGTCAATAGATCACGAGCCATGGCGGCCAACATCGGATAAATGCTTTCTTATTGCTTCCATCAGGCTAAAATGTCAAAATTAGATGCATCTTGCACCCGTATTACACCGACGTCAAGATACGATGATAACTCCGTTACGGTGTTACTTGAGTTGGATCCCATGCCCGTGGACATAGAAGAATACCATACATCCCACTCACCAACACCTGTTTGCTGGACTTCTGAATGACCATATTAAGCCCAGTTGTACCCATTTGCTCACAATAAAATTGAAAAAGTGCTTGTAAGTTTGCTTTCATATTTTAAAAAATATTTAAATCTATATAATTCATATTTTTATTTATTCCATCAATAAAAAATGGTACACCACTTAATTTTAACTTAGGATCAAATATAGCAGTTAAAGAAAATGTCATTGGAGCTTCTTTCTAATATTTATTAAAATTTTCTTACTTGTTTCTAATAGTGCTAAAAAATAATTTCTAAATCTACTGAATTGTAATGTAATTTTAAAAAGCTTCATTAAAACTCAATTAGATGTGGGATAATATATCCCGGAAAAAAATAATGTTGAAGTATAAAAAGCTTCTAATAAATCTCTTATATGGGCACATAACTCCCAATGTTCATCACTAATCATCAAATCTTGTGCATGAAAAGCACAAAATTCATTCAAAACAGTTTTCCGGTCAAGTGCATTGTTTAAGAAATCATACATAGAATTTCATCTATATTCTACCTTTTTAGGCATTTTAATAGTTGATACGCCTTGCTTTGCACATATTTGGGCATACAATTGTCTTCTCTGTGCGAATGAGAAAATAAATCTAGCAATGTCTTTAATAGCATTTGTGTGATGTACAATATGCTTTAAATCAACATTTGTAATGAGATTTAAGATGTGACGTACACATCTATTTTGAAAGATAAAGCTATATATCAAAGTTGCAAGTGGCATCTGCATTCTCATTAATTCAATAGCCACTGTATTATTACGGGCATTATTTAAAGTTATAGATAAAACTTTTTCCTTAATATTATATTCATCTAGCTTTTTCAAAATAAATGTACTTATTCTGGTGCCATTGTGTGGCCATTCAAGACAACTAAAATTAATTATATGTTTATTAATAATTTATTTTGTATCTATGTTATGTGCAGTAATACAAAGAAAACTATCACCCTATTTAGAAGTCTACATATCTGTAGTTATGGCTATTTTACTAGGAATTTCTGAAAGGTAATTGTTTATATTTGTTTTCTCTTCTTGTCAGAGTCTAATAGCATCATTTCTGGCTGTATTTCTTGAAATACTGTAAAATTATGGTTGACAGTATTTCTGGACCCATTATTCAAAAAACTCATTTTCAACAAAAAAAAAATGGTAATTTGGATAACACAATCATTTTAACAAGATTTTGTTTAGCACTTTGTGCATTAAAAAAAAAAAAAGACTTAAACTGCTACTATTACTACCACCACCAGTAGTAAAAATTTGGGTTTGTGAACCAAGCCTCCCTGTCCTTGCATCCGTCGGCTTATGTAAGGCTAAACATTTTTGTTTATGTTTTGACAAATGGCTGGTACTCGATTTTGACTCGGCACAATAAATCTTACAATAAAATTTGCATTTTGTCTTTTCAACTTTTTTTCCATTTTCAATAACATCAAGCGTTGTAAATATCTCCTAAACTACTGAAGTTTTATTCCTCTTAGTTGATTTACAGGAACTCTGAGGTAATGGGGGTGGTAAATCACCTACTTCATCTTGTAATTCAATAAAATCTTCTTCTATCCCTAAATTAACAGAAGAAGATTCTGTGAGAAATCTTCTAGCCATATTTCAAAAAAATAAAATTTATAAATAATAACAGTAATAGGCTAATAGCCTTCTTTTGTAATAATTAATATAAAAAAGGGGAAAAAATGAGAGTTAATATAATATAATATAAACATATATATATGGAATCTCAAATTTAAATAATATAAATACCTCTAAATCTTTGAAGGCCCATTTAATCTTGTCTCTTGATGACTTGATATTTGGCCCTCCAAAATCTTCTTAGAGAGTGAAAGAGTTGAATGCTTTGAGAGAGAGTTGTGTAAATTGGTGAGAAATGAGTGTGTAAATTGGCGATGATGAGAATGGGAGGGTTAGGGTATTTATAATCTTAGTAAAATGAAAAATGACATAAAATACCCCTTATCTGACCGTTTTATAGCTGTTGGGGGGTAAAATGGATTTTTTTTTTAAAAACTAGCCGTTTTTGGATGTTGGGGCAGGCTTGACGGGCCACAGAGGGCCTGGCCAAACCAGCCAACGCGCCCAGGCTCCTCGGCCCAGCACGGCCCATGTCACGGGCCATCGCCCAGCCCATTTGACATGCGTAGGTGTCCATAAGTGGATGGCCTGAGCGTGGCCCGCTTGAAAAAGATTAAGCCCGAGTCTGGTGTTAGCTTTATAGAAAAAAGGGTAAAGTAAACAGTGTCTAAAGCTGTTGCAGTAGCTCAACCGGTTTATTCCCACGTGAAGTTGCTTGTGTTCGTGTGTGTGTGAATTTGCTTGATCGCTGTCCCATCCATTTTTACATGCTGGGCTTTGGAATCTACCACTGGATCCATGCCCAGCCCATCTATTAATAGGGTCCAAATAAGAAATCTTAGCCAGGCCTGAGTACTGAGACCTAAGGCCCAGCCCAGTCCATGAGCACCCCACCAATGAGGCTATTGTACTTATAAACTTTTTTTTTTTTCCCCTACATTGGGCTACTGATTTAGGAGTGATGCTGTATGGGCGTATGGACCGAAGAATCGATCTCAAAGGCATGAGTGTGTGTGTTGGCATGATTTTTTTTCCTTGCCATTTGAACAATGTCAATTCCCGTAAGATCTCCATAATTTAGCAAGATTGCCTAAATCCTAATTGAGGCTATGCAGTTTATCTACGCTCGTTTGGCCGTATGAAAAGTAGAAATCTGGCAATCCCTCAGTTGCTGGTTAAGAAACACACTTACCAGCGTGGGCTATGCAGTATCCATGCGACGTAGGCACACACTTAAAAACTAAAATAATGAAGAGTGGTTTTTATTTATTTATTTTTTGAGCATGTGTTGTCTGCGGTTTGATAAAGCATTCACATCCCTTCAATCTTGGGCAGTTGGCTGTTATCTGGTAATCTTGGTATTGTTGGTACATTCAATGGAACTGGACCGTCGAAGCCTGGGTTATATTTCTACAAGCTTAAGTTTTGTGGTGTTTAATATTAATTTTTATATAGCCGCAAGCTCATAGTAAAATCTTAGAGGGAATATCTTCCATGTCCTCAAAGGTTAGTTTCGTTAGAGCCAGCTTCTGACAGTTAAAGTCCAACTGTTATAAATCTTGCACCTTGTAGTATATTTGGATGAAAAAAAATGAAATAAAAAAGAAAACTTACAATGTGACTCATGTACTGTTCGTGTTTTTTTTCTCCCCTCTTTTACTACATAAAAGTGTGATAAACCATAGTACGGTAAACTTTGGGAAAAAGTGAATTTTACTTTAGTATACTTTATTCTTACTTTTTCATAATTTGACATTCACTTTATTATTGGTCCTCCACACATATAAACAAATAGGCCCGGGGATATGATATGCTGGTCCACCGTTGTGCATTTAGCAGATCTCTAATTTGAAAGACGTCAGAAGAGTGAAATTACCTAAAAAGCCATCGTCCAAATAAATCATAAATGGCATTGGCTAGTCTCTCCAAAATCAAGTTTTTAACTACCAAAAGCCTAAAAGCACTTCTGTCCATCTGGCCCAATATCCATCGGAAGGATGACCCAATATCATGAGCTACTTTTACCCCACTGTAGATAGAATACCAGCTGCCACAATCACGTATGAATTATGTTATCCGATCCATCTTGTTTGGTGGGTCACTTTTTCTTGTTTACAAATGACCATAATCACCATTTTTCCACTTCTTTAATTACATGGTCAAGATCTTCTGAGGGGCGACGGATAACATACCCCACCTACCTCTATCCCGGTTAATCTCTCTTAAGCTTGAAAGTCTGACCCAATATCATGATTTGCACATGGGGTGACCATAAGGCTGTCAATGGACCCAGGTTTGTCGCGAATCATCCTTAGATCGAATCTAGTAACTGAGGATTCTGACTGTTCATCAGGTCTGATACGCCGAGCCCCAGCCAGATTTAGGCTATAGATCTCTTATCGGGCTGGGGCTGGGGCTGGGTCTCAAGACTCTACGCCAATTGGACTCTAATTATACAAAAAAAAAAAAAAACTTAATATATGCAGAACAGAACAAAGAGAGCATCAGCTATTTAAGGAAAACAGGCCTTGTACGAGATGGCCTTTTATGGACTCAGGTCTTAGTTGGAGCTGGGCCTTTAAAGGGCAGTCCATCTGGATGCACGCCGTTCTTTACTGGACTGTAACATAAGCCGCCAACTTGTAAGTGCATTGTTAGCTCTAAAACCCGGGGCCTTTGGATTAGCTGGTTAGAATCATAGTGAAATTTGGGCAAAACGTTTTAACCCTTGGCAAACGCATGCCTGCAGATGATCCCCATACCCATGGTTTGCACATTATTCAGCGCCCAGTTCTTTGCTAAATTTCTCCCATTTAAGAGCCCCAAAGTTCTATGGTTGTATATGTGCAAATATAGCCACTAAATCTTGGAGCCCTTAGTTAGGACAATTGGATCAAGCTGGCGGCTATCATAAGACCTTCCAATCCCACCGTGACTTAGGTGATTGGCGTGCATCCAAGTAAACCTCACAAAGCTGGCAGGATTGTTAAAGAATAATATCCGACAATCCTCGCTACCAGTCGAAATGGCAAAACCATGCAGCTCAATATGCAGTGGCTGTACCCAATGGCACTTGACATGCGAATATTAACTCCCATTCTATATTGTCATTAAGTGCCTACCTGCCTGGCCATCACCAGGAGTAAATTTGCGCCACGCACAGACAGGGTAGAACCTGAAAAAGAAACAAAAGTTTAATAAATAAAACGTTCTCAATCATTAGTTCATGATCTACCAGTATTGTTTTGCAGTTACCTTTCCGAACAACACTCTGTACAAAAAGACCATAAACCCAACTTGCGGAGAAATGGCCGAATCCTGATCTTTCCTTACATTTTATTCAAAGGCCAATAATCAAAGAGATAGGACCATTTAAACATGGGGCCACATGTGTGTGTGAGTGTGTGTGTGTGTGTGTGTGTGTGAGAGAGAGAGAGAGAGAGAGAGAGAGAGAGAGAGAGAGAGAGAGAGAAAATGCAATATAATAGAGTAATAAAATAAACAATTTACAAGAGATTGTGATGATCTCCAACCGATACCATCACAAATTGGGGCACCATGCCTCTCAAAACATGTTTTTACACAATAAATACATGAAAGGCTTGAGTCTCTTGTGTGTGTGTGTGTGTGTGTGTGAGAGAGAGAGAGAGAGAGAGAGAGAGACAAAATGCAATATAATAGAGTAATAAAATAAACAATTTACAAGAGATTGTGATGATCTCCAACCGATACCATCACAAATTGGGGCACCATGCCTCTCAAAACATGTTTTTACACAATAAATACATGAAAGGCTTGAGTCCCTTGCTGTGAAGATGTCCTCACCATGTCCTAAGAATAAATGACAAGTGAGGTATCAACACTCTTCATCCTTTATCCTCTCCTCTCTGTTGAGCATAGCATTTAATGTCTGTTCAAGCTGCAAAAGGAAAAGAACTATCATATTGTAAATATAGAGGGGCACCGCAGCATAACCAGTACGGCAGTCATGATCAATGATGGAGATGATAATGTCCAACTACAATTTATTTTCAGCAATTCTAAGAAGATCAATTTAAAGGTGCATTTGGGAAAGGAATGGTGGTATTTTTATTTCCTGTGGTCCAGAGTCAGAAAATAGATGGTCATCAATTCCACCATGCTTGTAGGGGAACACAAACCTTGGGAACTACGTTCAGTAAGACGCTCTTCTTTATCCTGCTTTTTCCTTCTTGTCCTAAATCATTATCAGCGCATAAAACCAATAACCCACCTAATCTAGTCTATTTTACTATCTGAAGATTTGAGAAAATAACTTGGATGAGGGGTTTTTTTTTTTTTTTTTTCATTTCCTTACTTTCTTTTTTAAGGTATTTTGCTCCAAATTATTCTCTGTAGTCTGTACTGATCAACAACAATGTTTTCATGGAAAGTTGGGAATATAGTATCCAGCTTAATGTGGTGTTTGTTTCAACTTTCTACACCCACCACCTGAAACGTATAGTGAACCTGTAAAATGGATGGCCATCCTGCTGCCAAAATATTTATACTGATATTTGGGGTACATGGGAAAATGAAATAATGATTAACAGTGGTAATGACAGACTGGACTCAATGGAAAAGAAGCCAGCAGAGTCCATATGCAAAGTTGCTAACAAGGACTCACCTGAGCATTTTTCCTCTTCAAAATCTGCAGTTCTTCAACAGTACTCCCAATGCTAACATTGAGACAAGTCTCAGTTTGATAATTTCAAATGTCTGAACACATTTAGCAAAGAAACAGTTGTTTTCATACCTTTGTTGTAGACGAAGGACCTGAGACTGCAGTTCTCTTTCCCTACCAGAAGCTGGAGGAAGCTGCATATTGAAACTCAAATTGTGAGTCTAGATCTGGGTATTGGAAGCTGGCACTATAACAAAATGATTAAAATGTGATCTTTCTTGAAGATCATCATTTCCAGAAATCCTCAAAGTGTCAGTGCAAAACTCGAGCAATAAATCAACTCCCACAAGCAAATATAATGATGAGCACGACTAAGATTTGTGTTATCTTCTAAAAAAGGAAAAATAAAGGAAGAAAAAAGAGAGAAAAACAATCGACCAAGATATTTATGTTTTCTAAAATATGCAAATCAAATGAACGCAAGCCTCAACATGACATAGTTTCAACAACTATTTAGGGCACTTAGGTCATAGGTGTCTTGATGGTTGATTCATATACACCAAAAGCTGATAGTTTGTTTCGGTCAGGTTCTAGAATGTCCTGACTCCGAACTATTGATAGGGGGTAAAACAGAAGGGACCACATGAAAGATCCCACCAATTGTGGTCTCTTCTTTCCACGTCATCTTAACTGCAGAACCAAATGATCCACCATCAAATCATGATTTGGGAGTTCAGAAAGGAAATAAAAGAAAATAGTCTCACCTTTTCTTTTTAAGTGAAAAAAAATAAAAAAGATCAATTTATAGAAATAGATACAGAGTAACAGTTTATGCAGAGATAACATACGTATAAAAATCTACATCTAGACACAAACTCACAGATTAAGAGAAATACATACAAGAATGATACAGTCAACAATGATGGCAAACTTTAAACTGGATGTCATAACATCAACAAGGGAATCTTGTGTGCCATTTTTTTTTTTTTGGGACCACACATGATTTCAATCTTTCAATGGTACTTGGAGGTTTCTGCGATATAGGCCCACCACATCTGCGCACAAGTAGCAGATATGGTTTCGAATTGGAGGACTGAAGTAATGACCGCGCCAAGGTGAGTCACCTTTACACAGCAACTGGGTATCTTTCCATATAAGTGACTAATCTTTGAGGAATTTTCCCTTCTTGGATTGCTGTCCTGTGAAGAGGATTAACAGGAGGCTCACAAGGAAGAATAAGGTTCTACGATGCCTTTCTCTCCTCTCTCTCGTAGATTTCCTGCATAGTGAAGAATCCTAAAAGAAGTGACAAGTCCAAGTGCCTGTAATACAGATATACTTGTTGACAGATAGCAACTATCCATCAAATCCATGGCCCTATTGAATCCAGCGCAAAGATTAAAAACTCGGCTGAGTTGAGTCCCATGCTATGATGCACTGATACTTCAAAATGGGGAACGAATCGTGTCGTATCCGATACTTCACTTTTTATGTGTAAAATCCGTGTCCCTGCTGTGTTTATGACGTGTCCTTGCCGTATCTATGCATTATAGGTCCCATGTGACTTGGACTCGGGCTGAACCTTGAATCTGATCGGCATGATTTCTGGCCTATGGTCCACACATGGTTGGTTGCTTGGTCCCACATCTAAATGGACATCCTCAATCTCATCAACATGCACCACATGAACCTAATCTTTTCAGAGATAAAGGGTTTCAGGGAATTCAAATTGATGAAATTAAAAAAGGCCAAATGACAACTTGTAGCAAAGATAAAAGAACCATTGATATATTCAACTAAGTGATGCTAATACTGCACACTACATTTTGAATTTTTGATAAATCAAAAAATTTCCTCAAGATGAAACAACAAAAACCTCAACATACATCTAAGGATGTTTTTTTCCCTATTTTTTCATGATATTTAGGCTTATTTTTAGGATTCATGACAAGACCCGACACAAAGGGGACTGAGTTTGTGTACAACAGACAGGCTACAAATCACTACAGATCATATACATTTCTTGCAAATGATAAGAGAAAGACCCCGTGATTTCCACTCAAACAAGAGCTACAACAAGCAAACGCTTATTGATGCGGAAGAGGATGCCTTGATTAGGGTTGCAAATGGTATCCACTTACACAAGTATCCAAAGTCTCCAGTTTCAAAATAAGCAAATATAAAACCTATTTTTGAATCCAAAATAAATTTGGATCCAAATCCGAATCTGTAACATTAGGATCTGTATCCAGTTTCTTATATAAGGATCTAGATCTAGGACGATTACATTCACATATTAAAAATATATGTAAATTTTAAAAGCCCACAAGCTTGATAAATATTGATTTTGAGGATCTTGTTAGCTTTAATCATTTACCATTTAATACCCTTAGCTTTTATATTAAAATATATATATATATATATATATATTGAAGTCCTTTTATCCAACTAATGCATTTCACATCTTATTTTGGATTTGGATCCAGAACTAGATCTATTTATTCCGTTGACACTGAATCTAGTAGCAACATGTAGGTTACGTGTTGGATCAGGATTTGGGTTGGGATCTACCATGGTTCTGCCTTGGATCCGACCCATTTGCATCCCTATCCCTAGCCTTAATGAATAATGCTAACGAATTGGTATTGGATTACATGGCCCATTGAGACCAAACCAAGAGTTTTTAAGGCCCAAATAGACCAATGCTAGCCTAAATCAGCATGCATCTGACCCAACACAACACTCTGGGGCATAGTTATCAGTTCTGTTCTGGTTGTCGTTCCGGTTTGACCCCGTAGTGGAACGTTTCGACATTCTGGTAATTTCCGGTATTCCGTTCCGAAAAAGACGTGATTAAAAAATGAATATATATATATATATATATATAAGAATACCTAAAATTGAAAAAATAGTTGAATGCTAGAATAATACTAAAAATGCGTACTTACATCACTTAAATTACACTACACTCTACAATTGATCATTTTCTAATTTTCACTACATATGAATGGAAGTATGAAACTTTGCCGGAATGGGGCAGAATTGGGATTGAAAACTTTTAGGGGGCCATTCCGTTCCACCCAAGGCCAATTCTGGAACGTTCCGGCCAAGAACGGAATTGACAACTATGCTCTAGGGCCTATGTTTAGGGCCTTATCAGGCCCTTTCCTCAGAGGTAATCTTTCCTACTTCCATACTCCTCCCTTTCTTCATCTAAGGGATCTTTTCTTTTATTGAGTTTCCTATGTTATCTCTTTATTGATTCCCTCTTAATCTCGCTCTCATAGTTTCTTATCTCTTTCTAATATCTTTCTGATTATTTCTTTCCTCTTGCTAAGATATTTTTCCTTACTTCTTTCCTAGTCTCTCTTTCCAATAAATTAGTTTCCTCTTTAAGAGATCTTTCTTTTAAGTAGTTTCCTTTTAAAATTTCAATAATTGTGGATGGCATGAATCAACACTTGCTATAGTACTGTGTGGAAGAACTTTAAGAGTCTCCTCTATGTTTTACAATAAATACCCATGTAATGTAGAGACTGGAGAGAGCTAGCTACTTAGAATTGAACAAGGATTGAATAAGAGGGTTGGACTCCCACCCTAGTTGGACACTTTATCAAGACTTGCGTGGGGCGTGAGGATTGAGGAATTCTGTCTATGGTTGAAGTATGGTTGATTTTACACATGATTTAACTTTAATTTAACCTTTTATGTGAGATGCAATTTTTCTTTCATTTAGTTTGATTGAACAAATCCAGTTGTGGTAACTAAATGGCCCACTTTTAGATTGTGGATCCGAACCATTAATGGATTGAATTTACATCAGTTTGGTACCAAAGCAAACTTATTTACATTACATATATACATCCATTGAAAAAATGCAATCCACAAATTCTAACCTTAAACATTGACAAGTCTGCCCTCCATAAAACCATTAACATTTATAAAACCACCCTCTTTGTGCCATCTTTTTATATGCAGTTAACTCTAAAAGTTCAGGCTGCACTGCAAATTAGGATATCTCACTAATTTTAGTTTAATAAGAATAAGACTGGGCAGGGGAAATCTAGGAATTATTATGTCTAATTTTAACTCTAAATCCTATTGGGAATCTAATGTATATGGTCCCCCTTTGTTTTATGTAGGGGACCACAGGGGATTAGAATTTAGAGATACTTTGGAATTATAAGTGTTTTTTTTTTTTGGTAATAGAACACACTGTTAGTTATTTGATACAAAACGAGTTAGGGGGACATAATAAACGATCTCCACTCTCCCCCCTTTGCAATTATTCTTCCCTTCCTCTTATCCATCTTCTTCACCGAAATCAAACCTAGTCTCCTGTCTATTCTTCTACTACCTTCTATTTTCTAATTTCAATTATGCTTAACACCCCCATCACATTCTATTGGTGAATGAAGCTTGTTTCTTGGATTCAACTTCTTCAGTTTGCAAGAATAGATGAAAATCTTTTCCAGCAATCTATAGAATTCAATCCAAGGATCATTGCCCACAAGCATCATACCACCTTCATTTTTAGTAAAAGCAATTTGCTGTCATCCAATCAACAATCTGACTCAATGGATCTGTGGAGATACCTGAAACATAAATATATACACAAAATAATTTTCGGAGGCCTGTGAGGGACCTCTCATGTATTCCTAAAAAGCACTCATTAATAGTTCTCGGATTTTCTACTTTTTATGGTAGAGAACCCTAGAAGCAATTGTGCTTTGCTTGAAGGTGCCTATGGTGGAGAGGATCTTTCTGCACTAATGTCTACCACTTGAGATATTAACCAACCCCGAAACAGTCCCAACAACAACCCATAGGGAAAATCAGTGCTTTCTTATGTGTAAACCTCGGCAAATATGGAAAACCCAGCAAAGATCATATGTTCCAACCTGCTAGGGAGTAACACTCCACGCCTAGCTTGTGTAAATTGATAAATTTTAAAGAAAGAACACCCAATTAAACTGGACTATATTGCTTTGTATTTATATGGGTTCTAGAAAGATCAAAGAAATAGAATAAAAAAGCCACTGATCTAACACGAAAACAACATATGGATGTGTAGAAAGACTAAAATAACCCTTGATTTTGATTAAAAATACAACAAAACTAAGAAAATCAGTCCCCTTATGCTGGTCATTTGAGCCATGAATGTTGGATGCATAAGCCATATGGTCCCACAGAGAATACTTTCTGTAAGTCCAAGGACATGCAAGTTTGGACTGTGCAATACATGATATTTCCCCAAAAATTGTGGAATTGGGTACTTTATAGTGGATCAGGTAACATTAAAAGAGTTTGGTATCCCAGGATATGGTCAAATCTCTCAAAATATGCCAATGTTATGGCTGCTACAAGGTCCTTCAGATCTGAAACATCTTGGACATCACAACATAAACCAAAATTTTCATCTTGGACATCTACAATGCATCATTTGCAAATCATAATTACTAAACTTGAAAGGGGATGGGAAAAACTACCACGGACCACCTCACCAGCTTACTTCGTACCTGCAAAAGGTCAGTGGTACCTTCATCAGCAAGTTCTCTGTGATGGCCTGCAACAATCAAAACAAACAAAATCAAAATGACATTACCAAATATGCAAGATGGAAAGACTAATAGAGGACAACCAGGTTATGAAAATCACTACCAGATGTTTGCTCCACGTATTTAATTGATTTAATTAATTGTTCCTGCATGTGTTGCAAAAAGAGATGTTCATTAATAATAGATACAGAACACAGATCTGGACACAAAAAAAAAAAAAAAAAATGATCATAGCAGCGCACCCTTTGCATGGTATTTTGCTGCAAAATATACTGCAATGATGGAAGAACTGCAGCAGCCAGAACAGTGCGATTTGTTGAAGCTCCACAGACAGGGTTGACCGAGCAGTTTGTTGAAGGAGCACCCTAAACAATAGACAAGGTCCCGATGATTACAAAACCATCATCCAAACCTGAATCCAAAATACCAACTTCTGTTCCGAGACTAGTATGACAGGAGTTTTGCTAAGACTACTTGCAAATGGTAGAAGCTCTAATCATGAGTTGAAAACCACAGGTAGATGTCCCAGTGGAAATTTAGGATGGTATAACCATCAAGTGCACGACGTGTTCGCTGAATGCCAATGCCCTTCCTTTCCTTTAATTATCCACTTTTATCATGCATGCAACCTGATCCTTTGGGCAAAAGAACCTAAATAGCGAGCTCCATTGATGAATAGCTTGGGTCTTTCAGGTGCCATACATTTCCACATGTAGAGGTGGGGATGTGCAAATAGGCTTAGCAAAACTCTGTCAACAGATATACAGAAACAATGATGGCATCATTGAAAAAGATGACTGTTTTCTAGTATAAAAAGAGTGACATGTTTTAAGTTTGGGAACACACTAACAATAAAAAAGAAGAGTAAGCATGACAAAAGATCAATAAGGTCAATGAAATCAGATGCACTTGAAGACCATTAGAAACCAACAGGAATTCTCTTTGCACATAAGCCTATACCCTTATGTTGCCAATATGCAATTTTTCTTAATCTTCTCTCTCTCTCTCTCTCTCTCTATATATATATATATATATATCTCACTATTATATAATACAGTTTTTGAATCAAGAGATGGCAGGAGCTTTAGAATCCAAGGGCTTTAGACTAAGTCATACAAAGACGAAATATGGTAATTGCAACTTTAGTGGGGATGTGCAGAGAGAAATAACTCCAGTGAATATTAAAGCTCAAGAAACTACAAAGAGAGTCTTTTTGTTTCCTTGGCAATATAATTAGTAAGGAAAGGGGCTGGGAAGATTAAGGAGGATGTATAGTATAGGATAAGAGTTGGCTGGTTGAAGTGGAGACTTCTCTCTGGAGTGCTTTGTGATCAGCGACTACCAACAAAGATTGAAGGGTAATTAGACCAGAACTGACCTATGGAGCACAATGTCTGCCAATTAGGAGAGAACAGATTGAAAAAAATGTATAGCAGAGGTGATGATGTTGAGATTGTGTGGTACAACTTGGAAAGATAGAATAAAAATTAGCGTATTTGCAAGCATTTAGGGGTAGCATCAATTAGTGATAAATTAAAAAAGACACGTTTGAGATGGTTTGGACATGTCCAACGCAAGCCAACTATGGTGAGGAAAAATTCCTCTATATAGGTTGATGGACACTAATATCGAAGAGAACATAGATGGACATAGTAAGGATAGATCTGAAGAAGTGCAGCCTATCTGAGAATTTGGCCTAGAATAGACTAGGAAGGTGAAACGGAATTCATGTAGCTATCCCCAACATATAGTTGGAACAAGGCTTTGATGATGATGATGATGTATAGTAGTTTCTCCAACTGGTTACTATAAAATGGATGGTTAAAATATAATACAAAATCATCAATAAGTTTTTGTGAAAATTTTACTTTTGGAGGCTTTGAATGTCGGACCGCAGTTCGACAGTGGGAGAACCTCCTAGATGGACAATTCTGATTACCATGTAAAGGGGTCCAATAGTGGGAATAATTACCAAACCAATCCTTGTCAACACTAGAGTGCTGAAAATAAAATTACCCAGCCATTGCTTGTACAGAATAATGATGACAACAACATACAGTGAACCTATCAGAATATATACATTGCAGAAATAGAAAAATCAATGTTAACATTGCTGTCTAGGCAGATTGGAACCAACTTCAGTTAGCTCAAATAGAATCTTAAATACCTTCCCAAGTAATGAGAAAGCCATTGTTGAGAATACTTAACAATCCATCAACAGGTTTATTCCCTTTTGCAGCTAGTGAATGGCTGGAGCAGACCAGGAAAGAAATCAATAAGGGAAGCAATTCACTGTTCATTTCTCAGGGTCACAGGCCAATTAGTTTCTGGTGCAGAACAGAGCACTGACAGTGAGATAAATCCAACCACACATTAAAAGAATCACAAACTCCCGATTACCTGTCATGGATTTGTCACAGTATTCGTAACAGGCCAGTAATTTCCTAAAAAGAAATAAGTATGACTTCATTCTATTTCCATTGAAGTTGATAACTTAGCCTCTGACATGTTCTTAGTTAAACTAGGCAGAAATTCTTCCAACATTAAATCTTTCCAGTGCTCTATTAGCATCCACACCACCTTGAATAGTACAAAAGAAAACCCCCAAGGCCTAACCGGGACAAAGATGTTGAAGCCAGGGATTGCTTCATCCAACACAGCATGAAGACCTTCTGTTTATATACGAAGGAAGGTTACTTATAAAAGTTACAAAGATAAGGAACTCCTAAGGCCTCAACCATAGAAGACTCAGTCATATGAATCAGGTAAGATCATAGGCACCAAACGTTATTATATGCAATATAGTCACACACCTTTTTTAAGCTGAGTTGTACTTTTTTCTTTTTGAAATAAAATTTACTGTTGCCGATCAATATATATATATATATATAATTATAATTATAATTATAATCACACACCTCTAAAATCAATGGAAAGGAAGCATGTATTTTGTTTTTCCCCCTTTTTCTTCACATGCGTGTGGGGGAACAGTGGGGAGGAACAGCAATTGTGAAGTTCTACTTCTTACATTGCTTATTCCAATTATTTGGTTAAGCACTTTTTCAAAATAAATTCCCTTTAAATATTATAAATTTCATTTCTATGCACTTTAAGTGAAAAGAGAAACAATGGGTTATATTTTATATATCATTTGATGCATGACAGGACATAGGAGTCTTAATACTGAAATATAACTATGAGTCATCACCAAGAGTAGGAGTTTTCAACTTGACAGTCTAGAATCATTACCAAACAAGAGCAAACTTACCAAATAGACTCAGACAAAGTTTTTTTATTATTCCTATATCTGTCTTAGGTGCACTATATATTCTTCAGGCTGCATGACAAATAAATGTTTGTGGAGAAGAAGACAAATTTTTGTACATGGTTTTCATTGATTTAGAAAAGTCCTATGAGAGGGTGCCAAAGGCAGTTATTTTGGCAGACACAGAAGAAAAATGTATTCCTAAGACCATTTGGGAGAAAAAGTATCCATAATTATTATATTCAAATTATACAAGATATGTATGAAGGTCCAATAATGGGTGTTAGAATTGTGTGAAAATTGAAAGTACCTTACTGCCATGTAATAGTTTGATACTTGAGAGAAACTATTGAACAAAATGAAGGGTGTGATTGAGAAATAATAAATATGATCAGCAATTGATGGACAAAAGGGAGACAAGGTAGCGGAATGTTATGCGATTGTTGAGTGCCCCTTCAAGCATTTTTATAAGATGACATAGCAGTGTAATTGAATGTAAAGCAGCAAAGAAACAAGAAGTGAACTGAGATGCACAGCTAAGATGGATGTATGGATCAACGAAAAAAAATAGAATTATTGAATTAGAAATGAGCAGTGTATGGATCAACGAAAATAAATAGAATTATTGAATTAGAAATGAGTACATTAGACGAAACTTATGTGTAGGTTTTGATAGAAGAGAACATCAAGGAAGACGGTTTGGAAATGTGCCTTTACTGAAGGGTTATAGGTGTAAGGAACTAGAATTGGAAGATCAATAAAGACCTTGAATAAATAGTGAGGAAAGACATGATGGACCGCAGAGTTACTAAGAACATGATCTTGTGTAGGGCTGAATGGAAAAATATAACTTGCTAAAAACAACCCAGATAAATGGGATAATGCCTACATAGTAAGGATGCCAACTTGGAAATAAAGACTTATTTTCAAACACCTAGGACTTTCAACTAACACTAACTTTGAGGTACAAGACTACAACTCTGAATACTATACATGTAGAGAAAATTATATTATATTATATCTTATAAAAAATGGACCTTAACTTTGATACCTGTAAGATTTGCAAAAAATTGACTTGTGCGGGAGGTAATTACACATCCAAACATCCAATTTTGTGTCATATGTTTGGTGCATGAAATATGCCAACTTACAGAATCATGAAATGATATTCTGGTGGATACTAAAATGGTGCACGAACTCTCATGGACCATCCAGTAGATTCATTATTTATAACATTTTTTTTTTGGAGAAAAAAAAAAAGAAGAGGTGAGGCAGATTTGAATTGGGTGAACACTTCATTATATTAGTGGGTTGGGTTCAGTTTGACAGTTTACAAGTCAGGTTTAGGTTGAGTTCATACTTACTATCCTTGGTCGACAACGCAACCCATTTCAAGCCCTAAGTAACCCGTTACCTTGTTTAAATAAAAAAAAATTGAGTTTATCCTCCTTGTCATCTATAATGAGACACATCCAAGACTCACCCTTTGAAATCTTAGAACTAAAATGCAGAGTGGATTGGCTCCTTTTAATAATATGTTGGACGTCAAAGTAAATGACATGGTATGGTTTGAAATTTTAAAACCCAACAAACCAAAAGGCATTTCTCATGGTGAACAATGACAATGCCATGCACTTAGCAATACCTTGTAACCAGCACTTGCAGATGTGACCTTGAACCTTCCCTTTCGTTGGACAGTGGAGCCTTCTGGTGTATCCTCCAATGCATTCATGGCGGCTGCAACATAGGAACATCTTTGATACATATATGAAGTAGAATACTATAGGAAGAGTTGACAAGAAGTTCTCACATATCATCAAATTTGAGAAAAGAAATACACAAATGATGGGCTCTGCTGAGCCTAGATATATCTCCCTACTCACACACCAAACTGCAGGCAGTTGTGCCATTCATACAAGATTCAAAAGGATTAGCAATGAATTCCATCTAAGGTTGACTTTCTTATAAGTTGTCCATCTAAGATAACCTGGCCCAAAACTATAGGCCAGTCCACCCATCAATTGGGTTGAAAGAGTAATATTGACTGTGCAGTTGGCCTTTTCTCTTTAACCATCCATTCTTTCCACTTATCTTGCACAATTGTCCTGCCTGATTAGTGGACTGGACTAACTGAAGGATCAATGGATCAACACAATGTGCTTCCCTGAGTAGCATCTTGAATCTTACAAAGAGTATGCATGAAAGGAGGATGAATAGTCATAGAAAAATTATAAGAAAAATTACAAAAAGAATTGATATAAAAGAAAGACAAATATCTATGGAATACCGGAAGTCTGGCTATTGATATCCTTCTTCTGGCGATAAAACAATGGGCTGCTATAATCTCGTACACTTTGATGTCTCTGCTGACTTTCCCTAATATTATTTACAAGGACCAAAGTTACTATAAAATAATATCTAAGGGCATCTTTCCAAGCAGATCTAAGCAAATATGAAAAGCAGATAGTATCAACCATCATAATAGCCAAAAGCAAGCAGTGAAACACTCTTGATGAACATGTAAAAGATGTAAATACATTGACAACAGCAACATTAGCTCCTTAAAAGCCCCTTCAAATTAGTTTGAAGACAACATATCCATAGACTTAAGTTCCAGAATTTCAAAAATGCCCTGTGAACTCGTGGGAACTTTTAAGAGAGTTAGTTATCTTTTTTTTTTTAATTCAAGAGCTGAAAAACTTTACTGAGGATGATGATAACAAAGTGACAAAAGACTTGCATGACAAGATGTTGACCTGCCAAAAAACAAGGAAAAAGAAAAACACTAAATCACAAAGAAGCACCCATCGTAAGGATTTGTATGGTACAACCTAGAAAAATATTTTAGAAATGAAAACCCGACCAGCAATATTGTGTTTGATAGATGGTAAAAGGTTCGACTAAACCTCTTTGTTTTTCTCCTAATGTCCTTGAGTTCCTCTTCCTAGATCCCCGAAAAATGCCCAACAGAACCAAACGTAAGAAGAATTTTCATTTATGGCGGCATGGGCCACCAATCAATCATCAAAGAGATCATCAGTCAACTTGTTCAACAGTGAAAAGACTCATACATATTCCGAGAAAGGATACAGATTTTCCCCAATGAGGGACCATGTGTTCAGGTAAGTCCTCCAACTATTATCTTAGACAATATTTCACCCTATATAGTAAAGCAATCTTTAACTATGGACTGCTTCTTGTGGCTGGCTGCATAAATTGTTATATATTTAAGAGTCAAAGGAGAAACTCCAACCCACCTGTCTCCCCACAAAGTGTTATGTTGCAACTAACAACTGCAAAAGAGTATCGGTTCCAGTACACCAGCGCGCATGATATCTCTACAAATCTGAGTCCCTCTAGATAACTAATTGTGAAGAGAATACCAGTTCATGTACTTGTAAGAATGATCAAAGGAAGGAGAGAACTAGATCATTTGAAAGGAGAGAATTCTCCACACATTGTATCTCTTATTGAGAAAGACAACTACTATATGTATACACTTACTTGCCATATGAATGGCTACAGTCAGGGCCTAATTGAGGCCATTACAGATCTAATGAAATCATCTAGCTAAATAAGGAGAATACAATCTAGCCAAGAAAGGAAGAAAATAATATACAGTGTTGACCCAATCTAACTAGATCCCACGTGGGATATTTATGTTCATGGGCCAAGTTTGGGTTGGACCTGCTTCTGATGGATCTTAGTGGACTGGTCCTTATCCATTCTACAGTACTGTCTTCAGACCAACGACAAATCACACATCTCCAGGAAATCTCATACCATCCTTAGCCTTTGAGTTACCAAATGCCTGGATCCTCAAATAGACAAAGCTACAAAACAATTCAGGAAACCAAACATTTTATGACTAACTGTCCCTTACCACTACCTTTCTCCAAAGAGAATCCCTTTAAATATTGAAAACTTGCCATGAAAAAAAAAACACTTCGAAAGTGACTGACTCTTCTTCCTGATTTTTCCCAAATTGAGCCCTTCAGCCATTGAATTGAACAGTTAATCATTGCTTACTATTCTATTAATATCGTACACCTTTTCTTCATAACAATGTTGAGAATTGAGATAGAAGTTTTACGCCAGCTGTCAACCAACCGAGCGCGACCTCTTTTATCCAGGCTTGGGATAACTTTTCATACCATGCAATTATTGACAACTATTACAACAGAATAAAAAATAAATAGGAGGAATGTATCAACCAGATGGATATTCTGAGGACTGTCAAAGAAACACAAAACTTACTCCAGTGCATGAAGAGGACGAATGGGAAATGAAGCAAGAGAACCCTCCATATTTCGGAGATCAAAGACTCCATCCTAAGAAAAAGACATTAGAATGTCTGGAAGAACTTACAAACCCCAAAAGGAAGTCAAGAGTGGTAGAACAAAATGCTAGGCAGTGAAAGAAAATATATTTAGAGGCTCTTTTTTGCTTATTGTCAATACCTCCTGTGGGGTAAGAGAATTAGCAGGGTCAAATCTTTTTGGGGATACCACTTCAGGTGCAAAATCCTCATCATCATATGCATTCTTTGATTTACAATTCATATCTGGGTCCCTGATATTTGAAATCCCATTTTTATCTTGGATCTACATTAAAAAAAAAAAAAAAAAAGCAGCAACAGAGGAAAATTACAATCACCATTCTGTTTCTTCTCCAAATGACAACTTTCTTAAGAATTTTTCCATAATTCAAGTGTTCCTACTTACAAAGACAGCCTGGGATTTCAACTCCTCTATATCAAAATTCCACGCACTGATTCCCCGAATGTACTCTTGCTGCAAAGACACTAGGATTATTTCAGGTATTACTTCATTATGTTAACTTTATCTATTTCCCTACTAAATTTTACAATACATTCAAGTGAAGCTTCAAACTCAACATAAAAAATGAATTAATGTGTGTGTATAAAATACATATATTATATACACTCCTGAAGAATACATAATCATCAAGTCCGATGATATGTTTGCAATGCCTAGGAGCACAGTCTATTGAAATTCCACTGATCACTTGTAACCACAAGTAAATATCACAGTTATACATTACTGTAATTACTAACAGTCTCTCTTTTTTCCACTGAATAAATATATAAGGAAGAAAGGTTGTTTTTAACTAGAAAGAAACAAGAAGGATTTAAACAGATGTTAGCCAATATCAGTCTCGTCACAATGAACAAAAAGAGAACCAGATGAGAATCACTGAATACTACTTAATAGTCCCTGCAAAATAGATTATTTAACTCAAAAAACCACAAATGTAAACAAGAACTGAGGTTGCTAACCTGTGATAAATGCTCTTTGTCTCCATTCATTGCCTTGTTCTGTAAGAAAAGGTCAGCCTCTTTCATCTAGAAACAGAAGAGAAAGTCAGTATAGGCATAACAAAAGTGATGCCACTTCCACCAGACTATATGCAGTAGTCATAAAAACAGATAAAAATTGAGTTAGAGACCTTTAATGTCCTAACTCGTTCACCAAGTGGAGAAAGGCCGTCAAGAATTGCTCGAGCCATGTATTCATTTGAATGAGCATGTTTAAAGAAATGGTGCTTCAAAAGCTTTTCAGAAGATGGACGCTTCTTTGGATCTTTCACTAAGCAAGCAGCTACCATCTCTTTAAAAGACTGCAGAAGACGAAATTTTAAAAATAACACCCAGAAGTTTCTTGTCAAGTTCCAAAGTGAACAGAACAAACCTTTGAAAATCTCTTGTCCCTTTCATAGTTAAGACCTGGTGGTGCATTTTGCAAGGTCATGAGCAGAACCTGCAATAATAACGACAAAAGGAAATAGCACATATTACTACTTGTATAGATTAGTAGTTTAACCTAAAGGTGACAATTGATTACTTTCAAACCGGGCCAGAGTCAGCTGAATAACAGTAAATTTACTATTAGGCCCGAAGTTCAATTTAGGGCTAACACATGTACCATACATCATCATCATCATCAATGAAGAGTCTGGATCACCTATCGCATTTGTCATACCTTCACCGTGAGTGGATCAATAACAGTCCGCCACGTCATCCAAAAATTTAGGTGATTTCCTTTCATCTGATTTAAACTTTTTAAAGCTTCAAAATCGCCTAAAGTTTTGGATGACATGGCGGACTGTTATTGGTCCACTCACGGTGGAAGTATAACAACTGCAATAGGTGATCCGTACTCCATCATTGAAGCCTTATCCCCTTAATCTGGGATCAATTTAGTTAGTAGTGGATGTATAAGATGGGGTTGGATTTAAACTATAGTTGAAAAAAACAGACTTGGCATGGTCAGGTTTCACTTCTTATGTAACAATTTAGGCAGTCCCTGTTAGTGTGACATAAACAAAGAACTGAAACATAAATATATACACAAAATACAAACTAACTACATGATACAAAATTGTATATTTTGTTTTTATATCTTATTACATCTAAATCATGCTACCCTAAAATATTGGATGTACTCAAAACTTTCTATTTCTTGAATTTAAAAAAAAATCAATTTCTGAAATAAAACGTGAACATAACAAACTAATAAAACCTTAGGGATTGGCCATTGCATAATGGTTTTCACCCGGGCAGTTACAAGGCCCGAAATCATGATCATGATCATCAGCATCAAAGCCTTGTCCAAAACCATGATCCTCTACCATGATTTAGGCGTGGGCAAGGCCATTCAGATGATTACTTCAAGAATTAGGCATGGACTCACCCCAGGCCAACATATGAAGCCTGAGTCCAGCCAATGCTATCCTAAGCCAGACCATTACCAGCCCTAGCCAAACTTCAATGCAGGAACTTGATGGAGATTCACCTTCATTGGTGGATATTTGGAAAATGGGGCATGGCCATGGGCCAGCTCCAATGCAGTTATTCCAAATGACCAAATGTCTGCTCTGCATACACAAAAGAGATGTACATTTTAATAGCTTTCCAAAGAAGATATACTGACAAGGTAAAATACCAAGTTGTCACCCACTCACTTGAAGTCATATCCATGAAGCTGCTGCATAACTTCAGGAGCCATCCTATGCAGTAATAAACAAGAAAATGCAGTTAGGTGAATTTTCAATCAACAGTCACAATGCACTTAAAATAAAACATGTCAGAAGGGCCTTTAAAAAGCACCAGCATGGAGTCCCCACAAATGTATTCCTTGACCGCTGTCTGTCCCCACTGTCAAACATACATGCTGAAACTCCGCAGTCGGCCAACTTAACAGCACCATTAGCATCGATTAAGATATTACCAGCCTGCAGAAGAGTCGATGATACAAAAAGAATTCAACATGAGTAGATACAGAACATCAATAGTGAAACAAGAAAATGATTCAATTTCTTAAAACAGCCGCTTAATTCAAAATCTGGTTGCTGCTTCAAATTATTCAATTTATCTGACCATGAGAAGACTACCAGCAGTAAGTGTTCAGTTCAAAATGTAAGGAAATAAAGAAAGGCAGAACAATAACAACCTTCACATCTCTATGGATGTGTCCATGGGCATGGAGATATACAAGAGCTTTAAGAACTTCTCGCAACACTGTTGCAATAATGGGCTCTACAAATCCTTCTGGGTGAGCGGATTTCATTAGATTGAGGCAAGATCCACCAGACAAGTAAGGCATCACAACCCAAAGGCTTTGGCCTGTAGTGAAAGAGCAATGTGCCCTCAGTAAATTAGGGTGATTAATCAAGATCATAGTCTGCACCTCACGATGAATCCCATCCTGTACAAGGTACAAAGAAAGTGAATAAGCAAAATCACTAACAAGATAGCAAGCTAGATAAGTCTATCAAGTGATGATGACAATGAGTAACAAGATGGCAATTGGAGATCCAAGAGTAATACCTCAAAAGGAAGTCAGAATGATCAAAGACAAAGTAACAACAATCTATCATGGATGATCAAAGACAAAGTAACTACAATCCATCACGGACTGTTGGTATTCAAAATAATGAGAAAAGCTGAGAACCCTTTTTTTTTGGCTGAATGGGAGGATATATTAAAAATGAAACAGAAAAGACAAAACAAACATCCAAGAGCAAGGGTGCAGCTCCTATAAGACAGTCTCCGAAAGGGAGAAGAATGCTGGGGTATATTTATGGGATAATCACAGTGCCTATAAGACAGAGATAAAGTGCCAATGTGATCGTTGGTCTAATAAAGGTCTGACTATGGAATTTGCAGATGGAAATGGTGCTTATGCATGTCACACACATGCACGCAAATGCACAGAGTGGGGAAGGTAGGGATATTGCCCAAATACTCTGAATTCAAGTATTTCGAATCTATTAGGAAAGATCTTAAAAAAAAAAAGCCAACATACCAAATCATTATTGCACTTTTCCAGGTCCAGAACCTTGATAGCAACTATCTCATCAAGTGGGATGCAGAGAGCCCTGTACACAGTAGCACTTACACCTTCACCAACTTCCTCATATAGTTTGTAAGCCTTTGAACTGACTGGAAATTTCTTCTTGGATGCATGTGCCATCTTCCTTTCTCCAAAAATATCATTAATACCGTCCACAACCAAAGAAATTCCAACAAGCAAGAGTAAGTTGCTCCACAATGATGGATCCACTAAACCAAGGTGACATTTCTTCCAATTTGGCAAAAATTCTCCTTTTCTCAAAAAAGGATTTCTACATGAACGTACAGTTCCAAGAATTTCTTTACCTTGGGTTTTTTACATCGTGCAAAACCACTCACTGAGTAATTGAATTCAAGGGCCTATCTAGTTCTGAGAACCATTCCCTATAAGACATCACTTTCCAACAATCTCTACGTTCAGCTCTATTGTCTCAAATAAGTACAGGGTGAGAATTAATGCAGTTTAGAAGCTTCATTGCGTCCTCCTCTGTAATCCAAAATACAGAGATTATCACCATGAGTAACGAATCACCTCAAGCAAAGCATTTTTCACTGAAACATAGACTAGCATGCTATAATTTCATCAGGACATATCCCACTGTATCTGGAATTTTTCAACGCACCAATTTACCAACTCTGCATACTTAAGAAGGTTTGGAAAAGCCGCCTATACACCTTCCATGCCAGGCACTAGCAGAACCTTAAGTAGCAAATTTTCTGGGAAAATAGAAAAGGCATTGCTTAGTAAACAGCAAAGGCAGAGTAGCAGTCAAAACTTACTGATCAAGTGAAACCAATGTAACTGATTTCAGTAACAAGGTAAACAAAATATAAATAAAGCACTTTTGAGATAGAAGAAGAGGAGAGAAGAAGTGCAGGTTTTCTTTTCTTTTTTTTTGTGGGGTAGGGGGTGGGGGAGGGGGGGCGGCGGGGGGTTGACAACCTACTTTTAAACAACAAACAGAACAAACAGATTTAAATAGTCTCTTGTGGCATCACATGTAGTAAGACAATACAATAAAACTAGAAGAAGTTGGGGAATAGAGATGTTGCTTTTTGGCATATGGCCAAACATTACAAGGTTGTGAACTACTACCACATATTGCAAACATCTGGGTTGCATACTTCAATACTGGAATATTCAATTACAGACATTGCATAGTTATGCATGTGATTACAAACGCAGCCAAAATGTCCAAAGGTAACTTTGGCCAGCATAAAGGGCGGCACCAAAGTTCACATTACGCGGCAGTAATGTGCCATCCCACTGCCACTAAGTTTGATTGCTATCTTAAATGTCAACTGTTAATCACTGCAGGGTAAAACATGTAATGCATTTCCCAAATTTACTGAAAAACAAATCAATGGAATTGACAAACAATCTGCACTCAAGATGCAGGTGTGGCCCAGTTGAAAAGCACAGTGGCAACAGTTTTCCACTACGCCAGCATGACAAGCACATGTGACTGGTGCCTACTCACATATGTTAACACAGACATCAATCAACATTTACAAAATTTGTTTTTGTCAACTAATATCATTCTAATACACAATGTAATCGTCATCGTACCAGTAAATAGACTTTACTCGACAATCCAAAGCCACAACATTTTGAAACAAGTAACTAACCAATCCTTCTGAAACCTAATCAAACAAGCATATTTCAAAATCCCCGCAACAAAGTAATCTAGCTAGACACAAATAACCTAATCAACCGTCAGATTTCCACTATTAGAACCAAAACCACTAAATAAAGGATGTGATGTGATTATCAGAGCTTGCAGAGAGTCGAAGGCTTTAATCCTACAATCCGATCCTAGCATTCGTTCGCTTCCAAAATCAAAACCAATTCATTAGCTGATTCTCCGCTCCACTATAAGATGGAGGCGCGGCACAAAAACCAGAAACCATATCAGATGAAACATCATCTCTTATCAATTTAGGACAGAATAGCTTTGAGAAAGATTGAAAAAAAAGAAGCATTACAAGTAGTTTGATTAGTGAATTCTCTACCGATGATATCCAAACTAATATCAATGAATTCTCTACCAAACATGTCCAAACCAATTGCGATTCCGGATACATCCAAACGCAACTAAAGCACCTGAGAAACTGTTTCTTCTTCTTCTTCTTCTTTAAAGAAGCTAGGGTTTTGGTGAATCCTACCTTCTGGAAGATGTCCAAACAGAAGCGATTAAAACGAGAGAAAGAAAGAGAGATTCGGAAAAGAAAGAAAGGATTTTGTCTTACATAGTTTCGAATTCTCCTTCGTCTTCTCCGCCAGAGATGAAAAAAATCTCTCCTCGAGCTTTCCAACTGATTTTTTGAATTTTGGGGATTTGGTTTTTGGACATGAAAGGAAAACACGAAGAGCTGTTCCTCTCAATGAGAGTGAGTTTCGGAACGAGAAAGAAACGGAAAGAAAAACCAGAGGAAAGATACCGGTCAAAAGAGCGGGGCTTGCCTCTAGCCACGTGAGTGGAAAATTACATAGAGCTCTCGAGTATGTATATATATAACTATGGTTGTAACCGGGTCGAGCCCCAACCTGAGACGGTTTTCGAACCGGTTTCTTGGTTTTGGAACTGAAATCAGAACTATATATGAGATTAGTTTGGATCCACATTTAGATTTAGGTAGAGAATTATATTAAAAAAATATTACTTTTAAGAGATATTTTCGAAAATCGAAATAATATGTTGGGTCTCAGGTCCACGGGTCCGAACCAAATTGGAACCGGACCCGAACCTATTTACTTATCGAGATCTAAATAAAGACCTAGACCAAGTTTTTAACGATTGAAATTTTCAGGTAATCGGAGAATCGAGTACCCATTTGCATCCTAAGATATAATGCATGCCCAGGAATTCCATCGCGAGTCCATGTGGAGATAATCCGAATCGTTCAAATAACATATTTTAAGATTTTACTTTTTTTGGAATGGGTCCCACCATAATATTTACGCACATGGTTAAAAAAGTTGTTGGTGAAATTGATGTGGTTTTTATCATGTTTCCGTTATGTGCTCAATTGGATAGTGGAAGCTGCTCTTACTGAGCTGAAACTTGAAAATGTATTTCTAGAGCACATGAGATTCATTTTGAACGGTCCAGATTATTTCTATGTGGGCGGGTCCATAGGGATTCGGATTCTAGAAATGGACATAAAACCCCTTTTTTCTTTTAACCAAATTTGAATGTCTCTAAAATTGTTTAATTTCCTTTCCATGGGAGATTGAACAGAAAACTTTATCAGTTGGATGGTTGGAAATATGGTTTTCTGGATACATTTAGCATTTGAGTGTGATTGGGATGGTTGTCAATTTAATCTTGGGTGATTTTAATTATCTATACTTCGAGGTGAAATCTTCACCTGTGTGGGTGCAGGGGGGGGTGCCTAAGAACCCCCTGAATTTATGATTAACCACAACAACTGTGGGGTAGATGGCATAATCTCAAAGCCGTCTGACTTAAGTGCAAGAAAAGATCATCAAAAATTTACCAAGCTCAAACTTCAGTCTTCAGCAGACAAGGGTGAAAACTCGATAAAATCGAGCGAGGATCTCGGCTTGAAAATTTGACAAGTGGGCTGATGATTAGACTAGATGCCACACGTACATCTAGATATCATTTTGTATGAGCATGAGCATGTGATTTGACTTGTGCGCGCCGCGGTATCCAACCAAGCCCACTGAAACACAAAAGATTTTAGGTTGTAAGGATACGGTTGTGCAGCAGCTTATTATGGAAAGAAAAAGGATCCGGATCCCTGTTTCGTACTTGGACCAATCCACATGAGCCACGTTGGCAACTTGTCAACTCAGCCACATGGGCCGTTTGCCATGCAGCTGAAAATCACTTGGAATGAATAAAAGCAAATGACATGGTCTTTCTTATAAAAAGGAAAAGATTGTTTCAAACAGAAAACTTAAATCAGAAACCATTCGTCTACTTCAAGCGGTCTCTGCCTCTTTTCCGGCCACGGAGCATCGATCTTCTCTCTTCTCCGATCAGGGCCTGCGCAACAACAGAGGACCCGAAATAGCTCCTTTCCTTCCTCGATCGCAGGTGGCCCACCTTCAACTCGCTAAACGATCTCCAACTACAGCCAACCTCATTGGAGAAGAAGCCATCATTCTGCTGCAGTGATTTTGTGCCATCGCCGGAGTAGGGGGAAAAGGGAATAGGTGGGCCGCAACTGTTGTTGCAGCTATTCCTTGATCTCTGGCGGGCCACACGAGCTGTACTGTGAAGAGTGATATGGTCTGTGGGCATCAAATTCGTCGCTATGATTGGAGAGTATCCAAACTCGGTTTACAATTTCGTTTGTTGTTGAAGAACAACTTGCAATCAGATCTGGTTTTGTGTTGGGGACTGTAGATTTGGACTTCCCAGAAGTTTTGATCAGAGAAAGGGAATAACAGAGTTTTAAAGAAACACAGGGTTGGTTATTTTGCCCAGAGTTGAACGCCGGAGTTCCTCGCTGGAAACGCAGATCGGAGTTAGGGTTCCGGTTGACCATCTATTTTGGGATGAAGACTTTCTTATTGATGAGAAACCCCCTAACAGAAATCTTTATTTTAAATAAAATCAGATGGATAATGAAAGGGGTAAATGGTGGGTGAGTAGACGCTGACGTGGATTAGTTGTACACGTGGCACGTAGAGATTGGTCCAAACAGGGATCCCCTGTTTGGACGAGACAGGAGATCCGGATCCAAAAAAAAATAAATGCCTTGTACCTGACTAGTGTCCAAAACGGTTCAAATTACATCATTTCGGTTTAACTGTTCATTTGTATAAGAAAGTACACTCTAAAAGTGATTATCTTGCCTTTAAAGTTTATAATATGCTGTGGCTATAGGATATCTCATATTGCGATATCTTACACGTCGTAAGATATCATAGAATTTTCATTTCATGCCCAAATCCAAAGCACATATTCATCGTGAATTCAAAACTTTTTATATTTTCATAGTTTCTACTTACGGATTCATGAGTTAGGGCTTCTTACTATCCTTTTATATCATTTAGAGTTCATCTATTTCAGTCATTACAAGAGGTATGTGAGCCCTATCTTCTCTATAAAAGAAGTTGTAAAGAATGAAAAATGAGAACGGACAGAAATGATGTGTTCATGTTATATCAGAAGCAAGATGGTAAGATGAACCTCAGTTAAAAGGGTTTTTGCTACAATTGTTTTTATTTCTTTTATTTATCGGAAAGCCACAAACTCTTCGGTAGAAAGAAAGAAAGGAAGATGGTGAAGAATTTCTGGATTTGTGGGATATCTTACAGCCATATGATATCGCATTATGCGATATTCTACAGACCTAGAATATTGAACAAAATTAAAGGTAAATTCATAACTTTTAGAGAGTCTTTTCATGTACGAACAACTCTATGGAAATAATGTTATTTTCGACTGTTTTGGGACAATTGTTGGAATATAAGAGCAGTTGTATGGTAATTATCCTAAATCAATATCAATACACCCTTATAAAAGGGAACACATGACGTACTGATTCACTTTCTCTACACACCCAAATAGGTCCTACTTGCATGCATGCGGATCTGTGGCTCATCTGGCAAGGGACATGTGTTGGACCTCTCATGTAGAATATGGAAGATTGGAAAATGGAAAGCGAAGATAACCCTAAAAAAAATGTAGAGAAACTCATAAAACGATTCCTTTTTCCTCTCTTCATCTTCCTATAAGAATCCCTGTAAGAATCGATGCTCTGAGGTAAGATTTTGCTATGGAAATCCCTTATTTTCTTCATTGCCCCATCTTCATCTTCTTATTATTTGATTTTATTATGTTTTTTATCTGGTGGAATTGGTTGTTTTGTTGAGAAGAAGTCTCATGCTCTCCCAAGTCTGGCTTCTTTTTTTAAGAATAAGTGTCCTACTCTCCCCAAGTGAAGGCCACCTGCATTCAACTCTAAGTTGTGTCCTACTCTCCCCAAGTGAAGGCCACCTGCATTCAACTTTAAGTTGTGGCTGTTCTGGTAAGGGACATTGTCTTTAAAAAAAGAGTTGTCACCTCCTACTATAATTTGAGGTTTTGCACTTTCCCCGTTTTTATTTCCCTGTCACATCATATTTCCTTTCTTCTCCATCCAAACACTCCTCAGTAGCAGCATTATCTAGTATATATAAACGTGAAAAGGATTTTCAAAGCACCCCAAGCTTCAGATTTAGTGCAACCACTTGTTCGCAAGGAAAAAGTGAAAAAAAGGATTAATTCTCATACAATTCTAAAAAAAAACCATTTTTTGGTTGGACATTATCTAGTATACAAATGTAAAATAGATTTTTCATAGTGCCACACAAAACGTGACCATGTATTTGTGTAGAGCCAAAAAAAGAGAAAAACACGTGTTTTCTCTTCCGCGAAACTCAAATCTAACCTGCATAGGTACGAAGGAAGAAATAGAAAAAAATGATTTTTTTTTTGGCAACTGCACCAAACAACAAATGGAAGATTATCTTGGATTTTCCCGCGCCAGCTTGTCTCATGCATTTCCCATGGAACTATGCGTATACAAACTTGGGTTTCCTCTTCCACAGCTTTGCGTTTCCAACGTAGGGAGGTAGGAATATGAGATCTGCTTTAGTGATGAAAAAGCGCACAAAATGGAGGATTCCCCTTTGGTTTCGTTGCCGCACTGAACAACAACAAGAAGGCGTCAGAAAAGTTCCTTTATGCAGAAAACCCCAACGCACATACAGATCCTAAGGGTGCATGTGCAGGAGAGGATCGTGCTCTTTGCAAATTTTTATTCATGTGATAGGGAGGAATCTTGCAATTCTACCCGGGCATAGAAAATTGAAATCCTTTTTATCGAGAAATATCAATTAACTTTCTTTCCTTTTCTATGAGGAGAACATGCTATACCAAACAAACGTAAAAAAGATAGAAAATCAGAATAATTTTCCTCTCTAACGCATATTCCTCTTACACAAACATTAACTAAGGCCCCTGGCTTTTTGCTTAATTTAGAAAAAAAAAGGCCCCCTGGTGCCCCCCCAAAGGTTTGTATAATTTTCAAATAGGCCCTATGGTTTTTGTATTTGTAAATAGGCGCATACTCTTTAATTTCAATACCTTTCATATCCCCAAAATCAATATTGCTAATGAGAATGGATAACCACTGTGAAATTTGTGTTGAGCCTTTATGAAAATGATAGCTTTGCCCTTACATCCATTAAATAAAAATGAGTATATTATTATTTATAAAAATATCATTATTTTATTTTAAGTCCAAATTGTCTCTCTTAATAACTCTTTAATGCAAATGGAGCATAATCATGTATTTTGAAACTCTTATCAATTTAACGATCGATCATGTATAAATTGAATCAATTATAACCAACTATAAGCACGTGCTTTCATTGTCAATGTGATTGATTTGAATCTAATTAAATACGCCCTATATCGATAAAAATAGATTTATGTGCGGTTATTCTCTCCCACTAAATATAATCATTAATGTTACAAGTTTTAGAGAAAAATAAGTCCAATCTTTTAACTTTATGCATATAGGGATAAAGATATGGGCAAAAGTGTCAGTTCACTCTAAAAACCTTTAGTGGTTGGAAGGTTACTGATTTTGAGGATATAAAAGGTATTAAATTGAAAATGCAAGGGCCTACGTAAAAATACTAAAATAATAGGGGCCTATTTACAAATCCTACAAACCTTAGTAGGGGGTATATGCAAAACGCTCAAAATTTATTTACCCCCCATTTAACACTAGTAATTGAGCTATGTTTTCACTCTAAAAATGGTTTCGAATCTTCTTAGAGCTTAGCAGCATGGAGCTATATGCTACCTTTTAGATTAGGACAGAAGCCACAAAATGTAGAAACGGGCCCTATGGAATGTTTACGATTTCATATTGCGATTTGAAGTGTTTGTTGCTGAGAGAAACAGAGAAAATGAAAATGAATGTGAATGAGGTTTCATGTATGTAAAATTGATTTCTGTGGTTTTAGTATCATGGGGAAGGAGAAGTGGGATCCATTTCAGGAAGATTGTATGCATTCTTTCGCATTGGTTCTTAATTCAAAGACCACAGCCCGCGGTCGGGTTGAGCGCAATGATCTACACATTTTCATCGGGGCATGTCTCTTTCTATCAAATTTGCATTTTGAACTGCTCACTTCAATTAGTATCATTCTGGTTGATTGGAGTTGATGTCAAGGAAGTTGTGGACTGGCAATTTGGCATTGTAAAAAGCAGTTGCAAGACCATGTGACTTTGATTTTCCTTTTTTCTAGGATTCAGGCTTGGGAAGTTTAAAGATACTTTAATAGATTGAATGGGACTGATGGATTTGCTGAATGTCACATTTGGGTTTGTATTAGCAGTGAAACATGACAGCAGCATGTGAACCAAGCCAAAAAAAAACAGGGCAACGGCCTGTGAACCTCTCCATGAAATTTCAGACAAGGCGTTCTATTTTCTTTTAGTTACAATACTTTCTTGTATTTTTCACTGGATACCAAGATTGGTAGATAGGTTGATCAGTGAGCTTTGTTCCTATCTTTCATTTGATTTGAAGGCCTTAGTTGATTTATCATTTCTCCAGATTTCTTTAGAACCTGATAAAAAGGATTTCTTTAAAACTGCATGGTACATACTAATATTGCAAATGGAGTTGAGTAAACTTGGGGCTGGGTTGGTCTTAACCCTCTTTGGGATGGATTTGGCCGGTCCATGGTTGGGCCTAGTCCGGACCCACGTTTTGAAAATAGATCGATCCAGGTTAAGCTCCTGCCAACTGACTTGTTTGCTCAAGCTAACTCATTTAGACACAGTTGGAGCGAGTAGGGTGTTCATGGGCCGGGCGGGGCTGGGCTAAGGCAAATCCAGGCCTGACCCGGCTTTAGAAACATTGGCCCAAGCCATAAAAGTTAGGTCCGAGCCCGCCCATTTAAGCAGTTGGGCCAGGCTGAATTGGGCTTTTCATCACTTTTGTGTGTGGGCATTATAGCACTAATTAAATTAAATTACATGCATTTCTTATACAAGCCGGGCTGGGTCGGGCTGTGGGCTTTTCATTATTTAATTCAAGCCCGGCCCAAAGCGGGCTAGGACCGGATCGGACTTGGGCTGGCCCGGCCCATGAGCACCTAGCGAGTGCTAAGGGGTTGGGCTTATGCCGAATTTTCTAGCCCATATGATAGACCTAGAACTGGACTGAGGCTCTTGACATGCATTGGCCTGGCTCGGGGCATCAGGACCACCCACAACAGTGTTCATAATCTGATATTGGAGTGGTTTCTGAAAGGTTATATAAGCTTTCACAGCTTTTTTAGAGTTACAGAAAGAAACAGTCCCAAGCTTATTAGAAGTATTATGTTGTGTTAGTGCAAAATTGCCTCAAGCTCACACTCATCCTAATCCTACCTAAAACCATCAGATATGAACACAATTACTTGGATAAAGCCTAGGTTATTACTGACCAATAACCCTTTCTTCATTGATGTCCTTGTTTATTTCTAGTTTTTTCTCCCTGCATTGGGGACTCGAACAAGCACTCCCTCTCATGCACCCATATGCCAAACAGCTTAGCTACAATTTTGGACTATTTTTTTTTCTGTTTTCTGTGCTTTATCCCTCTCAGCTATATATATCTTGTGTTACCATTTAAAATAAGGCTCAAATAGATTTACCATTGCTCGATTCTATGTAAATTATGTAAATAATATACTCATCTTCGAGTATTGTATTCCACTCTAATTACACAATACTTCAAAATGAGTGATGTATCCATATCGTTCATATTCACTGTATAATATCCCTCCTTATCTGCCAATTTACACCGTGCATAATCGGATCTCTCTTGAGATATCCTATAAATTTATGGGCCTATTTGAACCATTTCTATATCAATGATTTGCCCGTGGGGCTGGACATTTGCAACCTACCTGAGCAATTATACAGATTCACCTTTTATTACCAAATTACTTTGTGCCATAAAAACTGCAACATGGGACACACCCATTAAAGGTTTTCTTTCACTTTTACTATCTATTCTTTGCTGCCTACTCCGTTTTGGGTAGGATTCTTGCTGTGAACTTAAATGTGTCAAGATTGGAAGTAAGATTTTCTCGCACATTCACGAGAGTTCTGGGGTAAGAATCTATGTTTGAAATGGTTGTGTTCATGGAGGGCTATCAATGGGGCTGGGCTTGGATTTTGGAGAAATGACAATTTTGAATAAGACCGGCCCCATCAGTTTACAAAACCCAGTCTTGAAGGGATTTAGGCCTTGCTCATTGACAGCTCAGTTACACGGTATATGGATCATTCTTGTTTACATAGGATCATAACGTTTATTCAAGGAGAACCTGGAATTTGAATTCAAGAAAAGCAAATTTATGAGGAAATTTGAATTCAAATGAGTTGAAGTAACATTTTGCAGAGCCCACTGAAGCGCCTGAGTATAGATTGGGAATCAGCCAAAAACTACATCCATCATAACAACTTAGGATACCCCACCCATCTGAGAGTCGATAGAGTGGCATAAGGTGTGGGTTCGATCTCCACGCTTTATGGTTGAAACTATCCTAAATCTGCCCAGTGTACATGTGTGGGGCCAGAGGGTGCAACCCAAGGGATTAGTCTCATTGCATCAAAGACCTCAGAGATGGCCACATCATATTTAAAGAAAAAGTTTAGAATACCATCCATTGTGAACTGTCATTGGACTACGTAAATCTAGGGTTGTAAATGGGTTGGTTCCGGTCCGGGTCCATAGTGGACCCGGAACCATTAAGGAGAAGGTGGAACCAGATCCGGAGCCGTTTCGGAACCGATTTCTTGGTTTCAGAACCGGAATCAGAACCATATATGGGACGGGTTTGGATCCAGGTCCGAGTTTAGGTAGAGAATGATATTTAAAAAAAACATGGCTTTTAAGAGAGACTTTTTAAAATTGAGATAATAAATCGGGTATCGGGTCCACGGGTCCGAACAAAGGTGGAATCAGACTCAAACCTATTTACTTATCGGGGCCTAAATAAAGACCCAGACCCGATTTTTAACAGGTCGGAACCTCCGGATAATCGAAGAATCAAGTACCTATTTACATCCCTACGTAAACCCCACATTTCTCACTGAAATGGTGCAGGCTCACTGATTTTTCCACTCTAAGTATGTCCTTGCAAGACATAGTTCACAGGAAAAGAAAATTACCTTTCAAGGTGAAGTAATTTCTTGAAAATCTCCACTGCAGAGGCGGGTTATTTACAGCGATGTTTTGTAGAAAGCATTCCATTGAAACAAATTCTTTGCTTGCACCAATAATTTAAAAAAAAAAAAAAGGCTAAAATTGCAAAATATGTAGTCTTCAGTTTTCGTTTTCCACAAAAATAAATAATAAAATTGATGTAGGACCAAGAAGTGCAGGAGTAAGAGCACACAACCGTGCCTACACTTCTGTTTACAGATTTATTATGACTTTGACTTGGAACAAAGACCAGGTCTACTAAAAGGAGAGAGAGAGAGAAAGAGGGAATAGATAAGGATTGGAACTTGGAAGTCCAGAGAGGTGTTGGAAGTCTACTTAAACTACTCTTTGTGGCTTTATATATATACATTTCAGTTTCTGGTATGGCTTTCTAGAAAAAATTGACCCTTTACCCTTACACAGAGGTATACCTTCTGAAGTGCGATTTTAATTGAATCACTGAAACATCTCTCTTTCTAAAGACTTTTGGCAATTTAGGTTAAAATGGATCTCCATAAATCATCCTGTTTGACCTGAGACACTCATTGAAAGTTGCTCTTCCATATTTTGCCTTAAACAAATGAGTCCATAGATGCTGGTGTCAGATTATGTCTTTGAGCATTTAGAAATTTTGATTCTATAAAGCTAGAATTTTAAAAATGAACCTCTTCATTTTCGGCCTCTAGAATTTTTAAAATTTCAGCTTTCTAAATACCAGACAGTACTTGAGGATCTTTCATAACCACTTCAAGAAAGCATTTGGAGAAATTAAAAACTATCCCTACTACACAAGAATTCTGAAGTTTTAACATTTTAATGATTAATGTTAAGGCAACCAAGGGACCAAGTAGGGCCTGAAGATTTTAAAATGTTTGATCTTCATTTCCCATGACACTTACGACTTCTGCAGTCTCATGGAGTGTCTGTGTGAGAATTTCTGGTTCTTCAATTTTTTTTATTTATGGGAATATGGTATTCTATTTAATAATCATCAGAGAAAGATACAACATGATTACTAATGTAGGCATCAAGGCCTATACACAATCCGGCCCTTGCTAGACTATGTGTTTTACTATTAATGCTTCTACTAATCACCGTAAAGTGCACTCTAGTAAAAAAATCTTTTTTTTTCAGGATCTACTACTTCTTCATTGTACTTGCATAGTTATTTCATTTTCTAAGAGTACATTAATTTGGAGCATTTTGCACAAAAAACATGAAAAATATTTTTTTTTCTCCTTCTGAGATGTCAACAAAGGCCTTGCAATCTGGCCCGAGTGCATGATGGTGGGTAATGATCGAATGATATTCCCCAAGTATAGATCAGCTGGCAAAAAGATTGATGACGTTTTAAAAATAGTTTGATATAAAAATTGAAATGATGTTTTTTTTTTTTCGCAATAATACCACGGTTCTTCATTATATTGCTAGATATGAAAGATATCGTGATAAAATCACAAAAAAAAGAATAAAAGAGAGAAATCAGAAAAGTTTATAAAAATGTGATTTCTTTATTTTATCTTTGGTTAAATTCAGTTATTATATTCAGTTATTTTAAAATTCTATATCCTGACAAGCTTACCTAGGGGGATTTCCCCCACCACTCTTTACCTCCCCTTATCTTGGGTGTCATGCTTGATAACGTTGGTTTGAGACCTACCAACAGTCATTTTGTACAAAATTACAAAAGAATAGGTTTGTCTCTCGCGTGAATCCTCTCGAGTCCGTTCTTCAGCATGACCGGTACTGAATAATGACCTTTGACTCTTTACCTCCCCTTCATACCTGTCTTCCTTAAAAGCCCATAATATTGGCTCATGTGAAAAGTCCTTATTAGAATGCCATACTTTTCCGCTCATGTCACTTTTGAGATGCACTTCAACTGGGGAGAGTCGAGAGAAAAAGAAAAGAACTTCAATTCCGAAAGAGTCAAGAGATTATAAGTTAAATCAAAATAGCGTGCATGGAAATTGGAAGCTTCTTGCAAAGATGGATTATATAGCTCAATCCCCTGGATCCTTAGCATTGAAGCATCAAAGTCAAGGTCATACTACTGGGTATCATTGACAGGCTATTCCAAGCAGAAAAATCAATAGAAAGATATTATACTTTAATCATAATACACCAAACACATTGTTTTATGCAGTAGTAATCTAATAAACCTTGATAGAAATGGAAAAACCAGGAAGCTTACACAATTATTTATCATTTCTTGGCTCTCTACTACCTAAATAATAGATAATAGTGGTATGTGCTTTGCTATGGAATCCGAATCTTTCATGAGCAGGCAATTAGTGGTGCACACTTTTAATCACCTTGTATTGAATCTAGCCCAAATCTCGCTCCAATCAAATTTATATCTACCTTCATATTAATCCCTCCAAAACATGTGACTGAAAAAAAATTTACTCAAAAGTAGTTAAGTTGTCTGTTTTACATGCGATCAAACTGAGTCAAAATTGGCACAATGACCATACAAAGTGGGACAGAATTTTGAACAATTTGGATTTTTGAGGTAGGCTCCACTAATGAATTTGTAGCATTAATCATGAAATTGTATCCTTTTTCAGAACATACATTGAGTTGTTTATGTAAGTCATAGAATTGAACAAAAACCCGTTTACATAGTTTATATTGGTCAATAGATTATACATCACTTAGCAGGTCAGCGTTGACCAAATAAATTAATGGTTTCCTGCCCTTTACTTGCGTGCATTGTGCTATAAACGAAGATTGAGTCATTAATGACGTACGCAAATGCAAAGAGGACCATGATTGCTTCATTTATAAGAAATTATATAGTGTGTGAAGTGCAAACCTTGATTCATGTTGAGTTCACACAGTACCCTAACATCTGTATTGGAGCTAGTTGGCCCACATTAGACTCATCCCCAGAGTTAAATTTAAGATCCCAAAATTGGGACCAAACCCGATGAAGGGCTTGGGCGGAAGCCAAAATTGAGGCATATGCATAAGATTTGAAGGGGCGTGGTACTCTTGGGGTGCAGATGTTTGTGAGACAATCCATGGGGCCCATTAGGGCCATCAATCGTGGGTGAGGTGGGGATTAAAAAATCTTGATGGGACCATCCTGTATATGAGATTTTGAGTCAATCACATCATCCTAACCTCTTGCTATATATGTGGCTTCAAATTTAGCGATTTTAATATACATGATTTTCTTTTATTGGATTAAAAAATCTTGATGGGACCATCCTGTATATGAGATTTTGAGTCAATCACATCATCCTAACCTCTTGCTATATATGTGGCTTCAAATTTAGTGATTTTAATATACATGATTTTCTTTTATTTCAATCCAATGGTTGGCTCATTCATATTGGTGTAAAAACCATGGATTCATGAAATTTTGAGAGGTTCAGTTGGTGTGACAGATTCGAATTGATGATGTAGGGCCTTAGGTGGGTACTACCCACCATGCAAGACTTCAAAACAGGAGCATTTTATTAATACTATATGCTTTACATATGAACATATAAAATATTATGACTGCGGCATTAATTATATGGGTGTGGGGTGTGGAGTCAATGAATCTATTTGATTGGGCAAAAGGAATTTAAGCGTCTCCCTTAGACCCGGGTTCCCTTAGACCCGGGTTTTTTTTGGAACTTTACCGTTAGAATGAAGTAAAATAAAATTTTATATAATGAAAGAATAAAATATAAGTGGGTTATGATGATATTTTATCTTTAGTTGTTTGGTGGAATTTTTTTTTTACTTTTTATTTAAGAAGTGAGTGGTTTTTCTGTCTTTCAGTGGAGAAATAAAGTTGTTTTTAACTTTTTTATTCTTAAAAAGAATGAAAGAATTTTAAAAATATATACTTTTGATGTAACCGTTTTTTAAAAATTGAAGGCTATACTTTACTCCACTCTACTAGTTAAGTTCTCAAACAGCTGTAGGGTGTGCATGGTTGGATGGTGAATTGAATTAATGTGAGATAAAGCCTCCATTATTCAGACAAGAAAAGACCAGCGTCATATCAAAAGTACAGAAATTTAAAATTTCCTTTTCATTTCAATGAAAGTAAAAAAAAAAAACCTCATTTTTTCACTAAATGACAAAAAACATAATCTTTTTATATAAAATGTCAAAAAGATCCCCTATCTGGCAACTTAAAAAAATAAAATTATCATAACCTCCTTATATTTTATTTTCTCTCGATTTGATATTTCACCTCACATTACTTCAATTAACTATCCATCTAAATATAGGACAGGCCCAAAGACTGTAAGTCTGTAACACCCTGTTATAAAAAAAAAAGAAAAAAGAAAAAAAAAACCCAAATTAAAACCATATGCCAAAATATGGGTACCGCACCTGTGTTTTCGATTCAAAAAGTCTATGACCCCGACTCCCATACCCCGACTGGGAGCCCGGGGTGCATGGGGACCCTTTAGCACGGCTCGTTTTCGATTTGGGCCCTTCAAGTATTTGGACGCCCATCATCATCACCCTGTGTTTTCAAAACATGTTCCACACGTGTGTCCCACTGGAAGCATCTAGCTACCTGATCAAAAGCTTCTATGGCTTGAAGCCTCTCTGTTACATATCCTTCTCCATAGTCAATTTCCTAATTCCTTCCCTCTAGAGGCCTGGAGCATGCATTTCAACTTCACCCAGTGATTGATGGGAATGAAGTTGGGCCCCACAAATAAGTTGCACTTCTGTACAAGACTTTCTGCCCATTCATACCCGAATAATTCTCTGGCATGTTCAGACCACTTTCTAATCTTTTCACACTCCATGGTGGAATCCAAACTACCTTGGCTACTTTCAAAAGCTTCAATTCTCTTTCCCAAAATCAAAGCTCTAGAAGAACGAGTAAATGGAAGCAAACGAGTCTTTCCTGGCCACCTCTGTGAACTAACGAATTTCCAACCAGAAGCGATTTGTCAACTCGGTTTTAGTGAAAACGACGAGGATTATAACCTAGAGGGTATGGGTTTGGAAGTTTCGGTTTCAAGCCCATTGACCGAAACGAAGCGAACGGAGCGGCAGTTACGTAAAGCCACGATAAAGCGGTCGATTTTGACCGATATTCGTCACAGAAACACGATACGTGGAGTGTTTGGGCATGACCAAGTATTTTTTTCTGGGAAACAGCAGATAGATTCCAGAAGCTGCAAGCTGCCTGGTCTGGTTGTAATCCATTCAGAAGGATATGGGGCGTTACAATTACACCTTACAACTTACATGGGCGATTACGTCAGGAACTTCTTCTAAAACTTGCGTGGGTTAGTGGGAACTCTTATATAAATTACATTGCTTTAGGTTTCCAGCGTATTAAAGGATGTTAACACAGTAACAGTTCCATTTATTGCTCCTTCATTAAAGGATATGCACGTCTTTGTCAATCTATTTCTTCTTTTTATACTTTCACATGTACATCGATCTGGAGATGGATAACTTTCAGCCAGGGATTTTTTTTAAGGTAAAAATTCAAGTTGTTTGTGAGACCCACTTGCATGGATGCATGAAAACATAGTGTGATGGGGGAGGTCTTTGGGTGGGTTGGGTTTTTAAGTGAAAACAAAAATCAAATTGAATGATCACGGCCAATAACTTCGGAAGATAAAATTTAAGAAAGTTTCGATTTACTGTTCTCTTGAAGTTCTAAGCACTTATAAGAGCTCTTTGTTTCCAAGCGATTGAATACATAGGAATTGTAACATTTCTAGTTTTAAGAATGGTTAAAATCGAAGAAACAAATGTAATTTTTTTTAAGTGACGATTAGATTATCTCCCTCCTAATAGAAAATGAATCAAGACGAGGTGAGAAATGAATACCCCGCTACTACCCTCATAATACAAAAATCCTTACCTGTTTGGATGTATGGTGAATTGAAATATTGTGAAGTAAAGCATTAAATCAAGAGAGATTAAAATATAAGATGTTATGATAGTGTTTTATTTTTAATTGTTTGGCATGGAAATGAATACCCCGTTGCTGCCCTCATAATACAGAATCCAAAAAAAAAAAAAAAGAGGGTTGCATTTACATCCCTACCATAGTGATGCTTATCACTTCATATCCTTCATTCGTAACCATTTTAATAATCTTTTATAGGCGCTCATTTATTCATGAGATTTTATTCAATGATGGACCCTATATATTCTGTGCAAACAAACATGCATTCGAGCTTATTTCAAAAATCATCAAAAAGTGTTGTAAGGAGAAAGATGTTAAATAGTTGGTCCCACAAGTTACCTCTCATGGATAAGACTTTGTATATATATATATATATATATATATATTGTATATGGGCACATTTCTGACATTTATGTATAGGCTACATTATGTATATTGTCACATTTCTGACATTTTCTTACGTCATCAATGACTCAATCTAAAAACTGATAACTGCCAAAACAGAATATAATATGCAACGTACCCAAGTAGGAGGGAATTCTTATTCTTCTTCCATCAATCATCATCATCTCTAGTTGCTTATAACTAACCACTAAAAGCTGATCATAAAATTGATCCATCCTGTGGGTGGCCCATCAGTTGAATTGCTACGATCATTAAACGTAGGATTTTTTTCTAAAATTTCTTGAAAGTTGTATTAGTCAAATGGTCTATTTGGTGGCATCCATACTATTACTAGCCAGTGGAATAATATAAATAAGACCCCAAAGCTATGAAGAAATTGGTCCTCATCAATCACTGACACAAGACTTTCTGTTTCCGCATGTTTGCTCAGCTAACTACGGACATGCATGCATTAGCATATGTGCCTAAGTTCAGTCCCTTGTAAAGAAAAAACATAAAAATATATAAAACAGATTATCTCCTACTGCTTATTATATATAGTATGTAAGGGAAAAAAGTTTCATGGTAAAAGTATGCTCTACTAAATGATGAAATCGTTGTACGGCGCCTGTTTAAAATAAAGGATTATTTTGAGTTGGGCCTACAAAATTAATAAAATCATGTTGGGCCCACAAAAATGATCAAATCAAAGTAGTGTATAGTTTGTTGAATAATGTAATCATGGTGTTGGTAGGGCTGACACTTGCTAAAATTATGAAATCTAGGTAACCCACCCAATGAGTTCTATAATGAATCTTGGTGGGTCCACCAATAAGATAATTAAATCACATAGAAGCTTATTCCACCAAATAAATGGAATCATGGTGGACTCACCTACTTAAATAAAAAAAAAATTACAATATTAGGTTCCACATATCTAATATTTAAGAAATTATGATGGGAAACTACATATAATAATTAGATCACAATGTGATCCATCCAACAAAATGACAAAATTATGATGAACCATGTATTAAATCGATTAAATCAAAGTAGCATCCACTGTAAAAAAATATAAAATAATGAAATCATAATGAACTTCACTAGTTGAAAAATGAGACTGGCTGTAGTTCTTAATTATCTCTAACCTTCGGAGAGATTTGTAGAAAAACTCCTTCACAATAGTAGATGAGTTTAGATGGAGAAGGTCTTGATAGGAGTGGACTTCCATAAGGTCAGTTTAGGCCACCTGTGATCAGCACAGCCCTTTATACTTGTCATCCCTGATCTAAGCATCAGCACCAAATTTACTTGATGCACTACCTTGCCATTGTAATTTGGCTACAAATATAGGGAATTTGCCAAATGCTAATTTACTCAGTACTCTAGACAATTAGGCAGCTATAACTACCCCATTAGTGTCACAAGATATCTCCTTAGGCGAGCTGCTTGATCTGGAGCACATCGCACCTGTTTCTGCCCAACCTCTTACATTCACGGGCCCATCTAATTGCAGCTTTCTAGGTGATGGATTTGGACAGTTAATCTGTGTACCTCACTTTGAAAATGGTGGAGCTAGCATGAAAATTACAGATAAAACCATTGAAAAGTATTGCTCAGACATATAGAAACCACAAAAATTAGTTCATTAACGAAAAATAAATAAAACTGAAAGAATCTAGAGATATTTGAGGTAGCTAGGGATTGTTTCCATTGTAATATTAAGATCCCCACCCGAAACATGTCCTTGATTAATAAGGATAGTAGTGTGACTTCTCATCAGATTTAATTTAATACTCTCTTTTTCTATCATTGTCCATGGGTCTGTTGAGTGGATAGAGACAATTGCCAGACCTACACTTGGGTTTCTTAAACAGAAGATGTTATTTCAATTGTGTCTGTTTACCTAAATTTCCAGTCTCATATTTGGACTTAATATAATGTGTCAGTTTCTTAGTTTGAAATTTATTTGGACCCATATTCAAATTCATGTGTGTATATCACGAGTGAAGCCAAGAGTTTTTCTTTGACAGATTTACCATGTAAATGACTAAAATTGCTGAAAAGAAATAACAGTTTTCTCCCTTCCCATGGGAAAGCATATTGTTCTATTATCAAACCCTTCGGATTGGTTCAAGCTCAATATCTATACATTAGATTAAACAGTATAAATTGTAAATCTAAGGGCATGTTTGTGTAATAGTTTTTAGTAAAAAACTGGACGGTTTTCGGCGAAAAACCTATTTTTCAGGTGTTTTGTGCAAATAATTTCACAAAAACGTTTTTCTGCTTCGTTGGCATTTTCTTTGATAATGGTAAAAATGGATTTCCTATGAGAGGGTATTATGGGAAATGGATTTCTTCGGAAAAATTCTCCCTCTTTTCCTCACTCCCGTCAATTTCAACCCAAAACCCTACAACTCTTTCATTTTTTTATTTCTTTAAATAAATTATTATTTGATGTTGAATAAATAATATACATGTTATGTTATTTTTCTTCAAAAAACTGTTTCTCCAAATAAGAAAATTTTATATTCCCTATAAAAAATCTACAGCAGCACTAAGCAACATTAGCACCAATTCAACAAGAAATTCTTTTTAACCCAAATATGAATTTTTAAATCTTACAAAAATTCTTTTCCAGGGTTTTTATTTCTATATAATTTGCTGACATGACAATTTTTCCTTTCCGCATAAAGGAAATTTACACAAACGTGTCTTGAGAGTGTATTTATGCGCCAAGAGGATTCAACCAACAAAAAAAAGTTATCTTGATTATATATATATATATATATGCTTAAAAGGTAATAACAAACTATGATTAATGATAGGTTGAGTATGTGGAAGTGTGTCCAAATTCAGCTGCTAGAATCTTTATCTTCACCTCCATCTTTGGCATTGGGTCCGTTGTGTGGTGGTCGTGGTCCACTAACACAGAGGCGGACCCACGTGGTTCTCATCTGGGGCGGCCGCCCCAGGTGGGTTTTGAGTTCTCCTTTACAATTTCATTAGGCCCATGGTGCACGCCCCAAATGCCTGATAAAAGTGCCCCATGTCAAAGGGTAGGAAAAAAACACAAAAAAACCCTCCCAAGTTCCAACTCTTGTTTCCATCGTTCTTCTTCCTCGTCAGATGTCTACGGCTACGAGTATTTTACCTTCAGGTAAATCTCTCCCTCCCTCTCTCTCTCTCACCTCTCTCGCCCTCACTCTCCTTCTCTGTTGTTAATGTCTATGTCATTGTCACCTCTCTCTCCCTCTCCCCCATTTCTTTGATTTCATTCATTATTTTAGGCATTTCATTCATTATTTTAGGTGCTGCACAAAGAAATTAGGGTTCTTAGTTCTAATTGTTTGATCTCTATTTCATGGTTAGGGTTTGGGTTATTTATTTATTTAGGGCTTTCAGCCTTTCTATTTGTGCTATTCTTTGTTACATTACTTGATTTGAGGGTTGTTTTGATTCAGGGCTTTTATTTATGATATTCTTTGTTACATTATTTGGTACACTAATATGAGTCCCCCAAAATAAATTTATTATGGTTTTTTTTTTTTTCAAATTTTAATTCGATCGAGAGTTGGTTGGTCCAACCCTGAGCCATTGGCTACCTATGTGTACATATGTAGAACTATAGAAGCATGTTAAGACACAGACATTATTCTTCTTTTCCGCTTGGTATATGTTTTGCTGGCCATCAAATGCATCCGGGCCGGGTTTGAGAAAATCCATCTTTGAGTTTGATGATGATTGTAGCATATCTTATCTGCAAGGATGAAATACCTGGTGTACTAAAAGCATTCATTGATTGCCTGATTTAAGCCTCTCGTTGCAACATCTTTTGTCAAATGCAGTGTTGGGCAATTGGTGTTTCTCCATTTGGACTGTTGGATCTACTTGTATTTTTATCTAAACTCTTTGATTGACTAATTTATTCATCCTAACTACGAGTGAACTTGATTGATCATGTATTGATTATTTCTTCATTGCTGGAAATGGAAAATTTCCCCCTTTCAACTGTTGGACTGAACTTGAACTCTACTTAATTTAATCCAATGTTCCTATTTTCTGCCCAAGCTGATTCTGTGTCTTGATCTTCTTTCTTTCTTGGGGTGTGCAGCTGCCCATTGTTGGATGTATTCTTATGCCTACTTGTCCTTGTGTTTCAGTTCAGTGTTGTTTTTTGGGACCTTTATACGGTCGAGATTTTCAGTATGATTTTGAGATCCATCATAAATGTGGGATTAGATTACACTTCCTTTTAGTTGAAGCAACTCAAATAAGATGAATAGATGATAATTGATACAGGTGCAAATGTGCAATCCTATTATCTCTCTATAACATCCTTCATATTTGAATAATCTCTGTTTTGTGGAAAAGAAAAGATTAAAGGTGAATATGACTATATGGAGAAATGATAATAGATCATTAGAACTAAGAGATATGGATGACTGGATGAGTAAATTGGCATTGGGTCCCATATATGATCGCCATAGATAGCTGAATAAACCACCCCTTAAATTCATGACTACCGCTACAGGGGGCTACACGTGTTGATCAACGAAGAAGTTACTAAGAATGCTGGACTCTTTTGGTCTTTTGGATACTTTAGGGACTACTGTTACCCTTTTTTTTTTGCCTATCAAACTTTCCTCTACCACTGCTATGTAACTATGCACTCATTAGTAACTCTTTTATTTCTCTCTAATACATAGTTCCCTTATCAGCAGCAAAAAAAAAAAAAAAAAAATCACCCCTTAAATAGTGACTTGCTCAATTATTACTCAAAATGAAGTGACAATGGCCTGAATCTAGTGACTCGGCTCATCTAGAAATCTAAAGTTTGGAGTTTTAGGGAAAACTCAAAGAGTTCAAGACTCGATGAGAACTCAACAGTTCTTCTTTCTTCTTTCTTTAATATGTACTTCGTTCTTCGGGTTGATACCCAAATTTTTTGGAGGTTGTCAATCCTCTCTTTTTGGGGATGATTGAATTGCTCATGTTTTTGGGGTTTTTTTTTTCAGTATAATTCTCTTATATTGTAAATTTTGGAGAAATGAATACAGTCGTCATTTCAAACAAAAAATATACGTTAGTTTATGTAGTTAACTATTTTTGCGTCTATTTAAAATGGAATATAGTTTCTCCTTTGCTTTTGTTAATGTGAAAAAAATTTAGCAAAAATTTAGCCCCACATAAACGAAAATCCTGGGTCCGCCTCTGCACTAACAAGTGCCAAATTCTGTCCTTTGGTTTTACCCAAAAAAAAAAAAAAAGAATTTTATGTGGGATGGTTTTTCTACAAATCTTTTTTTAATTATTATTAAGAACCTAGAACTTGGGATCGATTAGTTATAGTCCAGAGTTTATCGAAAATGATGCCAAATTACTTGGACGGTAGATGAATTTAAATGCAATAACATAATAAAAGGAATAATCTGGTGAATTGTGTGACACGTGAACGGGTGAGATTCATGGACGCGTCTATAAATGCTTTTTGGACCTACCACCTTCATCCCCTCATCCTCTTCCTCTTCGTCATGCATGATTCACACGATTAATTCTTTACGTGAGTAAAATCGCTTTTTCAAGTGACTAAAGTGCCCTTCCCAATAAAATTGGTTTGGTCAGGGAACTGGAATTTTCGAGCTGGACCCGGATTAAGAACCTATAACTTAGTAGCATGATCCTGTACAGGGCCCCACCTCATAAAAGTCTGAACTGATGGAAATTAATGTCCTCCCCCTTTAAACCCAAGTTTTAACTTCATAGCAAGATTTGATCCATTGTTAAAATGTAACTAAAGAAGAAAATCATGCTTTATATATATATATATATAATCTAATCATATGCATATGATTAAAAGATCCAATTTTTCTATTGGTTGGAGTAGATCTAATAATCCAAAGTACCTTCTCGACCTTTACAAGGGCATTTTAGTCATTCAAAAAGCCCAAGTGCACCCAATAACTTCACTCAACAACCACCCGCATTACTACTCGTCAACCACTACCATTGCTACCAGCTCATCCTCTTCTTCTAGACTCACACCCTCACACGTGTCCCATATTCACGTGCCAGGATAGGACACGTGTAACTTGGGTGACACGGAAACGAGGGGCCGTCAAATATCGTCTAATTCTCTGCCTTTTCCTCTCACGCGCACTTCATTTCCCACCGCCCTTTTAAAGCCCTCGCAGGCATTCAATCCCTACTCGTCCCTTCTCATTTCCAAACTTCACAGAGAAACTCAAAGCAGCAGAGATTCCACAATAGAGCGAGGATTCCTTTGAAATCTTTCTCAATGCAACCGAATTCGATCCTCGCGCTTTCTCCTTCTTTCAGCAGCTACTCCTCGCATCAATTCGCAGAGATCGCAGCTAAAGTGATCAGAGAAATCAAATTCGTGGACGAAGAAGAAGAAGAAGAAGAAGAAGAACCAGCTCAAAACCCTACAAACCCTACCATGTCGGACTCTGTACCCTCCGCCGAAAATGATTTCGAAGACGAAAGAGATGTCGGTGCCGGAGACGATGAAGACGACTTCGAATTCACCTTCGTCTGCCAAGATCCCGACGGGTCGCCGATCACCGCCGATGAGGTCTTCTCCAATGGCCAGATCCGTCCGATCTACCCGATTTTCAACCGCGATCTCATTCTAGATCACGAATATGATGAGAAATCGGGGAATCAGGGACCTTCGATCAGGCTTCCTCTCCGGCAGCTCCTGATCGAAGGCCGGGAGCCGGATACTCTTTCTTCTTCGTCGTCTGCGTCGTCGGAATCTGAAGCACTCGGGGAAGTCCCAGCCGAAACTTACTGCGTCTGGACGCCGAGATCCACGCCTCCGGCCACTCCCGACGGCTGCAAGAAGAGCAATTCGACCGGATCTTCGAAGCGGTGGCGGTTCCGAGATCTGCTGCACCGCAGCAGCAGCGATGGGAAGGAAACGTTCGTGTTTCTCTCAACGGCAGCGATCAAAAGAGGCGAAAAGGAGAAGGAAAAGGAAAAAGAGAAGGGCTTGAAAGAGAAAACGAAATCATCATCTTCTTCTTCTGCTGCTGCTGCTTCTTCATCATCTGCAAAAGGAAAAGCTTTCTCTGCACACGAGATGCATTACGTGAAGAATCGTGCCATGAGAGAAAGCGATCGCCACCGTTCGTATCTTCCATATAGGAAAGATATTGTTGGATTCTTCGCGAACGTTAACGGATTGAGCAAGAGCCTTCATCCCTTTTAGATTTTCTCAGAATTTCCCTTCTTTGGGATGAATTCCTCATATATTTTTTTATTTTCTCTGTGTATATTATGTGAATGAGAAAAAAGGTTTTACTTGGATTTGCTCGTTTGCATATATGTTTCCTCTTTCTTCTTGAATTTTGATGAAATTGGTTTTACATGAATTAGTAACTTTCCATGGAATCGAGTCTAAAATGGGGCATGGTAATAACATAACAATAGACAAGTGCAAGCTTGTTTTGTTCAAAGTGTGGAAAGTGAGCGATTAAAGCGAGGAGTTCTGTTTTGGGAAGTTTTTGTACTATTCTATGTTTAAAAATGCTTAGATGATCCCTCATTCATTTTTAATATGTCTTGAAAAAAACAAAATGTGCGTCTGGTTTGTGTTTCTTGGATGGGTTGCATGGTTGGAAGTTAAGTGGTCTTTTCCGATGAAGGATTTGGAACTTAGAATACATTTTTTACAAAGTTCTCAAACTGAATAAAGGAATATGAAATTGATAGTTGGTGATAATGCATTATGTTTGGAATTGAGTTATTAGGTACCACATGCATAAAGAACAAAACATTATGTATTTTAGTAGCACAAGCTGCCAAGCCCCACAGGTAAGGTGTATGTAGGAGCTAAGTTGGTGTGGTTAACTAGCACATGTAATTGTTATCAAATGATAAATTTGATTTGATTCAATAGTGTTTCTTATTTGGATCAAACTGATTTTTTTTTTTTTTTTTTTTTGTGCCTGTTGTAAAATTAGTTCTTTCTAATGATTGTGAAAGAGGTTAGGGTGCAAGAATGTGAAGGTAGGAGTCTGGATCCCCTGTTGTAGCTGTTACATGATATATCCAGATCTCCATCCATTGTGGAGTCCACCTGTTGTAGCTGTTACATGATATATTCAAATATCCATCCATTGTAGGGTCCGTAGAGAGATGATTCGAACAGTTTAAGATGAATCTCATCCCCCTAAGTGTATATATCCTCAAACCCTAGTTCAATAGGAGTGGGTCCCACTCTTCGGATGAGCACATGACGTAAATGCAATTAATGCACACCGACACCCTACCACGTTTTTAATCATATGTTTATTCTTTCAGTGGGACCTGCTCCTACTGAAGAACAATATGAGGATATGTCACCAGAGATGATGATATTCATCTTGAACGGTCTAAATCATCTACATATGTGCCTTATGATGGAATTCCCTACATGTCCAATGTAATAGATGTGACATATAGAACGGACTACTAAGGTAGACGTAGGTGGGATGGTTGACTTTCTATTTATCAAATCAATGGGTTATTTTCGTTTCCTTAATTCAAATTTGGGGAGGTTATTTAACAATTATTTTTGGATATTCACTTTTCTTCTGTTTTTTCATATACTCACCTTTGATTTTTCATTTGTAATCATTCTTATAAATATAATCATAGGAATTCAATTATACAAAACAAACCGCCCTTGTGGATATAATTGTCATCATATTTAAACGTGTCTTCCTTGACAAGAAAAATGAAGTGAGATATCTTTTCCTGGTATAACCTGATCCACTAATCATTTGATTTATGTATACGGAACATGCATTACATGCACATGGAGAATTACTTATAATGGAGTTTAGAATTTAAAGAGCACATGTAAACCATTCTACTCGTCTCGCTCTAGTTAGCATAATGACGGTGATCAGCTAATTGTCCAGTTCCATTTATGAAGATAAAAAGGTATACCATGCCAAGGTTGGCCTACCACGAGATTGGCTTGAATGAATTTGTGCGAAGAAACCAGTTTATGATAAAAAAAAAATACCTAGAAGACTATGGTATACCTATGTAATTCTATTTTTCTTTTATTTAGGAAGGTTGCACATCTAATTTAGGGCACCATTGCATTATAGTATGGTGCAGCTCCCTTTGTAAAGACTTGGGTGGGGCCCACCTCTTGAAGCCTTTACTAAGTGTTGGATTGAATCTTAAGGCTTAGAGCAATGTAGCTCATTTCACACTTGCCCTCTCCCTAGTAATGGCCGATCTTATGCTCATTGAGCCTCTACTAAGTGTTGAATTGAATCTTAAAGAAATCTATAACTAAAATATCATTATTAGACTTTAAAGCCATAAACTCAAGTGTTTGGATAAACCGATAAACTTGATTTTTCATATGACTATAAATTTGTAAAGAGACTTTACCATTTATCCTACCTCCATTCTACTCCCAATGATAGAAATGCAACTAAGTAAGCTCTATGAGATGGACTGCAAAAAGCACGTTTATAATATTCATTGGCTTTAATTTTAAATGTAAGTTATAATTTTGACCAACAGTTATCCCCACATCCTCTCTCCATTACTCACATCTCTACTTACTTACTCACATCTCTACTTACTTAACTACCTATTCATATCTTTTATCTCATCAAATCAATCACCTCAACTCTCTATTTTTTAGATTTTCACTTCTTCCTTTCTATAAAACTCTTTCTACCTATCTCTTCTTTAGTTTCTTTTCAACCCCAATTTTTTATTTTTTTATGCAACTTGATCTATGAAAAGAGGTACTCTTGTATCCTTCTTAATATATGAATATTTTTAATTTGTAAAGCATTGACATACCCGTGCTCAATGCTAGTTATAAAATATGCTCGCAGATTTATTTATTTTTTTAAAGAAATGGAACATTCATTCAAAAAAAAAAAAAAGATCAAGGGAGGGGTTTATACATCCACTCTGTAAAATTCTCAAACCAAAAAACAGCATCATCACAAAACAATCACAATCTGCTTGTAGTTGAAGATTTTCCTAAATAACTAATGGTAATTAGTTTGAATCCGATAAATTCAGAAGGTTTTAACAAGGACGAGTGAGATGTATCTTGCAGGCTTGATGGAATGGTCAGGCATATCTTCTATTATTGGTTCAGAGTGCAGACCTGTGGTAGGTCTGCTTTATACACTTGCTAGCAGAGAGCCACTTTAAAAGGGCAAAAAAGGACATAGAGGATATAGAGCAGGAGCAAGCGGGATTTACCGCGTTACCTTATAACTTCTGAACAACAAAAATATTTTTAAACTCAAAGGACTTAAATACTTCATAATATTTTCAGAATCTGGATCGAGCCTATTCATCCAACAAGTATAAAAATTTGAATTTGAATCCACTCAAACAAGCGCCAAAGGCCCCATAACACATGTAGCACTATTAGGGTCCTACTTATCTCAATCTAAGCTGAATTAAAGCACATCTCTACAGCTTTACATCTAGCCGCTTCATTTGTATTAATTTTGGAGATTAGTAGAAATAAGCAAAGTCACAAATGATGTTTAATGGGTTGTTAACAACGGACTTAAACACGTGAGATTTTCAAAAATATCAATGAGACGTTTTAACTTTGTCCAACTCTAATTGTAGTACAATTTGGATTGTATCTGAAATAAGAGGAGATTGTGATTCATGAATAGTTTTCATTTTTCATGGTCTCGCCGAGTAGAACACATTTCCACCATTATCTTTTTAGAAGGCATGGTTATGCAAATTACAATCATTATCTCTGGAATGTGGTTATACAATCATTATCTTTCCATTTGGTAGTGCAATGGCGACAAACAAACTGACGAAAAGAAAGCTACAAAAAAGCACGGACTTTTTTCCTGAAAAGCGTGTACGAAAGCCAAGCATCAGAAAGCCTGGTGCTTCGTCCCTGTTTCCATGGTGATTGGACGGCCAAGCTTTCGTCGAAGGTGGTTTGGTACGCCTGAACTTGTTTCCATAATTACTTATTTATTTTTGTATTTGTATTTTAAAAGGGACTAAATCACCGTACGAAACACGTTAAAGCTGATAATAGCTCTATAACAGTATGATATTGCAAGCTACAATAGGATGACAGCTTGGTGGTCTCATAGTAAAGAAAATAAAAATAAAAAAACAGACAGTTCAAGTGATTGTGAGATATCCTACAGATCGAACAATTCTGCGGTAAATATACATTTTTCGGCTGTTCTGGGACAATTGTCAGCTTTAACACATTCCGTACCGTAATTGCCTTTTTTTTTTTTTTTTTCTTCTAATGAAAAAGGGTTTGGACATGCATTGCCTATGACTAAATGGCTTGTATTTCTCATAAATCCTTACCTAAGTGGACATGCATTATCGAGAATAGCTCTTTATCAAAGTGGTAAAGAGTGGCGGTTCTCACCTGCTTATTCAGAATTCGAACCTTAGATAAGCCCTTCCTTCCTTTGCGTGCAAGTTTTCTTCCCACATGTACAAGCTTCCTTTCCGTGTGTGTGAGCTACTATACGACTTGAGTGTGATGCATTTTCATGTATGTGGGCTCTCTCTTAGGCACGAGCCCACTTGGTAGGAGAAACAAAAAAAGAAAAAAAAAAGGCTTGAGAAGGAAATCACACGCAAATAATTTATTAGAATGATTTTTTCTCTCTATCCCAAATTTCTCTCCTATTAGGACTCATTGGTGTAATGTTGCCCGAGGGGGGGCTCCACTTTCACACTAGAGAGGAAAAGCCAAGAGATTGCCACCATTTGGCCACATCTCTTTAGGATAAGTTCGTGCAACAAGAGAATTCCACATTCCACAAATTTCTATTTCTTTGAAAAGAGGAATTATGCATTTATACCCCTCTCATAGAAAATTGAAAGCTTCCCTATCGAGGAAAATCAATTCATTTATTCAATAAAAATATTTTCGTACAAAACACTAAAATCGTAGATTGCATGAAAAATCAGAACAACGTTCCCCCTATCATAGAATCCGCTTGCCACACAATCGAGTGTCATGTCTTTATTGATAGTTTCTTCGTTGTAATTTACTTAGCGCGCACATCTACACAAGGAATGGTTCTTGTTGCTCACCAGCAATATTATTGGATAATCCAAATTTAAGATTTAGCTGCAGAAAAAATATGAAGTTTACTTAAGATCTAATCATATAGCATCAGTTGAAGTATAAAATCAAAAAGTGTTTTCTCTTCCATGGCAGCACGAGCCCAACCCCATATGTCGGGTTTCAAACTCCTTTCATCCCGTGTAAAAATGCAACAAGAAAGGACACTCACATCGCAAAAATGCGACAAACACATACACTTTTCTCATGCCTTTCCTCGCTTCCCCAAACATCTCATCTAGGAATGTCGAAGTCCCAGGACGCAAACGCGTCCTTAATATTGCAAGCAATCTAATCTAATATCATTAAAATTTATTAAATTGAGAACTTCTTATATAAGACAATTGTTGTCCGGAGCTCATGAGTGTCAAAATAAGGCCACCTCAACCTCAAAATTTCTGCTGCATTTCTCATTTTCAGAAGAGGCCCCCCTTGAGAACGGCTCGAGCGACAATTTTGATTGAGAGGTCTTGGATTTGAATTTACCTCCTCTTTTTTTTGCATATGTGAGTTTTTATTACCTTACATGTGTGAATTGTGTTTATTCTCCTCGCATGTGAGTTTCCATCACCTTGTTTATGTCTCCTTGCATGTGTGAATTTCCATCACGTCACGTGTGTGAGTTGTGTCCATGTCTCCTTGCATGTTCGAGTTTTCATCACCTCGCATGTGTGAGTTGCTTCTATCTCTCCTCTCATGTATGAGTTGTGTCATAAGTCTCATGATCTAGCTCCTTGACGGGGTTAAAAAAAAAAAAGCCCCTCCTGTGGGACGTCTCCTAGGGGAATGGATCCAATTTGACACTTGTTGGATGACCCGATGAGCAGGGGCGGAACCAGAAATTTTATTTTGGGGGGGGGGGGCGGGGGGGGCAAAGAAAAAAAACCTTTAAGTAAAATTACAAAATTTAGTAAAAAAATACACAATAATCAAATTATTAAAGTTGTGCTCGACCTTTTTTCATTGAGTCAAAATTTTTCAATAATGATTTTTCCTGCAATTTCTTTTTTAATATATATAATTAAATAATTTACAAGAAATTCATCCTTATATTGTCGCAAAATACAGTTTTAACAAACTTCATTCATTTACCATATTCATTTGAAAAGGGCCCCTTACCTAGGAGTGGCGGTTCTCACCTGACTGTTCAGGATTTGAACATTAGGTATGTCACCTCTACCCAAGTGTGTGGGCTCCCTTCCCACTTGAGTGGGTTGGCTTTCCGCGTAATTAGGCTGTCACTTGGGTCCCAGCCCCCTTCACTGGGGTACAAAAAAAAAAGTTAAAAAAAGTCTCAAAATGGGTACAAGGCCCGGTCCTTTTTTACACACGTAACTCTTAAGTTACAACTTAAGACTTTATTATTTAAAAGCTCAAAGAAAAGTAGTAATAATATCTCATATGTAAAATCTAAATCATTCATAAGTATAGTTCTGCCAGATTTTATCTCCTTAAATGAGTTTCTTCTTTAATTGAATTATTCTGACATGGATAATAATAATCGAAATAAAAAAATACAACTGCATTCTTTTATCCATGATGGATTATTTGATTGATCTTAAAATTAATGCAATAATATAACACAAATAGACGTTAATTTTAAGCTCATTCTTCTTCTTTATACCATAAAGTCTCTGCAAGTTTTTAACGTACAACTCTTTTCAAGATTTCCAACAAAAAGACATGCATTCTCCTCTTCCTCTCTTGGATCAAATTTAGGGCTAGTGTAGATAGATTAATTTAAAAATTAAAAAATCTCATCTCCATTCTACATCAAGCCTTCCTTATTTGTTCTCCTTTCATTTATTTCCTTTCCTTTTCTTTTTTTCATTTAAAGTATTCCCCAAGATCAATAATATATTTTGTTTTGTTTTTCAAAAGTCAAAATCATATAAAAAAAAGTCCAAACCAATGGAAGGGCCATTGTCGATGGGACACACTCAGAAATCAAATCACACATTCTCACCAGGTAGTGAAGCTGAACTAGTTAAGGAAAAAAAAACACGTTTGGCACTGGTGGTTAATCTAATGATTCAAAAAAGGTTCGGTGGGCTGATCATTGTATGGGGCCCATGATTTCCATGGTCTCGACTGGTGGATGCAGTCAACAATAGAAGACCATGTGTTTGGTGAACAGGTAAGTTAAAGAAATGCCGACAAACTCCAACAGTGCACGCATACCTAATAATTTACGAAAGTCATGGTCTCAAACCTTCCAGTTTAGTAAAATATTGAGAGGGCAACATACAACATGGCAAGCTTCTTATCCAAATTCAAAATTCAAAAGTGTAAGTGGCACACAGAAGAAATTGCATATGCCCAAAATGGGGTTTCCCATGTCAACCTTGTTGCACTTTCTAGAAGCTGCTCTATTTTTTTCTTGTATTGTATGAGCCCAGTTGGACTGATTCAATTAAGTTCCGATCTTCTAAGACTTTGTTTTGAGTTGAAAAAAACTGTTGGGTTTCATGGAGGAGCCAAGATATATAATTCTAAATCACTCAAAATATATGTCTTTTTCCTGTCTTATATAAATCCTTACCAACTTTTGCTCCAAATCCAATAGAAGCTAGGCTTGTAGTAAGATTGATCATAACAAAATATTTGATTTTTTTAAATAATGACTTACCCAAATTTATTTTAAATGATAAATTTGATAGCATCCTAAAGTAAAAGTTTACAGAGGTCCATATAAGAGGAGGGTATTTATTTCTAGTAGCTTATATTTTTCATAAGCGAACTCTACTAAGAGCCTCACAAGAAATCTAAATCCCTATCCAATTTACAGAATTAAATGAAATTGCATTGAGTCTGAGTCAAACAAAAAAAAAATTGCGCACCCAACAAAGTCCTCCTAGGCCTAGCAGTGTCAATGTTTTTAAATAATTAGAGTTTTTTTTTTTTTTTTGTTTTTTTTTTTAGCTCAGTTGGCCTAGGACTACGGTTTGCACCCGGAGGTTGTGGGTTCGAAACTGCTCTACCACACTAGGGCCACAGGGAAATTTTACCCGGCTTTCTCTCCTGGGCCCGTAGAGATTATTCTGGCCCAAAGGGCTAAGAACCCTACGTTATAAATAAAAAATAAAAAAAATAATTAGAGTTCAAACCACGTGACTTGGACAATTCAGTTCAAACCAATTTGAACACTTTATTCAAATGGAACTGGATCACCTGTTGGGACTAATCAGGGGGTGACACATTGTTTTTATACTTAAAAAACAGAGCTAGCTTTTAAAGACAACACCGTTTTTAAACTGAAGAAATTTATGTGTCGCCCCTTGATTGGTCTACACAGGGGAACCAGATTCTATTCAAATGGGTTTATATGTGAAGTTGTAGTTGAGGATAAAAACAAGTAATACATAACTAATAATAAAAAACAGTTGAAATAATCAAAGCAGTAGAATCATTTATTCCCATATCTGTCTGACCCTGGTCTTTACCTATCTAGATGGTTATGACCAGTTCTTGGACATTTGACTGGCTCAGGATTGCACAAAGTACAGCTCCATGCCAAACTTACTTTGGTTGGACAGTCCAACCCAACATTGGAAAACACTTCTTGGAATTTGGATTTCCTTTTCTTTGGTCAACACCCTTGTCCTCCACATGATCCAACCAGCCAAGGAGTTCCTTTTTGTCTTCCCTCATGGCCGTTGAATATGTAATAAGGTTTGGGATTATCTAAATTTTGCACATAGGTGGGTCACATTCAGATCCTTAATTTGATCTCCCCACCCCCACCCCCACCCCCACCCCCACCCCCACCCCCACACTATTGATTGGTGAGCCTCAGTGGGCCCCACAAAGGCTGCCCTAGGAAAGCAGGGTCCTATCCATTTATTTATTCTCAGGAATGACTAATCTCCCTGTGTTAAGAACGGTCCAAACAGTGGGCGTGGTAATCAATGGAGTTTTAGGATTTTCGAATGTCCTTTAAATAATTGTGTACAAGAAGACTTGAAAAGTATGGAATTAAGAGGGAGATTGTATTGAAGGGTCCAAGTGTCTGAAATCTGAATCCTAGCCTTAAAAGACTTATTGCAGTTTTGTCTTAAAATTTCATACATGCAAATTCACCATTAGGGCACTTGTGTTTCCCAAAAATTGAGTTCCTAGGAATTCTATGAATGTACTTTAAAAAGTAGTTAAAAATTGAAGAACAAAGGTCGGGCTCTATAAATGTCCATTAAATAATCTCCTATTTAATAAAAATAAATTAGTCGGAGAGGGTTAATGAATACCCAGCGATTGGCCTAATAATTCAAATCTTAAAAAAATCAAGGTCTCATCTAAATGTGGCAATTTGCTATCCATTAGGTTGGTAAAACACCGGCTGGTTTAATTGGGGTGTCAACGAGCTAAAGTCCAACTCATACCCTAGGTGGGAAATGATGTGGCCCACAATCCATTTACATCTCCACATGTCCTTCACCCTTCACTTCTTTAAGAATTCTTTTTTGAAAACCCATTTTAGCATGAGTACCTAAGAATGCTGTTTTTATTTTTATTTTTTTTGCAAATAAATGGGCCATTAAAGGAGTAAGGCATGTATAATATTTGTACATATGAATTTTTATTTATACATCCCAAACTTCATATCTTTCAAAATATATGAACAAATACTCAAATTAACGAAAACATAACACACACAAATTAATATACTTATATGAATAAAGCGAGTATTATATGGCTATTTTTTGAAAAAAAAAATGTTTTAAGTAAATTCAGGAAACAAGCTTCATCCAAAATGTATTTAATATGATTTTTTAAATTTAAAAATAATATAAAATAATATAAACCATATAATTGTCAAGATGTGCTCTCATGTATAAAATCATATTCTGAATTATATCCAAACATGTCCCGTACAGTATATGCTAAATGACTAACAGTGAACTCTTGTAAAATAGAAAATTTCTATTCAACAGGTAACAGAAAGGTCATGGAGAAACATTTAGGTGTGAAAACTTGGTTTCACATTTGGGGCTCACACACTGACACACCTGATGGGTAGACTGACTTGGTCTGCAGCTGTGGTGATCCACTCTATGGACCCCACCTATTGCTTCCCATAAATCAGGTGTTTGAGTCTTGATAAATCAGCATCCTAATTTGTTGAAGCTTAACACAGCAGAACAGTAAACCACCATTCATTCTGCTGAAATGATTAAGCTGACCAATTTAAGTTTCACAGATAATATAAATCCTGATTGGATTACACAACCACACTGATTGTTGAAAAGCTACCCTGGTCTTACACAAGTAGCAGTGAAAAATGTTGCACATGCACAAACCAGTGTTACAGCAAAACATCATCATTTCCAAATACTGATTTCCAACAATGAGAGTTACGCAGAATACCATGAAACATTTTAAGGCGGAACATGCCACAGAGAGATGCACCAGTAGCTCGAATCATGGTTCAGTTTTTCTAAATCTCATTTGTACCCAACAAATAATACACAAAAAGCACTGTATTACATTATTGGCAGCGAAAATAGATTACAGATGGGAGAAGAAAGTAAATATGATTGCATGCTGTAGTTGTCTCTATATAATAGGATGAAGATTTAACTGAATGGAGTTCATTTATTACCATTTACGCTTAGTATTTGATTCATCTTAGTTTACTTTGATGGTGTCATCTTGTTCTTCCTGTCTTTCACTTGGAACAAAATCTACCACCCGATCAGGATTCTCCGCTTCGACTTCTGACTCAGTTGTCCTGGTAATCCCTGGCGTTTCAGCATTTCCTTCATCAGAGTGTTTTAAATGCTCCTCTTCTGACTGCTCCTTCCGAGTAAATGGTTTTGGCTGCCGAATGGCTGCTGCAGCTTCAGGAATGGCAACAGAAGGTGGCTGAGGCGGGACCCACCGACGCTGAACTGGCCCATCTCTCCCAATGGTGCCATAAGAGGCTGCCCTTTGATCATCAGTTTCGGGATCTATTTCTGTTATTCTTACAGTTTTCTGTCGCCGCCAATGCTCGGGATGATCACCTTCTGAATTAAGGGACTTCCCATTCGTCTGAGAGTAGCCATTATTTTGTTGGTCAGAACTCCACTCTTCTCTCACGTCCGACTGAAATCCATAGTTGAAGCTGTCATGAACCTGCCCTGCATCCCATGGCTATTCAGAAGCAAGAGTAAAAAATTAGTGACTTCAGAACTAGAACACCCATTTTTTCAACTGTTGGCAATAATGTGATGACCTATGATACCCGGATACTTGTACAAGCCCAACGTATCCAAATCGGACAGATACGACACTTATATTGATACCTTGATACTGCACTGATATTTTTAGGGAGCAAATTTAACATATCCTACTTATAAAGTCCTTTATTTCATATAGTTCTTTTAATATTTTTACTTCTCACTAGAAAAAATGCTAGAAAGGGACAAAAACAATGATAATTTCATTGATTCAAAAGTGATCTAAAGAAAAATTAGGACACTCGTATCCATATGCGTGTCCTAGATTTTCGAAAGTGAGGAGTTGTATCTACAATTTCCGTATCAGCGTCTATATCCATATCCGTAAATGGAAATTATAGGTGATGACATCGTAGCTATTAGCATAATATGACCTGGTTGCTATCAGGCTACTGCGGGAGGAACCCCATGCATGCCAATAAAGTGGGAGGAATAGAAAGTCATTAAGACATGGACTAGGGTTGGATCAATTCTAGTCCTCAATCACATCCACATACACAAAGGCCATGACTTTGCAAGTATGCTGAAAGTTTGGTGATCCAGAGTGTAGATTTCTGATCTGATTGCTCCAACATTGATAGATCACCATAGATGCATGCAAAAAGACATACTGATGCAAATTGGTTCAGCCTGGACCAAACTCAGATTAGTCCTGATTGGCCAAGCTCAATTACCAATTTAATTTCAGCATACCCAGCCCAAAATATGAACATTCATCCAGATTACTAATTTGGCAATTTAACAGAAAACTCAGCAATTAAATAACAAACCAGCAATAAAAGAAACGAAGTTATATGAGTACCCACACATAAGCAGCAGCCAATTCTTAGTTTAATAAAGATTGCACTTCAATCAAGCAGTCCAGAGTCAAGACAATGAAATTCAGCATACGAATATATGACAACCCCACTTTTGATTTTAGCACGTACTCAAAGAGGACCTTCATAGGTTACTTGGAACTCCACACTAATGGGTGCAGTTGGTGGATCCAACTTAAAAAACTCAGCTGGTTGGATTCTGGTTTCACCAAACTAATATTCTATCAATTGGATAGCCCAATAGCAGCTGCACTGCAGTCTGCAGCAGGATTGCGTGTATGTCAGTTCCAATCAATTAATCAATTAAAGCTTTAAACCTGGGGAAACTGAGATAAAAACAGCCCAGCCTAAATACAGTGAGCCTATGATTGTGGCTACAAGATTAAAAATAGCAGCAGCCAATTAACCATGAATTCAACCTATAAAGCTCTGCACTAACCTGGTTTAGATTTCAATCACAAAGAAGAGGTTATTAATCACCAAGTACGAGCAGAAGACAGATGGTAGAGGCAAAAATGTAGACAATCAATGAAAATCAAATTGACACCCGATGTAAAGGTCCGCACAACCCCTAGATGATCTCACACCAAAAGACAGATGCAACACGTCCAAGGTTTCTTTTGCAACCCTGAAGCTTTTTGTTCCTCAAAACAATCAGTCAAATAACATAATTATGGAATCCCATACAGAATACCCTGGATGGAGCTTTCAAGTGATGAAGGAAACTCTAATGCATCTCAACCACTTGTAACAAAGAAGAAGTAATCCTAGCATCAGGATACCAAAAGAAATTTAAACTCACAAAGGAAAAAGGTGCTTCAAAAGGAAATCTAAATTGGATTCCATGCGATGACTCTTCACATGGTATATAATCATTATATTTCTTCCTTTGTCCACCTTAGTTTGGTTGAGCTCTATGTCTGTCAGCCTTTTTGTGTGAAGTTATACCGCATTTCATGAGCACATGCAAGCATGTGTGCTTACACGTGCATTTGGACATGCTTGCAATCCAATATTTTCATCTTTTATGTTGAATTTGGGTTTTTGGCCATTTATTTGCATATGGCCAATGGTTATCCCACTGGGATGATATTTAGGACATGGTCTATAAGCAGCAGCACCCGTCAGAGTAATAGTCTGGATCATTGAACCATTTGCGCTACTTGCACATCCTCAAGGACCAAGGATACTAACGGACGCTCTTAGATCAAGGAACATATAGCACTTCCAGCCACTCATGAATCCTACTTTACCTTTGTAACCATAGATGAAGGCCTTGGACCCACTCGGTCAGGAACAGGGGTTCTCCATGGAATGTTGTTACTTGGCCCTGAAGATCACAGAGGATTGTCAATAAGCTGTTACCAATTACAGTAAATATCAGTATTGATAAAGCTAATGAGTAATGACAGGGCAAGCTTGGGAATATTTAAGATAATCTGAATTTATCATAAGAGAAATGAAGTTCAGAAAAGAGGACTCAATCACATTGATTTTACTTTTCCATATCATTACTGACAGGGCGAGTTTGGAACTATCTAATGATCTGGTTTTGTCATAAGAGATAAAGTTAAAGAAAAAGCAGGACTAAATCATACTAATCTTTCCTAGTGAGAATTTCCATGTGGAGACTTTAGAATGATACTTAGTAACATAGAAATGCCAACACCAAAACTTGCCATAGTTGAGAAAATGCAACAATATTGAGGTACGAAGTTTATACTTTAGAATATGCATAGTCCCAGTTTCTAATTGAAGTCACGAAACAACGGGAAAAAATGCCGTACTTGTTTAAGATTCGAGTTTGAGTACAGAGTTTTTTTTTAACAAAGGAGGATAAAAAAAAAAACCTGATTGAGGCATCTTCCACGTCATCACAGAAGTAATGATTAATAGTCATTCTCTCAGATAAAAAAAAATTAGATGATTGTGTTTGTTATGATTGAAAGTGATGTTCCTTGCTGCTTTTGCCAGTACACATTTCAAAGAGCCCTTGAAGATGGCTTTTTTCTTCACAAGAAATACAGAGGTCAAGTCTACTTGACTTGATGCATGGGTTGGAAATAAAGAGACCTAGGGAGTAACATTGCACTGGGGATTTTGCCAAGAAAGCAACAAAGATGGAAGAAAAATGTTAGGTGTGCCTTTCAAAGTCAATGGTCAACTTTATACAAACAAACATCTCTTCTTTGTAGGTCTAACAAGAAACACATATATTGATTCATATCTTAGAGAAAGAGTGGGCCCCCTTCACCAATTTGTAGCACCAACCAATCCCATGCAATTTGATTCTGTGGTTCCATGATGATACAGACCAGTGCTTTGGTGCACCCCACCAAAAATGGAGGATGTCCAATCGCCAATATGGGACCTTACCATCCTATGGTCTTTCTTCCCTGTCACTGTGCTCTATCCTTTCTGTTGAAATGCAAGTAGCTGATTTGAGATGAGAGAGTTGTGAGCATCCAGTTTTAAGAAATTTGGGGCATCCTCCATTGGAAGTGTGGGGCCCATTATATCAATAGCATGGATCGTCAAACCATGAATTCCACATATGCAGAATGGCAAGGTGCAGCAACTGTACACTTGGTGGGCACGACCCTAAAATCCCACTTATATTTCATCCTGAGCTAAGGTTATTTGCTAGATCAGGATTGAATGGTTTGTTTTGATCACGTGTTAGTTCCAAGGCATGAACTGTTTTGATAGAATTAAGTCTAAATCCGAATTCTGAGAACAATTTGATAACATGACACAGCCTAGCATTTTTAAATGTCAAAACCTCCTTGTTTCACAATGTCTTTGAATGAAATTAATGCATCCCTTGAGAATCTCAATGAGAAATTAGAATTTGGGACAAAGTAAAGAGATCTCTTACCACATAATATAACAAACATGCAGTAAAACCAATATGCTTTGACCAAATAAAGAGCTCCACATGTACAACAACACCAGATACTATGAAAACCCTCTGGTTAATAATTTAAGAATCAAATAATTCTTCCTGGAATAAGCATTTATCTAATAAACATACCATTCCCTGATGCAGATTGAATATAGTCCTTTGTGTGCTTGTCTGAAGAGTGAGTAACTTCTCTTGCAACTTCCAGTTTGCGGATAGCCTCACCCATAGACTTCATTTCCTTCACTTGGACATCTAACAAACTCATAAAGGACTCCAAGTACTTCCTCTCTGACAAGAATAGGGAATTAAAGCTTATTTGATGTAGTAGCTTAAAGATTAAAGAATATACATAAAAAACTAGAAAGCATAAACAGCAAGTAATCATTGTGTTGAGATTCACCCTAATTTGAAACCATGGTGAATGTTTTCAGATAATGGACAGTTATCCATTTCACTGTGTTTGGAGTCCCATCATCTGAACTAAAAAATCACATTAAGTCAGATATTCTCCAAGTTCTCCAAAGAGAATTGATATCAAAGACTTCATCTTGTAAAAAAAGAAAAAAAATAATATCAAAGACTGCTGATAATGATTTTGGGTGGAAATGCACGAAAACAGTATTCCACCTAGCATGGTTTCTGTTTCCTGCATCACCAAAGCAAAGCAGAATAAATAATCTTAAAGTTCTGCCAAAATATTCATATTATCCATTTGGGAAAATCAAATTTTGAAACATACCCTTAGTAAAATTAGTATAAATTCTTTTTGGGAGATGAATAAGGGCATTTGATAGCAGCAATCAAGTTAAAAGTTCATTCATTTGATGGACAAACCTTCAGATTTTGAATTCAACAATTCTTGACTTGCTCTGGCGACATCAGCAGCAGCTACTGCAGCTGCTTTTGCTGCAGCTGCAGCCTCTTCAGCCATGGTTGGTTTTGGATTATCTGTCTTCTCAGAATCATCTTTCTCTAGTACAACCTTACGAATCCAAGATTTTAACCTAGGGACAACTGCTTTCTGTACAGAGGAACATGTAAAACTTCAGAAGATAAGAACAATGGAATGAATCAAGAAATATTAGAAATTTTTTTCAGCAACAAATGGGTTAAGCCAAACCACAAGAAGTTAGAATATCATGGATGGTCATCCTCTATCATATGCATTTGGGCACACACAAATCAGAATCAGCATCAGGTCTGATACTGCCTGTTTTTTGCCACAAATCATCTTTAAGACTCCTCATTGTTTTGATTTGATGTCACCTAATGTACTTTTCCAATTTCTGTCTTCATGGTGGAACAGCTATCCAGTTGGCATGTATTAAATTCAATAATAATCTAGGGAACATGAGTACACTCACATGAAGTACTAAGTGGATTTAATACATGCAAAACAAATTTTGGAATAGCTCCCAATACCTTAAATAGAACAGCAGTCCCAGCACCTGATGCAGCAAGCAATCCTGCCGCAAGGAAAGCATGTGACCAGTGAAAACTGGATTGCGGCAGTATTGGGAGTGAGGAAACCGCACTTGTGGTAATGACTGCAGTCTGTGGAGTTTGAGTGGGAACTTGGGGCTGCGAGCTAGTTGTTGATTTCAATAGGCCATCTACAAGTGAAACAAGGCAATGATGCATGCACTCCAAATAAAAATATATAATAATAATAATAATAAATGCAGCATAAAATAATTTACTTAAACTAATTACAAACACGATAATGGTATCGAATAGTTAAATCAATTAAGAGCTTGTTAGCACAAATTGTAAGCAACTAGAATATTCTGGAAGAAGAGACGGTTACACATGCTGCTATGAATTTAGGGTAGTGCAGAAATTGGAAAACATAAGGAAGTAGGATACAGATTTCTTTCTTTTTTCCTCGCCAGTCTAAAATAAACATTAGCACTTGGTTCTGGTATTTGAGGCATAAACTACAAAAGTACTGCCAAAAGAATGATTGTTTGTGCAACAAGATATTTCAATGCATGCAGTTAGGGTACGTATTCTAGTAATCTGGATTAACCAATGGGGAGTATCTGCCCACTGTTTTCACCAAAGTACCAGACAATTATCACCAGAACACCAAATTGGTTTCTCCCTCAAAACTCTACATTTTATTACCTTGATTTGGAGTTGCTGTAGCATTTGGAGTAGGATCCTGTAATTATGGAAAATGTAAAGCAATGCAGACACTGATTAGAGAGATGAGCAAAAGATAAAAGCAGCAAGAAGCAAGAACTTCCCATGTGGAGTGCAATAACTGTATTCCCAGCAAGAATACAATTTAACTGATATGCCCAATTCCGTACGTGTCAGAGTCATGGTTTTGGGCTCGAGTTAATGGACCTACCATGGGATGGGGATGACATAACAATCTCTCAACCTAAACTGCTCTCCATCATGGAAGGCAGGGTTATGGGTCTGAACCTATGTAGATCATGCTTTTACTACAGGTAGGTAGTATCAGTTGCCAGTAGGGCAGTGCATAAATATATATATATATATATATATATATATAAAGATCCTAATATTTTGTTAATCAGTGATGCATCTTTTGACCATCAGTTAGTCTCTTCTCAGTCATCTGTAAGTTAGGAACTGATTGTTGGGTTAGGAATAAGGATATTCCAATCTAGCAGATTTCCAATATCCCATGATGGGACACCTGCCACAGGTGCTACCTGAGCTCAGACTCAACAGTCCCTCTGCACAGAACATAAAAAGAAAGCAGGTTTAAAGATAAACATCGCTTTGCTTACAGGAACACGGTGGAAGGCTTCATCTATCTCTTCCTTTGTTAGGCCTTTCTTCTCAAGGAAAGAATGCCTGTAGATAACTGGTGATCCCCTGACCTTCGGATGTGATAAGAACTTAACAGCATTTTGAACTTGATCCTCCCTCATAGGTTCAGAGTTCACGAATATTGATTTCTCAGTAGCTTCTCTACTAGCCTCTCCCTTGGCATCTTGCCCATCTCCATCCATTGATTTTCCAACCTCAGAGGAGACTGCGAATAGATAATAATAAAAAATGAATTCTAAATAGATATGAGTAAAAACTATATAAAGTGTCTCATGAAGCATTTATCAATTTAGTGCACACAGTAATATTTAAACGACAGAGAAAAGGACAGGTTCCATCAGCCATATAACATTATCAAGCATATTTTATCCATAACTCATCATTCATAAAACATTTTTTATGCATAACTGAGACGCACATAACACACCATTCCTCTGGGGACCAGTACTCATTTGCCCCAGAATCCAAGATTCTTTTCTGGCAGCCAGTTCCAGTTACCAGGTCACCACAACAAATGTTTTGTTTTTAGATGTCAGATTCAAATGCCTGTCAGGCAGCAGTCTGATTTCTGAAACCAGACACCAATTTCCATCACATACTAGCTCCAGGACCATACCAACTTCAAGCACTAGTTGAACTATAGTTTCAAGCACCAGTTCCATTCTAGCCACAGCTGCTAGTTCCAGTTACTTGTTAGGTGCCAGTCCATCATTACTCATAGCACGGTGCCAGTGTGATTAATCACCTTTAAGTTGAAGAGTGCTTGAGATGGAATGAGCACTTGCGGGGTTACTTGATCAGTTGCATTATAGCCTCAGCTGCTAGTTCCAGTTACTTGTTAGGTGCCAGTCCATCATTGCTCATAGCACCTTGCCGGTGTGATTAATCACCCCGGAAGTCAAAGAGTGCTTCAGATGGAATGAGCCCTTGTGGGGTTACTTGATCAGTTATAAGCCAAGGTGTTTTTGTTACGAGTTTACGTCTTGCAAGTCTCACTTGACCATTCATTATCCAAACGTTGCAAGTAAGAAGCTCACCAAGAAGACATGGTCCACATGCACTTGTGCAACGTGGCACCATTAATGTAGGTTTTCTGTCTTCATTTTTTTTAGTAGAGGCCATATTTCTCATCCCGAATTATATCCAAATGACATAAAACTGGGTATATATGATGGATCATTTGATTACAAAACATCAAGCTCAAGTTTGTGCAACTATGACAAGTATTAAACAAGATATGTCCCACATTTTGATAGAATAACATGAGAGTTTTAAGTTTAGAAGTCTTATTCTAAATACGAAATACTTCAAGTTTTATTAGGTCACTAAGGGATAAATTAAGTTTAGAAACAACAAAATTATCATCTTATACACGGATGGATTGATTGTAAAGAGACATCTTTCATTACTTTGAAAAGAAATTAGACACTGCAAGCTTCTGTTGATTCCCTATCATTCACTCATATGTCCAATCAATGATCAATTTCAGCTTAATCCCATTGTCATTCTCCGATGAACCCAACCTCATTCATTGCATGATTTCAACTGGGAAAGCCTTGGCCGCATCACTAACTACACGTCTCGGCAAATGAAATAACTGAATAGATGTGCCAGCTTTTTGCCGAGCTTCAATTGTCATATTTGAAATCTAATCTTCACACTTACACCATGGCACCAATGCATTTCTAAGTAAGATGGCTAACACTGTTGACTCTTTGCCATTATGGGAGCAAAGAAAACTTTCTCCAGATTTCAGGAATTTTAACATTAGAAAAAAAAATCCCAGACCCAGAACAAAATCTCCTTGAGTCCTTGTAGGAAAACAAGAATCCTGTAATATGGAAGGAGACAATAACAACCTAAGAAAACAAGAAGTCCAACCCATGACCTAAGTCGATACTGATTTAAAAAGGAAGCAGCCCATTCTGCTCAAATCTTCAAAATTGCAACTTGGGTACACCCAAAAGCAGGAAAGTAGAATATCCCAACTATAAAGTACTGCAAAATGGAATAACCATCCATCTTTTCCGACGTAATCAACCAAATTGCAATTGAAAAGAAGATACAAACGGACCCGTAATCAATCAAATAGAATTTCACAGGTAAAAAACAGCCGATAGCATGAGAAACAAAGAGAACCCCATAAGAAATTACAACACCAATCATACAAAAATGGTAAAAGGAATGGGAAATATCACCTGGGTTCTGTGATTTATCATCGCCAGGGGCGGGAGGAGTTATGGATTCGGCTCCCATGCTTTCTCTGTTCCCTTTTATTCAATATCCTACAACCACAAAACAAGAGAAGAAGCCCAAGCCCAAAGAAAATCAGCTCCCGCCAAGATGAAGCTGCAAGTAGAAGATTTCAGCAAAAAAGCGACGAGGAAGAGATTGAAGGACGAAACTGGAAAGAGAGGATCGATTTTGCGCGTATCGAGACAGATGAAAGGACCAAACGGCCATTTCATCCATTAAGGTTTTTCTTCAGTGGTGAGTGGACCGACCTCAGCTTCCAAAAGGCCCACCTATTTTTATTTTTTTTTATGGGCATTTCTCGTGAGGTCGCTCAAGTGTGATTTTATTGCAAACAGTTCAAAAAATAAATAAAAGTCATACAATCAAAGGTCTTCTAATATATTTTTATATTTAATATATTTAATTTATCCTTTTTTTAAATCATATTTCATAATTAGTGGGATATCCCATTAATAATAGTCAACTAACATTTAAGGAACTACGGTTAATAGAATCTCATTAATGATATTTTCAAATAAATTCTAAAAATACACAAATAAATTTCAAAAAAAAAAAATTAATTTCAAAAGAACGCAGATAAATTTAAAAAGACACAAATAAATTTCAAAAGATATAAATCAATTTCAAAAGATGAAAATCAATTTCAAAAGATCCAAAATAAATTTCAAAAAATCCAAATAAATTTAAAAAAAATATCAATAATTTTCGAAAGAAGTAAATAAAATTAAAAAACGTAAATAAATTAAAAAAAAAAAACAAATACATTTGTCAAAACTCAGATAACCCAATTTTTCAAATTAGCGACAATGTGACAAAAAACTCAAGTCCTTTTTGTCAAAAACTTAGTTAAATCTATTTCAAAAAATACAAATAAGTTTCAAAAGACACAACTAAAATTCACAAACACAAATATATCTAAGAAAATACAAATAAATTTGCCAAAAAACACAGAAAGATTCGTTCAAAAACTCAGTTAAATTTTTTTAAAATGGAGATAAATTTGTTAGAAACTAATCTATATTTTTCAAAAACTCAAATAAATTTGCAAAAAACTCAGATAGGTTTTTTTTATAACTCAGATAGATTTGTTCCAGAAATCAAATAAATAACCAAAAACTCAAATAGATTTGTCAGAACTCAGATAAATTTGTTCCAGAAGTCAATTAAATATCCAAAAACCCAGATAGATTTGTCTAAAACTCAAATAAATTTGACAAAAAATATAGAACTCAAATAAATTTAACTTTTACTGGAATGGGGATGGACTTTTGGAACAAGCTAGGTCGAACCTAACCTCGAACCAACCCGCCTAACCCGACTTGAACACAACCCGGAACCAAAACCAAATCGGTCTTTTTCCCCAAACAAAACTGGTTCTTCTTCCTTAGGTTTCTGTAACCAGAAACGATGAAAACGCTGCTCCTTGCTTCTCCGACCACGGCGCAACAGCTGCGGCATTGGACGACGGAGTCTCTGGCGATGATCGTCACGGCGGTCTGCTCCTTCTCCAGCGAAGGGAAGTGCAGCAAACCTAAGAATCTTCTCTGTTCTTCTTCTGGTTTCGAAGACAATGGAAGTGATAATGGCAGCCCTCTGTGCTTCAAATCTGATCTGCAATACGGAATCAAGAACCCCTCTCCGGCGATGGCGATGGATACCAGATCTACTCCGGTCGTCTGCAGCCTTCAAAACTGATCCCATACTTGTCTGCCGAGCGTCTGTAACTTCATATTTCTGCACAAATCCGATCAGTGTGGCCCTCTCGAGATCGAAATCAATCTCTCTCCTGTTCCTGTAATGAAGATCCACCTCTCCTGTTCCTATAATGAAGATCCACGTATAGAAGTCTAGATCAAAAAACCTTGATCCAATCCGTCGATCGCAAACGCAGCACAATCCAATCCTGGAAATCATAAGCTCTCTCCATATCCGGATTGAATAAGAAAAAGAGGGAGAATGGAAGATATAAATTTCAAAATTTAAAATTTTATGCCTAATCAGTTAAAAGGGCAATTTAGTCATTAAAATATACGAGGTGGCGTGTTTAGGGACCTCTCACCGAATTATGTATAAGCTGCATGGACTACAGGCCTTAGAGGAAAAGTTGATGGACTGGAGGCCTTACAAGTCCTATATGAGGGACCTTTCGCTAATTATCTCTTTTTTTTACCCAGTCAAGGGAGCCAGGCCCAATGACCCAAGGTAGGCCACTCAGCCCACTCATGTAGGAAGGAAAGCCCATGTACGTGGGAATAGGAGCCATAAATGTGAAAAAGTAGCAGACCATATATCCATCCTGGTATGCCACAGATGACATTTCAAGTTGCCAACTAAGTGAGCCCATGCTGTCCCGCCCAATATCTATCATAGAAAATCTCAAAATTAAATTGATGGGCTTCGTCTATAATGCGAGTGGCTCAAAATTAATGGGCCAAAATTTTATTGGATGCATCACATGTAAAATATGCGTTTCACACGTTCATTTTTCTAATCATCTTTATCATGATCAGTTTGGTAGTGGGTCCAACTTCATTTTCTGGCACAAAAGTGGTTTTGGATTTCAAAGGACCTTGGTCAATCTCTCGTTGGGATGCGTTATCTCGTTGGGATTAAGGGTAGATATGAAAGTTAGCCCCACTAAATGATCTGATTACTCGACAAGGGGCCTCAAAGTTGGACAATGGCTTCACAGTGCATTCTTTCGAGTCTCAACTAAAGAATATGTTACATATATGGGTGGGGAATCGAAGTGAATTTACTTTGTAGACAAAATGAGATTTTTGAGGCAATATTGGATATGTACAACAAAAATGAAAATACAGTGAATGAGATAATAGAGATTATCCTCATCCATGTAAATTATGTTTTATTGAGAAACTGAGATAATAATTGAGATTGTTTGATGGAGTTTTGCCTATTTGCATATTGAATTAAAATGATGAAAGCTTAGAACACACTCTCTCTCTCTCTCTCTCACACACACACACACACAATGGGCAAAATTATCAAGAGCAGCTAGGCTGATATCCAATCAGCAGGCTAGCTTTTGGGTAGCTTGCCTAGCCATCTCAACCATCTTATACCCAGTTGCAGTCATTGCCGCTCAATGAACCAGCACTCACTCTATTTTCAGACTCATTCTAGTTATACTCACCTTACCCTTGGGTAACCTAGTGACATCCCCAACCAGACCTGTTGATTGGTTCAATGCTGATTTCTTGGACCCCTTGCTGGGCTGACAGGTAGTGGGATTAGTTAGTTACCCACATGCTGGGCTGGATTGATCTTGATGTCCTCATTTGACCTAAAAGTACTGTTTTGGTCTAGATAGAGCAGAGACATTATCAAGGCAATACATAATCCCTACAGCAAAGATATTATCACTAGTGACGTACACTACCATAAATGATTCGATGGCTCCTTATATTTTTTTTGAATCTTCACCTTTATTTTTACAATATTAACCACATTTAGAATGGCATTTTAGAGAATTCCTAGTATTAAATTTCATTAGCTAATTTCAGTCCTACCAAATATGGATGGATTAGTAGCTAGCATAAATATTTTTCAATACTCTCTCTTGGGTGGAGTCTACTCCTCAACACTCTCCCTCAGTTTGACTGGTTGGCGCACTTTTGGCAATATGCATTTTTTTAGAAGTTTTTTTTTTTTTTTTGGATTCAAACTCACGATTAGTTGACTCATATTAAATTCCATTAGTTAACCATTCCTATCAAAACCTCAAAGCATTTGTAGGGGCAGCATATATAATTTTCAATACTCCCCATCGGATGAAGCCCACTCCTCAACACCTAGGCATTCAATCCCACGAAACAAACAGGCCCAAACCATTTTCCTAAATGACTTTAAGACAACAGCAGCCAATTCAAATTAAAAGTTATATTTTTTTTAAATGGACCATCAATCGAAATGATGAACATGAATTGAAACACCCAATTTTTTTTTATAATTTTTTTCTGTTAATCATTTTAGATTCAAAATACATAAAATGGATCCAATCAGACTCATAAGTTTTGTTGCATTCCTATTTCATGCATAGAATGGATCATTTTACAGTGGATGCATAGAAAGTGTCCAGATTGTAAGATCTCAGCCATCCATTCTTTGAAATCGTTTTTTGGCAATCGAATGTGGTGTAATGCTGGTTCTCTTGACTTGGGAGATTTTTCTGATAATTGATAAATGTGAGTTTGCCGACAAGGTACATGAATGTGGAAATAATGGCGTAAATGTGGCCTCATTCTCTTCTTCAAAGTTAGTAACTGACTTATTCAATTGATGCAAAACGACAGAAGGATGACTACATTTTTTTTTGTTCAGCGCGCTCTCTCTCTCTCTCTCTCCTTCTTCAAAGTTAGCACTTAGTAACACCTTGTCAATTGATGCAAAACGACAGAAGGATGACTACATTTTTTTTGTTCAAGCTCTCTCTCTCTCTTTCCTCACATTTTACAAAGTAACATATATACTCATTTGGTTTCTTTTCATAACTCTCTTTTCTCCGGGCATGGAGTGTGGGTACGTGCTGCTAAGGCGAGGTTCGTTCTTCCTCTTTTCTCATTAATTAGAAGAAAAGACCTACCAGCACTAGTGTCATATATAGCTGTTACATACAAGATTTTCTCATTTCAGTTATATTTGTTGTTGCTAACTTTCTGTTACTTTTAATTGCTGTTATTAATCTCTGCTAACTTTCTGTTACTTTTAATTGCTGTTATTAATCTCTCTCTCTCTCTCTCTCTCTCTCTCTCTCTCTCTCTCTCTCTCTCTCTCTCTCTCTTAAAAGCCAGTTAATATTGATGGGGTAAGAGACTGCATGGGGATGATGGTATCTTTCCCAAATTACAAAAGAAAAAACTTGCATACCATTTTTTTTTTCTTTTTTAGTTTTAATTTCGTCACCTCTCCTCTAGGTAGATTAGGTTGGGTTGTATATTTCGATTAATTGTTGCATAGTACTCAACACTTCCTCATCGTTAAGTGCATTTCCTCTGTGTCGTTTTTTTATCTTTGCTGTTAGCATTCTTGGAGAGCCCATCCCTATAAGTCCATTTGTAGGTTCAACACTTGATGAAATGATTGAAGTCCAAACCAACTATTCTGGAGCATCAGATTAATCAAATCAAGGAGTCAAGGACGTTTTTAGGCTTCCTTATGGCATGCTGATCGCAGGCCTCCCACATCACCAGGCGAATGCCCCTCCCCCCCTTTTTTTTTCTTGAAAATGAGAATTACACTTTGCAGCATCTTAGCAAAGCACCACATCAAACAAAAACTCTCTTACTTTCCCGATTCCTTCTAGGGGTCATTTACCTTTTACACATGAAATAGGAAAATGGGTTTTACATGTGCAAATGTTATATATAAAAATATTACATTATCATGTTTATCAAAATCAAATCACCGATTTTACAAGTAAACGAGGGGCGCATCATTGGTTTTAAATGTATTTGGGTGTTTTTTTTTTAAATAACTCTAAAAAATTATGAAGATTTAAGATATGATACTAAACATCTTGATGCTTATTATTAATATGAGAATATTTAATAATTTGCATCATAAATTTGAGGTCCACAGAAGTGCAAAAATTAGATATATAGATTGAGGTTTTTTTTTGGATGTTTTCACAAATTACTCAAATCTATGAGAAGACTTGAAATAATCAGCTTAGTGGTCTTGGATATTATTAGTTTTGAGTAATTTGATATGTTTATATTACAAATAAAGTGATTGATGAGATTTTATCCTATGAATAATTAAGTAACTAGAATGCAAGCGGAGATGTGAAAGAGTTTCACAATTATTTAGTTGAAAAAATTCTGACATGAGAGTTACCTTCTTATACACCTTTTTCACAACTCATTTACGTATATGATGCTTAAATGATGACATGTAACGACTACTCATGACAAACTACCCCCTTATTGCTTCAAATGGCAAAAAGCACAACTTTTCTGCTTTCCATTTAAATGGCATTTACAAGCTAGCCCCTAAATATGCTCAATCTTACAGTGATCATAACATTGATTTGATTGGAACCAAATCTTCATTGGTCAGTCCTTTCGCTCTTTATAGGATCTGGACTCATGTTGCACATGGCGGATTGCCAATCCAACCGGAAAAATAATGTGCTTTACTGCTGGTTGAGTATGACCTCAGTATAACTCTAAGGGTTGATCGAGTAGTCAGGACTACGGTTCCTCTCCCTTTCGGAGCAAGAGGTATTGGTATCGACCTCTAGTTCCCCCCACTTTAGAAACCGAATGTTGAGTCCACTTGTGCTGTCACCTGGGGGCCACAGTGGTTTTACCCAGCTTCTCACTGAGTCTGGAAACCTTCTGTTAGAAAAAAAGAAAAAAAAGGTATGATCTCGGTATAAAAAAAAAAAAAAAAAAGTGTGACCCAGATTTGAAATAGTGCTTTTGATGGAGACTATTTGAATGGTGACAAATGTTTGATTAGCATGAATATCAAGATGTATTATTTAAGTCACAAATTTGAAATTACCATCACCATCGCGGTGAACTTATCATATCTATCGCAGTCGACTTTGTGAGCTCCACTTTTCTTATTTTATTTCTTATTGTTAGGCCATGTCTTTGTAGGTCCTCTCTCCTTGTAATTCATCAGACCCTATTATAATGAGGCCCACAGTTTAACCAGTAGCGAGCAGCAATTCAGCATGCTCAAATATGCCTTGTATTTGGATCACATTACTTCTGTTTTGAAATACTGACCTCAAAATCCTATCCCAATATTTACCCAACTTCTTTAATTTTCAATTTCTTAGTTGTGTACTACTATTCCTTTTTCCGTTTTCACGCAAGGATCGTCAGTTGGACAATGGATGATGATATTCAAACCGTTTAGATTGAATGGAACAGAACCGGAAATCTCACACCGTTTGAACTTTTGTTGGTCATGTTTAGATCAATGGCTAGTGTGAACTTATGCAAATATTGGAACAAAGTGCACAGGTGTATAGAAGAATTTTCACCTACAAGCAGCATTAAATAGTATGGGGTTATCAAGATTTTTTATTCCCGGTAATTCAAATCTCCTCTTCTAAACTATCTTATCTAACTTAATTTTTTTAGGTCTGTTTGCAGGAATTCTCAACTGTTTAGGGATGTCCAAATTCTCTAAGTTCTTCCCACAAGCAAGGCTTACAAATGTTCAACTACAATTTAGTATTTTGGAAGTTAAAATTGAGAGAATTCCAAAAGCCGAAGGTGACAATTCAAAGATCGATTGAGCTAAGATTTTGAAAGCTCACTAATCAAATAGGAAGTTTCTAATGCTTGATTGTTAGATACTCCTAACACATAAGATTTTATTAGAAAGGATTCTTCAAATAAACAGGCCCCAAGGCGACCTCTGTTGGGCTTGGTCCTAGCTACCTGCGTCACCCAGAGGACTTATCACCTAATGTAGCTGCAGCCCGCAACCGATAACAAGATTTGTGACACTGCTTGTATCCACAAGATTTCTAGCACTACTTATCCACTAGATGTGGGGAGAAGCCTATCCGGTGGAGGCCATGTGGTGTGGGGGAGCCTATATCTCCATGACCACATCCTTATCCAACATCAATTAGATGTGAAGGAACTCTTATTTGGCATTTTTCTAGCCAGAGAAAGGCACATCACAGCATTCCCACACATCGTTTCCAAAGCCCTTTGTATGATCACCAATTTACAAATTCTTGACTAATGGTATATATTAACTAGTGTGCTGCGATTTATGTGGGCCCTACTTGATCAAAGGCATCCAAAATACACACGAACGTACGTGTGAAATAGATAGCAGACCAGATGCTGCTTTAACTTGAGTAATACTCACCTTTGGAATGCTTATGTTTGGCACGTATTACCTTAGAGATGAACGACTCCACTCAAATCCGACCCTATATTGGCATGCAACAATGGCCTAGACGCAACATGGAAATTGTTGTTGAGCATAAAGAAATAGCCAGGCGGTTGGGAGTCTTATTTTCACCAAACTATCCAGAATTCGATTCTAAACCCCTCTTTTCCATGGGCTGATATTCACTCCATGTCAGTCAAGTCTTTTAAGGGTCCAACGGCCTTGGCTGGTGAAAAAAAGGTTGCTATTTTCAAAGGTGTCAAACAAATTTCATTAGTTCGTTTTGTAACAAAGGAAAAAAAAACCATTATACAATATTTCACTATTATATATATATATATATATATATATATATATATATACGTATGGTTTTTTTAGAACACTATAAAATCAATTAAAAATGGATATTCACAAATTTTTACTCTATGATCACTTTTGATATTACTACTTTTAAAAACAAAACAAAGAAAGTATCGAATAGAAACTGAAATAACAATCACCAACACGGATATGTAAAGTTTTCAGCATTTTCAAATAGAGTTTTCTTAACCGTTATTTTGAACCATAGTATGAATTGTATGCATGAGAATACCGTTCAAAAAAAAAACAACTGTATGCATGAGAATAATCATAATACATCATGACATGCCATGCATGTTGCGAGTAGAGATGAACATATCCATGCAAGGCATTATGCCATGTTGTTACAGATCCGTTGATTAAGAGCCTTCGGTGTTTTATCTCCAACGAAGTATCATCTCTCTATCTTTCTATCTATCTCTTGGGGGTGAGAACTAGAAGACCTCGTTCACCCATCTTTCGCTTTCATTATCCTCTCGAAGAGTGTATAAGCCCTTCCAGCCCCTACACAACTCGCACAATGTCGACCGCATCGTTGCACGGGTGGTGCCTTACTTCTCTCTCTTTGCCCACCACAAGACCTTCATCAACTTCCCTAAAGAGACCAACCCTGGGTGCTTGTGTTTTTTCGAGACTTGGCTCTTCCTCCCAAAGTCCTCCTCGCCTAATTAGGAACGCTCCTGTCCTTGCAGCCCCAGCTCCTCTCTTGACCCCTTCATTGGTAAACTTCTCACATCTCTCTTGAGTCATATAGATAGATGTGTTACTCCACATGGGTGTGGGACATATGCAATATTGGTGCAACAACACCCAGTGCACATACTATCTGTAGATGCGCACTCTCTTTTTTTGGTAAACTGTAGATGCGTGCTCTCAAAGCCTTCTTTGACCAATATATCCAATGGGCTTTAAAAATTCTTCTCTGTCTAATTTTTTAAAGCAGCGAACTTCTTGCTGCCCCAAATTGTAAGGAGATCTTCATCTTTTTTACAGCATTAATCTCTCTCTCTCTTCCATGTGCATTAGCTCAGCACACTCACACACAATGTGCTTCAACCATACAGCATATGTAAATCATTTAGATGTGTGGAAATAACCCACACTTATTTTGTTCGTGTGGAAGTTCACTAATGCGCTTGAGGTTCTTGCTTCAAACCATTTGGGGCCTTACCTGATACACAGTGTTAGTGGATGATGTTGTGTACCAGGTTCCACAAAGAGCGTCTGCAGGGCCTCAAACTAGTGGATAATAGGGGATTTTCATATCTCTACGTCCATAATGGCAGGACTCTGGCGGGACTCATCCTACATAAATTGGCTCATAACTCATGCAAGGCACAATCTGCTTGATAATTTAAAATGCCAAGAGTCATTTGGATGAAAGGTACTATCTGCTAGGGGTGTAAAAAAATTTGAAAAACCGTCTAACCAAACCGAACCGAACCGCGGTTAATAACCGTATTTCACGGTTCAATTACAGTTACAGTTATTGAAATCAAAAAATCATGCTTCACGGTTCGGTTGCGATTTTTGTCTCGACTCACGGTTATTAACCGAACCGTTTCGCTAATAAGAAAAAAACCTAAAGGCCTGAATGAAATTTTTTTTATTTTATTTTTACAGTAACATATTATGCAATTCTCTAACTATGGTTTTTTATTTTCACAGTAAGTTTAATTGGTAAATGGCAAAAATTTTATAAATTTTTTTTAAGTGACAATCAACCGTAACCCGTAACCGAACCATTAACCACGGTTGGGTTTTTAACGGTTTTTCACAGTTCAATTACGGTTACGGTTTTAAAAATAAAAAACCATGAAACACGGTTCGGTTAACGATTTTCCCAAAAATCACGGTTAACCGAACCGTTACACCCCTACTGTATGTAGTTCAAATTTGTATTATTTAACACTTTTTCTATTTGTTTTCTCCACCTTATCAACTTCGTCTAATTATTGCTCTCTTTTTTTTCATCATTTTGACATAATTTGCATTGCATCGTTTAGATAGTTTTTTTTTATTTTTTATTTCATCATAGTTAAATTGCCGAAAGCCATAGTGTTTTTGTTGAGGTATTTTCTAAGAATCTTCTTTTCCTCACCTCATTTTTATTAATTTCTTTATTTGTGGAGTTTATATTTTCAAAGAATCTTATTTCCGGCCTATAAATCTATCAGTGAAGCAGGCCCACTAACAAAATCTGAACTTCCCAAAAGGAAATTGACTCCCTGTGTATTTGTGATGAGCCGAATTTCTTCAAATTGGTCATTTTATTAAAATACACAAAGCCAAGGGCGCGAAAGTGAAACTATGTGTTTTAATAATATAATACGATCAAATTCAAGGCTAGGCTTGGTCTTCATGTTGTTCAGATGGGCTGGTATTGGGCCAGCTAGTAAAGGCCCAATTCAAGCCTGCAGGGCTAGGCTTGGGCCTACAATTTAGAAGCCAGGCCGGGCCTGAATGTTCCTTAGCCCGGGCCATGAACACTCCTACAGCAGGGAATCCGGACTCCATGGATTTATATTTCTATATTCTATGAATGTAAGTAACAATGAGAACCATAGAGTTTTTTTTTTTTTTTTTTTTCTTCCTCTTCTCATTTTGCAATAAAAGGCTTTCCTTTTTGGTAGAACAATAAAAGGTTTGTTATGATCCATTAATTGAAACTTGAAAGGTGGTGGATTCCTTATAGTATAATTATTATTGCAATCAAATGGGTGTACGCCTAACTTCTATTTTCACCATTTATAATGCTGTTGCCCTTTTTATTCATACTTTTCACACAAGTAAATGAATGTAGGGATGAAAAAGGGTATGGTTTTATGAGACCCTTTTGCTCATTTTGTTTTTTCTATTGACTTCTAATAAAGGCATGTTGGGATTAAAGAATGTGAGGTTGGCAACACCTAATTTTTCAGCGTTTGAAATCTTTTAATGGTTTCAAATATATGATGCCAGACATGGCAATTTTTCAGAATTTGGCTCAACCTTTTTAGCTTAGGAATGGGACCATCTTTTACTGTTCACGTGTCACCCTGCTGTTACCAATCTAAGCCCCAACTACTTAGATTTTTTCGAATAGCCAAATTCAATATTCATCCTAATTAATTGTGGTACATGTCAGGTTTTATCTAATGGCTAAGACTTGAACAACTTTGAAGAATTTAAAATATCAATACACTAGTACACTTGATCTTATCCAAAAGGCCGAGAAAGGTATAAAATATCACCTCCTTTGATAATCCATTTTTTAATACGGGTGGATTGTGTGAATACCTTTCACATCCTTGCACGCCCTACTTCCAAGTAAACCCCACAAGCTAGATTGTTCCTGATATAAAAAAAAAAATCTTCTAAATTTTTTTTTCTGGGTGCAACTTTTTTTTTATAGACGTAAACAAGAAATTTCATTAAAAGAGACATCCGAGGACTCATACCACACTCGTTCTTTGTCATGTGGGCAGGCATCTCCTTTGGAGAACCCATCAACCCAATAGACGCGCAATATGGTGACCATATTATCTCAATTTTTATAGGTTATTACACATAGTCCTATGAAGATTTATAGTGACCGGAGAAAAAAAAGAATTAAAGAAGAGGATAATCCTCCTTTTTCTTTACCTACCTAGATGTCCACCAGGATGAGTGGTCAATATTCACCATCTTCTACACCAAAATATGGCTTGTGGGTGCATGGCAGGGTATTTGTTGTTCGCTGGAACATCATTAGTTCCATGTGCCCAGGGAGGGAGAGGCATGCATGTGATAATGAGAAATTTAGGGATTTCATTTCCTGATCATGGAGCCTACTAGGCTAAGTCCTTCTCAAACATCATCCACATGAATTACTTGGGTTAAAATTTGATAGTCATTGAAATTTTTTGAGCCCTCCAATCAATCTTGTAGATTTTAACTAAGTTAAGGACTTACCTAATTGTTTGGATTTAGATAACTTAAGGCCCTTTTTTTATTGGATGATTCTCACCTTTTTCTTTTCACCTGGATAGGTTACAAGGAGACCTTTTAAACCTCTACCCCACTCATACCTGTCTTGATTGATTTAACTGGGTCCTACATATTGGACTGGTATTGGACTGGTATCTACGCGGGAAGTAGGAGCAGCTAAACTCGCAGGACACCTTGTTTGGATTGTGGTGAAATTTTAAACACCCAAAATATTAGCTCTCTTCAAACATTGACCTGGGTGAGCCCACAGTCAAACTATATTATTCATGAATTTCTCACAAGTCTAAATTTGACACTTATCTAAATAATGCTCACTGATTTAAAACCGAAAGAATAAATTTATTTTTGAAATCATTAAACTCGAGATCCATCAATTAAACTTGAGAAAAATAATTTTTTAAAATCATTAGACTTGAGAATTGAGAATGATCTAATCAAGGTTCATATTTTTGCACAGCTTTATGTTTCATTAAGATCTTTCCATCATTCATTTCTGAGTCATGCCCTCAAGTAGGGACAGGCAGGGGCAGGCAGATCTAGCTAGCGAGGGCAAGAGGGTAGCTATGGCCCCCCCTAGAAAGTTCAAAAAATCCCCTAAATTTTTTTTTTTTAAATTTATGTTTTTCTATACAATACTGCCCCCTAAGAAAAATTTTGCATGTGAAAAATCTTCTTAGGTGTGAGTGTAACCTACCCAACATAAAACCTCCTAGGTAAAAATCACTATATATAGGGATAAAGCCTCATTATATTGTCTAAGAGTCCACTGGTTAGATAGGTGAGGAATGCGACTCTCTGTTGGATTCTCCTCAAATCTCAAACCTTTCACAGGAAAAGGAAAAGTGTATCGATCGACCTTCTGGTTTTTCAGGCCAAAAATCTCTTCACAAACACAAAACCAAGTTTTCAGTTATCTAAGCTGATTCCTTTTATCTTTCTTTCTGTTGGATCCTTACATTCCTTTTACTTTTGTGTACTCGTTTATACTGGAGGCAGTTTTCATGCTAAATCTACTGTCCTTACTCTCATTATCAAAATCATTTTGGAGTCAATTTATGCATTTTTTACCTTAATAGATTTTCCTTTCCATCGACTCATGTTACAGTGGACACAACCTAAACTGACCCATCATCTCCCACTCAACCATGCCCACAAGGCCAAAATATCTGTTTCTTGACTGCTATATTTTAGCCCATACAGCTAAAAGAACATTTTACAAATAACCACTTGCAAATTTTTTTGGCAACAATTCAAAAACGTTTTAAACTTTAGTCAATTTTCAAAAAAATGTGCCATCATTTGATTTTTTTTTCTTTTTATAAAAACGTGAAAGTCTTTTTGGGTTTTTTCAAACAGGTCCTCTCCAGTGCTTTCTCTCCACAGTCATTGGTCTATTTCTCAAATTATTAGAAAAAGAGTTAATTTAATCCAAGTTAATGTTCAAGAATTAATTGAAACCAAGTCAAGTCTAAGCACATTTTTCATTCTTTTACATCAAAACTGTACTAACTTTCAACAATAGGTAAAAAATGAGCCTGATTCATTATGACTTTGAGATGAATGGGTGTGACTATTTGTAAAAATTTTAAAAAAAGGGGAAATATTCATATCTGATTATTATAAAGAAATTATAGGTGGTTATAGAAACACAGAAAACACTAAATCATCATCATCATTTTTTTTTTCTATTTTTTTAAAAAGAAACTGATTTTGTATATAAAATTAAACTGAGATTCCAGGGAGAAGAAATGGGGAAGGAATCATACGAAGAAGCGATTGAAGGATTGAAGAAGCTTCTCAGGTATAAAAAAAAAAAAAAAACCATCCTATTCATATGTCTTGCATCTACTTAAATTTGTTGGATATTGAAATAGAAGTGTGTGTGTGTGTGTGTGTTTTTTTGATGGATTATGATGAAATGCAGCGAAAAGGCTGAGCTTGGGCCGGTTGCAGCAATGAAAATCGAACAGATAAAGAGTGAACTGCAGATGCCACCTGCAGGGATTAGTCCCATAGAGAGGATTAAAATCGGCTTCGAGCATTTCAAGAAGGAGAAATATGAGTAAGTAGCTAAAGCTCATTTGCCTTGTAAATTTTCAGTATTTGTTTGGAGGTGGAAGATTGAGTTAAAGCTTTCCATGGATTTTGCAGAAAGAATCCTCAGCTGTTTGGTGAACTTGCGAAAGGCCAGAGTCCCAAGGTAAATTTTTTTTTTTTGCGGAAGTCAATTTCCATATAACAGAAATGCATGCTTATTTTGGGCCTGTGGTGGAGTTTAATTATAGCACTTTTTCTTTTGTATTTATGGATATTATTAGGGGCCTTCTCCTTCTACTTGTGTGGGCTCTCCTTCTCAATATGCATGTGCGCTTTCTTTTCGTAGTTGTGCGGACTCTATTGGGTTTCAGCCCCATAGGATGGGGCAAAAAGAATGAAAAAAATGCATATGTAATAGATATATTGGAAGGTGCTTTCTAGAGTTCCAAGACAGAAGTATTTCCCTAAAACTCCCCCCTCCACGTAAAAGCAATACTCAACCATGGGATGAGATAGGATCCATCATCCAACGGTTTGTTCTTCTAAAAGTTGATAGCATGTGAGTGGATGTCCCTACATGTGGCAATTTATTTATTAGGATGGAAAAACCACCAGACAAATTATTATAGGCCACTAAAAATGTATCAATAAAAAGGGGCACCTCATAAGTTTTTTTTTTAGATACCTCATATATAAGTTGGAGCCACAATTTAAATTAGATTTTTGGATTCGTCATTTACTCAATCAAAACATTTATGTTATGTATTACTCTTCATCCAATCTAAGGTAGTAATTATAATGCACAATTCATTGTCATCTATATTGAGATTCATTTAATTTTATTTGACCAAACATCTATCCGTATAGGTGGTCCATTTAGGGTAATTACCTAATGTGCACACACCTCTTTTTATACAGTACGAACAATAATTTTTCACTACAAGTAAAATAAAAAAGATGAGTGTCAAATTGGATTAGTGTCAGTTCGAAAGAGGAGTGGATGAGAGTTGTTGTAAAGGTTTCGCTTTCCCAAATGGGCCCTGATGGCAGCCATGAGAGCATAGATCATTAGGTATATGAGTGACTCCGCGTTGTAATGATGGGTTGATTTAGTTAATAATTGTCTCTGTAATATGCAGTTTATGGTGTTTGCTTGTGCGGATTCCCGTGTGTGCCCCTCCCATGTCCTGAATTTCCAGCCAGGAGAGGCTTTCATGGTCCGAAACATCGCTAACATGGTCCCTGCATACGATAAGGTGACGACCATACCTTTCAATACCATTCATGTTAATTAACATTCATTACTTGCCATCTAACATAAAATAAGGACCATCTGTTATATGCATTTCAGGTTAGATATTCTGGTGTTGGTGCTTCCATTGAATATGCAGTCTTACATCTCAAGGTAAAAATACAAGTTCTTTTCTATCTTTTACATTTACCACTAAAAACACAATGAAAGTTTTGGAATATAAATCCATCATTGAAGGAGGAAAATATCATCTATATATGAACTAGTCATTGAGAGTCTTCACCAGAGAACAATGTTTAAGAAACTGGACAATTTCAAGTTTTAGAATTAGCTTGATAGACAGTTTTTATATTTCTCTCATTTGACATCTCTTGAAAAATTGTCTAGCTGGTTGAATGGTTCAACAGTTGAACCATGCAATTCACTGAATTCAACTGAAGGCTAGCAGTTTTGGTTGAACCTACATGTAGCAATTAAGGTTTAACCGGGTTAAACCGGCCAATTTGGTTCCATTTTTAAAACATTGGTGGATGTTAGTATATACAATGTTTTCAGATGTAGTAGAATGCTTTCTGATGAAAAAAGGAAAAATTGGCAGGTGGAGAACATTGTAGTGATTGGGCACAGTGCCTGTGGTGGGATAAAAGGCCTCATGTCTCTCCCAGAGGATGGGTCCACAAGCACGTAAGTAGCATCATTTTCCTCACTCGAAAACTACCTAGTTGCGTTTGGCCACTTCCATTTTCATGCAAATATCTCTTATTTCCAAAAAGATATAGTGTTGTTCTGAAGTCAATTTCAAAGTCAACTACATCGATCACCTGCTCTCCTCTCATATTATCCTACTCTTGAAAACTACCAAGATGCTGATGATGAGTTGTGGGTGAATCCACATGCCAAACAGCCCATGGTGGGTTCAGGCCAATCTAAATCTAATGAGCCTCTGTATAAAAAGAGAAAACAAGATAAAAACTTTTTTTTTCCTCTGTTTTGCAGTGACTTCATAGAAGACTGGGTAAAAATATGCTTACCTGCAAAAGAGAGGGTGAAGGAAGCCCACGCCAATCTGCCTTTCACTGATCAATGCGGATATTGCGAAAAGGTGAGAGCACTTTTTTTGTGGTGAAAGTTAAAGGATATGTTTGTGCAACAAGGGAGGCTATGTTCTATGGGTTTTTGTTATTGAATGAGGAATAAATCTTGCATTCCTACACCTTCCACAGGAAACCATGTCCTCTTCATTGAGGAAAATGAGGTTATCCTTTTCATTTCGGTATAAAAAATGTGTCAAACCAAACACTACAAAAAAAGAAAAGGGAGAAATCTCACCTTCACATTTTGTTCGGGCCCATGTAGTGGGCTGAAAATGGACTCAAATAAAAAATGGTTAAATATTGGACCATACTTGTTTTTCAATATTTCAGATCCTTTGGATATTTGGGACCCGCACTACAAAAAAAAAAAGTGATTCCTGGGGGCGGGAAAATGGCATTTGGCAGTAGTTTTTTTCCGTCACTGAAAGTGTCGTTTTCAGCTCCCTTCCTATTGCCTAAAAGTTTCCAGCCATTTTAGCTGCAGAAAAAAATTTCCCCTCTAAAAACTGAACATATGAGACCTTTAGCGGCGGATAAAGACCACCGTTAAAGGCGGTTTTTTTTTTCTTTTTCCATAGGCGTGTTCATGACTTTGACCCATAACTCTGAACCTTGTTGGTCCCTATGAATAGGAGTGTCTCACACATGCCCTTAACAACCTGATATTTGATTTTTGAAAAGCCCTTTTCCACAAGAGAATCCTTACCAAAGGAAATAAGTTGGGATTAGTGAGTGATATGAAAATTAATACTTGGTTTTGGTTTGGCTGTGAATGAACAGGAAGCTGTAAATGTGTCGCTGGGAAACCTACTGACATACCCATTCGTTAGAGACGGGCTTGCAAAGAAGACACTGACTCTGTATGGAGGTTACTATGATTTCATTGGTGGAGGCTTTGAGTTGTGGGCCATCAACTTCGGTTTCACAGCCCCCATTAAAGTATGACCACAATAAGCTTTCTTCCAATCCTTAAAAATGTATAAATAACCCCTATGTAGTTTCTTCCCTACCCTGACATATGCTGTACTAGGTCTTCTCATGAATAATTACCATGATAATAAGAATATATGAGTGCATGTCCTCTCGTTTTGAAGTCACTTGTTTACTTGCTCATCATTCTCTCATATTCATGCAAACAAATTTGCCCAAAATGATATAGTTATTATGTAATGGGTGAAAGCATTATCACAACACCATCAGTTTGTGATTTGGTTATATAAGGAAAATAGACAAGCATCAGATGGTTAATTTGTAGTTTCTGATGAATATATTGCTGCTCTCGACCTAGCTAGCTTCGGTATTCACTCTTGTCATGAGATCCTCTCCAGCCCTTCCTAAATAATTCTCTTGTGCTCTTCTAAAGAAGGACGCGTGGCATATTTGCCATTGGTGGAAATGGATCTTCTTAGATTAGGTAGAAAAGAGAGAAGTGGGATGCTTGATCCCAAGCTACGACATGGATTGAACCCTGTGTGTGTGTGTGTGTCAGCAATTCACAGCTTAGTTAATCGTGGTTTAACAAGGAACTAATCTCCAAGATACAATAGAGATCGGTTAAAACGGATGTTGATATGCAATTACTGGCATGAAAATAAATCTAGAACCGTTAAGAATCTGAGAGTAAAGTCAAGTGAAAATTTATTAAAAAAAAATTACAAAATGCAGCAATGAGGGATGAATGTTGTGTTGATGTGTTTGGAATGTAGAGAATTCATGTTTGGATTTTTTTTCCCCCCAAATTCATGTTTGGATTTATGAACTTAATTTGAGAACTCTTTCTTTTGAAAGAAAAAGAAAAAAATATGACAGCTGTGGGATTTGAACCCACGCCCTTTCGGACCAGAGCCTAAATCTGGCGCCTTAGACCACTCGGCCAAACTGTCAAATCTTAATATAAGATTTCAAACGAATTAATTAAAGTATAAATATTCTAAACTCAAGAGGCTTTCACATCAATTTCCTTGGCCAAGCCCTTCATTGCAGTACAGACCAATGTTTTAATTTGTGTTGCCTTTTTTTATTTCAGAACTGGGAAATGCAAGGGTGTAGTAGATGATTTATTCTAGGCTTGTGCGGGATCAGACTGTAGGCCTGAAAAATGAAAATGGGGCTTTGTCTTCTATACGGAGTTCTGAATGGCACCCAAAACCTAAAAAAACATATATATATATATATATATAAATGGATCTAAACAGGGACCATCCATGCAAACAAGTCGAGCTGGGCCACGCCCTAGTTCAGATTCTCTTCGCTTTCGAAGCCCAAGCATGAGAGTGGGATTTGATTGTATTTGAAACTTTGACTTGGGCTCATTTATAATGTTAAACTTGACCCTCAATTGAAGTTGTGCTAAGCCGAGTTGAGTGAAGAGCCTTTGAGCCCGGTCCAATCAGCCCAAGCGAGAGCCCAGGCCCAACCAAGCCGAGTAGTTGACAGTCTTATCATCATGGATGGTATTTTGAAGATAATAAATACTACCATATGAATTGGATATTGAATTGTGATCTATGATGAGCTCAGGGCCAGCACCCATTTTACAAATGCCTCCCTGCGCAATGGGTCGGGTTAAACGAATGCCTAGCCGTACCACGCCCCTGTTAGGGCGAATTTTATAGTGGGCTAAAGGTCAAGGATGTTGGGTTGAAGATCCATAATTGTGAGGGACCATCAAAATACTCACCTTTCAACCAATACTACATCCTATAACAATCAAAATAATAATTCAGGACGTGGGTGAGAAAGTAGCCCATAACATGCAAAACTAATATCCAAGCCCCGTAGCGTTGGATACACCCATTTATCCAAGTTGTGCAATCATGGGTTGGGTCGACACAGCTGTCAGAATTCACTTCCATTCTTGCTTCAATCATGCCAACCAAAACAAAGATAGTGTTGGAGTCCCACTGCCACCTACTCCAATCAATCAACTATCCAAATTGGTACCTCATACTATGGGCCACCAATCATGTGACTCACATTGTTGGTGCTCTCTCAGTCTCTCCTCCACCCAACTAGGCCACAATAGAAATAACCCGATCATTGTTGGTAATGATTCAAGTTTGGCTGTAGAGCACATATGCCCTTGCTTTTTCACATGAACAATTCAGTGGGGAGCACTAGTGATTGATGATTCCAGATTAGTAGTGTGCAGCTTTCAGAAAGAACAAAAATAGCTTGAAAATTAGACCCAATAGCTAAATGCATTGGTATCGAACAAGAATTTCCCTGATTGGTTCAGTTCCATTAAACTGAAAATAACAGATTACCCATTTCTAGGTGTGTATTGCCCACTGTTTTGATTGAAACATAAAGAGAAACAACCAATGAGGCCAAAAACATTATACAATAGGTGAAATCACCATATTACATTGCAACTCCTGTCACTCTCTATACATAGATAAAATTTCTTTCTTACTTCTCTATCAATTTCTATTTTTCTCTTCACATTATCAATGATTGATTATTGTGATTAGGAGTTCCGGTTACAGAGATTATAACCCGAGATTAAACAGCTAAAAGCAAAGGCAAAAAATGCTAGGAATGACATTCCAATAGAAGCGCTTGCCATTTTTGTGAATTCATCCTCACCCCAGTTCAACACCCAATCCTCTGTACGAGTCGCAGCAGAAGATGATGCTGACATTAATAGATATGCTAGTATCTGCAGATTAATAAAAAGACATACTCCCTTTAGCTACATTTTATTGAATTTTCAACAATTTTCCTAAGGGCCTTTTTGGATCTTCTCAAACTAAGTGCTGGTACATCATATTGCGCATAAAGAGGTTCATCATTCATGCCTTTGGATGAACTGAGCTACCTACAGATGACAGATTGTTCTTTCTGAAAACAATTACAGGTAAACAGAATTAATGGTAACTGGATGCAACCTTCAGTTGTAGATGTACAGATAAAACCCACTACAGCACAACTGAAGTTAGAGGATCCAAATAGGGCTCAATGTATCCGTTTTAATACATAACCAGAACTTGCCTGATCCATAGAGAAATCGAAGTAGTAGTGAATAGGGTGCTGGATAAACTGCTTTCCATTAACAAGAAGCTGTGCTTGTATGAATGCCTGAAACCCCGAGTAAACAAATCCGATAACTGTAATTGATATACAATACCTGCAAATTTGCCTCAAAATTAATACATTTTTATAGTGATTTATGTTGGGGCTAGTAGTAGAGTAACTTTTAATTTGAGAAAATATTATGCCCCAAAACAAAGCCAAAACAATCAGCCTAAATTAATCAGAATAACTGAAGCCACGAATGAGTTCATAATTTATATATAACATCAAACAATACCATAGTAGTAGATTAAGTTTAAAAAAAAAAAAAAAAGGGTCTTATGATTGTGAAATGTGAATCCAAAATAGTCCCTAATTTTTTTTTAATGATCATCAAAATGTCTATTCCTACAACTCGCCCCATCCCAAAACAGACAGACTGTCAATACCTACCCTTCCAACTTCATCCATCTACCTCAAGTCACTCATTTTCTGCTCCAGCTACCATCAACTCCTCTACATCTTCTAATCTTATCCTCAGGCTCCATGTTCATGTTCATCTTCATCTCCATCTTTTTATAACAATGGGGCCTAAAGGTGAGTTAAGCTGATCCATACATCTTCTCAACTTCTGCTTCTTATCTTCCTTTTCTTTTCTTCTTTTTGTAGAATTTTAATTCATGAATGACAAGGGGGAGATGGATTCAAGTAGAATCGACGTAGTTTGGGGTTGATTTGATTGTTTGGGGGTGAATATGGGTGAAATAAATGAACCATAGGGTTTCAGTTTCTTAGTGTTTGAATCACTCTCTCTTTTTGCAACAATGTGAGGAGGAGTGTTTGACTAGATGAACTTTTTAAATATGCATTAAAAAAATTCTACAGACTACTTGGATACTTGTGATCTATAGCACACCCTTTCCTAAATTAGCCCAAAGTTAGGCACTCTTTCAGAAACTATCCTTTCATTTATTAAAAAAAAAAAGGGAAGAACATAATACGAAAAGAAGACACTCAAGAGTCCCAAACAACATATACCTCACAAACTTAACTAGAGTATAGGAAAAACGTTAAAATTGATAAATTTTTACAATTCCTCTTGGAACTCCAATTTCAACCTCAAATATTTTTTTAGAAAAAAGGAATCAATTTCCTTAAAACTGTAATATAAAAATGAAAATATTAATAATACAAGGAAGCCAATTAGGCAAAAACCAGATTAATTAACAACAAAGGACAAGAAAAAAGAAATCTTTAGGGCCCATTTTTCTAGTTTTATATTTAGATAGGTATGACTATGAGCCCTTTTTTTTATGGTTAATATAATAATAATAATAATTAAAAAAAATAGATAAGTATGAACATCATCATCTTTAAAATAGATGAGTATGAACATCATCATCTTCTTCTTCTTTCCAGATTGCCCATTACATTTCTAAAATTCATGCACTTCCCCCTTGGTCCTTCCACCACCCAAAACATTTGATCCCTCACACTGTTCTGTATCTTCAGTCATCCAACACTAAAAACTTCTCCATTTCTCCACACAAAATTTTAGATGGAATCTGATCGATAAACATCATGGATTGATTGCCCACACCTATTCAAACAACGTACCAGTTCTAGTCACAGGTAGAGAAAACTATATCCACAGAAACAATTTTCTCCACCTTTTTCTCATCATCCAAACAGAACCATAGTAAAACGGATCACAATTTGGATTGCATCCAAGCACAAAAGATCAATCCAATCACAATTTGGACTACATCCAAACGCATCAACCATGTAATAACAAAAACAGAGAGGTATAGGTAGAAAAGAAACAATTTTTTATTTTTCGAAGTACCTGTATTCCTTGTATCTGTTGAAGGAATCACCAGCCCATCCCTGCGTCTTGTCTGCAGCCATGACAGCAAAGGAGACGAGACAGAATATCAAACCCAAAACCCTAAACCCCAAACTCGCTTTCCATATCATCGCCTCCCGTCTCGACCTTCGGTGCATCGACCACAGCCGATGCCGCCCGGATCCCCCCTCCTCCACCTTCTGCGCCACCGCCATCTCCTTCCGGACCGACCTATTAACCACCACCACCGGCGGCAACTCCTCCGGCCGAGTCCGCCCTCCTCCTCCTCCCGCCATGCCGTCCTCCGTCTTCGTCGCAGGCACCATCTCATCTCGGATCACGACCACTGCCGGCGTCTGTTGCGCCTCCTTCGGATCAGATAGCCCGTCGATCGGAGGTGGTAATAGGGCCGGGATCTCTCCGATGGGACGGTACAGGGCCTCCGGATTAGGAGGCTTCGCCGGAGACTGGTTCTTGGGTGATCGCTTCTCCGGAGATTGTTTACCCGGCGTTCGGTTTTCGGGTATTCGATTCTCAGGCGGTCGGTTTTCGGGTGATCGTTTCTCCGGCGAGCGGTCTTCGGGTGACTGATTCTCCGGCGATTGGTATTCGGGTGATCGATTCTCGGGCGGATCTTCAGGTGGCGGAAGCTGCTTGGTGAAATTCATGAGGGACTGGATTAGAATTTCCTTAATTCTTCGGGGCTACGATGTTTTCGGAATGAGAGAGAGAGAGAGAGGTGTGACTACGTTACTCGTCGTTTTTAGGTGGAGAGGAAGGAGTGGAAGAAAGAGCGGACGATGTTGCTGTCGGATTAGGAAAAAATAAATGAAGATAAAGTATACACTTCGGGAGCACATCAACTTGTAGCCTTTATTAGAGTAGGCCCCCACAAAACATAGTGACCATGTATATAATTTCACTGGGTGCGGGTCATTATTTCTTTAGTCGTGGCACTATTTATTAACATTTGTCTTCAAACACCTCCTTCAGAAAAAAGTTAACTTTGATTCTAAGTTATTTAAATCTTAACAATAAAGCTAAAACTCGTGTGATTAATTTGCCTGTGTGTTAAATTTGATGTAATGACATTTTAAAAGAATGGAAAATTGATCCTACCGAATACCGAGGCTATGTGAACCTACAATCTGAATAATTTTGAGGATTTAGGAATTCAATGGCCTGTTTTTTTGCTGGAATTTCAGGAATTCTTGTTTTCAGAAAATTTCTGAATTTCCAAATATAGTGGAATTCTTAGACGCTCCTTTGGGTCTGAACATTCAAAAATTTCACTAAAATACAAAGGGAGTTGAATACCTGAATTACCAAAGGTCAAAAGAGAACTTTTATGTGGCTGAAATTTAAAAATGCTAGTAAAAAAATGAGATTTAGAAATTTTTGGAGACAAACTGTCACATTACGTCCATGAATTCTTAGATACGGTGAATTCCTAGCAGCAATTATACTAAGGGCATGTTTGTGTAACACTTTTCCGTGGAAAACCCATTTTTCCGGCGTTTGGTGCGGAACAATTCCGCGGAAATGTTTTCCTGCCTCGTCAGTATTTTCCTTGATAATTGTGGAAATGGGTTTCCTATGGGGGGTATAGGAAATGGTTTTCCTCGGAAAACTTCTCCATCTTTTCCTCACTTTTGTCCATTTCAACCCAAAAACCCTATAACTCTTTCATTTTTTATTTCTTTATATAAATTATTATTTAATGTTAAATAAATAATATACATGTTATGTTATTTTCTTCAAAAAATTATATCACTAAATAAGAAATTTTGATTTTCTATAAGGAATCCACAGCCGCACCAAACAACATCTGCACCAATTCAATGAGGAAACTCTTTTTACACCAAACATGGATTTCTAAATTCTACGGAAATCCTTTTCCGAGGTTTTCATTTCTATGGAAAATGCTGACGTGGCAATTTCCTCTTTCCGCGGAAAGGGTGTGTACACAAACGTGCCCTAAAGAAACATGGTCCAAAAATTCCCCACAATAAAATTTCCGAAATTTTAGTCAATGAACGCGCTTAAGGCCAAGACCTCACTCTTGGATTTGTATTTTGGAAATTTATTATAGCCATCTTTAGACTTGGCTTTTTTTGCATGTAGTTGTTGGCTTTAGGAAAAAAAAAAAAAAAATCTACAATCCTCTCCTCTGCTCTTTTCCAATATTTTACATAGCCCTGACACAGACCAAGTAAGGGAACGAACACGTACAAAGCGTTTTTGGGTTTTGATAGAAGTCGTGCTACAGAGACGGAAGGAGTATTCCCCGGGAGTACGGTGTCGGTTTTCACCTTTTTAGGGCTTCCAGGGGCCTACCCTAAAGGCAAGGAAGATTCGTATGTGTGTGGGTTTCAGCAAAAGCTCACTTTATTATATATGTCAAAGTGGCATATTGCTTTTGTACAGATAGAAAATGGAACCACGTCCAACTTTTTTTTTCAACTTAACTCATGCATGGTTTGAATTTCAACAAGGTGCATAAAAGATATGATTAAGGATAATGAGACCTTTTCCCAGCTAACCCATGATGAAAACTTACTGGTTACGCCATTTAGAAGCATGCATTCGAGTGCTTATCTAAATTAAAAGAAACATGACTTCATGTGGCCCCGCCAGCTCAGCTAAATATAATTAGTACCAGCACCATAATCCGTGCTTAGCACGGGCATAACCCTGCAGCTATAGTTGCTAGCTCTATTTGACTACTTTTTTTATTCTTCTAACAAATGATCACACACAAGTATTTTGTGATGTAGTGGTTGGATTAATTATTTAAAGAAGGCAAGCTGTGCCAGGGTTCAATAAAAAAGTCAAAATTAAAAGTAATCTGGCCAGAATTGAATTCAAAACCTTTAACTTTAATATATTATAATGGAATTAGAGAACATTTTTAATTGAATAAAAGTGGTCGATTGCTTAGGTCATTAGTCATGTGCCCAATTTGATGATGATAGTGAGACTCATTTCTATTGAAGTAACATTCATATAGAATAGGTTGGGTTATCATATGTGGGTGGGTGGGTGGGTCTCATGTTAGAGTTCTGATCATGTATTACACAAGAATTCAGACTCCTTCCTTTTTACATGGTTTGTAATAAAATCAACTCCAATAAGAGTGATAAGTATAAAATTCTAAAGCATGTAATTATAAATCAGAAGGCAGCCCCACAGAGGTCAGTCAAACGAGCATAAGTTCCCGTCGAATACAAGCATAGGATCAGTTCTCATCAGTCCAAGCCCATTACAACGACCATTAATTCATCCTTTGGCTGTAATACAATAGTTCCCAAAACCGTGTGGAACTGTGGTCCCAAACTAAAGTGGAGAGAGCTGGGTGGTAGAATTTTTATTTCTTAACCCACCCTAGGGTGTTGGGGCCTGAACCCAAGAGAGCGTCCCACCACACGTGAAAAGACAGTCGATGTAAAGGGGGGAAAAGCCCACACAAGTAGAAAAATGTATTGTACTCAAAATTCAAATGGACAGCATGAAAACTGCCACCACTTAAACTTACAGTGAGATAATTAGTGGCCATTCTCCAGTGACAGATTCTTTTGGAGTCGGCTACGCCCTCACTTCTACTGTTCTACTTAAGATAGCTATAAGGTGATGTTAGCATCCACCCAACTTCAAATTTTATTTATTTTCGTATCAATTATGACTTCAGATGCCATTCATCTCCAAGTCAGACTTTAACCAGTAGTGCTGTAAACTTTGGGAAAGTCTACAACAAAGTAAGACAAAAATAGGTCCCATGGTGGTGTACGAGTTAGGGTGTGACGACCATATCTATGTTGAGCCAAAATATTCTCCTGCAGTCCAGCAATGTGGAACTAACTTGGGCTCACCTGCCATCTCTGCAACCCCTTTAATAGTCATTCAATCCCATCATCTGGCTTTTCGCCCAATTTTACGTCACTGATCATTCGCTCACTACTAGATTGAAACATTTTATGGTTAATATGCAATTGACTTTAAGGCTATTCAATTAAATACTAGGATAATCTGGTGCGACTGATTTTTCTAGAATCCCTCTTGTCTATAAAGAGACCCTTCCATCAACCCTCTTCTTCTTCATAAATTAACTTTGATCATCTACTCGGTCCGCACTAGGTGGACATGTAAGCCATATGCATTCTTCTAGTTTTTTAGTTCTCCTATATTTTGAACCATGTGCCCTTGTCCAAGCTTAAGCTAATTACTGTTGATCAGCTAAAGAATGGGCTTGGGTTAAGCTCAAGCTGGATTTGTTTATGGGCTTGACTTGGATATTGATGAATGTGGTCATGGCCCATTCACTTAGTCAAATGGGCCGGGCTAATTAATGGACTCATCAAGCCTGGCTCGATTTCAAATCAAGCTCGAACTCACGTATGTGTCCAGTGAGCCTAGAGCTCCAAGAGCATGTAAATTTGAGTGTAGGGTTCGAAAGTCTATTTGGGATAGTGCAAAATATAAATAAGGGAAATATTTAAGTGAGAGCTAGTTTTTACATATTATATGAGAACCTTTTTACGGGGCTTCACTAATAACCTATCCAAACCTAGCAACCAATATGAAAACCCCTGATAGTCACTTATCCCAAGGATTGACACACATCTGAATGGACTAAACCATTGGATCGATGGTTGAATATTTTTTTTTAATATAAAGCCATTAAACTTGTGGGCCACGGATAAAGGGGTTAGGGGGTTAGATTTGGAGTCAAACTTGATACTTAGGTTGGTCTCACATAAATCTTTCCATCTGGACCATCCCCATAATCCCATCCCCAAATAAATTGATACAACATGAAACAAAATGGCATTTGTGTTACAAATGGGGTTTCTCTCATAGCCATAGTTTTTCTTTGTTCGGAGAATTTTCTTCATGTGCAGTCCAACGTGTGAAGCACGCCTAGATGCATCCCTATCACATCAGATCATTTGCAAGAAAGGGAACAGAGAACGCACAAAGAGTCCGTTTGGTAGTAGCATTTTGGAAATCAACATTAATGCTGATTGAAATGTTAATGCTGATTGAAATGCTGATTTAAGATGCTAATGCTGTTTGGTTGGACATTAGCTGGTAGCATTTAAATGGGTGTCAAATTACATAAAAGGACATAAAACAATAAATGTTATAAAAAAGCTACAAAAAAAAAAAAAAAAAAAAACAGGGTTACTTTTGTCATCTTATGGGTTAAAAAGTTTAAATGCTACAAGAATGCTCCTTTTTTCAGCATTAGCATTTTGCAAAAAAATGCTACCAACATGCTAATATAAAAAATGTTAATGCTAATTTTTAAGGAATGTGTTTTGTTACAAAATAGCATTAATGCTGAAATCAGCATTAATGCTACTAAAAATGCTGATACCAAACGGAGCCAAAATCAGATCATGGTGGCTACATTTCTCTTCTTTTTACTCCCCAAATTTTGTGTCATCCATCATGCTGCATAAACATTTTCATCCACCATATACATGACACCTGAATGCAGTGATCAAAACGTTCATTTGGTGGGCGACCCACCCAATATTCTCAAGGTCACTTGGTTCACATATGATTAATTTACCCACTCACATGCACAACACTCCAACTGAATTTAAAACTATTCCAATTGGTACTCACTGTTATATTGGAATCTAAAAAAAAAAATGCATTCTAGAATTATTAAACTTAAGGATGATAGATTAAGGTACCAAGATGATACAATGTCATTGATATTTTGGGCCGTCCTAACTCTCACCTAGATATTTTCACCCCTTTCGCCCCATAAACGGAATAGCTCGAGCTGGGTCTATGGGTGAGTTCACTGCCAAACATCTCTATTTTAAAAAATAATATCTAATTTAGAGAATTAGAGGAAAAAAAATAGAGATACCGAACAGGCGCTTTCTACCACATGCACGAGCGGATTCTCACCTGAATGAAACTCTACATAATAAATACTATATGGATACCAACTTGCCTGTGAGGCCCACATTAGGCTATTACATTCATTGGGAGGTGGGGATGTACAAATCTCAATGAGATTAGGGAAGTGCACAATATCAACCGTTAAATCATTTAAATTCCCTTTATCCATGACCCTTTTAGGTTTAATGGTTTTAGAAGACATTTCTTTTATTTATTTTTTCAAATTTGAATCCAATGATGAATAATGATTGACTGACTCTCAATAAACCTTCAATAAATTGACTGTTTGAATTTCAACCTTACAATAACTTGTGAGGAAGCATAGCGTGTGGGGTTCGTGATTATTTGATCATAAGCTAGCCAAGTGGTTAAAAAATGGTGAACCGCACAAAACAACTTTACTTGCAGCTCTCAAAAGAATAATGTTTTGCGTGGGATGTGAGAGCGATTCTATATAAATTTCAATATTGACCTTAGACTAAAGTACTGGCTAAAGAAGTTTCTGTTTTGAATCTAGATCTGTTTATATTTGGTCCCGAGGACCCCCTTCTTGATCGGACTACGGCCAAATGCATATACATTTTGGTCCAGCTTTGGCGGGAGATGTAGGTCCCATCTCAGATCCAGACGAATCCTGATCTTTGATTTCCTTTTGATGTTGAATCCACCAACCAATAAATAAGATCTGGGTCCGCCATCTGATTTAATTATAACCATATCCCATTCATATGCCCCCTTGGTTGCCCTGATTTTTCAATCTTAGTTGCTGTAATTCTTGCTTATCCAAAATTAGCTATGGCGATGGAACAAAATGCTTAATGGCTTCTCTTAAATGCACGATAAGATTCAGCATAACTTTACAAGATTTGATACTGGTTCATTTAGGCTGTGAATCAGAGAAAACTGAGTCATAAGAGTTGAGTCACCTGTTAAAAATTTAAATCATAATAAAGAATTAGTGTAGGTTTGATTTAGATTTTAATAGATGGGCTCCACATTGTCTCTAAACAGATAGTGTGCCGGGTTGGCTGACTTTCACAACGCTCCATTACTCTCAATGTCCACGTGTACGCTCTAGATCGTCCTCTTTATAACATTCGATCGGACGGCCAAAAGCGCATTCCTTCATAAAGCCAAGCACAAGGGCTCCCTTTCTTCCAACCTGCAATCAGATCTCAAGACTGACTCTTTCTCGCCACAGCACTCCAAGATCTTCAACTATTTCTTCCTCCCAAAATAGACAAAGGTAATTCCAAAACCCTAGTTCTCTCCATCCTCTCAAATCACTAGTCTCCATTACATAAATCCATTTTGAAAGAGAGAATCATCTTCTCTTCAAGCCACTAGGTTTGGATTCGTTTTTCTAACACCAGTTTTTCCGATCTTCCTTTTTCATTTTCATTTGAGTCTCTCTCGATCTAAAGATCTGTATACCCTAAGAGGGAAAAAGGGTTTATCTTTTGATTCCTTGACTGATTTGTTATGATTTGTAAAGAAAAAGATCTTTAGATTTGAAGGGGTTGTTTATTGATGATTTGGGGGTAATTTGACTGTGTTTGATTGATAGTCATGGCGGATGGTAAGCCTGGAATGAGGAAGCCGGTTTTCATCAAGGTTGATCAACTTCGCCCAGGCACGACTGGGCATACACTGACTGTTAAGGTGGTGAGCTCGAAGATGGTGTTGCAGAAGGGCCGACCTGATGGGCCACAGGTCCGGCAGATGCGGATCGCGGAATGCTTGGTTGGAGATGAAACTGGAATGATCATCTTTACCGCCAGGAATGAGCAAGGTATGGCTTCTTTTGAAATTTTTTTTTTTCTGGGAAATTATGATCATGAACTGTCGAATTACCGCCTTTTTAGGTTTAGAATCTTTGCTTATGAATTATATATGTAGGGTCTAAAATCATTTGCATGATTATACTGGGTTCATTGTGTTTGTGAAAAATGGCTCATCATGTATGTGTGCTAACATTATATCTGTTATCTTTTGCTAATTGCAGTTATTGTAAATTTTGTATCTACCACAATTAAAGGGTTTTGCTTTGAACTTTCCATTGTTTTGACATTGAATCGTCTTCAAGATCCTCAATTAATCTGGACTATCATTTTCATACTTCTGGTCAATGCTAGCCTTTGTTTCAGTAATCTAAAGGGTTGGATTGTGGGACCCATTGTGCTCTTTTTTAACAGTTCTTCTGTAGGTTGTCACTCGAAGACTATATAGTCTTCCAGTCCATGAGTTTTTGAGGAATCCCTCCATGCATGTTGGGTCTCTCATTATATGCGATGATATGGAACATAGATAGCAGCCTGCTTGGCATATGGAGGGGAGTACTGTCCAGCCCCATGAGGAGATGCTAATCATGCTATTCTAATTCTTATTAGTTATTACCATATATGGGGCGAGACACGTTGTTCAGTTGGTTTTCCTTCATATGGTACATAGAACTGATTTCATCACTTCCACATCTAGGTGTTGGCAATTTCATTTGCTTCTTATCCCAGGTGATGATATACAATGCTTATCTTGTTCTCATTTGTTGTTTCAACAATTAATTTGCCTTATCATCCTTTTTTTTTTTTTTCGTTTTAATTTGCTTGTCATGCTATATTAAAGTATTGTATGTTGATGACCTAGTTGTTTTCGTCATTGATGGAAGGTGATAAGGTGGTGGTTGTTGTTGTTATTATTATTATTACTACTACTGCTGCTGCTATTACTATACTATTCTTATTCTTATTGTCTTTTTTTTTTTTGGTTGGGTTTCTTGAAATTAATGGAAGGAAATCTTAACCATCCTAGGGAACTATACTTTTGGGGTGTCAATGGCTTGAATTGACCTCCTATACCATGCTGTCTGAAAGAGTGAGGTGTGGGGGACTGGTTCTCTGTGTGTGGCAAGGTCAGATTGCCAATAATAGTTTTGTGATTTGTTCAAGTTCAGGGAGACCTTGACCTGCCTATACTGGACCTGATTTCTAGACTGAAGGGTTTATATCTGGCCTGCATCATGCTGTTGTATATTTTAGGTGAGCCTGGTTCCTTGCAATTAGTAGGCCCAACATTTGCTGGTTTCCAGAGAGAATGTGTGGCCAACTTGGTTCATGTCTTCAATTTGTTGCACTTGAAATATAAACTCAACATTTGAGGAGGATTGGGTCTGATCGAGTCAGGTCTGCATTTTTTGTAGGCATTGTATGATCGAAAGGCCCGATGCAACCTATTCTTGAAAATCGTGGTTGGTGAAGTAGCTTCCAATAAAATTTATTGAGTCCTATCAAGTTTCCTTCCAGTCTACTAGAAGTGTGCAGAGCTTTAGCCATTGGAATCCATCCATCCATCCATCCATCCTACCTAAACGGTCACCCTTTTCTTGTTCATTCTTCGAATTACGCTAGTGAAGGAAGAATTGTGGAATGGAGTGGACATTATTACGATTTTCCCCAAAATTTCTAACAAATGACTTGTAGACGCAACCTGTCTTTTTTTTTTTGGATCTTTGGCAGAGATGGAGGATTATCACACAAAGTCCTAGAACCTATGATGTCAAGATGTGACATTGACATGATAATGAGCTGCCATGAATAAAAAAAGTGGAAGAACAGATTTAGGCATCAATGGAGTATCAAATGTGATGCAATGTGGGTAAAATGCCTAGTTTGAACTATTTGGGTATCATAACATCAAACTAAGCAAAAAAGAGTGTAGTAGTTGCTACTACACACCCTTTTGTCCTTTCTATTGCATTGTTCTGGTAATTGTACGAGGGGACTAATAAGTTAGACACATGAAGAAACCTGAACAGTTCCTTAGTAGAGTCTAAAATATAAATAAAGTTATAGGATGTTTATTTGTCCTCCCCCATCCGCTTGAGTAGAGGAGGTACCTGACAAACCCTAGACTACATATCAAGTGGGCGGAAGGTTAATATGTAAAAGTGAAGGAAATAACATAAAGAAAGTAAACGAAGAAGAGAATAACACAAACAGACCCCAACATTAGGCCTTAACTTGTACCCATGCATAAAGCGGCATCAAGTACTGTGTGCAATCATGTTTAGTAGCACTAACTCCTTTCTTTGATGAATGTTGCACCACTTTTAACACACTACCTAGTTCCTACTTCATTTCATATTGAGTTTTCTGCCACCACTCATATCCATTGCTTGTCGTCTATGGATCAGCCCATTGCTTTTTGAGTCTTCTCAGTTGTCACATTGATCCCTTTATTGTTACTGGATTCATCTACTTTTGTCTTTTGTTGCCTTAAAAACTTGCAGTGGCTGAACGAACATGATAGAGATAGGTCCTTTATGAGTTTTGTTAGAGGATGGCTAGCATTGAACAAATGTTTGCTCACTCGTGGCCAAGAATTCCAATGTAGAAGGATCTATTGATAAAAACAATCCTTTATGGTAGGAAGTCTTTGTAAAAGATGCAAATACTAGAGATGGTGAGGGCAACAATGGTCTCAATGGTATAGACTATGTTTTTACTTTGCATCAAGCGCGTCATTGTGACTAATTGCAATCAACATGAATCCGTTGATGATGAAACATGCAAATACTAGAGATGGGAAGGCAACAATGGTGTCAGCGGTAAACTATATTGGAAGATTGTGTCTAGCACGTCATTAAAAACTGTATTAAACAATGGTTGATGATGACACTATGAAGGTCCAGGTGGAGGTTCATGTTACACAAAAAAAAGAGAAGGGGCTTTGGTGAAGGTTCTTGCTTTCTATAAAATGAGTGCCATAGTTTTGTGATAGGATATTGTGATGGGTGATTACTTTGATTAGTATCGAGGGCCTGCTTGTTTCATGCGATTGAATATTCATCACCATCAAAGCTTTGTCCCACCTATGTTGGGGTCGGCTAGATGAATTCTGTTTCTCCATTTTGATCCATCCCGACTCTTAAGCCAAATCTTCAGATAGGTTGCGCTTCTTCATTTATATTATTACTACTTCCATCCACATCCTCTTTGAGTAGCCCTTTCCCTTGGTGGGCCATCAACCTGGATAGAAAAACTTTTCCTCACCGTGTCATTGCTGACCTGCGTTGGACATGTCCAATTATCTAAGACTTTATTTCTACTAGAAGTGGTTTTAAATGAAGAACCAAAGGTGAATGTCCAAACTGACTGTTAAATAAGCTCCCCTAGTGGGAATTGAATCAAGGGAAGGTGGGAAATTAATACCCATTCATCAATAATTCAATACCTTGAAGAATCAAAGTCCCGCCTAGATCCTCACGTCATATCCTTCTCCGTTCACCTTGTTTTTTTACCCCTCACCTCTTTAATAATCCTATGGTGGAGCTCATTTCACCATGAATTCCTATAAATTTGATGAAATGTTTGATGAGCTATGATTTTTTTTTTTTTTTTTTTTTTTTGAGTACATGTTTGACGAGCTATGATACCTGAATACTTAAAAAATAATATGATCCGATACTTCACTTTTTATGTGTAAAATTTGTATGTTGGCCATATATATGGCATATCTTCATTGTATCCATGCCATATTTGGGCATTATAGTCAACGAGTAATGTGCCCGATTCGAGAAAAAAATGCATTGGTGTCTTGTTAAGTTTTGCATTAAAGTGCAAACAATGGACGAGTCATGGGCAATGATGGGACTAGGGAGATCAACAAATGTTGTGAGGAACTTCTTCACAATGGGAAAATACCCATGATATCCTAATATTATGGTTCAAAATAGCGGTTGTACTGTTGTAGACTCGTAGTGGGTGTTATGACTAGCAGTGCAAACGATACGCATTGGCTGTAGCAATAATTAACAACATAGCGGTGTGAGTTAAAAATGTGGCAATAAATCTGAAAAAAAAAATATCCAAAAAATTTAGAATATTAAAAAATGCTAGAATTCTTTTTTGTTATTATTATTATTATTATTAGTAACTAGATAGGGGGTGTAGTCGATCCCTCATTGCATAGAAGTCTGTATCACTTTATGATTATAAAATGATATTATCGATCTATTTGTCCACATATATTCATGTTTGTCAACCATATTAAGTTAGAAACTAATAAAAAGCTAATAATTAAGCAGTGTCATCAAAATCTGATCGCTATTATACATTTCTAAATTATAAATTTAAATAATACTATTTGGAACAGCTGCACAGAACACATAACATATAAAGTAATATAAATAAAGTGTAGTTCAGTATTCATGTACAAATGAAAAAACATCTTTCATCAACTGAACAATGTATTTTTGTAGACTTGAGAAATGCAATCCATAGGATGTGATTTGGTTGGCCCACTTTGAGACCCAAATAATTTTTTTTTAAAAATCACCTAAGATTTCCAAAAATCAATGGAAAAAAAAAACCCTAAGAAAACCTCAAACTATTTGGGATTGATCTATGGGAAACGTAGATCTTCAAGTTAAGTTGCATGAGGATGTGATTTAGTTGGCCCATTTTGAGATAAAAAGAAAATTGTTTTTTGAAGACTTCCCAAAACTCCAAAAGTAAGTGGCAAAAGAATTTGAAAAATCTCAATTCATTTGGGATTGATCAATGGGAAACATAGATCTATAAGTTAGGATGCATTAGATGTGATTTAGTTGGCCCACTATAAGGAAAAAAAAACACCCAAACCATTTGGGATTGAATGTAGGCCTACAAGTAACAAGGCATTTTCAAGTGCTTTATGAAAAAAAAAAAAAAAAAGAGCGAAAGAAGGTTAAAAAAAGGCTGAAATTCTATTACGTAGTGGTTGCTTTGGCAAAATGGTGGCGCTATTGTCCTTTGTGCATGTAAGCGCCATTTTTTTTTTTTGGGGGAAAAAAGTGAGAAGGAAAAAAGCTTAAAATCCGTATGTAGTTTCTGCTACGGCTCACTATGCCTGTGAGTTTTTTTTTTTTGAAACAAAAAGCGGATTGGCGTCACTTGTTGCGGCTGATAATGTGGCCGCTATGCTACCTAGCTTTGCTATTTTGAGCCATGCTCAACATCCTACAAACCCACCACCCCAACACCTTTCCATGCTATTTTGAACCATGGAATAGAACCTTTCCATTAGGAGAGAAGTAGCGATATCCTTGTTCAAGGTGACATCCATATGGGCATGGTGATGGGTTGGGTTTGGGTTTAGGCCAACCGGACTAATACATGATCTGCCCAAACCTGCCCTGTGACAGGTTTAGGGCTTGTGATACCAAACCCACCCCATGAGGTACGGGTCGGGTCAGGTTAGATGCTGGTAATATTTATTTTATTTTAAAAGGTAAAAAAATAAATATTGTGAACCTACTACCTCTGAAAGAATGTAACTGCTCAATACCACTCATACTTGTGAAGTTTCATGTATAAAAGTTATTGAGAAATATAAAAATGAAACAAAAAAATGGGGGCATGGTGGGTCAAGCACAACCAAAACCTGAACCCGACTCAGGTTAGAATCTAGAAACACATAATACCCTAGGGATGGCAATGGATCAGGTTGGGTTTCAGTTTAGGCTGTCCCAACCTTGACATGAATGGAACTTCCTTTGCCTTGTACCCGAACCCCCTCATGGCAAGTTTATGGTTTGTGATGCCAAATCGAGTGGATGGGTTGGGTCAGGTCTGGTCAGGTTTGCTAGTAAATTTAACTCATGTATGGTATGAGTTTCAAACACAACATAAAGAATAGCGTATACTACCTGTACTCTACTGTAGACTTGTATTAAAAGATCTATTGAGTAATATATAAGTTAACAAATGGGATGGAGCGGATCAAGTACACCCCAAACCCTAACCTGCCCCAAATTTGACTCGGGTCAAAGTATGAAAACCCATATTTGCCCCAAACTGACCAACTCACTACCAAACCTGCCCCTAATAGGAGCGGGTTGAGGAGGGTCCCGTTTAAACCCGACCCATTGCCATCCCTACCATTCCCTCTCTGAACCTAACCGACTCACTGCCAAACCTGCCCCTAATAGGAGTAGATTGGGCTGGATCCTTGTTTAAACCTGGCCCTTTGCCATGCCTACGTCCATGGATGCCAAACACTTCCTAAATTAAGCATTACAATACTTGTACACTTTCTGGGGATGAGATGGCTTACCAAATGGTCATTAAGGTTGAATAGCTGTGAAAACATCCATATAAGGGAGAGATTATTCAGCTCTTAAGCAAGTCAATCAATTAGTACGCCAGTTTGCAATACATCTTAATACTTGATTTTACCAGCTATGGAGCTTATCACACAATTTGGATGCCCTCTATTGATGTTGTCTTTGGCGATCGAAGGGTGGGTTAACATTAAAGAAAGTTTGATGGGTGAATTATACCTTCTCACGGATCCAATAGACTGATACGAACCGTTTGTCGATCCAATGGTTTGATTATACCGTTCCAATTCTAGATGGAGAAGACGTGTTTTACCAAATCAGCAACATAAGCAAACAGATTAATAGCCTAATCGGGAGATGATGCAACCTAATTAGCATATTATATGGCTAATGTTTGATCTAGGACTCTTGGTGCAGTTCTAGGCTTAGGATGCAAGTGCCAGGGCACAATTAGGATTCCCACTTGGAACAATCACGATGAAGACAATCTCCACGATAAACCCACGCATGGAATTTTTATTAACTACAAAAATTACTAAGATTGCCAATCTCTACAATGTTATATTTATAAGAGAAGAAACTAAAGCTCTAAAGAAGCTTTCCTAATCAAACTAGGAAACCAATTAATAATCCTACCCAAATTAAAAACCTAATTCTAATTACACTCTTTGCTAAAAATAAAACTAATAACAATTAAAATTAGAATTTCATGGGTCCCACGAGTCTTGTTGCAATAACGTGGAATTGCTGCTGCATCAACTCCATCTTGTTAGAATTGAATATTTCAAGCTGGGGAGAAATTGATGCATTCCAAGTGTATCATGGGCCTCAAAGAATAGTCTTGCAATTGGCATGCCTAGCCCATACTGGGCCAGCCCACTAGCCGAAGCCCATATATGATTGAATCATGGGCCTAGCCCATGGTCAACCAGCCATTGGTCAACCAGCCATTGGTACAACCATTTCTTCTTATTATAGCAATTTCTAATGAATTCTCTTAAATCTACATTCCTATTAGTGGCCCATTTATAGTTTTGCAATTGTTAGCTGATTGAGCCTCACCCATGGGAGGCCAGTCCATTAGCTGAAAACAATAGATGAGATGTAGGCCCATGGTCATCCAGCCCCTTCACCCAACCACATTTACTTTGTATAATAATTTCCAATAATTTCTCCTAGACCTACATTATTCTTGGCAAGTTTTCAAGAAAATTTTCTAGATATAGATTCATATGTTAGAAAATCCTAAGAATAATTGTTAGATCTAGCAAGATAGTTAAAGTGACTGCAATCATTAAGAGAGGAAAGAAAATTCATATATATATATATGGAGATGCTCCTATGAGAGCATCTCTCACCTTACTATGAGAGATAGGGTGGGGGCCCTCACATCAATATCCAATGCTAACAACTTAAATGTGAGGGTCCCCCACTCTATCTCTCATAGTAAGGTATCTCTCATAGGAGCGTCTCCCATATGTATGTATATATATATATATATATATATATATGGGGAGTATTCCTGTGCATCCATCCCTCACCATGTTATGGTGAGGGACAACATAGTAGGGTTGACTTTATAACACATCCGAACCGTTCACATACATGGAACCCCCTTGAGTATACTAGACCTATTGAATTTTCACCTATCCAAATGGATTGGACTATTAGATCGAGGGTCAAATTTTTCCTTTAATATAAAGTCATTAAATTTGTGGGCCACAGATGAAGGAGTTGGAGGCATGAGATTGACCCCAAATTTGATACATGGTCTCATCCAAGATGTCTCTTCCCATCCCCCACGAGTCCCATGATCAGTGGGTTCCTAAGTGGGCCCCATTAAGTCTGTCTCTCACCATATGGTGAGAAAGGATGCATAGGAATATCCCATATATATATATATAAATGCTCCTATACAAGCTTCTCTTACGGTTTTATGGTACAAGCCATCTAGTGGGGCCCACTAGAGACCCGACAAATCATGAAACAAGGGGGATCAAAAGATCCAAGTGGGGCCAACCTAGATATCAAATTTGAAGTCAATCTAACACATTTAACCCATTCATCTGTGGTCCACAAGTTTAATGACTATAAAACAATAAAATTGACCCTTCATCAAACGGTTCCCCCTATTCGGATCTATCAAAACCTGATGGTACCTGTGTAAATAGGAGTGGGTTTGAATGGTCCACTCAGATGAACCAGTAGTATGCCCCACTAGGTGGCTTGTACTGTAAGACCGTAAGGGAAGCTTGTACACGAGCATTTCTCATATATATATGTATGTATAATATATTATACATACATATATATTTTTATATATATGTATGTATGTATGTATGTATATATATATATATAAATATGTATGTATATGGGGGCATGGGCAAAGCTCTCTTAAGCTCATGCTTAGGATAAAATTCTGTAAGCTTATGCTTGTGGGGCCCACCCTTGATCTGATGTAGAGTAGATGTTTATTTTTAGTAACTTCTTAATTTTATTGTAATTAGGATTAGTATGCTGATTTATTTGGTTTCTTAGTTTGATTAGGGTACTGTCTATTATTAGATTAGGTTTTCTTAGGCCCTAAGTTACTTTGCCTATTTATATTACATTGTAGAGATGATAATCTCAGATTTGGAGTTGAATAAAGATTGGGATTTTCCCTTGGAGAGGTTTTCTTCGTGTTAGAAATCTCTGCGGAGATAATTTGAGGCGTCTTTGACACGTGCTTCGGCATCTACGCAAGCCCTAACCCTAGGGTCTGCATCATGATCCATCCAAATGGACCAAACACACAACCCCTCCTGAAGTGCACATGTTCACCAACTTTCGGTCAGATCCGAATTTATTAGACAGTTGGATTGACTGTGTACCGATCCGAATGGACTGTTGACCATTAAACTTTTAGGGCCCAAATGAAGATGATGGAAATCACGGTTGGGGCTGTTTTTTTGTAGAGAGGAGGGTCCCAGGGAGTCTTTGAAATTCCCCCACCCCCATACCCACGTGGGTCCCACCACATATTTGAACTTACCTTATCCTAAGCTTAAGCTTTAGGAGAGCCTTGCCCTATATGGGCCCTATATATATGTATGTATAAAGGGTGTGATTGACATTATCATCTCATGGAGAGGAAAGCAAATCCTATTTAGGATCTCTGAGAGGCAATTGTCATCTCATCCCTTGTATATTTTATACTTTTTTAATGGCGTCCCATGTATACTTCATTTTGTTCTCTCATTTATGCATTCGTAGAAAATTTACTGAAGGAAAGTTCTGACCATTGGTCGAAGGACCCTTACATTGTTGTTGGCTTTCTTAAGTGTTGCAAATAGAGGACCCTGTCCCTTAGAAAGAGGCATTTGTAAATGGTTTATGGGTGTGAACAGTAGTTTGGGTAGCCATAGGATCCAGTAGGCATTGTTGGTATGTCTGGGTATGGATGTCCACATATCCAAGTTTCTTATGTCTCCAAGGACCAGCTAATTGGCCAAATGTTGACCTTTTGAACAATAGAAGCTTACTAAAGAATTCACAGAAGCAATTCCTCAACATTGATTAATTGATGGGTAATCATGAATAATTGATGGGTAATCGTGAAGTTTTAATCCATGGCGCATAAAAAAGCATGCAAATACTGCAATTATCACTGTAGCCAAAGGGGTCAACTTAAGTTGTTTCAGCCGTACGAGGAGCCAAACATGTAAGAGGCGAATACCCTCCAATTCACTATAACTCACTTGATATCAGTGTTCAAATTGTATCATTTGGTTGGTATGGTCATATTTATTGTTTGCACTTTTCTTCTATTCCAGTCCTAGATATTCTCATTCCAGTACAATTAATTGGCTGGATTTAATGGTTTTCATCTCACTGGACTTTAATATATATATTTTTGTGAGTTGCAACTTTCCCCTTATTAAGCCTTGAATATCTCATACATTCATCTCATTTATGATCCTTAATTACCACCGCCTTCGATGTCCTAAACCATTTTTATAGAGTTCTTCAAAAAATTAAATCTTCACCACCTGGGAATGTGTTCCAATGACATTTTTCTGCTGTAATGACATTTCTCTGTTTGCAATAGAATGTCAATGCCCGCATCACTGCTAGATGAAATGTCAACCTGGGAATGTGTTCCAATGACATTTTTCTTCTGTAATGACATTTCTCTGTTTGCAATAGAATGTCAATGCCCTCATCACTGCTAGATGAAATGTCACTAACTTCTAAATTATGGATTCTTCGAAAAATTAAATCTTCACCACCTGGGAATGTGTTCCAATGACATTTTTCCACGGTAATGACATTTCTCTGTTTGCAATAGAATGTCAATGCCCTCATCACTGCTAGATGAAATGTCACCAACTTCTAAATTCTGGAAGGCATATTCACACTGAAGACATTTCTTTTGGACATGCCACTATCAATCAGTTCTTTCAAATTTCGTGGAGTCAATATCTGGAATCTACACAAGTCAAATTTAGATCATCTTCTATCTTTTTCTTGTTTGGAAATGGTAAATATATTATGCAAGGGTAAAAACTTAAAAATTGGAACATTTCAGTTAAATTTGAAATTACTTGAAAATGTGTTTTCTTTTTGGTAAATATGTGTTCTCTTAAACATGGCATATTTGCTTAGAATTTTTGTACTTTCAGTTGGTTTTCTAAATTAACGTGTCATGTGTCCAGTGGACCTGATGAAGCCTGATACAACGGTCATCCTGCGGAATGCAAAAATTGACATGTTTAAGGGATCCATGAGACTTGCTGTGGACAAATGGGGCCGAGTTGAGGTCACTGATCCTGCTGATTTCACGGTTAAAGAGGACAACAATCTGTCACTCGTGGAATACGAACTGGTGAATGTTGTAGAAGAGTGATGTGGACAACGACATCTACCTGAACCAAAAAAACTGTTTTGAGGTTTCAAAGTGGTATTTATGTTTTCTGGATAAGAGATCTGCGGTTACAATCATGAAGCTACCAAGAGGAGTTCATCAAACCTTTCACAATGCTCAAGAGCAGCCCTTAGAGCCTTCTGGTGAGTGGGCTGCAGTCTACCCCACAGATAGCAGTTGCACCATATTATCAGCTACCAGTAGAACTTGCTTGGATTGTTTAAGATCGTATCTGATGCTTTTGGTTGTTTCATCTAGATAGAAAATGACTCAGCTATTGCTCTTGAATTTATGGCTATATTATCATGAAAGACAGTTCTACTTATGCTCCTCTGTCGATTCCTCACTGCCTTGGTAATCATCTCACAATTTGGTTTGTTTCTCACCCACATTTTCTTATTTTAGATTATATATATATATATATATATATACACACACACACACAACTGATCCTGTTCTAAAATAGAGATCTGATTGGATCTTCAGAACTTGGTTCCCCTGTAACTGGTTTATTTTTGGCGAGTTGGGTCAGTGGTACAGGCTGTGTTAACCACTCTGCCCAGGATTCGATCCCTGGGAGGCTGTTTGAGATGACGCCCCCTAACCACTGGGGTTGGTGTCTTGTGTTTCTCTCTCCTGCATGCAATTTACCTGTTATTTTTGCTGTGCAACACCGTTTGTGTAAATGGTTCCACGGAAGAACTATCACAGGCAGCTCAGGTTACTCCACATGCATGAATCCTCAGTAAATTTGGAAGATCTAATGAGCCTATGGCTAGGGAGATTAAATTGATAAAACCATTGTATGACATTTTAAATCTTGGAAATTGTTTAAAAATAAGTGGCTGTTTTGGTCCAAGCGTCTCCGATGTTCTTGTCCCAAAACCGTCTATTGTGTGCTGATTCATCTCTTCTGATGAATCAGTCATACTGGCATGAACTTTTAAAATCATTGAAAAAATGTACAATGTTGAATTTTCTCACTAAAAATTGTGAAAAAAGATGGTGCACCTGTAGCTGAGATTTAGTTTGGTAAGAGATGAATTTTTGGAGATTATTAATTAATTATAAGGCGTTTACCAATGAAAGAAAAAACACAAAAAAAGGATAGGGAAAAAAATAGAGATGATGTCTGTTACGATTAAAGCCCGATAAGTAATAGCATTTTAATTACATGATATTAAGAGAAATGTAGTTCTGTGTCCGTCTTCTTCTTCGGCCGTGCACAAACAAGGCCAAAGAGAAAAAAATGAGAAGTCGAGGAAAGGCTCAAAAGTAAATATTTGTGCTTGATTCTTAATTGAGAATTTGACATTGACAAGGATTTGTGTCCAATTAACTTAAACAAAGGAGTGAAAAACTTGTTCTCCTACTCAAATTAACTAAACTGTCTTGTGGGAACACCTTAAGCAATCAATAACTAACAAAGATGAACTGGGTTACCAAAAAAAAAAAAGATGAACTACATTTGTAGATAAATTCAACTCTACTGGACCGTACTCATCTCTTGATCATCCATGATGCTTGAATTTAATGATTGCTGCTTTTTAAATTTTTTTTTTTCGTACAGTGTAACAAAACTTGTGAAGATAATTACCCACTCAAGGAAAGGAACGATCCATTCCATTTGGGCATCCCAATTTTCTCGAATCAGGGGGCAACACCCCTCATCCACCCCCCTCGTGTGTCGCCCCCTAATTCCTCCAAAAAGGGTCCCCTGTTAGGGGGATCCGGACTCAATTTTCTCACTTAACTTCAATGATTTTAGACATCCACCCCCTCGCGTGTCACCCCCTAATTCCACCAAAAAGGGTCCCCCTGTTCAGGGGATCCGGACTCAATTTTCTCACTTAAATTTAATGATTTTAGACGTCCTCCTCCATCCAACAGTAACAGTTTGGTGACTCTCACAATTCACGGGGACACTCGGTGGTGGATTGAGCAGCAGGGGTACCATGTGCTCAAAAAGAAGACGAGGAAGTCAACAGGAATCTCTCACACAATGTGACTTACAGTTTTGTTCGGTAGAGGGCAAAGCTACAATAAAGTGGCTTGTGCCATATGCACATGAGTCAAGTGAGGTGAAGCGTGGTTCCCAAGGGACAACTGGTATAAATGGCAGGCAACAATTTAGGCTGTTAAAAACGGATCTCCAGGGCAACTAGGGGGTGCCACAGGGAAAAATGATTTTTTTTAAGGAGCTATTGCTCCCGTGTCAACTCAGAAACACCTGTGGCTGTACCCCTACCCTAACAACAAAGATTCTTCCATTCCTCATGTGAGATTGTGAGAATTGGGTGTCTCCAGCATCAATAAATTCTTTAGCGGCCACTTTCAGAGGCTAGCTTGTCAAACCTACCCAAGTTGCATAGTCGCCATTACAGTAGTACAAGGCATGTAATGGGAGAACGTTACGGCCCGCATGACCGACAAGGTAGTTGTTGAGGATTGTGGAGCGTGCTCCACACGTGGGGGAATATATTCTGCTGCCTCTAAGTAACGTCTCAAGTTTTTAGGAGAAATGATTATCTAAGAAAATTTAATAGTTGTTTTGCGAGAAAAACTAAGTTTTTAAATTTATACTTTCAAGAACTAGTAATGAGTTGTTTTATATGGTAATTGAACCTAATACCTAATTGATTAACTTGAGTTTATTTAAAAACTCATAAAGAAGGGGGGAAAAAAACCTCTATTACCCAGGGGCGGACTTAGGATTTCATCTTGGAGCGGGGGGCAAACTTAAATAAATATTTTTTTAACAAACCAAGATAGCTAATTTTTTTATATTTTTTTTCTGGATATATCTCCAAGTTCAAGCATGATAAATATATTAAAATCAAAGACTAAATTTCACATTAAAAATAAAATAAGGATCTAATTGACATAAATAATTGTATTTTAGTACATTCCTCAATTAGGGTTTTGGCTTTGGAAGACGTCAGACGAGGAGTCGAGTAGATGAAGCGCCGATTTGTACTTTTTTAACTTTGTACAAACAATTAAGGGGGGCCACTTTTTATAAAATTAATATATAAACTAATTAAAGCATATATATTATGGGAAATAAAGATTTGAGAGGGGGGGCCCTACACCTAGGCCGCCCCTTCTATCACCTGTCTGAAAAAAAAAATGAAGGCCTTTGGACTGTGCATTCAAGTCTACCACTCATTTCACTTTATCTTATAGCTAGTAGCTTTAAAGCCCTAGGAAGTTTTACCATGCATGTATCTTTTTCTTTTTCTTCTTCTTCTGATTTTTTTTTCCTACTCTCGTCCAAGATTTGAAGGCCTTTGGATGGATCATGCAAACCCTGGCATCATTTGATTTTCATCTAACGACTATTATTTGGAAAGCTTTGAAACTATTAAAAATGTAGCTTAATTTTTTTTTCAATAAGGTAGGTCATTACATACCTATTAAACCACTAACTCCGAATAATTGTGATGCTTGTAGGTGGTCTCATTGGCATGGCCAGAACTAGAGGGTAGGGGCATGGAAAACCCGCTTACTTATTTAGAGCAAATCTTGTTGACTTTTTAGCCCCCAAGAACTTCTCTTTTCTTTTTTTTTTCTTTTTTTTATATTATTATTATTATTTTTATAATGCCCCCCCGCCCCACAAGGCAGCTCATAGGCCATGCCACTCCATACTCTATGTATATACAGTGTATGTTATGAAATGGTGATGGTGGGGTTGTTGGTGATGATGATGTGGTGTTATTTATAATGATGATAATGATGGTGGTGGAATTTTCATTAATAATTGAATAAAGTAGAAAATGTAAATTCGAGATTTTAATTTTGAAGTCGGGCCTCATAACTTATTCAAAACAATAAATGATATAGCTTTTTTAGGAGTGATAAATTTAATAATGAACACTACTTTGATAAATGATATTAAAATATTATTATCTTGAAACTTTTTTTTTTTTACATATATTATAATTTGCAGCTTCTATTAGACAACTCGATCTAAAATCTCTTTCATCATTCAAAATATGTCAAACAACAAAAATACTATAATATTTTAATATTAGACTATACTATTATGTACTAATTTATTTTAGCAATAGTTAAATTTATAAGGAAGCTCAGTCCTTTCCTTAAGCTTAACTGTAAGTAGAAAATTGGCAATGGATCTTCTATCAATTTGTGGTATGACAAGTGGTTGGAGGACACTGCTATTGTAGAAAAGTTTCCTCACCTCTACTTCCTTCCTACGGCTAGAGTCTCTCACATCATCGCTGAAAATAATTGGAATTTTCCCTCAAGAATCTCTTGTTGAAGTAGCAAGTTTCCTTTCTAAAGCTAGGACAATCCAAATTAATGCATTTGTTCCTGATACTATCATGTGGTCCTTCCCACCATTGCCGTGCTTTCTTTGATAGGTGCTTGGGATATAGTCCGTTCTAGATCAGATATCAACCCTTGGGTGCACCTAATTTGGAATTCCCTAATGAATCCTAGACTCTCTTGCTTCTCTTGGAGGGACTTATATAGAAGAACCCCAATCGATGACTGAGCACGAATAATTGGTGTCAACCTATCTTCTATTTGCTCTCTTTGCAACTCGGATGGTGATTCTATTTGTCACTTTTTTTTCTCATGCCCCTATGCTATAGAGCTCTGGTCGTGGATTCTCAAGTTGCAATTCAACTCGTTTCACCCCACCTTATGGTTTTCTCTATCCTCTGGTTGTGATAAGCTCGCCAAATAAGGAAAGAGAGTAGTTTTCTTCTCCACCATTTATGTCATTTGGAAAATCAGGAATGAAGTTAGATTCTCGAACAAACTTCCTACTCAACAAGTATTTAGAAGGCTTTTTTGGATCCAGCTAAATTCAGCCCTACAGCATCTGAAAAGTCTTTTCATGGTCATCCTCTTTCCTCTATCATTTATTTTTTGAGAGATGCTCTTTTGTAATTTTTCTTACCTTCTCTTAGGGCTTGTTTGGCATCTCTACTCTTTTATTTATAGATCCATCTAAAATAGGGTAATTAAAAAAAGAGCCATAAAAAAAAGAGGCTAGAATAAAAAAAACGCATTTGGTAACGCATGAAACTATTTTAAATACATTACCTCCATATTTTAAGACCCAAAAGCTCTATTTCTCATCTGCCCACTTTTGGAGCATTTGGATTTTAGAGGATTTGCCTCTAAATGTCTAAAGCGGACAGAGTCTAAAATCTTATGCCAAACGCTCTAATTGTTCAAACCTCTATTTGATTTAGACATTTAGAGAAATAGAGGCATAAAATAGATATGCCAAACATGAGCTTACTCTTCTTCATTTTGGCTCCTCTTAAAGCCTGTTGAGAGTGGAGCTCTTTTTTCCGTTCCTTCTGTATTTTTGGGAAGCTGATATTCAGCTATTTCTTTCTCTTTTTTCTCAATACAATTTGCCTTTCAAGAAAAAAAAAGAAAACTTAAAAATCATTTGTTTTGTAGACATCCAAATGGGCCCTTAGATTGAGTCGTTCTCATTGTCAACCTTCGTAGCAGGGATGGCAATGAGTCAGATCAAGTTCATGCCTACTCCAACTTGACTCAAACTCAACCTGACCCGTGGTGGGCTTAATTTTTATAATACCAAACATCTGTGAGTTTAATCCGGTCGAGTTGGGCCTGATGTTGTTGACCTTTGAAAGTGAAAAATTAGTTCTCTCTGTGATGTGTAGAGGAAGGTTCTTGAACCTATAACTTTATGATCAAGTAGAGTGCCTTACACTTGAGTTCAACGGAAATAGTAAAAATATTGTACAATATTTTTATATATAAAGTATAAATTGGGGCGGAATAGGTCAACAATCAACCACACTTAAAACCCCAATTTGAGTCGGTTTAAAGTGTAAAAAGTAATTATATTGACTCTAATCCCGACAGACCCGTTACCCAACCTGCCTATCAGATTTAGGGTCTCAGGTCCATTACCATCCCATTGCCATCCCATTGCCACCCGTGCTTCCTGAAAGGAGCGTGAGAAGTTGGTCCATAGTCTTGCTGGAGTACGTTCGGCATGTGAACGTATATAAGGTTCGTTATAATTTCATGAGACTTCTTGTTGGCAATCAAGCCGCACCTTATGACCATGGCTAATGTGATTTGATGGGACTGGAATTGGATGAAGAATTCAATGATATAGTCATAATTGTGTCCACCGTCCTTATTTTTTTCCTATACTTTTGCTAAACAGTGCTTAATATGAGGTGGGCCTGACTTCAGTTGAAGTATTTTTTTTTTTTAGCATACACGAAATTAGGGGCATATATATATATATATATATATATATGGTCATGGCTCTCTTAAGCTGAAGCTTATATTATTCTAAGGTGGAATAGTGTTGGTCCCACAAATCAAAATTGATTATATCTATTTTTTACATGATGAAACTGGAAAATCCAATTCTGATTGGATTTTTCTTGATTTTAAAGACGATCATCATGCAAAAAACAATGATAATGTACTTTGATTTGTGGGATCAATACTGTTTTAGTTTAGGATAAGGTAAGCTTCAGCTTAGGGAAGTTGGATCTCAGGGAGTCCTTGAAATCCTCCTAACCCCCATCCCCATATAGGTTCTTAGGTGGGCCTCACCACACACTTGAGCTTATCTTATCCTAAGTTTGAGCTTAGGAGAGCTAACCCCATATATATATATATATTGGGTAAGGAAAAGTCCATTCGACCCGACCTGGGGGACCGAATTCAAGACAGCATGTGATCCAACGACCCTCCTGGGGGACCGGGCCTGAATTCGGTCCCCTAGTCGAACGGGATAGCAAGACTGATTGGGTAAAGAAGCTGGGGGGGTATATTAGATTTGAGCATTTTGGATTTTATGATGGCCCTGCCCTGATTATGGATTTCTAGGTTTGAGCAGCTTGGATTTCATAAAGTGGGATCCAATAATTGATTTGGAGGTCAGATATATGAGAAGATGAGATGTAGTACTCTTCAAATGAATCTTACTAGGGTTGTATATGAGCGATTCAGATCGGTTTAACACTAAAACCAACAACCAAACCAAACCTGTCGGTTTTTTAATTTACCGATTCGATCCGACTGATGGAGAGGGCTTAAACCGAACCAAACGGTTCGGTTCAGTCAGTTAAACTGTTGTTTTTTTATTTTATTTTTTGAAAATTAGACATTGAAAATCTCAAAATGATGATGCCCCATCCTTTGCATTTATTCCAATGTCTAGTGCAAACATAAGAATCTAACATTCCATATAGGACTAAACACATATAAAAAATAATTCTACTCCAAAAAGAGAGTTTGAACTAAATGCAAGCGCAAAAAAAAGAAAAAAAAAAAGAAAAGAGCTTGCAGTGAAACATTTATTCCATATGATACCATTTGAAATTACAATAGAATAATAGTTCACTTCAAGAAAAGTACACACAAACGGAATCTGTATTAGAACCCACTGTATTTTTCAGAAAGAAGGTTTCTTAACATATTGGTTAAGTGAGATCAAAACCAACCATCAAAAGGCTAGGCTCTACTGGCTTTTCTAGCATTCTCAAGAGTGCAACATTCTGATAAAAACTTCATTGAAACGAGGTAGGAATTATGATGGAAGGAAAACACCCTGTACAGTAATCCATCCATTTGCAATGAAGTATCAAAAAACATTTGAGAGATTATAGGAGATGCACTAAGGCAACTTTGACAGTTGAGTTCATGTGAGAACGGAGGAGCGGAATGTAACTTTGAAAGTAGTCAAAATCGAAACTCTAAGGGCATGTTTGTGTAACACTTTTCCGCGGAAAAGTTCACGGTTTTCCGCGGAAAACCCATTTTTCCGGCGTTTGGTGCGGAACAATTCCGCGGAAATGTTTTCCTGCCTCGTCAGCATTTTCCTTGATAATTGTGGAAATGAGTTTCCTATGGGGGGGTATGGGAAATGGTTTTCCTCGGAAAACTTCTCCATCTTTTCCTCACTTTTGTCCATTTCAACCCAAAAACCCTATAACTCTTTCATTTTTTTTTTCTTTATATAAATTATTATTTAATGTTAAATAAATAATATACATGTTGTGTTATTTTCTTCAAAAAATTATATCACCAAATAAGAAATTTTGATTTTCTATAAGGAATCCACAGCCGCACCAAACAACATCTGCACCAATTCAATGAGGAAACTCTTTTTGCACAAAACATGGATTTCTAAATTCTACGGAAATCCTTTTCCGAGGTTTTCATTTCTATGGAAAATGCTGACGTGGCAATTTCCTCTTTCCACGGAAAGGGTGTGTACACAAACGTGCCCTAAGGCTCAAATAGTAAAAAAAAGCAACACTTAAGTCACTACATATAGTCGGTCCGGTTTAAACGGTTAACCGTGGGCTCAAACCGATAATCGACCGATATAAGCGGTTTTTATGATTTTCAAACCTTTCTACTATAAACCGATCTGAACCACCTGGTTCGGTCGGTTCGATTTGATTTTACGGTAATACTAGATTTTTTTTATGCAGCATTAAAACTTACCCAAACTTTCACAAATTTTCCTTTTATGTTATTAAAGTCACGATCAACAGGAATCCTGCGATTAGACCGGCCATGGTCATTCTGCTTCTTACTGTTCTGAAATAATTTTATTGTCATTCTTTCCTCCTAAATGAAAACCAATCACATGTATACACAGTTGCCACCGGCATCACTAAAAGGAAATCAAATTATGACAGCGATGGACTCCACAAATGATGCTTACCGATAATTTTTTTTTTTTTTTGAAATGTAAGATATCAAGAGGGGCAATATTCTTCAACCAGCAAATTGCATTATGCAAATATGCAATCCGCTCGTGAAGCCTATTTGAATGCATTCTTATCATTTTGTATAGGATGGATGGAAAGATACCATCTCCGTCATCTTATGGATAAGATTATTAAAAGGTACTATCTCGAATGGATTATGTATGGAAAGGTAGCATCTCCATTGCGGTATCAACTCTATTAAATTATCCTAGCCATTAGTTTAACAACATTAAAAATCTGTTGGTTTATTAACCACGTTTTTTTTTTTTTTTTTTTTTTTCAAATTTGACTCATGAGTGAATAATGGTTTGATGAGCATAAAAATTGGTGTGATGCTAGATTTTATTTATTATTTATTAGAGGTGGGGCCGGGGGTTGTTTCTCTTTGAAGTCAGTCAAATTATGATGGATTTTGTCCGAAGTCAATCAAATTTCTACAGTCAGGTCGGCATGTGCGATTGGGACTCGGAGTTGCTAATGAGGGACTCCCTGAGTCGCCTAGAAAGTGGCCACCTAACCCTCCTTTTTACATCAAGCTTACTGTACCATCTTGGGACTGTTCAAATAATTTTGATTGCAACGTACTTGCGATAGATATAGAAAAAGGAAAAGGGGCATTTTGTGTGAGGTTGTATGGTTGAATAAAAGTAATAAATCTACTAAATCGGGCTCCTCCATTATCCATGTTCTATGTGAATAGAAGTATATCTATTATTGTAGGTCTATTGTGATTAAAAATATTATTTGGGTGTAACAAGGTTTTGGGGCTGATATTATAAATAGAGATTGAGAGTATCTATGATGTACACCTCTTCTGATTGCATAATAAATTCTCCCGTCTTTCAAGTGAACGTAGGTAAAAAGCTGAACCATGTAAATCTTTTTGTTCTCTTGTAGATTCAATTTCTTCTCGCACGCCCTAGACCACAACGTTTTGTAAAAAAATAAACTTCTTTTACAAAAAGAACACATCTGATTTTCCACATTTCCGGGTCTCCTCATGAGTCTCTACAGTGGGCCACCTATTTTGAAGTTAGAAGTACTCAAAAGTAATGCCTCTCTTGAATGTGATGAACGCGTCAAGCGCCTCACAATATTTATCAATTACAATGCTCATCATCGTCATCGTCATAGTCCAACCTTACCTTAACTATTTTGAGTTAGGCTACATATTTGTTATTTCTCCAGTTGTATCAACTCCTGGGATACGTTGCACTTCAAGAGGTATGTTATAATGCCACGCTCACGGGCACGATATCAAATGCTGTATAAAACATTAAGTTGTGCGCCTATTCCATCACTAATTAATTTTGAAATGAATGGTAGCTTAGTGGGTGGATAAGATCTTCCATATTTGTTACTATTTTCCTCCGCTCGTTCTCTTTCGTCCTCTTTCGTATGCATAGAATTTTTTTACATGGATACTAAAATAATGTGCATTTTCCTTGTTCTATGTCTGCTGCAAGTACCTCGCACTTACAAGTTGGCTGAACAGTCCCAAAGATGGTGAAGTAAGGTTGACGTGGCAAGGAGGGTTCTCTGACTCAGGGAATTGAATGCCTCGGTTAGCAACTCAGACAGCTCCTCACTTGGAGATATTTCTCTCGGGGTATGGAGAGTGAGATGGCATTGGATTCTTGTATTGATGAAGGAACTCAGGAAGTAGAACGAGATTGACCCACTTATGCAGGGAACTCGTTTGTTTGTTTGTTACTCGGAATCTGCATGCCTCTTTCCGCGCTCCTTCTCTGAAGTTGCAGCACACATCGCAAGCAGCCGATATTTCATCTAAACTACACATGACTGTCACGGTCTACATTCAATGAATTTGCGCAATGGCCACGTCTTTAATCCTGATTAAGACCATGTGCTCGGTTGCATCATTGCTCGGCAGGAAGCAAGACTGGGTTTTTTCGGCTTGACCCAAATGAATGCATATTGTTCAACTACATTGAACTTGACTCTTCTAATGGACCATAACACCAACAGCAGTGGACCAATGAATAAAAGCCAAAGAATGGATATGGCACACGATATTCCACTTCGATCTATCCTCTTTGTGGTCCATTAGCTAGTGATCTGCTCACCTAATAAGGGTCCCACTTCAAGAAGGCCTTGCTCATTTGAGGATGGGCCATAGAGAAAGTGGGTCCTACTGTATAACAGACACCAGGGCCCAACTCTAGTATGACATATTCAAAAAATCTGAAGCCAGAAACGGTGAAATGAGAAGTTCATCTGAGGCCACGTCTCTCTCTCTCTCTCTAGTACATTGAGAACACAGAAGACTAAGTAAACATCAGGCACCAAGAACAAAACCAACATAATTATCACACCGTGTCTATCGGGGAAAGAGGGTGTATATATTTGCTATTGCTGACGTTAGTGCTAATGGGTTTGATCTGAAAGGAAACCAAGGAAAGTTTTTATTCCACCGGCCATTTAATAGCATTACATAGATAGTAAGCATTACATACTCTTATGATGTCATGCATGACTCCCGGATCATGATGATGTTTTGTCATTAGAAAGAAAAATAAAAGGAAGCAGTCAATATGATCATGTTGCAAACTTGATCTGGATTGTGAGTAACTAATATTTTCATTTGCGGGTATCCCATTGAATGATCTGGGTCTCATCTTTTTATCCTGGCGAGAACAGGATTCAGGGGTAGCAATGGGCCCAGTGGGTGCGGCGTTCAAAATGTTAATCCATACTCAATATAGAAGTTTAAAGGGTCAACATGAACCCAATAATTATCAGGCTGGGTTCAAGTTGGGTTTGCAAGTGATATGCTATTAGTTGAATAGACTCAACCTGAACCCAACCCATTTGCTGAAAGGGTCTGAAATTAAGGTTGATAAAAATGGGGTCACCCTGGACCCTGAATTATATGGGTCGGTCCTGATTGCTACTCAACAGGATTGTTTTGATCCAATGGTGAAAATCATCCAATTTGAGTTAATCAAGATGCTTTAGTGAAACAGTTGAAGGTGATGAGAAGTGGGACAGGCCACAATTACCATGTTTTTAAAAGGGATCTCTGCCCTCCCCTCCTCCATAACCTAATTTTCAAGAAAGATCATCCCTGGCTGTGCTGGGCCGGGCATGGATGGTTCACATTCTTGGGCCAATATAGAGCCAACAACTTATTACCACTACGGTCCAAAAAAAAAAAAAAAACACCCCCTTGTTCCCAGTATGGGTGGCAATGGGTGATCAGGTCTGGTTGAACAAGGGGGGATGAATATGTAACGCTGAACTGGAACGTAACCCATTAATTGATAGGGTTGAAAATTTGAACCGTTCAATAGGTCAACTTGAACCCTTAATTACCGGGTCAGGTCCGGTAGGGTTGGTGGGTCAGTGAGGTTATTATTATATTTAGGTGAGTGGTACAATTGAGATGAGACACCTTCTGGGGTGAGTCATTCTAAAAAAATGACTACAAATTTGTTTGCTTATGAGTTCGATACTTATATACACATCGGATTAGTGTCCCATATGTATGTTCACATTATTGTACGTAAATAGAAGGAAGTAGGCATATATTCTTAGCAAAAAGTCTGGTTACAGGATGTTTTGGGTGGACCCACATGCATGTTCACTGTAGCCCACACAACTCTGACTTGATTCCTGTCCTATAATCAAAGTGGGTGGCTCTCCTAGTCTCCCTAGTCCTTATTACCTTGGATTTCTCCTCACTTCATCGCCCTGTGGGGATTTTACAGTCATTATTGCTTTCCTTTCATGCATTTGGGTGGGGCTAAACTTAGCTCGACTTTTCTAGACCTTTTTTTACACTAATAATAGAAAGGGAGAAAATGTATTGTATTTAAATAGATATAAAATTCCCACCATGTCTATGCTCAAATCTCCTGCCCAATCAAATGGTCGTCCCACTGCCTCTCCCAAGTTTAGTTGATCATCGTCGAAGCTTCCAAAAATAACATATTCTTTAATCCTGGTATTTGTATGGCCTGAAATAGAGATCTGGGTGAGCACCCAATTACCCAATTTGGGTACACAAAGAGGTTCTATTTGGATCTAAGGAATTTGGTTGTCCTGCACTTACTTTAACTTTAAAAATAATTCCCTATAGTTGATCATGAGCTCATGGCAAAGAAGAAAAACTACCACTTAAATGTAATTCAAGCTATCCAAACATATGAACTTTAAAACCTGATTTAGGTATGAACTAAAGATGAAAGCGTGCCCAAGGGTGATTTGATCATCTTCGAATTTGTATATATATGTTCAGATTTGGTGATTTAGGGTTTAGAGTTCGGATTAGAATTTGAAAATTTAGGGTTTGAAATTAGGATTTGGAGATTAATAATTCAAATTTAGGTATAGAGTGATTGAGATTATACTACATCTGGAGAGGGAGGGAGACCTCAGTGGAATAAAATGTCAAAGCAAAAAATTGGTGTTTTCAATTCTATGACATGGGGCGATCCTCAAATTTAGATGTGGGCGAGTATTTATTAAATATGTGGGGCATGGTCGGGCCCATTTAAATCTCTAAGTAATCTCAAGATCCGCCCCAGGTCATAACTGTATGGGTCGGTCCCTAGGTGGGGTTCATATGAACTGTACGCATCTAAGCAATCTGTGATTGATTGAACTCGCCTAAAAGCGGATGATCAGTGTGTTTTGTTTGTTTGGGAAGTGGGTGGTTTGTAAATCGCTATTGAGGCCCATGGAGTAACAGTGGAAAACCCAATCCTCTCAAAGTTGAGAATATAAATAGAAGAAGCATAGGTGGGAATGTCTTACTCTTACCATGGACCATGGTTTTATAAAATCAGATCACGACTACTATTTTAGTCTTCTTTCATCCTTTTTAGAAAATAAAAAAGAATTAAGACAGCATTCTAAAGTAGGTGGGGAAAATTTGTGGATCTTTATGTGTAATTTCTTTCAAAGTGATTTTTTTTCTAGCAAAAGCGTCCAACCTTATTATAAACAAACTATTATGCCGCGTTGGTGAAGTCCCCGCCTCCCCCACCAACCCGGTAAATATTTGGAAGTAAACAAAATACCATGATACCAGTGAAGGACCAAGGATTTTCATTTGGGTGGGGCGAACGACGACTATAATATTAAATTCGTCATTATTTTGTCGTTTGAGAGAGCAGGGGTGGGTTTAATTCTAATTAGTGCATGGGTTTTTTAACTATGTTTTTGGCTCGCATGTTTTACATTTTTTTTCAGGTTTACCATAGGATTTAGGTATTAAGATTTGGGAAAAGAAGAATGTGGTTGGGGTTTTGGGATTAGGGATCGGGGTTTTCGGATTTAGGAGTCTAGGATTGGATTTAGTTTTTGTATGTATGTGTGTGAGAGAGGAAGATGGAGGAAGAAATAACCAGCTGTTGCACCAATGTTGGAGACAGAGGTTGCTGCCGGATGGAAAGAAAGATAGCATAAGGGAGTTAAGTTTCGTTGCAAGAGGTGGGGCGGCAGGTTTTTAAAATATAGGAGTGAAATGTGAATAGGCTGAATGGACTTAAGATTTTGGCCTTTTCCCCTACGCACTAGGTGCCCAATAGGTGGGTCCGCCGGTGCATGATGCAATATATAGACTCCGTTTATAGGTTTTGGCCAATATTAACACCATAATTAAAAAGGAGACCCACCATTCTCCAAAAAAAAAAAAAAAAAAAAGGATAAAAGAAAGAAAGAACAAGATAAAGAATGAACCACTGTCGGTGGGAGTGCGGCAGCGAAGTCAGTCAATCAGCCGAAAGGGCTGCCTCTGGCTCTCTCGGTCACGTCCATTTCTTTCAGAGACCCCCAATCTTCTATAAATAACCGCAGGCCCGAAAACCCAGAATCCCAATCAGAGAAAACACAACTCCAGCTAAAGCAGCTTTTCAAGGAGATAACCCTTTTCTTCTTTCCTCAAGTCTCTCTGTGTCAAAAGAAAAGAAAAAAAAAAAAAAAAAAAGAAGAAGAAGAAGAAGAAGAAGAGAAGGAAACATGAAGAGCTCTCAATCTTCTTCATCCAAGCTTGAACGCAAGACTATAGAGAAAAATAGGAGAATCAACATGAAAAGCCTTTGCTTTAAGCTTGCTTCTCTTGTACCATCTCACTTCTCAAAGGTATGTCATATACTTCAAAGAAGAAAAGAAAAATGTACGTTCTGATATTGTGCATGGACCCAAATAATCAACAAAAATACTGCATACTTTGGATAGGAATTTGCTTCTTTTAGAAAGTAGATTTATTATTTTACATACTAAAAACTTTTCCCTTTCTCAAGAGGGATTTTTGGGCTGCCATCTGTAGCCTTGAAAATTCTCTTAAAATCTCAGTGTTCATTTTAGGCAATATTGGCTTCTAAGGGAGAAATCATTGAATTGTTCATCTTCAAAATATGTTAAGATATAGATAGTTCTCTAATTATACCCGGTTCTTCAATACTCTCAACAATTTTTTTTCTCTTATAACATAAAACCCTCCTTGTCAATCATTTCATTGTAAGGTAAGGTTGGTCTCATAACATAATCCTCTCTTATGGTCAATCCTCAACTCATAAAACCCAAACTATCAAAGGTGAGCTTTTCCATAACTTCATTAATCTTTGGAAGACTATATATATATATATATATATATATATATATATATATATATATATATATATTTCACTCGAACAGGAATCGAACCCTTGTTTGGTTGATCCTGCTTAAAATGCTTAATCAAATTTTTTTCTTTTTTTGGAAAAATCCAAAATGCTTGATGTGTACGTGAATAATTTCAAGATATGGGAGGACAAGAATTAGAGTGAAATGGGGAGTCCTCTCGATTGCGATTTTGACCTCCAATTGAATCAACCCCATGATAGATTGATTATGCTGAAAACACTCTTAATCACTTCCAGTAGCTATTCTTAAATGTATAAATAAGACTGAACTTTTTTATTTGACTACTTTTATCTCCTCAATACTTTTGGATGTATGAAAACAAGTGAAGCAAGTGATAGAGGGAGGTTTTGACAGTGAGAACTCATACTTTTTGCCACCTTGGTCGGCAAGGAAATGTCTCTCTCGTAAGAATCAGGAATCTCTGATCATGTTCCTTTGGTAAAAGATAGAGGAAGTTTTGAGTGTTGGTGGTTTAAGAGGCTCCACTGAGCACCTTAAAGGTTACCTAGGCTTTTGGGTGTATTCAGATGGGTTCATAGTCTCTCCTCGATCTAGGTCACTAAAACAAAAAAAAGGTAAGAGGAAGTTTGAAGAAAGAATCAATTGGGACACTGGAAAAAAAAGCAAGGGGCATCTCACACTCTAGGTCTTTCATCAACATATGTTTTCTGATTTGTCAAATTCCACTCTTTGTAATGGATGGATATAGGGGAAAAAATCATATAGATGCTATGATCTCGATCACTAATTGTTTGATTTCTCCCATTGAATTTGAAATGTTGAATGCTTTCTTTTCCTTTTGCTAACAATTCCATATATATTATAATTAGTATAGATTTTTATCAACTGTTTATCTCCCTAATTTATATCTCCATCTTAAACCTCCCTCAAATTAAATTTGTAATTTGTAGAGTTTTAATAACTTTTATCTCTCAGACTTACCTATCCATCTTAGGTGTTCCCACGCAAATCAGGATTTCCCTGCTTCAATTAATCTATCAATGAAAGATAAGAAATCCAAACCACTCATGTGCTTTGGACCTCATAGGAGGACTTGTTTCTACTTTGATGATGGTTTTATTTCTAAAATCACGGTCTTTTTTTTATTTTATTTTGTTGAAATGAATACTCAAATAATACTGAATAATCCTCATCATTAAATATTTTTATAATATCCACTAATTAGTAATCATAGTGAAGCCATATAGAATGAAATGGATTCTCACACTTTGCAACACACACAAGTGGTATATAATATATAATTTCCTTTGCAGCTTTTGTTTTGATTTTCAGTTCCATTGCACTCGGTCATGCTAAATTTATTTATAGTAAAAAAATGGAAAGATTTATAAAAGAAAATCAAATAACGATAACATACGCTAAAATAATCTTAAGTTAATTTTATAAGAAAGAAGTTTGTTTTAAACTGTTACAACGATAGGGATGGTGCACTTAATACTAAATTGGTTGCTTTTATTACCATCATATATTATTTATGGTATGTCTCATATTTTGCTAACTTATTCCACGGAAATATTTTTGGTATGACTTTACTTCTTAATAATGTCTTGAGTAAGAGATAAGATAACAACTAATGTAACTTTATGGTTTCTTTTCTCTCTTTCCTACTAAAAAAGTACATGAAAATCAAAATAGATATTAATGTAACTAATATATATATATTTATTTTACATTTATTTTTTCCCATAAAATCTCATAGAAAACCCAGAGCTTTAATGGTGTGTTTGGCTGTATGGTGAATTGAAGTAAAGTGAGGTGAAACATAGAGCTTTTCCAATATACCTTTATTCTTGGGCTGGGGCTTAGGATGGGCCTTTCTATTAAATTAAAATCAGAAGTATTTATCTTTCTTATTATTTTTTATTTAATAACACCATATGAAGAATGGAGCTGAAACCTTCCATTTTACTTCTTTTATTTACTATCTTGGCATCAACACAATACTAGGCCCTTGCCCTCTTTAATATATAGATACAAATATTTATTGCTATACATTTCCTTACAATCATAGCAGGGCCGGCCCTGAGCAAGGGCAGTAAGAGCCCTTGCCCCGGGCCCGTTTTTCAGGGGGGCATCTTCTCGATGTTGCCAATCCACAACGATTTCCATCCTGTTTATAAAATTAAGGCATCTTCGCAAAATCTATATCTGTATCTCGTCATTCCTGTGGTGTAAATTGTAATTCGCTCCCTCTTTTTCTGAACCTCACCTTCTCCCACATCACTCTCTTTGAGATCTCTCGTCTTGCAGAGGAGTTTTGGAGGTATCTTTTCCCCACGTACTGTCTATTATAGGCAGATTTTTCTGTGCATTCACCTTGCATGGGACGATTAGTGAGAAGTAGCATGTGGAGCCCACTTCTGCACTGATCCAAAGTCCAAACCTCCACCACCAATGTCACTGAATCCTATGAGTTTGCACCAATTTGAATTGATAGAACTATTGGATGGAGGGTCAATTTGAATTGCACCATAAGTGTTCCAATCCCCTTCTAGCTTTATTGCTTCTTATTTAAGACTTTTATATTGTCTTCATATGTTCTTGTTAGCCAAGCCCGGCCGTGAACAGGGGCGGTAAGTGCCCTTGCCAAGGGCCCATTTTTCGGGGAGGGAGGGGGGGTGCCAAAATCCTTCTCCTTCTAGCTTCTACCTTTTATTTTCTTTTCAATCATTTGGTGGGGGCAGGGCTCATCCAATGGATTCCATCGTCCTGGGCATCAATAGACCCATCATCAAATCATCTGAGAGTGCTTATTGCATCACTGATTTGAGCATCCTTCAGTGGGGCTCACCAATGATATTTTATATTTGATGGCTGAAATTCTGAGAGAATCTGGTCGAGCGTTAGGATGATTTGGGGCTTTTTTGTTTATAAACAGATCATTAAGCCTTCAGCCCTTCACCTGTTCTCCTCATCTGTTAGTGGGGCCCACCAATGATTTTTTATTCCCCATATATGATGCTTAAATTCTGGTATGAGTTCTCTTTTTTTTTTTTTTTTTTCAAATAGTTATACTTGGGCATCATCAACCCATTGCCAATTTTTCACATCAGTGGGGCCCACCAATGATATTATCATATATGATGGCTGAAGAGGCCTAACTTTTACTCTTGACCTGGGCCTTGAAAAATTCAGAACCGGCCCTGAATCATAGTAAAAACATCAACATGCGCTTGCTTGCTGTATAGCTGGGTTCTAACAAAATATGATCTTCATATGACTACAACCTCTAAGTGAATATGTAGTGTTCGTTTGTCCAATCCATTCAATCTTGAGCCACTCATTAGATTTGCTATTTTGAGCTACTTATTTACTATTAAACATTTAAAAAAAAATGATCAAGTTCAACCCAAAGGACCAAACGGAGCCTATTTCAACTACCTTCCATGGATGGTAAACAAAAAAAGAGATTCCAAATTAATTACTAAAAAATTCCGAGATGGTAACCCAAAAGGGATTCCACTCATTTTAACTGTTATAATCATCAAAATCAAAATTCCAAGTTCGAGGCTAGTTAAGAAAAGAGAAAAATGAGATCATTTGATTTTGTTTCAACGAATCCATATGATCATGTAACCAAAATAAAAGTCTTCTGTTTATAGGAGAGGTTTATACCATTCAAAAAACTAATAAGAAGAAAAGGGAGGTTGAATAAATCGATGATCTACGGTCGGTGGTACCGCGGCAGCGAAGTTAATCAATCAGCCGAGTGGACTACCTGTCTCTCCGTACACATCTGAAGGTAAAAAAAACAGTGAGAGCAACCCTATGTCCTTTCTCACTCTCTAGCTAGGTCCAAAACCCAGAACCCCAACCCAATAAGAGAAGAACACAACCTCAGTTCCTCTATCAACAAGAAAACCCTTTTCCTCTTTCCTCTAATCCATACGCCTCTGTACGTGTCCTTGGAAAAACTAAGAAGAGAAGAAAAGATGAAGAGCTCTCAATCTTCTTCATCCAAGCTTGAACGCAAGACTCTGGAGAAAAACAGGAGGATGAACATGAAGAGCCTGTGCTTTAAGCTTTCTTTTCTCATCCCATCTGACTTCTCGAAGGTATGTCAGATACTTCAGTAGAAAAGAAGAAAGAAATTGTACTTTTTAGTATTGTGTATGCACCCAAATCATCAACAAAATATTTCCAACTTTGGATGCGATTTTGTTTCTTTTATCCTTTCTCAAGAGGGGATTTTAGGCCACCGTGCATGTGAGTGTTCATTTTATGAGACATCGATTTTTTAGGGTGCTACTTCCTTGAATTCTTCCTCTTCAAAATACGATAAGATAATTCTCTAGTATACCTGCTTCTTCAAAATTACTCTGAACAAATTGTTTTCTCTTATAAAGATAGACCCTCTAGGTAAGATGATCCCCTAGGACTCCTCAATTCTCCTCACCAGCTTATATATATATGGTAGCTCTCCTAAGATTATCCTCTCCATAGCTTCCTTATATGGTCAATCCTCAACTCAAAAAACCATGATTATCAAAGCTGGTCTATATATCATCTATGCATACATAACTTCATTAGTCTTTGGAAAAATATATTAGACGCCAATAAAAATTCCCTGGTTTGATTGATCCGGGCTTATAATACCTAATCAAAGTTGTTTTCAAGAAAATTAAAAATAGTTGATGTGTAGATGAATAATCTCAAGGTAGGCCTACAAAGATTAGAGTGAAATGGGGAGTACTCTTCGGTATTGCAATTTTGACCTCCAATTGGATCAACTCCATGTTAGATCGATTGTTCTTAAAATACTCTCGTCACTTTCAGTTGTATTCGCCTACTTTTGCTATAAAATCATGCTAATCTCTTATTTTACATTTAACTTACATTGTTTTATTACTTTATGCTCTCTCTATCTCAAACCAATGACATGATGAGTTCAACCATATGTTCAAATTAATGATCAAGCTAAGGTATAGATCAACAACTACTTTATTTTTTCTATGCTTTGAACATTAGTATAATAAAATCTTAATTATCATCATAATTTTAAAACAAAACATTTTCTATAAACTATTTATTTAAACTTGCAATAATGTGTTTTTTTTAGAACGGTGTAATCCTCTATTTGTTAATTACAGTTTGTCATGTAGCATCCCCCCAACAGTGAGCTTACAAAATTCTTGCTTTTAGAGAAAATGCTCCTCTGGATTTCAAACATACTAAATCTATATCAGTTGAAATTGATTTTTATTTATATTATACAAATATTTGAATCACTGAAAATAATCAAAATCATTTTAAGTATCTTTTCAATTCCTTCAATTGTTTTGAAAATCCTTTCATTTTTAGCATCTCTTTTTTAATTAGGGCTCGAGCTCGTGAGTCATTACTAGAACGCTACGTCAACTATATTCCTATGACCCACATGCTAAATTGAGAATCCTTCATTCTTAATATGGCTTCCTTAAATGCCACATCAACTCCTATTGGTGCTCAAAAAATTAGAAAATCAATACCCGTCGATATTATATGTAATTGGGTATTTAATCTACATTTTTTTTCGGATTTGTCAAATTCTACACTTTGTATAATGGATGGATATAGAGGAGAAATCCTACAGACAGGTTGATCTTGAGTGCTGATTGTTGTCTGATCTCACCCATGGAATATGGAATTTTGAACGTACATTTTCTTTTAGTTTTTGCTACCAGTTCAATTGCTAGAATGAATTGGATGGATAAGAAAGTTATGTGAGTTTAAACTTATGAACTATATATCTCCATCTTAAATCTCCCTCAATATTTGTAATTCGTGACATTTTATTAATTCTTACCTGTCAGACTTGTTGGATTTGGCTCAAAAAGTCCATTGAACATGGATGAGTGGTTTACATGGGGCCCAAGTCTATTAGGGTTAATCCTTTATATATACTCTCTAGGGTTATTCTTTGTAAGCAATAGAAAGAAAACAAGCATTGAAAACAAGAGAGCATTGTAAGGGGAGAGGTTGTGAATGCAAGATGGAGATCTATTTGGGAAGAGACTAGGCTAAGTGTTAGAGGATTTGAATCCTTGTAATGTATTGCATAATTTCCTGCATCGTGAAATCGAGCGGAAGGCTCATAACCCTGTGGACGCAGGCAATTACTGAACCACGTAAATCGCTTGTGTTTGTGTGCTTGTGATTGACTGTGCGTGATTTTCCCTAATTAACTTCCTAACAAGGCCTGCCATCCATTTTACACCTTCCCTTGCAAATTGAGATTTTATCAAGAAATTTCTGATATGACTTTATTTCTTTATAGTGTCTTAATTAATTAAGAGATAAGATAAGAACTAATCTACCTTAATGGTTTCTTTTCTCTCTTTCCCACGAAAATATTACAAGAAAAATCAAAATATGTGAAAATACATACGGTCAGATTTGTGATATGACCCCTAAATACGGTCAAAATATGTGATTTGTGAAAATCAAAATATGTGAAAATACATACGGTCAGATTTGTGAAAATACATACGGTCTTTTCCAGTCCGGTAGAAAGAGGCTTTACTTCACTCTAGTTTACTAGTATTGCTTTTAAAAAGTTTGGAACTTACAATTGATCGCACCTATACTATTATTTTCGTTCTTACCTCACCACGTGATGTGGTGAAGTGAACCGTGAAACTCAGGTACCCCTCCAAAGATGAGTAATTTGACTACTAATCGGCACGTTATGACCTTGGATAATACTGTATGAAGGCTGGACCATATGATTTGAAGATCCGGGTGCACGTAAATTATTTTATTTGATAAGCCTCACTTCCATTGTGAGTTGTACTTACATCACATTGATCACCCAGGTGGGCAGGTCTAGGGTACTTACATCACATTGATCACCCATGTTTAGGGGTGCATTTTTACGATAAGCGACTGAAGACATCATCTCTCTATGGATTTCCACTAATGCGAAAGAGAGGAATCTTGCATTAAAAATCAAAATCCTCTATAAAGAAGAGAAATAGTTCACGTTTTCTTTCCCATGAAAAAATATTGCACTGATTATGTTCGGGAAAAAAAAAACTATATGAAAAACCAAAATAATTTCTTTTCTTTTACCAATACCTCTTATTGCACAAATATACCCTATGCTTGATCTTTTAAATTTGTGTATTTTAGTTATATACTTAACTGATAATTTGTTGTTTGACCGAGCTCTAATTTGTCTTCAAATTCTGACAAGATAGAGAGAGAGAGAGAGGACATTCGATACAACTGTGTTGATGTTAATAGGGACAATTACTGTATTGAAGGTGTTAAAGCTGACAATAGTCTCATAACAGCCGAAAACATATATTTGTCGTAGAATTGTTCGATCTCTAGGATATCCCAAGCTGCAATATCCTACGTATAGTCCAATTTTTTCTTTTTTTCCTTGACTGTGGGACTACCAAACCACCATCTAAATTGTTGGATAGCTGTATGAGTGTAAAAACTAATATCGCATCAAATTTGAACCGTTAATCTATCATTGTTATCGAGAAATTTGCAAAAAAAAAAAAGCATGCTTCTAATCATTTTATTTTTTCAAATTTCTCGATAACCATGATAGATCAACGGTTCAAATTTGGTGCGATATTAATTCTTACATACTACTATCCAACGGTTTGGTAGTCCCACGGTAAAAAAAAAAAAAATGGACTATTTAAGTCTTCCCACTAGAAATATCCTACAACCTTCGGATATCGCAGCAATAGATCAAAGAGTTATGTGATAAATATATATTTTTCGGCTATTATAAGCTTTTAACACCTTCCATACTGTTAATATCCCATGCTAATAGACTTTATTGGCCGGGCCAGGAAATTGTAGATTGTGCCACGTGATGGAAATGCAGTGTAGGGCTTGGACAGTGACAGGGCATGAAAATCCAGTATCATATGCTGTCAGTATGTACGGGAGTAGGATGAGTTGACCCACTTAGATTCAGAAAGCAGAAGCCATGTCTTTCTTTTCTTTCTTTTCTTTTTGAAGCTCGAAAGAAGCCTGGTCTTTCATCCATGTGACCCATTAGGGTCTTTCCATCTCTTCTTCTCTTTAAATAACCCTAAAAAAAACCTAACCCTAATCAAAGTAAAACATAATCTCCCATCTACAGCAATTCCCCCAGGTGATGCCCATTTCTTCTTTCCTCTGGAGCTCCTTTGAAAGGAAACATTAGCCGTCAATGTCCACCATCCAACCTTGAACGCAAGACTCTAGAGATAAACGGGAATGTGAACATGAAGAGCCTGTGCCTCTCTCATCCCATCTCACTTCTCAAATGTATGCCAGATACTTCAAAAGAGAAAAGAAAAAAATGTAATCTTGGGGACCAAATCATTAACGAAAGGGGTTTTGAAATATTACTCCTTAAATCTTTTTTTCCCAATTTTATGATCAAAACTTAGATAGTGTTACCAGAGTCGCGACTCTATAACTTTTATGCCTTAGATCTCAACTCTAGTCTACATTTTTATAGCTTTTTTTTTTTGCCTCAAGTCCCATGATTTCATGTATTTTATGTAGCATCTTAGGAAAAAAAAAACCTTTCCGAATGATAGAACTTGAGAAATAGTGGTCATTTTTACTTTTCACAAAATGTCAGTTTTTGTGTTATGTAAAAAACGAATTCGCTTACTGGTTGCAGAGAGTGTAAGATAAAAAAAACTGATAAATCCCACGATATTATGAGACTATCCCGTGATATCATAGGATGTGGAACAAAAAAGATTAATTTTTTTTTAACATTGATCATAGTCAATATTATCTAAATTTCAGTAATGAAATTGAAAAAATTGGATTTAAGGAGGACTAATATGTCAAAATCCCTTAATAAGTTAGCTTCTAGCTGGGTTTAGAATCGAGTTAGAGGATTGCGTTTTAATGCACTATAACATGGCTTGGTTGTCCCCGGGACGTGTAGTTACACTGTTGGGACTAGGATACATGAGTGGGTTTACGAGTATTTAAGACTTCTTTCTAACAAAAAAAAATAAAAATAAAATAAAAATAAAAAGCATAACTACTTTATAGACTCCAAATTGGAGGGATAAGATTAAATTGGTGATAATGATGATGATGTTGATGAGAAGTTTAGAGGAGACCTTTTGATATTGTTTTAAATAGATAGAGGGACAAGGCTATGCTTCTTAAAGCCTGGATCTCTTGTCATATCCGTTTGATCTAGTCTTTTGATTATTTGAAACTAATTAAATTCACATTTGGTAGACTAGCATCACAGCACTACTTGGACTTCGCAGTTGTCACAAAAAAGTCCATGTGTTCATGAACATGATTGCCAGCCAGGGTTGTCGTACCTTTTGTTTTTCCCTCAACTTTTGATTATTGGACATGTTCATATTCAAATTTAAAATTTTATTTATCATTAACACGGTTGTCCTTTCTCTCATTTATGAATGTCTTGATATCATTGATCCCTTCGTCATCTGTTGAGTGCACGTGGTTTCGCCAGGCGTTGGTCCTAGGGCCCACTGCACAAACTTGTGTAAAGTAAGTAGCACCCCTCAATTTATCTGCACTGCTTGGAAAAGGTTATGACACATAAGATGCATTCACTTTTATAATTTTATGATTAATATAGTACAAAAGTGATAGATTTAAATGGAGAAAAAAAAATTCATATAGCCAATCCCAATAAAGACGAAACAGATAATATATAGATGTGTTCAAGCTTATGATTTTTGTGTTTAATCCCCTCCATCCCTTGTGATGTAGATGGCACTGTCAATACCGGATAAACTGGAACAAGCTACAGAATATATAAAGAACTTGCAGGAGAATATAGAGACATTGAAGAAGAAAAGGGACCTAGCTGCACATATTTTAGAAACAAGCAAAGATGTTACTGCTGGGATGATGATAAGGTTTAGATTGCCTGTGATTGAAGTGAGAGAGTCAGATTCTACAGTTGAGGTGGTATTGATAACTGGATTGAACAAGAATTTCATGCTATGTAATGTTATTAGTATTATTGAGGAAGAAGGAGCTCAAGTTGTGAATGCTAGCTGCTCTTGTGCGGCTGATAAGGTCTTCCACGTAATTCATTCTCAGGTAATTACTACTAATACTTGTTTCTTTGATACAGCCGAATCCTTTCTTTGATACATCCGAATCCAACATGGTTGGGACAACGTTTTTATGGCGGTGATGATGATGACCACAACAATGATGACGGTGATGATGACATTTTTCTTAAATAGAAAAACATTATCTACTTGCAGGTGTTTGAGACAACATTAGTAGTGTTTAATAGTAGAAATCTTTAAGTTAACCTAGATTGGTGTGGCAAGGCTTAGATAATAGTAGTAATGATGATAATACATACATATATATATATATAAATATATAAAGCTGAATTTCCATAAATAAAAAAAACATCTAAAAGCGTGTTTTTTTTAACTCTATTTCTCTAATAAAAGAAAATATTATTTGAAGGTTCCTTATGAAAATTCACATTTAATTTTCATTTTTAATAAACATATGTATTATAATGCAAACAAACAGGCCCATGTTTGAATTAATGAATATGTTATATTGTTTAAATTTTGCAGGTCACTAGCTCTAGAGTGGGTTTTGAGAGTGCCAGAGTGCATGAGAGACTGAAGGAACTGGTCTATTGAACTTGATGGATGATCATTGAGTCAGCAAGTCTAATTGATTTTAGGACATCATATGGGACACCATGTTTGTATGTTTTTGTATTGTTGTTTCCAGTATCAGGTATGTTGGGATTGCATGTTTGAAATTACTTTTTGGGCAGTTGGATAGTTGGAGCAAAGTTAAAGAAATTAAATTTACATTTAATTGGATAAAGAGAATGAAAAATGAGTTACTCTAGATATGAGTATAAGGAAGCATCATAAATATATAAAAATCAGACATTCTGATGTAAAGAAAGAAAATTGAGCAATCTTCTTGTAACAATCTCCTGCAAACTAATGTAGTTTTTAATAACCTTCATGTAAAATTCCTTGATGTCGGTGAGAAATATAACTACAACCCCATTATAGCAAACGGAAATTGAATGCGATCATCTTACATATTTTATGGAGCTCTTCAAATAAAAAAGGTAATGGGACCCTATGACAAAAAGGTGCATTAAAAGCTTCTAGTCTAGTCTAGTCTAGTCTAGTAGGAGAAAGAAAAGAGGTAACGTCCAGATGAGATGCCCCTCTCTAGAAAGCTCGGCAATTCAAAGTCCAAAGCATGTGAACACAACCCGTACGTTTTAGCCATCGGCAGTAATGATTTGGATTCTTCTTTCCTCACTGCCTGCTTGTGTTTCTTCTCAAAAAACCTTAATAAAAGAATAAAAAAGGCAGCTGAATCAATCGATGATCAACGGTCGGTGGCACCGCGGCAGCCAAGTTGATCAATCAGCCGAGTGGACTGCCTGTTTTCTCTTGTAAAGATAGACCCTCCAGGTAAGATGATCCCCTTGGACTCCTCAATTCTCCTCACCAGCTTATACATGCTAGCTCTCCTAAGATAATCCTCTCCATAGCTTCCTTATATGGTCAATCCTCAACACAAAAAAACCTTGATAATCAAAGGTGGTCTATCATCTATGCATGCATAATTACTTCATTAGTCTTTGGAAAAATATATTAGGCTCCAATACAAATTCCCTTGTTCGATTGATCCGGGCTTAAAATACCTAATCCAAATTGTTTTAAAGAAAATTAAAAATAGTTGATGTGTAGATGAATAATTTCAAGGTAGGCCAAGATTGGAGTGAAATGGGGAGTACTGTTCTGTATTGCAATTTTAACCTCCAATTGGATCAACTCCATGTTAGATCGATTGTACTTAAAATACGCCAGTCACTTTCAGTTGTATTCGCCTACTTTTGCTATAAAATCATGCTAATCTCTTATTTCACATATAATTTACATTGTTTCATTACTTTATGCTCTCTCTATCTCAAACCTATGACATGATGATTTCAACCATATGTTCAAATTAATGATCAAGCTAAAGTATAGATCAACAACTACTTTATTTTTTCTATGCTTTGAACATTAATTAGTATAATAAAATCTTAATTATCATCATAATTTTAAAACAAAACACTTTCTATAAACTATTTATTTAAACTCGCAATTATGTGTTTTTTTAGAAAGGTGTAATTCTCTATTTGTTAACTACTGCATGTCATGTAGCATCCCCCCAACAGTGAGCTTACAAAATTCTTGTTTTTAGAGAAAATGCTCCTCTGGATTTTTTTTTTTTTTTTTGTGGGGAAGATGATATTTTATTTGTTAATCATTGGAGAAAGATACAGAATAACTACTAATGTTGGCATCAGGGCCTGTACATAACCTCACACTCGCTTGATTATGTGCTTCACTATTAATGTTTCTACTAATCACCATAAAGTGCACTCTAGTAAAGACATCTTTTTTTTCATAGCTCCTAATTTGTTAGCCACTTTATTCATAGCTCCATTGCAAAAAAATGCGAACATCTATATCCAGCTCTTGATTATTGGTGGAAGTATTTAGCTAATCATCATCGCGATTCTGATCTCCTTGCTTTTTTTCTAGTAAGCTTATCCATTCAATGTGTGCAAGGTTGATTCTTTGAACCTCATTCTCTCCATTTGGATCTTGCTGACGAAAGATTTTTGCATTTATTGCTCCCCATATCCACCATAGCAAGAAGCCAAAAAACATAATACGATCTCAATGAATTATCCCTTCATTATGCTTCTCTAGCCAATATTCCCACCAAGAAATGAATGAGGTATGATCGCTATTATCCGTAAGAAAGGACAATGATGTGTCATTCCAGATGGCTCGAGCAAAGTGACATTTTTAAAAAAAGATGTTCAATGGTCTCAATTTGCACCCCACACTTGTGACAAATGTTATCTGCACAAACTTTTTTCTTCAATAAGTTTTCCCCAACTGGTAGTTTGTTGTGTAGAGCCCTCAATAAGATGTTTCTAACCTTGGGCATGAAAGGGTGTTCCATAGGTTTTTCCATGTCTTCGTAGCAATAATGGCTGAGGATGAAGCAACTCAATGGGCCTTTTGAATTTGAGAATGATATGCCGACTTGACAAAAAACGTGCCTCTATTTGTATACAGCCATATCCACCTGTCATGACATGATCGATGCTTCTCTGACTGGAATACTTTTTATTGCAGCTATCTCCATTGGGCTGAAAAGTTCATGAAGAAGTGAATCTTTCCATTGCTTCCCTTGCCTCAAATCAGCAACTTAATTTAATGTAGTATTTTGAGGCTTGGGGGATTGAATATTGTGTGAAGGAAAATAAGGAAGCCATGAATTTCCCATATTTTTGTTTGACTCCCATCACCGACCTGTTTCCGAAGACCTCTGCATACAACTTCTCTTCCCGCCAAAATACTTTGCCACCGCCACGATGCCTTGTACCCAATCTTTGCCGTAAGAAAATTCTTATTTGAGAAATATAGACCTTTCATCACCTTAGCCCAAAAAGTGTCAGGATTGGTCATAAGTCGCCAACCTAACTTAGCCAATAGAGGTGTAAGTCTCTAAAACTGTACCCTCCACGAAACTTTCTTTCACAAAGCTTTGACCAGCTTAGCCAATGAATCTTGTTTTTCCCATTTGTGTGTCCCCACCAGAATTTAGAGGCAATGCTATTTATGGCATCAAGCAACTTCTTTGGGATCTTGAAGCAGCTCATTTGGTGAGTTGGTATGGCTTGAAGAACTGACTTGATAAGGATGCCCCTCCCTTCTTGATTCAATAATCTTCTCTTCCAACTAGATGCTATTGAGAGGATTGTCTTTCAGTCCATCAAAATTAGTACTTCGAGATGCTTGCTTTTATCTTTGGATTAATATTGCTGCTGAAAAAAATGGAAGATTTTTCCTTGTTAATTTTCTGCCCCGATTTTGAACAATATTTTTCTATCAAGGCCTCATACATAGCTGCTTCTCCAAGAGTAGCTCTGCCCAACATAAATGAGTGATCTGCAAAAAAGAGATGTGAAAGTGGTGGACAATGACAATTCATTTTTATACCTTCTAAACTGCGAGCTTTTCGAGTAACATGAATAATTGAGGACAAACCTTTAGCACAGAGAAAAAAAAATATGGTGATAATGAATCTCCTTGTCCTTGGCCTCGTGTTGGCTTGTTATATCCTTCTGTCTGACCATTTATTTTTATTGAATAAGTGACTATAGATATGCACTCCATGATCAAATTGGTCCATTTGTCTGGGAACCCAAGAGCCAATAGCATTTTCCGAACAAAAGGCCATTTAATTCGATCATACGCTTTGTACATATCCGACTTCACAGCCATATAAGCATCTTTTCCTTTCTATTTTCTTTTTAGGAAATGCATAATCTCATGAGCAATATTATCAGTGATTAGCCTATTATAGACAAAGGCACTTTGCGAGTTATCTATAATGGTGCCCAATATGGTCTTCATTCGGTTGGTAATGACTCTTGCAATCACTTTAAAAGAAAATTCGCATATTCCAATCGGCCTGAATTCTTTAATGCACTCATGGTTGGGGACTTTAGGAATGAGGACCACATACTAAATCTATATCTGTTGAAATTGATTTTTATTTATATTATACAAATATTAGAATCACTGAAAATAATCAAAATCATTTTAAGTATCTTTTCAATTTCTTTAATTGTTTTGAAAATCCTTTCAATTTTAGCATCTCTTTGTTAATTAGGGCTCGAGCTAGTGAGTCATTACTAGAACGCTACGTCAACTATATTCCTATGACCCACATGTGAAATTTAGAATGCTTCATTCTTAATATGGCTTCCTTAAATGCCACATCAACTCCTATCCTGGGTTTCCGCCGTATCAAGGATATGATCGCTGCAAATTCAATCAGATTGGGTTGGTCTGCTGTCTCTTCTCCTTCCCTGTGGGCCAGCTGGTTCAGAGCTAAGTACCTTAAAGGCTTCTCTTCTTGGCATCCCAGCTCCCACTCCTCTGGATCATGTAAATGGAGACCCATCAAAAGATGCTCTCACTTCATTTTCCAAAACAGTCACTGGCAGCTGGGCGTTGGCAAAAGAATTAGCTTTTGGCACGACAAATGGCATGGCCCCCTATCTTTGGCGCAGTTCTTTCCTGATATGGATTTCCCTTGGTCTGTTTCAGTCAAGGATTTCCTTTCAGATCCCCTGAGATTTTCAAGCATGTTCATCTTTGAGCAGGCTGCTGCCTTCTCTTCCTCCTTATCAGCCTCCTTCTCGTTGCAGGCAGACCCGGATGCGCTGATCTGGGACAGTTCAAACTCCTCCAAGCTGTCTTTCTCTACTGCTTGGGAAGCTATCAGATTTAGAAGCCTCCCCAGACCTTGGCACAAGTTTGCTTGGAATAATCTTCTAAAGCCCTCCACAAATTGCTTTGCCTGGAAGCTGTTCCACAACAAGCTTCCCACAAATGTCTGGGCTCAATCAATTGGAGTGCAGCTGGCGTCGTCTTGCCCTTTCTGTGGTACTCATCAAGAATCGTCTTTTGACCTGTTCTTCAGCTGTCCCTTTGCTTCCTCTTTTTGGGATTGGCTGGAGTCTAAAGGTAACATTCAGTCCTCTTTCTCTTGCTCTGCTTCTGCGAAATGGATTGCCTTCTCTGCAAATTCCTGACCGAAAGCCAACAAAAGGCCGGGTGCTCTCTTCATTGTTGCTCTCTTCAGCTTATGGAAAGAAAGGAATATGGTTCTCTTCTCTAACAAGGTGCCCTCCCTCCATTCTGTGATAAATTTATTTTTACAGGATGCTTCTATTTCTCTAAGTTTTATGTCTTCTTCTTTCTCCAGCAGTTCTTTAAACTCTTTCTTTATTCTTTGTAATCAACCTCCTCAGGGGTTGAATTAGTATGCTATTGTTTCTTTTTGTTGTTGTATTTCTTTTCTGCTGTGTTGTTTTTTGGCTGTAATCTTTGCCCTCTTTCTTAATTCAATTTGCAATTTAGCAAAAAAAAAAAAAAACTCCTATTGGTGCTCAAAAATTAGAAAATCAATACCCATCGATATTATATGTAATTGGGTATTTCATCTACATTTGTTTTCGGATTTGTCAAATTCTACACTTTGTACGATGGATGGATATAGAGGAGAAATCCCACAGACATGATGATCTTGAGTGCTGATTACTGTCTGATCTCACCCATGGAATATGGAATTTAGACAGTACATTTTCTTTTCTTTTTGCTACCAATTCAATTGCTGGGATGAATTGGATGTATAAGAAAGTTATGTGAGTTTAAACTTATCAACTATATATCTCCCTATTTTATATCTCTATCTTAAATCTCCCTCAATATTTGTAATTTGTGGCATTTTAATAATTTTTATCTGTCAGACCTGTTGGATTTGGCTGAAAAGGATCATTGGGCCTTGATAAGTGGTTTACTTAGGGCCAAATTCTATTAGGGCTAGTTTTTCCTATATACTCTCTAGGGTTATTCTTTGTAAGCAATAGAGAGAAAACAAGCAAGGGAACTAAGAGGGTATCGTAAGGGGAGAGGTTATGAGAGCAAGGTTGAGACCCAGTTAGGGAGAGAGTAGGCTAAGTGTTAGAGGATTTGAATCATTATAACAAGTTGCCCAATTTCTTGCATAGTGAAATCGAGCGGAACGCTCATAACGCTGTGGATGTAGGCAATTGCCAAACCACGTAAATCTCTTGTGTTTGTGTACTTGTGATTTACCCTAATTAACTTCCTAACAAGACTTACGCATCCATTTTACACCTTCCCTTGCAAATTGAGATTTCATTAAGAAATTTTTGGTATGACTTTACTTCTTATAACGTCTAAATTAATTAAGAGATAAGATAAGAACTAATCTATCTTATTGGTTTCTTTTCTCTCTTTCCTATGAAAATATTACTTGAAAATCAAAATATGTGAAAACACATGCAGTCAGATTTGATATGACCCATAGTATTTTCTAGTCCAGTAGAAAGTGGCTTTACTTCACTCTAGTTTACTAGTAAAGTGGCCAAACAAGTCCAGTTAAAGAAACATGCCGTTGGATATTGCTTTTGAAAAGCTGGGAAATTGCAATTGATTGCACCTATACTATTATTTTGGTTCTTACCTCACCACGCGAGTATTATGACCTTGGATAATATTGTATGAAGGCCGGACCAAATGATTTGAAGATCCGGGTGCACGTAAATTACTTCATTTGATAAGCCTCACTTCCATTGTGAGTTGTACTTACATCACATTGATCACCGAGGTTTAGGGGTGCATTTGTACGATAAGCGACTGAAGACATCATCTCTCTATGGATTTCCACTAATGCGAAAGAGAGGAATCTTGCATTAAAAATCAAAATCCTCTATAAAGAAGAGAAATAGTTCACGTTTTCTTTCCCATGAGAAAATATTGCATTGATTATGTTTGGAAAAAGAATTAAAAACTGTATGAAAAACCAAAATAATTTCTTTTCTTTTACCAATACCTCTTATTGCACAAATATACCCTATGCTTGATCTTTTAAATTTGTGTATTTTAATTATATACTTAACTGATAATTTGTCGGTTGACTAAGCTCTAATTTGTCTTTAAATCCTGATGAGAGAGATAGAGAGAGAGGAAATTCGATACAACTGTGCTGATGTTAATAGGGACAATTACTGTACTGAAGGTGTTAAAGCTGACAATAGTCGTAGAATAGCCAAAAACATATATTTACCGTAGAACTGTTTGATCTCTAGGATATCACAAGCTGCGATATCCTACATACAGTCCAATTTTTTTCTTTTTTTCCTTGACTGTGGGACCATTAAACCACCATCCAAACTGTTGGATAGCCGTATGAGTGTAAGAACTAATATCGCACCAAATTTGAACCGTTGATCTATCACGGTTATCGAGAAATTTGCAAAAAAAAAAAACATGGCTTATAATTAGTTCGGCTTACAATTTGTTTTTATAACTTGCAAAACAACATATTTTTTTTTTTGCAAATTTCTCGATAACAATGATAGATTACGGTTCAAATTTAGTGCAATATTAATTTTTACATATAGCTATCCAACGGTTTGGATGGTGATTTGATGGTCTCACGGTCAAGCAAAAAAAAAACGGACTAGTCAAGTCTTACGGCTGCTGATTATGGGATATCCTATAACTTTTGAATATCGCAACGATAGATCAAAGAGTTCTGTGATAAATTTATATTTTTCGGCGATTATAAACTTTTAACACCTTTCATTCGGTAAATGTCGCATGCTAATGGACTTTATTGGCCGGGGGAGGAAATCGTAGATTGTGACACTTGATGGAGATGCAGTGTAGGGCATGGACAGTGACAGGGATGAAAATCCAATATTATACGCTGTCAGTATGTACGGGAGTAGGATGAGTTGACCCACTTAGTACGGGACGTGGATTTGATTCAGAAAGCCATGTCTTCCTTTTCTTTTTTAAGCTTGAAGGAAGCCTGGTCTTTCTACTCACAATTATTACACAAGCAACACCATGAAACTAGATGTGCCTCATAAAGGGCTACGAAATTGTTTAAAGGAAAAATAAAATAGGAAGAGAGAGTGGAAGTGGAACTCTTTTATGCTCAAAATGAACACCCTCTCACGTGTGGAATCCTAAAATCCTTTTTACCTTTTGAAAAATTTTATATTTTCCTATATACGCCTATCCAAAATTTTGAAAACAGCTCCTATATATTTTGATAACTACAGTCATCTTTTATATGTGGCCCACACAAAATATTTAACTCTATAGTGCCCCCCAAATGAAAAATCTCTGGGTCTGCCCTTGCTTATAAATTTTTATTATATGGTCAACTTTTAATGTGGACTCTGCTCCTATTAGAATAAATGTTGGGCAAATGCTTTAGAAAAAAGAAATTGGCGAACAATATAAAGGAGGCCAGATGGTTGACTTCTACTGTCATTACTCTCTTGGTGAGTGAATGAGACAGGATTAAAGAAAACGCGGTTGCATGGCCGGTCAGATGCAGATGATAGTGGGCAAGACATAAAATCCAATGAATGGATTGCCGGGTCATTCCACTTCCATCCATGTGGCCCATTAGGGCCTTTCAATCTCTTCTTCTCTTTAAATAACCCTAAAAAACCGCAAGTCCCCAACCCTAATCAAAGTGAAACATAATCTCCCATCTACAGCAATTCCCCCAGGTGATGCCGATTCCTTCTTTCCTCTGGAGCTCCTTTGAAAGGAAACATTAGCTGTCAATCTCCACCATCCAACCTTGAACGCAAGACTCTAAAGATAAACGGGAATGTGAACATGAAGAACCTGTGCCTCTCTCATCCCATCTGACTTCTCAAATGTATGTCAGATACTTCAAAAGAGAAAAGAAAAAAATGTAATCTTGGGGACCAAATCATTAACTAAAGGGGTTTTAAAATATTACTCCTTAAATCTTGTTTTCCCAATTTTATGATCAAAACTTAGATAGTGTCACCAGAGTCCCGACTCTATAACTTTTATGCCTTAGATCTCAACTCTAGTATACATTTTTTATTACTTTCTTTTGCCCCAAGTCCCATGATGTCATGTATTTTATGTAGCATCTTAGGAAAAAAAAGGCTTTCCGAATGATAGAACTTGAGAAATAGTGGTCATTTTTACTCTTCACAAAATATCATTTTTTGTGTTAAGTAAAAAGTGAATTCGCTTACTGGTTGTAGAAAGTGTACGATACAAAAACTAATAAATTTCATGATATCATGAGACTATCCCGTAATATTATAGGATATGGAACAAAAAAGTTTTTTTTTTTTTTTTTTTTAACAATGACCATAGTCAACATTATCTAAATCTTAGTAATGAATTTGGAAAAATCGGGTTTAAGGGGGACTAATATGTTAAAATCCCTTTATAAGATACTGCTTCTAGCTGGGTTTAGGATTGAGTCAGAGAATTGCGTTTTAAAGCACTATAACATGGCCTAGTTGTCCCCGGGATGTGTAGCTAGGCTGTTGGGATTGGGATGCATGAGTGGGTTTGCATGATATCAATGTCTTGATATCATTGATCCCTTTGTCATATGTTGTGTGCACGTGGTTTCGCCAGGCGTTGGTCCTAAGGCCCACTGCACAAACTTGTGTAAAGTAAGAAGCACCCCTCAATTTATCTGCACTGCTTGGAAAAGGTTATAAGTACATAAGATGCATTCACTTTTATGATTTTATGATTAATATTGTACAAAAGTGGTAGGTTTAAATGGAGAAAAAAAATTCATATAGCCAACCCCAATGAAGATGATAATTGTATAAAAGTAGCATTCAACCTACCAACAAAACATATAATATACAGATGTGTTCAAGCTTATGATTTTTGTGTTTAATCCCCTCCATCCCTTGTGATGTAGATGGCACTGTCAATACCGTATAAACTGGAACAAGCTACAGAATATATAAAGGACTTGCAGGAGAATATAGCGGCATTGAAGAAGAAAAGGGACCTAGCTGCACATATTTTAGAAACAAGCAAAGATGTTACTGTTGGGATGATGATAGGGTTTAGATTGCCTGTGATTGAAGTGAGAGAGTCAGATTCTACAGTTGAGGTGGTATTGATAACTGGATTGAACAAGAATTTCATGCTATGTAATGTTATTAGTATTATTGAGGAAGAAGGAGCTCAAGTTGTGAATGCTAGCTGCTCTTGTGCGGCTGATAAGGTCTTCCATGTAATTCATTCTCAGATAATTACTACTAATACTTGTTTCTTTGATACAGCCGAATCCTTTCTTTGATACATTTTTTCGAATCCAACATGGTTGGGACAATGTTTTTATGGCGGTGATGATGACGACCACAACAATGATGACGATGACGACGTGCTGATGACATTTTTCTTAAATAGAAAAACATTATCTACTTGCAGGTGTTTGGGACAGCATTAGTAGTGTTTAATAGTAGAAATCTTTAAGTTAACTCAGATTGGTGTGGCAAGGCTTAGATAATAGTAGTAATTATAATATATATAGGTGAATTTCCAAAAAAACAAACATCTAAAAGCGTGTTTTTTTAAATCTATTTCTCTAATAAAAGAAAATATTATTTGAAGGTTGCTTATGAAAATTTACATTTAATTTTTATTTTTAATCACCGTATATATTATAATCCAAACAAACATGCCCATGTTTGAATTAATGAATATGTTATGTACTTTAAATTTTGCAGGTCACTAGCTCTAGAGTGGGTTTTGAGAGTGCCAGAGTGCATGAGGGACTGAAGGAACTGGTCTATTGGACTTGATTGATGGATGATCATTGAGTCAGCAAGTCTAATTGATTTTAGGACATTAGATGGGACACAATGTTTGTATGTTTTTCTCTTGTTGTTTCCAGTATCATGTATGTGGGGAACTCGGGATTGCATGTTTGAAATTAATGAATACAAAGTCTTGTACGAGAGACCGAAGGAATTGGTCAAAGGGACAGTTCTAACTTCTAACACAAATAACGGAGATGGTTTTTCTCGTTTTAACTTTAATTATGAGTCACAGAAGAGTGGAGATGTAGTTTATGGTGATATCATGGATCCCTTCAATTGAAGGAGATAGAACTTTCATTTCTTTTAACTTTTTTTTTTTTAATGTATGAATTGGGGGTGTTTTTGCGATGTTTCATAAAAATGAAGTTCCTCAAATGCTTAATGGATCAATCAAACCAACTATAATTCCTTTGTTAGAACGTAGTTACTTGATTTGTAGTTCATGTATTCATATTCAAGTTCATAATTTACAATTAAGCAACACATGCCATAGTTTGCTAATTCATTCATTAGGGCCTTGTTTATTTGTATTAGGGGAGAAATAGTAGAGGAGTAGGATGTCACATTGGAATAAAATTAAAAATGAATGGTATAACTAAATTAGTAGATAAGTAACTTTTTATGCATTTGGATGGCTGGTGCAAAGTAAAAGAAATTAAATTTACATTTAATTAGATAAAGAGAACGAAAAATGAGTAACTCTAGATATGAGTATAACGAATCATCATAAATTTAAAACAGTGAATGAGATAACGAAACATCATAAATTTATAAAAATCAGACATTCTGATGTAAACAAAAAAAATTGAGCAATCTTCATGTAACAATCTCCCACAAACTCACAAACTAATGGAGTTTTTAAAAAAGGTTGCATGTAAAAGTCCTTGATGTCGGTGAGAAATAATACGACTACAACCCATAATAGCACACTGAAATTGAAAGCGATCATCTAACATGTTTTATGGAGCTCTTCAAATCAAAAAGGTGATGGGACCCTATGACAAAAGGGTGCATTAAAAGCTTCTAGTCTAGTAGGAGAAAGAAAAGAGAGAGCGTCCAGATGAGATGAGATGCCCCTCTCTAGAAAGCTCGGCAATTCAAAGTCCAAAGCATGTGAACACAACCCCTTTACGTTTTAGCCATCAGCAGCAATGATTTGGATTCTTCTTTCCTCACTGCTTGCGTTTCTTCTCCAAAAAACTTAAAAGAAGAAAAAAGGCTGTTGAATCAATCGATGATCAACGGTCGGTGAAACCGCGGCAGCCAAGTTAATCAATCAGCCTAGTGGACTGCCTGTTTTCTCTTGTAAAGATAGACCCTCTAGGTAAGATGATCCCCTAGGACTCCTCAATTCTCCTCACCAGCTTATACATGCTAGCTCTCCTAAGATAATCGTCTCCATAGCTTCCTTATATGGTCAATCCTCAACTCAAAAAACCATGATAATCAAAGGTGGTCTATCATCTATGCATGCATAATAACTTCATTAGTCTTTGGAAAAATATATTAGGCTCCAATAAAAATTCCCTTGTTCTATTGATCTGGGCTTAAAATACCTAATCAAAATTGTTTTAAATAAAATTAAAAGTAGTTGATGTGTAGATGAATAATTTCAAGGTAGGCCTACAAAGATTGGAGTGAAATGGGGAGTACTCTTCTGTATTGCAATGCCGAACCACGTAAATATCTTGTGTTTGTGTGCTTGTGATTTGCCCTAATTAACTTCCTAACAAGACCTACCCATCCATTTTACACTTTCCCTTGTAAATTGAGATTTCATCAAGAAATTCCTGGTATGACTTTACTTCTTTATAGTGTCTTAATTAAGAGATAAGTTAAGATCTAATCTACCTTACTGGTTTCTTTTCTCTCTTTCCTACTAAAATATTAGATGAAAGTCAAAATATCTGAAAACACATACAGTCGGATTTCTTTTGTAGTTTGTGTAAGTTTAATATGGCTTTTCTCCCCTTTTAATAACTTTTGATACATACAATCTTAAGAATGATAGAAATATATTTAATGAATATATCTTTATTCCAGGGATTGGGCTTAGGATAGGCCTTTTCTATGAATTTAACACCGAATGTTTTTATTCTTGAATTTGAATAACTCTTGTATAGTGATTTTATGGAAATGATTTGAAAGTCTTTATGGTATCAGAGCTCCGCATCTTTGCAATTATCACCGTCAATTTTTCTTCATCCATTTCGCCATCTTCATGGAATTTCTTCGGAAAGACAATGAAATAGATCTAATCGAGTGGACCATCGGCACCGATAGATTCAAAAAAGAGTGGGTTGACAGTGATGGATTTACAGATGGCGATCACCAAGAAAACATGATTTTCGGCTTTGCAAGGTATTTATCATTTTTTATTTATTTTAAAGATTAGTTTATTTTCTTGTTACCAATCATAGAAAATCTTTATAACTGCGGGACTTATGCATTTTCTTCTTTTTCATCCTTAAAAAAAAAACAAAAAAAAAAAAACAACAGTAACAAAAGAGTGGCGGTGTAAGTTATGGTGATATGGCTCCCTACAATTAAGGGAAATATATATTCTCTTTTTTCTTTTTAAAAATATGTACTAACCAGGAGTGTTTTTATTTGGCCATGTTTTGTGAAAATGAAGCTTCTCGAACTTAAACGATCAATGGGTCAACCTAACTAAATTTAATTACCTGTGTTAAAACGTAGTTACTTGATTCACCTTGTCATTTGAGTTTGAATTCAAGCTCACAATTATATGCCCTAGTTTGCTAGTTCATTCATGTTGGTTCATCAATTTTATTTTCCTGGTTCCTCTATATTGTAATTTTGGCTGACCATTGTCTTTTCTCTGGTACATTCTACATGGGGAAGTTCATGGGCTGGGACAGACTGTAGCTGAGGCATATCCATGCTCAACCTAACTTTAGAAACTGTGGCCTGTGTCAGGTCCAGGCCGATATAGGATGCAAATGTCGAGCACAGCCATTTAGTCAATTGGACCGGGCCGCGAGTGATAGGCTTTTTATAAGTTGTTTGAGGGCTGGGTTTTGAAATCCTCCCAACAAGAAATTCTCAAATTCTTTATTTTTGTTTTTTTTTTTCTACTAAGTTGGACTACCGGTAATTTAAACTTGAAGACCCAAGGTTCAATCTCTGGACATGAGTATGATATTAAACTGTCAACACCACTCAACTATAATTGTGCTCACGAAATACTCAAATTCCTTACTATTAAAGGGAAACATCTTTACATTCATTTGTATTACACATTCTTTTCAGTTTCCTTCTCTGAACCTTATGTTAATAAAAATTTGAGTCAGACCACATGTCTAAACCAAGTCTTGATGCACCTGATCAGCCAGGCTGACTCAACTTGAAAGCCAGAGTCAAATGAGTCTAAAAGAATCTGCTAAAAGTTGGGACAAACTTACCCCACTCACCGGACTTGCTGTTCTTCCAACTTTTGGGCCTCTTAAGCGACTCGAGTTGCAGAACTATGATCTCATTGGCATTATCTCCATAAAAAGGGCCAAAAGGAAGATGGGCCAACATATCTATAGACTATCATTGTCTTTTTAAATAACACAATTCTCTGAAACTCTTCTATCTTCTCCCAGGTGTCTCAATGGGATGAATTGGACGAGGGTCAAATTAGTTGGAGACTGAATCATTTCTGTATGGGCCTTAAATGCAGGGACGACTCCAACCCATATTTTCATTGGGTCAACATTCAGCCCATGGGAGACACAAGTGGTATATTCTGCTTTGGGCCGTGCTTCGACTGGCAAATATGTTAAACCGAGTCCCTAGTCGATGGTTCTAAAGGTGGACCCAAATTTGAGCCATGGGTGAATAGAGTCCGCCCAAACCTGGCCTATGTGGCCACTAGGGTCAATGAATCCTTCTGCAGGCCCATAAGGATCTCCAGTTTGAACTAGGAATCCATCAGCTGCTGAAAATCCAAGTAAATATTGATCCATATTCCAGTTCAAAAGCATGAGGCTTTTCCATGGTAAATAATACCCAAAAGTTCAGAACCTTTTTTTTTTTCCCCTTGTGTAACAATTTTTTTTTTTTTTTTTTGAGCTTTTTCACTAAAAGACCCTGTAATTTTAGGAAGGCCAAAAGGTTGAAAGTGGAACGGGCAAACTTGCTTGTTCTAACCTTAACAATTTGTCAAAGGACGTTTTTGTAAAAACTGAAAATATAGGGGTTTTTTGGGGTTTCCTAAAAATATAGGACTGTTTTTTGTTCGGGGAATTCAGCGACGGGTCCCTGAACATTTCACTTTAGTGCCTTAAGTCCACAATCTTTTTTCATAGTGTGATAGATCATTTTTTCAAATTTGAAGACCTAAAATGTCTAATTTACCCTTTCTTCAAAATCATATCCCACGATTGGTAAGATATGCCATTAATAATGGTCAACTACTATTTCATTAGCAAAATAAATTTTAAAAGATCCAAATAAATTTCAAAAAATGTAAATAAATTTCAAAAGACGAAAATAAATTTCAAAATAAGTAAATAAAATTAAAAAACGCAAATAAATTTCAAAAAATGCAAATAAGTTTCAAAGGACGCAAATAAAATTAAGAAATACAAATAAATTTAAAAAAATGCAAATACATTTGCCGAAATTAAGATAATCCAATTTTCCGAATTTCAAAATTTTTTGCCAAAAACTAAAGTATTTTTGCCAAAATTCAGTTAAATTTATTTTAAAAAATGTAAATAAATTTCAAAAGAACAGGTTGAGTTTAGTTCAAAAACTCAGTTAAAATTTACCAATAGGAGATGAATTTATCAGAAAGTCCGGTATATTTTTCGAAAACTTCAAATAAATTTGCCAACAACTAAGATAGATTTGTCTATAACTTAGATAAATTTGTCCTAGAACTTAGATAAATTAGCCAAAACCTTAGATAGATTTGTCTAGAACTCGGAGAAATTTGTTTCAGAACTCAGATAAATATATACAAAACTGAAATAAATTTAACAAAAAAATGTAAAACTCAGATAAATTTGACATAAACTCATATAAATTTATTAAAACTAAGATAAATTTGACAAAACCTTAGATAAATTTAAAAAAAACTTAGATAAATTTCATAAAAACTTTTGTAGATTTGTCAATAACAATATAGCAGCCCAGTTGCCTTCCTTCTCTGGCGATGGCGTAGCACCGTCGACAATGTTTGGCAACGATAGGAAAACTACTGTGGCGGCCATAACGAAACCGGCTAATTACTCTGCCTCTGAACAGACTGCTCCAGTTGATAAGGAAGGCGAAAAAACAATAAGCAGGGACGGAGATGCTACAGAAAGCACATCCAATGTACGCAGGGAACTTGATGAAGCTGAATCTGATATGCAGCAGGTGTCAGTTGAAAGTGAAATTGTTCCTTCTGCCATTAGCAATCAAGAAACTAGTGAGTCTGTGGAGTCATTTCAACATAAGGATGCTGCAGAACAGGAATCAATTAAAGAATCACAATCCAACGAATCTAAATTAACAAGCTCAAATGTAGTAGAACAAGTAGAGAATGGTGTTCTCCCTCCACCCGATGAATCACATCATACTAGTGAAATACCAGATGGCCAGGATGAATAGAAAACAGATGCTAAACAGTATGCTGAGAGTGTTTCTTCGGTGCTTATTGATGCATTAGAGGTTAAACAAGTTACCTTGCCCGAGAGTTCTGATTCAGGTCCAGTTGGAATTGTGGAGGCCAAAAGTGCCACTGAACTATTAACCGATAGCTCACCAAGCATTATTAGTTTAGGGCAGGCCCCAAATACGACTTCCGAATCTGCATTTCTTGATAGTGGATCGCCCATTAAGTCTGTGGATAGTGATGGTCAAACAAATGATTTTGAAAATGACAATAGAGAGCATCATTTGCGTTCTGAAACAAATGAGTCTGATTTTGTTGATTCTGGCATTGAAATGTAGAAGGTTAAGATGAAATTTAGAGGCCTTCTTCCTTCTTAATCGATCCAACCCCCATCAGAACCCAATCAAACACAGCATCATCATCTCCAAAACCTGAACTGAACTGAACTGGCTAATAACTCTGCCTCACTGGGCTTGATTGGGCCGGGTCTAACTTGAACTAAACTGGCCTAGCAAGGAATCGACCCAACTGGGTTCTCTCCTTCCTCTGACGGTTCTGATTCTGTAACATAACTTCTTGCTGATGCTACTTCTCAATCTAGGTTCTGGATCTTGGCGCAGCAAGGCACTACTTCTAGAATCCAGAACTAACAAAGCGCCTTGATGCTTCTCGATCTGCGCTTGGCGAGGAACCGACCCAACTGAGATGCAGCGCCTTGTTGCTGCTTCTTCTTGATCTTCGGCGACGTGTGACGTGGCACGGTGGTCTCTGGCTGGTGAAGAACGACCGACGGAGATGAAGTCTGACCCCTCTTCTGGTTCTGGCGATGGGCGAATCTGGATCCTGCTCGCTACTTCTCTTCCATTGGCAGTTTAGGCGTCTGGACTTGGCAGCGAGGGCGTCACGACTCGGCCGGTGATCCTCTTCTCTTTTGGTTCCGGCGACGACTGCCACGTGTAGGGTGGTCTTTGTCTTCTTTGAATGGGTTTCTGCAATAGAGTTTCTTGTTATGTTCTACACGGAGAACAACAACAAGATGCAGCAACGAAATCTACCTGGGGAACCTAATGTTCCGGTCTCCACCTCAGGCAACGACGGGCGTAAACTCCAGCGAAGATCCTCTTTTTCGATTTCGTGTTTCTACAACAGGAAGAAGACCCTGCGCATAACACTCCTTTGATCTTGGAGTTTCTGCACGGTGACCGAATAAAAAAACCTGAAGTCTATGATCTTGGGTTTCTCCACGGTGGCGCCCGAAGTAGAAGAGGGGTAATACAAGATTTGAAATTTGAAATTTTAAAATTTTATGCCTAAAATGGTTGAAAGGGTAAATTAGTCATGAGAATTGTATCCAGGGACCTCTCGCCGAAATATGTCTAGCTCCATGCACTACATGCTTTAGAGGAAAAGTTGATGGATTGGAGGCCTTACAAGTCCTATATGAGGGACCTTTCGCTAATTATCTCTTTTTGTTTTAGGTCACCTCACGAACAAATCTACCCTTATTAAGCCTTGAATATCTCAAGCATTATCTCTCTCATTTATGATCTCGAACAACCACCATCTTCGATGTCCTAAGCCGTTTTCATAGAGTTCTTTGAACAATTAAATCTCCACCACCTGGGAATGTGTTCCAATGACAATTCTCTTTTTTTGCATTGGAGTATAAGTGCCCTCATCACTGGATGGAATGTGGCCGTATTGAGTTCACTGATCCTCCTGATTTCACGGTTAAAGAAGACAATAATCAGTCACTCTTGTAATCCAAGCCGGTGAACGTTGTAGAAGAGTGATATGAACAATGACTGCATCTCCAAACTAAACCAAAATACTGTTTTGAGGTTTCAAAGTGGTATTTATGTTTTCTGGATAAGAGATCTGTGTTTACAATCATGAAAGCTACCAACAGAAGTTCGCCAAACCTTTAGCAATGCTCAAGAGCAGCCCGTAGAGCCTTCTGGTGAGTGGGCTACAGACTACCAGTTACACTTCATTCTGAGTTAATCTTGTTAATCGAGATTAACGTGATTTAAGTGTGATTAATCAACTTAATGATGATTAATGACTAATATGGATCAAATTAGTCTTAAATAGATGAAGTAAGCATAATCCGTAAATACGGGTTTATGTGTATTTCGTCAAATGCGGTGAAATTTGATACCATCATGTGTATCTCAATGAGTACAATAATTTTCATAATATACTCATATTCGTTTGACTTTAAATGAGTCAAGTGGGTCTTAAATTAATTTAAAATTGAAATAGATGAATAAAGAAGGGTTTAAATGCAAGAAATGCATTCTATAAGGTTCTATATGAACCCAGAACCCATTTCAGTTGGTCATTTTTACCTTCAAGATGCTGGAAACTAAGATATGCTTAATTATTCTTCCTTTGTTCTTCGTTTCTTCATTCTCAAGTGCTTGGAAATGGATTTTTGAAAGAGAGTCTCAAAAAGGAATTAGTGATTTCATCTTCTCCATCATCTTCTTCACTTTTCTTTGGATAAACAATTACTAGGGAGCTATAATTTCTCTGGTTAAGCTACAAGTAAGTGAACTTTCAGATTTATAGAATTTTTTAGAGTTCTATTAAAGGAATTTGTAGTAGTATTAGCTTAATAACTTATGAAAATTCGTTTTGGGATTCTCTTGGTGATTAGGTTTGAAAACGGTTACATTGAAGAGGTTTTGATCTCAAAACTCAAGATAACAAAGGGGTTTTGTGTAGATTCGAATTTAAGGCAAGTATAAATACTTGTTTGTGATTATATGCTATTTGTTTATGAGTTCATGCAAGTTTGGTTATTAGATGGAATTTTGGTTAATTTGCTTGGAATGGAATGGCTATTTGAATCATTTGAGTTATGATTGAAGTAATTAATTTATGAGTAGAAGTGTTGTTTGTATATAAATGGTGTTGAGGAGGGGACAAGAGGTCCCAATTTATGTATAGGTTTTGAAAAAATGAAGAAAAAGAACCTGTTTTAGGTTTCTGCAACAGAGTTCGTTGCAGGTCCGATCGATCGGACATGCCCTTAACTGTGATGAAATTCAGGCCGATCGATCGGACCTTCAGTTTGAGTCCAGTGGAAATTGGTTCTTTTTGAACCAAGTCTTGGTTTTAGGATCATAAATGGTCTATAAAAATTAGTTTAAAGACTAATTATAGTACGATTAATAAATAATGAATTTATTACTATTTCCATAAAGTGTTATCTTTAGATTTTGATCCAAAATGAAATATATGTTAACCAAAAGGTTAACCAAAACTAATACTTGTAATTCAATGGTAATATTAGCTTCCAAAGCTAAATGATAATACATTGATGAATTGTACGAAGTTAGTATGATTTCAGAATTTTTTTGTGAGTTTTAAAGATAAAATGTTATGTTTAGATTTTGATCCAAAATGAAATATATGTTAACCAAAAGGTTAACCAAAACTAATACTTGTAATTCAATAGTAATATTAGCTTCCAAAGCTAAATGATAATACATTGATGAATTGTATGAAGTTAGTATGATTTCAGAATTTATTTGTGAGTTTTAAAGATAAAGCCTATTGATTGTATCAAGGCTATCAATATTGTTTTACCACCATAGGTGTTAATTAAGGGGACTTTAATGTACAAAATTCACATAAACTGTGATGTCATCGAGAATAACACGTACATTAAACAACTAAGGATTACATTTTAATGGTAGATAATGGGAATTGGTACATTGAATTGTATCCAAGTTGAATTGTAAATTGAAATTGAATTAAATCCGTTAATTGTAATTGAACGGAATTATTATGTTAATTGTATTGTTGCTTTTGAGTCTAGCACTACATGGTGATTTTTGTAAGCTCATTAGTGTTGTTTCTGCTGCAACAGATTATTTGAGATGTTCCGGAGCTCCGTGGTGATATCAGTTGTCCCTGACCCGAGCTCTGATAAGTCTCACAATATATGAATCCTTCCGTATAGAAGATGAAATCCTTCCTTTTTATGGAAGATAGAATTGATTATTGATTATGAATTGAATTTATACTGGTCTAACAACAAGTTAGATGAATTAAATGTTTATTTAGCATATATAATCATGTGATTGTTTATACATTGTCGAATTGTCAAATTCATAGTATTATTGATGGCATTACAGGCATAGTTGCTCATGCCGGTCCTTCTGAGGCCACAGCGCCAGGGAGACATCCGATCCGGTTCCTCCAGGAGAACTAGTTGAGTGGAAGTGTAGCAATATCATATGATTATGATATTGAAACGAAATTTGAAAAGGAAAACTTTTGTTATGAAAATTGAATTGAAACTTCACACTTTTAATCCTTACATTGTATTTAAATATGTAAGTGATTAGTTTTATACATAGTGTAAATGAATTTTGTTTTACAGGAGTAATGTACAATTATGAATATTCTGCATAATGTGTATTTGATTTTCTTTGTAAAAAAAATTTATTTGATTGAAGTTCACGGGAGTAAGTGCGACGCGACTAGGGGTTAACTCGGATTAATCATAATCTCGGACTCGGATCGTGTCACTACCCCACAGATAGCAGTTGCACCATATTATCAGCTACCAGTAGAACTTGCTTGGATTGTTTAGATTGTCTCTGATGCTTTTTTGTTGTTTCATCTAGATAGAAACTGACTCAGCTATTGCTCTTGAATTTATGGCTTCATTATCATGAAAGACGGTTCTACTTATGCTACTCTGTCGAATCCTGAGTACATTTATAACCATCTCACAATTTAGTTTGGTTCTATTAATTTTGGAAAAACTTCTGATCCACAAGAACAAGGAGACACTGAGATAAGAAAAGAGCTCGTCCCAGGATGATTTCATTTTTGTTGGCTGTGATGGGGCCCACTTGTGTTTACATATGGGTGGACCCCAATCACAAAGATATCCCCTCACAAGGACTATCGGTGGTGATAGGGAGAAGAATAAAAATTATTTTGAATCTACTCTAAACAAATATAAAATAAAGTAAGCAGGAAATCTCTTTCTTTTTTTTTTAATCAAATCCAAAATAGAATCGTGTGATCAACAGCACTAGATCAAGATACATGATTGCTAATATGAATGGCATAAGATAGATAGAAAGAAAAGAAGCAGTGAAAAATAATTTCTCTACATGTAAAACTTATGTGGAAAGGAGTATTATGGAAGGATGAGACTCACGTAAGTGGGGGGATGGGCATAGGTGTATTAATGTGGAGGAGTATTATGAAAATCTGGAGAGGTGTAATGGCCCAACATCAAAGCCAAAGTCTGTATTTTTTTTTTTTTTTTGTATTTTCTTGAAAGTAGAGCTCTATACGTGGCGGTGCTGACATGACAATACAAATTATATTGCTTTAATATATATATATATATGAGGATTTTAATCGAAAATTTTCAAAATATCGTCATTTATCACGAAAGATCATCGCAAACGAGGTCCTCTAATCAATTTTTTCTATTTTTTTACACTTTTTTTATACGACGATAGCATCACCATGTTCCTTTTGGCTCATCTTCTGCTTCAAATAATTGAGAATCTCAAAGATGCATCAGCTGTGACAGGAGCCATAGCTCAGTTTGAGAGCTAGTAAATTGCTATGATATACAGTATATATTGACCTTCATCCTGTTCCTTTATACACCATCTTGTCTGCTTCTGCTCAGTAACTTAAAATGATTTGCTGACACATTTGTTCCAAATTAAAAGAGTCTTAATCCAGAAGCATAATGTTTTTTGTTTGTTATGTTTGGCTTGTATGCTTTTCATCCATGAATCAGTGTGATTGTCCATCATTCAGTGCCACTTGAATGCTGAAATTTCTTTTCTAGGCAATGTGGTCATTTCCATCCATACCAGTTCAACTTTTATGTAACGGGGTTCTGTTTGTCCCTATTTGAGATTTTCAATCATCTGAAGCAGAAGATGAGCAAAGGGACAAGATGGAGAAATAGGAAGAGGGGAGGAAGAAGAACACATTTTCCGACGAGCGTTGGCCATGCGTCGCCCATGGTGACATTATCATCGCTCAGAAAAAAATATAAAATATTGGCGAGAAAACCTCGTTACTGCTAAACAATTTACGAGGACTTTTCGCGATAAATAGTGATATTTTGGAATTTTTCGACTAAAATCCTCTATATATATATATATAAAGTGGATGATGGTTTTGGGAGGAACCATCCACAAAATTGACACTTTGAGCAGCATATATATACACAAAACCATCGAACGTTTGCTCTTTACCAATAAGTGGCAGTATCGGTTCAAGTACTGTGATGTCCATGGCCCAAAACCATCGAACGTGTGCTGTTTGTCTGATGAATCAGTCACAAGGCGTGGATTTTTAAAATCAATATAGAGAAACAGTCAAATTGCAGCAGCTGCAGCTCTAATATTGTAGATGATGGATGTGCAAGATGATCTTATAATAATTGTTTTTCAGTGCAATTTCCCATCCTATGGCCCATTCGAGTCTTAACATCTACCGGATTAGCAAGAATATGATTTATGGTTGAAACTTGAAAGTATTGTAGTGCTTGTTTGTGAAGGCCATAGATGTAATGAAAGCATGGATCTAAAGGAGCTGGCTGCTACAAATGCGACGAGGACTGCGTCGGCTTGAATCAAGCACTAGTTGTGGAGATCTGTGACTGTCAACAAGAGTTCAGTCACATTTGATTCACTCTTCAAAATCCAAGGGCAATGATGGACACCTTGGATGTAGATGTAGAAGATGATGACAGACAATTGTAGATATAAAGGAAGAGGGTGATCTTGTGTTAGGAAATGATCTATTGAAAATAATTATTTCAACTGATGTCTTTCATATCTATATAAATATATATATATATATATAGCTTTTTGGGGCATGACTGATAAGATCTCTATTTAAATTTGAATTGAGAGATGATAAGGATAATAGGTTGGATTAAACTCTCTCAATTTTAAATTTGAATGGAAATATGATATAATATAGAGTTAGATAAAACTCAAATTATTCTTATCTATATCACCCTGAGATTTCTTGTGAGTGGTATCTCTTTTTGAGTGGGATCGACCCACATGTAAACACAAGTGAGCCCATCACCAATGCAATTGTGCTTTTTATTCCTACTTTTTGGTGCATGATCATTTTAGTCGATCGTGACTTGGGATTGGAAGATGAAATGGAAGAGAAAGTGTCAGCTTCGTAGTTCATAAATGTACTATATCAGTACATAAACGTGTTCCTGCTTCTTTCTTCTTCTGTACATAAACGCCCGGAAGAAAAATGAGAAGCCAAGAAAGGGTCCAAAGTAAATATTTGTATGCTGTGGGTTCCTTCAGAACTAGATATTGACTAGGGGTGTGCGGACAGTCAACTTCAGCAAAAGAGTGAGAAGCTTGTGGTCTGCTCAACGAACTTAATTTTCACGTGGGAACACCTAGCCTCCGATGACTAAGACGCATCAACCCAAGTCTACTAGATCAGCCTAGTGCTATATCCATGACCTTCAAGTTTTAATGATTCTAATGACCATCAAGTAGGGGTGTACAAAAAATCCATCGACCTGTAAATCCAATTCAATCCAATTCGATCCGCGGATTTTTATCCGATCCAAAGGTAAACAGATTGGTAACGGATTGAGAATTTTATAATCCGTTAGCAACGGATCGGTGACAGATTCCACCCTCAATCCGTGGATTCAATTCGATCCGATTCGTTGACATTAAATATAAATAAAAAAAATATAAGGGGTCTAAATATAAATTAAGATGTCTAAATATATATAAATAAAAAAAACTTAAGGGTAAAAATGTAAATTTTTACAACATGTTTGATATTTTTCTTTTAACATTAGATTGAAAGGATTAATCCGATCCGATCCATTCCGGTCCGGTCCTCCATGGATCGGATTTTAACAGCAATGGATTGGTGATGGATTTCAAATTCGTCAATCCGTAGGTAACGAATTGATGACGAATTTAGTCCAATCCGCACCATTCCAATCCGTGTACATCTCTACCATCAAGTTCAATGATTCTAGAAATCCTTTCAATTTTCAGATTTCAATTCAAGAGCTTGTAATTGTTAGGCAAATGTACCGGGAAAATAGTCCAGTCCGAAATAAATGCCGCCAGTTATCTACATCTGCGCTTGTACCAATTCATTCATTGGGCAGCAAGAGCTATATTGATAAAGTGGCCTCACATGTAAACGAAAAAAAAGGCACACTTTACACGAGCCTGACCACAAAGATTCTACTGCCAGTCGTGAGAATTGGGCGTCTTGCCAAACCTCCCCAACTTGCATAATCATCATTACAGCACATTGCATGTGATGGGAAGACGTTCTGGCCCACCACCCACATGTTGCAATGGCCTGAGCTAAGGACCTAAACAAGCAAAGCTCGAGTTCAAGACCAACAAGGTTGTTTCATGATCAGGACTAAGCTTTTGATTAAACCTAACCTGACCTGTGCCAGGTTTTATTTTTGTAATACCAAACCTGATCCATCAGAGGTACAGGTCGAGTCGGATTTTATTAATAGATACTGTAGTATAAATTATTCAGAAAACCTGAAACCAAAGGTCAAATTGAAAGTACGCTTCCAATTAAAAAAGGGGGTCAAATGAAAAGTTCGGCTCAGGCCCTCTCTCTCTCTCTCTCTCTCTCTCTCTCTCTCTGTGTGGCACCCAGAAAAATGAAAAACCATGACAATTCTCATACCGCGTCTACAGGGGAGAGAGAGCTCCTACATTGGCTATTGCTGATGTATAGTCATACGTTTTTTATATGAATGGAAACCAAGGGATTTCTTGATTCCACCGGCCATTTAATAGTATCAATTAAGTCTTAAATACATGTATGCATGACTAATGTATCCTGATGATTTGTTGTCACTAGAAGGAAAAATAGAAGGCAGAATATTCAATTATCATGTAGCAAGTTCCCATAGTGGGGACTGGGGAGAAGTGGGTTTTTGGGGGGCCAATGGGATTATGGGCCCATAGGGGTTGGGTTGAAATTGCCAATCCATACCTAATAAGTATGTTAAAAAAGGTCAACTTGTACCTTTGTCAACATGTTGGTTTTGAGTTGAGTTTAATTTTTTTTTTTTTTTTGGGATAGGTGATAGGATCGGAAATGTCATTAAAGTTAGGGTCACCTCTAAACTTGGATTACTTAGTTGGGTTGATTGGTAGGGTTAGAGTTGTAAACAGGTCGGTTCCGGTCTGGGTCTATGCTGGACTCATAACCGGAACCGTTAAGGAAAATGTGGAATAAGATCCGGACCCGGAACCGTTTCAGAACTGGTTTCTAGACTCTGGAACCAGAACTAAAACCATATTTGGGACGTGTCTGGATTCGGGTCCGAGTTTAGATAGAGAATAATATTAAAAATATATGATTTTTAAGAAAGATTTTTTGAAAATTGAGGTAATATGTCGGGTCCCGGATTCACAAGTCCAAACCAAGGTGAAATTGGACCTGAAACCATTTACTTATTGGGGCTTAAATAAGGACTCAAATCCGATTTTTAACGGGTCCGAATCTTCGGATAATTAGAGAATTAGGGACTCATTTACATCCCAAGGTGGGTTCTTGATTGCCACCTAACATGATTGTTTTAACTCAATACCGTGAATATCATCCAGTTTGAATTAATCAAGGTGCTCTGGTGAAACAATCGATGGTGATGACAAGTGGGGTGGGCCACAACTGCCATCTTTTTAAAGGGATCTCTGCCCACTCCTCCAGAAATCAATTTTCAGAAAAGATCATCATGGCTTGAATGGCTCAAATATTTACACCAATATAACATGGTAAAGGGTCAGGTCTGGTTGAGCACTGCGGCCGAGGAATATGTAACCCATTTATTGATAAGGTTAAAAATTTCAACCCTTAATTACGGGGTCAGGTCAGGCAAGGATTGGTGCATCAATTCAATTAGTCATGAAAAAGTCGAGGAGAAAACTTTTGTTGAACATTTCCGATAGGACTAGAAATATAACGTGGTAATGAGTTGGATCCAATATTCAATGACCAGGAGCTCTTCCCCAGATTTTTGTCCCATCGGTATGTAGACATTTCTGAATGTAGAAGGAAGTAGGAATATCTTCACAAAACCACGTTAAAGCACAGAAAAACACTTGGCTTTGAATATTTCAAGAAAGTACATAAGTTTTTAATAATTTGATTCGACCAATTCCTCTACATTAACAAATTCTAAAAAAAAAAACGAAATTACATTTCTATCATTTTTCAAAAAAATTATTTAATAATAAATTATTTAAGAAAAATAATCAAATCCAACCCAATTGACCCAGTCGAGCCCACTTCAACTACCTTTCATGGATGGTAAAAAAGAGGGGGATTCCAAATTAATGACTAAAAAATTATCTTCTTTTAACTGTTATAATCATCAAAATCAAAATTGCAAGTTCGGGGCTAGTTAAGAAAAGAGAAAAATCAGATCAGTTGATTTTGTTTCAACGAATCCATATGATCATGTCACCAAAATAAAAGTCTTCTGATTACAGGAGAGGTTTATACCATTCAAAAAAACTTATAAGAAGAAAAGGAAGGTTGAGATCTACGGTCGGTGGAACCGCGGTAGCGAAGTTAATCAATCAGCCGAGTGGACTACCTGCCTCTCCGTACACATCTGAAGGTAAAAAAAACAGTGAGAGCAACCCTATGTCCTTTCTCACTCTCAAGCTAGGTCCAAAACCCAGAACCCCAACCCAATAAGAGAAGAACAAAACCTCAGTTAAGGCAGCTCCTCTATCAAGAAGATAACCCTTGTCCTCTTTACTGTAAACCATACGCCTCTGTACGTGTCCTCGAAAAAACTAAGAAGAGAAGAAAAGATGAAGAGCTCTCATTCTTCTTCATCCAAGCTTGAACGCAAGACTCTGGAGAAAAACAGAAGGATGAACATGAAGAGCCTGTGCTTTAAGCTTTCTTCTCTCATCCCATCTGACTTCCCAAAGGTATGTCAGACACTTCAGTAGAAAAGAAGAAAGAAATTTTACTTTATAGTATTGTGTATGCACCCAAATCATCAACAAAATATTTCCAACTTTAGATACGATTTTGTTTCTTTTATCCTTTCTCAAGCGGGGATTTTAGGCCACCGTGCATGTGAGTGTTCATTTTACGAGACATCGATTTTTAAGGGTGCTACTTCGTTGAATTCTTCCTCTTCAAAATACGATAAGATAATTCTCTAGTATACCTGCTTCTTCAATATTACTCTCAACAAATTGTTTTCTCTTATAAAGATAGACCCTCTAGGTAAGATGATCCCCTAGGACTCCTCAATTCTCCTCACCAGCTTATATATGGTAGCTCTCCTAAGATTATCCTCTCCATAGCTTCCTTATATGGTCAATCCTCAACTCAAAAAACCATGATTATCCAAGCTGGTCTATATATCATCTATGCATACATAACTTCATTAGTCTTTGGAAAAATATATTAGACTCCAATAAAAATTCCCTTGTTTGATTGATCCGGGCTTATAATACCTAATCCAAGTTGTTTTAAAGAAGATTAAAAATAGTTGATGTGTAGATGAATAAACTCAAGGTATGCCTACAAAGATTAGAGTGAAATGGGGAGTACTCTTCTGTATTGCAATTTTGACCTCCAATTTGATCAACTCCATGTTAGATCGATTGTTCTTAAAATACTCTCGTCACTTGCAGTTGTATTCGCCTTCTTTTGCTATAAAATCATGCTAATCTCTTATTTTACATATAACTTACATTGTTTTATTACTTTATGCTCTCTCTATCTCAAACCTATGACATGATGATTTCAACCATATGTTCAAATTAATGATCAAGCTAACGTATAGATCAACAACTACTTTATTTTTTCTATGCTTTGAACATTAGTATAATAAAATGTTAATTATCATCATAATTTTAAAACAAAACATTTTCTATAAACTATTTATTTAAACTTGCAATAATGTGTTTTTTTTTTTTTTTGAACGGTGTAATCCTCTATTTGTTAACTACAGCATGTCATGTAGCATCCCCCCAACAGTGAGCTTACAAAATTCTTGCTTTTAGAGAAAATGCTCCTCTGTATTTCAAACATACTAAATCTATATCAGTTGAAATTGATTTTTATTTATATTATACAAATATTAGAATCACTGAAAATAATCAAAATCATTTTAAATATCTTTTCAATTTCTTTAATTGTTTTGAAAATCCTTTCATTTTTAGCATCTCTTTTTTAATTAGGGCTCGAGCTCGTGAGTCATTACTAGAACGCTACGTCAACTATATTCCTATGACCCACATGCGAAATTGAAAATCCTTCATTCTTAATATGGCTTCCTATTTACCACATCAACTCCTATTGGTGCTCAAAAAATTAGAAAATCAATACCCGTCGATATTATATGTAATTGGGTATTTATTCTACATTTGTTTTCGGATTTGTCAAATTCTACACTTTGTATAATGGATGAATATAGAGGAGAAATCCTACAGACAGGATAATCTTGAGTGCTGATTATTGTCTGATCTCACCCATGGAATATGGAATTTTGAACGTACATTTTCTTTTATTTTTACTACCAGTTCAATTGCTAGAATGAATTGGATGGATAACAAAGTTATGTGCGTTTAAACTTATCAACTATATATCTCCCTATTTTATATCTCCATCTTAAATCTCCCTCAACATTTGTAATTTGTGGCATTTTAATAATTCTTACCTGTCAGACCTGTTGGATTTGGCTCAAAAAGTCCATTGAACATGGATGAGTGGTTTACATAGGGCCCAAGTCTATTAGGGTTAGTCCTTTATATATACTCTCTAGGGTTATTCTTTGTAAGCAATAGAGAGAAAGGAAGCAATGAAAACAAGAGAGCATTGTAAGGGGAGAGACTTTAAGAGCAAGATTGAGACCTATTAGGGGAGAGAGTAGGCACTGTGTTAGAGGATTTGAATCCTTGTAACGAGTTTCCCAATTTTCTGCATAGTGAAATCGAGCGAAACGCTCATAGCTTTATGGACGTAGGCAATTGCCGAACCACATAAGTATCTTGTGTTTGTATGCTTGTGATTGATTGCGCGTGATTTGTTCTAATTAACTTTCTAACAAGACCTACCCATGTTCTAGTTAACTTTCTAACAAGACCTACCCATTCATTTTACACCTTCCCTTGCAAATTGAGATTTCATCAAGAAAATTCTGGTATGACTTTACTTCTTTATAGTGTCTTAATTAAGAGATAAGATAAGAACTAATTTACCTTAATGGTTTCTTTTCTCTCTTTCCTACTAAAATATTACATGAAAATCAAAATATGTGAAAACGCATACAGTCAGATTTGATTTGTAGTTTGCGTAAGTGTAATATGCCTTTTCTCCCTTTTAATAACTTTTCATATATACAATCTTAAGGGCCCGTTTGGATGCACAAGAAAGTACAAGAAAATAATATTTTTTAGAATATAATCTTTCATTTTTTAAAGAAGAAAATCTTGTGCGTTTGGTAACTCAAGAAAGATTTGAAGAAAATATTCTTTTCTTTCAAAAAGCTCAATATTCTCTCCTACAGTTCCTCCCTGTAGAAAACTTTCTACAAGATAAAAATCTTTCAAAATTAATATTACAAAGTGGAAGAGTAAAGTAAAGACCTTGGTTCAACAAATCCATCATAATGTGTATGTTTACATATATGGAAAAGTAAAGTAAAAGTAAATCTCACAGGACGTTAAAGGTGGGGTAAAGTAAAGGTGGGATAAAGTACATGGTGAAGTAAAGTGGGAATGAATGGTAAAGTAGTTTCTTTTTTTTTTTTACTTTACTTAAACATTTTATCGTAGTTTTATATGGTAAATAAAAAGTGACTTGTTTACAGGTGTGGTAAAATAAAATAAAGATCGATGTCATATCATGGTAAAAGATGAGGTAAAGTAAGGTCAGATGAAGTATGTGGTAAAGCAAAGTGAGAGAGAGAGAGAGAGAGTTATAAAGTAGTTGCTTTTTCATTTACTTTACTTTACTATACTTTACCATGGTTTTATGTGATAAAAGAAAAGTAATTTATGGTAAAAATATGAAAGTTAAACTTTACTTTACCACATTATTTTTTTTATCCTGACGTGGTAAATTACATATAAATTAAAATATTTAATAAAAAAATTCTTATAATGTAATTTACTTTAATCATAGCACCTTCCAAATATCTCAATTTAAAATCTATAGTATTCTTCAAAAATTGCCAAACAGTAAAAAAATTATACTATTATAATATTGCATTATTGCATTCTATACTATTTTATTCTTACAATATTTAAATATGTAAATATTTTATTCTGTAGACATTCAAACGGGCCCAGAATGATAGAAATATATTTAATGAAAATATCTTTATTCCAGGGATTGGGCTTAGGATACGCCTTTTCTATGAATTTAACACCAAATGTTTTTATTCTTGAATGTTTATGTCAACATTTTTTTTTATTGAGCACCATATGTAGATTCAGATTGTGTCTGAAACCTTTCATTTTATTAATTCATTTTTCTATGATTTATTATCTTGGCATCAACACGATACAAGCCCCTTCCACTCTTTTACAGATACAGGTATTTATTGTTATATTTTTTTTTCACAATCATACTAAAAACATCAACAGGCATGTGCTTGATCCTTAATTTACTCGTGTTCTAACAAAATATGATTTTCATACTGCTAAAACCTTTTCAGAAAATATATAGCATGCCTTAATTTGGCCGATCCATTCAATCTAAAGCTACTCATTAGATTTGATACAGAAGATATCCTTTTTCAACTCAAAATTAATTTCACTTATACAACTGAAAGTATGTCTTTTTTTAACAAGAACAAAGCATATGAGAAATCATGAGTTTTTAAGAATATAAGATATTATATTAATCGCATTTTCTTCTTAGTGATATCCTAATTAAGAGATTAGTTGCAACTAATTCTTTAAATATATTTTTCCCTCTTTTCTATTTAAAGAGTGTTTGAGAAATCAGTATACATGGAGATATTTGTAAATACAATTTTGATTTGTATTTTATGTAACTTTATTGCAGCTTTTCCCCTTTTGAATAGATTTTGATATATGAATTTTAATAATGAGAAAAAATATATCAAAATATCAAGATACCATTTTTACCCAATTAATTTCCCATTATATATCTTTTCTAAAATTTCATTCATTTGATACACATTGATACAGAAGATATTTTTATCATTCTTCAATTATTATTTTTTTCTCATTTTTCTACATTTGAATGGATCTACCTCTTTTTTAGATCATAATAATGCATTTGAGATATCACAATTTGTTTAAAGAGTAGAAGAATTTATATATATATATATAGAAATTGTAATTTATTCAATTTTGCTTCCTAATAATATTCTTATTTAAAGATAAGTAAAAAATTAATTTAACTTAACGCGTTTATTTTTCTTTCTTTTCTTCCTAAAGTTGAACTAAAAAAATCAGTGGTTATCAATTCAATATTGACCTATATATTTTAATTGATTTTACTCTAGTTTCTCTCTTTCTGAATAAATATTTTTATGAGATTCTAAGAATCATATGTATCTTCTCCTTCCCTTTGGGGCTTAGCCATTCTTTTCTCTTTTCAATACAAATTTACCAATTAGCAAAAAAAAGAATCATATGTAATATATTCTGTTAATTTCACTTTATTTTCTTCCTGTTGATATCTCAGTGGCATCCCAAATTAAGTATATCCTTATTTTGGATCAGGGATTAGTGAGGGCCTATTTTCCTAGTAATATTGTGAGTCAAGTCCTTCAGGTTTAGCTCATTGCCATTGTCATCTTTGCTCTAACGTATTTATCTAGTCGGTGGTTGAGTTAGATTGAAAGAATAAGGCTAAATTGGTGATTACGATAAAGCCGATGGTGATGGTTTTATTTAACAATTTTGCAAACGATTTCTTAAATATATAGGACAATGCTAAGATGATGATGCCCTTTGTAAGTTATTATATGGAAAAAAAAATTATAATAGGACTTAAGAGGTTCTTATTTTGTTGAAAAAAAAATTGATTCGAACCAAAAAGTGCATGTTGGAGTAAATCAGGGTTTGTTCGGTAAAAATACTTGTAGAGTAAAATGAAGTGAACTTAATATTGAAGAGAGCATACAATAGTAGGAGGTCTAATCAAAGTATGATAAAAATTCATTTTTGGTGGCTTGTTAAGGATTTTTTTTTTTTGAATTTTTGGGTCAAAAGCAAATTGTTACATGCTCAAAATTAAACTAGATGTGCCTTGTTAAAAGGAAAAAAAAAAAAGAAAGAGTGAGTGGAAGTGGAACTCTTCTTTGCCCAAAATGAACACCCTTTGATTGAATGGAATCGTATAAACATGGGTGGGACTAGAGGGGGGCTCGCAGGGGCCGTGGCCCCCCCAAAATTAAAAAAAACCCTTTTATCTTTTGAAGATTTTTATATTTTCTTACGTATGGCCTCCACAAGATTTTCAAAAAAGCCTCTATATATTTTGAAAACTACATTCATCTTGTATATGTGGCCCACACAAAATATTTATCCTATACAGTGCCCCCCCCCCCCTGAAGAATTTCTAGGTAAGCTCCTGCCGATAAAATTTTATTATATGCTCAGTTTTTAAGGTGGACTTAGCTCCTATTAGAGTAAATGTTGGGCAAATGCTTTAGAAAAAAGAAATTGGGCAAACAATATAAAGGAAGCCGGATGGCATTCTTTTTGAGCGTCCACTATTCTCACTCTTTCGGTGAGTGAATGAGACAAGATTAAAGAAAATGCAGTTGCATGGCTGGTCAGATGCAGATGGTAGTGGGCAAGAAATAAAAGCCAATGAATGGATTGCCGGGTCATTCCACTTCCATCCATGTGGCCCATTAATTAGGGTCTTTCCATCTCTTCTTTTCTTTAAATAACCCTAAAAAAAACCCAACCCTAATCAAACTAAAACATAATCTCCCATCTACAGCAATTCCCCCAGGTGATGCCCATTTCTTCTTTCCTCTGGAGCTCCTTTGAAAGGAAACATTAGCTGTCAATCTCCATCATCCAACCTTGAACGCAAGACTCAAGAGATAAACGGGAATGTGAACATGAAGAGCCTGTGCCTCTCCCATCCCATCTCATTTCTCAAATGTATGTCAGATACTTCAAAAGAGAAAAGAAAAATGTAATCTTGGGCACCAAATCATTAACGAAAGGGGTTTTGAAATATTACTCCTTTAATTTGGTTTTCCCAATTTTATGACCAAAATTGAGACAGTGTCACGAGAGTTGTGACTCTATAATTTTTATGCCTTAAGTCTACATTTTTTATAACTTTTTTTTTGCTCCAGGTCCCATGATGTCATGTATTTTATGTAGCATCTTAGGAAAAAAAAAAACCTTTCCCAATGATAGAACCTGAGAAATAGTGGTCATTTTTACTTTTCACAAAATGTCATTTTTTGTGTTATGTAAAAAACGAATTCGTTTATTGGTTGCAGAAAGTGTACGATACAAAAACTGATAAAACCCATGATACCATGAGCCTATCCCGTGATATCATAGGATATGGAACAAAAAAGATAACAGAAAATTTTAATATTGACCAAGTCAACATTATCTATATCACAGTCATGAAATTGGAAAAGTCAGGTTTAAAACGGACTAATATGTCAAAATCCCTTAATAAGATATTGCTTCTAGTTGGGTCTAGGATCGAGTCAAAGAACTGCGTTTTAATGCGCTATAACATGGTCTAGTTGTCCCCGAGATGTGTAGCTAGGGTGTTGGGACTGGGATGCATGAGTGGGTTTGCGTGTGTTCAAGCCCTCTTTCTAACAAAAAACAAAAAAAAAGATTAGCTACTTTATAGACTCTAAATTGAGGGGATAGGATTAAATTGGTGGTGATGATGATGATGATGTTGATGAGAACTTTAGAGGAGACCTTTTGAAATTGTTCTCAATAGACAGAGGGACAAGGCTATGCTTCTTAAAACCTGGATCTCTTGTCATAACCGTTTGATGAGTCTTGATTATTTGAAACTAACTAGATTTTCATTTGGTAGACTAGCGTCACAGCACTACTTCAAATTCGCAGTTGTCACAAAAAAGTCCATGTGTTCATGAACATGATTGCGAGCCAGAGTTGTCGTACCTTTTGTTTTTCCTTCAACTTTTGATAATTGGACACGTTCATATTCAAATTTAAAATTTTATTTATCATTAATACGGTTCTTCTTTCTGCTCATTTATGAATGTCTTGATATCATTGATCCCTTTGTCATATGTTGTGTGCACGTGGTTTCGCCAGGCGTTGGTCCTAGGGCTCACTGCACAAACTTGTGTAAAGTAAGAAGCACCCCTCAATTTATCTGCACTGCTTGGAAAAGGTTATAACACATAAGATGCATTCACTTTTATGATTAATATTGTATAAAAGTGGAAGATTTAAATGGAGAAAAAAAATTTATATAGCCAACCCCAGTGTAGACTACAATTGTTTAAAAGTAGCATTCGACCGACCAGCAAAACAGATAATATACAGAAGCGTTCAAGCTTATGATTTTTGCGTTTAATCTTCCACCCACCTTTTTGTGTTGCAGATGACACTGTCAATGCCGGATAAATTGGAACAAGCTACAGAATATATAAGGAACTTGCAGGTGAATATAGAGGCATTGAAGAAGAAAAGGGACCTAGCTGCACATATTGTAGAAACAAGCAAAGATGTTACTGATGGGATGATGATAGGGTTTAGATTGCCTGTGATTGAAGTGAGAGAGTCAGGTTCTGCAGTTGAGGTGGTATTAATAACTGGATTGAACAAGAATTTCATGCTATGTAATGTTATTAGTATTATTGAGGAAGAAGGAGCTCAAGTAGTAAATGCCAGTTTCTCTTGTGCGGCTGACAAGGTCTTCCACATAGTTCATTCTCAGGTAATTACTACTGATACTTCTTTCTTTGATACAGCCGAATCCAAGGACAACTTTTTTATGGTGGTGATAATGACGACCACAACAATGATGACGATGACTACGGCCGGTGATGACATTTTTCTTAAATAGAAAAACATTATCTACTTGCAGGTGTTTGAGACAGCATTAGTAGTGTTTAATAGTAGAAATCTTTAAGTTAACCCAGTTTGGTGTGGCAAGGCTTAGATAATAGTAGTAATGATGATAATATATATATATATATATATATATTTATAAAGGTGAATTTCCCAAAAAAAAAAAAAAAATCTAAAAGCATGTTTTTTTAATTCTAATTCTCTAATATAACAAAATATTATTTGACGGTTGCTTATGAAAATTCACATTTAATTCTCATTTTTAGTCACCGTATATATTATCATGCAAACAAATAGGCCCATGTTTGAATTAATGAATATGTTATGCTCTTTAAATTTTGCAGGTCACTAGCTCTAGAGTGGGTTTTGAGAGTGCCAGAGTGCATGAGAGACTGAAGGAACTGATCTATTGGACTTGATGGATGATCATTGAATCAGCAAGTCTAATTGATTTTAAGACATCAGATGGGACACCATGTTTGTATGTTTTTGTATTGTTGTTTCCAGTATCATGTATGTGGGGTTTGCATGTTTGAAATTAATGAATACATTGTTGTCAGAGACCAAAGGAATTGGTCAAAGGGACTTGATCAATGATCATCGAGGTAGCAGTTCTAACACAAATAATGGAGATGGTTTTTCTCTTTTTTAACTTTAATTATGAGTCACAGAAGAGAGGAGATGTAGTTTATGTTGATAACATGTACCCCTTCAATTGAAGGAGATAGAACTTTCCTTTCTTTTATCTTCTTTTTTTAATGTATGAATTGGGAGTATTTTTGTGATGTTTCATAAAAATGAAGTTCCTCAAATGCTTAATGGGTCAATCAAGCTAACTCTAAATCCTATGTTAGAACGTAGTTACTTGATTTGCAGTTCATGTATTCATATTCAAGTTCACAATTTACAATTAAGCAACACATGCCATAGTTTGCTAATTCATTCATTAGGGCCCTATTTATTTGTATTAGGGGAGAGATAGAAGAAGAGTAGGATGTCACATTGGATTAAAATTAAAAAGGAGTGAGTTGAAATAAATTAGTGAATGGGTTACTTTTTATGCATTTGGATGGTTGGTGTGAAGTAAAAGAAATGAAATTTACATTTAATTGGATAAAGAGAATGGGAAATGAGTTACTCTACCTACTTTATTATGGTGTCAAAGTAAATTTGAAATAACTGCCAACTGGGCAGATTTACTTTACTTGTGTGGGATAATGTTAAAAAATAACTCATGGGGTTGAACAATCCAACCTTTGGAATTTATTTCATCCCTCCTTCACTTCACTCTTTTTCATTATTTTGCACTAAGATAAAGCAATCGACTTTTAAAAATAACAATCTCAATCCTTACATCTAGACATATCTCTATGCACTTGAGAAGTGCTTGTAGTTTTGAGTTATAATGAATGCTCAGCCCACCATCTTCCTCGTGAATGTGGCTATCGTTGATTGCCTATTCTTATAGATTACGTGAATGAATTGGATATCTCTATGTACTTGAGAAGTGTTTGTATCGTAGATTGCCTATTCTTATAGATTACGTGAATGATTTGGATATCTCTATGTACTTGAAAAGTGTTTGTAAGGATTTAATGGGGGAAGAAGCCAAATTTTCATCGAACTTATGCTGCCACTATTGATTGGAAGTGTTTGTAAGGATTTAATGGGGGAAGAAGCCAAATTTTCATCGAACTTATGCTACCACTATTGATTGGAAGTGTTTGTCAGGATTTAATGGGGGAAGAAGCCAAATTTTCATCGAACTTATGCTGCCACTATTGATTGGAAGTGTTTGTGAGAATTTAATGGGGGAAGAAGCCAAATTTTCATCGAACTTATGCTGCCACTATTGATTGGTAATATATATGGATAGCTCCAAACCCACTATAGCCAACATTACACAAGATTGAACTATTTAGGGTGGAATATTGGTAATATTTCTCATGGAACTATTAGGGTGGAATATTGCCCACATTGTAATGTGCAAATCTTATGACCGTGACATCACTGTGTAAAATATTTAAATTTTGTGAGCAGTGACACGGTCAAAATCCCTTCTTTTTAACCATCACATTTATGGCAATTAAACTTAGGGCCCGTTTGTCACTTTACTCGATTAATAAAAGTCAAGCAAATTCTCTATTTTTCAGATAAGGGGTTACATCAAAAGTATATTTTTTTTAAATTCTTTCCCCTTTCACAAAAAAAAAAAGTTAAAAAGAAATAACATTTTTCTACTAAAAGACAAAAAAATCTCCACATTTTTGTACAAAAAGTAAACGAGATTCCATACCAGACAACTAAAATTAAAATCCAATCATAACCTATTCATATTTTACTAAAAAAGTTATTTTGTATTATGCATTCTTTCCAGCTTCCTCCTTTGCAAGCTTACCTAAAAGTGGTGGGGGTGGTCCCAACAGGTAGTTGGGTTTTGAGGGAAAACCTAAGACTTTCATGTGGGCTTTGGGGCTGGATCTAAAATTTTAATGTGGATTTTGGAAGCTGACCTAAGTGCCAATGAGGATGAATTCCCCGAAAGCATGTATAAAGGTCCACCGCTCCTTAATAATACAATCGAGTCCGACCACAGTTCTAAAACTAGTCTTGGTGCACCTGACTCCGGCAAGTCAATCAGATCAACTCTAGTCAAATGAGTATGAAGGAATGTGCTAAGAGTTGGGAACAACGTCGCCCCACTTACCAGGCTTGATTTTCTTCGAACTTTTGGTCCTTTAGAGGGGGTTGAGTTACAAAACTATGATCTAAATTTGCAAAATCTCCATATAAAAGCAAAAAATAATATGGCCCTATATGTCTATAGACCAGCATTGTCTTTTCAAATAGAGTTTTTTGTATATATCCTCCTAAAGTTTGTAGAATTTGCATATAAGCCCTCTGCGGTTTAGGTATCTATAAATAAGCCCCTACGTTTTCTTTTAAATACCTTTCATGTCCCCAAAATAAATAATCCTAACAAGAATGGATAGCCACCATGATATTTGTGTTGGGTTTTTATATAAATGACAATTTTGCCATTACATCCATTAAATAAAAATGAGTATATTGTTATTTACAAAGATACCATTATTTTATCTCAAGTCTCAATGGTTTCTCTCAATAACTCTCTCATACACATTACTAAGGGTGGACTTAGGACTGAAGCCCCCACCCATAAATGAGAAAAGTTCAAATCCGCCCCTGCGCAAATTCTAAAAGTTAATGTTTATTTTTTAAATTTGCTCGCTCGCTCAATATTTCTTTTACACCCATTGCACATGAAGCATAATCATGTATTTTGAAACTTTCATCGATCCAACGGTGGGTCATGTGTGGATTGGATAAATCAAAACCGGTTATAAGTATTAGCGATTGTCATCATGATCAATTTAGATTTAATGAAATGAGCCTTGTATCGATAAGAAAGAATGAATTTATATAGGGTTGTTCTATCCCACTAAGTGCAATTGTTAATGTTACGTGCTTTATAAATAAAAACAAAAAAATTTAAGTCCAAGCTTTTGAAATTCTTCATATAAGAATAAAAGAAATGGATAAAAGTGTCATTTCACTGTAAAATCCTATAGTGGTTGGAAGACAATTGATTTTGGAGACAAAGAAGGTATTAAAATGAAAATGCAGGGCCTATTTATAAATATTAAAATCGCAGGGGCCTATTTACAAATCCTATAAACCTTCTGGGGTATATACAAAAAGCACTTTCAAATAACACAATTCTCTTAAATTTTATCTTCTCCATCAAAGTTCTTTACATCTGGCTAACCAGATTTTTCAATGGGCTGAAATGAATGCAGGCCGCATCAGAAGGAGAGTGAATCATTTTTAAATGGGTCAGACATGTTGTAACTGGATCAAACATTCAACCCATGGGAAACTCAAATGGTTTATTCTGCTTCAGCTCACACTTCAACTGCAAATATGTTAAACCTAGGCCCGAGTCGACGGGTCTAGAAGTGCCGAAATCCAAGCCATGGGTCAAAAGAGTCCACCAGAACCAGGTTTATGTGGCCAAGTCAGCCCAATGGCATTCTCCATAGAGAATAGACCATCTTCACATCCATGTAGATAGGCATCTAAGGAGGCACTGATTCATCTTCAAACTAGACTGAAATTTGTGTGCTGTATGTATGCATTTACCCTTCTTGCAGATTTCTTCGATTTTGAGTAGGGGTGCTCATGGACCGGACCAGCCCGAGCTTAGCTGGGTCCTAGCCTGCTTGGGCCACGCAGGCTTCCATTTATTATTTTTGCCTTTTTGTTTATTTGCTAGGCTTGGATCTAGTGTAGGAGTCGATCTCACAATCACATTGGGCACATGATTGACAGTGATAAATATTGCATAGCTGATCATGTGCTCAATCACCTCAATCATAAGGTGGGCAAACTCTTACCGAAGTAAAATGTGATGTTTAGTTACTTGAGGAGATGTTGTTCATTTAGAAGAGTCCATATTATCAATAGGTGAGCCCGATAGTGATCTTTTACACATCATACTCATGAGAAGCTTGTGGTAGATACTCATGGTACACGAACTCATGGTTGTGTATTTTCACGAGTACTCTCGGGTTGGGAAATTCTATGTGATACAAAGTATATTTCTCTCTTTCCATTGCATCATTTCCTTGTCATGGAAGTAGACTATGTTAGAAAGAATAGAAGAAGTCTGTTAGAAAGATTACAAAAGGCTTTAGTACATTGTTTTCTTGCACAGGCCCAACACGTTGTTGGGTGATGGTTTTGCATATGAGGTCAAGTCAATAAATTATTATACCACCGCAATTTAACCAAACCCGCCAATTCGATCAGGGCTAATGAGCGGCGGGGATTTCAAAAAAGTGGGCCCCACAATGCATTGAAGAAGGGGGATGTACCAAACTACTTTGCACCGGCGCTGCAGTGTAGCAGTGGTCTATTTGGATGTATAGTGAATTGATGTATGGTGAGGTGAAGCATCAAATCAAGAGATAATAAAATATAAGGTATTGTGATGATGTTTTGTTTTTAGTTGTTTGGTATGGAATCTTTTTGACTTTTTGTATAGAAAAGTAGAGTTTTTTGTGATTTAATGGAGAAAGGATGTTGCTTGTTTGACTTTTTTTGAAAAAGATTAAAGGAATTTTAAAATTATATACTTTTGATATGACTCATTGTCTTTTCTTGTCGGGATAATTGAAGCTTTACCTCACTTCACCACACACTCAAACATGCCCTAAGGATAGAAATGGAGGGTGTCCTTCTTATGTGATCAATCCAATGATTAGTCCATTGAAACTTTAAAGATTTAATTATAATAATTACAATGGGTGTTAGGGCCGATAAATGACTAGGGTTTTGAAAAGATGGCCCCTTACAAGCATTTAAGAAGGGCATTGCTCAATGTTATAATGCAACAATGCAACATTTGTAGTTCTGTCCTTTTTTGAAAGGCTTCCCATGTATATTGTTCATTCTGTTCTCGCAAATATGCACATTCCGTGGAGAGTGTATTGTGCAAAAAATCATATACCAACCTAAAAGTTTAAGTTTTTGGGTTGGTATATAGTTTCTTACATGACATCAGAGCCAACCGGTCATGAGTTCGAATCCCATGAGAAACGACTTGGCGCAAAAAAAAAAAAAAAAATGCGTGTTGCCAAAAATGCGACGGCCGGGTTCCACCTGAGGGGGAGTATTGAGAAGTGAGCTCCACCTAATAGAGAATATTGAAAAGTATTTCCGCTGCATAGTATAGTGCAACTTAAATGTATGATGAGGCCCACATTTTTAAAATCCAAGATGATTGTATACAGAGCCACCCTATGGTGATCAACATATAAATTATTATTCAAATCGGTAAGCCACTATTAGATTGACTAAATCTAAAACACATGATAAACTTCTTTACAAATCAGTAAGCCTCTATTACAGCAGACATTGAGAAAGCCCCTGAGTGAGAAAAATGTAATGGTTGGCCCACTAATATTTATTCTGTAAACTTTTTAATTCAATGAATACAATAGGTGTTAGGGCTGGTAACTAGTTTGGAATTTGAAATGATAGGCCCAGCCATGCCTTTTCAAAGGGCGTTGCACCATATGATATTGCAGGACAATCCTGCCCTTCATTGGGAATTTACTCAAGGAAAGCTCCTACACTGCTGGTTGAAGGACCCTTCCTCAGTGTTTTGCAAGTGGAGGACCTTTGGAAATAGGCATTTGTAGCTGTAGCAAGGATAGCCTTAGGATCCAGTAGGCAGAGTTTATATGACTGTTCATGGATTTCAATAAATCAAGGTGTCCTCTAGTCCATTTCCATGTGACTGTTTGAAACATGTCACTAGGGATGAGCAAATTGGCCAAACCTAGAACCATTCTTTTTCTTTTTCTACTTCTTTCTTCTATTGAACATAAGAAGCTTACTAAAGAATTGACAGAAGCAATTCCTCAACATTGATTAATTGAGATGTAATCATGAAGATTCAATTCAATTCATCACACGATATCAACACCATTCGAACACTCTGAAATCATTACTCTGGCCGAGGGTCAACTTCATTCAGTTAATGTTTCAGCATTACAACAACCTAGCTAGCCAATCATGTAAGAGGCAAAACTATACTTCCCACTATGCACCAAAACTCACTCAATCGGTGTCCAAATTGAATGATTTTTGTTAGACTGGTCAGCCTTATTGTTCACACTTGTTTTTCAGATCTGAATCCCCTGTTTCATCCAAATAGGAAATCCAAGTTTGGTCGAAACAGAGGCCGTCACGCACGGGAGCGGAGGAAAAAAAAAGTACATTTTTCTTTCTCCACCCCCGTATGTGGCGGCCTCTGATTTGTCCAAATAGGGCTCCCCTATTTAGATGAAATAGGGGATCCTCTTCCTTATTTTTCTACTCTCGAGGAGATTACCATTCCAGTCCAATTAATTGGCTGCATTAAATTGTTTTCATCTCACTTCACTGTTTTCCATTCAATGTGATTGTTGAACAATGGCATTTTCTACATCTTGTGTGTCGTACAAACACAACTTAAAAATGCTAATTGTAGAAGGTGTCGTACAAACACAAGCAATCAGATTTTCCTGTGTGTGTCTTGATTGTCAATCTTACATATTGAACTTTCGCATACATACACGTGGTGATAATGACGTAGAGTGATGAAATTAATGATTTTCAGGTGGGATCTCAAGGAACAGGGCAGGGCCTAACTAAGAATAGGAAAGGCCTCTTTCATTGGTCTAAAGCAGAAAGAAATGGTCGGTTGTACTCTTGAATTTGAATTTGAAAAGAGTGACCGGACACAGAGAGAGAATGGCTTTCTTTTCTTCTTGATTCTTTGCCAAGGGAAATGGATCTACTGCCTGTCAACGTTTCGTCGGTTGCACTACAGTCTCGTCATGTGCAGCGCCGCCAGACGGAGAGCCACTTTCTGCCGCGAAACTATAAGCCGCCACCGCCGCTCCCGGAGCATCCACCACGTGTCTCCACACCTAGAGAATCACGGCTGGTTCGCCTGGTTCGTCGCTGCAGTTTCGAGGAGTTCTTGTTCCTCTACGGGGGACGTCATTCTTCAGTCAGCAGAGAGAGTCAAAGCCTTGGTTGACGATGATCATATCAAGGGGTGAATTTGTGTTAGGCCATTTGAACTAGGATTTTAAAATCCATTTTCATTTAAGCATTTGTGGTGCAGAAATCGAAGTTGATTGGACAGTTAGAGGTAGCAGGAAGAAATGAAAAAGACATGTATATTGAGGCGAGAATTTGAATTTATTCTCTCTATGAAATATTAGTCTTTTTCTTTAATGTTAAATGTCCATTTTTTTTTTTTTTTTTTGAAATATCTCAAGGTTTTTCTGTAAGGTCTAATTAAGGCCTGTTCAGGACAAGGCCATAGTAGAGTCTATACTATCTGGGTTCTTGCCCATTAACCCTTGAGTGTGATGGTAGCCCAGAGATTGAAAGCTGAAAAAAAATTATTTTATTATTTTTTATCCGCATTGCTATTTATATTTTGTTCGATTGGTTGATGGCTTAGAACATATCCAAAAGTGATGCTAAATTTAGAGATGTCTTTTTTAAAATAAAGGTTTATGTGGCAAATTGACCCTTTACAATTTGACATATCAGTTGAAGTATATTTCATCTCATATGTCAAATGTAATATTTTATTATTATTTTTATTTTACCTTTTTTATATATTAAACTCAACTCATTGACAATAGTCCATTTGGAATAAAATAATATAAAATATTATTTGACATTTCACTTTTTCACATGTCAAATTTGACATCTCACTCTCATATGTCAAATGCCACCTTATTTTTGGTATAGTTGTTGGAGTGAGAATTCATGCCAAAAATCCCATATGGCATGTCTACCTTGGATTTGACATGTCTCTTGGAGATGCTCTTATTAGACAATTCTTATAACGTAAAAATAGTCTAAATAATAATTTCAAAACATTTGGTAATATCTTGAAAATTAGCAAATTCTAATTTTATTTTTAAAATATGTAAAAGATTATTTAGCGCATCACTAATATTTCATTGATGTTAAGTGACTGTTATAACAGGGATTATAGTATAAATTTAAATATATAAGTATAAGAGATGCTCGAATGAGAGCATCTCTCACCTTATTATGAGAAATAAGATGGGTGCCCTCACATTTAAGTTGTGAGCATTGAATATAGATGTGAGGGTCACCACCCTATCTCTCATATATAGTAAGGTGAGAGATGCGCCTATAAGTATTACTACATAAAATAGAAAAAAAAAATTAGTAGGTAATTTCAGAGCTTGGAAAAATCTGTCCAAGCTCAACCCTCAGTGCTATTTCTTAAAAATAAAGGCCCACATTTTAATGGCTTTTTGAGGGCCCAGCCATGCCGAGTGTCCTTGTCTACGGGACAGATTTACTGGCCTAGTCAGGGATATTCATGGGCCGGGTCGAGCCAGACTAGGCCAGGCTTTCATATTTCTTTTTTACGTCATCCAAGCCCGACCCAAGTATTAATGTGCGTACTTATTAATCAAGGCCGGAGTAGAGTACTAAAGGCCAAGGCCTGGACCTAGCCTAGAGCGGGCTGGGCATGGGTTGGCCCCAGTCTGGCCCAACCCATGATGACCCCCTAGCGTTGATTCTCTCCTGGCAAGGGTTCTAATTTCGTTAGCCTGCAACTTGGGCTCTCTGCTCTCAGTCTCATTTACTGTGAATTGCAGCATGTAAAGGCCGAAACAAAAGACAAATGGTTGTCAAGGTCCTCACCAATCTGTACGCAATGGCCTCTTCCTCGTGATATTAAAGACCATAAGCTCGGTTGCATCATTGGAAGACAGGACAATTTGTCTTGACCCAAATTCAGATTGTAGAACTATTGAACTTGACTCTTCTAATTTATCATAAGACCGACGGCATTAAACCCAGAAGAGGCCAAAGAATGAATGGCCAGGATACTAGGCAAAAAGAGAAAATTTCCTACTACGGCCACAAAACCCTCACAAGTCACAAAGAACAGAAGAAAACGAGACAACACAATTTTCACGTTTGGCCACACTGTTGACTTAACGCCATGAGTTTGAACTGGAAAATAAAGCAAGAGAGGCTATTGTCATGTCTCGTGATATCTAAATATAATGTCAAAACCTATCCACCGGCCATTTACTTTTTTATGATGCGACTTGCGAGCTTGAGCACGGGATCCTTCCCATGTCATAGAAGGCAGCATGTATAATTATCACGTGGCAACTAGCATCCTATTCTCGATCTTCACAATGGGAGCATACAATTTTATGACATGTTGAGGTAGGGTCCGAATGATCACAGTAGCCAGTAGGGCTCTGTTAGGTCAGCACTTTCAGACACACATACAGAAGGCTCAAGCTGTAACCAACCCATTTGTTAATTGGGTTGAAAACTTTAATCGGGAAGCTAGATTAGTCAATTTGAAACCCTTATTGGGTTTTGCGGGTGAAATACAATTAGTTGTGTTAGATTGGGTTGACAGTTCTCATGAAACCATTTGCCGATAGGGTTGGAAAGTCGATAAAAATGGGGACACTGAGAACCAGGGGTTGGTCAGTTGGACATCAACTACACCTATCACCTAAATACCTAGGGTTCATTCTCTAAATATGCTCCTTTCTTCCCACATTCATGTTTGATTTATATTCTTGGTTTGATTTGATGATGCTTGTCCTAGATGAAATCAATACTCCTCTATTTCAAGTATCCTATGCATTTCAGCAATGGTTGACCATATGAATTCACTACAAATGCTTGGATCTTATGGATCATCAGCCAAGCTCTCCAACTCCCTTGAATAATCTCTAGGAGTCATGGTGACATCAAGAAGTCCACTCTATCTAGAACCCTACATCTCTTGATTAGTGGTAAGAACGAGTTAGATGCCGATCTGAAACTCTCTAGCAAGCACTTGATCCCAATCCAAACTCCCATAGGATAATGGATTAAGACTTTAAACAGAGATTCCCCTTAGCATTTACCAAATCTTTAATCCGACATGAGTCAAGTGGAGTACGGACCACATGATTTCTAACATGGGAAGAGTTTAAAATTAATAGTCTAAATAGGTGCTTTATTTTAATCAGATAACTGTCTTAATTGGAGCTAAGAGCTCCTGTGTTTTACTTAAAACTAAAATTAGACGACAAACTCTGTTCAGAAATGTCGTCTCTCTGTCTCTCTTTCTTTCTTTGTGTATATAGATATGTACATACATGGACTTGCTCTTCTTATGTATTTAAAAGAAAGGAACGTTCCTCCTCCATGGAAGTGAAGGAGATTGTAGGGAAATGGGTTCTATCTACTGTTCCTTTGCTCCGTACATGAGAGCAGTTTTCAAAGGATTATTCAGCATCTTGCATGAGTCGAATGTACTTTATGCTTGGTATATATTTATCGCGCTTTATGTGGTCGTGTTACTCATGTAGCATGACACATCTTTGTATTGGTTGTAGGTGGCTGTTGATCCAAAAGATCGGATAGGATAAAAAATTAGGGGAATGTTTTTCTCCTCAATAGGGTGGAGAGAACGTAACTTTCTCTACGGTAATTATTATTTTACTACTCAAAAGTGATATTTAGTGGCAGTTTGGAAACTCTAAATGTAACTAATAAGAGTTAATTAAATTATTAAGATATAAAAAAAAGTTCTAATTTTTAAGTTATAATATACAATTAGTCTATTTAGTAAAATTATATATAAAAAAAAAGCTCTTATTTGATGAGGTAACTGGGCTATGCCTTCATGTGGTAATTGGAGCTCGCCTTTTAGAAATTACAATCTCACACTTGCATCATTATTTTGAATTTTTTTTAGGTCATTTTTATCCAAACCACCTGTAAATTTAGCATTGTCTACTACTATTTGGAAACAAGTGGCTCCTATATATTAGCTTTTTTTTAGAGGCAAAAGCTCTAATTTGTAACTCTAATAATAGGAAATATAGTTAGAAGCTTACCAAATACTCTAGTATGTAAATAATCTTTAAATGATTCTCTTACATCTTTCTCTTTCTAAATCCTATCACAGTGAAAAATCTCCACTAAAGAAAATTGTTGGTTCCCAGTTCTCACCCTTTCTCCTCATCTCACCGCCTATTAGGCATTTCACTGTCGTTAGTTTCTCCAATTCCATATGGGTCCTCTCTAATCCAGGTAACCATGGTTTAGAGGACTTTTCCTTATTTCTAGTCCATATCCTCTATCATATTGCCATAAGTAGTGGTGCTCATGGGTCCGTCCTAACATTATCTGAGGTCACAATAAACCGACTTCGAGTTATAGAGGACTACCTACGGGTGCAACTTAAGTGAGTTGGGCTGGATAATGACCTAGTCAAAGACTGTTCCAAATTGTATGCAAGTCCAAGCCTGTGTTGGACCCAAATTCTACTTGGGCTTAATATTAAAGTAAGAGAGCTCGATCAAGCCCATCCCAAATTGGATTTCATGTGGTTAGAAATGTGGGCTGAGTTAGACCACCTTAGGTGCACATATTGTTTTACTAATGAATGAATGCATATCAGTAGGGTAAGAGGGATGAAAAGGTTTCATCATAGGAGATTGATAAAGGTACGTTGGGCAGAAAATAATCTATTAAGATAATCCTCACCCTTGATTTAATAGCCTTGAAATTTAACAATCTTTTAACTATGTGTGTGTGTATATAGGGGAAGTTTCAAGTGCATCTATCCATCACCATAGGGTGAGGGCACTTTTCCTTTCTTGCACATGAAGACAAGGAAGTGTATCTCACCCTACGTACTTGAAAATTCATTTTTGTATTTGAAAATTCTCATTTATGGAAGCATCTCTCACCCTATGATGAAGAATTGATGCACTTGAAACTTCCTCATATATATATATATATATATTAAGATTACTCCAATAGGCGGTCAAAATCAGATACTGTTGGTAATTTAGTGGTGGGGAAAAGGGTTGGTTAGTGAGTTTGAATAGAGTGGACAAATTAAAAGATAAGCTCAAGTGAGACCCATAGTATTGAACCCAATCTTCCATTAAACAATAGGTGTAGCAATTATTGGTGAGTATAGTCATACATACTTCTTGAATTATAGTTGTGGAAATGTGTTAAAAGTCTCCATGGAAGAAGGATCCGAGCTTGTCATGAAGAATTTACTAGGCCAACTAAGGATGAGTTGGAACACACGGTGCATCCTACTTATGCTAGATAAGGGTTGCTGACCATTCTTCAATGCAGGGGCGGATCCAGGACTTCTAATCTGGGGGGGCTGCACTTAAGTTACACTTAAAAAATAGCAATAATGTCTCACCAAAAACTATAAAAAATAGCAACAATGTGCGCTTGATAATGCGACATTATAACCTAAGATAGTAAATAATCATCAATATACAATACATAAGACCGGTTTTAATTTTTTTTTCCTAAGTTTTTTTTTTCTTTTCATTTTTAACTCACAAAGAAGTGATGAACAAACAAAGTTACAGAGGTACTGTAAATGGGAAACCCAATCCCATAACGTGGCAGGCTGACAGCTTCTAGTAACACAAAGAGCAAATCTTTCTCCACAATCACAAAGAATCAAGTTAAAGAATAGAAAGAAATTACAAAACCTCCATTTCAGAAAACCATAAAAGACGAACAAAAAACCAGAAAATGAACAAACCCATGTAATAAAAACACTCCAAATTCGTATCTGAGATCCGGAGGGCACAACCACAAAAAATCAAGATAAAGAATAGAAAGAAACTACAAAACCTCCATTTTAGAAAACCATAAAAGAAGAACAAAAAATCAGAAAATGTGAAAAACTTTTTTTTTTTTTTTTTTTTTTTGCTGAAAGCTGGGGTGGGCCCCCCCCCCCCGCCCCCCCCCCCCCCCCAAATCCGCCCCTGCTTCAATGAGATCATATTCTTTTGAATCTTGTACTCATAACTACTGTCATGTATTTGTGATTTTATTACACCAACACTCTTCTCTTTTTTATAGCAATTGTATCTATAAATATTATGTACCATAGCAAACTGATCATTTTTCTTTTGTCATAATTCTCTCTTATCATTGACTGTATGGAATTTCGTCTTGGGCAGCTAGGCTGAAATGCTGATTAGATGCTGTAAGCTCTCACCAGTCATGTGATGGCCCGTGGGGTAGCAAACTTCTCATGCTGGGACGGTGCAAGCGCGGCAGATACAATCAATAAGCCGAGCTGTTATGCCTGTATCCTCACTTCTAATGGTTCGTACGACAGTGACCCCCCACCAACTTTGGCCTTTGTAATTCTTTCTACTAATCGCTTTAAATAAGGTCAAACCCAATCCCCAGACCCTCTCCAATTGAAGAAAAACCCAACCCCAAATTAGAGCAGTTGCCGATTCCTCCCTCAAGGAGATACCCTTTCATTTCTTCTTTCTTATATTCATAGACAGACACTCTGTGTAGAGAGGGAAACATGAAGAGCTCTCAATCTTCCTTATCCAAGATTGAACGCAAGACTGTGGAGAGAAACAGAAGGATGAACATGAAGACTCTGTGCTCTAAGCTCGCCTCTCTCACCCCATCTCACCGCTCAAAGGTATGCAAGATTCTTGAAAAGAGAAAACAAAACTGTGCTTTAATTTGGTATTATGTATGGACCCAAATCAAAGGGGCCATGATAATATAAAGAAAACGGGTCCCAAATATCCTACGAGATTTGGCATGGGACAGGTTTAGGTTGTAAAGGCTCACTAAACCAGTTACAGAAGTAGCACAACCTACCTGCAGTACTTGGAAAAAGGTTATAATAGATAAAGATGCCTTCAAACTTGCGATTTTTTCTTTAGCATTGTATAAAAGTAGCACCTGACCTACCAACATGACCGTAAGAATTGGTCAGCACAGATAAAGATGCATTCAAGTTTATGGTTTTTATGTTTTAACTTTCCCGCCCTTTCTTGTGTTGTAGAGGGCACCATCAGTACTGGATCAACTGGAACAAGCTGCTGCATATATCAGGGAATTGCAAGAGAATATGAAGGCATTGAAGAAGAAAAGGGCCCTAGCAGCATATATTGTAGGAATGAACAAAGATAATACTGATGGGATGACGGTAGAATTGAAACCGCCTGTGATTGAATTGAGAGAGTCAGGTTCTACAGTTGAAGTGGTACTGATCACTGGATTGAACAAGAGTTTCATGCTAAGTGATGTTATTAGTATTATTGAGGAAGAAGGAGCTCAGGTTGTAAATGCCAACCTCTCTTGTACGGCTAACAAGGTCTTCCATACTATTCATTCTCAGGTAATTGCTACTAGTACTTGTTTCTTTGATTGAAAAAGAAAAAGATATCTATCTATCGGTTTTTTTTTTTCTTTTATTAAGTTGACCTACTAGTTAAGAATGATAATATCTAGCTGAAGAACCAAGGATTAATTTCAGGATTGCGTATAATACTAAGGTGCCAACACTACTCAACCACTAATGTGTTGACATCTATTGACTTGCAAGTGTTTGAGGCACTACATTTATGGCACGTTTATGTAACCCATTTCTGTGAAAAAATGAGTAGTTTTCTGCAAAAAACTCTATTTTCATGCGTTTGGTGCAGCAGTTTTTCACATAATTACTGTTTTTGCGAAGTCAGCATTTTCCTTCCTAACCCTAAAAATGGGCTTCCTATGGGCAAGGCATGGGAAATCCATTTCCTCAGAAAACTTTCCCCCCCTTTATAAGTTTCATTTACAACCTCCTTTCCATCCCTTCCCTCTTCTATTCATAAAAAATGCTTTGGCGACAAACTTCATACCCTGAACTACTTCTTCATCTTCTCCGATCACCCAAAGCCACCGGAACTTCTCTTTGTCTCTCTTCCTCATCGTGAAATGGGTTGCACAAGTCTAGGGAAAAAAACAAAAAGCTCTTCCATGGTGTCTTAGCTCATCTCCGTCTCCCTTTCCCATTCTCAACCATTCCAACCCACTCTCTCTTTCTTAATAATCCATATCCATCTCTCTGTCACGAGGTACTATCTCTAACCCCCTAAACCCAAATCCCATTTACATTATTCAGTTTATGTGCCCTAATAGTAAAAACCCAAATCGTAGTCCATCTTGGATGTACAAAGGCGATTGATATAACCTACAACGAGGTTGCTCTTGTGTTCTTGTTGTTGAATATGTTTGATTTGATTTTTCTGCAATTTAAAGGCGATTGGATGATAAACACAGATTATGGTGTTCCTCTTTGCTAAATCTTTGCTATTGTTGTTTTCATTTTTGCTATTGCAGTGTTGATCTACGCTATTGTTTTTTTCCTCTCTACTGCACCAAACATGAAAGCCACCGTTTCAACGGAGAAAACAATTATGCACCATACAAAGATTTATGACAACCACGGAAAACCTTTTCTATGGAATTTATTTACCACAGATTTTGTTGATGTGGAAATTTTCATATTCCACGAAAACACAAACGTGCCCTTAGGGTGTGTTTGTGCAGAACTGCGGAAGAGGAAACCTCCCCTTTTTCCTCTTCTGTGGCATTTGATTTCCCAGCATGGAGGTCGAAAAATCAGGCAAAGAAAATGAATTTTAAATTAAAACGGTGCCGGAAAATCAGGAGGAGTTGAATCTTCACTACATTGAACAAGATGGGGAAGGCTCTGGAAAATCCGGCGCCCTCTCCCCTCCCGTTGCCGCAGAATCCCTCACTGCACAAACATAACCTTATAGTGTTTAATTGTACTGCTCTTTAAGCTGACTGAGATTCATCATATAAGGTTGAGAGAATGATGGTGATGGTGATGATTTGTATTTTGTTAGGGTTGATATTGATAATGAATACTACTAATTAATAAAAGATAAATACTTTCAAAAATACAATTTAAACAATATCCCATTATATTGGGTCCAACATTTTATGAACAACGAATTTCTAATTGATTTTAGGACATCAGATGAGATACCCATGTTTGCATATTTTGTATTGTTGTTTCCAGTATGACGTCTGTGGGGATTATATGTTTGAAAATAATGAATACAATGTTCTTTTAAGTTTTGCAGGTGACTAGCGCTAGAGTTGGTTTTGAGAGTGTAAGGGTGTACGAGAGACTGAAGGAATTGGTGAAAGAGACTTGATCATCGAGGTAGTAGTTCTTACACAAATAATGGAGATGTTCTTTTTTTTTTTTTTGACTTTAATTATGAGTAACAGAAGAGTGGAGATGTAGTTTATATATGGTGATATGTACCTCTGGAAGTGAAGATGCAGTTCATGGTGATATGTACCCCTGGAATTGAAAGAGATAGAACTTTCTTTTCTTTTCTTTTTCATGTACGAATTGGGATTGTTTTCTGCGATGTTCATTAAAATGAAGTTCCTAGATCTATAACTTAAACGATTAATGGGTCAATCAAACTAATTATAATTCCTATGTTGAACATAGTTACTCATTCACTGTTCATTTATCCATATTCAAGCTAACAATGCACAATTAAGCAAACACATGTTGTAGTTTGCTAATTCATCCATCTAGGTTCATGCGTTCTGTTTTCCTGCTTCTATATGATAACTTGGGCTCACCAACTTCAATGGATGAACTTTATTTTCAACAAGTCTTATGTACATCATCCTTAGCTTGTCCGTTACTAAAATATATCAAAACCTAATCAGTTTATTAAATTTTATAATTTGAGGTAAAGGTATGGGCCAAAGGAGCTAGTCCACCAAGACTTGGCCTATGTGGCCGACTCAGCCCATTGGCATTCACCATAGAGAATATAGACCATCTTGACTTGATCCATGTGCCTAGGCATCTAAGGACAATAATGAGATAAATTCAGCTTCAAACTGGACTGGAATTTTGTGGTCTGTGTGCAACCCCTTCACATTGCAATGCTCCATGAGCCACTTATTGGGAGTTAGGTATATGTAGTTTTACTTCAAACAGTTAGGTATATGTAGTTTTACTTCAAACTTTGGTTGGTGAGTCCGGATGTCCTGAGCGTCTCCCACACCGTTCCTTGATTGGGATGTGTACAACTCCACCATGGGCCTACATAGTGATAGTTTGGACCATTTAAAATGAAAGACACCATTTAGTGACGTATTGTCGAATTTTATTTTAGTAAAGAGTTTGTCTGCCCTATGATTGAGCACATGATTGATAATATATATAATAATACTTTTTATTATTATTATAACGTAGGATATCTCTCACCCAATCCAAACTAGGAGCATTTGGCCCTAAGCTCGACGGACAATAGATTCTAGACAGGCGAGAACTAATCCTTAGGAGCACTATTGCAGACCTTCAGGTCCACATGCACCGGGTAAAACCATGGGAGGTGGCAAATATAGGTAGGTGTCAAACACAATACCTCTCCGCCTCCTTAGGCGCAGATGCCTTGGCCAAATTGAGCTACCACTCGGTGGTGGCAACATGATTATGCATAACATTGTGGTATTCAAATCTCAGTCAAATTAGGTTGCATTGTCTCTTAATTCTTGACAATCGATCTCCTTCCTGCAATAATATCAACTTTAAGGCCAATCAAAATATTAGACAAAAAGATGGAAATCTTTGAAATAAAAATAACTATTGAATAAGGAAATTCCCATAAACAGGAGGAGAATTATCCCACATGCATGGATGAGTTCATGATCGAGAAGCTTACTTACAAAGTTGCACCATAAACGGGTGTTTTGTCCCCATCAACCATTATTTCTAGTGGTAACTTTCTAGTTTTTTTTTTTTAACCATAAGGGGTAGCTCAGTTGGCCTAGGACTACGGTTTGCACCCGGAGGTTGTAAGTTCAAAACTGCACTACCACACTGGGGCTACGGGAGACTTTACCCAACTTCCCTCTGGGCCCGAAGGGATTAGTCAAATCCGAAGGGTTGGGAACCCTCCGATAGAAAGATAGAAAGAAAAAAGAAAAAAGAAAACTTTCTAGTTTTTTCTATGCTGGGATAAACGAATCCCCCCCCCCCCAAAGTATTTCTAGCTTGAACTACGAACCCATCAAATGTGGCAAATCCAAGTAAATATTGATCAATATTCCAGTTAAAAGCATGACAGGGTTTCTACAAAAATTGATATCCAAAACCTCGTTTATTTGGAAATTTATCTGATTTTATGAAACGCAGAAAAAATTAAGATCCAATACTATACAGGCAGAGCCTGGAATGTTCTTTGTAGTGTTCATGACAGAAAGTACAGTAAAAGAAAACCTCTTAATGAGTTGTCCACATCCCAATTGCCCAGTAGAACATATGACCATCAAGTCACTTATAAGTTTTGCTTATGATTTAGGTTGCTTGAAAACCTGCCCAGGAGGGTCTTGACCTACAAATAGCCATTGCATTGGACTCCTATATTCATTCTGGTGACTCCAAAATTACATAATTATAATTCATCCGATTTGACTGGGAAGGTGCTTCTTTGTTCAACTAGAAATTGGAGCACAATTGTAAGTAATCCAAGCTGTTGTATGGATAGCAAATGAAAGAAACTGGAGCTCATTTAAGGATGGCACGTGAAAGAATGCGATGATGCTTTTCTATCTCCTAAAGTTGACAAATACTCTCCAAGGGTAGGGCTGTCAGAGGACCAGGCCAAGCCAACACACACATATGTGGGCCAAGCCAAAGTTGGGCCAAATCCCTCGGTGGGCCTGCACTACCTAGCCATTTACCCAACCCTCAAGGACCAGGGGTGGGCCGGGCCAGGGTCCGAAGAAAAGACTTTTTTCTTTCTGCCTTTTATTTTTTTACACCACCATGGATTGAAACATCATGATGACCATTACAATTTGTTGTTGGTAGTTTCAAAATGGTATAAAATTGTGAAATTGGAGCCAATGTATTCTAATAGGTCCATTTGTTTGAATGGAATTTATACATTATAATTAATTGTCAAATGGGTCTAGTTGTTGGCATGGAATTGAAGTATATAGGAATTTATTGTCAAATGAGCCTGCTTGTTTGAATGGAATTATATGCTTGTTTTTTTTTTTTGAAGAGATTTTTTTTTTGAAGAGATAAAAAGAATTATATGCTTGTTTGTTCACAAGGAATTATAATGCATTGGTAGTAATTGGTTCAAATGGGCATGTTTATTTGCATGAAAGTAGAATGCATACATAGTAACTAAATTAGATTGCCCGTTTGTTGGCATGGAATTAGAATACAATGGAATTGAGTGTCAAATGGGTCTGTTTGCTTGGATGGGCTGACATACATAGGAGTTTATTGTCAAATAGGCCTTTTTGTTTATTTGGTTTTGGAATTCAAAGGAAGTAATTGAAGCAAATGGGTTGTTCGTCCCGAGGGAATTGGAATACACATGAAGTATTTGAGAGGACCAGGCATGTTTGTTTGCATGTAATGAAATGCAAAGGAAGGAATTAATTTAAATGGGCCTGTTTGTTTGTAAGGAATTGAAATACGTATGAGATCACATTTGTTTTGATGGAATTGAATACGTCAATAGTTTTAAAATAGCCATATTTATCTAATATAATTACAAAAAAAAAAAAAAAAATGTGTTGCATGAGTTTACACAAAAACACACATATATGGGTGACAAAATCTGATCCAACCTAGAACACGACCTGCTCCGACCCACATTTGAACTGCCTAGCTTGATCAACAATATATATATATATATATATATATATATGTGTGTGTGTGTGTGTGTGTGTGAGAGAGAGAGAGAACCACGGGTTAGGAATACCTGACTTACAATAAAAACGGGTCAAATTAGGTTCAACCCACATAACTCGCCTACCCCAATTAAATGGTTAGTTTAGCACCGACCCACATACATAAGCCCATTTAAACAATTAGGTGGTTGAATATTTTGATGCTTAAGAATTTTATTTTATATGTTATGAAAAGGGTTGGCTTAAATTAACCCTAATTACAATTGTGTTAAAACATTACAAATTCGCAACCCTTTTCCTGAAAACAAGATTGATTTGAGGAAAACTCCAGTATGGAAGGAAGTAGCGTGAGATTGACCAAAGCATGTCAAACGAGTTGGGGCGGGCCAGCCCGCCCGTGACGTGCTCGGCGTGCCTCTTTCATTGTTTTTTTTCCCGATTAATTTTTTTCGACTTTTTGGTATTAAAATTAAAAATTAGAACACAAGCACAGAGAATGACAAAGATATTTATGTAGTTCGGTCAAACTCGACTTACTTATGTTCAAATAATTAATATTAATTCAAAAAAAATCTTTTAATTAAAAAGCCTTATTCTCTCACTTAAATTTATATTTATTATGGCTAGGGCTGTATATATATGGATTGGTTAGGACCTAATATCTGATTGGACACATTCCAAAGAGACACATGTGAGTCCAAGACGAGATCCATGATCTGAAGCACAAGTGAAGAGACCAAATTATACTTAGAGTTGATTATGTTTTAATGAGATAATATAATCATAATAAAAGTAAAAGTAACATTATATATATTTTTTGTGTTACTATTATAAGTTTATAACTATTGACTGGGCCAGAGAAGAATATTAGAAAGGAATGTAATTTGGGTCAATAAATTTATGTTTGATTTCAATTAGACCCAAATTCCCAACCTATTTTCCAAGTTTACCTTGCCAAACAAAGTCATCTAGTGATGTTTAGTAGGTGCCAAAATTAAAAAATGCACAGAAGAAGTTTGTGTTCTATTTGAGCTCAATTTCGACAGTGATTTTGTCACAATGGGCCCACCTATTATATAATGATTGACATCCTTTGTATTTTTTTTTTTTTAATAAAACTTTTATTAAAAGAAAAAGAAATGGGGGTTAGAGTATTTATAGACTTTATAAAATTGAAAATGATACAAAATACCCCTTATATGACCATTTTATAGCGGTTGGGGGGTTAAAATAAATAATTTTAAAAAAATAGTTATTTTTGGGCGAGCCAGGCTTATCGCGCCTGGTGGGCCGCAGGGGCCAGCCCACGTGCCTGGAGGGCCTTGACGGGCCATGCCAAACAGGCCAACGGGCCCAAGCTCCTCAGCCCAACACGGCCCATGTCACGGGCCGTGCCCTGTGGGCCATTCCATTGATGGGGCCGTGCTGAACAAGGTCGGCCCGGCCCATTTGACATGCCTAGATTGACCTACTTTTCGGTTTTCCTTTGTTTGTTAGCCAAAAAGTTGGTCTTTCGGCTTTCATTTTCTATAGATTTGAAGTACAATTCGTTAACCACCCAATGCATACTGGGATTGTAAATGGGTCACCGATTCTCCGATTACCCGAAGGTTCCGACCCGTTAAGTTCTGGGTCTGTGTCCTTATTTTGGTCCCGATAAGCAAATGGTTCCGGTTCCGGATCCTTTTTTTGGAACCGATACCTAAACGGTTCCGGTTCCGGTTCCAGATCCACAGTGGCTCAGACCCGGGAACTCAACCAAATATACACTAAAATAAGGTAACTTTAGTATGTGAAAACAAAACCCTTCTTACTTTTCTACATTATGGTCTTTACTTTTCTACATCTCATACCCGGAACCGGAACCAGACCCGCCTCACAAATGGTTCTGGTTCCTTTTAATATTATCGGTTCCGGTTGCGGAACCAGTTTTCTGGTTCCGAACCGGGTCTGGTTCCGGTTCCCCCTCTTAGAAAACGGTTCCGGTTCCACCCTGGACCCGGACCGGAACCGACCCGTTTACAACCTTAATGTATACGCATTGGCCACTTCATTAATTGTGATGGAGAGAGCATCAGCTCGGCTTGACCCAAGTTTATTATTGATCATAATATCATCAAAACCGGTGGGCCAAGATATAAAGGCCAATGAATGGAGAAAGAGGGCCATAATTAGATTCCTTTTTTCATCCCGGCAGCAAAAAAAAAAATTTCAGGTTAAGTTTGCTGGTGGCATGCTGTTAGTCAGGTTGGGTTGGCTTTTTTTTTGCTTTAAGGATAAGTGTATTAGAGAAACGAGAGGAATATACATGGGCCGAAAAGGGCCCCCAAAAGAGCTTACATCTGATGAGAAGAAAAAACAGAGACATTAGAAGGAAACCCCTGCGAAGGAGCGAAGGAAGAAAAATTGCCAAATTGAGAAGGATTTTTGCCAGAGCAAACAACGGGGAAGGGAGGCGAGACGAGCTGCGAAGCAGGAGAATGGCGGAGAGGCTGCCAAGTTGGGTTGGCTTGACAGTCCAAATACGTAGAATGGACTCAACTTGAATCGAATCCATTTATTAATAGCGTCAACAACAAGGCCCGCTCGAGACAAGTTAAGGCCTAAAGCAAATATATTAAATGAGGCCTCAAATTATCTATTTTCCTCCAAAAAAAAATTTAAGTTTTGAGTACCAGGATTCTTATTTTTTAATAGACATATTTATCATTTATAAATTATAACTAATAATATTTATAGATGAAAAGAACACTAACAATATGAGCTTGGAATTAAAAAAAGTCTTATAAGCATATAGAATAATAGAATTTGATTTAGTAATTTATCATTGTTGGCCACATAGATTGTAGATATAGATGAGTTTCAAATTTGATGCAGCTTTTTCAATATGAAAAAAAAGAGATTATATTTGAGTTAGTAGATTATGATTAACATATATTAACAAAAATATATTATTAAGAATACCCATATATATTATCAAAATTATCCACATATTTTATTAAAAAACAAGATTAATAAATCCTTAAAGAACATTGTTTTAGGAAACAAAAAATAGTTAACGTATATGAGAGAGACGGGGAGGGTGAGAGAGTTAAGTACTAGAGATGGTAAAAGCATTTGTGAAGAAACGCTCATTTGAAAAACCTCAATGGTGAGGTCGCAGGGAGGTTGAGATTTATAGGGATTTGTTGAGATTTAAAAAGACACTTTGTAGAGAAAAAAAAGGATGACACTTGCTACTTGCTTTAATGCTTTTCTAGAATATGAAAAGAACGTGAAAAGATGACTTTAGTCAAATGTGATACTGATTACTATTAGGGCGTTATTTTTATTCTTTAATGCCTTTTTAGAATGTAAAAAGATGAATTTAATATAATGTGATACTATGAGGCCTTATTTTCTTGGAAGCCTAAAGCAAGGGCTTTTCTTGCCTTAATGTCGAGCTTCCCCTGGTCAGAAATGTTGATAAAAGGATGGTCACCCACAACCCTGAATTACCTGGTCAGGTCCCGAGTGGGTTGATGGGTCGTCCTCATTGCCACCCAACTGGATTGTTTTGACCCGATGGTGAATATCATCCAATTTGAGTTAATCAATATGCTTTGGTGAATAGTGATAAGGATGGGGACGGGCCACAAGTGCCATCTTTACATGAATGGTTCTGAGGGGGATATCACTTATCAGACATCCCCTTGTCAACCTAATTTTGCAGGAGCTCGTTTGGAGCCTGCTTGGCCTGGCTTTTTCTTGAATGGTTTAATCCGTGAAACACTTGTTTGAAATCCAAATCCAGCTTGATAGGATTGGATAAGTATATTCAATATATATATATATATATATATATATATATAATATCATACAGTTGAGGTAAGTGAGAGATTATGGGAACAACCCTGAGAATACATGGGTTTGAAGTGAGATGGGCCCAATTAAGTTTCTGTTAGAATTAGATGGGTCCACAATAGTTGTTATCATGGTTCACATATTTACACCACTGTAGAGCGGAACATAGTGAAGGATATCTAAGGCTCAACTGAACCAGACCCATTTATTGATCAGAGACTATTGAATTCCCACCAGTTGCATGTACTTTTTGTCAATAACTCTCCTGCATGTTTGCTTCTGATTTGGAACAGAATGAGAAAAAAAGCTCTGCCACTAACTCCTATTTTTATGAGCCACAGACTCCTATTTTTCATGTGGACGTTCTGACCCAGACATTTAGAGACAACCGATCGTGATGAGGCAGGCATTCATATGGGGAAAACATCCACAATAGAAATTCTCATGCATTCCATTTTTTTCTTTTTCTTTTGTAAATGACAGAAAACGTAGATATCATATAGAAAAATTTATGTTACTAATGTGCACTACGCATCAGCATCTAGAACGTCACCTAAGGTAGTGCCATAAGAGTGCTTGAGTCCTAGTGCCAAATGTAGTAAAAGTATAATAATAATAAATAATAAATAAATAGATGGGATAAAATTATATTTGTGATGATGATGATGATGATATTTTTATATACCTTTTAAGACTGTTTTTCCGTTAGATTTTGGGAGGACAATAAGATGATGATTCCATTAGAAGTTATAAGAAGGAGAAAAAAAACCTTAATATATGATCTAACAGGAACTTTAAAAAAAGGGCCCAAAACAAGTAGTGCATGTTGTTGCAGAGAATATTCGTGGTCTTAAATAAGTAAACACTAATACAGTAACCCATGTTGAGCATGGTTAGGTCCAAACATTGTAAACTGAATATTCATCTGTAAAAAGACAAAAACAATTGCAAAGAAAATCAAATTGACGTCATAAAATTAAAAGAAAACTAACTCATAGATTGATTACCTTCTAATGAAAACCTTAAAGTAATCATCACCTGCTAATCTTATTTCAAGATTTTAGAAAGAAAAGAAAAGGATAAAGATAAATGTTTTTATACTACTAGAGCTAAGTGGTAAAGAATGGGAATAAAAGAGTTGTGGTAGAAATATAATAGAAGAGGTGGGGGCAGAAAGAGAGTTTTTGAGAAAGGAGAAAGTAGAGAGTGGTCGTGATTGGTTTCATGAAATAAAGAAGAGATAGTTGCGTAAAGATAAGTACTGGGTGAGAATGTGGAGTATTTAAAAAAAAAGAATAATTTTTTGTCAAAATTGCAATTGTCATTCAAATTTAAAGCCAAAACCCTTTTCTTTAATATATTATAATGGGTGGACGTAACTTCAAATAATTATACCCGACCCTTGCCCAAAAAAAAGTACATTCCGCAAGATGTGTAGTTAGTGAATTAACTACTAATTAATCTGCATGTCATGACCGTGAGTATTGTATGAAACCTATAGACCGTGTGATTTGGAGATGGGTTGCGTGGAGAATGTTTTGATAAGCTATGTCTGATTTCACTCTGAATAGAGTGGAGTGAACCCAAATATCAAGTTTGAAGTCTATTATTTGCATCTAATCCCTTTATCTGTGGCCCACAAAATTAATAACTTTATATTAAAGTAAAAATTCAACCCTCAATTCAACAGAGTAGTCCTTTTGGATCGGTAAAAACTCAATAAATCCAGTGTAATTCAAGGGATCCCATGTGTAGATGGGTTGGATGAATCATAAAGTTGGCCCCACAGACCACTATATTGCCCCATTAATATATATTTCTCGCCCTCCATGTGAAAGGTTCATGTGCATCAATACCCCCACCATAGAGTGATGGATATAGTAGGGCCAACGTAGTGGGGCCAGCTTTATAATCCAATTTGTAAACAAGAAGGGAGTGGGATCAAACTATTGAGTGTGTTGAGCTGCAAACTATTCCAATTCCTACAAAACTAGATAACACGGGTTACAAAAGACATGAATTATGAATATTGAGCATATTGGTGCAGAGCAAAGACAGCTACGTGGAGTTAGGACTTCCACAAATTTACAAGGAAACATTAGGGGTCGTTTGTTTCTTGTGAAAGTGATTCACATGTGTAAATGACCCACATATGAGTCATTTGCATATGTAAATGACTCACATGTGGATCAGATTCTACTGTTTGTTACTAGCATAACATTTCACATGTGAATCTATAAATAAGTTGTAGATTGTTTGATGATATCTCAACATCAAAGCAACATCAATGGTTGAAAATTGAACACATAACCGTGTTTGAGCTTCTGAAGAATATGAACGGTCCTGATTTTACAGGTAGGGCCCAAAACATTAAAAAAATCATAAAAGGCGGACTGGGTATGTTAGTAACAATAGATTGTATATTGTTTGATGATATCTCAACCTCCATGCATCATCAACGGTTGAAAATTGGACACATGGCCGTGGTTGAGCTTCTAAAGAATATGAACGGTCCTGATTTTACAGGTGGGTCCCATAAAAATAAAAAAATCATAAAAGGCAGACTGCTATATGTTAGTAACAGTAGATTAATCGAACGGCTGTGATTATGTTGATCATATCTCAACCTCCATTCATCATCAACGGTTGAAAATTGGACACATGGCCGTGTTTGAGCTTCTTAAGAGAATGAACGGTCCGGATGTTACAAGTGGGGCCCAAAAAAATAAAAATAAAATAAAAGGCGGACTGCTCAATGAGGCACTGTAGCAGTCCGCCTAGTAACAGTAATGTGTGAAAGTGTTTCACACCTCTTGAGGTGTGAAAATGCAATGCATAAAAAGGGTCATCTTTCACACCATTTATACAACTATTTTACACATGTGAATTAAAATCACACCAAACAAATATGATTTTTGTGTATCTATTATGTGAGGCCCCACCCTTGGTGGGCCCTCTAAATGCTATTTTATAGACTAATCTATGCTAATTTATACTAATTATGGTTAATTGTTGCTAATTATTGCTAATCATGGCTAATTACTATTTAATTGGGCTAATTAGGGGTTGATATGAGAGATTAGTTGATTTCCTAAGTTAGAGTTAGATTAGCTTAGTGAGTTGGTATTTTAATTAGTAAGGGGTTTTGGTTAAACCTAGGCTATTAGTGTGGGTTAGGCCTAGTTAGTGGTCCTAATTAATTAATAAGGGTTAGTGTAAAAAGGTGCTCCTCTCTAGAAGCTTCCTACCAAAAGACCAAATCTGCCCTAACCCTAACCCTAATTGCATAATAACCCTAAGGCTAATCTTGTCTTAAGCCACCCCTCCCCTAATCTATATAATGGCTCCTATCCCAAGAACCCTAAAAACACTATTCATTGCAAAAGCCAGCCCCCTTCCCAAGAGCAATTGCCTCTCTTCTCCTCTCCTCCTTCCTCTCTGTGTGCTGGGAGGCTATTTCAGAGAGCTACAGCAGCTGCTCCATCTTCCTCTTCCTTTCTCATTTCATTTGTCTAGCTGCTGTGTGATTCTGTGCTGGGACACCTCCTCTGTAACTGCTGCTGTATCATCTTCTCCTTCTCTGTTTGAGCTGGGATTTTCCCTAGGATCTGCTACAGCTGTTTCTTCATCTTCTTCTTCTCCATTTCAGCTGGATTTTTCTCTCTGCAGACCTTTCCTCAATTTTTCAAAGGCAAGTACCCTGTATAGATTTCATAGAATGCATGCTTCCCTTTTTGTTTTCCTGTCATTTCAAATCGTTTGATATTGTATTACTATTAGTTCTACCCAGTTGAGCTGTTTCTGTGGAATGAATGGCCTTGATGGATGGTTTTGCACATTTGGATGATTAATGGCCTAGGAGATGTGGATTTGTTAATTTGAAGTATTTTAATGCTTGAGATTGATTCTGTGTTGGTTGGAAATGAATTAGAGAGGATTGGATGGATAAATGGATTAGGAAGAAGAAATCCAGAGACTGGTTCTCTGTTTCAGGTTCCAGGATATGGAACGGTGAGAACTCGTTTTGTGGCGTTGAGACCGGGACCCAGGTGGGCCACCCGATGGCTGATCTGAACCGTGGATTGGGTAGAGGACCCACGGGCGACCCTAGAGGGGCGGGTCCCACAGTGTGTGGACGTCCCCATGTCCCTAATCCATTAGCTGATCAGAGGAGAAATCGTCTGTAGAAGAGAAACCCAGTTTTTGCCTTGTATGGTTGCGGGACCCACGGACTGATCTGATCACAGATCTAGTCCGACCATCAGGCCTAATTTGGTGGGGCGACCATGGGGGTGAAGCCTGATCCGGATTTTTATCAGAGGTAGGGCCCTAGTCCATGCATTGGATACTAACCTGTTAAACCCAAAACCGTGGATCACTCTTTCCGTTTTTGGAATTTGTGGGGCCCAGGTGGGCCATTGATTGCAGATCAGACCCGGTCATTTTGTGGAGGGTCCTTGGGCGACACTAGTGGTGCAGCTTGATTTGAGTTTGATCCAGTGGGGCCCACCATCCAAGCCTTCCCGTTGATGCTGTCGTTCCAGCCCATCCCAGAAGAGGTTCTGTTTGTTGAAGTTTTCCACAGAACCTGATGAGATGGAAGGTAAGAGAGAAAGGAAGGGTGATGACACGTGTAAAGGTGATGGGTGAGATAAAAGTGGGGATAAGTGATAAAGAGGTAAGGTAGTTTGAGGGTGTATGGGAATTAGAGAGAAAAGAAGACTATGGGAAAGTATGGTCCGCTGAGGTTGTGGGGCCTAGGTGGGTCCCCGGTTTCAGATCAGGTCCGGACATGGAACCAGGGGGTGCTTAATGACCATGATGATGAGGACTGATCTAGGACTGGGCCCAGTGGGGCCCACTGATCCAATAGCCATTAGTTATACTAATTAAAATTAATCCCTTAGTTGTTAATGTATATTATTAGTACCATTAATTTTCATAAATTAGGAATATAAACCTCTTTAGTTTTATCAAACCAAATTGGAGCTGGGCCCAGTGGGGCCCACTAATCCTTAACCCATTAGTTTTATTATTTAAATAAAACATTTAGTTTCTAATGGGCTTAATGGAACCCTATTAATTTTAGAAAATTGGAAATAAAGACCCCTGGGTCTTTAATTAATTTAAATTAGTTTGGACCCTTTAGATTTATACTTTTAGAAACTACATTAAATTTTATAATTTGTTTAAGCCCTGAGTATTTTTACGAACTCAATTCGAGTAGTTTGTGTATGACTTGGATTTTTCCATCAGACCCAGACTTTAGTGCAAAAGTTGAGATTTGGCCTGGGGTCTGTTGACTCAGGTACACCTGTTTACCAGATCGACCGGCTGGCCACCTGGTCAATCGGGTACACTGGAAATTCCAGAATCCAAACCAAGTCCCAACTTTGATTCCAGTGGAGCAGATCGAGCCGACCCTTGCCAGGTCGACCTGCCACACTGTGAATTCAGGGATGTGAGTTTAGCTTTTGTTTTATGATTGATCGATTGTGGGGCCCATTAACCATCCAAATGAACTTCCATCAATGTGCCAAGCACGAGTCAATGGCGTGGCTCGACCTTGACTCGTGGGGACCACTGTTTAGTGTTTTGGTTATTAATCTAAGATGATTCGACCTCTAAGTGTTGTCAAAGATGCCCGTAAATTCCTAAGCACCAAACACAGTAATATTTGGCATCAATGACTTCGTTTAGAGATCAAATTACCGGAGATGGACCTGAACCTAACGTGGCCCATTACCTAGGATTGGACCGTTGCTTTTCCCTGTTGATTCCTTCACTGAAGTTTATACTTCATTATTATTATTGCTGTCATTCTTAGATCTTTAGATTAGCTGTTAACTATTAATTGAATACAAATGGAGGACCTGAACCTAAGATATCTTAGAGGTGACCCGATAGACTGATTTGGAGAACATTTACCCGTGTCTGTGTCTAGGCGGGCCCTTATTGGGCCTAAGTGTGGAGATGTGAACCCCTAGTTGGAAGAGGTAGTTTCTTTTGGGATTTTAAGTTATATGGATTCAAATGAAACACTTATCAGTATAAATGGATTAGTTGCCTCGTTTGGATAAGATTTAGACCAGGCCACGTGCTGGTGGGCCTTGGTATGGATCCAACGAGTGGGCCTGGACCTTGAATGAGATCCAGAGACTGTATTGAGATGTGTAGACCTCTTAGAGACTTGGATAGGACCTTGTTCACGCAAGGCAAAGCCTAGACAGACACAGACCCTTAGAGTTATTCTCGAGTCGGCATGAACATTCACTCGGTTGATTTAAGCTCAGCATGTGGACTGATCATCCCCGGTAGGAGCTAGATGAGTGTTGTGGAGCTATCATGATGAGTTGCGTGGTTAAGACGGACGGTGTGATACCGTGTCCGGTCTTGAGTGTTGAGATGATGAGTTGATGAGTGATTTGCGGGATTAGTAATTCCCAGCACTGGTGAGATTTCCCCGCCGCAACTGTGTTCAGTATGGGAGGGCCGCGGCATAATATCCCGCGGTATTCCAGCTCGTGTGAATGTGCCATTTTGCTGTAGAAGTTTAGTTGTTACCTATTTATTCTGATTCTCTATGGTATTATTGCACAACTGCCTAGATCTTTATCTTGTCATCCTTTAATTATTTTACCTGTCTCTATTCATTTGATACATGCGTTCTATGTTAGTAGTATACTGTAACTTGCCAGATCTTTTAGATCTGACCCTTCATTGGTGCTTAGGCCTTGACCCAGAGATTCCCGAGGACGCACTAGCTCTAGTGGAGGCGCCTGTCACTAGAGAGTACGCATGGGGACCGGCTGACCCGGAGGGCGGAGATTATTTACCAGGGTTTTGAGAGCTCATATTTATTTTGGGTTTGAGAGACATTTTTGTAGTGAGTCGAGTAGAATTCAATATGTATAAACTTTGATTAACAACTGATACATTTTAATTAGACTATAGTTCTGCTCATACTTTACTTTATATATCGATACCTATTGCTTCCGCTTTATTTAATCGTTATGCTTCCGCAATTTAAATGTTATTACTATGTTGGTCAAAAAGTTTTAAATTGGACCTCACTGCGGCCTACGATCTTGGAAGTTCTCGGATTTTTCGGGAAGTAGCGCGCCAACTTCGGGTATTCGAACGAGTATATCGGTATCTGGAATTGGGGCGTTACATTTATTGGTATCAGAGCGAAGTTGGTCTCTAGGAAATAAAACACACTAGAAACCATAGGACGTAGTGAGGATTCGAGTGATGGGATATGTGTAAGGACGATGGATTGGGTAGGAGTGTGGTGTGTCAGACTTACCACCCCAGATGCCGAGTGCAGATCGAGGAGTGCGTTTTGCTTGCAGATCTTATTGTGCTACCCATGCATGACTTCGACGTCATTTTGGGGATGGATTGGTTGGCCAGATACCGAGCAGTGATGGATTGCTTTCAGAAGACAGTCAGACTCTCTATCGACGGTTCAGACGACGCGATCGAGTTTGTTGGTGAGAGGAGATCACCTAGCACTCGGATGATTTCGGCAGCTGAACCAGGCAACAGTGAAGAACAAGTATCCTCTTCCCCGGATTGACGAGCTCTTCGATCAGCTTCAGGGTGCGCAGTTCTTTTCGAAGATAGACTTGAGATCGGGATATCATCAGCTTCGAGTCAGAGAGCAAGATGTGCAGAAGACAGCGTTTCGATCACGCTATGGCCACTATGAGTTTCTTGTGATGCCGTTCGGGTTGACGAATGCACCAGCAGTGTTCATGTCCCTGATGAACAAGATCTTCGCACCGTACCTCGACAGCTTCACAGTGGTCTACATCGACGATGTTTTGGTCTACTCTAAGACCAGAGAGGAGCACGAGCAGCATTTGAGGACGTCTTTGCAGTTGTTGCGCGACAACCAGTTGTACGCGAAGCTCAGCAAGTGCGAGTTTTGGTTAGAGCAAGTAGTCTTCCTTGGACACATCATCTCCAAGGATGGACTAGCAGTGGATCCCTCGAAGATAGAAGCAGTGACGAACTGGGCGAGACCGAAGAATGCCACAGAGATTCGGAGTTTTCTTGGCTTGGCAGGCTACTATCGCAGATTCGTCAAGAGTTTCTCCACGATCTCAGCACCGTTGACCAAGCTGACACGGAAGGATGTACCGTTCGTTTGGTCCGATGCTTGTGAGAACAGCTTTCAAGAGCTGAAGGAGAGATTGACGACAGCGCCAATCTTGTCTTTGCCTACTGGTAACGGTGGATTTGTAGTCTTCACCGACGCTTCGGGGACCGGTCTTGGATGTGTTCTGATGCAGGAGGGCAAGGTCATTGCCTATGGATCGCGACAGTTGAAGGAGCACGAGAAGAAGTACGCCACTCACGACCTGGAGCTTGCAGCGGTCGTTTTTGCTTTGAAGTTGTGGCGGCACTACCTCTACGGCGAGAAGTTCGAAGTGCACTCAGATCATCGTAGTTTGCAGTACCTGTTCACTCAGAACGACCTCAACAACCGGCAGAGGAGATGGATGGAGTACATTAAGGATTACGACTTCCCTATCAAATACCACCCTGGTAAGGCGAATGTCGTAGCGGATGCTTTGAGCAGGAAGACCGCCCTCGTCAGTTTTCTAGCAGCAGAGGGTGTGTGGACCGACGTCTTCAGCAGCTTAGACGTTCAGTTTCAGCCGCTCAGCGAGAGAGTTTTGCTTGCTACCATGTCCGCATTCGAACCAGAGTTGCTAGGAAAGGTCAAGGACAGTCAACGCAACGATCCGAAGCTTTTCAGAGTGATCGAGCAGATTGACCAGAGGCCAGAGTTCAGGTTGATTGGAGGAGTGCTCTACTACCAGGACCGACTGTGCGTGCCGGATATTCAGGAGCTGAAGGACGAGATTCTCGCAGATTCACACCACAGCAGATACTCGATTCACCCCGGCAGCACCAAGATGTACCAGAACCTGAGGAGCTACTACTGGTGGAACAACATGAAGAAGGAGATAGCTCGCTATGTCTCCAGGTGTTTGACGTGCCAGCAGATCAAGGTCGAACACCAGAAGCCGACAGGACTACTTCATCAGCTCGACATCCCTCAGTGGAAGTGGGAGCACATCACCATGGACTTCATCGCATGACTTCTAGCCACCAGGAGGCGCCACGACGGCATTTTGGTGATTCTGGATCGGCTGACTAAGTCAGCCCGCTTCTTGCCAGTCTCGATGAGGGTAGGACTCGATGTCCTTGCTAAGCTGTATGTCGACAGGATTGTTTCCTTGCACGGAGTTCCAGCTTCGATTGTTTCAGACAGAGACCCGCTATTCACTTCTCACTTCTGGCAGAGTCTACAGCAAGCCTTGGGCACCAAATTGAGCTTCAGCACAGCCTATCATCCTCAGACAGACGGGCAGACCGAGCGTACCAACCAGACACTCGAGGACATGTTGAGAGCCTGTGTCTTGGACTTCAAGGAGAACTGGGTGGATTCCTTGCCGCTTTGTGAGTTCGCCTACAACAATAGCTTCCCCTTCAGGAGTCAATTACATATGTAAATGGAAAAAACAAACGTCCCCTTCAGGAGTCAACAGCTTTAAACTTCTCTATCAGAAAAGGCATCTTTAATAAGTTTTTTTTTTCTTTTTTAATGGTTAAATTCATAATGACCTATTTGGGCATTTTATTAGATTAGTAAAGTCAAATAAAGCCTCTATTTTTTAAAAAATGGGTTACATCAATAACACTTTAATTCAAAATTCTCTTTATTTTTAAAATAAAATAATAATAAAAAGTAACCTCATTTCCTATAAATAAATAAATAAAACTCTATTTAACTATACAAAAATTACCAAACCAAACTCGCAGTAAAGAATTTTTGAGTGGTTGGATGTTATAAGCTGTAGCTCTCATCTTTACAAAAACGTACATTCCATCTTGTCTATTATGATAATTCTCTCCATGGTACGAACGTTGAAGTTTGTCATCAAAACTTAAAAGCACAACCAAGTGTCATGTTACTGTGGTGTGGTTGCAGGATTTCTCATTGTGATATAAAATGTGTGAGAGGTGGTTGCTAGGGAGGGTTGGTGTCAGCTACCTTTCCATGATTTTTTTGTTAAATATTCAAATTAAATCTGTAAAATAGGTGTAGAAATTTTGCTTTCATATATTTTTTCCTCTAAAAAGCCATGACCTGATGACGCTCAGCTCAACTAACGCTTAGATTGAAGGAGTTTGAGAAATTATATTTGGGTAAGATTTGTCACATGAGTCTTTTCAAGAAAGCAGTACCCCAATTTATATAAGAAAATAAGAGAGAAAAAATGGAAAATAAAATTTAAACCTGTTCAAAATTCAAACTTAATCAAACTCATTTCTCTCTTAATATCTCTCCTAATATTCCTAATGTAGAAAAAGAGAATATCGCATTGATGACACTCTTTCATCTTCACTTAAAGGTCTGTGTTTTTTGTTGGTATTGAATTCTAAGCAATGTTATTCTTTAAAAGGGGCTGAAATTAAAGGAGGGAAGGTGTAGATGAACAGATGTCCACCGAATGGTCTATCCTTTGTATGAAGTGAAAGTCTACTCTGCCCGATTTTGGGGACCGGGTGTTGGCCCGGTCCCCAAGAGGACCGTTGGATCCCAGGCCGTCCTGGGATCACCCAGTCTCCAAAATCAGGCCAAATAGCATTTTTCTTGTATGAAAAGATCACACAGCTATCGCCCATGTGAATCAAAATATAGGGATATTAGCGGGGGGCCAATTTACATCTTGGCCTTATAGCTTTCACTCTTCGCCTCTTTGAGATTCTCTTCTTTGAAGACGTCTGATAAAAATGGAAGGATAAAGAGAAGATCGGCAATGATAAAGTGCACAAATAGTGATACAAGATCTGAATGGGGACATTACAAGGACATTAAAAGCATCTATAAGGCTTTCTACTTGTTTGCATTAAAATACATATGAATACATTTTTTGTCTTTATTTGATTCTATTTTCATTAAAAGAATTTTTTTTATTAACATTGTTAAAAATTCACCTTTTGATCTTTATTTTTAACCGCCATTTGAAAAAATCATGTGTATTGAATTCTTACGTATTTAATACTGACTGTAAAAAATGTTTTGATTGATAAACGTTGCCAACACTGTCATTCAATTTGTAGTTGGGCAGAGTAAGAAAGGAAATAGCAGGAGATCGACCCCTTTATCCAAGGATTCGCTAGCTTTTCTGTGTGCCAGACTAGGTCTTTCAGTCCCCACTTACTTTATTTACTGTAGATTGAACCAATATCGATCGAGATTTAAAATCATGAATTGAAGAACGTATTTTAAATAAGGAATGGCATGTATAAGTCCACGACATTGTTGAGGTCAACGTCCACCCTCGCTCTTGAGCGGTCATAATTGTGGTCGAGCCCTCGTCTTCACTATAAAACTAGTGTTGCGCCGTTTCCTATCACCAATTGATTTTGGGATAAGTGGTAGGTCAATAGGGTGTAAGATCCTACAGACACCATAATCTTCTCGACGACGGCATAATCTTGTAATCGATCATAAGATCAACAGCAGTGGGCCAAATAATGGAATGCCAGGATTTTCCACTTCCATGAGAACAAAGACAGTGCCGTAATCGAATTTTTCTGGAACGCGGCAATGAAAAACGCAGCCAGAAAGAAAAGTGAAAGACTCCATTCTCACAACGCGTCTTTAAAAGGAGAGAGTATTTCCATTGACTATCGTTGATGTACATCGTGGGGTTTGAAATGATAGGAATACAAGGCATGTCTTGAATCATGATATCTGATGTCAACAGGGTATCCACCGACATGTTGAAATTAATAGATCAAACTCAACAAACATGGCATGTGCAAGTTAATGACTCTCATTTGTCCTTGTGTACAACATAGACTCGCCGATTAGGTATTTGGAATTGATAGAATTCATATTTTAAGTCAAGATCAAAGGTGAATATCCAAAAATGTTCAGCAAATAATTTCCATATGGAAATTGAATAAGGAAAGATGATGTTTTTAATTTTTCAATTTTTTTGTCTTTAAATTGGATCATTAATTTAAGAGTGATACTTCCAACAGGAGCTCTACGAATTTATCCCTAGATGAAATTGTGAGACTAAGATGCATTGCTACGTTTTCAGTGGTTTGCTTAAGCATAAACATTTGTTATCCTTCTTTAAAATTTCCCTACGCTTGCATATTGGTGACCACCTTCTTCTTCTAAGCACCCACAAAAACCTCCCATCCAAGCTCCACCAATGTTTTTCATCCTCGATGGGGTCGGAACATCGACAGTCATGGTTAATTGGTACATATGCATGACCATCGTTCTTGGATTTATGTCTTGTATTTTGGGTTTACTGGATTGGTCCATTGGGTTAGCCGATGACCGGGCTTAGGGTTTACGGTATTTTGGTATTTGTACCGTGGCTTTCTTGGAAAATAAGAAAGAGGAGATTACATATACATGCAATATGTAATCTTAGACCTAAGGTGGTGAACAGTAAAGAGTCAGTTCTCTTTGATCGTGGACGTGGGCACTCTGCCGAGCCACGTAAATCTCTTGTATGATTCCATCTTCTTGTGTGTGGCTTAGCTGTTGATGTCAAGTGCTCGTGCTTTTGTTCACACGCACACAACAATCATAATTTCTCAATGACTGCTATAATTTCTGCAGAGAAAAACCTCTTTTCCGATTGGATTCATTTAAGAGGAACAAAGCAATTCTCCTCCCTTTTTTTTTTTTTTCAAATAAAAGTGTTAAAAGATGCATCACACGCTTGGGGTTTTTCCAGGGGATAAGTTGGTAAAGATTTTTTTGTTACTATTATTTTTCTTAATTGAAATTAAGAGGGAGAAGATACAAAGACTTGTAAGGAGGAAATCCTAAAGGAATAGAACCAAGGCTAAGGAAAAAAAAAAGATAACTAGTATAGCTAAAAAAAGGAAAAATAGAGAGAAGCAAAACAGGGCAAAAAATCAGCTATATACAGTATTTGGATTTTGAATATCTAGTTAAATGAAGACATTTGTTTGGAATTTCAGAATGAATTTAAAATTAAAAAATGTCTTAATAGGTATTTTATTTGAAGTAAACAAGTGTTTCATTTAGAGATAAGAGGATTTATTTTTTGCTTAACTTAAACAGTGTACTTTGGTCGGAAATATTTTTATTCTTTTTCTTTAAACACATGTATACACATGGGCTCGCTTCTGATGATGTATTTAAAAGAAGGCTAGCGCTCCTTTTCCATAGAAGTGAAGGAGATTGTAATTAGATGGGTTCTATCTACACTTCCTATGCTAAGTTCATTTTTTTTTAAACATAGTGTGGTAAGGATTCTTCATCTTCAAAAGTATTTTATGCCTTGGCATTTTATTGTTCTCCATAGGAAAATCATACTATAGTTATAGTAAAAAAAATTTATTTTTTTTGGGCTTCATGTGGCCTAACAGCCTTGTATTGACTGACAGGTGTGGAACTAAAAAGTACAAAAGATGAGATACAACAAGAGAAAGTCTCCTTGTCCCGGATGGGTCATGGGAGCCCGGGACGTCTATACCACTCATACAACAAAAGGAGAAATGGTTTTCTCCTCAATGGGTTGGAGAAGACGTAACTTTCTCTAGTGTAATGAATATTCTAAGTTTGAGAAGTTACATTCAACAAATGAAAAAAAAAAAAAAAAAAATTACATTCAACAGTCTTCCTTGTCATCTGCTCTCTATGGAAGACAATGAATGAAACTATCATCAAAGTTGCCCGTTTGTCAATTTACTATTAAATTAAAAGTAATGTAAAGTTTTCATTTTTTGAACAAGGGGTTAAATCAAAAGTACACTGCTTCAAAATTATCTCCTTCCTTTTGAAAATAAAAGTAGCAACCTCCTTTATCTACTAAATGTAAAAAAAAATCAATTTTTATACAAAATGTCAAAAAAACTCCTTATCAATCTACTAAATAAAAAATATCATTATAACTCCCTTATATATTATATTATCTTGATTTAATGCTTTACTTTAACTTTGTTTTACGTTAAAATTACCAAACGGGCAAGCAAAATTGAAGAGCACCTGCAGATACTTCTTCTCTTCTCCCTTGGAAAAAATCTCAAAGTTAGTCTACAGCAATCAACGTGGGCGTCTTCTCCTTTCTTCTTTTGGGAAGTCAGGGAAGGGAAAGTCCACAATCCCAACGGTCCTCATGGGGGACCGGGCCCGAATTCGATCCCCCATACGGTCCAGGTAGCACGGCTGGTCAGGGAATTCTTTTAATTTCTTTTTTGCTGTACCTTTTGTGGGAATACTTTTCTCTCTTTACAATATTGTTATTGGTAAGTAGGGTTGTTCATGGACTGGGTTAGCCTTTTCCTTACATAATCTCAGTTCATGGTAGGCTGACTTTGGGTTATACTTTTAGGCAAATGGGTCGGACTGAGACTATTTACTAACCATAGTTACTTAAATGGACATAGACCTATGTATGGCTAAATAACAAGTGCCTCCTAGTAGCGGTAGGAGGATGGAAAGGTCTCACCAAGGGAAATTGATAAAGGTTGGGCATAAAATAATCCATTTAGTTTATCTTGTACCTTGATTTAATTGCCTTAAAGTTTAAGGGCCTTTTAGCCACAATCATACATATATCTAAGAAATGTTCCTATACATCCTTATGGTGAGAACTTCAAGCAGGCCAACCTTATTATCCATCGGAACCTTTCACACATATGGGCCCCCCTTGATATTCACCGGGCTCTAAGATTTGCACCCACCAAATGGATAGCCATTGGATTGAGTGTTGGCCTTTTAATTATAAAAAGTCGTTAAACTTATAGGCTATGAATTAGGGGATAGAGGTATGAAGTTGACCCATTTTTAGATCTACGTCCATTAGGAGAGTGGATCCCCACCCCCTCCCTCCCCTAAAAAAAAGTGTCTTGGGTAAGTTGGTGTTGGATTTAGAGCCGCGCGCGTGCGCACTCACACACACACACACACACACACACACACACACACATATATATATATATATATATATGGGTAGCGCTAGACCGCACCTGAGCGTTTTTAGGAGAAACACAACTCTCGTAATTGAGCTCACTAAGATGCATGATGATCATGAAAGTCTATTGGAAAAGACATATATGTGTGAGTGGTGTGTATGTGGTGTGTGTGGGCGTGAGTGCGCGCAAAATTTTGACTCCATAAGTTCATCCTCATCCTTTGATCCATGACCCTAGAATTTAAATGTTTTATAGGTATTATTTTCTTATGATTTTAAACCAATAGTGATGAAAGTTAGATAAGTATCAAATTTGGACTCGTGACTGTTCATATGGGGTAGTGTGTGAAAAAGACTTGATCGACTCAATGTGGGCTCCAAGCCAAAAAAAAAGTAAAAAGAGGGGCCGAAAAAGATGTGTTTTTAAAGTGGGATATTGTTTTGGAGAATGTGTGTGTATACATAGAGAGGTAGAGAAAGATTTTATATATATATAGAGAGTGAGAGAGGGAAAGAGGGATTACTACAACTGTTAGAAAGAAAAGATGAACATGTAAGGAAATTATTTTAGGCCCATTACTTGGACCACAAGTCCTTTCCTTTCTAGAAGTGTGGTCATTATAGGAATTCCATTTTCATAGGATACATATGCTATAATTACTCAAAACGGTTTCCTAATGAGATAGTTTCCTTAATATTCTCTACCTTGAGGGACGGTTGAGATTAAGTCTAAAGTAAACCTAATTGGGAATTCGGTCCTCTCTCCACCTATAAATAAAGCATTTCGTCCATCACAAAGGCTACACACAAAACCTCAACACATTAAGGTTTATAGGCAAGGAGAGAGAAACCGAAACCATTCACTCAGCCTCTTCTTCGACGGATCTCAACAACAGGGCCAGACAGCAGGATCAGAAAGCTCTCTGCATCAGAATGTCTGGAGGTACTATTCAACTTATTTAAGATTGAATCCTATATGTGATTATCATGCTGTTCTCGATCTTAGGGTTCATGTTAATAATGGTATAATATGTGGTATTAGAGCATGGTTTTAGAACACATGATCATCCATTAATTAGGGTAATTTTTGCATCGCCATAATCGGCAAATATAGATCCGTTTTTTTTTTATTTTTATTTTTTACTCTGTTTTGCAAAATTTTACCGATCAAACTTTTATGGCCTGCATGAATGGTTTAGATTTATGTTATTCCGCAATTTCGATTTAACCACGACTATATGATCGTGATTTATTTAAAGTTCTGATTTTTTTTTTATTATTCTGCATAAAAAACCCTGCGTAAGTTCAAAAAAAAAAAAAAAGTCTTTCAGCCCCAAAGAGCCGTCGGACAGCCCTCCGGGGCTCGGCCTCTTTATCAGTACTTTTTATATATAGAATGATCTATCATGAATGCATGTAACATATAATGTTTATGTTCATATTAAGCTAATTATGATCACCAAAGTTTTATGCTTAGGGTTAGGTCTCACCACAGTGACCCTAACAATTAAACACTGATATTTGGCCCTAATAGTACCATCATAATGTTTACATTACATATTATTCAAACGCATGAAACATTCAATCGCCCACAGGCGGATTATATTCATACGTTTGAACAATAATTAAGGAGTGTTTGTTCATAATTAAGAGTAACATCACTCATTAGCACCACCTTGAATATGACGACCTTAGATGGTATAATGTGTAGAAATTATGGTGACTACCCACAGGAGCACCTAAATTTTATATCGTATATATTCTTATCTTATGCATGTATTGTCTTAATTTTAATTGGAGCCTTATTGTTGTTTCTCTATTACAGTTATTGTACCCACTAATCTGAATTCGCATGCTACCTCTGTCACTAAGCTCAATGGAACTAACTTCTCAGAATGGAAAGAACAAGTTGAGTTCACATTGGGGGTACTTGAACTGGATATGGCTCTTCTTAAAGATAAGCCAGCTGCACTCATTGAAACAAGTACCCCTGAGGAAAAGGCACTCTTCAATGCTTGGGAGAGGTCTGACAGACTAAGCACCATGTTTTTGCGAATGACTATTGCCAACAACATCAAAACATCCCTTTCTAAAACTGAGAATGCTAAGGACTATATGAAGGCCATTGAAGATAGGTTTAAGACTGCAGACAAATCCCTTGCTGGGACACTAATGGCAGATCTTACAACCATGAAGTTTGATGGCACTCGCTCAATGCACGAGCTTGTCATTGAGATGACCAACCTTGCTGCTAAACTTAAGAATTTGGGATTATCAGTGGATGAGGCTTTTCTCGTCCAATTTATCCTAAATAGTTTACCTCCTCAGTACGGGCCTTTCCAAATTCACTACAACACTATTACGGACAAGTGGACAGTGAATGAATTGGCTAACAAACTGGTTCAAGAGGAGGCCAGGCTGAATCAACAAGGTATTAAAGTAGCTCATCTCGTTCAAGGAGCTGGACATAAAGCTGGGAAAAAGAATAATTAATGCCAGAAAAGGGCACCACCCAGACCTAATGAGGCTAGTCAGAACCCCAAGAAGAAAAAGAAGGAAGACATATGCAGATTTTGTAAGAAACCTGGACATTTTCAGGCAAACTGCACTAAACGTAAAGAATGGTTCGAAAAGAAAGGTAACCCTATGGGTTTCGTAAGTTATTTCGAATCAAATCTTACTTATGTTTCTTCTTATACTTGGTGGATTGACACTGGTGCTAATGTTCATGTTTCCAATTCAATGCAGGGATTCCTTACGATCCAAACCATAAACCCAAGTGAGAACTTTCTTTCTATGGGGAACAAAGACAAAGCTCCAGTTGAAGCTATTGGCACTTTTCGTCTTGTTTTAGATAGCGGTTATCAGTTAGATTTATGTCAAACTATTTATGTTCCGTCTATTTCTCGTAATTTGGTTTCTGTAAGTGCACTTGATAAAGTTGGTTATTTGTTTGAAGTAGGAAATGGTAATTTCAGTTTATTTAAAGATTCTAGTCGCATTGGTTCTGGAATATTGATTGACGGGCTATACAAGTTTCATCTTAATAGTCCATTTACTGAAACCCATCTTACCCTGCATTCTAAGGAAACAAAACGAAAGTCATCTAAAAATGACTCTTATTTCTTGTGGCATAAAAGACTGGGTCACATATCCAGTGAAAGAATAAAACGATTAGTAAAAGATGGTGTCCTTCCGGATCTAGATTTTACTAATATTACAGTGTGTGTGGATTGTATTAAAGGCAAAACAACAAAACACACAAAGAAAGGAGCCACAAGAAGTACCCAGCTTCTTGAAATAATTCATACAGACATTTGCGGACCCTTTGATGTTCCAACCTTTGGGGGAGAAAAGTACTTCATTACCTTTATTGATGATTACTCACGTTACTGTTACCTATACTTGTTGCATGACAAATCTCAGTCTATGAATGCTGTACAAGTGTTCATTACTGAAGTCGAAAGGCAACTAGATAGAAAAGTGAAAATCATAAGGTCAGATAGAGGTGGTGAGTTTTATGGTAGGTATGATGAAACAGAACAACATCCTGGACCTTTTGCAAAACTCCTCCAAAAGCTTGGAATTGTTGCCCAATACACAACGCCTGGTTCTCCATGGCAGAATGGTGTAGCTGAAAGGCGAAATCGTACATACATGGAAATGGTTAGATCCATGATGAGTCATGCCAACTTACCTATATCCTTGTGGATGGATGCTCTACGCACAGCTGTTTATATCTTGAATAGGGTTCCCAGTAAGGCAGTTCCAAAGACACCTTTTGAACTGTGGAAAGGGTGGAAACCTAGTTTAAGACATCTCCAAATTTGGGGTTGCCCAGCTGAGGCTAGAGTCTACAACCCACATGAAAAGAAATTGGACCTTAAAACGATCAGTGGTTACTTTATAGGTTACCCAGAAAAGTCCAAAGGATTTAGGTTTTACTGCCCTAACCATAGTACAAGAATTGTTGAAACCGGTAATGCTAGATTCTTTGAAAATGGTGAAATCAGTGGGAGTAATAAAACTCAAGATGTGATCATTCAAGAAATCAGGGTACCTATCCCTTTACCCTCCATTCCGAAAGATGTTGGAAATCCTCCCGTTGTTGAACCCTTTAACAATGAGGAAAATCCAATAAATGATCAACAACTCCATAATGAGATTGTCACCAATGAACATATGGATGAAGCACCAGAGGGACCAGCATTAAGAAGGTCTCAAAGACAAAGGAGATCAGCTATTTCCGATGATTACATGCTTTACCAAGTAGAATCTGAAGAAGGGACAATTAAAGACCCGGTTTCTTATTCACAGGCCATTAAGGATGTTAATTCTAGTAAATGGATTGATGCCATGAAGGAAGAATTGAAATCTATGGATGAAAATCAAGTATGGGAAGTTGTTCAATTGCCTCCAGGACACAAACCAGTTGGCTGTAAATGGGTCTTCAAGACCAAACGCGACTGCAAAGGCAATATTGAACGACATAAAGCCAGACTTGTTGCCAAAGGTTTTAATCAGAAAGAAGGCATTGATTATACTGAGACTTTTTCCCCTGTGTCCAGGAAGGATTCTCTTAAAATTATCATGGCATTAGTAGCTCACTATGACCTCGAGTTACATCAAATGGATGTGAAAACTGTCTTTCTTAATGGAGACTTGGAAGAAGAAGTCTACATGCGTCAACCTGAAGGCTTCATAATTGAAGGTCAGGAAGACATGGTCTGCAAACTTAAGAAATCAATATATGGACTGAAGCAAGCTTCGAGGCAATGGTATCTCAAGTTTCATGAAATCATTACTGCCTTCGATTTCAAAGAAAACATAGTTGACCCTTGCATATATCTCAAGATCAGTGGGAGTAAGTTCATATTTTTGGTTCTGTATGTTGATGACATATTACTGGCTAGTAGCGACCTTGGTCTGTTACATGAGACAAAGGAATATCTCTTTAAGAACTTTGAAATGAAAGATATGGGTGAGGCTTCCTATGTGATAGGAATAGAAATATTCCGTGACAGGTCACTTGGTATTTTGGGATTATCTCAGCAAGCATATATTGATAAAGTTCTAGAGAGATTTGGCATGATGACATGTTCTTCTAGTCCTGTTCCACTGCATAAAGGAGACAAGCTTGATCTTACGCAATGTCCACAGAACGAATTGGAACGTAAAGAAATGGAAAAATATCCTTATGCTTCTCTTGTAGGAAGTTTGATGTATGCACAGGTCTGTACAAGACCTGACATTAGTCATGATGTTGGCATGCTGGGTAGATTTCAAAGTAACCCAGGAATCGCTCATTAGAAAGCTGCAAAGAAAGTACTGAGATACCTCAAGGGAACAAGGAAGTATATGCTCACATACAGAAAATCAAGTCACCTACAGGTGACTGGTTATTCCGATTCAGATTTTGCTGGATGTCCTGACACCAGACTCTGCACTCTTGGCTATGTGTATCTCTTATGTGGAGGAGCAATATCATGGAAAAGCCAGAAATCAGAGTTGCTTTACACATCCACCATGATGGCTGAATATGTGGCATGTTATGAGGCTGCAATTCAAGGAACATGGTTGCGTAATTTTATCACTCAGTTTGGAGCCTTGAGTTTCATCTCTAAGCCATTAACTATTTACTGTGATAATGACGCTGCAACCTTCTTCTCTAAGCATGATAGGATATCCAAGGGATCCAAACACATGGACCTTAAATATCTATCACTGAAGCAAGATGTTAGACTACAAAAATTTGTCATTGAGTCTATACGTACAGATTTCATGGTCGCAGACATATTCACGAAAGGACCACCTCCAAAGACCTTTCAAGGACATACTGAAAGCATGGGTCTTCAAGATAGTTCTTAATTATCATTTTCTGCTTATTTATTTCTGTACTTGTATTTGACATTTATTGAGCTCTTAGTGCAACTCTACATCTACTATTTCTGTTTTTCCATTGTGTACATAATTATGTTTGGATAAATGATAAACAGAAACAGTCTTTAAACAAAGACATTATGGGACCATTATGTAAATCTCATCTTATGGTCTAGTTATGACGGTTGTAAATGACGTGGTACATGGAAGTAAACATGTTGCAAAATAATATGTGCACGCCATGACTCCCATTAACAACCGAATTAGCCAAGACACTTATGATAACCGACTAAAGCAGTGTTTAGCATATAATGCGCGTCTTATGATCCCTAAAAATGAAAACATTAATGGATCTTCCTATTGACCAAGTGGGAGACTGTAAGGAAATTATTTTAGGCCAATTACTTGGACCACGAGTCCTTTCCTTTCTAGAAGTGTGGTCATTATAGGAATTCCGTTTTCATAGGATACATATGCTATAATTACTCAAAACGGTTTCCTAATGAGATAGTTTCCTTAATATTCTCTACCTTGATGGACGGTTGAGATTAAGACTAAAGTAAACCTAATTGGGAAGCTTTACATCGTATTTTGTTGTCTTGTTTACTTTTGAAATGCATTACAAAAAGCAGATGCAAAATGTAGGGGACTGGAAACCCAAACCCCCCCCCCCCCCCCCCCACACAGGGGATAGGCGGGGCCAAGGGCCCCGGGCCTATTGTATACACTTCTGGGGCGTACCCCTTAATCATGCATTTGTCCCAGGGTGGATTCAGTAAATCAGGCACCCCAAGGGCCTCTCCAGGATTCGAACCCGCAACCTCTCCCTTAAGAGTAAGTTGGGAAGCATCCTGGTACCCACAACCTCTCCCTTAAGAGTAAGTTGGGAAGCTCAAGTGGTACCAGGATGCTTCCCAACTTACTCTTAGGGTCCGTTTGGGGAGGGGAGGGGAGGGGAGGAAAAATTTGAGGGGGAAGTAAAATGAAGGGGAGGGGAGGAAAAATTAATTTTCCCTCCTCTTGTTTGGGAAGTAAAAAAGTAAGGGGAAGGAAAGTGAAAAAGTATAATTTTGTTTTTAGTGAGGTACAGAAAAAAAGACTATTTTACCCTTGCTCTTGAAAAACATTCAAATAAAGTCTAAGGGCATTTTAGTCATTTCTTCCCTCTCTCCTCACTTTCCCCTCATTTTCCCCCCTGTTTTGGGGGGAAAATTTTTGAGGCAAAAAGGTGTTTTTTTCCCTCCATTTTCCTCCCCCCCATTTTCCCTCCCCCCTTCCCAAACACCCCCCAAAAGCACTTTCCCTCCACTTTCCCCCCTTTTTTTCCTTCCCCCCATTCCCCCCCTCCCCCCTCCCTTCCCAAACAGACCCTTAAGGGAGAGGTTGCGGGTTCGAATCCTGGGGAGGCCCCTGGGGTGCCTGATTTACGGAATCCACCCTAGTACAAATGCATGATTAAGGGGTACGCCCTTGAAGTGTATACAATAGGCCCGGGGCCCTGTGCCCCGCCTATCCCCTGTGGGGGGGGGGGGGGGTGGGTTTTGGGTTTCCAGTCCCCTACAATTTGCATCTGCTTTTTGTAATGCATTTCAAAAGTAAACAAGACAACAAAATACGATGTAAAGCTTCATAAGATCATGTGAAAAAGAGTATTTGGGCAATCAAATTTTGGTTCTCGGCCGAATTCTAAGAGGATAGATAATAAATAAGGATGTTTGATTAGATACATGTCATGGCTGTAAGCTTAAGCTCCCATCAATCATGTCATGGTACGTTACGTGGTCACGCAAGCTTAATTCTCTGTCCTGGCTAGGCAAGAAAAAGTCGGCTAATCCGCATTGTCTCCGTACTTCGCCATTGGTGGCAACTCACCAGTCACCACCATCTTTCGGCATCTCTCCCTCTCTCTATACGCCTCATGATCTCTTCTTTAAATAAGCTCCAATCCATCCCCAATCAAAAGAAAAACACAATCCCAACCAAAGCAGTTATAAGGAGATTCCCCTTTCTAAAGAGGGAAACATGAACAGGTCTAGATCTTCCTTTTCCAAGCTTGAACGCAAGACTGCAGAGAGAAATAGAAGAGCAAACATGAAGAGTCTGTGCTTTAAGCTTGCCTCCCTCATCCCATCTCGCCACTCAAAGGTATGCCAGATTCTTCAAAGGATAGGAGAAAAAAAATGTACTTTTGGCGCATAGGTACAAATCATCAATAAAACATTGCAAACTTGGAATAGGGTTTTTTCTTTAGAAAGTAGAATTAATATTGAAAGTTAAGTCTGATTTATTGCAGTTGGTTAGAAACATGGGTGTGCGAGTAAGAGTGTGTGGATCATTTGAGTCTTAGATGTAGACAAAAAGTTAATGTAATTTAAAAGGACTAATCGGTTCAGAGTAGTAGTCGTAATCTTAGCTAATGATATTTATTTAGGTCGATGAAGGAATAAGACTAAAATTGATAAAGATGGTGATGATGATGGTGATAGTTTTATATAAATTTTTTTAGAACACTGAGGCCCTTCTTTTTATTGGAATTTTATGAACTTTGTTAGGAGAGTTTATAAATTCTTCAAAAACTGTCCCTTTATGTGGGGTTTCTGAATGCTCCTTTCCATTAAAGATTCCAGCAAAATAGTACTAACATCTAGAAATTCCTGGGAGAGTCATTACATCATTGTCTTTGAGTTCCCAACAGCAGGAATATCAGTCACAAAATTTGGTAATGAAACATGCCCTAAGATGATGATTCCACTTATAAGTTATAATAAGAAAAACAAGGGGTTTTTTTTTTTTTAAGAAAAAATTTGTCTAAATCTAGGCTCCTCTCTTACACTCTTTCTTATGTTCAGCATGCACTTTTATTTTCTTGACCGTATGCGGCTGATTTTGTCCTATTTTTTTTTCTTATGTTCTTCTGTTTGGCTCGCTCTCATTTATTCTTTAAGTTTGGTTCCTCCTCCTTTTGCTTGCTTGTCATGGTTGTATATGCCTTCATATAGTGAACTTTTTTGTATAATGGATTATTCTCCCTTTTCTTTGGAAGTTATAATACTATTTTGATCTTCCCAGGGAAAACACATAGAGCATGTGGATTGTTTTTTTCAGTATTAAGCTTAAGGGGCAAGGACCCAGCCCTCTGGTGAGGAAAGTGACCTCGGGAGAGGTAGAACAGCCCTCAACAAGCAAGTAAAATGGGTGGATACATCTTTTGAATAATTTGGATCTTCACGCAATATATTGATCAATATATAACATTCTTCGATTTGACTCAACAATGGTCGATCTTAATCAAGCCCCATAAGACGTGTAGCTGGCTAAGAGGTGCATGTTGTGACCATGAGTATCAATGTATGAAGGCCGGAACAAGTGATTTGGAGATAGGTGAATGGAGAATACTTCGATAAATTATGCCTGATTTCACTCTGGTTAAGAGTTGTGCCATTGCCACATTGATCACTTGATTTTTGGATTCTGTGTTGTGTGTTTTAATTACATGCTTAACCTGTAATCATGTGTCGTTGGGCCCAACTCGAATATACGGACTGTGACTCTTAGAGATGGTGCACTGTTAATCAGTTAATAATCTATGAAAAGTGAGATGGGTTGAAATTCTAGTCTTAGCTGCTCTGTATGGAAGGAAATAGTTTAAACTGACCCCTATTCCAAAGTGGGTGGGTTTGTTATAATTTCAAGGAGCCAGAAGTTTGATCACTTAAGAGTTGAGCCCACCTATTAAAAATTTCAACTATTTGAAATGAACATTGTCCCCAAATTTCACTTCATTAATATGGATTCCACTATAAGACTGAAGATATAATTAACGTGATTAACATAATGTTACACATTAATAATCAAATGCAGTAATCACATTATATTAGGATAAAAATTGGGTACCAAAACAGTACTTTAAGAGATGGCGTAGTTTCTCTATGGACTATAGGTTGAAAGGATCATGCTCAATTGTTGTTGATGATGATGATGATTTTACATTACTTTTTAAATTGTTCATAGATAGCGATAAACCTGTGTCATCTATGTCCTAGTGAAACTTTATATATCATTGTCTAAAAGCCTGTTTCAGTCCATTCAATGCCCTTTTTAATTTGTACACTTTATCCTCATGACCTTGTAGATAGATTGGAGAAGATTAAGATGATTGTCTTGATGTTATGGATTTCTCTATCATAAGTCATGTTTTAGCCATATGCTGCCCTGAACTTGAAAAATGAAGAGTTGGTGCTCTACATGCAGGTTGTAGGTAATAAAGGCCGCTCTACCAAATTTTGACTTTAATTTTGTATAGAAGCTATATATAATGCCCAGATACGGCAAGGACACGGCATAGATACGGCAAGGACACATATTTTACATATAAAAAGGAAAGTATCAAATACTATATGTTGTCCATTTTAAAGTATCCGTGCATCATAATAGAAGCAGAACTCAACCTACCAACATTGCTCCAAAAGGCTGAAACAGATAACGTTGCATTCAATTTTATGATTTTATGTTTAACATTTGAAACAGATAACGTTGCATTCAATTTTATGATTTTATGTTTAACATTTGTATAAAACTAGCACTTGACCTATCAGCATAGCTAGAAAAAGGCTATAGCAGAAAAAGATGTTTTCAAGTTTATGATTTTAATGTTTTGTCTTTTACCCGCTTTCGTGTTGTAGAGGGCACCATCAATACCGGATCAATTGGTACAAGCTGAAGCTTACATCAAGAACTTGCAGAAGAAAATAGAGGAATTGAAGCAGAAAAGGGCCCTAGCTGCACATATGGTAGAAATCAACAAAGATATTACTGATGGGATGATGATAGGATTGGGAATGCCTGTGATTGAAGTGAGAGAGTCAGGTTCTACTGTTGAGGTGGTATTAATCACTGGATTGAACAAGAATTTCACACTATCTGATGTTATCAGTATTATTGAGGAAGAAGGAGCTCAAGTAGTTAATGCTAACATCTCTTGTGCAGCTCACAAAGTCTTCCACATGATTTATTCTCAGGTAATCACTACTAGTACTTGTTTCTTTGATAACAAAACTTCTATTAATTTCAGGGCATTTCCATATACTTTTCTCTTTTCTTTTCTTTTTTCTTAGTATCTTAGCTAAGTGCGCTGAGATCCGATAAATTCGCATATATGAGGAGAGAACACACACAGGTAGGGTGTGAGAACCTGCACATGCAAGAAGTGGGGAGATGGCCAGGGTCAATCCTTAGTTGTCCAGATGAAAGGCAGGATTGTCAACCAACTGAGCAACCTCATTTTTTACGATTTTTTATGTTTTGTGTTATTGTTTCTAGTATCATGCATGATGGCTTTATATGTTTGAAGTTAACAAAACGATGTAATTTAAATTTTGCAGGTCACTAGCACTAGAGTGGGTTTTGAGAGTGCAAGGGTGCATGAGAGACTGAAGGAATTGGTCAATTGGACTTGATGGATGATCATTGTGTTTCCAATTCTATCCACAATGGAGATATGTATTTTATTTTCTTCTTTTTTCCAGTCAGAAATAAAGGAGTGGTGATGTGAGTTATAGTGACATGTATCCCTACAATTAAAGGAAATAGAACTTTCTTTCCTTTTCTTTTTTTTGGAAAAAAGGAGCAAATTAATTAAGAAGGCTTTTTGGCCATGTTCTCTAACTTAAACGATTAATGGGTCAATCAAACTAAATTCAGTTATTCATGTTGAAACATAGTTACTTGCTTGTTACTTGATTCACTTTCATTAAATTCGTATTCAAGTTCACAATACATAATTATCTACATACCCTAGATTTCATGTGGTGGGTTCATCAATTCTATTTTCCTGGTTCCCCATATGGTCACTTTTGCTGGCGAAATCCAATGGAAGAATTTTGAATTTCAACGAAAATTAAGTACATCATCAATTGTTTGTCCTTCTCTCATATCAGCCTTAAATGGCCTTGTTTACCCGAAAATAAACTTAGATAGTTTACCAATTGTAACATGCATGTCAAAGCAAAGGCATATGAAATAAGTAACAAAATACACATAAACAAAGCGTTATGAGGACCCCCATTGTAGCTTATCTGGCTAGAGACATTGGGTATTGGAGTGAGACAACGTGATTTGAGTCCTCTATCCCGAAAAGGAAATAATCATAAAACTAAAAGGTGGTAAAAACTAGAGACACACAATAAATTTTTAAACGTTCACAATTATGAGTCTTGAGTGAACTTAATTTAATTAGATATGTCAAATAGTTTGTTTGTAGAAGGGATTAATTATTTGAGATAGACCTATTTTAATTGGATTTATCTCAATCATACGTACAAGACTTGCAATATCGAACTATGAAGTGCGTTGAAGGGCAAATCATCCATGTTTCTAAAACCCTCAGTAACTCCAATAAGAAAGACATGAATTAAGAAGAATTATGGATGCTGTGCAGACTGGTGATGATCAAAGCCTACTACGTGGAGTTAGGACTTTCACAAATTCCAGGGAAACGAAGCATCTTTAATTCCATTGACGTATAGGAAAAGTCATCTCCATTGTCCATGCTTCACCTAGAAGTTGGTCAAAACCACAAAAGTACAAAGAAATTTAATGTTATTTTGGAGTTGTGCTAACTAGCTAGAGATAGGGAGGGTTCGTGTCAGCTAGGCTTTCAATAAATCAAATAAAGTCTAGCCAAACGGATGCCCTGTTTAGTCCAAACACTAGGGGTGTCATATGGGGGAGAGAGATGTCAAATCAATGGCATCTCTTTTCCTCCACACCAAAAGAATAAAAATAAAATTTCTTCCCCATGTCCCTTATTTTCCCAAACAGGGGGTGCCGTTTCCTTTAACATATTATTCCCTCCGGTGGACCCGGATGTTTCAATTTCATGATCTAAATTTAGGTAATGTCACTAGAGTTGCTTTACTACGATCAATATTCTTTTCTTTTTTTTTGAATATTTTTGCTCTAGATCCCAAGATATCAAAAGACATTATATGTCACAAAAATTGATAAATTCCATGATACCATAGCTTTTATGCAGTATCTTAGAAAAAAAAATTCAAATGATAAAACTAAAGAAATGGTGATCAAATGTGTATTTACTTTTCACAAAATGTCAATTTCATGTTCTATGAAAAATAAATTTGTTTACTATTTGCAAAGAAATATGATACAATAACATATAGATCCCATGATATCATGGGACATGGTGAACAAAAAAATTTTAAAATAATAATGTTGACCAAAGTCAAACGACTCTAATGATATTATCTAAATATAGATCATGAAATTGAAAAGACGGAATTTAAGGTAAACTAATATGTCAAAACCCCTAAAGTCTATAAAAGTCGTGTAAAGGTTTTCTTTTCATATATTTTTTAGGGTTGCCTCTATAGCAACATTGTTAGCCATGGTAAATATTGAATGCATTTTATTATTAATATGTAGAAAAGATCTGAAAGTGATAGCATGTGATAGTGAGGTAATCAAGTTCCTCCATTTAATCATAACTCCTGTGGAAGATTCCCACACTTCAATGATTCTATAAAGAAATGCCTTCTAAAATAACACTCTAAATGCTATCTACGTGCCCCCGAGCTGTACTTGTAGTTGGGCTTCTAATGAATGTTCTACCATATCATAATCATAGACAAATTAACTGATACGGTATAAGTTCAGATAAGTCGTGGACAAGGATTGTAACATTTTGAAATGATAATGGGCCAAGTTAAACCTGTGATTTGGCCCAATCGACTCTTATTAAGGGTGTCTTAGTAATTGAATTAGACATTCATATAAACTTTATCAAATCATTTGAAGTACTCAAAACATATATTTGAATCAGTTTTAATAAGTCACGTAATATGACCCCAGATTTTCCTCACAACTTTCCTTTCAGTAGGGCCCCCCTGGATGCATTGAAGGCATGATTATTTGGAATAGATGAGAGAAACATATGATATTAGAATCAATGAATAATCGTCCCATCGTTTTAAATCTTCGAAGTTAAAAAGCTATGCCCGTTCAAATTAGTTGGGTTGGACCACAGCTCATGAATATAAGGTTGCAGTTTCAAACCTGCACACACACCCTCTCTCTCTCTCTCTCTCTCTCTCTCTCTCAGAGAAATATATGATATTAGAATCAACGAATAATCGTCCCATCATTTTAAATCTTCGAAGTTAAATGCTATGCCCATTCAAATTAGTTGGGTTGGACCACAGCTCATGAATACAAGGTTGAATGTGCACTCACTCTCTCTCTCTCTCTCTCTCTCTCTCTCTCTCAAAAGCCTAAGTTGCTTAGTCTGGGAAGGCACTAGGTAGGTACTTTACTTGCCCAAGGGAATAGTTACTTCTCGAAAAGCTGGACACCCTCGTCAACACACGCACATATAGGAAAATGCTCCTATGTATGAGATAAATTCTAAAAAATGATCCACTTAAAAATGCATCTTATCCACCCCTCTTATTTATTTATTTTCTCATGGGGCCCATATTGAGTCAATCTAATCTTTTCACAGACACGACCCCTCCCATGAATAGTCCAAGTTTGACACTGATTCAACTTTTCCTCACCGTTGGATTGAAGTTATGATAAAATGATATCTGTAGACCATTAAATTTTAGGGCCAAGGATCAAAAGATTAGGATGATCTTATGGACTTTAGATTTTGCATATAGGTAGGTCTAATATGGATCTTTTAATTTCATCCAATGGACTTCCGTGATCATCATGCATCTTAGTGGGCCCAACTAGAAGAGGCGTTTTTTTCTAAAAAATGCTCGGGCTCCGCTGGGACCACTCCCCCATATATATATATATATATATATATTGTCCTATGAGGAAGGTCTGCACAGTGAGGTGGGTCCCACCTTGTGAAACAACATATAGATGGAACAGCATAAAATTATGATCGGTGCCAATCCAAGGGGCCGGGGACCAGCATGAGCGGATGGATTGGATTGATTAAAATGGGCCCCAAGTATGAAAACTCAGAAAGAAGAGCTCAAAAGTGAGTCATCTGAAGGCCACGTGTTCTGGGTTTTTTTTTTTTTTTTTGTCCTTTTTTCTAGAGAGTTTGAAAAAGGGTACTTTTTTAGGTCAGAAACAATTTCAGAAAACACATGTATCAATTAGGGCCAGCCAGTTGTCCCAAACACAGTTGAACTCACCAAAGCGGTTAAAACTTATCCCATTTTTTCCTAGCGTCTATCTGCACATCATCATCCATTGTCCCAACCACATGCCCATGTGGAAATCATATGTAACTTTCAAAAAGTTAAAAATATAAGTAATTTACTAAAATAGAGGAATGTTCAAGTGAATGATGCTTTTATAAATGAAAAAATTCAGGTACAAAAGAGGGATTTTGAAGTACATAAGATGAAATACAAAAGAAAAATTCATACGTAAAAAAGGAAAAGTACTATATAGATACACTTGAACATTTTCCATTAAAATGAGATGCATCAGCAAAACTCCCCCATAGACTTGATTCGGTCCTTTATCAACTTTCCGTAAATTTGATTCCCTCGGTAGAGTCCAGAGAAGGTTACTATGGAACACATTTGGAACCCATTACTTGCCCACTTAGAGTGGGGGTTTGGCGTGCCCGAACAGTTGAGCCATGCCCAAGATGATGAAATCTTCCCTGGCTTTACAAAGAGGAAACCAAACTAATGAACAACATCATAATATAATCAAAGACTTGTCCAAAGTATGCTGGGATTTTCTCCGTTTCACCATTGCATAGGTTTCACTCCTTTAAGTAAATAAACCTAGTTACAAAAATGAAAAATGAAAAATAAAACAATATTAAGGAACCCACAACTGAAAGGTGCTCATTGAAGCAGCCATAAGTCATGTTACTTGAATGAACAGAATGGCAGAGGAAAACACCAGCAACCCCATTCCCAGCAACATGAGTTAGTAAAGCAACTATTGATGTGTTGCTCAAATTAATGAAAATTTAACATCGAATTACAAGAAAGCATTAGCTTGAGAGACTTCTGCAGGAAGGAATATTCCATAATAAAGTAATACAAAAATCACAAAATTTTAACCGGCAATCTTGTAGCTCGGGTTGACAAGATTCTCAAGACCAGAGACAACTTGCATAGACTCTATTACATCTCCAACCTTGACATCTGCTAGAAAATCTTCATTCTCTGTCACATAACCAAAGACAGCATATCGCCCATCCAATATATTGGCATTGCTTGGAGTAAGTTCACTTTCTTTCAATAGCCAAAATACCTGGCTTGAAGCTGAATTGTCCTCAAATTCCTGTCCAAAAGGATCATAGAAAAAGTTACCAGACACGAAACAGATTGTAGATCCTCAGACCTGAAACTTTAAGATTCCAGAGTTTTGTCAGCTCTGCGCAAGCACAGAATCTGCATTTTACTTCAGTTTTGTTGGTTCCTAGTAGCAAAAGCATAGCTTTTGCAAAAGCCTGAGTTTTTAAGAAGTCCTTTGTTGCAGAGAGAAGCTGTATATGTGGTTTTGCGGATGTCCAACAAGGCCCCCAAAAAGTTTTAAAAAAATGAAAATCTAGACAAATAAAAAGGAAACAAGAAAATCTAGACAAACAAAAAGGAAACAAGTCCCAAAAGTTGAGTCCAAAAGAGGCCTAAACCACATAGTAAGGACTGGAACTGGGTCTAAAATCTTACTTCTCTTGCCATTGCCATTGTTCCAAATGCATTAAAGGGAAGCTTGGTTTGAGCTTTGTACCGTCCAAGTTCCTGAAATACAAACAACTGGATGAGACCCAATTCAATCGAGTTGATAGCTCATGCACTTGTCAGTGTAATACGAAGAAATTATTGAAACAAACAGTACAATTTTTATGTCAAGAGGAAAATATTGAGAAGAACAGGCTGTGATTGCTACGTTCAAAGTTACTTTAAATTCATGTCTCATTATCTTCATTTATAATGCTCGTACAAATTTTAGCTGAGATAATCGAAACAATTAATTAACTTCAAAGATTCAGTAGTTTAAAATAAAACAACAGTGGACATTATAAATGACTTGGGGATACGCTACATACCCTTACACTATGCTCTAACGGAAACGAACATTAGATTCTGACATTTTCCAATATCTTTAACTTTTTTTTAAAAGGTGACTATAGTAAGATTTTCAATTATAGCGCAGACTCTAGCGGCCATGAACCACTGCATGTCTCTGAGATTTATTGCATTTTTCAAATTGAATGTGACACCCTCCATGATCACTTCTTTAAAGCCTGACCAAACAGCCTCTCTTTTTTCCCCCAATTTTGATAAAAATGACTTCAAAACGGCAAAGTGTTTTCTATTAAAAAAAAAAGGGAAATATAACAGCCAGCAACATATATTACATTGTCTCTTGATTCTTAATAATCTCTTCCCTGCAGTAACAAACTTTCTAGCCAATCAAAATATTAGACAAAAAATAAACTTTTGAAAATAAAAATAATTCCTGCATAAGGAAATTCCATAAACACGTGGAGAATTATATTACATGGACGAATTCTCCACGGATGAGTTGAGAAGCTTACTTCCAAAGTAGCACCATAGACGGGAGTTTTGTCCCCATCAACCATTATTTCTAGTGGTATTGTTCGAGCCTTCTCTGTACTAGGATCAATGAATCCCTCAGCAGGCCCCTGAGGATCTCCAGTTTGAACTACAAATCCATCAGCTGTGGCAAATCAAAGTAAATATTGATCATTATGCCAGTTAAAAAGCATAATGCTTTTATATGGAAATCAATATCCAAAACCTTTTTTAATTGAACAATAACTGATTTTATGAAACACAAAAAAAAAAAAAAAAAATCCAATACTTTACAGAAACGGCCTGGAATGTTAGCTAAAGAAATCCTCAAAATGTGTTGTCCACAATACATCCCAATTACACAATAGAACAAGAGTCTATGAGCATCTATTCTCTTATAAGTTTCGGTTATAATTTAGGGTGTATGCAGAATCTACCCAGAAGGTCCTGACTTGCAAACGGCCATTGCGTAGGGCTCCTACATTCAATCTGATAACTTGAAAAAGACATCATAATAATAAAGCATCCGATTTGGCAGGAAAGGTGCTCTTTTGATCAACTAGAAATTGGAGCTCAACTTTAAGTTATCCAAGCAATTACAAGGAAAGCAAATCAAAGGAGTCATCCTCTTCTATCTCCTCAATTTGACAATTATAGTGTTCTAAGGGTGAGGCTTCCCTATTGTCAAAATCGTGATGTGTAAGCCTTAACACATGGGGGATTAAGCCTCACAAGCACAACCTTTTCTAATAAATTGAGTTACACAAAATATAGGATGTATAAATATATATATTAAATAGTAGCAGTATTCCTAATTTAAGCCTCTAATATGCCTTTTTTGTTATATAACAGTAAAATTTTATCAAAGGAAAGAACAACTAAACAATATGTTACATTAACCCTAGTTAGAATCATGTTAAATTACCAAAATAGTAAGGCTTTTAAGAACTTAAAATTACAAATCGCCCTCCCTTTTCCTAAAAATAAGATGTGTTGCAAGTTGCAACCCCCAAAATAGAAAATGACTAGAGCTTCATTTAGGCATATGCATCAGATATACATCATAGAGTGAAACATACACCCCAAGTGAAAGCCGGGATTAGATTTAAACCCTATTGACAGTTTTTGGATGCCTCACCTCAAGCCCTAAAGCTGTAGAAGAAAAAACTGATTGCAAATAATGATCAACAAATATAAAAATTGGTCAAATTTGACAGTAACATCTTGTGAAGGAGATATCTCCCCGATCCCATCCATGACAAGGACCACAGGCATGTCCATTCACAATGTCAAAATGGTGCCCGTCAGAGGGGCAGTTTGGATATTTCAAACCACATGGATATTAAATATATATATATATATATATAAAAACTAAATGTTGTATACAATTTCTTCTAATTATAATGGCACACATGTATGCAAAAACGTAGTTGACAAAGAATATAGGTGTCAAGATTTCCATCCAAAATAAAGACTGTATAAGGAAAGTATCTCAAGTGCAAGCTAACAGTTCATGCAATTCTATAGATCTCAGTTCAAGCTCTACCTCTCTGGATTTCCATTCCATCATAAAAGTGCCTTTCCACCAAATCTACAAAGTTTCCTGCAGTCACTGGGGCATTGTACCCATCAAGAACTATACGGAACACGCAATTCTCTACGTTGGGGTTGTCCTTAACCTTAACCTTCATATCAACAGTTGCCCTCCCCTTCAAAATAGGCATATTGTTGTACTCTTCAGGAACTTCATATGGGAACCCATCCACCATATCCTCTTCAACACTGCAGAAATCCAATGTCGCAGGAAGTATCTCAGCTGCAGCCAATGGCAAGTGCATGTATGAGAAATAAGGATAGCTTCTTTTAAGAGGGCTCCGATAACAAGATTTTCCAAAAGTTAATATAAAAAATCTAACAGAAAAGGCGTGCTGAAAATCATGCCTCAATAATAACCAATCCCCCTATCCATAAGATGACACACTAGTGAAATTCAGTTGAATTGAATCAATGTACTGCTCATTAATAATAGTAAAGGTCTAAAGCATCACAAAGGTCACAACAGAAATTACTGGAAAATTTAGAAAGATTTGGGTGGAAAATAAATGAAGAATAGAAGGGAACAAAACATATGAAAGGATAGTGATACAAGATCTTAATCTGGACATTACAAGGAACATCAACTGGTTCTTTAAAGAATGATTGGATTCGTAAACATTGCAAACACTATCATATTTTGTTTTTATTATTATTGTTATTTTTTGTAGTTGGGCAGATAATTTAATCATAGTTATCATTCAGTTCCATTACAGCTGGAATGGCTGAAATGTTTCGTTCCATAGTGTGTGTGAGAATGAAACAACCTCCCTGTAAAACTCTGGCTAGAATTCCATCCTCTTCTGGCCTGTTGTGGTCATTTCCGTCCCTCATCCAGCTTGAACATCTTGAAGACTAGAACCACTATCAAGTTGAAGGTATATGCAGCTATGTAATGGATATTTACTTACAAGAGACAAAAGGCCAGGATGCATTTTGCAAGTTACAATGACACCACAAATTACATCAAAGGAATCACAGGGTCGTTCACCTTCAGGAATGTATATGTTTCTCTGGCACGTGTTTCAGTTATCTATAGATAAAAGCCCATAGCAAAGTTGGAAGGTGGTCATTGTCAAAACCATGGGGTTGCAAGTTCAAGTCACGATATCATCTGACAAGCCAAAGTCAATCAATTCAAAGCTCCTGACACTTCAAGTGGGCGGCATCCGATTGGATATCTAAGAGAATGCAGCAACAATCAAAATTCTAAAAAGAGCAAAAGGTCAAAAGGGTTTGGTCTGCCTAATCTGGGAAATTCTCAGGCTGGCAAGGTGTTCAGATCAACTGTCAAGATCGGTGAATCATGGCCCCTCATGCACTGAAGTGAGGTGCAACAAATTATACTTTTGCTGCCAATGCAGGACCTTTTAGTTCCACTTGACATTGTAATTTTCTTTTTTTCTTCTATGTTCCTCTTTCTTTGTTGGGATCAGAGGATAATTAATCAATGCCACAATGCATTGGGTTGAAAAGACCAAGTCAAAGAATGGGCTGAGATAACAACATTGGTAACCAGACAAGGGACTAACCACAGTGACAGAATTTCCAGCAGCAGAAATGCAGAATCCTTGAATGGATATTATGTTATGAAGTGCTGAACCATATAACCGGTAAAAGATCCTTTGTTTATAATTAGGGCTTGTTTGGTTAAAGGAATTTCTGACAAGGAATTGGGCTTGTTAGGAATTTCTTACATGATGTGACATCTTGTCACCTGGGCATTCCAAATGCTCTGTTTGATGAAAGAATTCAGAATTCCAAACCACATGAAAAGACACTTTTAGCCTTATGAATTCTCAGAATTCCAAATGCTAGAGGGGGGTTAAGCATTTGGAATTCTACTTTGGGGCGCAACATTTGAAATTCTTAAAATTCTCCCAGACAAAAATTCTCTTAATGAGGACTGTTTTTAACAAACTCCTACTAAAGAGGTCATCTATGAAGTTCCTCTTACTTTCTATTTCACACAACACAGTTAAGCACACACTACTGCAGATGTGATTTAGAAGTAGGGTCAGAAGTATAGATAAGTACAAAACAAAACACACACACACAGATATATATATATATACATATACATGTGGGAAATGCTTATATGAGAGTAACTCCCACCCTCCCCCCACCCCAATCATATGAGCATTTCCATATATATATGGACAGGGAAAGAGCCGGTATAGCTGTCAAAAGTATTGACTCAAAACAGAAAACAAAATCTGCTCAAGCTTATTTGACAAGGAATGGACTCTGCAAAGACACAGCTTAAAAGAGTAATTGACCAGACCATCAAGAAGCCAGACTTCATTTGCAACATAACATGAATTGTCAATCAAAACATGAGTTGGACTGTCGCTTGAATCCTTGTGAGTCAATATAGAACACAAAATATTGGCATAATCACATGCAAGTCGATTTTATGAGGTCTCACTGGTCAACATTGAATAAGCATTCCAAAAAAAGGAGAGTTCATTTTTGGGGGACAGACAGTATTCATAAGACTGATTAAGGTGTTGATTAATTGACTACGAAAGGCAGCAGGACAACCAATATGTACTTTTAATCATAATGAATGTGCACATTTATAAACTGGAGCAAAAAACATAGATTTTCACGTTCCTTCAGCCTAATTCCACAGATACAAAGCAGCTCCAATGATGAAAACATGGATAACATGGACAATGACAAACATATAAGCTGCTAACACACCCAAGCAAGCCATATACATTTTCTTTCCCACCCGTGTGGTGGTAAATGAAAAATATCAAGTTGAAAAGACCAAGCTTTGTACAGAGAATGAGCCCCCTTTCCCTCATTCAGTTTTTGCTTATTTTATAATCTTATTCCTATATGACTAAAAGAAGTTGGTATTCAATGGACCATACTCACCCTCCAACATATTGAAGAAGCTCCTTCTGTTTTGGTACTACGGCATCCCTGTTCCTTTCCTGCACAATCTGTTGGAGATCCTCCATCCCAGCTGCTAGCTTGTCGAGCAACTCCTTTCCATGCTCTTTTTTCGATTCAGCCACACCTGAAAGAATCAAGGCTTTCCCCTGGTTGAAAGCACGAGATGCCTGTCTCAAATTCTACAATCACAAATAACCAATGTCATATAAGAGATAACCTAAGAGCTTTATAAAATGAGAGATAATTCCATGAGAGCGGTCCATTTGAACTTGCTTACTCTTTCAACAGAATCCAACGCCTTGACACCAGAAACCTTTAGGCTCTCTGTTATATCTTCAAGAGGCTTCTGTACCTCCCTGATAGCTTTGTTATTAATGGGCAGTGCATATCTCAACAGTGCACCAGGATCCTTAATGGGCGGTCCAGAGATCAATACTGAAAGATCAGGGAGTGCAGGCCCAACCTGGGAAGCATATGCTGGCCAACCCAATGTGGGTAAGCCTGTTGTTACCAATCCAATTGCCAATGCAATAGAAAGTGCACATTTCCTAAAGGAAAAAGAGTTCTCCTTCTTCTGAAAAATCAAACACGCCGTAAAAGAATTAAGGAATTTCACTAAACTAGTACCAGCCCACAAAATGAAAAGTACGAAAATTTGGTATTTTGTAGATAATACTACCAGCATAAACTGATAAACCTAAACTTGTATTTTTTTTTTACAATAAGTGATTCTTAATGATAGAAAAAAAAAATCACTAAAACTTTTCCAGCTACAATTTCAAATTCTCCACTATTTTTTAAGGTAATCTCATTCAAAATCGAAACATTGCCATTGTGACAATAAGAACCTTCAAACTATGCTATAGAATCTCAACATTCTTAACTGAAAACCAAAATCAAATGTGCATACATAAAGAAAATGAGATCTTTTTCCACCCAAAATTAATATAAGGGAATGTTAAGCTGGAATTCTGGGTTCCGAGGATTCCAATTTCCATGTCCGCTACATCCGAACATTACGGTCCCGACCCCAACATACCAAATGGGTTTTTGTGACTTGATGGAAAAAATAGTTCAAGATTCCATGAAAAAGATGCAGTAACAAAAAGCAGAAAAGTGGCGACCAGGAAGAAATGGGAGCCTTTTCCATGAAACCAAGGAATCCTATGCGTCACAGAAAACGTGGCAAGAGGAAAACGCCTAATAAAGATTCAATCTTTTTGCGAACTATCACACCAATGCCAAAAGAGGATTTTGAATTTTCTCATTTCTCAAGGATCTCGAGCAAATTGAAAACAAAGATCCAACCATTCCATCCATCACAGACCGCCACAAGGAGAAAAGTTTCAGACGATATTGAAATCATTACCTCTTTCTGATCAAAGACGAGTCGAGGAGAGTTGGAAGAAGAGCATCGGAATCCAATGCGACGAATGCAATCGGTTCTTTGATGGTTGTGGAAGGAGCTGCATCTTTTGGGATAGATTGAGGGGAAATCTCGTTTCAATGTAGAAGGAGAAGACCAGTACGAAAGTAGAGCAGCCATGGATGAGAGAGAGAGGAATTAGGGTTTCTGAAGTTGCAGAGAGAGAGAGAGATAAGGTTTTGAATGCGAAAGGAGTGGTTGGGTTTGGATGCACGATCTGGATAAGAGGATATCTTGATTGGAGGGAAAAGAGGAGGATGGCCCACTTTGATGGGACGGTGCTAAGATGATTGGGTGAACAATTTGATGCAATGTGGGGCCCTCTTTAGATGACATTTGGCATTGAAGCATCGAAGCGTGTCGGCACATGAGATGGGCCAGGCGGGGTTGGCCCGAGTAAGGCTCTCAAAATGCTATACGACCCGTTAACACGACACGAATCTACTTATCGACACGATATTAACGGGTTTGAGTATTCTCTTAATGGGTTCCGGTTGTTAATGGGTCAAACCATTTAACACGTTAAATTTATAGGTCATGTATGAATTAAATCAGTAACCCGTTAACAACCAGTTTAACCCGTTAAATTTATTTTACTCCCTAAATATAACTAAAATTAATTTATATTCATAAAAAAGAAATTGAAATTTATTACTTTATAGTGAGGTTTTAGGTGGGATCCACTCGAGATCCTCACTTACGGTTTCATGTGGCTTATAAATTTTTCTCTTTCTATTTTTGTATACTTTTTTTTTATTTTCTAAATGACTTAATTACTTAACGAGTTAACGGGCTGGGTCTTGTAACCCGTTAAATTAATGGGTCGTTTTCGAGTTAGATTTTTTGACCCGTTAAGTTAACGGGTCGTGTGCGGGTTGAGGTGATTTTAACCCGAATTCGTTAACCCGTAACTCGAATTAGTTAACACGACACAATTGACAGCCCCAGTGCTGAGGCATATACAGGCCCAGCCCGGATTTAAAAATAGAGGCTTATATTTGGGCCAAGCCTAAAACAGGCTATAAATGTCAGGCCCAACACCGCCTATTTAGTCAATTGGGCTATGCCAAACTGGGTTTATATGAGTTGTAAAGTCTTTCTAGTAATTTTTTGAACAACTATAAATAAATTATAAGCGTTTGGGTTAGGCCGAGTGAGGCCGGGCTTTGGGCTTTCTACCAATTTTTCCAACCCCGGCCCTTATCAGACCGAGCCTGGGCCGCGAGCGCACCCCTAGGGTCAATCCAACCTAGTCCTTGCATGAACTCTTTTCTTTTTTCTTAATGGGTTCTCTGAGATTTATCACATATAGTGCACATATTTTAGGCAAACGTATCTGAAATAGAACAGTAGTAGCATCATAACATACCCTTTATTTTCTGGGGGAGAAGGCCAAATACATGGAGATATAGATTATCTCCAACACAGCTCCAGTACCATTGACTATTGGGAGTCAAAAATGGGAGGCCATAGAAAGCCCACATGGAGCAGTTGAGAAGAGCTGCAAAGTATGGCATTGGAGAGAATTGCTCCACGTCTCAGTCTCTTATATATCTTGTAAAAGGTTGGCATGCCAATGTTTTATTGCATATGTTTTCATATAATCGGTAAGCATGCATGGGATATATGCAAAACAATTGAAATGGCCCTATTAGGAGCTGTTAAAGAATGCAACATTTGGATGATCCTAACCATGAGTTTGTAAGACTTGCACTAGCAAATAAAATACAAAAGGTTAATTGAATATTGACTACAAGCACCATGGAAGGCACTGGGAAAGGACTCAAATCCTCACAATGCTTCTTTGTTGCAAAGTCAAAGTAGGACATAAAATAAAATAAAATAAATAAAAAAGTTTGGGAGTTCCAATCGCCTACAAGATACAAAAGAACTTTTCAATTCTCCATTTATTTTGACTGTCTAATTCGACTGCTAGCAACATCGAATAGACCTTAGGACATAAAAAAGAAAAGTTTGGGAGTTCCAATCGCCTACAAGTTCAATTCTCAATATTAGATTGGGACTACTAGCAACATTGAATAGACCTGACTGACTTTTTTCGTGACAGCGAATCATCAAATACTTCTAGCATTTGGTATGACCAATTGGCCCAACAAACTTTGACAGCAGCTTCCTTCAGTGAAACTTCATTGAAGAGATATCTGGTTGCAAAGGAAAACACATCTCAAAACCCCACTCATAATGAACATTCTAGAGAAAAGTTCCTATTTTTTGAATCACTGAAAGTAAAGATCTAAAGTATAATGGAGAACTTTGTAGAACCCTTTTGTGTTATGGAATTAGGATAAAACAAAAACCATCAATTAACTAGAAAAATAATCTAATCCTAATCGAGATAATAAGATATTACTATTATATATTATTACTATTACTATTACATACCCAACTTTTCAATATATAATATTCTCTATCAATAACCAAAAAGTATGACGAGTTTGTTAGAATCTTCGGAAGTTAGTTTATATTTGCTTATAAATGTAGAAGTTTTCATTAAATAAAGCTTACATTAAACTTACGGTGGAAAACAATGATTCTTCAAATTTTATATGGTTTTTAATAATTATCAATCCATCTAAGCCCTACAATCTCACCATCTTCATCAAAATTGCACAATCAAATCTTCTAGAAGAAATCGCGACAAATTTGATTCAGTGGGCCACCAGCACTAACATATTAAGAAATGAGCGGGTTACGACACTGATGGATCAATGGACATACGATGATCACCAAGAAGACATAAAGATCGTATTATATAATTTAGAGATTATGATGAGTTTGTTAGAATGTTGGTGATGTTAGGATCTTAGGAGGTTAGTTTATATTTGCTTATAAATGTAGATGTTTTCATTTAATAAAATTTATTATAAAATTATGAGAAGAAAATGATTCTTTAAATTTTATATATAGAATTTTAATTTTACGAATTACACTGCTCCCATAAAATCATGGTAAGTTCCATAAAATTAAAAAGGTCTACATTTATAGAACTAACCTTATCCTAAAGATAAGGATAACATCCTAACAACATAATCTATAACATTCATGTCTTCTGTAACATTCTTAATAATTACCAGGATCCACCAACCCGCTCTGCCGCCTTGATCACTACATCATCGAATACATTCCCCTATAAAATCACCCTAAGTTTCATTAAATGAGAACATCTACATTTATAAGCAAATATAAACTAACATCCTGAGATCCTAACATTCTAACAAACTCATCATAATCTCTAGCAGAGAGAAAACATTCTTTAAATAGATCCTACAGTTTGGGTGTTTCCACAAATTCAAGGATAAACATATTTAAATCTATTTATAAACATTCTAGTTTTCATACCTAATCAATGTAATGTAAATTTAAGCTACCAACAATCAAGGTAAGAGACAACAATCAATATACACCGACTGTGACTAAACTACACTTGCATCTAAACATTTCTCCCTTAAGTTTAGTGCAAAACCTAAATATTATTTAGCTCATTTAGGCTTTATCATCCAAAAAGAATTCAGTGATAACTAGAATATTCAAATTATATTTGGGAATGATCCGGAATCATCAAGCATTATTCAAGCAAAAATCGTAGCTAGCAATAGAGAAAGAATGGAGGAGGCGGAAAAAAAAAATGAAAAGAAGACTTACACTGGAGAGGTGAACATGCCAAAGATATATGACATTTCCTGCAAAAGAATTCTTTTCTTTTGGTAATCTAAAACCATGTGCTAATCTACAAAATTATCACATTTTGGCTGCTGGTTTGCTTTAGTTTGAGTTTCACCGTTTCCTTTTTTTATTTTTTACCACTCCCAGACGTGATTAAGAATCGAATTTTTTGTTTTTTCAAAATTATTGAAAATATATATAAAAAAGAAGTTAATATTGAATAATATTAAATGCAAAACACTAATAAAATGAGTTTCAAAGTTTCTTCATGTTCTTTTTCATTATTATTCTACTACTCTTTTGGTTTCTTTTTTTCTCTAGTAGAGGTGACTAGATTCCAAATCCCTCGTGTACGTAACAATTGCCCTTATGACCATTTAAATTTCAACTTCACCTATTTTATTTCAATAGTTGTTACATAGATTCAATAAATGTGATGCAGTGAAAGAATTTCAATTAGCAAAGGTTTTGAGTTCCCTCAAATGATCTGTAAAAGTGGTAGCCAGAGGATTCTGAATCCTCGATATTAAACTATTGTTGTACTAACATAGCACTCTAAGAAAATATATATGAAGAAAAAGAGAAGTGGATCATTTCAAAAGAACAGAATAAACACTATTTAAAACTAGAATAAAAAAAAAAGGCTGAACTGTGGACCAAATTCGGCCAAAAACATCTATCCAAAGAGTTTGTATTAAAGAAAAGTTTAGTGTAAAAAGAAGCATAATTATGTTTAATGCACTTAAATCTTCTCACCTACTAATCACCAAACTGGGAGAGATTGGCTCATTTCAAACATGATTTTAAAATACGATTTCAAACAGTGTTGCAGATGGGAAAAAAAAAAACTTGGACAAAAAAGAGAAATAACTAAAAGAAATAATTAGAAAATTACTATATATAAGTTATCAAGTAAAAGTAGACAGATGTGGGAAAGGGTTAGCCCATGTTTGGCATCTCTATTTCTTGTCTCTATTTCTCTAAATGTCTAAATCGGACAGAGGTTTAAACAATTAGAACGTTTGGCACAAAATTATAGACTCTATCCGCTTTAGACATTTAGAGACAAATCCTCCAAAATCCAAATGCTCCAAAAGTGGGCAGATGAGAAATAGAGCTTTTAGGTCTTAAAATATAGAGGCGAGGTATTTAAAATAGATTCGTGCATTACCAAACGTGTTTTTTTTTTTATACTAGCCTCTTTTTTTAATGGCTTTTTTTTTAATGGCTTTATTTTAGATGGATCTATAAATAAAAAAAAGTGTAGAGATACCAAACAAGCCCTTAGAATGTTTCATTACCAATCATGCCAACAATATTACGAACAACATTTGCTAGTTGGGTTGGTTTGTGTGTTATATAGATGATGGGTTATTTCATTTTTGGGCGATTTGATTGGGAGATTGAGGCTCGATTTGATGCAATTGCACTCTCTATTTCAATTTCAATTTTAAATCCTACATTAACTTTTTTCTACATGGGCAATATTAATCTCCATCTTCTAGGAGATATGGTAGTAGGTTTAATTTTCAAAAGATCACTATCTATCTCCCATTTCATAATACAATCCCCTAATCTATCGTTAAAGAGTTTGATTTTCAAACAATTTATCGGTCGAGAGTTCTGGCATCGTGGCTGGACCCCACTCAAGGCCCTCACAAAATTCTATCCTAGAGCCCAAGAGGATCTTATCTATATAATATCCAGAATTTACTCCAATAAAGTTGTTCCTATCATAAAATTGAACAATTAGAGTTTAGAAGTTTGCTGAATTTTTAACTCACATTTCATATTAATTATTTGTTTGGATTTTTGAAGTAGAATTGCAGATCTTCTTAGACTCATAAATTTCGAATGCTTAGTGTTTAACTTTTGTATTCAAGCTTCAAGAAGTTTTAAGAAAACACAAGGATTGAACTAACTTTGCTGCCATCTAATGCATGGAAAACCTGAAAAATCAGATCTCATGGAAAATCTGACAATGCACCTTTTCCACTGTTCAATATTGTGGAAAACCTCACAATACAACTTTTCCGCTATTCATGCCGTTTAATACCGATGAAAACATGAAAAATCAGGGGTAAGTTTGGCGTATACTTGACAATGCTACTTTAATTGTAGTATAGTCCCACCAATCACCATATTTGAAGGGCATAATGTAAATTAGAATAAAAATCTGCACTAAATACTGCTTAATGGCCCATCTATTATATTGTGGATAACTAATATAGGCTCTATAGATCCTCTTACCAAAAAAAGAACTAGAGGATTTTATGGAAAAAATTACGAAATTTGGACATTCTTCGGAAAGATTCCTTAAATATTGTGTAGTACTAACAAGGTCCGTCAGGCCTTTTTTTACAACTTTGATAAGAGTATCTCCCTCCTAATGTCTAGTGTCGCTCGTGTCTCATCAAAGCATTTCCTAATATCTTCTTCTTCCTCTCCTCCTCTTATTTCTCCATATCCGTCGTTGAGGATTTCTTTCTTTTTTTACTCTTCCCTTTTCCATATATTTCATGTCAGCAATTCAACCAACAAATTCCTCACTGCTGGTATTGTGTGGTGAGAAAAAAGGAAAAGATAAACAGAGGAGATGTTGAGGCCTCAGGTCTACCAAATTCACCGTGCTTCCTCATTCATGGCCTTTCACAAGTCCCTAATTCCAGGCCATTAATGTTTTCTGCTACGCCCTGCCCGCTACAAAAATAGGAGGAAGAGAGGAAGAAGACATTAGGAGATGTTCTCACCAGCGACACTATCGTTGCTGAGAAAAAGGTATAAAAAATAAAAAAAATTGGCAGGAGGACCTCTTATGTACTACACAATATTTGGGGATCCTTTTCGAGGAATGTCCAAATTTCAGGATTTTTTCTGTAGAATCCTCAAAGACCTAATAGTCTCTAGATCTCATACTCCTCCTAATTTTTCATTTTGTGCCCCCATTCCCCAACAAAACAAGCATTTAACCATAATAATTGAACAACACTAGGGCTAGGTTTGTCAATAGGTTGAATTGACCAAGCACTTGGTGGGTTGTAAAAAATATATATATATATATATATTAAAAAGTTCTTCCTCATCTTCTTCTACATAGTGATTAATTTTTACCTAGTTTGCTTGGATGAGTTTCGAGTTGATCTACGTGGGCTAAAGTCGTGCATGCATGATTTTTCCAATATATGACTTAGATGCAGAGGTGGGTGGACCAACGTACATATATGGATTTGGGGGTTGGAGACCCACGCTATACTTGAAATAGTTGAAATCTTTAAGAAAAACCCTCGTATTCTAAAAATTAACATGTTTTTTTCTTCTTCTTTTTTCAACATTTCTCACTTGCCCCAATAATTTATTTTACATAGAGGCCCACCAAGTTGAATTTCCACGTATCCGAATGGAAAGAGGGCGAGAGGTGGAAAAGATCTTCCTTATAATAAAGTTAAAAACATGTAATTAAAAATCTTCACGTCTACTGCTTCACCTTTATCAGTGGCCCCACTTTGCTTTGGTCCTTTTCCATGTCACAACCAACTTTTTATTCTAGAAAGCCATGAATGACGAGTGCATCTGTCGATCTCGGTGACTATTCAAAGTCAGACTGCGGGCAGTATTTAATTTTCGTGATGTCTAATCTTCAAAAACTTCTAGTATTTGGTATGACCAATAACCAATTGGCCCAACAAACTCTTGACACATATCAACAAAAAAGTGATGATAACAGCTGCAGGAGATGTGTGATCTCGAAGGAAAACACATCTCAAAACCCCCACCTATAATGATTTTAAACAATGATTTGATTCCAACTGTAGAATGTTTGATAAAACCGAATTGGTTTCCACTTGTATCACTCACAACCTAAACTTACTAGCCTGGTATATATAAACTACACTCTCATACTCTCTTGAGGATTTTATAATAAAAAAAAAACACATTAGATGATTAGTGGCCCAAAAGATCATTTTAAGTGTTTCTGTACTAAATTAATTATTTTGTTTGAAAAAGTGTTTTTTTAGCACTTTCTACTAGCGACTTTAGTTTTATAACGTTAAGGGTCGTTACCATAGGCCCAGACGACTTGGTGGAAAAAAAATAACCAGTTGACAACGATAGAGAAGACAAAAAACCCTATTTTGTTCTACTTCGTATACACCGTAGGGTTCCTAGCGACCGACCCTTAACGTTATAAAACTTCACCTTTCCATTTCTCTGCCCCAATCAATGTACCATATTAACTTTAAGAGATAATTAGCGAAAGATCCCTCATATAGGACTTGTAAGGCCTCCAGTCTATCAACTTTTTTTTAAGGCCTGTAGTCCATGCAACTGGACATATTTTGACGAGAAGTCCCTGGATATAATTCTCATGACTAATTTACTCTTTCATCTGTTTTAGGCATAAAATTTTGAAATTTCAAATTTCAAATTTTGTATTATCCCTCTTCTTCTTCAACCCAGAGTCTTACGTCGTCGGATTGGATCTTAAAGGGGTTGAGATCAGATCAATTGCTTCATCGGAGAAGCAGAGGGCAAGAGATCGTTTGATCTCCAGAGGGCCATATAAATCAGAGATTTTCTGGATCGTGTAGTGCAGTCGGCCACACAAATCGAAGGGAAGAAGGGCATCGCCCGTTCCTTTTACAGAGAGAACAGAGACGATCTCTGTTGTTTTCTTTTGTTCCGGGTTTGATCGCCTGGGCTGTTTGTTGCTGGAGAAGAGAACGCGAGGAACGAAGAAGAACGGAAGTCCGATGGTTTTGGTTAAACCAGGACAGAGAAGAATCAGCACCAGAGTCCCTCATTGCCCCTACTGATCAGAGATGAATAGAAGAAGCAAACATCGGTATGCTTCTCTATGCGTTTGGCAAGAATCACTAGAATCGCCGGAGTTCCTCCGCTGCGTGTCGCCAAAGAAGAAGGGCCCCGCTGGTTCCGCATTGCCCGTGGCCGGAGACGTCTCTGTCTTTATTGAGTTGCAGGTTCTGGTTCTGAACCAGAACAGAAGAACGAAGAAAAAGAATAGGTGGGCCTAGGAATCGCAGGAATTGCCAGAGTCCCGCCGCTACGTGTCGCCGGAGAAGAAGGGCCCCACTGGTTCCGCACCTCTTGTGGCGGAGACGTCTCTGTCTCTGTTGAGTTGCAGGTTCTGGTTCTAAACCAGAACAGAAGAACGAAGAAGAAGAAGAGGTGGGCTTGGGCTTGTATGAGTTCCGGGTTGGTCCAAGGTCAAGTTGTGTATGGGGAAGGAGACCTGGGAACCTAGGCCTGGCTGGTTACAGGTCCAGGTTGGGGTTAGGTTGACCTGATACACAACATTACACAGTTCCAGTCATAGCAGCAGTATAGGTGATCTCATCAGGCGACCACAGAGATGGGGGTTTGATCGATTGAGAATGAAGAAGGCCCACGGGTCTCGTTGTACCCGCCACTGTAGTTTTCTGTCCGTTGTCGAACGTAGCACAACACCGCTAGAGAAGAAGGCAGCAGAGCTGTTATATTGTTTTTGACAAATCTATATGAGTTTTTATGAACTTTATCTGAGTTTTTGTGAAATTTATGTAAGTTTTTAAAAAATTTATTTGAGTTTGTGTCAAAATTATCTGAGTTTTTGTCAAGTTCATCTAAGTTTTTAACAAATTTATATGAGTTTCTGTTAAATTTATCTGAGTTTTTGATTTTTTGAAAAAAATTATTTGAATTTTGAGCAAATTTATCTAAGTTCTGAAACAAATTTATCTGCATTCTAGACAAATCTATCTGCGTTTTTGGCTATTTATTTGAGTTTTGAGACAAATTTATCTGAGTTTTTAGAAAATTTAGTTGAGTTTTTGAAAAATATAGCCTAGTTTCTGACAAATATATCTCCATTTTGAAAATTTTAACTGAGTTTTTGAACGAATCTTTCTGTGTTTTTAAAAAATTTATTTGTATTTTTTTAGATCTATTTGTGTTTTTGAATTTTATTTGTGTCTTTTGAAAATTATTTGTATTTTTTGAAATAAATTTAACTGAGTTTTGACAAAATACCTGAGTTTTTGGCAAATTTTTCTGAAATTTGGAAAATTGGTTTTCTTAAATTTGGCAAATGTGTTTGCATTTTTTTATATTTATTTGTTTTTCTTAATTTAATTTACGTCTTTTGAAATTTATTTTCGCCTTTTGCATTTTATTTACACTTTTTGAGATTTATTTGGGTCTTTTAAATTTTATTTGGATCTTTTGAAATTGATCTTCATCTTTTGAAATTTATTTATTATTTTTTTGAAATTTATTTGGATCTTTTGAGATTTATTTGCGTCTTTTTAAATTTATCTGCGTTCTTTTGTAATTTATTGCGTTTTTTGAAATTATTTCATTTTATAATTTTATTTACATCTTTTGAATTTTTGTGTTTTTTGAAATTATTTCTTTTTTTAATTTTATTTAGGTCTTTTGAATTTTTTGCATCTTTTGAAATTATTGCGTTTTTTGAAAATTTGAAAATATTGAAATTATTACATTTTTTGAAATTATTGCCTTTATTTACGTCTTTTTAAAATTTATTGCGTTTTTTGAAATTATTATGTTTTTTAAAATTTATTTGCATTTTTTTATATTTTACTTATGTTATTTTGAAATTTATTTGTGTGTTTTTAGAATTTATTTGAAAATTTTATTAATGGGATTCCATTAATTGTGGCTAATTATATGGTAGTTGACCATTATTAATGTCATATCCCACTAATTGTGAGATATGAGTTTGAAGAAAGGATAAATTAGACATTTTAGATCTTTAAATTTGAAAAAATGACCTATCACACTATGAAAAAAGATTGTGAATCTAAAGTAGTAAAGTGGAATGTTTAGGGACCCGTCGCCGAATCCCCCTAACTTTAATGTTCTCCACCAAGCAAAGGCATATGGCTTTAATGGTCTACAAGAGGTGGGAATGACGTATGGAGGAGAAGCAAGTCGACCTATATGGGGACTAGGGATGGCAATTTTCCCCGAAACCAATGGATACCCGATCCGAACCGGCCTTTTGGGGACGGTTTTTATCCATTTTTTTTACCCGTGGGGCGGGTTTGGTATTAATTTTAAAATCCCCGTCCGGGTTAGGTTCGGATTTGGTATATATCACTTCCCGCCCCGAACCCATACCCGAACCCGAACCCGAACCCAAACCCGAAATATACATATATATAACTATTTATATTTATACATATATAACTTTTCTTTCAAGGTTTTTTTTTTTTTGGTAGTTTTGGTGGTGTAAGTTGGAACAAATCAGTTGAACTTTTTTTTTTTTTTTTTTTTGCCTAATTATGCTGAATGGTTAGTGGTTTTGGTTTATGTTTTTTGTAAGTGTAAGTTGGAACAAGTCAGGTTGCTGCAATATTTTTCCCTTTTTGGCTGCACTTTGTTGTTGAGACAGGTTGTTGTAGTTTGCTTGCTTTTGGTTGATCCAGGCTATTGATGCTGCTTTATTTCTGTTTGTAATGGCGGCATGGTGCTACCCTTTTTTTTTCACAGGAGTTGAAGATTTATTAATGGCACTGCCTTTTGAAATATTTTTTAGTTTCACAATCCTGAATTGTGTCCTTGCTTGATATGCTTTCAAATTTTGGAAGGATTTTTACTATCTTATTCACACACACACACACACACACACACACACACAAAAAAAAAAAAGATTTGCAAAAACTAAATTGAGGTTGGGCGGGTCGGTGCGGGTTCGGGTAAAACTCGAATTATTGTGCGGGGGCGGTTTGGATCGGGGAAAAACCGAAACCCATAGGGTTCGGTTTTGGTACAATCAAAATAACCCCCGACGGGTTTCGGGGCGGGTTCGGGGAAATAAAGAATTTCGGGGATCGGGTATGGTATGCTTAAAATCCGGGCCGATTCACCCGCTTGCCATCCCTAATGGGGACGGAATAAGGACAAAACCTTGATGATAATAACGTCACAGACGACTTAAAAACATGCCAAAGGGAAGCATCCAAAAGCACATACTTTTGATAAAGAAGATGTGGAAGGGGACCACAGTTGGTAGGAGGGCAAGGAATAGGATGTTGGAGGGGACCACAACGTCGGTGCCTAAGCGCAGACGATTTGATAAAGAAAAAATAACCAGTTAACAACGAACGAGAAGACAAAAAACCATCTTTTGTTCTACTTCGTATACACCGTAGGGTCCCTAACGACTCTTAACATTATAAAACTAAGGTCGTTAGGGACGCTAGTAGAAAGTGCTATAAAAAAAATACATTTTCAGGCAAAATAACTGATCTGGTGCAAAGATGGTTAAATTGATTTTTTGGGGCCACTGGTCATCTAATTTGATTTTTTTTCCTTTTTTGGTAAAATCCTCTACTTTCTTCGTTGTTGCATTTTTTTTCAACTTATTAATAATTAACAAGGTCCTGTATCAGGACTATATCGATATTTCTTCTTTGTATATGCTCAAGGACACATGCCCAAGCACTGCACTTAATAAAGAGGAAAAACCAGGCGCAAATAATATGAGCCCTAAAAAGAGGACATGGAGATTGGAGAGTCCTTCACAGCACTCTTTATAACACAATGTCACTTTGATAATCCATTCATGTGACCAATGCTTAAGTGTAATCAACAGTTTGTTTTAAATGTTTATGGTGCAATTCGGGTCACTCCCAGCTTGAGCATGCAGGAAAACGCATTGGGGGCCCTAATCCTGGCTTGGGTTGACCCGCGGGACCCTTTGAGCCAAGCTTGGGCTTTCTCAATGACCCATTGGCCGTTCAATGTTACTTTCATTACTATGATGACTAGAATTCAGGATTGCCGCCCATTAGATTGCATATTTTTGAAAGACAACGCACAACAAAAATGGGCTTGCTCATCAGCTGAAAACTCCAAGTATTTGATCCAGAGTGTTGACAATTATATTTTCCATAAAGGGTGTTAATGGCCATGATTGGATATAAATTATTATTAATCTAGGCCTATTAAATCTTTGAGTTGGACTTGATTAAGTGATAGAAAGCCCAAATCACAGCCCAGCCTTGCTAAATAAGGAGTGCTTGCAATTTAGTGAGAACTTGTTCTTACCATTGCTAGAAAGTCTGTACAAATGAAGAAAAAAAAAAGAAGAAAAAGCACCGTTCGGCCCAGCCCATTTGACTAGATTGGGGTCTTGGGCCTAACATTTATGGCCCATGTTAGGCTTCGGCCAATCACAAGCTTCTAAAGGTTCGGCCAAGCCTAGATATGCCTTGCTATGGTTGGACTCTGCCCATGAACACCCTGATGAAAGATTTTGAGGAACGGATCCCAGTTCCAATGCAACATGTGAGAGAATAAATGTTGGAATTGGCAGGAAAAAAATTAAATCAATATAAGCCTTTGAGGCTCTTTTGTGCTATCAAGTATGGGCCACAAGGTTCACAAGCTAACAATCAATTTGGTTGACCATCTGCATTGTTGCAAAAAAGTTATATGGCATGCTAGGATCTTGTAAAAATTAAAGGCAACGATAGAAAACAACAGAACTACAACAACCGAAATTGTTATAAAAGCTTCATAATACCAAAATCCCCAAGAACAAGTTACAGAAAGGAAGGAAATAATTTCAAGGGTTGAGTTTAATTGATTCCACGAATACTAATCAATTTTCTAATCCAAATTTTTTTTTGTCCTTCAAGCTGCCAGCCAACTGATTCAAACACAAGCCCATATTTCAGTATTCAGATTTAAATTCTCAACCTGATTAATAAATGGTCAGTGTCAGTGTCAGTGTCAGGGTCAGGGTCAGGGTAGGGCACCTTTCCAGTTTCCACCATGGTAAAAGGCCACTCCAACCCTACCCCATCCGGCCAATCTATAAGAGTTGATGCCTTTCATTGAAGAGATATGCACGCACCAACAACCTTCCCGTTGGTGTTCTCTATCTACTTTTCCTCCTCGCGCCCACCTACCACCGTTCACATGTGCCAACTGCCCAGCTTCTTTCCAAGACTCGTTAATAATTCATTGGCTAAGAGAATGAGAGCCTGGTGAAGTCAATCGAAAAAAATGAGGATCCTCAGTTGCAGAGATGATGAAGTCATGATCTCAAAACCAATGCCATCGCCACTCTCTTCCTCCCATAAATATGCATGGCCTTTGGATCTTCCATGGGTACCCATCAACAAAGGAAGTAAGAGGAAGGTGGTGTGTGTTACCAGTGGCCATTCTCTCTTGGGCATGCACATCGTTAAGGAGCTTCTGGGTCGAGGCTATTCGGTTCGAGTAACAGTTCAAACCCAACGTCTCTCTCTCTCTCTCTCTCTCTCTCTCTCTCTCTATTCAGTGGTTTGTATTGAATATTGATATGGGTTGTGGTTTTTGCAGCAGGGGATGTTGAGGAAGTTAGAGGAGGTGAAGGAGAAGAAGAGATGAGGATGGTGGAGAGTGTGATGATAGCAAATATGAGTGATATGGGTAGCCTATGTGAAGCATTTGAAGGATGTGATGCAGTTTTTCACACATCTTCCTTCATTGATCCGAAAGGGGTCTCTGGTTATTCGGTAAGTCAACTTGCAACTCTTCTTTCACATTATCTATAAGAATCATCAATCATCCGGTGTTGCCAAATTAGTTGTTTGACTTCATGAAGTAGTGATCATATGTGCGGCCCACCTCCTAATATGTTGGTGGGGTCCACAATGAGATATTTAAGGCTGTAATCAAGGGACCCAATTAGGGAGAAAGAGAAATGGGTCTGCAAATGGGAAGGGAAGTGGTGGGTAAGTTCATCCACCTTGTAGGCTGATGGTCGTCTGTCTAAAGACAACTGTGATTGGATGACTTTGGTCATCTGATCAGTGTCCTTTGAATCGATGGTGAACAATTAATGAATGCTTAATTCTCAAATGTCTAAGATCCAAATCCGAGGGCTAAGGAAAGATCATCGTGGCATTGTCCAAACTCCAAACTAGAGTGATTTTTGGACAGTTGCCCATCCAGGGTTAAGACCTAGCTACTTCATAGACAACAGTCCCCCAGTGCTTGTCTAGTTGTTGTTAAGAATCAGTGAGCTTCACCTTTGAGATCACAACTACTCAAATCTATTATTCCTTGTTCTCTGAGTAATGAAATTTTCAATTGGAGTTATATCCGGCTCCGATTAGTCACTCTCAAAAGAAACACATCACTCTCTTTTTACAATGAGATCAAAGAAATTGAGTAATTTAGATTTTATAAAGCTTCAGCATAGCATAGGAAGTTTCAGAGCTAGTCTTAGGGCGAGCTGGTAGAGGGGACATCTCATTCTCACCGGTTCAACCATCATACTAAACCAGCTACGCCATGATATTAAAAAAATTTAAATTAAAAATTAATTGTGAATTCAGGCTAATTTTTATCTAACTATCTAGCCACACTACCAGTTGTTCAGTGTAAAAAACTAAAATAGTTGACCTATGATGGACGGGTATTTCAAAATAAATAACACACTGTGTATCATATTTGATATTTTTATGTATAAAATCTGTGTTACTATCACCTCTATGATATGTCCGTATCGTGTCGATGCATTATCTGGCGTCATAGTAGTTGACGTGACGGTCCAGATTTTGACCATAAAACCAGGATTTTGATAAAAACTACTACTAACTTGATAAAAAAATCGGTGGCAGAAATTAATGCCTACTGCCTACTTGGTTCCCCTGATGTGACTTGGATTTAACATGCACTACCTACTTGGTTCCCCTGTAAATATAGGGGTTGTTTACTTTAGGTCGTTGTCACCTTTGCAATTAAATCTTTTAAAAGATTTCTCATGAAATTTTCCAAATCCACGTCACTACAAGACAGATAAATAAATAAAATAAATCCTAAACTACACCTCTCCACTCCCCGTTTCTCCGGGTAAAGCCGGGGTCGCATCTCCGACTGACCAGCCTCCCTCCCTCCCGTCGACCGGGAGGGAGAGAGGATGAGGGAAGAGCGGGGAGGAAGGGGAAGGGGTAGTTTAGGAAAAGAAAAATCTTTTTTTTTATGTTGCGGCGGGGAAAGAAGAAAGTATGGTGCCAATAGTAGCTCCCCAATATATCATCTTCCAGAATTTGGGTGGTTAGGAACCTTCATTATTAAAATCCAACCCTATGAGATTGGATTTAGAAATCCAGTACAGTTTTGTTGAATTCTGCACTGACTAATTTTTCTTATCTATATGCACCAATAGGCATCCTTGCTGATGTTAACTTCTTACCTGTAAAAATCCCTAACGAGGAATCCTCAAAACTACTGCGGTGAAGAATTCTCAAGCCTGTGAAAGTCTGGATTTTCATTGTTACTAAACATGCCATATATATATATATATATATATATATATATAATGATTCACATGGACATGGACAGTGACTGCATCTTCTCATTTGTTTGTGCTCATGCATGAATGAGGTGTATAAATATGACCAGTTACAAACCATGATTTTCAAGCCTAAAGAGGTGTAAAAAATCATTTTTCACATCTCTTGCAAAAGGCACAAGTATAGATTTTACATGGTGATTGCAGTCTTATGGGCTCCATCAATTGCCCTTATTCTTTTCATTTGTGTGGCCCCATATTAGTAATCCCACCCATTCAATTTGTTTATTGAAATACCGTAAGCTAATTATTTTAAGTCTTTATAGATCTCAAGTAGTTTGGGAAAAAATCCTAACTAGAAATCTAATTTTCTGCAGTTTTTGGGCCCCCAATTCAGTATCCGAACCTTCCAATATTCATTCTTGTATTAATTCAAATAGCGAGAGATCTAATTTCATATCTTAGTTCTTCATGGATATTGAAAAATTTCTGAAAAAATCCAAATATATCTAAAATCGTTGCATGTACTCATGTGATAATGGTGATTTTGACAAAAATAGTAATATATGTAAAATAAACATATGCAAAACCCATTTTCCTATATCACATATGTAAAAGGCAAAGTAACCCTTTTATGCGAACTGCTTACTTGACAGAACCCTCATTTATTTGGGCTTGGAACAGCTCACAACTGAGTATTGCCACATGATGGAATTGCTCTGGACCATTGACAAAATATACCCAACGGCTAACCCATGCTTTGTGCACTATGTGCTTCTATTGTGTCTGCGCTAGCACTATCCACAAGTGCATTGCCATGGATATATGGTGGTCTCTCAGTGTCAGACAACAATGCCTGAAGTCTTTTCAGGAAGCAAAATCAGTACATTTCTTGTGAACTTAATACTAAGACACAATCAGTTACACTATCCTTCTCCTTGATGGATATGTACAGGAAAGGATGGCACTTCTAGAAGCCAAAGGAGCAGAGAATGTGATAGAAGCTTGTGGGAGGGTCGGAAGTGTGAAAAGATGCATTTTATCTTCCTCCTTGCTTGCCTCTGTTTGGCGACGCAACGTCGTTTCAGGGGTGTTAGATGAGAGTTGCTGGACTGATGAAGAGTTTTGCAGAGAAAATAAGGTAAAGATTATGACTTGTGTCTCAATTTCTATCAAACATTATGTGTGATCAAATGTGTCCTATGTTAAGAGTTGTCCCATGGATGTGCCAGCAGCATCCCCTTAAGTTTTGCACAACCCCTTAAGTTTTCAAAATTTGAATGGGGTTTCATGATGGTAAGAAATCCATCAGGATATCAAAAGGAAGCCTCGCTCTATTTGGCATCATAGGTGAGAACCATGCTTCACCATTTATCACGTTCATGATACATTCATCCGATCAAAAGTCCAAAGTTCTTTTCAATAATCTCTTAGACCTTGGTGTATGGAAATGCAAATGATAACTGCTCAAAAATGTAGAGTGGGCTAGTCAAAAGCACTTCTTGCATTGTAAGTTGAGATGGTTCATCTTTTTTGAGCAGCTCTGGCTTGCCTTGGGAAAGACCATGGCTGAGAAAGCTGCTTGGAGAAAGTCTCAGGAAATGAATATGAAGTTGGTCACTGTTTGCCATGGCCTTCTCACAGCACCAACATTCCCTTGTGCAGACGACTCATCCGCTATACCATATCTTAAAGGTAAAAGACTAGCATAATTTAATTTAACCACGCGAATTCGGTTATGATGTGTGTTTATATGTTTATGTTTGCAAACACATCTGCACAACCACATTGGTGACACTAATGTTTCATGATTTCATCATTCATGGTCTCTGAGTTTTTTTTATCTTATGAGTGGCAGAGGAATTTTCAAGCACAAGCCATTTGCAAGTTTTCTGTTGAATGTCATTGTTAGTTTAGTACTTTAGTTATCACTCCTGGCAGGAACTTATGATAAATTTATTTTGATTGAATTTGATGTGTAGGGGGGAGAGTCATGCTGCTACGCGGGGTGTTGGCGACTGCAGATGTGAAGAAAGTTGCAGAGGCACATGTTAGCATCTATGAAGCGATGGATCAAGGGGCTTGTGGGAGATATCTGTGTTTCGACAAAGTAGTTAGAGATGAAGACGAAGCAATTCAATTGGAACATAGGCTAAAGATGCATGGTCTATTATCAAGAAGGAGAAATGTACTCCAGGGAGAGGAAGTTGTAGAGAGAGGTAGCATTCTTAGTAATGCTAAACTTGCTAATATCATGTCTTAACCTAGCCTTTGTTATGCTTGCAACAATTGAAAACTGCAAGATGATGTGAGTGTTAATTTTTCAAATATAAATGTCTATGTCATTTTAAATTTTATCCTAGCATTTGCTGAGATTTTATCGATGAGCTAAAAGAGTTAAAAGGTAAATGAAAAAAAAAAAAAAACATAGTCAATAGATCAAATGTACCAATTATAAATATGATTCTCCAACAATGTCTTGCTCCTCAATGAGCTCACTTAGCACATGTCTGTATGAAACCTCCCTTGATGATCACTCTGTTCTTAATCATTCACCTTTGAAGAAAACCCACCATGCTCATATGGTTTTTCTTCTGCTCATGATAATGCATTCATAGAATCTCCTTCAACTATATTATTAATGGACTCAGAAGTCAGAATATATCTCATTGGCCATTTTGAGCTCCTCTCTAATAACCGAAACTTCTTTGTAGTCTGCTCCCTTTTAGTATAGTTTGATATACATCATCCTTTCCTCTCAAGCAAATGGTGGATGGGATGCGTCTCTGGCCACAATCTATTCAAATTTTTTAATACATAAAGAAGTGATCCTATGTAGAGATGTCAAATGGGCCGGCCCGGCCCCAGCCCGCTAGTCAACGGGCCGTGGCTCGGCACGGCCCGTGACATGGGCCGTGCTGGGCCGAGGAGGCTGGGCCCGTTGGCCCGGGCCCGCCAGGCCCGCCAGGATGGGCCCTCCAGGCCCGCCCCACCTGGCCCGCCCAAAAGTGACTTTTTTTAAAAAAATTGTCCATTTTACCCCCTCCCCCACAGCAATAAAACGATCATATAAGGGATATTTTGTGTCATTTTCAATTTTACAAAGTCTATAATACTTTAACCCTCCTATTCTTTTTCTAAATTTATTAGTGTTATTTATACTACTCTAAGTTTCTAACCCTCAAATATTTCTATGTAAGAAGTGTATATCGTGACAACTTACCAATAGGCTCAACTTTGCTAAAAATTGGATTAAGAAAGAAAGAAAAAAGAAAGAAACAAAGAAAGAAAGAAAAGAATGAAAGAAAGAAAGAAAAATAAAAAAAGAAAGAAAGAAAGAAAAAAAAACAAAGAAAGAAAGAAAAATAAAAAAAGAAAGAAAGAAAGAAAAAAAAGAAAGAAAGAAAGAAAAATAAAAGAAAGAAAGAAAGAAAAATAAAAATAAAAAGAAAGAAAGAAAAAAAGAAAAAAAACAAAGAAAGAATGAATGAAAGAAAAAAAAAAAAAACATACCAGGCCCAGCAGGCCCGCCAACCCTCCCGTTTGACATCTCTAATCCTATGCATGCGCATGGAATCTTGGTGCCTATAAAATCTTGATGGTCATGGATTGATAGGATTACCATCCTTCGACAAGGATGCATGAGAATTTCTTGAAATCTGTTTTGAAAGAATATGGTGGAACCAGCACTTGAAAACTTGGTTGTAATTCCATGCATCCAAATAGGAGAAAAGGGGAATGATGGGTCGTTGGGGGTGGAGAAAATCAGTTCAATCAGACTTGTGAGTGCCTGTTTGGGATGTGGAGAGAGAGAGAGAGAGAGAGAGAGAGTGGAGAAAACAGTCCTTTAGTGCAAATTTTTAACTATAGACAGTTTTCTTTGTATCCATTTCCTGTCCAAGGGCCCTATGGTACCCACGGTGTTTTAGTGCAGTGCCATATGTGTTTTCTTTAAACTTGAGGCATAAAGCTAGTTTGCCTGCAAGAAAGGTCATGACACTTCAGATTTGTTATTATCATTTTTTCTTTTCCTTTGACTAATGACCTGATTAAAACCATGAAAAATAAGTAAGAGAACCCTCTTAAATACATCTCTCACTTTTCTTAAAGATAACCCGGGGTATCAGCCCAACCCAGGAGCCTTTAGCCCTAAGTGAGCCCGAGGGACACCTGATTCTCGACAGCCGAGAACTAATTCCTAGGGGCATATGCAAATCCTCCTCACCATTTGATTAAACCCAACAATAAAATAAAATGAAAGACCTTAAACTGTGATTGACCTGGATTCAGTTGGGCCCCATATAAATTGAAAATTCCATTGAAAAAGCATCCTGAGTTTCTTTGAGTATTCCTCATGTTTAAGCTAAATGTAGATATATTGTCCTTTGGCCTCTGGTCTCTTTCCTTGCCAGTTGGTGGAAGGCCTTTCATCCAGACAGAAGAGGTCATATAAATGCCACAGCTTCTTTGTTTAAAAATAGAAGATAAGAATGGAGATAATCCATGCATCTTAACCGTCCATCTCATCTTAAGACTATTCACCCTCTGATTTCTTATTGAACACAACAAGCCACCCCACATCCCTAACAAATAACCAACTCCAATTCAACACCAAACAAACAAACACCTACCTACCTTTCTCTTCCCTTCTCTTCCATTTCCTTTCCTTTCTTTTCTTTTCTTGGTTTGGTCTCCAGTCTCCTTCTGATCTCCATCTCATTCCAAAATTCTTGTTACTCTTCCTCATTGCAGCAGCAATGGCAGCTATGCAAACAGACCATCTCAAACATCTAAGAGACATTTTTGCGCGCTTTGATATGGATTCAGATGGCAGCCTCACACATCTTGAGCTGGCCGCGCTCCTTCGCTCTCTGGGCATCAAGCCCACAGGTGATCAGATGCTTTCAATGCTGGCAAACATGGACACCAATGGTAACGGGTCGGTCGAATTCGATGAGTTGATCGACGCCATCTTGCCTGAGATGACCCCGGAGAGTCTGGTGGATCAGGAGCAGCTCATGGAGGTGTTTCAATCCTTCGACCGGGATGGCAATGGATTCATAACAGCGGCGGAGCTCGCACAATCCATGGCCAAGATGGGCCACCCGCTCACGTTCCAGGAGCTCTCCGAGATGTTCAAAGAGGCTGACAGCGACGGCGATGGGGTGATCAGCTTTACGGAGTTTGCATCAGTCATGGCCAAATCAGCCTCAGATTTTTTTGGGCTCCAGCTTCAATAGCCGGTTGGGACAAATCGGTGTGGGTCTGTGTCAATGATAACCATATTCACCATCTGTTCCATGTTCAATCAATGTATCAAATTTATTTGGATAGTAGTCCAGATCAATGCATGGTCCATCAAATCTTGATATTGCCCTTTCATCAAAATCCTAACATGGGTCCCTCTCTCTCTTCTCTGGCTGACTTGTTCATTTACCTCCTTTCTAGGACCTTGTTAGTATTTCCCTGTACAATTGAAATTAATTGGAAAACATAGTATAGAATCTCTCTATGAGGGATGTTGACTTGTTCCTCTTCCTCTTATTTAGAATCTTGTTAGAAATGAAATTGTAGAAACACTCCCTCTCACAAACTCAATCAGATTAAGTATTAATCAACTTGTATGTATCCATTTATTATTTAGTATGTTTATGAGCATTTTTTTTGTGGGATGATCCCCTCATGTGAAACCCACCTAGATGCTGACAACAAAGGGACTAATGGGATGATAGATTTGCATATGGATAAGGGTGGACTTAGCATCAATCCAATCAAATGATCCCAATATTTATAGTTAAAGGGCCTCAAAGTTTCATGGCTTTATAGATTGGAAATTTCTTGTGATTAAATTCAATTGCGACCCATGCTAATTCATTGGGCATGTCTTTTTAGGATTGGATTGATCATGAGAAGGCCCCGTCGAGAAAGCTGCATAATACTTTAGGTGAGGTGGTTGTTTTGGAGAATTGGTTATTTAATTATTGGGACCACCTCTAAGATGTTTTGGCAGGAAATGCTAGCTTGAGATGTTTTGAAGGTGTTTACTTTTTTAAAGGCTACACTAGCAACGATGGCCCGTGCTTAGCCCAAGCCCATAATAAAAATCTATTTAATTTTATTAGATTCTTTAAAATATTATTGATAAAAAATAAAGTAAAATAAATAAATATATTATTTACCAAAAAGACTAAACTAATTTAGATTGAAATGCTATTGACACATAACTTTGAAATTGTTGTATAATAACTATATAAAAGAGAAGAATGATGATGATAATTGAATCTTTTTACTATAATGCCCAAAAAATAAAAATAAATTCACGACACATGATAGATATATATATCGATATTTCATCAAAAGAGTCTCATAGATGATGTAAATAACTTAAGATGGCTGTGATATTTAATCTATCAAATCCTATATAGATTATTAGTATAGTATTTATTTGGTAGGTCCCACTCAAATGGTACATGGGTCGGATTTATTGAGTTCCATAAAACTTGTGTTGGGTATCACATAAGTAAAAAAGGTTGATATTTTTGGGTAATAAGATCTGAGTAGTGGCCCCCTTATAAGCTTCTTTTGTGTGTTATTTGCAAGATTGAACTTTAATTGTATTTTGCAATATCTTTATGGTAGCATGTGATTTTTATAGGTGGGACCACAAATGGATGGTCCTCCAGACACATGGTATCACATACTTCTTTTTTGGACTATTTATCACTTAAAATTATGGTCCGCCTAAAGTAATATCAAAGGAATCCATCCATGCAACCACATTTAATAAAGATTTTCTCATAACCCTTTACAAACTTCTATAGGTAGCCCACTGATGGACGGCCCTATGCATGCATCGTGTATCACATGATCTTTCAAAATATTGTCCATTTAAATATGGCCCACATCATGAAAGATCAAAATCAAGAAGCTAAGAAGATATTGGTCATTTCCATATTTATAGAGAAGATTTGAGAGGTTCTAAGAGTGGGGCTGGAGTATAGTGAATGAACTTTGCATGATAGGAAACATGTAGAGGATTTGTAGAGATGTTAGAACAGGAAGATTAGAAAAGTGACATGACACCTTAAATAACTCTATATTTTTTATGTATATTTTTTTAAAAGAAGAACTATTGTGCCGCTAACTCTCTATAGCCTTCCTCCCCATTGCTTTAATATATATAATTAGCTCACTACCTGTGTAAGTGTACATGTTTGCTGGCTTCCGGAATTATATCAAACCAAGGATGCAGAATTAATTAAAAGGAAAGGAAAACAGAGCAATCTCTAGTTCGTAGAGGAAATTTCGAATTTGACGTGAAGAAAGAGAATTCTCAATTCAGTTCGAAGACCAACAAAAAAATCACACAAGGGATGCCGAAGAAACTTCTACACTAACGCATCACTTGTTGATCATTAACAAATTGTCACAACATTAGGCCAATAACACGTTGGCATTCGAAGACAGGCCAAACCGCACTACTCATTAGCCATTTCAAGCTACATTGAGATATTCTGGAAGAAAAAGGAACCAAGGAAAAAAAAATGAAACAGCTAAAAGTATGATACATGCTAAACTTGATTGATGCTAGAATTTTCACCCTCCCCAGTTTCCTCTCGCAAATCGTACTCAACGATGAGACCAAGATTATCAACCAATTTGTGATGTCGGAAACATCCGGAACACTGATGAAAATCGCCATTAGTACATGCAAACACAGAAGTTTTTAATAATGAAATCAGTAACAGTAAAATATCATTAAAAATGAATATGACAAAAAAGAAAAAGACTACCCTCGGACAGGAGACGTACCCATACAAGCTCATCAAAAGAACTTTAAAACAGAACAAAGGAATACAGAAATATAACTTGCAGAATTCAAAGAATTACTCATGATACAAATGATTACAAGACAATTAAAACAGAGGAATTTGTAACTATGATGAAGCAACAAATGCTTCTATGACTAGAAACTGAGGTTTCCCAGTTCCAGTCAAAGGGGCTCTTAAGGAATAAAAGGAACCACTGCATGTCATGCCTAAAACTGACCAAGGCTTTGCATTCGCCCTTTAGAAACAAAATTTAATGACAAAGCAAATTTAGAAGCCAGAGAAGCCTACCATGTATTCAACTGATAAGACAGATACTTCAATTGATTGTAGCCAAAAGGTCGTTCCGAAAAACGCAAAGGAGCCTACCATACATTAAAATCATGGGACAGATCACAGATACTACACTTGACCTTTCGAAAAAAGGCCCTTCCAGATAATGGCTTGCTGGATCTTTTCTTATTTTTAACTATTAACTTTTTCGTTAATGGAATCCCAAAAAGGGCATCCAAGTAAGTAGTAGGTGTGAGGCCCCACCCCTTGTGGGCCCTCAATTTGATATTTAATTGCTATTTAATATTAATTATTAGCTAATTATGCTAATTAGTGGGTTAGTGAGGGTAATTAGATAGATTTTCCTAAGTTTTAGTTAGACTAGCTTAGTTGAGTTAGTAGGGAGTCTTTTTGTAATTTCTAGGGTTAGTAGGGTGTTGGAGGCTCTAGCTTGAGAATAGTGTTCACCATAGGGGGGTATTCACAAAATCTATTCTAGAACCTTCCCACCTAAAAACCTATTTGCCCCCAACCCTAACCCTAATTCTATACAACCTCAAAGGGCATTTCAGTCCTTAGCCAACCCAAATCCTATAAATCTAGCTCATTTCCCAAGGAAACCTAGCAACTATTCATCTCTTCCATTTCCCTCTTCTTCCTCTCTTTCATTTCTCTTCTAGACTTAGGCTGGGACTGTTCTTGTGCTGGAATAGAGCTAGGAGCTGTGGTTTTCTTCTCCCTCTCTCTCTACAAACCTTCTCTTCCAAGCAAGGCAAGATACAATATACTGATTTAACATAGAACATGTGTTTTCTATTTTCCTTGATTCTGTATTTCAATTCAGTTTAATGTTTATATGCTAGAAGTACCCATGAGCTTAGAGTAGATGGATTTTCTTGGCATTGATGGATGGGTTTCATCCCATTTGGAAGATCAATGGCCCAGTTTGTTGTTGGATGGAGGTGCATTGGAGTGTTTCTATGTTTTTCATTAATTTGGTGAAGTTTGGGAGTGATTGGAGGTGTTTTGGTGGAAAAATGGGTTGAAAATGGAAAAACCCTGAAAATTGGGTTTCTGCAGATTTCACGTGTACCCGGTCGACCGGGCCCTGCCCAGATCGACCGAGCACACTAAAACCTGCAGAAAACAGGTCTTAGTTATATTTTCCTGCAGAACTGAGTTTCAGTATACCCAGTCGATCGGGCCATGCCCAGGTCGACCGAGCACACTGATTTTTGTAGAAAATAATTGGGAGTGGAAATTTCTCTCAGACCCAGACATCCAGTGTACCCAGTCGACCGAGCACACTGGAATTGCAGTAGGAAGTAGCTGAGAGCTGGACATCACCTTTTCCAGGGTTTTCGGTGTATGCGGTCGACCACCCAGGCTAGGAGGTCGACCGGACACACAGGGAACCACTGATCACAGACCAAGACCCCAGGGGACTTGACCCACCTTTTCACAGTGCACTCGGTCGACCGACCTGGCCAAGAGGTCGACCGAGCACACTGCACCCAGGTCGACCTGGGGGTCAACATCCAGTGTACCCGGTCAACTGAGCCATGTGCCAGGTCGATCGAGCACACTATAAACTGTGACTTTCCAGTTTTCAGTAGTTTGAAGTTTTGATCATTTGCGGGGCCCATTGACCATTCAAATGGACATTCATTGATGTGCCAAGTCAACGGTGTGGCTCAACCTTGACTCGTGGGGACCACCAAGTAGGGTTTTGGTCATTTAAATATAAGATGATTCGATCCTTAAAAAGTTGTCAATGATGCCCGTAACCTCAGGAGCACCAAACAATGTATCCTATGGCATCGGAGACTTCATTTAGGGATCAAATTACCTAAGATGGGCATGGACCTGAATGTGGTCCATTACTTAGGATTGGACTGTTGTTATTTTCCCTGTTGATTCTCTTACTGAAGTTCATACTTCACCTTTATTATTTACTGTCACTCTTAAATCCTTAGTGTAGCTATTAACTGTTAATTAATGGAAATTGAGGACCTGAACCTAGGATATCTTAGAGGTGACCCGATGGTATGAATGGGAGAACACTAACCCGTGTTTGTGGCTAGGTGGGCCTTTGTTGGGCCTAAGTATGGATATGTGTACCCTTAGATTGGAGAGGTAGTTTCTATTAGAATTATAACTCCTCATGGATAAGAAGGAGCTGTTTATCAGTAGAAATGAATATGATGCCTCGTTTGGACTGTTTTAGACCAGGCCATGGGTTGATGGGCCTTGGTATGGATCCAACGAGTGGGCTTGGACTTGGATTGTAATCCATGGACTGATTTATATATGAACCTCTTAGAGACTTGGTTAGGACCTTGTTCACGCAAGGCAAAGCCTAGACAGACACAAACCCTTAGAGTTTCTCGAGTCGGCATAGACATTCACTCGGTTGATTTAAGCTCAGCCTGTGGACTGATCATCCCCGGTAGGAGCTATTATGAGTGTTGAGGAGCTATCATGATGAGCTATGTTGTTAAGACGGACGGTGTGATACCGGGTCCGGTCTTTGAGTGATGAGTGTATGAGATGGTTGAGTGATTTGCAGGGTTAGTAATCCCCGGCACTAGTGAGATTCCCTGCCGCAACTGTGTTCAGTATGGGAGGGCCGCGGCATAATATCCCGCAGTATCCAGCTCGTGTGAATGTGCTACCTTGTGTAGATTAGATGCTTTATGTTATCCTGATTCTTTATGCTTATCTTGCTCTACTGCCTAGATCATGTACATTGATATTCCTTAATTTATATATCTGTCTCTACTTTATTTGATGCATATTGTCCTATGTTACTTGTATACTGTGACTTGCCAGATCTTTAGATCTAACTCATCTTTGGTGCTTAGGCCTTGACCCCGAGTTCGCAGAGGACGCGCTCGCGCTCGTAAAGGCGCCTGTCGTTGGAGAGTACAGTTGGGGCCCGGCAGACCCGGAAGTTGAGCCGGAGGGTGGAGGGCCGTTACCAAGGCTTTGAGCGTTATCTTTATTTTGGGCTTTTGAGCGAAATTTTGTAGTGAGCCGGGTAGTTATCAAAATGTAATTAACTTTTAGTTCTTGACAATTAACACCGTTTAAACTAGACTATTGTTCATCTCTTATTTAATACATATATTGATATTCATTGCTTCCGCTTTACTTGTTAAGCTTCCGCACTTTAACTATTGATAGTATATTGTTCAAAAGTTTTAAATTGGACCTCACTGCGGGCTTACGATCTTGGAAGTTCTCGGATTTTCCGGGAAGTAGCGCGCCAACTTCAGATATTCGAACGACTTTCTCGGTATCCGGAATTGGGGCGTTACAGTAGGGATAGATCTGAAGAAGTTCACTAACTAAGGATTTGTCCCCAGATAGACTGGAATGACAAAACATACTTTATGTAACTGACCTAAACGTAGTAGGAACAAGGATTTGATGGTGGTGGTGATAATGGACCAAGCATAGTCTCATCATGTTTTCAAATATTCACCAACTACAAAATAATTCGCATTGAATCTAATTTTATTCTTCAAGAACAGTCAAATAGGGGAAGTATGCAGTATTTTAAATATTACATTATTCTATTCTGCATTAACACAATCTGTAAATATTATATTATGAATGAATCCAAATAGGCCCCCAATAATAATGCCCTCAGATATCTTCTCAGGAGAAATTTAAACAAAATGACCATACACCATGAAGTAAAGTAATGAATATATAAACTTGGGAAATATTCATGTGCATCCATCCCTCACCATATTATGTTGAGGGAGAACATAGTAGGGTTGACTTTATAATACATCCGAACCATCCACACACATGAGACCCCCTTAACTACACTAGATCCATTGAATTCTCACCAATCCAAATGGATTGGACTGCTGGATCGAGGGTCAAGATTTTCCCTTTAATTAATAGTCGTTAAATTTGTGCAATGGATGAAGGGGTTAGAGGCATGGGATTGACCCCAAACTTGATATATGGGCTCATCCAAGATGTCTCTTTCCATCCCGTACAAGCCCCATGATCAATGGGTCCCTACGTGGCCCCATTAAGTTTGTCCGCACATGAATATCCCCTATAAACAGATACTGGGCACAGGGCACAGTACTGATATAGGTAACCTAATAAATACTTTGATAACATGATGAAAGTGGTAGGAATAGTAAAATAACCCCATAAGAATACGACACTTTATTAAATTTTATTATATAAACATCCTAGCAGTATTCAGTCAGTATAAACAGAGTAAAGATCCAGTACTCAAGCTTAAGTAAGAATCTGGGTACTGACACAATAACCACACTACAATGGTTTAACACAATGATAGAAGTTTGACACACTATAATACCAGTTCGGCAGTGCCTAAGAAAATATATAAGAATCTTGGTGTCAACACACCACCACAAAAATAGATAAAGAGTACCTGTACAAAAACAGTCCCGTGCTCATAGGCTACTCTATTTATAGTTCGTTGTGTTCTTTCACCACAGGCATCACAAGTGAATTGTACAAGCAGACTTCTCCTAGGAAGCTTTATATCAAAAGTTGCTTCCTGTATAGATACAATAAATCAGTAATAAGTAATAATTCTTTAAGGCATAACCCAGTGACAAAAAGAAATAGAACATCATTACTGCTGTTCCCTACTATCAACTTGATGTGGTGCATTACTCAATGTGAAAGCATGAGTTTCAGACTTTCAGTTCATTTTTTTTATAACAGTAAAATTTATTAATAAGAGGAAAAACCCAAAAGAATAAAGTACAGGAGGAAATTCATAACAAACAATACATCAAAGGATAAAGAAGGACGAAGCACTCCTTCCTTAGCGAGGATATCAGCCGAACCATTGGCCTTACATAACACATGATAAGGGACAGCATCCAAGTGACTCAAGATATCTTGCACTTCCTCCACCACATCAGCCAACCGCCAAGGATAAGAACAATTGCCTAAGCTCCACTGAATGGCAGAAAATGAATCTCCTTCAATGATAATTTTAGAAACTTCCATCTTACGCAGCTCACGGCAACCAACCAAAAGAGCATTCATTTCAGACTTTCAGTTCATTACCATGAATGTAAGCAAACACAATGTTCAAAGAGAATAAAACAGAATGTTGCTGGGCACATGTGGGGATGGGTGGATACATTTTACATCCAAAAGCCACAGAAAAACATTTTTATGGACGACCTGCCCCAAAAACGAGATGGGCATTAATGGACGTAGGATTTGAACCATTGCAGACTCCTTTCTTAACCACATTTCAAGGAACTTGTAAATGTTCCCCTAAAAAACACAAAAGAACAGATATAAATACACTCCTTCACACAGCCAGTCACATGAATTAAAATGCATCCTACTGCATTTGAGATTTAAGAATGCCACTTTGAGTGAACTGGCCATTCAGCTTGTGGGTGGGCTTCGCTTTACTTGCCTGTGGTGATTAAGAAAATGCACATATGGCACTGAAAGAGAACAGTCAACAATTCATATTCATATTGAGACGTTTAAAAGATCACATTATCAGCAGATAGTTACATCATTATCTAGAGAAATTATCAGACCATGTTCAATCCAAAGCAGTTGTATAGAATTGTTTCACAGAAGAAAATGAACACTGCAATGCAATATAAGTAAGATTAAGCAACATACTGTGAGAGAAGGTGATGGTGATGAAGGTTCTGCATCAGAAGGCAGCTCAGCATTTGTATCCTCCAACTTAGCCGCCATAGTTAGATGGAATGTGCATCTGGACACCCGCACAGAGCGATGATTAATTCGCAAGCTGAAGGAGGCAGAAAGACATGATTCATTAACTCTTTTTCGATCTCTTTTTTTCCCCTGTTCTGTTGGGGTGTTGGTTTTTGTCCATGTGTACTCTAATCATCCAAAAAGCGATCCATGTGACTATTTTTACAAGTAGTAGAGAGAGTTAATCAAAGAAGAAGAGATGAAAACCCACCCAATATTTTTTGAGTGTAAGAGAAAGAAGGGAATGGGATTTGACCTTGAGATTCGCGTTGGATTCGATGGTGGGCGGACGAGATTGAAGCAGAGAGGAAGAGAGGAGGGTGGGTGTTTGAAGGGCTTGGAATATGAGAGAGATGGAGCGAACAGGGACGAGATTGACGCTGCAGCCATCTCAAGATCCTGAGTTTCTGTCGCGTAGACAAGGTGTTTGTGAAAATGCCCCGCTGAAAGTGCGAGGAAGAGAAGTCGGTCGCTCGTTTGAGTAAGGAGCGAAGAGGTTGTGACTTGTGCTGCGGCCTCCGCGACAAGTGCGCTCGCAAGTGATACAAAAATTTGTATAAGAAAATTGTTAAGAGTAGAATGAAAACCACAAGCTTGAAATCTTCAATTTTTTGCCTCTGAAATCTACTTTTCATTGATTGGATTGGACAATGTGTTTAGGCCAATGTTCAATCTTACTCTACTTTAAAATTTGAGAAATGCACTGATGATGATGGGGAGATTGGATTTGGCAATATAGAACGGATGTTTTGTGAGACCGAACATCGAAGATTTTAATTATTAAAAGAAAATGAGATTTTTTTTTCTTTTGCTAGCGGAGGGTTTTCAATTCTTTGGACTAGACTATTCTCTCTAGGCCCACAAAAAAGCTGGGGTAAAACCCCTGTGACCCCTATGTGGTAGCACAATTAGACTCAACTTTCGATTCCTGAAGAAAATGAAACCGGGGCCGATACCAAGACTTTTAGTATTGAAAGAGGAAGGAATCGTGGTCCTGACCACTCGGTCTAACCCCTCAAGGTTAAATGTGATTGAATGATAGGTATTTTAAACATTTTTCTTTTTTAAAAATTAATAATTGCCCAAACCAAATGACAATTGTTGCAAGGAATCATGAATCTGTATGATTAGACACATGCAGCATCTTTTGACCTGTTCATATGTTCGAGAAATAGACCATATATTTACTAATTTGATTTGACTTGACTTGACCACATGGTGTGGTCAACCATAGTTAGATCATTCCATAAATATATAGCCAAAGAGTATATAAAATAAATATATATATATATATTAATTACTTAAAAACAACTCTCTGTTTTTTGGCTCATATGCTGCTACAACTTTTGATTCCGACCTAATCTCAAGCTGGCAAGTCCTTGTTTCCTCTCAAATGCCACCCAGTATGAGTAAAAGGATTGACCCAGCAATCAAAGTTAGGCTTTTGAAAACCCTCTTGAGGTGGGCTCTAGAAATAATTTAGTAAACCTATAGGAGTTGTTGAGAGATCAGGACATGTGTTGTCATGAAAAATATCTTTTATCCCCACAATGTGGGCTTAGGTTATCAAACACCTCACAAGTGTGACCTGATTGTTTGGTCCCACATTTTGATCATCTGTGACCCATATGGATCTCTGATTTATTGTTTATGAAGGGCTTGTTTGGCAAATCTTATCTTTACGAAACAGATCTGTATGATATAGATCTATTTCAAATGGAGCGGTTTGAAATTGATGTTTTACAAATAGACTGTTTGGTAAGACATAGATATTTTAAAAATAGACTGTTTGGTAAGACACATGTAAAAATAGATCTAATGGTCTGGGCATTTTGCAAATATATCAAGATCTGTGATCATCCAACGGTTGAAATATTATCTCAAACACGTGTTCCACATTTTAATTACTATAGGCGGTTTGGATCTTCATTTTGGTTTGGATCTTGCATTTAGGGGCCATGATTTAAAAAAAATTATATATAAATGTCAATCGTTTTTTGTAAATATCTCAAAATCTATGATGATCCAATGGCTAAAATTTGGACCCTTAGTCGTGAATGATGTTTTGAATATATCCAATGGTTTGGATCATGATTTATGATGCCTGAATTTTAAAAAAAAAAAATACCACACTGCTGTGTACAACTTCAAGACTCAATCACTAAGGCATGGGACATCAATGGTCAAAAACGTTTTTGTAAATATCTCAAGATCCACTTTGAATTAGAGGCTCAATTTTGGGCCCATAGCCGTTTTTGGCCCTCCAAAGAGAACCAACGGATCGGATCTTGATTGTGGGGCCCACAATGTCCGGAATATTACATCAAACGGCTCACAGTTTTTTGCAAATATCTCGAGATTCGAGAAAGATCAACGGCTGAAATTTGGACACGTGGCCGTGTTGGGCCTTCTTCACATTTCTAACGGCTTGGATCATGATTGTGGGTCCCATGAATTTAAAAAAAAATCAAAAAAGGGACTGTCCCATGAGGACGTCCAACTAACTGTAGATGCAACATCTTTCCGCTTCAGACATCAGTCACTGATTGAAATATGGGCATTTTGCTGGCTTCTTGAAATGGGGCCAAATCATCTAAAGTCCATTTCAAATGGGCTTTGCAACTTGACTTACCAAACAATCTTAAAACTGTTACACACAGTTTTAAGACAAGTAGAGGCAATAATAAGAGTTGCCAAACACCACCGAAGTCTATAGTGCCCCAATATTTAGCTCGTTGGTGATGAGGCTGTTCAGAATTACCAAAGGATCCTTAGAGCATCTCTAAGAGATATTTTAAATTTGGATATGCTTTTTAAAAAGTGAAGGCTGATGTGGCATATGTAACTTGACAACTCCAAAGGAGATGTCAAATGCAAATGCAAATAGGCCCATGATCATTATTTTATGTAAAAGAAAGATTTGCACCCAAAAACTCGAATGCAAGTGGACCCTCACCATTATTTTATTCAAATTTTTTTTTGAAGTATGCATTATGGTATGTGAAATTTGGTATACCATCACATACTCCAAATGTCATATAGGATATGAAATATCTGTTGGAGACAATCTTATATGTCAATTAGAGTTGTTGGAGGCTGACATGGTCATTTGAAGTGTCTGTTGGAATTGCTCTTAGAAACCTTGAATCTGGCCTATGTCAATGAAGGCCGAAAAGACTCATTAGACACAATAAGCATGTATCTAGGCTTTTTAGAGGAAGTTCCTCTTATTTCAAGGCCTTTTGAGGATATTTGGAGCCCTTTGGATTTTAGGGTCATGAGATATCCAACAAAATTGAAGTAAGCCTTGCTCCAAATTCATGGTAAATAGCCCACTTAGCTCATGGGTGCTCTATCTTGATTTATTAGAGGTTTTCCCTCGATTTTGGTCATTTTAATGCCATTTCAGAAATCTTTGATCTCCAAACATGCAAAAGTTGGTATTGGCTATTTGGAATACAAATCCTTTGGTCCTATTTTGAAAGTTTCCCTTTAATTTCAAACATTTTGACCCCTTTGTACAAAAAAAAAAAGAACAAAATCATTTTGATCCTGTTAGAAAATCTTGGATTTATAAACTCTCTCTGGAATCAATCCAATAATACTGTAATCATATAATCTAAACCAGTAGAATAGTAGAATGGTACCTGATTGTGCCATCTTCAAACTCTGATCCAACAGAAGGTTGGTCTTCAATGGGGAATCACAACTCTCTTGTGCTTTGTCTTTTCTTCTCCGGTAAGTGATGGTTGCAGAAAAAACAATCGTAGCCAAGAGAGTTACCCGGGTTGCCTTTTATAGGCCCTGAATCTCTCCTTCCATCAAGGAGAGAGTAAATAGCTTTTAACCCTCAATTAACTTAGATGGCAGTTACCAAAGGAAAAAAATTAATCTCATTTAAGGAAAACCAAAGGAGGGATAACTGATCTGTTATGGTCATTTGGGCCATAACATACGGTCCTACATTCTCCCACTTGGTCCATGTGACCAAAAAAAAATTAAAATTAAAAAAAAAAAAAAAAAACTAAGTTCGAAAATGACTTTGACTGGTGATCACCATTTAAAAAAAATAACAATAACAATTGCCATCTCAACTTTTATGTCAATCTTTAATTTGTAATTAAGTCAGTTTGCCAATGAGAACTATGGCGGTTACATGTCTTGAACGACATTCTAACATTCTAACTTAAGGGTAAAATAGGATGATTAATTCACTAACATTCTAACTTAACACAATCCTTAATAAGGATAAAATAGGATGATTTTCATGACAATCCTATTTATTGGGTACAATAATGCCATTTTTCTTTAATTTTTCTCACTTTATACACTTCAATCACATATGACAATAAAATAAAGTAAGAAAATACAAAATCTTATTTCAGTGATAAATATGACAGTGTATTTACATATCTTTAACAAGGCAATTCAATCAGGCCCATATTTCTAACATGCTCTTTGTAGTCCTTTGGCGACAATGCCTTTGTCAAAGGATCTACTATCATGAGTCTTGTCGGGATCCCAACGATAGACACTAACCGATCTCGTACCTTTTCTTTTAGTACAAGGTATTTTACTTCCAGAAACTTTGATTTACTGGAAACCTTGTCATTCTGAGCAAATCTTCTTGCAGTATCATTATCACCATAAATCTTCAAGGGCTCAGAAATGGTGTCTATAACACGTAGTCCTGAGATAAAATCACGCATCCATAGAGCATGACCCGTGGCTTCAAAGCATGCCACGTATTCAGCATCAAATGTGGATGGAGTCACTAAAGTTTGTTTTGCACTTCTCCATGAAACTGCCCCGCCAGCTAACAGGAAGATGTATCCTGAAGTCGACTTTCTTGTATCGAGGCAACCAGCGAAGTCAGCATCTGAATAACCGACCACTTCTAAGTGATTGGACCTTCTGTAAGAGAGCATGTGATTTCTTGTGTCACTAAGATATCGCAAAACTTTCTTAACTCCTACCCAATGTGTCATTTCCGGATCACTTTGATATCTACTAAGCATGCCAACTGCAAAACTGATATCGGGTCTAGTGCATGTTTGTGCATACATTAAACATCCGATTGCAGCTGCATAAGGACAAGTTTCCATCTGTTGCATTTCAATTTCATTTCTTGGACATTGTTCTTTACTAAACATGTCACCTTTAGTCATAGGTACATTTTGTGCCTTACACCCTTCCATACGAAATCTCTTAAGTACATTTTTAATATAGGCTTCTTGTGATAACCCAAGTAATCCTCGAGATCTATCTTGATAAATCTCGATTCCTATTACAAAGGTCCCTTCATCCATATCTTTCATATCAAAATTGTTTTTAAGATATTCCTTAGTTTCGTAAATCATTCCAAGATCATTACTAGCCAATAAAATATCATCGACATATAGGACTAAAATCATGAATCGGCTCCCACTAACCTTGAGATATATACAATGATCAACGGTATTTTCAGTAAAACCAAAAGATGTAATAACGCAATTGAACTTTAAATACTATTGTCTGGAAGCCTGTTTAAGACCATATATCGATTTCTTTAATTTACAAACTAGTTTATTTTCATTCTCTTTCACGAAACCTTCAGGTTGTTCCATATACACTTCTTCTTCTAGATCTCCATTTAAAAACGCCGTTTTGACGTCCATTTGATGTAACTCTAAGTTGAAATGAGCTACAATTGCCATAACAATTCTAAATGAGTCCTTTTTAGACACCAGAGAGTAGGTTTCATGATATTCTATACCTTCGCTTTGAGTAAAACCTTTGGCCACGAGTCGGGCTTTAAACCGTTCAACTTTACCTTTGGGATCCTTTTTGGTCTTAAAGACCCATTTACAGCCAACGGCCTTGGAACCCTTGGGTAATTCAACGATATCCCAAACTTCATTTGTGGCCATTAATTCTAACTCATCATTCATGGCGTCTAACCATTTATCGGAATTCTCATTTACAATGGCTTCCTTAAACGTCTTAGGATCTTCTTTAATGTCAATATCAGATTCTTCCAAATACACTACATAGTCATCTGGAATAGCAGGTTTTCTCATTCGAGTTAACATTCTCAATATCTCCGGATCGGAGTCATTGATGCTTTGTTGTGTATTTTGAAGTGGATCATTATTTTGTTTAGGGAATGCCTCATTGATGGGATTTGGAAAATTGTGTGGTTGTTGTTCCTCTTGATCATCATTAACTATGATATCAAGAGGGACAACAACTCTACTGTGTTCAATAGGCAACTCTAGTGGCTCCCTTATTTCATTGTAAGTTATAGTTCTATTATGTTCACTCCCACTTTTCTCTTGATCTTCTAAAAATTTGGCATTTCCAGATTCAACAATCCTAGTTGTATGGGTCGGACAGTAAAACCTATACCCTTTAGACCTTTCCGGATAACCAATGAAATATCCAATGATTGTTTTAGGGTCTAATTTCCTTTCTTGTGGGTTAAAAAATCTCACTTCAGATGGACAACCCCAGACTCGAAAATGATTTAAGCTGGGTTTCCTACCGGTCCACAACTTGAAAGGAGTTTTGAGAACTGCTTTTGTAGGAACGCGATTCAATACATACATTGTCATCTTTAGTGCCTCTCCCCACATTGAATCGGGTAAGTTGGTGTTAGTAACCATACTCCTTACCATATCCATTAACGTTCTATTCCTTCTTTCGGCTACACCATTTTGTTGAGGTGTGCCCGGCATTGTATACTGTGCTACAATACCTTCCATTTCTAAAAATCTAGCAAATGGGCCCGGGTTATGACCCAATTCAGTATATCTACCATAATACTCACCACCTCTATCGGATCTCACTACTTTAATTTTCATGTCTAATTGCTTTTCTACTTTTGCCTTAAAAATCTTGAAAACTTTTAAAGCATCATATTTTTCTTTAATCAAATAGACATAACCATATCGTGAAAAATCATCTATAAAAGTGACAATGTATTCCTCTCCCATAAAACATGGAACATGAATTTTACCACATATATCTGTATGAATAATTTCTAAGAGTGCAGAACTTCTTGTGGCACTTTTCTTGTTTGTATTGGTTTGTTTTCCCTTTATACAATCAATACAAACACCATAATCGGTGAAATCAAGATTGGACAATAAACCATCAGTCACCAATCTTTTCATTCTCTGTTCAGAGATATGCCCTAATCTTTTGTGCCACAACCTTGATGAGTTCTCATTTAGTGGCCCTCTTTTCATGCCTATGTGCAATTCACAATTAATGTGAGGTGTGTGTAAAGTTTGTTCATATAGAGAGCCTAACTTTAATCTATACAAACCATCACACATATAACCATTCTCAATCAAAATATTATTGCTAAAAATATGCATAATACCATGTCCAAAGTTAAAATTAAATCCATTACAATCAAGTCTGGAAACTGAAATCAAATTCCTAGAAATATCAGGAACCAAGAAAGTATTATCTAAATCCAAGACATGACCAGTGTCAAGCACCAGCCTATAAGTGCCTACAGCTTCGACCCTTGATTCCTTTTTATTCCCCATCGTAATGGTTTTCTCGATATCATTTGGAGCCCGCCTTGAAAGGAATCCCTGCACACAACCAGATACATGAATGGTTGCTCCAGAGTCGACCCACCAAGAATTTGATGGGATATTAGCTAAGTTGGTTTCTTGACATACAAAAGATAGATTTTTACCTCTCTTTTCAAACCAACTTTTACGCTTTAGGCAATCTTTCTTGAAATGTCCATTCTTTTCACAGAAAAAACATTTCTTCTGTGCACCTTTCTCTTTCCTGTTGGGCTTTGCTTCCTGAACATTGGTTTTCTTTTTGCCTTTTCCTCCCGAGTTTGGCCCATTTAAAGTAGCCTACAACCAGAGCTCAACTCCGTTGTCATTGAATGAGTTGATCGAATCAACTCATTCAATGACAACGGAGTTGAGCTCTGGTTGTAGGCTACTTTAAATGGGCCAAACTCGGGAGGAAGAGAATTGAAAATGAATTGCACCAAATATTTTTCAGACACGGTCATATCAACTTCTTTCAATTTAGAAGCGATATTTGTCATTGTAAATATGTGTTCTCTTACTCCCAACGTGCCATTATATTTTATACTTGTAAGACGGCTAATCAAGGATGCACCTAAAGCTTTATCAGTTATTTGAAACTGACCTTTTATAGCTTCTAGTAGGTCCTTAGCATTTTCCTTTGCTTTGATAGAACCTCTAATGGTCCTCGAAATTGAATTTGTAATAATTCTCATCATAACCTTATTAACCTTAATCCATTTATTATAGTTAGCCATTTCATCAACTGAGCTCGTATCAGTGGGCATTGGTGGCTTAGGCTCATCCAAAGCCATATCAAGGTCCAAGTAAGTAATGGCTAACAATAACATGTCCAACCATTCAATAAAATTTGATCCATCTAACATGGGTATATTCCCTAAAGTCGAAAGTGATGCCATGGAATTTGTAACTAAAGAAAAAAAAAACAAATAACAATAAGTTATATGATGCTTTGAATTTAGCTACGCAATAAACTTAAATTTAAAAGTGATATGTACATCATTGTAAAGCCACCTTTGGGTTGGAAAACAATATGTAAATATATTACTTTTCTTTTATTAATATGAGCATGTTTATAATATGTTATTTGATTGTATTGAATATCTTCCTTTGGGTATAAATCAAATACAAGCAAAACACATTTATTAACCATGTCATATTCCAATTTCAAATTATGGACAATCATACCTTTGGGCTTAATCGAATCATTTCCTTTATGAAATTGCAATTTTAAGTGTTGTCATATTCAAACAATAGAGTTTGTACTACCTTAACTCAATTTAAAGAATTAAACAATTATCTATAATTGGGTCGCTTTGGCGGTACTAAGTTAAGAAATTGTTAAATTCTTTAAATTGATAACAACACTTAAGTGATAAAGTTTATTTCATTCGGTTATCAAGTGTGATGAACCAATCAATCAAAAATATTGGTCCATGCACCATTATATAATTTCCGAATAACTTTATTATATCACATTTAAGTTGATTAGGCTTCATTTCATAGATCAATGGTCAAATTATCATTAATTGATCATTGATCAATACCTAATACTTTTAATTGATTCACCATAATTATACATCTATCCAATCCAAGAAATAAATAACTCTAAATATTAAACCACACTGAGCATATCTGAATATTAACAATAAAAATAGAACTTTGATATTGCTAAATGAGTAAGATTTGCAGCGGAAGTAGCAAAAAGGAGTTAAACATAATGTTAAAATAAAATATGCTCTAATTTAGAGTGATTAATCAGTCCATCAGATCTGTTCATGTGATAGATCTCAATGCCATCAATACATAGAAGAAAATGGATTGTCGATCCATGTCCAAATGTGTCTTTTATGATCAAAATAAGATCTGGACCTTATATTATTGACCAATCTTTTCAATTCTGAAATTAACCAATGAATTCATAATGTTATATATGGCCAACTCTATCAATTTAATGGCTATGATTGGATTGAATAAACAATATATAAGAATAATTAGAATCAAACTTTAATGATCAATCTAACTTGATCTTAACCAATCAATGCCCAATAAAATTTCAGAATACAATTAGACCCTATTAATGTATGATAGAATGATTTGATGATAAAATATATCATTAGAATAATCAAAACCATCGATCATATTATAATTTACAATTTCATAATTCAGGGTCAACTTTGAAACTTTGATATGAGTCACTTCTGAATCTTATTTTGGTCAATTGAATGTACAATTATGTATCATCTAATAAGTGGGTCTAATTGGAAAATTTTCTCCAAAACTGGAATGGGCTTAGTGGGCCCTTAACGGGTCAGACCCAACCCACAATTGGCCCAGAAATTGGCCCAGAGCAGAAAATGACCCAGCCCAGAAAAATTATGAATAGTACGTTAGGTCAGGTCGGGCCGAACCATAACCTGACCCGGCCCAGCCTATCCTGCTTGGGTAGCCAAGTTCGGCTAGGAAGGTCGGGTTAACCCGACCCGCCAAGTCTGGCCTAGCCACCCAAAAAGTGTAATTTGCACAGAAATAATTAGAACCATCCCGTGCGTTGTCTTGCGCACAGAACATGCGCAGGACAGCGCACAACCCTTTTTTTTTTAATAATATAAATTTCATAAAAGAAAAATATCATCCCTTATAAAAAAAATTTAGATAATTTCATATTATCAATATCATGCTACTGGCAAGCCCCAAAAAAATGATAACAGTAACAAAACATGAGATAAAAAAATCTCTAATGTAATTCTTAAATAAAAATAATTTAAATGACAGAAAATAAATCTTTTCTTCCCATCTCTTTCAGATTGGGTTGGGCACAGTAATTCTCATTTTTTAGGCTATTATTATTCAATAAATTTAATACCCTTTATCAAATACCCAAAATTTCTTTCCTCTGGGTATTTGGGTTTTTATTTCCGGAAGAAACCAGAAAGCCCCCATAAAACAATAATAGCCAAGTAAGTAATGGCTAATAATAACATGTCCAACAATTCAATAAAATTTGATGGGAAATCACAACTCTCTTGTGCCTTGTCGTTTCTTCTCCGGTAAGTTAGAATGTTAGCGAATTAATTATAGAAGGAAGCACGTCGTTCAAGACATGTAACCGTCATAGTTCTCATTGGCAAACTAACTTAATTACAAATCAAAGATTGACATAAAAGTTGAGATGACAATTGTTATTTAAAAATGGTGATCACCAGTCAAAGTCATTTTCGAACTTAGTTTTTTTTCGATTTTATTTTAATTTTAAATTTTTTTTGTGGTCATATGGACCAAGTGGGAGAATGTAGGACCGTATGTTATGGCCCAAATGACCATAACAAATCAGTTATCCCTCCTTTGGTTTTCCTTAAATGAGATTAATTTTTTCCTTTAGTAACTGCCATCTAAGTTAATGGAGGGTTAAAAGCTATTTACTCTCTCCTTGATGAAAGGAGAGATTCAGGGCCTATAAAAGGCAACTCGGGAAGAAATGAGGCTTAAGGCTGAGGGACAATTAACAGTTAATTATGTCTCTCAAAATAAGTCCAAGGGAAAAGGAAAAGGCAAAAAGATATGTTAGAAAATCTTGGATTTATAAACCCTCTCTGGAATCAATCCAATAATACTGTAATCATATAATCTAAACCAGTAGAGTAGTAGAATGGTACCTGATTGTGCCATCTTCAAACTCTGATCCAACAGAAGGTTGGTCTTCAATGGGGAATCACAACTCTCTTGTGCCTTGTCTTTTCTTCTCCGGTAAGTGATGGTTGCAGACAAAACAATCGTAGCCAAGAGAGTTACCCAGGTTGCCTTTTATAGGCCCTAAATTTCTCATTCCATCAAGGAGAGAGTAAATAGCTTTTAACCCTCAATTAACTTAGATGGCAGTTACCAAAGGAAAAAAAAATTATTCTCATTTAAGGAAAACCAAAGGAGGGATAACTGATCTGTTATGGTCATTTGGGCCATAACATACGGTCCTACAGATCCCATTTAAGAAACTTTTGAGTTTGAGCATGCAGAGGCTAATATGAGCAAATTGGACCTAAAACACCATAGTTATGGCCCATTTTGCACATTACTATAGCTTTCTTGAGTTAATGTGGCCTTCCTTTTAAATTTGTAATTATTCTGAAGTCATTTGAGTCTGATTAAAGCACAAATTGAAGGGTTACAGGATTTCTGTGACCCTCCAGATTTTGAAGCCTGAGCTCTAGGTTTGCCCAAATCTAAATCTGATGATCTTGCAGCTATCAACCTCTTATTTTGACCAAGTCTTTGGTGGGTTTTTTTCCCATAGGACCACTCTCAGAGTAGTAACAAGCATCCACAATAACCCTGAGGTGGAAGAACCAAAAGCCGACAAGTGGCGCCCACCTTTGGGGTTGATTGAACACTTAGAATTTCTAATGATCTATAACATTGTACATTTTTTTCATTAAATCCAATGGTAAACGATGTTAGGATTAACATCAAATTAGACTATATAAAGGGTTTGAATTGATCATAAGTAACTGGCCTTTTTAAAAATTTATTGCTGACAGAAAATGAAGTGAAGGTGCACCAATATCAACATAACCATGACCAAGCAAAAAGGCAGCTTCTTAATACAATATACTATCCTTTTATTTCTTCAGGCCTACGGCCAGGCGAGAAGCATTACACGAAACCCATGTAAAGATAAAGTAGTAAAACACACACTACAGAAAATGTAAGAGCTTCATAGAGTCTCAGTTATCACATTTCAGGCATCCCTGCTCTCTATCTTCAGTTCTTTGGTGCTGCTGGTTTGGCTCCTTTTGCCTGAAATTAGAACAATAAGCAGTAAGCATAGAAAATGAGGAAAGAATCTTTAAATTTCATGGCATTCACATCAGCCTAGAGGCCCTGTGTGACCGTTTATTGAAAACATTACATATGTATGTATTGTTGCATCAGCATGTGTTCCATTTTTCCTAAGTTCTTGAAGGCCAGATTTTTTATTTTTATCTAAGAACCCATTTGAATCTGCAACTTAAATTATTTTTGTAGTGCTTGGGTAGCCCTGGTTGTGCATAACTTTTCCCAGTCCGCAACCAGGATATTTACATTGAGGACCCACTATTTTGAATAATAATAATAGTTCTTGACGGCCAATGTAAAAAAGGAAGAAAGGCATGGAAACCGGTCTCTTGTAATTTAATTTACTAGGGTGATAGGTATTTAGTCATTTCCTATCGAAGGGAGATTATTTGATGACTTCTTGTAGGTGATCATCATTCCTTCATGGCTTTCATAGAAAGATATTATTTAGAAATCTTAGGATATTTTTCATTAGACAACATGACTTGAACCCGCAGCCTCAAAGTTACAAGAGTGAGCACCAAAGTGCTCCAAGTCAATCTTAAGAATTTAATATGCATTAAACAAACATGTCTTAGGAGAATAGGACTAATAGGAGGTGATTATGGGATCTTCCAATTTAGATTCCCCCCTAACAAGCATGATGCTTCACTTATAATCCATTTGATAGAAATTGGAAAAACATTTTGCTTAGGAAAGCATAGAAAATCCTAGGAATTCATTACTGATTAGACAAACAGGGCCTAAGTAACACTCTGCACATGGGCCTGTTTACCTTGATAGGCTCGGCCTTCTTCAGGCCGGGCTTGGGGGACTGCTTGGGGGTTGGCTTGGAGGCCGGAGCTTTGGCTGCACCCTCACCAGTCTTCACAGGGCCAACAGGTTTGGATGCCATGGCTTCTAAGCTTCCACTCAACACACAATAAGAAGCTTGGAAGTTATGTTTTCTCTGTTGAGGAGCTTTGATTGCGGCACAACCTTATTTATAGCTCTTTCACTGATCATTGACATGGAATAAGAACCCCAAGTTGAGGGGATAGATGTGATAATGTGATCATGTCCAAATGGAATAAATGAAATGGTGTGGGAACCTGAAGATTGGAATAGGATGCTTGGTTATTACAGCATGTCCGACTATGACATTACTGGAAATGAATGTAGTGTGGTTGGCCCATTTGGTGCTAAAATTACTATCCCATTTAATTAGAATCGTTGGATCAAAGTCACATCAGCAGGTGGGACCCGTGTGCCAAGAGTCACTGTGATTGTATAAATTCCAAACAAATATCTACCAGGACTGATTCTTTTTGTAGACATCGTGATGTGGACGTTGATGGAAGATTTCTTGTATTTTAGTGTAAAGAATCTATTCATCGATGTCGATATTGGAGTTTCGATGCAAACAATATGTATCGAGTGATTTGAGCTTGCGCTTATTTGATCGAATCTGTTCACATCATGTTCCCCTTATGAATAGGTAGTGGCCTGGATTCAACTACAATAGAATTGATATACACCGTTAGTTCGTCAATGTATGTAAAATAGTGTTTAACTTTATATTTTATTTTTATTTTTTTTATGTATTGGTGAATTTAACAACGTGCATTACTCTGATTAAAGTGAAACATGGGCTACTAATTATTCACCGAGAGGCATATACTGCTATTAATAGTTTGGATTAGGCAAAAGTAGGGCCCATGTAAGTCAAATGAAAGTCCTTTGTTTATCGCAGACCCAAACCTCCAACCTAACCCAAATTAGATTCTACCTAAGTAATGCAAATCGATCTGAAAAGAAGTCTAAGGACTTCTTATAAATTTTAAAAACCCAGAACCTACAGGAAAGGGTAAGGACTAAATAATAAATTTTCTGATTCAGCTGTGGAACACTGATCTGCACATCATGGGTACCATGAAACAAAATTCAAGTGCTGGTATTAGCCATAAAAGTTGGTAAAAAGTGGTTCCCAGCTGTTGTTCGGGTTGTTAAGAATATAGTCTAGTTTGTTTGGATGTGCCAATTTGATTCTCCAAAAAACGCCAAAAAAAAAAGATATTTATTAAAAGTGGATGGAAATGAAAAGTAGTATGGGTTTTCATGGAAATATCCTGAAATTGGTTTCTAGGTAAGTACCAAATGGTTTGATCATAAGTTATTCTTAGGGCAGTATATGGGCGGTTCGGATCGATTAAACACTAAAACCAACAACCAAACCGAACTTATTAGTTTTTTAATTAACTAATCCGATTCAATCCGATTGATGGAGAGGACTTAAACCCAAACGGTTTGGTTCGGTTTGGTCGGTTAAACCATTTGTTTTTTTTTTAATTTTAAATTAGAGATTGAAAATTTCAAAATGATGAGACCCCATTCTTTGCATTTATTCCAATGTTTAGGCAAACATAAAAATCCAACATTTCAGTGATCCATATAAAAAATAATCCTACTCCAAAAAGAGAGTTTGGACTAAACGCAAGCGCACAATCACATTAGAGAATAGAAATTCTACAATCCAACTAAGAAAAGAAAATCTCAAAAGCTGAAAATAGAGCAAGGAAAAAATTGACACAGAACCGATCAACTATGAGGCACAGAGGCAGTATTGAGTTCATGTAAGAATGAGTTGTCGAATGTAACTACGAAAGCAGTGAACGAAACCCTAAGGCTAAAATAGTAAAAAAGCAATACTTAAGTTAATGTACACAGATGGTTCGGTTTAAGCAGTTTTTGTGATATCCAAACCATTTACCAAACCGATGTAAGCAATTTTTATGATTTCCAAACCGTTAACTGAACCAATCAACTATAAACCGATCCAAACCGCCTGGTTCAGTCGGTTTGGTCCGGTTTTGCGGTGATACCAGATTTTTTGTGCAACCCTAATTATTCTAATCGGTTTACTTATATCTATTTTTTAATTAAACTTAAATGAGAATTTAGGATATATTTTTGCTACACTTTTTGTCAAAGGTAAGTACCCACGCACACTCACCCAAGTCTCCTACCATCAGTCCAAAGATTGATGCTCGGTTGTTTGTGTCCAAGAGTCACCAACTAAGCTACCATTTGATGTGCTAAGAAAATGAGAATGACTGTCAAGGGAGAATGATTTTCCATTGTGTCATGTTAACACTTTTATCAATTTTATTTTCTAAAGTGAAAATCATATTTCACAATTTTTGTAAAAAGAAAATTTAAACCTACAAAATAAAAGAACATTTTTCACAATCTTACATAAGAGGTAGAAACATATTTTACAATATAAAAGATATTTTGCAACACAAGAATAAAACACTAAAAATTTAAAAAGTAAAACGCAATTCGTGTGTGTGTGTGAGGATTTTCTAGTGAGAATCGTCTGCCCAGTGGTGGACCCAGAAATTTTGTTTGGGAGGGGCTAAATTTTTTTAACTTTGCTAGACTTTTTTCCATGTTAACAAATGGAGAAAGAGAAAATGTATTGCATTTAAAAAGAAGAATAAGAAGATAAAGTAATTAAAACTCAATTTCTATAATTTTATACATGAAAGGCCTTTTGATTTGATGAATGAGATTCAACAGCTAATATTGTTTAACAGGAGTACATGTAAAGCATCAAAAACACCCTCTTCATTTTATATGGTTTTAGTCGTGTTTTGAGCAACAGTGAGATTTTCATTGCACCTAGACATATATTGACAAAAAAGAGTGACACATTACATTGGAGCCCAATTATTGAATCCCAAGCTCTACAAAATATAGGCCTTCAAATTTATATGATATCAAGAATCAGAACTGACCGTTCGATTAACTTTTTCATAAAAACGTGACTAACATAATTTTATGTGTATTTTTTTTCTTTTTTTTTTTTATCAAACGATTAACCCAATAGTGGAACCTACTAAGATGGATAGGGGTGTAAAAAAAAAAAAAAACCGAAAAACCGTCTAACCGAACCGAACCGCGGTTAATAACCGTTTTTCACGGTTTGGTTACGGTTACAGTTAATGAAATAAAAAAACAACACGGTTCAGTTACGGTTTTCCATAATAATTTACGGTTATTAACCGAACCGAATCGTATAAAACAGTTCGGTTAACCGTACCATTTACAAATAAAAGAAAAAATAAGTGGGCCGAATGAAATATTTCTTACCTTATTCAATTGCTCTTTATGTGTCATTTTACATTCAATCATTCATATTTATCCTCTTATGTGAGGAAGGCACTCCACGGTTATTAACCGTAACCGAACTGTTTAATACGATTAACCGCGGTTACGGTTTTCCACGGTTTTGTGAATACGTTTACAGTTACGGTTTTAAAAGACAGAAAACCGCGGTTACGGTTTAATTAACGGTTTTCCCAAATTGACCGGTTAACCAAACCGTTACACCCCTAAAGATGGAGATCTCCATACTAAGGGGGCTATGACGTTGGATTGTGGTATTGGTTTAATAAGTTCTTAAGTTTTCCTCTTTTATTCTTACTCAAAAGCACTTGTCATTTCAACAAGGAGACGCTTTCCAAGTGTCATGACACTTCATCCCATCAAGAGTGCCACGAAGACTTTCTTAGTTTTTAGAAGTTTATGGCCTGTTTGGATGCACAAGAAAGCACAAGAAAATAATATTTTTTAGAATATAATCTTTCACTTTTTAAACAAAAAAATCTTGTGCGTTTGGTAACTCAAGAAAAATTTGAAGAAAAGATTTTTTTTTCTTTCAAAAACCTCAATATTCTCTCCTACAACTCTCCCCTGTAGAAAACTTTCTACAAGATAAGAATATTTCAAAATAACAATTACAAAGTAGTAGAGTAAAGTAATGACTTTAGTTCAACAAATCCATCATATTGTGTATGTTTATATATATGGTAAAGTAAAGTAAAAGTAAATCTCACAGGACGGTAAATGTGGGGTAAAGTAAAGGTGGTATAAAGTATATGGTGAAGTAAAGTGGGAGGGAATGGTAAAGTAGTTTTTTTTTTACTTTACTTTATCACATTTTATCGTAGTTTTATATGATAAATAAAAAGTAACTTGTTTACAGGTGTGGCAAAGTAAAATAAAGATTGATGTCATATCATGGTAAAATATGAGGTAAAATAAAGTCAAATGAAGTATGTGGTAAAACAAAGTGAGAGAAAGTTATAAAGTAGTTGTTTTTTCATTGACTTTACTTTACTATACTTTACAATGATTTTATTTGATAAAAAAAGTAACTTATGGTTAAAACATGAAAGTTAAACTTTACTTTACCACATTACTTTTTTATCCAAACGTGGTAAATTACATATATATATTTAAATATTTAATAAAAAATATTCTGATAATGTAATTAATTTTAATCATAGCACTTTCCAAACACCTCAATTTAAAATCTGTAATATTCTTAAAAAATTACCAAACAGTAAAAAAATTATACTATTATAATATTACGTTATTGTATTCTATACTATTTTATTCTTGCAATATTTAAATCTGTAAATATTTTATTCTGTAGACATCCAAATGGGGCCTTAATGCTTGTATGATCCTATTTTTCTAATTTTATTATATTATTTATTTCAACATGTGTATTAGTTAGATTGGAGCCACACTTTTCAAATAAGTGTGCAACATACATAGACTAGATATAAGTGGGCCCGTAGGTGGAACTGTTGTTTTTAGTTTATGGACAGAGGTGGAAAATGTTTTGGGGGTGGGGGCATTCTTTTTGGGCATTGTTATGGACCTATTATATGTCTTTGAGGATTTTTCGAGCACCCTAGGTGCTCATCACCTAGGTCTGTCCCTGTTTTTGCCTATTACTTTGTGTAAGCTTTGGGGATGTAATTAACTGTATGATATATCCAATACTAACACCAAACACCCCGATCCCCAATTCGCCATGAAAATATTTTTTTTTTCAAAAAAAAAACATCTCATTTTCAAGTGCCTTTTCCATGGGATGTGATTACAAAAACACGATCCAAGAGACTCAACCTCGTGCATGATATGTTGGAAGTAAGTGGGCATTCTAGACAGAATTTCAAAAACTTTGACCCTCATCTTGATAGAGGGATCACTCTTAGAAGTCTCACTTCTATTTCTCTTATGAGATATACTCATTTGTCTCTTATCTAACCTACTCTTCTTTCTCTTTTGAATACTGTCTAAAGCATCTAGACCTTACCTACATCTCATGTAAATTACAGACTCATAGTTAATTACAAATAGCTTCACTATATAAATGCAATTACACGTAAGACATAAGATTAGTTCTAAAAATATTACAAGAAATCCTAATCTCTCAGTAAGAAAGTTGAGCCAACCACATGCCGTGGTAGAGGAGAGTGGCTAGATTTGAAATCTGGTCAGCCTGGTGAGTACTACCCGTCTTACACATTGTCATTGTCGTTGTCATCCTTGACATTTATTAATGACTCTGGTCAGTCTCGTGAGAGGGGAGAAAGAACCAAGATAGGCATTTAATATCTCTTTTGGCGAGGCCTGTTCTATATCTTAATTTGAGGTTTGGTGGGATTCAAACAGGCACGAGAGTCGACTCACCAAAGAGGGGTGGGGGGCCCGAGTCGTCAGCTCTCATTGGCATTTCATCGAACAGGTGGAGATGGTCGATGGAGGATCAGAAAACGCTTCTCTCTGAAGAAATTGCTCCGAAACTCACGCCCTTCCGTTTCACAGTCAAATATCATATTTCATAACTTCTACGTCGCAAAACAAACCCCCTTCCAAACCCCAATGAATTAAATAAAGAAACCCCATAAATACTTCGAGGGCGTTCTCGTAATTTCACCATAACCTCCCACTTTCTGTACTGCCCTAGTCGCGCCTTCGATCGCCTCACCCTCCCTCTCCCTCTCCCTCTCCCTCCATCTGGGGTTTCTAGAAATCATTCAAATTCCTCGTTGTTTGATCGATTTCAAGCATTCTTGATTGCAATGGAACCGATGGATATCGTCGGCAAGTCGAAAGAGGACGTCTCGCTGCCAAAAGGTGAATTCTTTTTGCCTCTCTCTCTCTATCCTTCTCTTCTTTTACGAGAAAGGATTTATGAATTTCGATGCGTTATGGGTAATCTCGAATTTATGTGGATTTGATAGATAGTTGCGTTTCCCAGTGCAGAAAGGTGAAATCTTTTTTTTTTTTTTGCCTATCCCAAACTTTGGGTGATTTTGATATTGTAATGGACGTTATCACTGCAAAGTTAGGTGAATTAATTTGATAAAATCGCAATTCTGCCGCCCAGAAAGAGAGATTTCCTTTTGCCCTTTTTATTGGGCTATTTTGTTGGTAGTTTTGAGTTATTGTTGATGTACTTGATGGAAAATTTTGCGAATCCAACTGAGAATAGGGTAAGCAGTTAACACTGCTTGAGGATCACGATTTGATTGTTTGCGAGAAGAGATTGTATTTTTTTTTAGCTGCACTGTGATCACTGCGAAATTAGCTTAGTGTGAATTTGTGCGAGGGGGATGAAACTCCAACGGTAGGTAAAGCTGGTGAGGGCAAATATCTGAGCTTGTAAGTGAATAGTCAATCAGAAAGTTTGGTTTTGGTAAAGCAATCTTGCAACTGTGTTGCTCGATAATTATATGTTGCGAACAATTGACGTTGTCATACTTTCTTTCTCATACTCGGGGATCTAGGCAGTAGGGTTTTATTGAAGACTGGTGTGGGAGGTGAAAATTTGGATTGTGTTATATTACATACATGTCATCATTTTATTGTAGGCATACATGCAGATGCCCCCAATTCTTTGAGCTGGGTGGAATGTGCTCACGATTGCAACCTTGAGGTTGTGGGTTCGTGTTACCAATCAAGTGGGATAAAAATCCCCTGCTCTTCTGTAATGTCGTTTTGGCTTCTTTGTGAATCTTGAGGTCTTAAGTATGCTTTCTTTTGGTGGATGAAACCAGATTGTGATTTTAAAGTTGCCATCTTCTTTTTCTTTTTGACGATTTATTCGCATTAACTTGTAATTATTTGATAGCGACTATGTGCAAAATCATTAAGGAGATGCTGCCACCAGATGTTCGTGTCGCAAGAGATGCTCAAGATCTTCTAGTCGAGTGTTGTGTAGGTGAGAATACAATAATGAGTTTATAAACAATTTTTACATTCTTCTTCTAATAATCTAATGCAGCTTCAGTTATTTCTCTATGCCTGTATCCATGTGCTTTTTGACATGTTGAATTTATCTTGTGCATATCTGAGAGGTACTTTAGTACTTTTATTAGTTGGTAAAGGACTGTCATAGTTTTTACTAATAGCTTCCCCTTTGGGTAATGCTTTGTAATGCCTTTTTATTTAATATTAGTGACCTTTTTTTTTCTTTTTCTATTGAAATGCATATCCGTTTCAAAATGTTGAAGCAATTAGTCATGTCATGACAAACTATCCTCAAATTTGACTTCACACCTTCATTTTTTTTATGTTACTTCCATGGTTGGAAAGTTATCAACAGTGGACTGTATTTTCAATGTCTGAAACTTGCATATGGTATCAAATTTCTAGTTAGGAACAATATGATCCGGATGGTTTTACTGAGTTGTATGTTGAAGAAACAGAACTAAGTCAAGAATAGTCAATTTCATTTGGTGTGTATAAGTTTTTATATCAGATATATTGATGCACATCTAGATTAAAAAAAATTGCAATTGAATTAGATGGTTAAAATCATTAGAAATCCTATATCTAACTAGAGGATTTGCTATGCATATATTTCTAAATGCCTTCATGCAACATATATTTTTGAAGAGAGGTGCTAAAACAAATCCTGTGTATTGCTTTTAAACGCACACCCATTTTGTGGGGCCCACATGGACGTCAAGCAGGCCCACATGGACGTCAAGCAGGTTTTGATGTGGATTAGGGATTGGCCAAAACACATCTGCCAAAACACACACTTATCAGATGATCCGAACCTTTACATTTAGGGCATCAATGTTCAATGGTTTTATAAGTGCACTTTTTTTTTTTGTCTCTTTTTGAGATTCAGTCTACCAGTGAATAATGCTCTGATCAGTTTGAAATTCGGGTGACTGTCAAATGTTCAATGGTTTTATAAGTTCACTTTTTTTTTCTCTCTTTTTGAGATTCAGTCTAACAGTGAATAATGCTCTGGTCAGTGTGAAATTCGGGGGACTGTCAAATTGTCAATTTATGGGCGGATAGATATATCGGAGAGTGGCCCATTTGTAAAGTAAAAAAGTAGGGTCCAATTTTTAGAAGGTGCAGCTGTCCATGTCTTTGGGGTTTCATCCCTTTCTGAAACCATCTTTTGGAAGTGTTTTCTTCAAGATATTGACCAGGATTTTGTAATTTAGTGTTTTGCTAGCACCATTATTTTCCATTAGTGATGGGCAGCTGTTATTTTTATTTATTTATTTATTTATTTATTATTATTATTATTATTATTATTATTATTATTGCTATTGTCATAGTTGTCATTATTGTAATTGACAGCTACTTATATGTTTGTTCTTTCAGAGTTTATCAACCTTATTTCTTCAGAGTCTAATGAAGTATGCAGCCGGGAGGAAAAACGAACAATTGCACCAGAGCATGTTCTCAAGGCTCTAGAGGTTTTGACTTACTTCATGTTTTATAGCACATGTTGAGATTTTGCTTGTTTATCCTATTGTGCCTCTATAAGCGTCTCTTCTAACATGGGACTGGGCAATAACCTCATTTTGAGCAAATTAATGTGCTGATTCAGGCTCAAACCTTGAGGTGGTCCTGGGTCTATATGATTATTAGGGACATGGAAACAACCCATTCCAAACCTACATTTTGTTTTATAGATCTTAAATTATTAGCGAAATAGTAGGGTATAAGGGTTCTTTAGACCACTAGTGGGAACATTAGGGATCAATCCCTGAGCATGCTATAAGGTGATACACTTCTTTGCCACTGGGTTGTGAGGCATTTCTTTGGTATCAGTAATTTTACTTATTATGCTTTAGTGAAGAAAATTATAATGAGTGGAGGAACAAAATTCATGTAGCCGACCCCCAACACAGTTGGGACAAGGCTTTAATGATGATGAGTGAACAAAATTATAACGTCTTAGATTGTTATGATTGGGAGTGGATGGGTTGGATGGAAGCTACTCTTTGCTTTTGTTGAAAGCTAATAATAAGTTTCATTTCTGTAGGGGTGGATGGCCCATTGTTGGCTGGAGGTTTTTTTTATTTTTTTTATTGGGACTTGCAAATAAAAGTGGAGCATGTAAAGTCTTATTGAAGTAGGGCTGTGCCATTGGGTGCATTAGTTTTCTCAATAGGAAAATTGCCTATATTATGGATCCTACCTCATATAAACTAACTGGTTCTTAGAAATATTACAATATTACCTTTGAGGTTGCTCTATTATTCTCTCCAAATCTTTGTTGTTTGATTCCTAAGTTCTGTTCAGTCATTTGTCATTTTCTTTACTATTTCAAGGGTGCACAGCACTCATTTTCTAGTACTCAAATTTAATTGAATAACATGGTTAACCAATCCAATCCATCATCACCCGTTAAAAACCAAATAACTATGACATACCATGTGGCCCTAATGTTGTTTGTTTCCAACTTTGCTAAGGACATCTTTGTATTTGATGTTTTGAAGTTTGGACTTTTCTTTTTTAAGTAAGTCTTTTGTATATTTTCCCGCCACTAAATATTCATTTTTGGTGATATTTTGAAACATCACAATGTCATTGTGAAAATATTGTTCCACGGACATCCCATGATAATATCACATTACTTTCAAAATAATGGTGATAGTGGTGTCATGGCTTGTTCCAACTGGGTATACATCCATCTCTCTCTCTCTCTCTCTCTCTCTCTCTCTCTCTCTCTCTCTCTCTCTCTCAATAACAACAACAACAACAACAACTAACTTATTTGCGTCTCTTTTTGTAAAAACTAATAACAATATCAATTCAATTGTTTTGCATAACTGTGCTCCATATTTTTTGTATTGCAATGGCTGGTAGCAGGTTCTTGGGTTCGGAGACTACATTGAGGAAGTCTATGCTGCATACGAGCAACATAAGCTTGAGACTCTGGTGAGTGTATTGGTTAATCTGTTCCTTTCCTATTATTTTCTCTTCCTATTCGTGTGTGAGAACCAAAATATTATGGCATAATGGATGGCTATTCATTTTGTTGGGTGTTATGTGATTAGAAAGAAATGCCCCTTATGTATGATTCTATGTTATGGCTTTTCTACCCAAAATGAGTATGATAAACCAGTACGGATGGAGATTTTGGAATAAGAGGAGCAGAAATATGGTCATCATCATCTTAGGCTCGCCCCTTTTTGTGGGGTTGGCTAAATGCTTTCGCAGTAGACTTGCAAGATGGAAGAAATGTGTATCCCACTTGGAACTTCTGTTCAATTTCTGTGCCACCCATATGTGTATGGTGCCATTCTGCCAAAATATTATACAGCAGTTACTATTTGATGTATATTTAAATATGCCCTGGGGTCGGTCAATGACAAATGCACAATTTCCTTGTGGCATTGCTCCCGACAGGATTCCCCTAGAGGTGGTAAGTGGAGCGGAGTTGAGATGACAGAGGAAGAAGCATTGGTTGAGCAACAGAGAATGTTTGCAGAGGCACGTGCAAGAATGAATGGAGCAAATATTCCAAAGCAATCAGACTCAGACCGGAGTATGGATAGATGACAAATCTTCCAACTCTGTCCATTCTTAAATGAATCATTGGGGTCCTTGGATTGTTTTTCGTTGGTTCTGCCCATCTATTTTGTAAAATTTTGGGCATTCATTGTGAATTGGTGCTTTGACTTTGTTAATGTAAAATGGCTTTAGGGTTTAATTTCAGTATCATGTTTTAACGTTTAAGCCAATGTCTACATCTTATTTACATATCAGCTGGAAGAGGAAAATATGAAAGACCCATGCCAATGACGAGTGACCTTTTACTATTAGGGTATCTTCAACCAGCTTTAGGACCAACTTCCCTTTACTCTACGTACGCACAACCACACATGCAGACGATGTCACTTCCCTTCTTTGATTGTGCCACTAAAATTGGGAAGACTGGAAATCTGGAACACAAGATACTGTCAAAAGGATGGCTGCAAAACGTCAGGGAATAATGGCTACAAGTATGGGGCGGCTGTAAAAGATAACTCAAAAAATTGGAAGTGGAATGAAGATACAGTAGTAGCATGGGGGCTTTTACTGCAGATCACGATATTCAATAGCATCAACACATTCTTATCTTTGATCCAAACTCCAGGAACACTGGTAGGGTTGGACATGGTTAAGTACTAAGTAGGGTGAGGTCGGTTGGACCTCGTCTAAGCACGGCGACCAAATATATTTAGACCCGCAGGCATTTGGCGGTCCTGAAAGTTAAAGTTAGGCCTGAGCCCCAGAGCCACAGGCCCACAGCTGAGTAGCAAATTGTTATGCCATTTGTGTGATTTACCAAGTCAGGTCAAGCCTTAAATTTAGACCATTGAGCATGGGTTAGTCTCGCCCTTATTTTTCATTTTTCATTTTTTTTTTTGGGTCGCCTCCAAACTAATATCATCTTGCTCCCTAGGTTGATGTTTGGTGTCCCTAACCAGTCTCAGACCAGTCCACAAGCATAAGAGCATAGCCGATCCCAGACCATGTGCTGGGCTGCATAAAATGCAGAGATTGTCCACAGTGGCAGTGCGAGTCTGCAAGAAGAGAAAACAGGATGCATTCCGCTGTTCATTGAATTGCTCAATACCATGGCAAGAATGAATCAGGCCCCACAATTGAATGCTTGATGGTCTAAAATCTGCTCAAGCCCTTGTGATTTGATGCAGAACCTGCAAAAAGGACAGTGGAAAAGAATTATGCAAAATATACACTTCCCTGACCAATTAAATCATCCAATGAACTGATGGCTAAGAGTCATCTGGTGAGACAGTTTTCCATCACTGGCAATGTGCAGTCTGGTGCAATCTAAATAGTCAGTGCAGATGCTACTGAAGGCCATGCCTCATGGCATCTGGTGAATCTTCATACCACATAAAATTAACAACTCAACATTTTAATGTTAATATGCTCCTGATTATGTGGCAATCATTATTTTTAACAAGGTGTACACGAGTTAGTGTAGAAAATGCAACAAGACCATTCCTTCTAATGTTTATTGAAGTTATTATACAAGTTACAAAGGAACTTCATTTTTCTATGTTGATTGCATGGAAGGAAGACAACTGGAGACAATGGCTCAGTTTTTCAGTGATCTCAATGTTCTCTGTTATCAGTTCATCGACAAAAAAAATCCTGTTTCTATGAATAATTCTACATGTTCCATGAGAAACTGTCTTCCACCGACAGTTATAGGCAGTGGAATTCGGCACAAAATCCATACAAACTCATAACGTTATATGTGGATCTCTTCTTTCATTTAAAGTAGTAATATCAACCAGTGTTCCTCATCCCTGCCGCTATCCCATTGATGGTTATGAGCAATGCATCTCTAAGCTTATGATTATCCTCATCGCTCCTCAACCTCCTTAGTATCTCCACCTGTAACATGTTGATTGGATTAAGATATGGTAGCCTATTCTCGATCAAACGTCTCAGCCTTCGGTTGTTCTCTGAAAGTTTCTCGTGCCCGCTAGCAACCAGAATGTACTTCTCAGCATTCAAGAGCTCGGCCCGTAGTTCTTCACCGAGCCCCCTCCTGGCCTCTGAAACGAGCACATCATCGTATCTCTTTGAGATGTGAATGTCAGCCTTCCCGAGCACCATCTCTATAAGGTCAACATTGGATTGAAAGAATGGCCACTCCTTGTACATGGCTTGTAAGTCTTCTTTAAAACCTTTCTCGCATGCACCTTTAAGGCCAGCACCCACACCGAGCCATGCAGGGAGAACAAATCGCGTCTGGGTCCAAGCAAACACCCATGGTATGGCACGAAGGTGTCCAATGCCCGTGTTGCTCTTCCTTCTTGTGGGTCGGCTTCCAATGTTGAGGAAACCAAGCTCAGATTGCGGAGTTGCCTCTTGGAAGTAGCTGAGGAACTCTGGGTTTTCATATATGATGCTTCTGTAGTGGTGGCAGCTGATCTTGGATATCTCATCCATGACTTGGCGCCATTTCAATTCTCTTGGCGGTAGTGGGGGGCGTAGTGTTGCAAGCAGCACCGCTGTTGTGTAGATCTCTAGCTGCCTTACTGCTGTCTGGGGAAGTCCAAACTTCGCCTGCACCATCTCTCCTTGCTCAGTCGAACGGAGGGTTCCCTGACCATACAGCAATCAGCAGTGAGACACCATCTGTAATCACTAATCCAAATAGCTGTCCTTGATGATAATGCAGAGTAATACTTTACTGTTTTCTGCTACCAAAAAAATCCTTTACTGTTTTCCATGTGTAAATTAAAGTAGCCTTATGTTGATTAATAGCTCAGTTTCCATGTAATTAGTTTTCTCAAGTGATGTGGGAAATTAAATGTTTTAAGAAGTAACAGGAACTAATGCTAACTATCCAAAATCAGGTGTGCTTGATTTTCTGATGAATTGAGGGAATTTATGCAATTGGATAGGTTTGGTTCCTCACGAAATTTTCTAAGAATGCGCCCCCTTCATTTCCAGTGAAAATGACTCTAAAACCAGCCTTTCACAAAAACATTGAAGCTAAAATGAGCATATTTTTCGACATTAACTTGACAAGAGTTGGCTTATCTGGTTACTATAGAAAGTCTAATAAGATTGTCTGAGCTTGAATCAATGTACTTACCATTACAGAACCAGGAGGTTGGGACTGTATAGCAAGATATGTGGGACCACCACCACGACCGATACTCCCTCCACGGCCATGAAATAAGGTAACTTTGATACCATACTCATTACAGGCAGCTACAACATCCTCCTGAGCTTTGTACAGTTCCCATGCTGCTGAAAAGCGTCCGGCATCTTTACCTGAGTCGGAGTACCCAACCATGACCTGTTCATAACGATTGAGTCCATAACTTCATTAGGCTCTGGAAACAAGATATCACTACATCCATAGTCCATACTATGCTATCAAAATACCTCTTGCTGCCCCTTATGATTTCTTACGATGTGCTCTCTGTACCAATCAATGGACAACAACTTCCTGATCACTGAACCAGCTCCTCTCAAGTCATTAACCGTTTCAAATAAGGGGACCACTCGCAAACTGTTTCAAGAGTAATGCCACCAGCAGTAAGGTATTGTGTCAGTCTGGCTTCCTGGTGACAGTGGATGCAGGCTGCAATTGGGGTGTGTGCGCATCCATGGGAACTTAGGATACTCAGATACTTGCATATGCTAGCATATGCTATGGATATTAGTACACCGCTATGTCAATACTGGTATAGGATACTGCATGGATATTTTACAAGTGACAGTTTAGCAGTCTCCTGAATTGTATAAGGTTCATAATTTTCTCTGCTACAATCATTTTTCTAATGGCATTGAAAGCATACAACTGACTAGCCATATCCATTGTTCCATACCATGTCCTTAGGACTGAAGGCTATGATGCCCAAATACATCATGGATATGACAGGGAAACGCCATGGACATGGTAGGGACATGGATTTTACACATAAAAAGAAATATCAGATACGATGCGTTGCCCATTTTGAAGTATCCATGCATCATAGATTGAAGGCACACACACATCTCCATTCCCTGCATCCATATGCATATCTGGATATCACAGTGAACTTTGTATGCATGTGTGTGTATTGTGTAGTGCCAGTTGTGGTTATCATCATACGTTCCACCAGGACATGGTCTCCCAAGCTCCCCACTAACAGAGAGTCGAGCATCTTTCTGTAGCAGCTCAACAGCTAGAACATCACTCGCCTGCCAATCAATTATATGAGTAACATTAGAATGGAGAACCATAGGATTTGACAAAAAGCTGAATTAAGTACCTAAAGAATGAAGCAGCATGGGTTTTTTTAGTCTAAATCATTTATTTCTATATCATCCATGACTACAAACAGCAAAAATAGAAAATTTGCTGCTGATACTCACATTGGAGGCCATGGAAATAACATATGCTCCGAGTGAATCACTCCCAAGCTCAGCAGCAACACGGAAGGTGTCCAGGACCTCCTTCACATCTGCAGCAACCTGAAAATTTCAAACACAATAGTTAAAAACTATAAAGGCTGAATGTGCACAAGATGGAAACCAGCGGCTTTGTTTCTAGGAAGCACACATTGAGATTCATTGGAGTTCATGCAGATTAGAAAACAATAACATATCTTCTGAGAATCATGGTACCTTCACAATGGAGGAATTTCTTTGAAATGAAAACAATAAGGTGCTAAAGAAGTTTCCAGGGGAAGTGGAGGAGATGGAGATCACCAAATTGTGGAAAATCTAGAATGTAGAAAGTCTTTCTATCAGTTGGATATTGTCACTTCTTGCAAATAATATCAAGGATTTTTTTTCTTGGAAATTGAATGTCACTTTTTGTGTTTTCTAAATAGGAATTGGAATGATGAGTCACTTCACATGGTTCTCCACCCTTTACCATACACTTTCTCTTTTAGTAAATTTCTTTACTTCATTTAAAACAGAGGTCATGTCAGCAACAACCTTACATAGGCTCTTTCACATTATGAGCATCGCTTGTTAGTAATTAGTAATTACTCTTTTTCTAAAAATAATAATAATAAGGTAATTTGACTGTATCATATCCTGTTCAACTCTTCAATTCTTAGTTCAAAGAAAAAAGGTCATTGTTGACATAAGTTGACATAAACCATATTTACAATTTGATTAGCTATTGGAAAGGCTTGAATGAGTTAGAGGTTATACAGTAATTCCTGCAAAGCACGACTCTCAGTTTTTCCTAAAAGGAACTTGACTCACCGTTAAGAACAAGAAATCCTTTATGGTTGCTGAGAACTTAAAAAGTATCATCTCATGAAGTCTCTAATTTGACCAAACACATCAATAACTTTCAATTTAATTTTGCAAGGATTCCGTTACCATAACCCATGACATTTCATGTTATATGGTCAAGGGAAATCGGACCAGATAAATTAGATACGGCTTTAATGCCAACCCCAGATCAATGAGATAAGGCTAAGATGATGTTGAAGATGAAGGTTTTTTATTTATCTATGAAGATGACATGAGGTTTTATTGATGATGTTGATGATGACTAGGGAATTTGAAGGATGTAGGTTTTGTGTTAATAGGATTTCTATTTGAACAAGAATGCCAAGAAGATTGTATTATTTGATACTTCATGAAATTATACCCACAAGTTATAGCATGTCGTGAAAATCACAGCCTACCTCCATTGAGTGAGGAACCAATGGTCTCTTGCCTTTGAGCTCTCTGGTTAGAAATTCCAGCTTCTTTTCTTCATCCCATTCACTATATGTTCCCATGTCTAGGTATTTTGTGACTGCATCCAGAGCTTCAGAATGCCTGCAGGACTCCTGGAAGAAAATAAAAAATTAAAAACGAACACAACTATAGTTATTGCTGTGACCTTATCAAGTTGCATCTCAGAAAGTAGAACTGCACACACCTGACGCAGATCAAGTTTCATTAATATCATTCCAAAGGTAGAAACTCTTCGAATCAAGTCTGTAAGCCGCCCATCAGCAATGACTCCAGATCCACATGATTGCTACAAATGTTGATGGTCAATCATCAGTCAAGAAATACAACATTACTAGGGGCAGATTTGGATGTATCCCAAATTACACCCAATTCATTGGTGAAGTGGATGGTCCGTTTTTGGAGCTTCCAGAAATAGAATCTCATTATGTGGGATAGAAACTACTTTGGGTTCTTCCCCAGTTTTACTCTGTGATCTGATTTCACTGTACCCCACATAATATACTATCTAATTTCTGTGATGCCACAGATGTATAGCAGAATGGAAAGCCAACCATTTTGCGGAACTTCCTCCTCATGGGAGCATATAAATGTTTCACAAAAGGAAAAGACTTGAAGTAATAGGCCTAAAGACAACTTTACCAGGGATTCATAGCATATAACTAATGACTCGAGGAGTTGATCTGATGTCTCATAGTAATCAAAAGGATCCTGGTCACAAGGAAGATTCTCAAGGAGAAGCTCCAGCCGCCTCCGTGTCTTGAGGAGCTGAGTTCATTGAGCCCAAATACTTAAATAAGTAGTGCATTATAAATACATATAGCAGAGCTAGCATCATGTTTGTACTCCCACATAATTCATTAAGCTTCCATTTTTCACCACCAATTGTGAACAGGGTGAAAGTGATCTGAGCATATTTTGTGAATTTGTTTGACTCATGTTTGAGCAGTTCAATAATCAAACCTGCCTCCAATTAGAAATTGAGATGATGAGGCCATAAGTTGCATCTTAGATATAACCCAGTTCATGAATCTGTGGATGTCCAAACAGACGCAAGAAGCTCAGAACTATGAGAAAATTTTCAAATCTTAAACAAAAACTATTGGGTGTACCATAGTTCACTCTACAAAACCAATACTAGTTTGAATATTTAACCAACTGAACTCTCATATCAAGTTCTTTGACACTGATCAAAAAAGTAAAAAGAAAAAAGAAAAGGAAGGTACCTTTTGTTTAATTTTTCCAAGGACTACTCTGTAAGGAGCAATTCCAGGACGTTCAAGCAAGCTTGGCTCTAGGAGTTTTTGGAAGCTGGATCTTCCTATTTGAGATTCTGCAAATAGTTTTCTTTGAATAGCTAGATGGCTAGAGCCAAAAGAAGTAGCCCTAGCTGGCCCAGTTGGCGATGCTGATTTGGCCAGCTTATCACTGGTAGAGGCACCAAAAGATTTGCTACCTATAGCTGCATTTCCATTTCCTAATCTTTTGTGGAGATGAGCAGAACCTTGATCAGAAGAAACTGAAGTTGAGGGGTTTTGAATATCCTACAATTGGGAAACTAGTTTAGAATACATTGTAGGAGGATCTTTATGATTCTCTACCCCAAGAATTTGTGGTGTCCACAGGGCTTGAGCATGTACAAGTGGAGAAGAAGTGACGAACAATTAAATATAATGAAAATCCTAATAGGTTCTGTATACAACACCTCATTTGTACTAAGATTCATTTTTACCTGACGAGATTGCATAATGTGATCTGTGCCAGGAAATTCTAGTATGGGATATTTAGACTCCCCAGGATTGCACCCTATAAAAGAAATTAAACCCAACCAAATCATTGCCCATGAGATTTCTTGAAACATTGTTGCTCAAGTGATGCATGATTATGTAATGCATATGAAAGTAGTAGCATCATGGTTGTCTTATAACAACTTTCAGACCTAAAGTTGTCGACAATTCTTGAAGTATTGGACACAAATAGGAAACGGATACAAAATGTGGTTTTTTAAGTATTTGTTTAGAATGTATTATGAAATTTGACGAGAGCCCAAGCCGCAGTGACAGCTGCTCACTATTTCAACCTTGAGGTTGTGGATTCAATTCATGTTATGGATAATATAATATAATATATATAATGAAATTCAGAGAAGCACTAATTTTATGATGATCATTTAGATCTATTTTACTAGCTGTAGGTTTTTCTTTCTATTTTTTTAAAATCTGGAGTAAAAATTTAGTCACTGACCAATGTGACCATTGAAGGACAGCCTCACAAATAACTGAAAGTTGGAAAATACTCTGGAATTTTAACTGTACAATCTCCAATATTCAAGGTTTATTTAAGATTCAGTGAGTGGAAGGCCAATATGCAACATAAGTTCATAACTGATATATATATATATATATATATATCATTGTTTTTTTTATTGATATACCCATTTTTTATACTATTGATATTTGAATAAATGCGGGCTATTCATATACCAAAAGTGGAAGACTTTGTGTTTGTATCCATCAAAAATTAAGGATTTATCTGTGATTAATAATACTAGGAAGTAGGAACAACTGGTCACACAGTATACTTATTTGGACAAGCAGGAAGTCCCATCATATCTATCTTGACCATCTTTTGGTTTCTGCTACCACGCATAGGCCATCATGAGAAAATCAAACAAATCAGATGTTCTTAAGCATCTGGATGCTTCCATAGTTTCATTTTATCTTAACTGTCAATTTTGAATAATTCTATTAATCAGATGGTGCTCGCACCCTTGCGTCTACATCAAGAATCAAAGGATTTGGGTGGCCGTGGGTAGATAAAAAAAGAGGCTACTCTAATAACATGGAACAAGCAGGAGAAACATATCATCTTAAATTTTAAGGGCTGAAAAAAATCTTCAATAGAGAATCACCAAAAATGCAAAAGCAGAAGTTTACCTGTGCATGGGGGAAAATCAGCACCATCTGGAAGTTGGGTTGGCAAGGCTGAAGTTTGTTGGCTGTAAGTTTTAAATTGAGTTCTGCTCGGTAATTGACTCCATCTCTCGTGATTCCGGTCCTCGGATGCTGATTCTACAGAGAAATATGAGCAATTTTTGAATTCAACTAATATAATAAATAAAAAATTTATCTAACCACTAATTTCTTAGATTTCTTAGACAATTCAAGTAAATATATATATAATTCTCTAAAGTTCTTAGATTTTTGGGAAGAATTAATTAGTACTATCTATCAACATGCACCTTTAAGCAGCTTGTAAATATTCTCTGGAGGAATTATGTATTACGTGTGTGTGTGTGTGTGTATATATGTCTATTAGAAGTAATAACTCTAAACCATTCAAGCATCAAACAGCACTCCAGAATATGCAGAAACCACCCAAACTTTTGAACTCTTGTACAGACAACAGACACTACATAGTTTAATTAGTACTGTGACTAGCCTCATTGTTTTCACCAAGGTTGGAATATGTAATTATGAAATATACTGTGAGTTCCTAGACTGAAAAATGAAATTGCCTCCAGTGTTGGTGATGGTGGTGGTGTTACTAGTCCAAATGGCCTCTCAAGTCAATTTAGATGTGGACTCCTAAGTCTCTCCTTACAATAAAGCCCACTAAAGAAAAAGGTTTGGCCTTTATGGACACTGATATGAATTTTAGATTAATTGTTTGAATGTAAATTTGACGTGGGCTTCTGGGTCCCAGTTTTGATTGGTGTTGGAAGCTTGCCTTGGTTATATCAATTCAGTCGACCTGGCTAAATGAAGGATTTTACTGTTCCTATGGTAGGGGGAAAATAATTGTCTACTGCCAACTAACAATGCAAAGAATAAAATATATAAGAAATGCATATATGCACAAGTGGGTAATTCCTTTCTTATGGGATTTTGCAATAAAAAAAATGTGATTATCCTAAACTCAGCACGTAATAAATTGGTTGTTACAATCTGTCTTCTATAATTTTCAGTACTTGTTAAACTGTTCTCACTTTCACCCTTTGATTTTATTAGTTTTTCATAAATTTCAAGTTACTTTGCATGTTTCTAGCTCCCCAAACATTTATCCAGTCATACAAGCGACAGAGAATTGTTTACAAAAATATTTTGATAATATCAAACTAGAGTTGTTTGCTTGTTTCTTAAAGAATTACTGTCTCTGACTTTACACTATGCTTCACCATGATCTAAAATAGAAAGAAGGTGCCATAAAACATGTAAGCCCATAAAAAAGGTCCCATTTCAACTAGAAGGAACCTGCATGTGCCAAACCTTCAAGTAGAATGTCATGTGCTAGTACTCTCAACTTATCATTGCATCTGTTGATGGAAATTTCAAATCTGAGACTGTCGACTTCTCGAATATAAAGATCAGTTGCCATCCACCGGGATAAAAGAGAAACATCCCTTGTGACCTGATATGGAACAAATTGGTTACAATATTATTAATTTTAATCTAGGTTATAACATCTCATAAAATAACATTAAGCACATATTTCCTCGATTTGCATGATGTATTGTTTTCCTTCTGAACCTTCCGTTGGCGTTTTTGTTATACACAACAAAGAATAAACATAAGAAATATAATTCCTAATACGATCCAATACTCTATTCATCACCGACATGCACACTAACACATACATAGTGATCAAGGGTGACCATGTAAGTCGCTTCTCATTAAGGTAGACCACAGGATTGGCAATATCTGCCCATGAACTACGACTGGACTGGATATCATTCTGATTGAAGTTTATTCACTGTGAGAGTAAAGTATTCTCACAAGATAATATATGAGGTCGCCATAATATGTATCATTTTTATATCAGTGTGTGGACCATTTGTGAGTTTGGTTGGGGAAGGGAAGCATGGAAAAGCCTCTCTAAGATCCTACATTGAGGGGGGTATCACACCCTGCTCTATCACTCTCCAAAGCTTGCAAAAAACATGAATAGTGTAGACTGTAGAGAGGAGGAGAGAAAAAAGAAAAGAAAAGAAAACAACAGATAAATTTACATTTTCCTTTCTTCTCAACCTTAGTACCTTGGGAGTTTCTTATTTGGCTTTCCTCTTCCCTTGGTGCGTTCTAGGAATTACAAAGGTGCTGGAGTTATGGACCTTGATTTGAGATGCATCATACAGAGACCCCTCCAATCAAAATGATGGGGAAGAACATTGGAAAAAGACGAGGATCAACACGCTAAAGATATATAATATCTAAGCTTATGTTTAACCATTTAGAAATTTGAAAACATGTTTGATTGGATTAGCTGATAAAGGAATACATATAATGAGGATAGCATCTTCATTTTCATAAGGGCTCAAGTAAAAAAACTTCATAGAATCTTTTAAAGAAAAGAAATCAATTGAGAGCCTCACTTTTGCTGTCACATTAGGATTTCCATCTCTATCACCTCCCATCCAAGAGCCAAATCTGATAGGGGTGGAAGTCAATGGAAGTGGATGTCCAGTATGCTGAAAGACAGAACACAAATGGAATGGTATGAGAATGAGAAACATATGTAACAAGCTATGGACACCCCATTTATCAAAATCAATCAATACCAAAAAAGAGAATGAACAAGTACAACCTTTTTTAGAGCATTGCTGACACGACGTAAATAATGAGGTACAGCTTTCCAAAGGGACTGCTCGACAATGTGTAATCCTGAGAAGACCATATGTTCATTAATAAGATGGGGGCTGGGAAGATGTAAGGGTGGATTAGGGACGGCCCAAAGACCTTCCTGATCAGATCACAAAAAACTATGGATTTCATTGTCCGGAGATTATTCACTAAAAACAGGGTTGATCAATCCAACAGTCAGCAATAACAAAAACTTTGGATTAATAGATAATGTGAGGGAAAGTATAGGCCACAAGTGGTCCTTCCAGATGCTCTCAGGATAAAGCTGTATTGTGGAATAATAGATAACATGGATTTAAATAGGGTTGGGAATAGATTGTAGAAGACACAAAAGTCAACCCAAGGAGGTAAGGGTTCAAATATGATGATAACATTTGTGTATTTACACAAAGGCATATCATTGTTATATTTGAAAACAAGTCTTCACATATGTGCGTATACATTTATATAGGCCTGTTCTACTGTGAAACAATCGCAATTTGTGAAATTTTAAACTTTTAATAGAATCATACATAGGTTTCAGTTAGCTGAGTGCCCATTTGACTTGGGTGGTCAACATGAAGGGTTTGGATGAACAAGGTGAGTCCACATGGGAGTTCCCATATGCAAACAGATACCACTATAAATTCAGTTCCATGCACATATACATATGACTTGGCATGCATCCATAACAGACCTCTCACCATACGTGGGTGCAACCACATTCACTTCTCAAGGATATATGTCGTCCAGTTGTCCATAGGTGAGCATCTTTTACAGTGGACGCCCATGAGCACCTCTTATCTAGGTCCTTTAATGGTAAGCACCCAGTGGAGCTCCTCAAGATGTCCATAAGTGTGTGCAGGGGTTCACACTTCAATCAGATACACACCTCTTACAGTCAACCCCTAGTTCCCTCCACTGGGAGCCGAATTGGGTGCATGCCATTCATGGGGGAAATGGATGGAAAGGTCTCGTTGTGGGTTAGGATGGGAAAAACTCAGCCCTATCAATCGGATCATTAAACCCATGTTTTGAGGACTCAAAAGTTTGACAGCCTTAAACTATATAGTTCTCTTTTTTAATTTTTTTCCTATCGATTCACTCTTAACAACTGATAGAGTCAAACCATTGTCAATTTGAGGTGAGTGCCAATCACCTTATGACTAGATTAAACTGATACAGGTAAGCCCCTGCATCCACAGATCCACATAAATAGTGCATTGGAGTGTGTGGGCGTGCCCTCATGATCCAGGGAGCATCCCTTATGTTGAGCATTTGTGAACATCTTTCATTTAGACCCACCTATATAAATCCAACCCTCTCCCTCACCAGACCATCCTGTTAATTGGCACACATCCTAAATTTGCACTGATTCAACTGATCCACTGTTGGATAAAATCTCGGAAAAGAAAAAAAGGTTAAATAACTAAACATGAAACTATTAAACTATAAGGGGTTCAAACCATGCTCTGATGAATCTAATAGGGCTTCTTTTTTTTTTTATTATTATTATTATTATCATGCATTCAGGTACACACCTACAAAGGTGGCTCATCGCATTACTCATATATATGTAAATTGAATACTTTACCAGCTCTAGCTTCATCAACTGGTGTAGGCTTGTGACGCCTCAACTCATCTGTTTGCCACAATGAAGCTATCTCTCTTACCTACAAAATCCATCATAAACTGTTTGTACATCTTCATCAGTATAGAAATGAGGAAAACGTAAAATTTCAATGAAGACTAGTACCAGATCCTCAATCAACATCTCTCTATCTTCATGGGTAAGATCAGGTCGGTCATTATACTCCAAAAGATGCTGCAATAAAATTTCTGAGTTAAACAAGAAGTGACCCTTCCACTCAAGGATCAAGTCTGGACGAGACGAGTTATTAAAAACTTCAGGACAAATGAACTTCAACTAAAGACTTTACATATGTTCAGCACTTAAGAGACACATCTTGTCTCTTTCAAAGACAACTGGCCTAAAGGAGTCCTGTCCCCGTCTAGTATTAATCAGTGTGTCAAACAGCTCCAAATGGAATTTAATTGAAAATATCATGATATGTAAAAACTAGCATGTGAAATCAGAGAAGTCTGCGAACAGAGGTTGAAGTGGAAACTCCAGATATTTCTTGGACATAGCAATCATAAATTAAGAATAGTGTCTAACAGAGAAGAAGTATGTAAAATAAAAAAATAAAAATATTAACCCATCCTTGCATCAAATGAAGCGATGTAAATGACTAAGAGGGGATTAAAAGGACCTTTACAACGATACAACATGATGCAAGATTAAGGCTTAGAAGTCCTTTTCATCTAATTGACCAGGTTCAAGACGCCACACCTGAAGAAACACCTCTAATCATCTCACCTTGTCATTCTTTTCCTCAAAAGATGTACAAAGAATCCTACAATGGTTAAAAGAAACTAGTAAAGGAATGTTGTTTATGAGAAGGTAAACTGACCATGGAATTGAAATGGAAGATGATCTACTTTGGGTCTTATATATAATTGGCCATCTCATGCCATATATGTTCTGAAATCAAGCACAGAAGTAGAATATCGAACCAGCATCCATAATTGAGTTACAAGAAATTCAAAGATTTTTTCATTTTCACTCAGATTAGCTGTAATGTGCTGTGAAAGTATCAATTTGTGACATGTAATCTACTGTTTCATGTTAGGCAAGACACTTTGAAATTTACCATTGCATTTTGAGGTAAAGGTGTCAACTAGAGAAATCAGACAAGTTTTTATGAATAAGCACAAAATAATAAACAGAAGCACATATGAGAAAGACAAGCTTATATTGTTTTATTTTATTTTCTTTCCTTCCAGCAGAATTCTAGTGTGAAATGTCGAAACATCTTACAGCAATTCTGATATGCTTATATTGCAGGGTTCGCCTGTTTATTTGTGTAGGATGTGCAGTTAGAACAATTTCAACCTCCTGAAACAAGGAACAAAAAGCACAGTGAAAAACATTAACAACAAGAGCATATCCCTAACTCATATAAACAAATCCAAGAAATCGGGCAAAACAACAACCTGCTTACAAACAGAGTTGTACAGTTGCTCTGGAGGAACTCCACTCTGTATCAACTTGTTGAAAATGTCATCACAAGATTTTGATAAAAAGGGCACGTTGTGCCCCTTACGAACACTGCATGTAGAGACAAATGCATTTGGAAAAAACCAGGTAGTTATCAAGTTCTCATAAATGCGGGCCTTAATGTCATCTAAAACATATATATGTGCATGAAGAAACAACCTAGTGTAGTGGATAAAAAGTAGACATCTACTATTACTTTCCATGACTAAAAAAATTATATTAGACATGCAGTACATCATCATAATTCAAGTACTAAAGAACAGAAATATAGTAACATTTAGTCAGTGCATATACAGAGGTAGATAGGAAACTCGGGTATGAAACAACAGAATAATGTTTCCAATTAATCAGCTCCACTCATTCAACTACATTATCAAGGGAATGCAAGATGATCTTCGAATGAAATGATCCAATGCATATTTGTCAATTCAGATTCATGTGGTTGGTGCTCTTCATCCTTTTAACAAGAACGGATTGTTGAATGCGACTTACAACAGGTAATGCATTTGAATTCAGAGTTATAAGCATATTTAAGAAGCAATGTCAGCACTAGCATTACAGCCGAAACTCAGCAGACGCGGCACTGGATCCTAATCCTTGCCCTGTACTGGAATTTAGAAAGCATTCAGTCTGAATTATCAAGAGATTAGATCAATTACTTGCAACATACCAGTGCACCATATAGAAGAACAAAATGATGCTCAATCTAGAGAAATGGCTCCTTTCTCCAAACTAGCAATGGGAAATGTGGGACCCACCTTCCACCATAATCTAACACTAATCTTGCCAGTGGACCATAAAAAAACCACGCCCTTCTACTTCCTCTATCGGAAGATCCAGAACATCTGGTTGGTTGCTGGCAAAACAACTCAATCAATGCCCATAATCCATTTTTGAAGAGGGAGAAATAGGTCAATCAGTACAATCTGATCATGACTATTTTCTGCCATTGCACAGGTATGATGGACACCATTGCATGAACAGTTAAGATCACAAAAAAAAAAAAATGTCGACCACACAAATAGTACATTTCCTCGTTCTATAAATACTATAAGACAGTTGAGAGTTATAGTTACTGACAAAAAAAAAAAAAAAAAAAAGACTTCTAAAATGATCCATGGACATAAGAATACATAATCTACCATCAATATGATACGTCGTTATCATTAAGTTACCAACGAAAAATCATAACCAAAACAAAACATGAGATATGCAATCCTACAAAAGAAAGGTATGTCCTATAATGAGTGGACTAACAATCTAATCAAATAAGACATATAACAAACTAATCTCATTAAACAAGCTAGAAAATCATAATACCTGTGGTGGGTCTCTGCTATACCCATAAGGTTGAGATAATGACTAAAGGCACGAGCCAAAGTGAAGGCTTCATCTAGGGACATCTTTGATATCTCCGATGCTAGCTGCTCCTCGAGCTGCTGGGCTGTTGTCTCAATTCCCGCCATACGCATATTACAAGCACTCTAAAATACCAATGAAATAATTAAGCATGAATCCATGACTACCCAGAAATGCAAAGCAGAAGAAAAACAGTAGAAAACAAAATTACAGAAAATGATCAGAAGTCACGTTTAAACAGAATTTTGAAAGTTCCTCTGTCATAAAAAAAAATGCAAAATTTTGTACGAGGGAGAGAAGGATTAAGGAAAAGGCCTTATGCAAGAAAAATCTCTTACTTACAGAGAAGATGGGTGTTTCTTATTCACCTCCGCATAGGATACTATTATCCTGAGATTTCAACTCACAACAAGATAATTGATGCATTGAGACTTTTCATACACCCATTATTTGATGCATGCAAGCTGAAACTTGGGTCAGGCCAAACCAGAGACTTCATGTACCAAAGTGAAACTTGGGTGGGACTTGTTGGGATTTGGGTTGTGCTTAGGTTTGGGTTTTACAAGATCATTAAGAGAAAAAGGAAGTGCCACAGTTGAAAAAGAGGATGAAAGATTAAAGAGAGGAAAGAAAGCCCATAAAAGGCAATGTAGTAGAAGGATTGAATACCTGTGCGAGGATTCTGTATCTTTCGATCCGATCCATGAATTGGCGTCCGATCTCTCTATGTAGGACGTCATTGAGTAGGCTTCCAAGAAACCTGCAGTCGTCTTCAAACGACTGCAGTGAGATCTCTTCTGCAATATCATCTGTTGTATCAGTCATTTTTACAAATCACACACACAACACAAAGCGAGAGAGAGAGAGAGAGAGAGAGAGAGAGAGAGAGAGAGAGAGAGAGAGAGAGAAACTGCATGGGAAGGGAAATGGCCGTTGATATAGGACGTAGGAGAGAGTGAGAAAAAAAAAATACAAGGCACGTGGATTCAGGGTGTGGGTCCCAGATAACTTTTACTGTGTCATAGGCCATGGAGGGATTGACATGTGGCATAGAATCGCTGAGTTAGTGGGCAGTTTGCCCTTCTTCTTGCGTATGGGTCGGAGAATGGTTGGATTGTGTAGAGCATTTTGTAGCAACAAAGGGTTTGTATGTACGTAGGTGATGGATTTTGCAATCAACTCCTCCTGACCGTCCATCCTGATAGGCCACCCCCACAAAATTTCATCCAACGGTATGTTCTGTGTCCCACTTTATGGTTCACGGAGCCCAGATCACCCTGAGAAAGATGGCCCAGATAATATATGGATGTGGGACCCATTACATTATTCCCTTAGTGGAGCATACAAGGGTTTAAAATCGTTTTCTGATTGAAACCAATGTCTGAACTACTGAGTTGACTCGGCTGAATAAGGTTGGTGACCCGGGAAATTCTTGTTGAACCCAAGTTGTCAGATGGGCTTTGGACGTCCTGGGACCCTTCTAGGGCCAAAGTAAGAGTGAGGCCTTCTTCTCCTAAGCTCAGTTTTCTATTCCTAATTCTATTGAATTTGATGATGCTAACTCTGCTGATGAGGACATCAATTCTATTTAATGCTTTTCTAACCTTATTATTTTTGAAGGCCTTTAAAGTTCAAACCCATCCCCCAAATCCGCTTACACTAAATTTTTAGTGAATCTCAGGTATATATAGATATACATATTTTTTCCATCCTTTCGTTTTTCATTTTGAGGGGAGGGTATCCTAGCTCTTTGGATCAGAATAATTTTATGCGCTAAGAGGAGCCAATTCAATCCCCGTAGCCCCACTATGTAGCCCATTTTCCATCCTTTTGTTAGTGATGACCAGAGGTGATCGAGCCCTGAGTATCACTTGCATGTGCATTGCATGGCCCACCAGATCCATCATCTTCAATGGTCCCCCTCTCAAATTTTTTTTCCCTAAATATAAACAATTAGGTGGGGCTGCTGCCTGCGGGCTTTATTTTGTCAGTATTCCCCAAAGTAGCAAGTACAAGTAAGTTAGAATCAGGAGCAAGGATTCAGGAGCTGACAAAAATAGTACTAGAAGAAGCATGGAAAGCATGAGCCCCACACATACAAAAGAAGATAAGAATCTCTCTCTCACATCAACACCACCAACCTTCAATGGCACCTCCCTCTCTCCCCTTTTCCAAAATGAACACAATCATGGCCATGACACCCTATGACTCTTCCTTCTCTTCCTCTCAGAGAAACCTCCATTGGACAAACCACACCCAACAAGAAGACCATATAGATGAGCTCTCTCTACCATTTGCTTTCAAGTACTCATCTTCCTTCTCTCTCGCTTCTGAGGGAGATGAGAAGAAAGAAGGAACTTTAGTAGCCCCTGCTTCATCTTCTTCTAAGAAGAAGCTAGTTGCCACGATGGCTGTCTTGAGACTTCGATCAGTCTTGGCAGCCATAGGCAAGACCCGATGGCATGTGCACTTGCCATCGGGTCCAGGCAGCCAAATGATTGGTATCCGAAGAGGGCAAAACCTGGTAAGTGGCACCTTATTCGGGTGCAAAGGAGGGCACATATACCTTGCCCTCCAAGGTGATCCGAAGGGGAACCCAGACCTATTGGTCGAGCTGGCCACCCCAACCAGTATGCTGGTTCGGGAGATGGCATCAGGTCTAGTCAGAATTGTGTTGCAATCCGACAGAAAAGGGGAGAAGAGAGGCCAAATGAGGCTGATGGATGAGCCATTTTGGACTACTTACTGCAATGGGAGGAGATGTGGGTTCGCCATGAAGCGCAAGTGTGGGCCTGCTGAGTGGAACGTCTTGAAGGCGATCGAGCCCATCTCAATGGGTGCCGGCATGCTACCTCGGAATGGAGCCCAAGGTGAGGTCAAATACATGCGGGCTAGGTTTGATAGGGTGGTTGGGTCCAGAGACTCTGAAGCCTTTTACATGATAAATCCAGAGCCTGGGCCTGGAGGTCCTCATGATCTTAGTATCTTCTTGGTTAGAATTTGAAAAAAAAAAAAAAAAAAATGTCTCTTTCTTGCAAATTAAGCTTTGTTCACTCTCATTGGCTTGTTTTTCCTCATTGTGGAGTTGGATTGTCAACTGCTGTAATTTTTTCAGTGAGTAATGTCTTCTATTTCTTTGTTTTTATTATTATTATTGCCAAGGCAGTAAGACAAAAACATGGTTCTTGGATAGATGATTGTGGGCATATGTTATCTGTGTTATATATATGTAGCTTTTCATCTTCTTTTCCTTTTCTATGGGAAACAGGAGCCATGGAAATGTCAATGTCTTTCTTCTTCAAATCAAATGGTCTAAAAGATAATAACAAATTAATTGCAGTGTCCTTTTCTCACTAATATGACAAGAACACCTTTGAAAGCATGTCTCCACGTGCCCCAAAATCTCTTTCTTGCTGCTGTGAAGGAAACAAGGCAGACAGATGTAGAGTATTTCTTCTTTGTTTATCCATTAAAATCTCTGCTGAATAAATTAATACAGGCCCTTTAAAATCAGAACCGTACAATTTAATGGTCACTTCTCAAGTAAGTCTGAAATGGTTATGGTTAGCTCAATGTATCGACTGTAAAAAAGCACTCATCTTTGGATGCTACTTGTTTCGATCGGTTTTTTATCTGAAAGTTTGTTGCAAGTACATCGATCTTATGACATTGAACTCCATATGGTTACGTTCAGTTGATATATGATTTATACACTACCAATATCAGCCAATTCAACGGCTGTCATGGACAGATTGGTCGCACATATACTAATCAAACGGACCTCCTTAAATTTTCCTGATTGATCAGAGTAACTAAGCCAACAATCTGGAATTTCAAAGTTCAAACTATCCATTGGGAGATGTTTTCTTTTTTGCTGTTGTTGCTGTTGTAGAAAGCTTTAGTCATAGATGGACCCTGCATCTAACCGTTGATTTATGAACCTAAAATCTTAAAACGGATTTCATGTAGGCGTTTTATCTTCCAAACAATCCAACGGTGGATATATATAATAGTTCCAACCAAGGTCAAATAGGGGATGGTGAATCTATACATCTTTAATGGCCCCAATTGGATGTACCAGGACAATTATCTCCACTTGTTTGTTGTTTCCTACGCGTTTTCTGCATTTCTAAATTTGGCCACAAGTGATATCTCTGTGAAGATTTTCTCTCTTTATTATGAGGTGTACCAAATCTTTTGTATTGAATATAAGATTGAAATAAACAATTTCATGTTTATCAAATGCATGCATCTCTACATGTATAGTGAAAAGCACTTGTATTAATGAATTATGTGTCAAAGGTCTTATACTAATTAAATCATATACAGCCAATTTCTCTCCTTTTCTTTATTTGTAATTCCTATATAAATGACTCAACTCAAATACTATACGCTGTCCCCAGCCTAGGACTCCATATAAGACGTTTGCAATCAATTATTAATGTGAATTTTTTTTTTCTGGGTTCTTTAATTTATAAGTCTCCTTCTATAGTAGATTTATTCCTAAGCAAGTAATGGTCCAACCAGATAAGCCCACTTAAAAAGCCAACAAGCTAGATCCTACCAAAGGAATGGCAAAACCATCCCTGAAAATTCGCGTATGTCCATGGATACCAATTCCGATCTTCTGGGCGATCTGGTTGGAACTATCAGGCCCACTTGAGGGGTTGTTGGAACAGTACCAAAAGATGGGTGAAGGTTTAGAAAACAGGCTGCACTTTCAAATTTAACAAATCAATCACGATCAAGATATGGGCAATGCAATATCAGCCTACCAAAAAAAAAAATCAAAGGATTGACCAATTTTCTTAAAATCTAATGGAAAATGTCATGAGTTTCACGTTGATTTGAATAAATGTACAACACTAATTGATCAATGTATGCATATAAAGTAAAATCAAAGACAGCGATATCGCCGCTCGCCACCCAGGAAAACAAGAAAAAGAAGGAACAAGCAGGGAAATTTTTTTTTGGGTAAGACCCTATAAAAATTGGCAAAAACTGGACCTCACCTTCCTCATCGAACAAACCCTTTTTTTTTTTTTTTTCACCCTTATGATCAGAGCCTAAGCAGCCCATCGTACTCACCCCAGGCCCCACAAGTACCCCACCCCAATGTAAAACCATAATTTTGCCCATAGGCAAGGAAACTCTCTAAACAGGTAGAGATCAATACCATCAGACCATTGTCCTTCAAATTAAAACAAAGTCTGCTTGGAAGGTATACAGTAGTGGACGGTAGGAACTTAAAGCTGTAACATTTCCAAATGAAAACCTTTGGATCCTGCGACCACAACACTCACCTCAACCACAACTATCATCTGTTTTTACACCATGGCAAAGAAAAAAAAAACACCTCTAACTAAGTACCCAAAGGGAGTTATCAAAGCCATTCCCATGAAGCACTCCATGCATAAAGGGATTTAATAAGATCTCATTAGGATCAAAACGTAACCCTGGCTTAGGCCAAACCCTATAATCCAACTGAATGGATATTTTCCCACAGCATCACCACTAAAATTTGGTGTTCATTCATTAAACAAGAGATTAATGCCCTCTAGTAAATAATGGAACAGCCATATACCACATGTGAAGAAAACCAATTAAGGGGGACACGCTAAAAAAAATACAACAGCAGCAAATCCTCCCAAGGATTCAAAAAGAAAACAAGTCATCCTACCTGAATGAGAGATTTCAGCCCTCACCTCCAACCGGCATGGCAATATCAGTTACATCACAGGCTCTTAGCAGCATAACCAAAATATGAAAAGGGAATATTGCCATCAGCAACCGGTCACCGATGTGCAGTATCTTTGGTGCTCTATCACGTCGTAAAGAAAGTCCACAGCTTCTTCCTTATTGACACGTCAACATCAGCATCAGCAGGGTCATCTTCCTCGTCCTCATCCTCGTGCCCATCGCCACCCTCTCCACTTTCACTACCATATCCATCTCCATCAAACTCGGACTCTTCTGGGCCATTCACTTCCTCCGCTCTGCACACCCTGCGATCACCCTGCTCAGGAAGCTCCTCAATCTTCTCGGCTGACCTCACACCCACCTCTTCATGCGAGTCTTCCAAAGGTCCCTCTCTTTCAATCTGTCAAATGTAAGACTTCAGTAACACTGATGATGACAAGGGGGAAAATGGCAATGTGGAGTAGCATTATCAATATTTATTGTGTAATAGTGCATGCATTACAAATCCCAAAGTGCTGCTTCCATAATAATATGAACAAAATGATTCAAGGATAATAATGTAATTTTCTTCGAGTAACACATATTTGTGGATATATTAGAAGTTAAAATAGCCGCTCACTGGACCAGATTTAATGGACCCCAGTGGCAACAGGCCTGGCATGTGCAGATTAAATGCAACAAGGCATTTTACTACTTAAGGCCATTCGGTAAAATAAGTCATATTCCATTTCTGTAAGTTAACTTCATGGTATAATAGAAATTAAGCCATTCAACTCAGTTAGCCATTAATTTCATTTTGTTTCTGTCATCACATACAGATACTTCAGCCAGAGGTTTCACACTGTTCTTGACAATTCCAATTGTATTTCTTACTATATCTAGTGTTTAGTTAAAGAAAACCTCGGATTCATTAAAAACGTGATCAATAACAGCAGGTGTGGAGAGGGGATCCTAGGTATGGAAATAAGCTCAAATTTTAGAAGGAAAAAAAAAAAAAACACCATACTGTCAAAGATTTCATAAAACAGACACATCCAACAAGATCCAAGACATCATCACCTTGAATCTCACAATTTCCCAAGATAAAAAATCTATTAACTATCTGTGCTGCACTGCCTGGTCGCTGGATATTTGCAGTTCACTTTCCTCGTTCTCTTCTTTACTCGGGCATATCCCTAGAGTCAGTTAGATCACTTAAGTTTTATAATTTTTTTATTATTGGTAGTAACCCTTGCAGATGCTTAAAAAAAAAAACCAACTCTTTCGATCCCATGGTAGTGAGGAAGAAATTTAAAAAAAATCTTAAAAAATAATTGTATGGGCATCGCAGATGGTTATATTGTAACTCTCATTATAGTTATATGGCAACCTCATAATTTTTGGCACTTAAGTTTCTTTGAGATTGATGGGTAAGGCTAAGAGACAATAACGATTCACTTCAAGCATCTAAGTGTCTAAAAGCAACAACCAAACAATGGCTACCAAAATAGCTAGCAAGTCGCGAAAAGAAAGGGATATTATACAACACTCGGCAATAGATGTGAACAGTAAGTAGTGTTTGACCATGCGTTTGTATAAACAAGCCACAATTTTGATGATTCAGATCATTGATCTGAAGGCCTGACATAGAATTAACATGATCGATAAGTCACAGCCAAGTGAGACTCTTAACAATGCAAGCAGCTAAAAGAAAGAATTTTATGGTCAATATTGTGGATTCTAATCTTCTCTAATATAGGGAAAACTAGGACGTGATCCATCCATGGTGGAAATGGCCTGATCAACTGTCTACCTCAGAACCATGGCTAGAAACAGAAGATACTACATATTCTAAGATCTATGGATTAAAAAAATCAGTTGGAGTGGGCATTGGCAGCTCTTGAAACCCTACGCATCTGTTGTGGCAAAATAGATCACGCATTGGAGCAAATTGTATTTGGGGTGGGAAAAAAACTTTTAAAAATTTCCAGAAATCCAGGTTATTAAAAAATGATAGGTTTTAATATTCAGTTTCATTAGCAACTATATATATATATATATATATATGCATGTAGCGGCCCCCACAATACCACAGAGCCATGTATCATTGTATGATTTTTAGATGATCAATCTTGATTTATCTGCTTACCTATCTGCATTCATTTTATTAATGCAAACATGTGAGTCTAGGTATATTGTCCAGCTTAAGGGCACGTTTGGAAATATACAAACGGTTCCCTGGCTTCAATCAAAGGGGTGAAGGCTCAAAAGTGAATATAAAACAAGCAACCATCAAATTTTACCACATGCTTTGATTTATTTCCATAGGGTAAAGAGTTGTGAACCATTTCTTCATGCAAATTGACCATTTCTAACCATGGCTCCATTTATCTCACCAAGAATGCCTCACCACCCTCCAATATTGGACCATTAAGACACTTTCAAACATGCCCTAAATGAGTTTATATACATATGTAATATAGAAACTATCCTATGCACACGTCATAATGGGGCCCACCTAATAACCCATCTGAATGGACAACCCCCCACCCCCCCCCCCCCCCCCCCCCCCCCCCCCCACACACACACACACCAAAAAAAAAAAAAACACCCACACGAAGGAAAAAAAAAGAAGAGGAAAGTAGCCCTAATATGTAGGGTCATAGACCCACAATTTAGGGCATATTTCCTCAATTCATGGGGACCCTATTACAGAGGTGAAATAAGTGCCATTTATGCACTTATTTTCACCAATATGAGCCAATGGTACTGTACACTCTCTTCGAGAGTGCATAAGCCCTCTGGGCAAGGGCTCACTCCCTCCAATCCCCCTTCTTTGTTTCTTTTCTCTCGCGCAGTCCACAACAAGGTCAGCAAGGTTTGCATTGGATAAGCATATGCATAACACTTGGGTTTTTGTTGAATTTGTAGCTTGAACTATGGAATCTGCACCAACATGCAGATGAGGTGACAGAACTTAGGCTAGGTAAATGGCAATAACCGCCGGGTATCAGATAGACCAATGAACATATTAAAGAGAGTGTGATTACCCTAACAGATTTCTGCGATGATAATTCCTCATGAACTTCCATGGAACCTTCCTTCTTCTGCAACACAGAAATGGTTTCGTCCTTCTCACAAGCAACTCCAGAAGGTGCATCAGTGACTTTGACATCGGAAGCCACTTTCTCCAGACTCCCATGACCTTTCTTAACTTTATTTTCCGGAAAGCCAGCTGATCTGGTATGATCTCTCTGTACTCCTGCAGTCTGAGCAGGCAAAGCTTGCACAGCAGCTAATGTGCCTGCACTGATAAACATTTAAATCAATGTTAGCTGACTGAGTAGTAGACAAGGAAAACAAAACTCGGACTCGGGACCCAACTCGCTCAGGGCCGAGTCCAAGTCAAGTCAGGCGAGGCGCATGGGACTAGGCTGAGTCGGACTGAGTCCCAATTTAAAATAAGAAATAGCTGGCCGAGTCCCATAGGACCTGACTCGTTTAGAGCTGAGTCCGAGTCGACTTGTAATCCATGGTAGTAGCACAAAAAAGATGCCCAGATGCATATGTAAATGGTGCACAAGATTTATAGTTAAACATTGAGAAAGGCACTAAATGGACACTTAAAAGTAGAAAAAAGGCGTGATCAGTTCACTATTCAAAAGATGGAGTCTATTGTTAGGCATTATCCTTTGGCATCTTTTTGCCCTATTTCACAATTAGTTGCAAATCTGAGTAATAAACTTAAGGGGGCCAGTCACGATCCTGAGCTGCAAAGCTTATTATGATCTATCTGTATTGTCAATGCTAAATGTAATGATGATTTATTATTTCTGAGTTTTTTTTTTTTTTCCTGATGCCCCAGGATGTGGGCTTTGGTTTTAATCAAGTAGGGTCAATCTTGACTCTATGATTGGTGTACTCTAGATTTTGCTTTGTTAATAAAACCCTAAACTTACCTTTCAAAAATAAATAAATAAAGCCACTGTTAAGCTTCAAAAAGTATCATGTAACATTAGGGGTTTTAGTTTTGAGCTCATGGCTCATGAAAAAAAAATTCTTTGAATGGTTGGCTCATGAAATTCCCTGGTTTTCAAAGACTCTCAAGGCGCATGCAAGATCCTGGCCATTCATCAGGTGCTCAAAAAAAAAAAATATATATATATATATATATATAAATGCTGACTATCCATTCATTTAAGATGCATATAAATGCTTATATGCATGTATCGCCAATCTAATGAGCGGCACTTCCTTTTTGGGCATGGGCACATTAACCTTGAGCACAGCAGATGAATGGCTCAGATATCACACAAGTGCCACACTGAGTTATGTGGGCTGCATCTGAGCACGCAGTTACACTTAGTAGTTATCTCTAGGAACTATACCATTGAAATTCTAAAATGTTGGGGTTCAGGAAATAATTTCCACCAATCCTGAGATGGAAGGAGCCAAACACAGCCTTTGACATTCTCTGTACTCCTACCAATTCTCTTATAGTACAAATACATTGGATGGGACCACCATTCCAGTATCCACACCAGTGTCCCCAATTTCAAGGGGGAAAAACAGACATCAAATCCATGTGTGTCCCAATGTTCATTTGGGGGATCGTAAATTATATTTTATTAGGTAAATACATGGAAAACAATATCAACTTGGAACTTACACAGTAGATCGTCTCAGGTTATAGCGCTTTTCCCCAGGAGTCTGCATTCCTGGAGCAACAGTCTGTCTCTTTTTCCGGCGCCCTCCAGTTGTGACACTATCTGAATGGGCTTCACTATCACCAACATCCTGCTCGCTTATTGTCATGTGAGAAGCATTAGTGTACGGTCGTTTCTTGCCAATATTCGTAGTATGGGAATCTCCTTGGCTCCCCTGATTGGTCTGTGCGGGATCTCGGGCTGCCGCATTAGGCTGTCCGTCCTTATTTGGTTCTGATGTCTCTCCAAGGAAAACCTTTGCATCTTCAATGACCTGCTTCACAGAAGGTGTAGATTTGAGCCTACTTTTCTTCGCAGGATTACGCCTGCTATACTTTCGCTTCAGAGGATCAGAAACTTCCACATTTTCAGGAGATGTAGATAAGACTTCAGAAACTCCTTGTACCTTCTCTATGTCACTTTGTTCATTAACAGATGGTGAAGGTTCACCTTCCATCTCTCTAGCACTGTAATCTGATTGGATTCTATGGATATCAAGTGATGGTTCCGCTTTATCTGATTGCAGTGATGCTTCTCTTGTAAGTCTGTCATCTTGCTCTTGAGCAGCAGGATGTCCAGCTTTTTTTCCAGGGGAGACGTTAAAGATCCTTGAAGTGCATTTTCGAAGCCATGACATCCGACCTCCAGAACCAGGAGAGATTTCAGAGGTGATCATTACAGAAGAAGCTGGTCCACTGACCATCCTCTCCCCCAAACACCCTTCAGCTACCATTGGCAGAAGATTGGCCCCTGTATCCTCAATTTCAGATAGCATGGGGAGATTGGAGAGCATCAATTCTCCACAATTCCTGCAACTCTTATGCTCCTCAACAGCAGTAAGGAAGCGTCCTTTCTCCTTGATGAAAGCTTCCCGCTGATTTTTCAGGTTCGTGCTAAGAATTTGAAGCTCACTTATATCAGCCTGTATCTCAAGTCGGTCTCGTTCGACATCTTGCCTACTCACAGAGATCTCTTGCTTTTCCCTTTCAATACGCTGCCTTTCCAGCCTCATTTCAACCATTTCCCTTTGAGCTTGTTCTCTTAGAAAATCAATATGCTTTAGTGATCTCTCTTTTTCCTCCTCAAATTCCTTCTCTTTTGCTTGTAGCCGTTTCTCCATATCCTCTTTCCTCCGCTGCATATCAGCCTCAAGCTCGTGTCTCTGAAGCTCAAACTTATGAAGCATATCGTCATAATCCTTCCGGGCCTTCTCAAGCATCTCCGATCGTTCATGCTGGATGGTGCTCTCGAAAGCACTTCTCTCCAGCCTCAGAGCTTCCTCCTCCCTCTGGATGGACTCTTTCTTTTCCAATGTTTCTCTTGTCAATATCTCATTTTCATCACGTTTCCATTTCTCCAACCTTTGCTTCTCCCCGTTAACCTGAATGAGCTCCTTCTCGATGGCAGCTCTTTTCTCATCAAGTGCATCCCACTCTCTCTCAAAATTGTCTCTTTCCTGCTTCAGATTCTCCTTGGCCTGCTCCAAAGATTCTCTCGCACAGTTATAGCTACTTATTTCCTCTTTCCATTTTGACTGCAACGCACTTAATTCACTCCTTTCTTCTTCAGTTACTTTAATCTTTTCCTGCTCTTTAGAAAGGCGTTGGTATTCTTCTTCAGCAGCAGTTCGTTCCTTCTCAAGATTGGCCTTGTGATCCAGCAGCGCCTGTTTCTCAGCCTCTACTTGCTTTTTCTCTGTCCCCAAAGCTTTTTCTTCTGCTTTGACTGACTTCTCCCTCTCCTTCAAAGCTTTCAGCTTTAATTCATAGTCCTTCTCTTTCTCCTTCAGTTTCTCCAACTTATTCTCAAGACTCTGCTCTCTTTTGGCAAACTTCATGTCCTGGTGGTTGATTTCTTCATTCTTTTGCTCTAATGCTACTAGTTTGCTTTTCAACTCCTCCTCAATAGACTTTCTCTTTTGGTCCATTTCCAATTCAAACTCATGCTTTTTTGAATCTAGAACAGCATTGTGTTCATCTACAAGCTTCTGGATCTCCATCTACAAGAATTATCGGTCAGGTTGATAAAAAGTATTGATTATCTTTAACGAAGTCACAAGTTTCAATATTCTTATAAAAATGTAGCATATTAAAATTGAAAAAACTAATATACACATTAAAGATTTCTGCTAAGACTAGATGCATATACATGCTTGACCACCAACATGCAATGTAGAGCTTTGTGTGTGATGCCATGCTAGGCAAAGACCGGTGCAGGCCCAGAACAATTAGGTACACAGGCCAAAACCCACACCAAACGCAAAAGGGCCCTATGTTGCTGGCCTGAATCAAGCCCAGGACCTCAAATTTAAAGAATGGGTTAGGTTGGGTTGGGTCAACCAAATGATCATATTCGAGCCTAAGCCTGAATAGGATTGATCTAAACGGCACATATTTTCATGTGGTACAATACTGCAGAGCCCACCGGATAACATATCAATCAAGATGCATTGGAATGTAAGGTCACCTGAGGACACGCCAATCAAAATGAAGGAGCCTGATCTGATAATAATAATCATCAACTAAGGGCACAAAGAATCTAATAGAAACTTAGGCTGACCAAATATAACAGCCAAGAACTTTTCTTTATTGATCAACAGTGAAGAACTATGTAAATGCATAAGTGATAAGACTAGATTGACTCAAGGTGGGTCCCATGAAGTATGAAGAAAAAAAGAGGGGCAGAAAAGGGGCATTTTGGAGAATTATCCCCTATGTATATATATATGTGTATACACATGTGTACACATGCATGTGTGTCTACACATGTGCATGTGTATACACGTGTGTGTGTGTGTATATATGGACTCCCTCTTAGCTAAGCGCCAGCACTCACAGTATGCTGAGTGCAAGGCCTTTTGGGGATGGGGACCGCAGGGCATATTTTAACCATCCAAAACGAGTGCACACTTGATACAACAGTCAAGTTCACTTGGATGGGTGCCAAACCCCAGGATCTGTGACTATTAGGGGTCCTTATTTCATGGTCCAGTCAGATCAATCAAAATGTGGGCCCCACTACGTGCTTTGGAGCACCAGCACCCAGCATACCATGAGCGCGGCGCTCGGCTGAGGGAGTCCCACATATGCATCTTCATTATCAACACAACTAAAAATGGATTGAAATCTGATGCGAGTAGTTAATAAATATACTGTTAAAATACAAGAACACAACACACAAGGTTTTCTCCTTGACAAGTGATAGCTGTGTCAGAGTCCAACATATTCAATAAAGGTCGTGCACACAAGAATTTGTGTACTTTTAAAAAGAAGCACCAACTGAGGGGCAATAGGTCAGAAGGTCAGGCAGGTTGATCGGCAAGGATAAGTATGGATTCGACCTAAAACCAACCCCAGGTTTGAAATGAAAACCTGATTCCCGAATTATCAGGACAGATTCATGTCAAATTGGTAAGATGGAGCGCAATGAGTCAGAACATGTTATTCATAATAAAAAAAATAAGAGATAGATAGATAGATAGATAGATAGATAGATAGATATATATATATATAGAGAGAGAGAGATGGGACGTGTTGGGTTGATGGGCATAGTTGCAAGTGTGGAACGTCAACCCAAACCCAGTATTAAGAGGTCAGTAACAAGTCAAGTCAGGATTTGCCACCCTTGTGTAAAGGACAGATAAACCCAAGCCTAAATTGTAGGAAACTGGGATCAATGAAAATCGAGAAATGAAACCGAATAAATGCAAATATGATTGGTGGGAACTCACTCTTTCTCTTGCATTAAGCTTTTCTTCTAATGTAAGTAGTTCCCGCCTTTTGATGTCTAGGCTCCTTTCCAGAACAGTGATTTCCTGCACTAAAATGACAAAGTTAAAATGATATCATGAATGGCTGATATAAAAATGATATCCTGAATGGCTGATACTCTAGCACAAACCAACAAGGAATTAAGCCCACCTTCTCTTTAATGGACAAGGCTGGTATTCTTATGCTTATATCAGCTTCTTTCTCTTTCAACTCTAAACCAGTTATCTCAATCTTCTTTTTTTCTTCCTCGAGATCCTTCTCTTTCTGATCCACAGCCCTTTCCTTCTCATTTGCCATATCTTCTCTCTGTTTGAGAAGCCTCTCATCCTCAAGAAGCCTATCTTGACCTTCCTGAAGATTCAATTTCCAATCTTGCAGATCTTCTCTTTGTTTAGCTAAAGCAGTTTCATATGCTTCTTGTCTGAATGTCATAGATTAGCATCACAATTGATGTTAAAAACATTAAGTTGCAATTAAGAAAGAGTTAGTTTATTATGCTCGATAATTCGTTCACCAGACAGCGAACAGAGGGGCCACTGTTTTGAAGATCCAAGCAATTCATTGATGGATCATATCCTGATATTAGATGATTGTACCGATCCTTTGCCTTACAAATGGACAAATAGAGACAATAGTCAACAATTAAACAGGAAGTTAGTATCTTTCAAGGTTTTTCTGTATCCCCATCTGCAATAGGGACCATAATAATCCAAAAGCTTGCTCCTAAAAATGCATGGTTGAACTTAGCATAAGGTACCACGTGATCCTAAACAACATAATCGAGTAAGAAATCAACAAAAGAGAAAGGAGCCAAGGAGTGCATGCCGTACCTGCAATGCACAACCCATTCATAGATGAGTCCACCAAGGATGTGCAAGCGTCAGGAAGAATTACTATCCAAATTGTGTGATTTAAGCATTAAATGCTGATTGTTTGTCAACTTTTTTTTAACAACCACTTCTTCCTCAAGCCCATGGGCCGGAACAGTTTGAACCACTGATATGGGGATATAGCCACATCCATGGTAGGTTGGCAGTTTATGCCTAATGACAGGTTCAGATCTCAAACATGTGCTGCTAGGTGTCTAGAACTCTGGATAGGATGTGCCAATTAGTTTAGCAATAAGATTAGATACTTCAGGATAAAGTGAAAACAAAGCAAGTACGTACTCTGCATGGAAGGACAGTTGTTCCCTACGAAGTACATTCTCGCGAGTTTCCAGCTCTTGTAGTCTCCGTTCGACCTCAAAACTTTTCCGACTTGCTTCTGCCATCTTAGCATCAGCAGCATGCAACTTCGCCTCCACCTCCAAAGATTTCTCTTCAATGTTGGTCACCAAAGCATGAGCATCAGCTAATTTCCTTTCTGAAGTGAAGTTCACATCTGCAGATTGTGTGTGTATCTCGTGCAATGCCTTTTCAAGCTGCAATAACCTACCCCACATTCAGTAAATGCATGTGTTGTTCATATCAGGAAATAAAAGAAAAGGTCATTGCAAGAGCTAGGGAAAATTGGCCAAGTCAACCCAGCCAGTCATAAAAGACAACAAATTCCTCAGGACTCAGAAAGGACTTTGTATCCTCAACAAGAAAACAACTTGTAAGTCTTTCTTATGTGGGCCATGTGCCAAAATGACATCAAAGAAGGCTCAGAAGTTAGAAGTCAGAAGATCAGAACAGGCCCAATTCACTGAAAGGGTCCATAACTTAAGTATTTAATTAGTCACTTGTTGATTAAGGGAGCACTATGGCCATGTCACATACCCAACCAATTGCAATCTCATATTCCAGGAAGTTTTGTCCTAAGTTCAATTAATCAGCATTCGAGTTTGCACCTTGCAGTTCAACAAATGTTTTCCTCTCTTCCTACCTTGAGTTATTAAAGTAAAACGCTCTTAGCCCTAAGTGAAGATTACTTGGCTTCTTCAATGTGTGAAGACTCCATTGGCTGGTGGCTTCAAGAAGTGTGTTAAAACTCCATTCCAATCCACCCTCCATTATTTTGGTATCAAGGCAAGTAAGTTCCATTGGGCTTCTTTGAGTGTTCTTGAATACGAAAGATATTCTAGTTAAATCCCTTTCATTTTCATTTAGTTCATCCATATAAAAAAAGAAAAAAAGAAAGTAAAAAGAGTTTCATTATCATATTTCTACATTCAGCTCTTGGTGCTGTTTTATTTATTGGTCAATTGCTCCTACTGCTATTATTGTGCCTAAACCATCATTGGATATTTGGATTCGACCCACATAGAACAAGGCAGCCACCCAAAACCCACCCCTACAACTTCTACTAATTGGCCTAAAACCAGCCCACTGCATTGTGTCAAAACAGTAGTCAACAACACCCAAAAAAGTCCCACACCTAACCAAATGCATCCAGGCAAACCCATACATATTTCCCCCCAAATTATGACAACCCTATCTAAAACCTAAATCAAGAGTCAATACAGACACTACCCTAAACCCAATCAAGAGTCAATACAGACACTACCCTAACCCCAAACCAGCAGTTCAACAGAGACTTCAATATTTTTTCTTCTTTCGAAACAAGCCTCAATCAATCCAACCATGGGATGGTGAATTTGTATAGCTAGCTAGCCTTTTGATCCAGAACCAGAAGGATTAAATCCATGATATACATTCAACACTAGGGCCTACACCTAAAACCCAATCCATTCAAATAACTGTTGTTCTTTAGATTTACTCGAGACCAAATTTTACTTTAAACAAGGTCTTGCTAAGTCCACTATGAGTGTGACTTAATTGAGTAGCTAACTGATATAATATGAATTGGGATTTGACTTGTGCATAAGCGCCATCATGTTTTCAAAATGGAAATAAGAAACAGATATCCAAATTTTCATACATCTGCAACGCATTGTTTCTCCGCTCCCAAGGCCTTCCTTAAGTTCTCCTCCCGATTCTCCACTTCCGTAATGGCGATCAGGTGTGCAGTCTGCTCGCGTTTAAGGATCTCCTCTGATTCAGCTAACACCTGCCTGAGTTCTTCATATTTGGAGCTCCATTCCTTCTTTTCAATCAACAGAAGGCCCATATTGTATTGGTATTCATAAAGCTGCTCAATGAAACAATCAATTAATATCAAAGTGAAATCTCAAACTAAAATAGAAGAACACTAATTACAATAGAGAATGCCCAACATACGAATGGCATGTCTATACTGAATGCCCAACATACGAATGGCATATCTATACTGAATGGTGGCTGTTCCAAATTAGCATATGAAAAAACCTTTTTCCCCTTCTCTTGATTGATGGGACAAATCATCACATGTTTGACAGGTCAATATGGAAAAAAGATAACTACCAGTTTAGTGTTTTTTTCCACCCCTTCTGGAAAACAAGAAGGGAAAAAATAGGATCTTTTTCTCTCACCTCGTTATTGAGCTTTGATAGCTTCTCAACAAGCGCCTCCCTATCTTTCTTCTCCAATGCCGCCTCATCCAACAGTCCTTCCTCCCGAAACCGCTGCCAGACCTCCATATTGCCCCCGTCGCCATCCCCGCCCTTCTCTCCTAAAGAAATCAAAGGCGGTGGCCCTTCGACCACCCCAACGACGCTCTTACCCTTCCGATTTGCTGAAACCAAGCCCACCCCGACGTTCCTCTGCCCTTCAGACCGAGGCGAAATCGACCAGCCCGGAAACCCTTTCCTCTGGGGAGTAAACATCATCAACTCCTCTGCAAAATCCCGTAATCCCAGATCCCGAATTTATGCAACATCAGAGAGAAAGAACCAGTCTTTCCCCCTTAATCTGAAACCCCAAGATCCTAGACGATGAGGGGATAAACTGAAAAGGTTTGTGAAACCCGGAAAACCCTAATTTCGAGAGTGTGGGAAGAATTGGAAGTTGGATCCCTAGAAAATAATGGGTTTTCGGGAATTGAGGGTAAGCCCAAGAAAAGTAAGTAAGAAAGAAAACCTAGATTAGGGTTTGGGACGAAGAGGAAAGAGAAGGAAAAACCCTAGAGAGAGAAGCGGGTGAAGAAAAGGCTCTGAAATCCGTAGGAGAAAGATACCCCAGAAATCCTGGCATGGACTTAGGGCACGTTTGGCAACCAGACATGAATCCTCTATCCAAAGGATTCCACCAAACCCTCGCCTTTTCGTGACCGCATGGATTCCTTTTGCGGATTTTTAAATTTGTTTGCAACTTTTGTGACGAACACGCCCTTTTTATTATCCTCGGCAAATATACGCGAACAGTGAAACACGTAGGAACTTCACCGTAGGGCCCACATTAATATAATTTAGGCCCAACCGTCCGATGGAAGGCACGAGGGAAGTGGCTGGATCATCGGACTATAGTTTTTACACCTAATTGTGTAATTCTTTCTTTTGAAAGCTGAATGTTGGTTGTAAAAAGAAATTAAAAAAGAACCCTCGATTCAAGCCTTAGGAGAAGCCTCATAATCTTATTGGGGCCTATTTGTGGATGTGTCATTTCAAAAATACATAATATGTGCATTTTCAATAAAAAAAAGTGTCTCTTAGGCTAAATATGTGACTTTTCAATAAAACTACTCTTGGGCTCATTTGTATTGACGTAACTCAATTCAAATGGATACTTTCTAACTCTATAAATTAAGATTATTTTTAAAGTTTTTATATAGTATTCAAAATGAACATAAATGCATATGAATCTTTTATTTTGTATATGCTGACGTTGATTAAGCGATGACAGATTTGATTTTCGTAATTTTTTTGTTGATTTGAATTTTTTAATTAGTTTGTTATAAATACATTTATATGAATGGAATATTAGTTTTAATATATTATTCAAGACTTAACCCATGCAATGCACAGGGGCTTCATGCTAGTACATGCTTAAAACACCACTGTGTGACCTACATTAAGATAATCCAAACTGTTCAAGATAAATTCCATTCTGTCCACTTATCTATTGTTGAGCTTCGGTTGAAAATGAACAAGTCCCTATGATTGAAAACAATGACATGAAATGTAAGGGACATGCTACAAGCACATAATATTTTTCTTTTCCCATACATACATTAAAAAAAAATTCCCCTTGTGAAATTATCTTTTTGTCTACCATTTTCCTTTCTCTCTCCCCACTTCCCCTTTCACCAATAGCTCCGACCAAGATCGGTGTTAGCCAATCCCTCTCCTCCCCTTCTCCCTCCCTCCCTCCCTCCCTCCCTCCCTATTGTTTCCTCTCTCTCTCTCCGTGCCTCTCCCTCCCCCTCTCCATTTTTTATCTCTTCATCCCCCGCCCCAGTTTCCCTTTCACCTTCGGCTTTACCTGGACCAGCGAGCATTGGCTGATCCCTCTCCTCCCCTTCTCTCTCTCTTTCTCCCCTGTTGTTCTCTCCCTCTCCCACTCCCTCCCCCACTATTTTCTATCTTCCCTCCCCCTCTCCCTCCCCCAATGTTTTCTCTCCCCCTTCTCCTGTCTCTCTGTCTCTCCCTCTCGTTCTTTCTCTCCTTTCTCCTTGTCTCTCCCTCTCCCTTAGGGTTTGTTTGGGAAGGGGGAAGGGGGGGGGGGGGAAATGGGGGGGAGGAAAAAAAGGGGGGAAAGTGCTTTTGGGGGGTGTTTGGGAAGGGGGGAGGGAAAATGGGGGGGAGGAAAATGGAGGGAAAAAAACACCTTTTTGCCTAAAAAATTCCCCCCCCAAAACAAGGGGGAAAATGAGGGGAAAGTGAGGAGAGAGGGAAGAAATGACTAAAATGCCCTTTTACTTTATTTAAATTTTTTTCAAGAGCAAGGGTAAAATAGTCTTTTTTTCTGTACCTCACTAAAAATAAAATTATACTTTTTCACTTTCATTCCCCTTACTTTTTTACTTCCCAAACAAGAGGAGGGAAAATTAATTTTTCCTCCCCTCCCCTCCCCTCCTCCCTTCCCAAACGGACCCTTAATTTCCCTGGCCACGTGTAGATCAAGCAATGGGCAGTGAGAAAAAGTGGAGAGGGGGAGGGAGAGGGAGGAGGGGTGAGAAGAGAGGGACCGCCGGCGTCGGTCCGGGCCGGAGCCGGAGGAGAAGGGAAGGGAAGGTGGGGAGGAAGAAAAGGACGCGGTGGATAAAAAGGTATTTTTAATTTTTAATTTTTTAAATGTGTGTGGGAGGAGATAAAAATTACGTGAGAATAAAATGTCCCAAAATGTAATCCAACACTACATCAGTAGTACTGTAGTAATGCGCCAACATAGGATCACTGCCGATCTTACCACCACTGCTGGTAAAAGCCAATATCAAAGTGACAAACTGACCCAATAGAAAACCCACATGCTCACTTCCGCTACATTAAACGAACAAACCCACCTACATCATTAATTACATTACCAGAGATTTATCCACCCCTTCTTTGTACAATTCACACATTAAAAAAAAGAAGAAAAAAGGTCATGATTAGTTTATAAAACAGGTATTTCACCCAACGGTTAGAATCTATCTAATCAAAAAATGATTACAACACATGTAGATCAATGGGCCCAAGTCAACCAATTATCAAATTCAATTTAGTCAGAGGTGGGCCCACGAAGCAGTGGGAGGCCCACTTCCAAAAGGCAAAACTTCCCCCACATCAGGAATGTGACAATGGGGCCCACATTTTTAAGGCACGCGATCTCTTCTATCTTCTATCCTGAAACCTGAGACAGGAACAAGAAAACTCCCCAAAACCGGAAAAAGTGCCCTAAAACCCAAATTCCAAAAGGGTCAAAGAGAAAGAGAACGAAAAATCAAACGAGTTGAAGGAGGAAGAAGAAGAAGAAGAAGTGGGATTTTGAAAAAGGTAGCCGTTAGGGTTTCTAGACGCCATGGCTGCAGAAGCAGAAGCACCTGGATCTGGGGGCGGTGCTGGGTCGGTCGATTCCTACATAGGTAGCTTGATTAGCCTTACATCCAAGGCCGAAATCCGATACGAAGGCATTCTCTTCAACATCAATACAAAAGAATCCAGCATCGGCTTGAAAAATGGTAACCCCTTTCTGGGTTTGTGTTTTTCAGAGGTTTTCTCACTTGGGGATTTACAGTTGTCTGGTTTTTTTTTTCTCTTTAATGGTGTTTGATATGGAACTTGTGTTATTGGATGATTGAATCTTGATTCTATTGGTTTTAGGTGTGTCTATTGGTACCCTGATATTTGATATTGGGCTTTGTGATGCATGGTTTATGCAAATACCTTTTAAGAATTCATAACCACAATGTTCAGCTTCTTGTAATTTTCAACTTTGTTTAGAACCACCATTGCACTTGACCACCTTCTTAGCTGAACTGCTTCATCCAACAAGGATCCATGCAGATTATATTTAAAGTTGAGACTAGGTTGTTCTTGTTCCTAGTTTTGCTGGATCCAAATTCCAGATACACTATTTTTCTTATCAAACCAATTTTGTAATATTTCTGGGTGTAGGATGTCACTATTCAGTGTAATCTATTATGGTTGTTGGGTTTGATTTATGTCTTCTCTCGTGGCAGTAAGATCATTTGGAAGTGAAGGAAGAAAAAAGGATGGCCCACAGATCTCTCCGAGCGACAAAGTTTATGAATATATACTTTTCCGTGGCAGTGATATTAAGGTATGGAAAAAGTGTATGTATGTAAATACGGGTAAATTAGCATGACCCTACTATGAAATAGATTAAACATTGAAATCTTAAGGCTTTATGTTTGACCTACGATGCTTTTTGCTGCGCCTTATCAACTGTAGATGTGGATCTTCCATTGATCTTTTGATGGTGTTTAATATCTGATGATCCCCCTTTTGGTTTATTAAATTTATCTAGAGTTTAAAAGAGGAAAAACCTGTGGAGCCTGATGACCTTAATTGTTTAAATAAAACCTTTTGATCGTCGGAACTATTTGCATAAAGGGCCTTTGCTACGCCTGTGCGGATTATGGTCTCCAAGACTTATTCTGTTGATTAAAACTGCCTTCTGAGTTTCCCTTCCCTCATTAAATGTGGACCATTTGCTATAGTTGTCCACTTTGCAAGGCATCCATTTGGGAGATATTTATCCTCACTATTTTCATAAATCTACCAGCCTAGCACTTTTCCGCCATTAAATTTTGTAGCTCACCAATCACATTGTTAGGGGATTCCATTTGGGAGATGTTTATCCTCACTTTTTTCATAAATCTACCGGCCTAGCACTTTTCCATTTCAGAGTACCCACATCCCAAGGGGTCAATTTTGTCCTTGTGCTAACTTTATTTATTTATTTATCCAAATCCACCCTTGAAGGTGCAGTGGAACCGTGGAAACCTGTACCTATTATCACAGCTACTATTTGCCTTTGCTGTGAATTGTTTATAGTGGATGCCTTAGCCACTTTGTTGTCACTTGTCACTATAACTCAACGCTGTTGCTTCACATCTCTATTGGAGGAGGCCCTAGCATTGTGATTAATTCTCAAAGTAGAATTCAAATTTAAATATTGGAGCCTTTTTCAAGCTTTTATTTTTTGTAGCTGATGGCCAATCTAAAGCGACCTTCCCTTTCTCAGGCACGAGCCTGACACATCGAGTTCTCAAATAAAAATTTATGTAAACAGAAGGCGGACTCAACTTTCAAATTGCCACCTGTGGAGAAAAAAAACATGATGGTTTTCTTGATTAACCGTCAGGCCGTTCTGGCTATTGTTACTTGAAGAAATGGACAGAAAACACAAAGCCTTCAATGCACATTTCTTTCTTAAATAAATTTGGAAAGTTTCAGTTTTGAAACTAATCCTTTGGTGTGCATTGCTTCGCGGTCTGTGTTTGTTCTACCATCCTAGGTTATAATATTTTGTGATATTTAAGTATAATGACATTCTAATGTCGTCATATTAATTTCCATAGAAAATTTCAATTCTGAAATCATTAGGTTCTGCAGAACATTATATGATGTTGCACAATTTGGGAGAAGGTGGAACCTTCAGTATTTGGTCTTCTGCCCACAATCACATGCAGCCTAATGTAGAATGTTGGGATATGAACTCTCTTCCTCTTAGTCAGTGATAAAAAAGGGTGGAAAAAAAGGAAAATTCTTCCTCCCTGTTTTTTCTACCGGCCTAACCTTAATATCAGACAGTAGCTTTTTCCTCACCTTCTCTGACCTGCTATCCTCTCTGAATGATACTACAGTGTTCATTTGGTTCATGGTGCTGTTATGCCTATAATTTCATTCTATCTTTCTTTTGCCTTTTTCCCTTTCAAGTTGGTGACTGAAATAGGCTCGCCTTTCCTTTCCTTTCCCATTTTTTTTTCTAATGGGTTTAGTAAGCTTGCAAGCAGGCATTGCACTTGCACATTAACTTCTATGTGATCCAAATTCTTTCTGAAGTGCATAATTATTTCTTTTCTATTTGCTAGACAACGTATGAAATTTGTTTTTGGTTGTTCTTTTATTTTCACCTACACATGGAAACTTATCCACCATACATATGGCATGCAGCACACCAGTCCAGATTCCAGGCAACTGAAATTGTTGGCACCATTATGAATTTGTTACCTTGGGCCACACTGGGCAGACAATCTCAACTATTCAACTGTTGGCTCTCAAATGGCAGAGGAAAAAAAAAAAAAAGATAGTGCTCTAAAATCAGCTAGAAAATCTGTTGGTTTGCATAATTCAATCAGGCTGACTTCTGGCTATGCTCTATAGTCACAAGGGGGGCCATGATTTAGTGGACAGTCTGGATTGAGCATGTATTTATGCCCTGTTTGTGGTGGATGAGTTACCACAAAGGTTATGTCTCATGGAAGATGTTATGCTACCTTAGCACATAAAATACAGTATACTATGCAGTATGCATAATTATAGGCTTGTACTCTCTGTGACTTTACTATTACTTAAACCATTACCAGTCTTGTTGTAGAGAGAGGCATGTCTGTCTACTGCTCTAAAGGGTTATTGTATTTTCAGATGATTAAACCTTGAATCATTCTCTTGCATGTGGTTGTAGGATTTGCAGGTCAAGTCTGCCCCACCTGTCCAGTCTACACCACCACCTATTTACAGTGATCCTGCTATTATACAGGTAAGACAGTAAGAAAATTATTGTTTATGTGCCACGCTTGAAATCCTTTTAACCATGGTTTAGAAGTTGTCTACTAGAAATCCTAGTGTTTGATGCATAATAGTTCTCTGAACCAGTGATGTATGGATCATCTGTCCAAAGGAAGGGCCGGTTTCGCAAGTCTTATTTGTTTGAAATAGAGCTGATTCAAATATCTATATTTGAAATTGAACTGTTCTAATTAGACTCACAACTAGATTGTTTGGCAAGTCTGATTCAATTAGAAAAAACAAATCTGTCATATTGTCATAGTCATATGGGCTAAGTTGTCATATAGTAAATTAGTATTGGCAAATTTGTTATAAAGTAAAAATAGTACAAACAAACTTGTCATATTATAAAAGTTAGAAGGCAAACTTTTAAGAAAATAAAAATGCAAAAAGTGTTTGCTTGCTTTAGACATTCGCATCTATTTGAAAAAGCTACCTTTTGTTTACTTTTTGAAAAAGAGGCAATTTTTTTAAAAGCTATTTGAATCAGACATTCACGTGAACTTTGCCAAATGGTCTAATGAAGTCAAAAGTCTATTGAATCAGTCTTTTTAAGTCAAATAAACCCAAAAAGTAATCTTGCCAAATGATCAAATTCTTCAAAAAAGTATTGAGCCTATACACATTTTAAAAGGAAAGAAAAGAAAGATCATTTTGTTCTTGTAGCTGTTTGATACTTTTTCCAATTCTGATATTGACATGCTCGTTTGCTTGCCCGTATTTGTCGTTGTTTCTAATTTTCTGTTGGTCATGCAGTCACACTATTCTCAGCCAGCATCATCATCCACAAGCATACCTTCTGTTGGAAGTGTGACTATGGCAGCTCATAGCTCTCATACAGTACAGCCAGGGCTTCCAAGATCAACACTTCAAGGTGGTCTACCGCTGCACCAAACTGGAGGTAGTGTGGGGGCGTGGGGCTCTTCACCTGCTCACCCTAGTGCAAATGGCTCTGGGCTTGCTTTGCCAATGTACTGGCAAGGGTTTTATGGACCATCAGGTGGGCTTCCTCATGTTCAACAGCAACATTTGTTTCAGCCACCACCTGGTTTGCCGATTCCTCATTCCATGCAGCAACAGATGCAATATCCTGTAATGAGCTCATCACCACCAACTGGGCCTCCATATCTGCCTGAAGTTTCTTTTCCTTTATTGCCACCTGTTGGTACCAGTAGTAGTCAGGGCCTAACATTGTCTACTCTGCCTCCAACTCTAGCTTCCATCGAGGCTGCACCATTGCCTCCTGAAATGTCATCAAGTCTGATGCCAAACAAGGCTCCCACCAGCTCTTTTCCAGTGACCACACCAAGTTGGAACTTGCCTTTGGCGTCTTTACCATCTACCTTGAACACAAGTGCCGATCAACAACGGGGCTCTAGCAAGCAGTTAACAGTTCCTGGTTTGACCTTGCCTTACCAATCTGCATTGCAATCTGTATCTGTGCTTGGTGGGCCATCTACTTCAAGTCAAGCTGAAACATCGGTACCTTCTTTGGTGACACCGCATCAACTGATACAGCCTGGGCCCACCACAGTTTCTTCAGTGCAGCCATTACAAACAGGGAAAGACATAGAGGCAGTGCAGCCGCCTTTGACTGTACTATCAGCATCAGCTCCAGCTGGACCTGAAACTAAGGCACCATTACTACCATTGCCCACTCTATCAGATCAGAAGGTATGGTCAATGGTGTTGTCTTATTGTACTTCCACTATACAGATAGATAGAATTGCACAATTGTGTGTGGGGGAGGGCGGGAGGGGTCAGTCAATATGTGGTCTCAGGGAGGGTTGGGGGGGCGGGGGGGGGTGCAGTGGGGGTGGGGTGGAAAGTCTTAGAATGGAGCGGTGGTGGCCAAATTTCGTCACTATTGCATAAATCTAACCCTTGATTTAATAAGAGCATCACAGTGGGTGTTAGTTCGATGAGTGTCAATTTGGGATGAGCACTGATTCATGTGGAGTGAGTTGAAATGATGATAGGGGGCGCCTGCAAGAGAGATGCTAACTTTCTAATTCATGATCCAATCTTGTCACGAAAACCAATAAAATTGTCCAGAGAGACATTTGTCTCCTTTGTCACCCATAATGAATCTAACCTGCTCGCTCTCCTACCCCCCATTCCCCAGAAACACATCAAAAAAAAGAAAGAAAAAAAGAAAAGAAAGAGAGAAACCAAACTATTACCATCATCTCCACACAGAGTCCTTCCATTGCTTGATGCAGACCAGGTCCATGGCCAAATCCATTTAAGTGGTGCCAAGGCCCATTGGGCCAAGCACTGTCCCACCAAGCCCATTTGGCCCAGGATCGGCCCCACATGGGGCTCACATGTACACTATGAGGCCCAGGCTTCCCGGTGTGCACTGCAGCCTCCTTAGTGAATATTGGTACCACTTATTAGTTCATTAATTAGTTCTTTCTGTTTTCTTGTTCTTTTTATTTTATTATTTATTTATTATTATTATTTTTTAAGTCCTAGTCCAGATTCAATGTATTATATGCTTTAAAAAGTTACTGTTTTAACTTTTACTAGGATTAGGAATTAGAATCACGTCTTAGGACAATTGCCATGTTTTGTACATCCAATAGGCCTACTTGAAGAGGCCGTAACGTGTATTTTCTAATTATATTTTATTAGAAAGGAAATTTTTTCTCAGTAATGATAGATTTTGAAATTATAGAAGTAAAAGCAAAAGATACCTATAATAGAATAGAAAATAGGTGTCTATCGTTACTGACATATGCCTAAAACTTAAAGACTAAGGGCACATTTGTATAATGTCCGCGGAAGATCCTTTTTAGGAGAAATTTATTTTAAGTTCTTGTTGGGCCCACCATTAGATTCATTCTTGTAAAACATGATTAAAATACATAAAATGGAGCAAAAATAGTTAAAATATAAATACAATAGAAATTAAAATATAAGTACTATAGAAAATAGAAAAAATAAAATAGAGGAAATAAATCTAAAGCCAACTCAGTAAATCTAAGGCCAACCCAACGAGTCAAAAAACACTTTCAGACTAAAATCATGTCATAGGTCTTGATCAGTTTTTACTTTTTATTAGTAATCTCAATCATTGGATTCCTTATTTATCATAACATACTTGTATAGAAACGACCCTAAATATATATCAATAGGGTCTCATATAAGAAAATATGCAAATGATATTGTGCATAGTTCCTTGTAGCAGCTGTGACATGAATTGGATGGTTCATCTCCCATGTTTTTGAGGCCCAACTATTTTTTAGCTTGTTTTTAATATTTTTTTTATATAAAAATTTTATGTGGTGCAGTGGGTAGACTAGCTTTTCAAAAGCTTTAAACCTAAGAGGTTATGGTTCAAATCTTTACAATGCATATATTTTAGCTTTTTATCAGTGCAAGTTTGGGTTTAGCTTGACCCATACCAAATCCGATCTCCTGTTATCCTTGGTTAACATTGGGCTCCAAGGTCAGTCAAAATCAGTTGGGCTCCAAGGTCAGTCAAAATCAGTGGCGGACCTAGGATTTGGGGGGGGCGGGGGGGGGCGCTTAAGATAGTCACTTAAAAAGTCAATTGCTATTTTGTTGGTATTTCTTAACATTAACTTTTGCAAAAGAGAAAATGTCTTGCATTTACAAAATATCGAATTACATGATTAACTAACATTCTATCATCAAAAGTCATGATCACCTAATTACAAAAGATTTTCTTTAGCAAAAAAAAAAAAAAACAAAAAAACCAACAAACAAAGCTTTTACAATTGCCCTCGACGATTCTATATGTTTTGAAACCTTTGCATGATTGTCTCATCGTCAATGTTATTAAATATATTTTTTTCAATATAGACAAGCAAACAATCATTCATCCACTCATCTTCCATTCGATTGCGCAGCCAATTCTTCACAATTTTTCATAGCAGAAAATACCCTTTCAACAGTAGCGGTGGCAATTGGCAAGGTTAACGCCAATTTCAAAAGCAAATAAACCAAAGGATATACAATGTCCTTTTTTGTTTCAGTCATCTTCTGTGCAAGCCCGCTCATTCCTTTCACTTCCAAGAACTTTCTATTTGTGCGCATATCAATAATATAAGTATCCAGCTAATCATCAAGTATCAACCGATCTGAATCTGAAAAATTATCTGGATAAAATTGAGAAAGGCGGATCAATTTCTCCTTCTTGAAAGCAGAGAATGAATTATTTGGATCCAAGCATGCCACACAAAGAAGCAACTCAGTGTTCACTTCATCGAAGCGGGAGTTAAGCTCTTGAAGCTGCAGGTCAATAACAGTGTAGAATATGTCAAAACGGTAATAATGTAGATTTTTCAATTCGCCTTTACGCCGCGATCTCTGTCGCTCAACAAACAAATCATCCATATTGAGAATGCTAATTTCATATTTGTTACAAAATGAATAAACTTGAGAGAATTTCACCCATCATCTCTCATCATTTGAAACTGCTGCTTCGCTATTTTTACCAATTCCATGGCATTGACAATATCTTGATCTTTTCGCTGCAATGCCTTTGATAATTCACTCGTAATCGCCAATATATTTTTCATCATATTTATTTTAAATGCAAAATCAAAAGACTCCAATTGAGTTAGCAAGTAACCCGCACAACCCCTTTGTTCACTTGAATAATCTTTTAAAAGAATTCTAAGTGCGTCAACCATAGAGGAGAACATATGAATTAAGTTAAGCAATGAGCCATAATGCGAACCCCAACGTGTATCTCCTGGTCGTTTGAGTCTAGTCTCTTGATTCAAGCCTTGTCTACTTTCAAGTTCACCATTATCGAGTGTATCAACAACTTTTGCAGTCTGTATATTTTGGAGCATGTCATGGCGTTTGCAAGAGGATCCAATGCAATTCAAAAAATTAGAAATCAACTCAAAGAATATGCCGATTGGTTCATGTATCTTAGCAACCGCAACGAGTGTCAATTGAAGTTGATGTGCGAAGCAATGGACGTAGAATGCGGCGGGATTCTCATTTTGAATGAGCTTTTTGAGGCCGTTAAGCTTTCCCTGCATATTACTAGCCCCATCATAACCTTGCCCTTGCAAACTTGTTATGCTCAGTCCATGCTTGGAAAATATTGCTTCAATGGCCACCTTAAGTGATTGAGCAGTAGTGTTTGTGACATGTTCTATGGCTAAAAAACGCTCAATCACGCATCCGCGCTTATCCACATAGTGTAAAACGACAGCCATTTGCTCTTTCATAGAGATATCACGTGATTCATCCACCAAAAGTGCAAATGGTGCATCTCCAAGCTCGTAAATGATAGCTTGAGCAGTTCCTATGGCAGCTGCATTCACAATGTCTTTTTGAATTTTAGGCGATGTCAATTTCAAGTTTTCGGGGGCATTTTCCAATACAACTCCTTTAATAGTCTTATTATTATCAACAAGAAATTTCAAACACTCAAGAAAGTTACCCATGTTATTTGAATCCTCAGATTCATCATGACCACGAAAAGGTAACCCTTGGCGTAAAAGAAAGTGAATGGAACTAAGCGTTGCCTTCAAGCGGATTCGATACTCTCTTCGAGCTTGATCCGATTGCTTTTCAATAACTGTCTCAATGTGTTGCTTCTGATTTAACAAATTCTAACACTTCTCGTATGCTTGATTATGAGCACTATTAAGCCCTCCCACATGATCTGCAAATATTTCTTTTTTCTTCCAATTCTTGTATCCTTCAGTTACAAAAGCATCGCTTCGTGCTTGACCTCCAAAAAGGTAACAACATAGGCAAAACACTGCATCTTTTTCTATGCTGTACTCCATCCAACTTCCATAATCCTTAAATCAAGTAGCATTAAACCGCCTCTTCTGCTGTCCAAACTGCATGTAAGGGAATTTATGGTCATGAGGCTGACAAGGGCCCTTTTGTAGATACATTCTTCTTATTTCATCCCGGTCCATAGGATGATAACTTGAGATTGGGCAACGTAATCCAGGGTATGCGGGAAGATTTTCAAAATCAACTGCTATACGACTTTTCTTCAAGGTTGATGGTGCTTGATCATTTTTACCACTCTCTAGAGTTGAAGGCGCTAGATCATCAGCTGATTTTCTTTTGAAATAATTTTCCATATCTAGTTCAAATTGATGAAGAGCATAACCAATCAAGACCTTGGTTAAAGCAATATGCAAACAAGTCAATTGCGTCCTATTTCTAGATGATGAAATTTGTCGATCTCACCAAGTGGACCGAAACAAACTCTTTTATCTAACTTTTAAGAGTTTTAATCCAATTGCTTTTCATTAGATTTGGAAATGTCGTACTTTCAATAAATCAAAACCAATATTCTCACTCAAAACAACCTCAAACAAATCATAATTAAAATAAATAAACCATTATTTTGTATAAAATCTAATAAAGAGGCTCGCAAATTTAAGAAAGGACACTAAGTTAATATAGCAATTAGCACACACCTCAACCAAACATTTAACTTATTTTCTTCCAATCTAAACTAATGTCATACAACTACAAGAATTTGAAAGGAAAATAAGCATGCTCCTCAACCAGATATGAATCTATGAAAGGAAGGTCTCCAAGATTATCTTGTCAGTTGCCAAGCCTATTGGAGAAGGAAAATAATAGCGGAAAACAACCCACCTGAGAAACATGTGATTGAAAGCCATTTAAACAAAGAACAGCCATAATCAATAAATCATTAAGATAAATTGAAAAGTTGTTATTGTGAACTATCTTGGTCTTTATTACTGAGAACTTGGGCAATGAGGTTGTTAACATATAATCACCATTTGTGAACAGTGAACTGAACATCATAATCACCATTTAAAGCCTACATGAGGTTTGTTAACATATGGAATAATGGAAAAGTTAGGGCAACTGTTCAAGAACAATAATAAAAATATAAAACTAGAAGTTGGAAAAGGTGACACCCTTTTGTCCTTGTACCATGTACTGAGTCTACTGACCACCACAGGCAGCATGCCAGCATCACTCGGTTCACTCTGTCTCCACTAGTTTGGACTTTGGAGAGTAACAATGGCATGCCTGTTTGGATCAAGGATACAAAACATCTAATTCCAGATTCCACTAGCCCTAGAGAATGTCCCTTGCATTGGCATTGGGATTGGGTATGTGGGTATCTAACAATAACATGCTCCAAGGAAAAACAAACATTGTTTATTTGTTTTCCAAGAGAACAAACATGGTTTCATTGTCTTCTTTTACCAAAGGAAAAACAAACATTGTTTATTTGTTTTCCAAGAGAACAAACATGGTTTCATTGTCTTCTTACCAAATGAGAGAGAGAGAGAGAGAGAGAGAGAGAGAGAGAGCACCTGCCCTGCCGCCTGCCGGAGTGAGGGATGGCGTTGTGCCGATGCTGGTAGCCAATAGCCTGAGATGGGGATTTTTGAGATGGGGAGGGAAAGAGATGAGAAACAGAGAAAGGGGTTTACTGTTTTTAGGTTAAAGTGGAAAGGGAATTAAAGGAATCGTGGGGACTTGGGCTATTTTTAACTGGGGGCTGGGCTTAAGTGCCCTTAGGGCCCATATGGGTTTTTTTCCAATTTGAAGCCCCCAGCCCAGTGCATGTAGGTCCGCCACTGGTCAAAATTGTTTGGGCTTCACTTATCAAAATGAAAAAAATGGTCAAAACCAAAAATGTCAGGTCAAGATAAAAAATTGGGGCGGTCAAAACCATTGGCTTTTATATATAATAATTGGGAAAAGAAGTAGAGCATTTTCCTTATGGTTGTGGATATGTGTTGTCTTGGATCTTTGGTGCGGACTGTGAATTGCCAAATCTTCTTCAAGCTTAGGCTTGTGACTCGATTATTAGATCAAATCCATAGCTTCCTGGTCTGCATTACTCTTTTCCCCTCATGATTGGCATTCATCTGGACGGACTCCATAGGTTGGTATCTCATTCACAGTAATTTTCAAATGAGAACTGGTTTCAAATTGAAATTGAGAACCATTGTAGGGCCCGCATGGATGCTTCCCAATCACTGGGCAAGGTGGGATTGGAAGGTCTTATTGGTATGAATTATGCTTGGGGCACAAAGTCATCATGATATGCTGGTTCTAACCATCCATTTACCCCTAAAGCCTAAGAATTTTATATCCACTTATAGAACCATGAAAATTTGTTGCCCTTAAATTGATATATTGGATAATCATTCTTTTCTAAACCACCCTTAATCCACATTGAGACCTTCAATTCCGCTCTACCCTTGTGATTGGCATGCATCTAGAAGGGCCTGCTAAATGGTTCTCAAGTTTGAAACTTTGAAGCCGGTTCTCATGTGTGTGTGTGCCTGCTAAATGGTTCTCAAGTTTGAAACTTTGAAGCCGGTTCTTGTGTGTGCGCGCGCACGACTACGAGTCATCCGCTTATAGAGACTTGTTATTTTAGTTGTAATGCTCGTTTGTTTTCATCATTTTGGGGCTGTTTAATTTGCTGTTGAAGTGTGGGCCAATAATTGTTAATAAGTGTAAGGCTCTGTTTACAAGGATTTGGTTGGGCCGAGATGATGATTTCCAGTTCAACAGAGTGTGGAGACACATATGAAGTAGAGGCTTAGTTGAGAGCATTGTTCTGTTTTGGAGATCTTGTGGAAGGAGCCTGCTTTCTTGTGGGCTTCAAAAAAGGATCCAAACTTTGTAGGTTTGACCATTTAAGTTCATTTTTCATGGAATTGGATGCTAATTCTTGCTTCACTTTGCATTCGTGAACATCTAGCAAATGAAAATTAATGTGCCTTAATTATGTATTAGAAACTCTCAATCTTTTTCTGATACCCTCTCATGTTGTATTCTTCCTTTTTCAATAAAATCTCCCAGTTACTAGAAGGAAAGATTCTTAACTACTACACTTCTACATATAAAACTAGCTGCCTTTGCTTTTACATTTAATCTTTTGGGTCTTTCTTTTTTCCCCTTTTCTTGTCTGCTTCCTAATTGAAAATGTTAAGAGCATGTATGGGTGCTTTGCTTTTTTACAACAATCAACACATTCGCACAGTTTTCCTGGATGGATTAATATAATTTGTTGTTCTACACATTTCTGTTCTTTACTGGATGCACATACATACGTACATACATCCGTATGTATGTACGTGCATACACACATATAGTGAGGGTTGTAACAGATGCATCTTTTTTCCTTTTCCAGCTTAATGGAACTGGTTTACTGACACATCATAGCAATGGAGTGCGCGAAAGAGGGAGAGGAAACGAGGTAATTGTAGGTACCAAATTTTGAGTCCTGGTTGTCCACATTTTGAAATGTAAAGGTTCTGGCACAATTAATGGGGCTGCCTTAAATCCAAACTGTTCAAAAATTATACCCTCTGTATAAATTATCACTGGGCCAAATTTCACTCCCACTGGAGCTATGTTCTCTGTTACTGATCCCTTGTAAACATTGAGTTGAAGATAAAAAAACTAATTGTTGGGTCCTTTTTGTTTCTAATCAAACCATTGTTTTCTCTCGAAGAAATGAAGGTTTTTAACTGTTAAGTAACCATTATTTGAATTATTCCCCTATTTTGTGTGAAGTTCCTTTCATCTGCCACAAAAAGGGTTGTAATTCAAGTGAATAATTAAGGATACAAACATTGATCAACCATTCAACACACGCAAGGGTCAAAATTGATATTTTGAGATATTGCTGAAACACTGAAGTAAGGATGTGAATGACCTGAGGCTAGCAGTGTGGAGCTTGACTAAGTGCAAGCTCCAAATCGAATCATGTAATCAGAGCTCAAGATCAAGTCAAGCTTGAACAAGCCTAGCTCGAGCTCAAACTTGATAATAAGCAAGATGAGCCAAGTTAAACTTGAGCTTGGCTTGGGAGAAGCAAGATGAGCCAAGTTAAACTTGAGGTTGGCTTGATTTTCTCCCAATATTACTATATATGTCCCTTATATGTAAAACTTATATATTTATTTATTTACGATATGATTACATGTGTGATGTGTGGTACTTGAAAAAAAAAAAATTTTACATATATACATACAATATATAGTAGGAAAATATTCACTCGCGCACTGTGCTCTGTGTTCCCGAGCATCCGGACTATCCCAGGGGGCGGGACCTCTGAATTTCATGACGCGCGGTCCGGATGTAGGGGAGTGCAGATGAATATTATCCCATATAGTATATATTTTATATTATATTATATGAAATATGGATAACAGTGACTCATTTGAGCCAAAACTGAGCTCAAACCAAGCTGAAGAGGAGCTAGAATAGGATATAGCTCCAGTGTGGCTCATTACAATCCCTAGCTGAAAGCATTCAAGTCAAGGTGACTGGTAGATAACAGTCCCTCGCGCAGTTGGAAGGTGTTCATTGCTGCACCGTGATAAAATTAACCCATCCCTGATGACAAGGGTTCAAATTTTCTGTTTTTTATATTAGACAGAACATTGATCTTGCAGATTTCACATTCTACAACGAACTTCACAGAAGAATTTGATTTCATAGCCATGAATGAGAAATTCAAAAAAGATGAAGTATGGGGTCACCTTGGTAGAAGCAAAATTCAGTCCAGAGCTAAAGAAGGGATCGCAAATGATGAAGATGCTGATGAATATCTGGAGGAAGGTGATGCTGGACCCTCAGAGTCTGAGGTCAAGGTAGGATAGGTGCCCTCTTATATATTGCACCAAAACCATTGAGTACATAGATTTTGTTGTTCAGTTATAACCCAGTATATGTTTCTGAGTAGAGTTCCAACCCCCCCACCCTCTTTTCCCTTTTCTTTCTTTTTTCCAGTTTAAAGTGAAATAACAATTGATAATGATCTTTGTGGAACAACATGCAAGCATGGCACGGCCCAAAAGCATGCTTGTGTGGTTGGTCTCTTGCTTAGCTCATCAGATACTTATATTGAACATGAACCCTTCATCAATATGTTTTCTGACTATCATTTTCACTGTACATGTGTGACCCACTTGATCATTCTACATTGGGGTTGCGTTTTTTGACAACCTAGTTTTACAATTATGCTACACGAGCATTTTAACATGTGGATGTTGTTGAGGGGGTTTCTCTTTATCTTTGTTGTGATATTGCACTTTCTTCTGCAGCCTGTTTATATTAAGGACGATTTCTTTGATACCCTTTCTTGCAATGCTCTTGACCGAGGATATCAAAATGGAAGGCCTAGGTTTTCCGAGCAAATGAAAATTGACACCGAGGTATGTTTCTATTTTGGCAAGTTATCATCTGACTCCAAAATTGATTTGAGATGAACAGATGCTTGATTGAGCATTTACTAGCTACAAGTGTCCCTTGGCTATCTTGTGGTGATCAAAATCATTCATCACCAAGGTGCACAGAGGGTATAATATATCCTCTGGCTGGTGATCTTCACTATCTGTTTGTTCCCACAGAGTTGGGCCATTATTTTTCTCATCATATGGTTGGTATATTCTGATTGGGGCATGGTCCATTCCATGGTGGTTTTATGATTATTGATTAATACTGCCCACCTATGTATGACATTGGTGGGTTGAGACAACATCTAACGATTGAGCACCCATTGAATACATGAGTTGGATTTTGGTATATGAATTTCTTGTGTATTTGCAGACTTTTGGTGATTTTCCAAGGCATCGTGGCTGGGGTGGACGTGGGCCAGGTCGTGGTGGACGTTCACGTGGTGCTTATCATGGCCGGGGTTATGGGTATGGTGGACGGGGTTATGGGTATGGTGGAAGGGGCGGGTATGGTGGAAGGGGCCGTGGCCATACCATGTCGAACCATACCCAGTACTGAAGGTAGGTTTGCAGTTCCCATGTGGCTGCGAAATTATGTGCAACTAAAAGTGCTACCACTGGAGGGTGGTTGATTGTTGCCTGCATCCCTTTTTACTCTTAAGAACTACTGAAAAGTAATAAAAGAAGTATTTTGTTTAGAATCTTGAAATAAAGAGTATTTTCAATGATGGCCTCATATGACGCAGTGCTGATTGATAAGAACCTGTGGATGGATTGTTTTAGCATTAACATCCCATGTGTATTATTATCGTTCTGTCTTTGGAGGCTTGGAGTTTCATGGAAAAATGGTTTTTGTGTTTCTTTATTTTAGCTGAATTCAGGTACTTTTTGCATAAGAAGTTGCACAACACAAATGTGCTAATCATGGGAATAGGTGATGGATGGTGTAAATGTGTGTTAACAAATGGGTGGAACTCAATCACAAGAGACACATCTCACATGCTTTGCTTCAAGTTCCAAGTTAAGGACTTATTTGTCTCTCTCCAGTCGGACCCATATATATATATATATATGAAAGTGCAATGTATCTAATGAGGCTCTATTTAGAAAGGGAATAGGATAATAAAATAAGTTGATGAGCAACCATATACTGGGAGTCCTGATCAGGGTATCCTTCTATCCTGTATTCCTGTGGAATGAACTAGATTGCGTTGATCTCTTGTATTTGACGGCTGGTTTCTACAAAAAAGGTTCCTGCTTTAATATGCGACTCTGAAAGATCAAACGAGGAACATTTTCATGAATGCGTGTAGGTGAAAGGAATTTAGATTTTGAGAGCATGGTTGAATGCAAAGGAAAGAATACTGGAGAGCTAAAGGGTGCCTAGATTTTGTAAGCATGCTTGTATACGAAGGCAAGAATGGCTCTCAACTATGGAATCTATATCTATATATATCCTACTCCACTAGAAATCCAGGTTCATAGTGATCTGGATTCCTCCCATAACATGTTCTTTTAACGGAAGAACATAAACCCAAGGGGGGAATCAGATGGGCGATCCACAATTGTATACGGGAGACTTTCTATAAAGTAAAACAGATAAGAGTACTTTTTTAAGAGCAATGTCTCATTCATTCATTAGAATGGGGGGGCGGGGGTAAGAGTACTTTTTTAAGAGCAATGTCTCATTCATTCATTAGAAAGCCGGGGGGGGGGGGGGATCTTTGAATTAGGCCTTAAGTTTTTGTCTTATTTCAAAAAAGGAGACGGGTTTTAAAAATTTTCAAATTAGTACCTAAGTTTTTCATAAAGTTTTTAATTGAGGACATCTGGTCATTTAAATGCATTTTTTTATGTCATTTTCTCTCAATTTTTTTAAAAAATACGCATAGTACCTTCATTTAAAGCCAAGACATGATTTTGGCAGTCACTATAGGGGGGGGGGGATCTTTGAATTAGGCCTTAAGTTTTTGTCTTATTTCAAAAAAGGAGACGGGTTTTAAAATTTTTCAAATTAGTCCCTAAGTTTTTCATAAAGTTTTTAATTGAGGACATCTGGTCATTTAAAGGCATTTTTTTATGTCATTTTCTCTCAAATTTTTTTAAAAATACGCAGAGTACCTTCATTTAAAGCCAAGACATGATTTTGGCAGTCACTATATTTAGCTGAAGTACTTAGTTTTTCTCGATCACTATAAAACTGCTAGTGAAAAAAAGGATGAAAATATAGAGGAAGTGAATAGGGGTTTTATTTCATTGAAGGATAATTTGGGTAGTTTAAGAAAATTGAAGAAAAAAGTTGCCGGAAAATAGATTTAAATTGATGAATGTTCTTAATTGAAAATTTTATGGAAAATTTGGAGATTAATTTGTAAAGTTTAAAAACTTATGTCCTTTTTTAAAATAAGATAAAAACTTAAGACCTTATTTGAAAATTTTCCAAAAAAGCCTTTATTTTGGCCCAAGTTTCAATTTAATGTGCCTTAACTCCCTCGGCCATCACCAACAGGTTTAAAAGCATTACATTATAAAAACTCACTTCGTACCAACGGTCTCATCCATTTGTGCAAACAAACCCTAGGGTTGGATGACTATGAATGTTCTTTGATGGGTTATAAGGTGAGTATGGAGGTTCTTTGAATGGGTTATAAGGTGAGTCTCTTGACGGTAATTATAGGTATATCAATCACGATCCATCATATCACCGTGGGTTAAATATATATATATATATATGGTAATTATAATAAATCAATCATGGTACACCATATCACCACCGAGCTGCCCTTGATGCAATGTATCGTGGTTGGTCACGTGATCCTGGGTACGTGAAAATTTTCCATAAAAGTATTTGGCACCACTCTATTTCTATTGCTCATATACTGTGTCTGTGGGTCTGGTTGTGTGGCGGTGGAATGTACGGTGGCGATGAACAAGCTCAAGAGTCAACAGTTGCTTGTAAAAAGACATGCCCCCTCCCCATTCCTTTTTGACTTGTGCCTTGCTTCGTCTCTTGAAAATATATATATGTATATGTGCTCTTCTTCTGATCGAATTTCTTACAATCACATCCGTCTCTCTCTCTCTCTCTCTCTCTCTGATCGGCCATGGCAGCTCCGATCGTACGGTTCCCGATCATTGCGATAATACGGGGCATGGGATTGACGGTCGCGATCCTCGTTCTTGCGTGGGCCCTACATTTTCGTGGAGGGATGTCTCTCATCTCCGACAACAAAGATCTCATCTTCAATGTAACTCTCTCTCTCTTCTCTCTCTCTCTCTCATTCTTGATTCATCTCGCGTTTGGATGTCCTCAAATCGCAATCGCTTTGAGTAGAATGGATGGAGAATCTTCCAATTCTGGGGCGGCATGGACTTCTGGTTTTGCGAAATTTCTGCCCCAATCAGTTTTCTCGACCAGTTGGACGCATGGTTTTCAAGTTTTAGAAAAGGCAGAAGAAAAACCAAACCGTTTCCTTCCAAATGGTGGTTCCAACCTGGGCTAAAGATCCAGACTTGTTCGAACTGCTTGCAATTTGGGTTACATCCAAAGCCGCCTTTTTAATTTTTATTATGTGTTGAATCCTGCAAGTTCGATCATGGTCATAAGACAGCTCGAGGTGTCCTTGACAGAGAAACAGTGATGGACTTGTTTTTTTAGCTCATTTGGTTTTGCTTCCTTGATGGTTCTTTCATCTTTTAATGCTTTACCTACTATGATGGTATGCTCATTTTGATTTGGGTGCTTTTCTTCTTCTCAATTCTTATGGAAAAATTTAGTTTTTTTTTTTTTTTTGGTCATATCTATCGATGATCTTATGTGGACGATAGCATTTTGTAGCACCATCTCTCTCTGGTTTCCTTAATGCAAACTTGGACTGGGCTGTAGGTATTAGGTTTGCGGTGTGTTTGGTGTGGATGGAATTCTACTGGTTTTTATTTTTCTTTGCATCCAAATACAGCCAAAAGAGGTGCTTGATGTAGCCATGTGGCCAAGGGAGGATGTTTTGATTCATTTATGATTCTGTAGAAGTGAAAATTGCATTACCCAGAATGCCAATCAACACATAAGACTTCTCAGATCTTACTCAGATATGATGAATGTCATTGTGTGCGGACTAAAGCAGCCTTTTTGTGTTTAACTTTACAGGGGGCATCCATACAGACCTTTGAAATCATAATGTTGTAGGGTGTTCTGATGGATCTGTTTGCTTAATTCCTGCTGAATTCAATTTGGTTATGCAAAAGGGGTTAGAACTTAGAAGTGAGGGTCATAGGTGGAGATCTACAAGGAACCATAAAAAATCCAACAAGACGCCATTTCATGAGAGGACTATGCTTTTTTTCCCCCTTAGCATATCATATAGATGGATCATCTTAAGAGATAGGTATATATTATTTCCTCCTAATCAGAGGAATTGAGATTAGCATATTGTGATATAATTATTGATTGGAATGATTATAAATAATGACCAAGACCACTGTGGTATGGTTCTTTCCTCATCTCAATTTCCTGTTTTTTCTTTTTAGGCTTGAGAATAGGATTGAATCTGTCAAAAATACCCACCCTTTTGGTAGGAAATAATTATGCGCCATCCACTTTATGAAATCAAATTCCAGGAACTTGGTGGCCCTCTCTATATCTCTACCATTGACCCTTCGCTCTTCAGTCTTCACCCCTTCTACCACTTCAATAAAGCCCCTTCTAGGAATCCCAGGACTTGAGTAAGAATTAGGTAAATGGGAATAATTTTTAGAGTTTTGTTTATTTATTTACTTATGTTGTGAATCCAAGGCAGTATCTGGTTGCTTTTAATGATAGAAAATGCTTCTACTTATTGCATCAGTCCGTGTCATAAATGATAAAACCTGTCCTGTTTGCCAATTAGCCAAGATAGTCCGTATTGATCATTAAATGTGTAAACAAAATTCTATAACATGGCAAATTTTCAAAAATTCATTAAACTATTGTGGCCATAGAACTTTTCAGCATTCCATTTTATTCATTTTCTCAACAAAGCTAAAAGAAATCTTACAAATATATATTCATTTTTATGATTTGATTCAATTAGTTGATTCAATAATTAGAACAGTGTAAAAAATGTCTAAAAAGAGTTGTTACTTATCCAAAAAAACTAAAAGTCGAATATGATGAGTGTGGGCTTGACATATGTTATTGGCTTGATGAAGTTCTGTGGTTTGTAAAATTGATCCATGAGCTCTGTCCTGTTGAGGGAAATGGTTGTTAACATTGATCCAGTTTCTTTCTTATCTAGAGGTGGGAGGTGATGTGGCTTCCATCTGGTGTTGATATTGAAAAGCAGATTCCAGCCATCACTTATTTTTCCATGTCTTATGGCCATTTGAGCCTCCTTCTCTCTCTCTCTCTCTCTCTCTCTCTCTCTCTCTCTCTCTCTCTCTCCTAACTTGTATCCATGACCTTAAGGTTGCAATAGTAAGCACCGTACACTTGGGGAACGATGCTTTAGTTATGCACAGATATACAGTACAGAGCTCATATTCTGTATAGTTCTGTTTGTCATTGCAACTGTATCCTTAAATGGATTCACTGTTACCAATAAAAGGGGGACCATTTACTGAAAATAAAAATGGATGCAGTTTCATGTTGTGGTAGTTGACTTCTTGGTTCTCATTGTTGTTGGGTTGAAAATGCATCGGTTCAGGACTCCGCATATTAGGCATGTTTCTAAACAGTAGACTTGAAATGTAATTCAGTTTATCCAAGAGCAGCTAATGACCTGCCATGGGTCTACAATCTACATTAATGGTTTGAGCAAAGAAAGCTTAAATAGCTTCATTACAATTAGAAAACTATACAGATGTCCAAGTTTGTAATTTGTATTGGCTAGTAGTTCTGTGGTTGGATGTCCTCCAGTATAGTAATTCTGAATTTAATCTTTTGAACATACATGGTATTGTTACTGTCCTATTCTATAGCTAGATGCCTTGTTAATCTAATTCATTTACGTTTGTGGTTTTCCATTTTATATGTAGTTCAAGAAGTCTCTTGTTTTATTCACTTTACTTTGCAGTGAAATTCGATTGCGACAGTTTGTTAGTGATTATATATACATATACCTTATTTATTGACTCGCACAGCAAGTTAGTGGTAGATTTTGGCTTGCTTATAAATATTATGTTTGATTTTCTGGTGCTTTGGTTTGGGCCCTGCAAAACATGGATTCCTGAAATTTTTTTTTTAATTCTAATTTTGAATCCAGCAGCAGGTTTAACTTGCAATAGTACTGTGTGCAGTATTAATTAAACTGATGGATATGAAATGCTATGATAGACATTATAATTTTTTTCTGGCTCTTGTAGGTCCATCCTGTATTAATGGTGATTGGGCTCATACTTTTGAATGGAGAAGGTAACCATGCTTCATTAGTAATATCTGTAATCTATGATGCCCAGATATTTCAAAATAGACAACATATTGTGTCGTATCGTATCTGATACTTCACTTTCTACATGTAGAATCCATGACCCCGCCATATTCATGGCTTGTCCCTACCTCATCCATGCCGTATCTGGGCATCATAGATTGCAAGCTATAGAACAAAGCAGTAACAATTTTTTTTTTTTGGGGGTAAAGAACAAAGCAGTAACTTAAAATGTCCTTTGCAGCCATGTTAGCATACAAGACAGTCTCTGGAACCAAAAACTACAAAAAGGCTATGCACCTTCTAATACAGCTTCTTGCCTTCTGTTTGAGCATTATTGGTTTTTGGGCAGCTTTGAAGTTCCACAATGACAAGGGCATTGACAATTTTTACAGCCTCCACTCATGGTTGGGTCTTGCATGTTTAGTACTTTTCGGCGTTCAGGTGTGTTTTCAAATCCTTTTATTTATCCTCTACAAATATTTTTTTTCTTTTCCTTTTCTATCTTATTTTTGGAAAGGAAGGGTTTTCTCATTCTTCTCATAAAAGATACATGCATAGTATCCATTGCCGCCAGCTTTTACATTTGGGCTATGTTTTCAAGTCTTTTCCATGGATAACCCATGTGATGCAGCCAAGTGCAGTCCTTGCTAGTTCATGTGTGCAGCAAGAGGAGCCTGCAATTATTTCCATTTTTTGAAACCCACATTGACTCTTTGTACAAATCAAAGTGAAGGGGGTCCTTACTCCCTATTCCCTCAAGAAGAAGGTCCTATGTTTAGGATTTGTTTTAGGACTTGGAAAGCTCTTGGCTATGGCTTTTTTCCCAAATTGTTTGTGCAATTTGATTATCTTATTTTAGCAGTTTGTCTTTTTTTCCTTCAAAAGAAATCCATGAATCAGCATCCTGTTGTCATTAGGAGTCCATATATGTACTAGGGCTAATAGTTATCATTGTAGTTTGTGTTTTTATTTTTTAAAATTAAAGAAAGTTGCATTTTGTATAAGGAAAGGTCGTGAATGGAAGTCTTATTACATGGAAAGATTTTATGTCTATATAAGTTCGGTTGGACCCCTTTTTAGGTCTACCTTCTTTTCTTAGGTGGAATGTAGTGTCTACTTTTATTCCCGGGTCAATGAAGCTTTTGCCTGAAAAGTTAAACCAATAAGCTAATCTTTCTTTCTAGTTTCTCTTTTGTTACATTGTGCAAGCCTTTAATCCTATATTTTAGGAATTAAAAACTCTGCATATGGCTTTTCACGCCAAGCCTGTTGCACAATTTTAGCCCTTTATCTTTATGAGTTTTTTTTTGGTCCTTTTCTCTCTAAAACATATGAAACAATGTCCCAATGTAACCTTAGGAATCAATGTATGATGGCATTAAGAGTCCAAATAAGTAAAGGGGTTAATGGTTGTAGATATAATTTTTCATGTTTTAATGAATGAAGTTGTGCTTTAGAAGTTATTTTGGATCAATAAAGGTTTATGTGTCTACGGGCAGTAAGAAGTTGGCACATATTTTTGCTCTAGTGGGTAGTCCTTTTCTTGTACGTATTCTGAACAATGTTTTTTTTTTGGATTAATGGAGCTTTTGTTGCATATCTAAACCTGTTTATTCCATTAAGAAAAAATGTTAAACCTGTGAATTATCTTTCTACTGTTGGTTCTTTTCTTCTTTTGTGTCCATATTTGAGAATTATAATGGTATATAATGATTATTATGGATGATAATGCTCTCTATATCTGCTATTGAGAGCTTTTCTTGGATGCTTATATCTCACAAACACTAGTTGAAGTCTGATTAATGCATATAGCATTACTTTTGGGTTAAACTTTTATGAAGTTTCAATTTGGTTTGTTCCACTGCTAAATCTGAGTTTCGGGGCTGATTTTCGATTTGCTAAATCTGTATGTTTTGATTAAATAGATATCATGTTACTGATGAAAGAAAAAAACTGAATTTTTTGGAGTGGGAGGTATTTTTCTGAATTGCCCAATGCAAGTCTACAGCACATCTGGGTTTGAGAATGTTCACATTTGGCATTCTGGCTGTGCAGCAGTTCCCTTTAACTAACCCAGATAAGAAAGCAAGCCATCCAATATTTGACTTTTGCATTTTTGTTTCACTGTATTTCATTTTTAGCCTTTATTTAGAGGCTTCTGAGATTGTATGGTTGGAGTCGCATCAGTTATAGAGTTTTGAGGCATGATCCTTCCATTGTGAGTCCTACCATAACAGGGATCACTGAACCTTGAGCCGCTCATTTAGATCGAAGGTCAATATTATACGTACCTTTTGAAAGGTAATTGTTTTTCATATTTACTATGCAGAACGTTCGCACATCCTTAGGTTGAGGATCATATAGCTCCTTTCTTCATGAGATAATCTACTTCTGCAGTTACTGTTACATATAGTTTGTAATTTAATGTTACTGTTGAACAGTGGGGGCTGGGATTTACGACATTTTGGTATCCTGGCGGATCGAGAAATGGCAGAGCTGCACTGCTTCCATGGCATGTGTTTTTTGGTGTTTACATATATGCCCTAGCAGTTGCTACAGCTACTACTGGCATCTTAGAGAAGGCTACTTTTCTGCAAAGCAACAATGTGATATCACGTTATTCAACTGAAGCTTTGTTAGTTAATTCATTAGGCGTCTCTATTGTGGTCTTGGGTGGTTTTGTAATTCTTGCACTTGTTACTCCAACAAATCCCAAGGGCGATGCACACAGAGGATCAGCAGAGTAGGCAAGCAATCATCCAAAATTTTCAGTTGTTTGATTTGGAAGATATTTGTTTGTTATTTTAATTAGAATTTCAATAAAAAGATTCACAAAATGCTTCTTGTTCATTACAGGCCATCATTCCTTACAGTTTGTTGTTGCTTGGTTCTCTCTATTTACTTCTGCTGTGGAACCTGATGCATATGACTAGAGGACAACAAGATAACTCTCGTTGATATTTTTGGAAAATATTGCGAGATTTTTGTAAAATGTATTTATCTTAGAAGTATTATGATTTGTAATATTGCCCAAGTTGTAGGCCTTCCTATATTGCTCTGATATAATCATATTTTTCTTTAGAAAAGCTCTCATCTTCAAGAGAGCACCTTTTATTTTGTCCTATTTTATTGTTTTTAAACAGTTGTGTGTAGCTTTGGATTTTCTTTTATTTTCTGCTGGAGGTTTCTGGATAGAAGCTTAAAAAATTTGAAGATCTGAATCAGTGCCATGATCCCATTCTAGAGGTTAGCCTTTTTTTCATTTTTTTTTTTTTTTTAACTGGTGATCATGGTCAGCTTGCTAATTCCTCACACGTGTACTTTCCACATGTATTCAGTGTGTTTTTAGTAGCTCGGATATTTTCTCCACATCAATTTCTGTGTTATGCATTTGTCCAAACTGGATGTGAGAGGTAAGACTTAAGGCCTCCTTTGTATCTTAGTAAACCGAGTGCAGTAAACACAGTTTGTGCATAAGTGAGGGTTCATATGCTTGGATGACCCTATCATCTGCATGCTGAAACAGGGAGATATTGTTTTGCCCTATCAAATCATGCCAATCATCTGTAGGTGTAGGTGAGAGTTTTGTTCCTTTGCCATAACCAATTATGGGTAAACTGAATTTCGAGCATCCAAACAGGGATGAAGGTATGCCCCTGATAAAGGTGATCCTCTCTCTTATGGGTTTAGTGCATTGTTGCTAGGAAACTTGATTACCCGTGCCATACTTTAAAAATGGGGCATTTCTGTGTTCATTTGCAAGGAAAGTTTCAGTACTAAAGGCATCACATCATGTGGTGTGAAGGACTTTAAGAGGGGTCAATTGGCCCACTTAGATGGAGCAGCGAGCCTGCTACTATGTCAGTAGTTTTCTTCTCCCTACTATCATTTGGGATCCATCTTTTTCTTCATATATAACAAGTGGTGGCAACTGGCAGTTCATGATACAACCTGCGAACCCCAACTCAGCACAATTCAGGGTTTGAGTCAACCACTTTATTTCTGCTTGACATGCGGTTTACATTTGTAATCTGAGTGACAAATGGGTTGGATTCGGGCTGCGCGTACTCTTATTATTGGACTGATCAATTTAACCTAAATCTGATAAAATCCAACTAATTGCAATGACCTGTAGTCCCAAATCAAATCAGACCTTGATAATTAAATGTTTGGGTTGAAGCCATCAACTTGATTGTTGGGTTCAACCTTAATAATAGGTTTCGACAGGAAAAAAAAAAACCTAAAGGCTGGGTTTAGATTTAGTTTATTCATGTTATGATCATAGTGCCCAACAAAACCAGAAATAACTTTACCCTGAAGCCAACTAAAGTGGATTTGGAATGTTAGGTCAAGTTTGATACCAATTAGTAATATGCACCAAAGATATTTTTGTAATATATGCTTTTATTTATGCCTTAGCAAGGAAAAGAGGTAGGTTGAAGAGAAAACATAGATGAAAGTAGTCACTGTTCTAAAGAAGTATAGATTTCATTTAGTCCATGAAAACATAGAACATAAATGACAAAAGGCTTTGATAATGGTGATGAATATGCTTTTAATCAATAATTATTAGAAAAAAAAAGTGAAAAAAGAGGCAGTAAAAAGAAATTAATAATTAAAATAAATAAATATTAAGAAAAAAAAAGAAGAAAAAGAAGAAGAAAAAAGATGCAAAGAAAGCATGGAAATCGAAATCCGAGCCAGGTGAAGATTTTAAAACTTGAGTTATCTGTTCCTCTGTATTTACAAGTGTCATCCCATGGAGACTCAACACTCCTGTTTACAAGTGTCGTCCCATTGAGACGAGTGGTGCCTGTCTGCCTTTCCCTCGTTACACTTGCCAATCCTCCCACGGCTTTCCCATTCATATCTCTTGCATGCTAAGACGCCACCTTTTTCTGTACATATTTAAAGCCCTGGAAGACCCACCACACAAATTTCATAAGCTATCTATCTATCTATATATATATATAGCCATTCTCACCTCCTCCATTTACAAAGAAAAAAACAGCTGCGCCAATCTTTCTCCCTTAGTCCTTCCTTTGTGTTACAACAACACATAAATCATCAACTACGTACCATGACCTCTAATATGGATCCTCTGGTAGTTGGGAGGGTGGTTGGAGATGTGATCGACATGTTTGTGCCATGCATTAACATGTCTGTTCACTATGGGCCCAAGCGTGTTAGCAATGGGTGTGACATCAAGCCCTCCATTGCCCAGCAGCCCCCAAATGTCAAAATTTCTGGCCGACCTATTGAGTCCTATACTCTGGTGATTCACACTAGCTAGCATACATTTATTTCCTTTCCTTTATAGCAGTGGTAACTGTTTTGATGGAGCATGTTTTGGGATGTGGGGTTTATGAGTGTAGGTGATGACAGACCCGGATGCGCCCAGCCCGAGTGAACCCACCATGCGTGAATGGATCCATTGGTAGTTAATCCTATGTTATATGCATGTGTATGTTTCATTCTTTTTAGTGGCATGAGACATTCATGTGTTGTTTTTGTGATGATAGGATGGTGGTTAACATTCCTGGTGGCACTGATGCTTCTCAAGGTATGGAAAACCCCTCTCTTTGCCATATTAAATCCACTTGTTCTAGTGCTTGTAAAAGACAAATCATTCCTTTTCTTGTAATCTTTATGTGTGTATATATGTTATTTGGAATAAGATCCGATGGTGAGAATTGTGGGTTGGATTTTGTCTACTTCCATCCAATTATTCGACGGTTAGAGATGGTTTTATTGAGCTGATTTCCGCACACGAAGAGTCCCAACTCTCGACCTCAAATTTTGTGGGTCCAGTGGGTCTATCATATGCCAAGTGAGTCCACATCCTTCAAGTAGTGTCTTACGTCGTTATTAATCAATCTTACTGTAGCACCAACTCCTAATTTGAGGAGAGGATATCTATCTCATTGGTTTTGGTTTGTTCTAAATGGTCTAGATTATCAATAGGTGGGTCCATGGTGGAGTTCACGCATCCCAGGGTGGAAAATGGTATGAGATGGGTAAGAACAGGTCGGGGTGACCCATTACTTGGAATCAAACCATTTCTAACTATTTCTAAAATGGGTCATATGACCCTAACCTGAATATTCCACCCACATAACCCGCATCCAATGCGAGTCTATCAGTTTAACCGGACCCAATATGTATAAGCTTGGGCGAATTGAAGCACAATCTATTCAAACAATAACGTTATATTTGGATTTTGTTGCAGGCCGAAAAGAAACCTAACATAAGCTCAGCTCATTCCTTAATCTAAGAGTAAACTATTCTAAGTACGAAAATATTAAATCAGTAAGCCGTTTAAATGGATTTAGATATGCAGGGTAACCCTAGCTCTTAACCCATGTAGACCATGCGGGTTATACGTGTCAACCCTAACTACGAGAAATCTGACCCGTGACCAACCCGTACTTATTGTGAGTTGGGTTGGATACTGTAGGGGGGTCAGATTTTGACACCCCTACAGTGAGCTCACTGCTTGCTCACCTGCAATAAATAAAAAATGCTTTAATGGATGGATGCATGGCATGGCAGGAAAAGAGGTGCTAGGGTACATGGGTCCCTGCCCGCCGGTGGGCATTCATCGATATATTTTCGTCCTCTTCAGACAGGAGGCTTCCACCATCGCAGTCGACCTGCTGTCTGCTCGGAACAACTTCAGCACTCGAGAGTTCGCAGATCGCCATCACTTGGGCCTCCCTGTTGCTGCTGTCTACTTCAATGCTCATAAGGAGCCAGCAAGTAGGCGTTCCTGAGTCCATTCCCTCTGTGCATCTACTTAGCTTGAGTACTTTGCTGCTGTATCCTTGACTACTTTGGTTTTTCTTCCTCAATGTTTGTATGTATTTGGAGGACTCTAATGGCTCTGCATGTTGATATATGTGTAACTTGTTGCATGCTATGAACTGCAACTACGTACGCTCTTTACTTGTATCTTGTGTAAGTATTCAGAAGTCAGAACAGTTGTGGAGTTCCTAAGAGGATATGCATTATTTTATATACAAGTAGCAGATGGATTGGTGGTGTAGACCATTGATCAGATGGATCTGTATCTAATGTTTAAATTGGTATCTGATTATTAGAGTAAAGTGGGGTGGGTATATATGGAGCCTATGTTTGGATGCGTGATGATCTGGGTCCAGGCATGTAGAATGATGAAGATTCAGATCCGGATCCTAAAAGATGCGAAATTTTCTACATTCAGGTCTGGTGATCTGAGAGATGCCTACCTACCTTGGAGATTCTATTATAGAATTGAAAGAAGAAAAAGAAAAAGGAGTGGTGCCAATTTTCATTATTGAACAGTTGTTGGGATCCCAATGGGTCAGGTTAGGTGTAGTACAAGGGGACTCCAAAACCCAGCCTCTTATTATAGGGCTTCAAAATTCTGCTCTGACTAGTCCTGTGGGCCCACATGTCAAGCAATAACTTGGTCCATCGTGAGTCAAGCCCATGCACTGGCCCGAGATTTTTAATCATTAAATGGTAAGTTAGTACTTAGTACTAACAAATCCAAAATTTGCTCCAAGTGGAGTGACCTCACTATTGGATTTACACAATTATAAATGCAAATTTCTACATTCGAATTTGTGTTGGCCCTGTTTTACATGGGAGAAATGGATATGTAGGGTAGTTAAAAATGAAGATAAAAAGATGAATTTAAAAAAAAAAGAGCATCAAATGACATTTTCTTATTTGATGCTATCCCCCCTTAAAAGTTAATGTTTTTTTATGTTCATTTTTTATAAGGGGATTTGACATATCAATCTTCTTTAAATCCTATCTTCTCAATCATGACTAAAAATTTAATAATGTCAACAGATTCGTTCATCTTTAGTGTTACCTTCTTCTTTTTTTTTACTTTTTTACCCCGGATCCCATGATATCAGGGTAGAAAAGTTAAAAAAAAAAGTTGTGGACCAGAGTCAAACAACTCTAGTGACATTAATAGGTTTTTAGTCATGAAATTGAGGAAATAGGGTTTAAGAGGAATTAATGTTATTTTTTTTAATTTTTGTTTTTAACCACCGTATGTAATTGATGTTATTGGTGTTTGCATCTCTTTCCTAGTCTTCCCACCTTTTCATATGTGCCTACTTATTCATTGGGGATTTTAGAATTCATGGTCCTATCCTGACTTTTCTCATCCGTAGTCCATGGAGAGTCATCATATGTGGTGTCTTGGTGAGACATTGCTTGAAAAGAGGCTTCAATGGGACTGCCTTTTTTTTTCTTTTACTTGTCCCCTTCTTTTTATCTTACTAGGGGGTGCCACTTTTTTTCTTTTTATGCCTGTGCCTCCTATTTGGTATCATTGGAGAGCATGGCAGATGATTTTGCACATAATAATTGAATGTGACCAAATACCTTCGGCCCACCTGCCATAGAGTTAATCATGTACTTCAAATGCGACCAAATGTGATTTCCACCTGTGATTTTCACTTCATTGTAGTGAATCTGATAGTTCAATGGTGAGTCAACCTCCATCCTTAGAGAAGAACTGAAATAGTTGGAGAAAGAATTAAATTTCTGGTTGTAGCATTGATGGTGAGGAATTGGGATGGAATAAGAAAAAAAAAGAGTGAATTCAGTACCTTTCAATTTATCAGTAAGCGACAAGTGACATTATAAGCTCAGATTTAATGGACATACTCAATTTTAAAAGTAGGAACTACCTATTTGGATTTATACATAGATATATTAGATTGAAGTAATCATGCATAATAAAACATAATTATTTAAGACAATGTTGGTTGCTGGTATATATCACACTACCTGTGGCCATGGTCAGTAAAACCTGAATCCAAACCAACCAATCCCCCATTCAAACACACAAATTGTTAGTCACTAATTTATGAAGGAGCTTTGTTATCATTGTTGGCCACCTTAATAATCAAGGTTAAGACAATAAAATACATGTACTTTAAAATCACTACTTTAAGTTGTACAATTATTGGTAGAGGGCTGATCCCCATGAGCCCCTTTGTCAATGGTGCCACACATTACTCCACATGTCAACTCTTCAGTAAGTCTTTAGGATCACCCCACCAAGACAAATGAAAAGCCTGGCAAAAGATGGCAAGGTAGGTACATGTGGACCCATATAGGGATTGGCTGGTCACAAAGAAGGCAAGGGCTTAGATTTTCCATCAGGCCATCATTATGTCCTCTCCATGTCCTCAGACAACAATGATGCTCTGTCCTTTCATGTATTTTGTACCTCAGTTTTCCACAGATGACAACTAGGTAGTGACATGTGACCAGATTGGTACTGGGCAGAGTCCCAATTAACCTGAACCGCCCATCAGGTAATGTTGCCATTTCCATCCCCATCAAACCAAGCAAATAGTAGCAAAACTGGCTAATAACCAATGATAGTTTCTGAAGAAGGAAAAGACTCAGTAGATGGAGGATGATTTTCTTATTAAATAGAAATGATCCGGCTCACAAGATAAGTGGCACACAACTGTACACCAACCTACTGCAGTAAAGTAGACTAAAAGTAAATGTAGCATCATCATATAAAATTAGTTAAGGCATAAAAGTAAAATGTAAAAGGTAAGGCCGGTTTATTTTTCAGAATTCGTGACAAAGATTTATTATGTTGGTTTTTATTTTTTTATTTTTTATGATGTGACATCTTGTTCAAAGTTTTATGTGTTTTTTTTTTTTTTTATCCCGTTTCTTTTTTAGAATTTAAAGAATTTCTGTCTAGGGAATTCCTAAATTTCCAGACACAATAGATATCTCAGTTGTTCTCTTGGACTAGAGCTTCCAGAAATTCTACCAAAATACGAGGATGTAATTCCTTAATTTCCAAAGGTTATTTTAGGAAAAGTTTCCTTATTAGAATTCTTGACACAAATTCTAGTGATTGGGGTTTTTGGAACATGATGTCATGTCTCCGAGCAATTCCAAGTCCCTTGTTTCTTGTCAAGAATTTATGAATTCTAGGACATGAAAAGTCCTAATTGGCTTTAGAGAATTTAGGAATTCCACTCTCTTTGCATTTTGGTGGAATCGTTGGATGCTCAAACCCAAAGGAACATCCGGGAAGTCCACCAAAATTCAAAGGGAGTGGAATTCCCAAATTCTTAAAGGTAATAAGAGACCTTTCATGTAGCTAGAATTCAAAAATACTAGTGAATAAATAAGGAATTTCTGGACATAGTGAATTCATGACAGAAATTCCACAAAAGAAACAAGCCCTTGGGGACCTTTCATGTTGTTGGAATTCCTGAATGCTATATAAGAAACATGGAATTTGTGAATGCTATCATTACCCAAAAACCCTAACATTTTGAATTCCTATCATTAATTTGAGTAAAGAAACAAGCCCTTGATCGGAATTTCAAATTCCAAGCACATAAAAGGATCCCAAATGACATTTTGAAATTCCTAAAATCTCATTTTCTATACAATTAGTTGGAATTTCAAATGTTCCAACCAACATGGAGGATTTAGACTAAGGAGAATTTGAAATTCATTTGGACATGAGATCTTGGAATTTTGGTAATGAAATAGAATGATAGACTGAAGAAGTAAAGATGAACTATGTGATGAAGTAAAGTAAAGTAAAGAGATAGACTGATAAAGTTTTATTTTATTATATTTTACCATAATCTTACTTGAAAAAGTGGCCTTTTCACCTTTGTAGTATAAAGGTGAAGGCCAAATTCCACTTTATTTAGTTTTTTTTTTTATCTCAATATATAACAAAGGGAAAATATGTCATATCTAGGTTAGACTTGTGAATAATCATATTTCTTAATAAATATGAAAACCTCATTTCTATAATGAAAAGTTAATGATGGATATTAATTGGATGATAAAAAAAAAAAAACTATAGACAAGAGAGGACCCATCATTACAGATTAAAACATGCATCCAGCAATTGTACTGCTCAAACAAGTATGAAAACATACTTATGTTGGCCTCATCATGGGTGGGAGGACACATGAGGCAGAATACTAACTAGCAAATAAACCCTACTTCCAGTGTCTGAGTCCTATGCTAAGACAAAGCAAGCCAAGATAGAGTCAGTGGGACCCACCTGTCACTTGGTGATGATTTGTCATGGGCACCAGGCCACAGTAAAGCTCAGACAGGGTGTTGAGTGTTCATGGTTGCCTGAGCAGGTGGGCCCCTTTTGCTTCCCGCCAAAATATCATACTTGTCCCAATTGTTTTTTCCCCAAGCTTTGATTGGAAAGCTCAGTTGTCCTTTTTGGCTCCTCATTCCCACATTCTTAATGCCTTATTATGGCTGTTAATCTTTTTTTTTTTTTAAAGAGCAATTCCAACTTTACATGGTCAGGTGAGCTTAATTAAATGTATAAGGCCCCCTTTTAAAGATTTAAATCGTCCAAATGATTACTTTAAAATTATTGCTTATCCTAGTAGAGCCAATATTCATTTTCAATAAAGTGACAGCACAGCATAAAAACGAACAAAACATGATTAAGTTGATAATAAATTATCATTCTTAGTCACAATTTTGTATAAAATAGAAAGCCACTTTAGGGGATCCCACCTTCCGGGTGTGATGTGCACTTGATTTTTTTTATAACCCAGGTTTTCTCCCAATTACCAACAAAGGTAAGTGTAGAATACAAAACCTCTTCGCTTCATGAGGCACAGGGTCCTTGGTCAGTTGAGCTACCACTTGTTGATTTGTATATATTGATTTTTCAATCGAACTTATAGGAATTTGCTTCAATCTAAGTTATATTTGCCATTGGATTAGATGTAATTTGCAATTTGATTCTCTTTTAAAATAATTTTGATCAAATGATTAGTACTTCTTGTAATAGAGCAGAATTCTGGATGCCTTTTAAACAATGGATTACAATTTGATGGAAACGTCAAACTTGGTGAGAACATCTTGATCAACTGGCACCATTTTTCAATCTCCCACGTACTTGAGACGACCAATTTTTTGAAATCAAGCTACAAATAATGCAAGTACATGAGAATATAAAAGAAATAACAGAAAGAAACACAAAGCATAGGCATTATTTTTCTTCTCATTAATTATTACCCCAAAATAAAAGTACTACCTTTTAGTGAATTGTTATGTTTACAAAAGGAGTTGGAATCCTCAAGGCTTGACTCATGAGATTCTGTGAGGCTCCTTAATGGGGTAATTTACTTAAACGGGTTCATTTAAAATAAAATTTGCTCTTTTCCATGAGTTCTAGCATAATAGAACTAATAAGACTTGGGCATACCATCAAAATATCTGAGTTTTTAATAAATTTATATTTATTTATTTTAGAAAAGCAAACAATCTAATAGAAATCTCAGAGGCAGTACTACACAAAAGGAGGTCATTTATTTTGAATGGGTCAATTTCTTTTTCTTAAGTGGAGGACCCCATGAGGATGAGAGATTGAGAGTCCTGGAGGATCCAATTTTTTACCCAAGACTTCTAGTGTAGCAATGGTTGATTGCCAATAAGGTCTAGGTGAGGTGGTAATTTGAGACGAGTTTGGCAACTAATATTGCTCCCATATATGAACATTAGAATTTATCATGTCTATGATGTTTGGATTTCTTTTGGGATATGTTTGCTTAGGGGTGTCTTTGTTGGGAAGTCCCACATCCAATAAACCTTCCATTTGCTTAAACTTTTTAGTTGGTATATAATTTCTTATTTGTTATGAGAACGGTTTCAATCTATAAGTTTTAAAAAAATTTATTGCAATAAAACTATTTGAAATAATCTTTAAGATGCTTTAAACTCTAAAGTTTCATTAAACTAAGAGCAAGAGGAAACGAAAAAGAAAAAGAAAAAAAAAAAAAAAAAAGAGATTCTCAAAACAAAAACTCATCCATCTTCTTCTTATCCAACCATCCAAATCCAAATCCAAAGTACAGGGACAATTTGGTCATTGGAAGGAAATGTTTCATGCTTCCTATTCCCAATCATTCCGCAAGCCGACCTGCAACCCGACAAGCCGACTCAGCTTCCTCTAACCAGGAAACCTGCCGGCATTTCTCCCACACCAATCCATAACCCCTTGACACGTGTCCATCATCCAACGGTCGATGACTTCTTTTACAGTCAAAACCCCCTAGGGAAAAGCAATCACACCCTTCATTAACCTTTTTTATTACTACTTCCATTCCTCTCTTTATTAATAATCCTCTCTCTTCTTCTCCTCCTTTCACCTTCCAAAACTCTCCTTTTCACCTACCTCTCTTCTTCTCTGCTCTACAAATCTTAATGGAGATTATATACTCTAGCTCTTCTTCTTTGGATCTCACCATGGCTCCCCCTGCTTCTGGTAAGCTGGTAGATTTTTTTTTTTTGTCTTCTTAGTAATCTTTCTAAGTTTTGGGTGTTGATCAAATTTTTTTTCTTTCTTTTCATTCTTCTTTTGATGGGTCATCTCCATTTTTCTAAGAAATGGTTTAAATGATCTGGGGTTCCTTCAAAACTTGAAGATAAAGACAAAAACCATCTGAAGAATCCACCAGAATAGCAAAAATAAAAGAAAAAAACATATTTTTTTTTCCTTCTTTCTTTGAGTATTATATGTGTTGGGTTCTCTCTCTCTCTCTCTCTGAGCATCTGGATTATGTTGCTTCTTTATCTTGTATGTGGGTTTCTCTGAGATTTTTTGGACTTTGTTTTAGATGGGGTTTGTTGCATGAGGGATTTGGATATAAACCAGGTCCCTTCTTCTGGTATGGAGTCATGGGCTAATAGGGGCATTGAAGAAGAGGATGATAACGGTGGCCCGCCACGCAAGAAGCTTCGGTTAACCAAAGAACAGTCTCGTTTGTTGGAAGAGAGCTTTCGAGAGAACCAGACCTTGACTCCTGTCAGTACTTTTTCATTCCATTGGTTTTGCTTTTCTTTCCTAACTTCCTTTCTTCCTTTTCTCAATTTCTTTGGCCCTTTTGTTTTGTTGCTATCTTCAGAAGCAAAAGGAAACTTTGGCATTGGAGCTGAAGCTGAAACCACGCCAAGTTGAAGTATGGTTCCAAAACCGTCGAGCAAGGTATGCTCAGCACAGCCCAGCCCAGCCCAGCCCACCCCAGCCCCTTTTGGACAATAACCTTCCAATAGTCCATCCATTTATCCTCCATGAATGGTCAAATTGCTGCAATATGAGCGACAACCACCGTCGGATCGATTAGTACTCATGGTTCGGTCTATAAGGCAGCACTTGATCATTCATGTTGTGATTTGAAACCAACGTCTCTTCAATGACAACGTGGACCCCAATATCATGCTAATGAAGTCCACGTCTTCTGGGACTTTTAATTGAATGGGATGGAATCTTAGTGGAGTAAAATCTAGATCTATGGTAAACATTTATTTTGAAGGGCTCATTATTTTCAATAGATAATCCCCAATGAAGAACGTGTTAGAATTTATCCAAATCAAATACGGGATTCCATGGAGATTGGTCTTGCTGCAGATAAGGCATAAGCTCAGAAATGATATCAATTCTATGACAGGTGTTTGATTTGCTTCAGATCCAGTACTGTTATATGAACCACGTGTATGGTGAATAAAGCTAGTTGACTGTACTAGATAAGCTCTACTCCTCTACTTTATTACACTTTGATTAAATTGAGATGTTCCTACTTTCCTACCGTCATGGGTAGGTCCTAAATATGGTTGTCTGCTGTTCAAAAATCTGATCACTACTTGATTTGATTCGATCATCACTACAAAAAAGCATGGAATGAGCGCTAGGGTCGATTGATCGGCATCTGTCAACTTGCTGCAAACCATCCAACTTTGGTGTACAGAATGTACTGATGAACCTCATCTTGGAGAGAATTATAGTACAGGTCTCTGTTTATCAAGGGCTAGTTTGAAATAGAGCCGATTGGATTAGATTATTTAGAACTAAAGTAATTTGAGTATGTTACAAATATTTTACAAGTAGATGATTTGGTAAGGTGTCACAGTAAAAACTATATGAAAAGCTTATCGTATAATAAATATTAAGTAAAAGTTATACGGGTAAATTTGTAAAATAAAAAAATATCTTCTTTCTGTTACAAACTTTTTATAACAAAAGTTTTCACTTTTCAAAGGGGCAACAGGGGGTCAATCCCCGATACCCTAGGTTAGGCAGCCAATACAGTACCAACTTAGAGATCAATTTCTAACAAGATAAATTCTACGAAAAATGTTCACCAACCAAGCAGATTGCACATGTAGTTTTTATATATATATATATATATATATATATATATATATATGGGGTCAGCTTTCCTAAGAAAAAAACAGATATAATCAACATTGATTTATGAGACCAGTACTATTCCAACTTAGAATAAGCTAAACTATACATTATAACAGCCCAGCTCTCATGCAGTCGGCCTCGTGGAACCTATTTAGAATCAAGTTAAGCTATGGGAGGAGGGTGGTTTAAAGGTCTCCTCATGCAAAGGGGTGATCCAAAAAACAAGCCCCACTAGATTATTATGGCTCTTGATTTAATAGCCTTTTAAGTTAAATGACATTTTAACCATAGATTTTTTGAAATTCGATCCAATGGTGAGTGAAGGTCCAGTAAGTATAAAATTGAACCTAATGCTAGACCATAAGATGAAAGGACTATCGAAGGGGCTGCAGTGATGAAAAGTCGGTCCAAGTGTCCCCCTGCAGTGTTGGACTGGCTTTAAAGGAGGACATTTTCCATTTTCATAATTACCAAATGGCACTTAAATGCCAGAATATAATAGTGGGCTTATTTCAAACTAATTCAACTGGGAAAAAGTATTTTGACTCACAATGAAGATACCTTTCTCATGATTCAGCTTGATGGTGAAATGAAGGTGTAGCCCACTGCCCACTACTGGGGAGGGTCATGAGTCATGACACAAAAAAAATGAATAATGATGCTTGGCATTGCAAATTCTTTTATAGTGTGATCAATGATTGTGGGAGAATTTTTTATGGTACAGGACAAAGCTAAAGCAAACAGAGATGGAGTGCGAGTATTTAAAGAGGTGCTTTGGATCACTGAGGGAGGAGAACAGGAGGCTTCAGAGAGAGGTAGAAGAGCTAAGGGCAATGAGGGTGGCCCCACCAACTGTCCTCTCTCCCCACACGTGCGAGCCCCTCCCTGCCTCCACCCTCTCCATGTGCCCCCGCTGTGAGCGTGTCGTCACCACCAACACCAACACCAACACCAACAAGAAGAAGGGCCAAGTGGGTCCCACATACCACTCCTCGGAATCCCACCTTTCTTCTTCTGCTGCTGCTGCAGCCTGGTAGCAAGCACTAAACATTTTGTTGTTAGGAAGAAATGATGTTAATCAGTTAATGTAGAGCTTGATCTGATGGCCCACCTAGGGCATTGGGGTTCGTGAGGGTAATTGTAAATGTGAAGTGTGATCAATTGTATTATGTTGAATAGCACTGTCTTATGTTAATTCCTATGTATTCTTCTAATGCAAACAAACATGCCCCTCAGGACATGTTTGTTTTGTATTGAAATCCTAGGAATTCTATAATTCTAAGGTTTTGTATTTCTATGGGTGATTAAAAATGAAAAATCAAAGGACTTGGGTCACAGGGGATTTACTCGGCTTCCCTTGGGCACATAGGGATTAATCCAGCCAAAAGGGTGGGGACACAATGAAGAATCAAAGGTGAATATTAAAAAATAACCATCAATTAACCTTCCCTTTAATGGAAATTAAATAATGGAAAAAAAAAATGAATAAGTAGCCAAGACCCTAGTAAATCAAATCCTAGGAAAGTCGATAAATACCCGGCCTTCACTCCACTTCATATCCTTCACCCCAGGAATTCCTATTTATTCTATACAGGCCCAGTGCAAGATTAACAGTGAATCATGTAATTACTTCTTAAAGATAAATGCATTATTCAATAGATTCTTTTGTACTCTTTTCCACATTGAACTCATGGATCAAAAGGCTATAAAGAAATGGGTGTAAGATTCAATGTGCCATGGAGTTTTCACTGCCAAACAAATGATTGAATAGTTTTGAACAATAAATAGAATATGAAATAGCCCTTGGGATATGGGTGTGTGCGTTCTAGTCTCCATGTAGCCAAAAAGAAGAAAGAAAGAAAGTAATTCCAATAAGAGGGAAGGGGGCCTTTAGTTGGTATGTATAAAACAGTATTAAAAAACTTCAGGAACCATTCATATTCAACATAAAAAATAAGACATAAATTGAATTAAGACACATGGAAGATTCAAGAATCTAGCTATCCAAAATCTATGAAACAGGTTAATATAAAATCAAGAACTTGAATCAAGTAAACCCACGAGCAAAATGACCCAAACAAATTTTCTCATCTACATGCCCCCAACCTTTAATCCCCCCCACAAAAATGGAAACTAGAAGGGAAAAAAAAAAGAAGGGAAATTAGGAAAGCTTTGGATTGATAAATACACAGTGTTTTCCCTGTTTAATAAATTCCGAACATGTAAGTGTAAAAGAAAAAAAAAAAAAAAAACACTAGAGAAGCAAATAGCAATTTAAGAATTTCTCAATTTTTTCTCGGAATTGTACAAATAAATAATACAAATTTGGACAATTCTGCAGCTACTTTGTATATTGAAACTAAAAAAAGTAAACAAAGGCAAAATACATACAGTGGGGTCAATCTAATGCTGAGCAATACAAAAACTCCATTGATCTATCATTCAAGCATTCAATTTAGCCATTTTACATGACAATTCATTGACTGCCTCACCCTCCTTCTCTGCAACTGATTCTTCCTGCAACATTTTAGGATGATTTACCAGTCACAAAAATAATATGAATTCACTGATATACTCTCAATTTTTTTTTCTTTTCTAAAAAAATCCAGCAACTGATGAATGCTTGGATAGTAACTGGCCTGGTCTTGTCCAGGGGATGTTTCACAATGGGCAACACCTGATGAATGGCCAGATCGTGAATGAGCTTGCCATGAGTCCTGTTTATGTGAACATACCCTGCAGTATTCTTAAACAATGGAAATAGTAAATTGCAGGGCCTACACAGTGCATGTACCTCAGGTTCCTGTTTTTTCTTGACAACTACACACTTCGAACCGCTGATGCTAGCACTCTTCAACAAGCTACGCGCACTGCAATTGGGCTTATTTGAGCTATTTCTAGTAGCTGTTGCTTCTCTCCTCACATGTTCCAATCCATCACCTTCTTGTGGTTTCGGAGGACTTTGATGGATTGCATGAGCAATGGATGTGGTGCTTTGGTTCCCGAAATTGTTTTGATCAGGTGCTCCATCTAAAGAAGCATGGGTCCTCTCTCTGCATAAAGCAATAAGCAAACTGGAAAAATGTGCTATTAAATGTACGTTTGGATATTACCCAAATCGCAAGCAGTTCTAATATTTTGCTAGATGGGATGGTTATCCCTTTGGCTGTGTCTGGACTCTGGAGTGGCACAGAAATTGGAAATCATACTAGGTGGAACAATTTATCCAGTCTTTTCTGCTACCTAATGCTGTAATTGTCAACAGCATTGAATGAAGTTCTACTATTGTGAAAAACTACTTGAAGCAATGTTCTTTGCCACTCAATAATCTAACATGACACTTTGGACTACTTCATTTCATGTCTGGTGAGAAAAAGAAAGAAAGAAAAGAAGTTTCAAGTCCAACTTAGGGTATGTTAGAGGCACTGTAAACTAAATAAACTAGAGTGCAAGGATATTTTACTCAATTTACCTGGGCAAAGAGGCATGATGCCGGAGAATTGGACTGCTTCTATCGCCTTGACTGTTGTGCTCTTCGAGATGAGCAAATTCTTGCTTGAATCGATCAACTCCACTGTGGATTGGAAATGATGACGCTGAATTAGTAGTTGATAACACAATTATGATAAAACAACCTTTCAAACTATGATGCACGGATATGGCATGAATACGGCAAGGACACGCCATAGACACGGCAGGGACATGGATTTTACACATAAAAAGTGAAGTATTAGATACGATACGACACGATACGTTGCCCGTTTTGAAGTATCCGTGCATCATAGCTTTCAAATGCCAAAAACAAATCCAACTACTAATCTTTTATATTTAACATGCCAAAGCAATTGTCTTATAGCTGTCTTTTGACACTTCATCATCATTTCCATGAATCATATATCATCTAACATGGGTTGGCTGCGTGCTAATTTTCAAAAGCGTAGTCAAAGCTTGGTTTCACAAGTGTTCTATAACTAACTGCCGGTATGATGCAACCCTCCTTTACAAAGGCTTGCGACTGACACATGAGGCATGGCACATTCCCATATACTGTAAATTTTTATTTTATTTTTTTTCATTTTTCATGGAAAAAACACCCTTTCTAATGATCATTTCACAATAAAGACATAGGGTTAGTTAATTAGTCATTTACCATGTTCTCTTTTTTAATGCAATATCTTCAAAATAAGTCGTGCAAAGATAGAATATATGAATTGCAACTTTAGTAGCCCGAATAATCCCAACCCTCAATTTAGGAACCTCAAATTTGAATGGGTGTATTAAGTTACAAATTTTTTTCCTAAAGTTCACGCCAACGGTACATATAGGTATGATGAGGGTTGCGTGCATGTGTGTAAAGGGCAAAGGTGGGTGGGTGTTGGATCATCCGGGGAAGAGGGGCTGTTGAGGGGTCATCCCATAGTCCCACAGGAGGCTGAAGTAGTTACCTTTCACATGAGAGGAAACTCTCAGCAAAAGATTTTTGTTGTGTGTGCGCGTGCGTGTGAAGCTCATGAGATCGTGTATTTTAATCCTACAAAGTGGGTCTATTTTTGTTTCCACTCTTGTTTTTCTACCCTTCCCTTTTTAATAAATACTCAGCTTACTAAAATGTGTGTTACAGTAATATAGATGCTATGTGCAGTGTAATATTTAAAAACATAAAATTCAAATTAAAAAGGGTAAAATAACAGTGGCATAGTGGTTTTTAACAAAAGGTGAAATGCAGAGTCTCCAATACCGGATACTTTGAGCGCACAACATATCTGCATCTTGTCATATCCAAGAATTCATTTTCCTCGAGTGTAAAATCTGTGTTCTGGCCATAACCATGACATGTTACAACTCAATGTGTGCGCACGCACGTGTGGGGTCGTGTAAACTTGGAGAGAGGGAGCCATCATTGGTTAGATCAAGCAATTGAATGGTCGATTATGATATAAAATGGTTATTTACTCTTCACCCTATGAATAAACCCCAAGCATACAAGAGAAAACTTTAGCTTGTAGATCTACACCTTGACCCTTGACCCTTTATTCGTGATCAAAGTCCCTTTCTTGGTAAACAAGTAGGAAAATTCAGATGTATCCTCAAGCATCATCATCAATGCATTGTCCCGATTATTTTGGGGTCAGTTACATGAATTCTTTTTCTCCATTCCAATCTATCTAGAGGTCAAATCCTTAGATAAGTTGCACTTCTTTAGATCTATCATTACTACTTCCACCCATGTCATCTTTGTCCTACCACTTTTCCTCGTTGCTGGACTACGTTGACTACGTCCAAACCATCTCAAAACGAGTATCTTAATTTATCACCTATTGATGCTACCCCGAAATGCTCCTGAATGCATTCATTTCTTATTCTATCTTTTCTAGTTTTATCACACATCCATCTTAGCATTCCCATCTCTACTACACTCATTTTGTATCTATGTTGTTTCTTGATTGACCAACATTCCGCTCCATAGGTTATGGCTAGTCCAATCACTACCCTATAAAACCCTATAAAATATTTCTTTCAATCTTAATGGTATAATCTAATCACAATCCACTCTAGAAGGAAGTCTCCACATTTACCGTCCTGCTCTTGTCCTATATTCGACATTCTCCTTAATCTCTCCATCCTTATTTATTATCCTATATGTCCTCAACATATTGTATGCAAATTGTCAGCAAATGACCTTGTACTCAACAAAATAAAACACTATCTTCTGTTTAATTTTCCATGAATAGGGACCAATAACAGCATTTATTTACTGAGAAGGCAAATAAAACTCATTCATCAGAAAACATAGATACATATCTGACCTTGGGTACATGAAGCTGGTCTGGTCTGCACCATGAAGATACTCCTGCAGCATCTTGGGATGATAGTGTAAGATCTGTTTACTTTCAAAGAAAATACATTATAAATGGATAGTGGATCTACTGTAGTCGTAATTTCATCAGAGGGAATCCTTTAGTCTCTAGCAGAGTATCGTGAGTCATGAATAGAGCTATCGTACACATGGCACACGTGTATTTCAATCTGTACTGCCCAACTTGTGGGCCTCATTGTGGATGGAGCATAACCAAAAGTCTAAGCTGAACAAACAAATCCTAAATGTCCAAGTGGCATTCATCAAGTGAGAATTAAATTGAAAGATTGATGACGGCTTACGCAAAAAAAAGCATCGATTAATCAGATATCACATTCTGCCATGTGTATATATTATGAATGTTTCTTCATCCCCATTACAACAGAACTGTGTGTCCATACCTCTCGATAAATTAAGTCTCTCACATCATCCTTCCCCAGCTTCCTCCTTTCAAACTCAAATTCAAGTTTTGAAATGGGCTGTATGGATGCTGGCTCACGATCCACATTTGCCAACCCATGAAAATATGGATCAGCGAGTGCCTGTAAACACAACACAAGTATCAAAAGAGCAGCTTAACTAATGGTAATTGTTCTTCTTGAGGCTTTCATCTATGGAAAATGGGTTTAGTTGGGTCATTCCAAGCCCAAATCATTTATTGATGTTTAAGTTGAAACTAGGCCAGTAATTTATAGGTACTCAGGCTCAGGCCAGGTCCAAAATAATAGATGGCCCTGAATCCAACTTAGGCCATGCGTCAATAGAAAAGTTGCCAAACCTCAGCCAGAATGCAGCCTGTTTATATGATGGATCTGAAAATCAGATCTAAGCTCACCAAGCCTGAACCCAGACCCAAAGCCCGAAAATTTAGAACAAGAATATTCCCAGTTCTACTCTCATCAGAACTTCTTTAGTTTAGCTCTAACCGACAGGTCCCCTTTAGTAAACCCACTTGACACATGCTTTTATTTATTAATTTTTATTGATATAGAGTGTATAAATGTAGCTCAAATTTTGTTGATTGTTATATATATTATACAGGGACCAGCAGGTCTACTCTAGTCTAGGTTCAAAACACTGCTGGACCAGCCCATCTGGTCTGGGTTGAAAGGACTGCTGCATAAAATTCAATTTGCAACACTGGCAATCTCAATTATTAAATTTTACCTCTTCAGCTGTAGGACGGTCTTTAGGATCAAAGGCAAGTAGGCGTTCAAGTAAACGTAGAGCCAATGGATCTACATCAGGAAACTTGTGTGCCAAAGAGACTGGTGTTTTTTTCCTCAGGCCACTTAAATATCTTCTAGCCTTTTCATTTCGAATCTGCAAATATTGTAGTTTATAAAACATCATTTAAAAAAATGCCAAAACAACATTCTAAGTAAATTTATTGGGATAGGAATTTATGGTAGAAGAACAAAGCAAAAAGCTTCTCATGGTCATGGATCATGAGAAAAGTCATGGGTCTTTAGATGTATTATGAGAATTGATACTCTGGTTATCTCTCTCTCTCTCTCTCTCTCTCTCTCACACACACACACACACACACACAGAACAAATGGTCATCTTTTTTTTTTAGTAGAAACAAAAGGTCATCTGTTGGTCTGTCCTTTTTTTTTTTTTTTGATCTAGTGTCCAGGAGATATGAAGGAAACATGCCCAACCAGGGATCGATCCCAGGGTGGAGCTGTGGGAGTGGGGGTGCTATCCACAGCGACAGCCTTGTGTTTCCTTGTTGATTTGTCCATTTGCAGAGATGTAAAGAATAGGAAAGTTTGCTGATATGTGTACTGCTTTATTCATTTTGCCCTCGATCAACTTTTAGGATTGGAACAATCACAATTAGAGGAAATGGAAGACCAACCTTTGCGATGGATTCTAGTGAAGGAGTTCCAAGAAAATCAGTCATGAGATCCAATTGTTGCACCACATTCTTCCCAGGGAACAGTGGTTTCCCATTAAGCATTTCTGCAAATATGCATCCTATGCTCCAAATATCAATTGCAGGGGTGTACTGGAAAATACATCAAGACTTAGAATCTGCACGGCTAGCTAGTAATACGAAGAAACTCATTTGAAATATAAAGGACACAAGTCAGCATTAATCTTTTGTCAACTGAAAAAAGAAATCCATAAATCAAATAACTTGCAGCATAAAAGAAATGACAATCTATTAGACAGGTTCTAGATAGAACAATAGAAGGTTCTGTGCAATTTACAACATGCAGATAGATTTTGATATAGAACTTCAAGATAATGAATATTGCAATATCTTCAGGAGAAAATAAAATAATGATACAAGACAACTGAACATGTAGGTGCAATTTCTTAACCATCTACTTCAGGCAACAGATGGAAGGCTCAAGATATAACCAGCTAGGAGATCTCTGAATTCTGTGAGATCTGCCATGCACCGTAGGGGCTATCAACAAAACAATGTCTTGGACTACCAAGCCCCACTTTTGAGCTTCGGAAATGAAACTATATTTGCTCCTGAAGCTTCTGTTTGTAGGTCACTGATGCATTGGTTTAGATATAAGTGTGGGAGTTCTTGATATCTCCCATCCACAGTGGGCCCATTGCATAAATGACTGGATTACAAACCATGGATTCCACTTGTGTGGACTGGCACATTAAAAGGTTCAAGGATTGGTACCAACCTCTTCTTCACAAAAAAAAAAAAGACTGGCACATTAAAAGCACTCTGAACTGATGCATTGCAACTGTATTATCCCTCTTCCATGCAATAAGATTTTACTACCACAATGACTAGCATTCTAAAAATAGCTACCAGTTAGGGAGCAAAGAGTGATAAAGAAGTTTTAACGCCCAAATCTGTAAGTCCAAGTTTAGGTCATAAAAAATCAATCAGCTCACTTTGGAGAAAAATGAACCACAGAGTTCAGGAGCACGATACCACCTTGTTGCCACATAATCCTGAAAAATAGTAAATAAAATGAAAGTCAACTTTAAAACTCAGAAAAAGAAAGAACAAAACAAAACAGAGTATCCTATATGTAGTGCTGCAATAGAATAACGGCATAATCAATGCATTGAAAATTGAACCCATTTTAAGCAAAACACTAGAAGTTATACATGATATGAAATTATTAACATAATAGGCCTGGAGAGTCAAGATGCCACATGAAGAAACATACAGTCCAGAAAATAGCTGATGGAGCATCATCCAATGATACGCGTGCAAGGCCAAAATCACAAATCTTCAATTTGCAGTCTGCATTAGCAAGGATATTTTTGGGCTTCAAATCCCGATGGTACACGTTTGCTGCAAATAATGATCACACACAATGAGCAACCTTCTAAGGAATTTGATGTATCAGGATTCAGGAGGTCAATAGTATGTGTGCCATTGCACACAAGTAGTCTCATTTCTTGTTGATCAAGACCACTGACCTGATATGACCCCGTGTCGGTGCAGGACAACTACAACACCAACCACCGACCCATCCACCCACACACAGACACAAAAAGAAAAAGAAAACAAAAGAAAAGAAAAATTAATTCATCCAATATCCATCGTTTGAAAAATACTTTTGGTCAGCAAAAGAAAAGAGAAAAAAAATTAAATGGATGGGTTGGATCTTCCAATCTGAAAGATATTTTTGTAGGATTTTCCCATGGACAATGAGTCGTAACAGATTAATGATGAGGATTACGAAATATGAGGCAAGAAGGCGCCACTACTAGGACATGAGTCCCAATCAGATCATTGGGACCATGCATATAATCCTCAAAAGACAATGGAGGGAAACCCCTAACCTGTATGAATATATTTTAGAGAGCGAAGAAGTTGGTACAAGAAAAACTGATGATGTTCAGGAGTAAGATCATCGTTTTCCTTAATTACTCGGTGAAGGTCATATTCCATCAACTCAAAAACAACATAAATATCTTTAAATTCTCTTGGAGATGGAGGAAGCATTATATGTTTTATCTCCACAATATCTGGATGGTGAAGCAGCCGAAGGAGTTTAATTTCTCTCAGAATACGTGTGGCATCAGAAACATGCTCAAAGACATCACTAATCTTCTTGATTGCCACCCTCTCCCCAGTGCGGGTGTCAATCGCAGACCCAACTACACCATAGCTTCCTTTGCCAATGACCTCCTTAACTTGGTATTGACAGGCCTCGCCATATTCGGTGAAGAATTCTTTGTCAACCGTGCCCTGAGTGAAATAACCGGAATGTCAATAACATTTCACAATACAATGAGATAAATTGTTCTACTCCATTTGGGCACCATTGTTTTGAATCCAAATTTAGAGGCTGCTACTGTACCAAAATCACACAAACTACCGACCACTGCTTTTTTAGTTGAACATGGTATGTTAGCTGCACCTATTTCAACTGTCTGTTATGAAGATCATTAACAGATTAACTATCCCCGGGTTTATGGGATAAGACTAAGATGATGATCATAATGATAACAGATAACTTATGCACATGGGTGGTCTAAACGATGCATGTTTCATGGATTAGGAGTCCATCTTCTTTCCACATCCACCATACTGAGGTGAATGCCCAAACAAGAGTTCTGTTCACATAATAATTCTCATATTGCCATATGAGAACCATTTTATAGAGCCCACATTGGTGCATGCCAATCATGCAGGTAGGATTATGGTAAGGTCTATTACTGGATAATGGAGATGCCCCAAAATCAACATAATATACATATATGGAGGCCCCAAAGATCATGAAAGCATTTGCAAAAGACGGGTGCTTCAATCCAACACTCGAGAGTGTCAAATGGGTTTGAATGCCAACTTGTGGGGGATTGATGAGTGTGAAAGGGTAGATTGATTATAGATTGGCCATGTGGGCCCCACTAACTGGTTCTTATATTCTAACAGAGTTTGTTTGAGGACGGTTCTCACATGAAGATTCTGCACACAAGAAGCAATCACCATTTTGGGGCTCTTCCAAAACTCATAAACTTTTAAATCTCATAATAAAAATCCCCATATCCCATGTTCCAATGCGAAAAAACAGGATTCTCAGGTGCCCAAGTTCAGCATCACCAAATTTGAGGCCATCCAAACTCACCCCAAATTTCCAAACTAAAATTTTAACGGGTTTGGGTATGTATCTAACACAAATTCAAATCCAAATCCAAATTCAGGAGAGCAGTAATATAAATAAAAAAAAAAAAAAACTGCCATTTCCACACACCCCACCTTAAAGAAAACGGATTTTAAAAAAGAAAAAGGAAAAGACCATGAGAGCTTAGTATCCATCCAAACAAATTCACATCAATGACAAGGAGATAGAAGTAGGAAGAAGAAGAAGAAGAAGAAGAAGGAATCTCAAAAAGACTGACCTTTGAGGCCATGTTGTATTAGTTTGATTTTGATGGATGATTATTCAACGACACGACATGCATTCAGATTTTTTCCTCTCGGGTCCTCCATCCATTCATATCTATATCTCTCTCTATATCTCTATCTCTGTCTATTGACCCCCTTCTTTCTTGGGCTTCTAAAACCGCATGTACGGCTGCGAGCGAACAACGCTCGCCACTTTCCTCTCTTCACCCTCCCTCTCTCCCGCGCTCTGTTTGAAGCGCGAAAGATTTATATATATATATATATATATATATATATACACTGTTTAGTCCCTGCCCTTTTCTATAATTATATATTAGTCCCTTACTTTTATTAGTATTAAAATTGGTAAGTCTCTATTGCTACTTGAATTTTATTCATTCTGTAACATGACCGTTTTACCAGAGTCAAACCTAACATAATTTAAGGGACAGTAATGCTAGTCAGATAAAAATCCAGTTGCTTTTTTAGCCATGCCAGTCAGAGATTACAGGGCTGTCAATGGGCTGGATTCACCCAAATGAGCCAATTATTGGAACACCCACACCCACACCCACACCCACACCCACACCCTTACCCTTCCAATTACTTCCAAATTTGGGCTTCAAAAAGCCCAGTTTCTAGCACTATCATTCATAAAACATTTGATTCTTTGAGAGAGAGGGCCCACAACTTGTGATCCCGATCAGAGTTCAAGGAAGTTTGCTCATCATGTGGACCACAATCATCAGACCACCAGTGCTTCGCCTTCCCGAAATCGGATCGATAGAATCCATGGTGGGGCCCAACTATTGAAAATCGGAGTTGCTTAAAACGAATGCCATGCAGTCTATGAGATATCCCCAAATTTCACTCTAATAGGAATTGATCCTATTATAACATTAAGATTTACGATATGATTAATAATATTTAAAATTATGTTAATTATGTTATTATAATTAAATTATCAATCTTACAGTTAGACCAACTCCAGAGTGAAATTTGAGAATATCCCATCCACAGAAAGGGCATTCATATTGAGCTGCTATGGGAAAAGCCGGTACTTGGCTCACCTGATGAGATAAACTGCCCTAATTTTTGGGGCATATGAATTACTCATGCTACCAGATCTGAAACACCTTTTTCCAGGGATTGATTAAGAAGATGAGTTACTCAGGTAGCTTTATCACCACAGAAAATGGAAAAGACCTACTTACAAACAGCAATCAAGTCATTTGGATGAGATGTTAAAAATTGTTGCAAAACTTAGCCATGGTTATGTGCTCTTTTGTGTGCATCTACAAGGCAGGTGCTTGTAAATTTTGGGTGTCTAACAAAGGAATATGCACAGAATGCTTCAGTTCATTGTCCAAATCAATATCCAAATAATGGATGCTAATCTGGATTGGAAACAAGCAAACCACTTAACGGTTCATCCAATTGTGAAATGAGGTCATCCAAAAACACCTGCTATATTTGCATTAAAAACTAAGTATATAGAGCTTATTACAGAACATGAAAAAGGAAGAGATGCAACAGCCCTCTAAACAAGTAACCCAAGGTGCTGCTGCACAAGCAAATAGGCCCAGAGAGTTTTAGCTGTGTTCTCTCCACTGTGAAACAAATAAACATGGACCAGTTGCATTTGAACAACTACAACTTTCTAGATCCGATAAAAGTTCCAATGCCCACTGCACGCTCAATCCTCATCTGCATATCAGCAGATTTTTCTTCTCAACATATTCAAAGAATGTCACGTGTGTTTCACAGCGCACGAATCCACAAATCCCAATAGGCACAAGATGTTATCACCTGAAAAATTAACATGATAAACAATACCATAAGTGCATGATAATTAAACTGGCTTCTATGTACAGTGTATAATATAATCACAGGACATACGATGCAGCAGGTGCTCCTTGCATTTCACTTGAACTTCTTTTTGACTTGTGCTTGGATCTCTTTTCACGCTTCTTACTCCTGCCCATTTACGTGGGAAAAAATAAGGTTTCTTTGAACACAATTCCAAACAAAACCTAAAGAACAGTTTTCAAATATGAAACACCTATAATCTACTAGAAAGGTAACAAGTGTCTAAAACATACTCATCTTGTGAGCTAGGATCACAACAGTTCTTCAGTTTCCTATCAATATGCCTCATATCCTTAGCTGTAGGGATTTTCAATTTACTTGCCTGTATAGAATTGCAACATAACTTTATTCAGTCATAAGCACCATGGACAAAGGAAAGGATCTCCTTCAAGATCCATATATCCAACTTAGCATATATATGTCACTACATTACTGGACCTTAACAATCAAATGGGTTACAGAAACCTACCCAACAATCATGACTAGAAAAAGATGATTCATAAAGGAGTAAAGGACAGACAGTGCATATTCACTTTCAAGAACCCTCTTGAGGCCTAGTAGGTTCAGCCATTGAGTGATATGTGGCATAACCTTAAGATGGCCCCACAGATGAATGGTTTGGATCTTCTACATGTGAGGCACTTACCTAAGGTGTATTAACAATCATATTTGGATCCTATAACGTGAAATTGGATTCAGGAATCAGAAATCTGATTGACTTAGTAATCCAAAGATTCCAATGTCCAAAAATATACTGAAGTCCAAACGAGCCCATAGATGCATGTAAGATGCTCAATTCCGAAATTGTTGTTATAACATTGCAGAAGATGTCTACTAATATAAAAGATAGCAATTTAAATTACAAGTGAAATATGACAAGACGTTTTACCAAAGAATCGATGGCATTCAGAGATTCAAATAATTCTGATTTAGTGTGGGAAGAACGTTGACGGGAGAAAATACTCTCCAAGTACCTGGAGAGAAATGAGAACACGGAATCTATTAGAAACAAAAATGAAGATTGAAAATTATTTAATAAAAAAAAAAGAAAAAAGAAAAAAAGGAAATTTTGTGCAAGATGATGGAAAACTAAATCTTTTTTTTTTTTTTTTTTCGTATGAACTGAAGACAGCTAAATTCAATTCAAAAGTTGCTTCAGGGAATGAGCTCAACCTCTCAAAGTCAACAATTTTGTGTACCTCATTCGACCTGCGTAATGCAACCAGTGCTAACTGCACAAAATGAAGAATAAGGCATGCAATTAAAAAATTAGAGAAGTTTAGTAGTAGCATAAGCTTATTGAAAAACATTTTCCAATAGCACAGAGACCGCACAAACTGCAGATGTACATTCAATAAATATATGATTCCATGATTATTATGAAAAAATATTGCTGCATGGAAGCTCTTACACATGCTACATCACAGGCCAGAATGTCCTTTCCACACAAACATGAAAGTCCATGAAAATGATGATTACATGATCATATTAACGAGCAGTAAGAGATAGGATCATTCAATCTGGCTTCTACCAGAGGTATGGTCCATCAAAGGTGGCCCCCATTAGATTAAGAGTTTGTATCACTGACTAGGGGCTCTGTCTCTCCAGACTTCAGACCCAAGGAGATAAGCATATCCATTACCAAAAAGAAAAACTAAGCTTAAAGTTGGGTCAGACGTCATAAAGTTTCTTTTGTGATTATACAACATCATAAAATTTCTTTGGTGATCATACAAGTACATTATTCACAAGGTAAAATATACTGACAAACAAATAGGGGAACAAGTGCAAACGTGACGAAGTACTACTCATTTTGTATCCCTAATGTTCACAAAATTTTTATGTTCGCTCCATTGTCAAATAAGTAGGTTCAATCATCTCTCTCTCACTCTCTCTCTCACATGTGCGCACACATGCGACTGCATCAGTGTGTAGTGTGCATGCAAAAAGAAAGGAGACAATGTATGCAAACTTGATAAGACATGCATTCTTCACTTTTCCTAGTTAGCCTGTTCTATGCTACAAAAATGATTGCTTCCTTTTATTCTTCCTTGATCACTAGTTCCTATGCTACCAATATAATCTTATTGATACTTTAAAAGGTATACCATTAGAATATCAAATCCAGAGACAGGCACATAGTATGTTCAAATGATCTGAAAAAATTAAGCATATGGGAACATTCATATGTTGCAGTGTCCTTTTCATTTTCTTTTGAGTCCAATGTTCTGCTCAAGTGTTTCTACTCATTGAACAATTTGACTTTGAAGACAAGCAGGAAACAAGTCAACAACACCCACATGAGACTAGAGATTCGGGTGCCTTTCTCTAAAGCCTTAAGCTGACTCTTTCTTTAAGGAGGATGGACACCTCACTCCCATTGCATATTTTTTGTTGTCTTAAATGCATAATAAAAACCGCCCCAGATTTGTCCGGTGTGTTTATGCTCCCCACATCTTGTGTTCGAAACTGCCCTAGATTTGCTCAGTGTGAATTTGTGTGGGTTTAACAGACAGCACTTGAAGGATTAGTTCTGTTGGGTCAAAGACCTCAGGGATACCCACATCATAATAAATAAATAAACAAATAAATAATAAAAATAAGACAAGATGAAATATGCGAAGAGAGTTCATCATGCAAAGAGAACACTTAAAGATGATAAATACCTGTCCAGGAGGGAAGAGAAGTGGTGCATCTGTCAGCATAGTTTTATCAACCTCCAGATTGGCAGTTTCTCGCAAATCCTACAAAAATATTATTTGAAGAAATCGAATCACTTTAAATTATGGTTATATGTAGATAAGCTAAGCTAAAATTTCATATTATCTGATCTTATAATGCACAAGCAAACAAACAGAACAGTTTGCTTAATAAAATATAGTTACCCTAAAGATAACTTCTCATATATTAGCAACAAAATGAATACACATCAACAGACAGGGAAAAAGAATTAGGCATATTCAACAAGTGTATAGTATAAGTAGAAATTACTCAATACTCTAGTCGAGTATACATGTCCATGCAAGCACAGTGATAAGAAACATCCATGAGAACTGAGAGGTGACATGCTCAAAACTCTCACTTTACCTTCCACTTTTGTAGCTCACCATTCGTTGGTTGAAAGAACTCCTGAAGAAAGACACGAGAAAATAAGAAATACATAACTACGTTAATAGATAATAAACATGACGCAAAAAAAAAGAAGGCATTTCATAGGTGAAGAATTAGAGACTGCAAGATCTGAAAGAAAAAAAGGGCCAGCTTTGCAAGCCCAAATGAGCAAGTGAAGCACATATAATGCTTGAACTCACCACCATATTGTCAACAAAGCCTTCAACTGACCGATAAGGTGCATAAACAATAAGATCAAATCCCAGACTCTGGAAACATATGAGATTTAGAAATATTCAGGACATGGATAATGCCAGATAATAAACAAACAGAAACTGAAGATGAAATATAACCATGCCTGAAGTACAACTATCTCATTATTGAGAATCATTTGATGATCCTGTTGAATCCCCTTACCGAGCTCCTCAGCTGACACATGATTTTCTTCTATCTTGCAAGATGCATATATGCAAGTTAGCCTGTATCAACAAAAAATGTGGTTCAGTTTCATATCCATATATTACAAAAATGATAAAGAACAGAACACAAGATTGTCGCTGAAGATAACTCAAAGTGAAGAACTAAATGAAGAATTGAAGATTTAGCAATCTCTAAAGAACAGAGAAATCACAATTCAAAAAAGGTCAAGTAATTAGTTCAAAAACCCCAAATTGCAGTATAATCCATTTTGGTTGTATCTGTTATCCTTCATATTTTCTTCCAAGTAAAATCTTGTTTTCTAATAAATAGTAGTTTGACTGACACACCCAAGCATACATTGTAGTCCAGTCAAAGGAACCAATCACTTCATTGAAATCTAAGCTCCTACAATGCAAAAATTACCAAATAAAACCAGACCTTACATTATGTGTTTTGGATGGTGCTCCATAACCGACCATTGCAAATAAAACCTTTTAAAGTATATAATGGCTGTTCCCTGCAAAACATTAACTGATTCCGTTACAAAAAAAACAAAGGTGCAGTTTCAGATAACTCACTACGAGGTGTTGATTTCTAGTGATCTAGTCTATGGAACAAATTTGTTGACCTGAATTTTATGTGGGAACCCAAAGGCTGCACAGACTTCTTGAATCTTTTGCTCATAAAAAACACGCATAAGTTGCTCTTCTTCAATATTGAGAGGCTTTGGGAGAGAAGGTCGTTGAGTGGCTAAAAGCACATGAAGCAACATAGAATTGTCATTGGCGTAGAAATATCACAAAATTTGATGAAGTTGGTGCAACAACAAGACAAAGAAGCAACATAATCGAAAATAATATCCAAAATCATAAACTAGAATGCAGCGTATGTAAATTAAAAATTAGGTAATCAACCTAGTATGGATAGGGAAAACAAAATGCATAAGGAAAAAAAAAAAGAAGAAGAAGAAAAGATATAAAGTGTTTACCACCATCCTTTGTACCAAATTGAGGTTCAGGGTATGATACTGATCCATCAACATTTACTTCCAGTCTTGTGGCTCCATACTTCAAATAATATATGTAATTAAGATCAATGAGAAGGAACAAGCCATTAGGATGTCTATGAGAAACATCAATGAATGCTATAGACTATAATGGAATTTGCACAATAAAAAAAGAAAAGAAAAAGAAGCTGGTTTCAGCGATGTTACTGGAATCACGTTAGGACATAAATGTGGCCTAAAGATGTGCAATGTAGATTATTAGATAGAGCCAGTGTGACACAATAGTAATTAGTAACAATAGAAACATCACATGAGAGAACATAACAACACAATTTTGATAACTACTCACTCAAGGAGATAAAAAATATAAAACTTGAAAAAGGAAAGAGGTAATGAATGAGATTAGTAATACCTGCTCTAGTATTTTTATAGCTCTTTGATTTGTAGCCTGATACTTCTCCATCTAAAAGGACAAAAAAACAAGTCACAGTCACAATGGTTTCAAGAAGATTCTACATGAGAACATCTGAATGAATATAGAATCAAAATCACTGGGGTTGTCTTACAAAGAATCAAAATCACTGGGGTTTCAAACAAATAAGTTAATTGATGTTCTATTGTATTTGGGGTTGTCTTTTTATTTTATTTTATTTATAAAGTTGATACCTGTTTAGGGTAATTAATTATTGAGTCAATATACAATTAAACAAGGACAGTAGTTTTGATTGCTTAATTCCACATCTTTAATGGCCAACCCAAATGTTGTTAAAAATGAATCCCATCTGTTTGGGGGACTGTAACTTGAAACCAAACGCATTTCAATGTGGAAAAAGAAGAAGAAATCAAAACATGTTGTATTCTATTTGGTTTTTGCGCTAGTCCTGCAGTGATTGGTAGGGAGGCGGAAAAAGAAAAGGAATACCAGATCGCGTGGAGTGAAAATCCATTTCGCACGATGTGTCGATGTCTGAAAATCAGCCATCGAGACGAGACTAGACGACGCAAGACTCGATCTTTGGTTCGGATTCCTCCTCGATAACCCTAAAAAAAACAAAAAGAGACCAAGGAAGGGAGAGCAGAAGAGAGCTTACAAAGACAACTGAGAGAGAGAGAGAGAGGAAAAGCAAGGAAACAATGTCATAAAACAAGGCTCTTTGACTTGAGAACAAATGGTCTTGTGTTTTTTGGGGGTTTGATGTAAGGGGCCACCTTTGATCAATCTCATCCACAAACACACACACACACACACTGAGGCTTGATTGAGAACAATCCTGTCATCAAACTACTCTGAACACTATTCATTATTAGATTTTATCACAAAGAAGTTTAATTGTAGTCCATGGTGGCTAAGTTTTAAAGATTTATTGATGGATCATTTGAATGGTATTTTGATATTACAAATTTTCCTAATTCACTTAGAAAATGTTTCCACTGCCATGCCATTCTTTGTCTAAAGAATTTGGATTGAATTTGTGAGGTTTGTTGAGGTTAAATAAATGATTTTTTTTAGACCTGGGTGGTTTGAGTAAATATACAAAATATGAGTGTTTTTTTCAGATTATGTGAAGTATAAATGCATTTTATAGAGGGGTATTTTGTCTACGAGACTAATATTTATTCCGTAAATAGTTAAAATTTAAGAAATTCTTGCAAAACTATTTGTACAATAATGGGAGATAAAAAGTTATGAATGAAGGAAAATTTGTAGATTATTTTTAAAATTTGGATCGTTGACAAGCTAATATCATGTCTTAAGGCAGTTTTACGATTAAGACCCTTCCTCCTTTTTTTAAGTCTCAAAATTTACACTTTTAAAATAGCTTATCCTTTTGTTATTAAGTTCATGTTTATATCATCATATGTTTTGATTATGGCCTTTTGATTATAGCCTTAGGCAGGGCCGCAAGTATGGACCCCGTGATGGCAATAGAGTGGGTTGAGGTAAATCCAAACATGTCCCATCTCAAATTTGTCTCATGCAAACCCAAACTGCCCAAGGATAGGTCAGCAGCATGTGATATTAAACCCGCTTTGTTTGGGCATAGGTTATGTTAAATTGAAAGATTAAAAATCTTAAAATATATAAATGCAATAGAAAATAGTGCTAGTTGAATTCAAATAATAACCTTATCTTCAAGAATGCCTCAAGTTAATGCATCAAGACTACATCATATGAAGTTTGTTTATACTTTTAGTAACAAGGCATCGTGGGTTACATTAACAAAACTCAAACCCGCCTCATATCGAGAAACCAATACCAAATCCACCTCAAATAGGAGCAGGGTAGGGTGGGTTGGGTCCCCGTTAAAACCCGATCCATAGCCATCCCTGGTGCGGACTTTAGTCCTAAGTACTAAATAGGAAAAATCTCAAAATGGGGCTTAGCTTTTTGGTACATTTCAAAGCATGCCAAATAAATAAAAAACTACATCTCAAAATCCATGATTTGGCCATCCCTCTTCACCATCCGGCCGTTTTTTTATGATGCCTAAATTTTTTTCAAAAATGCCCTTTTTGAACCATGGAATGTAGTTTGTCTCTTTTTTTTTTTTTTTTCTCTACTCTCCCCTTCTCCCCTAATCTCCTTCCTCTATCGTCATCTCGCCCTCATCAATTGTGTCCACCAGCCACTGTAAGCGATCATCGTCGATAGTGTAAACATGTGGGTCCCATCATGCTTGATCAATTCGGCTCAATCAGACCTAATGGTCAAATGCTCATTACTTCTAGACCCCTTATCATTTTTCTTATATTTATATAAACCATCAACATCATTAATGAGAAGTTTGTATTTTTCCTGATAGTTTTGATAAAACATGAAGGTCCATGGCAGGGTTGTAAACGGGTCGATTCCAGTCCGGGTCTAGGGTGGAACCGGAACCGTTTTCTAAGAGGGTAAACCGGAACCGGACCCAGTTCGGAACCAGAAAACTAGTTCCGGAACCGGAATCGATAATATTAATGGGAACCAGAACCGGAATTAGAACCATTTGTGAGGCGGGTTTGGTTCCGATTTTGAGTATGAGATGTAGAAAAGTAGAAACCCTAATGTGGAAATGTAAAAAAGGTTCTGTTTTCACATACTAAAGTTACCTTATGTTAGTGTATATTGGGTCGGGTCGGGTCGGGTCGGGTCCCGGGTCCGTGAGTTTGAGTCACTGTAGATCCGGAACCGGAACTATTTAGGTATCGGTTCCAAAAAAGGGATTCGGAACTGGAATCATTTGCTTATCGGGACCAAAATAAGGACCCAGACTTGGAACTTAACGGGTAGGAACCTCCGGATAATCGGAGAATCGGGGACCCATTTACAACCCTAGTCCATGGTTAGTGTAAGGGCTTCTCACAAATTTTTTTTCTTCTTTTGCTCGGTTGACCCAGTGGCCAGGATATAGGAAGTAAACGGCTCTCACAAAGATTCAAAAGCTGGTTAGAGCTATGGCAGCGGATGCCTTATCCATAAGGCCAGCCCTCTATTCCTAAGGGCTTCTCACATTAACTTGGTGTCTCCGCAATAGGGATGAGATAGACATGGCCCAAAGAGGCAACAAGCCTTCCATCGACTCTAATAAGTATAAAAGGAACTCATCACTCATGGGTAGTGGAGACGAAGAAGGGAGGACCCAGGACCGATCCCTTTGCTTCCTCTGTTTTTTTTTTTTTTTTGTTACAAAAAAAACCCTTAAAGGCCATTTTTGAAATTAAAGAAAAAAAAAAGCAAAATTGGCCGGAGGGGGTAGAGGGATGGCCGTCCGGACGTCCTAATTTAAAAGATTCTTGGAAAATTTAAGCCCCATTTTGAAATGTAACTTTTTCTCTGTCCTGTTTTGAAATATCTCAAAACCTCAAAGCCCCACTTTGGAATTTCCGCTACTAAATATGGCAAACCTTCAAATAACAAAAGCGTCATATCAACATGAAGAAAGCAGAAGCAAAAATGGATACCGAAGAAGAAAACCACCCCTCCCGAGGCACCACCCTTCTCGGCTACAATCTCCCTCTTCACCATTTTCACCATCTTGTCATTGGCCGAGGAACCACTCATCAACATCATCATCATCACCATCACCAACCCATTGCAATGCTTAATCAAATCATCATTAACCATGTCAGTTTTTTAATCTGCATTCCTTCTTATATTCATATCACCTTTTGTTTTTTAAATTTGGAATTTGATCATGATGTTTTGGGTCTTTAATTCTCCTTTTTGTTGTTTGGTTAATGCAAATACAACCCAACAGGAAGAAAGACCACAATAGAGATTTCTTAGTTTGATCAATTTACATGAAATTTTTATTTCTTGATTTTGTAGATATCATTGCAAATGCAGTTTGGGACACATGTAGCAATACTTGAATTCAATCATATTTACTTTATCAGATTCTAGGAGCCTTAATCAAGGTCAGAGATTGAGGTAATATGGTCTTCATTTTTGTCTCAATTATAATATGTTCTTTATCAAATTTCTGCCTTTTCATCTTGTGTATATATTTTCATAGATTGAGATAATGAAAGAGAGATTTCCAAGATGCTGCTTCGGGAAGAGAGGCCTTGGTGGGGAAAAGGTGTGTATATCATTGAGATATTCGCGATTTCTAATGCCAATGCGAAGTTTTTCCTTTTTTGTGGTATGATTTTCTTATTGTATTTATGTGGGGTTGTGGTCTAGATAAAAATGCTTATGTTGATCTGAGATTGATTTTTCCTAGAGAAAGTTCATGGCTGATAGATTAATAGAGAGATAAAGAGATATAAGCTTGATAAACGCACTTTATAATTCTTCCTTATTTGTACAGGTCATTTCTATCAGTTCTGTTTTAATGCTTTCCTGTTTTCCTTTTTTCTTTTTGGGATTGAGTTTGTTCTGTTGTATCATTATGTGTCATGTTTTGCTCATAATGTTGAACTCACTGGTTATTTATCTAACCCATTTGATCTCATCCATTAAACTTTGCTTTATAGAAATTAAGGGCCACAAATGAAATGCTACTGATTAAGACAAAAACCCTTTAGCAACAGCTATAGATTCTTGTTCTAACTCTCGATTTTGTCAATGCATCTGCTTTGATTTCCTTCCCTTGCTATATGGTGAAAAGTTACTGCTTGTTGCTTGCACTTTGATTTCATTTTGGACGTAGAGAACTTGCCAGGCCAGTTTGCTTTCCCACTTGCTCATTAAATATCTTCTTGGAAGAATGTAGTAATGAATAAAAAGGGTGCCCCATAAAGTTCTCCAAAGGCTCCAATACAAATCAAAGGGTACTCTGATAACAAAGATATCCTTCTACGACAACTATAGGCTCTTATTCTCCTCCCAATTTGCCAATCAATCTACTTGAGTTCTTGTGATTTCTTTTTCTTGGTATATGGTGAAAAGTTGCAGTCATGCTCATTGCTAGTGCTTTCATTTCATTAAGGGTGCAGAAAAGTGCCAAGGATTATTTGGCTCGCCAGTATTTGATGAAATTACATTTAGCTCTGTTAGTACACCAAAATGTTCTTAAAGCATATCACAAATTTTACGAAGGGCATTTTTCTTCCAAGTGATTCAATCTCTTAGCCAGATTAATGGTGCATTTGGATATTTTCACTGGTCACTTCTTTTGGTAGAATGGATTGGTATTTGTTCTATTGTGCAGTTGGGTTGAAGAGGAAGTCTGTACTCTAGTGGAGATTGCACTACTTGTGATATTGCTTAAACTTCTCCACCTCAACAGAGTGTTGGCATTCACCACTTGTTACTTGAGGGTGGAAAAGGCAGAAAAGCAGCATTATATCTAGTCTGGTTTTCTATTTCTCAATTGATTAAAAAAAAAAAAAGTGGAGCCATTTACTGTCCTTCAGGCCAAAATGTTTGCTACTTTGTTACATCCAAATGCCCTGGGGCAGAGACCTCGAATGACTATTTTTGACTGCAAGTTTCTTTTTTTTTTAAAGTTGCTCTTACAGTTTTCCTTTTGCTCCAGAATGAAACAGTTTCCAAGGCAATACAGGAGATCAAGAGATTAAAGCTTGCAAATGAAGACCTTTCCAAGCAAGTTGAAGGACTACAGAAGGACAGGTTCAACGAAGTTGAAGAATTGGTGTACCTGCGGTGGGTAAATGCATGCTTGAGGTATGAACTCCGTCATTACCAGGCACCAGCTGGGAAGACTACTGCTCGTGATCTCAACAAGGACTTGAGCCCAAGATCTCAGGTGACGGCTAAACGGCTTGTGTCAGAGTATACCGGTACTGATGTCGAATCTGTTTCTTCACACCCTTCCTTTCCCAGAAGCAATGGCTTCGACAATGATTCTAATGATAGTTCCTCTAGTAGATTTAGTAGTCATAGTAAGAAAACGAGTAGGACGCTAATTCAAAAGATGAAGAGGTGGTGGAAGAGCAATGATGATTTTTCTACTATATCATCATCAGCCAGGTCAATTGGAGGAAGTCCTGCATGTAGGGCTAGCATCAGCTCTGAAACATCTATTTCCAAAAGCTTGGGAGCCATGATGATGAGAAATATAAGTGATGGAGCAGCCATAACTACATTTGGTAGGGCAGAAGACGATTCTAATGATTCATTAAACAGGGTAGCAGCATCCTTTAAACTAATGTCAAAGTCAGCTGAAGGAATGTTGGATGACAGGTATTCTGCATTCATGGACCGACGCAAATTGGCATTGGAGAGGTGGAAATCGATCAAGAAGAAAGCGTATCAAGCTAGGAAAAAATTGCTTAGTGATAGTTCAAGTTTAAATACAACTTCAAATATAAATTCAAGTTTGGTTTCTGGAGACAAAGAAGAAAAAGAACAACCAGTTATATTGAAGCCAAAACTCGCACAAAAACAGGAGGAGGTTGTTAGTGATTCAGTCTGTAGTGACTCAGTTGAACAGCCTAATCAAAATAAGGTTGATGCCCCAATAGTTAGCGAGACAAAACAAAATGGCATTGAGGAAAAGGACTCGAGAGTGCCCACGCAACCTCCTAAACCATTGGGAGGTACTCCTAATGCTGTTACTGCAACTACCAATCTTTCAAGTGTAATAACGACAACGCCTTCACACCCACCTTCTATACCACCACCAGCTAAGCCACCACCCCCACCCCCACCAGGAAAAGCTATATCAAAAGGCCCAGGAACTGCCAACAAAGTTAACCGGGCCCCTGAGCTAGTTGAGTTCTATCATTCTTTGATGAGACGTGAAGCAAAGAAGGATACAGCTTCAATAAGTTCTGCTGCATCCAATGCACCAGAGGCTAGAAACAACATGATTGAGGAGATTCAAAAAAAGTCGTCATTCCTGATGGCTGTAAGAGATGCTCTTCAGTTTAATTTTCTCATTTTCTCCATAGAGTGATTTGAAGTTTTTTTTTTTTTTTTTGGTAAACAGATTTGAAGTATCTTAATGCTTCTTCCTTTTAAGATGTTTTAAATATGCGAGTATGGGTTGCCTCAGGTCAAAGCTGATGTAGCGAATCAAGGTGATTTTGTCAGATCCTTGGCTAATAAAGTCCGGGCAGCTTCCTTTACTAACATACAAGATGTAGTATCATTTGTGAACTGGCTGGATGAGGAACTCTCCTGCTTGGTATGCTTTTATAACTTAGGCTTTTAGAGTGTTATTTTGGATGCAAATCAAATTGCAAGAGATTTTAAATATTTTGGGAGGGTAGAGATGGGCATCTAATCTGTTGTGTCTGAGACATCATGGATATCAGGTGGGAACTGGAAAGTTTCTGCTTCAGATTAGTATGATTGACCTGTGCTGTTGATGGTTTTGTGCAGAAAAAAGAAGAAAAATAGAATTCCACCTAATTTACTTTCAAATTTTTTTGGTAGCTGACATATCAAACCAGAATACAATGTGCTAGACTATTTAGTTCTTGAAATTTGGAATTACATCCATCCCAAACACATCCTTGAAACTTGTTATCAGCTCACTTTTGCAATCAATGAAAACTTATGGTTGAGGAGGAAAAAACAGTGTATTATGGTTGTAGTAGGTTCCATGTGGAGTCCAGAAAAAAAGTTAGAGGAAGAAGGTAGGGTGATTTTCCAGCGATCAAGATCAACCATTGCGATAGAGGCCAAGCCATGGATTTAAAATGGCCCACAAATTTCTGGTTTGGCATGGCCAATTTGGTAGACAGCCTCCAAATGGGACAGTAAGACTATTTTTAGTGTGGCTGTCCATTTTGTGGCCTTAAGTTGGATGCCAATGGTTGCATAATCGGGATGATTTTCGGGCCATATATGATCCACAACCTAGATAGAAACCAGGCTCACATGGAATTATATCTACTTCAGGGTTCATGTGCAATGCTACATTGAATAATCCCTTGGCATTTTATAAGTCCTGTATGAAATTGTACTAGATATTATATTATGGAGCTTACACATTTTAATTTTGCACATGGCTTCTTTGTGACTGAATTTCTAACTCAAGACATGGAGTTATTGAACTCAAACCTTTGGCTCTTTACTTTCATGTTGTGGAATTAGATCAGATGAAAGACCATTTCTCCATGGTCATTTTTGTAGGTTGATGAGCGGGCAGTTCTTAAGCATTTCGATTGGCCCGAAGCCAAAGCTGATACATTAAGGGAGGCATCTTTTGAATATCAGGACATCACGAAGTTAGAAAATCATGTTGCATCTTTTGTTGATGATCCAAAACTCTCCTGCGACGCTGCTTTGAAGAAGATGTATTCATTGCTCGAAAAGTGAGTGAAAATAATTGTAACTGGGCAAATGCATTATTCCTTTACTTGGTAATAGCAGTGTGTATGAAAAATAATTTCTTCCAGAAGTCTTTTTTTTTTTGTTCAGATTTTTGTTTGAATTGTTGTATTCTTTTTTTTTTTTTTTTTTCAGAATTGAACATAGCGTTTATGCAATGCTTCGGAACCGAGATATGGCTATTTCTCGATTCAAGGAGTCTGGAATTCCTATTGATTGGCTGCAAGACTTTGGTGTAGTCGGCAAGGTATATTTCATTTATTATTTCCATCAGGTTGGCACAAGGTTTAGAATTCAACTCGGGGGGCAACTCAGTGCCCCTTGACTCGAGTCAAGTCGAGTTGGCCGACTGCCCCTTGAGTTGAGTCAAGTTGAGTTGTCCCAGTTCAATGCGACTGGGCTGAGTTGAACCGAGTCGCCCTCAGGGCCCAGTAAACCTTGCAAACTTGGCCGAATCGCTTCTAAAATGAGGATCTAACCTAGACACAACTCGATCGGGACCGAGTCTGAGTCAGCTCAGCTGAGTTTTAAAGTCATGGGATGGCATTGTATGAGAAAATCCCAGCGGGATTCATAACACCTCAGATCTGTCTTTAGGTTTAGAAACTTGGCACTTTCAAACTTTATGTCTCAGTAATTGGTTTAGATTTATAAACAAGTAATTGTAATTTTTTTTTTTTTGTTTCAATACCTGAAAGGACAGTTTCATGTACACACAATTTTGAGTCACATACTGATACTACAAAGCTAGAAAATTGAATGTTGTGCAGAATTACATAATGCAGTTCAGAACTAAAAATCCTATTTGTTCTCTGAGTGCAGATCAAGCTCTTATCTATTCATTTGGCGAGGAAGTACATGAAGAGGGTAGCATCAGAGCTTGATGGATTGGATGGACCTAAGAAGGAGCAAAACAAACAGTTTCTGCTTCTACAAGGCGTGCGCTTTGCCTTTCGTGTTCATCAGGTATTTTAGTACATTCGCTTTGCCTTTCGTGTTCATCAGGTATTTTAGTACATTCCACTTCCTGCATTGAAAAACAGAAAATCCAATATTCACTGTTTAGCATGGAGCATGTTTCATGAATTTGGAACTTGGAAAGGGCATGCAAAGGCACCAATTTGATACTTTTTTGGGATTCATCTGTGAGTGTAATTCCACAGACTAATTGTTGATCCCCGAAAAAATCAAAATAACTTGTTAGAACCTAAGTATAGATTTTCATGAAAATAGTGAAATGACAACCTTGTTATTGAAACATTCTGTTACTATCCATCACATGCCACTGTTACAGCCAACATTTACTAGAACTTTCTTATGTGATTAACTGACTGTAACAAATATCTTTAAAGGTATTAAATATTACTTGATATTTATTTGTTAAAAGCATGAGAAGAGTGAACACTACTATTATAGCTATTGAAGGGGCATGGTCAATGTGCATGTTACCAAGGATGAGATAGAAAATTACTTGAGCACTTCTTCTTATATACCTTTCCATCAGTGGAGAAGAGTGATTGAAATTTGGGCTTAAAATCTGTACCAGTTTGCAGGAGGCTTTGATGCAGAGAGTATGAAAGCTTTTGAAGAGTTAAGAAGCCGTGTTTCGCCTCCACCCAACCACACAAACAGGTGAAACTGATGAGCCTGAAGCATGAGATTTATCTTCTTTATGTTTCTCTTTACATTTGGGTCTTTGTTGTATATATATTTCATTATCTTCCCCAAGAAAAATACCAAATGTATCTAGGTCCAGTTGAGTTGGGAACACACTGTTTATATAGACTGACAGTAGAAGTTGTAACTGCAAGATTGTTAATATGCTAACACGCCAACTTCAGTCTTTCACACTTGTCCATTCACAGCAAAGAACACAATGCCCTGAGAAGTTATGATTAGTTAAATCAAGACAAACTAAGTTTGAGCTTGGCCTGGTGATGCATGACAAGCATAAGCTGAACTAAAGCTCATATTTTTATTGCATATACTTATCAGTTATCATATATAAACTTACGATAATTTCTTTCTTAAGCATCACTTATATAATCATTTAAAGCATCATATTTTTATGGCCACTTTGTGCCACTATTAATAAAAGGAAAGGCCTGGATGGGGAGGCCTATTCTATGGATGAAGGGTACTTATACAAGAATGATTATGCATTATGTTGCTGACCACCTAATTTAACAGCACTGTTCTGTCTTTACTCTTTAGAAATGTGTTTGTTTCTCATCTTAATGTATCACATTGAGCTTAATCTTTTTTTTTTTTTCTTTTTTATGTAACTCACTACTGTTTCTTAAAAGTAACAAATACTTTTTGGACTGGGCCAAGCCACTTAACAAGCTGAGTTTGAACTCAAGCTCAATTGAGCCAAGTTCGAGTAACTTGTGAGCTAGCTTGACTTGTTTACATCCTTATTCCTAAGGTATGAATGTGTGAGCTTGTTAAAGAGAGATCTTTTTTTTTTTAAATTACTTTATTTGAGAAGAGATTTATTTAATCCAAAAATGATGGATAAGACATTATACGACACCAAGATCAGGTGTGGTATTTAGGCCGCATACAATAATCCAACTTAAGAAGTTGAGTCCAGACTTCAATTGATGATATAGACCTGGACTTGATTTGAGACCAATATAATTACATTAGGGATGTCAACATGTAGAGCTATTCTAGATTCAATTTTACAAAACTTACTCTGTCCTTATTTAAATTTTAAATTTAAAAACAAATCTACCACTACTTTTATTTTATCTTATCAAATACAGTTCATTCCTATGTTTACTTAATTTTGAACTTGAAAATTTAAATTTCAAATTCTCCTTACAAGGTACTAGAGAATTGGGGATCCCTTTTTATGATTGTCAATTGAGGTCAAGGGGCTCACACAAGGCCGAACTCAGTATAACACACATTTGAAGGATCTAATAATTGGAACCCATCTTTTATTTGGACGTTGCATCTAGTTGCTTAACCTTATTTCAATCTCTACCATTCACAAAGTGAGACTCTTGAATTAAATGCAGTGGCAGCCCTATAGACCTGGTTGAATGAAAATTTTCCATGTATTTGACTGCCCCTTATGTGGCGGTTCATCTAAGCTAACTCCTTCCATGTTCCAACAGTTCCTTCGCCAATGGTTCTCCATTCAACCTTGTGTGAGCCTTTTATTGCTCTCTAACATCACTCATTTTGTGCCCTTGTTCAAATGGGATAACTCAACCCAGTTTTCAGTTTTATGAGGGTCTGGCCATTTGGGTTGCAGTTTTACCTGAGTCCACTAAAATGATTCCACATAGATGAAATAAGGGTACATGATTAATCATACTGATAGTGATGAGAATCTTGATTTTCTATAAGGAAGTTGGGCTTATAGATCCATGCATTATGCTGTAAAGTGTAAAAACCAAACCTTACAAATCAGTAGTCTCCCTTTTAGGGCTGTCAAAGGGACGGGCTGGGTCCAAGGCTGTCAAAGTCCAACCCTCAACATATGTGGGCTGGGCTTGAGGGGAGTCGCAGGCCTTGAAGGGCCCGCACTTCCTTGGCTCCCGCGGGTTAGGACATGAGCCATGGCTTAAAAAACAAGAAAACCAATTTTTTAATTTTTCTACATTGCCATCAAGCATCAAGTGTGATTAAGAGGCATGAGTTGAGGATCCAGAATTAAGGAACTTTTTGCCAATTAACCTCATCAAAACCTCTCAATAATCCAAGATTAAGGGATTATATATCTTGATCATCTTGCTAGTACAAGCAACGACACTTGCATGTAAAAGATTTTCAAATAATTATCCATTCTTAATTATGGAAATATTTAACTCAACCCTCAATTGGTGACTTATTAGGTACATTACTATTTCTTTCTTTCTTTTTCTATAGAGACTTGCATGTTCAGTGCGGCCATTAGCAGAGGCTGGTTTTGCTGCACCCAGTTGTTGTTCAAAAGTCTAGAGCTTTAGCAATGAATTCCATAGAGCGACTACCTTGTATTTATTACCAATGGCCTCAAAGCAACTCCTATCAGACCTTATAGCTAGTTATCTCATAAGGGAGCTGCTAATGCCACAATCTAAGCTTCTCTTTTATTTACATTACCAATATATTTCTGTGTAAAATTGCTTAAAAGGACATCTATCAAAATCTTTTCCTGATCCCCAACTTCTTTCTACACTCTCCCACCCTCACCCCAGCCACCATCGTCTCCTCCGACAGCACTACCGGAGGGGGAGGGGGAGGGGGATGGGGATGGAGAGAGAGAGAGAGAGAGAGAGAGAGGGCGGCGGGAGACGGCAGGGAGAGGGAGAAATAAAGGGAGAGGGTGGCGGGTAGAGGGTGCAGGGCGGAGGCATGGAGAGGGGGAAGAAGGAGAGTTAGTTGAGAAGGGAAAGAATGATATTTTGGGAACAATGGAGATGCGTAAAGAGAGATTTTGAAAAGAGAAGATATGTGGAAAGAGAAGCTTGGTTGTCGCATTAGATTATTTCCAAGAGATACTATAAATTTGGATATGCCTTTTAGAAAATAAAGGCTAAAAACTAAAGGCTGTTGCGGCATATGTAACTTGGCAACTCCAAAGGAAATGTCAAACGCAAATGTAAGTGAGCCTATAATTATTATTTTATTTAAAAAAAGAATTGCACCCAAAATTCAAATGCAAGTGAGCCCTCATCATTATTTTATTGAAAAGAAAATTTTGAAGTATGCTTTATGGTATGTAAAATTTAGCATACAATCACATACTTCAAATGCAATGTAAGATATGAAGTATCTGTTGGAGACAATCTCAAATATCAATTAGAGTTGTTGGAAGCTGACATGACCATTTGAAGTGTCTGCTAGAATAACTCCAAGGAGTTGGCCGAGTGGTTAGGATCACGGTTCCTCTTTCTTTCAAAGCATGATTCCTCCTTCTTCCCGAGCTAGAGGTCTTGGTATCAACCCCTGCATTCTTCAGGAACTGAAGGTTGAGTTTACTTGTGCTATCACCTGCGGGCCACAGGGGTTTTACCCGGCTACTCTCTGGGCCCGGAATGATTAGTTCAGCCGAAAGGGTCGGGAACCCTCCGTTAGCATAAAAAAAAAAAAAAAAGTATCGGTTGGAGTTGCTCTTCGTAGCTCTTGTTTCAAAATAGCACATTCAATTTTACTTCCATTGTGATTTGGGCCAATTTTTAACACTGAATTTTAAAGCCAAACAGTCATCTAGCATCAACAACATCTAAATTCGGGTTAGGCCAAGGCTAAATGGTTCTTTGATAACTGTACATATATACCTCCAAAACAAGCCACCAGTTCCTCTTAGTAGAAGGTAATAGATCGCTGTAAACTGTGTAGAACGATAAAGATAGTGATAATCAAGCATCAAAACTAAGATTTTAATCTCTTAAAAACTCATTGCTTGGCAATCACCTCCTAATTTCAAGTTTCAACGAGAAGGCAGGACTCAAGGAACGGTCTGGTCGTGGCTGTCTGGCTGATGACCCGACTTGAGTGAGGTAGACCGTTGAAAAAGTCATGCATGACAAAGTCAGAATCCTAAAGCCTCCTCTTCCTCTCCCACAAGCCTTCTCCTATTCCCATGCATCTCTCTCTCTCTCTCTCTCTCTCTCTCTCTCTCAAAGTAGCCTCCACAAACACCAACATCCACCTTCCTATTTTCCTTTCTTTCAATTCATTTCAATTCTTTCACTCCCTCTCTCTCTCTCTCTGAGAGCCGATCAAACCAATCAAAAGAAGCAAACACAACACCTCCTACCTTGCAATGTCCGACCTCCGGCAGCCTGGGCCCGGCCCAGTAACCAGGTCTACACCCACCAGGAGCAATGCTCCTGGTGGTGGTGGGCCTACTGGCTCCACCTTCCTCCGGAGGCTCCACAGCCACGCACCCAACTCCGCTCAGCTCGTCGGCTTCCTAACTCTTATCATCTCCGGCACCATTCTTCTCCTACTCACTGGTCTCACTCTCACCGCAACTGTCCTGGCCCTCATATTCTTCGCTCCATTAGTCCTCCTATCGAGCCCGATATGGGTCCCCGCCGGGACCGTCCTCTTCATGGCCATTGCCGGCTCCTTGTCGGTATTCTCACTCGGCGTGGCTTGTTTGGCCGGGCTGTCTTGGGTGTACAAGTACGTAAGAGGGTGGCACCCACCTGGCTCGGACCGCGTGGACTATGCGAGGAGCCGGATTGCCAACACAGCAAACCATGTGAAGGATTGTGCTAAGGAGTACAGTGGCTACTTGCAGAACAAGGTGAAGGATGCAGCCCCTGGAGCTTGATATCACTTTGTTTTTCTCTTTGCCTTTTCTTTTCTTTTTATGTGCTGTTTCTACTTTGTCTTGTGATGATTTCCATGAAGCTGTTTTTTATCTTGATGTTGTTATATTACTCAGTTTGATGGTGATGTCGAATTGGGACAGGAGCAATTGACATATTTGGAAGTTTGGTGACTCATGTATTTGAAAAAAAGCACAAGAAATGAATGTACCGGCCGGAAATGTATTCAGGTGAATCTGATAATGGAGCAGAAATTTTTACTTTTAATATATATATTTTTGTCTGTCTTTGATAAATCTAATCTAACAGGGGTCACCTTTTTTTTTTTTGTTGTTTGTGGGGCATCTGATATCAGCAGATTAGTTGGGTCCACATTGGTAGAGTTTTTTTTTATATAAGCACTTCACTAAAACAATCAAGATTAAATGCGGGTCATGGGTGTCTTACTCGAACTCCACAATGGGACTCGTCTATTAAAAACTCGAAACGTTCAAAAGAAACACTCCTCCTTTTATACTTAATTTAGTTAGCCAGTTATTCCAATAGTGTGTATGATTGAACATATAATTAATAATTTGATCATGGCTAGGGCCATAATGGCGCACTACCATTAGAGAGGGTGAGCGTGCTGGACTTAGCATTCTCTAAAAAGAAAAGGAAAATGAAAGGAAATTTACTCAAGGACAATTAAGGTTTGTTGTCAATGTCAAAAGTCTTTAATAGCATAAGATATTTTTGTACATTTTCTCAGAAAATGACAAAGGCATTTCAATCTTTTTGTATGGAATATGACTAGGTTTTGAGTAAAACAGAAGGCATTTCAATCTAATTGTGATGCATCCAATGTAAGTTTAATGTGAACATAGAGAAATCTTGTACAAGAGAGGGCTCCACTGATGAAACAATAGGCCTTTCTATGTTTGCATCCTTTTGATTTCCAGACTCTTCTTATTCACTCCCTCTAGTATAAGCTGATAATATCAATGAATAACCCTTTTTTCCTTCTGTGAATACAATAGGAATCATTATCTACATACACTATAGATGAAAATCCATCTAGCCGAATCTGAAAAGGGGTTCTTTGAATTAATTGGCCAACTCTGTGACTTTTCAACGAAGAACAAGCAACCCATGATCTTACATGCTTGATATGCCAATGCCACTTCCCCTGCCCAAACTAACTGTATTCCATTTTCCATTGCTATGTCTGTTTCTGCATTAATTGCAGGAACAATCAAGGTAGCTGTGTGTAACTGTCTATATCACACCAATGCATTTCCATGTCTTTAATGTGGGGTCCACTTTTTCCCAAATTGATGAAAATCATTCCTCCATGATTATGATTGGAGACATACTCGATATTATCTCTAGATAATGCTCCCTCATTCGGCACCCTTCATAAATTGATTATGACACATCCCATAACAATTTCATACTTAATGACCAAATTACTACATTAAGGGGTTGTTTGCCTTTCACACTTAAAGAAAAAAAAAGTTTTAGATGATAAAATATTTGCATATCAGATTTGTATAATACATGAGTAAATGAGTATATCCAATGGTCTTAGATATGTTTGGAATTTTTTTACTTTTCTTTTACAAAATTGTCAAAATCCATGAAAAATTTAGATATAAAACTATACATATACCATCCATACAATAAGATTGAATAGTTCAAATCATGAATTGGGCGCTCACAGAAGTATAGAAAATTAGATATATAACTTGAAACTTTTTCATAAAGCACTGATCATAATACATAAAGATTTAAGACAATCAACTTCAACGTCTTAGGGACTATTGGTTCAATAAACAAATTGAGTGGCTTGGGTTATAAATACGGGGCCTATAGGAGTTAAAAATATATAAAATTGGCTAATGGGGCCCATGAGAATGCAATCACCTTGTAAGAGACTATATTACGCATTTTGCAAGAGAAGTGTGAGTTATTTTCACACTTGTTTTTGGTGAAAATAGCCATATTATTTACACATCATTAACACATCTCATTTAAGTTAAATGATCCTAACCATCACCCATGTGAATGATGCCCACAAGCATGTAAGATAAGACTTCTTTATTTGATTACAAGTGAATAAAAAGGTCAAATGAGTTTCAAATTAAAAGGCCTGGTGTGCCGATGCTAGAGACGGGGTGAGCCTGTGTATGATCTGATTAGTGAGTGAATTACACATCATCTGCGTTCCCTATCTAAAGGCTGATATCACTCCAATCATGGGACAAGAACTCAATCCAACGGTCAGTATTTAGCAATGATGTCGTTGAATTTTCTTTTATCTAAATTTCCTACTTTGATTCGTCGCTGCTCCAAATAAGGACAAGAAAGGCACTGGAAAACCCACTATGTGAAAGTTTTCACGAATATTTAGGATACTAATTATAAGCACTACAACTTGGGATTTGGGCTTTTTCTTAATTTCTTTTTAAAGTTTCCATAATATCCCAGAAAATAAATTTTTTTGTCATTTTGCCCGACATACTTCTCGTACATGCGACGACCGGCTGGAAAAAGTCTTAAAATTTAATAATGGAGGTGGAGAATCTGAATTGAAGGCGCCTGGTAAGGTAAAAAAAAAAAGCCCAATAATAAATAATAAACTCAAGTGCCGATCCCATGTATCATACTGTTTATGTTTATTCATACCATCAAAAGCAGAGGAGAGATTGCTGTGTTGATGAGGATTGAGAATTAATGGGAGTCTATCCACTTAAAGAAGATACTTTAATATATTAGTTAGATCAGCATAATCTCAATTTCAGCTGAAAATAGTAAAATATAAATCCATGAAGATCCGTTTGGGACGGTCAACCCATATTTGTTTTTGTGCATATCCCTCGTAGACTACACTTATTTAAAATTAGAAAGATATTCACCTGTACACCATGCATCTGGACTTAGTATCATATATATATATATATTTGAGTGAATGTTTCTCCTAATTATACTGTATTAAAGTTAAGCTTCTTTAATATAATTTAAACCTTTTGTTGTGATTTTGACCATAAGTTATTCACTCCTTTATTATTTCTTGTAACTGCCCACTTCTTATCTCATCTCATACAATTATCCATAATCTTTTCTTTTTGGTTTCTTCAAAAATGCCTTTTATAGTTGCATCTTGGGCCGACGTTAAAGTCAATAATTATTTGTCAATTGCATGGATATTTAGTTTGCATTGTATGGACGTACTAGTGTTAGCACAGGTTCTTGTGTTAGTACTATAGTATTGGAAGAGAATTCTCACATATGAGCGGACCATATATTGTGATCTTACATTAGCTCATAAGACTTATTTAATTGAATTCCTTTTTATTGAAAGTAGGACAGAGCTCTTCGAGGATAAAAAGAGGGTCATGGAAAAATACCCAGGCCGTAAGATTATCCACACCCTGTGTTAACAGCCTTAAAAGTTTAATATCTTCTAATTTTAACTTTTTTTTAATTAAATTTAATAGTGAGTAAAGATTCGATGAATATAAAATTGGATACTAACCAACTCGTCCGGAGGAATTAATGTGAAAGAAACTGCACTAACCAAAAGTGGGGGCACAGTGATTGACCAGCCTCATATTGGAGAAAGCTCTTCTCCAATATTACAATATCACATATACAAAAATATCTCTTTCCCTTGAAACAAACAACATAAATTACTTTTATAATCACAAATACTGTAATCATCTGCAAAAACCACCAAACTTTCCATGCAAACATGTCTTAACACAGGTTACATGCATGCCCATAGCAAAAAAGAAGGAATCCACACTTTTTTCTAGAAATTGAGTTTTCCTTGCAAATTCAGTTTTACTTGCAACGGGTTGATAAAACAAGTGGAGAAAATCTGTACAACTTTTCTCCTCATCCAAACAGAACTATTAATTATAGGGGGTGAAAATCTCATCACCCTCCAAAAAAAAAAAAAAAAAAAAACACACTAGCAGTCCTCCTTCTCCGACAACGGCACCGGAAAAGAGAAGCTCTGCACCATCTGCCGGCCTCCGTGACGAGGCGACCGTGGCGGAATCCCCGACACCAGCTTGCCATGCTTATCATAGTAAATGGCGCCGGAGAAATCCAACGGCTGACATTTCTCCCCCATCAAGATCTCCTTCTGCCAGAGCCCCCCTTTCTCCTCCTCCTCCTCCACCTTCCACCTCTGCAGAAGCGGCGCCGCCTTGTTGCTCAGCGTCGCCAGCAGCCGCTTCGGCGACGCCAGCAGCGGCGAATCCGACGATAATTTCAAACGACGCAGGGGAGACTTTGGCGAGAGTCTCGCCGTTGGAGACGGCAGCGCGAATTTAGAATTCCTCATGGGAGAGGCCATGGGCGACTCTTCTGGCTCGAGACTCAAGCTGTGATCCGAGAAGCTCGTCTCGCGGCTCGCGATCTTTCTCGAGGCTCGTCTAGCCCTAGCGATGAAGGTCTTCAGTCGGAGCCCGAGCGCCAGCTCGAGCCTCTTGAGAAGCCGAGCCGCATCGACTGCTGCGTCGTTGAATTCCGAAAGCGCTCCCATCTTCGTTTCGCGAAGAGATCGCGTTCGAGGTGTTCGACGATTTGCGCCTTCGAAGCTCTGCAGCTGGAGACGAAGGCGTTCGACGATTTGCGTCTTCGAAGCTCTGCAGTTGGAGCTTTGGGGAGTTCGCAGGGACCAGAAGGGAGGGTTATATAGAGAGAGAGATGGAGGATAACCGGCTATAGGCAGTTTTCAGTTTCGTAGTAACTGACACGAATGGGTTATCGGCCACTTGTTAAATCCTAATAAGTCAAGGCCTCAATCAAGGGTATGTAAGCACTAATTAGTTCTGGTTTTCAGCCACTTGTTAAATCCTAAGTCAAGGTATGTAAGCACTAATTAGTTCTGGTTTTCGCGCCACGTTTGTGGTGGGTAGGTTCAGCCATGATGAACGGCTGTGATTATTTAAAAGAGGATCTTATCAGATAATGGGAGATTAAATTAGGTTTGATAAAATCCGGTACCTACTTGAACTTATTTGTACAACAAGTGGATTATATGTACGACAGATTTCTCTTTTTAGGGGGAGAGAATTCATGTATCCCTATCTCTATTCCAATCTTTCCAATAGAACTATCAAAATAAGAATCCTATCTATCAAGAAAATTTTGTCACGTTTTTTTCTACCGCGAAATCCTTTTATTTATGGGAATCCGGATCCCTTGTTTGGACCAAATAGGGCCAAACACGAAAACCCTGTTTCAACCAGTCACGAGGTAACATATTATTTTTCTACTTGAAAAATGGAGCTGGCTTTTAAAGAGAACGCTATTTTTAAATTCAATAAGCCTATCAATCACCCCCTGATTTGGTTTCCATTTACGGATGACCGTAGCCGAAAATGGCTCGGTTGGATAGTACGGACTTTTTTTTTTGGGGGCTAGTACAGACTTGAATTCATGTTTAGGGTCCAAAACACATAGTGGGCTTGATTTAGGCCTACTGTCAATAGGGCGGATTGTACTCTTTGGGTTCTTCATTTCTTGATTATATTATATTAATCCAGGGCCGTTGATAACCCAATTGACGGTCGTAATCTTCATTTCTTGGAAGTTTGGAAGGTGAGAGAAGAAAAGGGCTTAGACAAAGACCCGTTTATGCTTTTGTTTTTTCCATTAATGTGAGTGGGGTAATGTTGACTTTGATGCAAGTTGCAATGTTGGGGCCTGGGGGCTCATGGCTCAGAGTCGTCTGAATGGCCCCTACCACACTCTTATTCATGGGACTCGGTCCGTTCCTTTCTTTGAATTTAAATGCTAGCATGTTTCATGAGTTCATTATACATTCCATGGCCGTGTTTGATCACAAACCATATCATATGTGGGACCCACCCTTAACCTGCTCAAGTCTTAGGAGAGTGCTGTTTAACTACCTGGAAAATTCCAAAGGACTCGTGTGTGTGACGTACTTCCAACTTACACCTCTCATCTGACATGGGCAAGAACATGGGTCATGTTTGGTAATAGATGAGGAATTCTTCGCTCCTTATATGTGATGATTCTCATTAATAGAGAATTTGTATAGTTGCTGAAAAATATTGGTATCTATGCCTAAATTTGCAAAATAATTTCTTTTTGAAACCTTGTGAAGGCAGGATGTCATTGGTCAAAGTTGAAAATCCTTTAGGGCACGTTTGGTAATTGGAGAGGAATCTGTATGATTTAAGGATTCCTCTCTTTTAAAGGAGAAATAAAATTATTACCAAGTATTTGCATAGCTAATGATTCCTTACATTCCACGTTTGGTTGTAAGTGTGAAGATAACGAGGATTTCATCGTTCCATGTTTGATGTTGAACACCAAAATCCGTGGATAATAAGCAACCCACCTGTTTATTTCTACTGTATAGTCAATTTTTTCTAAGTTATTTTAATAGTAACGGCAATACATCCTTTTTCAGAGTTTCTATACTCATAGGCCTTCTCCTTTTTGGATTCTTTTTTAACTTGTGATTTTTAAGTGCCATAAAATGTGTTCTTTATTACTTACGTAGCTTAAAATCATTTCAAACCGGAATCTTGATATTTAATTTTAATAAATCTTGAGAATTTTCATCTTATCTTTTCATTTTCACTTTAATCCATTTATCTCTCCAAACATCCCATCTATCATACCAATATATGAATTTACAGGAGAGGTAGAGACGGTAGGAAGTGGGAGGTGGGATTTTGGCTTTTTAACCCACCCCTTTTGTACGCAAGATTTGAATATCCGATGGAGGGAGATCGAATCCCAAAATCATATCAATCGCAGATTTTAGGCGTAAAAAATCAGTGATGGTTTGCTTGCGACTGCCAAACTTAGATATAGCATATAATAGTGAAAAAAGAAAATCCTTTTCCCGCATATTTTTGTTACCAAATGTGCCCTAAAGCATGAGAGATTTTTATTGATCCAAATATTTGAGGATTTACGATTACTAAACATAGATTTCCCATGTCCTCAAGGAAATCCGGTAAGGAAACCGTGGCGTTCGTTGCCAAACATGACATAGATCGCCTGATTTGGTGATTTTGAGTGTAGATCTGATGGCCCCAGCCAATGTCAATTCTTGATGCACTTCCCAATGAGATGATCCTAATCCTGGATTGATAGGGGGATAGATAGATAGATAAAATGGCTTCAAATGTATGTAGACTATTTTGGGGCATGGTCAAACAGACCATTGAAAAGCAGAAAAAGCAGTGGCTCCATTCAAAGCAGAATAAAAAAATGGGTGGCCCCGTCAGCACGATGCTTGTGGAGTCATCTTCTGATGGTAGGGTATGGTCCAGTTCCACCACCCGCTGGACAATCCTGGTCATCTGACCAAGGGCTCTGAACTCTGAAGCGTGTTGGAAAGGGAATTAGGTCAAACTTTCTCATGAAGTTTAGATGGACCCTGGAGGACTAGTGCTGTTATTTGTATAAATAAACCATCTGAAACGTCAGAAATTGCAAAGGGTTGACCACTGGAAGACTTAAAAAAAAAATTTGTACTTGAGTTGGTGGTTGATGGCCAACTGATTCTTGGGATGGTGGAAGGTGAACTCCCATATTAAGTGATCACAAGAAGAGCTTTAGTCCTGGGTGGAGGATATGGTTACAAAAGCACTGCACAGGTGTGAATTGATAAGACCACCAATATTCATCATTTTATATGTATTTGTAAACTTGATTAGGTTAATTACATAGAATTATACTTAATTTTATAATTTCATGCATTTAAGCATCAAAGTTGGAATCTTGGTCGACATTCATTACATTGCATGACTTTTTGTAAAATTAGGGTTCTCATCTCATTCATCACCCAAAATTAGTTTTTTTTTTTTTTTTTAGCTTCACTAATGCATACTTGTTAATTTAGACATCAAGTGCAATTTTTAGAAAGTTAGATATTTTTGGTGTATTACGTAGGCATGTAAGTCCCATGCATAGTCCATCCAGATTTCTCACACTTTATTATTATTGACATTATTTAATTTTATTTTTTAGGAGAAATCAAGAGTGGGACCCGCATTAGTGAAATTCTAGAGAGATCAAAAGCGGGACACCCTTCACGGTGGGCCCATAAAATTCTCAAAGAGGAAAGATGAAACTTAGATTTGAAAAGATGGTGTTAACTTGCTAAAGTTGGTAACCAAAATCAAGAAAGAGAGAAAATTAGAAACTTTGCAAGGGGAGTTGATTAGTCAAAATTGCAAGTAAAGAACCATGTCAAATATAGAAAGAGAATCAAATAAGTAAGAAAAGAAAGAGTCCAAGCATGCCTTGGATGTCCAACATGGGTCTCACACACCCCATAGCATGCCAACATGAAAGTTCTTTTAATTGCACCATTATTCTCAGAATTTTCAGGTGCAGTAAATTGAAATGGCCATAACTCTCAAACTGAGTCTTGGATTGGAGCAATCTACCCACCTTTGGAAAGCTTTTTTCGAGTAGATATTCGTGGAGCCCAAGAATTCATAAATCGAAGTTATATTGATGGAGATATGACCTTGGGAAGTTGGCTGTTATAATTCTATGCGGAAATTGTTAAAAAAATTTCAAAATTGACAACATGAGATATCTTTAAGGAGTTCAATTTGGCAAGACTTGGAGGCAGAGAGACCACACTTACTAACAAATCATCTCCAATTCAAATTATTGCCTAAGTGTGAAGCTTTGCTTCAAAGCTAAGCCAAGAATCATCTCAAGAAGGAAACAACTCTTAACAAATTAAAGGAGGCATGCAAAACTATAAAAGGAGGCTACTAGTGCAGGACAAAAGGAAGCCTATTCTCCTTCAAAAAGTGCCCAGTCATTCTCTCTCCCTCTTCCTCCCTTTTCTTCTTTCCCCACTTCTAGTTCTAGTTCTCCATATTTTATTTTTATTTTGGTAGCATTGGGCCTTGTCCAAGCAAGTACCTGAAAGAGAAGTTGTAAAGATGCAATCTTTAATGACAAATCAAGAAGTTTTCTTTGCAATGGTGGGCTAATTTTGATTAGAGCGATGGATGAAGATATGCGATTGCCTTTTAATTATTTAGTAATTTTAATTTAGTTCCATGTTTATGTGCTTATTATGATTAATAGACTTGCCTTCGTGCCCTAGACAAATCTCTCTTTTTATTTCTAATAATAAAATTTAATTTTTTGACTATTCATGCTTAGGTTTGATAGGCCATGCTTAAGATTTAGATCTTTTGATGGTTTATACTTACTTTTGATGGGTAGTGCTTAAATTATTTTTATTCTTTTATGAGATAAAAGAAGTCTTGAGTTTTGAATTTTATAATTAAAAAGGGATTTTAAAAGTTAGATTTTCTAAATTAAAAACATTGATTTGTCTTTGATTTAAAGTAAAAATTGGAACAAATTAGGATTACTTGATAAATAATTTGTGGATATTTATTGGATTCCTATGCTCTAATAAATTAGGGTTACTTGATAAATAATTTGCAGATGCTTATTGGATTCCTATGCTCTAATCACTTTTATTAATCACTACAAGAAATCTAGGCTGTTTTGACGAAATCTGATGACGAAATTTTTTTTTGTCTTAAAAGAACACCCAAAGAAGACGAAATATAAATTTTATCGTTTGTTTTCATTTTTGTCAAAAGTATAGGAGACGAAAAAAAAATTTCGTCTCCAAAAATAAGGCGCCAACTTGGCGCCAATTATTTTAGCTCATTAAAGACAAACATTGTTGTCACAAAATATAAATTTTTTTTGCGACGAATGTAATTTGTCACCAATAAGGATAAGTTATAAAAGACGAATATATTTCGTCACCAAAATAAGGTGCCATTTTGGCGCGAATTATTTTAACTCATTGGAGACGAACATTGTCGTCACAAAATCTATTTTTTTTTGCGACGAACTTAATTTGTCACTAATGAGGATAAGTTATGTAAGACGAACATATTTCGTCACCAAAATAAGGCGCCAATTTCATTTGGTTTGGCGCAAATTATTTTAGCTTATTGGAGATGAACAATTTTGTCGCAAAATATAATTTGTTTTTGAGACGAACATAATTCGTCATTAATTAAGATAAGTTATGGAAGACGAAAATATTTGGTCATTAAAATAAGGGACCAATTTCATTTGTGCTGGCGTGAATTATTTTAACTTATTGAAGACGAACATTTTTGTCACAAAATATAATTTGTTTTTGCGACGAATGTAATCCGTCACTAATAAGGATAAGTTATGGAAGACAAAAATATTGTGATCAACAAAATAAGGCACCGATTTCATTTGCGGTGGCTCCAATTTCATTCACACTTGAGCCTATTCCTCTCTCACAAGTATTGCTTTGGAAAAGCCTTTAAAATGACTAAAATGAGCCCCTCAGGTCATAACGTCCATCTCCCCCATCCCCCCGCCCAAAATCCAACTCTCCTTTTCCAAAACCCATTTCTAGCTCCCTTTGTCCTTCTATCTATCCTGGTCTCTCTTTTCCAAAACCATTTTCCCCTTTTCCAAAACCCTTTTCCAGAAGAGAAAGAAGAACCCTTTTCCCTAACTACAAGAAATCTAGGCTGTTTTGACGAAATCTGATGACAAAATTTTGTTTTGTCTTAAAAGAACACCCAAAGAGGACGAAATATAAATTTTATCATTTGTTTTCATTTTTGTCAAAAGTATAGGAGACGAAAAAAAAATTTCGTCTCCAAAAATAAGGCGCCAACTTGGCGCCAATTATTTTAGCTCATTAGAGACAAACATTGTTGTCACAAAATATAAAAATTTTTTGCGACGAATGTAATTTGTCACCAATAAGGATAAGTTATAAAAGACGAATATATTTCGTCCCCAAAATAAGGTGCCATTTTGGCGCGAATTATTTTAACTCATTGGAGACGAACATTGTCGTCACAAAATCTATTTTTTTTTGCGACGAACTTAATTTGTCACTAATGAGGATAAGTTATGTAAGACGAACATATTTCGTCACCAAAATAAGGCGCCAATTTCATTTGGTTTGGCGCAAATTATTTTAGCTTATTGGAGATGAACAACTTTGTCACAAAATATAATTTGTTTTTGAGACGAACATAATTCGTCACTAATTAAGATAAGTTATGGAAGACGAAAATATTTGGTCATTAAAATAAGGGACCAATTTCATTTGTGCTGGCGTGAATTATTTTAACTTATTGAAGACGAACATTTTTGTCACAAAATATAATTTGTTTTTGCGACGAATGTAATCCGTCACTAATAAGGATAAGTTATGGAAGACAAAAATATTGTGATCAACAAAATAAGGCGCCGATTTCATTTGCGGTGGCACCAATTTCATTCACACTTGAGCCTATTCCTCTCTCACAAGTATTGCTTTGGAAAAGCCTTTAAAATGACTAAAATGGGCCCCTCAGGTCATAACGTCCATCTCCCCCATCCCCCCGCCCAAAATCCAACTCTCCTTTTCCAAAACCCATTTCTAGCTCCCTTTGTCCTTCTATCTATCCTGGTCTCTCTTTTCCAAAACCCTTTTCCCCCTTTTCCAAAACCCTTTTCCAGAAGAGAAAGAAGAACCCTTTTCCCCATTTTCCAAAACCCTTAGTGGTAGAAACTCTTTCAGGACATACATGTAATGTGTTGATGAGGAGAGGCCAACGTTAACGTTGTTATTTCTAATTTTGAAAATTGCTAAAGTGAGATACATAAATAATAAAGTAAGCTTTATAATGGTTTAAAAAACCATGATATCTTTAGGAAACTCCGGGAAATTTAAAGGATTTGTGCATTCTATGAGATATTTTCCTTCATTCATAAATTGTCATGCCCCACCAAATGGAGTGAGAATAATTCAACCATGCTTATCTTTGTCTGTATGTTGTAAAATTTGAAAACTTGAATATTCATAAAATTAGTATTTTGTATTTTATACTATTAATGTGCTATTTCATTCTATGTATACATTACTCACTTAGGTGCTGGCCAAGTGGGCATAAGGCATGGGTTTGCTCCCTATGTCTTGTGTTTGAAACAAACACCAAATTTTCCGGTGTGCATTTGTTTAGGTTTAACGAGTTATCACCCAAGGGATTAGTCCTAATGGGTCAAAACCTAAAGATACCCACATCATAAAAATTGAAAAAATAAAAAAAATCTACGAAGACATCACCAAACACCCTACCTTCATGTACGCCTTACTCGATCAAATTATTACCTACGTTTTTTAATTCATCTGTAAAATAACATTTTTACTTGTTTTTAAATAATAAAAATAAAATATTTTTTTGCGATGAAAAATAAACGTCGGTAAAAAATCCCTCTTTTTTATTCCCTCTCCCGCCTCCAAAACCCCTATTTTCTCTCACTCTCTCTGTCTCTCTCTGCTATTTCTCTCTCTCTTTTTTACTAAAAAACGTCGGCATAGTTCAACTTTCGATTTAACTTCATTGTTAGGAAAAGTAAAAATCAGATATTAATATTGACGAATTATAAAACGTCAGTAAAATTGACTTTTAGCAACGTTTCCTTGAAAATCATCGACAAAATTCAATTTTATTATTAACTTCAATTTTAGGGAAAATAAATACCAAAGACTACTATCAACGAATTCTATGAAGTCGGTAAAATGAATTTTTAGCGACGTTTTTTTATAAAACGTTGGTAAAGTTTAATTTTATTTTTAGGAAAACAAAAAATATAGACCTTTACTGACGAGAATTTTTTTATAGACGAAAATTAGCGTAAGAAAATTTATTACCGACGTTTTATATTAAACTTTAATAAAGGTTAGGAAAAATTAAATAATTTACAGAGGGAAGAGGATCCAACCAGGGGATACCACTTGGGGAATTTTTTTTTTTTTTTTCTTAAGGGGAGATGAGATGGGCTGATGGGATGTATCCCCCCATGTGGACCAAACAGGGGATCCTCAGTCTCTATAACAACCCAAACACTGACGAAAAAAAAAAGAGGAGTTGACCTCATTTTCACTCCCCCGCCAGAATCGGCCGTTTCCCTCGCCCATTTCCCTCTCCAGACGCTCTTTTCCCTCCATCATTTCTCTCTCCCCTCATTTCCTTCTCTCCTCTCACTCTGCGTGAATCGCCCACGCCCATCCAGCAGAACCCATCGCCCACGCCCATCCAGAACCCACCTCCTCTCATCCCTTTCTATCTCTCCCTCCCTCACTCATTTCTTTCTCTCCCTTCACTCTGCGTGAATCTCCCAGAACCCATCTCCATCTCCGGAAAAACCCCTCCAGAACCCATCTCCTCTCATCCCTTTCTATCTCTCCCTCCCTCTCCAGACCTCTCCCACGCCCACGACCACAGCAGCACTGCCAAGCGCGCGCAGCAGCCCCCCGACGCCCGCAGAGCCTTCATCTTCCTCCTCGCGCCGCCGGACGCCTCTTTTTCTCTCTGGTCTCTGCGATCTGCTCCATTTTATCTCTGCGATCTCTCACTCCCTCACTCGATCTCTCTGGTCTGTCTCTCTCACTGCTCTCTCTCGCTCTGCTCTGTCTCACTGCTCTCTCTCTGTCTCTCTCGCTCTGCTCTGTCTCTCTCTCTCTCTCGCTCTCTCTCTCTCTCTCGATCTGCGCATTATCTCTCTCTCTCTCGCTCTCGATCTGCTCTCTCTCTCTCTCTCTCTCTCGCTGTGCTCAAGGTCCAGCGTAGCCATCACCACACTTGCCAACAGATCGCCACTCACCAGTCGCCGGTGCCACGCCCAGTCGGAGCCCAGGCCCTACCCACGCTTTCTCCGGTGCCAGGTACACAGTTTATTCTTCTTCTTCCATTGTTTTTCCCCATTTTTTTTTCTAAATCTGCTGCAACTGCTCTCTGTTTTTCTAAATCTTCTTCTTCCATTGATTGTTGCTGGTTAGTTGTTTGTTTACTGCCCACATGCAAGAAGGCATTGAAATGTGTTTCTGCCAACTGGGTCTGATTCCTCTTTCAGTAAAAAAAATTGCTTTTCACCAAGGAAAGCCAAAACCCAAGAAAACCTAGTCACATAAAACCACGAAAAAATCGTTCTCCCTCCTAACCCATTCTCACTTTTCGCAGAAAATGCTCTTCCCTTGCATATAAACATCAAGAGATGAAGCAAAACCCCTGACCTTGCAGTAGAGAAACCTCATTCCTCTCTAGATTCAATGAAAACCCAATATCACTTCCACAATCCTGACATTAAACCAAAAAAGAAAAAAGACTTCTTTTTTTTTCTCTTCCTTTCTGCAATCACCGAAATGTCATCAGTTAGATCCGAGCACTGGATCCTCTTCTTTGCAGAAACCAAAGAAAATGTCTTTAGAAACACATAGAAGAGAAAGATTAAAAAAAATCCTCAGAAACATCGAAATCAAGGCAATAAAAAACCCTACAAAAATCGGGAAGACCCAAAAAAATGCATAGACTTTTTCAAGATGGGATTGTAAGAACTCACAGAAATCGTCGATCGATTGGAAATCAGCAGCAGTAAATTTTATAATCGTTTTTCTCTATTTTTTCCCTTTAATTTGGTTATTTTGTATAAGTTTGGACTAAGGGTTTCCCCCTTTCTCTTATTTTCCTTGGTGGTGGTTTCATTCTTTGCTTTGGTTGTTACTATTCTTCCATTCTATCTGAATGCTTGTTAATGCTTTTGAATTGGAGTTAGTTGTTGGGTTTGGTTTGCTGGGTGTCTTTAAGGGTGATTTGTTTGTTGGTTTTTTGTTTGTTTAACGCGTGAATTCAATGTGTTGTAGCCTCTGGGTTTGAGCCTTATGCTTGATTCTAATGAGCCAGGTTTTCTTTTTGTTTTTGGGTGATGTCTTCTGTTCTTGAATTAAATTGGTCGTTGGGTTTTTAATGTTTGGTAATCATTAAAATGTTTGATTGTGGATGTGCCTTGCTAAAATTATCTTAATAGGAAAAAGAATAGCTCCCACAAAAATGTTCTCTCCTGTGGGTGAACGGTCTTTAGTTGACATCCATAGGTATGCAATGTTGGAACCAAAACCAGTTTGAACCTTCCATGAAGCAGCAGGAACGGTCTATGGTCCTGTTCTCTGTTAAAAAAGAGCTTATATAAGCTCTTGGTGAATTCCACCATTTCCAAATCCCTAAATTTATTTGTGTGAATCTTATCTTTAAAATGATTAATTTTAGGCCCTTGATATAAACATTCTAAGAGTAGTAACTAGTTCTGATACAACTCCACACCAACATCGTTGGAGCATCTCCAAACCCCATGTGCTTGGAAGGTGCCTTGAAAGTACTCCCACCTAATTAAATAGTTGTGGGTTACCAAATATTTGTTTAATGGCCACATTATTCTCAATTCACATTTTGTTTGCATGAAATGAAAATTTTTCAATACTATCATTACAATACAATAAGGTCATTTCTCTATTGCAATTGTAAAAGTCTCAGGTGCCATATACAGTTCTATTCCTCATTGCCATTTGATAGAAGTTGGTTAATTCCAGGAGATTAGTTTGGCTTATATAAGGTCAAATATTTGGACTAGGATCCTGGCTCTGATCAGTGGGGATTAGAGGGATGTGGAGTTCTTGTGATGAGACTTTTGGAGGCATTGTTAATTAGATTCTCTTGCAAAACCCTCCTTAACAAAGTCATATATAGCTGACTATGTGCCACATGATGGAGACTGTCATATGTTAAGAATGTTTGATATGTTAAAAAGATGAGTTCGTCTTAGATTAGGAAGGATTATATTAGGCTAGTGCCATGATCTGATTAACCTTATCATACATTAATATTCTTTATGATCACCAGTTCACCATTAAAATCAATCTAATGAATGGAAACTAGGGTTGGGAAACTGGCTATGGCCCCAAAGTGTTTGTGATAGCCCTAAGTGTTGAAAATGTGTACAAGCTATTCTTTGAAAGATTCGTTTAGGAACCCAAGCAATCAATTTGAATGGACAATCTAAGAATCTCAAATGGGCCTTGGAAGATGGCATGGCCTTCATCAACAAATACTCGTTCATCTATGTCATCCTTGATTGCATTATCATAATCTTTCTCATCAACAAATACTCGTTCATCTATGTCATCCTTGATTGCATTATCATAATCTTTCTCATCAACAAATACTCGTTCATCTATGTCATCCTTGATTGCATTATCATAATCTTTCTCATCAATAAATACTCGTTCATCTATGTCATCATTCATTGCATTATCATAATCTTTCTCATCAACAAATACTCGTTCATCTATGTCATCCTTGATTGCATTATCATAATCTTTCTCATCAACAAATACTCGTTCATCTATGTCATCCTTGATTGCATTATCATAATCTTTCTCATCAACAAATACTCGTTCATCTATGTAATCCTTGATTACATTATCATACTCTCTCTCATCAACAATTACTTGTGCACTTCAATTGTGCTAGCGTAGGTCTGTAGATAAATTATGCAGTAGCCAATATTTGTGTTATTTTTGTCATGATGTTGTCACATTGTCTAAATGCTAGAATCGCAACCGCTAAAGAGCCTGACAAATATTTATTCTCAAATGAGCAGGACTTGGGGTACCAGTCATTGCATATCTAATAATAGTTGTCTGCATGCCATTGATTATAAATAAAAATAATTACCATATTTTGTTACAATATCTATACATGCCACTTTGTTTAATGAAGTGCATGAGTAGTTTGTGATAGCATGAAGTGCCAATATCTATTTTCAGTTTGAGCAGTTTGATCATGGTTCATTTTTATTTACTCCACATGAGCGGTACCGGCGGTGCTGTTACACTCCACATGATGCTAATATAACCGATGGTGAAACACATGTTTGACATCACCTCCTCCTCCACCCCACCCCCTTCTCTCCATGTGCATGTCCATGCATCACAAATTAACTTTATGATTCTCTTTTTTATTCTTCTCTATCATTTCTCCGAATAAAAGAACTTAAACGTTTTTAGATCATATAATTACACCATCTTAGACAAAAGACTATCCTAAAACATTATGTTCTTGTGTGCACATATAATCATTATGACTTTCATGCACTATTAACATAAGTCCAACACATTTTGCTTGTGTTAACAAATGTTTGTATGTTTATGTATTTATAGATAAAATTTGTTTAATATTTTTTCATTTTGTATGTTAATATCATTATATCAGTACATGTGTCTGCATGTTGGGTTTCCCTTGTCTACTGTGTTACGTCCATGTCTATCAATGGCACATGTTATGGCTTTTCTCTGATCAATGATATATTTCCAAGTTAAGTAAGTTATATTAGTTTATTAGATTGACCTAAAACAATCATCTCAGAAATCTCCCAAATAGATTTCGACATGACATGTACCATGAAAAGTCAGGAAAATGGTTCTGGAGTGGCTAATCTACATTAAACCCACTATAACTACTCATTAGAATGCATAGTCTGGGTGAACTCCTACTTTGACTAAATATTTTCTAGGTGAAATCATACTTGGTTAAGTGTGAAGGCTCCATATTCCCATATCATGAATATGATAATACAAAAATGCTAACCATCTGTTTTATATGATATAAGAGACTATCCAAGATTGATAGAGAAGAAGGATATTGTTCAGTTACTTTCAGCCAGCCTAGTTAGTATATAAATGTGAGTTAAACTGCAAGTGGACAGTAGGAGTTTAATACTCTATTCCCATGTGCTTACTTGTGTAACAATCTTCTGTCCTGCGTTTGATTCTGGCCCTAACAAGGGCAAATACCTTCAGATAGATTGCTCTCCAAAATTCTCACAATGTACAACTTGAGGAAGCCTAAGAGATTTTTTTGTGAAAGATCTGTGTGTGTTGGAGATGCATATTCTATGAATTATCTCCTCCTTTTGTGCTTTATGACTCACTTTCCATGGAATGAGTTTCGCTCTTGTTCAATAGTGGATGGGAGCTTTCGGCTTGGTTATATTCTCCTTTTGAGGCATGGCATGAGTACAGGAGGAAAATCTCTATGGTACTGGACTCATTTATTATTTAGCCAGGACATGTATCGGGACATATTGATTAACTGGGTCATTCTATTTTTGCTAACATTTTGATTAACTGGATCAAGGGATCTTGCATGTCTCATGCACACACACTTCTCTTGCATGCTCTCTTGGTGTTTGTAGGATTGCCACAAGCGGACAAAGCTCCAGCCTTCTTGCCAATAGTTGCTATCCCATGGTCCCACCATCCCGACGGTACATCTCTCCCATCTCCACAATTTTCTATTTTCCATTTTACTGATCTTAACCAGTTTGTTGTTACCTTTTTATTCCTAGCTAAGTTTTGAACACTGATCTTGAGGCCATTTCTGTTTACATGGGTACAATCCCTTACATGTCTATATCTTTTACTTGCAGAATTTCTTTGTAGCTTCAGTCTTACAGTACTCACTTTTGTAATTTATTTTGGTCTTTATATGCATCATGGTGTTTATTTTGATTTTGATGTATGCATGTAGGTGATTTATGTTATTTGCTAAGTACACTTAATCAAAAGCACATATTCTGATTCTTAGATGGTATGTCATGATCCCAATGTTTTCTCCTCATAATGTCAAGTTGATGTCTTTTTCCTCCCCAGTCTTTTTTTTTCATGCAGCAAGGTTCTCATTTTCCAAAATGTCATTCGATCATCTGAGTTGGTTTTCCTGTTTGACCAATTTATCAAAGTCTACAAACTTTCATTTTCTTATGGTAGCATATTTAAATCTAAATTGCAACCTGAAAGGTGTTCCAAAGAGGCATGTGTTTCAAGGAAGAGGAGAAGAGGGTTGTCTCTGTTCTGCATTCTAGGTAGTATCCATTATTGTTTCCTTACGGTTAAGTGCATGCTTGATTTTGCTTACTACTATGGATACCTAAATTTATTTCTATATCTGATAGTGAGTTTGTGCATACTTGGTTTTCCTTATGGCTGTCTCTTGTGTTTATGTCTTCTTTCTCTCATAGCTGAGGATGAGCTTTTTTCCTTCCTCTGTATATGACTTCTTTCTTGCATAGCTGATTTCTTGTAGCACATTGCATTGCCTGAATCTCGACCACTCAAAAAGAAGACAATGACAGGAGTGTTTGTACATAATATTAAAATTGAAAGTAAAGTGCTATGAAAATGCCTTTCAATGTCATAATAAATCATAGTTTATAATGGAGAGTGATAAAGGCTCCTTGCACAATGACATAATAGATTGTGTGACAAAAAACCTAACATCTTTGTTCTTTATATCTAACATCTTTTCTATTGCTTACATTACATGGGAAAATGACTTTGATAACCAGGGCATATGATCAACAGTCAAGAAGGGTGGAGATATACAAAGATCATCATTATTTCCAACTTTTTAAAGGACTGCCAACTGTTCTTTTACAAGGGTAATGAACTTAAATCAGGGTGACTGAATTCCAATTTCACATTATCTTTTCTTCTAATGCCAAAATCGGTAGAAGAATTCATTTGAATATTCAGAGAACTTGGTTTTGTTGTTTACTTTATGCACTCAATTCTGAAACTTGATGTTGTGAAGGATTTCTTTTTTCTTTCCTTTGATGGTACTCTCTCTTTTGAGTTAAGACCATCTTGACACCCCTTTCTGATTTATCTGCCCTGTGTGTTTAAGATGAAGTATGCTTTTTAATCATGTTTTCTTATGCTTTCATAAATAATATGCTACAATTTTTCAACTATTTTCTTTTAACTTGTGCCTAGAACTGTCTGGGACAACTATACAAATCATCTATTTAATGGATGCCATTCTCAATTTTTGCAGGCTAAAGTCATTTCTCACAGAGTAGATGTCTTTCTTGTGTTCTTGAGGATAGGTACACTTGTTTTATGTGCAATTATTTCAAGAAAATTAAAATTAATGTAAATCTTGTTACCATATAGTTTGTATGATATAGTTCTATGAACTAGTCTTGTTGGTTCCTATCTAATTGAGCCGTTTGATTGGGTTACTACTGCTACTACTGAAAAGATGTTTATACATACACTACACCAAAATAGCAAATCAGTGACGTTGAGAAGGAGCGGGTGTTAGTTGTTTCTAATTTGAAACGGGTTCATTCCGTTTCATATAAATAAACTGTTTCTATTATATATATATATAAAAAAAAAGTAGGTTGATGCATGAGGATCACACCGCTGTAGAAAGATTTTCCATTTATGTCACTTGCCCCTTGATTACGTTTTCTAGTTATGTTTTGGTTTCAGCTTCTTCGTGATTTCTTCCAATCAATAGGAATGTCACCTCAAGATTTGGCAAGGAGATATGTTCTTTGCAAGTGAAGAGAATGGTGTGTGTTTCAGGCTTGAAACTCACGATTCTTGGTTTGTTCCCCACATGACGATTTCTACTAGGCTGTTTTTGTTTGATTCTTCATTGAAAGCACAACAAACATTTGATCTCATATGCTTCTGTTCCCATGTTTCTGAAACCATGGTTGATGCATGAGGAGCTGCATTTAATTTTTGTGATGGGTGGGTGCGCATTAGTCATTTTGATCTGTTATTAGTGTTTGGTCATATGTTGGTTGTACGTTTCAATCTGTTAATGATGTTGGTTTGTAGTGTGGTCATATATGGGGTGCTATTTTGATCATTTCTTAATGTTGGCTCACTTGGCTGGCCATTTGGGTATATGTTGGATGCATTGATTTGGTGGATGCAGGGGGTGTGGGAGCTTGAACAAGAGGGGAGGTGGTGTAATGAGGATATTCTAAGAAGTGTGTGATTAAAGGATTTTTTTTAAGCTTTTCAGTTATTAGTGAGAAAATTGTGGGGTAGCTTGTGTCTGCAAATCAATGCAAGCTAAATGATCAATGCTTCTTTGATTCATATCACCAACTCATTGCCTTTGTCATTGATAAACTTTCATTTTTCATCCATTGGTTGTCTTTAATTTTTCAGATTGGTGAGGCTATTGATGGGCCTGAAGATAACATGAATTGCGTTGTTTCTAGATGGGGTTCAATATGAATATGGCGAACATACTTTTGCCACATTTACTTACAATCAAATTACTTCTCTTGTTTCAGATTATAAGTTTCTTGGGTTCTAATATTTCATCCATGATTGTTTCATAGCGTTTGATGTTGACATTGGAGATGGAAAGCTTGTTCGCAAGTTACCGTTTAACTAGGATATCCCCATCAGAGACATTGACCATGCTCAACCTACCAGAGTGAGAGAGAGAGAGAGATTCTTGAACTGTAGTGTATATATATATATATATATATATATATATATATATATATATATATAAACATATGTGTATATATATAATTTATAAACTGTAGTTACACATATCATGTGCAAAAGGCAAACGACTTCTAAAGGTTTTAGTGTTTTTGTGCTATGTATGTCTGTATTTGTAGCTTGTGTCAACTTGATTAATTTCCCCTTATGACTAAGTTTCTGAGCTGCTCATTATTCATTATTGCTGTTGTTTAGCCTCGTTTTTGTTTTGTTTTTCAGGAGGATGCTCAGAGGAATATACTAATTATGCAAGACAAGTAGTTTGTTGCAAAGAATGCTACAAGTTAATGGGAGGGCTTTTTTGAACAAGACAATTGGAATCAGCTAGCAGTAAACATTGACATTGGAAAAATTTAAAGCCACAACAAATGTGATGGAATGAACTCTTTTTTAGTCTTTTTTTTTTTTTTGGAAATGGTGTGGATGAAAGTAGTTAGAAGGTTATATGAGGTAGATGTGTGATGTATGGATATTCAAATATTATAAATTTAATATTTTAGTTCAAGATAGTCTATTGATTTCAATTTTATATTTTGTGAACCATTTGATGATTGTTTACTATGAATGTGTATAGGTGTGAATGCTACAGGTTATTGGAGACAAAATTCTGTCAGCTGTTTTTGGTGTAGTGTTTTGTCTCTATTGGCAGCTTCTTTGACAAATTATTTTCGTCTTTATATTAAACACGACAAAATTATTTCGTTTCTATTTCTTCTATTTATGACTCTAATTTCTTCCTTTAATGACAAAAATTTTTGTCGTTAATTACATACAATTGGAGAAAAAAAAATTCGTCATCTACTGGTACTTTCTCTAACAAAATTTTTTCGTCTTCTTTTATATTAAACGCGACAAAATTATTTCGTCTCTATTTCTTATATTTATGACAAAATATTTTTGACTCTAATTTTTTTCTTTAATGACAAAATATTTCGTTGTTAATTAGTTGCAAGTTTGTTCCTACTAAGTCAATTGGCGACAAACAAATTCGTCATCCACTAGTAGCTTCTTTGATAAATTTTTTTCGTCTTCCTTTATATTAAACGCGACGAAATTATTTCGTCTCTATTTCTTATATTTATGACAAAATATTATTGTCTCTAATTTCTTCCTTTAATGACAAAATATTTTGTCACTAATTACTTACAAGTATGTTCCCAACAGAGTGAATTGGAGAAAAAAAAAATCGTCACAAATTTATCTTTTTCAATGATGAATTTTTTTTTTCTGTCACCACCACCTTTCTGCGACGAGGCTTTGGCGACAACAAGGGTGACGAAAAATTTTCGTCTTAATTAGTTTCGGTGACGAAATATGTACAATTTGGGACAAATCTGTTTCGTCATTAGACCCCAAATTTCTTGTAGTGTTGGTAGATTTCATATTTCTAAATTGATTGCTTTCTTTTATTTCTAAATACTCAAAGTTTTCCTTAATTGTTAGTTAATTAATCTTCTTAATCTAAAAGTTTTTTTAATTAAGCTCCATGTGCGTTTGACCCGTTCTTGCCACTGTCTCATCTAGATGTCCGTGCACTTGCGGTATTTATGATTGATATTGATCACATCATGAATGAGCTGAGCCGGCTCGATGCGGGTCGAGTTGGCTCATAAACTAATTAGACATGCTCGGCTTGCTTATATTTCGATTTGTTTTCCACACATTTCATTGATTTTGCGCTGCTTGGTGCTAATGAAGTTTGTGTTAGACGTGAGTGGTCCACATGACCACATGTGCAACACTGTTGGGACCTACGGTTTGAGCTCACTAATTTAAGTTACTTTCCCCTTTTGGTTTTTTATTTTACTAAGTTTATCTTGGATTCAATTTTAGTAAGCTTAAGTCATATAGAACTCTTGTTGGCTAATTTGAGGGAATTAAGGAATCATATCCATCCATAGGACTAATGAGATAGTATGAACGCAATTCGCTAGGTTTTATACTTTTGGATATAGGAACCAAAACCAATTGGGTACATATATCAAATTACCCTAGTCCGATCTTATAATTATTTGAATGGCGATCGAACCTTTGGGCCGATCCTCACTCTTATAATTTAGGATTGCAAGTCTAATGCTATTATCCTTCCATAAGAAATAGTGTTAATGGTCTTAAATTTCAATTGATACCTGTAAGTTCTTCATAATTGGGTCACTTTAGTGACTACCACATTATTTAAAACTATGGGTTTCAATTGAATTAATAGCATTTATAAGAAGACATAAGGGGTCTAATTAAGATTGGTTATTATATCACTAGTGGTGAAAATAAGATGTTGGGCCATTATATCTGCAAAATCAATCCATATATATATATATATATATATTATAATCTCATAATAGTTTATTAGGTCCATGAAATAAACACACAATTACTACATATTTTCTTATTTGGCATGGTTCCCAAATATTCATGGACACTTAGTAAGTATTTAAACAAAAATGGTAGGATCTAATAACAAATGAACAACAACGTAAACAAGGAAGGTGATATAAAAAAAAAATCCAATGTAGATAAATAATCAAAACCAACAAAAAAAAAAGGAATAATAAGCAAACTTAATAATCACATTTTAATGAGTCAAAAAGGTTTGAATAGAGTTAAAACTAAACAGTACGTGACTGGGTTTTTGGGCCTTAATTTGTGGGCTTATTTGAACCCAAATGGGTCTAACACCGCCTCGGTTGCCCATGGGTGGGCTATGCGGGCCCATAGATAGAAATTTCCAGATTCATCTGGACATCCCAGTCAAGGGAAACCTTCTAGAAAGTTTACTTTTGTAAACATGTTGATTTCCTCAAAATAAAAAAAAATGTGCCCAGGTCAAAAGGTTTACGATTTGTATGCACCCACAGACCATGGAAACCATTATGTCTTCTTCCACCCTACACAGAAGTCGTTCTGTGATGAAACTTAACGCCCAAAGCTACTGGACCACCCAGATAGTGGGTCCCACTGATCAAGTTTCAAGATCAGTTCTCTCCAAAATGGTCGCCCATAGCCCCTCAACAAGATCTATGGTCCAGATTGCCATTGGTGGGCCACCTAGGCCCCACAGCCCCAAATCAGAAATCCACCTTCTCTTTCTTAAGCCGCCAGCCCCCTTTTAAATCGTTGGATGATGGATTATCACCCACTCCAATATATGTGGAGTTGATGGTTACTTTTTAAATATCATATGTTAAAACCAAAAATTATATATATAGATAAGCTCTAAAAAGATTTCTTCACTCAAATCAACCAACAAGAGTCCTATATGACTTGGGCTTACTAAAATTGAATATAATATAAAATTAGTAAAATCAAAAACCAAAAAGAAAAAAGTAACTTGAGTGGGCTCAAACTATGGGTCCCAACAGTGTTACACATGTAGTCATCATGATCACTCATGTCTAACAGTTTGGCATATGAAAGGCTTGGCTCCAGCTTGGTTCAATGAATCCATGTATAGAACCTACGCAGTCTGTATAAAAGGATGGTGGGTGGGTGGGGTTTGGACTGTGGGGTTCACCTAAGTCAATGTGTCAATATTTGGGAGGAGGATGAGATCTTAATGAGACTTAAAAGTGTGCAAATATCAAAACCTATCAAATCCATCTTAACTTCTTGATTATAATCCTTTAATAGTTTTAAAAGAGGCAACCTTTTTTTATTTTTTGTTTTTGTTTTTCTGAATTACAATCCAACAATGAGTAACTAATCAGATGTTGTCAAAATTGGATATGTGGTACTTCACAAGATGGAAAGGTCTTTTTTTAGTACCCCAGTTGAGGGCTAGTTCCCTGGAGAAAGCCCGCACACGCTAGAATAGAAGCCCACACATGTGGAAAATGGAGCCTGAGAAAATGCCATATTAGGTTTGGGCACCATGATAGGGCCTGGATATGGCATAGCCCGGGCCATGAACACCCACAACCAAACCAGCAAGAGGCAGAACCCACAAACTGGGCCTGCCACAACACCCACAAGTTGGGTAGTGTTACCTTTGGAGCTCTGGTCACATGTATTAAGAAAACTGAGCAAAGCTTCTTCCACTGAGCCATTGCTTTAGTGTCAGATAGCATGTACCAACCCAAAAGGCCTAAGCTAATGGGTTGGGTTGGTACATGGTTTCTTACATAGTCTGTTGGGCCTGCACATAAGAGGGAGTAGTTGTTCTTGTGTAGCCCACATGGCAGGTCCGTCCTTGAAATCTGTTGAGCTTGCACATGAGGGGGAGTGTTGGAAAAAGCCCACATCCCATATCGTCCAAATAATGCTTGTGGATCGTGATGGGCTTGATCCTTAGCTTTAGCACTCAGGCTGGGCCTGTATATGTATATAAACTATGAGACCATTTAATACACGGGTCGAGCTCATATTAAGTGGTAGAAAGGCCAAAGTCCGAACTGAATGAGAGATACTGTTTAAGTAAAACCTAGGGATGACTTGTTTTAGGATAAATAAAGGTTGGATCATCTGAGTTAATAATTTAGGGGTGGACCCACATTCTAACCAGTGGGAGCGATCGTTCCCGTTGGATCCAAAAAAATGCTAAAAGACAATTTGGGCAGGATTGCGACCCATGCCCCCACGTCTAGCCCTAAATCCTAGGGGTGCTCTTGGACCCGGCTGCGGCTGAGCATGAGCCTAACCTTTAGTACTCGGGCTGGGCCTGAATATAAACTTTAGGCCCATTTAATATAAAGGCCGACTCAGATTAACTGGTAGAAAGCTTGATGCTCGGCCCAAATGAAATGGACTGTTTAAGTGAAAAATATATATACAATTTTTTATTTATTTTTTATTTTTTGTAGAGGGGTGGACTTGAACACACAGTCTCTTAGATTCAAGCCAACATCTTAACCAAATTTGCTATAGGTAAGGTCAATTAATGTTTCCTTTTTTATTTATAAAACATAATGGACCTAGGCTCGAGTTTACCCTATTTTGGGCAGCCCAGGCTCGAGCTAGGTACTTATGGCTCGAGTGAAGTTTGGCCTAGGCTCAAGATTGTTGCTTAAAATCCGGGCTAGCACAGGATATTGCTAAGAGCAGCCCATGAACACCCCTAGTAAACCCTGAGTATTGGATGTTGCAAACTGTAATTCAAAATCTACTTTTTTAATACATTTTTATGTATAATACTGAACCTAATAGACTTGATGCACTAATATAAATTAAATGATACATTTATTTTAAGGAAAAAAAGGAAAAGAAGTTAAAACTGATTTTTTAACTAAATTTTAATCCTGTAGGTGGACCCAATTTTGAGACCGGATCCGGACTTTCTAATGAAATTGAGTCTCAAACGAACTAAATAGGTTTCGAGTAAACAGGGATCAGCTACCATTATTTAGAAACGGGTACGGGTCGAACATGATTCCGACCAGGAACCATCCACCCCTGTCCAAATCCTCTCCCGAAATAAATCCATCGCTCTACCTTCGGTCCCCCTATGATGCAAGCCATTGCTCCCCCTCACAGTGGAAAACTCTTACTAAGAGTTCCCCAATGAAACCCTAATCCCCTATCATTTTTTCCCGGCGGCTACACACTGGCTTAAAAGGTCTAACTTTTTATTTTTGATTGCTGCTTTTTGATATCAAAGATTTTACTTTTGGTGATTTGGCTTGTATATGTTTGGATTTTGGAAACCCTTTCTTCTTCTAATTCAGTTTTTATTTTTGTTTTGTTTTTTAAGACTTATGGCTACACACTGGCTTAAAAGGTCTTAACTTTTTGCTTTTGATTGCTGCTTTTTTATTTTATTTTTGGTGATTTGGCTTGTTATGTACCCATAACCCAGGCAAGGGACGTGCGTGATCCAACCTTCTGTTTCTGCTGCAGTTATGTTAACCATTTTCTGTTTTTTTGCTATGTTTGTTATTGAGGTTAGGTTATGGTATGGTATGTAGTTATGGTGTGTGTTGTAAGTGTTTGTGTTTGTGCAGTTAGTGGTAGTGGGAGGAGTTAGTGTGTTGTTGTTATCCTTTATGGTCCGTTTGATAATTTACTTTTAAAATAAAGTGGAGTGACGTGAAATGAAAAGAATGAATAAAATATAAGTAAGTTATGATGGTATTTTATTTTTAGTTGTTTGTGATTGAATATTTTTGACTTTTTGTATGGGGAAATGAAGCTTTTTTTGTCTGTTTTATAGTGAGTAAATGTAGTTGATTTTTGACTTTTTTTTGAAAAAGATGGAAGGAGTTTTGGTAAAATGTGCTTTTGATAGGATGTTTAACTTGACTTGATTTACTTGCATTTGAATGAATGAGACAACTGCGTTTTTTCCCTTGTGTTAATTTCACTGTCCAAGGAGGTTGGCTACCCTCGTCTGCCCAAAATTGCTAAGAAGCAGTCTCGTAACATTGGTATCAGAGCCAACGATTCTGCCATGGCCAAAGGAACCAGGAATGCTAAGCTTGATGAGATGATGGGGTTATTGAAGGAGACCAGTGAGATGCATGGAAAAATGCTTCACGAATTGATGGAGAGGATTTTGGCAATGGATTCCAAGATTGAACAACTCTCTCATGGTAAAAATGTTGAGAAAGGGGAGAGTTCAAATGGCAAATCAATACTGATTAGGGGTTCATCTGCCACTGACTCGGATCGAACAATCCAAACCAGAACTGCATGTCTGGACTTTCCACGGTTTGATGGGTCTGATCCATCCGGGTGGTTGTATCGAGCTGAACAGCTCTTCGTGCATCAACAAACTCCTATTTCTCAGAAATTGCTCATGGCATCCTTTCACATGGAAGGAAAGGCTTTCAGTGGTTTAGATGGATGGAAAGATCAGGCGCCATTGCAAGTTGGGAAGACTTCTCTAAATCTCTTTTAGTGAGGTTTGGGCCATCACAATATGAGGATCCCACAGCCTTGTTATCCAAACTACGTCAAACCTCAACTGTGGAGCACTACCAAACCCAGTTTGAAGAACTCGCCAATCGAACAATAGGCCTTAACGAATCGTTCATGGTGAGTTGCTTTGTGGGTGGTTTAAAAGAAGAAATTCGGTTGAGCGTCGAGATGCTAAAACCTATGTCTCTCACAGATGCCATTGGCTTAGCATGTATACAAGAAGAAAACGTGGCGGTTCGAAGGCGACAAACCCGACCAGAGAGTAGTCGGTTCATATCTACAACATCGCCGAGGACTAGCAAATTCTCCACGCCGCCCATTAAGAGGTTAACGCCGGTAGAAGCTAAGGAGAGGCGTGACAAGGGACTATGCTACAACTGTGATAAGAAATTCATGCCTGGACATAAATGCAAAGTGCAGAAGCTATTCCTCATGGAAGGGAATTGGCCCGCATATTCTTCTAACGAAGACGAGGGTGAAATTATCAAGGCAGAGGGTGACGAGGTAAAAGAAGATTATCACTTAAAATCACCAGAAATTTCTTTACATGCTATAGTTGGCACCAAAACACCTCAAACAATGAAAATCATCAAGGCAACCGGGGTGGTATTAGTGGATTTTGGGAGCACTCATAATTTTCTAGATCCTAGTCTTGCCTACAAGGCGGGTCTATCGATAATGAGAGAAGGTAAATTTGAAGTGGCTGTGGCTACTGGGGATAGAATTCCTTGCTTGGGACGTTGTGATAATGTGAAAATTATTCTCCAAAAGGTTCCTATCCTATCTTGGCTGACTTTTATCTACTAAATTAAACTGGGAGGGTGTGATGCAGTCTTAGGGACCCAATGGTTACAAAAATTGGGTCCTATCACCTGGGATTTTAAGAATCTCATAATGGAATTCACTGTTGATGGGAAACCTTGCAAGTTTGTTGGCGAGTCTTTGGAGGATATGAAATTCTTGGAAAGCAAGGATGTTAAGAAAACCAGTCTTGCAGGGAAGTGCAATCTTCTCCTACAGATCTTGTAGTATCGTTGGGAATGTTGAGGCCACATGTTCTCACCCGGTGATCAATCAAATTTTAAGGGAATTTGAAGATGTCTTTGAAGAGCCACGTGGTCTTCCCCCTCCTAGACAACATGACCATGGCATTCCTTTAATACCTGGTACCAAATCCATTAGTGTGCGACCTTATAGGTACCCACACTACCAGAAAAATGCTATTGAAAAACTTGTTCATGATATGTTGAAGTCCAGGATAATCCGCCCAACCCAAAGCCCATATTCGTCACCTGTTTTGCTAGTTCAAAAAAAGGATGGAACATGGCGATTGTGTGTTGATTATAGTCAGAGAGTTGACTTGAGTATCACATGGGGTTTGGAAAGAGAAAAGAAAATCTTGTGTCATGTGGTATGGATTATAGAGAGAGAGAGAAAAATCTATTGTGATTGAATTGATTGGGCATTTGGGCTGCTGGGCCAGCTGCTATACCGTATAAGAGAAATTTTTTTGGATAACCAAGTACAAGTTGTACAGCTGGTGGGCTGTTGCTGAGAAGGGAAAAAAAATCTTGGGTTGGAGTACAGCTGCCCCCAGCTGGTGGGTTGCTGCCAGTGCCCAGTGGTACAAAGAAAGAAAAGAAATAGGCATGAATGGGTTTTTAAAATTTTGGGCCTTCCCAAATTGGGGGCCTCAAGCCATTGCCTAAATGGCCTTACACTTGGGCCGGCCCTGATTATAGAGCCTTAAATCGGGAAACCATCAAGGACAAATTCCCAATACCTGTAATTGATGAGCTCTTGGATGAACTTTGTGGTGCAAAATTTTTCTCTAAACTGAACCTAAGGGCTGGTTATCACCAGATAAGAGTGTGCCCCTAAGACATACACAAAACAGCCTTCAGAACTCATGAAGGACACTATGAGTTTATGTTGATGCCATTTGGGTTAACCAATGCACCCTCCACCTTTCAAACACACCCTTTGCTATCAACAAAATTATTAGTTGGTTCATCTGATATATTTGATCGATATGATTTCTGGAATATGGAACACTCATGGTTTTGCTACACTGATTGAATAGTTTTGCTCATGTTTTATGACTCACATATTTGATATCTACTCGTGCAGGCTCTGCTTACTCTTCTTCCCATGTGAAACCTGCATAATTAAGAGATAAAACTTGAATAAGAAGCAGACAATTTTGAAATAGTGAATAAAAAGCAGAGTTCCCCTTAAACTTTGAGATTTCTTTGGAGTGAAAAAGCTACAAAACAGTTGCTAAAGTTTTTAAACATTTTTGAATGGAAAAACAACTGATAAAAAAATACATTCATGGAGGAATGAACTCTTTGGAATGCTTTGAAAGCCAAATGCTTTGATCGATGTAGTATCAAGCTAGCACAAAGTAGTGCCAGAGTCAAATGGGCACTTGAAGTGAGACAATGTATGACAAATAGCATGTGGCAAAGTGAAAGAAGTGCTCAGAATGGGCGACTATGACATGTGTTTCAAGGAGTTTTTTCGGATGATCTTAACAGGTCATGGGATGCTGTTTTGAAAAGGGTATGGCGTGTTAATTCGTCTCGTCCAATCAGTTGGATGCCGCCTCCTAGTGGTATACTAAAGCTTAATTTTGACGGGAGCTTTCACACATCATCTAGGCGAGGTAGTATAGGGGGTGTTAATAAGGGATCATTCTGGTAATATTGTTTGGATTTTTTCCGGGCCAGTGGAAGCATCGAATGCTAATGAAGCTGAAGTGTTTGCTATGTTAGTTGGTTGTCGGGTATTATTAAAGCTGGATGGTTCTTTCTCTCTTATTGGAGATTCCTTTTATGCTATTCAATGGGGATCGGGTAAGACCATCTATCCTTAGAGATTGACAGATTGGGTGGAAGAGGTGCTGGATATTTCCAATAAGCTTCAAGCTTCATTTCATCACATTCCTAGAGAGGCTGATGGTTTTGCAAAGGAAGGACTTACTCGACAAACTATCCTTTTTGATATCTAACGTTGTTTTTTTGTCGTTTGTCTCTTATGTAGTTTGTCCTTTTGTCTTTGTATTTTGCCTTTGCGTTGAAATAAAATTTTATTGTTATCAAAAAAAAAAAAAGTTGCTCATCGTTGCAATTAAGTCATGTTACCAATCAAATAAGTAGAAGACATATTCTATCCCAAATTTGAAAGTCTTTGTTTGCCAGAATTTGCTTAAATCTGTACTGTGTTCCAATTGGAAAATCCTGTAATTTTCAGGTGAGGGTGGAGAGAGTTACCTTGCAAAATTCACCAAATGGACATTCCCCTTGTCTCGTAAGTGGGCATGCATCTGATCTGCTCCTTTGCTTTATATCAAGAAATCAGAGAAGATAGTTTAGAATTACCATAAAACTAGATTAGGAGGTCCGTGCCTAGCCCGGGTCCAATAAAAGAAAGCATATATGATATTAATAATAGGGGGTTCTCCTAGGTATTTTCAAGATTTGTGGCCTTCCAATATTGAATTTAGTTTTGGATTTATTTTTTCTTTGTTTATTTAAAGTTGGTATTTTTATTAGATTTAAAAAGTTGAATGCCAATGCAGAATCTTCATTTCATTTAAATTTTTTTTCATTTTATGTTCAGATGTGAAGCTTTTGTTAGAATACCATACTCAATTTACCAAAATTTCAAGTGTAACTGTGTTCTTCTGATTCCTATTGTCTTTTTTCTTTAGTTTTTGTTTTATACCACATTTTTCTTGGATCTATTGCAGGTTGTAAATATGAGAGCTTGGTGATGAGTTCATATGTGAAGATACAAGTTAATTTTGTAGTAAATTACCAAATTATTCATGATGAATACCTTCCAACTGGGGGATACACAAAAATCTAAATCCTACATGGTTCGAATCCCCGTAGCTATTACAATCTAAATACTGAAGTTATATCAAAGACCCTTGTAATTAAGTTAATTTTATTTCTCAGATTTTCTACTTTTAGCTATTCGAGCTGTTATAATGAACTACGTTTAATTACTTATCTATTATACTAAGGGAATGTTTTTTCCTACTTTTAACCACATTCCTCCGTTTTCACAATCCTGATTTTCTAGGACACCTTGGGACATGTGTCTATCTAACCTCCACTGCCCTCTCCTAAATAAAAGAACAGTTATCCATCTAAGTAGTTATCCCCTCTCTCCTAAATAAACTCTCTCACATTGTCACGTTCTAATCCACCTTCCTTCTTGCAACTCCATTCAAACTGCAACAATAAACGCTTTAGAAATGATTGAACCACTCAACGACGTATGCTTCTCAGATCTTCCTGCTGCCTTTCTAATGAGTTTTCCTACATTTCATCTGCGATTTCATTTCCGGCTATCCTCTGTGTAAATCCAAAAAAAGGTACATTCCTTCTCTACGATTCTTTGATTTTTACATTCCCTATTAGTTGGTATCGGAGCCATAGGTTTTCATTAATAGAGTTAGATTTGTGTTAAAAAAAAAAAAATTTGGTTCACTGACTGAAAAACACAGAAAAAATGGGTTCACTGGTTGAAAAATAGAGTCTGGCGACGGCGGGTTCATTGGTTGAAAAATACAGAAAAAAAAAAATGGGTTCACTGGTTGAAAAACACATTACGGCGACGGCGATGATAACATTTAGGCATCATGTTTCAAGACATGTGGTTCTCGAATCCCTAGATTCCCAACACCCTGAAGCTCCTTCTTCACAATTATCATCTGAACGGAACGTGTCAACAGAATGGGCAAAAAAATTTTTTTATTTCCGCTCATCGCCGGTTGTCAGTTCTCTCAAATATGTGATGAAGCTTCTTCTTCACTATTATTATCTGAATGTGTCAACAGATGATAGGAACAGGGCCGTCCCAAACTTTTTGGGGGCCTCAAGCCAAATCTTAAATTGGGGCCTTTTTTTTTTTTTTTTTTAACCATTCAATACTAAATAAAATTAATATCTATGATTTTTTTACTAGAATTTCATTTTTCTTGCTCTTTTTGATGCAAAATTATTGATCAAACTTTTATAATCAATTTTCTCTAACACGTTCCTTTCAATTGATAAAATCGCTAATCCACTTAATCTTTCTTGTGACATAGTCGATCTTAGGTAAGATTTTATCAATTTTAATTTTGAAAAAGTTCTTTCTGCAGAAGCAACTGTTACGGGAATTGTTAATAAAATTCTATATGCGATGCATGCATTTGGAAAAGATTCTAGTTTTTTAATATAATTCAATATGTCAATTGGAGTGTTCTTGTTTTCTTCTGTTTGTATAACTTCTCTTAAAACTTTTAATTCCGAAAATAAATCTAAACCATCAATATCAATTGAATTTTCATATGTGAGAGCACTTTCGAGAGAAAGGCATTTATCTTTTAAGCTATCATCGTCAAATGATTTTAGTTTTTTGAAACTAAATAGAAAACCAAAAAGTTCTTCATATATATGAAACTGTTCAAACCTTTGCTCAATTGAGGAAATAGCTTGATCAACTATAAATAAGAAATAATCGATTCTAAATGATTCTTCAACTGATTGTGTTATCTCGTGATCAACATTTTCATCAAAGTGTCTTTTCCTACGAATTACACGTTTTTCTTGAAAAACCGGTTGAATTTCTAATTCTTTAGCAATCTCTATGGCTGAACTCATAGCAGTTGCAAATCCAGTTTCTCTATAATTTTTGAAAAAATCTATAAGAGTTTTTAATTGATTTATAGCCACATCAATATGGATATCTTTAGATTGTAAGATTTTACTAGCTGAATTGACAGCAAATAACACTTCATACCAAATAGTCAAGCTCAATAAGAACTCAAAATCTCCAAACTCATATTTTGCTAAAGAGTTAGCGCGCTTCACTTCTTGTCTTAGAATCTTGATCACTACTTTCTGCTAACTCTAACAAAGCATCCCTTATTTTTGGAGCTTGAAATCTTATAGCTTTAACACTTTCAATGCGACTTTCCCAACGTGTTTGTGATAACGGCTTAAGAGTGAATTTCGATAATTTTTTTTTAAAAATATTCCATCTCTTTGTTGAAGAAGAAAATAATGTATATAAACGTTGTACCACTCCAAAAAAAGATACAGCTTTAGTACAAGAGTTTGCCATATCACAAAGTACTAGATTAATGTTATGACTACCGCATGGTGTGTAAAATGCTTTAGGATTAATATCTAGAAGTCTTCTTTGTACACCTTGTTTATTTCCTTTCATATTAGATCCATTATCATAACCTTGTCCTCGTATGTCATTAATGTTAAGTTTAAGTTTCATTATTACATTTATTAGTTCATTAAAAAGACCTAAACCAGTAGTGACATCTACTTTTATAAATTCTAAAAAATATTCTTCTATTTTTATTGGACTTGTTGAAATATCCACGCATCTTAGTATGAGAGTCATTTGTTCTTGATTACTTATATCAGGAGTGCAATCAAGTATAATTGAAAAATATTTTGCTTCTTTAACTTTTTTAATAATTTTACTTCTAATTTCATTTGCTATCATTTGTATCAATTCATTTTGAATTTTATGACCAAGATAATGGTTATGAATTTCACCTTGTTGAATACGATGAATATGTTCTTGCATCACCGGATCAAATTCAGCAATCATTTCAATTAAACTTAAAAAAATTCCATTATTTTCTTGATAAATTTTTTCTTTTGTTCCTCGAAATGGCAAATTATTTTTACCTAAAGTCTTTATGATTGCAATAATTCTTTGTAATACATTTTTCCAACGATCTTTCTCTTTGTTAATTAGGTCTTGAACACTTTTATCAATTGTTTTATTTTTCAATAATCGTATCTGTAAATCACTCCAAGTGTTCATATTAGTAATATGCTCACTACTTGTTTCATGTCTTTTAATTTTACCACTAATATTTCTCCAATCATTAGTTCCTTGATTAGCTAATTGATTTGTACAAGATTCCGAATTAAACAACTTGCAACAAAAACAAAATACGCTATCTAATTCATTTGAATACACTAGCCATTTTCTATCATGTTTCTCCCCATTTGGTAAGGTTCGAGTGTAATATGAAGTAGAAAAATGCCTAGAATTTCCATCTTTAGGAAATTCTGAATCATTATGTCTAATTGGACCCTTTTCTACTAATAAATCCCTCAATTTTGAGTCAATATTTTGCCATTGAGCTGGATCATAAATATTTAAAGGCCTATAATCAAGTGTTTCGTTAATATATTCATTTGCTTCTAAATTTTTTTCATGTTCTTCATCAAAAGTAGGTATATTAAAATTTTGACCATCATTCGATATATTTTCATTTGTATCTTTTGATTGACTATCATTAAGATTATCGTAAGTTGGTATATTACACTTTTGACTATCATTTTGAATATTCTCATTAGTATCTTTTGATTGACTAGCATTAGGATTACTTTCATTGTTATCATTCAATTGACTATCGTAAGGATTATTTTCATTTGTTGAACTATCAACTAATTTTTCTATGATATTTTGTTTATTACTGGTAACAAATTTTTCAAGAGACCCCTTTTGAGATTCAATCAATTTTTCTATTCTTTTTTTTTTTTTTAGTTTTTGATGCCCAGATTCATATTTTCGAGGAGCCATATAGTGAAAAAAAAAAAAAACACACAAACAAACAACCAAATAACAACAAATACTTTACACAGGCAACAGCCAAAACAATATATAACAATACTACAATAGTCAATAGTACCTAACTAACAAATAAAATTAAAATAGAAAAGTATAGAACAATAGAACCAGATTTGCTGCTTTATCCCGCTGATTTATCCCAATATCTACTGCTCTATATAAGTTTAATATCTGAACAGTGAATATCACAAATTCACAGTTTATTAAATCTTAATTGCAAAGAAAAAAAAATTATTCAAGAGGGTAAAGATTGATATTATTACCTATTTATGTGTTGACTCCAAATTTTGTAGTAGATTTCAAGACTCAAATCCTCAAATTTGAAGCCAATACGTATAGAGAGAGAGAGACAGCCAGAGTTAGAGAGAGAGAGACTGTGAGAGCAATAAGAGAGAATGAGAACAAAAGCCAAAATCTCACTAGACCGCTTGACTGCTTGAGAGTTGAGAGATGGAGAGGAAAGTGAAGAAAAGCCCAAATTCACAGCACAGGGAGAGAGTCCAAGAGAGCACAGGGAGAGAGTCCAAGAGAAAAGTAAAGAAATTGAAGAAAGAAGAGAGAGACGTTGAGGTTGAGGGACAGAGAGTTGACTTGAGTATCACATGGGGTTTGGAAAGAGAAAAGAAAATCTTGTGTCATGTGGTATGGATTATAGAGAGAGAGAGAAAAATCTATTGTGATTGAATTGATTGGGCATTTGGGCTGCTGGGCCAGCTGCTATACCGTATAAGAGAAATTTTTTTGGATAACCAAGTACAAGTTGTACAGCTGGTGGGCTGTTGCTGAGAAGGGAAAAAAAATCTTGGGTTGGAGTACAGCTGCCCCCAGCTGGTGGGTTGCTGCCAGTGCCCAGTGGTACAAAGAAAGAAAAGAAATAGGCATGAATGGGTTTTTAAAATTTTGGGCCTTCCCAAATTGGGGGCCTCAAGCCATTGCCTAAATGGCCTTACACTTGGGCCGGCCCTGGATAGGAAGGCTTCTTCTTCACTATTATCATCTGAACGTGTAAACAGAATGGGCAAAAAAAAAAAAAATTATTTCCGCTCATCGCCGGTTGTCAGTTCTCTCAAATATGTGCTGAAGCTTCTTCTTCACTGTTATCATCTGAATGTGTCAACAGATGACAGGAAGGCTTCTTCTTCATTATTATCGTCTGAACATGTCAACAGAATGGGAATTTTTTTTATTTATTTCCGCTCGTCGACGGTTGTCAGTTCTCTCAAATATGTGCTGAAGCTTCTTCTTCACTATTATCATCTGAATGTGTCAACATATGATAGGAAGGCAAAAAAAAAATTAATTCCGCCGTCGGTAACTGACAACCGGCGATGAGGGTCACTGGCCGAGACAGCTGGCGCTGCCCAGAAACAGTTTCTGCGCAGCGCCAGAACACCTGAACAAAAACAAAAAAAAAAAAAAAAAACATCCATCGTCGGCAACGGATAACCGGCGATGAACGCTACCGGCGTCGTGTGAAAACTCGTCGGGCCGATGAGTCCGGCACAGCTCAATACGTTTGAGATGAAAAACTCGGGAAAACAGGGCAATTGGTTTTAACAGATTGCCCTGTTTTCCGGAGGTTGAAGATAACGTCCTGGGCCAGGTCGATTCGACCTGACCCGCTTCAACCCGACCTGCAAGATTGGTCCAATGCATTTATCATTGGGACTGGTTTCATCCCAAACTGACCCGACCCGTTACACCGACCCGACATGTTTAGAAATGGGTTTTGGGTCAGTTCCTACTCGACGCGACCAGACCTAACAAGCCCAGAGCCCAGCTGCACATTACAGTCTGGGCCAACACATTCGGGTCAGACCTGACCCGACCACCCTACATGACCTTTAGACCCATTTCAGCTAGGGTCGTTCAGTCAGGTTGTCTGACCCGACCCGAATTTCTTACCCATTTGCATAAAATTATAATATTTAAGAGATAATTATGTTATTTATTTAATTGGATCATTATAGAATTGATCCGATCCGATCCGATCAGAGCCATCCAATAGATGGATCAAAATATAAGTGATATTCTGGCAGGGAAGATTAATTTCTGATTTGGTCAGATCAAAGCCAGATCAAGGAATATTAATGATTAGAAACTTATTTTGATCATTTAGGACACGTCCGATATTGGATTAGCGATCTGTTTTTTTTGTTATGTTCCTTATTCTGAGATCTATCATATTACTGAATTTAATTACTCATCCAATGGTTCAATTTACGCATCATTTGCATAAAATTATAATATTTAAGAGATAATTATGTTATTTATTTAATTAGATCATTATAGAATTGATCCGATCCGATCAGAGCCATCCAATCTATTATACTAAGGGAATGTTTTTTCCCGCGTTTAACCATTTCCCTCCATTTTAACAATCCTAATTTTCTAGGACACCTTGGGACAGGTGTCCATCCAACATCCACTGCCCTCTCCTAAACAAAAGAGCAGTTGTCACACCCACGTCAACATCCCTCTACTTCATCCCCACTCCCCACTCTTCGTAACTGAACCCAACTGAATAGAGCAAAAACGACAACAACTTACTTCTTACTACTTGCTCTCTCAGTCTTCTCTACCATTTCATCAAGAGAACGGAATACGGCGGTTCCCATATGCAGGCGTCTACGAATCGGAGCCGCTTGCAACTGGGATTTACTTCAAACCAGAACCTCTCTTGCATGACATAGATCTCAATCAATAGGGAGAATAAGCTTGCATCAAATGTTCTAACATAGGTAAGCTTCTTTGCATATGATATTATACTGTTTCATTCTCTCTCTTTTACTGAATCCTTACTGTTGAAATATGTTCATTACTGGGATCTGTGTGTTGTGCTATGCATGCATGTGTTTGAAATCTGTTCATTACTCAGATCTGTGTGTTGTGCTATGCATGTGTTGGATTGGGCATGGATAGGAAGGGCAGAGAGGGAGAATGGCAGAGAGAGAGGAGGGATTCGGGCAATGAGAGAGAGAGAGAGAGTGGGGAAAGAGAGAGAGAAAGAGGTGGCAGGGAGAGGGAGAGAGGGAGTGGACAGAGAGGAGTGGGGTGGAGTGAGGGGAAGAGGAGCAGTGGAGAGAAGAGAGTGTGAATGATGCAGGCAGAGAGGGAGGAGAGGGAGACGGGCAGTGAGAGGGAGGGAGAGTCGGGCGGAGTGAGGAGAGGAAGTGAGAGAGAAAGAGGCAGAGAGAGAGTGGCAGGGAGGGAGATAGAGTGTGGGCAGAGAGAGTGGGTGGGGCGCAGTGATAGGGAGAGTAGCAGTGGAGAGAGAAGCAGTGAAGGAGGAAGATAAAAGGAGAGAAAGAAAGATGAGAAGGAAGAAAGAAAAAAGAAGAAAAGAAGGTTGCTCGGATTGTGGAGGGAGAGAGAGAGTGGGTAGAGAGAGGGTGGTGCGGAGTGAGAGGGAGAGGAGCAGTGGAGAGAGAGAGAGTGAGATGGGCTCGGTTTGTGGAGAGAGGGAGAGGGAGAGGGAGTGGGTGGGTAGAGCATCGGTGGAGAGAGGGGGGGGGGGAGGAAAACGCGGGAGGCATGGAATTGGAGAGGTAGAGAGGGAGAGAAGAAAGAGAGAACCAAAATGGAAATGGAGAGGAAGAGAACAAACGAGTGATGTGGGACATGACCCACATGAATTGAAGAGAGGGGGTCAACGGTTCCTCCTAACTGCTATGGAGTTTCACCTGCTCCCCATCTAAAAGATCAATTGAAGAGAGGGGGGGGGGGGGGGGGGGGGGAGGAAAATGCGGGAGGCATGGAATTGGAGAGGGAGAGAAGAAAGAGAGAACCAAAATGGAAATGGAGAGGAAGAGAACAAACGAGTGATGTGGAACATAACCCACATGAATTGAAGAGAGGGGGTCAACGGTTCCTCCTAACTGCTATGGAGTTTCACCTGCTCCCCATCTAAAAGATCAATGGAAGAGAATGATGCAGCGAGGGTGCTGGGTCTACGATGCTCTTGATTATAGGCCCCCCCACCATATTATCAAGAACAAGTTACATTCGGATAGGAAGAAAAAAACTCTTTTTGTCTTGTCTCAGCATTCAAGGGTTGGGTAAGTGACTAGCCAATGAGATCTATTAAAAAATAAAATAAAATAATTGAATTGGGTGTTGGGTCTAACTGTAGGCCCGATATTAAAAAGAGACCCAACCATGATATTATGCCACTAAAAATTATATAATCTTTTAAATTGTATTTTGAAAGTTTAGGATTTAATGAGTCTTCAAAAAATATGGTACTGGGATTTTCTTAATATAAGAAAAAAATACCAACTTTCATAATCTGCTAAATTGTATTTTGAAAGTTTTGGATTTAGTGAGTCTTCAAAAAATATGGTACTGGGGCTAACTGCAAGCCTTTGATTAATTACAGACTTAACTATGATATTGGAGACATTAATTTATATTTTGAAATACTTGGTTTTAGCGTCATTAAAAATTAAAATAAAATTATAGAATTGGGTGCTGGGTCTAACTGCAGGCCCGATATTATTAAGAGACCCAACCATGATATTATTCCCACTAAAAATGATATAAGGCTAAAGAAATTTTTTTACTATCTTTCTTAGTGTGTATTTCTTAAAACTTCATCCCATGATGATGTTTGTGAATTATAAATTTTAATTTCATGGACTCCAAAAAAATATTTCTCGAACTCATCCTAATTCGAGCTTTAGTTTGCTAAATGTTTACTGTTGATAAACCAAAAATGTCAGAGGTTTTAGTGCCATTCAAACTAAAACAACTAAAGGGAATGGGTAGTGGGTCTAGCTACAAGCATTTGATTAATTAGATACCAAGTGATTATATTAGCGCTATTAATTTATATTATGAGATTCTTGGATTTGGAGCGTGTCCAAATAAAACAAGTTAAGGAATTCTATACTGAATTTATCTGCAAGCCTGTGAATAATTAGAAACACATGCATTATATTAGGGCAACTCATATAATTATGGGTTTTAGTAAAAAATTATGATGAATACACAGTAAAATTCATACGAATGTTTATATTGTGAACCCTGTGTTATTAAAATTACATTTACTCTCATTTACTGTGTTGTTTTACTTTTAATGTGTCTTTCATTTAATTTTTTTACACGAGTTTCACAGGCTCCATTTATACCTCGCGTAAATAATAAAACATCTAGAAAAACTCATAAAAATCAAAATAACAACAAAGAAATGACTAGACAGTTTAAATAATAAATTATTAAATAAAAATAATACATTTTAGTCTGTATGTTTAATGGTTTTGTATTCCGTGCATAGCACGGGGTGTTGCTAGTAGTTGCTAAAAGGTAGTATCTGATGTATTTAAATGAAAAGATGAATGAAATTAAGGGCTTGTCCGATGCCTCATTTTAGTCTTCTCGGATTCTGGAGGTTTTGGCTGTCCCTCGAAGCATAGCCAACTTTCATTCTCTCTCACTCTTCACCTTCCTATCACCATTCCACGTAAAAAGAAAGCCCATATTAGATCTGTTGGTCGATAGACCAACAGTCAATTGCAAGATATACCTATCACTATGCCTAACTCTATCTCCTATATGTTGTCAACAAGTCTTAAAGGATATTACTTTTGCCTATTGCTAGACATTCAGGATGTGGATTGCCATATTATTTTTTGGTGATATGGTTGCCAAGTTTATTGCTGGTATTTTATTGCTTTTCTACTTCTGATTTATGCTTACCATCACACACTTAATCAAATATGCAGGTATTTTATTGCAGAATATGGTGACTTGCAGATTTCCAAACAATATGCATCATTGAAATATCATTGAAATGTAATATTATATACAATACTATGGAGGGGGTGTGAGACAATCCGTGTGCTCAGAGAACGTAGATGCCTCGGCGGGAGGTGTGACTTGGTAAGTGCTGGCAAGGGGTTAGAGCTGTGTCAGCAACGGGGTGCAGTGGTTGCAGGTAGTGGGGGAATAGCAGCTGGCGGCTGTATTTCCAAACAATATGCATCATTGAAATATCATTGAAATGAAATATTATATCTATTATACTAAGGGAATGTAGTCTCCCTTAGTATTGTGACACCTGTTTGTCTACATGCATAAGCACGTCAACCCTATTCTCCAGTTTTTCTCCAAAAAAATATTCCTAACAGAACCTAACTGATCCTCTCTCTTCTCTACCATTTCGTCGAAAAAAAGGAAGCGCTGAAACATCCCTACTCTCCACTTCTTCTCCAGAAAATCTTCCTGACTGATCCTAATTGGTCCTCTCTCTTCTCTATCATTTCGTCGAAAGAAAGGAAGCGCTGAAACGTCTACCATTTTTGTCACCCAAAATGATCTATAGAATGACAGATGATCTGCAATGCATTGAAAAGATGAATCTCGAATGAGGCCATGCCTCCTTCGAGGCCAAAAGTAATGGAAGCTCGATTCCTTACGGAATGTAGTATACTAGTGGGTTGATCCCTTCCCCCTCGATCTCTCTGGGCACAAGCCTTTGGAAAAAAAAGCCTAAGTTAATGGGTTGGGCTGGTACATGGTTTCTTACATAGTTTATTGGGCCTGCACGGAAGGGAGAGTAGTTGTTTTTTATAGCCCACGCGGTAGGTCCATCCATGAAATCTGTTGGGCTTGCACGTAAGGGGGAGTAGTTGTTTTTGTATAGCCCACGTGGCAGGTCCATCAATAAAATCTGTTGGGCTTGCACGTGAAGGGGTCCATCAAAAGTCCCACATCCCATATCGTCCAAGTAATGAGTTTGACATGTCTGCGTATGTGTACATGTTTGGGCCTTCTACCTGCATTTAGTAGCTAATTCCTAACTCGTTTACCAAACATCTCCAAATTGACAAATATACAAGGGCACCTTACAAAAAGATGATTGCAACACTCCATACTAGAATTCAGAATATCTTTGGTCTCGAGGCCATTTAAGAGAGTTATCCAAGTAGAAGCTGCAATGTTACATGCATTTCGTCACAGGCTGTGGCATAGTAGAGATCGCGTTAGACACCATTCACAAATACCATTGTGATGTGATCTTTCTCAATTATAAAATTTCGCAAGTGCACGGCTACCGCTACCTCGATGAGACAGTGGCAAGAACGGGTTGATCCCACAGGAAGCTAATTAAAGAAATTTTTAGATTAAGAAAACTAATTAACAAACAAATAAGAAAAGTTTTGAGTATTTAGAAATAAAAACAAGCAACTAATTTAGTAATATGAAATCTACCAATTAATAAAAGTGATTGGAGCATAGGAATCCAATAAGCATCCATAAATTATTTATCAAATAACCCTAATTTGTTTCAATTTTTTATATCAAATAAAAAAATCAATATTTTTAATTTGGAAAATCTAACTTTAAAATCCCCTTCTAATCATAAAAATTCTAAACTCAAGACTTCCTTCATCTCATAAAAGAATAAAAATAATTTAAGCACTATCAATCAAAAGTAAGCATAAATCATCATAAGATCTAAGTCCTAAGCATGGCCTATCAAACCTAAGCATGAATAGTCAAAAATTGATTTTTATTTTTAGAAATAAAAAATGGAGATTTGCTTAGGGCACGGAGTATTAATCATCAAGCACATAAACATGAAACATAAATTAGAATTACTAAACCAATAAAAAGAAGTTACTTATCTTCATCCATTGCTCTAATCAAGAGAATTAGCCCGCCATTGCAAAGAATGATTCTTGATTTGTCATTAAAAATTGCATATTTACAACTCATTCTTCACAAAAATTCTCCTTCAAAATAAATCCTTGGACATGGCCCAAGGCTACCGAAATAAAAATAAAAATAAAACTAATGGAAAAGGGAAAAAGAAGAAGAGAGAGAATGAGGAGAGAGGACATCCAAGGGAGGGTTCTCTCGTATTCTTTCTTGTGGTTCCTTTTATAACTCCGGTTATCTTACAGATGCATACATTCTTTACAGATTTGGTTTATCTTCTTTGATAAGATATATCTTTATCAAAGGTACATCTCTTATCCTTTTCGAATTTTAATGAGGTGGAAGCTTCTAGAAACCTTTGGATGGCTTGACTGATCTTCAAATGAGGTACCACAAGGGATGTGCAACAATGGATTATTAACAATGTAGATTTAATTGCAATCCCATCTAAAAATCAACATAAAAATCTCCGGGCCCGTAACTTTGTCAATTTAGCTATGATTTGCACATTTTTGGGTTCCATGAATATCTACTTTGAATAAGCTTTTCAACTGTAGGCAAATTTCATCGATTTGACGGTCGGATTGGAAATTATGGTCATTTGAAGATGAGTTATGCCGAGAAAAACGAGATTAACTTTTGAAATTTGATTTACAATGGATTCTATCTCTGCACAACTTTCATTTTCGAAAGGAGATCGGATGTGGATAATTCAAACTCATCTTTTTTTTTATTCCAATCAAAATTGTACTTTTTGAATTATCCATTAATAATTTCAAATCTGCAACTACTACGGACCCTGCCATGTGGGACATTTCATTTACTTGAACAATGGGCCCTATGAGAAGTCTTCTACTGTAATTTGTAGCCACATTCAAATCCTAGAAATATTTGTTTATGATGTATTTACTATAAGCCCATTCCACCCAAATAATTTTCCTCTTGGAAGCTATTGCCCAAACCTTTCTTCTAACGGTAGATTTAGCAATTGCTTTGGCCCTTTTGAAGCCCAAACTTGTCCTTTTGATATTGAAAAATTTTACTTGCACCACGAAAATAACAGAGCACACCCACTTTTCTAAAAAACTTATTACCAAAATACCAATGACGAAAATACCCATAAGTTCCGTGCATATGTCATGTGCAAGGGTGTGAAATGCTGTGCACATGATATATACACGGGGTTTCACAGTCGTGCACCCTTTTATGTGCACAGCTTTGAAACTCTGTGCACCCCATCAGCGAGGGATGCACGCAAAGAAAGATGAGAAAATGGTCGCTGGTGATGGTGTGGCAGAGAGGAGAGCTCACCGGTGATGGGGCAGTTGTCGATGTTTAGTCGTAGTAGGTGGGAGGGGAAGAGAATATGAGAATAAATCGCTTAGCTCACTGGAGGGAAAAGAGATGGGAGCTCGCCGGTGATGATGGGGTAGAGAGGGGAGCACGTCAGAGGGAGAGATGGTTGCCGTGATGGGGTGGCTATCAGAGTTCGGTCGTGGCAAGTGGGAGGAGAGGAGAGTAGAGAAGAAAAGAAGAGAGTTTTTTGGGTATTATTGGGAAAGTATGTGTGCTCAGTAAAATATGTGGATGCAAATAGAATTTCCCTTTGACATTCATTGTCCAAACCTATCCTTTTTGACATTCTTGATATCTATAGTACTTTTAATAGGATTGATTATATTTATGATTGTGAGTTTACATGGGACTTCTTATTATCTCGCCACATTAGGCATAAGTTGTATGGATTAAATGGTGTAGCATGACAATTTTTCTAATTATGCAAAATGATTTATCCTTTGTAATTGATTTTTGTTCCATCAAGATGATTTATCCCTTGTAATTGAATTTTCTTTCGCCAATAATAAAGCTTTCTTCTTAAGGGGAAAAAAAAATAAAAAAACCAACATCATCAGTCAATAATACTTCCATAGCAAAACCAATAATAAAAAAAAAAAAACGCCCTATCCTTTCTTATTTCTCAAGAAAGAAAATGCAATGTGGGACGCTACCCAAAAACAAAACAAAACACACACACACACACACACCCCAATCCTATAGACTTCTGCCATTTCCTGTCTTACTCCTCAAGAAAGAAATGCATAAATGAACCCCACCCAGGCACCCATCACCCATGTTATTAATTAAGATCATCAATCTCTAATCTGCAGCCATGGCTTTCAAATTCAATCCTCCATATCTACATAAACATTGCTCTCTTCTAATCTCCCTTTGCATCCAAACTTTCTTTCTCGTGGCCCCCACACTTGCTAGTGGGCCCCACGCCATCACCATTCGCTCCCCAAACCTCTTCCCCGAGTCCATCGCGTGGGACCCATCGTCCCACCACTTCGTCCTCGGCTCCTTCCGCCACGCCTCCCTCCGCTCCCTCTCCCTCTCCGGCCACCTCCAAACCCTCGCCTCCGACCCCCACCTCCCTCCCAACTCCTCCGTCCTCGGCGTCGCCATCTACTCCTCCCGCCGCCGCCTCCTCGCCGTCATCCACGTCTTCGATCCCTTCGCCCCACCCTTCATCGCCGCCTACGATCTCCGCCTCCCGCCTCCCCTCCCCCGCCTCTTCCTCTCCCCTCTATCCGCCCTCGAGCGTCCCGTCGCCAACGACGTCGCCGTCGACCCCCTCGGCAACGCCTACGTCACCAACTCGGCCGGCAACTTCATCTGGAAGATCGACGCCGACGGCCGAAACTCCATCTTCTCCAACTCCTCCATCTTCCGATCCCAACCGATCCACACAGACTTCATCGCCCCCGCCTGCGGCCTCAACGGGATCGCCTACCACCGCGACGGCTACTTCCTGGCCGTCCAATCCAACACGGGTAAGATCTACAAGATCAACGGTCGAGATGGGACGGCAAGTCGGGTCCAGCTGGAGAAGGATCTGGTGGGTGCTGATGGGATCGATATCAGATCGGACGGCATCGCAGTGGTGGTGACCTACTATAGGATGTGGTTTTTGAAGATTGTGGACGGCTGGGATGAAGCGATGGTTTATGACGAAATTGCCCTTGATGCTGGGAAGTTTCCTACGGGTGTGGCAGTGAGGGAAGGGAAGAGGGCATATGTGTTATATGGGCATATGGATGAGGGCATGTTGGGAAATGTGGATAGGATGGAGTTTAGTGTAGAGGAGGTGGAGTTGGAGAGAGAGAAGTATGGGGAGATGGTTTGGGTCATTGGGTTGGTTGGGTTTGGATTGGTTTATTTTTTGTATTGGAGGCTTTAGATGGGAAACCTTGTGAACGATTTGAATAAGAAGAGGGAATGAATGAATGTTTGTGTAGTTATGTATGTTATATGCTGCTGTGTTATCATGTTTTCAATTGTAATTGTAATGGAGATGTTGATTATGTTTTCTCTTTATACATTTCTATTTTCTAGGGGCATGGGAATTCACCGTGGAGCCCACATGATGATAATCGGATCATTCATTTTGAATCCTTTCCTCGCCTATATTATATCCTCAAATTTCATTTCAAATACCATTGATTTGTGTACATGATTGATAACAACATTTGTGGGATACACATATTGTATGGCTCTAAGATATCGTACAAACTACTTGCACTTTGCTTATTTATAAGACAAATGTAAGGGATGAGGACAGACCACCTTGGTCCGAGACCAGATACTATCTTAGCCATCTTGTTAGTATTTTTATTGGCTAATTCATGGGTTGGACAAAACTCTGGGTCCATTGAGTTGTATTTTCTAATTCATGGGTTGGACTGCGGTTAAGTCGCCGGAAGAGCTGAAGGGAAAAAGAAGACCGGGCGAATTTTCCCAGGCCCGATCGATCGGAGCCTCAGACCGATCGATCGGTCAGAAAAAGGTCTCAGTTAAATGTCAGGCCGATCGATCGGACCTGAATGACCGATCGATCGGACAGTGTGCAGATTCCGGGAAAGTCTCCTATTTTCACACGAAGTTGTTTCCTTTTGAGACTCTGTTTCCCAGTTTGAGTCCTACTTGTGCACTAAGTCTTAGGCACGAATATTGGGCTATTTATAGGGTGTTTCTCTCAACCCTAGACCACCACCACAACTCTCATTGATCTGAGTCAGAGATATTTTAGAGAGAGTTAATCTCTAGAGCCATTGAGAGATTATTCTGAAGGGCTGCTCTAGAAAGTTGTTGCTGCTTCTACTTTCTTGTAGAAGATTGATCATCTTGGTTGACAAGGTGTGAGGAGATTAAGTAAGGAGAACGGGGCGCGGTGGATGTCGTGTCAGTGGATTCTTTGCAAGAAGAACTACAGTCCTTGGGTCGAGGTACAGACTTAGGTAAAGGAGCTTGTGAGTATATCTTGTAACTGTTCGTTATCACTTGATTTCTGGTTCGTGGTTTTTCTCCCTGGATAGGGTTTCCACGTTAAATATTGTGTCTGCCTTCTTGTGGTGTGTGATTGGTAGATAGCTAGTTTTATATTGTCTGATTGGTTTATTTCCGCTGCATTGATTGGTTAATAAGAACTAGTAATCCATTCTAGTAGCCCCATAGAATTTTCAATTGGTATCAGAGAGGGTTACACTATTTTATTGTGTTGATCCATATTTTGCTAGAATGGATACCTATCGTGAAGGCACTTCAACCAATAAGCCTCCTCTGCTGGATGGTTCTAATTATGCTTATTGGAAAGCCAGAATGGTTGCCTTTGTAAAAGCCATAGATTTGAAAGTATGGAAATCTATTGAAAAAGGCTATTCCTTGCCCACTGTCACTACTGATGGGATAACCAGTGTTAAATCTGAAGAACAGTGGACAAAGGATGAAGAATTGGCAGCCACTTGCAACTCCAGGGCTTTGAATGCTATTTATAATGGAGTTAGCATATCTGAGTTTCGTAGAATTTCTACATGCACTACTGCAAAAGAAGCTTGGGATATTCTGCAGACTGTGCATGAAGGGACTGACACTGTCAAACAGTCGAAACTTCAGAAATTGTATACAGCATTTGAAACCATAAAGATGGAAGATGATGAAACTTTTGATGAGTTTAATTCAAAGCTGAATACAATTGTGAATGATACCTTTACTTTGGGAGAGCCAATTCCTGAAAATAGAGTTGTAAAAAAGATTCTGCGGTCTCTTCCAGAAAGGTTTGATGCAAAGGTTGTGGCCATAGAAGAGAATAAAAATCTGAATATTCTCAAAGCTGAAGAATTAGTTGGTAACCTTCAGACTTTTGAAGCAAACCTAAGGAACAATGGAAAATCAAAATCCAAAGGTGTTGCTTTGAGAGCCTCCAAAGAATCATACAAGAAAATTTCTAGTGATTCTGAGTCTGATTCTGAGGAGATTGATCCCCAAGTTGCTGTTGAGTTTATGAAGCAATTTCAAGCGTTCATGAAGGGGAAGAAAAGTAATTTGAAGATCCCTAAAAATTTTGTAAAGAAGAAAACTACTAAAGGGATTAAATGTTTTGAGTGTCATGGTTATGGACACATTGCTAGTGACTGTGCTAACAAGAAACCAAAGAAGAAGGCTTTCAATCTGACTTGGGATGATGATACTTCTGAGGAAGATGATAAAAAATCTGAGTCTGAGAAGCCTGATGCTAGCAAAGAAAAATTCATGGCATTCATGGCAACATCAGTTTCTGCTACTCCACTTGTTTCTAATGAAGAGACTGATCCAGATGTTAGTGAGTCAGAGACAGAACATGATTGGCAAGCTGAATATCATATATTGTTTGCAAAGACCATGAAGATGCTCAAGATGAATGAAAAAGTGGCTACAAGCTGGAAAGAATCTGAAGAGCAGAATACTTTTTTAAAAGCTGAATTGTCTGAAGCTCTTACAAAAGTGAGTCACTTAGAGGCTGAAAATAATAAATTGGCAGATGAATTGACTGCTGAAGCACAGAAGTGTGAGTTGATTAATCATGATATGAAGACCTTGAAAGCTGAAAATACCGACTTGCAAGGAAGACTCAAGTTAGTTCTTTCTGAGTTGGATACAAGCAAGGCTTCACTAAACAGGATGAATGCAGGGTCTAAAAAACTTGATGACATCCTGTGCAGTCAAAAGGCAAAGAATAACATGCATGGCATTGGCTACGCTGACGGAGCATCTACATCAAAAGCCAAAGGTAATAATTGTTTTGTTCAAAATTCAGTTGTTACTAATTCTGTTGGTCATGTTACAAATCCAGATGCCAAGAAGAAGAATGTGCCACGTCCTGAACGTATACCCACTTGTCATCACTGTGGAATTAAAGGGCACATTCGACCCCATTGCAATAAGTTGCGAAAGTCTCCAAACCAAAAGCAATGGAAAAAGCAGAAGGAAGTGTCACATATGAAAACCAAACCTGTCTGGGTCAAGAAAGAAGACATTCCATCTGTCTTGGTACACACTATGCTGAACTATCTGAAAATGCAAGTGTGTGTGCCAAAGGCTCATCACCCATGATCTACAAGATCAAACCCCCTACCCCAGTGCTGATACGAAGATCATCTTGAGGGGGAGTCTATTTAGGGGGAGCTGCAGAATCCAGATTGACAGAAGCTGCTTGAAGAAAATTGTTTGTCAATTGTGGACAAAAGGGGGAGAATACTGAAGTCAGGGGGGGAGAAACAAGCAAAGATCTACAGATGCTGTTTTTTTTTAGCTTGAAAATTCAATGTATTTTGGGTTTTTCTCTTGGGTAGATCATTTGTATTGTTCTAGGGAGTTTTGTCCATGAATTGCCAAAGGGGGAGATTGTTAGTATTTTTATTGGCTAATTCATGGGTTGGACAAAACTCTGGGTCCATTGAGTTGTATTTTCTAATTCATGGGTTGGACTGCGGTTAAGTCGCCGGAAGAGCTGAAGGGAAAAAGAAGACCGGGCGAATTTTCCCAGGCCCGATCGATCGGAGCCTCAGACCGATCGATCGGTCAGAAAAAGGTCTCAGTTAAATGTCAGGCCGATCGATCGGACCTGAATGACCGATCGATCGGACAGTGTGCAGATTCCGGGAAAGTCTCCTATTTTCACACGAAGTTGTTTCCTTTTGAGACTCTGTTTCCCAGTTTGAGTCCTACTTGTGCACTAAGTCTTAGGCACGAATATTGGGCTATTTATAGGGTGTTTCTCTCAACCCTAGACCACCACCACAACTCTCATTGATCTGAGTCAGAGATATTTTAGAGAGAGTTAATCTCTAGAGCCATTGAGAGATTATTCTGAAGGGCTGCTCTAGAAAGTTGTTGCTGCTTCTACTTTCTTGTAGAAGATTGATCATCTTGGTTGACAAGGTGTGAGGAGATTAAGTAAGGAGAACGGGGCGCGGTGGATGTCGTGTCAGTGGATTCTTTGCAAGAAGAACTACAGTCCTTGGGTCGAGGTACAGACTTAGGTAAAGGAGCTTGTGAGTATATCTTGTAACTGTTCGTTATCACTTGATTTCTGGTTCGTGGTTTTTCTCCCTGGATAGGGTTTCCACGTTAAATATTGTGTCTGCCTTCTTGTGGTGTGTGATTGGTAGATAGCTAGTTTTATATTGTCTGATTGGTTTATTTCCGCTGCATTGATTGGTTAATAAGAACTAGTAATCCATTCTAGTAGCCCCATAGAATTTTCACATCTCCTTTTAATAGCCAAAGCCTTCAAGATTTCTAGTTTATCTTTTTTTCTTTTTGGGAATTACACTAACAAATTGAGGGTGTTTTTGCAACGTCCCCTTCTATTGTTTTTCTCTTTCTTTCTCTTGTGAAGCCTGTATAGCTGCCTTGTAGCAGTATTTTTTTTTGGCTGATTATGCTCATTTATCTTCACCCTCTCCCTTACAACTTTGTCTTTCAAGCCTTAAAAAGATGTCCTTTCAAATTTCATTTATTTAAAAAAAAAAAGTTATATATATCTAGAGTTGTACGCTTGAACTATAACAGCAACAAAGAATTTTAAAAAACTGCCCAGTTTAAAAACTCTTTTTTTACTCCCTTATGTTTTTAGGGTATATAGCCCACCTTTAGACAATCCGATCATTTCACACATACTGCCCTTGTGAATTGGTATAAAGCACAAATTTGACACTCATCTAACTTTTACTTACCGTTTGATTGAAATTACAATAAAGTGATGCCCTAAAACCATTAAACATTGGAGTCATGGATCAAGCGGTTTGGATAATCTAATAGAGTTGAGAATTCTCATATAGGTAGATCTCAACTAGATTATTCCATTTAACAACATTCCATGGTTTTTATACACCATACTGGACCCAACTGGCGGGGGCGGAACTAGGAATTTTTTTAGGGGGGCCAAAGTAAAAATAATAAAAATCCATTAAAAAGTTACAAAATCTAATAATTAAATACATAATAGATAGCACTCAAAAGTGAAATTGCATTACTCTATTTTGAAAAATCAGTATCTTAGACGTTCATGTCATAACTCTTGTCAACTAGTACTTAAAAGTGAAATAATTGATTATTATTTTTGGAACAAAAAAAATATGCCCACTAATATATATTTATGAGCAGGACTCATGTTTAAAATCTAGACCTTTCAAAAAAGTGGTCCTACTAGTTTTATCTTGTCAAAAGAATTTACTTCAATCGGATTTATTCTATAATATAGATAATCATAATTAAAACATAACTTTTTTAGAATTATTTTTCCTCTTTCCTTTCTTTATTTCCTTTTCTTCCTTTTCTTTCATCATTCTAATCTTTCTCCCCCAGAATCTACAATGATTTTGTTCCTTTTTTAGAATTATTTTTTTCCCTTCTTGCTCTCCTTTCTTTTCTTTCATCTTCTTTTTCTTTCATGTTCTAATCTTTTTCCCCCAGAATCTGCAATGATTTTGTTCCTTTTTTAGAATTATTTTTTTCCCTTCTTGCTTTCCTTTCTTTTCTTTCATCATTCTAATATTTCTTCCTCAAAATCTGCTATGATATATGTTACTTTTTTTAGAATAAAAAACTAGATTGATAAATTAATATTATAAAGAGGGGTCATCCATCAGAAGATGACAGGGCCAGAAGGACTTTAAATAGGATTTCCAAAACCTAGTTCTGCCAGGGATGTTTTTTTTTTTTGTTTTTTATTTAAAAATTTCCTCGGAGTTTTCTAGCGCTCCTCATTAGAATTAATTGATAGAGATTATGGCACCTATGGCAGCATTAAACATAGAAAACTAGGAATGTGAAAGCAACAAAGAAGATAGACCAAGTGCCATTGCCGATCTTGCAAGAGATGTCACCATTGATTATATCCTCGCAGGAGATGCTACCATTGATCAAGCAACCACTTAGGAAAGTGTTGGACATTTTAGGAAATAGTTTGAATTTATAATAGTTCTGAGATTGAATTTTGAATACATTTAAATTTTATTAAATCTCTCTATATTCACTTGTATATCACAATATATCGTTTAACAAAGAAGAGAACATGTAAACTTAAATGTGGTAATAATTCCGTTACCAGCCATGTGATCAATTTTATAGTGAGACCAATTTCTATTTAACAGTTTAAATTATCATTATATGGGACCTATATATGGTGGAGTCGTAGACAAGTATTGCAAGGGAAGCATGTAAAGACACAACAGTGGACCCCACTGTTAGGCTCCGTCCCGAGTTAATCACGATTAACTCTAATTAATTGAACTTACGACTAATTAAGCCGGTTTAATGATTAAATGAAATTGAATTAGCCTAACTATGAGTTATTTAGGCTTAATGAAATAGTAACTATGGTTGTGAAATGAATTGAAAAGAATTAAATGGAAAATGAAGCTCAAATGAGCATATTGAGGACTTGTGTATAAATACGGAAGTATACGTATTTTGTCGAATACGGAAACTCTTGATACTAACATGTGTATCTCGACGAGTACGATGATTTTCATAAAAGACTTGCGTTGATGTGACGAATATTGGATCAAATGGGCCTTGAATTGACTCGAAATGTAAATGAGCAAGTGAATGGGGGGCTTCATGTAAAAAGTGCCCTTATATAAGAGAAAGGAACTCATTTGAGTTCATCCACGTACAGTAACCCTAGGCAACTTTTCCTCTTTTTATTTCTTCCTTCGTTTCTCTTCTTTCGTGATTTCTTCTTCATCAAGAGTGAAGGTGAGTGGATGCAAGTGAAAGAGATTCATCTCCTTCCTCTTCTTAGCCGTTTTCTTGGGAGATCTTCTTGAGTTCTAAGCTTCAAAGAGTGGTTTTCATCTCAATCCAAGCTAAAGGAGGGGATTTGCTCTATCAAGCTTCATTTGAGGCAAGTATATGCATTTCTATGATTTTAAGCTTTTGTAGAACTTGTATGAACTCCTTGAGTTCAAATATGTGATTTTCGTTCAGAGCTTCAGAAGCTCGAAAATGCGTTTCTGGGCGCATTTCGGCTAGCCGCGAGGCTAACCGCGAGCTAACCGCCAGAAAATCCGATTTTGGCGAGCTTCTGGAAAGCTAACCGCCAAAATTCGGTTAGCCGAAATTGGAATTTCGGCTAGCCGCGGGGTGACCGCGAGGTAACCGCGAGGTGACCGCCGAGCTGACCGAAATTGGTCAGAAATTCCTGTCAGAAAATCAGCTTCTGGGAAGCTGACCGCGTGCTGACCGAACTTGGTTCAGCTAGCCGCCAGTGCATTTCGGCTAGCCGCCTGCACAGTCGCGGCTAACCGCCAGGTAGCCGCCGAGGTAGCCGAAATTGACCAGTTTATTCATAGTGAGGGAAATTTTGGCCAATCGCGAGGACCGGTGAGTTTTGGATTTTACAAAAATTGACATCGCTTATGAGTCAATTATGACTAGTAGTATTGTTATACCTCCATAAGTGTTAACTAGGGTTATCTTAATGCATAATCATATAAGTAATATCGTCAAAAGTAATACTTGCATTGATAACCAAAGTTGCACTCAATGGTTAGTTAAGGTTGGACTGAACACTAGACTGAAATGAATAGGAACTGTTATCAGATTTGGCATGGCACTACCTAGTGGTTTCCGAACTCAGTATGAAATTGAATTGAATGAAATGAGAAATGAATGAATTGATTATTCCTGCTGCAGCAGATGATAATGGGGTGTTCCGGAGCCCGTGGTGACACCGGTGATCTCTGATCAAGACACTGGGAGATCCCACTTTATTTGGACCAAAAGGTCATTGACTGAAAAGTCATATATGGAAAAGCCACTAAGAAATATTGAACATCATTAATGAAATGATTATGAATTGCTTCCTTTGGAAGATTAATGAATTGAATGGAGTTGAAACCCTTGCTAGTGTAGTTGCCACATATTTGTCGTTATTGCTCGTGTATATCATGGTCATTGTTAATTGTGTTTATTATGGGTTGCTTAGAATTGTTACACGATGAATTATAGGAATTATGAAATGTCATAGATATGTGTTACCTTGTTGAACCGTCGTGTTCACGGTATTACTGATGATATTACAGGCTCAACTACCCGTGCCGGTCCCTCGGAGACCGTCCAGGCAGCGGAGGCGGCCCATGCGCTACCTCCAGGAGGTTTAGCGGAGTGGACATGATTGAGAGAGAAGAAGATAGAATCTTTTGGAAATTCTTTTGGAAACTGTTTTGTATAATTGTTTTGGTATTGTAAGTAATAGAAGGATATCCCCTGCATTGTGTTACATATGCGGTGGTTGATCTTAGGTGTATGAAACAATGTAAATGGACGTTATGATTCATTTTGTTTAAATAGGTTGTCAATGTATATTATTCGTATATTCCGCACTGTACATTGGCAGGTTGTATGTAAGATCCCTTGTAGGCTTCGTTGTAACTTCGGTTAAACGGGGTTTACGGGAGTAAGTATGTTCATCGCGACCCGGGAGTTAACCCTAACGACTCTGATCTCGGGGCCGGGTCGTGACTCCCACTCAACTTTCAACTTGCTCTTGTGATCATACCTATTAGATGAAATATGAGGAATGCTACTGGGCCTGCCCCTACTGTGTTCGAATGAACAACTAAAATGTGGCTGTTATGGATTGTCAAAAGTAAATGACAACAAAGAATTCAATTAAGATTCTATTTTTTTAATAGGGATCATCTAAGGATTTCTGATCGTGAGTGGACAAATCATGGATCGCCAAGTCACTGTGGGTAGCCCTTGCCCTGATGCATGCTAAGTTGCCCGAATGCATGGTAGGCTGCCACATTGATGTGGCAAACTTTGATTGGTCCACTCACGATCGCTATGGGGGAAATCCTCATAGGATCCGGGCTTTTTTTTTTTTCTCATTCTCATAAAAGCACCTGTACAAACCTTTTCATCTCAAGATGATTATAAATCCATAAGTGGGACTCTTTGTACAATTAAACAGCGCGAACCTTGGGTTTGCTTTCATGGAACCACTAAAAAAAATTCCATCAATGGGGCACTCTAATTTTTTTTTTAATTTATGTCAAATTGGGTTTAGATGGATGCAGAGGATTTGGTTTATCCAAAGGTGTATCCCACTATGCAGTATAAAGAAGAGTGAAACGATTAGTATTATTTTCATCAATTGGGTCCTCTTAGTTTTGTGAGTTTATCCAAAGAATGCTTTCAAATTAATGTGAATTCATGGGAGTAAATGAATATGAAGGATTTCGATTTATCCAAAAGTGTGGCCCACTATGGAAAATAAAGAAAGGCAAACAAAGGAAGTAAATTACAAGAAATATAGGTACAAGTTCCTCTCTCTCAAATTCAAATATTCGATCCTATTTTCTCTCCTAGATACACTCCTAAAAATGTGAGTAATAAAGAGTAGTGAACTTGCTCTAGCCGTTAATCTTAGTGACTCCTTATGAGCGGCTTATGATCATCAGATCAAAGCAATTTAATTAAGCATGTGAAATCCAATTCATACAATACCATTCTTATCTCTTGTGGTCCTTTTTTTTTTTTTTTTAAGAAGTCTATCTCCATAACCTCAGAGAAACCCGGAGTCCGGATGTACAGACTGTAAAATGATACAATATAAGAGGAGAGAAGCCACCAAGATTTGCCTATTGAAACACTATACTTATTAAAGTCGAGTATCCTGGTTGGGTTTCTTTGTTTTTCTACACTTTCATCTGTGACTGAGATCCCTAAGAATGAAGATTTTTTCATCTATGGAAAGTGAAGGTGACCTGTCTTCCTCTTCGACGTTGAGCTCGGTGCCTTTTCGTCTCCATGTTTTAGTTGTCGATGACGACCCCACATGTTTGATGGTCCTCGCGAAGATGCTTAGAAAATGCAGTTATGAAGGTGGCATACAAATTTAGAGTAGTCTTTAGATGGGTAGTTTTTTTATATTTGTTTTGCTTTTGAGATCTGATGACTTTTTATGGATCTGAAGTGGAAAGCTCTGCATGTTAACATGTTTGTGTGTTTAGGTGTGTGTGTGTGTGTTTATTTTTTCTTCTTCATCTGATTCAGATTTCAGAGTACATGAGTATTTAAATGGTTCTGATATTTTCCTTTTCTTCTGAGGACTGGGAAGTTTGGTTTTCTTAATGTGCCTCTATTAGTGTTCTTCATTCATATAATGGAAGGACTTATATACTGATTACTGATCTTGATAAAGGTGATGGCCTGGATATTGGGCTGACCATATATCTTCTAAGGACCAAAAGGTATAGGACGCCCATGATGAACTTTTGGGCCTATCCATCTAAAACCCAAGACTTAGGATTTCAATTCTGAAGATAGGATTTAAATACAAAGTGACCCAATGCTATACGACCCTTCTTTCAAGGATTTCAAACCGAGTTGGTTTTTAGACTAGGTTTTTCCCCATTTGGGGCTATAATTTTTATGCAGAATAGGCTTTTTTTTTTTGTGCAGAAGTTTGATGAACTTGTTATGAACTTTGTTAATAGTTCTATGGCACCATGTGCAAACATAAAAAAAAGATCATTATAAATCATTGATGGCTTTCAGATCAATGGGCTTCTGCAGCACATTATTTGAATTTATGACAGACCATGAAGTATGAAATCTTTCTTCACAGAAGTAGTGCTACAGAAACTTCAGCATGCAAATATAGCTTTTCTCACTAGTTACTTATACAGTGTGTGACCAATTTGCCTTCTCAGTTACAACATGTAAACATGCAACAATAGCTCTGTCATTGCTTCGAGGGAAAAGAGCCAAGTATGATATTGTTCTAACCGACGTCCACATGCCCGATGTTGATGGCTTTAAACTTCTTGAAATTGTTGGCCTGGAAATGAATCTACCCGTATTGAGTGAGTCTCCTCCTACTCAATTCCCACTTCTAACTTATTTGTTTTATGTTTATTCCAATTTTTAGGGCCTATATTCTCAGGGGTGTTCATGGCCTGGGTCAGGTGAGGGCTCAGGCAAATCTAGGGCTGGCTTGCCTTTATAAACAAGGGCCAACATACAGGCTAAGCTGAACACTATTAAATGGGCCACAAAATTTGATCTAGGCCATTCTCTTGAGAACCCTATGTTTGTTTTATGTAATTGAATTCCTAGAAATTCTAAGACTTTGATTTCTACAAATTGTTATAAAGGAAGAAGAATCAAAGATGGATATCCAAAAATAAATATCTAATAACCTCCCCTTTATGGAAATTGAGTCTAGGAACTATGTGAAATGAATTTCCTGCCACCACCCTATTAGTTTAAATCCTATGAAAGTCAAAGTTCCATCCTTAGAAAGCACAAGAAGACAAAATTCTCTTCCTCAACAGTGGGGAATAGTGGGGTAAAAGGCTTAATTTATGTCACATTGAAATTTACTGTCCCCTCCCTTTTTTTATCCAAATGTTAATGAAGTAAACCAGCTATATCACTGTTTTTCTTCTCTTTTTTACCTTTTCCATCTAAACAACATGAATTAAAATTTTGTCACATCATGTACTTTTTTACTCCTGCTTCCAGCTAAACAAACAGGCCTTAACTCATTTCTCTATAAATTCCTATCCATTTAAATCCTAAGTATTCAATGCAAACAAAGATGCCACTTGGGTTCTTTTCCTAATCTTTTTATTTCAACATTGCTTGTTCTTTGCAGTGATGTCGGCTGATTACGATATGAATGATGCAATGAGAGGACTTGAATATGGAGCTTGCTACTACCTCATGAAACCCATCTCAATACATGAGATAAAGAACATTTGGCAGCATCTTATTCGAAAGAAGAAAATTGATAACAAGGAAATTGGACAAATAGGCTCTGTTGGAAATGTCGTAGTAGAGAATACAAGCAAGAAGGCATTGGAGGATGGCGAGTGTGCGTCCACAGTTCATGAAGGAAGTTCAGAGAAACATTATAAGAGAAAGAATCAAGCAAAAGAAGATGAAGATGGAAGTGATGATAGTGAGGAACATAGAGTGCAAAGGCAGCCGCGAATTCATTGGCATTTACTTCATAAACATTTCACCAGTCTTGTTAATCTAATTGGGATTGATAGTAAGTTGAAAACTTTGAGCTCAATATATTTACTGGTGTCTAAAAATTTGTCTTTTGCTATAGGTTATATTATATTTACCTTCCTAATCTTTCTATCCTCACTTTGACTCTGCTTAGGAGCAGAAGCAGATACACTACTTGAGCTCATGGACGTCCCAGGGCTAACTAGAGAAGATGTTGCTACTCGTCTAGAGGTTCGATTCTAATTCTTCTTGAGCATTTCATGTTAATTATGCTTCCATTTGAAGTGTTTGATTGTGGTTGAGGTATAAATGTACTTTTACGTGCTTACGGGATGTTTTCCTTTTATGCATGGGATATGAAAATGAGTTTTACATATGTAAATAGTTCATATATTGTAATATCTTCATTTATGAAACACTTTACCATATGATAGGGCCTCTTGATCCAACCAAATTTCAGGCCTCTTTAAGTCACAATTTCTCACTGTTAGAATTGACCTGGATGATGGAGTCCGCTTTGGACAGGGCAGGGGGAGGGAGGTAGCGTTATCCCTCCAAAATGCAGTATCTGATGTCCTAAAAGGGGGAGTTTTATTGTCGGGAACAACCCAAAGACCTTGTATGCTTTCTTTCTTAATATCCATCTTTCCAATTAAGTTTCAAGATCTTGATAATATCTAAAAAATGTGACGATGAACATGCAATCGATTAAGACAATTGATTAAATCAATCAAGATATAATGGAATGACATGTAATCAATTAAAGATTTCCTATTAACAGAAGGAAGGAAAGAAATTTCTATTAAGTATAAGGAGATTGACATGTTATTCACTTTCATGGAAGGGAAACAAAAACCGTATTGAGGTCCCTATTACCCTCTATAAATACCTTTGTAAATCTCTCACTTGCATATCAATGAAACTTATCTCCTTTTCTCTTGCAAAGCTAGTCTTCTTTCTTGCCTGAGGGACTTCTTTAAGTTGCCAATGATGATAACTCCAAATTTCAAGCATCTATGATGAACATGTAAAGACTTTGAAGTCTTTAAAAACAATCTAAAATACTTTTCACAAACTCAACTTCAAGAAAATAGATCCTCACATAAAAACCTTATTTAGCATGTCAAAGTTAAGAAATATATCATACTATTCACCAAAAAACTTCAAGGCACACACATACGCTGAATTTTTTGGTCCTCAACTTCTGAATGAAAATCATACTATACCTAAACGTATTTGTATTTGACCTTTTGACATTTCACAATCATATCGATGTTTATTAACTCGATTTTTATACCCTTCATCCGAATTATAGCTGAACATATAATCACTTAACATAGTTTTCTTCATAAATGAAAATCTCACCGTTAGATTGCACTTGGAACCAACAAGATCAGCAGCTCTATTGCCAACCATCTTCCACTTGTTCAATATCAGGGTCACTTCTTATCTTGCTACTGTTAGGCTTTTTGTGATTTTCCCTACAGAAAATACTTCCACTTATATGCTAAACCTTGAGATTTTTAATAAGAAAATTGTGATTCCCTAAAACACTATTATCAAGGAGTCTGTAACGTATGCATTGCTTTATTTTGGCCATTTCAGTATGACACTGAGTTTCTGTGTAATGTGTATGCAGAAATATCGCCTATACTTACACAAGGTAAATGAGCACTCGCTTGCCAGTTATTGAAGGATGAACGACGCATCTGTCTCACTGCAATCTGCCTAGTGTTGTTCCTCACCATATGATAATTGATTATGGAGCTCATTTATTTAGGTTTGTAGATCTGGTGTGGTTACTGAGTATGAAATATGATGGGACATGATTAGAACTTTTTTTTCCTGATGATGTGGGAATCACTGAGGTCTTTGATCCAACCTGATTAATCCCTAGGGTGGCGCCCGCTAAACTCACACAAACACACACTTGTCAAATTTGGGACAGTTTTGAACGGAAGTCGTGGGGAGCAAACCCACACCTAATGCCACTCCACCAACTCTTGGGTGGGTATGATTAGAACATGCATGATTGCATATCATGGTTTTAATTAAATAAGAAGCATGTCATTACATTTCTTTTTAAAGTAAAATAACTGAAATCTAGTTAGAAAAAAAAGTTCATAATTCTCTACGACCTGAAAGTCTGCATAGAAGTCTAGAGTTACAGAGGGGTAACAGAGTCCTAGAGGAATGGCATGGAAAGTCTCTCAATGTTAGAAATGTTAGTAGGAGAATCACCCAAGTTGAAAACTTGTGCAAGGGTCCTTGTAGGCAAATCCGTGATTGTGGCCCTGTTACAAAGTAATGCACATTGAGCCACAGGGTTAATGATACTCGAGCACAGGCACAGGGGAGCTCGTTGTGTGCATGGTTCTATGAAAGGAGAACCCGAATGCCCAAAGCAGCAGCAGTAGAAAAGGACTATGGAATATTGTCCTATGGAGCCCTCTCCTTGATTTATATCATTGGGTCTCATTCCCCTGAATTGAGAGAGACCAGGTTTCTAAAACTCATTAAATTCGTAGTTTCAGGTGCACCCTGGCCCTTTTGTTTTGGAGATATTTCTGATGGAGTTTTTCTGCTGGAATTCTTCACAACAAAGACAACGGTTGTTTCCTTTTAATTCTGAATTCCCTATTTGAATGGAGAGAATTCTTAAAAATAAACTTGTGAAAGGTTACTTTTGGCATGTAGAATTCTCAGTTTTCTAGATGTGACATGGTAGTTGGGCATTTGTGAAATTAGGTGGGGGACACCATTTCAGGAATTCATAAAGCTTCCAAAGAAGAATTCTTACAAACAAACAGGTCCTCAGTCATTCCTGGGGTTTTAAAGAAAAATCAAGTAAGCTCAGTTGGTTAGGAACTTGGGTCTGCGAGTCATGGTGCTCGAGTCTCCATTTGATTACAAAATTTAAGTTATAATTGATAATGATATTGATCATCAATCATCAAGGGAAAATAGTGTGAACCCATTATAATCTATATGATCTCTATCCTAGATTGCTAACAATACTACGACCGCAGAGACTTTACTCCCTAATCCGTGGCAGAGAAGGATAAAGGCATAGAGCCTGTATCTTAACATGATACCAGTGATGCCATTGACAGGGTTTTATGTCAATACAAGGAATTAATCAGATCTATTTTGCATCGGTTAATCAGATCTATACTGTTGATCCAATGGATTCTGGTGAACTGTAAGCTAGGATTTCTCAAGGGAATTCTTCAACCCAAATGAGTGACTTCTGAATTCAAATCCAATCGGCCGGTAAGTTCCTAGAGCTTTTTTATTTTGTTGAAGTAAGTTCTCAGTACATGTGGTTCATTTTATAGGAACTGTATGCCATCCATTCACACAGGTGCCATATTGGGCCTGTCTACCTAATATTGCTTTTTTCATAGTCCATAGTTTCCAAATTCTCAAACTGATGGAAACCTTTGTCTCTGTGGATCACCTACTTTAATTTTTTTACCTTGAAAGGGAGATGGAATGCAATAGAGCTACAAGACCCATATCTGCCTCCCTACAACCCACCATGCACCATCAATATAAGGAACTGCTGAGATTGTATCTAGCAAACAACTGAAGAGAACTAATATACATTATTCAATACTAGATAGAAGTTTTATTAGGGCTTATCTCTGATTCCTTAGGTACCATTATAGATAGCCCCATCTCATAATGAGACTGATAACAATCAAATTGTACTAAAAGTTGAGATAATATAGAGCTTTCACACCAACAATGCATTTGTTTTAGGGACTACTTCAAGTCCTGTCTGAGCCCTGTCCCATCAGATCGGATGGCATGCTCCCTGCATAAGGCTGCAAAAAAGACTTAGGTTAAAGATCCTGCTCATTTTTAGCCATAGTTCAAAGATAAATGATCTATGTTTGTATGATGCAAGTCACTTATATTACATGCCTCTCTCCATATAAACACAGGCTGAGTTTCACTTTAATCAGAGTGATATGCACCATTGATCAATCAATTAATTACTGAATTGATTATATGATCAATCCAATGGTGTATGACACTTACAATCACTTTTAACATGGAGGGACCCATTTGATACAAGTAGTTTTGATCATACAATGGGGGCCTACATGGGTTAAATAAGTAGCCAGCTGCCATCAGCCTGCATACTTCTGCTTTGAATAGTATAATGGCTAAGATTTCTTATTGGATAAAAGAAAAGATGGAAGTCACCTGGGGAAGTTCATAGGCAGTAGCCGGGGTCATGGTCGACATGATAGGCTGCTGAATCATTGATTGTTGAAATATTTCCTGAGCAGGTTCATAGACAATAGCAGGGGTCAAGGTCGACATGAGAGGCTGCTGCATTGGCTGTTGAAAGATTTCCTGGAGAGGTTCATAGACAGTAGCCTGCATTGCCTGTTGAAAGAATTCTTGGGTGAGTTCATAGACAGTAGTAGGGGTCAAGGTCGACAGGAGGGGCTGCTGAATCATGGACTGTAGAAAGATTTCCTGCGACCTGCTCATGAAATCCTGAGAAAAACAATATGGCAATGACTCTGATTAGCGGAAATCTCCACCTAATGAAATGGTATGTACTAGAGGCTATGGATAAGCTGTACATTGCAGGCTCATGTTCAAGTGGGGCGGACCCATCATGTGAGGACCTGGGGCGGTCGCCCCAGGTCAAAACCAGAAATCACATTATATTTAAATGGGGCCCAAGCCCATGCCCCATGTATCACTCAACAACTGCCCCACATCAAACATCAACCGGATGTTTCTACAAAAAAAGAAATACTACTAATCGCCACATATGTCAAAAATTTCACTATTTCTTTTTAAAGAAAGGAAAAAAAGAAAAAAGAAAAAAAAGCCCCAGTTAAAAGCAACCCCAGAAAAAAATAAAAAAAGCATTCGTGGTAAAAAGTAACTTCTCCTGTCAACATTTGTAATCGCTGGTCTGCAGTTTTCGACGTGGATCAAGGTTCTCCTTATCGGCAGTCTTATGGTTAGGCTTTCTCGGCTCATAGCAAACACTTCCCTCAATGAAGTCCTCAAAATCACCCCTCCTCCAGTTCCACATCGAGCCAACTCTGTCGGAACCCCATCCCCATTCAGCCTTCCACATCGAGCCAACTCCACCGGCTTCACCCCTCCTCCAATTCCTACAATTGTTTGTTATTTCCATTTTTTTCCCCTCTTTTCTACAAAGCACCATTGTGGATTGTTTGTGTGAGTGAGCTCTTTGGAGTTTTGGCATTTTTCTTGTAAAGTGAAGTAGATAGCAACAAAATTATAGAAAAAGTTAAGGATGGAGAGGAACTACTAGGAGATAGAATTTAACTACTTATTTCTTCTTCTTCTAGAATTTAACTATTTATTTCTTCTTCTTCTTCTTTTTTGAAATTTTTTCTTAGACCATAATATGATGTCTATCTCAAATAAAATCAATTGTAGAAAGAACGGGCTTCAAAATCTTTTTCATAAAATACCTTTGTGGATTATTTGCATGAGTGAGCTCTTTAGAGGTTGGAGCTTTAGTATTTTTCTTGTAAAGAAAAGTAAATAGCAACAAAATTATAGAAATTGAGCTTTAACTACGTATTTCGTCTTTTTCCTCTTTTTTTTTTCTCTTTTCCTATTGGTTAAAAAAAAAAAAGTTTAGCCCCACCCTAACAAAAATCCTGGGTCCGCAGTTCAACCATATCTTAATCACAGTGAAATCATACAATAAGGACATCTTTGTGTAATCAAATGATCAAGAAGAAGAATGAATAATGTACTGTTGTCAAGGTATTTCCCTCTTTGTTGATGACTGTTCATGTATAGTACAATGTTACCAAATATTACAGATCACAATCGATTATTTAATAAATAAAATTGATTAATTTGTATCATCAAATCTCCTATAATTAGTAGGCTTACAAGGATCCACGTGTGTGGATATGGTCCTAAGTTTCTAGATAAATTTAGCCAGATGGGACTAATTTGTATCATCAAATCTCCTATAAGTAGTAGGCTAACAAGGATCCACGTGTGTGGATATGGTCCTAAGTTTCTAGATGAATTTAGCCAGATGGGCCTGGGTCATGTGGATCTGCCAAAGAACTTGAGTTAGATTGATTTCGTCTACACTTTGCGCCCGTTTCGACCACTATTGCAGGTAATTCAGTTTACACCTAATTGAGAATCCAAGCATGAGGATAACCCAAGCTTCCTGTAAGTAACATCTATTTTCTTCTTACTTATGACTAGTAAGCTCAATTCAGGGCAACTGAGTTCCTAGGCTCCAAACAGAGCCTTTTGTATGATTTTATGGTGCCAGATCTCACTTATAAAAGAAGAACTCAATTAGCTCTTTTGCCATAAATACAGTTTTAGCTTTCACCAAAATGAATAAAACAAAAAACAAACAATTTTAACAATGTGGATTTTTTGCAGCTAAGTAATTTTTTATGACTTATACAATAAATGGCCAAAATGTGTTCTATTTGGTAATTCAACTGATACATGTCCAAATCAATAACAGAAACACTGGATGCTTACATTCAGATTGGTAAGGCCTAAGGCCCTAAGAATTTAGACATTCACTGATATTTCATGGTTGAGAAATCTTAATAAACCATCCTAGTTAGCAAAAACTACTCTTAGTATGGTAATACAAATGTTTTGAAACTCCCTCATTCTCACAATGGTTGCAATATCTATTGAATTTTGAAAAGGAATCAAATACTCTAGTTTGAACAAAGAGCATGAGTTGGGAACTCACTTCACCAAGTGCTTGGTTGATGGGGCTTGCTGGCATCAATGGGAAATTCATTCCATTGTTAGGAAGAGATTCAGTGCTTACCCAATTTCCATCAAGCACTAGCTCCTGAGGGGAAAAAAAAATTCAAACATTTCTTGTTAGAGAATGCCATATCATATCAAAGTAAAACAGGGAAGGCCAAGGCTATATCCGTACAAGACTAACAACACCACTCATCAAGCTCACTTGAACTTGGGCCTGGGCTCGGGCTCGACCCTAGCCAAGGTCCATCATTTCAACACAGAAAGAGGGAGAAGAAACCCTCTTTTAAATTAAATAAAATTTTTATTTATAAACTAGGCCAGTTCAATTTATAAGAGGAAATTACATGATATCATTGATGCCAATGATAGGGTTTCATGTCAACAGAAGTAAATAATCAGATCTATCTCCCTGTTTATCTAATGGATAAGCTGGGGTTTCTCGGCTAGCACAAGTCCAAATGATTATTGGAAAAGGGAAATCTTCAACCCAAATGTTTGATGGAAACCTTTGTCTTAGTGGACCATCTACTTTGATTTTTTTCCTGATAGGAATATGAAATGAAACAGAGCCAGAGAGACCATATCTGCCTCTCCACAACTCATTCACCATCAATATAAAGAAATGCTGAGATTGTATATAGCAAACAACAGCATAGAACTAACACATTATTCAATACTAGATAGAAGTTCTGTTAGGTTTTGTCTTTGATTATTTAGGTGCCATTACAGAGGGCAAATCTCATAATGAGACTGATAAGCATCATATTGTACTAGAACTTAGGATAATACAGAGCTTTCACCCCAACAATGCATTCCTGTTATTTTAAGTCCTGTCTGAGCCCCATCCCATCAGATTGGGTGGCATGCTCCATGGATAAGGCTGCAAAAAAGACCTAGGTTAAAGATCATGGGCACTTTAATACTTTAATCATAGTGATATGCCTCATTGAATTGATTATATGATCAATCCAATGGTGCATGACACATTGATATTCCATTTGGAGCAAAATTCAGATCACTTTCCACCTGTGACCCATTTGATATGAGTAGTTTTGATCGCACAGTGGGGGTCTACATGGGTTAAGTATGTATCCAGCTGCCATCAGCCTAGGATCATGATATTTCTACTTTAAATAGTTTAATGGCTAAGATTTTTAATTGGATAAAAAAAAAAAACAAGTTGGAAGTCACCTGGGGAAGTTCAGGGAGAGTAATAGGGTTCAAGGTCGACATGGGAGGCTGCTGAATCATTGACTGTTGGAATATTTCCTGTGGCCTGCTCATGAAATCCTGAAAAAAAAAAATGGTAATGATCACTCTTATATTAGTGAAAATCTCCACTCATGAAACAGTATGTATTGGCCATGGATAAGCTGTATATTGCATGCTCATGTTACAAACATATCTCAACCACAGTGAAATCATACAATAAGGACATCTTTGGCCCCGTTTGGACCACTATAGTGCAGGTAATTCAGTTTACATGGAAATGAGAGTCCAAGCATTAGGATAACCCAAGTTACTGGTAAGTAACACTTATTTTGTTATTAGCCATAACTCATTATAGGTAAAAAGAATTAAAGCTAACTAGATTACTGCTGAGCACAATTCAGGGCAGCTGAGTTCCAAAGTATTGAGAAGGGCCTTATGTATGATTTTATGTCAGTGCAAGTAATTAATCAGATCCATCTCGCATCAGTTAATCAGACCTACGCTGTTGATCGAATGGATTCTGGCGAACTATAAGCTGGGATTTCTCAGTTAGCCTAAGCCCAAATGATTATTGGAAAAGGTTAATGATCTTCAACCCAAATCAGAGACTTCTCAAATCAAATCCAATCCGATAAGTTCTCAGTACATGTGGTTCATTTTGTAGGAATTGTATGCCATGCATTCACACATGAGCCTCATTGGGCCTATCTCCCAATATTGCTTTTCATAGCCCATAGGTTTCAAATTCTTAAATTGATGGAAACCTTCATCTCTGTGGACCACCTACTTAATTTTTTTTCTTTTATCCTGATAGGAAGATGGGATGCAGTAGAGTTACCGAGCCGATATCATGTACGTTAGTTTCATGCAAGTTTGCTTGTACTAAAGCCTCTATACTTATAAAAACTGGCTCAGTTGAACTTCAATCAAAGTGATATGCTCCATTGAATTGATTATATGATATATAGTCATAGCTTTGCACATCATCAATCCAATGCATTGTTATAGAGGGAAACTCAGATGAGTTTCTACATAGGGGGACTCATCTGGTATGAGCGAGTTTGATCACACAATGGTGTGCCCACACAGGTTAAATCAAGCAACTAGGTTCCATCAGTGTGAGATCATATCTGTAGTTTAAATAGCTTAATGGCTAAGATTTTCTAATTGGAGAGAAGAATAGTATGAAGTCACCTGGGAAGGTTCATAGATGGTAGGTGGGATCAAGTTCGACATAGGAACCAGCTGAACCATTGGCTGCTGAAAGATTTCCTGCAGCCTGCTCATAAAATCCTGAAAAAAGAAATAATGGCATGATGACTGAGATTAGTGGAAATCTCCACCTCATGAAAGAGTATGTATTGGCCATGGATAAGGTGTACATAGCATGCTCATATGTTGCAACCATACCTCACAACAGTGAAATCATACAATAAGCACAATTTTTGGGGTCTATTTGGATCACCAGTGCAGGTAATTCAGTTTATGCGTAAATGAGAATCTAAGCATTAAGATAATCCGAGCTGCTGGTTAGAATTAGAGCCAATTAAATTTACTAGTAAACTAAATTCAGGGCAACTGAATTCCAAAGGATTGAGAAGGGCCTTATGTAAGATTTTATTGAGATAGGCCTTATTTATAAAGGCACTCCTTGATGAGCTCTTTACCATTAATATAATATCAACTTTAACCAAAAATGAATAAGGGAAACAAACAATTTTAGCAATGTGGGTTTTATTCAGCTAGGTGAATTTTGATGACTTTCTACCATAAATGGCTAAATTGTGTTCTATTTGATCATTCAACTCGTGCATGTTTTTACCCATAAAAAAAGTCCTGCATGTCCAAATCAGTGACAGAAAAACTAGATGCTTACTTTCACAGTTTGGATAAAGCCTAAGGCCCTAAGATTTTAGCCATTCACTACAGTTGAGAAATCTTAATAAACCATCTTAACTAAAAAAAGTCCTCTATTACTGTGATACAATTGTGCTTTAAGACTCCCTCATTCTCAAAATGGTTGCAATATCTATTGAATTTTGGGAAGGAATCAGCTACTCTAGTTTGAACAAAGAGTATGAGTTGAGAACTCACTTCACCAAGTGCTTGATCGACGGGGTTTGCAGGCATCAATGGGAACTCCGTTCCATCGTTAGGAAGAGATTCAGTGTGTAGCCATTTTCCATCAATCTCTTCCTTCTGAGAAAAAAAATATAAAATCCAAACAATTCTTATTAAAGAACGAGATTATTCTTATCAGATCGTTATATATATATATATAATCAATTACTGTGAAGTCATTTTCATTAGGTTCTTTATAGAGTCATAGGAAAATGTTTAAGATAACTAGAATTCTATTGCGTTTATGCTCTTAGCCTTAAGGTAAATGGTGTGAGCCTTTAATTTGCTTTTGAGTAATTTTTGTTTGTAATAATTTCATGTGCCTGGGAAAGATATATAGATTAATTTATTTTTTCATGGTATCAACGTAACGAAAATTACCCTATGTACCTTCATTTCATCCAAGAAATGGAAGGTTTCTTTATGCCTAATGGCATCCCCAAGGTCACTCCTTCGAACTGTTCGCATTTGTTCCTCTTCAGCGTGGAGCCATGATATCTGTGTCAGCTCCATGATAAAGAGCTCAGATGCTTTGGATAAAAGAACAGGTGCATCAGCACTTACCATCTGTTGCAACAATAACAACATGAAAATGGTTAAAGACCACATTATCAATGCATGTTGTTTCAGTGTTTGTATGACTATTAAATTCGAACTGTCTTTTGGAGGGAACTGATTGAATGAGATTGAAGATAAACCATTAACCCAAAACGAGTCAAACCTTAACTTCTGGATTAGATTTCATGATCCTCTTAATCCTTGCAAATGGGAGCTCATGATGCTTAAAATCTGCAAAAGACAATATAAGGATTGTATGTGACCAGCTATTGATGTTATTTGTAACCTCTAACCTAATTACTTTTAGAGTTTAGCCACTGGCCTGGTTATCTCAGCAAGGGCCTTACTATACATTAAGTTGGATTTGGTTTTCACTGGAATGGGCTGATTTTATCACTACTCAAATGCCCCTCAAGTGGACTCAGAAGGTCCTGAGTTGACTCTTCTGAGTCTATTCAATCTGAACTAGCCTTTTGAACCATGATTAGTATAATTGTCGTCTTAGCATGTGCGCTTGATCTCAGGCCCATGCAGATCAAGATTGACTATATCCAATTCAAGCCCAACTGGATGGCCTGGCCCAGATAAACTTGTTAGATCATTACTTGAACTAGGAGGCTTGTGGTTCATTCTGGGCCTATTCTTATCTTTTAGTAGCATGCTGGACTCCTTGGTTCATGAAGCGGCTTGGCTGGCCAGTCCAAGTCCTTTGATTTTTTTTTTTTTTTTTTTTTAAGCATATGGACTATTGCCCTACATGTCTCAACCCAAGTGATTCTCATCTCCAGTAACTCGGTTCATGGTTACTGTAACTTGGTACGATCTGGACTTCGAGCTTGGAGGCTGGAGTTCTCCTCGTTTATTACCCTAGCTAAATGTAGTACTGAAAGGTGGAAAACGATAAAGTCTCTAAACATAAAATCCAGCAGTGGATAGTGGGTTTTAGGTGGATGATGGTATCATAGGTGGGTATGTAGCTAGCTTGATCATTTATATGCACATAGATACATTTTTTTTTTCGCTAAATGAAAAATTGAATTGAGAAGGAGGTAAAAAAAAAGGGCAGAGAGCCCACACAAACAGGAAAAGGCCACAAGAGGAAAAGCGCTGAGACAGGCCCTAGACAAGGGAAAGCTCGGACAAAAGAACACCAAATTAAGAAGAAAACAAAGAGAAGCCTAAGGAAAAAAACCAAAATTACATCATCTGCTCCTTTGAAAGGAGAGTTGGATGAGCAGAAGATCTGGAACAACCCGAAAAGGAGCTTGACTGACCTCTCAACCGATCCAAACAGAAGAACTTAGCTCTAGCCAAAGAAGGCTTTAAGTTGCGGTGCTTTGAATCGTTCTGGAGAGACCAGAGAACCGAGATGTTTTGCAAAAAGATTAATGCAACAGCTTTCCTGCCAGGAGCATCTTCGCCTTGGGCAAGAGAGGACCGAATAATTGGCACAGATAGAGGGAGGGAAGGGAAGTTAACACCAAGACTCAGGATCCACGTCCACAATTGATGAGCCAGCGGGCAAAAGAAGAAAAGGTGGAGGTCATCTTCTTCTTGGCTAAGACAAAGGCAGCCCCTGGAAGCCATTGCCCAACCTCTCTACTTAGCCCTGCGATCAGTAGGAGTTTTCCTAAGAAGGAGGCGCCAGCCAAAGCAGGCCAACCTGGGGTTCATCAACTTGTTCCAGACCAGACCGTACCAGAGCACTTCAGCTTGACTGGGTCTAAGTAAATTTCAGGGTTCTTTGAGAGACAGGCTCCCTGAAAGACTGCCTTTCCATAGGAGAGAATCTGAGACCCCTAACCCCCCCTAAAGGGATATGACTTGTAGATTGAAGAAGAAAGTCATAGATCTTAGATGGAAGATGAGTAGGAACTCTCCAAGAGTTGTTATAGATGATGTTGGCCAGCAGATCCGAATCTGAGAAATGAAGATGGGGAAACCTGGAAGCTATGGATTCCATACCCAACCAGTTATCAAACCAAGTGCTGATTGAGAGGCCATTACCAATTTTCCACGAGCTGCCACTCTGAAGATGGATAGCCAGAGGCCTGATCCTCTTCCAGATGCAGGATCCTCCTCTAGTGGTGCGAGAGGACCAGATTGAGGAGCTTCTCAGATATCTAGATCTAAACCAAGTGGTCCATAGGGAGTCAGATGAAACAACAGACCAGCCAAGCTTCAACATACAGGCCTCATTAAAATCCTTGACTTTGCGCAGACCAAGGCCTCCTTCAGATTTCGGCAAGCAAACCTGGTCCCAGTTCACCTGGCTACTAGACTTCTCTGGACTAGCTGACCAGAGAAAGTTCTGCATCAAACGCTCCACCTGAAGACAAGATTTGCTAGGAATAGGGACAGCAAGGGAGATGTGAAGGGGGATTGTTGAGAGCACATGCTTGACCAGAATTAATCTGCCTGCAAAAGAAAGGCATTTGGATTTCCAGCCAGCCAACCTCGATCTGATTGAGTCCAAGATCTGATTGAAGTGAGAGTACCTGGAAGTACCCAGGAATATGAGAACTCCCAAATAGGTAGAGGGAAGAGTAGCCTAAGGGATGTGAAGAAACTCTGAAGCCATATGGGCTCTCCTGGAAGGGCACTTTCCCACGAACAACTGACTCTTCTGGAGGTTGAAATGCTGACCTGAAGAAGCTTGATAAGAGGCAAAGAGCTCATTAACACTTCTCAGACCATGCTTATAGGCTTTGATGAAGAGCAGGATATCATCAGCATAGAGAAGATGGCAGGGGGTGGAGGGAACCGACGAAATAGGCTCAATAGCTCCTGCTTTCTGAAGAGCTTCAAGCTGTAACCTAATGATCTCCTCAGCTAAGATGAACAAGTAGGGAGACAACGGATCTCCCTGGCGCATGCCACAAGAAGAACTAAAGAAGCCACAAGGATTGCCATTTACTAGGACAGATCCTTTGGTGGAGCTAATCCGGTCTTTCACCATGTTAATCCAAGTCAGAGAGAAATTGAAGAACTTTAGAGCCCTGAACAAGAAGCTCCACTGCAGCTTATCAAAGGCCTTGGATATATCCATCTTCAGGCAAACTGAACCTCCTCTGGATTTGGAATTGAGCTTTTGGATTAGCTCATGGGCTAGGGCCACATGATGATGAATGGACCTCCCTTTCACAATGGCAGCTTGATAATTGGAGATGAGAAGGGGAAGGATAGAGGAGAGTCTGGAAGCCAGGATCTTAGAGATAATTTTGTAGACAAAGTTTAGAAGACTTATAGGCCGAAAGTCTGAGGAGGATTTCTTGGGAATAAGGGATAGGAAAAAAGCATTAGTCTCTCTCAAGATACGACCTGAGGTGAAGAAATGAGTGACTACCCCAACCACCTCTTTACCAACAATCTGCCAGCAATTGGTAAAGAAAACCCTTGAAAAACCATCCGGGCCAGGGGAACTACTCATTTTGAGCTTGAAGACTGCCTCTCTACTTTCTAATGGAGAGGGAATAGTAGTAAGAAAATTATTTTGCTCTTCTGAAACAGTGGGGCCTTCCATCTCAAAGAGAACTTCATCCGGAGTCACACATATAGATACATAGAAAAAGCTTTTTACTACAACGAGGGACATGTTGAGTGATGCTTTGATTCAAACTTAACTCAAAACTTGGTTCTTCAGTCTTCTCTCCTTCGTTATGCAAAACATGAAATGTTGATTATGTAGCATATGGACTCCACATTCATAATATCCTTGGAGACTGTACAATTTGAATTTCATAAGCCGTGGTGTATTTACAACTATGGAGTAGAATGTTGACCAATCAAAAGGCAACACATGCACAAAATGAGTGTAATAGAGACTGTGCAATTTGAATTTCATAAGCCGTGGTGTCTACAACTATGGAGCAGAATATTGACTAATCAAGAGGGACACATGCACAGAATGAGTGTAATAGAAATGAGAATGATTATATTAATAAGGATACATGGTAAAACCAAGGAAGATAGATTTAAAATGTGCACTTTTGGGAGCATTTAGAGATAATATCAATAAGCGATAAATTAAGAAAAAAACTCATTTGAAATGATTTGGACATGTCCAATATAAGCAAACTGTGTTGCCATTGAGGAAAAGTTTTTTTTTTTTTTTTTATGTATGTTGAGAAGAGATAGGCTGAAGAGGACATGAATGAAAGTAATAATGATAAATCTGAAGAAGTGCATCCTATCCAAGAAGAATTTACCTCAAGATAGATCATAATTCATATAGGTGACTCCCACATAATTGGGACAATGTTTTGATGATGATGCCATCTTTGCAACTATTTTGAAACATGCTGAAGAGGAAAGTGGTTTTATTGTGGTCTTTCTTGTCTTTTTTAGGAGTTTGTAAAGTTTTTTGCTCTCAGATCCTAATTATTCGAGTTGAGATAAAAAATAAAAAGAAAGAAAAAAACTTTCCCCCCACCACCTTCTTCCAAAAACTAGTACCCAAAAACATACATATCCTCGATTTAGTTAAAAAATTAAATATTTCATAGAACGATAATATTCAGGTGAGAACTAGTTCTTATGTATTATATGAGAACTTTTTTGTATCGCCCAATTGTGGGCCCTATTTGGGGATGGGATCGGGGGGTAGAAAGATCTATGTGAGACCACCCCAAGTATCAAGTTTGACCCCAAACCCAAGCCCCTAACCCCTTCATCCGTGGCCCACAAGTTTAATGGCTTCATATTTAAAAAAATATTCAACCCTCGATCCAACGGTTCAGTCCATTCGGATGTGTGCCAATCATTGGAATTAGTGACTATCCGGGGGTTCCCTATTGGTTGCTAGGTTTGGATGGGTTGCTAGTTGGGCCCCACAAAAAGTTCTCATATAATAGGTCAGAACTGGTTCCCATTTGAATATTTCCCTTCATCGAAACCCTTAGAAACCTTCTTTTTTTCCTCATAAGCAATGAAAACATTTAGATTTATAGAATTCCTATTCCTGGATCCTTATTTCTTGTCTAAAAACAAAAAAAAAAAGGAAAATAAATTAGAAAAAGGGAAACTTTCCCCATCATCTACTTCCAAAAGCTAATAGTGAAACACAAAAACGTTGAAGAGTGGGCTCCACCCAAAGGAGAATATTGAAAAGTATTTCCAACACATCGAGGTTTTGGTATGAATGACTAGCTATGGAAATATAAGATGGGATCAGTTGCAACCAGTCGCGAGTTCAAATCCTAGGAGGAACGACTCGGCGTGGAAAAAAAATGTGTGCTGCTAAAAGTGTCTACTGGGTTCCTCCTGAGGGGGAGTATTGAGGAGTGAGCTCCAACCGAAGGGGAATATTGAAAAGTATTTCCACTGCCTCTACTAATACATCGAGGTTTTGATATAAATGGACAGCTAAAGAAATTTAAGATATTCCCTTTCGGGTGGAGCCCACTCCTTAACAATAGATACCTTCAATCTTAATAATAAATAAATGCTTTATAGAAACCCTAATAACCCTTCATTTCTTTCCCTCAAGCAAGGAAACAAAAAAAATCAAATAAATGAAAATCATAGACGAGGGCTTCAATTATTTGCTTCACCAATATATGCCTTCTTAAATTATTCCACGGAGTTATCAAATAGAGATATTGTCTTGAATCTGATTTTTATTTATGGAGGAGTTTCTTCAGAATTATTTAAGTTTTCAAAGAATTATTTTTTCCACTTCTCCCCATCCAAACCAGCCCTAAGGGCATGCTTTAAACCACCTGTTTTACGGAAAAAGCATGGAAAATTGCTTTTATATGAAAGAGGGAAAATAAAATATTGAAAAATATTTTTGTGAATGCCTTGTGGTTTTGGTAGGATTAGTTGCTACTAGAGGAAATTTAATATGGTATCAAAACAAACCGATCATGAGTTCGAATTCCAAGATGAACAACTGTACACTAAAATGTGTGAGTCACGAAATGCATACCTCTTCGGTTTCACCCAAGAAGGAGTATTGAAAAGTATTTCTACTGCTTCTAGTAAGGCCTTGAGGTTTTGATAAGATTGGCTAGTTAGTGGAGGAAACTTAATAGAGAACTCCAGTAATTTGCTTTTCTATGGACGCAACTGTAACATGCTCTAAAACTATTAAAGATGTAGTGGAAATGGTCCATAGTACTCTCTTTAAAAACGTTATAGTATAACAACATGGAAACACCAATCAAACTCTAAGAGGTAATATGCTATGACAAATCTCAACCTTGAATTTTTTCCACTTCCGTCATCTGTTGGCGCCAAAACAACTGCAAACGTTGCCTTTTCAATTCCAAAGACGTAAGATGAGGATTCGCAGTCTCTCCTGCAAACTAATATATAAAAATAAAGGAAACAAGAAGAACAAAGATATTGTCAGCAGAAGAAGAAAAACCCTAATGATAACAAATCCAAAAGGATGAAAAAGAATAACCCAGAACAATCCCATCACAATATGCAAAACCCTAATAATAATAATAAAAAGAAACGAACGGAAAGGAATAACGATGTGATATCTTTCCCAGCCTGAGCCTATATGTGAATTGAGCTCGATCATTTTCTAAGAATCTCTTTTCAAGGGCTTCAAGCTCACTGCATAAAATCTGGGGTATTATATATGAGCAAGGTTAATCATGCAACCAGTTGCATGCAATCATTCCCCATGTATTATACATAAAAACTTATATTCACATGTATGATTAGGTTAGATCATGCAGCTAGATGGACACAAAAACTCATCACTTTGTAAATATATGTTGTGCTTGAGGACTCCCACTGGTGGAAATCTTGAAATGTTTACAAAATCTGGCGGCTAAACAAGTTAATCATGCAAAGATCTTTCCAAAAATGCTAAGTTTAAAAGATTTTTAATGCCCACCTCATGTTGTGTCCCACCAGGATGAGAAACAACCTGGGAAGGCATGCCCAAGAAGCTCTCTTGAGAAAGAAGGGGGACCACCTCACGTCGTGTCGACCCGCCTGGATGAGTATCAGCTTTTGAAGTCATGGGCAAGAAGGTCTCTTGAGAAAGAGGGGGCACAAGAGGATGATATTGCGAGGAGTAGTTCGAGTCCATACCTGAAACTATGAAACAGGAGGAGTTGGGAGACTATATATATACATATAAACACATCACATCCTCCATGTGGAAAGAAGAGGGAGATAGGATTTCTGAAGATATAGTTAAAAAATAGCAAAGAGCAATGAATAGATGTAAACCTTTAGAAATGGTGTGTCACTGTGATATGGAGAGGTAAAAGAGAGGTGGGGCAATATAATATTGTTTGCGAGCATTTGCCATGCCATTTTTCTTAATATAATTGGTTCTCTTAGATTCAGTTTGTTTCTAGTTCTAATTCAAATTTTATCTTATGGATCTATTTTTCGTAAAGCCTTAGCTTTGAGTCTATCCTCCGCTTTTGCGTTTAGTCCGACCATGGTTCAACAAATGGACATCATATGCATAGTGGTGTGTACTGACGTCATTGTTATTAAAGCCTTATCTCATTTATTTAGGGTTGACTTTGAGAGCTTTATTTTCTCACGTGACTTAATTTAATATGATATTATCAGTAACTCTACGATGCACCGGTTCTCCTCACTATGTAATTGAAGTTTTATTGTATTTTTGTATTCTCTAAGATTAATTTATGGAACTCTTGAGAAAGGCTGTAGAATCATTTGAGTTGAGATTTCACCAAACAAAGATAGAATAAAGTAAGTGAAAGTTTAGTAGGTTTGAGAGTAGGAAAGTTGTGTTGATAAAAACTGAAATTACTCTAGTGCCACAATGTGATAGTTTAAGATGGACAAAGTGAAGGCAAGCCAATCAGCTTAAGTAAGACAACCATACAGCCTCCTCTTAACTTAAATGTGCCTTTTATATACTCTTCTCTTTTTTAAATTTTGTTTAAAGAAATGTGTTTGCACATTATGAAAAAAAAATATATGAATGATCCCAGCACATTGGGCTTGATTCTTTACATAGGAATTCATGGTTATATTTTTTTCTTTACATAGGAATCTTAAATGAACTCCATATTTAAGATTATTAAAGGGAGGGGGTATGAAAGGATATCGGGTGGGGGGTGAAGGATAAAAGGTTGTGATATAGATGGGATATTGCCACCAGTTTAAATTACTAGGGCTCTAGCTGTACTAATTTCCATCTTCATTGATTATATTTCCATATAAGGAAAGGTTATTTGATGCTCATTTTTATATATATTTACTTTTTCCTTTTATTTTAAACCACTTAGAGCATGGCTTCCTATGTATTCTTTGCAAATAAAAAGGTCCATTTAATGTCCAGGGAAGAAGCACAAAATGCATTCCTCTTTGACTCTTTTACTTAAACTTGCCCTTGAATCTTATCATGCACAACACCAAAAACAGGAAATTGGAACGGAAAAGCGTTCCCAATCCTTCCGTTCCTAATCCGTTAAACCGTTCCAAAAACAGGAAATTGGAACGCTTTAACGGATTAGGAACGGTTGGTACCAAATTGGAACGGAAATTGGAACGCTTTAGGAACGGTTTAACGGATTAGGAACGGAAGGATTAGGAACGCTTTTCCGTTCCAATTTCCCGTTTTTGGTGTTGTGATGTATAAGAAGGCATGCTTTCCCCGCCAAATGGTGATAGGGTAGGAACACTTGAAGAATATGATCTTGTAGATATACACTTATAATTTATATAGCCAAGCCATAAATCAATCATTTGAATCATCATATTTAAATTTCAGAGGTCATAATGCATATGATGAAACCATAATTCTTCATGAACGGATACATAATCTGTGACCATATCACAATTGTAAGAACATAATCAAATTGTATGAAAGGAACTGTCGCTTGGATGTCTTGGTGGCAATAGAGAAATTAAATTAGGGGAAAAAAAAAGGGAGATGCCGGGTAGATGTTAATTGCAATGGGCAAAATTAGAAACTGATGAGCAGAGTTCTTTCAGGCTGGGCCTATAAATTTATCAGCAGGCCACTCACGTAAATAAAAATAAAATAAAAAATCAACCGCAAAAAAAAAAAAAAAAAATCCTGCCCCCTCCATTAGTGTTGGGCCAAATTCTGCTTTTGTGGAAATTGAGCCCATTGTAGATTGATTACATGTTAACAAGTAAGTACATCTTTGATTTCTATGTCAAAGTCATGATGCATATCAGTAGGCGATAGTGTTTCTTTAGTAGGTTGGATTTTAGATGTGGGCTCCATTCATGGGGGTTTTTCTACAGAAGAACAAAGAACTTGTGTACTGGCCTTAGAGAATCCTGATCCATTAGAGGCTACCAATCCCTTTTGTATTTGCAGATTTCTGGGTTAACCTTGTCAATGTTAGAGGGGGAGTTTTCTGGTACGAGTAAAATGCAAATTGTTCATATTAGGTCACTTTTGAGTCCCACTATATGCATGCCTATCAAATATGCCCATAGGGGGAGATGGAAATGTCTCATGAAAACACCCCCATCAGAATATTTTCTTAATAGCTGTTGAATTTTTGTGTTTAAGCTAAAAGTGGAATAATAAACAATCTTTAACGCCCCTTGTGTTTAATTTATTTTTTAAGGAAAACTTTCATTACTTAGCCAGGAAAAAAAAAAAAAAAAATTCAAACAGTTACAGGGAGCACTTTTCTTCTTTTTCTTTCTGTACATGAGTGGTTTCAATTTTGTAATTAATATATATAATTTTACTTAATTTTAAAAAAAGTGAACTAATAAAACTGACTTGAAAATTAGATGTTCTTGAATGACCCAGATTCAAAATCCTATACAAGCACACAATGCAGGAGTCCCAAGGAAATTTACCATGTGTTAATCATGAAGCAAATCTAAGAACAATGTGACCTGATAAAATTGACCTCAACATTTGGTTAGATTTATTGTTTAATACTCATTAATTCACTAGAGGTATAATTTATCAAGTATTGATGTATTGCGCTGTATTAATTCTGACCTTTGCAATGTAAGAGTCATATTTGATGTCTAGAGAGAGAGAGAGAGACTTCCACCAATAACAAACTACACCCTAAAAGAGGACAGTAAGAAAAAACAATATCTCTGCCCACCATCTCCAGGCTATATGCTATTTATTGCAAATTTTGCAATGTTAAGAATCTTTCTATCTTCCACAGATGGCACCCTTCGTGATACTAATTAACCATCTCTTCCAAAAATAGAATTCACTCCTGTCGCCTGTTGTGAAAAGATTTTCTCCAAAGACCCCAAAATACAAGCAAGCAACATGTCAAGGATTTCATATTGCAAAATCTTCCCATGTACCACCCATTGAGAGGGTACTTTTTCTTTTTGGAAACTCCACTAAGAGGGTGCTAAAAAGACATAAGGTAAGAGTTTGAATTTGAACATATAGTTTGAACATTGAATATATCTGTAATAGAGACGACAAAAAGATTTGTATTTAATTTACGTGAGTTCAAAGATTTACACTACATGATAATTTAGAGAATTTTCCCCTGCGCAAGCATGCACACCGTATCTGAACTGGCACCAAATGAGGGATTCTCGTGAATTTCTCCAGGTCCCATTTGATATGATGAACGGCATCAATGCACAACACGCAAGAGAAAATCTTCCACAATGATTCTTACTAGTTTTATGGGTCTCAAAGTTTGCAAGACTTTTACCTTGACATAAAATGTGACTTCAGCATTATCAATTCAAGGATAGTGGTATGAGTCTCAAATTAGGGTTTTAGCATAAGTGATAGGTGTTACTTGGTGTGAAGTGGTAGGATTATCATAAGTGGGATAGGTAGGACCTAGAACCACAAGATTTATCTTGATTGCTTTTGTTGAAATTAATAACCTAAATTTAATTCTCCATTTATGATTTAAAGCATGCCTTATCTGTTGAGAACAAGAAGACAAAGCATGTTTTTTGGCCAGCTATCTTTTTTGCCTTGCTGTTCTGGCTGTATATCCTTCTTTTGGCCTTTCTCTCCTTTTTGGGAGCTTCCAGTTGTAAGCTCTTATCTTCTGCCCAATACAAATTACCCCCTTAAGCAAAAAAAAAAAAAAAAAAGAGAACAAGAAGACAAAGGTGACACTCTCACCACCCTCCATATAAGGTCATATATATAACAGCAATAGCTAGGTCAAAATATATGGTGGAGTTATTAATAGAAAAAATGCTATTTTTTTGGGTTTATTTAAGTTATTATAAGAAGACCAATGGAAAATAAAAAAGACTAAAATATTAAAAATACTAAAAATGTCTAATTTTATAAAATATAGTGAATTTCTTTAACTATCACTTAAGCAATATCACAATATTATCATGTTCATATCATGTCACTATTACTAAGAAATCTCCAAATCCTCAAAACATAATGGGTTGTAAATGTTTTTGAAATAATACATGTCATAGCTTTTTTTTTTTTTTTTGCTTAAGGGTAAATTTGTATTAAAGAAAAGAAAAAGCAGTGTAGAGCACCCCATACAAAACAGGAAACCAAATAGAAAGGGAGGGAAGGCTAACAAAAATGCCAGCCCACCCACCTAACCAGCTAGAAACAGCCAGCAAGAAAAATACACTACAGCCAGCTAGAAAAATACACTACAGAGAAGAAGCTTGATGGCAGTGTTTGTGACAATGCACCTAACCGTGATCTTATCTCTAATTTTTGGAGAATTCATCCGAAAACAAAGATTTTCTAAATTTCAGCATATATACAAAGAACCCATCAAATCTCAAATATTTTCCAAAGTTAGGCATGCTTAGGTTACTATTAAAGTAGGATTAATATTACCAAATACATGTATAGGTTTGTATGTTTTCGTTGTTACTTCCTGTGGGCACTTCGCCATCAACTGTCCAGGAGAAAAATTCCTCAACCAATTACTCTTAATGATATTTAAAATAGATCTTAATGGTGATTATGTAAAATTCCACATCACCAAGAGACCACCCAGAGACTGGGCTTAAATGTGCGAATCCCCTTTGAACTGGTATTTGGGGCCAGCTTTGAGGCCAGCTACCAAGGACAAAACCGTGCGGGCCGAGGCCCAAAGCGGACAATATCATACAAGGGGTCCAGGGTGGGGTGTCGTTACAGATTAATAGGAAAAACTAGGGTTTGTTAGAAGATGCTCAGGTCTAACACCCTCGTACACTTATTTTGAACGTTGGAAAAGAGTTGTTTGTATTTTTATACTGTGAAAATTAATTACTCATGTACAAACTATCCTAATTTCAAACTACAACTATTTCTAATATAATCCCTCTAGAGTTGTACTATTACCAGTTGATACAGATTGTGGCATCTATGGCTATAATATTCCTCAAGAACTTGCAATGTGGAAGCACTGAGGAAGATAGGATCGGGTACAATTGATCAGATCAACCACTGTTGATCTCGCGGAAGATGCTACTTTTGATCATAAGAGAGAAACAGCCATGTGGGAAAGTGTTTAAACTTAATGAAAACCCCAACGGTACTAATTTCACAATGAAAAATATCACCTTCTAATCTCAATCCTAGTTGGACATATATGACTATTATTTCTTTCAGACTCGAACAAGACACAAAGGAGGTTCCAATTCTAGTTTTATAGGTAGCAAGTTGTTGTTCTCCTTGTCCTCGGGGTTTTGCCCTGCTTCCTTCTCTTAATACAAATTTACCATTAAGCGAAAAAAAAAAGAAAAAAAGGTAGCAAGTTGTTGTGGTGACTCATCTATTTGCTAAGGATTCCATTATATGGTGTCATGTTGGGAAAAGCACGCTTATCAAACAATCATAACCATCTGAATGGTGGCCATGACTAAATGGATGGTAAGAAAGCAGTGCTAAAAAAAAACCATTAGGGCCAAGTATATGCCGATCATTATTCTCTGCATATGGCCTAAATTTGTACTTGCTCTTGTGATCATAACTATTAAATATAGAGATTGCAGAGTGACAGATTGGGCTAAACGTTCTAGCCGATAATTCTGAAGTCTCCTTATGACATGCTTATTGCTAAGTTCGACTAGCCAATTAGTCAATACATCCCAAAAGCTTAAGTCATTAGAAAGCGGAAGACCAATCTACTTAACACCCACTACCCTTGAATGGAATGTCATTGAATTCACAACCCACATGTGCTTGTTCACGTGACCTTGGGGCATGCCTCCTTAAGGTTCGAACTCAACACTTGATATGACTTTGATTCTATGTTAAAATTGAGCAACCAACACATTTCAAATGCTTAAGCCACGGTGGAACAGGACATTGTTCAAATTCACAACCCACATATCCGTGCCCACATGACTTGGGAGATCCATGACTCCCACGGTATCCAATTTAAGACCTAATGTGGTATATTTCCATGCTAAGATTGATTAGTCAATACATCCCAAAAGCTCAAACTTTTAGAAAGTGGAAGACAAATCTACTCAACACTTAGTCAATACATCCCAAAAGCTCAATCTTTTTAATCTTTTAGAAAGTGGAAGACAAATCTACTTAACCCCGGCCACCCCCACCCCCACCCCCAAAAAGCAAAATGTTGTTTGAATTCACAATCTATATGTGCTTACCCACGCAATTTATGCCTGCCTCCACGACTTGAGAGAACAACGCCACATTGGGGTTCGAACTTGCGGCCTAGAGTGCCTAGCATCTTTGTGCATCTGAAACCTAATCCATGCAAAACCCCTTCTTTTCACTTATGGTCCTTCTTTTGAAATCTCTCTCCATCCTCATTTTAGGTCCCAAGGATTAGGAAATTTTTTGATTCCATGTGGATATTTGCAAATAAATACCATAGAGGGAGTTTTTATTATTTTTTATTGTAATTTATAAGGTTGTTGCCGTTGAACCAAAATTGGAGTGTGGCCAAATCAGGAGCCTATAAATAATATACCGCATTTATAGTTGTACGTCCGGTGGGCGCGGTCTTATGGTGCACGTACCTCGTTGAATCCAGTTTTTAATATAAAACCGTTAAACCTGTGGACTATAAATCAAGGAATAAAAACATTGGACTGACTTAGAACTTCATAAATGGTGTGATCCCCCCTATATCTATTGATCCCGTTTCCTATTATCTATGGGCCATGAGCAGCTATTACGTACACTAGATGCATAGGAGCATTCCCTATATAATTTTCACGCGCGCCCTATTTCTCACTGTACTTTCTAGATGTATCTATATTTATTTTTTTGCGGCGGGTGCTTAGAGATTCTTTTAGTTCCATTCTTAGAAATTTAATTATCAGTGGGCCTCAGATGAAATCCAAAGCACTGGAACTCACCATCTATCCTTGAGCTGCCATTAGGTTGATCAGGTTTGATAGTTGGAGTAAATTTTATAGAATGATAGTTGAAGGTAAGACTGTAATTTTCTGATTTTCACATGTGGGAACCATTCATGGAATCCTAACTATGGAACTCGGTGAATCTCCAAGCATCAGAAATCTGGATTCTAGCTGTACAAACTGTAACCGACTTGTTCTATGAGCACGAGAGAGATAGAGAGAAGCCCAAAATATTTCAGGTTCACTCCCCCTCTATTGCCTATTGAAAAGCTTTCCTTATTAAGCTTGCATTCCTCTATCCAAACATATTGGTTTCTTTCTTTTCCTTCCTTCACTTTCATCCTTGATATCTCCAAAACTCATCCATCTTGATTGACTGAAGATTTTCTCATCTATGGAAACTGCAAAGGGTGACCCGTCTTCCTCTCCAACCTTGAGCTCGTTTCCCTTCGGTCTCCATGTTTTAGTTGTCGATGACGACCCCACATGTTTGATGGTCGTTGAGAGGATGCTTAGAAAATGCAGATATGAAGGTATACAAATCCATAGATTTTTTTTTTTATCTAATAATCTCTTGTTTATATCTACTTGAGATGGTTGAGATTGTGATGATTTTGTGGGTTAGAAGTGGAAAGCTTTACATGCTGGTTGTCTTCTTAAACTCATTATGGAGAAGAAGCAACTTCTTTCTAAAGAGAGATCAGATGATTTTGGATTTTCTTTTTCTTCCTTTTTGAGTACTGGAAATTTTGATTTTCTACTTTTGTGCTTCGCTTTTTTTTTTTTTTTTTAGCAGGGTTTTTTTTTTTTTCTTTCTAATCTGGTTACTACTACTAATACTATTATTCAGTCATATACTCTAATGAGTTCGTTTGATTTTTGCAATAGTGGTTTCTAATAAGAGTTTTGTCATTCATAGATGGTCATGGAATCTGAAAAAGCTCTCATCAGTGATTTCATATATCCAAAAGACTTATCTACTGATATCAATAAGGCTAATGGCTCGTATATAGAGCGCCAGACCATTCTTTAAGGGCCCAAGGTACATATAGGTTGCTCATGATGAACTTGTACGCTGGTCCATCTAAAACCATCCACTTAGGGCATTCAAAATGATTTAGATCAAGGAAGCTTGGATCTCACTTGATAGAGATTCAATGATATGTGACTCGTGACCTGTGTTGAAGAATTCAAAATGTTCTATGATATTTCTGAAGAGATCTAAAGAATTTCAAATGCTTTATATGTCTCAAATATGGAGATTTAAATCTACGAACCCTAAGGTAGGGCTTCCAAAACTTAAAGAGGACATCCATGCTAGGGTTTCATTTCCACATTTAGAAGGTAGGAAGAACTACGGCTTGTTTTTATGAGAAGAAATTCCTAAAAACTCTCCATAGTTTTCTCCGAGATGTTTTCTCTACATTCAGGTGACCTTGCTTTGTGCCATATTTCGATTTTTTTAGAGAAGAAACTTACATTAAAAATATACTACGTCTTTCAATCCCTATCCCATGCCCACCTCATTGGCCCCACTTGGGGATGGGACTAGGGGGGATCGAAAGATCTTGTTGAGGCCTTTCCTTATACAAAATATGGATTCCACCTGAAAAAAACTTTTACAAGAATTGTCACTAGTTCTACAAGCCAATGCACAGCGGGAGTAATTAACCAAACAAGATAGAACTACCAAATATATCTATCAATCAATCACCACAAGTATGTAGACACAAATTTAACATGGAAACCCTTTTCAGGAGAAAAACCACGATAAAAAAAACCAATCACCATTTAACGGTTATAAGATATACTCACAGATCATTTATTCCAGTCAGTACATCGACCTAAGGACTGTAGTTGTTCTTACACAACTCCTCGTTTCCACGACTACTCACTGCGCACCGGTCCTTGTACTTGATCCTTCTTCAACGCCTTGAGATCAAGATGCACAATCTTCTACAAAGAAATTGAAGCTTCAAATCTCTTAGAACAACCTTTCAGAATAATCTCTAAATGGCTCTAGGGAATAATTCTGTCTCTTAGATTATTTTTTTTTGCTAAAAGGCAATTTGCATTAAAAGAAAAAGAGAAAGGAGACAGGGCCAAATAGCCCAGAAGAGAGGAAGCTCAAAGAGCTACAACAGAGAAGAAGGAAACCAAAATAAAAGAAACCAACAGAAGCCAAGAAAACACATACCAAGCTTAAGAAATGGGGAACAAAAAATTACAGAAGAGGTTAAGAAGTCTACCAGAAAAAGGCTTGTTAATACGCTTGAGAGAGACAGAGAGGAGCTCAGTCAGGTATAAATTGACCTTCGTCTAGGAGGCTATAGAGTTCAAAAAGATAGCCTCATTCCTGCATTTCCATAGAGCAAGAGCAGTAGAGAATAAGATGGTAGCAGCTCCTTTGCAGGCCAGAGTGTCACTGTGGAGGGAAAGAGCTTGCCAGATCTTTGAAGGAAAGAATGGGCCATCAACAGCCGAACCAGCCTTGGAGAGAATCCATTTCCATGTGACAGAGGAGAAAGAGCAGAGGAAGAGGAGATGCAAAGTAGACTCCTGTTCTTGGAGACACAGACTGCACCTTGAAGCCAGACTAATACCAGCGTGCTGAGCCTAAGCTTGAGAAGGGGTCTTACCATGCAGCAGCCTCCAGGCAAAGAAGGATATCCTGAGTTGTTGAAAGGAGTTCCATACCAGAGGAGCCCAGTTCAACCAGTAAGTAGAGAGGTTTCTGGTTCTGATAGTTTGCCAAGCATCTTGAAGAGAGAGGCCTTTGCCCTGGTGGGAAATCCATTGCAAAGTATCTTTAGAAGACTGGTCCAAGGAGAGATGCTGGGTAGCTAGACGCAGGGAGGCAGCAGCAGGAAGGTCTGGAGGTGTCGTCCATTGAGAGCCAACCCAGAGAGTATGCAGCTTTCGTTTGGAAGGATAATTGATAGAAGGGTAATGGGAGGCCATGAAATCTCTTATATATCTCTTATTCAGATAAATGAGAGAGGTGGTAAGTAAAATTGGGTAATTTGTGCATAAGACTCCTAGAAGTAATACAATCAGAATAAAAGTCCTTTTTCAAACTCATTGATAAAGTCTGGTTTCAACTGGGCTTGATCCGCCTGGCTCACTATAGCGAGTACTGTCTTTGCTGTCTAGCTCAGTTGCACCTTTGCCATAGTGAGGGACATGTTCACTATAGCGAACTATCTTGCCAGATTTTAGAACTCTTCGAAAATTCCAATCTCCTTTTCAATCTTCACTTTAATTTTTTCGACGGCTCAACTACAGTCCATTTTAAACTAAATAGAAAATTACAACTCAAATGAACCCAAAGTTTTATCCAACCCACAATAAAATTCCTAAAAGCAAAATGTTGTTTGGCTTCACAATCAACATGTGCTTACCCATGCAATATATGCATGCCCACATGACTTGAGAGAACAACACCACGTTGGGGTTCGAACTTGTAGCCTAGAAGCGTGCCAAGCATCTTCCCCTTCTTTTCACTTGTGGTCCTTATTTTAAAATCTCTCTCCATCCTCATTTCAGGTCTCAAGGATTAGAATTTTTTTTTATTACATATGGATATTTGTAAATAAATACCATAGAGGTAGTTATTATTATTTTTTATTGTAATTTATAAGGTTGCCGCCATTGAACCAAAATTAGAGTGTGGCCAAATCAAGGGCCTATAAATAAATACACCGCATTTATAGTTGTACATCCGGTGGGCGCGGTCTTATGGTGCACGTACCTCGTTGAGTCCATTTTTTAATATAAAATCATTAAACTTGTGGGCTATAAATCAAGGAATAAAAACATTGGACTAACTTAGAACTTCATAAATGGTGTGATCACATCTATATCTTTCGATCCCCTATTCTATTATCTATGGGCCATGAGCAGCTATTATGTACACTAGATGCACAGGAGCATTTTCCTATACAGTTTTCACACGTGCTTTATTTCTCACTGTACTTTCTAGATGTATCCTTTTTTTTTTTTCTTTTTTTTTTTTTTTTGCGGCGGGTGCTTAGAGATTCTCTTAGTTCCATTCTTAGAAATTTATCAGTGGGCCTCACATAAAATCCAAAGCACTGAAACTCACCATCTATACTTGAGCTGCCATCTCCAGTATGAATTATGCATGCCATTAGGTTGATCAGGTTTGATAGTTGGAGTTGATTTCATTCAATGATAGTTGACAGTAAGACTCTGATTTTCTGATTTTTCACATGTGGGAACCATTCATGGATTCCTAACTATGGAACTCAGTGAATCTCCAAGCATCAAAAATCCAGATTCTAGCTGTACAGACTGTAATCGTGTTGTTCTGTGAGCACAAAAGAGAGAGAGAAGACCACAATATTTCAGGTTCACTCCCCCTCTATTGCCTATTGAAAAGCTTTCCTTAATAAGCTTGCATCCTCTATCCAAACATATTGGTTTCTTTCTTTTTCTTCCTTCACTTTCATCCGTGATATCTCCAAAATTCATCTATCTTGATTGACTGAAGATTTTCTCATCTATGGAAAGTGCAAAGGGTGACCTGTCTTCCTCTCCGACCTTGAGCTCATCTCCCTTCCGTCTCCATGTTTTAGTTGTCGATGACGACCCTACATGTTTGATGGTCGTCGAAAGGATGCTTAGAAAAATCAGATATGAAGGTATACAAATCCATATATTTTCTTTTCTCTGATAATGACTTGTTTGGATCTACTCGAGATGGGTTTATTTTCGTTTGTTATGATTTTGAGATTGTGAGATGATTCTGTGGGTTCAACTTATTAAGAAGAAGAAGCAACTTCTTTCTAAAGAGAGAACAGATGATTTTTGGATTTTCTTTTCTTCCTTTTTCTACTTTTGTGCTTTGCTGCTTTTTTTTTTCCAATTTGAGCAGTGTCCTTTTAAGTTCTCCCTAATCTGTTTATTACTACTACTATTATTCGGTCATATATTCTAATGAGTTCTTTTGATTTTTGTTCCACAATAGTGTTTTCTAATAAGAGATTTGTCATTCGTAGATTGTCATGAAAGCTAAAAAAGCTCTCATCAGTGATTTCATATATCCGAAGGGCTTATCTACTGACATCTATAAAGCTAATGGCTCGTATATCGAGCGCCAGACTAATCTTCATAGGCCCAAGACATATAGGATGATCATCATGAACTTGGAGGCTGATCTATCTATAACCCTCGACTTAGGGCATTCAAAATGATTTAGATCAAGGAAGCTAGGATTTCACTTGATAGAGATTAAATGATATGGGACTCGTGACTCGTGTTCAAGAATTCAAAATGTTCTATGATATTTATGAAGAGATCTAAAGAAGTTCAAATGCTTTATAAGTCTCAAAGCAGGCAAATGTGGAGGTTTAAATCTACAAATTACCCCTGGGTAGGGTTTCCAAAACTTAAGAGGACATCCAAGTTTTTTTTTTTTAGCGGAGGGTTCCCAACCCTTTGGGCCAGACTAATCATTTTCTCTAGTTAGTAGCACAAGTAGACTCAACATTCGGTTCCTGAAAAGGAATGCACCGAGGTCGATACTAGGACCTTTAGTTCCGGAAGAGAGAGGAACCGTGGTCCTAACCACTCGGCCAACCTCTTCGGGTTAAGAGGAAGTCCAAGTTAGTGTTTCTATCCACATTTAGAAGGTTTGAAGGACTATGACCTGTTTTTATGAGAAGAAACTCCTAAAAACTCTCCATACTTTTCTCCAATGTTTTTTCTCCACACCCAAGCGACCTTGTAGTGTGCCATATTTCAATTTTTTTAGAGAAAAAACTTACATTAAAAACATACTCTTTCTATCAATCCCTATCCCATGCCCACCTCATTGTCCCCACCCGGGGATGGGGCTAGGGGGATCGAAAGATCTGGTTGAGGCCTATCCTTGTACAAAATATGGACATCAGCTAATCATCCTAATCCCTTGATCAATAACCCAAGTAGTTTCGTCCCTTACAAAAGCATGTCTAGTTAATCCAATGGTCTAGTCCATTCAAATGATTGTAAAAATATGGGATCAGTGTAACTTAGAGGGGTCTTATGAGTGGTCCATTCACTGCTCCACTATGAGGTTCACACGAAATATTATCTTACTAGTTTTTATTTAGATCTTCAAAGGAAAATGCTATTTAGAGAAGGCTATTTAAATGAGTCTAAATAAAAGTCCATTGGACTTAGGACCCTAGGTTTGGATTCAACCAATTTAGGGTTTGTGACGATAAATATAGATCCAAGTCTGCCCTATCAGACTCATATCGGTGTCTAGGCTAGCCGAAATGAACCCGATCCTGTTCAGATCCCGGCAGGATCTTTGGCCCATTGATAACAAAATGTACAACCTGGGTGGCCCCTCCAAAACTTCAAAGCTCCTGACTAGAACCACACTACTTCCTTCTATATCTATCTTTCCTACTTTTCTTCATTTAAATCTCTTTCAATTGTTTCCCATATTTTTTCTCTTTGTCCTTTCTTTCTTTCTACATAACTATTTTGTTTCCTATTTTTACTTTTTATAGATTTTTGTCAATAGCTCTCTTTTCTATAGTATTTGGATCCTTTTCTCTTTCTTCATTATCAAGAGATCTTATGATATTAAGCCAATATCTCAAACCTATTCAAAACAATCTCCCTGTTTATTGTCAATAGATCAATAAACTATACCAATATGCTAGGAGAGCTCATATGGTAACAAGTCTCCTCTACATCCCCCAAGCTCCCCTCCCCTCAGTCTACCTTGGCATCCCTCTCTTTTTCGGAAGTTCTAGACACGTCCACTTTAATCAAATCTTGGACTCCCTTAGATCAGGTTGGCTGGGTGGAGTACTAAGTGTCTTTCTTTCGCCGGTCGTTTGGTTATGGTCAAGCATGTTTCTATCATCAATCCCCCTTCATAACTCTCTTGCCATCCCCATTCCCAATAAAACATGTCTTCAAATGGAAAGATTGATGAGAAATTTCTTATGGTCGACAAATCCGGAGAAGTCTAAAGGTAACCTTATCAGATGGGACATGGTTTGCTAACCAAAATCTGAGGGAGGCCTTGGCTTGCGTATGATTAAGGAGGCTAATGAAGCTTGTATGCTGAAGTTAGGTTGGCAGGCGGCCTCACCTGACTCCTTATGGGCTAAATGGTTCCGTTCAAGGTATTTCAAATGGTCTTCTATCTGGAATGTTAGAAATCCGAAGGAAGGATCTTGTATCTGGAAAAGGATTAGGCTTTTATCCCCCTACCTTTAGCGTAACAGCAAATGGACACTCGGGAATGGATACTCTATTAGCCTGTCGTTTGATCAATGGATAGATCATGTAAGATCCCACATCAGCCATGGGGCTGCCCAGAGACTGGGCTATAAGTTGGGACTCTCAACTATTGCAGCATGAGGTCTTTTGGGACGCCTGCTGGCCAACTCAGAAACAAAACAGTGCGGGCCAAAGGCCAAAAGCGGACAACATCAGGCTCGTGGGACGAGTCTGTGACAGAATGGTATCAGAGCCGAGGGCGGCTCTCCTCTGAGTGGTTAGGATTGTAAGATCCCACATCGCCCATGGGGCTGCCCAGTCTATAAGTCAGGACCCCCGCCTATTGCAGCATGAGGCATTTTGGGACTCTTGTGGGTCAGCCCAGAAATAAAACCGTGCTGGCCAAAGGCCCAAAGCGGACAATATCAGGCTTGTGGGACGGGTCTCTGACAGATCATGACCCCATAGCAATCAAATTCCCTCACCTGCAGTTCTCTAAAAGAGACTTTATAGCTAATATTATTCAAAACAACTCCTAGCAAATCCCAGATCAACTTCCGACATAGCTTAAGGAATACCTTCACCTATCAACAAGTCTAATGCCAATTGGTGATACAACAACTCCTAACCTCCTGTTCTGGCAAAGTAATTCCACAGGTGCTCTCTCCCTTAAAGAAGCATGGAACCTCCTTAGATCTTGAGCGGCTATAGTTCCTTGGGCAGGTTTGATTTGGAGTAAGTTTTTCAGCCCTCGTTTGGCCTGCCTTTCCTGGCGTATCCTCCCCAGGAAAACTCCTACTGAGTCTTGGGCTAAATCCAAGGGCTGGTCCATTGGCGTCTAGATGCCATAACTGCTTCAGCAGTGAGGAAACAGATATCCATCTTTTCTTTTCTTGCAGCCTGGCTATGCAGTTCTGGTCCTGGCTACTCAGCCTCAATGGGAATTTTCCTCTTCTTCCTTTATCTACTTCAGTTCTCTAGTCGGCTATGGCTAGGGATAGAGATGTTCTTGGAAGGAAGTGTGTTGCAGCAATTTTCTTCCATGCCTTGCTTTCTGGTCTATGAGGAATGACTCTAAGCACAACAAGAAGAGGCCTTCTCTGGGTAAAGCCAAGTTGATCTTCATGGACAGGTTTAAGGGTATGGTTTGCTGTGCACGTCAAGCCTTGCCCCATCTTCCAATTCTGGTTGCTTTGGGCTTGCCAGACTATCAGTGAGGTAAGTTAGCGTATGTTGTTTTGGTTCTAGGCAGCCTTGTTCTTCCTGGATTGCCTGAATGTCTTGCTGTCTGTAGACTGCCTAAGCTGGCGGGTCTTTTTTTTCTGTTAGTTTTGTTTTCTATTTTTCCAAGGTTTTCTGTTATATAGTTCTCTTTCAGGGGTGAGCGTCTGTCTAACGAACCGAAGTTTCAAACTGAACCGAACCGAAATTTTTTATTTGGTTCGGTTATACGGTTAAATTTGTTAGGTTCAGTTAAGATTTACAGCAAATTTGGATAATATAGTTCGGTTCGGTTTTGGATTTTTTTCACCAAATTAACTGAATTAACCGGATTTATTAATATACATATAAAAGTTTGTATTTTAGATATATAAAATATATAAATTCTTAAGGCTGATAAACTGTTGAATACTTGACTTTAATATCTTTTTTATTTTGGATATTTAGAATTTGCTAGTTGTCTATACTTTGGGTTTCTTTATTATAAAAATGTTCCCAACAAATTTGGGCCCCATAACAAAGCCCAACATATGGCCTTTCGACCGAATTGACCGAAATTTAACCGAAATATTTTTGGTTCGGTCGAATTCGGTTACAACTCATAATTCAGTCGGTTCAGTTAAGAATTTCTTCAACCGAAATATTTCGGTTCAGTCAAAATTTCAACCAAACCGACCGAATACTCACCCCTATTCTCTTTAGCTTGCTCTGTTCTGCTGGCTGGCTGGCTGGGTCGATTGACATTTTTGTAAGCCTCCCTCCCCTTTTTGTTTCTATGTTTATGTTGTGGGGGTGATTTGCCCTTTTCTTCTTCTTCTCAATACACAATTACCTTTAAGCAAAAGAAGAAGAAGAAGAAGAAGAAGAAGAAGAAGAAGAAGAAGAAAAACAATAAACTCTACCTTCAGAAGTCAAATTTCTCAAAGTTCACCTTCTTTTGCCATAAACAACAATTCCACTTCAATTCCACTTACTCCTACTGAGAGATTGATCTCGTAATTGTTTAATCATGCTAGACAGGTAGCCTGTGTTATAAGGAGAGCTCCCATTGAATTAAGATCCTGTACATCTTGCCTTTCAAATAAGATGGCATCAACGTACGAAAAAAAAAAAAAACCAGACCCATCAGACATATGCCCAGACTAAGGAGATAAAAATAATGCTGGTAGCCATGAAATGGATATTGCCTTCATGGACTTGGATGAAAAAATGGAAATATTTAATAAGCATGATTGTTTTTCCCATATTGCCAGATCTAAAGGTCCTTCTATGTTTGGTTAGGGAGAGTGCCCAGAATCCCTATTGAAGAGTGGGGCTTCACCCGAATGGGAGTATTGAAAAGTATTTACAATGCCTCTCCTAATAACTTGTGGTTTTGATAGGAATAGTTAGCAAAGAAAATTTAATATAATATCAAACCCAACCGATCATAAGTTCGAATCCCTGAAAGAGCTACTTGGCACAAAAAAAAAATGCATGCCAAAAGGTTTTGGTAGTAATGGTTAATTAAGAAAACTTAATAATCCCCTAAATAGTCCATTTATATCTTCCATTCTAAAGCGTGTAAAAGGCACAACTGAATTCCAAAAATAGCACCAATTTTGTAATTCCTTAAAGAAAACTCATCTATAGATTTTAAAAATCAGATCCTCCTATTGCCATTAGTTATTCTTAAAAACGAAAAATATGATCATTTTAAATCATTGATGACTTTAAAAATCTATGAATTTTTGCTACAACAAACTTGAGTTTTCGATAGACCCCGATTGATATATATATATATATATATATATATATATATATATATATTCTTTCTCTACATAAGTAGTACCGCACACGTACACTTGAACAACAAACATAGCTTCTCACTTGTTTCTTATTGATTGTATGTATGATCAATTTGCCTTCTCAGTTACAACATGTGAACATGCAACAATAGCTCTCTCTTTGCTTCGAGACAGAAGAGGCCGGTACGACATTGTTCTAACTGATGTCCACATGCCCGATATGGATGGCTTTAAACTTCTTGAAATTGTTGGCTTGGAAATGGATCTACCTGTAGTGAGTGAGTATCTTACTCAAACCCAACTTCCACTTATTTCTTTTGTGTTTATTTCGATTTATAGGGCATGTTTGTTTCAAGTAATTGAATTTGAAGGAATTCTAAGACTTCATATTTCTTTAAGTGGATAAAAAATGAAGAATCGAAGGTAGAAGTCCAAAAAAGAAAAAACCATAAAATAACGTCTCCTTCAATGGAAACTGAACCAAGGGACCTTTTTTTTTTTTTTTTCCTGCTGGGTTGCCAAATAGAATTAAAAAAAGGCAAAGAGAAACAGCCAAGAGAAAACATTACAAGTGGGGAGGAGATGCAAAAAGAAAATATGGCTCTATCTCAAATTAGGAGAGAGCTGATTACATAATAAAAAGAAAGAATCAAGAGTAGAGCTATGAAAAGAAGATGTCATTTTACCAAGAATCAAGGGATGGTGTTGACTTACTACCGAGCCATTATCTTAGTAATTCAAGTCCTAAAAAAGTTAAAAGTCCCGTCTATATTACTATCTTATATCCTTTATCCTCAACTTTTAATTAATCCTTAGGTGGAATTCATTTGACCATGAATTTCTATCTATTCAATTTCTAATTTATCAATCCAAACAAACATGACTTTGGAATTTGTTTCCCTAAACTTTTCATTTCAACATTACCCTTTCATTGCAGTGATGTCAGCTGATTGTGATGTCAATGTTGCGAAAAGAGGACTTGAACATGGAGCATGCTACTACCTCATGAAACCCGTCTCAATAGGTGAGATCAGGAACATATGGCAACATCTTATTCGAAAGAAAATCGAGGAAAAGAAAATTGGACAAATAAGCTCCAGTGAAAAGGTTGAAGAAGACACTACGGGCAAAAAGTCTTCGGAGGATGGTGAGAGTGCGTCCACAGTTAATGAAGGAAATTCAAAAAAACAACTTAAGAGACAGAAGGAGGCCAAGGAGGATGGCAATGGCAGTGATGATGAGGAGGAAAATACAACACAAAGGAAGCCGCGAATTACTTGGCATTCAAGTCTTCATGCGCAGTTCCTCAATGCTGTTGATAAAATAGGGATTGATAGTAAGATAAACTAACTTTGATTACAATATATTTATTGGAGTCTCAAAACCTGCCTCTTACTATAGGTTATATTATATTAACATTTCTTAACTATGTATCTTCTCTTCAACTTGGTTTAGGAGCTGTACCAAAGAAAATACTGGAGCTCATGGATGTCCCGGGGCTAACTAGAGAAAATGTTGCGAGTCATTTGCAGGTTTGGTCTATTTCCCTTTGAGCATTGGATGTTATGCTTCCCTTTCTATTGAGGGTTGAGCTGAATAAGAACTCCGATGTGCTTAGGTTGCTTAGGTGTTCAGCAATAATAATAATAATAATAATAATAATAATAATCTCCATCAAATGCATGAAGGATATTAGGGGTATATATCTATATGATTTTCTTTCTCCACAGGTGTCCCACATAGCTGTTGTGTAGGATTTTTGGTACTAACCTTTCATGTGGAGGTCTCTGTATGTGGACAGTGGGGATTGAAAATCTACATGAGAGAGAGAGAGAGAGAGAGAGAGAGAGAGAGAGAGAGAGAGAGAGAGAGAGTATTTAACAATTGCTACTGTTAGGCTGATTGTATATTACTAAAGAAAATCCTTCCTCTCATGTGCTAAACTTGGAAATCTGAGAAAAGAAAAGTGTGCTCCCTCAACTATAGTTTCAAGAGGTCTCTAACATACGCATTAGTTTTATTGTGGCTATTTCAGTGAGTTGCTGTGTAATATGTATGCAGAAATATCGTCTGTTCTTACGAAAGCTGAACGACGCAAATATGTCTTACCGCACTCTGCATGGCACTTTTGGTGGGAAGTTGAATTCCCGCTTGGCTCCTCACCACATGATGGATTATCGAGGACAAATGAGCTATCCGAAACTCTCAAACTCACCTTACAATGCAATTGGATTAAGACCAGGAGTGGCGTACAATATGCGGAACCTCAATGCTTCCATGCCATTGACATCAATGGCACCAATACCCACTCTGAATGGTCCTGCAAATGTGCAACCACAACTACAGCCTGGTAGCAGTAGCTTGGGCCCCAGACCAGCTCTACCACAACAAAATGACATGATACTAGGGTTTGGAATGGTGCCACAACATATGAAACCAGGTGCCACATCACTCATGCTCATGACCCATCAAAAAATTAATACAAGTACAGGGCCTTCTGGGAGTGGTCCAGTTGATAACTTTGGCTTGATGAATGTTCAAAACAACAACGGCTCTACAAATATGGGAAATGTAGCATCAATCAACAGTGTTAACCAACCTCCCCCTTTCAACTATACAAGTAATTACAGTGGGCTTCACTTGACTAGCTCTGGAGGCCTACACGGAATGACTCAAACCGGACCATTAGGCCAAGCATTAAGCAATATCAGCTCAGGCTACAATATGTTGAGTGAGACAAACAAAGGGAAAATGCCTCTTAACATGGATGCAATAGATTCCAGTTTGGACCCTTTCAACAAGTCGGCTATCCCAAACAAATCTTCAGCAAGTTTTCCTATTGCGACTCAAGAATTGAATGATCTTGTGGTGGATGATACTTTGATGGCAGAAGGAGATAGTCTGTCAGATATATTGAAGAGTTCAACGATTGGAAGCAGCTCTGCTCCCCAACCATTCGACGATGTCGATCTTGAGTATTTGGTTTTCAATCAGGTAAGTGGTTCAATCAAGGATTTAATAAATAGCTAAGGTTGAAATTTCTAATATATATGCTATTTCCACGCATTTTGTTAGATTTCAGGAAATTCTAATTGCATACATATATATATACACATACAATTCCCCGCAATCCTGATGGCATAAAATGCTTTTACATAACCCTTGATCCTAGCCATTGGCAGGTTTAATATGCATTTTTTCCCTAAAGGTATAACTTCCTAAATGCAGCCTCATTTGGATTAAGTTTGGGATGATCACTTTGAAAGTTCATTACCAGTCAATCTCATCAGTGAATCAGGCTAAATCTAAGAATGAATTCATATTATCACAGTAAAAAATGTCAATTTTCATCAAGCATAAAAACTAGCCTTTCTTTGCAAGTCAATGATTTCATATTATCACAGTAAAATATGTCAATTTTCATCAAGCATAAAAGCTAGCCTTTCTTTGCAAGTCAAGGTGGCTCACTGAGATTTTTTATTATTAAGGCTTGTTATTTGGAAAAATAAAATTGTAGGTGATTATTTGTGATTGTAAAACAAGATGGATTTTTGTATGTTTCAAAAAATAAATGAGTTGGATGCTAGGATCTAAAATTCTAGTTTTTGTTGGGCAAGATCAGATCAAAGTCTAGATCACTGGTTCAATGGCCCAACATGTACGAAAGCAAGCCCAATAGAAACTAAACAAATTCTTGGACTTCAGAATCATATAATTCATAATATGTTATTATCATTTGACAATGCTTATCATGTTCAGATTTGCTGTTCTAAATACTTTGATGAATATGAACAATTATGCCTCCACCCAAAGAAGAATATGCACATCTATGTATATATATTTTTTAAACATGAATTCTGATTCTGGTGCATGTAGCAAAGAGATGGGATTGATCCTATGGAGTCGGATTTCAACATCAGCGAATTTCAGGTGGATGGCAGTGGTAATGCAAAGGGAGCTGAAGCATGAGGCCTTTTTAAACAGTCAAATTTACAACTTCACTATCATTTTCGGAAAAGAACTGGAGTAGTGTAGCTTCTTTTAGTGTTGTTGTAATCTGGTTTAAATGTATCCTAGGAACATGTTTAAAGTTGTCTTATAACTCTAGTGTTAGATGGATGCTGATCACAGCCCATAAAACTCTAAATGTATTACTAATGGTAAGAGCTTTGTTTTGTGACAGAGGTGAGATGGGTGTGATTTTTATAGGCTTCACAATATCAAGTTCTGTGGAAATTGAATGAGATTGCCTTATTCAAACTTCCATATATTTGGTCACATGTGTGGCACTCACATGTAAACATATTTTACTCATGAAGCTGGTTTCTTGATAATGATGGATTTGCTGCCATTTAACTAACTAAATCATTTAAGTGTGCATTTAGATGTTCTATAATCTGGTTTTGTGCTTTTCCTCACGAAAAAGGAAAAAATTTAGCCCATTTTTATGCTTTTTCTCATAGAAAGGTGGCTGCAAATGAAAGATGAGGATCGTCCAGAAAAGTTTCAACCATTGACCAATCAACCATGGTGAACATATATGATACCAGCAGCAATCATTGCTAATATTTCTAAATTTCTGCACATACTCTATGGGGGGATCAACTAGATGCATGACAATCAAGGTGAGATTAAAAGATCCTTGATATATATATAAAAATATATATAGGAAGGTGCCCTTGTGAGAGATACTCTCACCTTACGATGAGAGATAAAGGTGAAGACCCTTATATTTAAGTTGTTGACATTGGATATGGATGTAAAGGCCCCCACCTTATCTCTCATAGTAAGGTGAGAGTGTCTCTCACAAAAGCGCATATATATATATATAGTTTGTGTGTGTGTAGGTAGGGGGGGGGGGGGGGGGGGGGGGGGGGGGGGTGGTGTTGTTTGATAGTTGTAATCATCTATTTAATTAAGGTCCCCGAAGCATTAATTTTTATACATGCACTTATATATACTGTAAAACTTTGTGATTTACACATGCTCCACATTCTTCTTTTACTGGTTAAGTAGTAATTCATTTTATATTAGTTATATTAGTGATGAATTGACCTCTACAAATGAGGATGAACTATGTTTTAGGTAGGATCAAGGACCAAATGTGGAGATTTGAGAATGCGTTTCATAGATCGAGGGCAAAGATAGACACCCTAATCATGAAACAAGATGACGGATGGATTGGATTGGCTTGTATCAAATCTTAATCAAAGTTTTCAAAGGGGAGGTATTTTCCTTACTTTTGTCTCTTTCTCGCTCAGATTTGGATGAGAAAGATAAAAGATCGATCTTTCCAAAAGGGAAATCAATTGAATTAACTCTCAAATAGGAACAGAAGACGTGCTCTTCAAGCGTGAGGTCGCGTATCTTATGTGTGGTTGAGATCTACCCACGTGTGATCACATGTGGACCCCATGAACAGATGCCAAAATAACTGGTGGATATATGCTTTGTTGAAAGTAAAGCTATTGGTAAAAAAAAAAAAAAAAAAATTAGTGTGACCATATTCAATTCAGGTTGTTACGACTTACGAATACAATGGAGAAATTTTAAGACCATTACAAGGACAAAGATGCAGTGCAAAACGCACATCCTTGTTGTGCATCTCATGATTCAGAGAAAGAGAAAGAGAGGCCACCATGTCATCCTATACTTTGCTCCCAAAAGAGGTAGAATAGTGAACATAAATACAAATTTTTAATCAAAAGCAAGCATGAAGACATAGAAGAAAGTGGCAAAAACGAAGATAAAGAAAGATTCCAACCTATCATTTCATAGATTTCCATCCCATAAAAGGAAAAAAAAAAAAAAAGAGCTCCACTTGGGTTTGGACAGGGAACAAGCTTTAGAAAAAATGGTACAAACCTTGAAACCATCATGATTTCCACTTTTGAAATCCAAACCATTCTAAATCACTGTACCACTATTTTTACACTATTCGGAACAAAAAAAAATATCTTCCTCTACTTGGAGTTGAGGCTGCCATCAGATTCATAACTTGATGGGGCTCTTCTTCTTCTTCTTTTTTCTATAGTCATGATAAATCCATGGTGACTGGAGAGTAATTTTTTTCTTCTTAATATAACAAGATGTGACATTGGTTTTGAATGTTTGAGGTTTCAAGTGTAGAACCCAGTGATGAGTAGTTTGTAGCATTTGCACAGAGGTTGAGAATTCCCTGGGTCGCAGAGTCAGAGAATCTTAGACATATTGGGAGGATAAGGCAAATGATGGAGGGTGGGGGTTCCTCCCGCACCATCTCCATGCTTAATTCCTTGGCAAGTTGCCTGTTGCTGTCATGCCTTACGCAAACCCTTCCCACTTCTTAAAAAGACAAGCCAGCATTACAAACAATACAATATGATATTAGTTACCCTGTTTGGTGCTACCCAAATGAGGAGTGCATCTGTGCATGAAATGATGGGTCAAACTTGGAAACAGAATTCGAAATGTACCCACCCGGTTGATTTGATTGTTAGAATAGCAGATTTAGGAAATCAATTCCCACTCGTTCTCAAATTCTGTTTTTGTATCTGTATCATTTCTTACTTTGTTTGTTTCCTTTTTCTTTTTGTGGATGCCATGTAATCCTTTTCTCAAGAAAATAAGAATGTCAGTAAAGGTAGGTAAAATATGAATGGGATTATTGGAGTTCATCTGAATTTGATTAAGCTTCTTCATCACTAATTTTGATTGTCAAATTCGTCATCACTTTATTTAAAACTTAAAACTGATTCCCTAATATTGGTCATACTTTCTATTATCTATAACAGTGTCAAATTGAGCATTCCACTCACTTGTTAAATTAGAGTTATATCAAATAAATGAATTTAATTGCAAATAATATAACCAAGAACTTTAGGTCCCTTAATTCAGAACTGTGATGATCTAGTGGGAATTATTTTTTACCTTCCTCTATTCTACAATAAGACCTTTTTTTTTCCTATGAATAACATGCATCCAGGTAATTAAGTAGCGCTAAGCGGCTCTTAGGTTTAGCAGCTTGACACATGAAAATACCTATGCCAATATCTGATTAAATACTAGAGACCGGTTTAAGTTGATCGATTCAAGCGACCTGTGCGGGACATGTGAAGTGTGCAAGTGTGTGTGACTTTGAATCCCTTGTAAAATAAAAGAAATACTAGCGACCCATATATGATTTTCATACAGAGGATGATGTTCCACGTGTCCACTTAAGAAATAGTGTTTCCCTCTTTTGGTCTTGAAAAGATTCACATGTGGATTAAAGCTAGCAAAATTTCAAACTAACCGTATGGTCATAGCTCTTGATTTTCTTTTTTCTAAATCTTGATTCTTTTTTCTACAATAAAAAATTATAATAAACTAAACTAAACTCCCCTCACATAGAAAATCCATCGATCTACTGCTAGCTAAGTGGTAAGGCATCGTTCTCGCCACATAAATTAGCCGGGTATAGTCTCCGGCTGTAGCTCTTTCTGTTAGGGACTTGAGCAGCTAGTGTGTATGAGTGTGTGAGTATTCGCTATGGAAGAATAAAAAATCTCCTCTTATATTCTTTGATCCCAAGACTCTCCCATAATGCAAATATCCCATGATTGTAGAACTTTAAAGTGGAGTATCATGGTAGATATAATGGTGGCAAATGGGTCAAGTTGGGTAAAAAGGGTTGGATTGAGTAGGAGTGTCTGGGTTGAACTCCGCCCTATATCTGACCTATATATATTTAAGGTGAAAGTCTACCAGTCCCAACTGGGAGCCCGACTGGGAGCCCGGGGGGGACGTTGGATCCCAGGCTCCCAGAGGGCCCGGGATCCAACGTCCCCCCGGGAGCTTGGGAGCCCGACGCCTGGGATCCAAAGTCCCCCCAGGAGCCCGGGCTCCCAGTCGGGACATGTAGCATATCCCATATTTAAGATGATCACACAACCAAAGCAGGCCGCAACCGATGCGGACCCCATCCAATGTGGGTCAGCCTTTTTAACGCGATTCAACCTGTATAAGCTCGGGCTAAGCCCAATCCGTTTCAAACAATAAGGCTGTATTTGAGTTTGTTTGCAAGTCAGAAAAAACCCAACTTAAGCTCAGCTCATTTCATATAAAACAAACCACTCTGACCACTAAAATATTAAACCACCAAACTGTTTAAATGGGTGTAGGTATTGAAGCAGGCACTAACCCCCTCCATTTAAATGGGATTAAGTGGGTTGCAAGGGTTATACAGGTCGACTACCTCAACTGACCCATTTAAATGCGGGTCAGGTTTTTCTTACTTGTGACTAACCTGTATCTATTTGAGGCAATTATGCAGGTCGGAGACAATCGGTTCTGCAAATTGGGTCAAATTTTGCCAAACATGATCAGAGTGAATGCCAATCCACGGGGATAGTCATGGATGTCATTAGCTAGGTTGGATTTATCAAATGGTGGACCCCACTATTCAACAAAATGATCAAAAGGGAGTGGAATCCCAGACTTTCTTCAGCAACTGTCATGCAAAACCAACGCTAGAAGATATGATCCATTCCAAAAAAGAAGAAAAGAGAAACGCTAGAAGATATGATCCATTCGATATTGCAAGAATATAGTTGAGAATGGTTCAAACGACTACGTGTAAGAAGGACATGACTGAAGTATCCTCCCATCTCTCTCTATAAATAGGGAGGAATAGAGACCATCTTAAATCATTCACAGCTCATATATATTTCTTCCTAATTTCTCCTCTCTACTGCTCTATCCCCCATGGTCCCTTGGCTACCATCAAAGTAATAGCTATTGCTAACATTTCCTATCTTCTTTCTTTTCTTTTTTTTTGAACTTTCTTTCTTTCTTTGTCAATAGTGCAGAGAGAGAGGTGGTACCAGTAAGGTGATGTTGCTGACAGAAGAGAGAGAGCACAGATGATGAAGTGCATGATCTTTTTGCATCTCACTCCTTTGTGCTCTCTCTCTTACTGTCATCACCTGCTGCCCTTCCTCTTTGCTACTACTAACTAATCATCCTACAATGATGCATGGAAAATGGTTTGGTAGCTTGGGTTTAGGTCATTTTTAGTTTTATTTTTTCTCTTTACTTCTTTAGTATTAGGATCAAAAATACACGCCACGATCTACGAGACAATCAATCAACCTTAAACCTCTAAACACCCTCAACCGTCGAATCAGATGGTCCAAATTAAACCGAGATATTACAGATAAGCAAGCCGCTCAAACCCATCAAAACTACTAAAAACCACTGCAAAACTACCGAAGGGTACCTGGCTTCTGATATCATACAATCTGTTGTAGCTCTCTCTCTCTCTCTCTCTCTCTCTCTCTCTCTCTCTCTCTCCTTTCGTAATTTCCCTCCTTTCGTAATTTTTGAGCATCAGTTTCATCTCTTGTATTATATATTCAATACATTAAAACTGAGAGAATCTTGTAAAAAATCCTCTCTCATTTAAACCATTCTCATCTTATTATGATATCACAGGATAGGTAAAATATAAACTGAATTTGTTCCTTCCGTGTAACATATCAATTTCCTACTTAATGCTAGACAGAGGGAGTCAACATTGAGTTTACCTGAATATCCCCTTTTTGAACCATTGAGTCGCCCTGATATTTTTATCTCATTGTGTAGATCTTGTCATCAAAACTGCGTTGGTGAAAGTGGATTGCGAATTCAGTCCAAATAACTCCAAAATCACAAGAACATGTTGTATATCAGTATATATATATATATATATATATATATATATATATATATATATATATATATATATATATATGGCCCTCTTGATGATGTGGCATCACAAGGATGCTCTATTTCAAAATTTGAGAGCTCTTATACTTCTAGAGCTCACGGGACTTCTATGAGGGTACCCGGCCTAGCCTAGGTTGGTATATCTTAAAAGCCTCAAGGTATAGGGCAGGACAAAGCTTTTTATTGCAGGGTGGCCAATTTAAGGGCCAGGCTTGGAAATACCAGGCACGGCCCTTTCAGATTCACTATTATGATATAAATTTTATACAAGTATTAATATGTTATATTATTACTAAAACACCTTTTTACATGCATTTTACCCACAATTCATTTTAAGATATTTGTTTTGACTACATATGAATGTATGAAATTAACATTTGTAATTATTTTAAATAAATCTAGATATTTTTCATCTACAATTGTATTCAATTCCATGGAAATAAAGAAGTCCCTTTGACGCCGATCACCCTCCTAGCCTATTGAAAACGTTAGGTCGTGGGATCGAGATCTGGCACCAGAGAGGGAGAGAGAGGAAAGCAGTCCCTTTGACAATCAACTCCTATATACTCTTGTTCCATGCAAACAGAACGTCCATTTGACAATGAATTCTTATGTATTCCAAACAAAAGAGGCCCTCTTCACAAAAAAGTTTCATGTGTTCCAATTTCATGCCAACAAACCGACCCATTAGACAATGACTATGTATGCATTCCAATTCCATTCAAATTTTCTCTTACCAAAAAAAAAATCCATGTAAAATTTCTAGTTTCTTCTCTGTCTGCATATTGGTAACTACATTGCATTTCCTGTCCCAGGCCCAAACAAAGTATGGGAATTTATTGTTTAACAATCGCTTTAAGCCCTGAGCCTAATCTTAATCTGCAAGAGTAGGGTAAGGGTTTAAGTAGTGCAGCCCTTAAAGGGCTTTAACCCACAATAAGCCCGGCTTGCATATGATGAGGGTAGGCTATCCTTACTCCCATAACCTATATATAAAATAGTATCTCAATATAAAACTCAAATTAGAAATAGGGGTTTTGTCTATAAGGACATTGTCAATATCTATGATAGATGACACTTGCATGCTATTGAAGGTAATGACTTTTTTTCTGTTGGAAGTTTAATTTTACTTATTTTTTGAACGAAGACTCCCTTTGTTTCTAATTTGAAATGTTCTTTTCTTTTTGGAGATTTCAAGGTGGGATGAACCCTTTTTATGGGTTTTTTTTGGATTTGAGTGTTCTATTATCAATTTTCAAATATTATGTATTAAATTGTTTGTTCATGATGCTTGAGTTAAGTTGTTGAGAACCTGGTGCTTTTTCTAACCTCTAACGTAAGATCTTGTGCTGGGTAGGGAAATGATTTTTTGGTAAATGGGTTGGGAACTTATCATGAGTCATGGACTTGCGTTTATCTTGATGGTGCCATGTGATTCTGGGTTTACGGATTGTGTGATGCCAGAAATGGAAACCTTTTGTCTCCCTGAAAATGGGATGTTCATCTCTGCTTCAGAAGATCCAAGCATGGAACGTACATAATGTAGAAGGATGGAAAAGAGGTTCATCAATCCATTGAAGATAATGTAGCAAAACATGGGGCCTCCTTTTCTTAGTTGAGGAAAAGGTGTTTCTATGAAGAATGTAGCAATTCCAGCCCTTGCCCCCTGGACAGCTCTGGCCTCCTTGCCATATCAGAGGATAACTAGAAGATTTTTTTTTATTTTATTTACTTAGCAAGATTTTGGAATATCTTAAAATTCAAAAGTTTTCTTATCACATTGTTATGGGCATATTTGTTCATTTCCCCAGTGTACTGGTTCCATAAGAAGTAGAAAAGAGAGGAAGAAATTTGGGAATAAAAATTTCATGAGTGAGCATGTTCTACACATTATTAACTTTATTTTTTTCAATTAATAATTTTAAAATAGTGATGGTTTAACATATGTGACAGTAATAATTGCCTTACATCAGTATAAGAGAGAGACTTCCGATTTTTGGTGAAAAAGTCTATTTATTGATTGTTTGAACCTCTCCAACTCCAATCCCCGCTGGCAATTCCTTGAGATAAGATAAGGTCAAGTGATTCTATGAGATAGGAAAGGTGTGGTATAGAGGTGTCTGAAATTTTTTTCCTACCTAAGAAGAAAAGAAGTGTAAATTCAATTGTTCACGGAACTACACAAATATGCCCTAATAAAACTATCCATATACTCTAACCATGATAAATAAAAAATAAAAAATAAACCCTCAAAAGGGAAATGCTCCTCAACGTTTGCATGTTATTATTACATAGCCAGGTATGACATGTCTTTTCAAAAATAGCCTTCGCATGCGTTGTCCCTTATAGAAAGTGCCATCTATGGATGGTCATGGTATGGATATTGGGCTTTTCATGTTACAGGCATTCAAGGAGTACTGATGCACGAAAATTCATGTCAAAATAAAAGAATGAAATAAAGGATTATAAAGGATATTTATGTAGTTTGACTATAGTGAAAGGATCTTCTTTAGAAAAAAGAAAAATCTATATATACCAAAATATATATATATATATATATAAATTAAGTTTTAAGGGTTTATTTTTTTGCACACGACACATTAAAATTAAATGCATAGAAATCCATATAGTTAGGGACGTAAATGGGTACCCGATTCTCCGATTACCCGGAGGTTCTGACCCACTAAAAACTATGTCTGGGACCTTATTTAGGCCCCAATAAGTAAATGGGTCCGGGTCCGGTTCCACCTTGGTTCGGACTCGAGACCCGACATATTACCTCAATTTTCAAAAATATCTCCTACAAACCATGTTTTTTTAATATCATTCTCTACCCAAACCCGAACCAAGATCCAGACTCGTCCCATATATGGTTCTGATTCCGGTTCCGGAGCCAAGAAATCGATTTCGAAATGGTTCCGGGTCCGGATCCGGTTCCACGTACCTTCTCCTTAACGGTTCCGGTTCCGGGTCCACCATGGACCCGAACCGGAATTGACCCGTTTACAACCCTAAATATAGTTGGTATAAGGCTTTGATGATGATGATGATGATGCATAGGAATTCATATACATAAGTATATATCTCGCCAGCTGTACCACTCTTATGCAAATGCTAGTGTCATCTATCTTCTATCTTGTGCATATCTTAATTAAGTTTAAGGCTACTTAAATGACTTGCGCCGCACCAAATTGAGTACTAATGAGTGGATTGCTAATGACTATGAGGAGTTACTAGAATTATCACAAGGAGAAGCAGACTCAACTGGTTAATACCTTATCTCTTAAGAAAAAGTGGACATGAAGGATGGACATCCATCCACCATTGTCACAAATAGCATCAATGGGTTAAACTCGGTACATTTTTTTTTTGCTTAAAGGTAAATTTGTATTAGGAGAAAAGAGGAACTGGGCAAGAGCCCCTAAATACAAGACAAAGCAGCACATCAAGGCTCGAAGATTAAACCTAGCACTATAGCACATCACAGCTAACCAGCACGGCATGGGAAAGCAGCTCTACACAAAAACACAGCAGGACCAACTCTCTGGCTCAAGAGAAGAAAACTGTTGAACACCACTTGGCTCAACAGCAACAGAGCAGGGGAGACAAGAAAAGCCAAAAAGATTAACACAAAAACAGTTGACGCTGTACTACATCTCTAAGTATTTCTAACTGTAGAGGAAGAGCAGAACTTGATGGCTCTAAGAACACAACCCAACACTACAACGTAGCACTGAAGCAACTCTGCTCATATGGCAATGCAAAGCCAACTCAAGGACGACAAGAAGAAAACTACTCCACAATGCTACAAGGCGCCACATTGCTATAAAACTCAAGGGGAAAGCTCAAAAGAACTCCAGGAAAGCCATGGGACTCCTAACTCAAGGAAGGGGAAGCGAAGAGAAAGGTTGTTGCCAAAAAACTGAACACAGAAAAGGATACCAAAAACTCTTCACTATAGAGAAGAGAAAACAGAGAGCGGTTAGGAAAGAATGCCCAAGGTGATCAAAATGGGGTGAGGATGCAGCTCTTTGACAGAAGAAACCATTCCTTTTAAATTATCCATGAAGATCACTTTAGCTCTTTGAAGGGAGGGGATCTTGGTGTTGTGCTTGGAGTTATTGCGGAGGAACCATAGGACAGAGATAGCGTGGAAGAAGATAGTTGCAGCACATTTTCTTCCTTGGATATCTCCATCTGAATTCAAGGCCGTCCAAATAGAAGATGCAGAGAGAGCAGAGGAAGGATGGGTCCTACTATGAGAGAGCAACCAATGCCAGAAATTATTTGCCAGATTACATGAGAAGAACAAATGAATTTCTTTTTCCTCATCCTTGAAGCAGTTGTAACATCTGGAAGCCGAAGAGCATCCTTTGGATTTTGCCCAACTGTCCGTCGGAGTTCTTCTGAGAAGCAAGCACCAGCTCATACAGGCAATGCGAGGATTTATTATATTATTCCAGATCAGATTATGCCAAGGAACTTCTGCAGCAACAGTCCTCAAAGAATTCCAAGCTGCCTTAATGGAGAAAACACCTGAGGAGCTCCTAAGCCAATAGAGGGAATCAAGGATGTTATCCCTTTCTATGGAAATGGGAATGAGATTTGTAGAGTGAGAGAGAAACTCCTTTAGTTGGAAAGGCAGCTGAGAGGGAATGCTCCAAGCACTGTCAGCTATAATGTCAGCCACCAAATCATTATCAGAGAATTGAAATGAGGGGAACCTAGGGGCAATTGGTTTGGAATCAATCCAGTTGTCATACCAGAAACTGATAGACCTTCCATTTTTTTATAATCCAATTGCTGTCTTTTTGAAGATAAGGGAGATAGGAGTTGATTTTCTTCCAAATGCATGAGCCGCCCCAATGGGTTCTATATTTCTAGAACAAAGGGTCCCTGAGGTACCTTCCTCTGAACCAGGTTGCCCACAAAGAATTTGAATTGATAGCAGACCAAGCCAATAACCTTAAACAAGCTTTATTGAATTCCTTCACCCGACGTAGGCCCAACCCACCCTCAGCTTTGGGAAGACAAACTATGTCCCATCTAACCAGATTGGCTTTGAGATTGTCCGGAGAAGCAGACCAGAGGAAGTTTCTCATCAATCGCTCGATTTGAAGACAAGTTTTACGGGGGAGGGGAAGGACAAGAGATATGTGAAAAGGAATGAAAGCTAGCACATGTCTAACAAGAGTCAACCTTCCAGCAAATGAGAGGCATTTCATTTTCGAGCCTGCCAACTTTGATCTAATGGAATCTAGCAAATGGCTAAAATGTCTGTGCCTAGCGTTTCCAAAGAACAGAGGCACTCCAAGGTAAACCGCAGGAAGAGAGGCTATTATGATCTGCAGGAGGCCAGAGATCGTGTTGGCTTTCCGGACACTGCACTTGCCCAGATAAAGGTGGCTTTTCTGGAGGTTGAAACATTGTCCTGAGGAGTCTTGATATAAATGGAGCAGATCTTGAAGTCCCTGAGACCCCTTTTATTACGTTTTAGAAAGACCAGGATGTCATCAACATAGATTAAGTGACAGGGAGTAGAGCTTGGGAGATAGGAAGAATGGAACCTTCAAGCCTTAGCTCTTCTATTTTCCGGCTGAGGATCTCTTCTGCTAGAATGAAGAGATAAGGAGATAGCAGATCACCTTGCGCAGCCCACAAGAAATATTGAAAAAACCACTGGGACTTTTGTTTACCAGAACAGATCCTCTACAGGTACAAATAAGTTCTTTCATCAGATTGATCCACTTAGAAGAGAAGTTGAAAAATTGGAGAGCCCTGAACAAAAAGTTCCATTGGAGCTTGTCAAAGGCCTTGGAGATATCCAATTTCAAGCAGACTGCGCCCCCCTCTGGTAGAAGACTTGAGGTTTTGGAGGAGATCATGAGCTAGGGCTACATTATGATGAATAGTTCTTCATTTGACAAAGGCAGATTGGTGTTTGGAGATCAAGTGAGGGAGAATATTAGAGAGCCTAGTGTTAAGTTCATGAATTTGCACATTTACGCATCATATTAAGATGAATTAGAGATTTAATTAGGGTGATTTGCATCATTATTCATCTAATTTCATCATTTCATGCATTTTCACCTAGGAATCTGAATTTTCATAATTTTCATACATTTTCTGCATTAACTTAAACTGTTTTGCAAATTTTCTCCGAAGAGTCCTAATTGGAGTAAAACACTGTCTGGATGGATCTCGCTTCAATATGGGCTATTTAGTATTTAATGTGTTGAATTAGAATGTGCAGAAAATGAGAATTACAGACCTCTGTCACGTAATCCATTTTCAAGCACACATTGTCATCATGGGCCCTGCATTGCTAAATTGAAGCTTGAAAAGAAGTAAATTGAAGAATTCACCACGTGGACCCCACACACAAGCCATATGCAAATCAATCAAAGGAGGGGTCCACTCATCATGTCAGTTGAAGAATCCTAACTACAGTAGAAGACTTCTCATAGGGCACACTGTTCAAACAGATGAAATGTCCCACATGGCAGGGTCCGCAATAGTTGCAAATTTGAAATTATTAATGGATAATTCAAAACGTACAATTTTAATTGGAACAAAAGAAGAAAAGTTTGAATCATCCACATCTGATGTCCTTTCGATTGTGCAGAGATGAAATCCATTACAAATCAAATTTTAAAACATAATCCCGTTTTTCTCAGGATAGCTCATCTTCAAATGACCATAACTTTCAATCCGACCGTCGGATCGATGAAATTTACCTAGCGTTGGAAAGCTTATTCAGAGTAGATATTCGTGGAGCCCAAGAATGTACAAATCAGAGCTATATTGAAAACATTATGGGCCCGGAGATTTTCATTTTCATTTTTAGACGGGATTGCAATTAAATCCCCACCGTTGATAATCAATTATTGCACATCCCTTGTAGGACCCCATCTGAAGATTAGCCAAGCCATCCAGAGGTTTCCAGAAGCTTCCACCTCATTTATATTAAAAAAGGATAAGAGATATACCTTATCAATGAAGATAAACCAAATCTAGAGAGAAGTTGTCCAAATTCAATGTATCTGATAGATAACCGGAGAAATAAAAGGAACTAAAAGGTAGCATATGTGAGTAACTCCCTCCCCTTGGACATCCATAATCATTCTCTCTCCTCTTTCTCTTCTTTATCTAACTAATAGAATTTAATAGTTATTTTTGGGTATTCTAGAGTCTTGTTCCAGAAATTAGGATTTTTAGAAAAGAGATTTATGAGAGACTATTGTATAAGGAGATGCTATCAATGAAATTACTTATGGAGTTCTTTTCGATGGCTGGCTAGATTTCTGGATTGGAGTACACAGATGAAGTTAAGTAGATCTTTAATCTAATCTATGAAATTCTTCTATTACTTTCTTGTCTCTTTTAAATGTATGCTCATTAGAATAATAAATCTGTCTTCATGCTTTAGGCAACCTCTATTTTGATTTCTATTGAAAATAGTTTGATGATTTATACTTATTTTAATAGATTATGCTTAGGGCTGAAATCCTTTGATAGATTATGCTTAATTTGATGAATCATTCCTATGATTTTTCATTCTTTTATGAGGTGAAGGAGGTCTTGGGTTGTAACCTTATTCTTTTTATTAAAGATTGATTTTTGCGAAAGACAAATCCTCTGGATCCAAAACATTGATTTATTTATGATCTGAGTTAACTTTTTTAGACAAATAGTAGAATAATTGCATGGTTGGATTAATTATCTTGCTTAGTGGATTCTGGATGCTCTGATCTGTTTTATATATTTAATTGGTTTGTGTTTCTGAATTTTTCTAGTTTTTTTCTTGGATCTCAATTACTTATTAATTTTTTATTAAAAAATCAGATTTTAAATTTTAACTTAGTAGCGCTCCTTATGGGATTCGACCTGTACTTGCCACTCTCCCAAAAGGACAGTTGTGCACTTGCAGTATTAAAAGATTGAATTTAAATTCATATCACCTGGAGGCCAGGATTTTTTAGATAATTTTGTAAGAGAAACTGAGTAGGCTAATTGGTCTGTAATCTGATAAAGTAATTGGGGATTGTTTTTTAGGAAGAAGAGTTAGGAAGAAAGCATTAGCGGCTCTAATTAGTCTGCCAGTGATGAAAAAATGAGAGACAGCCTTGATGAAATTTGGACCTACAATCTCCTAGCAATGGGTGAAGAAAGCACCTGAGAAACCATTGGGCCCTGGGGAGCTGGATCTTTTTAGGCTAAAGACGGCCTCTTTAATTTCGGCTATGGAAGGGATTGCCACCAGGAAAGAATTTTGATCTTCTGAGACAGTTGGGCCTGGCCTATTGAAGAGAGCCTCATCTAGAACCGAGGGGGCATACTGCATCAGGTTGGAGAAAAAAGAATAGGCTTCGTTTCTAATTTGCTCTACATCCTGTATGATGGTCCCATCAACTGATATTCTGTCTATTCTGTTAATCGAGCTCCTTGATTTAGCAGACAGGTGGAAGAATTTGGTATTTCTATCCCCATCTTTTAACCATTTGATTTTTTTATTTTTGTTTCCAATGGACAGATTCAGCTTTGAGCCAGTTGTGAAGGGTGGCTTTGCTAGAATTAAGAGCCAACAAGAGAGGGTCACTGGGATTGGAGTCATATTGGGATTGAGTTTCCAGCACCTGCTTTTCTGCATCAGATAAATTTTGCTTGAGCTGCCCAAAAACCTCAAGGTTCCAAGTCTTTAATTTAGTCTTGAGGAATATAAGCTTGTGGGCCAGGATGTACTGAGGGGTGCCATTGCTGGGAATAGCCCAACATTCCTTTACCAAAGAGATGAAAGTTTCATGAGAAAGCCACATCTCTTCAAATTTGAAGGGAGCCTTCTTTAGAGGAGGACTGGATCTGTGAGACAACAGAAGAGGGCTGTGGTCTGAAGAGATTCTTGGAAGATGAGAAATTAGGGGGTCAGCAAATTGATCCAGCCATGCATTGTTGGCCAAAGCACGGTCTAGCCTAGCTACAACATAGGAGTGACCTTGCCTGTTATTTGCCCAATTGAATCTATTTCCTCTAAAACCGAGATCTTCGAGACCTGCAGCTAGCACCATGTCTGAGAACTCCTTGACTAAGGTTTGGGGTAGGGGAGTTAAACTCATTACAGTTACTAAAGAGTCTTTTAAAGATTTTGATTGGAAACTATTAGCAGAATTGTCATTGAAAAAGTAATTAAAATCGAAACATAAAACATGTATATTCAAGATTCAAAAAAATCTTGATATTATAAAATGTAGCGAATTTATGTAAATATCACATCATTATCATTCTAACACCATATTACTCTGTTCCTGTAATTCCCAATTTCTAGACTCCCTGCCTTTTGTAGTTGGGCTTTCTGTATTGTGTCCTTTCCTCCATTTTCCAGTAGATTCTTCCTTGTTCTACTTTTGGTGGATTGCCTCTATAATCCTTTGCATTTGGCCACAATTTTGGGGCTTAGCTTGTAAGGAAATTAATTTAGGCCCATTACTTGGACCACAAGTCCTTTCCTTTCTAGAAGTGTGGTCATAATAGGAATTCAGTTTTCATAGGATACATATGCTATAATTACTCAAAAAGGTTTCCTAATGAGATAGTTTCCTTAATATTCTCTACCTTGATGGACGGTTGAGATTAAATCTAAAGTAAACCTAATTGGGAAATTTGGTCCTCTCTCCACCTATAAATAAAGCCTTTGGTCCATTACAAAGGTTACACACACAAAATCAACACATTAAGGTTTATAGGCAAGGAGAGAGAAACCGAAACCATTCACCCAGTCTCTTCTCCGACGGATCTCAACAACAGCGCCAGACAGCAGGATCGGAAAGCTCTCTGCATCAGAATGTCTGGAGGTACTCTTCAACTTATTTAAGATTGAATCCTATATGTGATTATCATGCTGTTCTCGTTCTTAGGGTTCATGTTAATAATGGTATATAACATGTGGTATCAGAGCATGGTTTTAGAACACATGATCGTCCATGAATTAGGGTAATTTTTGCAACAATTATCGATCAAATTATTATAGCCTACATGAATGGTTTAAAATTATGTTATTCCGCAATTTCAATTTGATCACGATTGTTTGATCGTGATTTATTTAAAGTTTTGTTTTTTTTTTATTATTATCATTATGATGCATAAAATTCCTGCATAAGTTGAAAATAATAATAATAATAATAATGAGACTCGTAAGGTTCGGACACCGCCACAAAGACAAGTGTTGCAGGGAGAGGAAGTATCCCAGCCCGTCATACAGTGTCTTTAGTTTTAAAAGTTCAGACACCCATAATCTTATGCCACGTATCTCTCTCCTTTTGAGAAGTATGCCTCGCTGATCTTCAGCCCTTATGTAAAAGATGCTGTGCATAGTGTGACACCTTTCAAGCCGTCCATCAGGACGATCCCGCCACTGTTTCCTGCCACGTAGTTATCTACGCGAAAGACGATAAATGCCCTCAGCCCCTCACCACCACATATAAGATGTCACCAAATCTAGGACTGTCAATGACTTTGACTACTTTATCAATGACAATTTTTTAATGGGCTGGATTTTTAATGTGCTGTTAGGTTTTTTTAATGGGCTGGTTAATTCCTGGGTTGAATAAAATTCTCGGACAGCCCTCCGGGACTCGGCCTCTTTATCAGTACTTTTTATATATATTAAATAATCTATCATAAATGCTTTCAACATATAATGTTTATGTCACCATAGTTGTATGCTTATGGTTAGGTCTCACCACAGTGACCCTAACAATTAAACGCTGATTTTTTGCCCTAATAGTACCATCATGATGTTTACATTACATATTGTTCAAGCACATGAAACATTTAGTCGCCCACAGGCGGATTATATTCATACGTTTGAACAATAATTAAGGAGTGTTTGTTCATAATTAAGAGTAACATCACTCATTAGCACCACCTTGAATATGACGACCTTAGATGGTATAATGTGTAGAAATTATGGTGACTACCCACAGGAGCACCTAAATTTTATGTCGTATATATTCTTATCTTATGCATGTGTTGTCTTATTTTAATTGAAGCCTTATTGTTGTTTCTCTATTACAGTTATTGTACCCACTAATCTGAATTCGCATGCTACCTCTGTCACTAAGCTCAATGGAACTAACTTCTCAGAATGGAAAGAACAAGTTGAGTTCACATTGGGGGTACTTGAACTGGATATGGCTCTTATTAAAGACAAGCCAGCTGCACTCATTGAAACAAGTACCCCTGAGGAAAAGACCCTCTTCAATGCTTGGAAGAGGTCTGACAGACTAAGCACTATGTTTTTGCGAATGACTATTGCCAACAACATCAAAACATCCCTTCCTAAAACTGAGAATGCTAAGGACTATATGAAGGCCATTGAAGATAGGTTTAAGACTGCAGACAAATCCCTTGCTGGGACACTAATGGCAGATCTTACAACCATGAAGTTTGATGGCACTCGCTCAATGCACGAGCATGTCATTGAGATGACCAACCTTGCTGCTAAACTTAAGAATTTGGGATTATCAGTGGATGAGGCTTTTCTCGTCCAATTTATCCTAAATAGTTTACCTCCTCAGTACGGGTCTTTCCAAATTCACTACAACACTATTACGGACAAGTGGACAGTGAATGAATTGGCTAACAAACTGGTTCAAGAGGAGGCCAGGCTGAATCAACAAGGTATTAAAGTAGCTCATCTCGTTCAAGGAGCTGGACATAAAGCTGGGAAAAAGAATAATTCAGGCCATAAAAGGGCACCACCCAGACCTAATGAGGCTAGTCATAACCCCAAGAAGAAAAAGAAGGAAGACATATGCAGATTTTGCAAGAAACCTGGACATTTTCAGGCAAACTGCACTAAACGTAAAGAATGGTTCGAAAAGAAAGGTAACCCTATGGGTTTCGTAAGTTATTTCGAATCAAACCTTACTTATGTTTCTTCTGATACTTGGTGGATTGACACTGGTGCTAATGTTCATGTTTCCAATTCAATGCAGGGATTCCTTACGATCCAAACCATAAACCCAAGTGAGAACTTTCTTTTTATGGGGAACAAAGACAAAGCTCCAGTTGAAGCTATTGGCACTTTTCGTCTTGTTTTAGATAGCGGTTATCAGTTAGATTTATGTCAAACTCTTTATGTTCCGTCTATTTCTCGTAATTTGGTTTCTGTAAGTGCACTTGATAAAGTTGGTTATTCGTTTGAAGTAGGAAATGGTAATTTCAGTTTATTTAAAGATTCTAGTCGCATTGGTTCTGGAATATTGATTGACGGGCTATACAAGTTTCATCTTAATAGTCCATTTACTGAAACCCATCTTACCCTGCATTCTAAGGAAACAAAACGAAAGTCATCTAAAAATGACTCTTATTTCTTGTGGCATAAAAGACTGGGTCACATATCCAGTGAAAGAATAAAACGATTAGTAAAAGATGGTGTCCTTCCGGATCTAGATTTTACTAATATTACAGTGTGTGTGGATTGTATTAAAGGCAAAACAACAAAACACACAAAGAAAGGAGCCACAAGAAGTACCCAGCTTCTTGAAATAATTCATACAGACATTTGCGGACCCTTTGATGTTCCAACCTTTGGGGGAGAAATATACTTCATTACCTTTATTGATGATTACTCACGTTACTGTTACCTATACTTGTTGCATGACAAATCTCAGTCTGTGGATGCTGTACAAGTATTCATTACTGAAGTCGAAAGGCAACTAGATAGAAAAGTGAAAATCATAAGGTCAGATAGAGGTGGTGAATTTTATGGTAGGTATGATGAAACAGGACAGCATCCTGGACCTTTTGCAAAACTCCTCCAAAAGCTTGGAATTGTTGCCCAATACACAACGCCTGGTTCTCCATGGCAGAATGGTGTAGCTGAAAGGCGAAATCGTACATACATGGAAATGGTTAGATCCATGATGAGTCATGCCAACTTACCTATATCCTTGTGGATGGATGCTCTACGCACAGCTGTTTATATCTTGAATAGGGTTCCCAGAAGGCAGTTCCAAAGACACCTTTTGAACTGTGGAAAGGATGGAAACCTAGTTTAAGACATCTCCAAATTTGGGGTTGCCCAGCTGAGGCTAGAGTCTACAACCCACATGAAAAGAAATTGGACCTTAAAACGATCAGTGGTTACTTTATAGGTTACCCAGAAAAGTCCAAAGGATTTAGGTTTTACTGCCCTAACCATAGTACAAGAATTGTTGAAACCGGTAATGCTAGATTCTTTGAAAATGGTGAAATTAGTGGGAGTAATAAAACTCAAGATGTGATCATTCAGGAAATCAGGGTACCTATCCCTTTACCCTCCATTCCGAAAGATGTTGGAAATCCTCCCGTTGTTGAACCATTTAACAATGAGGAAAATCCAATAAATGATCAACAACTCCATAATGAGATTGTCACCAATGAACATATGGATGAAGCACCGGAGGAACCAGCATTAAGAAGGTCTCAAAGACAAAAGAGATCAGCTATTTCCGATGATTACATGCTTTACCAAGTAGAATCTGAAGAAGGGACAATTAAAGATCCGGTTTCTTATTCACAAGCCATTAAGGATGTTAATTCTAGTAATTGGATTGATGCCATGAAGGATGAATTGAAATCTATGGATGAAAATCAAGTATGGGAAGTTGTTCAATTGCCTCCAGGACACAAACCAGTTGGCTGTAAATGGGTCTTCAAGACCAAACGCGACTGCAAAGGCAATATTGAACGACATAAAGTCAGACTTGTTGCCAAAGGTTTTAATCAGAAAGAAGGCATTGATTATACTGAGACCTTTTCCCCTGTGTCCAGGAAGGATTCTCTTAGAATTATCATGGCATTAGTAGCTCATTATGACCTCGAGTTACATCAAATGGATGTGAAAACTGCCTTTCTTAATTGAGACTTGGAAGAAGAAGTCTACATGCGTCAACCTGAAGGCTTCATAATTGAAGGTCAGGAGGACATGGTCTGCAAACTTAAGAAATCAATATATGGACTGAAGCAAGCTTCGAGGAAATGGTACCTAAAGTTTCATGAAATCATTACTGCCTTCGATTTCAAAGAAAACATAGTTGACCCTTGCATATATCTCAAGATCAGTGGGAGTAAGTTCATATTTTTGGTTCTGTATGTTGATGACATATTACTGGCTAGCAGCGACCTTGGTCTGTTACATGAGACAAAGGATTATCTCTTTAAGAACTTTGAAATGAAAGATATGGGTGAGGCTTCCTATGTGATAGGAATAGAAATATTCCGTGACAGGTCACTTGGTATTTTGGGATTGTCTCAGCAAGCATATATTGACAAAGTTCTAGAGAGATTTGGCATGATGACATGTTCTTCTAGTCCTGTTCCACTGCATAAAGGAGACAAGCTTGATCTTACGCAGTGTCCACAGAACGAATTGGAACGTAAAGAAATGGAAAAATATCCTTATGCTTCTCTTGTAGGAAGTTTGATGTATGCACAGGTCTGTACAAGACCTGACATTAGTCATGTTGTTGGCATGCTGGGTAGATTTCAAAGTAACCCAGGAATCGCTCATTGGAAAGCTGCAAAGAAAGCACTGAGATACCTCAAGGGAACAAGGAATTATATGCTCACATACAGAAAATCAAGTCACCTACAGGTGACTGGTTATTCGGATTCAGATTTTGCTGGATGTCCTGACACCAGACTTTGCACTCTTGGCTATGTGTATCTCTTATGTGGAGGAGCAATATCATGGAAAAGCCAGAAGTCCGAGTTGCTTTACACATCCACCATGATGGCTGAATATGTGGCATGTTATGAGGCTGCAATTCAAGGAACATGGTTGCGTAATTTTATCACTCAGTTTGGAGCCTTGAGTTTCATCTCTAAGCCATTAACTATTTACTGTGATAATGATGCTGCAACCTTCTTCTCTAAGCATGACAGGATATCTAAGGGATCCAAACACATGGACCTTAAATATCTATCACTGAAGCAAGATGTTAGATTACAAAAATTTGTCATTGAGTCTATACGTACAGATTTCATGGTCGCAGACATATTCACGAAAGGACTACCTCCAAAGACCTTTCAAGGACATACTGAAAGCATGGGCCTTCAAGATAGTTCTTAATTATCATTTTCTGCTTATTTATTTATGTACTTGTATTTGACATTTATTGAGCTCTTAATGCAACTCTACATCTACTATTTCTGTTTTTCCATTGTGTACATAATTATGTTTGGATAAATGATAAACAGAAACAGTCTTTAAACAAAGACATTATGGGACCATTATGTAAATCTCATCTTATGGTCTAGTTATGACGGTTGTAAATGACGTAGTACATGGAAGTAAACATGTTGCATAATAATATGTTCACGCCATGACTCTCATTAACAACCGAATTAGCCAAGACACTTATGCTAACCGACTAAAGGAGTGTTTAGCATATAATGCGCGCCTTATGATTCCTAAAAATGAAAACATTAATGGATCTTCCTATTGACCAAGTGGGAGACTGTAAGGAAATTAATTTAGGCCCATTACTTGGACCACAAGTCCTTTCCTTTCTAGAAGTGTGGTCATAATAGGAATTCAGTTTTCATAGGATACATATGCTATAATTACTCAAAAAGGTTTCCTAATGAGATAGTTTCCTTAATATTCTCTACCTTGATGGACGGTTGAGATTAAATCTAAAGTAAACCTAATTGGAAAATTTGGTCCTCTCTCCACCTATAAATAAAGCCTTTGGTCCATTACAAAGGTTACACACACAAAATCAACACATTAAGGTTTATAGGCAAGGAGAGAGAAACCGAAACCATTCACCCAGTCTCTTCTCCGACGGATCTCAACAACAGCGCCAGACAGCAGGATCGGAAAGCTCTCTGCATCAGAATGTTTGGAGGTACTCTTCAACTTATTTAAGATTGAATCCTATATGTGATTATCATGCTGTTCTCGATCTTAGGGTTCATGTTAATAATGGTATATAACATAGCTTACCTGAGCCTATTTCTTTACTCAATATATATACATTTGCTTAGAAATTTTCAATCTATTACAAGAATTAACAACAGGTTATAAGTGATTTAGGAATAGTACTCTTATTACTTAATGGCGATGGTTGTGGAAACAAAACTAACCCTATTATGTCTCTTGTTTTTGGATTATTTATAGTAAAAGGAAGATTTTAGAATTCTCCCACATGTATGAGAAAAGCCCAAAACTTTTCAAAAATGCCAACTTTATGCATGCTTACATATCACTGAATGAAGGCTCGGTTTAATCAAATACCTAGATAAATTAGTCTTTCACACTGTTTCCTCTCACAGGCACTTCTAATTATGATATCCTCTGCATCAACTGTTCCTAAATCAACTACTCTTAATTAAGATTAAAACAGATCTTAATGGTCATTAAATGGACAAAAATAGGGTTTGGATTAAAAACTGTTTAAGTCTAATACCCCCATATGGTTTTTTTTTTTGGATGGTTTAATTGATTTTGACACAGATGAAGGAGCTATATGTAGACCTTACTCTTAAATACCATTTGTTGGAAACAAAGTATTTTAATACTGATAAGTACTCAGTTACAGTTCTACCAAAAAAGTACAGAGTTACTGATTTACAGATTTTCCTTTTAAACTACAACTATTAAATAAAATCCTCCTGGGGTTTTACCATCACTAATTAATTGATAGAGATTGTGCTGTATTAACCCAGGAGGGTTGGCATTGCAGAAGAGAGATGAAGAGAGCAATTTCTGGAGCAAACACAGCACAACCATCATTTTTTTCATGTCATCAATTTATGTAGAGCCCTTGCCCATGACAAATGCCTGGCACATTATAAAGAAGTCAAACTTACAAAACAAAACAACTATTGATAAAAAGAAATACAAATAACAACTTAGTGTAAATCTAAGTGTAATATGAGGGCATTGTGGGAGGCTTAGAGAAATTAAGGACACGAGGTGCATATGATGGAAGTTGGGCTTAGTGCTTGGACCTTGGCCACATGGTTGTCTTCTTCTAAAGCTGCTACAAGCCATCAACGGTAGAGGATTGGGTCCAAGTGCTTACTGATAAGAATGAAAAATGTTATATTTTTCTCCATTAATATTTAGTTCTTTGTACTCATTTGATGCCTAAATGTACTCATTATTCTTGTATTTTTATTTAGGATGCAATTGGAGGGCTAAATGCAAAACGAAGCTAATTGGGTGATTTTAGACATTTTCACATCGCTTCGCAAGTTGGGCATAACTCTCTCATCTGAGCTCCGGTGGAGACAATTCAAGAGACCGTGGAACAACAAAAGAAGGTGATCATATTTGATGCTGAATGAACGGAGTTGATTCGGAACCGGATTTTATTTAGATGAAAAATCAAGCAGAAGGGCATTATGGTAAATTTGAAGAAATCAGAAGTTCGTCGAAACATATCCAATATTGGGCTCATATTGTGCAGAATGAAAAATAGTGCAACTTTAATTCTTGAGTCGAGTTCAAAAGAAGCCCGAGTGAGAAGATATAGTCAAAAAAGGAGATTTTGACTAAGTTAGCATTTAAGTAAATATTTTATTCCATCTCCAAACCCATGTCACTTCCTAAACTCCCTCAAAACGCACGGCTGTTTCTTTCTATTCCCTGTTTCATCTCACGTCACTCTCCTTCTCTTTTGAGAGTTTCTCTCCTAATCAATCTCAAATTCTCAAAACCATCTTCAAAGCTTACAACCCATCAGATGGCCCCACCTTACCTTATTTCTCTCTTCTCTCTACCATGCATTTCCATCTATAAATAACCACTACACGTACAAAACAGAGAGAGCGGGACAGCAACGATCTCTCTCTCTCTCTCTCTTCTTTCTCCATTCTTTTTCCATTTAGATTATTTTATTTTGCAAGTTAGCATGGCCCTGCGTGGCTAATTTTTTAATTGGTTGAAGGAGACTGAAGCCTCGGAATAAATACTGTGAGATCTAACTTATTTTTATTGTTCAATTTATGCTTTGAATATGAGTGTTCTTCTATGCTTAATTTCTTATGATGATTGTTTCGTTTAATGGCTAGGATGCATGCTAGTTTATTTTTCGTTGCAATCTAATGCTAAATTAGAGATCAAATCCGTAATTGTTTGATCCCTCTAATTTGTGAAGCAACTGATATTTAATAATTTACTGCGTTAGTAATTATTAGATATTAGGAAGAACACTTGACTAAATTAAATGCAACCGCTTGTGCTTGTGTTATTTGGGTTCATCGATCTCTCTGATTTTAATGCTTTTGCTAAATTAAATCTATAGCGCTTGTCTTAGGTTGTTTAGTAAATAGGGTTAATTAGAGCGCGTGTTTTCTAATTAACTAATTAAGGAGGTAGGAATTTAATTCCAACGATGAATATTCAAAGTGTTAATTGATTTATTTTTGCATCAATGATCAGTTCTGAATTTCCGATGGTGGATGTTAACTTTGACCAATGCTTGCCCATTTGATTGATTTCGTTACTTTACTGCTTTTTATTTGCTTTTATTTATTTTTGCTTTCAGTATAATCAAAACCCCCATCTTGATCACATAGCATAAAATTTGACTAAACACTCTCCGTGGGAACGATCCTTACTCACGATACTACATATATTTTTTGGAGTAAAGGTTTTATTATATTTGGGTGCCGGCGACAGCACGACCAAATTTTGGCGCCGTTGCCGGGGAGTGATTATAGTTGATTTTTTTTGCTTCTTGTGATTTAAAATAAAAAAAAAAAAAAAAAAATCTTCCCCAGCACGTTTTCTCATTCTAGGTTAGTCTGGGTAGGAGCCTCCTTTTCAATCCATCTGTCTCTCTGTTTTCTCCACTCAGTAAGCAACTCTCTCTTTTATTTCTTCTATGCATCTCATCATCTCATATTTCTCATTATCTCATCTCATATCTTCTCTCCATCTCTCTGACTTCATCTCATAAATTCAATTCATTTTTTTCTTTGTTCTGAAACGGGAAGTTCTGTTTTTTTTGTTTTTCTAAAACTTCGTTGCAGAAGAGAACAAGAAGATCAGTCTGCATTAATCTCGGGTGGACCCCACAGATCAGATTCTCTCAAAGAAATTCCAACGCAGAGAACGGAGAAGAAGCCTGTTTCTGAAAATTCGGACTGCTGCCATTGCCGGACTTCACGTTTTCTGTCACAGACGTGCACAAAGAAGAATAAGAGGACCAGGTCCAGATTGGGTTTCATCCCAACGGACTGATCAGAGAAACGCTCTGGTGGGACACGGCAGCAGAAGACTGATCAGGGAAGGGGGTTGTCGTTTCTCATCGCTGGGATCGGGCTGGAGAAGAAGAAGAACGGCAGCAAACTACCCTGAGCAGTTTGCTGGTTCTATCACAGAACTGCAGTAGTCAGAGACGTAGTGAAGAAGGAGACCCAGCCTTGGGTAGTTTTCAGGCCAGGTCCTGCCCACCCGCTACAGAAGCCCAACTTGGGTTCAGGTCAGTTCAAGTTGGGTCTGACCTGACTCACTTCACAGAAGCCCAGCAGCATCCATCTCAGTGCGCCTGCATCCTTGGCTGACCTCAGCCATCTCCCTGCTGACATCATCATCATCATTTTTTTTTTCTGCTCTTCAAAAAAAAAAAAAAAAAAAAACAAGTTGCTTAGAAAGTTTATTTTAGCACTTTTTATTTTTATTTTAGCATAGATTTGTTATTATTACTCTAGATTTTTCCTAATTTGATTTTATGGTTTCCTTGATTGCTTATGCCTGTAACTCGATCTTCTAATCAAGGTGATTTGCAGTACGATCCAGAAATAGAAAGAACTTTAAGCAGGTTAAGGAGGGAATATGTCAAAACCGGCCAATTTTCCAGCAATACAAGCAGCCATACATCCCTAGACAACAACCAGGCCAAAATTCTAATTCAGGTATGTCTTTAGAAGATATTGTTAAATCTCTTGCCACTAATACTTTGCAATTTCAACAGGAGGCGAGGGCCAGTATTCACAATTTGGACAATCAGATGAGTCAGATGGCAACTGCAATTAGTCGGCTAGAGGCACAAAGTTCGGAAAAATTACCCTCTCAAACGGTGGTGAATCCAAGAGAACAAGCAAATGCAATCGTTTTGAGAAGTGGTAAGGAGGTCGAAGTTCCAGTAAAGGCAGCCCCTACATCGCCAGAGCAAGAAAAGGAAAAAGAAGTTGTTGCGGACAAAGAAATTCCAAGGGAAGATGACACACCTAAGAGTACGTTTTCCTCTTTTCCTGATTACAAACCAGTACCCCCTTTTCCTCAAGCTTTAGCAGAATCTAGAAAATATGAGCGAAATAGTGATTTGTATGAGACTTTTCGGAGATGCGAGGTAAATATTCCACTTTTAGATGCTATTAAACAAGTACCTCGTTATGCTAAATTCCTAAAAGAACTGTGTACAATTAAAAGGAAGCAAAAATTGAAGGGATATGAGAAGGTAAGAGTAGGGGAGAATGTTTCTGCAATTATTCAAAGAAAACTCCCTGCGAAGTGCAAAGATCCAGGTATGTTTACCATCCCTTGTACGATAGGTAACACTAGAATTGAGAAGGCCATGCTAGATTTAGGAGCTTCTATCAATGTCATGCCTTATTCCATATATACTTCCTTGAAACTTGGACCTTTGAATAAAACTGGTGTTGTGATCCAATTGGCTGATAGATCTAATGCCTATCCTAAGGGTATAGTTGAGGATGTCCTTGTGCAAGTTAATGGTCTGGTTTTCCCTGCTGATTTCTATGTGCTTGATATGGAGAATGGTGATCAAACTGCTCCTATTTTGTTAGGAAGACCATTCTTAAAGACATCCAAGACTAAGATAGATGTTCATAGTGGCACACTTACCCTGGAAGTTGATGGTGAAATTGTTGAATTTAATATTTATGATGCCATGAAATATCCTAGTGATGATAATCCTGTTTATTCTATTGATGTGATTGATTCTTTAGCACAGGAAGCTTTTGACCTTGATGGAAACGACGGACTGGAAGTTGCCATTAGTAAGCATCTTGGGGAAGAGAAGGAAGAATTAGCTTGGAGTACCGAATTGCAAGAGACTGTTGCAGCATTGGATGATTCGCCTAAATTACAGCATTCAAGTAATTTCCCTTTTGTTGCATTACCCGTTTCTAATGAGAAACTTTTACCTTCTGTTCTGCAGGCCCTCATTCCAGATAAGAGTTTCAACATGAAGATGGATGAAAGTGGAGAACACAGGAAGTTGCAACTACAAGAGTTGGAGGAAATTCGGAATGATGCATATGAGAGTGCACGGATTTACAAGGAAAAGGCGAAGGCTTTTCATGACAAGATGATCTCTAGGAAAGAGTTTAAAGTTGGTCAACAGGTCCTTCTATATCAATCACGGCTTCGTTTGTTTCCAGGTAAGTTGCGTTCTCGTTGGATTGGACCTTTTGTTGTTACTAATGTTTTTCCACATGGTGCAGTTGAAATTCAAAGTTTAGCCACTTCCAAAGTGTTCAAGGTGAATGGCCATAGACTTAAGCCTTTCTATGAAGGTTTCCAAATAGAGAAGGTGGAAAAATTAGACCTTGCAGATCCGATCTATCCTGATTGAGAAGGAAGCATTGAGTCGAGCCAACGACAATAAACAAAAGCGCTGCTTGGGAGGCAACCCAAAGGGGAGTTCGTTCCTTTTCTTTTTATTTTCGCATTTATATTTTGTTTAGTTTATGCCTTTTCTTTACATTTTACCTTACATTGAGGACAATGCAAGTTTTAAGTGTGGGGGAAGGGATTTAGGTTGTGTTTTAATTTTAAGTGTAAAAAAAAAAAAAAACTCTCAAAAAGAAAAGAAAATTGGTTTTTTTTTGTGGTTTTCAACGATTTTTGGTTATATATGTCATGAGAAAGATTCAATTGAGCTTGAGAAATTCATAACATGATTGAATAAGTAATCTTTCAACTTGTGATTATTTAGTACAGTTCCTTGAGGATGTTATTGACTAAATTTGGTGGACAAAAGCCGGTGAGATTTTGAGCCTTTCGACTGACACATCCATATCAGTCTCACTATTTTCTTTCATGAGAGATATTCTTCCATAGATTTGTTTCTTTAGAACTTGCCTTGATTCTCTTCGAGGTCACATAGACACAAGCATGCATGAACATGATTGAGGCCACCATTTTTATAAGCTACATAAGCCAAATAGCCTACCTTGCAATTAAATTTTCCTTTGTTGAACCCCTTTGAGCTTTATATCTTTCATTTATTGTAAACCCACATTACAAGCTCTAAACCTGAAAAAAAAAAAATAATAATACCTTTACCTAAGCCGTAGAGCTAGTGGAGCATTGTTCATCATTATGATAGGTGTGCAATAAATAAGTAAGGGGGTGTCGGAATTTGTGATATGGCTATGACTGGTGAAATGGGACATGTGTTCATTCTCAATTTATAAGTTCCATTCTTGATATTTTCATTGTTCAAAAAAAAAAAAAAAAAAAATGAAAAAAAAAAAAAAAAAAAAGAAGAAAAAAAAAAAAAAAAAGTTTATGAAGTGATGGAAGAAATTGCTACAAACTATCCATGTTCATGAATCCTCCTAAAATTCCAAGAAAGGGTATGTTCATATGTGATACATACAAAGGTGGAAGTTGTTGCGAAGAATCATTCCTTGCTGCAAATGAAAAGTGTTTTCTTTGAACGATCTCTTTTTCAATACAAGAGTTTTACATGGTTTGAATGCTTTGAAGCCAGATTGAAAAAGCTGCTGAATGCAGTGATTGGTTTTATGTCTTATATATTCAAGCTTGAAGTTGGTTCATTTTTGCTTCACTAGTTTTGATGGCTTTTGAGCTACATTCCCAAATATTTCTCACCTTGATCCTAAACCCCGTTACAACCCTTGAAAAGTCCTTATGATTCGTGTTATGCATGTGATCCCAGTGGTGGAGAATGAGAAGATATGCAAGCCTATGGTAGATCATTTCTATTGGAATGAATTTGAGCGAAACACCTAACCTTCAAACAGATGAGAGTCGAGTGTTTATATCCGTAAGGGTCTATGTATTTAGTCTACTCAATATTCGAGTGAAAATGCTTACTAAGTAATTGCACTTTGTTTAAAAATGTTTGCTCATGAAATGTTATGAGTTTTGAAGAGTTTGGTTGTTCTTTATTAATGGCATTCAACCTTGGTATTCTTGAAGAAAAAAAAAGTTATTTGGAGTTTTGCCCGAGGACGAGCAAAAGTTAAGTGTGGGGGAATTTGATAAGAATGAAAAATGTTATATTTTTCTCCATTAATATTTAGTTCTTTGTACTCATTTGATGCCTAAATGTACTCATTATTCTTGTATTTTTATTTAGGATGCAATTGGAGGGCTAAATGCAAAACGAAGCTAATTGGGTGATTTTAGACATTTTCACATCGCTTCGCAAGTTGGGCATAACTCTCTCATCTGAGCTCCGGTGGAGACAATTCAAGAGACCGTGGAACAACAAAAGAAGGTGATCATATTTGATGCTGAATGAACGGAGTTGATTCGGAACCGGATTTTATTTAGATGAAAAATCAAGCAGAAGGGCATTATGGTAAATTTGAAGAAATCAGAAGTTCGTCGAAACATATCCAATATTGGGCTCATATTGTGCAGAATGAAAAATAGTGCAACTTTAATTCTTGAGTCGAGTTCAAAAGAAGCCCGAGTGAGAAGATATAGTCAAAAAAGGAGATTTTGACTAAGTTAGCATTTAAGTAAATATTTTATTCCATCTCCAAACCCATGTCACTTCCTAAACTCCCTCAAAACGCACGGCTGTTTCTTTCTATTCCCTGTTTCATCTCACGTCACTCTCCTTCTCTTTTGAGAGTTTCTCTCCTAATCAATCTCAAATTCTCAAAACCATCTTCAAAGCTTACAACCCATCAGATGGCCCCACCTTACCTTATTTCTCTCTTCTCTCTACCATGCATTTCCATCTATAAATAACCACTACACGTACAAAACAGAGAGAGCGGGACAGCAACGATCTCTCTCTCTCTCTCTCTTCTTTCTCCATTCTTTTTCCATTTAGATTATTTTATTTTGCAAGTTAGCATGGCCCTGCGTGGCTAATTTTTTAATTGGTTGAAGGAGACTGAAGCCTCGGAATAAATACTGTGAGATCTAACTTATTTTTATTGTTCAATTTATGCTTTGAATATGAGTGTTCTTCTATGCTTAATTTCTTATGATGATTGTTTCGTTTAATGGCTAGGATGCATGCTAGTTTATTTTTCGTTGCAATCTAATGCTAAATTAGAGATCAAATCCGTAATTGTTTGATCCCTCTAATTTGTGAAGCAACTGATATTTAATAATTTACTGCGTTAGTAATTATTAGATATTAGGAAGAACACTTGACTAAATTAAATGCAACCGCTTGTGCTTGTGTTATTTGGGTTCATCGATCTCTCTGATTTTAATGCTTTTGCTAAATTAAATCTATAGCGCTTGTCTTAGGTTGTTTAGTAAATAGGGTTAATTAGAGCGCGTGTTTTCTAATTAACTAATTAAGGAGGTAGGAATTTAATTCCAACGATGAATATTCAAAGTGTTAATTGATTTATTTTTGCATCAATGATCAGTTCTGAATTTCCGATGGTGGATGTTAACTTTGACCAATGCTTGCCCATTTGATTGATTTCGTTACTTTACTGCTTTTTATTTGCTTTTGTTTATTTTTGCTTTCAGTATAATCAAAACCCCCATCTTGATCACATAGCATAAAATTTGACTAAACACTCTCCGTGGGAACGATCCTTACTCACGATACTACATATATTTTTTGGAGTAAAGGTTTTATTATATTTGGGTGCCGGCGACAGCACGACCACTTACCTTGATGGAAGTGGTCTTTACAGATGGAGATCCTCATCTAACAATATGGAAGAATGGAGCATTAATCATGTGTAAAATCACTTAATAACAGTTGTTATAGAAGGATCTAGATTGAAATGGATGATTTTACATATTTTTTTAATATTATATTCTGCATTTGAATGTATAAAATCAACGAGACCTGTGGAGAGAAACATCTCAATCAAAAGTGCCCAACATGTAAACCTTTCTAGTTAAGTGGACCAATGAGCATATGATCTAAAGAGATCCAATAACAAAGTAGTCATTGATATAATGAGGTTAAGAGTATGGAGTGAAATTAAGTAGATTTTCCTAACCATAATTATCAAGATTATCAAGACTATGAGAGATAAGGTAGGGGTGCACGGATGCATGGTTCTCACAAAAATATAACTCGGATAACATATGATCATTCAAAATGCTAATCTAGTGCGATGGTGTTGTGCAGGGCAAACCTGATAGGGGGATTGGGATAGAAAGGACCCACATGCATAGACATGACTGAAGTTTACCCCATCCATGGGTCAAGCATGGTCTTAGAAGTTACCTTAGATGCCCTTCAAAGTTTTTTTTTTTTTTTTTTTTTTTTTTTTTTTTTGCTAAGTGGCAAATTGAATTGAGAAGGAGGAAAAAGGCCATAAGAGGAAAAGTTGAGACATGCCCTGACAAGGGAAAGCCCAGACAAAGAAGAAAACAAAGAGAAGCCTAATAAAAAAACCAAAATTACATCATCTGCCCCATAGAAAGGAGAATTGGATGAGAATAAGATCTAGAACCTAGAAAGGAGCTTGACTGACCACTCAACCGATCCATACAGAAGAACTTAGCTCTGGCCAGAGAAGGCTTCAAGTTGCAGTGCTTTGAATCATTCCGGAGAGACCAGAGAATTGAGATAACTTGGAAGAAGATTACTGCAGCAGCCTTCCTTCTAAGAGCATCTTCGCCTTGGGCAAGGGAGGACCAAATAATTGGCACAGACAGAGGGAGGGAAGGGAAATTAACTCCAAGACTCAAGATTCATGTCCACAACTGACGAGCCAGCGGGCAGAAGAAGAAAAGGTGGAGGTCATCTTCTTCTTGGTTGAGACAGAGGCAGCACCTGGAAGCCATTGCCCAACTTCTCTGCTTAGCCCTACGATCAGTAGGAGTTTTCCGAAGGAGGAGGCGCCAGCTGAAGCAGGCCAGCCTATGATTCATCAACTTGTTCCAGACCAGACTAAGGCACCTCAGCTTGACTGAGTCTACGTAAGTTCCAGGCTTTTTTTAGAGAGAGGCTCCCTGAAGGACTGCCTTTCCATAGGAGAGAATCTGAGACCGCTAAGCCCCCTAAAGGGATATGACTTGTTGATTGAAAAAGAAAGTTATAGATCTCAGATGAAAGATGAGTAGGAACTCTCCAAGAGTTGTTATACATGATGTCTGCCAGCAGATTCGAATCTGAGAAATGAAGATGGGGAAGTCCAGAAGCTATGGATTCCATACCCAACCAGTCATCAAACCAAGAATTGATAGAGAGGCCATTACCAATTACCCACGAGCTGCCACTCTGAAGATGGATAGCTAGAGGCCCGATCCTCTTCCAGATGGAGGATCCTCCTCTAGAGGTACAAGAGGACTAGATTGAGGAGCTTCTCATATATTTAGATCTAAACCAAGTGGCCCATAGGGAGACAAAAGAAACAGTAGATCAGCTAAGCTTCAACATACAGGCCTCATTAAAATACTTGACTCTGCGCAGACCAAGGCTCCTTTAGATTTCGGCAAGCAGACCAGGCCCCAGTTCACTTAGCTACTAGACTTCTCTAGACTAGTTGACCAAAGAAAGTTCCGCATCAGACTCTCCACCTGAAGACAGGATTTGCTAGGAATAGGGACAACAAGGGAGATGTGAAGGGGGATTGCTAAGAGCACATGCTTGACCAGAATTAATCTGCCTGCAAAAGAAAGGCATTTGGATTTCCAGCCAGCCAACCTCGATCTGATGGAGTCCAAGATCTGATTGAAGTGAGAGTGCCTGGAAGTACACGGGAACATGGGAACTCCCAGATCGGTAGAGGGAAGAGTAGCCTAAGGGATGAGAAGAAACTCTGAAGCCATGTGGGCTCTCCTGGAAGGGCACTTTCCCACGAACAACTGACTCTTCTGGAGGTTGAAATGCTGACCTAAAGAAGGTTTGTAAGAGGCAAAGAGCTCATTAACACTTCTCAGACCATGCTTATAGGCTTTGATGAAGAGCAGAATATCATCAGCATAGAGAAGATGGCACGGGGTGGAGGGAATCGATGAAATTGGCTCAATATAGCTCCAGCCTTTTGAAGAGCTTCAAGTTGTAAACTAAGGAGCTCCTTAGCTAAGATAAACGAGTAGGGAGACAACGGATCTCCCTGGCGCAGGCCACAAGAAGAACAAAAGAAGCCACAAGGATTGCCATTGATCCGGACAAATCCTTTGGTGGAGCTGATCAGGTCTTTCACCATGTTAAACCAAGCCGGAGAGAAATTGAAGAACTTTAGAGCCCTGAACAGGAAGCTCCACTGCAGCTTATCAAAGGCCTTGGATATATCCATCTTCAGGCAAATTGAACCTCCTCTGGATTTAGAATTGAGCTTTTGGATTAGCTCATGGGCGAGGGCCACATGATAATGAATGGACCTCCCTTTCACAAAGGCAGCTTGATGATTGGAGATGAGAAGGGGAAGGATATAGGAGAGTCTGGAAGCCAGCATCTTTGAGATAATTTTGTAGACAAAGTTTAGAAGACTTATAGGTCAAAAGTCTGAGAAGGTTTCCAGGGAGGAATTCTTGGGAATAAGGGATAGGAAAAAAGCATTAGTCTCTCCCAAGATGCGACCTGAGGTGAATAAATGAGTGACTGCCCCTACCACCTGTTTACCAACAATCTACCAGCAACTGGTGAAGAAAACCCCTGAAAAACCATCCGGGCCAGGGGAGTTACTCCTTTTGAGCTTGAAAACTGCCTCTCTAATTTCTAATGGAGAGGGAATAACATTAAGAAAATTGTTTTGCTCTTCTGAAACTGTGGGGCCTTCCATCTCAAAGAGAGCTTCATCCGGAGTCACAGAAGTAGCCTGGAAGAGATTGGAGAAGAAAGTGGAGGCTTGAGCTCTGATTTTCCCTTCTTCCTCTAGTAAGATACCTTCCACAGAGATCCTGTCAATGCTTTTGCGGATGCCCTTGGATTTCGCGAAAAGATGGAAGAACTTGGTGTTCCTGTCCCCATCTTGAAGCCAATTTATTTTGGCCCTCTGCCTCCAGTGGACTGCTTCTGCATTAAGCCAGTTATGGAGAGCTGATTTTGCCAGGTTCAAGTCATGGAGTAGAGTGTCGCTGGGTTGAGCTTCGAAGGTTGTTTGCTTTGCTAGGACCAAAAGCTCGACTTCCACAATTTTGGACTTCTTATGACCAAAGACCTCTTTATGCCAGGCCTTTTCAAAGTGACAAATGGAAATAACAAGGTTGAATACTCCTTTTTTTTCTTCCACTGAACCGATTTGAACTGGAGTTTTTTCCACTTCCACAAACTCAAGTAACTACCTTTGTTTAAGAACCTGATACAATGTATCCATCGTAGCCAAAGACTTTGGGCACACTTGGCAACACGTGTGGAATTTATAGATTTGAGGATGATATAGTTGAGGATTTCTTATCAACATTAGAGTGTATAATAACTTCGAAGAATTAGTATCGGTGCATAAATTATGAGCAAGCTTGTATGGGCCCAATGGGCGGGCTAACATAAGGGCATACACCCCTTGGTGGCCTCAAATTAATAAAGTTCATATTGGTCAACATCTTGCATCCTCCGTGGTCCGTGCCACCTTGAGGGCCAGGGATTTGTTGCAAAATCATGTAGCTCGATTGCCATAGGGCCCACCCCAAATCAAGCCCGGTGGTTTGCCGCGGATGCGCTCCTAACAAGCCTTGATATGGTTGAGTCAAATATGAATCAAACTCTTGGTAGTAGAGTTTGGATTAGGTTCAGTCGACTCCCAGTTTGGCAGAATTCCCACTCAAATAAGGAGATATGGGATTACAGGAGGGGTAGAGTTCATAGTAGTCGTGATTCATCATCCAGTAGATCTGAGAGCATTCACAGTAAGTTCGTAGAATCTATCTCACAAAGAAACGCATAAGGTTCTCGGCAAGTTCGGTTCTAACACCCATCTTGGACCTACAATTTTTTTAAGATTAATCCTCAGTTGGCACCATAAAATTAAAGCGCCTTGCCATTGATCCATTAGTTGTTTGGAAGAGCCTACAACTACTAGGAAGCAAACAAAATAAAGGAAGGGTGCAAATTGAATGATGCTAAATTTTGATCGTGGATACATACATACACGCTCTTGATTGCCCGTACACTAGGCACAAGGTGCATAACTAGTTGTGGACCCCATAGGGCCCACTCTAGGTCCATCGGAATGGACCAGACCTTAGGGGCATCCCTAAATTAGGTTGGATCCATGTGCTTTGCACCCAGCCGAATGGACTAGGGCGATAGATCCATCGCGCTTTTTTTATTGTTGCAATAAATTGTTGAAACGTACGGTACCCAGCCGAAGGTGATAGGATGATCAAGTGGGCCCCAACTTGCTAGAGACACCGTGCCCAATCAAATCTTTCAATCCCACAAGGTCTCATTCCCAAGTGGGCCCCACAGTGAGGTGCGCATCAAGCTCGGATGCATACATTGTGTAAGCGATCCAAACTCATGTATACATACATGCACACAAAGCAGAACCATGTATAACCTTAGGGTTAGATGCACCAAATTGTGGAGTTCACCTGGATGCATGACTATGATTAGGGGATAGTCCTCCACGTCTGATAGATGGCAAAAATGAATGTCATGCTGGAGTAAGCGCCAACTCAGCAAGTAGAAAGAGAGTGAGTGTGAAGGGATCGGATGAATCTCATGTGGAGCAGGCGGCCTAAAATATGGAGGTGTGAATACATCTCACGGCCCTGATCATATTCTAACCCATGATCGCAGTCCAACCCACCTTATACTTGGTGGATGGTTTGATTGGAACAATCCATTAACATTCGACGAGATGTGATGAGCTTAACAATCATTCATGTTGTGCGTGAATGCTAAGCAAAAACCTGAGATTGGTAATCAAGCTACATACAATGTACCAAACACACTACAAAGAGAATCGCAATCACATAGGAGATTTACGTGACTTAGTGGTATGCTTAAGTCCACAGAGAAATGAAAACATCTTTGCTCAAAATATTGGCGCCTACGTGTTATATAAGTTGAATTATATATAATTTACCTTTATTAATTAGCACTTAAGAAAGTCCAATACAATTACCAAAATACTCTCAATGATTGTATGTAATTAGGAGATCACCCCCACACCTACATCCAAAAATATAGAGAAACCTCCTTGAAACTCTGACTATCTATGGGTTTACCCTCTGTTTGGGAAGGGGGGAAAATGGAGGAAAAATTATTTTGGAGGGTGTTTGGGAAAGGGGGAGGGAAAATAGGGGGGAATGGAGGGAAAAAGTGTGTCATTCCCCCTCAAAAATTTTCCCCCCAAAACAGGGAGGAAAATGAGGGCAAAAGAGGGGAATGGCAGGGAAATTACTAAACTGTCATTTTACTCCAATTGAAGTTTTTTAAAAAGCAATGATAAAATGGTCTTTAACTCTCTACCTCACAAACAAACAAAATTATACTTTTTTCACTTTTCTTCTCCCTACTTTTTGACTTCCCAAACAAAAGGAGGGAAAATTTAGGAAAAATTAATTTTCCCTCCCCTCCCCTTCATTTTCCTTCCCCCTCAAATTTTCCCTCCCCTCGCCTCCCCTCCCCTGCCCTCCCAAACACAGGGTTAGAGTTTTACAAATTACCTTATATACAATCAATGGTTTTTAGGTCTTAAGAAAACACAGTACAATTATTAAGATACTCTCAACCAGGCCCAGTCCTTAGCTAACCATTGGACCAAATCCGGCTAATCCAACAAACAAAACATAAAAACAACATATCAAATCAAGAGACTGCAAAAATGAATTGTTGGACTAAATTGTTTTAGCTGTTAATATAACTCCATGACCCCTAATGAGATGGTGATTATGATCATTCATCAGATAAAAGTAACACATAAATTATGGTCAAAGTCCGACCACTTGGACTCAAGGACTTTGACCATTGAGTCATTGACTCACTGCTTGTATGTAAAAAAAGAAACCGTGGATTTACATTACAGGCAACTCCTCACTGTAAACCTTTTCTTCACTGTCTTTTTTGGAAACCTCTCCCTGTCGTCATTACAGGTCCGAAAAGGCAGGCTGCAATGGCATCACACATACATATTTCTAAGAAAGTGTTTTTTTTTTTCTAAGAAAGTGTTTTTTTTCCCCCTTCTCTCTCTCTCTCTCTCTCTCTCTCTCTCTCTCTCTCTCTCTCTCTCTATGTGACTCACTAAATTTTCTCGACAGACTGTGACACGGCTTAATCAGAGAGCATACTAGAAATAAACAGATAAGCCCTCGAGAAACCAAGTTCTCTTTCAACCTCTCATGAGGCTATAAAAGGGTTCTTTCTGTATTGGCCTGTGCGATCTCTTTTCAAGCAATGTGTTTCTTTCTTTCTGTGCATTCACTTTTTTCTATCCTTCACTTTCAGTTCTGAGATCTCTCTCTCGTCTATGGGAAGTGAGAAGGGTGACCCATTTTCCTCTTCAAACTTGAGCTCGTTTCCCATTGGTCTCCATATCTTAGTTGTGGATGACGATCCCACATGTCTGATGGTCGTAGAAAAGATGCTTAGAAAATGCAAATATGAAGGTATAGCTAGGAGTTCAGATGGCATCTTTCCTTTGTTTTCTTTTGAGAGGCTTTGCATGCATGGCTTGTTTCTTCAACTCCTTTAACAGAGAAGCCATGTTTTGATTTTTGTATTTTAGGGTTTTCCTTTCTTTTCTTTGTTTTTGTTCCTCTTCTGTGTTAGATGTCAATGGTTTTTGGGGTTTTTTTCCCTTCTACTACTTTATTTTGTTGCGTTTTTTTTCTCTTTCTAAAAAATTGGTTTTTGAAACTGGGGTGTGCAGAACTTTAGCATCAATGGATTGGGATCTGTGGATTTGTTTTCTTCTCTTTTTGGGTTACTTTCTTTGTTTTAAAGTCATTTACTGTAATGGATTATTCTGATGTTCGGTCCCATCAGTCCTTCCCAAGAGAGATGTAATTCTGGAATAATATTGATTTTCACAATGATTGATCAAGAGTTAGTCTTTCTTATATCCGAAGGATTTATTTACAGATCTCAATCATATTTGGTGTCTTTCATTCAAAGTCCTACTTAAAGTTTTAGTATTTTAGCATCTGACCGATTTGTTTGTTGGTCTATGAGAAGATCTATTGAATTAGGGTTTTATTAGCGTGAGAAGACAAAGTGGAGAGAATAAAGATAGATCACTTGTTTGTTCACTTTTTTTTTCTCCAAAGTATTAAAAACAATACTCATTGTTTTTGGGTCTGATCTACAATTGAGAAGTCCAGTCAAAACAGCGTCTGTAGTTTTTATGGGAACTTTTTTTTTTTAAAGAAAAAAAAAATCCTTCACAAAGTTTCACTTCTTCATATATCAGGTAGAGATTTTATTGATATTAGCTCAATTATAAGTGAGAGGAAGGATAAAGATAACCAAGCAGGACCATGTCAATGAAAACAAGATCGGCTAATGTCATTGGTGATCATCTGTGTGTTGTGTTTGTGTGAAATTCGCATTGTGTTCATCTGTTGTTGTTATTTGCTTTTATTCCTTTGGGGTGATTCATGGATTTTGCGGTTACCATAAAGACAATGGGGTTTTTTTTTTTTTTTTTTTAATTAGGGATACCTAGCATTATTTTTTTGCATTGCTTTCACGGTATTTGAGACAGTTTTTTAAGTGTTAGGATCTGATTTGATTTTTTTTCTTTCTTAGAGATTGTCTAATCAATTTACCGTCACAGTTACAATATGTCAACATGCAACACAAGCTTTGTCATTGCTTCGAGATAAAAGGGGTGGGTATGATGTTGTTCTAACCGACGTCCACATGCCTGATGTTGATGGTTTCAAACTTCTTGAAATTATTGGCCTTGAAATGGATCTACCTGTAGTGAGTGAGTCTCTTGAATCCTGGTGCTCCTTACTTGTTTTATGCTTAACTTCAATTCTTAGGGTTTCTTTATCTTTCATAATTTCCTTTCCAACATTGCTCTTTCTTTGCAGTGATGTCAGCTGACTGTGATGTGAATGTTGCAAAAAGGGGATTAGAACATGGAGCTTGCTACTACCTCATGAAACCTATCTCAATGGATGAGATAAGGAACATTTGGCAGCACTTTGTTCGAAAGAAGAAAACCAATGAGAAGGGAATTGGACAAATAGGCTCTGATGGGAAGGAGATCGAACAAACGACAAGTACTGAAGGAGACAATACAAGTAAGAATACATCAGAGGATGCCGAGTGTGCATCCACAGTTAATGAAGGAAGTTCAAAGAAACAGTGCAAGAGAAAGAAGCAAGCCAAGGAGGATGAAGATGGTAGCGATTGCGATGAAGAGCAAACAGCACAAAAGAAGCCCCGTGTCGTTTGGCATGCAGGACTTCATACCAAGTTTCTCAATGCTGTTCGTCAAGTAGGCATCGATAGTAAGTTAAACAGACTTCAAGTTTGGGATATTTTGTGGTTTTCAAAATTTGTGTTTTGTTGCAAATTATTGTAAATTGACTTTTATGATCTCTTTATCCTTGTCTCATGTCACTTAGGAGCTGTACCAAAGAAAATACTTGACATCATGGATGTCCCAGGGCTAACTAGAGAAAATGTTGCCAGTCATCTGCAGGTCTGATCCTATTCTGCTCCGAGCATTGCATGAATTATTCGCTTTTACATATTCCATTGAGGATTGAGCTTGATATGAACTTTAATTTGCTTTGATGTTTTGTAGTAATACAAGCAAAACTCAATACTCTCTCTGAAATATATATGGAAGATATTTTCTTTCTTCAACTCTTTAGTCTCCTTAGTAATTCTGGGTTTTTTCTAAAGATGGCTACAAAAGATTTTCTGCTGCATGTTTTCTTTTCTCAACTACTCAGTATGGTTTATCAATTCCTTTTATTGATTCTTCTCTCCTTCAAGGTTTGCAATTTTGGATGACTTTGAGTTTTATATTAGCATCCACTTTGACCAAAATTCACAATAGAAGTAAAAATAGGTTCATGATAGGGTTCTTTCTCTTTCCTACGAGGCCATACTATATTTACTCACAACAAAAAGAACATTTTAAGAATTTCTTCACTTCTGTTTGAAAGTTTCTTCCTTCTCCTTTCAGGAAAAATTCATGTAACTATCATAAAAATCAAAAGCATAAGAAGGATAACATAGAAGAAGTTAGTTTTAGAAATGTAATAGCAAAGTCATTACATGGAGATAACTGTGGGTGGTCACTGGTCAGTACATATAGGATAGTTGAAAAGATGTCACAAGATAGGAAAAAGAAGAAACATTGGAATAGTTGCCCAATGCTCAAGCATATATGTATTCAACCTTTTGGCATTTTCCTTTTTTATGATTTAACTTTAACTGTATTTTTGTATCCCTAATCTGAATTATATGCATACCTATATTGTACTTTTTTATGCCAAATTGCTAACAATGAAGATAACAATGTCTAATAACTGAAGATCCCTAGTAAATTGAGCAAAGCCTAATAGTATTCCTAGTTAATTAATCTTTCACGTCCATGGACAATAATTTACCACTCACAATACTAGATTTTACTTCTTTAGAATACCATTCGCAATCCTAGATTTTCATTGTCATTTCTAGATGTCCATTTATATTTCAAATTATGTACTCTTCTGAAAATGAATTTTTGTACTTAATTATAACACTATGAAACACACTAACACTTTTCTCAAAGAAGTGTGCACAAAACTTGCTGATTTCTACATGTTAAGTAATTGTCATTATTTCTTTCTCCTTTGTAACCGGCCAATTCCTGGCCTGAGATAGAGCTCTGCTCTTTCTTTTTCTTGTTGCCTTTTTCTTCCTTGTTTTGGTTTCTTTTTTGGCTGTATTCTTTTTCTCTTTCTTAATTCAATTTGCAATCTAGGAAAAAAAAAAGTAATTGTCATTGGGATGGATCTTGGAGAGTCTGTTTGAATTTTTTTTTCTTTTTATTATTTTATTTTTTTTTTTGCTAATGGTAAATTGAAATAGAAAAGGGAGGGGAAAAAAACAAAGGCAGAACGCTCAAAAAAAAAATACAAAAGCAGAGTCTGTTTGAATATCAAATTATGTAGTTTTTATTAATTTATGAAGTTTTTTTTCCTTTGTGCACATTAAAAGGCCCAATGGATAATTTTGCAAAGTTAGAAGAGTTGAAAAATGGAAGTAGTTGATTCTAGAGAGAATTTTCACTAGAAAGTAGGTTTTTTCATCATTATCATTATCAAAACCTTGTCTCAACAATGTTAGACTCGGCTACATGAGTTTTGTTTCTCCCTTTTTATCTATCATGAGCCAAATCCTTTTACAAGTTGCACTCCTTCAGATTGCAAGGTTTATAGGTTGACTCACGATATTATTACCACATATTTATTTATAGCCTTATATGGAAGACTCTTAGGCTAGGGGCATTTCTTTGTTGTCCAAGATCTTGACCAAGAAATAAGAAAGACACTTTCACTTTCTTAAGATATTCCCACCTACTGCGTCTCAAAGAATAATATGTGGGCGAATTACAAAATACCTCAACATCTAGAGTTAATATATTTATATGTGTTGCTTAGGTTGATGATCTTTGCCTTGTATTAGTTAATTTGCGTTGGTCAGTTGGGCAATGATATCTACTAGTTGCCCTAATACTGGAAGAAGCTCATTTGTGAACCCACGAGTCTTCATTTACTAAAGAATATCTCATTGAGGGGCTGTTTGCCTACTATTTATTGAATTCCTAAGAATTCAGAGTAAAGGGAGTTTTACCGAAAATGTATAAGACGTGGTGAGTACTTAAGGAGTATAAAGTGTGGATCTGACTGGGACCAATCACTTTCTCTTTGGGGGCCTTAGTTGCCCGTAGCTTTCTTCTTTGCTTAATTCAAATTTACTAATTAGCCAAAAGAATAAGGGCAATCACTTCCCTATGGCGTATAATTTGTTAGGGTAATGGAAGATTAATCATTTCCTCCCGAAAGAGAGATTATCTGATTGCAGTCTGCAGATCTTCACCTTTAATTTTTCACTTCTTTTAGTACCTTGAAAAGAATTGCTTGGAGAATCCTAAGAATTGACACCATTAAACAAAGAAAGCACTGGTTGAAGGATAGAATTAAAAACGTGGTCTTGGGATGGATCAATTGGCAAAAAATATCTGCAACTTAACTCAAGAGTTTTCAGTTTTTTATCACCTTTACCTAAGATTTCTCAAATTTTTTCCCTCACTCACCTCACCCATGCTGAATTCCTTGTAAGGTAATGTGGTCAGAGAAATCTTTGTTTTTGAGTCACCTTCTTTCTCAAATGGATATGCTTTCTTCATTCACTGGTAATAGTTAGAAATGGTATTCTTAAAGAAGTTAGGATTCTTATCCTAACTGTATCCTTGCTATCTTCCAGCCCTGACCGTGTAAAAGTGCGACCTTTGGCAAATGATCTTACCAGCCACACTTGATACACAATGCCTGAAAAGCCTTTCCAGTGTAATATCCAACCATTCATTTAATATCTTGGAAATTAGACTGTTTAAGAAATACATAGAAAGACCAAAATCGGATGGTTAGAATCCTGACATTTTTAGGCCTTCAACCGCCTGATCACCAAACAGGGGCCCAAATTTTCAAACTCAAGCCCTTATTTCTTACTGCTGTAGGCTTATGTATAGGTTTTTGTTACCAGAACTCCTTCCACTTATCTTCCAAACTCTAAAAATTATCAAAACAAGGTTGTGACTTTTTGTACTAATTTCAAGGGTTTCATTCATGGCATATACATTTGTTTTGTCGCTAAATCAGAATAACTGTATTTGTGCATGCAGAAATATCGCCTGTACTTACGAAAGATGGATGATGAGCAACAGTCGCAACGCAGCCTGTCAATCAATTTCCCTGGGAACTCAAAATTGAGCTCGGTTCCTCGTCGCATGATGATTGATCATCAAGGCCAAATGGGCTATCCAAAATTCACAGAAATACCTTACAACTCCATGGGAATACAACCAGCTGGAACGATGCGCAATATGCAGAATCTCAATGCTTCCATGCCATTGACATCCATCACTATGGTGCCGCTTCACAATCAAACCTCACAAATCAACAACCCCTTGGCTACATTAGCATTTGGGCAAACAACATTGAACGGGCCCTCGAACATGCGACCATTACTGCTGCCTGGGAGCAGTAGCTTAGACCCAAAGGAACATCTGCCCCAACAAAATGACATGAAATTAGGATGTGGAATGATGCCACAACATACGAAACTGGGTCAGTCATCACTGGTGGACACAATGCCCATGGCCCATCGGAGAATTCAAGCGAGGCCGGGAACTTTTGGGGGCAGTCCAGTTGATGATTTTGGCATGATGAATGCTCCAAACAACAATAGCTTTCCAAACATGGGCAATGTAGGATCAGTCAACAGGTTCAACCAACCTCCCCCTCTCAATCATACAAGTAATTACAGTGGACTTCAACTGAGTAGCTCTGGAGGCCTATATGGAATGACTCAAACTGGACCATTAGGTCAAGCACCAAGCAATATCATCCCAGGCCACAATAGGTTGAGTGAGATAAAGAAAGGGAAAATGCCTATTGAAATGGATGTGAAAGATACTCCTCTCCCGTCCGAATTGAACCTCCCAGATTATAGTTTGGACCCTTTCAACGACTTCACTAACCCTTTTTCAAATGTGATTCAAGAACCCGATGATCTACTGTCGGATATTTTGAAGAGCTCGAGGATTGGAAACAGCTCGGTTCTCCAACATTTCGATGACATTGATCTAGAGATTTTCAAGCAGGTTTGTGGTTTACTGCAGCATTCAACGTAAGATATATAACTGATGAAATTTTCTACAGATGCAAACATTTCCATGCGTTTTTTTTATGCCCGGAGATTCTAAGTGCATACATACACACACACACAATTGCCCACAATTATAATTGCAAAAAATCCATGTAGTGAATGTGCATAGTCATACGTGCTTGATCCTCAGGTCTTGTATTTTACATCTGCTGCCATGATTTTTTACTTCTAAGTGCTGCTAAAGAATTATATTATGCTTTTCATAGTACTTTCCACATTGTAGGCAGAGTGTTTTTTTTTTTTTGGAAGATAAGAAAGAAGTTATCACATAATTCATATAATTCTTATCATGATCAGATGCGATGGTCTAAATACTTTAATGAATATGTAATACCTATACATGTTTTTTTTATTATTATTATTCTGGTGCATGTCACAGAAAGACGGGACTGATCCTATGGAGTCCGATTTCCAGATAAGCGGACTTTGAGTGGATGGCAGCAGTGGTGGTGATGCTAGGAGAGCTCCAACATCCTTTTAAATCGTCAGATTTACAAGTACCTTATCAGCTTTTTTTCATAGAAAAACTTGAATAATATATCTTTCTTAGCTTTGTTGTAATCTGGGATATACATGTATCATAGGACCATGTTTTAGAAGGATGGTAACTACATCCCAAGAAACATCACATGTATTTAGAACATTTTTTTAGTGTAATAAAAGTGAAGGTGAGAGTGGTTTCTACAACTTCACAATGTCAATTTCTGTAGAAATTGGATAAGATAGCCTTATTGGAACTCACATATAAGATAGCCTTATTGGAACTCACATACTTTGGGAGACCCAAAAGATTGAAGATTATCTGAGAGTGCTGTGAGGCTAAGAATATTTGGCAAGAGGTTTTTCTTGATGTCCACATGTCATGCATTTAGGGTTTTCTAAATGGCATGCCTAATGTCAACTGAGGTTGTGTATGTATCTAGTATACTTCATAATAGTTGGCTATTCATGAGTTGATCGACTCCAACATAGTTGGGACAAGGTTTTGATGATGATGATATTTGAATTGCAATGAAAGACCGAGTCAATAAAACAACAAGGCTCTTTGTGGTTGCCCTTTTTTTTTTTTTGTTTGCTTGAAGGCAAAAGAGAATTAGATTAAGAAGAAAGTCGGAAGCAACTGACCCCAAAAATACAGGAGAAACAAAACCAAAGGATCAAAATGAACACAGTAGAGAAAATAAAAGCCAACTATGGATTTACAAAGGAGATTGATCTCCCAAAGAAATATGTTTATATTAAAACAAAGTAAATGGTTGTTAGAAGACATCTTAATCTAAGAGGTGGAAAAATGAAGCCCATCTTTGATGGAACTCCTGACTCTGGAGTGAGTTGGGCGAGTTTCATTGAAGATGGAGTCATTTCTAAGAAGCCAGATGGCATGGATAGCGCAGAAGAAGATGCTAGCGCAGTAGATCCCACCAGCTTTGTCACCAGCTTTGTCAAGAAGTAGAGTACTTCATTGAGAAAATCTCATTTTGTATAATTGTCAAATTGTTAACTCCAACATCAAGCATTAATTACTTATTTTTTACTCAACTGTGTTTACCCTATATATATATATATATATATAATTTTGATTTATAAAGAGGTGGCTCGTCAAAGTCAAGACTCAACTAACTGAGTTATCTAACTTTCGTAAAAAATATATGGGTTATGTACTTTTTATATTTTAAGTTGGTTATGAAATAACTTGATGCTGCATATATAAGAATAACATGGCCTTGGGTCTAGGCTTGAGTCTCAAGTCTAGTTCACCTACGTCCGAGCCCTGATCCTTCTAGTATAGCCATCAGTACCAAATTCTTTTACAAGCATGCCTTTTCCTTTTACTTCTCGAAATGTCTATATTAAATTTATTTTCTAAATCATTTTCTCTTAGTTAGATGTTTTTGTAGGATTTTTTTTATGTTAATTAGTATTTTTTACAACAAATCAAATATAAATGCAACTATAATTAATGAGAAACATGTACGCCAGTCCATTTCAGTTTGTTGTCATGCAAATCTTCCTTTTTTCCTTCCTTCCTTTCTTTCTTTCTGATCGAACATGCTCACACACCCACCCATATTCACCCAATTCTCTTACCATAGGCACTATAGCCGAAATTCTTCGATTGGCAAATTCTAGGCTTTCCTCTTATGCGTCTCGCACGATCTTGGTCCCTACCTTTGATTTGGGGGACTCCACTTTTTGAAAATCAAATGTTAGCACTAATTTAATTTACTTTCATTGTTTTTTATTTCTATTTCTTATGAGTTTCATTTAATCATTCGTATATATGTTTACAGAGAAAATGGATAAAATGATGAAGTTATAACCGAGCATGAGACACCCTACTGGCAACTGTCACAAAGTTGCCCAAGGTTGATCCATACGCAGGTTAGTCTCATATGTCTTGACCATTCAACCATCTGGCCAAAAAAGCATGAATTTTTTTATTTTTTTTTATGATAGGTAACAACAAAATTCATTAAAAGAAGAGAAAAATACAAAGTGAGAAAAAAGAGTAATAAGATACAAGAGATCATATGTATCCTAATTTATAACTAAACTACATAATAATATCCTCCCAAAGAGAAGTCCTATCAACCTTCTGTCTGTAGTAAGAACATCCGGCTTATGGTTATCCGAGCTAAGCACATACTGGATGAAAAAAATTATAACTATGTTTTCTTCAATTGTATGTTTTGCAACTAATTTACAATATTCCCTTCACTAAATTATCAAGAGCAAGTATTCAAGATTGAGAGCACAAAATATATATATATATATATATATATTAATTATAGGCAGATCAGATACCAAGATAAAGAATCCGTGCCACAAAAATAAAGAAGTGGGGCCCACTTAGATATGGATGGGAATGGAGACAGGGGGTTTGGACACGTGACGCCCAGGGCAGAGAGAAAGAGAGGGGAACCAGAACTATCCATATGCCAAAAAAGGAAAGTTGGTGCATTTTCCATGAAAGGAAAGTAAGTGGGGCCCACTTATGTTCTTGATAGGGAAAGTGCACAAGGCGAAGACACGTGACCGACCCCTAGGGAGTAGGGAGAGAGCAAGCAGACAAACAGATTCCTCACTTGCCATAAATTTAGTGGCAGGCCAAATTTAATTAATTGAAAGCCCCCACCAGCCATAAATATATAAATATGTAGGACAAGTCAAATTTCAACACTTCCCACAGACATTTTCCTCCCTTTTGGAATTGTCCAGCTACAGAGAATATTATTGTCCAACTTATGGGGCCCACTTATATGCTTGTGATGCTTCTTCAAAATATCCCTTCATTTGATTTAACCATCCTAAATTTTAATGATTAGTGATGGTTTGATGAATGTAAAATTGGGTCTTATGTCACACATTTGATGAGAAGTGTGTGATTGGGCTTCATTGTTCAAAGGTGGGCACAAGTGTCCGTAAAAATGGACTGCAGTGGAGAACATTTCTTTGTCTTGGATGTGGTATTGTCTGATTTTACACCATTAACACTATCTTAACCAATACAGCATATGGTTAATAATGGCACAAATCATATGCTCAATCTTGTAATAGGATCAACTTTTATTATAATAAAATTTGACCACATCTCTTACAAGAAAAAGGATATTGTCAGAAAATGCCCAAAAGATAAATTACTTTGTACATAACTAACAAAAGAACTTCTCCAATTTTTTTCTCATATTCTTGTAATCGCATGTTGTTGTTTTTTTTTCTTTTGACATTTCGGTAATATTATTATGTTACAGAGAAAAAGTTATTTTAGATATGAATTATAAACTAAAATGGAGAAATAAAATTCGTGTAGCCGAACTCAATATAATTGGGATGGGACTTTAATGATGATAATGATATGTATTATGAGCCACCGCATGGCTTCGGGAAATAGTCAAAGGTATTATGATATTTTGAAAAGATCCGTACGTGACCATTGTGAGAGTGGGGTGCAAGTGCAATTGCATAAAAGAATTTTGCAAGTCGGCCTCAAAGAGTCCCTACTTCTTTCGAGAGGATAAGGAGGAAGGCAGGCGGAGGGATTAGCATGAGATTCTTTTATAGCTGTTTCGATGCTTCCAGTTTCAGGCAAGTTGCAGCTGCAACAATCCCTCACGCATCCACTTCTCAGTCTTTTTATATAATATCATTATGTCATGAGAAATTCAAACTGAGGGCAATATTGGTTAGTTTCTCAAAGGGTAAAGTAATTTTCTCGTAGGGTAAAGTAATCCGGCCTGTCGAAAATTTTACCTTACCATATTTGGTTATTCACAAGTACAAATGGAAAGTTTCGGCTGCTAAGAAGTTGTACTTCTGCTCTACCAGCTCTTCAAAAGCTTTACCTCATCATAATGCACAAGCAAGCGATTACTTAACCCCTTTCTACATATCATCTCACTCCACATTAAATTACTTTATGGAAACAAATGTATTTTTACTTTACCATACCCACCGTAGCGCTGCACGAATGTATGTTAAAGACACATTTGTGTGGTTACTTTTTCGCAGAATAATCATAAAAAGTGAAGATGGTTTTTCACAGTGCTAAAAACTCTAAGTTCTGTACAGCTGATTTTTGTAAGGAAAAGCGAAAAATAAACTAACTTTTATGTAGTTTTTGAAGGAAAAAAAATCACTTCCTATAAGGTTAGACTCGGTTTTTTGCGACTAGCAGAAAAGTTTTTCTATGTTACCACATAAATGTGTCCAACTTGATTTCCTTTTTTATTTGTTTTCCCTAGGACCCATTTGATAGCATAGATGAACTTCTAGGAATTCATATCAAAATGAGTTCCAAAGGAGAAATATTATAAATTGGTGAAGGTGGTCAATATAAGTTAGAGGAGGAATTTTCTCCTATAAGACATCTACACATGAATGTCCCTTTACTTCAAAGGGGTCACTATTTTTTCACCAGCCCTACTGTGGATGTTCTCATAGAAGACACTTTCCCTAATACAAGAATGTAGATGGATTTCTATGTTTTCTAGGATTGCATTTACTAGGGTGGTGGATAGTTTTTATTTTCCCACAAAAAGGAGCTCATCTGATGGGTATTTAGGCCTTTTTATTTGCATAATATACATAAGAATTCATGCTCAAATGAGCTCAACCAATTGTTAAGGAGGTGAGGGGTGGAGAATATGAAAACAAGGAGTGAAGGATATAAGATAGCTATATAGAATCCATTTTTTTAGGAATAAAATCTCATGCAAAGAAACAGCCTTACAAATTATCATGACATCAAAGGCTAGCTTAGTTTAGTTTATTATAGTCATCATATATAGTATCAGATGATCATCACTCTAAAAATTTCTTCTTCATTTGAAAACTGTAGTAAACTAAATTACGCAGGGAAACACAAGACACCCCAAGGCCCAATGATCAGGGTGTCTCATTTAACACAGCCATCCAGTGGATCCCTGGGCAGGTCATCACATGAGAGTACTCACCCAATCCATCAAACTAAACTAAGCTGGCCTCTGATAAATTGATCATTCAAGTTATATGAAAGTAGAGAGTATTTCATTTCAATCACACACAAAGGAAGTGAAAGGTAGTTAGGGGTGGGTGGATCATTCAATAGGTGTAGTCTTGTAGGCCCCATTATTCATCAAAATCACACCTGAAATGAGGCATGGGCTTTCTAGAGGAACAGAAACAGACGCAGACATACAAAAATAAAGCTAGAAGATATTATCCAATTCCATCATCTCGCGAGAACATATAGTTGGTTACAGAAATACAAAAAGAGTAAAACGTGTGAGGAGAACATGACTGACCTACCCTAACTCCCATCTCCCCTATAAATAGGGGAGGTAAGGAGCCATGTTATATCATTCACAGTTACAGTGATATTTCCTCTTCTCTTTCTCTTCTCTTCTCATGTTTTGGCCATGTTTCATTGGCTCTCATTATATATATAATATATAGTAGCTATATATATGAATATATTCCTACCTTCGGGGTTTTTTTTATTTTTTATTTTATTTTTATTTTTTTTATAGTTAGCCTTTGTTTTGTAGAGAGGGATTGGGGTGGCTGCTGACAGAAGATAGAGAGCACATATGATGAAGTGCATGGTGTTTGCATCTCACTCCTTTGTGCTCTCTATGCTTCTGTCATCACCTTCAGCGTCCCTTTCCCTTTGCTTCTAATGAAGACTTTAGTCTATTTAGATTGAAATGACTATGACATGGTCCATATATATTTCTTATTTCATGCTCTTCTTTGGTCAAAACAGACCACTAAAAAGGTCAAGGGCTAGGACGATTTGATGGAGTTTTTTTTTTTTTTTTTTGCTTGAACCTTATCTATAAGCCAACCTTTCGATCTATTCCACCCATTTTGGGTTGTGGTTTGTTTTTCCAAGTTAATGTAATTAGTTGTTTGGGTTAGCTAGAATTTGAGATTATTTTGGTCTTTGTATTAGGGCTTCTTTTAGCACTTAAGAAAGAGATATTTATATCGATGTAATCATAACCCTAACCCAAATTAGAACAAGAAAGTGGAATAGACAATTTCTTCTCCCGTGCATGTAGGCATGCTTGCTGAATCACATAAAATCTTGTTGTTCGTTCATATGTGTATGATTGGTTGATTGGTTTGTATATGCATCGTGACTGTGTGTTGATCCCAGATTTTCCATTGCACCATGCATCTAATTGTGTCCCATGAGCTGGACCGAATAATAGCAGTATGTGATCTACTCATAGGAGAAAGTTTCCGCTCTAGGGTTTCTTGTACTGCAGCAAAGTATTGAATAATTTGGTCTGGGTCGAGGTAAATCTATATCTGACCAGACTCACACCTGGTCACTAGGAACCAAACTGCCCTTTGATGTGTGTGTACATGTATCTCTCGTGACAGTTAAGTTTACGATTTGGGGGGGTTGGCAAGATGAGAACCCTCTGGGGCCCACCTGGATCCTATTCGCTGCTCCTAATTGCCACCAGGCCCATTAGGATTATTCCTCCCATTTGGATCAAACTTATGTTTATCTTGGAGCAGTTTATTTTGACGGCCCACCTATCCAAGCATAACCTTTACCACCATCTTCCCTGGTGGGCCCCATTGGGCCTTGCCTCTGAGTATGAAGCTTATGATTTTGCACAAGAGGTCTAGGATATAGTTTATAGACAGTTTTTTAATTAATAAACATGTAATGGATTGGATTGAAATCCCACACCTGGCAGGTCACCAGTTTAACCTGACCCATCATACATGAAAAAGTTTGTTTTATTGAATTAGCTTTGTTTTCACTTTTCAGGGTGCTTATGTATATGGGGCCATCACTCAGGAATTTCGCAAGAGGATGCTCAGCTGGATCATCAAGACCAGCTTTTTTGTGAAACCCACTATTTAATTGAGATTATACAATAGTTGTGATAGAACAATTAATCCTAGCCAAATGATTTAATTCTAGATTCTACACAGTAGATTATCCATTGAAGGGGCCCTTAGGATGACTGTCCAAATCATCTCCCTCTAGGCAGCTCATATAAGTCAAAGTCCATTGTCAAAATCAGTCTCTAAGTTGATAACTATATATGATTGATCTTCTTTTCCTTTCAGATCAGATTGATCAAGTTACCCATCAACAAAGATCAGGCAACTGCAGTCTATTTTCTTTATAATGACGGCTGTGTCAATTGTTGCATCCTTTCAAGTTCAACAGATGTTTGTTCTATTGGTTTCAACAACGGGCACTTTTGTTTAACTGATTTAAAATTTTAATAGGTGAGTCGCACTATGAAGCCTCGCCAACTTCACTCTTTGAACTATAGGTTTGTTTTAGTTTTCCGCGCTTCTTTCTTGATGTACGTAGAACCTGGGTCAGAACGGCTTGTTGTTGAGCCTGGAATGAAATCAAGGTCCAATTGATTCTATCAGTTCGAGTCATACGTGTGGACTCGGCACAAGGTGGCATGGATAGCAATCCAAGTCTGGAAATAGGAAATGGGACTTTCACAGACATAGCATTGATCACATGCCCTGGCGAATAGTTTTTAAACTAGGGAACTCAACTCAATTCAACTCGGACAATCTGTTCTGGTACTAGGACAGACTCATCAACTCACCGGGTGTGGTGACTTACGAAGCAAGTTGACTCGGACAAATCCAATGAGTTTTCTAAACTATGCCCAACCGATACTAGAGACCAATTGACAGCCCAGATACAGCCCCATTTAGTATGATGATGATGGGGTTTTTGGTTCCCCAATCCTATGTTGAGGGCCCATGTTGAACGATTCATGTGTTTTACAACGATCAATCTCATAGTGGGACCAATTTTTATTGGTGAGAAATTTCACCAGGACCAAGAGGAAAACAAGACATTTATTTTAAACGGTTTAGATTTTTAATAAGTTACCACACTGAGGAGCCTCACAAATATTTCATGTATTCAGCCTTAGAGGATTGAGACTGTAGGTGACAGTCAACAAAACTGACAATCTACAAGTAGTCTCCATTTATCCTTACCAAACATGAAATCAAGAAAGGTTGAAGGAAGACTCTCCATGATTTTCTTGGCCCACCATCTACATCTAAACAGCCTCTCCAAGGCCTGATTGGATTCAAGAAATACTTAGATAAGGGACTCTTCCATTACAAAGAGCACTAGGAATCCAGACCAAATTCTCCAATTCAAACCAGCTCAGAATAGACTTAATTATTGGTGTTCTTAAAATTCCTCTACCAAACATATGATCATACATAAAAATAAAAAAAAATACATCTCACAACTGAGAGGCAACTCTTTACCATGGGAGATCGAAGGAGAGTAGAGTGGTGTTGTGGAATCCTCCATTGAGGTGAGAGTTCCAAGCTTAATGTCGATGCGGCTGGTAGAGGAAAACCAGCGCAGGCAAGGTGTCTCATCAGTGCTTCATAATTTAGGGAATGTGTTGATTTTGTTCTGTAATAGCGTGGGTTTTATGGAGTCGAACAAGGCAGAGGTGGTAGCCATCTTAGAAGCTCTTTGGATCTTTGCTTCACTGTCCTCATGACTCTTCGGTTGTGGAGACTTTACTGTCTTGATGCCATCTCTTGGCTGTCATCTTTTGCTAAGGTTCCCAGAACATTACAGTAATACTTCAATGAAATCAAGTCTCTTCTTTGCTTCCTGTGAAGTTTCAACATATTGAGCGGACAGTTAGTGGTTTACTGGACTCTTTGGCAAAACAATGGGTTGATGGGTCTTCTGATTTGATTGCTATCTATGTTAACCTTTCTTTAAAATAAAATTATTAGTACTACTAAAAGAATCCATCCCACAATTCTTTGGTTTAAGGATAACCTTGATTCCCCTTAACTTCCTGCAGGAATTTAGTGTACTTTAAATATATGCAGAAACTCTCCAGTCAATTAGAACTTGTTTTAGCCCATTTAACAGATACAGGTTTGTGATGATCCCATTTCTGGAGAAAATGAGCTGCTGAAATGTAATTAGCAGTTCTTGGAAGACAGTCTCCCCCACCCTCCACTCCCCCCTCCCCCCGCAACCCAAAATCAGGGTGTATGCGTGTGTGAAAAGGAGGATAAAAGAATACATCTATGCCAACACAACCCCTGCAATTTCATCTCCCTCTATTGTTAAATGCCTATCCATCATAAGTCATTTCAACACTTAATCTTCGCTTCCATTTTGCATTGTGTGCACTCAACCACTAGTTACAATCAGGCCCTTTTTTTTTTTTCCCCGCAAGATCCACAAAGATAGCAAGAGACCTAAAGCAATATATATTACACACCGTTAAGATATTTAGAGACATAGCAAGGATGGTGTCATCCAACAAATAAAAAAACTCAGAGCTTCCTACCTTTGTTGTAAATATAAACACTAATAAGTACACTGGTAATTACATGGGCTTTAATCAACTTGTTGGGATTCAGCATCGCGTAGTTTGCTCCCCTCTTCTTCCCAACCTAAAAGAACATGGAGCTGCCTCGAAAAATCTGATGTGGTATCCAAAAAATACAACAAACATGACATTGTGCAGCAACAAACAAACATGGGTATGGGCCCAAAGATCCAAAGGAAGAGAGAGAATGAAACATAGAATGCTCGCAATCCCACAGACCAGAAGAAGCTACCCCGGTTCAAGCACCGTGCGACATAGTCGACTGACTCCTTTGCATCTATCGGTGGAGACACAGACACAAGGAAGCTAACATGCGCATAGTATCTAATAGACTGGACATTGCATAGGAAGGCAACGAGGAAGCAGAGCAAAATGGTGAAGTACTTGATTGCTGTTGTGAGCTCCATCTTGTTGCCATAGATTAAGGATGACGAAGTTGTTGACTTAGTTGTATTACTCACGACTACACTGATTATAGAAGTGAGAGTGATTGATGTGGTCGCAAGTAGGGTCGATGCCATTATGCTGTTGCGGATCGTTTGGACTGCGAGGACGCCATTCTTTGAGGGATCCTAGCAAAATTACAGAGGACAAACAGCATATCGGTGATAGTATATAAGAGCCAATAGCAACTATGGTATAGCAGTTTAGAAACACGTTACCGATCAAAACGGAAAAAGAAAGAGATAATTTAATTAATATTACAATCAGCAAAGACTTTGAAGAGCTTCGTGCTGCACATTCCTTTGGCTATGGATCAAACCTGAATACTCAGGCTTGATAACTAATTGGGGTCTAACAGGATGGACCAATTTAGTTAAAGAATAATAAAGCCAAGTACGTGCCAAATGAGCCAGATCAGTGCCTAGTGCAGATCCTCAGGCAGTGGCCTGTATGTGCATTAGCTTTGCTCCAACCTGTTTCCGTCGTGGTGAAGCTTCATTAGGAGATAAGACAGATGTAACTCTGATTACCAAGTGATTCTCATTAACTGTTTTGTCACTGGTTTTGGGTCCTATTGTTCAACTTCCAGTACCATTTTCCCCTTTGTACAGTTACCTGTTTAGCTGACAGTGTGTAAGGTGTAAACTGAGCCCTGAAAGGCTGCAACTCACCTAAAGACTTGGTATGTGTCTGTGTCATGGAAGTTGTCCATCCAACACAAGAGGCCCATCAGGTCAATGGCTGCATAAACCTCACCTCTATTGCCACTGCTGATCATTCTAATTGTCAAAAAGACTTGCATTTCCTGTAACTCTGAAATGGAGAAGTCGCTAAAAAAGACACTTGAGGGTACATTTGGTTTACTTGGACAATTGGCTAACCAAAAACCTAGTTTGAAAAAGATTTCCTTGTCAGGATCTAAAACCTCTTAACATCCATCCATACAAAGGAGTCAACTATTCAGGTTGGGTTACTAGATTACAGATTGTCTTAGAGACCCAAAGGAACTATTGTCAATTTGCACCCCTAACATAGGATCTATCAGATTTAACCCGAGAAGATCCCTACATATCTAGTATGGTGGCCCCTTTCATTTCATTTCAGTTTATGCTTAATTCCTCACTTTAGGCAAAAATACATTCTACACATACAACAGTCGATTGGGAAGTTTCTACTTTTATTTGTCATGTTGAGTCTTTAGAGTCTAACAATGTGCTTCTAGATTGGGATAGAGTTTCATGAATCAAACAAGGTCTGAATGAGATACTTATGTGCTTATGATGGGTTATTCAGTTACCTATCCAATGAGCCTGAGATTGTGAGATTTTGACAAGATTTGAAGAAGTTTTGTTCTATCCATCGGTTAATAGTTTGGGTCCCAAGTTTGTGCCTATGTTAAAAGTCTTTGTTGGAGTCTTTAGTTTTTTTACTTTTTTCCTTTGCTACGAGGAAAACTCAAATTTACACACTTCCACACATGTCCCTAATCAGCTGAGTTCTCCTATTTACAACGGGATATGAATACCCCATGTAATCAAACAATTCAATTCAATGAAATTTGAGAAATTCTCTTCAATGAAGTTCTGCGATGAATCCATGGTCTTTCTCCTTCATAGAAGAATTCACTACAAACCACTCTGGTGAAGACTAAAAAGGATGGGAAGTGGGAACCATGTTGAGAATTGTATGAAAACCAAGCACTCCTTTCCTCTGCAATGCCCCCATTTATCCAACATTCAAGAAAAACAAGGCCAAGCACAGATGAAGGCCTGAATAAAAAGACCAAGAACTGTCACAAATACTGATGTCAATATATTATCATCCTGAGAGGAAAAGTATGGGTATTTTCCGAAATTTGAGGGCTTCTCAGGCTATTAGTCGGAAACAAATCATGGAAAATACCAATTTTAATTAGTGAATGATGACTTTTACCAACAAAATAAGTAGTGCAAAAGATCAAGCATTATAATAAATATAAGTTACTGTCAAACTTTGATTTTTTTTTTCTTATTCAACTCTGATACCATTACTCTGTATAAATGTTTTCTCATGATATTTTAAATTTTAAAGATATTTTGAAAATATCCCAATATTATCAGACAACTAACTTTTTATGGTAATGTACTAATGTCTAAATAAAATTGAGAAATTCATGTACAATTCCTAGTGCCTCTCTAATGATTTGGTGAACAGTCATTGAAATCCCATAATCTCTCAATTCTAAACTCTTCAATGTGATCAGAACCTATTCATTCCATTTTTCCCTCTTCACTCTGCACCCACCACCCCCTCCCCTCCTTTCAAATCCCAACTCACCCAAACACCAATTCGGATCTCATAATCACACTACTCAAAATCAATCCAGACTGTCCAAATAAATAAGGGAATAGCTAGTGACTCAAAAGTAGCGATCTGTTACCATCAAACCTATGCTTAAGAACAGAACATTGGTAACTACCAGTCCAAACTCCAAATTTAACAGGAAAGAAGAATCCTAAGCATAGTGACAGTTGGGCCAAAGGCAATTTGAATGGGCGGGCCCCATGACCTGAATGGTGGAGATTTGGACCTATACACCCATTAAAATAATAAGATTGGAGAGAAGAAGAGAAGAGAGAAGTAGGGGAGACTTACAGTCATCATGGATTTGACCCATCTGTGGCGGGTGAGAGCGTTGAGACCAATCACGGTGCGTTTGGGGTGGCGAAGGATGGTTAGAAAGAGCCACAAATGGTATAGTCCCATCAGCACCAGGCCCAAAGGAACCAGAACCAGATCCACCTGCCCCTCCTTCATCTGCTACCACCAGCACAAACACACAAACACCCCTCTCTCACTCTCTCTCTCTCTGAAAAGAGAAGTTGGAAAGGATTGAAGGAAGAGAGAGAGGACAAAAGTCACACTCCAAAGAAAGAGTAGTAGGACCCACCACCCAAATAATACTAGGGGAATCCGGAACTTCGGCAATTCTAAGCTTTCCACTGGTTCACAAAACCAGTCCGTGTCTAGGTCCTGCCTTGCTCTCTCACTCATGAATACTCACTTTAGTGAGACAAATGGTGGTAGTATTAGTATACAGTGGAGACTGTGGAGTCCTGAGACAAATGGTGGTAGTATTAGTATACAGTGGAGACTGTGGAGTCCTTGTTTTTATGGGATGTGACTGAATTTTATCTCAGTTGGTATCCTAATGATCATATTGTTTAATAGATAATTAATTTTGCGGTAGAACCAATTTCTATTAAAGTAAAATTTAGAGTTGTGAATTTTTAACGGGTGGGTCTCGCCCTTGGAGTTGCATTCCTTCCGCTTAGAAATTCTCTAAACCAGATACTCAAGAAGATCTGGATTCTAATAAAATTGTTTCAGAGTTTGAAGGTTGTCAGGCTCCGTCCCGAGTTAATCCCGATTAACTCTAATTAATTGAGCTTAAGACTAATTAAGCCGGTTTAATGATTAGATGAAATTGAATTAGTCTAAATGAGGCTTAGTGAAATAGTAACTAAGCTTATGAAATGAATTGCAAGGAATTAAATAGAAATGAAGCTTAAACAAGCCAAACCAAGGACTTGTGTGTAAATACGGTTTTGTACGTATTTGATCGAATACGGAAACTCTTGATACCAACATGTGTATCTCGACGAGTACGACGAATTTCATAAAAGACTTGAAGGGATTCAACAAGAAATGAATCAAATGGGACTTCATTTGACTTGAATTGAACTTAGAAGAATAAGAGGGGGGTTAAGTGCAAAAATGCAACTTATATAAAACCAAACCCCAGGCAACCTTCATCTCATCATTTTTCTCATCTCTTTCATCCGGTTCTTCTTTCTTCCTCAATTTCTTTTGTTGTTTTCATCATCAAGAGTGAAGTGAATTGATTCAAGTGAAGGAGTTCATCTTCTTCAACTTCTTTCTCCTCTTCTTAAAGTTCTTCTTTGAATTAAAAGCTTCAAAGGAAGGGATTTCATTTCCAAACCAAGCTAAACAAGGGTGTGTGGCAAGCAAAGCTTCATTTGAGGCAAGTTATACATGTATTTATGGTTGTTTAGGTAGTTTGTGGATTTTGATAGAAAGAAATGATGATTAGGGTGCATTATGAGTTTTAAACCCTAATTAGATTATGTATTATTGTTTAGATTGATTGGAATGGATGATGTGTGTGGGGAGGGGACAGGAGGTCCCATTGGTCTTGTAGGTTGTGGAGGAATAAGGGATAAGTGAGTGAGAAAGAAGAGAAAGAATCAGAATTTCGGAGTCAAATTCTGGACAGTTCGCTCGAGCGAACAGGGGGTCGCTCGAGGCTCTGTTTCAGGGAAAACTCGTTCTGGACCGGTCGCTTGAGCGAACATTAAAATGCGGTCGAGCGACCATCCTTTTGTAAAGTGTCCGCTCGAGCGAACTTTACTCGCTCGAGCGAACCTATACAGAAACACACAATGATAGTAAAGTGGAAATTTTCCCCAATCGCGAGGACCGTTAGTTTTGGAATTTTTCGAGAACTAAGATAGCTTATGTGGTCATCAATGCTTCTCGTATAGTTAAGTGATAGGTAAACCTCCATTAAGTGTTATCTAGGGTTATTCGAATGCATAATCAATTAAGTAATGTCATCAAAAGTAATACTTGCATTGATAACCATAGCTACACTCAATGGTTGGTTAGAGGATTGGATAGAGACTTACTTTAGAGTGAGAATGAGATTGGTACGAAGGGTTAACGGGTTTGGCACTACCTAGCGGTTTCTTAAACTCATTATTGAATTGCACCGAATGAATTGATAAATGAAATGACTATTCCTACTGCAGTAGATGAGATTGGGGTGTTCCGGAGCCCGTGGTGACACCAGTGATCTCTGATCAAGACACTGGGAGATCCCACCTTATTTGGACCGAAAGGTCATTGACTGAAAAGTCATACACTGAAAAGCCATTAATAAAGGTTGAACCTAATGAATAAATGAATATGCATATCTTCCTTTTGGAAGATGAAATGAATAGAATGGAGTTGAAACCAATACTAGTGTAGTTGCCACATTATTGTTATTGTTATTTATGGTTATTAAGAATTGTTTAGCACTGTTAGACAATAAATTGCTAGTAATTATGGACATGTCATAAATGTATGTATACCTTGTTGAACCGTCGTGTTCACGGTATTACTAATGATATTACAGGCTCAGCTACCCGTGCCGATCCCTCAGCGACCGTCCCGACAGCGGAGGAGGCTCATTCGCTACCTCCAGGAGGCCTAGCCGAATGGACATGATTAGAGAGAGCGTATACATGGAAAATCTTTTGGAAACTTTGTATAAGTTATTTTGTATAATCATTTTGGTATTGTAGGTTCTGTATATGATGTCCCCTGCATTGTATGTAAATATGCAGTGGTTGATAGTGGAAAAGAAACGATGTAAAGTGAATTATGTAGTTAAAAAGTCAAGGTGCTGATTCATTTTGTTAAGTATGTCAATGTATATTATTTGTATGTATTCCGCAACTGTACATTGGCAGGTACGTATGTAAGATCCCTTGTGGACCCCGGTTTAACTTTGGTTAATCGGGGTTTACGGGAGTAAGTATGTTTAACATCGCGACCCGAGGGTTAACCCTAATGACTCTTATCTCGGGGCCGAGTCGTGACAAAGGCCCACTTGCCTTTCTCACATTCAGGGGATTCTTTATATCTCTGCCACCTACAGAATATTTTAGCAACTAATAAAAACACAGTTCCTATTTTCAACATCCATTTTTATGTCTGAAGAACGCATTTGATTAGAGTGGAGGACTTGTGAACAATGCAAACTCTTACACACTTAGTTTATTTTAAAAATGTCAATAGAATAAGCATGACCAGACAGTGCAAGATCAAAAGGGGATTAGGTTCACTTTATATAAAAAGTTAATGCATTATTAATTTTAGGTGTGACGTGTCTGTGAATATATTAGTTAAGAGGCATCTTCCAAAGTCAAGTAGCTTAAAATCACTTTCTTACTTTGTTCGGTTGAAAAAAAATTAAGGGATTTGGCAATTCAGTACCTTTAGACACCTAATTCCCAAATTCATGATTCAAAGTAAGTTTCTTCCTTTTTCTTTTTTCTTTTTTCTTTTTTCTTTTTGCCTTTGATCCTATGATATTATGGGTTTTTAAAAACCGATGATATCATGGGATCTATATGTTAAAAGTTGAAAAGCTACTTACATCCCATGATATCATGGGTTTTTAAAAACTCATGATATCATGGGATCCAATGTCAAACTACTATGGTGACCTTTAATGTCTGTTAGTCATGAATTTGACATTGAATTGTCTTTTATGCATTGAATTGTCAAATCCCCAAAAAATTATACCCAAGTTATGTCCATTGTTTGATTATCACATGTGAAAGTGTGGAATTGAAGTAATAAAGAAAGAGTCAACTCACATGTATAAGAGATGGTCAATCTAATAATGGGCATAACAATAGTCGTGGTTAGAATTTTCTTTGATATAGAAAATGTTGAAACATAGATTTTGAACGGTTTGGATTTAAAATGCAAGCCCTGGTATTGAATTTATAGTGAAGGCGTTCATTAATCACTCTGTCCTCAATTAAAGTATATATGATTTTGAAAGATTACCATATGACAGTGACCGTCACAAGATTAGGTAAGCTATATATTTATGCCGGGTCAGGGTCAGGGCCGGCCCTGGGCAAGGGCTGTAAGTGCCCTTGCCCCGGGCCCATTTTTTGAGGGGGCCCAAAATTCCCAAAATCCCTTCTATTTTTTTTTTTTTCAATCATTTGGTGTGGGCAGGGCTCATCCAATGGATTCCATCGTCCTGGGCATTAATAGACTCATCATCAAATCATCTGAGAGTGCTTATTGCATCACTTATTTGAGCATCCATCAGAGGGGCCCACCAATGATATTTTATATTTGATGGCTGAAATTCTGGGAGAATCTGGTCTAGTGTTGGGATGATTTAGGGTTTTTTTTTTTTTTACAAATAGATCATCAAGCCTTCAGCCCTACACCCGTTCTTCTCATTTGTTAGTGGGGCCCACCAATGATTTTTAATTCCCCATATATGATGCTTAAATTCTGGTCTGAGTTTTCTTTCTTCTCTTTTTTTTTCAAATAGTTATACTTGGGCATCATCAACCCATTGCCAATTTTTCACATCAGTGGGGCCCACCAATGATATTATCATATATGATGGCTGAAGAGGCCTAACTTTTGCTCTTGCCCTGGGCCCTGAAAAATTCAGGACCGGCCCTGGTCAGGGTGCGCTTAAATTTAGAAGGTGAGTCAGGTGTATGGTTTGTATAGTCCAGGTTAGGGTCAAGAAGGTTGGAGGCCCAACCCTGATGATAAAGCGGAAATGGAATGGGCCTGGATGTGATGAACCAGGACCCAGACCTAGATCTTATGGACCCTGTGTGCGTGAGTGCGCCCGTATGTAGGCGCGCCCTATATATATAATAATATTCTATATAAATATTATGTTATTTGGAAAATATAGGAATTTTCTAAGGAGTTATTTGTGCAGTAGCAGAAAGAAGAGGAGATAAGGCGCTGGATTGTTAGACACATTTGGTGCAGCGACAAAATGGCCCTATTTTCTTCTTTATTTGCACTCGACTTCCGTGGTGGTGAGGATCTGCATTCCAATCCAGGCGATAGGAAATCAATTCCACAGACAGTTTCCTCTTCCACAGCATTTACCAAACTTTTGCCCTTATGCCCTTTCCACAGCAAACCAGGCACAAAATCTTGGGTACCCAACTCAACCAGAAATGCACTCGGATTGGGAATTAACACCTCGGGCTGGGTGTTTTAAGATGAATTCAGACTGGGTATGGATTCGAGTTTACCTCCAAACAATTTTGGTTGGGTTCTGAGTTCAGCCAATACCCACTCTTATGTGATTTTCAACCTTAGTTTCAGATCTGAAGTTGGACTTTTGTCAGGCCCAATCTTAGGGACAGTTCTGGACTCAAGAATCGATTCAGGATCCAAATCTTGAACAGGAGGACTCGTCCCATATCTGACTCAGATAGCTGAATAAGATCCAATCAGATCTGATAGTTGATCAATGGTCGATATTCGCAAGTTCACACTGTAGTTATCCAGGTGTAAAATAGCCCAGCTCAACCAAGCTTTAGCTTGAGCTCTACTGCTTGATCCACAGCTCGAGCTCGGCTTTTTTTCACTGTGCCGAACGAAGCTTTGTTACAAGTGAACCAAGCTAGATCTTGGGCCTGGGAAGAGCTTGCTGTGCTCATGCAAACTTCTAACAAGCAAGCTTGGGATTCAACTTGGGCTTGAACTCATGCATAGTGAGCTGAACGGGCTCTATCCCAAGTTCGACTCCTTAGCGCACTAGCCCAAGCTGCCCAATCAAGGAAATAGTAAGCTATATGCTATTTGCAAGTAGGGTTGCAAACGTGACAGTTTCGGATCGAAACCATAATCAACTTGGACCCGGACCCGTTTTTAAATAACAATTCCAGTTCCATATCCGGTTTTGAACTAGAACCTGTTTTATTAGTTCCGAACCCGGTTTTGAACTAGAACCTGTTTTATTAGTTCCGAACCCGGTTTCAATAAGAAAACCTGTAACCAGGTCCACCTAGAGAACTCGAATCTAGTTCCAAAATCGATTCTATTTTCTCCTTATTCTTCATTTTTTTTTCTTAAAATAAGCATATCATTTAACTTATAATAGTACATCAAGTCTATAACATCTAGTATTATATATAAAAATGCCCAAAAAGAGTCGATTTTAAAGTACAAATTGCAATATCAAAGACTCATATGCCGGGTCCCGGGTCCATGGGTCGAAACCTATATGGATCCGGAAGTGGACCCGTTTATGAATTGAAACCTGAAATAGGTTCCGGACCCAGTTTTTTTAGGCTCATAACTTCCAGGTAATCGGATAATCGGATACCTGTTTGCAAGGTAAATGAAATCACCCGGTTTTATGAACCTCTTCTGTTGAGTCCTTGGTAGGTCCGTCAGTCCGTCTCAATCTTTTAAATGCAAGACTGCTCCACTTTTCTCACCTCCTCCTTGGGCCCAATCTCACTCTCAACCCATCAAATTATACTCGTTCAAAACTTATGATTCAAAGCCAAAAACTAAACAGAGTGAACCAGAGGGTGAACCCTAGCTCCATTGAAGTTAAACTGGTCCCAGAGCCAATATAGTGATGGGTTTAGGATTTTAAGGCGGCTGAACAATCAGCAAGAGTTCTCTAATGTTCCAACTTTGACAGGTCTTGGGGTCTGCCTGCGTCTCATCTGGATTGGTCTAAAAAACATTTAAAAATTCCAGAGCATTCCATATTTTAATCAACTTTCAAAGTAGCAGCCTCTGGTTCATCCCCACAGAATTTATATTATTCCATGACCCAAACTTTAAAATTAATAAGAGCTTTTCTAACTTTGAAAGTATGAGCCATCCCGTGCTCCACCCACAGAGAATTCGGACTCCGGGTCCTAAAGTTAAAAGTTAGTGCCTTCATCTTTGAACTTCAAAGACAACTATGCAATCTACACGCAGAGAAAATCCTCAAACAGTGTACTGTGAACTTAGTATTTGAATGGGATAATTACAGCCATAAATATGATAATAACCCTTCGATCCATAGAATCCTATGGATATAGAATATCCTACAATCACTTAAACAGTCCGTATATTTATTTTTTTTCTTGACTGTGGGACCGCCAAATCACCATTCAAACCGTTGGATAGCTGTATGAGTGTAAGAACTAATATTACACCAAATTTGAACCGTTGATCTATCAAGAAACTTGCAAAAAAAAAAAAAAATGTGGCATATAATTTCTTATAATTTACAAAACAACGCGACTTTCTTGCAAATTTCTTGATAACCCTGATAGATCAACGGTTCAAATTTGGTGCGATATTAGTTCCTATACTCATACAGTTATCCAATGGTTTGGATGATGGTTTTGTTATCCCACAGTTAAGAAAAGAAAAGAGAAAAAAATGGACAAATTAAGTCTTTCTACTTATGATTGTGGGATCTCCTACAATCATAAGATATCGCAGCCTCTGAAATTATTATCAAATTTATGAACCTCCGTGCGGTAAATTTCCCAAGAAATCCTTTATCTGTAAAATTCTCACTGTTTGAACCTTGAAGAGTAGAGAATCGATGTACCACGTGAAACCCACTAGTCTACAACCACATGTCAACATTCTACAACGTTCTACAACATTCCCATGTGCGCTCTATATTATATATATCTATATATACAAACACGGCATCTCTCATTTTCCACATTCAGAACATCTCTCTCTACAACAAACATTGCTCAGATGACCCACCACAAACATCCACCACCACCCGGGCCTCCAGGCCCCCATCCACCCCTACCACCTCCAGGGCCTCCAGGTCCGCCCCCACCTGGACCTCCAGATCCCTATGCCCCGCCTCCACCTCCGGGGCCGCCAAGTCCTCCTCCGCCTGGTCCCGGTCCCTTTGGCGGCCCCCCGCCACCTCCTGGACCACATGGCCCTCCTCCGCCGCCTCCCTTCGATCCCTATGCACCACCACCTCCAAGACCCCATCCACCACCGCCTTATTGATCGGTACCCCAACAGACGTACAGTGCATATGTCAGCCAAGGGGGGATTAGTATGAATAATAGCATCAATTGTGGTTTATTGATGTATTTGGAGAATCTTAATACTATGTGTATGTGGCTTACCATTAGCTTATTTGCAGTTTGATGTTCTACACCATATGTACTTTATGTATAGTGTGGGTTCCCTCGAAGCTTAAACTGATTGTATCGGTCCTTGGTTGTTGTTTTGTTCAGTTGACTATAGACATGGTATGTTATGTGCACATGAGTTTTAGCATCTTGTAAAATGAAAAACACAATGTTTTTATTGATTGCATACAGTAGCTGTTATCTTGTAGTTATGATCTCTAATCTCTTGCATGTATTTTGCATAGGAGGTATTTGAACATGAAATTGGTCATGAAATCACAATTATCGGAACCCATATAAAAATTATTCTAGCAGTGGTCATGAAATCAGAGATGGTTTTTCAAGTTCGGGTAAAACAGGCCACTGGCTGGTTTGATATTGGGTTATTGGTGTTGTGCGCGTGTATGCGGTAACGTGAAAGAACGATCGAGCAATCAATCAACCACACAAGAACAATCAATCACACACAAAGAGATTTACGTGGTTTGGCAATCTTGCCTACGTCCACGGGAAAGAAACTCGACTCTCCTTTGGGTTTACTCTCTGTATGATATGCAGTACCGTCCCTCATGGGTTACACATTACATGAATATATAATGCTCTCTTTCTTGTCCCCCAAGAAACCCTATCTTAGTAAATAAGAAAGTCCTGGTACAATTACCAAAATACCCATGACCCTAAACCCAATTGGTCTGGACCCACTAGGCCAACAATCTCCCCCTCCAGACCATGGGGAAGACGCCTCTGAACCCCCTTACTAGGAGTCCAGTCCTGCCAACTCTGAACACAGCTCTAGCTTTCCCTTAGACACGACCTTAGTCATCATGTCTAAGGGATTCTTGTCAGTATGAATCTTCTCTAGCTTCATGAGATTCTTTTCGATGACCTCACGAATCCAATGATATCTCACATCAACATGCTTCGTGCGGGCATGGTATGTAGCGTTCTTACTAAGATCCATAGCACTCTGACTATCACAGTAGACCACATACTCTCCTTGCTTCAAATCCAATTCTCGAAAAAATTTCTTCAACCAAATCATCTCCTTCCCTGCTTCATTAGCAGCTATGTATTCTGCTTCGGTTGTAGACAATGCTGTACACTTCTGCAACTTAGACTGCCAGGAAATAGCCCCCCCTGCAAAAGTAAATAAATACCCAGAAGTAGACAACCGACGATCAAGATCGCCTGCAAAATCAGCATCTGTAAAGCCTTCAAGTATTGGTTTTGAGCCTCCGAAACACAAGCTAAAATCTGATGTACCTCTTCACTGCTTCCCAATGCTCTTTCCCAGGGTTAGAAAGAAATCTACTCACTAAACCCACTGCATGAGCAATGTCTGGCCGTGTACACACCATGGCATACATAAGACTCCCAACTGCTGAGGAGTATGGAACAGACATCATCCGTTCCTTTTCTTCATCTGTAGTAGGACATAGTCTCTTACTGAGCTTAAAGTGAATGGCTAAAGGCATGCTAACTGGTTTAGCATCTTTCATGTTGAACTTTGCTAGCACCCGTTCAACATATTTCTCCTGTGACAACCACAGTTTCTTGGTATTCCTGTCACGACGTATTTGCATTCCCAAAATTTGTCGTGCGGGTCCCAAGTCTTTCATGTCAAAAGTCTTTGACATATCCATTTTCAGCATGTCAATCATCTTACTATCATGTCCAACTATCAACATATCATCTACATATAAAAGAAGGATGATAAATTTGCCATTACCAAATTTACGAACATAAACACAGTGATCTGCAGCTGTCCTCCGGTACCCATGACTCACCATGAATGAATCAAACTTCTTGTACCATTGCCTCGGTGCTTGCTTCAGCCCGTAGAGACTTTTCTTCAACCTGCAAACCATCTGTTCTTTTCCTTCTACCTCAAACCCCTCCGGCTGAGTCATGTAGATCTCTTCTTTCAGATCACCGTGAAGAAATGCAGTCTTCACATCCATCTGTTCAAGCTCAAGGTCCATGCTGGCGACTAGACCCAAGACAACTCTGATAGAAGTCATCTTAACAACTGGAGAGAAGATTTCATCGAAGTCAATGCCCTTCGTCTGCGCAAAGCCTTTGACCACTAGTCGTGCTTTGTGCTTTATCAGTTTTCCACTGTCATCTCTCTTCAGTTTGAACACCCATTTGTTCTTCAAAACCTTCCTGCCTTTTGGAAGTTCCACCAGCTCATAAGTATTGTTCTTTTTCAAAGAATTCATCTCATCCTGCATAGCCTTCATCCACTCATCTTTATCTGCATGAGTTGTTGCTTCTGGATAGCTCTCTGGCTCCCCCTCATCAGTAAGCAAAATATAATCTGCTGCAGGATATCTTGTTGATGGTTGACGCTCTCGAGTAGACCTCCTAACTTGAGGTTCTGTGGTTTCTAGCTGAGGAGACTGCTCCCCCTGCTCAACACCCTGTTCATCTGGCAACCCCTGCGCCTCATCATGATCCGGATCGTTTTGTCCACCTTCTCCACCTGTAGTCTGCACTGGAGAAGGTGTCGGTGTGAGATCAACCACTCCATCAACAACTTCTTTAGATTTTTCAGTATTCTCAATATCTCCAAAGAACTGGTCTTCATGAAACACGACATCCCTACTTCTGATAATTTTCCTCTTCTCTGGATCCCATAATCTGTAACCAAACTCTGCTCCACCATAGCCAAGGAAAATGCAACATACTGCCTTATCATCCAGCTTTGAACGCTGCTCCTTTGGTACATGTGCAAAAGCCTTGCACCCAAACACCTTCAAATGAGAATATGAAGCATCTTTACCTGTCCATTTTCTCTCCGGAATGTCAAAATCCAAAGGAACTGAGGGAGACCTGTTAATCAGGTAAACGGCAGTCAGGACAGCTTCACCCCAAAATGGCTTGGGTAGCTGTGCCACTCTAATCATGCATCTCATCCTTTCAAGAATAGTGCGGTTCATTCTCTCTGCCACACCATTGTGCTGTGGAGTAACAGGAACTGTTCTTTCATGTCGAATACCATGCTTTGAGCAATAGCCTTTAAACTGATTAGATGTGTACTCTCCACCATTATCTGTGCGGAGACATTTCAAGAGCTTTCCTGTTTCTCTTTCAACCATGACATGAAACTGTTGAAATACCTGGAACACCTGATCCTTCGATTTCAACGCATAAACCCAAACCTTCCTGGATGCATCATCAATAAATGTGACAAAAAACTTATTGCCACCCAATGACTCCACCTCCATGGGACCACAAACATCAGAATATACCAAATCCAACAAATTAGATTTTATCGTTGATGTTTTAGAAAAAGATACCCTATGTTGTTTACCAAACAAGCAATAATCACAATGGTCAAGGGATGTACCTTTGGAGTAATGAATACGATCTTTCTTTGCCAATAACTGCAGTCCTTTCTCACTCATATGTCCCAGTCTCTTGTGCCACAGATTCGGAGAGGTTCTGTCTTCAACAGCATTCAACACACATTTGCATAGCATCACATGTGTTTTGTACAGCGTATTACACGCCTTCCCTCTCGCAACAATAAGAGACCCTTTAGTGAGTTTCCACCTGCCATTTCCGAAGTAACTCTCATAACCTGCACGGTCCAATGAAGTTCCGGAAATCAGATTCAACCGCAGATCAGGAATATGTCGCACATCTTTCAGCGTCATTGTGCAACCAATATCGGTTTTAATGCAGACATCACCGATCCCAACAATATCCGAATGACTTGTGTTGCCCATCTTCACAGTGCCAAAGTCCCCTGCTTTGTACGTTGTGAACATCTCCTTAGAAGGAGTAGCATGGTAGGATGCCGCTGTGTCAACAACCCACTCAACCTGATCATCTGCAACACTCAAACACCCTTCATCTTCACTGGCCAGTAGCGCTACTTCATTGTCCAAAGTAGCTGTAGTGTTAGTGTCATTCTTCTGCTCATTGTTGGCTCCTTTCTTTTCCTTAAAGGCAAAGCAATTCTTCTTAATGTGACCCTTCTTACCACAGTGAAAGCATTTTCCAGACTTTTTCTTAGTCTGTGATTCACCTCTAGACTTGCCACGACCCCCCTTTGGTGCCCTACTCTTACTCCTCCCCCTTTTCTCCGTAACAAAGGCATGTGCATTATCTGTCCCTGCAGTTTTTCTTCTTGTTTCTTCATTTAACAAGCTGCTAGTAACCTGACTCATTGATAACACACCATCTGGAGTAGAGTTGCTCACGGAAACAACCAATGTCTCCCATGTATCTGGCAAAGAACTTAGAAGCAATAAAGCTTGCATCTCATCATCAAGGACCATCTTCATTGTGGCTAATTCATTCACAACACATTGGAATTCATTTATGTGCTCTTCAATTTTACCACCCTCCTTGAATTTCATATTCACAAGCTTTCTAATGAGAAAAGTTTTATTCACTGCTGTTTTCTTCTCATATCTTTCTTCTAACTTCTTCCAAAGAGTTCTCGCATTGGTTTCATTAGACACGTGATGAAATATGCTATTATCCACCCACTGTCTGATGTGACCAATGGTCTTTCTATGCATCTTTTTCCAATCTGGATCAGACATCTCTTTTGGTCGAGCACTATCCCCCTCAATGGGATCATAGAGGTCTTTACAATAGAGGATATCCTCCATCTTTGGTTTCCAAATTAACCAATTTGTATGGTTCAATTTGATCATGGTAGTGTTCACAGTATTGTTCTCCATCTCAATTGAATAATCAAGAAATATAAATAACTGTCACTAACCTTGATTTCTGCACCAATCTGTAGATCTCGTCACCACGAGCACGCTGGAAGAAACGGATCCGAAATCCGACTCTGGATGGCTCCGATATCGCGAGAATAGTTTTCTGCGCTCCGATTAGTCAAACTTTCATGTTGATCGTCAAACTGCCAATCCTCTTCCCCAATTACTTAGATCTGCTCGCAACGAGTCTGTAGGCGCAAACGGATCTCCGATCTGACTTCGGATGATCAAGATATCGCGAGAATAAGTTTCTGCCGTCGATCCAAGTCAAACTCCTGCTGACTGTACTGTTCGCTGACGTAAGCGTCTTCTGGATGGGCTTTGGGCTTCACGGGTCAGGTCGAACTGACCCAAAACTGAACCTGAACAGGACTCTGGACTGGGCTGGGCTTTTGAAAATGGGTCAGGTGAAACCGACCCAAACTAAACCTGGCCCAAGTCGTCTTCTTCTTCCGGTTTCTGTAACCAGAAAACAGACACAGCAGCCTGCGCCTCACGTTCTGATTAAAAAAAAAACCAAAGTTTGCAACCTCTGGTTCCGGCGAAGGTTCCTCAGGCGACGGTGGCGCTTCTTCCCCGGTCCCGGCAGCGCGAGATCCGGCGATGGACGGTGGAATCGCCGGTGGCTGCGCCCTGTTCCTGCGCAAAAAAAAACAGAGACAACCGTCTCTTCTTACAGAACCACTTGGCGCCCTGTTGCTGTTTTTTTTTTTTCTTGTAATCGGTTGCATTCACTGCAACCAAAATCAAAGGCGCTGCTGCCTTCTTCGTTCTGCGGCACAGCGTGGCGGCAGTCTCTGCGGCAAATCAAGAAACCTAGTTCTGATTTGAAGATCAGAATTCTCGAACCGAGCCTTGTTCTCCGATCTTCTCTGCAACTGTTCGTGTGGCCCACTCGAGATCGGAACCGATCTCTGCTCTTTTCTGCAACGAAGACTACGTGCAGAAAATCCGGATCAAGAAACCAAACCCTAATCTGATCCGTCCATCGCAACGCAGCACAATCCAACCCTAGAAAACTCCAGGCTCTGATACCACTTGTTGTGCGCGTGTATGCGGAAACGTGAAAGAACGATCGAGCAATCAATCAACCACACAAGAACAATCAATCACACACAAAGAGATTTACGTGGTTCGGCAATCTTGCCTACGTCCACGGGAAAGAAACACGACTCTCCTTTGGGTTTACTCTCTGTATGATATGCAGTACCGTCCCTCATGGGTTACACATTACATGAATATATAATGCTCTCTTTCTTGTCCCCCAAGAAACCCTATCTTAGTAAATAAGAAAGTCCTGGTACAATTACCAAAATACCCATGACCCTAAACCCAATTGGTCTGGACCCACTAGGCCAACAATTGGTTCATGATGAATTTTGGGAGGGCTTGTGTAAGCAGATTTCAGTCCAACTTGATTTTTGTGCAACATTGGGTTTTGGCTTATCAGACCCAATCTGTGCCCTATTCAAGGCAAGTTTGGGGCAGGAATGGAGTTTCCCCTGAGCCATGTCGAACCCGATCCATTACTAAAGGACAGGCCAGGCTCAAGTTAAGTCCATTGTCGTTCAATTATCAAACTCAACTCAACTTGACAAATTGTACTGTGATCACTTATTAATTACAGTTTAGATTCGACACTCAACTCATTGATTGGATTTAAATTGGCATTTTCAACCTAATCAATAAACAGATGAGGAAACGGATGAGGTTTAGGTTGAGCCCATTCAATTGCCTATGATGCTCAAACCAACTTTGACCCAAGTCATCTGCTACTTGTAAGATAATCAGGTTGGTATATTGATAACCATATCATGTCAGGCACAGTAGCCTTGTTACAAAATCAGGCAGATGAGGCGCACATGAAAATAGAGCAAAGGAGTATTTGGCTGTATGGTGAATTGAAATATGGTGAGGTGAATAATCAAATTAAAAGAGAATATAATATAAGGATTTATGATGGTATTTTGTTTTTAGTTGTTTGATATGAAATCTTTTTTACTATTTGTATTTAAGTGGAGAAAGGAGATTGATTTTTTACTTTTTTTTTTAAATTTAGAGGGAATTTTGAAATTTGTGTATTTTTGATATGATCCTTTGTCATTTCTTGTCTGGATTCACTTAACTAGTTAATTACCAAACATGCCTACAGTAAAAAAGAATCAATGTTGAGCCATTTCGGGAAGGACCTCTCTAAACATATGGTATAAACGGGCTTTTGGGCCTCAACAAAATCATGATAATAGTTGGCGGGTGGAGGGTTTGAGAGATCTCTCGTAAAAAAAAAAACAGAAATCATCTAATGTTGAAAGTTAATGTTTGGAAGGCCTCAAATCATTTTTAAATCCTAGCCGTTAGATAAAGTTAGATGCTACCAAATTGGCATGATAAAGGCATATGTTTTTTTTTTTTTCCTATGGAAATGATTTTTTTTTTCGTTTGGTATCCCAGTTAAGGGTATGGCTGTCAAAATACCACACAACCCGCTAACATGACACGAACCCACACTATATTAACAGGTTCGGGTGGGCTCTTAATTGATTCTGGTCATTAACGGGTCAAACCCGTTAACATGTTAAGTTTACGGGTCATGTACGAATTAAACCAGTAATCCGTTAACAACCCGCTTAACCCATTAAAAAAAAATTAGTCCCTAAGTGTAGCTAGAATTAATTTACATTCATAAAAAAGAAATTGAAATTTGTTGTTTTATAGTGGGTTTTTAGGTGGGATCCACTCGAGATCTTCACTTACAGTTTTGTGTAGCTTATATATTTTTCTCCTTATATATATTTTGTATGGATTTTCTTTTAATTTTCAAAATGACTTAATTATTTAATGGGTTGACTGGTTGGGTCTTGTAACCCCCTTAAATTAACGGGTCGTATTTGAGTTGGATTTTTTGACCCGTTAAGTTAACGGGTCATGTATAGGTTGAGGTGATTTTAACCCGAATTCATTAACACGACACGATTGACAACACTAGTTAAGGGGTTGAGACCCGTGAGACTCGCACATGCAAGGTGATGGGGACTCGTATATGCTAAGAGATGCTACTCAAACACGAGAGGTGATGTGAACTCGCATGTGTGAGGAGACGCGATTCACACATAGGAAGTAATGGTAACTCACACATGAGAGGAGACACAACTTACACATGTATAATACACCTAAATTCTTGAGTTGAAGGAATGAAAAACTATAGTGGGGCCACACTTATTGAAAATCTGAGCCGCTTAAAATAAAATGTTATCCTACTTTATGAGTATCCCAAAATTTTATCCGAGTAGGTGTTGATTTAAAAAATATGATCGATCTTTTAACATAAAAAAATGATTAATGAATGTGCATAAGATTGTATCAATCACGCTTTTAATCTAATAGTAATTTTAAGCGTGCATCAAACTCTATTGAGGTAAAATTTGAAGATACCCCATACGCTAGACGCCGTTCATTTTGAATGATTCGTCATTTTCAATAGGCAAGCCCCATTGTGGAATTTCAATTTTACCAAAAGTAAAGAAAAAAGTCAAAGGTCCATGGGGGTACTCATGGGCCGAGCCGGATCCAGGCTCAGCCCGCTTAGGATGGGCTTGGGCGTCCAATATGAGCCTGATTAGTATTTTGGCGGGGCTGGAAATAAGTGATAGAAAGCCCAAAGCCTTGCTTGGCCCGGGCCCGGCTAATGAATACTTGTAATTTAGTGTATTTTATTCAAACAATTGGTACAAAAAAAGCCCGGTTGGCACAATCTAGCCTAATTGACTAAATGGGTAGCCCCACAGGCCCTTGGATTAGCCCAATTGACTAAATGGGTAGGCCCACAGGCCCTTGGATTCTGACCTTCCAATCTTCAAAAGTGGGTCCCACATGATGAACGCCTCAAATGCTTCACACGCATCTCAATCCACACGTGCACAGCTACACAACCGTTGATATGTTTCTTCCCGCGTATCCCTTCCTTTTCCCATCTTCTCTCCTGCGGCCTGCTTCTGCTCCGCCGTCAAAAGACAAAAAAAAAGAAGAAGATACGCACGCAGGTAGCAGGGGACTACCATTTCAAATGCCCACGCACCCGCACTGCAATTACAACCACACCATCCTTCTCCTTCCCCTTCCACTAAAACCCTAAAACCCTACCTTAAACCCTACCAACGACACAAATGCCCATGCCCTATTCCATTCTCTTACGTGGCTTCCTCAGAACCATGTCTCTCCGACCATCTCCTTTCAAGCCCTTCTCATCCCCCCAAAACCCTAGAAACCCTAGACCCCATTTCTCCTTCATCGCCACCAAGCCCCTCTCGCTGCGCGGCTCCGCCACCTTCCGCCTCCTTCCACGGCGCTCCCTCGTTGTCCTCGCCTCCTCCACCACTCGTTCTCTCGACTCCGATTGGCGGGAGAGCCTGGGAATAGTCCTCAACACCAAACCGGCCCCGTTTTCCCAGCAGCCGAGCTCGCCGTATTCTCGCTACGCGTACGATGACTTCTCGGAGGATGAGTCCGATGGCGATGCTGCTTCTTCTTCGCAGAAGGTGAGTTTCGTGTTTGGATTTCTTGTGAATTTGTCAAGTGGAAAAGTGGAATCTTGAGTTTAGGATGCATTGGGTTATTACTACTTGTCTTCTCAGGAGCTTGAAATGATTTCTGATTTGTGAATTTTAGCACTTCTTAGTCACTGGACACTGCTTTGCTGATGTAGGTGACAAATCTCTACTACATTTTTTCTTTTTTTGTGAGAGAGCTATTAAAATGGGAATTCTAGTTCTCAATACATAAATAAGTGGTCTGTGATTACAAGGTCTTTTCAAGGATTAGGGCTTGTAGAAGAAGAAAATTGAATCCCGTCTGATGTGGTTTCGGATTGATAGAAAAAAATGGCATTTTTATCACCTAGATGTCCTTACTGCATAAAACTAGGGTTCATTCAAATGCACCCGAATCTCAACTCGTGAATTCACATTTGGTTTTTTATTTCATTTTTGTGTATGTGTCCAAATTTCCATGTCAATTGTATATGTTGTTTGTTCATTTTGGTAAACATTTTATCGGTGGAACTAATTTCATCTTTGGTGTGGGAGCATTCCACGAAATTTTGTGGTTTCTGCATGCGTTCTTTGTTGGACATGGTTCTTGCCTCAATCTCTTTCCCTTCTAATAGAATTCTGCTAACTTAAAAAAAAAAAAAAAAGCTCTTGTTTTTTAGCTTTATGCATGTGGGCCTCTGCTCTCTTTGGTTTGAGATATCTTCATTTGCTTTATAGGATAGGCAGCCTCTGTTTGTTTTTCTCTTTCTTTAATGTCCCTTATGCTAAATGCTGCTACTATAGCCACTTGACTTTGGTCTTTACATTTTGTTTTAATTGTGGCTTTTCAGAGTGCCTCCACTCTTGAAAACATTGATAATTGGAGATGGAAGTTAAGCATGCTTGTTAGGAACAAGGATGAGCAGGAGATAGTCTCTAGGGAGAAAAAGGACAGACGTGATTTTGAGCAGCTTGCTGCAGTGGCCACTAGAATGGGTTTGTATAGGTATGCTGTTTGCTTACTTCGTTTGTGTTCTTTATGGTTTTTGCTATCTGATGCTCGCTTTCTGAAATAAGATCGATGAAATTGGCAGCCGTCAATATGCAAAGGTTGTTGTTTTTAGTAAGGCCCCTCTGCCAAACTACAGATCTGATCTTGATGATAAGCGTCCTCAGAGGGAGGTAATATCTTGTAACTTGACGGCATCATGTGTTTCCATTTTGTATGATAAAAGCATTAGTAACATCGAGATGCATTGGTGTTCCTGTTTCTTGAACAAATTTCAAAAGCCTTCTTTCAAATAGAATAGAAACCCCTCCTGTCTGATGATTGGTGCTTCTGTTTTAAGAAAAAAGAATATTTGAATTTTATGTGCTTTTTCAGAACTTAGGAGTATTGATCCTTTCCCAACTAATGAGGATTCCCTCTTTTTTTTTTTTTGGTGTTTTTTGTTTTTTGTGTTGTGTGTGTGAATCATTGTCAGGTAACACTTCCTACTGTTTTGCAAAGAAAAGTGGATGCTTTACTTGCAGAACATCTTTCTCGAAAGCCTGCAAAGAAGGGAGGTTCTACAGGAAGGAGCTTTTCAATGTTGAATAATGATGGAAGTGTGGGTACTGAAGGCCTTTTTGAGCAGCAAGAGCCTCCAAGACATACTAGTGTAGTCATGGAGAAAATCCTAAGGCGAAAAAGTTTACAGCTGCGTGATAAACAACAAGATTGGCTGGTTTGTTCTCATACTTGTTTTGCAAGTTATATGCTTTCTTGGAAAATCTCGTGAGTTTTATTGTTGTTTATAAATAGTGCTCATGTGGTAATTACTAGACTCAAATGGTGAAGTGATGTTCGATCAACCAATTTATATTGACAAATATGGAATAGAGCTTACAGTCCTGCCTTAAAGAAATTGTCAAATTTAGATTTTAGAAGAAGATATCAATTATTTGGTGGAGAGCTGCAATGAGTGGGTGAGTAATTAATGCTAGTTACTTTGGTTAAGGTTTTTTAAGTTAATCTAGTAATCTACCATCCTACCCCATCCCTACTTGACTCAACCCAATATGTGATACCAAACCTTTCCCCGTGATGGGTGGGATTGAGTTTCATACTGGTTTTCATTTTTACTTTTTCTTTTAAAAGATATCTCCCATACCAAACATTGTTCATACCTGCAAACTTGCAAGTTGCAACCCTCACTTCTCAAATGTCAAATACCAACTGCTTAAGGTAAGCTGTGTATTTTATTTTATCATCAAAACTTTAAATGGTCATAAATGGGGCAGAGTGTTGGGGTAGCCAAGACACAACCCACAAAAAGAATCTGACTTGCTTCAAAGTCGAGAAACCCGTAACCTCCAGTCCCCCACTTCACCTAACCCATTGCCATCCTCAATAAACTGTCTCCAACCTCTTGCTCTTTTCCTTGTTTTCTTCTATCTTCTATTTGCTTCTTGAATTGTTCCAACTTCCAACATATCTTCTCAACCTACATGTATGCTGTGAGATTCTTATGGATTTAATTGTTTTAACTAAATGGTGTTCCTCAAAGATTTTTCACTAAGACTGCATTTACATTTAAGTTATTGTTTATGTTATTTTAGAACAAGTCAAATCATTTTGCGCTTTTCTTGTGCCCCTGCTAGACCTACCCATACCTCTGTAATGTTAATCCTGAATGGCTGAATCATTAAAAAAAACTTCAAAATCCAATCATACCTCAAGGAGCACAAAATGCAAACCAAAAACACCAGGAGAACTGTAACAAATGACTTTTCCTAAAGAAAATTGCTAAACATGGTTTAGTCACTGTTTCTTTTGCGAAGAACTTTTTTTTTTTTTAATGGCAACATGAATCCAACTTGCAACTTTGTGGTTGCAACACTGAGCACCTTGTTTGCAGAGGCGAAATGAGCAAATACTTCTGTCAGCTCCTACTTTGCTGTAGAATAATGTAAGAAGAAAATCCTCTTTGATCTGGTAAGAGACAAGGAATATGGTGGATTCTCATTCTTTCTTGGTTGAGACCTTAATGAAACTCCAAAACCCTTTTGTTTTCTCCCAGATTTTTCTCTAAGTAAAAAAGATGGAATGAATTGGTAGAGGGTCTACAAAGCCTTTAAAAGGCATTAAAATAAAAAATGAAAAAATGAAAAAGTGGTCCCTTTTTTTTTTGTCTGGTATACTGCTCTCTGGCAGTACATGAATCATACTGTTGGGGGTAAAGATATGATATTTTCCTGCATTATGATTTTCAATTGTGATATAAACTGTTTTATTTACAAATAGGATATATAACGTTCAATTGATATTGTATACCATACGATTTTGACAACAGTCGTGTATATCTACTTATCATGCATATCTGAATTGAACTCCTACCAATGTATTGACTCCACATTCTTGTTTATAGGAATCTCTAGAAGGACAACAGATGCAAGAACTTCGCCGAAGCCTTCCTGCTTTTAAAGAAAGGGATGCACTATTAAAAGCCATTTCAGAAAATCAGGTTTATTGTGAATTTTTTAGCATTAATTGGTTTTATTTGTTTCAGCTTGCTTTCTCTTTAATGTATGAAGACTTAATGTTGCATCCTTGCAGATGAAAAATGGCCCAAATATTTCAGTTTGGAGTCCGAACTCCAACCGAACCAGGGTCCAAAATGAAATTGACAACTATTGTCTATTCATATAACCAACTGATTATGCATAATTTGGAAGTTCCATTTTAGCACTTTCTATTTCTAGCACCAACTCAAAACCTTTTCAAAGCCCCTTGACCATTATATTAACACCCACAACCACATTGGTGAAAAACAAGTGCTTCGAAACACTCACAAAGCACTGTTAAGATAATCGGGATTCAAATATTTTAAGAAGGGTCATGTTGCAGAGTTTCAACTGAGCAGCACTTCATCAGTGCCAGTCACTGCCAGCCATGTTGATTAGGATCCAACTTTTTCACTACAACATGAAGTGAGATAGATTATTAACACTAGATTATGAGCCAAGAAATTGAAGTGAGGCACGAACCATAATAGCAGTCAGGGTTTTTTATTTATTTTTTTATTTTTTTGGACATTAACATATTTTATTAATGGAAAGCCAAGTACAACAGGAAAGTAATAAAGTAATGAAAAGATAAGTCCCAAGAGGAACTAGGCTCCAAGGGAAGGTGTTATAAGGCCCAACTTAGCTCTGTATTAGTTGAGGCTTCTGCAAGTAACGTAAGACGCAGAACATTCTCTTTGGATAAAGAGCCCATCTCCGAGTTGAGTTTCCCTAGAACATGGGAGAAAGTGACCGAATGTCCTTCAAACAAACCCTTCAATTGTCAAAAGTACTCAATGCTCTCCGAGGAGTCAGGACTTAAATCTTAGAGGCAATGTCTTTAAGTTGAAATCCACATACAAAGGAAACAATAATTAACAATATAGTGTGCTATATATCTCTCTTGTATTGATGCACTGCTTTGAGAATTTTGTTATGATTAAAAAAAAAAAAAAACCCTGGCCCAAGTAGTGAGGAGGTGATATTAGAGATATATATTATGTGGGTACATCCATTTCATAAAAAATATTATCTGGGTATGTTCATATCCAATATAACCACCTAAAGGTGTTGTCTGGGGGTGATTTGGCTTTGCTAAGGAAGCACAATCTTTCTGCTTTGATCAAACTATGACATTGATATTCCTGTCACCATGGCCTGTGAACAAAATCTCTCTCTGGCTTCTTATCTTTCTTCGTGCCCTCTCATCCCCTTCCTCGTTGCTTTTTTAAATCCTTAAGCATATTTACATAGTGCCCCCTCAAAACAAAAAAGAAATAAAAATAAATTTATGAAGTGGCCCCCAAGGAAAATTTCCTGCTTCTGCTCTTGTTTGTCATTTTCTTTTTGGGATACTAAAACTGAGTTGGCTTGTCAGAGAGAGAGAGAGAGAGATAAATTGCCATAATTATAACCATAATAGATTTAAGATAATAGAAAAGGAGTTTAAATTAAATTTACTGTAAGAGATAGGGATAAGATTTCCCAAGAAAGCCTAACTTGTATTAGGATATTGAGTTATTAACTATTAAGAGATAAGACTTGGTATCCTATCCATAATGGGGCCAATGATATAAGCCATGTGGATTAAGATAGGGTTAGGGTTTTATACCATTCCCATCTTTTTCTTGTCCTCTTTATGTACTCCCGGTCAGAATTAAATTACAGGAAATAGAGTTTTAAATTCAGGAGGGTCATTGCTTTGGTGTAATGGTAAAAGTCTTGGGTGTCATGCGTGACAATGCAGGTTCTAGACCTGCGAGCAGCCACTTTGTGCAAAATTGCCAAAGGTTAGGCCTGTCTCCGTTCTGAACCCTCCCAGGACCTTGCTCTGGCTGGACCGCACTGGGGGATGACCTTTAGAGTTTCAAATTCAGATGCGGGGTATAGAAGAGGCAATCACGTGTGTGTGAATGCCCGCGTGTGTTCTTTGTATGCTCTCAGTCTGTTATTTCTTTTTTGGTGCCCAATTATTTTGTTGCAGATAAAAAAGTAGCCAAAGTCCAAGGACTAGTAACCCAAATTTGTCCTTTTTGAATTAGTACGTGGTTGATGTGAAGAAGAAACAAGTCTCAAGTTAAACTATAACTAGGATTTACTCATGGGCTTTCAAAACCTAATTTAATATGCTCATCTCTGTCTGTTCTCATTCTGTTGTGTCATTGATGTCCAATTATTTTGTCGCGGATAAAACATTACCCAATGATTTTGTCATGTGTAATAATAACGTGGCTAATTATGACTTCACAGGTTGTTGTCGTCTCAGGCGAAACTGGCTGCGGTAAGACAACACAGCTTCCTCAGTACATCTTAGAATCTGAGATAGAAGCTGCACGCGGAGCAGCTTGTAGTATCATTTGTACTCAGCCTAGAAGAATATCTGCTATGGCTGTTTCTGAAAGAGTTGCAGCAGAAAGAGGGGAGAAGTTGGGGGAATCTGTGAGTTTTTACTCTGCGAAGAATTCTTAGTGATTTTTTTCTGAAGCTCAGACATCTTGCTGTGAAGGCTTATTAATTTCTATATTCTAAAGAAATCATTGTAAGCTTATTTCTTATCCAGCAAATGTATTTTGGCTTGCAGGTTGGTTATAAAGTAAGGTTAGAGGGTGTGAAAGGGAGGGATACTCGCCTTCTCTTTTGCACCACAGGCATTTTGTTAAGGAGGTTACTTGTTGACAGGAATCTTAAAGGTGTATCTCATGTGATTGTGGATGAAATCCATGAGCGTGGGATGAATGAAGGTGATTCATGGTTCTACCTCAAATTTTGTTATGCATTTTCAATTGAAATCTGACTATGATTGTATTGGCACCAGATTTCCTGCTTATTGTCTTGAAAGACCTTCTTCCTCGTCGACCTGAACTGAGGCTTATTTTGATGAGTGCAACCTTAAATGCGGAGCTTTTTTCATCTTACTTTGGAGGGGCTCCAATGTTACACATCCCAGTAAGTCCGATGAGACAAAACTCACCTTATAATTATTATTTTTTTCTGAATAATGGATACAAGCACTTAATGACCAGTGCCTGATGCACATTGACAACCTATTTCTTTTATTTTATTTTCTTTTTCTAGAAGAAACTATGAATGACTTTGCTGGTTATGTGTGTAATGATAGTACATGTACTGACAAAAGGATGTCATCAATGGAAGTCCCTATTCTATTGTAGGTGCCAGTTACTTAGTGCAGCATTTGCAGTGCTCAATGTTGTTGTTCCTTTATATTACGTAGGACGTTTCAGGCACTCTGCATGGACATGGTGACTGATAAGAAGAAGGAAGAGAATGAAAAAAACTAACCAACCAACATTTACTTGCAAAACTATTGTGGAACTCTTCTCCATAAAGCATCAATCCTCTTGAAACAAGGATATGCTTTGTAGGATGTCAATCCCCATGTTATTAGTAGATGTGAGCAGTATTTCTTCTATAAGCATTTTCCTTGTTCTGGATCAAAATTAGTGGAGATTTGTCTCAACTGTCACATGAACATGAATATGGCATTGTGGGATTCCTAACTCATTTTGTTTCGTTCTGATTCATTTTCAGGGTTTTACATATCCAGTTAGAACTCATTTTCTGGAAAATGTTCTGGAATTGACTGGCTATAAGTTGACTCCATACAATCAAATTGATGATTATGGGCAAGATAAGAGCTGGAAAATGCAGAAGCAAGCTCTCAGAAAGAGGAAGAGCCAAATTGCTTCTGTTGGTGAGGTATGAAGCTCTTGTGGTTCAACTATCTTTTTCCCTCCTTTTGTTCTCATTTTCCTAATTCATTCATCTCTCTCTTTATCACTGAGCAGGATGCACTAGAAGCGGCTGATTTTAAGCAGTATAGTATGAGGACTCGGGAGTCTTTATCCTGTTGGAATCCAGATTCTATCGGTTTCAACCTCATAGAAACTGTTTTATGGCATATATGTAGAGAAGAAAGGCCTGGTGCTGTTTTGGTATTTATGACTGGGTGGGATGATATAAACTCTTTGAAGGACCAGCTCCAAGCGAATCCTATTTTGGGAGATCCAAGCAGAGTTTTGTTGCTTGCATGTCATGGTTCTATGGCCAGCTCTGAGCAGGTAGTTTACAGTTTGCTCATTGATTGCTTCTTTATTTGACTGGCCAAACATCTTCATATGCCTGTGATGCACATTTTCATGAAACAATCTTGTTTTCTAATCTGCTTACTATGTCCATGCATGTATCTGCATTATATCTACTCACTTTTCATATTTTGAGTTTCTATGGGGGCTTTTCTTTACTTATTTGTTGGAGGATGTTGTTGAGTTTGTCCAATGTGTAATGTAGCTTCAATATAACAAAGTAACCATTTGTGAAATAACCACGTTGATGTAGTCGCCATTTTTTCTCTACTCTTCTTTGTTCTTCTTCATTTTAATTTGTTAACTAATATTTTTTTTTCTAGCTTTGTCCTCTTCTTCATTTGAAAAGCTACTAAATTTATCAATCAAAGCCAAGAAGCAACAAACCAATTGGCAGATATTGTTCCATAAGAAGAGTGGGCATGATTGACATCCGTACACCAGCTTGAGGGGTTTTGTTGGAAAATTCGTGGAATATAGATGTTGGACCGTCAGAACTGATTTTTAATTATTGCAAGGGCTAAAAGGTCATTTGCATGATGAGTTAAGTGACATATTTGACATGTGCTGAATTTCATAATTAAGTGATTCGTCCCATATGACAATTTAGGTGTTGAGGGCCATGGGTCTCCTCTTATATGAGTGGGCTTTTGGGCATTGGGCTCGATCTTGCCGATTATCTGAAGCCCATTTTGTAGCAGCTCCTCTTGTGTTGCATCTTTAATGTAGCCTTATTATCCCATCAATTTAGGGTAGCCCCCGCCCCCCCGCCCCCCAAAACCCCCCCCAAAAAAAAAAACCCGCAATCCAACACATCTTTCCTCACTACTACATTCTGAGCCATTATTGGTTGGCCCCTTAACTTAGTTCCTTGAACTTGTAAACTTGCAGTACGCTTGCTTTACAGAGACTGTTTCCGACCTTTAGTTGTGTTTCTGCAGTGTACTTCATAATATTAACAATATTATAAATTAATAATTCATAACATATTAAATGTACTTCATAATAATATCAACCCCTTTTCAATATATATCAAATATCAACCCCTTGCAATGTATTTGGAAAGAGAAGAATGATAGAATTTTTGGCAGGAAAGAATCACGACGTGAAGAGCTGTTTCTATTGTGGCTTTGAGGATTGCAAAATGGGCTAGTATTAGAAAGGAATTTTCAGATCTTAAAATAGATAATATTTTAAACAATTGGAGTGCTTGTTTAAAGGTGGGTGCTTTTAACAGGAAAAGGAAAGTATCTCGGCGTCCTCCTCCGATAGGTGCCTAAAGTTTGATGTGGATGGAGCATCTCGGGGCAAGCCAGGGTTGGCTGGGATAGGTGGAGTATTCAGAAATCATAAATGAGAAGTTTTGTATATGTTCTCAAAGCATGTTGGAATCATGGATTCTAATGAAGTAGTGGCCTTGGCTATTTTGGAAGCTCTTCATAATATCGGCAACTCCTTTCAACACCATGTCATAGTGGAGAGTAATTCTTCTATTGCCATATCTTGGGTGAATTCATTTAGGGCCCATGGAAGATGCTATTCTACTTTAATGAGATTCGTCATCTTGCATCTCGATTTCAGGTGTCATTTAAGCGTATTATTAGATCTGCCAATTGTATGGCAGATTAGCAAGCAGGGGTTTGAATACTCATGTAATTTTAGTGCAATAGTGCTCCTACTATGTAGGTGTGGTTTGTGTCCGGTATAGACCTCTTATACCGGCAACTGCGCATTTTGGAGCTATTTATGGCTATTTTGTCGTACTTTTTTGTTCTTTTCTATCCTTTCAATACAATGTTTAATTATTGATAAAAAAAATCATACCATATTAAATAATATTATATATATAACCAATGAAAACTACTGTCATGAGAGTATTATTTTATTTTTTTCATTTGTACGTCGTATAATGGTCACATTGGCCCATCCTTTGTAATTTTGGTCTTGGCCATTATGCTGGAGCCTACAACCTTGATTTGATGTGGTCCGGTTTAGCATGAATCAATTGAATTCTGTATTCAAATCCAGAACTGGGATTATTGGGAAGCTGGTATAACTTCTAATCCCTTTAAATTGCAGGTATATTTGCTATGTTCTTAACAAAATAGTAAGAGGATTTAACAAGAAAAATCCTCTTAGACTTGTCAAAAGAAAAAAAGCCCATAAATGTCTTATATAGACCAATTTGGTCCTCCCGCTAGTTTTTTCTTCTTTTTTTGCTTTTGACGCTGAGCGGGGATATCGCAGTTCATTCTAAGTAAATGAGTGGGGATATCCCCGTTCATCGTTCATTACATCATAAAGAATGTCAAACTCCCTTCTCACATTTGCCTTCTTTTTTTTATCCGGACAGATCTCTCTGCAAGCTCGTTCACAGCACTAATTTGGGCGGGGATATCCCCGGCTCAACTGATACAATTATGAGAAACAGCACCCACAATACTCTAGTGGGTAGGGATATCCATGCTCACAACACTAACACAGGCCCACAATACTCTAGTATGCGGGGATATCCCTATTCACAACACTAACACAGGCATGGATATCCTTGTTCACGGCACTAATTTGGGTGAGGCCGACGATGGCAAAGGCGAATGGGCTGCCACGGTAGGCCCCATTTGGACGAAGAGGGCGGTGGCATTGTAGATGTGCTTGTTGGGGGCGGATGGGGTGGGAGAAGCAATTCCCCTTTTGCAACGAAAAATCCAGAGACTTCTCTCCCAAATCCCTTGTACAAAGCAGAAGTCGAGCCCTCAATTTCTCCAAGCTCGGTTTCGGACATCTTCAACCCTCAACAAGGGTTTCGAGCACCATCTCCACCATTGCCGTGGCTCCGACCAACGTCAATCAAGAACAAAGAAGAACCATTATCAAGAAATGTTTTCTTTTCTGTCTCCATCACCTCCACCTCCTCGGTCAAAGGCCTTCAACTTGAGTGCCAGCCGTGCAACCACCTTGAGCACTACGTGATGGAAGTTGCCAATCAAGAATCCGAACAAGAAAGTCTTTTCATCTCCTGGACCCACCAGATGGTTTCATCTTCCTCTTCGAGCACCGCTGTTGAATTGCTTCCGCCTGTTCCGGAACATCAAACAGGGATGTTTAATGTAGTATAGGGATTGGAAGACTTGGATTCATCTTGGGGTTTTAATGTAGGTTCAGCAGTGAATCTTTGTGAAAGAAAGAAGAAGATGGGAGAAGAACAAAAAGGGGAAAAAGAGTTTCGAGACTTTCTAAAGTAAAAGGAGCAGGGATATCCCCATTCAGAGAAAAAAAAGAAAAAAAAAACCAAACAAAGCCCCTGAGACCACTATAGTCTTTATAAAACATGGAGGGCGTTTTTGGCTTATAACGAGTCTTAGGGGATTTTTTCGGTAAAATCCTCAAATAGTAATAATAATAAAAGAATAAATAAATAAATATTAGTGGGATGATCTGTAGATGTAGCATGTAAGCACAAGTTTGGACTACCTTCACATTTCACATGTAGCAGCCTTTTTGTTTTTCCATTAATATCATATTTCACTGGAAAATCTATTTCCGAGTATCTTAAGCTTGTTTGTTTTCATTTTACATTAAAGCTGCAGTAATCTGTGCACATTAATTGTGCATCATTTTAAGTTAAATTATTCTGTTCTATGGTTCTTTTGATCTTTCTTTTTTACTGCTTGATCCTCATTTTCATATTTTTCATTGTTAAAATTTTGTTTGTATGCAGAGATTAATATTTGATAAGCCTGAAAATGGAGTTCGAAAAATAGTTCTTGCTACTAACATGGCAGAGACAAGTATTACCATTAATGACGTGGTTTTTGTCGTTGACTGTGGAAAGGCAAAGGAGACATCTTATGACGCATTAAACAATACTCCTTGCTTGCTTCCTTCTTGGATCTCTAAGGCTGCAGCTCGACAAGTAAGATCATTTGAGTTGTAAGATTTCCAAATTCCAAGGAACATTATTGTAAACCACTTTCATCTTGCATTCTACAAAAAATGATTCATTCAAGTGTGTTATCTTGACTAAATGAATAACTTCTTAGTTTGTACAGTTTTTTGAAACCCGAACTAGTCCATGTTGTTCAACCTTGTTGGCCTGGAATCATGTGTATTATTTTTAGACAGAATAATGACAACTGTTTGGTCATTCTGTTTGTTTTGTTATATATGGAGGACATGGAAGTCCAACCATTCTTATTTTGAAAAATATTAAGGATTAAAGGGAATAGCCGGTGTAAGCAGCTGACCTACTGGTTATGAGCCATTTTGGGCCCAACTGCTCACAAAGGTCCTGTTCTTTCAACAGCAGTTTGCAATTAAGTCTTGGTAGATCCATCTGCTTTAATCTGAATTTTAAACTTGAACCTGCAATTCTGATTTTTTTTTTTTTTTTGGGTTGGGGGGCGGGGGGGGTAACTAATGCTCTATTGAGTGTGTACAATTAGTTTGGGTGGAATAAAAACCTGTGATTCTTCATTTTCCTTTTTTTTTTTAAAGAAACCAGCATCCAATGTTTCTTTGGGAGGTGTTGGATCTGAAAGTTTTGGTTGTTTCAGGAATCCTTGACCTTTTTTTTATTATATTTTATTAAAAGGAATGATGTTGAAATGATGCAGGAACAATTCTATTTTACAATTTTTGGTATAATACCTTTGCAGATATCTGTAATTAATGTGGGAAATTAGTGAGTCTGCAGTGAGGGTTTTGTGAAGGGGAATGACACTATGAGTTTCCTGTTGCCATTCCTTTGAATACCCTATTTAAGCCTATACAGTCTTGTGTTGTGTTGTTATGTGGGATCATCATTTTTGGTTTATGGACCTGCAACAAAAATCAAGAACCAGTGGGCTTGTGCTTTATTGTTGTAAAAGTTCCGAACCACATTTTGAGCCTTCAGGAATGTAATAAGATGGGAAATTGAGTCTTTGGGTTTGTAGCATTTCAAGAACGGGATATGGTATAGGGTCGGTTTATGGGTAGTGAGGTTCTAGGAGGATTCATGTCTTGCTTCAGGATGACAGGATCCCTATATCATACTAGTATATTTCTAGTAATGGCACAAGATTTTGGATATAAGATGCCGAGTGCGCCAATCTTTCACTTGGCATCTGTAACCTCAATGTATCGGCTGAGATATTTGCAATATATTAGTTGAGTGATATATAACCTTGAAGTCGACTATGTATCAAAAGAATTTCGTTCATGGTTTTAGTCCCTTTTCTTTTCAAATCTTTTATCATAAATGAGCTGGTACTGTGATGCAGAACCATAACTGTTAGTTAAGCCTAGAATGGAGTGTTAAAGGGGAAGTGAAAATTGAGCCTTGATGATGTGCAGTGGTCTAGTAAAGTGCAATTTTCTTTCCCCACAAACCCCACCTAAATAATATTAATAATAAATAAATAAATAAATAAATAGGAGAGAAGGTGTATTTAAGTAGAGGATAGATATTGGAGTGTGGAGATGGTCTTGATCTTTTTGCCAAAAAAAATTGCAAGCATCCTTCTGGCGTTATGAGGATTTCATTTCGTTTTCATTGAAATCCATAAGTTGTGGCTAGATTTGGCCTGTTCAAGTTATTATGGGTTAAGATTTGCTACTGAGGTGTTTGGAATTTCGTTTAGTCTTTGGCAAAATGGGAACTTTTGCTTCCTGAAATTTGATTTTTGTGAAGAAATAAATCATTATGAAGGTGAAATGCTCCTCATGTTTACTTGTGCAAAATTGGAGATGGAAAATAGCTGAGAGTTGTTTTCAAAAGTTTCGAATTGCAAGAAGAAATTTGCTGTTCCCCTCCCTAGTTTTTTTTTTTCTTTCTAAAGATCAGGACTTCCACAAATAAGAAGTTTTAATGATTTTACCAAGCATTGCCTTTGAATCTTCATAGGTTGTTCTAATGAATTTTGTTCCTATATAAAAGGGTTAATGCTTAATCTATCATGAGGTCTTTTTTTTTTTTTTGCATGCATTAAATCTTTTCTTTCCTTTCTTTTTCTTATTTTAAGATTCACTTGGCTCCCCTTAAAAGTTATGTTTATACACTTGGAAGAGAGACTGGAGAAAGAACGTTAGCATCCCTAGAACCTGGATTTTAATTATTACTGTAAGATAAAAAGATAATAAAGTCCAGAACCCAATGTCATTTAGAAGATTGAGAATGAAATTGCCTCGCCTTTTGGCATTCATACAGCCAAAACATACAATTGATTTGACTGCTTCATTTGGGTCTTTTGGCACACGTACTCCCCTTAGGGAGAAGAACAAGATTGCTGTAACCCCGGCAAAGGGAAACAATTTGCGTTGGGAACCATTCCTTCTGTTTGTGTCTATCTTTCCTATGTTTGCTTCTATTTGCTATTCAGGAAAAAAAAATGTTCGTTGCTATTTTGTAATAAATGTGTTCCTTATTACATAGTTTTTGCATTTGATAGAAAATATAGGTAACAGTGAAGATTGATAAAGTAATCTTGGCATCTTCATAACATGTTACTTGTATATTGCTCTGTGAACTTTTAGCTGTTTGAAACGTGGACTCTTAGATGCACAGCATGGTATGCAAAGCAAGATAATTGGTGCTTAAATTTTCACGTTGTTGCTTGATATTTTTCTCGGTGCAGTCTTGATGTACTTTGTTTCAGTGACTGTCAATAATTTCTCTTCCTTTCCATTGCCTTAACTTTTGACTTTGGGTTTTTTTAACTGAGATTGGTGACATCAGCTTCTTGTGGTCCTTATTGTAGAGAAGAGGAAGGGCCGGCCGTGTTCAGCCTGGCGAGTGCTATCATCTTTATCCTAGATGTGTATATGATGCTTTCGCAGATTACCAATTGCCAGAACTTTTAAGGACACCTTTACAATCTCTTTGCTTGCAAATTAAAAGTTTACAGCTGGGAAGCATTTCAGAGTTCTTGTCTAGGGCATTACAATCACCAGAACCTCTGTCGGTATGCCTAATTTTGTAGCGGTCTTTTTCTTTATCCGTTCATATATTCTGTTCCTCTCTAGTATTGTACTAATATGGTGCAGTTTTAGCATAGTTTCTGGATGTTGGGAGCATTATCTTATAGTACTTCGAGATGGTAGTGATGCCCCAACATAGAAAGGCAGCACCGATATAGAGTTACTATGAAAGTAAACCTGATATGAAACAAAAGCCTGGCATATTTTGCACATACAATATTCAGTTTTTCCAGTCACTTGTCCTACAAACTGTATTAGTGAGGCCTTCCTGTTAGTGAACCAAACAAGTGTGGTCTATAGTGAGATAAAAATGAGTAACCCAACTGTTGAGTGTTGACAGCCACCAGAAAATGCTATTCCATCCCCCAACTTTTCCACTTGTAAAAGACGTGGACCATTGACAGAAATGATCTATCTACAGGACACCAATGGCCGACTAGAATCATCTGATAGGGTAGATATTAGTATATGCCCCATCCCATGGTGTGGTGTTGCAGTCCGGGGTATACTAGGCATGCCCAGCTAAGTGGTGGTCCAGCCATGAATTTCACGGGCCGGGCCGAGCCGTGCTCAGGCCAGCATGGCCCAAGCCATGGAATTATCCGTGCCATGCTGGGCCGTGCCACCCACGGGCTGGCCTACATGCCACTTCTATTTTTTTATGTTTTTAAAATTTTCTTGTATAATTTAAAAGAGACTTTATGAACTTTTAGGGTTTCTTAACTTGAAATAAGGTTGGAACTATTAAAATAAATGCACAAACATTGATGCTAACTTACAAATGAAAAATAAATTTTATTTATATAAATTTTTAAAAAAAATTAGAAGTGGGCCGTGCCATGCTGGCCCGTTGATCACAGCCCAGGCATGGTTTTTTCTGTGCTTGGCCGTTCCATGCCTAGGCGGCCCGGCCCAATTTTCATGCCTAGGGTATACCAACCATAGATTGGACGCTAAGGGCTTGTTTGGCATTGTTTTCATGTTCCCAATTTTGTGCTCGGATAAGGTTGTACTGAGATTGGGTTGTGCTGAGACTATACTCTCCAGAGCTTGTTTGGAAACATTATATTAAATTACTCTACAGAGAATATGTTGTACGGAACTTGTTTGCTAGCATTATAAAAGTTTTGCTCTAAGGAGTGGACATAAGATTTATAATGTGGGACCCACCTTTTATTGTTTGTGGCACTCTATTATTATGTACATGGGGCCCACTTGTAGAAATTACAATATGTTACCCACATTTAAAAATTAGAACATGGAACCCATATTCATAGGATTTACAATGTGGGCCCACCTTTATAAAAATTATAATGTCGGGCTACCTTTTTAAAATGTAAACATGAGACCCACCTTTAGAAATTACAATATGATACCACATATAGAAATTAGAATATGGGGCTCACATTCATAGGATTTACAATGTGGGTCCACCCTTTGTGATGGTGACCATATGACCCACATTTATGAATTACCATGTGGATCCACATTTTTTGTGATTGTGGACATGGGGCCCTCTTTTAAAAACTACAATGTGGTGTCCCCACCTTTAAAAATTAGAACATAAGTGCAATGCATTCATAGGATTTATAATGTGGGTCGGGAGTTATAATGTGGGGCCACCTTTTTGTTAATTGTGAACACGAGACCCACCTTTAAAAATTAACAATGTGGTACCCACCTTTAGAAATTAGAACATGAGGTCACATTCATAGGACTTACAATGTGGGGGCACATTCATAGGACTTACAATGTGGCTCCACATTTTTGTGATTGTGAGCATATGACCCACTTTTAAGAATTATAAAGTGGAGCCACCTTTTCTGTGATTGTGGACATGGAACCCACCTTTAGAAAATTACGACGACATTCTCACCTTTATAAATTAGAAGACAGGCCACATTCATGGGATTTATAATGTGGTCCCACCATTATAATTCTATAATAAGGGCTCACCTTTTGTGATTGTGACCATGTGAACCCACTTTTAGAAATTACAACGTGATGCCCACCTTTAGAAATTGAAGCATGGTGCCCACATCCATAGAATTTATAATGTTGTCCCACCATTATAGGAATTATAATATGGGCCCCACCTTATGTGATTGTGACCATATAACCCACTTTTATGAATTACCAAGTGGGGCCACTTTACTTGAGATAAGTGAGAGGATTTGAAATCTTTAAAAGGCAAGAGATAAGTGGGTTGTTTCTTCAAAAAAAAAAACAAAGTTTTTTCGTTCCAACTTTCGTATGCCAGCGGGTTAAGATTTTGAGATTCCTTCGGGTGAGACCAAATTTCGGATCAGTGATTTACACATACCAAACATGTTTTTTACGACCTTATCTCGTGGGAACATGGGAACATCTGAATGGCATGATGCCAAACGCACCCTAAGATACATCATCCACCAGTTACGAAATATCCAACCAATAACAAACAAAAATTAAAGGAGATGGAGATTTCAACAATATATTTTTTCCTGTAATCAACTCCGAAAGAAACCACACATCTATTGCTACTTGCAATTAGTTCCACCAACCACAAATGTATTTACTCCGTTAATTAGTGTGTATTCTCTCCTAGTAAAACAATCAATAAAAGGTCAATAAAGACAAATTTGAACCTGAAGGAGAATATTTCCATTAACACAACTTGTAAATGAAAGCCTGCCAATGTTAGTGGTCTTAGAATTAGGCCAAATCACATATCAACAGAGTATCAGCCACTAGTAAGACCAACACATGTGGGTCTCATGTCCCAATAGGGAACAACTTTTATCCAAAGAAAGCGTCGTGAGATAGGTGTTTTGAATCTTATCATATATTTGATACTTAAAGTTGTCATGAAATGTTTTAATCATGCCCATCCACAATTAATTAGTGGAATGACCATAATTGCCTCAGTTTCTTAAACTACGAGTTAAGCTAGGCAAGTTAAAGGGTAAGGATGCCAATATGCTTGATGCTTCAATTGTGGCTCACATGTGGACCATGGCCAGAACTTGGAGTCCTATTGGGATCATCTTCCTTGCATGACCATCCCTCCTCGATCAACCACTGCATCATTTGGGTCCACTGGATGAATGACAATGAAATGTGGACTGCACCTTTACCATTTGGTTGAACAAATCAAATGTATTTCTTAGTTTCTTAGTATCACTTAATACTTATTTTTTGAAGTATCTGGATATCACCACTCCACTACCTGTTTATTTGCAGTATGCCTGCATACTTCATTCCCAAGTTATATTAGTTTTTTAAGCATGCTTATCTTGTAGGTCCAAAATGCTGTTGAATATCTCAAAATAATCGGGGCTTTAGATGAGCAGGAGAATCTGACTATCCTAGGTATGCTGGTTTTGCTTTTCAGTTCTGCTGACTAAGTCTTAGTATGTTGATGGTCATCATTATTATCTGTATTCCTTTACGTAGTTAGTAACAAGAATGTTCGTTTGCATATCTCGTTAACTTTTAACCTTGTCAGGTCGCCACTTGTCAATGCTTCCTGTGGAGCCTAAGCTTGGGAAAATGCTCATATTAGGGGCAATATTCAACTGTCTCGATCCCATTTTAACTGTTGTTGCTGGTCTCAGTGTCAGAGATCCATTTTTAATGCCATTTGACAAGAAGGATGTAAGTAAATTTACTTGAGTTTTTTTTTTTTTTTTTAAAGTGATGTTAACCTGTTCAAGTTGAAAAAAAAATGTATAAATTTTAGAGTTTTTTACAAAATGGCCCCTGTATTCTTAGAAAACCTCAAAAAGGCCCGAGTTTTTCATTTTTACTAAAACCTCCCTCATTTGACGGTACGACAAGGAACTGTTTGTTTCTACTTGTAAATGACGAAATCACCCTTTGAGCGGAGAAAAAAATAAACTTTCCACCAACAGGCAACAACCTCCCACATCTTCAAGAACCGTTCCTCGCTCTGTACATCTCTCTTTATCCCTATCCCTCTTCCCCCCGACGATCATTTCCTCACACCGATGCAGGATCATATCAATTGCAGCAGCAAGAAAAATGTAACCCCGAAAACCACCAGTGATGAAATCACAACTGTTGGATCCTTGATCGCGGTCCATTCAAAGATCCCTCAGTGCCATTTTCAACAAGTAACAACAACCCCTGAACTAGCAAACAGGTAACATCAAAGGGTCGAAACCGTCAGCGCGGAAGAAACCCTTGAACTAGGCCAACCTCTAGTTCAAGGACAAAGCCTAAGTCGAGCTAATACAGGTGGGCCGACGCATGTCAGAGTCGACGAAACTGCGTTGTTGTCTCGCTTGCAACCGAAATCTTAGCGGAGTGCTACAATTACAAAGCCGGAGAATTGAATCAGAGAAACAGAAAGCTGGATCAATTTAATTTCACTCGGGAAGAAGAGAAACATAGCAGAAACTTCTCTCAGATTCACATGCCGTCTAGTACTACTATATATATATATATTATATACTTGAACCAAACTACATCTAATAATCATCACAGCCGTCTTCCTCAAGTTCAACACAGATATCTCTCTGTTCCTTTGAAAACCAAGTATTTCCTTCCATCACTCTACTTCATTGTTTAGTCGGTTCTTTCAATCCTACCTAAGTAATCTGTTTCTCTTGTTTTCTTGTTGGGTCCGTTCTTTTAATCCCAACTAGTCTATATCTCTTCTATTTTGTTGGGTCGAGTCCTTTTGGCTGTCCCATTCCATGGATCTTTCTCCTACAAACTATGCAGCAACAATCTTCAACCTTGGTAGAAGTTTAAATAGTGGGTCATCCAAACAACAATCTGCCCAGAAATGGCAAAAGGCTATCAACATCATCTATTCCTGCAGAGTTATGCTCTCTCTTGTCAATAAAGAAATGCCCTTTACCAACTCACGTAGTCCCTCCTATACCTCCCTTAATGTCCAGCCAGAAGATGATGGTCATGATAACAGTGATTGTTCTTCCTCTTGTGGACATTAATAGTACAAAACACAGATATTTGTGTGATTCAAATATCCATTATATGTATGGAACGTCTAGATCCTCTTTCTGTGAGATTCTATTTCTACTACCTTACTTTCTATCATGCTAGTAGTGTAATAGACGTTCATCCATCTAAAACTATCACAGTGCCCTGTTTAACCGATCCTCCCATCAGGATTGTTTCTAGCAGTCTGTCCTGACAGGAACCTATTGCCCTCTAGCCATCCGACCCCATTGCTCAATCGTAAGAATATAAAAGAGAAAGGTAGAAAGAAAGTGGGAGGGATAGAGAGAGATACGTACAAAGATGGGGAAGTTGTTACCAGAAACATCTCTCTCTTAAGAGGGTAACTTTGTCATTTCTTCGTAAAAAGAAACAGGTTTTTTCCCTACCGTCAAATGAGGGAGGTCTTAGTAATAATGCAAAATGCAGGGGCCTTTTTGGGGTTTTCTAAAAACATAGGGGCCTTTTTGTAAAAACCTCTAAATTTTATTTCAAGACTAAGCAGAGACACACTACTTAGCCAAACCCGAAAACAAAACAACAAACTTCGAAAGAAAAGAAAGCTCTACATATCAAAATTAATAGAAAAGTGTAAAAATCCTTCCTTTGCAAGACCATCCGCCATGATATCTGCTTCTTGAGGAACATGATGAAATAACGCCCCCACCTGTTAATAGCATGTTCAACTTGTTAATATCATGTTCTTTTTTCTCGGATGGTCTACCTTCATTCTGTAATAAGTTGACTTCCTTGATATTAAGAGCACATCTAGTTTTACCCTATCTACAGACTACATATTACTCATGTGGGATGTGTGCAAGATCAAATCTTCTCATCAGTTAGGCACCATCATGCTTGAGCTCCAGCCCAAATTGAAGCTTGCTCAACCAATTCAGCATACACACAGAGACTAAGCGGGCTCATTTCTGCAGGCCAGCTACTATGTTAGGGAGTTGACCAGCAAAACATTGTTATTGCCAATGGCTTGAATTTAATGCTAAGGTTTTGCGTTTTGATGCTTATTAATGGCTCTGCCAAACCCTTACTTGGACTTTCGCCCAATTTTTTGATGATGGTCTTTTGGTATGTGCCAGGAATTTTTAAGTTTATTAAATTTTTGTAGTGGTGGCACAAAGCTGACTCTCATAATGACTTGGATCATCATCGGGCATTGTCCGTTAAGTTAAAAAAAAGAAGCTTGTGGTATCTTCTTGTTGAGGGTTCCAACTTCCAAGTAAAAATTCTCCTCCTGTACAACTAGATATTTATTTTGGAAGAGGTACTTTTCTCTTATCGGTAACTCATCGAACATCCCTACTTTGCACCATTCTTTTGTTGTCCAAGGAATGTGCTTAAATTTATTTAAAGGTTTTAAAGACAACGTAAGAGAAACATAAGTTCCATCATGTCAAATGTCAAGTGGAAGTTGTCTGAGCCTTGATTGGTTGGATGAATCATTTGATAAAGTCAGGGTAATTTTGGTGTTTTAGAGAAGGTGATGGGCAAAGGAGGTCCGTAATACAAAGGCTTGCTTATAGCCATGGGGTGGACATCAAGCTCAGTGAATGAAACATGAGTTTGAACGTGATTTCCAAATCAACATCCAGGTTTACTAAAATTTTCTTTCATTACTGGATTGTATTAGTCAAGTTCTATTTTAGGAGGCTTTTTGGTGCCACATCATTTTCGTTTCCTCTTTGATTTGTTTAGGGAAGATGGTGAGGGCCCCTACTCTCGGGGATTTTGCAGTTAAAACTATCAGCCACACCTGTGTTGACCATGCACTCTCGCATTATGTAATGTTGACTGTATGAATGATGTGGTATGGTGATTGATCTCAACAGTAATGGTTAGTGGTTACCCCCAAGGTTCAGTGGATGAATGAAGCTATGGTTGTACCTGGGTAGAGATGTCTCATAGCTGGCTATAATAGAATACATCAGAGAAGCAACCACTGCTATGTCTGTTCTCGCCTAGGCTTTTTAGCAAGTTGGGGCGAGGTTTATATTTCAATTTGTTCAGCACCCCATTTGAGTTTGACTTCAAACTGGAACATGCCGGCCAAGGCAACATTTCAGTGTTCTATTCTGGAGTTCCATCCTAGAAAGTGAAATTGACATATATGCCGTGTTTTAATCTCTGGTAAATGAACAATTTAATATTTTTTTCCTACATGACAAGTAAATAATCTATAAATCATGTCTGTAACAGTGAAGTTATGACATGCATTCTCTCTCATCTCCAATTACACCGGAGCAAACACTCCAGTTCCAGAGAATGATAGGACCTTAGCTTCATTATCATGAATTATACCACCCATACCAGCTACCCCAGGGTTACTAATAGCACTTAAATCAAAGTTGAGCTTGAAATGCCCCCACAGAGGAGGAAACCAATAGCACTTATTTAAAATTTTAAATTCTTCTTGTAACAGCCTTACAGGTGCATGATGCTTACATAGCGAAAACAATTTTTTGATAATAGAAAATGTTTTCTTTTAAAGAGAGAGGCTTGAAAGTTCTCCTAAGCGATTACTCCTGTGTTTATCCTGGATCTGTCATCCATTCTTGTAAATAATCATTCCACTTTAGATTTGGGATACATCCAATGAACTGTTATATGTGGTACTGTCAACATTTTGGCCTCCAATGTTTGAATAAGGAGCTCTCTTTTATCCAACAGTTGGGATATGGTCTTAATGTTTTTTTTTTTTTTTTTTTTTTCCCCAGCTTGCTGAATCTGCTAAGTCTCAGTTTTCTGCTCGAGGTTATAGTGACCATCTTGCTCTGGTTCGAGCCTACCAGGGTTGGAAAGATGCAGAAAGAGAGCAAGCTGGATATGAGTACTGCTGGCGGAATTTCCTTTCATTGCAAACACTAAAAGCTATTGATTCACTTAGAAGACAGTTCCTTTTTCTGCTGAAGGATGCTGGTCTGATTGACAACAGCACTGGCACATGCAATATGTGGAGTAATGATGAACACCTCATCCGAGCAGTCATATGTGCCGGTCTGTATCCTGGAATTTCCTCTGTTGTGGTGAGTTGTTCTTCTCTTCATTAGTCAGCTATTATTAATATCACCAAAGCTTGTAAGTGCCTCATTCTTAATTTTAATATTTTATATTTCTGTTTCATGCTCCTTTCTTCTAACTTGAAGAGAGCTATTTGGTGCTAAACTTTGTTGGAAGGTTTCCACATCCCACGTCGCCTAAGTCCTGAGTTGGACATGGCTTCATATACCTGTTTGGGCCTTCCACCTATAAGCTTAAGCTTTTGGATTGGTATATGGTTTCTTACATGGTATTAGAGTGGGTTCAGATCCCATCGTTCTTGTGTAGCCCACGTGGCTCCTATTATTCTTGTATAGCCCACATGGCAGGCCCGTTCGTGAAATTTGTACGTGAAGGAGAGTGTTGGAAAGTCCCACATCCCACATCGCCTAAGTCCTGAGTTGGACATGGCTTCATATACCTATTTGGGCCTTCCACCTATAAACTTAAGCTTTTGGGTTGGTATATGGTTTCTTACAAACTTTACATTTTTTAGGCATGTTTGGAAGCTCCACAAATTGTAACTGCTTCAAATAATTTGGCAGAACTGGGGGTTATGTATTTATTAGGAACCGGATCATGGAAGCTGTAAACTGTAAATTGCATCTTTTTTTAAACATATGACAGGTGGTAGACTCTGTAGGGCCCATTAGACCCAAGAGGCTTTTGGGATCTAGCCATCCACGAAAGTTTGAGTCCAGATATTTCCAGCTGTCCGATAGAAGGATATGAAATGGACAGTCATCAGATAAGCGGTAGATTGAAAAGCTGCACACGTCTCATAGACCTGATCATCACCTTCACACCTCCCCCAAGATGGCTAGATCCCAAACCTCTTCTGTATTTAGTAGGTCTTATGGGCCCCACAAGCTCTGCCATGTTTCATTTTTTAAACCATTTTTTATGGTTTAGAATTTCCATGGTCAGGGATCCGATCCCAATTCATTATGCATTTGAAGCAGTGTGCAGATCAGAAGCCACATGGTGGTATGGTGTTTCTCTCTCTTTTCGACCCGTGTTATTTTGAATCCAGACCAGAATATTGAGGTGCAAAATCAGTAAAAATGTATTTCATACTATGTGATTTGTCATTTTTAATGTTGACCCAAATGCACCACAATGGACTACACTATAACTTGCTAAAATTATTTGAACCACTTGTGATTTTCTGTACATCCAAGTTGTAGTATTGATGATTAAAAGGTTTAACTTAAAAAAATCACATTTGATAACTTGAGTTTTAGAGCTTGAATCGCATCGTGTCAATTTTTAGTCATCTTTCTAGTTTAAATTGTTGTGTCCTGTTGAAATTATGGTAGTTCCCACTAATGAATATGAATATATTTAGAGTCTTCAGTGCTAATCGTAATCCGTTTTGCAGAATAAGGAGAAGTCGATATCATTAAAAACAATGGAGGATGGTCAGGTCCTGCTTTACTCTGTAAGTTATATTTTTAGTTCATATTGATATTTGATAGGGTCATTGCTTTGGTGCAATGGAAAAAGTCTCAGGTGCCATGCGTGATAACGCAGGTTCGAGACATGCAAGTAGCCACTTTGTGCAAAATTGTCAAAGGTTAGGTCTGTCTGACCCTCCCGGGACCCTTCTTCGGTGGGACTGCACTGGGTGATGACCTTTTTTTTTAATTGATATTTGATCTTCTACCACATCAATATGGCTCATATTAAATTTCTTAAATACATGAAATCTCTGGGGCTGCAACTTGAGCGATCCAGTGCTTTCCAGGCACAGTACATGAACTAACTAATAAGCACTCTGGCACAGGCTCATTGCCTAGTACTTACCCATCAGACATTTCATGTGGACATAGGTCAAGCCCAGTTTATCAGACCTTTATTCTCAGGCCCCATCCTTATTTATTTGCCTAAGGCTGCACAAAAGCTGTCTAAACTCAGGCTGTTGGCCCTTTGTAGCTGCAGCAACAATGAATTAAACTCTTCTTGCCCTGATTCTTTTGTTTGTAATTCTCTCATATCATTGTTTCTGTTCTAGAACTCCGTCAATGCACGTGAGCAAAAGATTCCCCATCCATGGTTAGTTTTCAATGATAAAGTAAAAGTGAACACAGTGTTTCTTCGGGATTCAACAGCAGTATCTGATTCTATATTGCTTCTATTTGGGGGAGACGTTTCTCAAGGAGGACTTGTAAGTTCCATTACATCTGTTCACTTTATTGAGAATTCTCTTCTGCTGGTGAAACATGCCAAGGATGTTTTTACTGACTAATTTTTTATGTGCTCGAATTATACTTTGTCATTTCATTTTCTTGCAGGATGGCCACCTAAAAATGTTAGGGGGATACTTGGAGTTCTTCATGAAACCTGCATTGGCAGATACATATCTAAAGCTAAAGAGGGAGCTTGATGAGCTCATTCATGACAAAGTAAGTGGTGTACATCACAAACTGGAAGAACTGAATTCCTACAATTTTGGAAAGATGTTGCAGGGCTAAAAAAGTCCGAAGCAATTCGAGAATGAAACTATCGTATTAGCATTGTAACAATCTATTTGGATCACATCCAATAATCTGTGAGCATTCCTCAGAAATTAGACTCTCTCTCTCATAGAAATCAGTCATCATTAATTATGAATCATTATTAACTGAAAACAGTTTTTACATATAAACATATTTTTCCCAAAGGCAAGTTAGAACCTTGATTTAGATTTAATGATAACAAGTCCATGCAATTTAATTATTTCCCAAAAAGATTTTTATAGAAATGTACCACAGCTTTAAAAAAAATTATTTTATTAAGGGAAAATTCCAAGTATAAAACTATTGGCCCATTTTTTAAAAAGTAGTGGGGCCCACTTTAACTATCTTTATGCATAGATAATTAAAAAAAGAAGGGTTTATATGGATTCCAAATTATTGAAAAAAATTTGTCATATAGGTATTTTTGTCATATTTCAAAAAACAAATATTGGAGAGGACTTAATTGAAAGAAAACTGGATTACTTTTATACTTTTTTGAAATATTAAAATCTTGATTTATTTTTTTTATACTTTTTTGAAAATTCCCCTTTTAATAATAGGGAAATAATTCCTGAAGAAATCTACTTTTTAATATTTTTCCCCCAAAAGGAGAACATATTTTTGAAGAAAGGATCCTCAGAGGCCAAGACAAGAAAATATTGAACAGTGCAGAAAGAACTGCCAGTGATCTCCAAAAATTTGTCTAAAAAAGTTACAATTTATATAAAGCAGACAACTGAACAAAAAGGTTTTCTTTTTGAAGCCATTTTACAAATAAAATTTTTTCCTTGCCACCAAGTGTTGAATCAAGAGTACTCTCTTGATTTCTTGTTTCTTCAAAACGTGGTGATGAAATATGGCATTCGTATCCCTATTGTCATTTCCAGTAGAAACCATGCATTTCTCATTTTGAGATTTACATATGTAAACATGTGTGTACCACTACACAGTTGATATAATGTTTTAATAGTTATTTATGTGGATACATTGGCCTTTTTGTTTATATGATGTGTTTAGGTGCACTTAAGATCAGTGAATTTGAATATTTTGGCATAATGGGTGCCTTTATTTTGGATGGTACGGATACCAGAAATTGCCTTGGGGAATCTGGATCCCTGAGTACCTCATTCATGCTTCCCGCGAGTGAGAGAAGTGAAACTCCACAGTGGGGTCCACATATTGGAAATCTGGACCACTTAAAATGAACTCTATCCTCTTGTATGGGACGTTGTCAAATTTTACTCCAGTAGGAGTTGGCCCCAACATAAGTGTCTGGACTTTTTTTTTTTTTTTTTTAACTTTTTACCCTAAATTCAGAATCAAGGATTGGTGCCTGTAAAGATTTGATCAAGGGAACAATTACTCCACCTATCGGAATTTCAGGTTCCTTGCTGCCCCCAGATTTGAAGTAGAAGTGACACCACATATTTAGCTCAAATATTCAACAACTTTATTATTTACAGCACATCCCAATGATCCCTTCAGGCCTTTTTTTTTTCTTTTTTTTTTATGAAGTTTGCATGTTCCTGTCCAAATTATAAGAAAACATTCTCTTTTCTTACCAAAAGGCAGAGGTCATTTTAGTTGTTTCAAATTGCTTTCTGTTTCTTTTTGACTTATTTGAGATTTCCCATTGATGATCTCAATTGCAGCTTCAGAATCCAACAACAGATATCCTTGCGAATGAAAATATCTTATCTGCAGTGCGGTTACTGATTTCAGAAGACCCTTGTGGTGGTAAGTTTGTCTTCGGCCGTCAGGAGCTAAAACCCTCAAAATCATTAGCTGTGCTTTCAAAAGCTGCTGCTGGTTCTGGGGCTGAAAATGCCAAGAACCAACTGCAGACACTGCTTTCCAGAGCCGGTCATGGGACTCCAGTTTACAAGACGAAATTGCTTAAGAACAATCAGTTCATAGCTGCAGTAGAGTTCAATGGGATGCAGTTCATTGGGCACCAATGCAACAGCAAAAAGCTTGCAGAGAAGGATGCAGCAGCTAAGGCATTACAATGGCTGACAGGAGAGGATTTATCACGTCCAAAGGACATAGATTACGCATCGGTGCTATTAAAAGACAGCAAGAAGAATCGGCAAGGCAAGCACAAAGTTCGAAGATAGAGCAAATACTAGCAGCTGACAAATAGGATGAGAAATTCTTTCAAAGCCGAGGGACATGATCCAGCTGTGATGTGGGTATGCCTAGAAACTGGATTGCCATAACAAGTATTCGTCACAGAAAAGATGATTTTTCTGTTCTTTCGGCCTATTTTATCATGGAGATATTGCATTTCCACAGGCAATAGGAGATGGTGCCGTGGAATGCAAATGGGAATCAGAGATGGCAGTTTTGGCTCCGTTTCAGTGGAAATGAAGGATTATATACATCCAACTCTTAGATATACGTGATAAGTTGTAGCATTTTACATTACCTGTATATTTAAATAGTCAATGTTGTCGGGAATCCCCAAAATTACAGTGCATCGTAGTGTATGATATGTCCATTGTAGGTTGACCAATACCATGTCTGATGCATTATTGCCAGTGATTTTTTTCTTGAGAAATTCATTCATGTGGGTGTGTTCATTGTGAAAGTAAATTATAAGAGGCATACACCAATATCTGGTCTGTTCATCTGCTCGTTCCACTTTGTCAAGCTTCTGAACTTTTTATGATTCTAAACATAGTTGAGAACACTGACAAACTAAATATCTTTCCTATCAAGACATAAGTCAGCTCCACATGTGGATGAAGATGGCTCTCATTCTGTAGTCTTTTCATTGAAGATTTTGCCTTTGGCTTTATCTTTTTTACTTGACAATGAACTTGAACACATGCCTTCACACACACCACGCACTACATGTATGTAACCATCTGACCGACAACAGCCCAGCACGCCTTTGGCTTATTTGGTTGATTGGATTATGAGTTTGTAATGACTCGGGGTCATCTGAGTCCTAGACTCATGCTTCATGCCACAAGTTCAGTAGTTCAGTTACGTTTGCTTTCAAAATCAGAAAATCCACTTGCCCTCTACTGGAATTCAGTACTTTTGTTCCTCTCTCTCCATAAGAGGCTAGGATTTGCTTATGAGGCTCTATCAGGAACTTGGATTGTTGAAGGACTTCCACATCCTTCTCTCATTTTCAAAGGTTTTTGATGGATTTGGTCAGGAACGAGATCACTGGTAGGGCTGTATGTATAAATAGGTGATGGAAGAAGTTTTTAGCATATATGAGGACGTTTATACAAGGAACAAACAAGTTTGATGTACTGAAGAAAGAGGCAGTTAATGAGTTGGTGTGGTTCGGTTAATGTGATGATATTCATGAGGTAACATGGAAGCTGAAAACTTGGTTAGGTCAAAAAGAAGTTTAAAGAAAGAGAGGGTGACATGCTTCATTCACACATGTACAAGTGAACAACGTAAAAAAAGCCCAAAATACCTCCAACACACAAAATCACATAAATAACTTACTACGTTTTTTTTACGAGGGTATCTCCGTTGTATTTGACCCGGCAGACAAGTTTAATCTCCAAGGCACATGCACGGCTCCATAAGACATGTGCACCACATAAATGAATCCAAGGGTTGTCAAACACACACTGAGCAGTAAATCCATGTCTTATGCCAACTAACCAACACCCAAGCGGATAATATCCTCTCTACAACACTCAAACTAAAATATATAAAAAAAAAGGTTAAAAGTAAACTTGAATTTTTTTTCTAGAAAATGCACTCTAGAATTGTTAAACATTTTTTTTTTTTTGGTTTGAGACAATCGATAGTGATGTAGGTAGTAGTACTGATCGAATAGTCTTTTGGAATATCCGTTCTTCCTTTCTCGTGGATTCTTGGGGGGCATCTACCATCTTCCCTTCATGGCTTCATGCATGGTCGCTAATCACATCAACAAACATCCATGGACATTGATGGAAGAGGAGAACAAAATCAAGAGAACAGTTGTTGTATGTAATAATCCTTCTCAACCTCCTAAAGTCCGTCTGGGCACAAATTGGATGGTTGGGATTTATCCATATGGAGTTTTCCATGCATGATACCCATCATATCATACATATTGATTGACCACTTGTACCAACTCAAACTTTAAAAGTCATGAAGAAGAGGCCATGGAGAAAAGATGAGAGAGGAGAGAGAAGTGTGTACAACTTAGAACTTGGAATTACAGGAGTACAATGAGATAAATAAAGGGTCCTAGCTCTTATAGTTGAACAGAAAAGATGTTTGCTCATGCTAAATAATAAAGTTCACCAAAACCTTAAATGGCCATATTACAATGTTATGGGGGGCCTTAATAGGCATTCTAGGGCTGGGGCTGAAGTGTATACCAGCACAGCTGAAATTCATTATTGAGCCACACAAATAAGGCCCGGCCCTAAATGTTATGCCAAAGCCTAGCCCTTGCTAAAAATATGAAGCCAAGAAAGGCATGAGGCATATTGGCTCCAACTAGGTCAATTATTTTTATTACATGTTGAAATTATTAAGTACGCTAACACTGTTGTCTAAAGTCTCTCATATTCAAAGGATATAGAAGCAGAGAACATCAAATGGTGGGTTTAGATCATTATGCATAATACTAGCGTTATTACGGCATGCGATTTCTACAAATTTCTTTAAAAAAATTGGAAATTAACTATGTTTTTATTCAAATTATGAATAATATAATGTAATTAAATATGATTTTACATTGTAATCATATTTATATAGACACAAACAGGCACACACACATACACTGATCTCCTTGTCAATGTTGCCCATGGAGATGATGGAGGAGAATTCCATGGTGCTCACCATTGGGGCAGGGATGAGAGTCTCAATGGATTATTAAGAGTCAATGTTGCCCGGTTGAGGGACGATGTATGATTTTCAATCCCCATCATCCACATGATGTAGGATAATTTGTGCCTAAAGCATTAGCCACACAATCATTAACATTTCTTTAGTGAGGATATTTTCTACCAAGGAAAAAATGAAAAAACTTTTGTGAGGATATTGCTCAAAAGGAGCAGCATCTTGTTTTTCATAAATTAAAAAATTCTTTTCAAATAATAGTTTATATTATATGCAACATAAATTTAAAGGGTTTGGTCATGAAGTTTGAACCCCACATCATAATTTGTACCACTCAATAACAAAATCATTTATATGCTCTAGGCACGACTTATATGATATGAGAATTCATGCACATTATTTGTCATTCATAATATATTACAAGTAGGGCAAGTTCAGGTGACTACAATCATGAATACTAAATTATTTTGGATGACTCGCCACTATTTATTGGCTTACATACGTCATGTAGAATGCTGAAATTTTCAAGCACTGACAATTTTAGAAAAGAACGTGAGAGTTTGGCATAGGGAGTTCTTCATAAAACTAGATAATAGTACAGAGGTTGTAAGTGAAGTGAGAGAAGTAGCTTCATGCCTTGCTATTTCTCAAGTATCTGCCATCTAAGTAGAAAAAGGCATGACAGGAAGCTTCTTTTTCCATTTAGTCCTCCCTCTAACAATCTCCTCCTTTTTGTGTTCCCCTTTTGTTTGTAGTAGATGTGTGTAACTCAATGGCCATTTTATAGCGTGGTCCAGGAATCCATGCCCATGTTCCTCAAAAATGAACCCCCTAATCATGTCTAATTCACTGGCTTCTTTTGTTGGATCTTCATCTGGGTCACAGAGGGATTGAACTATGTCTGAACTTCCACACTCCCTTTTGTATTCGAGTATGATACTAGAAAGCTGATGACTCTCCAGAAACAATTCAGGAATTCCCTGTTTGAAGAAACAATTCAACACTACTTAGCTTCATCATGGTAATAATCTTATTTAATTATTTCCTTTTTCTTATTTTTTATTGGTGTTGTGTAATGGGGTCGAAGGGGAAACCTAATGGTGCACTAGGCCACCCCCACTCTTGAACCCTATAATGATCTGTAGGAATGTTTCTTATTGTCATTACCTCTAGCATCCATCTGACATACTTGACATTGTTGACATGTTGGTTCATGTCCAAGTCACTCCTCTTTGGCTGCACAGTCCAAATATTTTGTCGTTAAGTTAAAAAGTAGAATGCATCAATGGTTCGTGATAGAAACAGAATAGTTACTATGCATCAATGATTCATGATAGAAACAAATTAGTTACTTACTTTGGATGGTAAAAAGTAATGTTTAGGTAAGAATTCTTCTCATCAGTTGGTAACAGTTGAAAATAAAAAGAAAAAATAGAATTACGCAAGGTGAACAAAGTGGAGACAATCTCTTTCATATTTATGATAGACTATAGAATGGAATAAAAAATAAATAGATGATTTCATAATGAATTATAAGTTCAAGTCATAATGGATTTTTTAAAAAAGAGAATATTAAGACTATAAAACGGATTGAGTGGAAAAGTAAAATTCATGATGCGAACCCATCCCCAACCAGATGGGATAAGGCATCAAGGATGATAATGATGATGAAAGATTCCTTCCTTGATCTCTATCTAAATTAACATGTGTTGAGCAAGAGGTTTAGGTCCCACTAGACCTATTAACTTTCTGAAAGCTTTTGGATAGATATGAACAACGTCTTACCTTCAAATCAGAGGTCACATACTCGGCATTATCATCCAATTTGATGATCTTAAATACATCTTCTTGGAGTGCATGTTTGTCAATAAACCAAGGGAATATTTCAGCTCTCACCTCCCCAGGCATCTTTGAAAGGCGCCTTGTCTTCTGGTCCATCATCACCCAAGTACTGCCCAATGTTTCAACTCCTTTACGTCAACACAGCATCCATGAAAACACAATAAGAAAGCAAGTGGTGAAAGACATTATCATAAGACTCTTGCCTGGTCGCTCGTGCAAACACATGTCCTGAGAGATGGCTTCGAATGGACCAATCTCTTCGCATCCCATTCTTCCCAGATGCTGCCACCCATGTGTTGATCTCCACCACTTCCCCCCTTGGAGGAAATCAAACGATGACAATCAAAGGAAATGATGATAAGAGCCGATCAATATCACAATACAGGGTTGCGGTTTAGAGTCATGTACTCTTGTACGCAATAAAAGAGGAACCGTGATTTTATTTGGATAATTTAGTTATAAAGTGAATTGAAGTGAACGCTCAATTTAAGAGGCATGAAAAGAAGATGGGTCGTAGTAAATTTCAGAATGGCCTCTCCTTTTGAAAAGTTAAAAAGTAATTCTCTTATCCCACTAAATGATAAGAAAGCCACCTACTTTTAAAAAATATATATAATATATATATATGGAAGATGCTCCTATAAGAGATAGGGTGGTAGCCCTCATATCTATATCCAATGCCAACAACTTAAATGTGAGGGTCCCACTCCTATCTCTCATATAAGGTAAAAGATATCTCTCATAGGAGCATCTATATATATATATATATATATTTTTTTTTTTTTTTCTTAAGCTACTAAATGACAAAAAGGCATATATTTTTATTTGACCCCCTCTAGTTTAATATCTCTTGATTTGACTATTCATTTTATTTTATCCAATAAGTGAATTAGCCAAACAACGGCCAATTAAAATAGGTTAGGTTTGGGTTGGGTTGGGTTGGGTTGCTAGGGCATCAAAACTCAAACTTAATTTACTGAAAGGTCCAATAGCTGGGCCTGGACCTGGACCCAAGTCAAGTCTGTATTACAAGACTCATACCCAAATTCCAATTGAAGATGCAAACCCAAACCTTGACCAGAATAAACTGCATGGTCTTGACCAGAAGTGATTGTATAACAGACAATTTTGATATCAGATATATGGGTCCTTCCGTATGAAACCCATGTATCTAAATGTGGACTCAAATGAAAATTATCAGAAATGTTGGACCCACATGCAATAGAATTTTTTTTCTTTTCAATTTGGGCCCTTCGGGCATAAAGAGATCCATTTTTATCCCTACTTAGAAAAGCTCCTTAATTAGCCAACTGAGTGTAATAATGATGATGATAAGAAGACAGACCATATTGGATAGGTATCGACTTCTAATTGGATCCTTTTAACGACCCAAATGAGATTGTTCCTCATCATAGCATGGGTAGCCCCGAATCCAGCACTGAGAAGACCCGTCATCCATACATGATTCAAGGCAGTTTCCTGCATGGTTTAGGCAAAGAAAATATACGAGGTTTATTGCATGCACCTCTTGAGTACTTATAACTAGTGTCACAACCATTTACAAAATGTTCTTCATGTTTTGAAAAAAAAAAATTAATTTGATTATATGATCACGATCGTCATCGTCGTTATTATCAACAAAGCCTTGTCCCCAATATGTTCGGTTTCCGCGACACAAGTTTTGTTTTTCCATTTCAATCTATCTTGAACCAAATCCTTAGATAAGCTACACTTAATAATATATTATGATATCACGATTTTTTTTATCAAAAAACTGAAAATGTCTCAAGTAAATGCAAGAATTAAGATATTATCTGAATAAGATGGTCAAGAGTAGTAAATAATTTCTTTAACATTAATTTATAATTTCATTTTTGTTATTTCATTTTTTATATAAAAATTAATTACTTTTCACGATACTTTTCAGGTAATTTCTCGAGAAAACCCAAAAAAAAAAAAAATATCTCTATAATTTTCGGAAAATCTAAAACACTGTTGTGATGCTGATGGACTCATGCAGGTGTAGGGTATATTACCCCAACTTCAAATGTTTTTTCATTCAATTTCAAATTCATATTTAATTTCAATTTGCTTAATTGGTTTAGTGGTACGGCTCTTTCCACATGGACAATCAGAAATTGATTGCTTATTGTTACCTTGTTGACTTGTCGGCCTTGGACTTGTGTATTGCGAGTCCAGTGTTTATTTAAAAAAAAAAAAAGAAGTTTAAGATACCTTTGAAGTTTGACTAATAGGCTACAACTAGTGTTTTTTTATGAAGTACGTGAGTTTCGTAAGTGTGGGTGCAGGGATAAATGACAGTAACTATTTCTCTTTTTAGGAACTATACGAAAAGGTATTAAACAATAAAAAAGCACCACACAAACTTCCACCTTGATAAACCTTTGAAAAATCCAAAAGTCTTCTTGGACCGAATTTGGGGACCGGCTGGTGGCCCGGTCCCCAAGGGGATCGTTGGATCCCCAAATTCGGTCCATGTAGCATTGTCCTTGAAAAATTCAACTTGGACAAACAGGGGGGACCGATTCATGGCCCGGAATTGGTCCCCCCTGTTTGTCCACCTAGCATTCCTCTAAACCTTTTAATCACTGCTCAACATTATAAAATGTCAGAATAAACTTATATGTTTATATGTGAAAACCCTTAAAATCCTTTCTTTTTTAAGCTAAGTACTCACACGCTCGCGAAAGTCTCTCATCTTCGGCCATACACAGGAGTGGAACCAGGTACAAGTGTTTGGGGGCCGAAGCCCTCACTCATATTTAAGAAAAGTTTAAAATGTATAAGACACCTTTCCCGAATATTTCTTTTATACAGAGCCGTCGAAATTGAATTTCTTGGGTCTGCCTCAGGTGATACCAACTGCACATGATGATTAATCCCTGGTTGTTTATGTAGAAGAGAGGTGCCTCACCTACTGAGCCACAAGCTGATGTTCAAATCCTTAAATTCTTTCACTCATAAGAATTGCATTCTCTTCTCTTTTGAGTTATAATGAAACTAAATTGACATTATAGTGAGATGATCACCTGAAGAAGATTAAAGATGGTCTCCAACGTTGCAGTCTTGTCCACTCCCACTTCGTAAGATCGAATGACCAGAGTCTGTCGATACCCGATGCTGCCGTCTGTGATGACCCCCTGGCGAAATGGATCCAAAGTCTGCTTCTTGGTCGGGATATTCTGTCGACGGGACTCGCTTAGGACATCCAAACGACCCCTCTCCACCACAGGAGCAACTGAATCAGTGGTTGCAGCCACACCGTTAATGTGGCTTAGTCCACCCTCGGCCTTGGTTGGGAGCATACTTGCAGTACTCCCATCCACTTTGATATTGTTCTTGTGTTTGTGATGCATTGGGCCATTTTCTCTCAAGGAGGAGGACTTGATAGGAGACAAGTAGACATGAGAGGAGAGAGTGTCCATGTCGTGGATGGTGAGGAGCATGGAAAGTGAGGAGTGAGATCATGGGACGCAGATGAATGGGTATGTGGATGTTTTTATAGTTGGTGTGGGAGCTTGAGATGAAAGACAAAAGATAGGCGAGCCTTCAGTACCTCGTTAAAAGCATGCAATTACTACCATAAGTCAACAGCAGTTTTTTAACCATGGGCTTCTGAGTTAAGATTGTTTCGCATGTTAGAGAAGTATTATATGGTTAGTACTGCCCACATGTTAGAGAAGTATTATATGATCCTGTCATATAATTTCAAGCTTTAAGTTTGTAGAACTATGGCCAATTAATTAGGCCGATTAATTTGTTTACCTAGAACACATAAAAATCCATCATTAAATATATAAGAATTGAATACATAGACATCCATCCTTAAATGAGCTCCATCTTTAAGATTATTAATGAGGATGATCTCTTGCAAGCAAAGGAAAGTGGGAAAAATGGATTTGTGCCCTCATTAATTACAAGCCCATCCGTGAAATTCAGGAGGATTCCTACCTTAAGGAGGGTGGGGATGGGAACTCCCACATCCCATTGCCTGTAGGAGAATTGAATACATAGACATCCATCATTAAATGAGCTCCATCTTTAAGATTATTAATGAGAATGATCTCTTGCAAGCAAAGGAAAGTGGGAAAAATGGATTTGTGCCCTCATTAATTACAAGCCCATCCGTGAAATTCAAGAGGGTTCCTACCTTGGAGGGTCAGGATGGGAACTCCCACATCCCATTGCCTGTAGGAGAGTATTTTAATTTCCTATTAAAGATGTAAAGTGTGAAGGATATAAGGTGATGGGTGAATGATATATAAGGTAGTGATTGATATGGATGAACTAAATTTACTATGATTGAAATTACTAGGGTGATGGCTGGATGGGTATTCATTTTACATCTACTCATGAAAATTTATTTATTTTTTAGATATTCACCTTTGATCTTTATTCTCAAATATTTAATGACAAGAATTCCTAGAGTATTTGATCATTGGCATGCTTCACCTTGCCAGCTAGCCTTCTCCCAAATTGCTTCCATGGTTTAGAAATCAACGACAACAGTTCACTTTCATTTAGAAAGAAGAACTCAAAGGTCTGGAGATCTAGGGGCATGATCAAACCATGTCATTCCATGTGACCCATATGAACAATCCATTTAACGACAGAAAGGATTCCTCTTATCAACTGTTCATTTGATGGTGTATCTGTTGTATGGCTGAGATCGTTCTATAATTATTGGTTCACATGAATCATATGTTTATTGGCATGGGTCATGTGCGTGCATCTTCTTATGTTAAACTACTCCACGCAAGGACTCGTGTTTTTTTTGTTATGCATTATGAAATGTAATTAGGAATGTCATCATTTTGGTTTTGTGGCAATGAAAAGGAAAGCAAAAAATAAAGAATAAATTATTAGAACAGATATGATGGGACTTAGAAGGGGCTTGAGTTCTTTTTTTTTTTATCCCAGTTAAAGGGGTTGAACCCTGAAAATTTCACATATGCAAGGAGAGAGAACCCGCACATGCAAAAAGTGAAACTCGCACATGTGAGAAGAGAGAGATTGCACAACTCACACGGGGTTTGGGTTCGATCAATCACTAGTCATCCAGGTGAGAGGCGGGGTTGCCAGCAAACTATGCAACCCCTTGTTATCCCTTGTTCCAAAACAATGGGCTTGCACTACCTTGGTTATCTAAGGTTTAAAAGAAAAATTATTTGAACAAATGGCATGGTGAATACATAATTTACTGAAGTTTCACATGTCTTACTATTTAAAAAAGCCTATATATATATATATAGATATATATGTGATAAGCCAAATTCCAGTGTCTACATCTTAACAACACATGAATTTGAATTGTTAAGTTAGCTCTGCAGTCTAATATCTCAAGAACACATGAAATCGTACTTAGATAACCAAATAATTAAAAAAAATAGCTATACACGCATTTAAATGTATTGATAATAATAAATTTTAAATTTTAAATTCATTACATTTCATTCAATGGATAAACAGGATGGAGAAATTGATACAGATGTAAGTCACAGATTCAGGCCGGTGGACCAAATGGAGGAGTGCTTCGGGGGTCTTGTGTGATCGGAAAGTCCCCCTCAAGGTTAAAGGAAAGTATTATAAGGTGGCGGTACATCCAACGTTGTTATATGGATCAGAGTGTTGGCCAGTAAAGCATAATCATGCTAAGAAGATGGAAGTTATGGAGATGAGAATGCTAAGATGGATGTGAGGGATCACAAGGAGAGATAGGATTAGGAATGAGGAGATTATGGGCAAAGTAGGAATAACACCGATTAAAGATAAAATAAGAGAAAATCGACTGAGATGGTTCAGCCATGTTAGAAGGCGCCCAACGGAGGCACCTGTTAAAAGGTATGAAAGATTACCCGGAGTAGGAGAGGGAGAGGGAGAGGGAGACCCAAGAGAAATTGCAAAGAAACTATTAAACATGACATTGCCTACATGAATCTAACAGAGGACATGGCCCTAAACAGATTTAATTGGCGTCGTCAAATCCATATAGTCAACCCCACCTAGTGGGAAATTGCTTGGTTTGGTTTGGTTATTACATTTCAATCAATCATATTTAAATTGCTAACTCCAAACCTCAATCGTTAATTATTGAATATTTGACTCGGTCTTTAGTTAAAATGATAAAATGAGGTCACTCAATATAGTCAAGGGTAACCTCGCTGAGTTTTCTAACCTTGGTTGTGATTGTAGAGGGACCATGTTGATCAAATGTAGGCCTAAGTGAGCTCCAAAGAGCTGGAATGAAATGTAGCCCAATTGCAGAAGAATATTTCTCTTATATATAAAATTAGTTTATTTTAAAATAGGACATGCGTGCAGCTGTAGAGTCTGCTAGGACAAATACATGAGAACTTTCTATCAAATACATAAGAACTTTATAATATTACCATTTGGAAAAATCTATCTTTTACATGTGGCAATTGTCAAGCTACGATATGAATTCAATGGTTGGAGTAGGGATTTTTTCCATTATGTGCTAATTGTGTAGTTTATGGCCTTAGATTGGACACTTGTGTATTTTAATGGATCCAACTATTTTACAAATGGCTAGATCCAAAGATGCTCATTATCTAGTAGACCCATGAGTCTATAAACTCTTACATATAATCATCAAGTCATGTCCCATTGTTCTATCTTTCACCATTAGATTGATTTTAAATGACCTAGCTAGAATTTTAATGGGTGTGCCACCATCATAGAGTTCCACTCTCCTTGCGACTTCTCTGACTCAAACCATCAAAGGATCCGGATTCCGGACTCAATAAGAGAGTATTAATGTTATTTCATTTATTAGAATTATTAGCAAGAGAAACATCATCTATCCATTTATGCGGCTTAATATGAACTTTTAAAAACAGCCCTGCTACTTGGACCGAATGGGGGACCGGATTCTGGCCCGGTCCCCCATGAGGACCATTGGATCCCAGATGTGGACTTCCTCTTTTAAAAATTGGAAGCCATGTGGAGAGACTATTGACCCACACTAGTATGTGAGTTCATTGGTTGAGCTGGGCCTCATTGAGGCATATACAGGCCAGGCTTGGTTTAAGAAACACACTCCCATGCATACCCGGCCCATTCCCAATACAAGCCATAATTTATTGGCCCAAGCTCAGCCTGTCTCAATCATGTTAGGCCCAAGCCCACATTTTAGTCAATTGGGCCAAGCCAAGTCTACCTTTCTATCACTTTATCATCATCATCAAAAGCCTAATTTCAACTATGTTAGATCGACCACACGTGTGAATTTTGTTTCTCCATCTAGGGGTGTAAAAAAAAATCGAAAAACCGTCTAACCGAACTGAAGTAGTTAATAACCGTGTTTTACGGTTCGGTTACGATTATTGAAACCGAAAAACCGTGCTTCACGTTTCAGTTACGGTTTTTGTCTCGACTCACGGCCGAACCGTTAACCGCAGTTTGGTTAACCGTGTTCCCAAAACACACGGTTAACCAAACCGTTTCGCTAATAAGAAAAAAACCTAAGGGTCTGAATGAAAATTAATTTTTTCTTTTTTACAGTAACATATTATGCCATTTTCCAACTATGGTTTTTTTTTTTTTCACAGTAAGTATGATGGTAAATGGCAGAATTTTCACAATTTTTTTTAAGTGACAATTAATGCAGTTTTTAATGGTTTTTCACGGTTCAATTTTGGTTTTTAAAAACAAAAGGTTCGGTTAACGGTTTCCCCAAAAATCACCGTTAACCGAACCGTTACACCTATCTCCATCTATCACTTATTTAAACAAATTTGGCCAGGCTTTGGGCTTTCTGTCCCTTAGCTCAATCCTAGCCCAAATATTGAACGGACCCAAATATTAAATTCAGGCCTGGCAAGAACCGGCCGAAGGCTGGCTGGGCCCGGATCAGCCCAGGCTGACCCGACCCAGCATTCCTAAACACAAATAAAGTAGACCTTCCTTCCGCACGAAAATGGGCGCCAATTTCGCGCCACGCGCATTTAAAAGTTGAAACCCAACAGATTTGAAACATCGAGCGGTCGTCCGGTCTTTTGCAGTTGCAGCGTTCTGTTAGGGTTTTTCTTGACCACCCACATCCAGAAATGGGACGGGGAAGTGATTTTCTAGGGTTCCTCAGCAATCGAGGTCGATCTGCATCTCGAGGAGAGGCCGTTCATCATCCAAATCCAAACCCCAGAGGTGTTTGGATCGGTCTGGTGACGGTTCCTCCCCTTCTTTTGCCGGCGACGGCATCCAAACTGGTCGGATTCTTGGGTGCCGTCGATGGCATCGGAAACTGTCCAGATCCGATCAATCTAGCTCTTTGGAATGTCAGAAAGGAAGAATCGATAGGAGGAAAGGAAAAGGTCAGAGATCAGGTATGGTGTCTCTGTTTCTAGGGTTAGGTTTCGCTCTTTTGCAGTTAGACAGATTTCTTTATAGGTACTGGAAGGACTGAATTATGGTTTAGATTGCAAGGGCTTGATGAAATCTACTTTTATCTTCTTTCTGTGTAGGATTTGATTATAATCTTCCTGTTGTTTGATCTTTGTTGAAAAAAAATCAATTTTTGCAATCCAAGGTTTCTCTTCTGGTTGTTGGACATTGGGAGCTGATTTCAGTGGATGCCTAAAAGATAAATCTTTTAATATCAGAAGGAAAGAGAATGTCGCGCTTGGCTCCATCTCGCAGATCATATGGACCTCTGCAGCCTCCTGTAAATAAATATTCGATTCGATTTTCTTCTCTGTCAACGCCTCCTTCGTTGGAAAGTCTTCCCAGTGTTTCTCCTCCTGCTGTTTCTTTATCAGCTAGATTTGCTTTAGGTTTATCTTCCACAGACAGTGTCCGAGCCAAAGAACAATTGCCACCAGAACAGTTAGGCTCTTTTCAGCCATCTCCACAAGAACAGTCAGTCTCTTTTAAGCCTGAGATTCGATCAGATGTCAACACATCTTTTAATCCTGACCCTTCTTCCTTGCCAATGACATCTCAGCCTGGTTCACCTCCCCAGATGGCACCCCCCATCTCATCGTCTAATGCCTCCTCTCCCAATTTATTTGACAGTGATAATTCTCAAGTAGGACTCATTGGGATGACACTAGCAGGGTTGGCAATCATCTCCTTGGTTGCATTCATTTTTGCCCTCATAAGGAAGAACAAAAATAAGCATGCGGACCTTTTTGTCAGTCATTATGCACCCAGAGACTTCTCAATAAAATTAGGTGAAGATTGTCATTGTGGATTTTCTTTACTCATTTTTATCTATTTATTTATTTGTGATTGGGAGGAAATGAACTCATGCACTCTCCCCTACTAATGGGGGTGTTTGGTGTCCCCAACCAGCTGAGTTACAACTCAAGATTTTGACTATTTTTTTTTTCATACACCGCTTTTGTAGATGATCGCTTCAGACGTGAACGCGACATGGTAAACTATTATCCATATTCACGCCCAAAACCTCTGAAAAGTCCTCCGTCGAATGGAAGTGACTATGTAGGCTATGGAGGGAATGGGTTTCATTCTGGTCTAGCAGATTCAGGTGCAATAGGGCATGCAAAGTCTCATTCTGGGCTAGTTGATCCAGGTGCAACAGGGAATTCAAGATTTCATTCTGGTCCAGCAGATTCAGCTGCAAGAGGGAATTCAAGGGTCCATTCTGGACGAACAGAGTCAGGCGCAATAGGGAACTCAAAGGTCCATTCTGGACCATTAGATTCAGGTGCAATAGGGAATTCAAAATTCCATTCTGGGCCATTAGATTCAGGTGCAATAGGAACTTTAAAGTGGTTCACATATGATGAGTTGATGGAAATTACTCATGGGTTTCCTAAACAAAATTTTCTTGGTGAGGGTGGGTTTGGATCTGTATACAAGGGTCAGCTACCGGATGGGAAAAAAGTGGCTGTGAAACTGCTCAACGTGGGCAGTGGACAAGGAGAGCGTGAATTTAAAGCAGAAATCGAGATCATTAGTCGTGTTCACCATCGCCATTTGGTCTCTCTGGTGGGATACTGCACTGCTGAACATCGTAGATTTCTTGTCTATGAATTTGTTCCAAACAATACTCTAGAGCATCATTTACATGGTAATATGATCGCTAGATAATATTGGTTTTACTTGTTTATAAATATTTGACGGTTATCACTAGGATTTGCTTACTGTGCAGGGAAAGGAATGCCCATTCTGGAGTGGTCAAAAAGAGTCAAAATTGCTATTGGTGCTGCTAAGGGATTGGCATATCTACATGAGGACTGTAGGTTACACAGTGTAATGCCTGTTAGTTGCCCTTAAATATTTGTATGATCTGATTCATATTCTACTTCCATTCTTATCTTTTTTCCAGGTCATCCTCGTATCATTCATAGGGACATCAAGTCTGCAAACATCCTTTTGGATGAATATTTTGAAGCACAGGCATGCATGGATTGGTTGCTTTTACATTTTCCTTTTAATGCTTTTGCTTGGTCCTGTGAGTAATTTTGCCATTTTGGGAGTATGACATGAGCCAGAGAAATGTTGTCAAATCACAGGTTGCAGATTTTGGGCTTGCCAAACCATCAACTGATGGTCACACGCACATCTCAACTCGCATTATGGGGACGTTTGGGTAAGTTAAAAGGAATTCGAAAGCTCCATTATTATCCATGCCTTCTGTGTTTTTATTTTTCTTTTATTTTACTAGAAATCTGTGAAATCTTTTTGCCAGGCATGAGAACTATGAAGTTTGATTATGTTTTCACTGATATCCACTGTTAACTTACAGGTACTTAGCACCAGAATATGCATCAAGTGGCAAGTTGACTGATAGATCTGATGTGTTCTCATTTGGAGTTGTGCTCCTAGAGCTTGTCACAGGACGTAAACCTGTTGATTCTTCTCAACCTTTTGGGGAAGAGAGTTTAGTAGATTGGGTAAGCCAGAAACCATTTTGGCCTATACTTCTAAAGTTGCCCGGGCCTCTATATGAATCAGCCTGGCCTTACATGGCCCATGAGCAACCCTGGGAATCAATGAGGTAGGAGAAACTAGGAGAAAGTGGGTCTCACTTTTCCCTCCTTACTCAAATTCCAAACTCATTAAAATTCTACCTGTCGGGAAACAAGTTCCCTCACCCCTACTTTGCCTCTCTTTCTCCCAATCCAAATGCCCCCTTAAAGCACAGAGGTTATACTTGTTTTTAAGTGGGGTATAACCTCACTGTTCGAGTTGGTGTAAGGTTCGCCCATGAACAAAGAGATGGGGTTGAAACTTGAAAGCACTACTTGAGAGATCTTGGGAGCTTGAAATCATGACCAGTGGTTCCCATTGGGCTGCTTTTCCTAAGACCAGTTGCGGGAATGTGGAGGTAAAAAATAGCATTTAGTCTTTAGTTCTTCAAGACCCAGCTTACAATCTGCTCTGTTTTTAAGCATATGCAAAGAGGTTCATTATGCCTTTTGCTCATTCCAAATGATTACTCAAGATGTGACTCGTAAAATAGCTTTTTGCTACTAATATTCTTGGTTATGTTGCAAACAACATCAATAATTCTTTTTTTTAGCATGAGAGCAATGAAATTAGTAAAGACAAGAACTGTACAACTGAGAAGAGGCTCTAACAAGATTTCTTCCCTGCACACTATTAAACCCGCCCCTAACAGGGGCTAGTTAGGCCCTGACCTGTTTAACCTGACTCATGCTGTACCTGGGTAACTTGCACCAAATGTGCATAGAGAAGAGACAATGGAGAAACAAGTGATCTACTAGTTTCATCGACCTAGCATAGGAAACAAACATTAGGGAGAGCAGATAACATTAGTCATTGTAGAGTATTAGTGATTAAGGTACAAAGAATAAATAAAGAAATAACTCATATCTTCTCTTCGGCTGGATATCAATTACATTCTCAGCAATTATTCTGTTTTCTTACTGCAGGCTCGTCCACTCTTGATTCAAGCTCTTGAGTCTGGAGATCTCGGAGAATTGTTGGATTCAAGACTTGGAAACCGTTACGTGGAAAGTGAGGTGATTACCATGATTGAAATAGCTGCTGTATGCATTTGCCATTCAGCTCCAAAGCGGCCTCGCATGGTGCAGGTAATAAAATAAAATGGCTATTTGAATTATTGCGTACACGCTTTCGCACACACAGGCATATCCTTGAAGATTTCTTCTAGTTTTTGTATCTGGGAAGCTAAAATAAGTGACTAAACCTTGATTTATCTTTATAAAATTGTACTGTCATACCTTTCTCGGGTCTATTGCCAAATTGGTTTTTCTGAAGGATTTATGGGTCAATGCTCGGTTGCCAATGCATTTGGACACAATCTCAAATTCAAGCAGTTCGAACATTTTGGCACTGCCCCTCAAAAAAGGAGACCCGGGGTTTGAGCATGCTTTGGACCATTCTACAGGTGGTTGGGACCAGCTGTGCACGCACGTGTGCACACGCACAACACTCACAGGTTCACCTGCATCTGAACTTTGAACTAACGTTAGAGCTTCCCACTTGCATAGACAGCCAATTGGACTGTATTTTTGTTTTTCCCCTGAATGGTCCAGTTGGAATGGCTGTGGATGCACACAGAAACTATGAGGATTCGGACAGAATATATGGTTATTCCTCAAGTATGAAAAAGTATTGAAAAAAAAAAAAAAAGCAGCATCTTGCCTAATTTTTTCAATTCCCATCCTTGCCCCCAAATGCATGTGATTTGTGGTAACAACTTCCATTGAACTACCATGCCTCTTGAGGGCATTAAAGTTCTATGCATTATCACCTCTTGCTAACTGTGATTTATCCAACCATGCAATTCATATATTTTTCAGGTAGTAAGAGCATTAGACAGTGAAGGAAGCATATCAGATCTTTCGAAGAGGGTGAAATCTGGCAGTGGCTATTATTCAAGTGGTCAGCTCTCCACAGGCAGCCAAAGAGCCTGTCAGATGGGAGCTCTTAGCGGCCGCTTCAGCCCTGCTAATGGCTCCAGCACTAGCAGAGAGAATGAGCAGATGTCTGCATTCAGCGGGCAGTCACCACTGAGACCCCAATATCCTAAGAGAGGCCCCTATGGCTATGATTATGGCCCCAGTGGAGATTTTCAATCCAGAGAAACACCCTCAAGGGAGTATCACTCCAGAGAGAGACCCCATAGACCGCCGAATGCATGGAAGGGTGACCATGGATCTGATTATGGCATCAACCATACACAGAGTGGAGAGCATGACATCAGAAAGATGCTCCCTAGACCACAGAACTCTAGGAGGGGCAGTGACTGCAGCTCTGGTCATGGTCCCAGTGGAGAGTATGAAAGGAAAAGCTCTGAATATGCTGGGGAGTATCAGTCCAAAGAGTTGCCCCACAGACCCCAGAGTCCTATGAGGGACAATCAGTCAGCTTTGAGTGAGAACCCAGGCCGCATCGACTTGGAAGCCTGGCCAGGCAGTGATAGGAATTCTAGGGGACTCCATGCCAACAATTTCATGAGCGGCAGGTATAACAGGAGGTGACATCTTAGGCTTCCTTCCCACATAGTAGATTCTTCCTCGCAGTAATCTGATGCACCACCTTGAACAGGTCATTTGAACTATAATAATGTACATTGGAGCTCTCTAGTAATGTACTTTTTCACGAGTTCCTCTCACAAGCCATGGTTGGTGAAACTTGGAAAAAAAATGGACAAATGGTGGATGTCTCAATGAAGGCATTTTGATGTGTTCCTGAGCTATGTTTTCATTCCATTTATTGCTAGTGATTTTATTTGCTTTGTAAGTTAGAAAACTTGATTCTCGAAAAAGGTCAGACTTCGTAATTCAAATTCAAATGGTAATTCTAAAATCCTACTAATGAAATATATTATGTTTGGATATTTGTTGGATTTACACCTTTGAGATTATCAAAATCTTTAGATTCCCATTTGTAATAATTTGGGTAGCCTATCTAATAGTTTTTTTTTTTTTTTTTTTTTTTTTTATATCAGATATCACTTGCCTGCGATATAAAACACTGTCACATTTAATAATGCATAGGCAACCGTATGGTCAAAACCCCATTTCATAGGGGTGTACACGAATTGGTGTGGATTGGGCCAAATCCGTCACCAATCCGTTACCTACGGATTGACGGATTTGGAATCCTTCACCGATTCGTGGCTGTTAAAATCTGATCAGATCCGATCCATGGATGAGAGGATCGGATCGGATTAATTCATTCAATCCATCCCTGTACATTACATGGAGAAAAAAAGAAGAAAAAACCCATGAATTCTAAAGCCACTGAATTAAATTGACATGAGTTGAGAGTTGCATGCCTATCCTATCCTCTTCTATTCATAAGGTAACATATTGACCCCTTACATTTTTTTTCTTATTTTATATATATTTATTTATTTATATTTAATCACAACGGATTGGATCAGATCGAATCTGCGGATTAAGGGTGAAATCCACCACCAATCCGTTGCTAACGGATTATACAATTTACAATCCGTCACCAATCCGTTGGCCTTCGGATCGGATCAAAATCTGCGGATCGGATCGAATTGAATTGACAGATCCACGAATTTTTTGTACACCCTCAGGAGCAAGCAAGTGATATTCCCTCAATGGATTTTAGTAGCTGTATTCCAAAATAACACCTTGGATGGAATTTCATTTTGGTGTCAAATCTATAAGACTTGTGATGATTTGTGTTTAAACAGATCTGCCCATACATCCAAATGTATGATATTTGAGATGGATTCACGGAACTGTGGATTTCCCCAAGGTAGTATTCTGTTCAATTATTGGGTATGTTTTTCTTAAAGTATGTTAGAACCCCAAGACTTGTTTGTGCAATGAGAGGATTATGTGCTTTTCAGATTTCTGTTTAGACTAGAAAGAGAATTTTTGCATTCCTACCCTTTATAGGAAATCAAAATCCCCTTTACAAATGCAGTTCATAGGTTTTTTTTTTTTTCCTTCTTCTGTTTTTGCAAGAAAAATGTGTTGCACTTAACAACGGAATAGTAGACTGCACCAAAAGTTAGAACCCAATTTTCCTTGTGGAATCCTCTGGGAGAACAAATGGAGCCTGTGTAAACTCGAATTGCCTCACTATGTCATGTAGGTTGGTCATGTAATCCCTTAAGACTGCTTTAAAAAGAAAGGTTTGGCTTGCCACTGTTAAGCCGCTTGTGATCTTCCCTCTCTACTTGAAGATAGTTCCATGGCCATGGCACATATCCCGGCGATTACCGATGGCCGACCATTTATCTAGTGGGCCTTGATGAAGATGAACCATAGCCTTGAAATGTCCAGGGACCTATTCACCCATGACAGCAGGACTTCCCATTGATGGACCACCCTTGACAGCAGGACTTCCTGAATCTTTAGATTTTGGACTTGTAATGACTTATGAGCAATAGATGAGATGATGTGTGCATTTGAGTGTTGGAATTGTGGCTTGAATGCCACTGATGTTCTAGTTGTCCTTGGCACTCTGATTCAAAGAGTTTATCATATAGAATTGTGATTTGAGTTTTTTCTAATTAAGCTAGTCTAGATTTGTGGAGGATTGATCGGATGGCGACTTTTGTCTCTAACAGGAAAAGTCCTAAAATGATCCACTAATGCAAAAAATTGATCTCAAATCTAAGGATCCTTACATAGAATCTGGTTAGTTAATTTTACATGATCTTGACAGAAATCTGGCATCAATGAACATCCCGGTTATCAAACAAGTGATATAAAACGCTATTTCCACTAGAGAGTCCACTCAACTGCTGGTCCCTATGTGGATGGACCAAATGGCCACAACAAAGATCATAATAGAGAGCTTTTGATGGTAGATTAGGATATTTGGACAGGTTTTGTTGGGTAGATTGACAGAGTCTGGATCCTTGATTGGGTTAATCATGATCTCCATGAGTGGGATGAGAGACCTCTCTGAATTTGATGTCTTAAATTTTAGGGACTTTTACCATACAAGTGTCCTAATATACTTGTGTTTTGTATCGCATATATTGTCATTTAAAAATATTCCTACGTAACAATTTGTACAATAAAGCATAATGGAAATAGGAAATATAACAAAATTTCTCTCATTTTTGTAAATGTCGCACATCATGAGGACAAAATTATCATAATTTGCATTGTTATGTAGGAATCTCTTAGATGTCAACCGATATGAGGGAAAAAAACGTTTAGGTCTTAGAGATGCCTTTATAGTCTAAATCCCCGAATTTTATTGAGATAAGAGTTAGTTCGCGATCTTTGCCCGTTATAGCATGCAATCATTTATATCATACATTTGTTCATTGTTGGATTGAATCTCATTAAATCTATGGTCAAAAGACCATTAAACTTTTAACCGTGAAATCTGTTTTTTTTTTTTTTTTTTTGTTCCTTTTTGTATTTTTCATGACACAAATTAATCCATAAACTTACAGCCGTTTGTATATCTATATCTATATCTATATCTATATCTATCTCTAACCAAATAGGCCCCAAGAGCTGGGCCACTTAAGCATGGTGTGTATGTAGGTGTATGTCATTGCCATGCCACTTACAATCCGTCTGCCATCATGTATATTGGCCAAAAGCAAGTACTACGGACGAAAAATAGTAGAGGATCGTTCAATTAGCGAGTGCCCCTCGTACACGCATCTCTACAAATGGAAGGAAGCAGTAAACGAGCAGCTCCTTTTCACATGCATCAGCAGCTTTTTCTCCTTTATAAATGGCTGATGTTGGTAATGGCAATGAAAGAGAAAGAAGAGAGAGGGAGGGAGAATGGCAGGAATGGGAGGAGAAGGAAAATCTTCATCATCATCATTGGCATTAGCATCTGATCCGACTCGGATATTGCTGGGAGTGAACGAGTCGAGCCTGAAAGGATATCCAAATGCATCGATCAGCTGCCGCAACGCATTCGATTGGACGATCCAAAAGATTGTGCGCTCCAACACCAACGATTTCAAGCTACTTTTCCTTCATGTCCATGTCCCTGACGACGACGAAGATGGTGGTGGTATCTCTTTCTCTTATCTCCATCTCATTCCCTTTCTCTATCTTCTTTCTTCCTTCGTTTATATGTAGGATATAAATATGTCTGTAGATGAGAAGAGAGGGAGAAAGAATGAAAGATGGTTGTAATTTGGTGATTAACTGAGTTTCTGCAAATTGGGTTCATAGGTTTTCATGAAAAAAAAATTGGAATCATAGCCCAAAAATCAAAAGTTCTCTACTTGCAACACCAGTACAGAATGATTTATGTCCCCAATGAATGTGTTTGTGGACAAAGCTGAAATGAGCCGAAATTTCCAAGGAAAAAGAGAGCCCCACAAATTCCTTTACCAGTGTACACTAGGCCCATCACCTGTGATCAATCCAAACCGCACGCACACATACATCTATCTGCCCTTGTGAATTGGCCTCACTACCCATTATTTATTATTAAACTGAACCAACATCATCAAATCCTTGTCTCAAGGCCAGCTATATGAATTCTTATGATCCATTCTTTCTTTTTTTTTCTCTTGAGCCTACCCCTTTTTCTTGTTGGGCCATCAATCAAAATAATTGAAACAAGGTTTTGATGATGATGATGATGAATTAAAACACTAAGGGCATGTTTCTTTGCTGGAATTTCAGGAATTCCTATCTGAGGAATTCCTGAATTCCCAAATAAAGTGGAATTCCTGGATGCTCCTTTGGGTTTGAGCATCCAAGAATTTCACTAAAATGCATAGGGAGTGAAATTCTTGGATTCCCAAAAGTCAAAAAAAGACTTTTTATATGGCTGAAATCCAGAAATGCTAGTAAAGAAACATGGAATTCAAAAGTTTCAGGAATAGCCTTTCACATCATATCTAAGAATTCTTGGACATGGTGAATTCCTGGCAGAAATTCCACTAAAGAAACAGGGCCTAAGTTTAGATTTAGAGACTTTCCCTTTTAAAGTATGAAAAATCTGAATCATCTTTTAGGGTTTTTTTATTATTATTATTATTTTTGTTGGGTGGGTGGGTGTTGTTTAGGAAATCATCTGCAAATTATTTATAATGCATGTTGGAGCAAAGATTTATTTATTCAGGCATTATTTGCGCCATTTACAAGCTTTTTTTATTTTTCTTTTTTGGAGTTATGCTTATAAATATCCATGAGCTTTTACCTTTTAGGGCATTTCATAAAAGATAAGATTTTTTTATACTTTTTTGCATTTGTTTAACCTAAATAAGTTATATGTATTGTTTTGAAGTGTGGCCAACAGACCCTCTGCAACTACTTTTTTGTTGTACTTGTTCCCAGTCCCATATCCAAGTCAATGTCTGTATGCATGTGAGTGTGTCATAATTATGATTATGTTGGTCAGAACTTGATTTCACTTGGCTGAGCTACAAGCCTGAAACTCTATCAATCAAATTTTGAAATAAAAGGATTACTAGTTGAGAGTATCCTTTTTTTGTGGTTGTGCTAGGCTTTGATGGCATGGACCGTATTTTCGCTTCACCTGAAGATTTCCGAGATATGCAAGAGAGGGACAAGAAACGAGGAATTCACTTGCTGAAACACTTTGTGGACTGTTGTCATCAAATTGGGGTAGTTTGAAAGCTGAGGCTCAAGACTTTTTTCACCTCTGATTTATGATTATGGCTGCTCATTTGTCTTGGCAAAGTGTATTCCACAGATTGTGGTTACTAAGAGAGTTGCTTTTTTTATATTGCTTCATTTTTGGCAGGTTCCCTGTGAGGCATGGATCAAGAATGGAGATCCCAAGGAAGTTATCTGCAATGAGGTGAAGAGAATTCAACCAGATATGTTGGTTGTTGGGAATCGTGGTCTTGGCCCTTTCCAAAGGTACATGGGGGCTTGAGTTCATGAGGATCTTTTTTTTTTTTTTTACCAATATTGGATGTCTACCTCACATGTTCACTCATTTCATCATTATCTTGTTTGCTCTTGCCCTGCAGATTCTGCATTGTGTTGAATGTGAATATGTAAATTGAAATTAGTATACATTATCTTCATAGTGAATATTTATATATGCACTCTAATATTTCTGTTCATGATTCGTTATCTGCTGCTAATAACAAGGGGAGACCAGTTTTCCATGATCCTTTGCGAGCACTAGGCATTACGGTATGATTTTGGAATGGTGAATATTAAGCAATTATGATGATCACTTCAAGACCACAATGACGTGCAATCTCTTTAGTAGAAGGTCGTCTAGTTCTATAACCTGTTGCTAAATTTGTGAGTACAAATTCCATGTTTTGGTGCCCTTTTTTTCACCCATTGAATACAAAATTATATCTCCATTTTATTGAACACATTACCCGTCTGCTCGATTTGCTAATGTGGATCATAATATCTGTGTCTTTTGGAACACTTACACCCTATTAGACAGTTCTTGTAGCTGTTTCACAATGTGAATATCATCAAGACGTGCTTCTAAATCTGATTTCTCTCCTAAATTTATTGTTGCCAGTACGAAAACTTCATGAACTTGGAATGAAACAGCTGTGAAAATTGAGATTCTAGAACAAACCTACTTATTTTGGTTGGTCCCACAAAGTATATTAGATTTATTATAGGATGCCGGGAGAAAAAGAGCCCTCCATGTGGTAAACTCTCTCGCCACCCTTAAATACAAAGTAGAAAGATAACCATCCTTTCTCCGCCAAAATATTTAAAGATGCCTGCTCTCCTGAACTCAAGTTTAGAATAAGGTAAACTCAAGTGTGTGGTGGGGCCCACCTAAGGACCCACATGGGGAAGGGGATGGGGATGGGGGTGGGGGGAATTTTAAAGACTCCCTGAGATCTTCCTCTCTGCAAAAAATCAGCTCCAACCATGATTTCGATCGTCTCCATATGGGTCCACAAGTTTACTGGTCAATAGTCATTTAGATCGATACATAGTCGATTCAATGGTCTAGTAAATTCGGATTTGACCGAATTTTGGTGGACACATGCAATTTAGAGGGTTCATTTGTTTGGTCCATTTGGATGGACCAAAAGTTGGCCCCACAAGCATGAGCTTATAAGATTTTATCCTAAGTTTGAGCTTAGGAGAGCCTTGCTCATATTTAAATTGCTTGCAATGAGAGAGAGGTTACATCCCCGAGATTGCATTAGCCTATTTCATCGCTGGCATCATTCAAAAAGTAACTGGAAGATTCTATGGTGGAGATTTATGCTGCTAACCAATTTCCTTTGTGCAACTTTTTTGCAGGATGTTTTTGGGTACAGTGAGTGAGTTCTGTGTGAATCATGCAGAGTGCCCTGTGATCACAATCAAACGCAGAGCAGATGAGACCCCAGAGGATCCCATTGATGATTGATTGTTCTGTAATCTGTACAATCCTGGGATTAATAATTTACTTCATCTTTGTAGCCAATATGATAATATCATTATCTAAGGCTTGCAGACATATTTAATAAAAACTTTAAATGGTGGATGATAATTTGATAGAATACATTCTTTTGTTCACCATGCACTTGATTTAGGTTCACCATCACCAGTTCTAGTGCCCCTTTCATTTCTCCATTAGTGATTGCTTTTGTTTCCTGGATTGCTGTGCCTGTGAATGCTTGTGCTAAACCCATGTCCCGCATCACCTTTTAAAGAATTAAGGAAAGCAACAAGAAGCAAAGTCATCCCATACTCCTAGTGGTTGCAGCAGCAGCAAGGAATATGAAAACTGGTACATATAAGCCTTTAATGGGAAGAGGGTTCCGTTGGTAAACCACTTTTGCTAGCTATAAAAGAGAATGGAAACTTTGGTCTGGTGTGGCTTTTCATTGAATCCTATACTGTTCTTTGAGTATGAAGGCTGGGTTCATGAAGAAAATAACAGAGGCTTTCATATAGATAGGCCCATTTTGTTTCCAGAGAAATGAATCTCAGGAACTCAAACAAACTAATTCTTATCAAAGTGGCTAAAATTAAAAAAAAATAAAAATGAAGATCCACAATTGGTCATCAAATAATCTATCTGTTGGTGGAAAACGCATACCGCATCATCACCACCCTTTAAAGAAGAATTTTCTCCTGCTCATGTTGGATTTCCTTGGTCAGTGTTGGAGGTTCTCATGGTCATCATCATCACAACATGAATTCAAAGGGAGTCCCTGAGCTCCCTGTCGCTTGGACACTGAGATCAGAATGTTTGGAGGAAAAAAATTTGCACCCTAATATATAAAATCCTAAGAAAGTCGGTATCATCATGTCTACCTTCATCCCTCATCACCTCTATAAGAAATCAGTTATATTCAACCAGTAGTGCTACCTGGACAAACTTTTTGGCCAGAATTTTGGACAACCCCTATGATATCCCTTGAATATTCCTATGATATTCAAGGGATATCATAGGGGTTGTCCAAAATTCTGGCCAAAAAGTTTGTCCAGGTAGACTTTTTGATATTCAACAGGCCCTTGGTAATGTGTCATCCTCTACAAGGAAACTACTTATAGGTGTTATCCTCTAGTAATGGCCTTTGAGATTTTATTTTTTGGAGAAAGCCTTTCCAGGAGGAAATCTAGAAAATTACTTATAGGTGTTATCCTCTAGTAATGGCCTTTGAGATTTGATTTTTTGGAGAAAGCCTCTTCAGGAGGAAATCTAGAGTGGCATACAGGAGCGCCTTGATGGTGATATGGGGATGGTCAGAACCATAAAGCTGTTGGCCTATTCTGCATGGGTATGTTCAAAAATTGCAGCCACCTGATCAGTGTCATCGCCTACTGAATGGGGCCAGTGAATTTTTTGTTGAATCTATTACATTAATTGGAGATGATCAGGCCATTAATGGAAAACACTAGACAGTCCCAAAGTGTTGCAGTTTCTTGTGGCCGCTGTCCATTGACATCATGACCCACCAAACTACTCCAAAATTAAGTGGTTTGCTGTGTTGTCAATGTTGTGCCATGGATTGATGGGAGCTCAGAGAATACTCTGAGAGTACCCCTTTGATTTATGATAAAATCGTGCATTGGATAGATTTTCATATAACTGGTACAGTACACCAGTCAATTGGTATCTACTGACTCACTTAAGATAGATAGATTTACACTTTCCCCTGTTCTCAAGAGGTATACTCGCCACAAACATGAAACTGAGCGTATTCTTGGTCTCTTTAGCAGAGAACGCTTGTTAGAAATTGGGAAAAATACAAACGCCAGCCACGAGCAGGAATCAGAAATTTTTCGCTTTGTATTAGAGATAACAATTTGATTATCATAAGTTCATAACCATGGATTTATGTGCCCCCAATTTTAATGGTTTTAAATGCATATGTAAAATGATAATGAGTTTGGAGCCCTGAAAATAAATGATTGAATTTCATTAGATCTTAGCAATACCTGGCCCACATCCCCAGATAGAAGGTCCCCAATTGCTACCAGTTATTAGCAATTTTTTTACGCTATCTATTTGAATAAATGATCTGCTACCAAAAAAATATAACTAAACAAAAGACAATGGATTTCCAAAAGTCTTCCCAGAATTCCCTCGTGGGCTCCAACAAAGTCTAACCATTTTTTCTCTTTTCTCAAAAAAGAACCCACAGAACAAAGCTAAACTCAAGAAAATAAATAGACCAAGTCATTCACCAAACAAAGCTCAATAAGCAATACACTTCATGATCTCGGCTTCTCTTTCTTCTCCTTGAAAAGAGCCAGGAGTGACACCCCTGAAACCTTCACCACCTTGAACCTGACACCAGGAATATCTCCAACAGCATGACCCTTACGTCCAAACCCCGCAATCAGAACCTCATCCTGTCCAAAATGCAGAGAGAACAGAGACGTTCAAGGAATAAGTAATTAAAGAAACAGAGATACTAGGAATTCAGAGAGAGGGAGGAGAGGGTCGCACATTCTCCTCGATGTAGTTCAAGCAACCATCATTGGGAACAAATGCTGCAATTTTCTTCCCATTCTTTATCAGTTGAACTCTGGCACACTTACGGATGGCAGAGTTGGGTTGCTTAGCCTCAATTCCACTGGAAAGCCACAAGAGATTTAGTGAATTGAAGTTCATAAGCTGCAGGAATGTAGGAGAACATAATAGAGAAATATAATTAAATCCACAAGCATAAAATTTACATCTTCTCAAGTACGATTCCCTTGGCATGGGATGAGCCTGCAAATGGCTTCTTCCACTCATTACCAAGGTGACTTTTCTTGTATGATTTATCAGCCCATTTCTGTCTCCTCCTGTGTGTTTTCAGCTTGCGCCCAGCTCCCATACCACGAGTCTTCCTGCCATTGAAAAATTCATATGCGACATATAAGCATCATATGGTACACAGACTGGCATTTGCATTTGGCACTGAAGGAGCCAAACATTAGGATATATGGCCATGATAGAGAGTAGATCAGCACTGACAGAAATGAGGGATGTATTATAGTCACAAAAGTTTAAAACGAAAACAAAGAAGAAATTGGGATTATAGAAATAAAGCATGCCTATTAATCCAAAGCCCTTCATATTTATGGAGTCCGAGAGTCTTTAAGATTTGCCAGGTGATGGACACTTTACTTAAGTCATTCTCCAAATGATGGAATCTAAGTCCAATAGTGGTATTTTTTTTTTTTTATAGAGACTTGTATAGAGAAAACCACAAACACAATCAGTTGGAATATTATGACCATTATTATCCATTTCACTGTGCGCTTGGAAATCAGAGTGGTGGTGTACAGATAATCACTTGGGGCAAGAAAGGCAAGAAAAGAGTTCCATCATATATTGTTTTTATCCGTAAGAAAATAGTCCAATTTAACGTGCTTTCTGACTTCAGCATCCACAAATTACCGTCGGTTGTATCCAGATATTCAAACTGCTAAAAAATATATATCCAGCTACACCCTAAGCCCTAACTGACCTTTAAGGTCTTCCAAAGCACAGAAGAAACTTCCCCTGTGTCACTGGGTTTTACAGAAGATTAGGGAAATAGATTAAGGCAATCCTAAGATTTAGAAAAATAAAGGGCTCTTTTGTTTTCATGGGACTGAATTCCTAAGAGTCAACACGGCTAAAATTGAAGAAACAATGGTTGCCTCATTTAAAAATTGAATTTGGATAAAAGGGCCTGCTCTGAGAAAATACTCCAACAAATATTGATCCCTTCACTCGCTCACTTTATTTAATATAGATACTTCCAAACCAGTTGCTTCCAAGGAAAATACGCCTTATACTATGCTTACAATCATAATTGTCATGTGAAGCTAAAACCAACCCAAGTTTAGCAACACATGTAGCACGATAGACCAGAGAGAAGAAAAACTTGATCAACTACTCTAAACCTGCTCTCTAAAACCTCAAATTAGCATGATGACTGATGGGTCAAGCCCAAATGACTCAGTCCACAATGACGGGTCAGGCCTAAGTAACCCGAGTCCACAATGAGCCCAGGTCTGAACCCATCCATTGAAAGCCGGGTCCGGATCCACGAAGCGACGAAGTCAGCACGTCGTTCCAACTACCTGCTTTTACCAAGTCTTGCGGAGAAGATCATACCCGCCTCTTATGTTGGGAGCGGTTCGAAGACTCCTCCAGATTGAATCGTCCGTTGCTGAAGAGTCTCCCCATCTGTTAGGGGAAGACTATAAATCACCAAGCCCCACCAGCACTGGGGGGCAAGCAATCTCCCTCCATTCTCACACCGTCATTGTAATCTTCTACTTTGTAATCTCTTCCCCAGAGCAGTAAAGTCATCAATTGAAGTGGACGTAGGTCACACTGACCGAACCACTATAAATTCCCTCTCTCCATTAATTTTCACATTTATTGCTTATCACTTGACCGGTGGTGCCCGAAAACCATTTTTTGGCATCATCAGTTTGGCGCCGTCTGTGGGAAACGAAAAGAATTTCCTTTTTTCAACAAAGCCATGCCGATCACCAGATCAACAAGGCGACAAGATGGTAACTCCTCGCGCGAGGGCAAGGGTAATCCTCCACCGACCAACTCTGCACCGAATGCTCCCGCTCCCTCTCCCCAGCAGATGCTGGAGACCATGCAGCAGTTGGTAACTCAAAATCAACAAATACTGCAGCTCATGCTGGCGAGTCAAGGAGGAGCACTAGGTGCAGGACCACAGGAAGCACCACTCTCGAAGCAACTGGTCGCTCCACGCAGAGGGGCACCTCACCCGAGCGCCCGTCAACACGGTGCCCGGGGCCGAGGCGCCAACCGAGGTCGCCTTCACCTGGGCGCCCAACCCCTGGGCGCCCAGGGTGGAGGACTGCCGCTGGGCGCCCAAGCCCTAGGCGCCCAGACCCTGGGCGCCCATCCTCATGGTGCCCTGGGCGCCCGTCATCATGGCGCCCACGCCCGGGGGACGTTTGCTGGAGCTCCGCCGGTCGCCCCGCACGGAAGACTCCTAGTTGATCCTGAAGGCCGCGCTCATCTCGACGTACCCCCTCCCCCGGGCGGGTCGAATCGCGGTGGACTGCCACCTCCTCCCTCTACTTCCAATCATGAGGATCCTGATTTCCAGGAGATGGGAAGTGGAAATTACAGCCTGGAAGACGAGAGCCAGTTCCAAGGTCAATTCAGAAAAGCCCCCAACCTTTGGGATGAGAAGTTCAAAGAGATGCAAGATCAGATTGGCAACGTCTTCAATGCCATGAAGGCACAAGTACCAGAATCCATTGATTATCTGGTACAACGAACGGATACACCGTTCAAACCTGACGTGGTGAACTACCCACTCCCTCGGAAGTTCAAGATGCCATCCGTGGAGACCTTCGATGGAACGAAGGATCCACTGGACCATCTGGAAACGTACAAAACAAAAATGCAGCTGCATAATATCCCTGACGAGATAATGTGCAGGGCATTCCCAACTACATTGAAGGGTTCCGCTCGGCAGTGGTTTTCCAATCTCCCCCAAGCATCCATAGCCACATTTGGAGAGTTGAGCAGATCTTTCGTCTCACACTTTATCGGTAGGCGCCGCCACCAGAAGCCTGCCGCACACCTACTCAGCATAAAGCAGGATCGGGATGAGAGTCTGAGGAGTTACCTCACTCGTTTTAACGAGGAGGTCCTCCAAATCGAGGAGCCCAATGACAAAGTCGCCATGACCGCCTTTCTGGGAGGCCTCCGTTCATCCAGATTCCTCTTTTCAGTAATGAAGCGACCACCAAAGAGCATGACAGAACTATTGGCAAAAGCTCAAAAATATATGAACGCTGAGGAAATCAACAGGTCTAGGCGAGGTGAATCATCTCGTGGGTCGCCCAGAAAAGCTTGATCTGCCTCGGCACTGTTCTCAAACAGGCAGCCTATCTCCAGCTTAGCGGCTCTCTCGCGGGTCGCCAAAAAAGCTTGGCCTACCTATGCACTGTTCTCAAACAGGCAGCCTATCTCCAGCTTAGCGGCTTTCTCGCGGGTCGCCAAAAAAGCTTGGCCTACCTCTGCACTGTTCTCAAACAGGCAGCCTATCTCCAGCTTAGCGGCTCTCTCGCGGGTCGCCAAAAAAGCTTAGCCTACCTCTGCACTGTTCTCAAACAGGCAGCCTATCTCCAGCTTAGCGGCTCTCTCGCGGGTCGCCAAAAAAGCTTGGCCTACCTCTGCACTGTTCTCAAACAGGCAGCCTATCTCCAGCTTAGCGGCTCTCTCGCGGGTCGCCAAAAAAGCTTAGCCTACCTCTGCTCTGTTCTCAAACAGGTAGCCTTTTTCCAGCTTAGCAGCTCTTTCATGGGGAGCCAAAAGCACGGTCTCAAGCTCTCTCACAAGCAATCCCCAGACTCTGTTTTTGCTTTCACACAAGCAGTCTGCTTTATTCACCAGGTCATCTGCAACCCGGGGGGCTACATTAAATTAGCGTACCCAACTGTCTGGCCGCCCAAATGAGCCAAACCAGTTGGAACTGCGCCTATAAGGGCACCTGACACGGTCTGCTCGCCCAAAATAGTTTTCCTTTGCTCGCCTTGATCAGCATCCCTTGGTGCCTAATGGACTAGAGTAGCCTGCTCACCCGCGTGCTCGCCCACATTGGCAAACACCACCTTGGCGCCCAGTTACTCCTCTGCGTAGACCACGGGTACCACCCATCTGTGGCTCATCGCAGGAAGTGCCCCTTCCATCGCTTATTGCAGCCTCGCCCGCGCCCAAGGGGGCGCCCCGGCCAGCAGCCTCACCTGCGCCAGCAGCGGGCGCCCAGCACCCAGCAACACCAGTGCCCACTTGTTCGTCGCCCACCAATAAAGAAAGAAAAAAACTATTTTTGACCACATGGGCGCCCAGGGCCCTTCCAAGTGCACTTGGGCGCCCCTTCCAAATGCTGGGCGCCCAAGTGCTGGGCGTCCCTGCCCCACAATAAAAAAAAAAATTTATAAAGTGCATGGTCGCCCCTGCCATGGTTTGCCCACCAACAAAAAACAAGAAGAAACATATATCATTTGATCAGGGAACAAAGATATGTCATTTGATCAGGGAACAAAAGTCAAAGAAGTGGGTGGAGTTGACATGATATATTAATTAATTGGCTGGTTACTTTTGATGTGGTGGCACAGGCACATCAGCAGCCATTTAATGGTTAAAAAAAAAAAAAAAAGTACCAAGTGCTGGGCGCCCCTTCCAAGTGCTGGGCGCCCATCACTTGGGCGTCCCTGCCACCACCAATAAAAAAAAAAAACAGCAGCGCCCTCGCGCCCGCTCGCCCGTGCGCCCTCGCCCGTGTGCCCTCGCCCGTGCTGGCCCACCAGCGCCCGCTCGCCCACGCGCCCGCGCGCCCTCGCCCGCGCTGGCCCACCAGCACCCGAGCGCCCTCGCCTGCTCGCCCGCACTGGCCCACCAGCCCTCGAGCGGCCAGCACCAGCACGCCCAGGCTGGGCGCCCAGCAGCCTCCGTGCTCCTCGCCCGCGCCCAGCACCAGCACGCCCAGGCTGGGCGCCCAGCAGCCTCCGTGCTCCTCGCCCGCGCCCAGCACCAGCTCGACCACTGCCGGGGGACACCCCCGGACCCCCTCTGCGAAGTACATGTATTAAAAGGGGAACAGCGGAGACGAACAATGTCTAGAAAAGCTACAAATGTTCGGCATAAAAAAAAAAAAAAAAAAAAAAAAAGAAAGAAAGAAAGAGGCCTGATGTTCAAAATGCCTCACTTTCAAAGTTTCCTTTGACATGAGGCATTGAGGGGCAAATGATGGGTCAAGCCCAAATGACTCAGTCCACAATGACGGGTCAGGCCTAAGTAACCCGAGTCCACAATGAGCCCAGGTCTGAACCCATTCATTGAAAGCCGGGTCCGGATCCACGAAGCGACGAAGTCAGCACGTCGTTCCAACTACCTGCTTTTACCAAGTCTTGCGGAGAAGATCATACCCGCCTCTTATGTTGGGAGCGGTTCGAAGACTCCTCCAGATTGAATCGTCCGTTGCTGAAGAGTCTCCCCATCTGTTAGGGGAAGACTATAAATCACCAAGCCCCACCAGCACTGGGGGGCAAGCAATCTCCCTCCATTCTCACACCGTCATTGTAATCTTCTACTTTGTAATCTCTTCCCCAGAGCAGTAAAGTCATCAATTGAAGTGGACGTAGGTCACACTGACCGAACCACTATAAATTCCCTCTCTCCATTAATTTTCACATTTATTGCTTATCACTTGACCGGTGGTGCCCGAAAACCATTTTTTGGCATCATCAATGACAATCATCAAAATCGCCATCAAAGCGCCTGCTATCACACACATCTCTTGTTCAATTAATAAGATCATTATTGACTGCTAAGGAATACAATCTGCAACTAGAAACACAAAACAAACAAACAAACAAACAAACACAAACATAAAGAACAACTTGAAATGCAGGTTCAAGTACTAGACTGAAGCGCCCATTCCGCATCTGGGTTTCAGATTTTCAGACCAACTATCAGATCTCTTGTGAATAAAACATAAACCCAATTGGGATCCACACACTATCAAACCTACATCCAATATTACCACATCCATTACATATAAGCAAAGAAAACAAAAAAAAAAAATCACCACATTCTTTTCTATATCATCATAAACCTAATACAATCCAAATCCCGATTCCATTTTCCATCACAATCAAGAAAGAACAAAAACCAATTCAACCCTAACAATGAAAGTCCCCAATCTATTCCATCACTACTGTTAAATACATATATTAACTTCCCAACCCTAGAATGATTTTTTTTTTAAAGAAATCTTTTTTTCCTAAAGTAAGACCTAAAATAACAAAAAAAAAAGAGGATGCATCTGAACACCGGATCATAATCTGTTTCAATTAGACGCTTGGGATCAGAAATCAGAGAACGTAGGCTACTGTTTCTGTCTTTTCCGCACCAAATCAACATCAACAATAGGTCCTCCTGATTCGGAGCAGAAAAGAAACCAAGCCAATTGCAATTTCGGGTACATCCAAACACAACCATAGTAGTATTTGTCAAACCCTAGAGTACAGTCGAGAAAAGAAGGGAAGAAAGATTACCCCATTTTCGCAAAGGTTTACTTGTATCCTCTCTCTCTTCTTCTTCTTCTTCTTCTTCTTCTTCTTCTTCGCTGTAGAAAACAGATATAATGAGAGAGATTAGGGTTTTAGGGCGATCGATTGGAACCCTAGCTAGGGTTTTATATATGGGCCCGGTAGGGTTGTATGGGTACATTGGGCTGGGCTTTCGATAGTTTCGGGCCGTGGGTTATGTTAAGATTAGGAAACTCGACTGGGCTCAGAAGAATGTTGACTCGGGTAACTCGGGCATAGACTACTAGTTTCGTTTTGGTTGGATCAGTTTAGACTCAGGCCGGCCCATGGATATATCGAGTCGAGTTGTTCTGAGATGAGCCTCCAGAAAAGGATTGCACCAGATCATTGTGAGAGTCATCAGTGGTCGGTCATATTAGAATCACACAAAAATAGATATCTTGGGATAGGGCACATTTTACTGGGCCTAACAGAGGGAATTTATCAGGACCTAGGAGTTGCTGTGTTGGTAGTAAGCAAGGATTTGAACCCTGTGCATGCTGGTCTCTTCTCACTTGTGCGGACTTATTTTCTCCGTGTATAAGCTTTATTCCCCTGTCTATAGCTTTTTCTGTTAAAAAAACCGAGGGAAATTCATCAAGCTCGTACAAGAGGGGATTTCTATTTGGGACAATTGGAATTTTTAATAAATGGGCCCTACCAAGCCTCAAATTCTCATAGACATACCCGTATCTCCCTCCATGAGAGCAACAGCTGGGGGACCACATGCAAATACTCTGCTAATGATACCGCATTTACAAAAGTAGGAAGGAGCTTTACAGGCCAAGCCCATGTTGCATTGGAGTTGGGCTGTGTTATTAGCAAGGTTGGGATACTCGTGACTCGGACTCGATTCGTCCAATGCTAAAAAGAAAAGGTTGACTCAGATAGAGTGAGCTCAAAGACTTGGAGAGTCATGTTTATTTTTAAATAATATTAAAAATGAATCAATTACTTATAAAATATTAAAATATGTTTATTCATATGATAATCAAATCAAATAAATAAATTTATACATGCAAGAAAATTACTACAAAAAAGAAAATAAAAGAAAAAATATTACATATTACATAATTTGGTAGTCCAAATGCCGAATGTAAAAGATCAAATATAAGTTTAAATTCCATTCCCGTCATCATTTTTAAATTAATGGCTCCGGCTCCAAACCTCATGCATAATTACTTTTAAATAAACTTTAATTATTTAAAATTAGATATGCCTATTAAATGGTTAGCAAACCTCACCCATGAACATCATCAAAAATCTCTACTTAAAAAAAAAACAATGCATAAAGTTTTTTATAGAAATACATTTGGGCCGATCCTTTCCTGTTACTCCTTTTTTCTTTTCTTTTTTCTTGGTAAATTTCAACTACGACTCATAGCTCACTACATCTTCCACTTTAGTATATATAAACTATCAAATTATATATATTAAAACAAAGGGGGAGGTGGGCTGTGGGGGGTGTCATCTCATCCTTAAAAAGTCTCTCTTAGCTGTGAGGGGTATCTCTTTTTGTAAAGAAAGCTACTATTTCTCTCCTAAAACTTCTATCATAAGAGATTTTTATAAATGTTTGAATTTGAATCCTATTTCTTGCCATTATCCAAATTATAAGCAAATCTTTACAATCGGTTTATTTACTTTTCCTTAGATCTTCAATCATCAACGGTTTGTTTTCTTTTCCTAATATCTGCAATCATCAATGGGTCTCATGTTAAATATGTATTGTGGGCCCTACCGATGATTGAAATCTAAACTGTTACTCATTTACTCTCCTTTCAGTTTTTTTTCCTAAATGGATGGATCCAGTAGCACGTACCAGTTCGTATTAAATATATTTTAAGATTAGATTTCAGCATTGGATGAAATCTCAATGGCCTTCTCTTAACCCCTTTTTTCTAAGAGTGGGCCCCACTAATGGAGGGAGGCAAGCCTGTTAGCCGTTGTCTGGTTTCTTAATGGATGCAAATCAATTAGTGGGCCCCTCACATTTAACTTATTTATGCATTGGGACCCACTCATGGATTATGCATAGATATTAGTTTTCTAGGTCAATATGGATTATAGATTATTCCCTCTCTCAACACCATTTATCTTCCATCCTCTCAAGATTGTCATCTTTTTATTTTAATATTTGGGGCCTACCTTTCAACAATTCACACAAATAAATTTTTCATTAAAAACATCATTTTCTTTTAGTTTCCAAATAGAGTTATACTCTATTCAGAGATTGTCACACGTGAACGAAAATCAGACCTGACATTTTGGTAGACCACCTCATAGATGGACTTGTGATAAAAATGTTTTGAGGTTGGAGGTTTTTTTTTTTATTAAATCTTATAGGTATCATTTTCTGATCTGATTATATAGACAAATGACCCTAGGTTTGCCCCACCATAATGACACTTCAATGGGCCCACTTAGACTCATAATTAAAAGATATATACATTGATCCAAAGTGGGGCAATTATTACTGTGATCAAATAACACTAGCATGTGGTTCTAAAGTCTCATAATATATGGCTTTTAAATTTAAGGTGTTTATACTTTTTTGTAAAAAAATCTAGAGCTAAAAAACAGTTTGATCGATTCTAAAATAGTATTGGTGCCACTTCAAAATGGTAGAGAAGAAATTTGTACGGAGGGATTGAAATGACCATTGGCTTATGTGAAGATAATACTTGTATTTATGACTGAAGATGTGTTGACTGTTTTTATATAAATATGTATGAATATATTCTTATATGTTTATAATTAATTTTGATATCTCATAAATTAAAATGTAATATCTTACTTTTTCCCCGGGCTAAGTACGGGGCGTTGTTGCTAGTATATATAGTATCTGAAACCTCCGTCGAGCACTAGTGCTTATAATAAGGTGGTCGGCATTGGGTGCCTAAACACCTAGTGGGGGGCACATTATGATCCATCTAATTGGACAGGGACCAATGTGATAGTCACCAATCTCAATTTTGGTACTCATCCAAATGGAATGGATCATTGGATCGATTGTGTATCGTGTACTCATTTGGACAGTAAATACATCCTTGTCAGCTAATGATCAGGTGATTATGATGATAATTGGAGCCCCCATCACCATACACAAGTAGGTGGGGGCGGGAAATCTTTCCATCCCCAGTCCCATCCTCAAGTGGGGCTCTAGATAGGCCAAAAAAACAAAAAAAAAAAGTTTCATCATCTTATTGTGAGCACCGGAGCTCAACACTTGACGCCTATAAAAGATACAACAGACCTATTACGTTGGATGGGGTCTTTTAACATGTCTTTATGTGATGCAATTTACAAATCCTTCCAAAGATGCCATGAAAAGAAGAAAAACCAATAAAATAAGAAAAAGTGAACATACGCTTACAGCAAATGTACACAAAATATATATATATATATATATATATATATATATATATATATATATATATATATATAAAACAAGACAACAAATGAGGGATTTGTATTGCATTTGCAGGTTAGAAAGAAACAGACAGTGGGAGAGGAGCATGAAACAAAAAAAAGATTTGAGCCCGTGAAGAAGGTGGCCCGGTCTACGACTGCTGCTTGTCGTAGATGTGGGCCCCACCATTAGATGGATAAAACAAACTAAATGAACCAGTAGTTACTAATGTTCTTATTAAAATTGATAAGGTTAATGTGGTGGGCCGTTTTTTAAATATATTATATGTGGAGAATATTCATGTGCATCCATCTCTCACCATAATGTGAAAGAACTTTCCCTTTATACACATAAATATTCATTTTATGCATATGATCATATATAACTTTTCCTCTTTTGCATATGAAAATTTTTAATTATGGAAGTATCAATCACCCTCTGGTGAGGGGTGGATGCACATGAATGTCTCTCATTATATACACCTAGCATATGATGTCATGATCTCACCTACAAGGAATGGGTTAAACATGATTTCCCTTTGAGTAGGGCTCACCACATATGGGTAGATAGATTCAACATCATGAGGACATTTTGGGCCGGTTTCATTATCATGTGATCATTTATAGGAAAATGTTCCCACCATGATGGTCATTTGGGACTTTCCCTTCATCTCATCTTATGTTGTCCCACATGGGGATCATGAGGACATTTTGGGCCGGTTTCATTATCATGTGATCATTTATAGGAAAATGTTCCCACCATGATGGTCATTTGGGACTTTCCCTTCATCTCATCTTATGTTGTCCCACATGGGGATGGGGGCATCCTTCCTATTATCTAAGTTATCCATATCACTCTCTTTGTGAATGATTGATTCCTAGATTTCACTATAATCAAATTCATAAATATATATATATATATATATTAAATTAATAAAAACTAAATATTTAATCAATATTCTTACTTTCACGCATATGGATCAATCAAATGAAATATAGCTAGCGCACCAATTTGGAGAAATTTGTACTCGGTTCTACTTATAATAGAGCATATGATATAGGTAGATTCTTTTTCTCCCTCTTTTTTTTTTTTTTTGGTTTTGGTAAGTAGCTACGCACCTACACACACCTTCCCTCACTATTAACGCTATCGCTAGGACTTGATGAATATTTTTTTCCGATAAGAAAAGTACCTCACCACTGGGCTAATGGGTTATTAATATATAATATATCCTAATTTATTTTATATTAATATTAAATTTTATTTTATTATATATCTATCTCAACATTCTCGCATTTGTTAAACTCGTTCTTACGGTATTAAAAAAATTTAAAAAAAAAATGAAAGTTATCTGTTATTTTTCAGCGGTGGGAATAAGATGGAGGGGAAATCTTCCAGTCACAGGCTCACAAACAGGCCCTCTCAAAATAATTGGGACAAAGACATTTAGGACATGACAGGATCCATCAACTGTAGAGGACGGTTTGGATTACATGAGCTGTTAGTTCTCCCACCAGCTGTAGTACCGACAGTACTTTGAACCCAATGGACCAGATTCTCATGCCGCGTGGGGCCCACCTGATGAGATGGTTCAGTTCGGACCTTGACGACAAGTGTCACGTGTACTCCTCTCTCTCTCTCATGATTAGCTGGGCCCACCTTGTATTCCTTTTCCCATGGGGCAGTTTGATCCAAACAAATTGTTATGGACCTCCAAATGTCATAATGTTCAAGATATGGCCCATTGAGGGGATGTCCCAGCAAATGGACGATCCAGATCCCTTGACATGCCAACGATCAACGGCTGGTGTGGTGTACATGGACCTCATGTGTACGAATACGATGGTGTGGTGGGGATGTGGGGTCCACTTAGCAGTCACGGTCTTGAAGGGGCCGAATCTATCCCTTGCTTGGAGGGCGCGGGAGAGGGTGGGCCCCACAACGAGTGCTCTTTCGGTCTGGCTCTCCTTTTTGGCGGACCCAAAATATTCCTAGTTGTGTCACGTCAACGAGCCGAGATTGACCGGCCCGGTCCCGGCTCTTTCATTCATGGCTCTGACTCAACTCTGGGCTGTATGCTGCTGTTTTATATATATATTATTTAAGTCATTTGCGCCAGAATAATTTCTAAGAGCTCGGGAGTGAAAGCGAAATAAAATTCTCTTATGATCCTAGTATGATAGTGCAGCTTCGAATCCACAAATATCAGGTATAAACCGTGGTCCTTAGTCATGTTTGAACTGTCTGCTCAATCGTAACATCTGGACCACCCAGATCAGGGCCGATCAATCAAAAATAAATACCTGGACCACTCTATTATTTATGGTGAGACATACTCAATCAGTAACTATTGATCCAGACCATATATTAACCTACAGTACATGTTATGTTGTTGGTCTGCTTTGGAATTATTTGCATTTCAATCTCTATTTTTTATTCTCCTTTTTAGGGCTGGGGTTGAGGTTAGGGCACTTGGAACTTGGAAGGGCGTTTAGGATGTGAGAGGGCAAGACACATAATGAGAGTTCAGGTTATTCAAACTCTTGAAGGCAAGGCCTAAAAGTTTAATAATTCCTTGAGGGCTGGCTGATTTGTTTGCATATGATTGAGTTTATGGTAATTCTATGAAATGCAATTCAAAGTTACCTAAAATTAAATAAGCAAGTGTGAAGACCCATAGTGGCTATCAATTATTCATCATCGTCGTGGTGATTAGAACATTGTTCCAACCATGTTGGGTCAGTTACATTAATTTTATTTCTCCATTGTCAGCTATCTTAAGTCAATTTTTTAAATAGGTTGCACATTTTCAAATCTAATGAGTAATTAATCCAAAATTAAGGGGAGATGGAAAATAAATTATCCAATTATAACATTTGTAATTCAAATATTAGAAAAGTCAAGATCTCATCAACAGTTCTATTCTATATCTTTCAACCTCACCTCTTAAAGTTCCTTCTGTTGCAACCCATTGGATCGCATATGAATCCCTAGGAGTTCAAGTTCATGCAAACAAATGGGCTCTAAGTGCATTCTTTCACTGCAATTCTTCTTCTAAATTAGGCTACTGCTTAAGAGTGATATTTTAAACTTGAAGACCTAGGAATTAATTTCTCAGCATGTATGTGTAGTAACGGGGCAATTCCACTGACCATGAGTGTGCTGGCTTTCATTGAAACTTGATCCATTAAATATAGTTTGAATACATTTTAAGTGGGTGAAATTGCACAGAAGAATTAAAGAAAAAGTCAAAACCTGAATTTTTTTTTATGGATCCTCTTCAAGAATGGCCATCATCAGGATGACCAGGATCAAACCCACGTCTGCAAGGCAGCAAGGATGCACAATGGCAGAGTATGTTAATGTTCTTCATCTAAAATCTATGAAATTAATGCATGGTTTGAAGCCAGCCCATGAAGCCGATGGACAATGTTCTGGATTATACATCAAGCTGAGGAAATTGTAGGGCCCATGACAAGACATCAGCTTAGGCTGCAGCTATTGGTCGACCCCCCTATATTGGGCCTTCTTATTCACAGCCCCCACTACCATACAACCCACTCTATTCTCCTTTCACCTTCCACTTCTTCTCTTGTCCTCTCTCTCACTTCCCCCATTCCCAAATCCAAACTCCAACAACCCATTTCCTATCCTTCTCATATCTAAATGCCTTATTTTATTTCCATTGGAATGCTTTAGAGAAGTACATAGAGCAGTGCCATTGAAGACAGTTCTTTCACTCATCTTTCAAGCCAATTTTTTTGTGGAATGGGTCTTACTTCTTTCCAAGTTTGCATGGACACATCTGACTGGCTACAAGTAAGTCAGTCATTCAACAATATCATCTCATCATCATCTTTTTTTTGAAGAAAGTAAAGAGCTCAGTCATTTTTTAATTCATCTTTTCTTTCTCATTTTGATGTCATTTGTGTACATATGAACAAAACAGGGTATGTGCTAATGAGGGAGCTTATCTATTCCAAACTTTAAACCAACAATTTCCAGCTATTGGAGTAAATAATTCATGTTTTGTGATGATCATAAATATAAACATAGTAAATGCACCATTATCATTTAATAGTATTTGAAGTGTAAATCATCATCATCATTACATTATCTAATCGGTCTAAGGTATGCTAAATGTCTTCTATTCAAGCAAAACTACAAGCCAAGATCATTAGTGAGATAGCTTTGCCGCTCACAAATTCATGCAAAAGGAATTTGACAAACTAAATCTACACTTACCAAACAACTACAAATTAAAATTTTTGAACATAATAAAAAAAATGAGAGATGATGCCAGGTAATTGACAGTCCATCATACCACTTAAATATCACATTTCATCATTCTCCATTATCAATGTCGCTCACCCCAAGGGGTAGCTCCGTTGACGTAGGACCATGGCTTGCACCAAAAAATTATAGGTTCAAAACTGCACTACCATACTAGTGCTACATGGGAGTTTACGCGGCTTTCCTCTTGACTCGGAGAAATTACTCCAACCCAAAGGATTGTTAACCCTCCCATCGAATATATATATCACACACTTTAGTGCTCTGTGTTTCAACAATATGACATTGATTTTTGACTGATTCTGAAAGTACATTCACTAATGAATAGCCTATTATTTGTAATTGGAATCTGACACAATCATCATATCCTTAAAAAATCAGGGCCCAGTTGATGAGGAAAGGAAGGTGGTGGATTCTGCATCATCATCATCTGGGGAAATGATCACAGGCCAAAGGCCCGTGGTGGAGAGGAGACTGAGGCCACAGCAAGACCAAGCTGTCAACTGTCCTAGATGTGACTCAACCCACACCAAGTTCTGCTACTACAACAACTACAGTCTTTCCCAGCCAAGATACTTTTGTAAGACTTGTAGAAGGTATTGGACCAAAGGTGGGTCCCTCAGGAATGTGCCAGTAGGTGGTGGCTGTAGAAAGAACAAGAAGGTGGCCCCCAGGAAATCAAGTGATCACCCATCTCCTAATCAGATCATCAATTCCTCCTCTCGTGATGTGACCGATCTCCACCACTCCTTCTCTGCGGCGCAATTGTCACATCTTAACACTTTGTTGGGCAACCCTGGGAACAATAATTTCATGGACTGCAAGTATGATACCATAGCTGGGATTGGGAACCCCAGAAATGGTGATTTCATGGAAACCAAGTTTGAAGCAATTTTGGGGAATTCTGGGAATTATGCTTTCATGGGGGTTGGGGACCCAGGTCATGTGGTAGGCCTAGATGATGTTAGCCAAGGCCTTGGCTCTTCTAACCTGCTTGGCCTCAATTCTCCATTTGGGTATTCCATGGATGGGACCCATGGCACATATATGGACACTGGAGAGAGATTGTTGCTACCCTTTGGAGGAAATGAGGATCCAAATGCAACAGGGATGAAGCCTAATAACAAAATGTTGGCTCTTGAGTGGCAAGAACAAAGTTGCCCTGAAGTTGGAAAAGATTCAATTGGGTACATGATGAACGGCCTAGGATCATGGTCTGGCGCGATGAATGGCTATGGTTCCTCCACAGCAAACCCATTACTCTAGATTGTGATCAAGATTAGCCAGTTCTCACTTCTAAATTGCTACAGTCAGCTAATATCAGCCATTTGAGAAAAAAGGTTTTTTTTTTTTTTCCTTCTGTGATCCTTTTATAAGGATGTTTCTCATTTGTTTTTCCCCTTAGAAAAGAAGCTTTGAACTTGGAATGTGTGAGTAGTGGAAACTAATGAAAAGAATTGACTGACTCATAGGTGTGTGCTGCTTTATGTGTCTTTGTTTGTTGTCTTTGGGTAGTAAGAGACATTCAAAGCTGCAGGTCTTTGTTGTGACTACCGAGGATGTCATATGATCTATTTAGATTTTAGAAGAATGAAGAATAATTTTTCAGATGTTCTTTATGCTTTGTTTGTTGAATGAGTGAGTTGTGTTTCCAAGAAAGAGAATAGGCCCAATATCATATCCTCATCATATCGTCAATACTCGTGAGTCATGTGACTCAAAAGTGTCCTTTCGATTCCTTCCTCAGGCCTTGTTTTCAAATTGATAGCCAGCAAAGGCTGGTAGTGAATTTGAGTGAGGATCACCTGAGGCAGGGACTCTTCAGTTAGGTGTGAATAGTGCCCACTTCAATGAGCATGTGTCCTACAATTTTTCTAAGTTAAAAAAGGGAATGGTTTTTTCATGCTAAAACTTTGTATTTTTATGAGTGGTTAAAAATGAAAAATTCAAAGATGAATATATTAAAAAATGACCATCAAATAGTATCCCCATTAATGGATATTGAATAAGGGGAATATGGAAAATGGATATCCAGTCATAAGTATCACCCAAGTATTTCAAGTCCAAAGAGAGTCCCAACTTCATGGTTACCTCATATCCTTGCCTCCGGAAATATTCTCCCATGGGAATATCCCCATATGGACATTTTCATCCGACGGTCAACGAGATGCGAGGCCTATTAAAAGAGCGGGAACTCCTCAACTTGAGGGCACCAACTGTGACAAAGGCATACGGCTGTTTGGGAAACATCCGCAGGAGAAAATTACCTATCTTTACTTTTCACCTCTTTAATAATCCTTAATTTGAACTTATTTTGACCATGAATTCCTATGTTTTTTATGCAAATAAATAGGCCCAAAATCTATAGGTTTTGCAAATCACATGATGGCTGATGGGGCCCCTTCTGATTGAAAGGCTTACCTATCCAATTTGTCCTAACATTAGGTGATCCAAACTCAATGAATTAGCTCATAGCTCGATCAAAATAGGGACCAAGTATATCACACCATACATGACCATCTTTTAAAAGAATTTGGATTTTTTGCACAATGTGACGCTGCTCTATTCACATCTAAATTCTAAACCAATCAGTCTGTCATTCCTGGTTTGATGGATACTCCAAAAAAGAAGCCTTAATATCACGATTATTGAATCCAATGGTGATAAATTTATTTTGACCTATGAGATGGCCCAAGCATTTTTAACTATTCAGTTTGCATGATTCTAATCTTCTATGCATGTGATTGATGATGTGCCCCAGTTTTAACGAGTCATCACAAAGAGATCTTCCTTGGCTCCACCTGCCATTTCTTTGATAAACTATATTCACCGAAGAGATAAATCTGCCCTGTCTTTCAAACTCAGCCTCTTTGGGACCAGGCCAATTTGTCAGTAGATTGGTTGGCAAAGACACGGTCAATACTTTAGATTCAATGCACATATCCAGGTATAAACTACAAACCCTTTTTAGGTAGGTTTGATAATTGGCTCCAAATATGGATCCAAGGGTTTGGCTAAGTTGACTCGGACTCGGCCATGACCGAGTCAAATCCGACCTGATTCGGACTCAGCCGCCACCTTCTTTTCAGTTCCTTTCAAAATCCCAAACCTCACTCATCAAGCCCCCAAAACCACATCCATCAAAACCTCCCGTCCACGCCCAATTTGGACGAGTCTTGAACTCTTAATTCTTCTTCCAATTTCTTTTCATAAACCCAATCCACACTCCTCAAAACCCTAATCATCACCACTGAAACCCCAACCCTTAATAGCACCTACAGCCCATTCTCGCAAGTAAACCATTGCTCCTCCAACCCAATCCTCCTACCTTCAACCCATTCTTGCAACTTACCTAGAAAAGTCGAACCAGCTCCAACGTCCAAATCTGATTCTATTATTGTAAACACTGATGGATCCATAACAATAAGTAAAACAATTGAATTTTCTATTTAAAGCTATGAAATATCTACTATTTACACTGGATTGAGGTTTGAAGTCGAGGATTTAAAATGGCTCTCATTCACATTATTCTTTATTCCGTTGTGCCCTTGGGCACCTAGGTTCCTCTGTTTTAAGTGCCTCTTTACAACAGAGAAATTTCCCTACCAATGAACTTCTCACAAAAGTCAGGAAGTTCCTTCTTTCTGATTCCCTTGATAAAGAATAAAGAACTCCTGCAGCAAAATCTAGAAGAAATATAAACAGTACACCAAAGAGCAAAACGAACTTCAATATAAGCTGATCTTCCAGCTAAAAAGAGCAAAACGAGTTTTAGAGCTCGGGTTTTACCCAGAAATGGATGGAGTTTTTTTAATCCGAGATGCACAAACAACCTTATAATCTAATGGTTCAACTGACTGTTGTTTCACTTCCTTTTCAATCCTTCAAACAGCTTTCAAACCTTACTACAAAGCCATGCTTGGATAAGATATGAACCTTTCAACAGGAAAGCCACTGTGGCCCGGTTGGCAAACACGCACCAAATTGCTCAAGTTAGACCCCAAATTTTCAACAGACAAAACTTCTTGGATCATTTGATCCGGGTAATTTTTTTAAGCGGCCAAAATCACACATTAGAGATCAGAGAGCAAGTTATATATTATCCAGTGTGTGTTGGAATTTTTTTTCTTTTTTTTTTTTTTTTTTGGGTAGAACCCTCTCGTAGTCTCTTGATGTTATCCTTTGTTAGTTGAATTCAAGGAACAGCCTGCATTCAATTTCAACAGGAAGGAATAGAACTGTCAGGAGCATTACCCGCAAAAGACATTAGGAAAATTCCAATTTTGGGTATTTTATCCACCTTTGCATGGGTTGGATAGTCTGGTTGAGAGTATCATGCATGGAGAGTTGATCACTGAACCAAAAAGGAAAAAGAAATGGTGGATCTGAACCCTTGTGTCATTATGTGAATGTCACTCGCATTACTGCATCTTCAAAACACTAAGTTCTGCATTGCAATATAAACTTCAGCTTCCAATGGATAGAATTGACAAGCAGACTGTTTCTTAATGTTTAAAATAAAAAATTACAAAAAATAAAAATTCAATTAAACAGCTACATTTCATCAAGATTAAAAATCTACATTACTAAAACATGGGAGATATATGATTCCAATATCTTCCCCTGAAATTCTTTAATGGGCTACTGACTGCACTGTTCAACACGTCAACTATCGCACTTTGTTGCCACCTAAACAAAAATAACATGCTGCATCAGATACAGAATTATATGTTCCTCTAGATTAACAGAGCTCCAATTCAACCAGCTAATGAACAAAGTTGATTTATCATCAAAGAAGCAGCTTAAAGGTAAGACTTCCTATACATCTTTTCTATAGAAGATCACTGCAAGCATTATATGCAAGAGGAAACATTAAGGTGGTGTTAAAGTCTGAAATGTTGAGACTGGATAGGAAATCCACCCACTCTGGATAGGAATAGATACTTCCCTGAAATGGATAAGTAAATTTCTACTTGATATAGACCACATTCGTTAAGCAGGATTACACCAACAGTGAATGGGGATGGAAAAGACCACATTCGTTAAGCAGGATTACACCAACAGTGAATGGGGATGGAAAAAACAAAACCCACCACATACCATGATCTTAATACAAATATCAGATTACAAAATCCCAGAATTGAAAGCAGTCAAGCTGACCACAAGCACACATCAAGAAGCCTAGGATGAGAGAAAAATTCAAAGATGAAAAGAATAAACAGAAGTCGACATCGGATGTTCTTGAATTTCACCCTCAGAAAGATTATCTTCTGATTATTCTAACCCCGACTGATATATTGCCCCTTGAGTCCATATCATTTGGGTGGAATGTCTAATACCTGCCATTTTCTCAGACATCCAAAAAGCACTCTAATCTTGAATTCACCACTATTTTTGTTTTTAGGATAATAGAAAATAATAAAAAAATCATTCATAATGAAGAAATTCTAAACTGACTATTTGGTGATCCGTCCTGTTGCCTGCTTGTGAGACTGACATATCTTTCATGCCAACAGGCAAGAGGAATTGAAGGTGACCCAAATTACCATTACAAATGTAGGTTCACTTATGGCCAAAAGCCAGTAAGATTCTTTAATTATTTGTTTTTGTAAATGGAAAATCATGGGGATTAAGGTTCCCCGGCATTGGCATTCTTGGCCCTTGGGAAAATCCCTAACAAAATGGTGACACACTTACTCTTTCAAATTATTGGGAGACCACTATTCTAATTTTTATTAACAGCACCATTATCCTAATAGTTTTAGCCCAGAGGGGGCAATGTATGATGGAAATGAAGAGAGTAACAGAAAATGAAACACATTGATCAAAGTGCCCCTGAATAGACCTAAAAGCTATGATATCCAAATACTTCAAAACAGGCAACATATTATATCTTATACTTTTTTGTGTAAAATGTGCACCCCCACAATATCCATATCCATGGTGTGTCCCTCTGCTGTGTCCATCCAATATCTGGCCTGAGCCTAAAGAGTAAAGACCCTCTTCCACACACACAACTGTAATCTCTAAACCAGCTTGTTAAAATGGAAAGAAAAAAAAACGATGAGATTCACAAAACTGCCACCCACATTTGTTTTAAAAACCAAACACAGCTTAAGAACCTGATCCAAACAAAGAGGTAAATACACCATTAGAGGTGAGTCCATTACTTCACAATTATGACTATGAAAGTCGACATATCCACTTGGACTGTGTACACTTTTAACTCTTTACAAGGGTAGTTACATAAATAGAAAACACAAGACAACATACTGATTACTGAGCAACAGAACAAAAGAACTTTTATTTCTTTGCTATCAGGGCATCATGCTTGACCAAGTCAAATAAGCTCACTATTGGAGGCCATTTGAAAATTTACAACTTCCAAAGTTGTCTTGGCCACACCAATTGCCTGATAGTAGTATCAGCAACACTGAACACCCCTCCTTTCTCTATCTTCTTTGGACAAAAATGCCCAAAGAAAATTGACTCACTTAAAATCACATTGACTGTACAAGAGCCCAAGGACCAATTGGAAAGTTCTCATTGTTGCAACCACAAGATTATTTGTTTCTTGACACATTACCTCTCAAACTCTGTCAGTTCTCTACATAAAAGACACATCTAACTCCTCAAAGGCATTTGTTACTCACTTTAATTACAAACCAATTCCAGAGAAATGAAAAGAAATGCAGAACAATAGCAGCAGCAGCAACAACAACACACTCATCTCATCTTAAATTCCTCAAATAGCTTACATCACCTCACAAGTCACAATCACAATACATTCAACTCATAAATAAGAAGTGAAGGGTCTATAGCCTATACAAACAAAACCTAATAGAGAGCAAATAAGAACTAAATGCAGCAGTAGAGGAATCAAACCTCAAAAAAACATGTTGCAGCCCACCATCCATACAATCTCGCGCCCGTTCCTAGACAATTGAGATCTTCGCCCCCACTTCCTCCAGCTTCTTCTTCGCCTCCTCCGCCTCCTCCTTCGACACCGCCTCCTTAAACTTCTTCGGCAGCCCTTCTATCAGCTCCTTCGCCTCCTTCAAAGCCAGGCTCGTCATAGCGCGGATCACCTTAATGGTAGCGATCCTCGCGTTGCTCGGAACATCCTCAATCATGACGTCGAACTCGGTCTTCTCCACTACAGCGGCAGGCCCCTCAGCTGCGCCAGCTGCAGGGGCGGCGACGGCAGCTGGGGCGAAGGCGGCAGCGGAGACCCCGAGCTCCTCCTGGAGCCAGTCGACGAGGCCGCGGGCCTCTTCTAGGGTTAGGGTTTTGATCTGGTTCCCGAGCTCCTCGACTTTGGGGGATGGGGCGGCGGTGGCGGCGGCGTAGAGAGGCTTGCGGGAGGTGGAGAGGGGGAAATTGGGGGTTTGGCGAGGGTATTTTAGGGATTGGGTGAGGAAGGGAGAGGGTTTGTGCGCACGATTAGAGGATGGCGGCGTAGGATAAGGGGAGAGAAGAGAGAGGGTAGAGAAGGTGGAAGCCATGAACGAAGGGCGGAGAGAGAGAGAGAGAGCGAGAGGGGATAAGGAAAGGTGGGGTTTTAGGATCCAACTTAAAGTGAGGATAAGGCGGGAATTACCGAACTGCCCTTGTACATTTTCTTTTACAACTTTGCTCATGAATCCCTTGGGATATTTTCCAATATATAAATCTTTTAAAAAAATAGGTAATTATATTTTTGTATATCACAGCAGGTGGATTTTGACTTTCAATACAAATTAAAAATATGGGAGTCAAAATGTGTTGGACTGTTAAAACTTCAAACTATGAGATGAGGAAGTTTGAAATCATAGGAAGAAAGCTATATTTTATAGCTCGACACTCTTCTCTTGTTTCCTTTGTTGGCTACCTTCCATAGTTTTATATGGTGCATTTGGAAAGAATGGTTTGCATATGTCCCTGTGGATTAGTTCTTAGCTGTTCAAAATTGAGTGACCCATGTGCTCAGGGCCAAAGGTTCTTGTGCTAGGCTGGCGAGAGATATCTTGGGTTATCGGGGAAAAAAATTATATTTTATAGTGTTGTCAAAGGGAACATGAAACTCCTGGCTGAAAGTTATTTTAGAGATTTCTTTTGAAGCATTTATTTGTAATAGGTGAATTTGTAATTGGTGTGACATTCACGGATGTAGAGATTTCTTGCTGCCGCTGGAATAGGGATTCCCCGAGGAGGAATTCACATCAATATGTGCATTACAGTGCATATAGGTATAGCTAAGGAAAATTAGTTCTAATACGCAAATCTACGAAGGTGAAGATTTCCAAATCATATGAGAAAGGTCAAATATGAAAGTTCTCCAAAATGAGGATTTTCACTGGTTCAAATCCTCGAGGATTTATATTCACCAAACATGGGTTTTTTACGATTTTGTGAAAAGCAAAGATCGTTTCTCCGAAAAGTTGGTTGCCAAACGTGACCTTAGTAATCCCTATAGGGTAGAAGTGAGATGTATAGTAAGAAATAATATTAAACATCCAAGAATGATATTTTTAGTCTAAGGATTTTCATAAGAGGCACCATTTCAATTGTTCTGTTTCCAAAGTTTATTCTCTAAATCATGGTTTTATTTTCCATATTTATGCAAAAGGTATTTCCCAAGTAATGATATGCCATCTCCAAAGTGAAAAAGATTAATGTCACTATATTGTATTTTTTTAATTAAATTTATTTTGCACGGTATTTTTTTCAACCCTATGTTTAAAAATGTCCTAATATTACACAAAGAGAAGATTCTGTGACCTTATTTTTAACAATAGTCATCTGCACTAGACCCTTTACAAGCTTATGGCCTGAATTGTGCTATACCTTTGAAGAAAAGGTATGGAATATCATTTCATGGCGGTTTTCCATAGTTGGTTCATTTGCTCCTATTAAAAATCAGTCACTTATTTTACCTCAACTTCCAAATCCTCATCATTGTCAGTTGCCACTCTAGTAATTCAGAAAACTTTCCATCAATCTGTTAACTCTAGTAACATATGGCTCAACTACAAATGAGATAAAAAGTAGAACTCTAAAAAAGAAAGGCAATGATGATTCACAAGAAGTGACCACCTGCACAAATAAAGTATGATGATCTTAACTGTCATTGACACAAATCTTGCCCTTGGACACTTCTGCATTACTCGAATGCCAAAACAGAAAGTACTGTGTCTCTAATTAGCAGAAAAATAATAATAATAAAACATAAGTAATAAATATCATCTCTCTATTACGTTTTTTAAATAAAAAAAACACCCTCAATTTACAAACTACCTGTAAAAGTATAATGACACAGTGGCAATTTTTTTGCCCTCTAACAACTAAGTCTGAAAAAAGAAAACAAATTCACATATAGGATTCCGTGGACCAATATCCTGCTTATATCATATATGGGTGGGCCGCCCGAATGTTGTCATCCTCACCTTTGATTGATGTTCAATGAAGAAACTAATCAAACAGCAGGTTCAAATCGGCAGACACAGTCGTATATATTCCCTTGAACCAGCTTCTCTGCCAACCTCTGATTCTTCACCATGGCAAGCTGAGAAATGGATATTCAAGTTAGTCATGGATGGTCAGGAAATATATATAAATAACAGACACCCAATACTTGTTGAATGAATCTTGCTATAAGGGACTGGCCTCCAGGCCCTTAAGTCCACTTGTTCCAACTGGAGACTTAGGCATCACAACAAACCATTGTTGGGCGTGGGCCTGAGTTCTGCCTATTTATTTTGACAAAACTAAAGATACGCTGAACCCCAACTCACGGACCAAAGTTGAGGTCAATTTCTGCTCGACAGTGAACTACACAGAAGATCAGAAGAACTATTTTGAAAAAGCTAACCGCTAGCTCTACCCACTTTAATTACATTTTTGCCCAAGATTTGGGACTAATGGCCTGAGTAAAAGCCCTAGTAAAAGCTTAAAAGAAGCTTACTTTTAGAGTATCACATTTAAAACGAGCGTTGAAGTTGGTATGAAGAGCACGCCCCATTCCTTCCAACACAACCTGCAACATGTGATAATCAAGTGAATTTATAGCAAATAGCCTCAAGCAAGAACCAATAATTTTCTTTACATGGTTTTCATAAATCCTTTACCATTGATTCACACTTAATAATAATAATAATAATTTGAAAATATCAAATGCAGCCCATGGTTTGATGACCACTGACAGGAACAATATTGGATGGACCCATGCTCCAATAAACCTCGTAATGAGACAATCTTAACTCTTAAATTGACAACTGTTAGATAGACATTATAAAGAAATAGATCAATGACCTAAAAGATAGATTGAAGCAAAACACTGGATGGTTAGGATCTTCAAATCAATAAACATTATTAGCAAAAAATAAAGAAGAAGAAAATAGATGAGCCATATTAATACAGAGAACGAAGTGACATATAGGATGGTTAGGATCTTCAAATCTGGGTTATTTTTGGGTCATGATCTGTGCATGATCATTAGATCGAAGTTCTGCATCACCAAAACATGGTTCCATATGTCATTCTCGGGATGAGAACCATGCGAGAATCGGCTTAATGATAATAATAATACAGCTTTCACAAGTATAACACATTCATGTAAACCAACCAATAGATGTCCTACTCATAGGTGGGCAGTTGAAAGTCTAGAAACAGGGCAAAGATATGAAGAAAACTGAGAGCAAAATGCAATATTTAGCAGGATTTTGATAAAGCAGATGTGGTACCAGGTCGGCATCCTTAGCGACGGCAGCAAGCTCTGAGCTGACCTGCCGGAAGTCTAAGCACGGACTGCCACACCCATTCTCTACAACCATCAAAGGGGCTGAAGCATAGTTTTCTACGGCACCATCTTGAATGTTTATCATGGCATCCACAAGTAGCCCGCCTGCTTCTGCAGCTTTGCGTAGGATATCACAATGCTGTACAAAAACAAGCAAAATTTGATACAAGGTAGAACACTAGAACTAGACCAAACAGATCAATATAAAAGGGGGATTGAATGAACATAGACTAACTTGATTCCTGACCTGAGGATTATGAAAACTATAATTCGATCTTGGGTATGTGAACATGTGGGGCAATGTTATCTATGATCCAGACTGTTGATCTGATGATCCCATTGTGGATAGATCACTCGCCAAAAGTAATCATGAAGCTAACCCAGTCTTATGATTCTAGCCTGTGTTTTTTTTGACACACGGTCATAGAGCCAGCAGCAATGGTCTGAATTGCCAACCCTCAATCTCCACACTGCAAACTCATCGCCCCTGTATGCTATGTATACTTTTAGGTCGGGAACTGAATCATTACTCGTGTATGGGTATTTTTTAATAGAGACAACATATTCAGTGGAATTATATGATCCTTGATCTGCGGAAAGGAATAGTATCCCTTGAGCTTCAGTATAAGAGGAGCCACCACTGTCGATTTGAGTCAATTAACGTGATAGCCTCACCATGAACAGATGACGCCATAAAAAAAGATCCTCAATGGAAATCCAACACTTTCAATGACCTTCAAAGACCGTCAAAAACAATAAAAAGCAAGTCCGCATTCAACATTGAGAAAGGGCAAGTATTGAACAGCTAGGATATTCCAGTCTGGGTCAATTTTGGAGCATGGTCTACTCACAGTGGGCACCATTAGAATGATAATCTGGTAAACCAAACTATGAGTAGAACATGTACAAGGGAAATACCCATGGTACTAAAAGGATCCTTGACCCTTTCACATCAAGGATCCAATTACCCTCACATTTATTCATCAGTTTGTAAGTTACAGCATAGATGGCAAATAAGAGCTTATGAATGTCTGTGTATGTATATTTTCGAATAAAACCTTTGCAGCCTCAGCCACGATTTCAGGTAACTCCATTGCAGTCACATCATTTAGTGCAGGCAGAGAATTTGCAACAAGAACAACCTGCAGGAAACAAACACGTCTTGTTATCTACTCGAAGTTCCATCATATAAATTCATGACATAGCCAAATATCTACTTACGCAGTTAAAGCACATGGATGAATTGTATTAAAATGAGGATGTGCACGGAACTAAAGCCTGAGCAAATATATAGTTTATTAGAAGCACCCAGCAGTGAATGGAGACGGCCTGAAAACATCCTCATCTTGAAAGATCCAGACCCTATCATTCTTTGTTTGTTCCTAAACCATCAATGTACTCATTAGTTTACTATTTATTGGCAGACCATTGATAGAATGGTCATCCAATCTGGGATATTTATTGGGCATATCACCATGGGATAAAAATTAGGGATTAATGAATCATCCCAACATGTACAGATTCGGGTGACTCGTCAAACTATACAATTGTTTTGAGGAACAAAACCAAATAATTCTTCAAATTTCATTTATGGAATGTAATTACTCATTCTAAACAGAGGAGGTTTCACATGTTTCATTTTAAGTAACCCCTCTGAGAACCCTCAGTGCATGTCAGCAAAAACTGTAAAATAAGAATGATAGGTAATAGGTACTCATTTGGACTGGGGCTACATAACCTCGTTGGATGCTTTCTTTTCTCAGAAAACTCTTTTTTTTTTCTTTTTTCAGATTTATGTGCATGGCTGAGTGGGTGGGTGTGGAGCTAAGGATCCCCACTCCACACAAATTTGGGTGACTATTAGGTCAACCAACCACCGCAGCATACCAAATTAAGGGGTTGGATCACCTAAATGTATGGATTAAATGGCTTATAAAATTTTAGACACTGGATTTGTTCAGAAATATAGGTCCTCATCTGCATGACATTTTCCCCTTAAGGTTTGCATGGTCTCAAGCATGCATATTGTCTTAAACCTTTTTCTTTTTCCATACAATTCAACATCAGAAAACATGATCAGGTGATAACTCACAAGAAAAGAACCCAAAATTAATAATAATAATGATACTTTTTTATCAGTATTTAGGCAGTGTTTGGATGCACTATTCAATTGAATTGAAATAATACAATTAAGTAGAAATGACTTAGTAGCAATGAACTTCTTAGTAATCATAATGAGGTAATTATAATATTGTAATGAAATGCCTGTCAACTCTACTTGAAAAAGGCATGGTTGCTACTCAAAACCTAGTCCTTCACTAAAGAAAGTATTGCCAGTTCAGTCATTTACAGTTAGCTATTATGTACATAGACTCACTATACTTGGCTACTATTTAGAAAAATGAGATTCAAACAACTTTCACTAGCCCATTTCTAAAACTTACTTCTGTTCCCCGGCGAAGCAGTTCACGAGCAAGCGGAAGCATCCCGAGAACAATATCTGCGCCTGAGTTGTCCACAAAGAGCAATGCCCTTTTATGTGTCTTAGGCTTCTTGTCTCCAGAACCTAGCAATCTTTCCTTAAAATTATCAAAACCATCCACCTGACATCCCACAGTAGTTATTCTTTCATGACAGGGCACACACAATGTTCCATGCTAAAATTAGCATGAGAAAAAGTAAAAAGAAATAAATAGCAGATAAAGTTCACAGTCAGATAACAAATTTATCTGCACATAAAATGGCTTTACATAACTCTAAGTTTGCCAAGCCCACATGCTCGTGTATCCCAGTCCACCCACACTGCTAACATGGCTTACATATACATGATCAAAGATGCAAGGGTGGAAGAAATTTTCCTTGAGGGAGGCCTCCATGTAAAAGAAAAAAAAATTCTTGCAGGCACCATATAGTAAAAAAGCATAAAGTTTTTCAAAATGTTTGGGGGTTTTCAGATATTTCAGTGGTGATGGTTGATTGGTTGGGAGGGGCAGAGAGGGAGTGAGGGGAATGGCCCCGTGTCCCTTGGATCTGCCACTGCTAAGATATCCATGATGAAGGTCTCATTTTTAATATGTTCTGTCTCAGAAGTTGGGCAGATCCACTGTTAGGTGGGCCAGTTTTATGGAGAAAAAAGAAATACAATAAAGGGTTGGCAAAGGGTCCAGATTCAATTTACAGTCACCTTATGAGTTAACTGAGCTGATTTTTGGCAATTAGGCGGCCTCTTAAACTTACCTGCCAAGGCCGTCTCATCTTTTTGCGACTCATGCGATATATTTCAATTATAGTTCCCTTGTGATAAAGATCCACACAAGCACGGGATCCCCAGTCAAAGATATTTGCAGCAAGAACACCTTCAATAAGGGATAGCAGTCTTGCCTCCTGTAGATAGAGGTTTCAAATAGTTAGTAAAATATAGGGAAAATCCACTTGCCACTGTAGGGCATAAAATGCATATATTGTGCGGTTTGAAGCCATTATGGCAGAACATTATCCTACAGAAGATACCAAGTGCAATTTCCTTCATTGTTTTAAAGTATCTTCTTTTAACAGGTTCAAGGAATCCACATATTAAATAAAACATCTCCAAGGACCAGTACGCAGCCATATGAACACCACGTATTAGGTTATGCTTGGTTGGGAGGCAGAATGCTCCAAGGTTTCAGCCTCACCCCAAGTTCATATTATATTGCAGCTCTTTTTAGAATCTTTGGTAGAAATCAACACTTAATTTGTAATAGTATGCCTTTTGGTTTGGAGATCCCCCTATATTTATATAGGGCCATGCAAACATTTGCAATACTGCTCTAGAGGCCTCATTTTGATCCAAGTAGCCAAAACAATGTGAGGATACATCGATTCTGAAATGGCTTTGTTCTGAGATAAGAAGATAACCAGTAAGCTTTCTTCCCTGCTGGAAAAACACTGAAACCTAAAGATGCCAAAATATTAGGACCCCAAACCATGATCAATCAATCACAAAAACACAAGGAAACGCGGGACACACTAATCCACAGGTTGGTCAGATCGAGCTGAAAAGATCCTCATCAAAAAGTTCTTTCCGAAATTTTTGAAAAAAAAAAGGAAAAATAAATAAAACTATCAGCAGCAATGAGCTTGTTGGGTTCTTTGAGGCCCATCTTTGTCCCAGTAATTAATATATGAAGTTGTCTCAGGTTAGGTTGGCCAGGGTCAGGCCTGATAATTTGTTTACATGTTCTGGTAGGGCTGTCAATGGACCCAGGTACAACCTGAATCTGCTAGACACATAGTCCAATATTTGAGGATTTGGATTGTCCAATGGACCCAGCAGGCAATGCCTGGAGGCAGGTTTAGGGTCCCAATTCCTGATTAGGCGGGACTTAGGCCTTGGGGTCCAGGCCCATTGGAATCTAGTAAGACATAAATTTTAATATCATCACATATAATAAATATCTATAAAATTGTAGACTTATATATAAAACATATGTGAGTGTAGACTTTTATATCATACGTATTTTTTTCTTTACAGGGGACTTTGACTAATGCACTCACACACACCACATGTCCTAAACCAACTAAGAGGAATGAGGATGAACACGGAAAGGCATTGACATACTAAAATGGTGACTACAGTTATAGGAAAGTTGAGAGAGAATAAAACATCATGGTGATTTCACATACCTCGCTCATACTATCAAGCTCCATCAGCAGGTCTTGTAAAACAGCAAGAGATGCCTCATTTTCCCTAATGCAAAGAAGGATGATGAGTTCAGTGTTTAGAAATTCACAAGAGATTCTAATTTCAACGTCCAGACTGGATATAGGAATACAGACAACACATTAAATCGTAATAGAATTCATGTGGGTCTGCACAGGTTGCAGTTTATGGGGTCCTAGCTAAACAGTAATTAAGTAAAAACATTATATCTTGAATTCATGAAATAACGAATTAAATGCGCGGTAATTGCTCCTCAATAAGTATAAAAATCCCATCTCCCCCCCCCCCCCCTACACACACACACACCCCGTCTCTCAAACCCCCCACATTGATATAAAAAATCGTCGTTTCTCAAGACTGAACACAATACAAGGCCTCTTTTTGGTGCGGAAAACAACCATCCTAAGCATGACTACGAGGAAAAAAAGAGAGAAAATTAATGAAAGTTTTTCTAACCTCTGTTTGATGGTTTTGTAAGCATCCATAAACTGGAACTCTCTCAGACACTCTTCCCTCAGTTCCAAAAGATTGGCCAGCCCAAACTTTCCATAGGCAGCGGGCTCTTCCATTAACCTATATGAGTATAGTTCAAACAGAAAATAGAATTGTAACCAATCAACTTCAAATTATACAGTAACATAAATTGTTAATATTGGAAATTCAACAAGAATTCTACATTTGAAATTTTCTAGAAAAGGGAAAATGTATGGCTGAGCTAGGGCTGGTGTGAGCATGAGCCTAACAATTTCACATTGGACTGAAAAACAGGTATGGGAGTGGCTCATTATTTATCAGTCCTTAAATTTAGACAAATACCAATGGTAGACTGGGCCCATGAGCCCAATAGGCCGGCCAGGTCTATTGCCAGCCATAGTGATATGACAATTAATTTAGTACTGGGTAGGACAATATAAGGGGGCGAAACCTACAGTTTTCAAAGAATGTTTAGACACATCACATCACATAAAATGAAAATTTAAATGCATCGATCAATTTATACTAATACTGTGTTTATATCTCAACCAAATTCACATGAAATAAGCATAATATTTGATGTCCAAAATGTCAAGCTTTTCAATGAACAAAACAGTATTTCTTGAATTGACTGGTCCAACTTGCCAGCTGACAAATTTATTCAAGCACAAGGACACATGACGGTAGATGCAGCAGTGGAAGTAATGTTTAACTTCATCCATGAGATGTCAAAATCAATTTCCTAGATCTGAAGCGTCTACAATTATTGCATCCATTATTACCTCCACTTATGGGAAAAAGCAATTCAACAAGTTCTTGCAAACTGAAGCCATAAGTATCAGCAAAAATACACTCTTGAATATTAATGTCAACGAACAGCCAAGTAGATTACATGATAGTGTTGAAAGATACGTTATATATCAATATTATCTGTAACATTTATCATTACCAGTCAAACACATATATATTATGGATATTAGCTCATAGAAGACATAACATAAACATATCAAGTTAAATAGAATGAAATGGTTGTGGTGTGGAAGGCCGGATGTGTGCCAAAACATCTGATGGGCTTTCATCAAACAAGTAAATGTGGTACCATTTTAACTGTGCATTTGACATTGCAAATCATGCTGCACGTGTGCAGGGCTTCCTCAGTTTAGTTTTCTTAAATGCACATAGATTGACTAAATAGATAGTATATAGACACAAACAGTATAGACACAAAGTAATGGGAAAATAAAAAATGACATCGTTTTTCCTGCAAAACATGTTGAGACGAACACCTTGCCAAGTGAGCAGAAAATGCATGAGCAAACGCATCGCCCCTTCTTTTAGCATCATCAGTTCCACCTTCACTAGCTACAGCCTACCACATCAATATGTAAGAAAAATAAGCATGAAAGGAACTACAGGACCTCCTCTGAGTAAAAGAAATAGCAAGGAACTATAAATTACCAGAGAATCAAATCATATTTTGGCTACAAGGGAACATTTAACGATGATCAGAACATCAAATAATCCCAAGAGTTGTAGACTTCAATATAGACTGATAACTTCACTTGGATTCATGTTCCAGTTCCAGCCATGCCATGACATTTAAGTAATCGAGCAAATCTGTACATGGCCCTATGTTTCATTAATCTGAACTGATGATTCAAAGCATTCCCTTTGATTGTTCATGGCCCTGAAAATCTCTGTGATCATAATGATATTCACCAACCACATTAATGATATTTGGGTACCAGCCATTTTTGGTTTATTTACTTCTTATGGTAGGTTGAGAGGATAGTCGAATTTTGGATTCACTGATGGTGGACCACACTTAAAATATGAATATACCCTTCCCTGGAGAAAGATATTTTGGGTGTGGAGCCTACATACAAATGGAATTTTGTCGTTTCCATGTTACATTGAGGCAATGCATCATGAGGCATTTGATCACTACTACCCATATCAAAGCATTGTTGTCTACCTTGTCAACAATGTCAGACATATGTTCTGACAGCACAGTAAACCAATACCTGCAGGAAAATATATGTTTGTAAATAATCTAAAAAGTCAAACCGTAAACTAAAGAAGAAGAAAATAAACTACTAATATGGTAGAAAATAATTGAAAAGAGGGTTTGGGTTTTCCCCAAGAAGGATAGGATCTTGATGCGTGAGATTATGAACAATGCCTATCCCTTCATGCAAATAGCACCCATGGTTCAGTCATCTAAAGTAAATCTGATCAGTCCCCGCCATGAGAAAGTGGTTTCAAAATATCTCCCTGGTTGAACATCCAAATTTTCTAACCTCCTGACTGCAGACCTATAAATAAAAAGGATAGCAAAAATTTAGGAACGAAGTGGTGGCAGTGATGGCGGTTGGGATGGAGGAATGAAATATTATTGGATGGACTAGATCTACCCATCTAAAATATTATCCAGGCATGACTAACACACCAGGAATCATGATGCTCTGGATGACTGAACAATGGTGAGCACTTGCACAGACAGGCATATCAGGAATACATCATTCATGACCCTATAATTCCTCTTAAGTAACAGCAACAAGGTTAGTAACTTACTCAAGCTCACTGTGATCTGAGAGATTAATAGTGTTAGGCTCATACCTGCAGAAATGAAGTTGTTATGATTTATGATACATCAAAAATGCCCATACACTAAAACATCTGAGTTAACTGAACTGATCATATATAACAGGATTAGGACTCTCAATTTAGAATAGTAGCCACCAAAAGTAAACAGATCCCCCAAGGAAAATAGTAAATATAAGTGTACCTAAGCCACCAATGAAATAAAACAATTACCAACTAAAACATTTTATTTCTCAGGATTGTTGCTGCAACCACAAAGTTGAGACATTCAGCTATGGCCTTGTTTGGGAAGGAGTGGAAAATGGCAAATCACCAGGTAGGATACTGTTTTCAGTGCCTCAAAACCATCCCAGGCACCTGATATTCATTTGGGTTGGGAAATTCAGAGCGTATGCATAAAATTTTATACATGACCTTCACACAAAATCTTAAAGCATAGAATGGATAACTATCTCTTCTGTCAAAGTATTAAACCTGATTATGATCTAGTGTTTGCACCAAAAGCATCGATTACTATAAAGTAAAAACAGGATAAACACTGATACAGGAGGAGTGTGGTTTTAAATGTGGTTTTCAGCAATTTTTAGCTTCAAATCAACCAAATCAAAACTTTAACGTATCAACCAAAATATCCTTCCTAGACTGATGTATTGGTTTCTTTTGACTCTACTCTGAAAGAAAAATAAATGTGAATCCTCATTCTCAGTAGCTTTTAAGGTGTTTCAAATGTACAGAAGATTAAAAAAAGGATATAAGAATGGACTTCCATATTCCAATAGAAAAGAGCCCAAAGTAAAATTGGAAGGTGCACATCATAGCAACCACAGGATTGCTGGTTCAAGTGATGTTACAAATCATATAAATATAAATATATATATATAGAGAGAGAGAGAAACGCTTCCAATAAATTCAATGTTTTGGACTAAACATATAGGAAATCAGCATCGCAAAAACTTGTATGTGTCAGGTGATGTTCATGTTGTTAAATGGGCTAGTGCTAAATGGGTCAGTGGGTCAGCCCATGACAAATACAGCCCAAACTTGGGAGATAAGTTACTTCACATGTACAGATATGTAATTTGTATCATTGCCATATTAGGAGATGTAATTTAGATTCTGATTAGATTAGATTAGATATAATCTAGTGATTGCTACAATTATGTAACAGATATAGCAACTATATTCTATAAAAGATGCTCGTGAGCCCTGAATGGGATCATCGAATTCACAAAGCATTGTTCTATTGTTTCTATCTTCTTCTCTCTCTACTGGCTTTGACATGGTATCAGAGCCTTGAGAGTTTCTGAGTGATCTTCTTCATCTTCCAAGCATTGGAAGTCATCGAGTGTCTTCTCTACTCAAGGAAACTTCATCCACTGGTCTGATCAAGGTGTGATCACACGTGGCCCACCCCAGATCCACACTACTGCATCTGGATATTGCAACAGATCTGGTCGACTACTCCTCCTGGTATTTGTGGGCATTTTTTGAGGATTTTTAGCATCTCAGAGGTAGGCTTTCTACCCTTTCTAGAGAAATTCCAATTTCTGCTGTATCTTTTCATCACAGCCGTCCAAGTTTTTGGATTTTGATCCTTTTTGTGAGCAATCTGGTTTGTTTGGTGCGAATTTGTGGTCTTCATCATCCTATGATCTCTGATTGATCATATATTACACTGGTTGGCTGTTGCATCCTTTTCTCTCTGCAAAATATTGGACGCCTGGGCCTATTTTCTGGATTTTTTTTGCTTGGAAGGTGCTGTTTTTTGAATCTGTCTTCTCTGATTTCTCTGCTGTCTTCTCTGATTTCTCTGCTGCACACTTGGACTTCTCTGTTGCACACTTGGAACTATTTCTCTCATCCGGTTAGCCATTCTTTAAGAAACAGTTGGATTTTCTTGCTCATACATCTACTGCCATGGAAAAGCATGACATTGCATTGATTAAATTTAATGGAAAGAATTATACTTCCTGGTCCTATCAATTTCAAGTCTATCTTGAGGGAAAGGAACTGTGGGGACTTGTTTCCGGATTAGATCCACGTCCTCAGGACGATGAGAAAAAAATACTCTCTTGGAATACAAAGGATGCCAAAATAAAAACCTGGATTCTTGGTTCTGTTGAACCTCAATATATCCTGAATCTCAAACCTTACAAGACCTCTAAGGAGATGTGGGAATATCTGAAGCAAGTATATCACCAAGGGAACTCAGCCCGCCAATACCAGCTTGAACTGGAGATCGCTCAGTATACCCAAGGGACTTCTTCCATCCAGGATTATTATACAGGTTTTCTTAATTTATGGGCTGAATATGATGAAATCAAATACCTCAATGTCTCTGAGGCCGCTCTGTCTGAGATTCAAAAATTACAGGCAACTTCTCACAGAGACCAGTTCCTCATGAAATTAAGATCTGAGTATGAGATCATTCGTTCCAATCTGATGAGCAGGGTTCCATCTCCATCCCTGAATGAGTGTCTAAATGAACTCTTGCGAGAGGAACAGAGTCAGATAACTCAGCATGCTCTAAAGCAACAGTCCTCCGGAAACTCTTCTGATGTCGCATTTGCTGCCAGTACCAATTACAACCCGGGAGGGATCACTCATCATACTATTTCTGCCACGAAAGGACAACCTCCAGCAAGAGATCTCAGCAAAATCCAATGTTTTGGCTGCAAAAATTATGGACACTATGCCTCACAGTGTAAGACCAAGTTTTGTAATTATTGCAAATCGAATGGTCATGTTATTACAGAATGCAAAAGGCGGCCACAAAATCGCACTCCTCGAGCTTATCATGTCAACACTGCAGATGCTACTTCTTCTAGTGCTAGTCCTTCGGCACCGGTCACGCCTTCACCACCTCCTGCCACCAATAGTGTTCCTCAAATCACCCCTGAGCTTATTCAACAGATGATCATAAATGCCTTCTCTGCACTTGGCATTTCAGGTAACCACCACTCCTCTTCCTCCCTATGGTTTATTGATTCTGGAGCTTCCAATCATATGACCTCCTCCACCGCTCATCTATCTAACCTGCAACCATACAATGGAAATTTACAAGTCCATACTGCTGATGGTCAAAAGATTCCTATTACAGCTACTGGTGATATCATTCATTCCTTACCTCTCACAAACGTCTTTCTTTCTCCTCATCTCACTACAAATCTTCTGTCTGTTGGCCAATTGATTGATGATAATTGTAATGTTTCCTTCTCTCGCTCTGGTTGTGTTGTGCAGGATCAAGTGTCGGGGATGGTGATCGCGAAGGGGCCTAAGTGTGGACGCCTGTTTCCTCTCGTTCTGCCTCCTTCTCCGAATAATCAGCTTTCTGCCTTTTCTTGTTTTTCTCCTCAGGCTGTTTGGAGGCTCTGGCATAATAGATTAGGCCATCCTCATTCAAAATTGTTATCTTTGATGTTAAACACTGGTAGTATTAATGAAAATAAAACATCTTTTCGTCACATTTCTGATGAGTGCTCTGTTTGCAAACTTGGAAAAAGCAAAGTTCTTCCCTTTCCTTCCAAATCTACTATGGCTTCACATTGTTTTGACATTATTCATAGTGACGTCTGGGGGATTACTCCGGTAATCTCTCATACAAATTACAAATATTTTGTCACTTTCATTGATGATCATAGTAGATTCACTTGGGTTTATTTCTTACACTCTAAATCTGAAGTCTTTGATGCTTTCCAAAAATTTATGGCATATGTTGAAAATCAGTTTTCTACTCGCATAAAAGTTCTTCGATCTGATTCCGGAGGGGAATATATGTCCCATCCATTTCAAACTTATTTGCAAAAATACGGGATTTTATCACAGCGATCGTGCCCTTACACTCCTCAACAGAATGGAGTTGCTGAACGAAAGAACAGACATCTCCTCGATACTGTTCGTTCTCTTCTCTTAGAATCATCAGTTCCCGCACGATTTTGGCCCGAAGCTTTAGCCACTGCAGTTCATTTAATCAATCGCTTACCATCCCCTCGCCTCACCAATCAAACACCACACTTTCGTCTCTTTCATACCGAGCCTACCTACACCCACCTACGCATTTTTGGATGTGTGTGTTTTGTTCATCTACCCTCAACCGAACGTACCAAATTAACTGCTCAATCGGCCAAATGTGCGTTCCTTGGCTACGCATCTCACCAAAAGGGGTATCTTTGTTATGATCCTGTGCTCAACCGTCTTCGCATTTCTCGAAATGTCACATTTTTCGAAAATCAAAATTTTTTTTCTACCCATTCCTCTCCTTTACCTTCTTTTTCGCATCTACCTGCTTTTTCTGACTCGACCTCTGCTCCACTCATTGTTTATGAACGGCGTCGTCATAAGGATGTTCCACTACTGCCTCCCCCTCCAGATCCCTCGCCGGCACCTGATCTTGTCCCCGCTTCATCACAAGCTCCCTCCTCTCCAGTTCAGCTTCGACGCTCTACGCGTATCTCCAAGCCTCCTGACAAATATGGGTTCACTCACACATCTTTGCTTGCTGCCCTCTCCTCCATTGTTATTCCGACTTCTTACTTGCAGGCGGTGAAGCATGACTGTTGGCGAAAGGCTATGCACGACGAATTAACGGCACTGCAGGAGAATCATACCTGGGATGTCGTTTCCTGTCCCTCATCTGCAAAACCTATTGGCTGCAAATGGGTTTTTTCTGTCAAACTTAAGGCTGATGGCTCTTTGGATCGTTATAAAGCACGGTTAGTCGCTCTAGGCAACCGACAGGAATATGGCATCGACTATGAGGAAACCTTTGCTCCAGTTGCGAAAATGACTACAATCCGTACTGTTCTTGCCATCGCTGCTTCTCACTCCTGGCCTCTTTACCAATTTGATGTCAAGAATGCCTTCCTTCATGGTGATCTCAAAGAAGAAGTCTATATGCGACTTCCCCAAGGCATTACGGGTGCATCAACAGGCGATTGCGCGCGCTTACGCCGCTCTCTATATGGTCTTAAGCAAGCTCCGCGCGCCTGGTTCGAGAAATTTAGGGATGCTCTTATTCATCTACAGTTCACTCAGAGTGCTTCTGATCCTTCTATGTTCCTTCACCGCTCCTCAAAAGGGCTTACTGTCCTATTGGTTTACGTAGATGATATCATCATCTCTGGGACAGACTCTAGCATGATCACACATCTACAAGCATCCTTACATGAGTCTTTCCATATGAAAGATTTAGGGCCACTCACATACTTTCTAGGCCTTGAGGTTCATCAGTCAGCGAAAGGTCTCATCCTTGATCAACACAAATATGCTATGGATCTCATTGAGACAGCTGGTCTTCAAAACTCCACTCCTGTAGATACTCCTGTTGAGGCCAATCTTCAGCTCACACACGATACGGGTGATCTTCTTCCTGATGCCACAATGTATCGCCGTCTAGTCGGCAGTTTGATCTACTTGACTATCACTCGGCCTGATATCTCCTATGCCGTCAATCTGGTTAGTCAGTTCATGACACAGCCACGCCATCTCCATCTAGCTGCTGTTCGGCGCATTCTTCGATATGTTCTTCATACACCATCTCGTGGTCTTTTCTTTCCTGTGGGCAATTCGACGTCTCTCATTGCTTATTCAGATGCTGACTGGGCTGGTTGCCCTGATAGTCGCCGATCTACCACTGGTTGGTGCATGTTCCTGGGGGACTCCTTAATTTCCTGGAAATGTAAAAAACAAGATAAAGTCTCCAAATCTTCCACAGAAGCAGAATATCGTGCTATGTCGGCTGCCACATCTGAAATTGTCTGGCTTCGGGGTCTTCTTTCTGAGCTTGGATTTTCCCAATCTGGTCCTACTCCTCTTTATGCCGACAACACCAGTGCCATACGGATTACTGAAAATCCTGTCTTCCATGAACGTACAAAACATATTGAGGTGGCTTGTCATTACATACGTGATGAATTTGTGCGTGGAGCAATTACTCTTCCTCATGTTTCTACCAGCCTTCAAATTGCAGATATCTTTACCAAGGGTCTTCCCCGGCCACGACACCAATTCTTAGTTGGCAAATTGATGCTCGTGGATTCACCCGCATCAATTTGAGGGGGGGTGTTAAATGGGCTAGTGCTAAATGGGTCAGTGGGTCAGCCCATGACAAATACAGCCCAAACTTGGGAGATAAGTTACTTCACATGTACAGATATGTAATTTGTATCATTGCCATATTAGGAGATGTAATTTAGATTCTGATTAGATTAGATTAGATATAATCTAGTGATTGCTACAATTATGTAACAGATATAGCAACTATATTCTATAAAAGATGCTCGTGAGCCCTGAATGGGATCATCGAATTCACAAAGCATTGTTCTATTGTTTCTATCTTCTTCTCTCTCTACTGGCTTTGACACATGTGACTCAATTTTGGATGAGCTTTAAAAACATGAGTAGGAGTCGTATGAAGGAATACGGAGACTTTTAAGAAGACACAAGCAGTGAACCACAATAACAATAAACAAAGGTCAGGACATCTATTGCAAATGAATTTTACACGGGTGATGTGCCAACAATGTAAGTTTCACACCTATTATTTCTGTGCTTGCCAACCTTGAAGGATGGCCCATAACTAATGAAACCAAAGCACAACTCATACAGAAACAAGCCGACGAAATTCATATAAGTGATAAAGTGAATAGACAAAGATACTAACGTCTTTGGATCTGCCAATAAGGGAAACACCTCCAATGTTGGTACAAGATGGAGTACACCAACATTGAAAGCAGCGCTTGCATCAGAACGTAAAGTGTCTCCCTTCGAAGAAGGTCGCTCAAAGCCTCCAACACCCGTAGTTCCAGGTGGGCACATTGGCACAGGAGCAGTGATCTCTGTGCCCTTCCGCACAAACTTCTCCATCCATGATATCTGCATAGGAATGGTCATTACGAGAATTGCTATTAACTATATTAACAAGCATTAGAGAAATTCTAACAAGAAAGGTTCTGTCAAGTGCAGAGAAGGAAAGAACATTTAAGAATATATGATTCAAGTTGAAACTGAATTATCAAATAATGAGCCCATTTCTAACTTTTTGACAGAACAAAATAATCCAAATCCTGCACAAAATGAAAGCGATGGGCTCAGTACAAAGCCAATTGGAAAATAGACCAAGATCCATGAGGCTTTTAAGACAGCCTGCGTAAGGCCAGGCTTACAGCTGTTATTTTTGGCTTGTTGATTCAGCCTAATTGCCTCAGGCCCAATTAATATACACTTATGGAATAGACATGAACCGAGGCTTGCCAACATTTTATATCGAGATGGCTAAGCATGGCTACTGGACCTCTTATGTTACAGATTAGATCAGTCCAAATTTCAGGCTAGATTTGCAAAAAAGCCTGATCCAAAATCAGCCTTTATCATATATGATTCAACCATGTGTCATATGGAAGCCAACGATTTTCTACATAGACTTGCCTTTTCATTCAGATCCCCTAGTGGTGGACCATGAATCATTCCTCCCATGTAAGGAGCACCCATCGGAAACCGTTCCACCAAATGATGTGCCATCAAGTCGTCGAGACCATGTTTCTCATAGCTCATGAATGCACCCAAAGCTCCAAGAAATCCCTCGTGGCGTAAAAACATTGCTTGAGCCTGACCCTTTGACCTAAAAACAGATCAAATGTGGAGTTGAGGTATGTTCTTAAGAAATTAGAAATGATAAAGGAATCGAAACCAAGGAAACCATTCAAGCAACATCAGATGGGCTTGGATGTTAACCATGTTGTAAGACAGAACTTTTCAACATGTACAAATAGGTCCAGGCCCCCAGGGCACTGTCATGTCAACATTATAAACTACCGGGTGTTTTTTAAATTCAGAAAATACATTTACAAAATATAAGGGAGGTGTTCCAGCCCTAGTTAAGGACCATACACTTTCCTCTTTCAGATTTCTTCTCTTTATCTTCGTTTTCCATTTTCTATTCTTACCAATTTCACATAATTTTTTCAGACTTTTAAAGATAAAAAACCTAAACACCCCTTAATCTATAACTACAATAAACTGAAAAGGAAAATAAGAGCATCAACACTATAAAGCTTGACAAAGTTGAACTAAATATCGTAATAATTACCAGAAATGAATAGCAAAGGAAATTGTGTCCATGGTGTAAGCATGACCACGTATGAAAAAGCCTCCAAAAAAGATCCTCTTGATCCCATAGCGAAGTGCATTCAAGTAAGAGATCTGGCATACAACAACTAAATTAGTACATTTGGATTTCTTCCCAAAAATGTTAGCATATTTTGCTCTAGGCCTCAAGAATTACAGGTGTATGTGCCATACAGTGGATAATCTGTATACTGTAAGGGCTAAATTATACAACAATCCCATCCCTAATAACTAAATAGAAACCCAACTCGCACAAGGAAAATCATCCGTCATCTTGTTGAGCTAGTATAATGCTGCCTGTCGTATAGTACCTGGATTCCACACGGCGCAAAATTACATAGGTGAAGGGGATCAGATTGTGTGTCACACACGTTTTGGGGAGTGTTGTGGGATATACAGTTCAAAATGTAATATCATAGTTGGTAGTCCTGTGCTGCACAATATCATATATTCTATTAGTTTAACAAGAGCGATAGTAATTGACGCAATCCAGGTTCAAAACCTTGGGATTGCATGTTCAAAATAGACCCTTTTACACAATCACAGCTTCAGGCATAGAACAATTACCCATGAATAAATCAGAGAGAATAGGAAGAAACTGTGAGAAAATTCATTTCAAGTGATAGCCAAAAATTTGCGCTAGTGAGACTCTAGGTTCAAGCCCAAACCTTCAATGTTCTTAAATTTTTCTACAAAAATGATAAAATGGGATCCCTTCTTTTCATCATATGTCATACATATATGGAGATAACCTGTGTTTCGTATTGAAAAAAATCCTAAGCATTTATCTAAGACTTCCCAACCAAGATATGCAAACCTTGCTCATATCAAATGTTTCAGAAATATAAATAACACAAAGCACCTTTAATAAGAGCAACTTCCTATTATTTAAGAACAACCACACTTGCAAATCACATTGGATAAGGAAAGCCGAAGTATGGGGTGGTAACTGCAGTCACATCATTCAGTCGCATTCCATTTGAAGTGGAGAGAGTTTTAACGTTAAATGAACAAGGAATCCTCATTCCACACCTCTATATTAGAGATTTTCATTTTCATCCCAACTATATTTTTTTGGGTTTTCTTGAAGATTTTCTTTAAGACACCCCTTTGTAACATCAAATTTCAAATATCTCAGTGTTCTATTCTACTCATTTCAAAATAAGACCAACAGTCTGAGTCACCACGCCATGAGCCCCCACTTTTACATATTTAAGCAAGGATTGAGGATATTATGGGCGTTTTGGGGAACTACATAATTCCTCAACAGTATCTTTCATTACAAAAATAATAATAATCAAACCCAAAGCTCTGAGCTATTTAATATATATATATATAAAAAAAGCAACATTATATACAGTGATGCCCACATTCAAAATCCTTATTTTAAGGGCAGGTTACACAACAGAGCCCAGTACTAATAGCACGCATCTGACACGTGTGACATGCGGAGACCCAGATGTGTAGTCAGATGGTCACATATAGATAGACAAGTGGGTTAGTACACCCATAAAAGAATAAAATCTTTGATAACTCCATTGTTTGATTCTTTAAATAACATATTAATGATATTCTGAAATATTGTGATATTTTCACTAGAATATGTTGAGAGTATTGAAAGAATTTGCAACGATAGCCAATATTTAAAAATGCTGGGATATTTTTTCAAGATTATCAGCATTATAAAAAAAATCTCCAAGTTTTAATATATCTATCAAAGCATCTTTTTTAATAAGCCGTCGTACATATTAAGTCATTTTTAAAAGTTCATTTAATTTTTTCAAAAATTCTTGAATATCTTTAGAGAAAAACCTAAAATGCAGATGTCTGAGATCAAGGTTTGTGGCAATTATTTTGACAAGTAAACTAGCTAGGAGATATTTACTTTAAACATTTTTAAATTACTTTATCGCTCGTCCCTTGATTTCCTTTCATACTTGATTTTCTTTCAATAAAAGATCAATAAAGACCGGGAATGAAGCAAAGAGAAAAGGCATGCAGGATTAATAGTCCTATAGATGAAGCCCAAACCAGATGACTTTGATGGTGATGATTATATTTCTGTAACATTTTTTTTTTTTTCTCATAAGAAAGGCAGTTAACATATAGCACTGATTAGAATTAAGCTCTATGAAACTAACCTGGCCAATATTATATGAAATCATTCGCAAGAGAGACAGAGAAATATCTTCAGGCCTGTAATCTGAGGGCTCCTTGTTTTCAGAAATTGTCTTTCCGAAACTAGAAGCAATAGTTGATGCTGAAAGACCAATCTGAAACAATTGACAAATTTGGGGAGTCCGTCATTCTGATATGAAAGACAAAAGCTTAAAACATCATTTTGAATTTATACAGAACTGAAATTCTGAAACATGTAGGTTCATTTGCATGAACTATTCTTTATTCTGAAAGCCCAAGGATAAAATAGCTATTAAAATGCCAAGAAAGATGTGAAAAAATTGTAAATTTATAATATTATAAATCAATTTGAAAGACAATTCAGTAAATGTGATTGTTACAGCACGTGACTATGGATTCCCCTTTTCTAATTGAAAAAAATTTATAAAAATGGAGAATATAAGAAGTTACAAAAAGGGAGAGATATGATCCAATGAAAGAGAACTACAAAAGATCTACAAGCAGTGTCTCTTTCATAGTTCCTTCTCTCACAGAGCTAATGGAAGCTACAATAGTAACCTTAATACTGATAGACACAGGCGAATGGCAAAAGAAAACACAAATATCTTTCCCTTTTTAATAGTAACAGTTTCCATGAAAAAGCAAAACAGAGAAATTTAAAGCAAAGATCCATCAAGGATCATGAAAAAAAGACAACACTATTCTACCTTTATTTCCACATATTAGAAACAGAGGTCCCCACAAAATCTTTCCTAACACAGGGCACACAAATATCTTAGTACTCACAAAATTTAAAGCAAGACTACAAGCCGGGCTCCCCTCTCACTGACAAGGCCCGCGTGTTGGTATTCTTCAAGTCACACATAACAATGAGCAGACTAGCGAATTTTTCTAGAAAAGAAAAATCAAACCTTCTCTAAGTACCCAAATTACGTCTTCTTTCACATTCAACACACATTTTAGACCAGAGAACTTATAAGGAACCTCTCTTCATGTCTCAGTAAGATCCCCGTCCCTGCAGGGTCAGGCTACCCATCCCATTAAAAATGAGTTTATTAAGAATCCTTAGTTATGGCAATTATGGAGTTGAGCTTCAAATAAAATTTATATTGACAGAACACAAATAAAGATACATGCAAATTGGGTACATACACATAAAACATAAAAAATTTAAGTATCAGCAAATTTACTGTCATACTATTCACTAAAAATAATATTTAGCTTTCAGATAAAACTTATTTTACAGTTAACTTCTCATAAACAATGGTCATAACAAAATTATATGCACACTATATACCTTTGAGTAGTCCATGCCACCATAGATATCTCCGACGAGCATGTCTATAACTCTATTATCTCCTCGTTGACTCAACTCTAGCAACTCATCGAAACTGAGATGATGAATGGATGTGAGTTTTCTAACTTCTAAATAGAGGATTTAGATTCAAACGAGATGACGAACAGCATTAAAATATCTAAAAGGTCAAAACAACCTCTTGCACTTTGTTAAAAGCCTTCCCAAACCCCAATAAGTACCACCTCCAACATTTGTCCCACTAACTCGCTGAAAGCTCCCATCTCCATCCACCTAAACCAGTTCAAGATAAATGGCATGTCAGATAGAGGTATAATTTATGCTTGATTAAGAGAAAATAGCTGTAAACTTTTAAACCAGCAAATAGGAAAGGTACAGGTGAGATCAATTTTGAGTAATCTAAACCATTCACATGGTGGCCCCACCATTTTCAATCTAAACCATTCATTTGGTGGCCCCCTTCTGGTAGTCTATACCATCCATCAGGCAGGCTCCGCTATGGAATGGACCATGCACTAATTATCTTCCCATTGGGTGATCCGATAATCCAGCTAGCAACTTGCAAGTAGATAATTATGAGTCAATGTTCCAAATTTTGTAGTAACCAGTTTAATTGTTCCAGATCATCCATTGTGGTAAAATTGAGGCTGTCTCTCCTCTTAGTTTGGGTCTATTCATATGAAGTTATAAATGCGCTCTACTTCAAAGCACCAAAAGTGGCCCCACGTGTACAGCTTGTAAAAAAGGAAGAAGCTATACTGAGTACATACCTTGATCATGCTAACACCAGAGCCAATATTGACAAGAAGATAGGGAAACAAATCATTATGATCAATCTGCACAAAATCCTTCTGGCCTTCCATGTGGGTGAACGCTTCATGGCGGATAGCCTATCAAACCACTAGTTAGAAAAGGATCTTGAGATATCAATAAAACATGACAATGTCCCTTGAGATTTTTGATAGAATTGTCTTCTAACATTCAAAATAAAATATGAGAGAGAGAGAGAGAAGAAGGAAAATAGGGTTTAAAAGAAAGCATTCAACTTCAAGAATCCTTGATGACTTACTTCCTTTATCGCCATGATAAAAGTTGTATTCTTTTTCCGAATGGTTGTGCAGTTGTATTCTTTTTTTAATGTGTAAGGTAGCTTAAAACTTTAATAAGTACCATGCAAAGGTACTATATCACGCTCAATTGAGAGAAAAAGACTAACTCATTTGACCGCTTTCCAGTTATATAAGAGGTCCATATGATGAGTTTTATCACAGAATAGGTCATGCTTGATATCTTCTATGCTAGATAACTAAAGGTATCTATTTGGTAGGCTTGCAAATGCACAACACCAAGTGCCCAACAGTTGAAGGACAAAAGTGTTGGGAAGTCCCACATCCCACATCGCCTAAGTAATAGGCCTGACATATCTTAATATACCTGTATGGGCCTTCCACCTATCAACTTAAGCTTTTGGGTTGGTATATGGTTTATTACATGGTATCAGAGCGGGTTTCGATCCCAGTGTTCTTGTGTAGCCCACGTGACAGGCCCGTCCATGAAATCTGTTGGGCCTGCACGTGAGGGGGAGTGTTGGGAAGTCCCACATCCCACATCGCCTAAGTAATAGGCTTGACATATCTTAATATACCTGTATAGGCCTTCCACCTATCAGCTTAAGCTTTTGGGTTGGTATATGGTTTATTACATGGTTTATTACAAAAAGTACACAGTTGGGATCAATCATTTGGGATCTATTTTTCCTCCACAGTAGACCCCACAATAAAAATGGTAGGAATCATTGGAGGCAGACCCCACCAGTACCATTTGTAGGAATGCATTAAAAGTTTGATTGAACATTAAACATTTCCTCTCTCATGAAACTGATGTGTTCAGCCACCCTTTAGTAAGGGTTTCACAAGGACCAAACCATCCCAAGCTCGACCTGACCCCAGGTCATGTTTTTAGGCTCATGGGTCTGACATGGGCCTGTTTCTTGTCCTATAGTTAGTGGACTGGGCCTGTCCTATAAAAGCTTAAAGGCCTGGCCTGACCTGACATTCTTAGCATAAAGAGGTGTATATATTTTGCAAATGGGTTGATCCAGAACCTGCCTTTTGGGCATGCAGACTGGATCTGGGCCCCGATGTTAGGCCCAATAACAAAATCAGTGGACTGAACAAGTTTGGCCTTGCCCAGGCCACTGCCTTTCAGTCAAACAAGGATGCCACAGGTTCTATTTCTGGGAAAAAGTTACCTTTCTCACGATGAGTACAACCAATAGTAATATCTCTATATCTTTGCAGCTTTTTATCTTATAGTTTCTTTACATTTAACAATTCCAAACTACTTTGTTACCTATAAAGGAAGTGCTCAGATTATTTAAACCAATAATTGCTGAACATTACTTTAAGCATGCAGGAAAAGAAAGGATATAACAGCAATATTTTGGAGATTTTAGCCTTACTACATATACCTTAAAAAAAAAAAAGAGTCAATCTTAGGACAGGATCACACCTTCAGCAAAAAATTTGCTCCAGCTACGAGACAGTCCATTTCGTCTTCCTTGTCAATACTAACACCAAGCCTCTCTTTGAAGAGATCTGCAAATTTGTATGCTCCACCACCTGTGGCCTTCTCGAAAACTCTAATTAGTTGAATTATCTTAACATATTAAATGAAACATAACTCCAGTGCCCATATCATCAAGCAGATCATTAATAGGAGTTAGATGAGAAAAATGAGAAAAGTAATTGCAGAAGATGTCGGCCCCTCCAAAGTACCATTTTCGGTATAAGTGACCAATAACTGACACCTATGAAAAACTCTTCTAAAACTAAAACCAAACTTAAAAGGGGGAATTATATATCTCTAACCTGAAAAGGCAGTGTTTGTTTAAGTGGGGCCCATGATTTACTGATACAGGTTGCCCATCTTATGGACGTCCGTGTGGCTAGCCATAGATATGTCCTGCAAATATCTCAACAGGGCAATGTGAACCCTTTAATAACCATCCTGCAAAAATATTGTCCAAAAAGACGTGTTTCATTTCCAAGGTCAATGGATGACTAGCATCTAAGCTGTCCGTGGTTTGAATCACCAGACCATGTGGGTAATGACCCATAATGTCCAACTAAAGGTCCTAGATCTTTCATACATCATTTAGTCACAGATACTATGCTTATCCTCCGGTTGAGATTATATTCCCCGACTTTAAGGCTGTTTGATTTACCTGTCTGTATTGAATTATTTTTCCCAAAATAAAACAATTAAAATTTTATAATAATTTGATCTAATGCACAAAGAGGCTAAGAGTGCACTTCTGAAGTTTTCTCAGTCGTAAGTGGATCAGGTTTTTATCCCATGGTTGTTACTTTTACATCTCTATCTATCAGGTAACACAAGAATTAGTAACCAAGTGAGATCAAATACTGTTTCCCAGCCTTTTCCTCATAATTTTCAGGTCTATGGTGTTGAATTGGGTTAGAAAAACCACCTAATATGGTTTGAGATTTCCATGCGCCCCCAAACAAATCCTTTATGCCCATGGATTCAATCTGATTGTTTGGTTTCCATCTGCACCTATGATACTATTGTCAGAAACCATATATCAACCCAAAAGCTTAAGCTGATAGGTGGAAGGCCCATTCAGGTATATTAAGATATGTCAAGCCTATTATTTAGGCGATGTGGGATGTGGGACTTCCCAACACTCCCCCTCACGTGCAGGCCAACAAATTTCATGGACAGGCCTGTCACGTGGGCTACACAAGAACACCGGGATCGAAATCCTCTCTGATACCATGTTAGAAATCATATACCAACCCAAAAGCTTAAGCTGATAGGTGGAAGGCCCATTCAGGTATATTAAGATATGTCAAGCCTATTACTTAGGCGATGTGGGATGTGGGACTTCCCAACAACTATTATAGGTTGAAAAACCACAAGATAATAAAAGCGGACATAACGCAGACATACTGAAGAAGAAGATCACTTTCCACATTCTTAAGGGAAAATATTTTACATATGGTGTAACAAGCTGCAACCATGTGCATATGGAATGGTAGATATGACAGGTTGATGGGTGCCCTTGAAGGAAGAAAGCTTCTAGCGATTACTAGTAGGGATTGCATGAAAATCAACTGTGAAGCCTTCACATCAACAATTATAGGTGTTTGTTGTGTAAAAGTTAAGAAAGATATGGAGACAAGCAATAGTTAACTAATGGACACAAAATCTTCTGACAACAATTGTTCTACCCTTAACCAGGAAGCTAAGAAGTTCCAAATAAGCCACAAAGCTTGTATCCAATTGAATCACACAAAAACAATGACTAAAGTACCATTCTAACCCCCAAAACAATTACAGCTATTATGGAAATGGCACTCCATGTTCAAATTAAAGATAGTCCAATATTTCTAGTCAACTAATTTCACAGGTTCTCATCTGTGTGTGTATGCCCCCTTTGTTCTTTGTTATGGCTATTTTTGGTTAGATATGTTTAACGCAGTATAACCGCAGTGAAAGTTTTGGTTCTTTTCCTCTGAAGAGGATCAGCAACCCACTTCCATGTGATCCAAAAAGGTGAGTAAATACATAAATCAAATAACATTAGTTGCAAATGCTGTAATATGCTTAATGTTAAACATTCTCCAGGACAAAGATTACCTTAATTATTGCGTTATCATCAGGTGAATGCCACGTGTGCAAATCGATCCCTACCAATTCAAATTCAACAAGGATCAAAGAATTAGAAACTCAGTTCATGAAGCAAGACATCATTGTACAAAGTGATAACAAACACCTATGATGCCTATGTGATGGTAATGCACACGAATGAGGGGACTAGTGAATATGGGACTTAATGCCTTAAAAAAATCTAGGAGATATATGGATGCTGTATCTCACAATACCATGAAAAAGATCTCTTAAAGCTTAATATGGAACCTAATACACCTGACACAGTGAGATACTGCTAAACTACATATTGCAAATTTACACGCATTATCCTTTTTCACCAATATTGGTTCTCTCAGCATATCTCAGCATTAAAGAAAAAGTAAATTTTACTCATTTCTCATGCATAAAGATTTCACATACCACCACGATGAAGCTGCTTGGAAGAAATAAAATCCAAACACTCATTCAGCTTTCTGGTTTCAAACTTGACAAAATGGAGTCTCCCACCAAGAATAGGATAGCTCCTCCTATTACCATTGGAAATCCCCAATCTCTCTTTTAAAGACTTCTTCCTCTTATCATTATTTGAATGATCAGCATGTCTTGAGAAATAGACCAACTTAATCAGTGACCCTATCAAAGAACCATTGGAAAGTATCTCAACTTCAGGTTTAACATATCATGGGAATTGGTAAAATTAAGAAACATCTCTTCAATCAAGACATATAAAAAAAAAAAACATGGAAGTAAACTTTCCCCCATGAAGATTCCCACTGTATACAGACAATAAAAAAAAATACACCATAAAATCCACAGTATCTCCATAATTCAGTGCAGCCCAATAATTTTTAAATAATAATAATAATAAAAAGGAAGAAGAAGAAAACCTCTCTGTCACTGTCTCTGTCTCTCTAAATCAAACTATATTAAAGGCCAAAATCATAGTTTTAAAATGCTGTGTGGACCCAAAAAAGAAATTAAGCTAAAACAGCTAAATATTGCTTAATGTTTATAGAGTCATTAGGGGAAATTTGCTTAATCTCAGAGCATTATACTCTTAAACAAGTAGAATAAGAGAACTTCTCTTTCTCTCTCTACCCCACTGTTCTACCAAAGAGTGGTTAAATTATAAACATTCAAAAGAAGAAGAAAAGCCCCAACAAAACAAAAAAACTCGCATCTTTTTAACCATTTCTCCCCAATAAAAAAGCAACCCAAATCAAAAGATCAACAAAAGATCCACCTCAAAAAAATCATCCTTTCTACAATGCAATTCAAAATCCAACACCCCAAAAAAAAAAAAAAAAAAAAACAGATACTCAAAAAAAGGCTGACCTCCAATATCCAGAGCCAAATGAGAGATGTCATCCGACTGATTAGGCAGAAGAATAGTAGGATCCCGTTCCTCGAAATTCCCCTGAATTGCAGCGCCGCTCACATCGAGCTGCGGCCGAGAGCTCGACCGATGCATAGATTTCGGTGCAGCCGCCATCTCAATCCGCCTTCTCCCTTCTCCTTCTCCTTCTCCTTCTCTATTTAAATATTGAAGTTGAAGAGAAACCAAAGAAGTGTCTGTGGGTTGGGTTTGGTTAGGACTGTGGGGTTAGAAGGGGAGAAATCAAAGTTTTCCTCCTACCTTTCTCCCACGCACCAACTGTCTCCTTTTACTTACCCAACCGTATTTGGCGGAATTTCCTATGTCACTGCAAAAAATGAAATGAATATCCCTTGCAATAGAAGTGGGATCTCTATGCATCCTACCTTTTACCACTATATACTTCAGTCTTTATTTTTATATATACATGTAGGGAGAATTTTCAAGTGCATCTATCCCTCACCATAAGTTGAGGGCATTTTTCCTTTTTACACATGAAGGTAAGGAAGTATACATCGCCCTATGTACTTGAAAATTCACTTTTGTACTTAAAAATTTTCATTTATGGAAGCATCCCTCACCATAGAGTGAGGGATGGATGCACTTGAAACTTCTCATATATATATATATATATAATTCATGTGCATCCATCTCTCACCATAGGATGAAGGAACTTTCCCTTTTTGCACATGCATATTCCTTTTATGCATATGACAAAATAGTATTTTTCCTCTTTTTTGCATATGAAAATTTTCAATTATGGAAGCATCCATCACCCTATGGTGAGCTGAGCTGGGTTGGGTTGGGACCCCTTTAACACCACTACTTGTGGGACATCCTATTCGGCTATAGGTAGATATGTGACACCCCAATAGGGGTGTCTCATCTCACACGCCCACCCATGCTTGATCCTTAGGTGGGTGGTGGGTAACTAATTCAATGCAACAAATATATATAGGAGTCTTCAATTGAGCACAACCAATAAAGACATGTTAAGAGTTTTGCTCATTTTAGATGTGATAGCGATGTCCACAGGGGCGGTCGCGGAATCAGAAAATATACCTTGGAGGGGCCAATAGGAAAATGAATTTTTTTTGGAGGAGCCAATGTTAAAAAATCCTAGAATTTTCTATAAGATTTAGGGCTTTTCGCCCTGGTTCTGCCCCCGCAAGGGAGGGAAAGACTCACGCATCCAACTGGTTATATATATATATATATGGGAGATGGTCCTATGAAAGATATCTCTCACTTTAAATGAGAGATTGAATTGGGGCCCTCATATCCAAATCTAATGCCAACAACTTAAATGTGAGGGCCCCCACTTAAATGTGAGGGCCCCCACTCATATCTCTCATATAAGGTGAGAGATATATTCTATAGGAGCATCTCCCATATGAATTTAGGCACATTGATATTGGACTAATAATCATTAGGGGTGCTCAAGGACAAGGCTGACCCAACCTAGGCCCAATCCACTTTGGGATGGGCTTGAGCCTTAGGCTCTAGTGCTCGGGCTAAAGATTGAATTATTATTTTTGACCCATTTAATATATGGTACGAGCTTGAATTCAGTGGTAGAGAGCCCAAAGCCTGGCCCAAAAGAGGGATAGTCATGAGATAATAATGGTGGGGCAAAAGCAAGGGACTCCAGCACATGACATGCAATCTCACACGTGAACAAGGGTTTTGAGTTTTAGGAAACCTTCTTTGAGTACAGAGTAAGCCATTCGCCCAGACACATTGATCTGGCCTGGCGTGGCTCCAGTTTCATATTCTGCAGGTTCTAGTGAGGAAAAAACATGATCCATGCCTGAAATGTAGTTCCAACGTTTGAATGAGCACAGCATAAAATGACTTCCCATTTGATCTGAATATTTTATACAACATTGAAGTACTAACAACCAAACATCTTTTCAAGTTTCCTTTTGACTGTTCTTTAATAAAGGAAAAGTTGTCACAGTCATGACCCAAAATTCATCTCTATGTACGTCGATTTGCAGCAATGGAAACGATACAATTCATGTGTTTGATTTTAAGAAAAAGGAAAAATAAAAGATGTTGTTAGGGATTTTGTATATTGTAATTTGATGGATGCATTATCATTTTAGCATTATTCAAATTTTCATAACTGTATTGATTTAGAAAATCTTGAAATCTTGATTTACACATATATTGTTTTTAAGACTTGTATAAATCTTAGTTCATGCATGTTTTGATTTTAAATTTGGATGCAATTAGTTTTGAAAAGAAGTTTTATAAATCAAGCTAGCCTATGTTTTAAATCTTTCAAATCATTTTTTAGGCTTTTTATGTTTTATGTTTTTAATCCTCTTAGTTTGATTTAAATCATGATTCCAAGCTTGATTTAATGGCCCAAAAGTCCTCATAAGAAATTATCTTTTAATATGCATTTTCTGAGAAAATGGTCTCAGGCCCGGATCGACCTACAGTTGGGCCGGTCGACCGCACACTCTACATGTCAGCCGAGAATAAAGCCGTTGAGCTCTTTTTCAAACGGTCAAATTTTTTACCATTAAGCTCAGGTCAACCGGGGAAAGGTACAAGTCAACCGGGGAAAGGTATAAGTCGACCGGGAACACGCCAGAACTCAAATTTTTAGTATAAAATGAGATTCATTCATTTGTAAAAGAAGTTGATCAAAGTTGAATATTTTAGTCACTCTTGAGGAGTTTGGAGACAAGGAAAAAGGGAATGAACTAAGAGAGACTAAGGGGTCATTAGTAACGCTAAAGCTTGGATAAATGAAGTTAAATATCTAAGTAAGTTTTACTTTCATTAATCATATGTTATATGCTTTGTTTAAATTATTAGTAAATGAATTTTAGCATGATAACTATGATACGTTGAATTCATTCTTCATTTAATCTTTGATCTAAGTTAGATTGGATTTTTCACCTTGATTTCAAACCAAATTTGTTTTAAAATCTTCTTTAATCATGCTTAACCAAAATCTTTGATCTCTTTTATAGCATGATTCATTTACTTGGTTGAATATTTATTTGTTGTTTTCATTCATTTGAACCTTAGCTAAATTAGTTTGGTTTTGAAAATAATATTGCACATGCAACATATGTTTAGAATTAATTAGTTTCATACAACTTGTGAGCCTTTGATTTTCACTTCATCAACAAGTTAGTATTTCATACATGTGATTTGCATTTCACTTCAATCAAATCTTTTTATGTGCCTTAAAATTTTAAATGCTTTGAGCATATATTGATTGAACTTACTTTTTAACTTGATTGAAATTATCACACACATACACATTTGCATTTATATAGTGTTTGTGTAAGTTAGATTTTCAATTTCATATCCACCTATTTTAGAGGCATTGTAATTGAGCTTAAATTGTATCTCTTTTAGTATTTGTGTAGACACTACTTTGAGAGAAAATATTATTCTTGTAAAAGTTATTGCTTAGCCTAAGAAAAGCATAGTGTAGAGGTTATTGCTTAGCCTTTAAAAAACATCTTGTTAAGGTTATTGCTTAGCGTAAAAAATTACATTGATAGGTTGTTATTTAGCTTAGAAAAACATCATTGTAAAAGTTATTGCTTAGCCAATTGAAAAGCATAAATAGTGGAAATTCGATGGAGTGTTGGATTACAAGCCGGTAGTAAATGTAGGCATTAAGGCCAAACCACTATGAATCATTGTGTGATGGTGTATGCTTTGTGGTGATTGTTTTTGTTTAGCTTCCACATTTAATTTTATAATCATCACTTGTGACTGGTTAATTTTAAAGAAGTTAAAATTTGTCATAATTGGTCACTAATTTGTAACCCCCCTCTAGGGTTAGGATCCCGGACTTACAGATGCTGCTCTCATGCATATGCAGGCACAATAACAAACACCATACGATGGAGTCTGCCTATGATTTACTACTCTTAAGTCGCGAACCCACACACATTGTTGGCTTTAAAGATGCACTCGCTTATAAGAAATGTCCAGATTTAGATAGTTTACATGATTGGCAAGCAATCTGAAAAGCAGAGTCTCTTCTCCATCTGGTTGGAAAGGACCCTCCCTCACCTTTGCCCTTAAAAAGGAAGAGGATGATTTGGAGAGGTCATCTGTATAGTTGTGATGAGCAAATCAATGGTGGCACCGGTGCTAGACTGGATTCTTAATGGTTAAGCGTTTGGGTGAAACGGTTTGTGGTGAAGACAATGAAATGGATGGGGTATGAGGCCTGAGAAGGCTAACCTGGCATTAAAAAAACGTTTCTTTCTCTATCCACTGTATTTAGCACTAGTCAACAGGCCCATGCCCAACACGGGCCATAAAAAATTAAATTTTATGGATATATAAAATTAATATAATACTTTCAATTTGAAAAAAGAATACAATATTGTTATTTTTAAGTATTTTTAGAAGATAAGATGAAAATTGAGATTAAGAACTTATGGTAGAAGAAAGATTTAAGGCATGGGTTTGCTCCCCCCCTCCACCGTCTGACGTTCGAGTCCCACATTAGACTTACCTAGTGCTCAAGCATGCAAGGTCATGCATGTGCCATAAGTACTCTTGAATAAAAATACCAAGGAAATACCCACGTCATAAAAAATAAATAAATAAATAAAGGAAAGGAAAAGAGAAGAAAAGTTGATCTTATCTCTCTGGGCCAACATACAAACAATTAAGTTGCAGTTGCAGTTTCGGCGACAAAAAGAATTAGTTAAAGGAGCAATAATAAAGAGAACATATCTATTCACAACAATTCAACATCAACATTAGAACTTAATTTTAGAAGCTCGTCTATCATGCAAATTTGAGATGTTATGATGCACATAAGATACTAAGAGTTACTATGAACAAAGCAACCAATCCACTCATGAGCACTCCACATTTAGCAATAAAACCAGTAGATTATTGAAACACCATAATAATATGTTTATAATTGATTATATAATGGTAGCAATAACAGCAACAACGTGTCATGGCATGAGATAACAGCAAATGGAAGGTCATATAGCATACACTGCTGCATCAACACTCGGTTATGCCTTCTATTTCCAAAGCGTAAAATGAATGCATCAAAAGAAGCCACATAATTCTAAAGTCGAGCATGTCTAAATGATAGTAACAAAGAAACGTAGGGCCTGTTTGTTTCACATAATTGAATGCATGGGAGGCATAGGACTTTTATTTCTAAAAATAGTTAAAATCGAAGAAACAAATTTGAGTTTTCCAAATTTGAGTTTTCCAAAAATGACCGTCAAATTATGAAGTTAAACAAGGGAGGTGGCTAATGAAGATCCAGTCACCACTAAGTAATTCAAATCCCAAGGAAGAGAGGGTTACATCTGCTGTCTTATTTGTAAGCTGTTCAAAAAATTCTTCTTTCTCAGCAAGGATCGCTTTCAGTGCTGTTTGTAACTCATTAATCTTGGTTTCATAAGTAGGCTTAAATTTTACCTCTAAATATGTCTCCATTAGAAATTAGCTAGACTCAGTCTACACTTCTCCCAAGATTCCTTCTCGAAGATTTAACTTCAATAAGAAGCACTTTGACGGTGCTTGAAACTCATTTATCTTGATCTAATGAGTTTTTCATTTCCTTCTTGAGCTTCAAGTTGGCTTGGGCTAATAGTTCAGCTCTGATTTCCGCTTCAAGGACCTTGCTTTTCAGTTCCTCGAGGGTTTTCTCATGAGATACCAATTTTATCGAACTCTCTGCCAATTCATGCCTCAACGACTCCTCTATTATCAGTGATTCATTAATAAAAATTTGATAAATCCTTTCATTAGCTTTATGTTCTGTCAGTACCTTATGAAGGCATTTAAGGTCTGAATCCCTGTCGATGTATCTTTGATGTGCTTTTCTGAGTAGTAGTTCTGAACTCTTGGCTAAAGATTCATGCAACAACTCTAATTCCGAGTTTCTTGCAGTAGCTTGCTCTATTATCTTCCGTTGCTTTTCTAACTGCTGCTCCGCAGATTTAAGCTTTTCCATCACCTCACTCTCTCTAGTAATGGAAACCATGAAATCCTCAATGCTCTCTAATTTACTTTGTGCCAACTTTAACTCATTCCATAAAACCTCCATCAGATTTTCGGTTTCTAAAAGTTTTTCATTGGAGCTTTTTGCAGCATCTTCATATTTTTTGCATTCTTCACTAGCTGTGTTCAAGCTTGCCATCAATTCCTGCTCCTTCTCATTTGCAGCTTCTAGTGCAATTTCAAGGCTTCGTAATTTCACCTGCAAAGTTTCCAACTCTACTGTAAGTTCAGCTACTCTATCATAGTAATGCTTCAATTCTGCTTCAACATCTTGGCATCTCTTTTCTGAAATGCTTATCTGCTCTTCAAGTTCTCGTAGTCGTAGCATATGGTTTGAAGATTCCAGCAAGAGCTCCATCTTTCCCACCACCTTTTCAAGATTATCTTCTTTGGACTGTGATCCTTGCATCGGATGTTCCAGTTCGAGGCTGTGTTGATGTGCCTTACTGGCATATCCCGCATTTTCGGCACATTTCTTCATGACTTTCAGCGCCTGTTTGAGTTCCAAGCTCCATATAGAGGACAGATTGACAGCAGATTCCAAGTGGGCCATCTTCTCTTCATATTCTTTTAGTCATCTTTTCAACTGGGTGCTTTCTTCTTCGGCCCCCCTCAACATAGCCGTGAGCTCAGATATTCTCTCTGAGTATCCTGTTAGTTCTCTATCAGCATCTTTGCTTCTAACCTCTGCCATCAGTTGAAACTCTATAACATAAGGACTATCATGTTTTGCTGCTGCTTCTTCAGTATTAGAGTTCTCTTCTGCATCAAATGTTTTCCTCTCCACTATTATTAACTCCCCATCCAAAGTAGCTTCTTTCTCTTTATTTCTTTCTTTTGTGGTTTGGTGCAGAACTCCAACTATTGCAATCTCTCCCTCGCTGTTTTGTACCTAAAGATAAAATGTTTCAGCATTAATTTGTGCCCATGGAGAACCAGGTTTTGATCATACACCAAGTTTATTTGGGTTATAAAGTTGGATCAAGGTTGGTTTTGGGCTTTCTATCCTATAATTTGGGTGGGGTTTGGATTGGCCCGGAGCCCAAACAGCCTGAGAGTTGCACCCCTGATCATAAAAGAGCCTGTAGATGCCTAAAATCTGGCTAGACCAGCTTGTGACCCAGCTTGGCTTCTTTTACATCCTTAAATGTGGCGATTCCTGACCAATCCTGCCAACCCAAATTAAATCTGACCCAGGTTCTTAATGACACATCAACGATGGTCAGACTAACAATTTCAACAGATTAATAACTGGGTTAGGTTAGGGTTGAGTCCATTCTGGCTATTTACTTGCCAATCAAACCAGAGCCCAAACTAACCTCAATGTCTGCACTACGACCTAACAACCTAAATGAAACCCTTTTGGGCAATTCAGGGTTTGCGTTGGCTAACTTCCAGCTTGGTTTGATTGCCATTTAAAACAAATTAATAAATGGGCAGGGTTCATGATGAGCAAATATGTACTACCAATTCACTCCAGCCAACCCAATCTGTTGCAACTTGCAACCCAAAGCTAGATGCCAAAGGTGGAGGGATGGCAGGTAAGCAAACTGAAAGTCGCGAAATGCTCCTTACCGGTTCCCAAATAGGTATCCGCTGCTCATGTTTATGGACCATTCAATAACGAGTTATTGTCTGAAACAAACACAAGAAAACATAAAGACGGAAAGATACATATACTGTGGCAGAGGTTGGATTGATGTCAACATCAGCACCGGCATCTCCAACAACCTTTGTTACTTGGGCTCCCACGGAACTTGCTTGCATCTCTTCTTTCTTGAAATTGTGTGGCTTTCACAAAGCCCTTCTTTGAAATCTGTGAATCATGAGTTTGCATCATTTTGGATTAGAATAACCACAACATTAATTAGAACACACAAGCAGGCCAGCAATTCGCAGATTGAAAGAATAGCGGGCCACTCCTAAATTGGTGGAACAAAGTGAATAGTGGTCGTTTCTGGAAAGATATAATCCAAGTGGGTAGGTGGAACAAAAGTGCTCTTCATATAGCTGAAGGAACCAAATTTAAATAAAAGAAAATAAAGTGCATATGGGTTCCAATTCTGTGTATCTGTTTTAAATTAGGATGTGGGTTCAGGTCCTCTGCTTGGGCATGAAAAAAAAGGGTCTATGGTGTAGATTGGAATTTCGATCATGATTTTAACGAGCCAAGGCATATACGGAGCAAATTGAGCACTGCAAGGGTACAATCCAGTTTTGATCGAGAATCAAAGCCCACACAGTCCATATTTTGGATAAAATTAAATGGCAGGGACTGGAGGAAATATTGAAAGGGGGCTTATTTGAAAATGTCGTAACTTTCAGTTCTTTAAACTAACCCAGTCAAGCAGAAATTTGGAGCAGCAAGTTGGTAGGTCAAAACCAACGCAACCCATGAGGTGAAGCCGCCACTACGGTCGCAAACAAATGCTTAACTGTTCTTGAGATGCACTTGATCAAAGGATGGGTCATGTGGGGCCCATATCCAATCTTCTACATGGGTGTAGTGACGACCACAGTACGTTTTGATAATTTCCAATTTTCTGTAATTGTATTAGGATTTCAATTATAGTAGGCTTGCAAGGATTCTTTAGGTGGTTTGAGAGTGATTCATGCATGGCACAGTCAACAGTCAGGAGTTTCTTGTTCGGCAGTTTATAATATTGAATAAAGTACGATTCAAAAAAATATTGAATAAAGTAAACTTGTATTGCCACCCGCCCCCCTCCGCGGTCGTATGACAGTATAGAGGTTGATAAAGACTTCTGAGGTTAGTTTGGTTGATTTTATGCTTTGTTCCTTGCTTATTTAATTCTCAAATTTACTGTATGTTTCTGCAAATCCTATTATTTGCTGGAATATCTGGTTATTCCTTGGTATTGGTCTATGTTGCCTCTTGACAATTAGATTGTATCAAATTGGGAATGCATCAGTTTGGCTTCACGATGAAAGGTTTCATACCAAGGAGACCTTAAACAAACGTGAAATGTCTCTGTAATTTGCTTAGTACAGATTCATGTGTCTGACCTGGACCCAATTCCTTACAAGCCCCTTCTAGTAAATTCAGTTTGGGTTTGAGTACACCGACCACCACCCCAAGCCCAATCCATTTCCGTATTGCTAGGGCCGTCATCAATAGGGAATGCTTGTGTTCCAAAAAGCCAGATTCTGAACTAGTCTGGGCATGCTGACAGTCTACGCAAACTATGCGGTGTTTGTTGTTTTTTTGTGGTGGGGGACGTATAGATGAGAACTCGACTTTCCTAAGTATTGAATTACTAGGGTAATGGCTGGATATTCATTTCTCATCTTCCATTTATTCAATTTTCAATAAATGAGAGGTTATTTGATAGGTATTTTTAATATCGACCTTGATTCTTCATTTTTAACCATTAGGATATGAATTCATACGCATTCAAGTCCTGTGTATTCTATACAAACAAACAGGCCCTTAATATTTTTTTAATAATACCCATTTTATGCAAAAAAAAAAAAAAAAAAAAAAAAAAACACTTACATGAAGCAAGAGGATGCCCCGACATGACAAATTGTGATAATGGAATATATGGAAAAGAAATGATTATGTTGAGATCAGCATGCAAGCTTCCAAGTGAGTCTTCTAGATGTTTGATGGGACCAAAAAAAAAAAAAAAGAACACTTACATGAAGCAAGAGGATGCCCCAACATGACATATTGTGATTATGGAATAAATGGAAAAGAAATGATTATGTTGAGATCGGCATGCAAGCTTCCAAGTGTGGAGGTAACATCAGATGACCAATGTGGGGCTACTTCTCATTGATCAAAGCCATTTATCTTACACACTTTCCATGACTAAGCAGTGGCCTAGATTTCATCCCAAACAGAGTGATACATACCAATAGGTTAATCACTATATTTTAACCAGATTATTAATATAAATCTATTTTACTCCCAAAGGAAAAAAAACTTGGATGAGTGCATATCCATGGGATAACAGGCAATAAGAATTGATTTCAGAAAACATTAGCCCCAGATGGGTTAACAGAGGTCGTCAACATAAACATCCCCATGTTGACATCAGCACGTGATCATTTCTCTATATCCTTCAATATATTACAGCGAAATAGGTTAGATGGTATCGAAATTGCAAAACTATATATGGAAAAATGAAAAACAACAAAACCTTCCAACCATGTCCGCAGTTTAACGGGATTAGTTTCGTACAATTTGGTAGAACAAGCTGCTTGAAATTTTAAGTAACATAAATACAGATATGCATAATGGAATTTTATTCATGGATACAAGGCCAGCGATAGGAGAATCTCACAAAATATAACTCGTGGATTCAGCATAATAGTAATTTTTGACAATAACAGTGCGCAAAATAATTATATTAAAATATTACTCTAAATGGTCATTGAGAAATATTTCCATATTATATATAAGCTACAACTAAGAAAAATTACAAAAAAAATATATACTTTGCAAATAACAAAAAACTGTTTACACAATGTTTAAACAAGAATCCACATGTATTTGTGATGAATTTGACATGAGAATCAGTGTAACAGTCTAAGAAAAAACTAATAGGAAACACTTAAAGATCTTGGTTTCCTACCTTTTGCATTTCTTTCGAATAAATATACATATTGTTTGGGATCAATATTATTAATCTCTATTTCATACAAGACTCTGTGTGTGTGTTTTTTTTTTTTTTTTTTTTTTTTTAATGGCTCCAAGACCTATAGTTTCGGTTTCTTTTCATTAGATCAAGTTGAAATATATCACATGGCACATTTGACGGTGGCCATTCGACATGAAAAAGGGTCAACCCTTGTGTGTCATTTTCACTTTCCATGAAAAGGAAATGGCCCAGATTTCGTACTTAGAGATTATGGCTTCAGAACCAGAATTTCGATTTTGAGAACTGGGGATTATGGACTCGGAATTTCAACAGGGATTAGGATTTCGGATAGATTAGGGATTAGGTTTTGGATATGGGAGATCAGGAATTTGAAGGTTTAGATAATGGATATTTAGGGATTAGGGGTTGGGTTTTAGGATTCTCGGTACTCCTTTCGTATTTCGGGATTAGGAATTAGGGATTGTTGACTTAGACATTAGGCAATAGAGAAACGGCGGAATCAGGGTTTTGGGGATTGCAGAAATATGAAAGCAATAGAGAAATGGCGGAATTAGGGTTTTGGGGATTGCAGAAATATGAAAGGGGGGGTTAGGGATTGGGATATAGGGATTATCGATTATGGATTATAGTTTAAGGATTAGACTAGAAAGGGGATTTAGGGAATGAGAGTTGGATTTGGGATTGAGGGTGTTAGAACGAGGGAGATAGAGATGCAGTATTTGTGCCCGCGCGTGAGAGAGAGACGGAGGGGTTCTTGTACCTGGGTTACAGACTTACAGCAGCTTCGAGCTTTACTGCTTCTATTTCTCTTCTTCTTCTATATATCTCTTTGGCTATTTCTCCCTTTCCTTTCCCTCTCAAGTCTCAAGTACCTACCGAGCTCGAAATTTTCTCCTTCTCCTCCGTTTCCATTTTATTCCGCCGCAAAAGCACTTAAAATTTAGAAAAAGAGATTCATAATTTCAAATCTACAATCAATCCCAAGGGCACGTTTGTATACATGTAATTTCCGTAAAAATTAAAAATTGTCATATCAGCAAAATTCATGGATTTTAAATTTTTTGAAAAAGTTTTTTCGTGGAAGTCAAAATTTTATATTTGGTGCATAAAGGTTTTCCTTAATGAATTAGTGCTAATGTTTTTTTTTGCAGCTATGGATTTCTCTAGTGAAAACCATTTTTTACGGAAAACTATTGGGTGGGTGGGTGGGTGGGGTTGGGAGGGGAAGAGGAAGAAAGAGGGTGGCTAGGTGGAGTGAGGGTGAGAGAGAGGAAATTGGGGAGTCAGTTTTCCATTGAAATGGACTTCCCATACCCCCCCCATAAGAAATCTATTTCCATGCGTAGGAAGGAAAAAGTTAACGTGGCAAAAAAGCATTTTCGAGGAAAACTGCCGCACCAAACATAAGAAAAAGGAAGTTTTTCGCCGAAAACTACAACCTTTTCCGCGGAAATGGGCTACACAAACATGCCCTAAAAATCTCTCCACCTAAGGGCATGTTTGTATAACACTTTTCCGCGGAAAAGTTGACAATTTTCCATGGAAAACCCATTTTTCCGGTGTTTGGTGCAGAATAATTCCACAGAAATGCTTTCTTGCCTCGTCGGTATTTTCCTTAATAATTGTGGAAATGGGTTTCCCATGGGGGGTATGGGAAATGGTTTTCTTCGAAAAATTTCTCCCTTTTTTCCTCACTCTTGTCCATTTCAACCAACCCAAAAACCCTATAACTCTTTCTACGGACTAAAGTTATCCAAGAAAAACCTCATAATGTTATAAAAGAGAGACAAAAAGGGGAAAGAAGATTAGAGGGAGAAAGAGAGATTTTCTATTATCTATAAATACAAGGGAAGAAGCCTATTTATACGCAAAGTAATCAGAGAAATCCTAATTCTAACATTAACTCATCTTAAGTGGGCATCCACCCAAGATTCATATCTCATAACACATAATATAATCTCATTGATTTTGTATCTTTTTGTACATACCCCCTAAAGGTTTCTAGGATTTGCAAATAGGCCCTTGAGATTTTTGTATTTGTAAATAGGCCCCTACATTTTCTTTTTAATACCTTTTATGTTTCTAAAATTAATATTCCTAAAGAAATGGGCAGCCGCCATGAGATTTTGGTTGAATTTTTATATAAATGGCAGCTTTACCCTTACATCCATTAAAAAAATGAGTATATCATTATTTATAAAAATACCATTATTTTGTCTCAAATCTGAATGATTCATTAGAAAAAATAAAGTCATAAATGGTTTCTCTCAATAACTCTCCCATGCACATGACAGGGGTAGACCCAGGTACAAGAGCTTGGGGATTGAAACCCCGACCCATATTTGAGAAAAGTGTAAAAATTAATATGTTTTTTTTACATTTGCTCATTCCCCTAATTTTTCTTTTACATGGAGCCAAACACCGCCCTCCTTCGCAAATTTTAAGAATTAAGATTTTTTACACATTTGCCCATTCCTCCAATTTTTATATTACACCCCCAACACATAAAGCATAATCATGCATTTTGAAACTTTCTTCAATCCAACGGTGGGGCATGTATGGATTGGATAAATCATAACCAATTATTAGTGGAGTTGTTGATTGTCGTCGGGATGAAATGAAATGAGCCATGCATTGAATACAATCGTTAATGTTACATGCTTTATAAAAAAAAAATTGATTACAATCTATTGAAATTATGCATATAAGGATAAAAGAGATGGACAAAAGTGTCATTTCACCCTAAAAACCTAGGGTAGTTGAAAGATTATTGATTTTGGGAACACGAAAGATATTTAAAATAAAAATACAAGAGCCTATTTGCAAATACGAAAAATCTCATGGGCATGTTTACAAATCCTACAAACCTTCGGAGGGGTATATATTAGAGACTCTTGATTTTTTTTGTGAGCTTTTGAGGAGGACCTGTAGAATGGTGCGCCGCACTTAATTTCATAACTAAAGCTACATTTTTTTTTTATTCATCACCTACAACTATATATGCGTCATTGCTCTCTAAGTTAAATATAAGAGAAATCTCGTTTTGGAGAGCAAGAAGAATTCACAAAAGAGGCCCACACTCTGGTGCAAGTTTAAGCAGAGAGGAATACAGTAGAAGATCTAGAGATTTTTGGATTGCTGTAAGGCCGATATCAAATCAGAGATATCCCATAGGTATGGTTTTAATCACATTCGTTTATAGTTATTTTCGCAGTGATCTGTACGCAATATCTAGGGTTCCAGACCGCTGCTCTATTTTAACAATTTCGAGAAGTTTGAATTCAAAAAAGTGCGCCAATGAATTGACTAGGCTCCAAATCCGACTATACACTGTCTGGTCGGACATGGGCAGCCTATCTTGTAGTTGTTTAATTTTTTTATGCGAATGGTTTCACTTGTTCTGAAGTTCTGAAAAATGCTTTTTAAACATGTTATTGAGCTAGGAGGAAGATTTTATCAGCTTTTGACTTTTGAAGGTTGACTAAGCGTTGAGATCAGAGTTCATGTCCGATCAATTAGACTTAGATTGTATCTTTGTGTTTCTTACTTGGGTTTGAGCCCAAATAGTCTTCCTTTTGCTCTGGAATTTTACAGAGCACCTTGGGTATATGCTTCTTGAATCTTGGAAGAGGTTTCACCTTGTGTTGACTTTCCAGAAGTTGACCAAATTGACCGTAGGGTCTATATCCGATTACATTGTTTTGATCGGACATGGATTCTGTTTGCAGTATTTGGCATCCTTCGGTAACTTCGAGATTTTTGTAGCTTTGAAATTTCAAATTTAATACTTTTAGACATTCCTTGATCTTTGTTTCGAAGGTGTTCTAGGCCTGGAACTCTGATTTTGCTTCAATGCCTGAATGACCAGTGTGGTAGGTTTTGACTTGCTAAAACTTGCTTTCTGAAACTGTGAGGATTACTTGTGATTTTTTGTACATCAATAATGTTGCTTCTTAATTGGCCAACATTTTGCTCCATAAATTCTAGCTGGTCAAACCGTTATATTGTCTTTTTTTCTTCAATCCTATTGTCATTTGTCGGTCACAAATTACTTCAAAAGCAAATCTTAATTTCAACCATCCCGCTATTATCATATGTTCAACGTCTTCTCTCTCCATCTTTACTAATTATCGAGCAAATGTAACAGAAATAATCTCTTTATAGGATTTCTTGGGCTTCAATTCTCACAATAGTGTCAACTCTTTCTATGTGCACACTAAAGTTGCAATCCACACATCCCGTCTTTGTACGGCTTATTTTAAAGCCTTTGGATACTAAAGCCTCCCACCATCTCTCGAGTTTTGCATTCACACTGTCTTTTAATTCACCTACCAACACTATATCATCAACCAACAACATATAACAAAGTACCTTATCTTCAATACAAGCAATTAGCTCATACATAATCAGTTGAAACAGATAGAGCTTAGGGCTGACCCCTGGAGCGAAACTATGATAGTTGGGACCTCACTTGTCTCTCCACAGGCAGTTCTCAAACTCGTGACCGCTCATTCATACATGTCTTTAATAATTTCAATATAACATCTTAGAACATTTATTTTACTTTAAACCGATCAAATTAAATCTCTAGGTACCTTGTCAGAAGTTTTTTCTAGATCGATGAAGACCATATGCATTATTTTTCCTCACTGCTCAATATTTTTCTATCAATTGTCTAAGTTAGAAGATAGCTTTCATAGTTGACCTCCTTCGCATAAAACCAAATTAATCTTCAGATATCTGGGTCTTCTGTCTATAAGTCTTTACTACACTGCCCTCTCTCATAGCTTCGTAGTATGACTCATAGGTCTAATCTCACTATAGTTGGTACAGTTTTGTATATCTCCATTGTATTTATATATAAGCAGAAGAAGGAGGAAATTGGTTTGCAATATTTCTGCCGTATGTATCCGCGATATGTCTTCAGTTTCCAGTTTTCCTCCTCTCAGAGAGGAGGAAATCTGGAATTGCGAAATTACCGCCCATGACAACAGCGGTAAAGCCGCGTGAGTGTCCAAATATAGTCTCAAGACCTTTCCTCCATTTCCAACTAACATAAAATACAATAAAAGAAACAATAGTTGCGTTTTTTCTTATAACCCATGTCTAGAGAATAGAGAGAAAAAAATCACACATGCTGCCTTTGGCAATCGACACATGTTGAATTTAATTTCTAGTCTTTTTAATATTTATACTTCCCCATAAATAAAAGTATAAATATAAAAATGGTCATCAAATAACATCCCCAAAATTAAAGACTAAAAACCGAGATACCACTTAATTAAAGTAATTTGCTCATGTCTACAACTCCATCCTTAAACCTTTCATCACTCGTAGTCTTTAATGGTCATCGGTGAGATTCGCTTGATAATAAATTTTTAAAAATTCTCTTCCATGCAAACAGAGGGCCCCAAAAAAGAACTAATCGATGAAGGAAATTTTAAAAGCATTGAGTGTTATCACGTATCTATTCTAAAGCAATGACACAAGATTTTGCAATCTTGTAATCAACATCTAAACTTGGTTTTTGTTCACATGCTTAGATTTGGAAACTCTCTGGACCTAACCAACAAGCCGAAGGATTGATGGAACTGGTCTAATCAAGCTAGATAGCTATTTAGGACCGTAGGAAAACAACACATAGTTGGTTACGTCCACAGAAAAGCAGTGATTTGTCGACTACTAGGGCATGTTTGTAGGGTTGCAAACGGAATGATTCCGGATCGGAACCATAGTGGACCCGAACCCATTTCTAAATAACGGTTTTGGTTCCAAATCCGGTTTTGACTCGGAACGTATTTAGTTGATTCAAGACTCGACTCCGATAGGAAAACCCGGATCCTGATCCACATAGAGGACTGGATTCTAGTTCCAAAATCCATTCTAATTTATCTTTATCCTTCATTTTTCTTATAATAAGTATATCATTCAGCTTATTACAGTGCGTCAAGTCTGCTACTTCAAATATTATACATAAAAAATGTCCAAAAAAAGTTCATTTTGAGGTACAATTTGCAGTATCAAATGCTCATATGCCGGGTCCCGGGTCCACATGTCGGAACCTATATGCGCCCGGATCCGTTTATCAAGCGAAACCAAAATTAGGTTCCGGACCCGGACCCGTTTATGAATCGGAACCTAAAATAGTTTCAAGACCCGGGTTTTTTTTTACGGGTTAGAACTTTCGGGTAATCGGAGAAACGGATGCTCGTTTGCAACCCTACATGTTTGCGAGTATAGGTTTTTTTTTTTCTTTTCTTTTTTTGTCAGGTTGAAATCAAGGTTTTGCTGGTTTCACGTATATTCTTAGTCGTAGATATTAGGATCTCTGGTTTTTTATGGTAACAGTTTTGCACCCTGTATAGAAGAATCAATAATTTCGTAGAACCAAAGATATATTTAGTTTGGAAATTTCTCGGAAAATATAGGTTGTGCAAGGCCATGAGATAGTTAAACAGATATAAAATTTTCACGGGGTGCATTCTCACTTTAAGACCAGCAAAAACGTTGTGCAATGCATGGGCTAAATAATAAATGAAATAAGAAAGAGAAGGTTAAACAATCATAACAGAATGGTCGGTCAAAAATATGTTAACTGTAAAGATAAGAGATCGGTAGCTGTCAAAAGCTGTCTAAGAAATTTTTTTGTCTCTTTCTAGGCGATTCTATCAGGAAAGTCCCCATAGGATTCGTGTTGACCAAAAAGGCCAGACACAAGTTAGCCCTAGCTGGAGGAAACCTTTGAGAGTCATTTTCGCCAACTTAGATAGGCCTACCCGGGAGATAAAGAGTGGTCTAGTTAGGACTAGATCAATTTGGTTAATCTATAATCATCCTAAATTGAGGCAAGCATGCCAATTTTTGCATGTTCAATCCATCTTGTACTTGGTTTGAGAGAGCCCATTCCGCCGCTACCTATTCCATAGTGAAACCCACTTTTCCTCTGCAAGGATCCGATCCAAAAAACTCAGATGTTGTTTATTTTTTAAAGTAGGATTTAATCATGAGTGGACATAGCCCTATTCGTCCACTTCTCACACACTAACTATTTCAAATTTGGTAAGCTAACTTTACCGATTAAGTAAAGTGAAGGGCTAATACGAGAGACATTAAAAAGAGAGGGTCAAATAAAAAACTATTAGGTTCCAAATGCCATCCCTTCCATAAAAAAAAGTTTAAAATGACACTCTCTCACGCAAGTGAATGATAAAAAAGACTAGGGGAATTCATTGACGAGGCATGGCTATTCCGAGGAGGAATGTCCGACAGCCAGTTCTAAACTAGAAGCCTGACCCTGGCCCAAGCATGAGTCAGGCCTTAAGTTGTTGGCCCGAACCCAACCGCATGGAAATGATGAAGCCCGAGCCCGACCTATGTTAGACCTATAGAAAAGAAAAATGAGTTTCTTACCATGTCCTAGGCTAGCTCAGCTGCTCTAGTCATATCTCCTTCTGTGAGAGGTCATTTGAGTCCCCGCATTACGGCTCCCTCCCTCCCTCATAAATATATCTATATATATATATATACTTGGGTGGGACCGGGATTCCGACTCTCAAGCACTAAGTGCAAATAAAATAAAAATAACTTAGCACGGGCCATCTATGAATAACTAAGCTCCATGCCCAAAGCCCAATCCATGAGCTCTTTTACAAAAAAAAAAAACTCTTCATTTTAAGAGAAAAAATAAAAATGCAACTCTCTCACCTTTTGATTAAAACTACACCCTTACTTTTATTCTCTCTTATATTGACCATTTACTTCACTTCAGGTAAAGTAAATTATGATTTATAGTGTGCTTATTGTGATTTGATATTATTTCATCCAATTGCTATTCACACATGTCCATCCATCATTTTGCGAACTAAGCCTCGACCCGTGATCCACCAACAAGCAAAAGAAGGAAAAAAAAGGCTAAAAAAATCGGTTTGCAATATTTCCGCGGTATGTATCCGCGGTAGGTATTCAGTTTCAAGTTTTCCTCCTCTCAGAGAGGAGGAAATCTGGAATTGCAAAGTTACCGCCCATGACAACAACAGTAAAGCTGCGTGAGTTTCCAAATATAGTCTCAAGACCTTTCCTCCATTTCCAACTAACATTAAATACAGTAAAAGAAACAATAGTTGCGTTTTTTCTTATAACCTATGTTTAGAGATTAGAGAGAAAAAAATCACACATGCTGCCTTTGGCAATCGACACATGTTGAATTTAATTTATAGTCTTTTTAATATTTATACTTCCCCATAAATAAAAGTATAAATATTTAAATGGTCATTAAATAACATCCTGAAAATTAAAGACTAAAAACAGAGATACCACTCAATTAAAGTAATTTGCTCATGTCTACAACTCCATCCTTAAACCTTTCATCACTCGTAGTTTTTAATGGTCATCGGTGAGATTCGCTTGATAATAAATTTTTAAAAATTCTCTTCCATGCAAACAGAGGGCCCCAAAAAAGAACTAATCGATGAAGGAAATTTTAAAAGCATTGAGTGTTATCACGTATCTATTCTAAAGCAATGACACAAGATTTTGCAATCTTGTAATCAACATCTAAACTTGGTTTTTGTTCACATGCTTAGATTTGGAAACTCTCTGGACCTAACCAACAAGCCGAAGGATTGATGGAACTGGTCTAATCAAGCTAGATAGCTATTTAGGACCGTAGGAAAACAACACATAGTTGGTTACGTCCACAGAAAAGCAGTGATGTGTCGACTACTAGGGCATGTTTGTAGGGTTGCAAACGGAATGATTCCGGATCGGAACCATAGTGGACCCGAACCCATTTCTAAATAACGGTTTTGGTTCCAAATCCGGTTTTGACTCGGAACGTATTTAGTTGATTCAAGACTCGACTCCGATAGGAAAACCCGGATCCTGATCCACATAGAGGACTGGATTCTAGTTCCAAAATCCATTCTAATTTATCTTTATCCTTCATTTTTCTTATAATAAGTATATCGGGAAAGTCCCCATAGGATTCGTGTTGACCAAAAAGGCCAGACACATGTTAGCCCTAGCTGGAGGGAACCTTTGAGAGTCATTTTCGCCAACTTAGATAGGCCTACCCGGGAGATGGAGAGTGGTCTTGTTAGGACTAGATCGATTTGGTTAATCTATAATCATCCTAAATTGAGGCAAGCATGCCAATTTTTGTGTGTTCAGTCCATCTTGTACTTGGTTTGAGAGAGCCCATTCCGCCGTTACCTATTCCATAGTGAAACCCACTTTTCATCTGCAGGGATCCGATCCAAAAAAACCATGATGTTGTTTATTTTTTATAGTAGGATTTAATTATGAGTGGACATAGCCCTATTCGTCCACTTCTCACACACTAACTATTTCAGATTTGGTAAGCTAACTTTACCAATTAAGTAAAAGAAACAATAGTTGCGATTTTTCTTATAACCCATATCTAAAGAATAGAGAGAAAAAAATCACACATGCTGCCTTTGGCAATCAACACATGTTGAATTGAATTTCTAGTCTTTTTAATATTTTTACTTCCGTATAAATAAAAGTATAAATATATAAATGGTCATCAAATAACATCCCCAAAATTAAAGACAAAATACCTAGATATCTCTGGGAGTTGGGTCCTCGATCATGTATGTGAAATAATGTCATTTAGTGTCATTGTTTTTCTGGGGCATCGGATAGTTTTGTAGTTTTTTTCTAATTGATATTTGTTAAATAGGATCATCTATGTGAAATATTGTTGTCAACAGAGTAGTTTTGTTGTACTTAAACAATATGAGAAATTTGTTACACAGGTGCAGAATCCTTTTACATATATTTCAGTATTCTTAAGTATTTTAGTTGTTCAACTGAATGGGATTTTCATGCTGATACCTTCAAGTGTACCCTTGCATTACATTGCCATGTTCACTTACACTTGTGTACCCTTGCATTACATTGCCGACTTAGAAAGTTTTTGGAATGAATGGAACACTATAACCTTGCGAAATTAAAGGTCGGAATGGAAGGAATTTATGTAGTATCATCTTGCAAACAATCATTTTTTTTTAAGAGAATGACAAATATAATTTCCTTTTGGTTGTGGAAGAGTTCTCAAGCTGAATTCTGATGATGGTGCGCCTCCAAGATAGTGGGAGGCTTTTAGTGTGATCATCACGTGCAAAACAGGTGAATATAATAAATGTGTGGAATCACATGTTTTATGTGTGATCAATCTTACTGTGATTAGGATCCATATCGATTAAACACAACACCCTTGACCCTTGCTTTCTACTAGAAAGGGAGGAGAGGAACACTGTTGAAGTTGGTGTTAGTCCATCACAAGTGAATTCAGTGCCAACTGTCTTGGGCCAATTTAGTTTGGATGCAAAAATGACACTTCAGAAAGCAGTTGTGTTTATCTAGAAGGCAACCATGAATTGTCCGTTTGTCAAATAATGTCCTGCAATAAAAGTGTCGCAACCCCTGGCTGCTCATATGCTTCAATCAAGAACAAACAGTAGACCACATCTTCCATCATTGCATAGATAGCAAAGGTGATTGTATTGATTGTCTCCATCCCTCATAATTTCTACCAAGTAGAAAGGATTTGGTTCTTCCACCTCTTTCGAAACTCTTTTGGTGGACATATATTTCTCTTTTGATTGACCCCTGGCTCGTCATATGTGAACTTCACCTTTGAAACCAATCCCAAAACAATCTGTGCTAGCTATAGCATTGACAAGTACACCCGGTAATCTCTTTCATTAGTAGCCAATAGCATCCATATAACTAATTTTTTCACATGAGTGTCCTCAATCTAAGAATTGTTTGTTTCCATAAGTACATTAGAAGTAAATATGCAAGAATTCATCATCATCACTATAGTGGTGAGTGAGAATTTCACTATGCAACAGTGGAATTTTGTTCCGTGTTTCCAATCATGTTATGTCAGAAACTAAAATATTTTCCGCCTTTTTTTTAAATATTAGATGGCAACTGTCGATGAGAAAGATAGGGTAGTTGTAGTCCATGCAAAATGGAGCTATACAGATGAGGAAATTCTAGTAGGACTCATGGTCGACCAAGTGAATAAAGGAAACAGGTCGACCACAACTTTCTCAAACAAAGCATGGCAAGAAATAGTTGATTAGTTTTATAAAAAAAAAACGGGCAATAAGTACGAGAGACAACAATTCAAGACCAAATTTAATAAGATGAGGTGAGTATATAGGGAGTTTAAGGAGCTTCGTGACATTCCAACTGGGTTTGGTTGAGACCCCATTACAAAGACCGTCACCGCACCAGATGATGTATGGGATGATTCTATAAAGGTACATTATTCACTTTCAACTTGTACAAGTATTGGCGCTATATTCGAATTTATTATAACATTCCCTAAAGCACATTAGATACTTAATTTGTGCAGATCAATAAAGAGGTGAAACAATATAGGACCGAAGGTTGTCCTTTGTTCGATGAACTTGATATTATATATGGTGATACTACTGCTAGGGGTCAACATGCTGGAGCTTTAACCCAAGGAGCAGCTGAAACTGATGATGAGAATGAGGGTGCACCACTTGGGAACCAAAATAGTTCAGACCCAGATATTGTTGTGGACCTTGATGATGATGCGAATTTCATGGATGAGACTAACATTCAGGCTCAATCAAGACCTCCTAGTCGTAAGCGTGTAAAGAAAGGGACTAGTTCTTTTGACCAAGCCTGTGCAAGTCTCACAAAGTACTATGAGAATAAGGTCACTAATGAAAACAACAAGAATGAGGATAATGACAATTACTCCATTCAAAACTGTGTCGCATTATTATCTACCATGCCAAATGTGAGTAGAGAAGTCTACTTAAAAGCGTTCCATGTTATTGGTTTAAACCGTAGTTGGAGAGTACTTTTTATCTCTGCACCCGAAGACTTAAGGCCATTCATGCTAGATCTTTCAGATTTAGAACATTACTAGTAGTATTTATACATCGTCATATATGGTCTTTAAGGAAATAAAGCTTTGTTTATTCTTCATAGGAATATATTTATTTTGAATTTAGTTTGAGGTTATGTAGTTCATTGTTTGGATAATTTTTTAGTGGTATTATGACATTGTCCGTTACAATCTTTATTGAAATAAAGTTTTATTGAATTTAGTTTTATATTCTATGTAACTTTTATTTAAGACGGATGTAGAATCTTTTATTATTATATTGTTTCACCTATCTTATATATAATGAATATACTTTGTTCAGGTTACATGGATCCACACAGGGATGAAACAAACAGTGATGACGAAGCTTTTACTGCTTTTATTTTTTTAATGATTAGTCAATACCAATTACGTATAGCTAGACATGCTATAAGGGATAAAGGTGAACCTGAATCTGAATTGTAAATAAGGTCCTATGTGGACATCCAAAAAGATGTTACGTTCTATTTCGTATGGAAAAGCATGTGTTTCGTGGCTTATGTAATACATTGAAGAGTAGAAATTTGTTACATGATTCAAAATTTTGGTCAATGGATGAGCAAGTAGCTATTTTTTTTCTGACCATTGGCCATAGCGTGAGAAATAGAATGATGGCAGATAGATTCCAGCATTCAGGCGAGACCATTAGTCTTCATTTTAAGAGAGTATTGAAGGCCATAGTAAATCTGGGAAAGGAACTTATTATGCCACCATCATTTATAGATACACCACCATAAATACTCAACAACTCAAAGTATTATCCTTGGTTTAAGGTAAAAGAAAAATTTAACTCATTTTTTTACCATTAAAGTTGATCTTTTACTTTTCAAAAATTATGCTCGTCTTTCCCTCCTTTTAAAGGATTGTGCAGGGGCCATTGATGGCATACACGTGAGTACATTAGTTCTTAGAAAGGATCAAATCCCTTATCGAGGCAGAAAGGTTTCAGTTACTCAAAATGTAATGTGTGTATGTTCTTTTGACATGCTATTTACATTTGTGTATGCTGGTTGAGAAGGAACAACAAATGATTCTCGAGTGTTTGTTGAAGCTATAACTAATTTAGAATTACGTTTTCCCCACCCTCCAATAGGTAAATTTCATTTGATGAATTTATATGTGTGTGTATATATATTATTTTACAAATTAATAGTAAAGACGTGAAAAATTGCCATCGCAGGTAAACATTATGTTGTGGATTTTGGCTATAGCAATACACCAGGTTATCTCGTGCCTTATAAAGGGGAGCGATACCACTTATCACAATATACTGGACGTGGACGGCAACCTATAGGAAGGAAAGAGCTATTCAATTATTATCACTCATCGTTGCGAAACGTCATTGAGCGTTGCTTTGGCATTTTGAATGCAAAGTTTCCTATTCTAAAGCTCATGCCACCGTATTCTTTACGCAAGCAACGACAAATCGTGATTGCTGCATGCACCCTCCACAACTTTATAAAAATGAAAATGCAAGGTGGTAGGAATTTTATTCGCTTTCAAGATGAAGGGTTTATAGTTGAAAATAACAATGGTGATAATGGTCCATATGCACATTTAGAGTTGGGGACTACACAATGAAGGCAGGAGATGGCGCGCAAACGAGATGAAATTGCGGATGCACTCTTTGCACATCATGGTGCATTGGGAGAATGATCTGTATTAACTTTAATGAACAAGTTTAATTATTTCCTCTTGGAAATTTGTTATATTTCATAAACATATGTTTTTTCTTAATTAATTTAGTTTTAGTGGCTATTTGGAAACTCTAAAAATAAGCTCTTATTTTTATGTTTTATAGCTTCTTTGCATGTTAGAATATTCAGTAAACCTCTACATATTAGAATATTCAAAATGATCTAAATGGTGGGTGGGTTCTACAAATAATTATAAGCCTTAAATAGCCCCCCAAATACCGAAATTTCTAAATGTGGGTCTCACGTTCATAATCACGAAAGGTGACCCTACTTAGTAATTCCTAAAGGTGCATCACATGTTCTGACAACAATTTGTGGCCCCACATTTTAATTATAAAGATGGGCTTTATTATAAATCCTATAAAAGTGGGCCCCATATTCTATTTATTATTGGTGGGTCCATGTTGTAAGGCTAAAGTGGTCCCACGTGCAATGATTCTTATATGGATTGTGATTTCTACATGTGGGCCCTTGTAAGTATTCATATAAGAGTGGGCCCTAATGTTTCAAAAAAATTAAGATGAATTCATGAATATTCATCATAGATTTAAGTTCGACATCGTTGGTAAATATAATATTCTCGACTTTGTTTCTTAAAAAAAAACTTGTTATGTTGTTACCAAACAAGTTCCCCATAGCACAGTCTCACCGAAACAATTTAACATCATGTTACCAAACAAGTTCTGCACAGATTGGTCTTGGCACAACCCGGTCTCGGGACAATTTTGGTCTCGGCACAAAACCAGGAACAATACAGAAATGATACCAACAGGCCCGGCCCTGGACAGGGGCTGTAAGTGCCCTTGTCCAGGGCCCATTTTCCAGGGGGGCCCAAAATCCAGAGTGAGGCTTTGTTGACTTGGCATTTGGCAGTCCTTTCTAACTCCAGGTCCTTTTTATTACCTGTTTGGATTAGTGACTTCAATGGGCCCGGAATTAGGGTTTTTTCTTTTTCTTGGATGTGAGATTCGAACTCAGACGCCCATCTTCAGCCCTTCACCTGTTCTTCTCATCTGTTAGTGGGGCCCACCAATGATTTTTTATTCCCGATATATGATGCTTAAATTCTAGTATGAGTTCTCTTTTTTTTTTTTTTTTTTTTTCAAATAGTTATACTTGGGCATCATCAACCCATTACCAATTTTTCACATAAGTGGGGCCCACCAATGATATTATTATATATGATCGCTGAAGAGGCCTAACTTTTACTCTTGCCCTGGGCCCTGAAAAATTCAGAACTGGCCCTGGATACCAAACACAGCCTAACTTTCATTCTACTTAACCATATTAGGCTCAATTTTTTGAGTCCTATATCAAATTTAATATGCATTGTCTAATCATATACCAAAACCAACATGGTAATTCCTATATAAAAAACTAATCAAAATATTTCCAACATATTGGATCCTCATGCCTTAGATATGATTCCTCATAGTGTGAAGGTGATGTAAATTGATGTGAATGACACGTGTGTTGATGATGGGTAGGAGCCCACACGAGGTTACCTCAAAGATTTGTTCCAATCAAAATCTCATATAATCGTAAATGTTTGTTTTTTCTAATGCACATTTATTATAAATAATCAATAAAGCTACTATCATATTTCAATCAGGATTCTAAAGATTGTGCCGTATAAGTTGCATGTTTCATAAAATGCACTTTCCTACCAAGTCTTAAAGAACGTTAGAAAGTCAAGGGTTGTAAGGTGATTATAAAATAAATCTAAGACTATGCCCTCTACCATGCATATTTCTCTTCAACCTCGTCAAAACTAGAAAATTAAAGAGCCGACAAGCGAATCATTCATAAATTATATTTTAAATCATGCCATTAAAAATTATGCATCGTGATTATTTTTTTATTGAAATTTGTTATTAAAATAAAAACTATTATAAAAATTTATTTTTCCACTACAACATAAATTCTTCTTTGTTGTTCTCTAAAAAGAATTTGACTTAGGAGGCAAATTTTTTCTTTTTTCTTTTGGTCCAAACTAAACATGGGCCTTTGTTGCTAGTTCCAAACCATACAAAAGAAGATTTTACTTGAAAAAATACTTTATACACCTGATGCACCGAAACAAATAGTTTAGCAAACCATGCACATGCACTGAATAAAGCAATTCACCTAAAAAACTTTTTTTTTTTTTTTGGACAATTACCGTATGGAATGTGTTAAAGCTGACAATAACCCTATAAAAGCCGAAAAATGTATATTCACCGCAGAACTATTTTATTTGTAGGATATCGCAAGGGACGTAGGATATCCTACAATTACCATAATAGATCAACAGTTTAAATTTGGTGCGATACTAGTTCATACGCTTATACAGCTATCAAACGGTTTGAATTGTGATTTTGTGGTCCACAGTCAAGAAAAAATATAAAAAAGAATTGTTCAGGCATTCCTGCTTCTCATTGTGAGATATCCTAGCAATTGGCCGAACCGCATGCCAAACCAAACCCTCGACCAAGTTGGGCTGGAGCCCGGGCATATTATTATAGCCCTAGCCCCCAGCCACTAGGCCCCTAGCCCTAGTCCGAGTCCTTTGCCCTTCCTTCCTGGTTCTTACGAATCCGAAAGACAAATAAAAAGGTATCCCCAAGACGGAAACGCGAAAGAGCGATTTTTCCTTTCTCTTCGACGCGGAAACCCCTCTACCAGAGAAAAATCTTTGCTCTTTCGATCTCTGCGACGAAAAAGGTACATACACATCTCTCAATCTCCCCGCTCACATCAATAAATATAGGGCTTGAGGGATAAAAAAAACCCTAGCAATCACATATCTTAAGGAAGCTAGTTTCTAGGTAAATCTTTTTCTTGTTTGGGGTTTCTGGCTTCCTGATCCTTTTCAAGATTCGTTTTTTTTTAACATCTAGCAGGAACTTGGATCTTATTAGGATTTCTGAGCTTCAGAATTGTTGGAATAGGGTTTGATATCCGTAGATCGAGAGCTCTTTTAGGGTTTAGAAACCCTAAACACAAGAAATTTTGTAGATTGGAAATTATGAAAGAATCTGGGGGTGTTTCTTATAGTTTAGTGGCTTTTATAAAAATTTTGTGGATTCAATTATTTCTAGGGTTGTGAAAGCTGTTGAAGATGACAGATCTTTGTACATGCCTGAATGAAATTTATTGGCTTTTCAAAATCTAGGGTTTCTCGGAGTTTTAGATTGATAATAATCTGTCTGACATGAATAGACACTTGAAGCAAAAAATGTCCAATCTTTTGTGTGAGAATCTACTTTTATCTGGATTTTTGGGGCTTGAAAAATTTTGGCTTGTTGAAATTGTTCTCTGAAGATTTATGTTTAAGGGTTCGTTTGGATAGGTAGAAAGCAGGTGCAGAAAACAAGGGGTATGAATTTACATTGTGGAAAGCTTTCTCCACCTGTTTTCTGAATTCAAACATATCAAGCGCTTCTATTTCTTTCCCTCCCCTCTCTTTTTCTCTCTAAAGCAGTACTCTTACTTCAAAATTGTATATGTTAGTGACTTTTTTAATTTTTTGTTTTGTTTTCCGTGCAGTGTTTCTGCTGACAGTTCTGCCTTAAAATTCTCTCTGCTCGCTTGCGGGGTTTGACCTGAAGACACAATTTTGGAACTTTTGTTCTCTGTTCTTTTTTCATTAAACCTGGTATCGTTTTTGGAATCATTATTGAGATAGTCCTGAGAAATAGTGCAGTGTCCCTCGAGGGTTTATATGTTTACTTTTGTAAGCAGTTCTTTTGTAGATTTCTGGGGAACTCATCTGCCCCTTGAAGTTTGCTATATTTCCATCAGACAAAGTACCCAATTCTCATCTGGATTTTGTTAGTTGCTCTTTTGATCCCGGCTTCTTTCTGCTGTTGTAATTGTATTAGTCTCTCCTTATCTATGACTGCCGCTGCATCTGCCTCTTCCAGTGGCCCACGGTATGCTCCAGACGACCCCACACTGCCCAAGCCGTGGAAAGGTCTGGTTGATGGGAACACTGGGTATCTTTATTTCTGGAACCCAGATACCAATGTCACGCAGTATGATCGGCCCGTTGCCACTTCATTGCCTGGTCCGCCTCGACTGCCTCCTCCCCCTCCAAAGTCCACATCAGTGCCCATAAGTTCTTCAGTTCATGTCCGGGAGCCATCGGGCTCTTCAGCTCTAGGACATCAGCAGCATCATTCTAAAGAGGTTGATAGTCGACATGGCAGTAGCAATAATGGCCCTAAGCTTGCACCGATTCCTGGGGCAAGGAACCATCAGGTACAAGCCCCCCCTTATTGTCCTCTTTTGCTTTCCTTCATGTGTGCATCCCTGTATTTGGGAGTTAGGGAGGTTTTTGGTGGTTATCATCGCCATGAAATGTGAATTTCTTGTGCGACAACTAGATAATATAACTTATTATCTAACAAGGATTATTGTTTTCCCAGGCTCAGTTATTGTCACTATGTCCAGTGAAAATGCAACGTCCTGTTAAAATGTAAAGCTTATATAAATTAACATACAAAGATTATTTTTTAGCTTGACATTCAACTTTTGGTGGTATATTTTAGTATTTGCTCGGTATCTTGACTACAAATTGTCTTATTATAGTGATGCAATGTCACCATTGGTGAATCACATTTGCTTCTGCTACTGGCTTAAGCGCTATTGTTTCTGTTATTTCAATATGTTCTGTAATTTGCCTAATGGTTGAATTGTTCTGTCCTGGAGTGCTCATAGTGTTATTTGCTTGGCTTAAGTTTAATGGTTCTTGGTCCCAAACATGGTCATTGTATATTATTGTTATGTCTATTCTTCAGCCACTCTTGTTTTACCTGTTTTGAACATTGAATCTTAATCTTAAAAAAAAGAAGAAATAACATTGAATCTTGAACGTACTTGTTATAAGATGAAGTTGATTGCACAGATATTCTCATTATACTGTTTTTTGGTTCTTTATTATTTTATATTTACTTTTGTTCTCTGATAAATTTTACTGTCACCTATAAAAAAAAATCCTTTTTATTGTGCTGTTCTGTATTTTTAAATTGACCCATGCTATTTTTTTTTTCTTTTCAATTCATTTGTAGGCTAATAAAATTGTTTTCTGTTGTCCATCAGGGTTCAAGAGGTGGTAGCTCTCACACACACAATGTACCAAATGGTGCAGTTAATGCTGGACATGGAACATCTAGTATGCATAACCATAGCTCCGGTTCACAGACATTGAGATCATCTGCTAAAGCGCATGGGTCCGTAGATACAGGAGGTGGTTCATCTGTGGAGTCCTATCGCCGTCAACATGAAATAAGCGTTTCTGTATGCATCTGACATCTCATGCAGAATTTTTTCTCTAGCTTTCTGTGTCATGGTTTGAGATACAATTTTAAGATTTCTTATAGCTTGCCTTTTTGCTAATTTATTGTCGATTTTAGTTGTTATTTTACTATCATAATAATTATTGCTGTTGGGGTAATTTGACCATGTTAGAGGTGTGCCCCATTAAAAACTCATATTTGAATGGACTGCTGAATCAATCTCCTCTATATAGGTATGCAATGTGGGAAAGTATTGAACAGTGCCAACAGATACCATTGTGGCACTGGTGGTGTTGTGTAACACCTGTGCATTGGGCCCTCCCTTTTTCCCCCCAAACTATTAGATCTAATAATTCCCCTATGAATTTGCATATACTGTAATTTCACTGAGTTGATTTACGTACTTTTTGGATTAGAAATAAGTTATCAACTACTCTTTTAATCATTTATATTACCGTTCTTATTTATTTATTTCATTCTAATGCTGATTACTGCAGTGATTTTAGTGAAATTTGAACCTGTGTCAATCGATGAGGCTGGGGTTCCGTCGAATAGTTTTAAATGTGGGCATTAGTGTGACTCTTCCAAATTTATATGAAATTTGAACCTGTGTCACTCAGTAGATATGTTGGGATGTTTTTTTACTGTAAAAAAGCTTGACAATTCTCACCCCTCCAAGATTTAGAGTTTGGAGAGGATGCTCATCCTGACGATCTTTCATCTTGGGCATTATCTGCTCAATATAGTCTCATTGAAGTATGAATAATACTTGGATGAAGCTACCTGTTTTTACTATAATTGGACCTTATCATAGTGTGGATTCATTTATTTTTTTCTTTTCCAAATCTTGATTTTAAGATCCAATGGTGTCACAACCCCCAAAACTGGATTAACATAAATAGTCCACAATTCAGGGCATGACTGGGGTCTTGTAGATAATAATAGTTCTCCCTAGGTTCCGCGGATATAAGGCTATCCAAAATTCCTCAACTTTTCGAAAACATTTAAGCGGAAGCTTACAGTTTGCCACGATTTGAAGTCCAGTGCTCATTGTATTTCGCATCTTGGTAACCATCTAAATCACTATTCTAACACTTAGACCAAGCCAATTAACACTAACCCTGCCTAACTAACTAACTAAATGCGATTAATTAACACTAATCACCATAATTATGATTTTTTTTTTTTTGGGTGGGGTGGGGTTCTTACAAATGGCGTTTGCATCTTGCACGAAAGAAGAAAAAAGAAGAATAATGGCCCTTTGCCCTTCATTCAGTGAGTATGAAACATTAGCATACTAGCTCCAAGTCCCCTCTCTTCCTGTGGAAAAGGGTATTCATTTTCTAGCTGGTTGCTGAAATTCCGCAAAGAATAATGAAAAGTGGTAAAATGGGAATAAAAAACAAAAATGTCTTTTAATTAGGTGAGTTATGAACTGGTAACTATGTAAAAATGGGATGCTAGGTAGCGGGGCAACATGGAATATAGCACTCACTATTATTTGGGAAATGGTATAACTCACAAAGCCAAAGATTAATGGGATGATGCTTCCATATGACATTAGTTCTGATGATTGCAGTTTCGTCATTTGCTTCCTGTCTTTAATGTTGACATGATTGTGTATTCAAATTAATGTACTGGTTTCTTGGTAGCTGATGATGTGGGTTTGTTTGAAAATGTGGTTAGGGGGTAGATGTACCTGCACCATTTATGACGTTTGATACTTCAGGTTTTCCCTCAGAGATTCTTAGAGAGGTATGATTGGCTTCAGACTCTGTATTTCCTTCTCTTTGCATGCACTATCTAGTAGCTTGAGTAAGTTCACTTGATCATTTAATGGTTTCTTTGTGTGCAAGTGTTGTGATTGCTGGATGGGGCCAACTTTGAACTTCAAACTCATGTCCATCGTTTCCGTTTGTACTTTTTTTGTCGCAGGTGCGATATTTGCTCCGGCGAGGAGCTAATGTCGTACGCTGTGCCGCCCTCCTTGGGGGGCATGCATACAAATGGAGCGCCTAACGGTGGACCAATTTGAGAAGGGCTTTTCGAATCACTAGTTCGTGGCCAGGCTGCCGCTGGTGATGGTTCAGTCTGCCACTCGATCCGAATAGAAGAAGCCCCATTCTCCTCTCCAGCTTGCATCAGCAAGCGGCCGTCTACAATACATGTGGCGGGGATTCGCTTCTTTTGCTGCTAATCCTCTGGTTAATTCCAGAAATACAAACAGAACGATAAATTTTAAGCCGGTACTCCTCCTCATGGGGGTCTCGCGGTTGTTTGATTTTCCAGGTACACCATGCTGGGTTTTCTGCTCCGACTCCAATTCAGGCCCAGTCATGGCCAATTGCTTTGCAGAGTCGTGATATTGTGGCCATTGCAAAAACAGGTTCCGGCAAAACCTTGGGCTATCTTTTACCTGGGTTTATTCATATTAAGCGCTGTCGCAGCAATCCAGTGAAGGGTCCCACAGTGTTGGTTCTATCACCAACACGGGAGCTGGCGACACAGATACAAGATGAAGCTGTGAAGTTCGGCAGATCCTCAAGAATTTTATGCACGGTTTGTTTCCTGCGTCCACTCCTCTTTGTTATCCATTGTTTTTGCCAAAGATCTGTATTGTAAATTGTACTGTTTACTACTGTGGGGGATGCTATGTGTTATTTTTTCATTCTAAAGGGCCGTAGTTATTTTTAATGTTGTCTTTCAAACACTTGGTTTGAAGCTCTGATCTTAGTAATGCCCGAAACTTTAGCTGTTATTTGGTTGCAATTCTTTGGGATCCAAGTCAACATGCAGGAATTGACATAGTGTTCCCACCTGTATCTATTACAAAACCTTTAAGCGAAAGGAATTGCGATCAATCATCAAAATCTTCATCATTATTGTATTTCACATCCATCAGTCTAAGCTGGTCTTTTCATGTTGTACTTTCTCATAATCCTTTTTAATGTTATGTTCTATGTGACTCCATGGGGCCATTGCTTTGGTGCAATGGTAAAAGTCTCGGATGCTATTCATGATAGCGCAGGTTCAAGACCTGCGAGCTGCCACTTTGTGGAAAATTACCAAAGATTAGGTCTGTCTCCAGTCTGGACCCTCTCAGGATCCTGCTTCAGCCGGACCGCATTGGGTGATGACCTCTATCAATGTGACTCCGTGACTCTCCTTAGGACTTAATTTGAGGTCTTTATTGGTCCTATCCTTGCTAATTTTGTTGAACTTGTAACCCTTCATGCACTGGACAGGGCCGTTTTTGGTATGGTTGTATATATGCTGCAAGCCTGCGACCACTTCAGATGAAATTCATTGCTCTCTTCTTTGATTGAAGCTACCTGTAAGTTTCCTCTTATATACTCATTCCTAATTCTATCCTTATAACTCCAAACCTCCATCTTAGCAAGTGCATCACAGTGACACGCTTCTTAGTTCCCTCTCATTCACCTTAGATTCTTGTTTGTTTCTTCATTGCCACTCTGCCAGCATATAGCTCCATACAACAAAGTGTTGCCTCTTACAGATACCCTTAGTTTTGCTATGTACTTGTTCAGGGATATTGAAATCTATCATAAGGTGACACCAAGGGTTGGTAAGGGGACTTACTCAGACCAGGAAACCTTTGCTGCCACATCCTTTTCTGCGGAGAGCAAAAATTCTGTTCCAGCTCCTTGGTGGGAAACTTAAATTCCAGCATATTGAAGAAAATAAGGACCCTGCTATGACATGTAGAGTCACCTACTTTCTTGTTTCCTCATATCGAACATCGCTGTGAAATGAAGCATGAGTGCAACTTCTAGAATTCACTGTGATCTTATCTCACTTTTAGAATCCCTTGTCAGTATTTTTGTTTGCCATTCATCTGAAAGCCTTTGCGCTAATTGAAATGTCTTTGATGAAATTCTAAACCAATATTAGGAAGCTGTCTCTCTCGCATGAAGGGGATGTTTGATCTGTATCAAGCATGGGTATCAGGGATGCTCCTGAACTAGTGAATTCAGTGGAGTTAATTGTGTTTGAAACTTTGGATGGGTGCACAGAAGTTGGAAAAACTTTTAGAATTAACAAGATCCCAAAATTTGGGGTTATATTTGATTCTTGTAAAGAAGCTGAATTCCACTCATTCCTAAGAGGATCAATCATTCAAAGGCATGCCTCCTCACGACTGAAATGAAGTGCTGTTAACCAGAAAGCATTCTGGAGAGAATATGGATCATTGAAGCAGAACTGACAACATAGTACAGAAGAATTTTCATTTGCAGGAAAAAAGGAATTAAAGGGCTGAAATGAAACTCCTGCACTGGTGCCATGTGGGAGTCCATAGGGGACTGAAACCTACATAGGACAATATGGTGCAAGGCTTTGCAGTGGAACTCAATCTTCTGATTTTAGCCTTTCTTTTTAAAGGCTGCCCCGAGCAAACCTGCAACGATGTTACCTTCCACCTCAATCCATAACATATATTTATTTTTTGATATTGAGATTTGCCTAAGACCTTTGTCCTTGGAGTCTTAAAAAACTTATTCCTTTCGTGGACTGTCTCTCGGATTTTCCACCATTATCTTTTTGATATTAGTGTTTATTTATTTTTTGTTTCAACTCTATCAACAATTAAATGGTTTTTTATTTGCTGTATGTTTTGCCTGACAATGGCATACATGCTTTTGTTTAAGTCTCATAAGTAAAACATTTTTAGAATGTACTTAATCTTGTCATTGTTGGTTGCTGACACAAATTTCATTTATGATTTAAGTGTTTATATGGAGGAGCCCCGAAAGGTCCCCAGCTTAGGGATCTAGACAGAGGAGTAGATATTGTTGTTGCTACCCCAGGTCGTTTGAATGATTTTCTGGAGATGAGAAGAGTGAGTCTTCGTCAAGTTTCGTACCTGGTGCTTGACGAGGCTGACCGCATGCTGGACATGGGTTTTGAGCCTCAGATAAGGAAGATTGTGAAAGAACTACCTACTCGCCGTCAGACTCTCATGTACACTGCAACATGGCCAAAGGAGGTCCGTAAAATTGCTGCTGATTTACTGGTCAACCCGGTCCAGGTTAACATTGGTAGCATAGATGAGCTTGTTGCAAACAAGGCCATCACCCAGGTTGGTGTGAATGCATTCATTTCTTTTTCTATACAAAGGTTTATGTTTATTTGATTTTTATTTATTTAATTTTTATAATGTTTTCCAGTATATTGAACTGATAGCACCTATAGAAAAGCAAAGACGTTTGGAGCAGATCCTGCGATCTCAAGAACCAGGTTCAAAAGTAATAATTTTTTGTACAACCAAGAAGATGTGTGACCAGCTGTCTCGCTCCATTACTCGCCAATTTGGAGCTGCTGCTATTCATGGGGACAAATCTCAGGGTGAGAGGGATTATGTGTTGAATCAGTTTCGTACTGGAAAGTCTCCCATACTTGTCGCAACAGATGTTGCTGCTCGGGGGCTCGACATCAAAGACATCAGGTTAGAACCACCCCTTCCTTTACTGCCACGGCCCAAAGCTTGCCCAAGTGTGGCGCATCTAGCTACTTGGACTAATATTAGGCTCTGGTCCAGCCCTCAGCCCTGAAAGTGAGGGCCAGGCCCGTCCCATTTTCAAATACATAAACCACTTTTATGATAGATATTTTGGGCCAAGCCTGGCCATATGAGGCTTAGGCTGGCTCACAAAACTAGGCCCAGGTATAGCCCATAGCCCATGTCTGGTCCAATTTGGGCCAGGCTCGGGTACATTGTGAAATTGTCTCAAGTACAAATCAGCAGCATTTTAATTTTTAATTTTTTTTTCGCTGAATCAATTGTATATATGTTATTGTGAAATGAAAAGTTTTGCTGGCTGCTGAAATTTCTGTGAAGAGTTAGGTCTCACACTAGTCTGAAATTTTTGCTTTTCCAGGGACAAAATACTTATATGCATTCAAACAAATTATGTCAAGTTATTGTGTTGCCCAGGCTCGGCGCTCGGGTACATTGTGAAATTGTCTCAAAGTACAAATCGGCAGCATTTTAATTTTTAAATTTTTTTTTGGCTGAATCAATATTATATATGTTATTGTGAAATGAAAAGTTTTGCTGGCTGCTGAAATTTCTGGGAAGAGTTAGATCTCACACTAGTCCGAAATTTTGTGTTTTCCAGGGACAAAATACTTATATGCATTCAAACAGATTATGTCAAGTTATTGTGTCGCCTACCACAAACAAATGATATTTTACCCCATTTGTTCTGATAAACAACGTTGCATGATGCATTGTCTTTTCTGTTATAATTTGAGAAAAGAATAAATCACAAACAACTGGACATGGGTGCTGATTCATTTATTTATACAATGCTTATTTACACAATAGAATTGACATTTACAATAATGGTTTTTTTAATGCATTTTTAACTAAAACTGCTTCTAAACTATATTAAAAATATTAAAATGATAATATGAAGACCTTGATCAAAATTAAAGTAGAAGGCAATTGATTTTTTTTTTGGTAAAAGCAATACTAGCGCAATAACCCGTGCTCAGCACGGTATCTCCCTGAACTGCAAAATAAATAATCACATATTAAAAAAAATTACCTCTTTCCATAGGACCAGTTGGATAAAATAGAAATAGAGAAATTGGAGAAAAAATGGTATAGTTACTTAGGAACAACTGAAACATGAGTGGTTTGATGGAAAATTGAGTGGGTAGTTGCATGAGTAGTTACATAACTGTCGGTCAAAATTATAACCGACGGTCAAATTTGAATCCAAAACCTCCTAGCTTAATATATTATAATAGTTTGGATCACTTATGGAGTTCTTATAGCAATCTAAGCAAGTTGTTGTAAAGAATGTAGATGTTTTAAACAGTGGGAATAATGGTTTCTGTTGTTGTTGTTGTTGGCGTTTTATTTATTTACTTGTTATATATATATGTATATATATTTTGAAATTTTGTTTTGGACCTTTTGGTCAATCATTGAACAGTTTAGTGCCCTCATGTAATCTGCCTGGAAATGTGGTTTTGGTTGATCATTGAACAGTGTGGTGACCTCACAGAATCTGCTCCTGTACAGATATTTTGCAGTAACATCTGTAATATTTCTGACATTGATGCAACCTGCATTGCAGGGTGGTTATCAACTATGACTTCCCTACAGGAATCGAAGACTATGTCCATAGGATTGGCCGAACCGGACGAGCAGGTGCAACTGGAGTGGCATATACTTTCTTCTGTGATCAAGATGCAAAGTATGCAAAAGATCTCATTAAGGTTCTAGAGGGGGCAGGCCAACGAGTTCCTCCAGAGATACGCAACATGGCCACACGTGGCCGAGGTATGGGCAAGGCCCGTCGCCAGTGGGGCTCAGGCGGGCGATCTAATGTTGCTAGCCGGGATGATTTGGGCCTTCCTGGTAAGGGTGGTGGGAAGGGCCTTCCTCCATCTTCAGGCAGGTCAGAGAGAGCCCGTGGTGGCCGTGTACAAGACGATCGCGAAGCTCATGACAGGTATATGGAGCCATTAGCTGTCAGTTTCTCCTTGAATTTCTTTTGTTCTTTAACTTGTACGCCAGCAATTTTTTAGTAGGAATTATGTGATCATCTTGTATAGCAATGGGGAAGGTTCCTTATGTTTTGGGTAAAAACTCGAACCTGACCCAACCCATACTTAACCAAACACACAAAATGTGATACGACTGGTCGGGCCGGGTTCAATGGTGATGGTATTTTAGTTTTAAAATGTTAAAAATTATTTTTACATAGTTAATGGGCCAAGAAAGAGTCGAACCCTCAACCTCTCTCCTACTTTAGCTAATACCCACCATTAGTTGAGCTACAGTCTTGTGTGTATAATATTGGAAGAAGAGGTTCCCTGGTTTCTGTGTTGGTTACTGATAGAAACATTTTGAAGTCTTGTTGCAAGAATGAACTTCTTGAACTGGACCACTTAAGAGTGGATCATTTGGCTGTGTGCTTCCCACATGTGGCAGTAGTCAACTGGCAATGGTTTGCTGGTTACACATTTCCACAATTAGTGGACCTTAGCACGTCAGAACAAGAAATACACTAACCCTTTTAGTTGTAAAAGTCGGTGCAATTTATGCTTTTTTGTTTTTTTTGTTTTTTTGTTTTTTCTGGTAGCATTTAAACAAGGCTTTATATTTGTTCATGACAGGCATGATCGAGGCCATCATGAAGGCCACGAGGTGGTTGCGCGTGGGAAGCAAGACAGGGGCTTCCCTGCTGAGCCAATTGAACGTAAAGATCGGATCCGAGGTCGGAGCCGGAGTCCACGTTCCAGCCTAAATAGGGGGCATGACCGTGGTGTCCACAGTCGGAGCAGAAGCCGTAGCCGGAACAGAAATCAGGACCATCGCCGCAGCCGCAGCCGTGACGGGCATGGGAAAGGCGCAATGCATGGTCCCTCTCCAAGGTTGATTAGGGATGGTTCACCAGGCATTCACAAACAGGCGGACCCAGTTCAATCCCCCTTGCCAAGTCAGCAGCAGTGGAGATCACCGCCATATCACGTCGGGGATGTGGATGAGCCTATTGAAACTAGCTTCGCACGGAGCCCGCAACGGGAAAGGTCAAGATCTCCTTTTGGCAACAGGCATCTGAGGTCTCGATCTCCCTATGACAGCAGGGGCATTAGGTCTCGATCCCCATCCGACAATGGGCGTATGAGGTCTCAATCTCCCTCTGGCAACAGGCGCATGAGGTCAAAATCACCTTATGACAGCCGGCGCATGAGGTTGCAATCACCTTATGACAGAAGGCATGGGAGGGATTCGCCCCATGAGGGTGTGGAAGCTGGAGAGCTTGTTGATGGGGACGATCCACATTGGCGTCCACATAGGCCATTATCTCCATATGGTGAGGAGGAAGAGGAAGGCATGATTCCGGATGAGGAAGGCATGATTCCGGCAGATGAGGAAGGTATGATTCCAGATGAAGATAGTAGGATGTCTCCTGAAAAAGGGAATCATCCAATCCTATTTAAGTGATCTTACATAGATGTGGTGCCTTCGGTTAATTTGTCATTTGGACATTTGTTGGAGTAAAAAGCATTTAGTAATCCTTGTAGTTTGTACCCTGAATGGGAATGGTGTTGTAACTGTTAACGGCAAACCCTACTATGGCAAGCGCTGATTTATTTTCTAGTTGGAGGAGAACTACTCCTGAACTTAGTTTCTTTGTGTGCCCATTTGCATCCATAACATGTTGGGTGATCCACCCGCAATCAGTATTAAGAACGATCTGCTTATTTAAGGACACTCGGTTTACCTGTTAATCTAATTGGTTTTTTGGTTATGACATAAAGCAGGAACAGCTGGTCATGAGAAGAAATGCGGAAGCCTTCCTTTTATTTTTTTGCTACGTTCGGTTACCGGTAAGGATTTATATTTGACGGATCATTAAGCGTAACATCTACGGAAATATCTTAATGTGGATTAAAGTGTTTCTTCCATCTTTTAAATGCACTAAACGAGTTTCCAGGCTGTTGGGCATGATCTACAGGCAGACTGCATGTTGCTCATAAGCAGTGGAGCGTGTGGAGCCCACCTAGATGCTTTCTTATAAGGGTAGGGTACCTGCAAAGTCTTCTTAATTTAGGGTTAACAGAAAAAATGAGTCCCCCTAAGATCATCCTAGCCCTTGATTTAATCAATACCTTTAAATTTAGTAGTCTTTTGAGCAATAGATTTCTTAGAGATTCAATCTATTGGTAAATGTTTGATGAGAGTAAAATTGCATCTAGTGATAGATCATGGGGGTTTGAGAGCGTGAAATGATCAAAGGAGGACCTAGATGGTTCCTACAAAGCTGGACTGCACATACTACTGCTCATGCTCATAGAACATTTCTCTACAAGAATGTCAACTTTAATTGTGAATCATGGGGGTCAAATCAACTCTACAATCATAGATCTGGCCAGTAAACCATGATATGTATGAAAAACACAAGCAAACCCCGAGAAGAAAAATCATCCATGTACTTCCCGGTAGGACTCATGAAGTCCTCGTCGAACCAAAATATTATGCGGAGAAGTGAGTACTAGAAAAACCAAAATGCAGCAAAAGAATACTGCACCCATGGCATGTCATTTAGCTAATGGAGGACTCGCTGAAATTTTATTCTGCCAACTGAAATTGACAAACTGTGGATCTGCAAAAAATAAAAAGAATGAAATGAATAACAGCATTGAATAACTTGCCCTGAAATTGTCATTAGATGCCAATTTGGTTGCCAAAAATCTGCTCGGATGGGTTTACTGTGGATGTTGACAGATGACAGTGCCCGATCTAGGCCTGGCAGTCTTGACTAAGTGCTTATACTGGATTAGTTTTAATTAATAGTGGAAGATTCCTTAATTTAGATTCCACCATTGGATTTTACACATTCTTTCAAGCTCACACTTCAAAGTAGGATCACCAATAAGATTAGAGAGGAAAAAAAAAAGGTATAACAGGAAGGAGACAAGAGAAGAGGGCAATTTTGGAATACAAGAGGATGCAATATTGCAAGGTCTTAAATTGGGTTGGTGATGGCCCACGTTGAGTCATGATGAGAGCAAGTTAGGGTGGAATTTAGATCTTCATGATTAGATCCAATGTGAAACTTGGGGCAAAACATCTAATCGTAGGGACAAATAAAATATAGAAATGAGATGACAGTGAGGGGCAACTCAATGAAAGAGTTGACGATTAGCGATCACCAAAGAATAATCTTAATATATCAATATGAAAGCTAGGCCCGGTCTAACCATCTTGAACTTAACACTTGATTGGGGTGAATACAATGAGAACATCTTGCTAGAATTTGGATTCGTCACAATTAGACCCCACTCTAAATACAAATATAAACATTAATCATCATTTTAAGGTAGAATCATGTCAAGGCATCGATCAAATCAAGTCCTTTTTTTTTGGCTAACTAGGGGTATCAAAGGTCCCTTTAAGCACCTGACTAAATCTCCTGGGGCAGTGGCCTCCCCCCCGTTTCCACTCATCGGGTTCGTTGGGCTCGAATAGTCTGAGGTCCCAACACATTGGCGGACTTCGATGCTGAGACCTCCAGGCAGTTACATAGTGCCCCAACCAAAGGTGGTACCAAGCGTTGGTAGGCGCCGGTCAAATGAAGTTAAGTGACACAATGACAAAGCTCAATGTATATGGTTTTCTTTTTTAATTTCATTTCACCACTTTACCTTTCTTTCTAGTGTGTTTGGATGTCTTCTTTGATTGTTTAGAACATTAAAACATATGTAAATCCTTAATTTTGACTCTTAATACAATGTATTAAAATACTATTACAGAATTTAAAGTAAATTAACCCTCTTTGTTGCATTTTTATTGATATTTTTTTAATATTTCATTTAATGCGAGTAATTAAGAAATATAATTTTTTTATGGCCCGCGTAGCCGCGTTGTGCGTGCGTGGGCCGTGTTTCGCTCAGTGACTATAAATATCGCTTCCTTCTTCCGCAAGACATCTTTCATTCCGTTTTCCCGCCATTTCTTTCCGCCCCAATTCAAACTCCCCAATCAGAGCTCGGATTTCATTCCGAGCCAATCTTCTTCGTTTCCCTCGCATCCTCAAAGATCTCCGAAACCCAAGGTATCAATTCCCGGACCTCTGATCCATTTTCCATTGTAATTTGCATTGGATTTCAATATTCGGGTTCTGGTTCGTTTTGGATTTGTAGGTGTAGTTTTTGGATGGTAATTTAGGATCTCATCGCTGGAATTTCCTCTTCAGTTGTTTGTGGTTGCAATTTGCTCGAGTTTGAGAACAAGATTTGTAGAAATGGGAAGCTTGCGGGCGTGTTAGAGATTAGAATGTTGAAATAACAGAATGGGGAGATCTGCAACAAGCACGTCTTGGCATTGGGTTGATGACAAGGTTCTGGATGGGTGCTTCTATATGGGTTTCTTTTCTGCAAATCAATGGTGATGATTTCCTAATCTCGCGCGGCTGGCTAAAGGGAAAACTGTAATCAGACTCTGCAGCATCAGAGCTAGGGCTCGAAAACAATGGGTTCGGTATGTAAATTTCCATCTTCTACTTTTTTTTTTCTTTCTATTGTTCCCTCCATCTGGTGCATAATATAGGGTTTCTAAGATTTTAATCTAGGTTTGTATTATTTTATGCTGATTGATGATGATGGTGTTTGGGCTCGTTGTTTTCTCTCCAGTTGGTAGATTGATGATATATTATTTTATTTTATGGATTTTGTTGGTTTGTATAATGCATTTGTTTTGACAGAAAAGTGATTTCTCCATTTGATGAAGCTGAATTAGGGTTTGACAATCATGGTTTAAGATATCATGTCTAAGTTTTTTGTTGCATGATTGAAGTCTTGATTGAATGCTGAAATTAGGGTTCTCTATTGGATTGTTTGGGACAATGTATCTAAAATTTGCTTCAGGGTGGGTATTTTGATGGAATGGATTATGATATTCCATTCCACCATTGCTGTAGGGATTGATAGAACTGCGTTATCATGACCAGTGTGATCTTTCATCTTCATATAGGGTTTTCTCATCTCCAAACCCTAGCCTCTTCTGATCCATCTCTTCCACTCCCGATGTCCAAAACTCTGAATCCGCCTCCACACCAGAACAGCCTCCCTCCAACCATCATCTCCAAACTGAATGGTAACAGGTCTAAAAGTTCACAAAATGACACTTTCTACTATTGTTCTCTGACATACTATTGTTCTCTGTCATAGTCAATCAAGATCTCTCTATGTGGGATCTGGGCATTCATAGTTTCTTTGAGAGCATGATAGTCACAGCTTTAACCAATCACCACAATTATCATCTAGATGTCGTTCATGTATGGTTGAACTTCCAAATTATGTGTGGATTTTAAAATTTTGAGTTTCTTGTTCAGAATCTTGATCTACATTGAAATCGATTGCATCAATGGTGCCTTTATTTGGAAGTGTGTCAAAGATTTGGTCATCGACAACAGTACCCACTTTATAGATATCAAATTTCAGTTTTTCATCCACATCTTCTTGATATTTGTCATAGATCAGACCATCTACAACATCGTTACCTTGGTACACAATGATATTTGGACGACTTTGACTTCACCTTTACTTTACCACTTGCTAAACAAACACGCCCTTAAAAGTCGTTATTACAATGATAATAATATTTCTTAAAAAAAGAACAAAACAAAATAACTGAAGATTCTTCCCTTATGGATTTTTTAGTATTTTTATTTCTAGTAGATTCTTGGTCCTGTCTTTCTTTTTTGCTCCTTCTACTTTCTTTTCTAGCAACTTCAGCTCAAAAAGGTTACTGTTCGTCTGTTCCCATTTTATGAAGCCTCCAAATTGGACAAGAAACTATACAATGGAAATTACTTCCTTTACAAGTCGATCTAGTCGATCCATATTTTCGTTCCTGTTTTATCAAATCGATCCAGATAGTCACATGCTAGATCTATCACATATCCCAATAGGTCTGAACCACAAGCTTTTGCATCAAAATCCCTCGCTTGAAAAGGCTAGACCTCGAATCAACATTTTCTGGACACGGTCGTCTTCTCTCTTGCTCTTCTTCTGCTTCCACCGCAACTCTTTCACATAAATGACTTGTATTTTGAGTTGCACATGACTTTAGGTAGAATACTTGCAAGAGTCATGTAGCTTGTCCATCCAATCTGTCCAATGTGATGCAATTTATAGTTACCTAATTGGTAATTCAATTGATTTGTGTTCGAGTTCGCAGTTCTCCACCTATCCTAATTCGAAAATTCGTTAGGGTAGGTTCATATAATTTGTTTTCTGACAACTAATTCGTCGTTCGAATATATACTTTAGGGAAATTTGTGATGATTGGGATATGCACAGATCCAATACTCCAATACACTACCTTTTTTTTTATTCCATTTTTGTAAAATTGGTGGCATGGGTTTATACTTTATATTGTAAAACTTTAACCTCCCCAAAATGCATCCCCTTGTATTAAAAGTAAGATAATTTTAATTTCAGTGTTAGTGAGATCTCTCATTTGATCAATTATATTTTACACATAATTTGCTTCAAGTTTTTAATTGTTAATCAAAGTATGATTAATCCAATAGTGGCCTCCATATTGAGTTTAGTGAAATATGAAGTTATTCCAAAAACATGCGATTGATAATATTTTTGACCCGCTTAAATTTAAAAAGATGGGCCCTGCTTGATGAAGTTTAAAATTTGTTCGAATAATACACTTGATTTGTAGCTTCAATGCAATCATGTGTTAAGAGTTAAGACTAAGTGGTATTCACCAAATTTGTGATATGCAGGACCCACTTTACAAAATTTAAACCACCAAATCACAAGTTTGGATTATTATCATTTAATTATCATCAAGGTGATATAAGCAATTGATTTCATTTCTATTCTTTTATTAATTTAAATCTTGTCTTTATGCATCATCAATCTGACTGTGGGCCTAGCTCCAGTTGGGGTGAAATTTGGCCCATTCTCAGTCCATGCTGAGATCTCAATTTTCAGCCATGTAGATTGTAGAATTATGCTCTGTGAATTTAGAGCAGAGGACTCTCTTATAAAATCACCAGAAAATCCAAGGCTATAGTAGCATGGAAAACTGTTTGAAGATAGATATCCAAATAGTCAATTTGATCAATGTACATCTAATATATATATATATATATATATATAGAGAGAGAGAGAGAGAGAGAGAGAGAGAGAGAGAGAGAGAGAGAGAGAGAGAGAGAGAGAGAGAGAGAGTATCTATTCCCTTTTGTGTACGGCTGAGAGATGGGGGAAATTTCATCTTCCTCCCTTGTGTTTCTGATGTTCCCACTGTGTGGACTCTGGAAAATTTTCCTCCTCGTCTGTCCCCCTTCACCGCTTTTATCTTTCGGATTCTGGTGCAATATGGCATGCCATGAAGATTTTGGCTGTTGTTTGAAGACCATAGCACTGCATAATAGATTAGAGAAGATTTGAGCAATTGGGGCTTTCTTCTTCCCCTCAAATCTTCTTTTAAGTTTTTATTTTCCTCCTTTCGAATCAGTCTGAACTGTGCAATTTTTCATACCCGAAATGTAGAGAATCAAACTGTGAATTGCTCATTTCATACAGTTCACAGTTCGTGATCCAGACAACCGAATTAGGTAACCATGATGCAATCTAGCATCTTGCAATCAAATTGTGAATCAATTGTAATTGACATTGCCTCTAGTAATCTTGCTCAAATGGATCTTCGAGCAAATCTCGCCATGTGGGAACTTGACATTCACTATTTCTCTGACAACAACATTTGATAATCACACCTTTCACCATAATCCTCATCTAGATGTCGTTTGAGTGTAGTTGAACCCTAAAATTCTACGTGTGGATTCTCATTAGGATTTGAAGTGTCTTGATAATCTTGAATTACATCTAAATCAATTGTATCATCAATGCCTTTATTTAGCTGGGTGTCGAAGATTTGATTGCTAACAATATCACTATTTTCATAAATATCAAATTTTAGCGTGTCATACACATTGTGAGATTCGTTGTAGATCGGACCAGCAACAACATTGTTGACTTGGTACACAATAACAATTTGATGATCACAAATAGAAGATGAAATTTCAGTAGTCATGTTATAGTGAGATTCACCATTCATACCGAAATTCAATCTTTAGTCAAATTCATGGTCACCCATTGATAGAAAAATTACTTCTCCATCAATTTCTTGATTCGGCTATGAACAAGATCCTTGTAATCATTACCATATGGTCCATCGTAACAAAACCCTAAAACTACTTTATTATATTCATGTGATCATAATCCCTAAGCACGAGGAAAGAAATCCAACTTTAAAAAGTCATCCTTTTTATGTTGATGATGAACTTTCTTAAAACAGAATGTAATAAATCACTACGAGTTCTTTTTCAAAAGATTTTTTGCCCTTGTTTCTTTCTCGGGACTTGCTCATTTTATTAAATCTCCGAATAGAAAGGAAGCCATACAATGGAAACTACTTCCTCTGCAAGCTATATTGGGCATCCCTTTAGTGGAATAGTGGACCCCCACCGGCAATTCCTTTTAGGACCATCTAAATTGCTTATTTTGTTAACCAGTTTTGGGCACCATTATGGGCTTGTTTTGGGCCACGATCACATGGGTCTGATCAATTAAATTGCTGTCTGTTTAATTCTACATTATTTGGCCCTTTCATTAAAAAATTGGAATCGATTGATGAAATCATTAGATCCACTAGTTTTCTGATTTGGATCCCCATCTAATCTAGAATATTTTGGATTTAATATAGAAATCCAGTTTGCATTAATCTTGGCCCTTCATTCCTTGTTTTGACCAAAATCTTTGATCTTGCTCTAACGTGGATCTTGATTTCCTTTGATCCATTAAGTTGAGGTAGATAATCACATGCTAGGTCTGTCGCATATTCGTATAGGTCTAAACCATACTCTGCATCAATCAGACTCTCCTGCTTGAAAAGGACTCAAGTCGGTATCCTTTTCACATTATTGTCATTCTGTCGTTCTCTTCTTCCGCTTCCGCTGCATTTGTTTCACATAAATCACTTGTCTTTTGAGTTGCACCTTTTTTTGGGTGGGTAGAATACTTTCGAGAGTTGTGTAGTTTATCCATCCTTCTTTTCAATGTGATGTTTTCCAATGTCATGCAATCAAATTGCGAATCAATGACAACTGACATTGGCTTTGGTAATCTTGATCCAAATTTTGAATCAGCATCCTTTTCATATTGTTTTCATTAAGTCATTCTCTTCTGCTTCTGCTGCTCTTATTTCACATAAAATCACTTGTCTTTTGAGTTGCACTTTTTTTTTGGGTGGGTAGAATACTTGCTAGAGCTCTAAAGGTTATCCATGTTTCCAATGCGATGCAATCCATTGTTGTGCAATGAAATCGCGAATTAATTGTAATGGATATTGGCTCTAATAATCTGGAACAAATGGATCTTCGTAGTTGTAAATCTCATCATGTGGGACATGGACATTCACAATTTCTTCAAGAACAAGATAGTCAAACATCACCATAATTCTTGGTTAGATGTCATTTGTGTATAGTTGAACCTTGAAATTCTTCATGTGGATACTTATTAAAATTTGGAGGTTCATCATAATCTTGGATCACATTTAAACCAATTGTACCAGTGATCCCTTTGTTTGGATGTTTCAAAGATTTAATCACTACCAACATCACGATATTCATAGATATCAAAATTCTACTTGTCACCTACATCTTGATGTTTGCTATATATGAATCCATCAACAATATTGTTGCCTTTGTTTGAAAAACAGTTAAATCACAAATAGGTGAAAATGAATTTCAATAGTCATGTTTCAGTCAGGTTCGCCATTTATACTGAAATTCAATATTTCATCAAATTCATGATCATCAATCGATAGAATAGTTAATTCGCCAATTCAGCTTATCAATGAGATCTTAATGATCATCATCATCATCACCATCATCACCATCATCCATGTTGGGGTCGGCTACATGTATTCAAACCTTAAAAGATCCTTATGATACTCATAATGAACTTTCTGAAGAAAAAGAAATTCATTGTAGATTCTTCATTTGGAGCACTTATCTTGTAGATTTTTGGTCCCCTATCTCTTTCCATTAGTGGCACTTATATGACAATCCACGTCTAGTTTTGTGAACCAGCTTTGGGAATCTAATATAGGCCTGATTGGGTCATCATTACGTGAGTCCCTTACACGACAATGCTGCACATTTAATTATGTATTTTTTGGCCATTTTGATTGAAATTGGGACTGATGGATGAAATCAATCGATCCATTATTTCTTTTAGTTGGATCTCCAATTACCTAGAATGTTTAGAATTTAATTTGGAAATCCAGTATGCATCCATCTTGGCTCTTCATTCTATGTTTTGCCCCAACACTGCATCTTAATTCCTTTGATAGATCAATTGATCTCGATCATCTTAATTCCTTTGATAGATCAATTGATCTCGATAATCACAGGCCAGATCTGTTACCTATCCTTATAGGTGTCAACTGTACGCTCTTGCAATCAGACTTTTTTTTTTTTTTGAAAATTCTTGCATCAGACTCTCATGCTTTTTAAGGACTCGACATCGGTCAACATCCTCATCAAATTGTTGTCTTCTTTGTCCTTTTCTCTTCTTCAGCGTGCGTTGTATCTATTTCACATGAATCACTTGTCTTTTGAGTTATGCATGTCTTTGGGTAGATTACTTGAAAGACTTATGTAGATTATCTCATTTAATCTGTCCAGTGTGTTGCAATCCAACGTTGTGCAGTCAATTGGAGAATCAATTGAAACTGACAATGACTCTGGTAATCATTTTCAATTGGATCTTCAAAGTTTGAAATCTCGTTCTCTGGGATCTTGACATTCACAATTTGGTGTAGGTTGAGCAAGCTCCAAGCCCACTGGGTCCAACCCATGAGCTATTTGGTCAACCTGACCCAACCCATTGGTTCATCCCACAAATCCTAACGGGAATAGCAGACTGATTTTGGGAAGTTATCTTAAGTAGTACCTAGTTTTCTATTTGCTTAAGTGTTTGAATAATTCGAGTTTCCTTATTGATTTAAGAATTTTATGTTTAGCAATTAAAGTCCTAGTAGTAGGAAATGCTACTTGATCTTTTCTATAACTATGTAAATCCCCTTCTGGGATAGACACCTCTGATTATTGAATTGAAACTAAGTTTTTTTGGTTTGATTTGTGTTTGATCATGCATTCTTGACCTGCTTCGAATCCATCTGGATTGCGGGTTTGGTCTATTGCCAGCTGCATCACAATTTCTTCGAGAACGTGATAATCACTCTTAACCATAATTCTCATCTAGATGTTGTTTGTGTGTCGTTGTACCCTCAAACTCTAAATGTGGATCTACACATAGAAGGTTTAATGAAATAGGCTTTGATGTTCATTATGGGCTTAGTTTTGATCATGGACACACGGGTCCAGGCCCTTATATGAACCACAAGTCTTCCATGAAAGATGTGGTGTTGGCGAAATAGAGAAAACGACTATTAATACGACAATGTGAAGCGAAAGCCAACTTGCAATCGAGTCGTTATTGCATAATATTGGCCCTTTTTCTGTGATGTGCCCATTTTATTAATTCTCCTATATGGAAAGGATTTTATTGAATCAAAATTACTGTCTTTGCACGCAATATTCGGCATCTCTTCAGTTTTGCAGTGGGCCCTTGCTAACGGTATTTGTAGGACCAGCCACATTACAGTTTTTGTGAATTAGGTTTGGGAATCCACTATGGGCCAAGTTTGGGCCATGTATGTGGGGGCCCAATCCCTCATGTATTTGCCAATATAATTCTGCGTCATTGGGCTCCCGTTAAAATTGGGATTGGTGGATGGAATCAATTGATCTGTTGGTCTTTGGATCTGGGCTCCAGACTATATTCGAATATTTTGGATTTAATATGGAAATTCAGATTACATCTGTCTTGGCTGTTCATTCCATGTTTAGACCAAAATATGTTAATTTGGCCCTAACATAGATCAAAATATGTTGATTTGGCCCTTGGAATCTTTATCTCGTCGATTTTTGGCTCCTTGATTGTTTAATATGAGTTACCCATTTCATTAATTATCCTGAATGGAAAGGATTTTATTGCATTGAAACTAGTTCCTCTCCGAGCAATACTGGGCATCTATTTAGTAGGGCAATGAATGCTTCCACGAGAGATTTTTCTTAGGAGAAACTATTGAAAATGGTTTGATTAGACGACAATCTGAAGTGAATGCTAGCCTGCGGTAGTGTCAGCAAACGAAACCTTGTAGTCTTTCATCTCGTTGACTTTTGGCTACTTGTTTGTTTAATGTGACTTGCCCATTTAATTAATTCCCCTGAATGGAAAGAATCTTATTGATTTGAAACTACTTCGTCTCGAAGCAAATATCGGGCATGTATTTCGCGGGGCTGTGAACCCACACTAGGAGCACTTGTAGGACCAACCATATTAAAGTTTGATGAACCAGGGTTGGGCATCCAATATGCAATCCCTCACATTTTTGCCCATTTAATTATTACATCATTGGGCTCCCCTTGTTGCAATTGGGATTGATGGATGGAATCAATTGGTCCGTTGAAGAACGGATTTTGACTCGTATTGACAACAGAGGATTTTAGGTTTAATATGAAAATCCAGCTGACATCTATCTTGGCATTAATTCTTTACTTTCACCAAGTTTGTCGATTCCACGCTAACATAGATCTTAAATTTGGGCGGCCGATGAAGCTGATCTCGATAATCACAAGCTAAACCTGTCACAAGCTCCTTCTGGGTCCAAAAGTCTTCCATGAAGGATGTTCTGTTGGTGACATTAGAGAAGACTCATTTCGATAATACGACAGTGCGAAGTGAATGCCAACTTGCAATCAAGTCCTTACTGCGTAATATTGGCCCATTTTCTGTGACCTGCCCATTTTGTTAAATCTCCTATATGGAAAGGATTTTATTGAATCAAAATTACTTCCTTTTCACACAATATTGGGCATCTCTTTAGTTTTGCAGTGGACCCTTGGTAGCGGTATTTGTTATTTCCAGCCACAGTATAGTTTTCGTGAAATAGGTTCGGGCATCCGTTATGGGCCAAGTTTAGGTCATGTATGTGGGGGCCCAATCCCTCATGCATTTGCCAATGTAATTCTACATCGTTGTATTGAAATAACGGACATAGAATGTTTGATGAAAAGATTTTGGCGTCCATTAGGGGCTTGATTTTGGTCGTGGACCCACGGGCACAATCCCTTACATTTTTGCCCATTTATACTTCTGCATCATTCGACTGTTTCCGCTGAAATCGGGATTGATAGATGGAATTGATTGATCTTCTAATTTTCGAACCACGACTCCGGAAGGTATTAAAATATTTTAGATTTAATTTGAAATCGAGATGGCGGCTATGTTGGCCAGTGATTCCGTGCTTTGATCCATATTTATTGATTTCCACCCTTTCATGGATCTTGAATTTGGTCGGCCGATCGTGTTTATCTCGATAAACCCAAGTGGGACCTATCGCATGGTCCTAAGGGAACCTAAAGAATTCCTTGAAATATTTTGCATAGGAGAAATTTGGGAAAAGGGTTTGGTTAGACGACTCGTCAAGCGGAACCTTGGAATCTTTATCTCATGGACTGTTGGCTCCTTGATTGTTTTCTGTGACTTGCCCATTTCATTAATTCTCCTGAATTGAAAGGATTTTATTGCATTGAAACTACTTCCTCTCCGAGCAATACTGGGCATCTATTCCGTGGGCCAATGAACGCTTCCACGAGAGATTTTTTGTAGGAAAAGCTTGTGAAAATGGTTTTATTAGACGGCAATTTGTAGTGAATGCTATGCTGGGGTAGTGTCGACTAACGAAACCTTGTAATCTTTCATCTGGTTGACTCTTGGCTACTTGTTTGTTTCCTGTGACTTGCCCATTTAATTAATTCCCCTGAATGGAAAGAATTTTATTGATTTGAAACTACTTCGTTTCGAAGCAAATATCGGGCATGTATTCTGCGGGGCAGTGAACCCACCCTAGGCGCACTTTTAGGACCAACCATATTAAAGGTTTCGTGAACCTTGTTTGGGCATCCAATTGGGTCCAATCCCTCTCATTTTTGCCCATTTAATTATTACGTCATTGGGCTCCCCTTGCTGCAATTGGGATTGATGGATGGAATCAATTGATCCGTTGATGGACGGATTTTGACTCATACTGACATTAGAGTTTTTTAGGCTTAATATGAAAATCCAGCTGATATCTATCTTGGCAATAATTCTTTACTTTGACCAAATCTGTCGATTGCAGGCTAACAAAGATCTTAAATTTGCGCGGCCGATCAAGCTGATCTCGATAATCACGAGGTAAACCTGTCAAAGGCCCCTTGAGGGTCCAAAAGTCTTCTTTGTAGGATGTTCTGTTGGCGACATTAGAGAAGACTCGTTTCGATAATCGGACAATGCGAAGCGAACACCAACTTGCAGTCAAGTCCGTATTGCGTAAGATTGGCCCGTTTTCTGTGACCTGCCCATTTTGTTGAATCTCCTATATGGAAAGGATTTTATTGAATCAAAATTACTTCCTTTTCACACAATATTGGGCATCTCTTCAGTTTTGCAGTGGACCCTTGGTAGCGGTATTTGTTATTTCCAGCCACGTTACAGCTCTCGTGAATTAGGTTCGGGCATCCATTACGGGCCAAGTTTAGGTCATGTATGTGGGGGCCCAATCCCTCGTGCATTTGCCAATATAATTCTACGTTGTTGGGCTCCTGTTAAAATTGGGATCGATGGATGGAATCAATTGATTCGTTGGTTTTTGGATCTGGACTCCAGATTATATTCTAATATTTTGGATTTAATTTGGAAATCAAGATTACATCCGTCTTGGCTGTCAATTCCTTGTTTGGACCAACATTTGTTGATTTGGCCCTAACATTGATCTTAAATTCCCCTGGTCACTCAAGTTGATCTCTATCGTCACAGGCTAGATCTATCAGAAGACACTATGTCGGCCATCATCCGATGGATGTAAGTGTGGGCGAAATCGGAGGAAACGATCATTAAGATGTAAGTGCTGATAGAATGCTAGCTCTGGGTCTTTTCAATCGGAACCTTGGAGTACTTATCTTGCTGGCATTTGTCCCCTTATTTATGATTATTATTATTATCGATTGTGACTGGCCCATTTTATTAATATTCTCAAATTTAGAAATGATTTTTGTTAAATAGAAATTGCTTCCTCTCCAAGCAATAATGGGCGCTTCTTCAGTGGGGAAGTAGACCCACCACAACGGTAGTTGTATTGAAATAACGGACATAGAATGTTGATGAGAAGATTTTGGCGTCCATTAGGGGCTTGATTTTGGTCGTGGACCCACGGGCACAATCCCTTACATTTTTGTCCATTTATACTTTTGCATCATTCGACCGTTTCCGCTGAAATCAGGATTGATAGATGGAATTAATTGATCTTCTAATTTTCGAACCACGACTCCGAAAAGTATTAAATTTGTTTAGATTTAATTTGGAATCGAAATGGCGGCTATGTTGGCCAGTGGTACCGTGCTTTGATCCATATTTATTGATTTCGACCCGTGCATGGATCTTGAATTTGGTCGGCCGATCGTGTTTATCTCGATAAACCCAAGTGGGACCTATCGCTTGGTCCTAAGGGGTCCTAAAGAATTCCTTGAAATATTTTGCATAGGAGAAATTTGGGAAAAGGGTTTGGTTAGACGACTCGTCAAGCGGAACCTTAGAATCTTTATCTCGTGGACTGTTGGCTCCTTGATTGTTTTCTGTGACTTGCCCAGTTAATTAATTCTCCTGAATTGAAAGGATTTTATTGCATTGAAACTACTTCCTCTCCGAGCAATACTGGTCATCTATTCAGTGGGCCAATGAACGCTTCCACGTGAGATTTTTCGTAGGAGAAGCTTGTGAAAATTGTTTGATTAGACGACAATTGGTAGTGAATGCTATGCTGGGGTAGTGTCGACTAACGAAACCTTGTAATCTTTCATCTGGTTGACTCTTGGCTACTTGTTTGTTTCCTGTGATTTGCCCATTTAATTAATTCCCCTGAATGGAAAGAATTTTATTGATTTGAAACTACTTTGTCTGGAAGCAAATATCGGGCATGTATTCTGCGGGGCAGTGAACCCACCCTAGGCGCACTTTTAGGACCAACCATATTAAAGGTTTCGTGAACCTTGTTTGGGCATCCAATTGGGTCCAATCCCTCACATTTTTGCCCATTTAATTATTACGTCATTGGGCTCCCCTTGCTGCAATTGGGATTGATGGATGGAATCAATTGATCCGTTGATGGACGGATTTTGACTCATACTGACATTAGAGTTTTTTAGGCTTAATATGAAAATCCAGGTGATATCTATCTTGGCAATAATTCTTTACTTTGACCAAATCTGTCGATTGCAGGCTAACAAAGATCTTAAATTTGCGCGGCCGATCAAGCTGATCTCGATAATCACGAGGTAAACCTGTCAAAGGCCCCTTGAGGGTCCAAAAGTCTTCTTTGTAGGATGTTCTGTTGGCGACATTAGAGAAGACTCGTTTCGATAATCGGACAATTCGAAGCGAATGCCAACATGCAGTCAAGTCCGTATTGCGTAATATTGGCCCGTTTTCTGTGACCTGCCCATTTTGTTGAATCTCCTATATGGAAAGGATTTTATTGAATCAAAATTACTTCCTTTTCAAACAATATTGGGCATCTCTTCAGTTTTGCAGTGGACCCTTGGTAGCGGTATTTGTTATTTCCAGCCACGTTACAGTTCTCGTGAATTAGGTTCGGGCATCCATTACGGGCCAAGTTTAGGTCATATATTAGGGGGCCCAATCCCTCGTGCATTTGCCAATATAATTCTACGTCGTTGGGCTCCTGTTAAAATTGGGATCGATGGATGGAATCAATTGATTCGTTGGTTTTTGGATCTGGACTCCAGATTATATTCTAATATTTTGGATTTAATTTGGAAATCAAGATTACATCCTTCTTGGCTGTCCATTCCTTGTTTGGACCAACATTTGTTGATTTGGCCCTAACATTGATCTTAAATTCCCCTGGTCGCTCAAGTTGATCTCTATCGTCACAGGCTAGATCTATCAGAAGACACTATGTCGGCCATCATCCAATGGATGTAAGTGTGGGCGAAATCGGAGGAAACGATCATTACGATGTAAGTGCTGATAGAATGCTAGCTCTGGGTCTTTTCAATCGGAACCTTGGAGTACTTATCTTGCTGGCATTTGTCCACTTATTTATGATTATTATTATTATCGATTGTGACTGGCCCATTTTATTAATATTCTCAAAATTAGAAATGATTTTTGTTAAATAGAAATTGCTTCCTCTCCAAGCAATAATGGGCATTTCTCCAGTGGGGAAGTAGACCCACCACAACGGTAGTTGTATTGAAATAACGGACATAGAATGTTGATGAGAAGATTTTGGCGTCCATTAGGGGCTTGATTTTGGTCGTGGACCCACGGGCACAATCCCTTACTTTTTTGCCCATTTATACTTTTGCATCATTCGACTGTTTACGCTGAAATCGGGATTGATAGATGGAATTAATTGATCTTCTAATTTTCGAACCACGACTCCGGAAAGTATTAAAATATTTTAGATTTAATTTGAAATCGATATGGCGGGTATGTTGGCCAGTGATTCCGTGCTTTGATCCATATTTATTGATTTCCACCCTTGCATGGATCTTGAATTTGGTCGGCCGATCGTCTTTATCTCGATAAACCCAAGTGGGACCTATCGCATGGTCCTAAGGGGACCTAAAGAATTCCTTGAAATATTTTGCATAGGAGAAATTTGGGAAAAGGGTTTGGTTAGACGACTCGTCAAGCGGAACCTTGGAATCTTTATCTCGTGGACTGTTGGCTCCTTGATTGTTTTCTGTGACTTGCCCATTTCATTAATTCTCCTGAATTGAAAGGATTTTATTGCATTGAAACTACTTCGTCTCCGAACAATACTGGGCATCTATTCAGTGGGCCAATGAACGCTTCCACGAGAGATTTTTCGTAGGAGATACTTGTGAAAATGGTTTGATTAGACGACAATTTGTAGTGAGTGCTATGCTGGGGTAGTGTCGACAAACGAAACCTTGTAATCTTTCATCTCGTTGACTCTTGGCTACTTGTTTGTTTCCTGTGACTTGCCCATTTAATTAATTCCCCTGAATGGAAAGAATTTTATTGATTTGAAACTACTTCGTCTCGAAGCAAATATCGGGCATGTATTCTGCAAGGCAGTGAAACTACACTAGGCGCACTTTTAGGACCAACCATATTAAAGGTTTCGTGAACCTTGTTTGGGCATCCAATTGGGTCCAATCCCTCTCATTTTTGCCCGTTTAATTATTACATCATTGGGCTCCCCTTGTTGCAATTGGGATTGATGGATGGAATCAATTGATCCGTTGATGGACGGATTTTGACTCATACTGAGATTAGAGTTTTTTAGGCTTAATATGAAAATCCAGCTGATATCTATCTTGGCAATAATTCTTTACTTTGACCAAATCTGTCGATTTTAGGCTAACAAAGATCTTAAATTTGCGTGGCCGATCAAGCTGATCTCGATAATCACGAGGTAAACCTGTCAAAGGTCCCTTGAGGGTCCAAAAGTCTTCTTTGTAGGATGTTCTATTGGCGATATTAGAGAAGACTCGTTTCGATAATCGGACAAAGCGAAGCGAATGCCAACTTGCAGTCTAGTCCGTATTGCGTAATATTGGCCCGTTTTCTGTGACCTGCCCATTTTGTTGAATCTCCTATATGGAAAGGATTTTATTGAATCAAAATTGCTTCCTTTTCACACAATATTGGGCATCTCTTCAGTTTTGCAGTGGACGCTTGGTAGCGGTATTTGTTATTTCCAGCCACGTTACAGCTCTCGTGAATTAGGTTCGGGCATCCATTACGGGCCAAGTTTAGGTCATGTATGTGGGGGCCCAATCCCTCGTGCATTTGCCAATATAATTCTACGTCGTTGGGCTCCTGTTAAAATTGGGATCGATGGATTGAATCAATTGATTCGTTGGTTTTGGGATCTGGACTCCAGATTATATTCTAATATTTTGGATTTAATTTGGAAATCAGGATTACATCCGTCTTGGCTGTCCATTCCTTGTTTGGGCCAACATTTGTTGATTTGGCCCTAACATTGATCTTAAATTCCCCTGGTCGCTCAAGTTTATCTCTATCGTCACAGGCTAGATCTATGAGAAGACACTTTGTCGGCCATCATCCATTGGTTGTAAGTGTGGGCGAAATCGGAGGAAACGATCATTAAGATGTAATTGCTGATAGAATGCTGGCTCTGGGTCTTTTCAATCGGAACCTTGGAGTACTTATCTTCCTGGCATTTGTCCCCTTATTTATGATTATTATTATTATCGATTGTGACTGGCCCATTTTATTAATATTCTCAAAATTAGAAATGATTTTTGTTAAATAGAAATTGCTTCCTCTCCAAGCAATAATGTGCATTTCTTCAGTGGGGAAGTAGACCCACCACAACTGTAGTTGTATTGAAATAACGGACATAGAATGTTGATGAGAAGATTTTGGCGTCCATTAGGGGCTTGATTTTGGTCGTGGACCCACTGGCACAATCCCTTAAATTTTTGCCCATTTATACTTTTGCATCATTCGACTGTTTCCGCTGAAATCGGGATTGATAGATGGAATTAATTGATCTTCTAATTTTCGAACCACGACTCCGGAAAGTATTAAAATTTTTTAGATTTAATTTGAAATCGAGATGGCGGCTATGCTGGCCGGTGATTCCGTGCTTTGATCCATATTTATTGATTTCCACCCTTGCATGGATCTTGAATTTGGTCGGCCGATCGTCTTTATCTCGATAAACCCAAGTGGGACCTATCGCATGGTCCTAAGGGGATCGAAAGTATTCCTTGCAATATTTTGCATAGGAGAAATTTGGGAAAAGGGTTTGGTTAGACGACTCGTCAGGCGGAACCTTGGAATCTTTATCTCGTGGACTGTTGGCTCCTTGATTGTTTTCTGTGACTTGCCCATTTCATTAATTCTCCTGAATTGAAAGGATTTTATTGCATTGAAAGTACTTCCTCTCCGAGAAATACTGGGCATCTATTCAGTGGGCCAATGAACGCTTCCACGAGAGATTTTTCGTAGGAGAAACTTGTGAAAATGTTTTGATTAGACGACAATTGGTAGTGAATGCTATGCTGGGGTAGTGTCGACAAACGAAACCTTGCAATCTTTCATCTGGTTGACTCTTGGCTACTTGTTTTTTTCCTGAGACTGGCCCATTTAATTAATTCCTCTGAATGGAAAGAATTTTATTGATTTGAAACTACTTCGTCTCGAAGCAAATATCGGGCATGTATTCTGCTGGGCAGTGAACCCACACTAGGCGCACTTTTTGAACCAACCATATTAAAGGTTTCGTGAACCTTGTTTGGGCATCCAATTGGGTCCAATCCCTCACATTTTTGCCCATTTAATTATTACATCATTGGGCTCCCCTTGTTGCAATTGGGATTGATGGATGGAATCAATTGATCCGTTGATGGATGGATTTTGACTCATACTGACATTAGAGTTTTTTAGGCTTAATATGAAAATCCAGCTGATATCTATCTTGGCAATGATTCTTTACTTTGACCAAATCTGTCGATTGCAGGCTAACAAAGATCTTAAATTTGCGCGGCCGATCAAGCTGATCTCGATAATCACGAGGTAAACATGTCAAAGGCCCCTTGAGGGTCCAAAAGTCTTCTTTGTAGGATGTTCTGTTGGCGACATTAGAGAAGACTCGTTTCGATAATCGGACAAAGCGAAGCGAATGCCAACTTGCAGTCAAGTCCGTATTGCGTAATATTGGCCCGTTTTCTGTGACCTGCCCATTTTGTTGAATCTCCTATATGGAAAGGATTTTATTGAATCAAAATTACTTCCTTTTCACACAATATTGGGCATCTCTTCAGTTTTGCAGTGGACGCTTGGTAGCGGTATTTGTTATTTCCAGCCACGTTACAGCTCTCTTGAATTAGGTTTGGGCATCCATTACGGGCAAAGTTTTGGTCATGAATGTGGGGGCCCAATCCCTCGTGCATTTGCCAATATAATTCTACGTCGTTGGGCTCCTGTTAAAATTGGGGTCGATGGATGGAATCAATTAATTCGTTGGTTTTTGGATCGGACTCCAGATTATATTCTAATATTTTGGATTTAATTTGGAAATCAAGATTACATCCGTCTTGGCTCTCCATTCCTTGTTTGGACCAACATTTGTTGATTTGGCCCTAACATAGTTCTTAAATTCCCCTGGTCGCTCAAGTTTATCTCTATCGTCACAGGCTAGATCTATGAGAAGACACTTTGTCGGCCATCATCCAATGGTTGTAAGTGTGGGCGAAATCGGAGGAAACGATCATTAAGATGTAAGTGCTGATAGAATGCTGGCTCTAGGTCTTTTCAATCGGAACCTTGGATTACTTATCTTGCTGGCATTTGTCCCCTTATTTATGATTATTATTATTATCGATTGTGACTGGCCCATTTTATTAATATTCTTATAAGCAAAAATGATTTTTGTTAAATAGAAATTGCTTCCTCTCCAAGCAATAATGGGCATTTCTCCAGTGGGGAAGTAGACCCACCACAACGGTAGTTGTATTGAAATAACGGACATAGAATGTTGATGAGAAGATTTTGGCGTCCATTAGGGGCTTGATTTTGGTCGTGGACCCACGGGCACAATCCCTTACTTTTTTGCCCATTTATACTTTTGCATCATTCGACTGTTTACGCTGAAATCGGGATTGATAGATGGAATTAATTGATCTTCTAATTTTCGAACCACGACTCCGGAAAGTATTAAAATATTTTAGATTTAATTTGAAATCGATATGGCGGGTATGTTGGCCAGTGATTCCGTGCTTTGATCCATATTTATTGATTTCCACCCTTGCATGGATCTTGAATTTGGTCGGCCGATCGTCTTTATCTCGATAAACCCAAGTGGGACCTATCGCATGGTCCTAAGGGGACCTAAAGAATTCCTTGAAATATTTTGCATAGGAGAAATTTGGGAAAAGGGTTTGGTTAGACGACTCGTCAAGCGGAACCTTGGAATCTTTATCTCGTGGACTGTTGGCTCCTTGATTGTTTTCTGTGACTTGCCCATTTCATTAATTCTCCTGAATTGAAAGGATTTTATTGCATTGAAACTACTTCGTCTCCGAACAATACTGGGCATCTATTCAGTGGGCCAATGAACGCTTCCACGAGAGATTTTTCGTAGGAGATACTTGTGAAAATGGTTTGATTAGACGACAATTTGTAGTGAGTGCTATGCTGGGGTAGTGTCGACAAACGAAACCTTGTAATCTTTCATCTCGTTGACTCTTGGCTACTTGTTTGTTTCCTGTGACTTGCCCATTTAATTAATTCCCCTGAATGGAAAGAATTTTATTGATTTGAAACTACTTCGTCTCGAAGCAAATATCGGGCATGTATTCTGCAAGGCAGTGAAACTACACTAGGCGCACTTTTAGGACCAACCATATTAAAGGTTTCGTGAACCTTGTTTGGGCATCCAATTGGGTCCAATCCCTCTCATTTTTGCCCGTTTAATTATTACATCATTGGGCTCCCCTTGTTGCAATTGGGATTGATGGATGGAATCAATTGATCCGTTGATGGACGGATTTTGACTCATACTGAGATTAGAGTTTTTTAGGCTTAATATGAAAATCCAGCTGATATCTATCTTGGCAATAATTCTTTACTTTGACCAAATCTGTCGATTTTAGGCTAACAAAGATCTTAAATTTGCGCGGCCGATCAAGCTGATCTCGATAATCACGAGGTAAACCTGTCAAAGGCCCCTTCAAGGTCCAAAAGTCTTCTTTGTAGGATGTTCTGTTGGCGACATTAGAGAAGACTCGTTTCGATAATCGGACAAAGCGAAGCGAATGCCAACTTGCAGTCTAGTCCGTATTGCGTAATATTGGCCCGTTTTCTGTGACCTGCCCATTTTGTTGAATCTCCTATATGGAAAGGATTTTATTGAATCAAAATTGCTTCCTTTTCACACAATATTGGGCATCTCTTCAGTTTTGCAGTGGACGCTTGGTAGCGGTATTTGTTATTTCCAGCCACGTTACAGCTCTCGTGAATTAGGTTCGGGCATCCATTACGGGCCAAGTTTAGGTCATGTATGTGGGGGCCCAATCCCTCGTGCATTTGCCAATATAATTCTACGTCGTTGGGCTCCTGTTAAAATTGGGATCGATGGATGGAATCAATTGATTCGTTGGTTTTGGGATCTGGACTCCAGATTATATTCTAATATTTTGGATTTAATTTGGAAATCAAGGTTACATCCGTCTTGGCTCTCCATTCCTTGTTTGGACCAACATTTGTTGATTTGGCCCTAACATAGATCTTAAATTCCCCTGGTCCCTCAAGTTTGTCTCTATCGTCACAGGCTAGATCTATGAGAAGACACTTTGTCGGCCATCATCCATTGGTTGTAAGTGTGGGCGAAATCGGAGGAAACGATCATTAAGATGTAAGTGCTGATAGAATGCTGGCTCTGGGTCTTTTCAATCGGAACCTTGGAGTACTTATCTTCCTGGCATTTGTCCCCTTATTTATGATTATTATTATTATCGATTGTGACTGGCCCATTTTATTAATATTCTCAAAATTAGAAATGATTTTTGTTAAATAGAAATTGCTTCCTCTCCAAGCAATAATGTGCATTTCTTCAGTGGGGAAGTAGACCCACCACAACGGTAGTTGTATTGAAATAACGGACATAGAATGTTGATGAGAAGATTTTGGCGTCCATTAGGGGCTTGATTTTGGTCGTGGACCCACTGGCACAATCCCTTACATTTTTGCCCATTTATACTTTTGCATCATTCGACTGTTTCCGCTGAAATCGGGATTGATAGATGGAATTAATTGATCTTCTAATTTTCGAACCACGACTCCGGAAAGTATTAAAATTTTTTAGATTTAATTTGAAATCGAGATGGCGGCTATGCTGGCCGGTGATTCCGTGCTTTGATCCATATTTATTGATTTCCACCCTTGCATGGATCTTGAATTTGGTCGGCCGATCGTCTTTATCTCGATAAACCCAAGTGGGACCTATCGCATGGTCCTAAGGGGATCGAAAGTATTCCTTGCAATATTTTGCATAGGAGAAATTTGGGAAAAGGGTTTGGTTAGACGACTCGTCAGGCGGAACCTTGGAATCTTTATCTCGTGGACTGTTGGCTCCTTGATTGTTTTCTGTGACTTGCCCATTTCATTAATTCTCCTGAATTGAAAGGATTTTATTGCATTGAAAGTACTTCCTCTCCGAGAAATACTGGGCATCTATTCAGTGGGCCAATGAACGCTTGCACGATAGATTTTTCGTAGGAGAAACTTGTGAAAATGGTTTGATTAGACGACAATTTGTAGTGAATTCTATGCTGGGGTAGTGTCGACAAACGAAACCTTGTAATCTTTCATCTGGTTGACTCTTGGCTACTTGTTTGTTTCCTGTGACTTGCCCATTTAATTAATTCCCCTGAATGGAAAGAATTTTTTTGATTTGAAACAACTTCGTCTCGAAGCAAATATCGGGAATGTATTCTGCGGGGCAGTGAACCCACACTAGGCGCACTTTTAGGACCAACCATATTAAAGGTTTCGTGAACCTTGTTTGGGCATCCAATTGGGTCCAGTCCCTCACATTTTTGCCCATTTAATTATTACATCATTGGGCTCCCCTTGTTGCAATTGGGATTGATGGATGGAATCAATTGATCCGTTGATGGATGGATTTTGACTCATACTGACATTAGAGTTTTTTAGGCTTAATATGAAAATCCAGGTGATATCTATCTTGGCAATGATTCTTTACTTTGACCAAATCTGTCGGTTGCAGGCTAACGAAGATCTTAAATTTGCGCGGCCGATCAAGCTGATCTCGATAATCACGAGGTAAACCTGTCAAAGGCCCCTTCAAGGTCCAAAAGTCTTCTTTGTAGGATGTTCTGTTGGCGACATTAGAGAGGACTCGTTTCGATAATCGGACAAAGCGAAGCGAATGCCAACTTGCAATCAAGTCCGTATTGCGTTATATTGGCCCGTTTTCTGTGACCTGCCCATTTTGTTGAATCTCCTATATGGAAAGGATTTTATTGAATCAAAATTGCTTCCTTTTCACACAATATTGGGCATCTCTTCAGTTTTGCAGTGTACGCTTGGTAGCGGTATTTGTTATTTCCAGCCACGTTACAGCTTTCGTGAATTAGGTTCGGTCATCCATTATGGGCCAAGTTTAGGTCATGTATGTGGGGCCCAATCCCTCGTGCATTTGCCAATATAATTCTACGTCGTTGGGCTCCTGTTAAAATTGGGATCGATGGATTGAATCAATTGATTCGTTGGTTTTTGGATCTGGACTCTAGATTATATTCTAATATTTTGGATTTAATTTGGAAATCAAGATTACATCCGTCTTGGCTGTCCATTCCTTGTTTGGACCAACATTTGTTGATTTGGCCCTAACATAGATCTTAAATTCCCCTGGTCGCTCAAGTTTGTCTCTATCGTCACAGGCTAGATCTATGAGAAGACACTTTGTCGGCCATCATCCATTGGTTGTAAGTGTGGGCGAAATCGGAGGAAACGATCATTAAGATGTAAGTGCTGATAGAATGCTGGCTCTGGGTCTTTTCAATCGGAACCTTGGAGTACTTATCTTGCTGGCATTTGTCCCCTTATTTATGATTATTATTATTATCGATTGTGACTGGCCCATTTTATTAATATTCTTATAAGCAAAAATGATTTTTGTTAAATAGAAATTGCTTCCTCTCCAAGCAATAATGGGCATTTCTCCAGTGGGGAAGTAGACCCACCACAACGGTAGTTGTATTGAAATAACGGTCATAGAATGTTGATGAGAAGATTTTGGCGTCCATTAGGGGCTTGATTTTGGTCGTGGACCCACGGGCACAATCCCTTACTTTTTTGCCCATTTATACTTTTGCATCATTCGACTGTTTACGCTGAAATCGGGATTGATAGATGGAATTAATTGATCTTCTAATTTTCGAACCACGACTCCGGAAAGTATTAAAATATTTTAGATTTAATTTGAAATCGATATGGCGGGTATGTTGGCCAGTGATTCCGTGCTTTGATCCATATTTATTGATTTCCACCCTTGCATGGATTTTGAATTTGGTCGGCCGATCGTCTTTATCTCGATAAACCCAAGTGGGACCTATCGCATGGTCCTAAGGGGACCTAAAGAATTCCTTGAAATATTTTGCATAGGAGAAATTTGGGAAAAGGGTTTGGTTAGACGACTCGTCAAGCGGAACCTTGGAATCTTTATCTCGTGGACTGTTGGCTCCTTGATTGTTTTCTGTGACTTGCCCATTTCATTAATTCTCCTGAATTGAAAGGATTTTATTGCATTGAAACTACTTCGTCTCCGAACAATACTGGGCATCTATTCAGTGGGCCAATGAACGCTTCCACGAGAGATTTTTCGTAGGAGATACTTGTGAAAATGGTTTGATTAGACGACAATTTGTAGTGAGTGCTATGCTGGGGTAGTGTCGACAAACGAAACCTTGTAATCTTTCATCTCGTTGACTCTTGGCTACTTGTTTGTTTCCTGTGACTTGCCCATTTAATTAATTCCCCTGAATGGAAAGAATTTTATTGATTTGAAACTACTTCGTCTCGAAGCAAATATCGGGCATGTATTCTGCAAGGCAGTGAAACTACACTAGGCGCACTTTTAGGACCAACCATATTAAAGGTTTCGTGAACCTTGTTTGGGCATCCAATTGGGTCCAATCCCTCTCATTTTTGCCCGTTTAATTTTTACATCATTGGGCTCCCCTTGTTGCAATTGGGATTGATGGATGGAATCAATTGATCCGTTGATGGACGGATTTTGACTCATACTGAGATTAGAGTTTTTTAGGCTTAATATGAAAATCCAGCTGATATCTATCTTGGCAATAATTCTTTACTTTGACCAAATCTGTCGATTTTAGGCTAACAAAGATCTTAAATTTGCGCGGCCGATCAAGCTGATCTCGATAATCACGAGGTAATCATGTCAAAGGCCCCTTGAGGGTCCAAAAGTCTTCTTTGTAGGATGTTCTGTTGGCGACATTAGAGAAGACTCGTTTCGATAATCCGACAATGCGAAGCGAATGCCAACTTGCAGTCAAGTCCGTATTGCGTAATATTGGCCTGTTTTCTGTGACCTGCCCATTTTGTTGAATCTCCTATATGGAAAGGATTTTAGTGAATCAAAATTACTTCCTTTTCACACAATTTTGGGCTTCTCTTCAGTTTTGCAGTGGACCCTTGGTAGCGGTATTTGTTATTTCCAGCCACATTACAGCTTTCGTGAATTAGGTTCGGGCATTCATTACGGGCCAAGTTTAGGTCATGTATGTGGGGGCCCAATCCCTCGTGCATTTGCCAATATAATTCTACGTCGTTGGGCTCCTGTTACAATTGGGATTGATGGATGGAATCAATTGATGGGCATAGAATGTTTGGTCGTGCATTGAAATAACGGTAGTTGTATTGAAATAACGGACATAGAATGTTTGATGAAAAGGTTTTGGCGTCCATTAGGGCCTTGATTTTGGTCGTGGACCCACGGGCACACTCCCTCACATTTTTGCCCATTTACTTTTGCTTCATTGGGCTGTTTCCATTGAAATCGGGATTAATGGATGGTGTTAATTCTTCTTGTGATTTTCGATCTCCGATGTCGGTAAATATTAAAATATTTTAGATTTAAAATGAAATCTAGATTGCGGCTATGTTGGCCACTGATTCCGTGGTTTGTTCCATATTTATTGATTTCGACCCTTGCATGGATCTTGAATTTGGTTGGGCGATCGTGTTTATCTCGATAAGCCCAAGTGGGACCTATCGCAAGGTCGTAGGGGGACCTAAAGAATTCCATAAAATATTTTGCGTAGGAGAAATTTGGGAAAAAGGGTTTGGTTAGACGACAATATGTAGTGAATGCTAACCCGCGGTCGAGTCGTCAGGCAGAACCTTGGAATCTTTATCTCGTCGACTTTTGGCTCCTTGATTGTTTTCTGTAGCTTGCCCGTTTCATTAATTCTCCTGAATGGAAAGGATTTTATTGCATTGAAACTAGTTCCTCTCTGAGCAACAGTGGGCATCTATTCGGTGGGCCAATGAACGCTTCCATGATAGATTTTTCGCAGGAGAAACTTGTGAAAATGGTTTGATTAGTCGACTATATGGAGTGAATGCTAGCCTGCGGTAGTGTCGGCAAACGAAACCTTGTAGTCTTTCATCTCGCTGATGTTTGGCTATTTGTTTGTTTCCTGTGATTTGCCCATTTAATTAATTCCTCTGAATGGAAAGAATTTTATTTATTTGAAACTACTTCGTCTCGAAGCAAATATCGGGCATGTAATCCGTGGGGCTGTGAACCCACACTAGGATTACTTCTAGGACCAACCATAATAAAGGTTTCGTGAACCTGGTTTGGGCATCCAATATGGGTCCAATCCCTCATATTTTTGCCCATTTAATTATTACATCATTGGGCTCCCCTTGTTGCAATTGGGATTGATGGATGGAATCAATTGATCTGTTGATGTAAGGATTTTGACTCGTATTGACAATAGAGGATTTTAGGTTTAATATGAAAATCCAGCTGACATCTATCTTGGCATTAATTCTTTACTTTGACCAAGTTTGTCGATTCCACGCTAACATAGATCTTAAATTTGGGCGGCCGAACAAGCTGATCTTGATAATCACAAGCTAAACTTGTTTCGAGCTCCTTCAGGGTCCAAAAGTCTTCCATGAAGGATGTTCTGTTGGTGGCATTCGAGAAGACTCATTTCGGTAATACGACAATGCGAAGCGAATGCCAACTTGCAATGAAGTCCTTACCTGTGTAATATTGGCCCGTTTTCTGAGACCTGCACATTTTGTTAAATCTCCTATATGGAAAGGATTTTATTGAATCAAAATTACTTCCTTTTTACATAATTTTGGGCATCTCTTCAGTTATGCAGTGGATCCTTGGTAGCGGTATTTGTTATTTCCAGCTAGATTACAGTTTTTGTGAATTAGGTTCGGGCATCCATTATGGGCCAAGTTTGGGTCATGTATGTCGGGGCCCAATCCCTCTTGCATTTGCCAATATATTTTTGCGTCGTTGGGCTCCTGTTAAAATTGGGATTGATGGATGGAATCAATTGATCCGTTGGTTTTTGGTTCTGAACTCCAGATTATATTAGAATATTTTGGATTTAATATGGAAATCCAGATGACATCCGTCTTGGCTGTCCATTTCATGTTTAGACTAAAATATGTTGATTTGGCCCTAACGTTGATCTTAAAAACCCCTGGTCGCTCAAGTTGATCTCGATCATCACAGGCTAGATCTATCAGATGGCACTATGTTGGCCATCATCCAATGGATCAATTGATTTTTTATTGGGAGAAGGATGTGTTTGGTATAATTCACTGTAAGATTTTTTTTTTGCTTCTAGGGATTCATGAATTACATATGAAGGAAGAAGTTGGTCAGTTAGACTCTGCTGGGAGGGATTGTAGAATATCACTTACTGAGTATTTTCGTAGGTTGGTTCTTGAAGATGAATTTAAATGAAAGCAGTGTTCTAGTAGTAAAAATCTTAAAGAAGGAGATCGAAACACTGGATTTTTCCTTGCAACAGCTACTGCTTGGCAGTGAATTAATCGGATTACTTATATTCATTCTAGGGGAAGAGTTTGGGAGTCTAAATCAGATATAGAGAGGGGAGTCATTCACTGTTTAAAGCAGCGATATAAGGGGGATAATTGAACAGGACCTCGTTTGGATTTTGCTCCGTTTAAATGCTTATCTTCTCAAAGTGAGATTATAGTGGCTGTGTTCGGTTTCAGGCGGGATCGTGCTGCCGATCCGGATGGTTTTCCCATGGTTTTTTTCTAGCATTTTTGGCTTATGTTGGAGGATGATTTGCATTTGTTTTTCAATGAATTTAATTCTAATTGTTGGGTGCCTCATTCATAGCTTTGATCCCTTAGGAACAAGGTGTAATAAACCATATATCTACCCAAAAGCTTAAGCTTATAGGTGGAAGGCCCATACAGATATATTAAGATATGTCAAGTCTATTTCGTAGGCGATGTGGGATGTGGGATTTCCCAACACTCCCCTCACGTGCAGGGCCCAACAGATTTCATCGATGGGCCTGTCACGTGGGCTACACAAGAACAATGTGATCGGAACCCGCTTTGATACCATGTAAGAAGCCATATACCGACCCAAAAGCTTAAGTTGATAAGTGGAAGGCCCATACAGATATTTTAAAACATGTCAAGCCTATTACTTAGGTGATGTGGGATGTGGGACTTCCCACAAGGTGCTATATCTCTTAGGATTTCAGACCAATCAATTTGATTGGTAGCCTTTATAAGATTTTGGCTAAAGTCTTGGCTAATTGCCTTAAAAGAGTGCTTCGGGATGTTATCTCATGTATCCAAGGAGCTTTTGTTGATGGTCCTCAGATTTTGGATAGTGTGATTATTGCTCATGAATGTGTAAATTTGTAGTACAAGCGGAGCCACCCTGGTTTAATTTGCAAATTGGATTTCGAGAAGGCTTATGATATAGTGGATTGGGGGTTCTTACAATACTTGATGGGCCGTATGAGTTTTGGACAAAAGTGGCATGGTTGGATAAAACTTGTATTTCATCTGCCTATTTTTCTATTTTGATTAATGGCTCTCCAAAATGCTATTTTAAAAGTTCTAGAGGTTTGCGGCAAGGAGATCCTCTTTTGCCTTTGCTCTTTGTTATAGTAGAGGAAGCCTTTAATGTTTTAATGGATAGAGCTAAACACTCTAGTAAGATCTTAGGTTTTTCTATTGGTACTGCTGCTCATGAGGTTACCCATTTGCGATTTGCTGATGATACGGTTATTTTTTGTGATGCCCTTTTGAAACAGGTTGATGCTTTGAAAAATAATTTGAGGTGGTTTCAGGTTTTTCAGGTCTTAAGATAACTGCGGCAAGGAGATCCTCTTTTGCCTTTGCTCTTTGTTATAGTAGCGGAAGCCTTTAATGTTTTAATGGATAGAGCTTAACACTCCAGTAAGATCTTAGGTTTTTCTATTGGTACTGCTGCTCATGAGGTTACCCATCTGCGATTTGCTGATGATACGGTTATTTTTTGTGATGCCTTTTTGAAACAGGTTGGTGCTTTGAAAAATAATTTGAGGTGTTTTCAGGTGTTTCATGTCTTAAGATAACTTATGGTAAATGTGAGCTAATTGGAATCTGGACGGAGGACAGTCATGTTCAGTTTTCTGTTGTTTTTTTGGTTGCAAAATTGGTCGCCTTCCAACTATGTACCTGGGATTGCCTTTGTGTTTGGTCTTCCAAAGAATTATTTATGGCATCCGGTGGTGGGGAGGTTTGACAAACAGCTTAATTCGTGGAAGGGGAGGAATTTGTCCATGGGAGGTCATCTTACTTTTATCAAGTCAGTTGTTTCTAGCATCCCTTTTTATTTTTTTGCCTTGTTTCAGATGTCCAAAGTGTGTGGTTCAACGTCTTGAGAAAATTCAGCATGATTTTCTTTGGAATGATACTATTGGCAAGAAAAAATATCACTTGGTTAAATGGGAGTTTGATTGTAAATCAATTGCTCAGGGAGGATTGGGCATTCAGTCTATTGAGAAAATGAACAAAGCTTTGCTTGGAAAATGGTTGTGGAGGCTGGGTAACTCATTACAAGGTGTGTTTTGGAGCTTGCTTATGAGGCTTCGGGAATATGGAAGTCTGTGCTTTCTGTTGAGGGTGATTTTGATCGGTGGATATGATATAGAGTCCATCATGGTAAAAGGATTCGGTTCCGGCATGACAAATGGTGTGGATAAGCTATTGTTTGAAGGATCTTTTTCCTCTTCTTTATGTGTTGGATAGGTCTCAAGAAGCTGTTGTAGCTGATAATTTTTTTTTGGGGAGGCTTTGTGGTTTGGGATTTGAAGCTTCGTTAGAATTTGCAGGATAGTGAAGTTGTTGAGCTAGTTGAGATGAATTACCTTTCAGCGCGGAGAAAGGATGTTAGGCTCTGGAAGCCTGATTCTAAAGGCCAGTTTTCAGTTAAATCTTTCTATAATGTGCTGGTTAATAATGATGGCAGGTTGGAAGGCGGGCATAGGTTTTGGATTTCTTTTGTTTTTCTAAGAGTGTTTATTTTTTGCTGGGTGGCGAGGTACACATAAAACTCTTACTATGGATAAGCTAAGAAGAAGAAACTTTATTGTTGTGAATGGCTGTCTGATGTGTTTGAGAAATGAGGAAACAGCTAGTCATTTGTTGATTCATTGTAGTTTTGCTTGTAAAGTTTGAGCTTCAATTATTACAATGATTAATATGATTGGGTGATGCCTTTTTCTATTATGGAAGTTTTTGAACAATGGATGTATAGGGTCAAGCTTGTTCATCCCAAAATTTTGTGGCATTTATCGCTCTATGCTGGTTTTTGGATGATATGGCGGGAATCTATGATGCCCAGATATGGCACGGATACGGCAAGGACACGCCATAAACACGGCAAGGACACGGATTTTACACATAAAAAGTGAAGTATCGGATACGATACGATACGTTGCCTATTTTGAAGTATCCGTGCATCATAGGCGGGAAAGAAATAGTAGAGTTTTCTTAAATAGAAGCAAATATGTGGATGAGAATGTTCAATCTATTGCTTGGACTGTTTCGGAGTGGGCAAGTAAAATGCCTGAATTTGCTAGGATTCCTCTCGAACATTTGAATAAATCTTGGACGGTCTATTTAAATGGGAGGAGTAAATCTAAAAGGTGCATAGAAGCAGTTGGCTTTCTCCTCCACAAGGTATTTTAAAGCTGAATTTTGATGGTAGCTACGTCCAACAACTTTGTATGGGAGGAATTCGAGGTGCTATTTGTGATTGGTCTGGATAGATTCTAAAGAACTTTTCAAGGCCCACTAAGTCTTTGGACTCTAATGGTGCTGAAGCATATGCTTTATTGATTGGTTGTCTTGAGTTGCGAACAATGGGAGGGTATAATGCAATAATTGAAGGAGACTCGTTTTCTACTATTCAGTGAGGGTTAGGGAAATCATATTTTCCTTGGAGATTTTTCTGATTGGGTGGAAGAGGTGCAGGATATTTCTTCTCAGTTGCATGCTGCTTTTAATCATGTGTTGCGCGAAGCGAATGATATAGCGGATAGTCTTGCCAAGTAAGGAGTTTTTAGATTGCATATTTCTTTTGATGTTTAGCTGATTGTATTTCTTTTTTCCTTGTGCGTTTTTTTGTTCCTTCCCTTCAATGGGTCCCATTTGTTTTTTTTTTTTTCTCTTTAATAACACGTACTGTTATAAAAATATATAAATAGCCCAATTAAGGGTCCACCGGGCCTATTGTTTTTGTTGTTGTTATTGGAGCTGATTAACTAGACTCCCACCTCATAAATGGAATGCAGCAGAGTGCTCTAGACATAAAAAAAAAAGAAGGATCATGATGCATCCAGTTGGTTGATGTTAGACCCCGACCCAGACCAAGTCGATTAGTGTGCGATTAGTATGCGTTTAGTTCTAAGTGGGTTTAGTTATCGTTGGGATTAGAAGTAACTAGTTTTAGTCTTGGACATAGCTTTGGGAATTTTGAGAACGTTTAGTATTAATTAGACACACTCGGAAAGGTCCGAGTGCGCGTGTAAGTTTGGGAAGATCGCATTGATTTCCGTGAGTGTGATTTTGATTTCATTTGAATGATGTTTCGACGTGTTACAACTTTCGTTTTAAGGCCATTCTTGTTTGAAGTCCAAAAAAAACCCATGTTTTGGCCCAAAGAGGGTAAAATTGTCTTTTATGCACAAATCTGGACACAATTTGCGAGATCTCAAAACCATGTCAAAAATATACTTTTTGGAAACTAGATATTTCGGTGATCGTTTTATCCTTCTTCGTCGAAGTCATCCGAGGTCCACAAGATCATGTTCTGGCCATTTCGAAGTTCAACTAGGGGGGACCCATTATCTTCACTTAAGTCTCTTCTCCCTCTCATTCCATTCATTTCCCCCAAATCTCTGCAATCTCTTAAGCTAGGGCAAGGAAACCCTTTTTCTCTTCCACTTCATTCTCTTGCTTGCTCCAGCTATAGATCTCCAAAGAAGATTTCAAGACCATCATCTTTCTCTTCTCCTTGCAAGTTTTCCATCCATACAAATCTCTTGGGGTTCTTGTGAGACAAGCTCTTCATCTTCTTCATCTCTTCTTGTTTGGCTATTGTTAGGTGAGAGCTTTAATCCTTGTGTTTCATGAAGTCATTTGGTTCCTTAAAGATCATGTTTTTCAAGTATTCAAGCCCTTTTTGTTAAAATGGGTTCTTTGGTTCCATTTTTGAATGAGTTTTGTGTGGTTTTCTCTTGGGTTTTCTTGTAGTGTTGGATAGCTTGAGTAAAGTGCTTGGAGAAGTATTTTAGCATTTGGGCAAGGCAAGTGATCTCTATAGGAATGATGCATGTGTATTTGATTTCATTGTTATTTTTAGAAATTGTGCATAAAATTTGCTTACAAGCTTCATGGATATGTTTTATTTGGTTTTGATGCTTGATATTGTGAGAAATGAACCCTTGGTGAGCATGGAGGCTCAAGGGAGGATATGTGATTGATTGATGAGAAGAAGGAGAGAAATGTAGCAAAAGTTGTGAAAGAGGAAGGAAGCTTCTGCACTCAACGAGCAAGCAGCATCTTGTTCGCTCGAGCGACCCCTGGGTCCGCTCGAGCGACCAAGCTTCTGTTTGGTCCGAGCGCAGACAGAGAGCTGGCCGTTCGAGCGCACCTTATATTCGCTCGAGCTACCATCTCGCTCGAGCGAAGTGTCAACGCCTTATCAGGTCCGCTCGAGCGAAGTGTCTCGCTTGAGCGAAGTGTCTTAACCTTACGAAGTTCGCTCGAGCGAACCTGCCAGAGTCAGGAAGAAGAATTTATTTCTTTTCCGTATTTTCTCAAGGTTGAAAACTAGACTATGTTAAGGGTTTTGACTTGACATTGTGTAAATGAGACTTCGAAATGCAACCCAACTTCGGGGACACCAATTCGTATATATTCCGACATTTGGAGTCGTAATTACACAAAGGTCAATTAGTAGCCTTAACACATGCTTGTCAGATTTCGTGTTTGAATTCCATTTTGGTACGATAAGTACCCTCTTGTACTAGTTTTGGAATGTCAAGTATAAGTTTGTTTTGAAATCTTGTTTCAAGAAAAAGGGGACCACTTCCTAAGCGTGATTATGCATAATTATTATGCCTCTTGCTAGTCGTGTTCGTCGTGTTTTGATAAGTGATTTCCCCCTTTTTTTATCTCGACATGCTTTGATCGTATTTCACGTGTTTTGTGCATTCATGAATTAAGTAAACACCACTGAGCTTAGACTGCCCTTTTGGTCTGATCCACTGTCTGGGGGTCTTTAAACATGTGGACTGTCTGCAGACTGGTCGTGTATTTATTACACATCGTGCGTGTCCGGTTCCGCGGCCGGAATTCCCGTCTTTGTGGGAAATCGTGTCGTGCTTATATTATGTATATCGTGCTTGTCGTGCGTGCTTGCTCTTTTCATTATATAAATGATAGGGAAAGGATGGGCTCTTTGTGGATTGTAACTATTCATGATATATTATGTACTCATGCTAGTTTGTTTTTGTATCTCAGCTTTGTTCGTATTCTTGAAAATGTATCTCAGCTTTGATAGTACTTCATACCAAAGATTCGCTTACATGTTTTCTCTAAATGTTATTGTTCATGTTCATGCCTACATTGATTATCTGCCAAACCGTCGTGTTTGACCCTTGTTTGTTGGTGCCTAGGTGCAGGAGACGTTACCTTTGAGGAGGAGCGTCAGGAGGAGGCTTGTGAGCCAACCCCTGTGAGAGAGTGGCAGCCCGACGATGTCATTTAGACGTCGGGCGGGTTCTTGAGTCTCGTCACCTTTTCGTTGGGGTTTCATTTTGATTGTTTTGAGAAGTGTATTAGCCTCTGTTGGCTTCTTAGGGAATTGTAACAAAACTTAACTTACTTTTGATCAGTCTCATGACTTGAATATTAATGGGAATGCCATGTTAACTTCTTCTTTGATACTATGTCTTGTATATTATTGTGATAGCACTTAAATATTTTATTGGTGCTTATCTTGGTGTGTTTTGCTACACGCTTCCGCAAACTTGATCGTATGAGTCAGATTCCGCGTGTCTTTGGGAATCCTCACCGCGGGAACTTGTGGGAAAACAAAATCTTCAATAGTAGTAATCACTATCAATTGCGTCGCGGGCCCGGGGATCCGTTCCGGGGTCGCGACAGTTGCTATCATGCCTCTTTTTCACAGTTTGGTTAATGTTCTTTGCTATTATTATTGAATCATGATGTTCACACTTGGTATTACTACTGTCTTCGTACTGTTGCTCTGATTCAGATGCAAAATCGGAATTTCATGGGACTTTATATAATTTTCTTGTTATCCAAGGGGTCATTATTCATGTCATTTGGAACTTGGTGCCATTTTATTTTTATGCAATCGCTCTTCTCGTAGTTCATGTTTTTCTTTTCTTTTCATTTTCCTTCTTTGGAAGCATTAAGATTTTATCTATGCTTGATAAATAATGGAGGCAAGAGCCGACTTCACCTTTATTTTCTTGACATGATTTTGATATTTTCCAGAGTTGAAAACTAGAGGTGTAAACTGTATATACGCTACCTCTGTTTTGAGTCTTGCTAGTATATATATGGAGATGGTGGGGTGTTCTATGGTTAATGCGAGCTTTCATATGCTGAGTACAAATAAAATTTGGGTCTCGGGATGACACTCAAAGTTATTGTGGAGCAATATGATTTTGAATTCCAAAACTAGAGAACACTTGACACAATCTGTGTGTTATTATCGCTACGTGGCTTTACACAGAGTATTGATCCCACTGATCATGCTATACCAATCTGACATGGCTGTTTTGCTTTATGTTGATCCTTCGTGGCTTGTGTATCATACCCCAAGTATAATGGTGCAACCATAAGAATGCTGTTGATGGTAGGCATGGTAAAATCTTTCCTGGTTCATGACTGCTAATTCAGTGTAGCTGGAGTCTGCTGCAATTTTCAAGTTAATGTTAATATGAATAAAAAAAGAGACATTTTTATGTGTATTTGAATTTTCCTCAATTTCATAGCTCTTACTGGTGTTTCATATTGATTTGTTGTTGAGGCTGGCTTAGTTGAAGATTGACAGGTACATTCAAATCCTCTCCACTGGTAAAACCATTTGGAGGCAAGGAACTTTGGTTTGCTCTTTCATTTAACTCCCTTGATGCAGAATCCTGAGACCCAAATGTCATTGCTTTGTACCGGTTGCAACCAATTCTCAGATTGCATGTGTTTAAGGAGAGGGAGGTTTTGAGAAATGGGTTGGTTACAAGAGAAATCTATTAGAATGTTCAAAGTTTTTTATTTGGTGTCTAAATGCATACCTTATGCATTTCCACAACATTTCAACAACTATAGGTGCTTCTTCACCGTCGATATATTGAAGGCTTTATGTTGTGGTGGATATTTTCCTTAAATATTTCCACAATATTTCTTCATGGTGCTTGTGGACTTCATATTTGAGGTTCCTACATAGCTCAACTTTATCCATTTGTGGACAAGTTCTTGTGGCAGCCTTAGAAAAAATGGAGTATCATGAATTTAAGTGATCGATCTAAAAGTAGAAAAAAGAGAAACAGCAACAACTTACTCCAAAAGAGTTTGAAGCAAGCAATTGTGATTTGTTGTGAATTCAAATGAAGATGCTGGATGGTATTAAGAAGGTCAAGGCATGCTTGAAGATTACCAGGGGTCGACGAGTTGTACATGAACAAATTGTGGTGGAACATGGAAGTTAAAAATGTTATTGATGAAATAACAAGAAATGATAAAAGTGAAGTAGTTAAGAGGATCTATAAAGGTTTATATCGGTAAAAAGGTGGAGCTAAGAAAGTGGCAAGTAAAAACAAGCATGAAGCTTATGGTAATTTGTTTGTTCAATTTTGGACTAAATGTAGAGAAGGGTGTATATAAGCTTGCCAAGATCACAAAAGGGAAGACTAGAATTACCGATCACGTATGGTGCATTAAGAAGAAACCAGAAGGGTATTGAAGGTTTGAAATTGATGGGGTATGTATTTGACTTATTAAATACAGCTTCAAATGAAAATAGTTATGATTTAAAAACAAAATAAGGTATGATTGAAGCACTATCTAAAAAACAAGTGAACAGTCTTAGCTAGGGTGAAGAAAAATAGAACAATAGGATCAGATTGTATACTTACAGAAATGTAAGTTTTGATGGGAGAAATTGGAATTTGATTGTTTCACCAATTGTTTAATGAAATCTTTAGTATAAGGAAAATGCCCCAACAAATGGAGAATGAGCAATATGGTCCCATTTTACATGAACAAATTGGATATTTTAGAAACATGGAAACTATCAGACTTAAGAGCCATAGGTGTGAAAAACGGGAGGTGGGGCGGGCGGTTTGAATGGGCCATCATAGGAACCAAGATAGTTAATGTGGAAAATGTTGCTGGAAAAAAAGAAGCAGCATCAAATGCTTACATAGGATACATGACTTGTCTGACAGGGTAGTAATGAGGGTAAGATTAAGAACAGTGTGTTTGGAGAAATCTTGTGTTCCCAATCTGAGTTGGAATTTTTTTCTTTTTTTTGTATTCTTTTATAAAAGTTGCATGTTTTATGCACTTCTCTCTCTCTCCCCCCCCCCCCCCCCCCCCCCATTGGTTTGAGTGAGTTCTCCTGAAGGATTGAAGATCAATCAAGTAACGGATTAGTGATTTGGGGTAAGCTATCTTCTAATTTTACTCGTTTTGCTTAGTTGATTGTTGATCCAGCAGAGTTGATTGTTGGGTTTTCCAATCAATCAGGATTCATTGTTTGGCTTCATTGGATAGTCCAATTTTGCTAATTGGGATCATGTCAGTTTGGGATGTCCAAGTAGATATTTTGTTTATATAAGAGTTCATTTAATCATAATTAACATTGAGTCTCTTACTCATGGTTCAGTTTATTTTACTATTGAATTCTATAATCAACATCAGTTAGAAAGTGCATAAAAAGAAGGTTTTCATACCTATTCTTTTTTAGAAGAAAAAATATTTTGATTATGTATATTTTTTATTCTATCAGTGATTTTGTAACAAAAAACAACAGCTAAAAAATGTAGAAAAGAAGTATTTGGTAACTAATTAGTTAAAAACCTTGTATAGTCTGTATGGTTGTGCTTGTGATTTAATCCATACAATAATTAGCATCTATATCCATTTAAACCACTGCCCAAGTTTGAGCACATTAACTGTCTGCATACTGTAATATCCCGCATTATGGGCCAGGATTAGTCTGGCCCAGGTAGACTTTAGTGGTTCTCCTTTATGAATTAGTAGTAATACTTATTATGGAATTTGAAATTTGGAAAGTGTCCCACGTTTGTTTGGGACTGGAGTTGTATACTTGTATAACAAGTATAGTAGGGGAAATAGGAGATATATTAGGATTAAGAGACTTGCCTTCTCTTTATATATACAAGTAAACCAACAACAATTGTTGCATTTTATTCCTTTGGAGAAGATTCTGAGAGAGAGAGTCTTGTGGTTGCAATCTAGGAGAAGGAGAAGAAGGTTGATTGATGTCCTATTCACGCCCGCACATTGCAAAAGCAATGATCGCATACCAAAGGTGAGTGAATCTTCTTAGTTATCTCTGCTCAATATCGTAGATGATTGTTAAAGCTTAGTCCATGATGGTTCTAGAATGTTGCTGTGCATAGAGATAGTAATGGAAAGATATCAATTTACAGTAAATCATAATCGGAAGTTAGAAACCCATGGAAATACTTTGGATGGATTCATGCCAGTAATATAGTGATTGTCAATCCATTCGTGCCTTCTGATTGCTGAAATAATGGAGATATATGCAAAAAATCCTGAAGCAGAGCATGGATAAAGAATTTCGTTTGAGAATAGTGGGACCACCTGGCCCACTTGATCAGGGATCTGGTCCATAGATCCTGAAGGGGACCCATGGGCGACCCTAGTAGTGGTGGACCAATGATAGATGGGCCTCCTGTGGGCCACCATCCACAGGAATATAGTAGCAGAGGCGTGATTCTGCTGGAAACAGGGCAAAGGGTCGACATCTGTTGTGGGACCCATCTGGCCATTGGACAGGAGATCAGACCCAGACATCTGTTGTGGGACCCAGGGGCGACCAAGGTATAGTGGGACATCTGGGGTTTTGATCAGTGGGACCCACTGATCAATGGATCCAAACACAGTCAGGCGTGACTGTGTACAGAACAACAACAACTTCCGTTTTTGGTTTGTGGACCCCAGTACATGATCTGATGAGGGATTAGATCCATTAGGGTGCTAGTGCAGTAGTAGTCGACCATCACCTAGTTGGCTGATCATGGATTTTGTAAGTGGGACCCACTGGATGTTACATGTGTGAGTATTCAGGCGTGGACAACTAAAATGGGCTTTGTTCATGGATCTGTGACAGTTTTAATTGGGTTTGGCTCAGGATTGGTAGGTGATGACCATAGAAGTTATATACACAGATAACTTAAATATTAGATGATTAATTTAATGGTGATTATAGTAACTGTGATTAATTTAGTTATGAATAATTATATGCATTGTGTTACTTACTGCATATTGTGTTTTGTTTAATGTTGTCGACCAACCATACTCCAATAATACCAATTATGAATTGGAGTGGGGCAACTAAACAGTAAACTTATTATGGGTTGGGTCCACACTATTGATATGTATATGAGGAAGATTGATAATAATAGTGAGTTGTGGTGGTTATGAGATGATGAGATCCCGGACAGGGGATGTTGGACTTAGTGTCCGAGCCATTATAGCGGCTGGTTCATAGGGGACGTGTCCGATGAGACAGGGTCATAATGACCGGTATACATGTATACAATAAGCCTTTGAGGCGTGGTAAGGTGCATGGGCACGGAAATATATTTATGGATGTATCATTGTGCATTTAATATATTGATTCAATTATGTTAAATCATGTAATATTATGTTTTATGCTGCTTATGTAATTAGGAATATTCATTCACCAGTAATACTGATGTTGTGTTGCCCCCTTCAGGTAATCTTACTGCGGGTGGGATAAATCAGGATGACGCTCAGCACGTAGATTTTGGCATGCGTGGCTGAAGAGAGAGAGCGAGAAATATTCATATGAGTGACATAAGAATTAGCTTTTGTTTAGCAATTGATTTACTGATTAGTACATTATTATTTGAACAGAACATAGAGATTTAGATTATTTAGAGATTTTTTTTATATTGTTTGACTTTATTTAAATTAATTGGAATTATAGTTGATTTATATGCCAAATCTCTTATGCGAATAATTTGATAAATGAATGGTATGCATTGCCAAGTTATCACGATCTGGATATCCGACAGGGCCCCGGAATTTGGGTCGTGACACATACCATCTAAAATCTCTCTCTCTCTCTCTCCACTTGCGTGTGTTTTTTTTTTTTTTTCAAATCTAAAAGGTAATAACTAAGTCACATTTAATGACAGAAATTTCATATTATATTTATGCAAAATGTGGCTTCATTCTTGCCTTAGCATTTGTCACCTGTCATCACACTGGCCTTAGTTGCATGAAGTAACCTTTTTGGATTGTCTTTACAAAATACAAATGCCCTGTTTACAGGTTCACAAAAAGGAAAGAAGTGGACACTTAACATTACATTGACTGCGAACTCACTAAAAGAAAGAAATCGATCCTTATGACTAATACTTATTTTATTTTCTCACTTTATTTCATTTATTCATTATTCATTCTTTTTATTTTTTCATTTTTTTATGGCATATTCTTTTCAAGCTCAGGAGATCAAGCTCATTCAATGAGTGGAAATGGTATGCCTTTGCCTCTTATCCTAACAAAAAATGCTAAACGAAAAAAAATAAATCATTATTGTTCCTGCTTTCTAAATTGATAAGTTAATATGTCCTCTAGGAAAACTGAAAAGGCAACCCAACAGGTCTAGATTAATTTTCTTTGAGCCTCGAAGAAAGATCAAATGGAAATCAGCCATTTTCCGAGAGTTTTCAGTCCTAATCATATTCCTGCAGCATTTATTTTCATTGAAATGGTTCCATACAACAATGTCCTTAATTGTAGGTGCGGATATATAGGCTAGTGTGTGGATCTCAGTCATCTAGAGACTAGATTTATCACAATTCACAAGCATTGTTCTGAAACCTTACATGGTTATCCGAAGGTTCCGACCCAAAAAATCTTAGCACAGACAGCGCTGTTGTACCCAACTGGTAACTTGGTCTTCGTCTGGTTGGGTTTGGCTCTAGTCTGTTTCATCTACACATGTCCAAATATGCAGTATCGAGTATTTCATACCAAATATATATTACTATAGTGTATTTTTATAATTTTTATTAATAATTGACCTGCAAAAACTTGCATCACGCAGGTATCACAGGATTGAGTCTCTGTTCCTACATGTGTATACTTTTTAATATTTTTAGCCAAGGCCAGAGTTAGGTCTGGGTCCAGTAGAGTTCATCTGCGGTGGGCCAGATCTGGATGCACTACCGGGCACAACCCAAATCCAATGCGTTACATCCCTATTCCAGAGTCATTTTTCTAAATGTAAATTGTACTGCGGATGAATCAAACTAAGTTGTAAATTATAATCCTCGGATACAACATGCTTACAACAGAGGAATTTAGTATTGAATACGACACAATCTAGACAGATTGCCCAATTGAAGTATGTGGCTTTGGTGATTTTCCTCTTTATAGATTTTTGTGCAGGATTCCTCTTTCCTATGTTGTAAATAATTATAGGGCATTTAATTTATGAATGAGTTTAGACTAAGCTGGCCATGGCTCGCTTCTGGTATGCACCAAGCAACCTAGAAATAAACTACTGGTATGCACACAATTAAAACTCGCAAGCGCACAAGATCACTATATAGTGTAGTGAATTGTAGGTATAAGTTCGATCCCATGAAGACTTGTGATAAAACAATGTCAAAAGCAACTAAAAGTTAGAATATTAAAAAAAAAATTGAATGGTGAAAGGTTGAATTAAACTACTAAAAACAGTAAATTAAACTATCAAAAGCTATATGGAAATTAATCTAAAACACACAACTAATATTAGAATTGAAAACAATGAGAATGAATGAACTAGGGTTTCATCTACTCCCCTAACCAATCCTATGCATGTCCCTTATTATCTTCTAATAAAAAATCAGATTTTATTAGTGACATCTATCAACCTAGACCATGGCAAATGCGTCTAGATTACTATTCCCCTAAACCCAATTCATGAGTGGCATACTACATGAATTATTCATTATGATGCAAAAACTAAGCATGACATATGTCCTAGTCAAAACACACATAATGCCTTAAAACAATGGGAATGATAAATGCATAAGTCTAAGCATGACATATACTTAGATTATTCATAGTTCTAAACCCTAGATGCTTAACATTAAGATCAATCAAAATTAAGTTAGCTATTCTTAAAATTAATTGAACATCACATGGTTGGCATGGCATGGCATATACACAACTCATCAATTAAAATCATGGTTTAGAATCCCATCTAATAAAATTGAAATTTGAATTAAAAGATGCCAAAAGAAACACTAGGCTAGGGTTTCAATTACACCCTAGCCCTAAAAAATTAGCTACTCATGTCTGGAATTGAAAACAAAATAGAAAATAGAGCCATAAGAAGAACTCTAAATATTGAAGAAGAAGAAGAAGAATTCTGCCAGCAGCTTTTTCCCCGTTTCCTCGCTCCGAAAGCTCTCCAAAATATGCTCCAAAGGTGCTCCCAATAGTGTTGTACGGCTGCTAGGGTTTGTGGATGATTGTAGCTGATTTGTGGATGGTTTGTGTGATGTTTTATGGTTGGTATTATTGATGGACGTGGCTAGGTTTTTTTTTTTTTTTTTCCTATTTATAAGTCTTGCAACATGCCTCTTTTGTGAAGAATCTCCTCCTTTTTAGGCTTCTCTCATTGTATGATTAGATCTCCATCTTTCTTTATAAGTATGCTTCCTAATTAGATTAGAATAGGAGTCTTCTTTTCTTAATTAGCAACACTTTCTAATTCTGATCTTACTTGTATCTTCTTGACAATTCCTCACATGTGGCCCGCCAATCTGAATTTTAATTGCAAGGAATTAAATATGAAACTTGAGAATAAAAGTGGGCCCATATGGTGCATGCAACATGAGTGTGGGGCCCCTCTTTTTGGACTTCTATCTTAACTTGAAATCTTACTTTTAACTTTCCTTCTTTTTCTCCTTGTTTTTCTCCATTCTTGAACTCCTCTTTTAACTTGAATAGGACTTCCTAAATTCTGAAATTCTACTTTTGCAATGACTGTGGGCCCCCCTTGGGCAAGTGACACACTTTGGAGTTGTCTTCTTTTTCTTCATTAATTCTTCTCTTTTTGCTTCTTTATACCTTTGAATAAAAAATTAACAAAGACTATGTAAAATCAAATAAAACAACTCTAACTAGCATAATATCAATCAAATATTAGGGCTTAGATTGTAAACAATTAAGCACTTATCAGCTTCCCTTTTTATTATTCAAGTTGTGTTTGAGCTGAGCTCGTGCTTGATCAAATGCGTCCGTGCCAAGCTAATCCAACTGGAGTTTTGAACAGATGCATCTGAGCTGAACTTTGAGCTTTAGTGATCAAGCACTATAGATCATTGAGTTGTTGAACTTGACTCATTTGGTACTAACAGAGCCTGAGTTAAACGAATCTGTGCTCAGCTTTGCTACTTTTCTTCCATAACGATTATGTATATTTTATCAAGCAATCATGGAACACTCTTTTATGAACGTACTTTTTCATGTTAGCGTAGTCATATAAATTTTCTGATTCACTGCATTCATCTTAAAAAGCAAAGAACATACTTTTTCATGTTAGCTTAGTCATATAAATTTTCTGGTTCACTGCATCCATCGTAAAAAGGAAAGAAAAGCTTAAGTTATACCTTTTATGCTACTAACCACTAATCATACTCTAACAAAACATAAAATGTAAGAGGGTGTAGGAGACAAGCCTCAGTTGTTGCAGCGCGATAAGGTGGAGTGCCCCTCCTAACCCTTGGAGGCCTCAGTGTTGCTGCCGATGTGCCGGCCCCTGGAAATCTACTGTACGGTGCATACGAGTAGGGTGGTCGACTGCCTGAACTCCATCGAGACGGAGCTGCCCCCTGGGACCTAATTGGGCCCAATGCAGCTGCTTGGTCCATCGTTCGTGCCAACGCAGCTGCCTGCTCCATCGTTCATGCCAATGCAGCTTCTTGCTCCACCATTTGCGCCAATGCAACAGCCTGTTCCTCCACCATTCGTGCCAATGCAGCTTCCTGCTCCACCATTCGCGCCAATGCAGCAACCTACTCTTCCACCATTTACGCCATTGCAGCAGCCTGCTCGTCCACCATTCGTGCCAATGCAGCTTCCTGTTCCACCATTCGCACCAATGCAGCAGCCTGTTCCACCACGTCATCTTCAGATTGGGCTGCTGCATTGGCGCGAATGGTAGAGCAGGAAGCTGTATTGGTGGAAGAGCAGGCTGCTGCATTGGCGCAAATGGTGGAAGAGCAGGCTGCTGCATTGGCGCGAATGGTGGAGCAGGAGGCTGCATTGGCACGAATGGTGGAGGAGCAGGCTGTTGCATTGGCGCGAATGGTGGAGCAGGAAGCTACATTGGCACAAACGGTAGAGGAGCAGGCAATTGCGTTGGCACGAACGGTGGACCAGGTAGTTGCATTGGCATGAAAGGAGGAGTAGGATGCATTGGCGCAAACGGTCGAGCAGCAAGCTGCGTGGCACACTGAGGACAATTATAAAAAAAAAAAAAAACCGGTAACTGCATTTAAATTGTGACACTATTAGGGGCCAACAATTTTCTCCATTTAATTGTGACACTACTAGGGGCCAATGCATAGATTACATGGAGCCTCAAATGGGTGGCAAACAGGTCAGCTTGGGTCAATATGTGGGCCCATTTCTGTAGCAAAGCCATGTCCAACCTTTTTAAAAAAAAAAAAAATAGGTCAGCCTTCCCCAACCTGCACTCACTGTAGGTCATGACTGACATTGACCCTTATAACTTGCAATTTGCATTGGTCAGCCCAATTACCCGACGTTAGAACCTTATAACTGTAGGTAATGACTGACATTGACCCTTATAACTCTACTGTAGGTCATGACTGACATTGACCCTTATAACGCTTGAAATCTACTCAGGAAATCCTCTTCATTGATCCATTGCCGATTCATATACAAGACATATTTTCAGGAGCTTTGTATCATGCAGGGTGGACAAACGTTGAACAGGGGAACTATGAACCTGGAGCAGCACACATGGCGAGTGGTCCACAGGATAAAAACGACATTTTGAGCAATCAGAATGGGGACAACACTTAAAAGCGTTTTGAAGGAATCAATGTTGCCCATTTTTTTCAATTGTAATGTTCCTGGGCCATTGAGGCATTATTATTTTTATCTCTGCTCTGCTTTTATTATTAATTCTTTTTTAGCACAAAAAAAAAAAAACAGTCATCTGCCAGAATCCCAGACCTGGAGAAGATGAGATTCTAATCAAATCAGAGGACTAAGAAAGATTGATTATACCCCCAGAACCCACCTTCAGTTGACTCTCACCCTAATCATAAAACCCTCTCCATAACCATAAACCCTATCTATCCCATGCAACCTTCACTCTATCCCTAAACCCCTCTCCGAAACCATAAACCCTATCCCTAAAACACCTTCCGAAACCATCTCCGAAACCATAAACCCTATCCCCAAAACCCTCTTCGAAACCCCCTCCGAAACCATAAACCCTATCTCGAAGATCAGGATGTCTGGAATAGAAGATCAACACGTTTCTCCTCTGGTAGAAGATCTTCTACCCGAGCAGTTTTTTTATGAGGACTCCATAAGAGAGACAGCAATGCAAATGGCTGCTCATGGGGTACGTGTAGCAAGTATAATTAACGGTACTTGTCCTTTTTTTTTATTAGAATCCCTTTGATTAGAACCCCATGGGTTCTGGGGGTGTAATCAAAGTTTCTTAGTCCTTTGATTTGATTAGAATCCCATCTTCTCCGGGTCTGGGATTCTAGCAGATGACTGAGTTTTTTTTTTTTTTTTTTGCTGAAGAAGGATTAATATTAAAAGCAGAGCACAACAGAGATAAAAAATACTGCCTCAATGGCCCAGGAACATTACAATTGAAAAAAATGGGCAACATAGATTCCTTCAAAATGCTGTTAAGTGTTGTCCCCATTCCGGTTGCTCAAAATGTCGTTGTTTTGTTCCTGCGGACTATTCGCCATGTGTGCTGCTCCCAGGTTCATAGTTCCCTTGTTCAACGTCTGTCCCTCCTGCATGATACAAAGCTCCTGAAAATATGTCTTGTATATGAATCGGCAATGTATCAATGAAGAGGATTTCCTGAGTAGGTTTCAAGCGTTATAAGGGTCAATGTCAGTCATGACCTACAGTAGAGTTATAAGGGTCAATGTCAGTCATGACCTATAGTTATAAGGTTCTAACGTCGGGTAATTGGGCTGACCAATGCAAATTGCAAGTTATAAGGGTCAATGTCAGTCATGACCTACAGTGAGTGCAGGTTGGGGAAGGCTGACCTATTTAAAAAAAAAAAAAAAAGGTTGGACATGACTTTGCTACAGAAATAGGCCCACATATTGACCCAAGCTGACCTATTTGCCACCCATTTGAGGCTCCATGTAATCTATGCATTGGCCCCCTAGTAGTCTCACAATTAAATGGAGAAAATTGTGCATTGGCCTCTAGTGGTGTCACAATTTAAATGCAGTTCCCGGTTTTTTTTTTTTTAATAATTGTCCTCAGGTATAGAGTGCGCCACGCAGCTTGTTGCTCGACCGTTCGCGCCAATGCATCCTACTCCTCGTTCATGCCAACGCAGCTGCCTGCTCCTCCACCGTTCGTGGCAATGCAGCTTCCTGCTCCACCATTCGCGCCAATGCAACAGCCTGCTCCTCCACCATTCGTGCCAATGCAGCTTCCTGCTCCACCATTCGCGCCAATGCAGCAGCCTACTCCTCCACCATTCGTGCCAATGCAGCTTCCTGCTCCACCATTCGCGCCAATGTAGCAGCCCAATCTGAAGATGACGTGGTGGAACATGCTGCTGCATTGGCGCGAATGGTGGAGCAGGAAGCTGCGTTGGCAGGAATGGTGGAGGAGCAGGCTGCTGCATTGGCGTGAATGGTGGAGCAGGAAGCTGCATTGGCACGAATGGTGGAGGAACAGGCTGCTGCATTGGCTCGAATGGTGGAGCAGGAAGCTGCATTGGCACGAAAGGTGGAGCAGGTAGTTGCGTTGGCACGAACGATGGACCAGGCAGCTGCATTAGGTCCCAGGGGCAGCTCCGTCTCGGTGGAGTTCAGGCAGTCGACCACCTTACTCGTATGCACCGTACAGTAGGTTTCCAGGGGCCGGCACATCTGCAGCAACACTGAGGCCTCCAAGGGTTAGGAGGGGCACTCCACCTTATCGCGCTGCAGCAACTAAGGCTTGTCTCATACACCCTCTTACATTTTATGTTTTGTTAGAGCATGATTAGTGGTTAGTAGCATAAAAGGTAGAACTTAAGCTTTTCTTTCCTTTTTACGATGGATGCAGTGAACCAGAAAATTTATATGACTAAGCTAACATGAAAAAGTATGTTCTTTGCTTTTTAAGATGAATGCAGTGAATCAAAAAATTTATATGACTACGCTAACATGAAAAAGTATGTTCATAATGCCTTTATATTTGTATAGAAGTTAACTCAAATTTCAAATCATCAGATTCAAATCAGACAGGGAAGACAATCGGTAAGGAGTTTGCTTCTTGAATTTTGCTCATAATGCCTTTATATTTATATAGAAATTAACTCAAATTTCACTGTAAATCTCATCATATAAATAGTGAGATTAATATAACTTAAATGGTCTCATAAGAAGGAAGAAACAACATCTTCACCCATCCTCATCTCCAATAATAAAACCCCAATAAATCCCCATATAAAAAAACCCCAAACGGCAACTCTCAACTCAGTTTCCCATTCTCTGTTTGCAAACTTACATTGAATCTGCCACTGATGTTTACACATCCAAAGAAATCACCATTAGCCACATCAATTTAAAAAATTAAAGCTATTAACAAATTAAAGAAACAAGCAAACATAATCAGTGATTTGAACCATCAGATGTGGTATACTTTCTATGATTATTTATATGAAAACCTATCTCTTTTTGGGCTGTAATCTTCTACAAGCTTTAGCCAACCAGAAAATTGCTCTGTAAGAATTACTGAACAAAAATCTGAATTTTCTGTCATTTGGGTATGATGTGTTTGGGTGAAAATTGTGTTTATTTTATGGGGATGTGGTGGTATACCTTCTATAATTGTTTATATGAAAACTTTTTTCAGAAGGTATTATTATTAATTTTGTGTTCATCTCGATCTTTTTTTGTGATTTGAACCATCAGATTCAAATTAGACCGGAAAGTGAATTAAAAAAAATTAACTTTCTGAGGAAAAAAAATTAACTTTCTGAGGAAAAATAATAGTCTGCAAACTTTCTAGAGTGGAACATTCTTAAAAAACAAATTAACCCAAGCCAGAAAGTTCCATACTCGTTTTTCTTGTATGGCATAGTTGTCGCATATAATAAAACATATTAGGAGAAGAAACAATGGTCCTACATCAAAGTTAGGGACGTATTTATGATTTTTGCAAGAATAATAACTAAAAGTAACAATGGCCAATGTCATGTTCATCATCATTATCATTAATAACAGCAAAGCCTCTTCATCCAAAACATCAAAGCCTCATTGCTTCAATTATTAATAGTTTTTTATTGATGAGATGAATTTGTATTTGGTAAGGCAATGAAATCCACACCAGGGTTAATTCCATGGACCTCACAGACTGGGTGGCCATTAATCCGAAAGTCATTCTTAACGCATTGATGTTAGTAGTTTCAAAAATATTATTGTAAGTCAGTATTTTCGTTTTAATCCTAAGTTACTATGGTAAGCTTCTCCATCAAACCAATTTTCTTAAGATACTGCTACCTTCCCTTACCATAAGCGGAAGATGCATATTCTCCACTAATATCTCATGACAAAAAATTCTTTTTCCAATTTAATTATCGGACTAACAAATAGGAAATGCAATTTTCTATAGAAACACCCATTTTCTTGAACCCGGAAATTCAATGTCTTTCCATGCCCACTGTTTTCTCCAACCAGAAAATTCTGTTTGGCCATACACCTCTTAGAAGAAGCTCCATTTGTATATATAAGAGGAAACTACGGGAAAAATCCCCTTAGGACCGCATAGGATTAACGAGGACCCAATAACATGTTGAAGACCCTGTAGTATTCATGATAATCTTTTTATTCCAGTGACTGTACCTTAATAAGATCAGGACCTGCTCCCATCTGTAACCAAACCTCTCTCTGTCTCTCTCTCTCTCTGCACAAAAAAATGGTTGATAAATTTGAGTCCATCGACATTGAAGGGCAGCAACAGACTGAAATATGGGTACACCATCCTGGAAGTGATGTTTTTGAAACTTGGGAGCACAGGAAGATTAAGGGCTCTCTCTCTCGGCACAAAAAATTGTGTCCTGGTTTTTCATAAGTTCATAAATTAGTTATGATGCAGTGCATGTGTGTTAGCATGTTTTTTTAATTAGCAAAGTCTCCAATGAAAGCTTGTAAGTTGTAGGGTTCTCTCCAATATGATTCAAGGGTGGGCACACATGGAAATTGCACCATGTGCATCAGGCGAGCCAATTGCATAGATGAGCTGGACAAAATTGGGTGGGCTACAGCAACTACCAAAAAGCAGAGAATTAAAAGTTTCTCAATGGTCCATATAAAATTTACATTTTTGTAGAGGCTTCAAAGACTCAAAGGGCAGTTAGGCCAGGACTTTGAGGTTGAACCACTCAGGAGGGCTTTTGGGCCAGGACAGCTTAGGTAGCTCCTTATTTCAGTAGCCAATTGACTGATACTCCTCAGAACTAATATTTCTGAGGACTTCAAAAACCACACATCATATCAAATTAGAGAACATGAAAAACAAGCAATAGTTTGTTAACTCTGCAGGACACAGTTACTAAAAAGTCCCAACAATTTTTATTTTATTTTATTTTATTTATGTCTGTAATCATGAGGTAAATCTATTACTACAAGATGAAACTAAATTTACGATAACAGAAAAATGAAAAAACCAAAATAATAGCATTGGCTTACTGCGTATAGTAGAAGTATATGCTGCCCCTATGGATAACAACTTTGATGATGAGCAATGCCAGGAGCATGGAAAAAGCTAGGATGCGGAAACCCAGGAGCCAAGCAGGATGGATTCCTTTCAAACAAGGTCTCCAACACTCATCCTCATACAAAGCACCAGTGGTTTCTTGCAGGGTCTCTCCATTGTCATGTTTTGTAGCATCTGAACCTTCATATTTCCAAATCAAAATCGATGCGACAATCATGGGAAACAATACCACAATTGCACACATAAAAAATCTCCAATTCACCCAATAATCAAAGGTGTTTGTTTCAGAAATCATAGCTGGCTGCCAAGTACTCTCCAAATATCTTGCTCTTACCTTTATTGAGACTGATTCTTGGATAAATTGTTGGTTTGCGTCCAAATCTCTAAATATCAAAATAACTGAAAGGCAGTTAGTTTACACCACCCAAATATCAAGAGAACCAACAAAACACCAAAAGAACCCTAGCAAATGAAAGACAAGAGAATCATGATATGCATATCACCATAAACAAATTTCTCAAGAGAAATCCTTAAAACAAAAGAAGAAATCCACTACCCACAGAAATTTAAAAGAGTCCCATGAACAAATTTCTCAAGAGATCCATGAAAAAGCCAAACACTATTATAAAATGTAAAAACTATTGAAGCCTTGCATCCTGAACCAGCAACCAATTACTCAATTCAGATATCTCCAAAACCCAAACAACAAAAATTCCAAAATCATCAATAATGCCCATATCCTAAAACCAGTTCAGCAGTTCAATAAAAAGAGAAAGAACCCAGAAGGGAGTATCATGTCATTTCCATAACCCTCAAAGGACAGTTATGAAAAGCTAATTCCATCAATTGGATTTACAAACGCCTCAATATGTGGGTTTTGTATTGATTAATCAACAAAAGCAAATGGAAGGAAAAGAAAACGTGAAATACTTACGCGTGAGATTACAGCAGCCAACTGTAACCGTAAGAAGTTTTTACTTCTAAGCAGCCTTTTTTACCTTCTAGGTGGCCTACAGGCCAGGTGGATACTGTCAACCCAAAGACCCAGGGATCAGGGAATGTGTGTGATAAAGAGTTGGATTGTCTGTAGCAGCTACTACACTAGTGTAACAAATTCCGCAAACTACATTGTGGAGACCGGATAGAGATAATTCGAACCATTAAAAATAAATTTCATCTCATCCTTGGTTTCAGTCATATCCGGGAGCCGGGAATCAACGGAAACCAGCGGCAGCCGCTCGCTTAGTAGCACACCGAGTCAGCAATGGCCATATCAGAATATCGTCCCTCCAAGTTAGGTTGGGCTTGATTTGCACCCCCTTGCGTGCGTTTATACACGCCCGATTAAATATTTTCTGGACTCGGAACCCCAAGTCGAGCCGGACTCACTTGCGTGCATACAGCTCATCGTAGAAAGGCTTCAATTGTTCTTAAAGTGTATAGGAAAGGAAAACGCATATAAAGCCTTCTGAAGAAGTGAACTTTAGTAACGTGGGATGCCATGTTTTCAAATATCCTACACTACCCACGTAAAGCAAAAGAATAAAAAGACAAAATATGTTTGCAAGTCAAAAAACACCTTTCAAATTTTTTTAAACAACTAAAAACCCAACAAGGACAACATTAGCGATCTGTAGTGCCCAGTGACATTTTCATCATGGACCCATTCCTTTTGATATTAAACTTGAGGATCAGCCTATGAAAGTGGGATTCATCTTGAACAGTTGTTTCGTATATGCATTGATACATGAATATGCCAAAAAAGTATACAAAGCCATGTTATTTTATTTAAATATAAGCTAAATATTGATTGAATGAATGTTAATGGTTTGCTTTCAGTTCAGTATTATCGTTAGTTTATGGGATGATATGGGGTAATCATGCATCTGGATCCAGTTGGATCCCTCTGTTTGCCCCTTCTTTTACATTATAATTTTTTGAAGTAAATATTTTTTTTTTGGTTAATTGCATTGGTAATTTTCATTTTATCAAAGAATTTAACATTTATTTCTTTCATCTGTTTTTTACTTTTGGTTTCTACCAATAAAATCTAGGCATTTTTTGAACTTTACCTTTTAATTTTTCTTCAAGTTTTCTAAGTAATGTGGGTTTTAAATTAAATTCACAGATTTTGTTTTGTTGGGCACAATCTCTAATTTCCCACTGTTGCATTGAATCATGGGATTATTCTTTCTTGCTTCTTCTTTTGTTGATAAGATTCTGTTACTTGAGCTGTATAAAAAAAAAGGGAAAAGGGAAAAAAAGAAATATTGTGTTTATTGGGGACTAATAATTGCTATGGGGTTTGGTGATTGGCTTTATAATTGCTTTGAGGTTTTTTCTTTTCTATCCTTTATGGGTCATTTGGGTAGCTGTGGGTAGCTGTGGATCGGCAACTTATAGGCACTGGTTCATCAACATGTTCAGATGCTATTAGATTTTAAAAAAATAAAAAAATACAATAAATGGCACATTTGGAATTTTCATATATGGATTCATGGAAAATTGGTTTTGGGGGTGATGGATGAAGGATGAAGGATGGAGAACCGTTTTAGTTTGGGAATTGACCCTCAATTCAATGATGTTATTGTTGCCAACTATTACTTAATATCTCTCATCGGGAATGTCCCACCCCTTTCCTTTTTAAGTGAACTCTGAGAAACTAACAAATGGGCTTAAGGGGAATTGTAAAGATTGTCTAAACATAAGAACTTAAAATTAATAAGGCTTCTAATTGCATTGATACACATTACCTTATTTCCCAAAGTGTGTGTGGTTTCTTTGGTTGTGTTGGTATGTGTCTCATCTCATAGAGAACTTATCTGCTCCAATTTTGTGCTTGTGTGAACCATTTGACTGTTTTTCTCAGTATAGTCTTCAGGAGAAGATGTATCATTAGCTGTGGACTACTTAACTTTTTCACCAAGCATTGCGGACTACATGTGTAGGATCTTACACCCCATTGAGCTACTACTTATCCCAAAACCAATTGATGATAGGAAACGGCACAACAATAGTTTTATGGTGAGGGCGAGGGCTCGTCAACAATTATGACCGCTCGGTAGCGAAGGTAGACGTTGACCTCAACAACATGAGATCGGCATCTCTTATAATCAGTCATGCAGTTATTTATTTATTTATTTTTGAATGGTTCAATTTTATTTTATTTTATATAATATTCACTTAGACCGATCCTGAAACTTCTCCCCTAGTGAGAGAATGCCTTAACCATCATGCTAGTTGTGTGGTAGGCAGTAATATTTCAATTGTGTGTGGTTTTTTCTGTTCATGATCTCAATTTCTGGTAGTGTTAATTCATTTGGCAACTAACTGGTACTGTGTCTTATATTCTTAAACAGTTGCCGTTGAGATTCACTAGAAAAGGAAATGCCATCAAGGTGTTTATCTAAAAATTCATGTCATACTCAGTATGACCAATCACCAGCAACTCCTTACCCCACCCCCAAAAAGGTCACGCGATGATGCATGAAGAACAAGGCATGATTTACATTATCATCATCATTGAAAAACTGGCATAACGTTACTTTCCATCACTTCGGAAGTGAAAGGTGTTGTCACATAGCATGCAGGCAGAGCCAATTATTTCCATCATATAAAACAGGCCTTGGTAGATTAGCAGTTTATTAAAAGAAAAACAGGCTCACTAGATGTTGTTAGCTGCTTGACCAATGATGGTGAATGTAAACCGTTCACTGTTTCTATAGTTCATTTATGTCGAATATAACCCGTTCACTGTTTCTATAGTTCATTTATGTCGCATTTGGTTGGACAACTATCAACATTTAGTGAGGCTAATATTTTATTGATGGCCAATCCATCTCAAACTTGTTCATTACCGGGACCAGTGGGCATTCACCTACATCATGCCATCACTTAAATGACAAAAAGCATTGTAACAATAGATGGACTTTTTTCTCCTGTTCACGAGGCAGATGGGATAAGGCTTTAATGATGGTTATTATTATTAATTTTTCATTCTATTGTTGCTTTCATGATTTCAAAGTTGAGGGAGCAAACATGAGAATCAACGAATCTCTGCTTTTATCCCTGTTGAAGCAACTATATGCTCTCACTTGGATAAAAATAGATATAAACACAGTTTGGATATATACAAGATAGCATCTGTAAGAGTATGTTGAGAGTAGAACAGCCTTAATCTAGATAACCACCATCCTAGGTGGTAATCAACTGCAAAATTAGAGCTTGTAGATTGGCCAAAAACAAAAGCCTGTATCAATTTATTTTTTCATCTAAAAAAACACATGTTGATTCCAGAACTCCGTCAACACCTGCCACCTATTAGTTCTTGATATGAGAGAGTGCATGGGAGAACTGCTGCTGACAGTCCTGTGATTGTTACCAATAAATGTATTTTTGGTTGTATGAAAACAAATAAGAATCTGTGTAATTCTTCTGGATGCTGTGCAGGATCTGGAAGCATAATTGAGTCACTGCATTTGAGCAAGCCACTAATTGTAGTTGTGAATGAGGATTTGATGGGCAATCATCAAATTGAGTTGGCCGAAGAATTAGCAGAGAGCAAGCATCTCCTTTTCACTGGCCCATAGACACTATATGAAACTGTCACGACTATGGATTTGGAGTCTCTTATTCCCTACCCACCTGCAGATGCCACACCCGTCGCCAAGCTCCTGGACACGTTTCTTGAATTTGATGACTCATGCATCATATTTAGCAAACAAAGCCAACTTTTGTATAGATTATGTTTTCTGCAAAATGATTAAGGAGCATATTTTGTGGGTTTTGGTTGTAAAAAGAGATTCGGCCACCACCATTTTTTTTTTTTGATAGATATGGAACTGTATTTGGTTTGTTTAACAGGAAAGAAGTATAGAAACAAGTTTAAAACTCTTCATGGAAACATCAAAATCAATCCTGTTAAAGGTGTTGCTTGATTATGCTAGGAATTACATGATGGGCTTGTAGGAACTAGTCATCTATGAAGATGATAAGTTGACTTCTCATCTCCCCTACTCTGCTTGAGTAGCATCTATCCAAGTTGGCCCCACAGACTTTCCTGTGAAGTTCCATTCGAGACATGACTCTAACAGTAATCTGTCACCAAACAGTAATATAATTTTTTTGTGAGAAGTCATTGTAAATGTAGCACAACACGACATAAGAGGAAATAATGCAAAAGAAACTTTAAATAGGAGAATGAATTAAACGCTCATGAGCATATTACTCAAGCAAATCTATTATATTCATGAACGGTTTGAGTTAAAATCTAGATTGGAGGAAGTGGGACAGTTTGATTCAAACATCTAAACTGCAGAACTTAGGACCCATACATAGGCTCATTTAAGCAGAAATTAGGACCCATACATAGGGTCATTTATTCAAATTCATGGCAGCCTCTCTCTCAAACAAAAGGAGTATGTATGTGTCCTACTTTTGTATACTCCTTTCTTTAGTAGACACAACTATCATACTCACTTCATGTGTAGTTCCGTCTTATCATCGTGAATGTATTAAATCGCTTGTATCATTGTCTAGGAGAGCTTGTTTCAACTTGTACAACAATTTCTTCAGGGTACATGCATGTATATTGGCTCGTCCAAATTACCATGGAGTAAGGCCGTCTTCACGTCAAGCTGCTCCAACTCAAGGTTATTCACCGCCATTAAGGTCAACAACACATGTTTGGATGTCTACTTCACAACGGGAGAGAATACCTTTGAGTAATCAGTTCCTTCCCTTTATGAATAACCTTTTTTCCACAAGACATGCCTAATGTCCGACTCCACCTACTACCTACCTCTAACTTATCTACATGCTTTCTCGCATCGAGTAAAGCATCCTCATGAAATGTAACATCTATGTTAATAATAAACTTGGTTGAATCCTGATTTGTACACCAGAACATGTATCCTTTTGCCCCAAAAGCATATCCCACGAGATGCACTTCACAGCCATTGACTCTGATACCAATTATTGTATGTATGCTTGTAGAAGCGCGAAACCTACGATCGACAATCAAAGCCACACACAAGAAAAGAGAAAATCACACAAGAGATTTACGTGGTTCTGCAGAGTGCCTACGTTTATGGCCAAAGAAAACCCATTCTCTTTACTATTCCACTCTTTAGTCTAAGGTTACAGATTACATTATATTTATAATATATGTTTTCTTAGCCTCCAAGAAAGCACCAGTATAATGATCAAAATACCCCTGAACCAAAGCTCGGTTCTTGGCTAACCCAATGGACCACTCTAGTAAACCGGGAATACAAGACATAAACCCAACAGTTTCTACTGATATTTACGATTGAGACCCATCTAAACACGGTGGAAAAATAAATTTGGGGGGGGGGGGGGGGGGGGGGGGGGGGGGGGTTTCAAAGCCACAAAGCAGTTTTAAATGCGATTAAGAATGAATAAACAGAAAGGTAAATATCTAAAAATGACTAAGAGGTAAAATTAAAAATAAAAGAATGAGAAGGGACGAGAAATAAACGGCCAGCTATCACCCAAATAATTCAAATCCTAAGAAAATTAGGGTTACTTATTTTGTTTACCCCTCACATCTATAATATTATGGTGCTGGAGTTTATTTGACCATAAAATCCTATGTAATCAACTCCAAGCAAACAAAAGGGCCCAGCCCAAAGCAAAGCTAATTTTTTGCTTAATTTTAATCTATAATTAAGTCTTTCCATCATTTTTTTCTTGAAAATTCTTTATTTTCCCATTTGGGTGCTTATAATTGCCCCATCTTCCATCTTTGAGTTAAAGCCTAATTCACCCAAAACAGGGACCATCGGTTAAATGGTCTTAGCTAGCACATATATGAAAAATACTCACTTGTGCACATAACGTCCCAAAGGTGGGACTTCCCTCTGAATTTCACTCATTAGACGTGATGCACATTCAGAAGCATTGTGCACCTGCACTCCATGCACAAGTGAGTATTTTCCCCACATTTAGTAATACTTGCCTAGCATACGATCTCCACATAGTTTTGCTTCAAGAAGATCGTGGGAATTCGTCTCATTTCCATCACGAAGAGATTCAAAGAAAGATAAAAGGAAGGAAGGAAGGAAGAAAGAACTCCCCTATCCATTCGATGTAGTGATATTTTTGCTCCTGTCTTTCCTTTCAGCACACTTATATTAATATAATTGGTAATTACATTTAAAAAAAATAGAGTAATTTCTTTTAAAATGAAGGTTAGAGGACAGTACAAACTCAATTTCTCATGTTAATAGGGATGACAATGGGTCAGGTATAAACGAGACCTGCCTCAACTCAATTCTATCTAGGGCATGTTTGGCAATGTGTGTTCATATGGTTCTAGCCGGATATGGTTTTCCATACATTAACCTCGAGTGAGGTTCGGGCGGGTTATGGTTTTGGGTATATCTTTACGTTATATATTACCAAATAAGGATTTGTATGTGAAATGTTAATAATGCAGGTGGTAGCAAGAAAGTGACATTTTCATAGATGCCCTTGCTTCGAATCTTCAGCAACACATTTAGTTTTTCATATAGAACAACCACAAATAAATCCGATCTAACCCGATCTATGATCATCATGAGGTGGGTTTGATATGACAACCATAAAACCCGCCATAGGTCAGCCAGATATGGGGCATGCAATAACAAGCGGGTTGGGTTCAGATATGCCTAAACCCGAACCCCCGCTCCACCCCACTGCCATCCCTACACGTTTACGTACAATTTGACCACTGTTGTATTTCAATTGGCATCAATTTAAAATATACTTGTTTAGTGTTTTAAATATGTATAGCATGGACCATCCCGCTCGTGGGTCACCCAAATGAATAGTCGAAACCTGTATCATGATGTGACACAGTGTAAATGTAATTCTCCCAATCAAAATCTAGTTCTCACTAATTCAGTGCCTGTTGGACCATTTATTCACTTAACTATGACATTATTTCTGTTGCAGTTTACTATTTTACACACACGACATATAAATATTGGAAAGACATTAACGCATATTAAGTTACGACATCATTGTTGTTTTGATGGCCATGTAACCATCTTCTATCAAACTGCATATCATATAAGCGTTTATAACTCCCACTATCATTCCTAGGTTTCGACACCTTTGGAGCATGGGCTTGTTTTGATACTTCTCAAGACTCTGGCAGGAGGTTGTGTGCTTTCTCATTCACTTCCATGGTTCCCTTCTCCTGAACCTTGACACCCTTTGAATTGGTTTATCTGGGAAAAAAAAAAAAAGAGTCAAATTCAAGTCAACAAGTTATCAACATGTGCTGGCTTCCTCTAACATGCATATATAATAGACTTGGATCTTCATGCTGAAGATTTTCAGTCTCAGTGAGGCACTCTCGTGGCAGTCAGTTCTCTTTTTATCAACTTCACAAGTACAGCAAGATCTTTCAAGGCTAGCTAGTAAGCTTACAGGTGATAGGCCTTGGCAAAATAGCTTGGTAGTAAGCTTGAAAGAAGCCTCTATTCTCCTTGAGTAGCTCCCTCCACACTGAAAAGAAACAACTTCATAAATATCAGAAAGAAACGTCAAAACATATATACAAGGCCATGCTGATTATTTGACACTGTAGTCGTAAGGATCCATCCATGTAAATCACTAGAGAGATGGCAGAGATAATGGAAAATTACTTTTAAGTTTTGAATAAGGTTGATTTGAATTCTAAATATTTGAATTTGATTAAGCTTCTTCGTATTACAAATCGCGATTTCTTTTTTATTGAAGAAAATGTAGCATTTAGAATTTCAAAGAGAAAAAGACCTGTTAGGGTGACGAGGGGGCGGATACGAGCATGCCTTGCAAGTGCCTCAACGCAGTCGTAGCAACTCATGCGTAGAATCAAGCATCTCTCAATCAAGTGTTGAACCTATAAAAATATATATCCAAAGTTTATATATATATTTAACCAAGGTCTTAATACTATAGGAATATATATAAAAGCCAAACAACTTATAAATTGTAAAACAAGATAGATAGAAATTCCATATGGGTCCTTGTTTATGTGTGTGTTTGGACTCACCGTTCTAATAAAGCTACGTGGGTGGCAATGCAAACAAGGAGTGAAGTGGTAGTCATGAGACATTCCCCTCTCCTTGGTAGAATGTGGACAAAACATTGAGAAAAATAAGAATGAGGAGAAGAGGAAGGGGAAGGATGAAGGCGAAAGCGCACAAGAGGTTAAGAGAGTGAGAGATATATATGAAGTGAATAAATAGGAAGAAGGGGAGAGAAAGGTTGTTGTTATCCAGACATATCCCAAGTGAAGGGCCTATAGCTCACTGAAATCCAAAGGTGGGTTTGCCTCATCCTGTCATTAGAGATAAGAGGAGAGAAGGGGAGATTGGAGAGAAGCATGACACCGTGGCCAATGTTGGAGCCACTTGACCCGTCTCACCCTCCTCCCTTCTCCTTTTCCAATAGCTTTGAATGTGACTTGGACCACCCACCATGCACCTAACCTATTGATGTCAAGTGGGTCCCACCAGTATTGGACTCATTTAGCCATATCACCTGCTGTCCAAGATACTTGGTTGATTGTAAGCGAGGGTCCATCTAGGCCTGAGAAGAATATAGGCTTGTTGGACTCTATCTAGTACATGGGCTCAATTGTCCTTATCAAAAATAAGACTCCAACAAGCTTAATGGCTTAATGCGCCCAGTTGCAAACTCTGGGTCCACTAGAACATTTTATGCATCTTGAAATCGGGTCCAAATAGACGATTCCCCTGACAAAGGATAATCTCCTAAACTAAAATAGGAGTAGGGTGCATTAAAGCCGATTCAATTTCATTCCCTATGGAGTAGCACTGGGAAGAAACTAAGGCAGAGCAGGTTCTGGTTGGGTCCATTGTGCATCCGGACTTGAACCCGAATGATAATAGTCTGTACCCTAAACAGGACATGTATCCATATACGGATTGGATAATATTAAGGGTAAATTAGCCAAAGGTCCCTAAACACTATCCTTTAAGACCTCTAATCCACAGGATTTCGGTTAAAGCCTTTGGTCCATACGTCTAGACTTATTGCAGGAGGAGGTCCCTAAGTATGCCAAATCATACATTTGCATGACTGATTTGCCCTTCTAACCATTTGAAGTTATGTCACATATTTAATCCCTAATTTTAAGCTCCTTAACATGATATTTAATGGCTGATTTGCCTCTTTAAACGCATCAAGCTGTCTAAGCGATTTTATTTCCTAGTTTTTTATTAAGTTTTGAAATTCAAATGAGATGAAATATATTAAGTTTCAAAATTCAAATGGGAGAAAACGATTCCAAGCCTCCTACACCAATGTATGATTTGCTACAGAGGCACTACTTGTATAAGTTTTCATGGATTTTCTTTCTAATCATCACATAACCATACCTTAAGTTCTGATCCTCAGCCTATTTTTTTCCAACCAATCTTTGCCCCACCTCATTGTTGAGGAGTTTCTGTGATCGTTGCCCCATAAGACATATGAGAAGAATTGCACCAAAACATATCAGAAGTATTGAACTGATATTTGCCCCAACACAAGATCAGTATTGACTCCATTTAATGGGTTCGTTCTAGTCGTGCGCGAGAGCTTCTTTAATCTTCTGTAGTTTTTTTCCTCACGTGGCTACTATATATCCTTTTTTTTTTGTGAGTTTCTTCGAAAAGATAAATAAGTTTATCTTAATTGTTTTCAAAAGACTTTGTTTCAAACTTAGATAAATTTATCAGAACTTCTGGCAAAACTCAGACAAATTTATCTGAGTTTTGAACAATTTTTCTGAGTTTAGAACAAATTTATCTGAATTTGGAATAAATTTATCTGAGTTTGAAAAAAATTTATCTGAGTTTTGCCTAGTCTCATGTGCAAATTTTCTAGATGATTTTCCATTTTCAGATATATTTAGAGTTTTGCTCAATCCCACGTGCAAATTTTCTGGATGATTTCTCCTTCATTGAATCAGTTTTTCCCATTTTTTTTTTTTTTGGGGGGGGGGGGGGGGGGGGGGGGGGGGGGGGGCGCTCTTTTGGCAGTAGGTCCCTCATCATTTACTTTTATAGTCTAAGGTCCACAATATTTTATCGTACCGGCAGCAGTCCTCTCATGAAAATGACATGGTAAAAAAAGTCAAAAAGACCCCTATACACGTCAGCAAAAAGGCCTCGCTTAAAACCACTTGAAACTATTTCTGAGAAGCCAAAATTAGATTCATCTGAATCGCAGAAGCAAAAAGCGAAGCCGAAGGAAACTGGGAAACCTAGAAGCAAACTCAACTGATCGAAGACCTCCATCATCTGAATCGTCTTCACTTGGTTAGAAAAAGTACTTCTTCCATTCCTAAAAAGAAGATGTACAAGATAATTTCTTTTGAAAGAAACTAAAAACCTAATTTGATTTCGTTCTTCTCTGATTTTATCTATTATTTATGCTCAACTCTATGTAGACAATGGCTAGAACAAACCTCAATTCAAGAGAAAAAGCAAGCGAAAGTCAGATAAATTGGGGGGGGGGGGGGGGCGCTCTTTTGGCAGTAGGTCCCTCATCATTTACTTTTATAGTCTAAGGTCCACAATATTTTATCGTACCGGCAGCAGTCCTCTCATGAAAATGACATGGTAAAAAAGTCAAAAAGACCCCTATACACGTCAGCAAAAAGGCCTCGCTTAAAACCACTTGAAACTATTTCTGAGAAGCCAAAATTAGATTCATCTGAATCGCAGAAGCAAAAAGCGAAGCCGAAGGAAACTGGGAAACCTAGAAGCAAACTCAACTGATCGAAGACCTCCATCATCTGAATCGTCTTCACTTGGTTAGAAAAAGTACTTCTTCCATTCCTAAAAAAAAGATGTACAAGATAATTTCTTTTGAAAGAAACTAAAAACCTAATTTGATTTCGTTCTTCTCTGATTTTATCTATTATTTATGCTCAACTCTATGTAGACAATGGCTAGAACAAACCTCAATTCAAGAGAAAAAGCAAGCGAAAGTCAGATAAATTTGTTCGAAAGCCAGATAAATTTGTTTAAAACTCAGAAAAGTTGTTCAAAACTCAGATAAATTTATTTGAGTTTTGCAAGAAGTTCAAGTAAGTTTGCCGAAAACTCAGATAAATTTGTTTAAAACTCAGATAAATTTAATTGAGTTTTGCAAGAAGTTCAGGTAAGTTTGCCGAAAACTCAAATAAATTTATTTGATTTTTGGAAAATTTATCTGAGTTTTGCCAGAAGTTTAAGTAAGTTTGTCGAAAACTCAGATAAATTTATCTGAGTTTTGGTAAATTTATCTAAGTTTTCGTCCAGTTTATTAAAGTTTTTGTTAAATTTATCTGAGCTCGGCGACACCAAAAGTCAGAATACGGAAAATCATATTCTAATAAAAATCGAAATCCAGAACAAGAACACTTGATGACCATGATCTAGTTGAGAAGAGAGAGAGGGAAAATAAGCAAAAGAACAAACTGCTCTATTTCAAATCAGTTGTAGAGAGAGAGATTTGAAAGAGACTTCAGATGAAAGAGTAAGAGAAAATAAAACTGTTTCTATCTTTCAAGAAATGAAAGAGAGAATCGGAAGTCATGGTTGCGACAAAAGATGCTCTGTAACGGTACTCCATAACCATGGAAAGGAACTGAAAATGGAAAATGAGAGAGAAGAATACGGAAGGAGTGAGAATAAGAGCGAACTGGGCCTAGGAATGAGGGTTGAAAGGGGCAAATTAGTCATGAAAATATATGACGTGGCGAATTAGAGACCTCTCACAAAAATCTCTCCAGCTGTCTGAACTATAGACATTAGAGAAAAAGTTGTTGGACTGGATGCCTTAGAAGAGAGTGCTTAGGGACTGTTGGTTAATTTACCCTTTTTTTTTTCTTACATGTCGTAATCCTTGATTTGTGCAGTCAAATAATCTTCGTGAAATTGACGAGTTTTCTCCCCTTTTTTCTCCAAATAAAACTCTTAACGAAATCAGTTTTCCTTTTTCGTATACAGGACAGAGTGTATTAAGAAGGACACTCTGAACTTTTTAACCATTTAAAACTTGAAAAATGACCTTTGGCTCTACGGAAAAAGAACGTGGAACATTTGCAATAAAAATCCAGGTCCACACCCAATCATTTCAGTTTGGTGGAGGACCTGTCTTCATCGTCGGTAACATAGGAACAATGAGACTTGGTCTTGAATTATGTTACTAGTGTTTCCCTGCTGGAGTGTAGAGTGCATGCCACTTTACAATTGGTCAAATTAAGTGTTTTGGCAGGGATGGAATCATATACAAAAAACAGAAATTAGATTCCCTCGAATGTTCGAAATTCCTGATTCAATGATGCACAAACGTGAAATATGTGGAGTTCTGATTTGCACAAACGCGCCCTTATTGATCCATTTTTTACTGGCACTTCACAAACTTATGCCTTTTTTTTTTGTTTGCTAAGGTAACTCAGTGGCCAGGAACACAGGGAAGGAAACCTATTGACATGGGGTTACTACTTTATTTTAAATCTTTCATTTGTCCCCCCACTTATCAACTCCTCCATTCTTATCTCACTCCACCCACCTTTTTTTTAAATTAAACAATATAACTGCTCTTCCATTTTAACATTGATCTTACCTGACCACTCATATAACTACATGTAACTACTATGCATTTGAAAACTTGCTTTTCTTCTTCTACATGAGATAACAAAGTTGGAGTTCTTAGCTTCATTGTTCTCGAAGAAATGGCGATGAAGATTAAGGATATAGTTTTTTGTTTTTTCAATTAATTTCTTTATCATGATTCCCTAACCTAGGGTTATTATAATTAAATTTGAAAAGTCTCCATTTACATGAAATCCTGCCTAATGCATTCGAATAATATATATTTAAAAAGTCCTAAATCACTAACTTTTATCATAAATTTTTATTAATTAATTATTTCTACCAAAACTTCCACATTCCCATTGCTTGCTTATGCTAAGCAAGGGCGGCATGTCTTGCTGGTTATATTATATTAAGTTGGAAGGTTTTGAAGATAATTTTGACCGACTGTCCCCACTCACAATATGTAACCTCTCGTCTCCACTTCTAACATGAAACTACTCATCTGCTTCACTTCATATAACCATGGTTTAAAATCTTGGTCTCGGTTGCGGTATCGGCCCGGCCGAAAAACCGATATGATATCAGTATCGGTCGCGAATATCGGTCTGTCGTAGTCGTCACAATGTGAATTTTTGTTTTAATCCAAAAAAATTCACAAAAATATCCAAAAAATTCAGAATATTAGAAAATGCTGGAAAATAATATTTTTTTTCATTAGTAACAACAATAAATCAAAAACTCTATCACCTTAAGTTATGAGTCCTGTCTGTGTCTCAATTCGCTGTCTTCTCCAGTATTTCATATGAAGATTTAATAAAATCATTTTCAAAATTCTAAATATATAGATCTAGCATAAAAGTATGTAAATCAATCATTTACACACCATACAATGATCATGAATCATTAAAAGAACATATTTATGATGAAATCCCAAAAAAATGATATATTATAATTCAAATATTAAAAAATTCGAAAAAAAAGAAAAAGAAAAAAAATTCAAAATCATGTGTATGAGTAGATCTAGCATGAAAGTATGTAGATCTAACTTCTAAATGAAAAACACAACACAAGTGACAAACTCAATAATTTCTATGCTTCATCTAAAAATAAAAAATAAAAACAACATAATAAAATGCTTTAAGTTGAGTTTCTCTTTCCTTAAATAATATTTTCTTCAAGAAATAGATGTTTGATTTGAAAATATGCAAGAGGGATGTGTGATTGAGTATGGTTGCTGCTCTAAAGAGTAACGAGATGAGAGGAGAGGAGAGGAGAAGAAAATGAAGATGGGGAAATAGATAGAAAAAATAGGGTTTTATTCCTTTTTATAAGATCTCGGCCGCGATTTTCAAAGTATCAGCCGAGATCTCGGAAAAACCGAGATGAACTTCATCTTAGCAAACATGGGCTGATATTTTAGCGATATATGGCCTCGAGATACTGATACCGATACCAATATCTTGGGGCCATATCGATATGAACCGATATGGGCCGATTTTTTGATCCATGCATGTAACCACTTCTTTTTCCCACTTTTCACCTTTATGCAATAACTTCATTTCTATTCCAATCATAGTCACCAAATTTAATTGAAGATGATCTTGTGTAATCTGAGGTTTTTTTAATAAATTGGTAAATATACTATTCGTGAACGGAACATAGCACGGGTTGCTATGCTAATTAGTTTTAATGTTGGTAAAGGATTATCAGGTCAAAGCACAAATGGGCACGTCTCTTCAGCTCCACCGTTGGCACAAAAGGTTATATCTTTGTGGCAGACCTGGTGAGGAAGAAGAAAGAGGAAGGGAGTAACAAGAAAGCAGGAGGGGGCATTCAAAAAGAGAGAGAGAGAGAGAGTATGGAAGTTCATGGGGCGGGCTGGTCTGTGTCATACCCAGCCAATACAGGCTCATATGCGGCCCAAGTCAGACACAGGCGGTAACAGGCCAGAGCTCACCCATCAATTCAATAGGAGCGGGTTGAACCCACACAACTTCAATTAGAGAGGGTAAGAGGCAACTGTACAGTTGGGGCCACTTGGGCCCACCTCCAGTCAGTTGGGGCCACTTGGGCCCCACCTTCAGTCGACTCTCACCCTAATCATAAAACCCTCTCCATAACCATAAACCCTATCTATCCCATGCAACCCTCACTCTATCCCTAAAACCCTCTCCGAAACCATAAACCCTATCCCTAAAACACCCTCCGAAACCATCTCCGAAACCATAAGCCCTATCCCTAAAACCCTCTTTGAAACCCCATCCGAAACCATAAACCCTATCCCGAAGATCAGGATGTCTGGAACAGAAGATCAACACGTTTCTCCTCCGGTAGAAGATCTTCTACCCGAGCAGTTTTTTTTACGAGGACTCCATAAGAGAGATAGCAATGCAAATGGCTGCTCATGGGGTACGTGTAGCAAGTATAATTAGCGTTACCTGTCCTTTTTTCCCTTTGATTAGAATCCCATCTTCTCCGGGTTTGGGATTCTGGCAGATGATTGAGGTTTTTTTTTTTATTAGAATCCCATCTACACTTTAAAAGGGAAACACTAGTAACATAATTCAAGACCAAGTCTCATTGTTCCTATGTTACCGACGATGAAGACAGGTCCTCCACCAAACTGAAATGATTGGGCGTGGACCTGGATTTTTATTGCAAATGTTCCACATTCTTTTTTCGTAGAGTCAAAGATCATTTTTCAAGTTTTAAATGGTTAAAAAATCCAGAGTGCCCTTCTTAATACACACTGTGCGGTATATATACAGAAAGGGAAAACTGATTTCGTTAGGAATTTTATTTGGAGAAAAAAATGGGAGAAAACTCGTCAATTTCACGAAGATTATTTGACTGCACAAATTAAGGATTACGATAGGTAAGAAAAAAAAAAGAAGGGAGAAAACTGATTCAATGAAGGAGAAATTATCTAGAACATATGCATGTGGGATTGGACAAAACTCTAAATTTATCTGAGAAGAGAAAATCATCTAGAAAATTTGCACATGAGACTGGGCAAAACTCAGATAAATTTTTTTCAAACTCGGATAAATTTATTCTAAATTCAGATAAATTTGGTCCAAATTTAGATAAATTTGTTCGAAACTTAAAAAAATTGTTTAAAACTTAGATAAATTTGTCTGAGTTTTGCCAGAAGCTCAGATAAATTTATCTAAGTTTGAAAAAAAATCTTTTGAAAAAAACTAAGATAAACTTATATATCTTTTCGAAGAAACTCACAAAAAAAGAATATATAGCATGGCCTTGTATATATGTTCTGACGTTTCTTTCTGACATTTATGAAGTTGTTTCTTTTCAGTGTGGAGGGAGCTACTCAAGGAGAATAGAGGCTTCTTTCAAGCTTACTACCAAGCTATTTTGCCAAGGCCTATCACCTGTAAGCTTACTAGCTAGCCTTGAAAGATCTTGCTGTACTTGTGAAGTTGAAAAAAAGAGAACTGACTGCCACGAGAGTGCCTCACTGAGACTGAAAATCTTCATCATGAAGATCCAAGTCTATTATATATGCATGTTAGAGGAAGCCAGCACATGTTGATAACTTGTTGACTTGAATTTGACTCTTTTTTTTTCCCAGATAAACCAATTCAAAGGGTGTCAAGGTTCAGGAGAAGGAAACTGTCACATCCCGGACCCGAGAATCCCTTGTTTAGGGTGGTTCCCAAGGTGTGACACGCGTACTCCCGTGAACTCGCACCTGTTCCGGACCAAATCCGAATTCACGAAGGAGAAAATTCTACATTTTACGTGTGAGGATTACTCACTGACACCTGTCAATGCACAATTATCTGCGGAACATGTACAATATAGAAATCAAAGCCGTGATCAGTCCAATAACCTATCCATTATTACAAATTTCGCTTTAACCAAAACTAATGATTTAAATATCTTAAATGCATAGTACACAAGTACTCAAATGACCATCTACTAGATGCTTATCTAAGATTGAACATAATTCTAATACAAATGCAAAATAGAACTAATCATATGCATTACCTTAAACTAAGTGCAAGATTAAATGGCTAATCTTAAACTCATGAAAACCACTCTTGTACGTACTCCAGAGTCAAGCTAACCAATACCTTAACCGATTTAATCAATAGTCTGTAGAACTATCAGTTATCCTCTTCGGGAACATGAATTCCTGTGACACCAAGTGTAGCACCATGAATACGACGATTCAACAATATATATGAGCAATTAAGATTCAACACATGTTATTCAAATTTCGAATTTAAAGACGAATAGATTAAAGAGATCAAATAAATGTCAACTAGGCATATTGTGCATTATGAGTAAATCATGCTTTATCGAATCAAGAATCGAATACTTACTTTCTAATTGGCTACTACATTTGCTCATCCTCTTCGATAGAGAGCGAATCTAGTTGGGATGTCACCAGTGACCCGGCCAAAGGTTCACATGGCTACCCGGTTCTGGAGTTCCGGTGCTCCAGACGACATACTGCAGCAGTCTCTAATAAATAAACCAAGTGCTGACCCCGTCGGGCGTCACAAGGTCGAAGCTAGGTAGTGCCGACTCAATCAAATCAAATAATAATAAACTGGAGTAAGACTCTACGAACTGAATCATTTCTAATCATATCCATTATTTTCATTTCATAATCTCGAATCATTTCTAATTGAATCGAATCACATACTTACTCCCTTCGAATAACACATCAATGAATGATAACATTTGTAAGACGATTGTAATATAATTTGTGAAACAATACGAATAATGCAATATAATAATCATTTGAATATTTGAGGGCAATAATGAATTAATCCCAAGATGCAAATGCAAATAAATTAATGGAATCAAGAATATTTACTAGCCAATCCTAATCTAATTACCCGTCGACTCTAACCGTCCATTTTGATGTAACTTTAGATAATTCGATGCACGTGCTACCTTTTCTTGATGTCACATTGTGTATATGTGAGGTACATCGAATTCCTCTAAATCAACACCCATGGAAAAGTTCTAGACGAGACGGATAAGCACGTGAGATAATCTCAGCCCAAGATTCTCATGTATTATATTTTCCATTGGACTATGATAATTAGTGATGGGTACCATTCTATGGACCTACAAGGTCAGTCCTTTACAACCCAAAAACCTTATTGGTTTAGTGTTTATGTCACAATCATCCTCGGGGATTGATTATGAAGAGTTTAGGCCTTTTGAAGTGGGATTAACTCCCTTAGTGGCTAATGGTTCCAACCTAAGAGCCCAACTAGAGGTAAAAGTCCCTTTTTCCAAAAGAGATAGGGCCCGGTTCAATGGTCCTAATATTTACTTTCTCTCCCAGTCTTTGGTCATTAAGTGGTGTATACCACTGGATTCCACGCTTCAAGAGCTTTCCAACGGTATGTGGAACTCCAAAATCCGATATACGGGTAAAAAGTTATGGCCATTCGAAGTTGGCACTGTCGGGCCCAATGGGCCGACCCGCTCGAGCGGGCCCAATTCGGCTGGCCCAACTCTAGGCAATTTCTGAGTCTGAAAATGCCCAATTTCAGCCATTCTTCTCCTATTTCAATTACCAATCATCCTTAGACCATGTTAAACAGGATTTGAGCCTCGAAAGCTCCATGTACAAGCTATTTCATCAAGCCACATCATTCCATTATCCATTAACACTAATATATATAGAACCCATTTCACATTATGAATTCCATTCAAATAAAAAGGCTGAATTATGATATCCAAGAGAAATATAGCATTCAATCAAAGAATCAATTAACATGCATAAATCCCATTTGCTCATACTTGCCTCAAATGGTGCTTTACAACTCAATACCCTCTTCTTGGTTCAAGTTATGGAAAATCCCCAAAACACTAGCTCATATATTGTAATCCCTACAATGGTGAATGACTGAAATGAGATAAAATCAGTATGCATGCACTGTAAATTACTTCCAACTAGCATTACGAAGCCATAGAACACTTTAGGAGAAATAAAGCTTACCAAGGAAATGGGCATAGAGAAGATAATGATGAATGAAGCTTGAGGTTTGGGAAAATGATGAATTTGAAGATGGGTTGCTCCCTAACTCCTCAATCCAACATGCACAGTCCTCTTAGCTTGTTTGGAAGCAAGGAAAGGTGATTGGGAAGAAACCTTGTTGATGGAGAACATGTGGAAAGATGGGTCTTTGCAAAGGATGAAGGAAGGCTTGAGGAAGAAGATATAGTCCATAACCCCACATGCATTCTCAATTGGAAGATGAAATCAAGAGGTGAAGTAGGGAAGAAGGAGGGCAAAATGAGGGGAAGGAGAGAACCTCTCTCAGCCGAAATGCATAAGAGAAATGGGGATAGATGGTGACTGAGTCCAAGGGTTTAAAGATAATTTTGGGGAAAGGGCTTTTTATGTTGACATGGGCCTAGATATGAGTTGGGTTGGGTCCAATTAAGTTGGGTCCAAACATGAAAATCAATACTAATGACATGCTTAATGAAATGCACATGAAGACCTATAAAACTTATACACACACTAATAAAACTATTAAAAGGTCAAATTCTACATAACTAAGGTCAAACCCCACTAATCTAACTAATCCAACATAAAACCAACCAAAACAAATATTATACACCTAATCAAGATTAATTAAGCATTAAATACACTTATGCGGGGTCGGGGTCTAACAGAAACCATGGAAGTGAATGAGAAAGCACACAACCTCCTGCCAGAGTCTTGAGCAGTATCAAAACAAGCCCATGCTCCAAAGGTGTCGAAACCTAGGAATGATAATGGGAGTTATAAACGCTTATATGATATGCAGTTTGATAGAAGATGGTTACATGGCCATCAAAACAACAATGATGTCGTAACTTAATATGCGTTAATGTCTTTCCAATATTTATATGTCGTGTGTGTAAAATAGTAAACTGCAACAGAAATAATGTCATAGTTAAGTGAATAAATGGTCCAACAGGCACTGAATTAGTGAGAACTAGATTTTGATTGGGAGAATTACATTTACACTGTGTCACATCATGATACAGGTTTCGACTATTCTTTTGGGTGACCCACGAGCGGGATGGTCCATGCTATACATATTTAAAACACTAAACAAGTATATTTTAAATTGATGCCAATTGAAATACAACAGTGGTCAAATTGTACGTTAACATGTAGGGATGGCAATGGGTGGGGTGGGGGTTCGGGTTTAGGCATATCTGAACCCAACCCGCTTGTTATTGCCCCATATCTGGCTGACCTGTAGCGGATTTTATGGTTGTCATATCAAACCCACCTCTTGATGATCATAGATCGGGTTAGGTCGGATTTATTTGTGGTTGTTCTATATGAAAAACTAAATGTGTTGCCGAAGATTTGAAGCAAGGGCATCTATGAAAATGTCACTTTCTTGCTACCACCTGCATTATTAACATTTCACATACAAATCCTTATTTAGTAATATATAAAGTAAAGATATACCCAAAACCATAACCCGCCCGAACCTCACTCGAGGTTAATGTATGGAAAACCATATCCGGCTAGAACCATATGAACACACATTGCCAAACATGCCCTAGATAGAATTGAGTTGAGGCAGGTCTCGTTTATACCTGACCCACTGTCATCCCTATTAACATGAGAAATTGAGTTTGTACTGTCCTCTAACCTTCATTTTAAAAGAAATTCCTCTATTTTTTTTAAACGTAATTACCAATTATATTAATATAAGTGTGCTGAAAGGAAAGACTGGAGCAAAAATATCACTACATTGAATGGATAGGGGAGTTCTTTCTTCCTTCCTTCCTTCCTTTTATCTTTCTTTGAATCTCTTCCTGATGGAAATGAGACGAATTCCCACGATCTTCTTGAAGCAAAACTATGTGGAGATCGTATGCTAGGCAAGTATTACTAAATGTGGGGAAAATACTCACTTGTGCATGGAGTGCAGGTGCACAATGCTTCTGAATGTGCATCACGTCTAATGAGTGAAATTCAGAGGGAAGTCCCACCTTTGGGACGTTATGTGCACAGGTGAGTAGTTTTCATATATGTGCTAGCTAAGACCATTTAACCGATGGTTCCTGTTTTGGGTGATTTAGGCTTTGACTCAAAGATGGGGCAATTATAAGCACCCAAATGGGGAAATAAAGAATTTTCAAGAAAAACATGATGGAAAGACTTAATTATAGATTAAAATTAAGCAAAAAATTAGCTTTACTTTGGGCAGGGCCCTTTTGTTTGCTTGGAGTTGATTACATAGGATTTTCTGGTCAAATAAACTCGAGCACCGTAATATTAAAGATGTGAGGGGTAAACAAAATAGGTAACCCTAATTTTCTTAGGATTTGAATTATTTGGGTGATAGCTGGCCGTTTATTTCTCGTCTCTTCTCATTCATTTATTTTCAATTTTACCTCTTAGTCATTTTTAGATATTTACCTTTTTGTTTATTCATTTTTAACCGCATTTAAAACTGCTTTGTGGCTTTGACTCCTGGCCTATTTGTTCTCCATTTATTTTTCTACCTTGTTTAGGTGGGTCTCAATCGTAAATATCAGTAGAAACTGTTAGGTTTATGTCTTGTATTTCCGGTTTACTAGAGTGGTCCATTGGGTTAGCCAAGAACCAAGCTTTGGTTCAGGGGTATTTTGATCATTATAACGGTGCTTTCTTGGGGGCTAAGAAAACATATATTATAAATATAATGTAATATGTAACCCTAGACCAAAGAGTGGAATAATAAGGAGAGTTGGTTCTTTTTTGCCATGGACGTAGGCACTCTGCTGAACCACGTAAATCTCTCTTGTAATTTTGTCTCTTCTTGTGTGTGGCTTTGATTGTCGATCGTAGGTTTTACGGTTCCACACGCACGCGTACAACAATTGGTATCAGAGCCAAGAGCTGTGAAGTGCATCTCCATGAAAAATGTATTCATAAATTTTAGAAAGATAGTAAAAGAAAAAAAGATTATGAGAGTACCAGTTTATGTAATCTAAAAGCTAATAAAAAAAATAAAATAGGAGAATTTGAGGAGAAAGGAAATGGTTGACTTTGGATAGAAGGAGAGTTGCAGAAATGGAAAAGTGAAAGTTTGAGAAGTGGGTAGTAGAGGTGGTTTTTGGTAAATAGATCGATATAATTACTTTGAATGAGATAAGTGGGGAGAAAACTGAAAAGATTTGAAAAAAATAATAACTGACTTGTCAAAATCATAATTGACAGTCAAAATTAAAGCAAAAAAACCTTCTAGCTTAATATATTATAATTAGAAGTTGCTTTTTGCTTGACGCAACTAACATGTAATTATAAGCAATATAATCCTAATGACAAAGCCCATAGCTTGAGTTCACCATCTAATGTAGTGAATATTAATCACAGGATTGCAGCAGCAGCTCTCCCGTGCACTTTCTCATTCCAGGAACCACTGGCGGGCCCAAGTATAAGGGTCTGGGGCTGAAGCCCCACCCATACCTGAGAAGACTTAAATTTTTTAAGAATCCCCCCACAAATTCTAGAGATTTATATATTTCTCTTACATTTGCCCCTTCCCCTAATATTTCTATCACATGAGGTCCCTGAAGTTAAATTTCCTGAGTCCGCCACTACCGATAACTAATAGGTGGTAGGTGTCGATGGAGTTTTGGAATCAACATGTGTTTCTTTTTTTGAGATGAAAAAAAATAAAAAAATGATACAGGCTTTTGATTTTGGCCAATCTGCAAGCTCTAATTTTGCAGTTGATTACCACCTAGGATGGTGGCTATCTAGATTAAGGCTGTTCTGCTCTCAACATACTCTTACAGATGCTATCTGATATATATCCAAACTGTGTTTATGTCAAAGTTAAGAGAGCATATAGTTGCTTCAACAGGGATAAAACCAGAGATTCATTGATTCTCATGTTTGCTCGCTTAACTTTGACAAATCATAAAAGCAACAATAGAATGAAAAATTAATAATAATAACCATCGTCAAAATGCCTTGTGAACAGGAGAAAAAATTCGTCTAGTGTTATAATGCTTTCTGTCATTTAAGTGATGGCATGTAGGTGGATGCCCACGGGTCCCAATTAAGGGTGAGTATTCGGTCAATTCGGTCAGTTTTGGTTGAAATTTTGACCGAACCGAAATATTTCGGTCGAAGAAATTCTTAACCGAACCGACCGAATTATGAGTTGTAACCGAATTCGACCGAACCGAAAATATTTCGGTTAAATTTCGGTCAATTCGGTCGAAAGGCCATATGTTGGGCTTTGTTATGGGGCCCAAATTTGTTGGGAACAATTCTATAATAAAAAAACCCAAAGTATAGACAACTAGCAAATTCTAAATATCCAAAATAAAAAAGATATTAAAGCCAAGTATTTAACAGTTTTTCAGCCTTAAGAGTTTATATATTTTATATATCTAAAATACAAACTTTTATATGTATATTAATAAATCCGGTTAATTTGGTTAATTTGGTGAAACAAATCCAAAACCGAACCGAACTATATTATCCAAATTTGCTGTAAATTTTAATCGAACCTAATCAATTTAACTGTATAACCGAATCAAATAAAAATTTTCAGTTCAATTCGGTTCGAAACTTCAGTTCGTTAGACAGACGCTCACCCAGTAACGAAAGAGTTTGAGGTGGATTGGCCATCAATAAAATATTAGCCTCACTAAATGTTGATAGTTGTCCAACCAAATGCGGCATAAATGGACTATAGAAACAGTGAACGGTTTATGTAACACCCCGTCCCCTTTAATGGCCTATTAATTATAATTAATTATTTGACTAGTTAGTAAGCTAGTTTAGAGTCTAAATAGTTGGGTTTAACGTCGAAGCTCGTGTGCGAAGTTTCGCACGATTCGGAGTGCGTTTGGGTAGGATACAGAGTCTTTTTATTAATTGGGTAAGATTTCAGGGAATACAAGAGATTATGAGTTTGGTGAGTTTGGGTGCATTGGGTAGGCCTCATTGTTTCATGAACTTTAGCCTTCGGTCGCGTTTCGATTCGACGCGTCGAAGAGGCCCGAAATTCATTAATTGTATACGTGGGCCGACTTGGAACTTGACCCATCAACCCAAGCCCAAGCCCAAGATCCATTACTTAAGTATCCTACCAACCCACTTATACTTATCTTCATTTCATTCATTTACATTCACTCAACTCAACTACAACCAACACACAGCAACCGACTCAACTTCTTCCTCTCTTCCTTTCATTCTCCTTCTTCTCCGTTGACGAGCACGGAGCTCCAGCGACGGAAACCAAGTCACCAATCATCTTCCTCAAGTCTCTAAGAGTACAACCATACACTTTTCTAATTGTTTCACCCACAATCCATTTAAAGGTAAGCTTCCAAAGCTTGAAAACCTTGTCTCCATCTTCTTCCTTGGTTAGAAATGGTTTAGGGAGACCCACCTTGACCTTTGGCATGCATTTGTAGGAGCTTGTTGGGTTTGGAGGAGTGTTCATCCCATTTGGAGCTTTTAAAGTGTCTTCCTCCTTCATTTTCTTCTTGAATTGAGTCCATCACATCTCTAAGGCAAGTCAATAGCTATATAAATGCTTGATATGTTTGTTTACCTTGATTTGTATGATTCAATCATGTTTTAGATAGTTTTGGCTCAATTGATACTTTAATAGATTGAAAACATGATAAAATGAGTTATAGATTGAATGGAATGGATTTAGAGATTAATGGTTTGATTAGTAGTTTTATAGGTTGTATTTAAGTTGTTTTTCATTATACATATGCTTCTCATCAGGTCCCAGAAACAAGAAATGGGAAAAGTCCCATTTCAGCCCAGAACAGGGGCCCTGCCCAGATTTCGCAGGCCAGCCGGTCGACCGGCCTGTAGGTGCCGGTCGACCGGGACAACAGGGGCAGGTCGACCCATGGGTCGACCGAGCCTTATGCAAATTTTTCCAATTTTCCTTATGAAGGGACTTTTACCCTGTTTTAAGGTGGACTTTGGTGGACCTTTGGATACCCCTTTGAGGACTCATTTGACTTATGGTGAGGATGTCTTGAGCTGACATTCGTCACTGCCAATCCGGTTACATCGGAAGCTAACCTAGTTCAATCTTGAATGGTACGGGACAACAGGATACTCTTCTTTAAATCTATGCACGAAGATTGTTCCTTCGAGTATCGCGAACCCTAACCCCTTCGTTGACTGAATAGGTTGTGCGATGCTTCAGGGTTGACACTTTACTTAGGATTGAATTGTTTATTCGCTTTGATTCCAAATGGTACCTTCGGGTACTATCTTCTACATGTGATGAGCATGTTCTTTAGTTCTATTTGTTTTGTTTTATTGGAGGATCACTTTGAGAACTTAGATGTTGGATTTAGGATCCCCTTTGTTATTTCGTTTGTTTCGATATTCGTTGGAAGTGTTGAGGCTAGGAAACTTTGATTGTTAGGCTTAAAGAGAACTACTATTGGTATTTGTTTGGGATTTGATTTGATTTGGAATAAAGTAGTTCTCTATTGATATTGGATATTGTTCGTATAAGAAGCCTAGCCCTTCACCGATATTGTTAGGATTCTTTGTGTCAGGCACCACTCAGCTGTTAACGTCAAACACAGTGGGGCACCATCTGTGAGAGGACTTTTACTATTATTGCATTGTTTGTTCCTCGAGCGAGACAGTGCCAGAGCTTTTGTAGCCTGAGCTACTGGAGCTACGAGATGTTCCTCGAGCGAGACAGGGCCAGAGCTTTTGTAGCCTGAGCTACTGGAGCTACGAGTTCGTAGTGAGACAGTGCCAGATCTCACGGAGACTGAGCTACTGGAGCTACGAGTATTTAGCATATGTGGACCGCCTACTTTGATAGTTTGTTTATGATTCGAATGCACTGCATCTCTTCCGATCAGAGTGCTATGCATATCTTATGATCATGGTTATTGTTCATTCTCTTTAGTACTGCATATCTATGTGATTTATACACCTATTGCTTTGCCATCCGTTGTGTTGATGATACTATTCTTGGTGGATAGGTACCGAGCTCTACTACCCCGAGGCGGAGGAGACAATGGAAGAAGTTCAGGCAGATCAGCCTGATGACTTCTTAGAATATAGTACGGACGACATTGTATAGCCGTGACGACCCCGTACACGAGAGCTACACGATTATCCTCTTAGCTTCATCTTTTGTTTTCCTTATACTTTTGTTTAGGCCTAGTTTTAGTTTGGCCTTTTCACTTGTAATTAATATGTTGTAAACAGTCTTAAACTTTAACTCTAACTTGATATTCAGTATATTGCTCGTAAACTACACATCTATAAGATACCTCTGGTTTTATGAAGCTTCCGCTATTGTTTGATATATTCGAGGAAATGTTTGTACCTCACAGCGGTCTTCGATCCAAATGGGACACGATTAGGGCAATTGGTATGTGTTTATTATTGAAAAAGTTTTAAATTAGCCCTAATCTCACGCATAACCCCGGTTTCACTTTTGGGGGCGTGACAGTTTACATTCACCACCATTGGTCAAGCAGCTAACAACATCTAGTGAGGCTGTTTTTTCTTTTAATAAAGTGCTAATCTACCAAGGCCTGTTTTATACGATGGAACTAATTGGCTCTGCCTGCTTGCTATGTGACTACCTTTCACTTCCGAAGTGATGGAAAATGTTGTTATTCCAGTTTTTCAATGATGATGATGATGTAAAAAGGGTAACATCATGCCTTGTTCTTCATCCATCATCGCTCGAACTTTTTGGTGCGGGGTAAGGAGTTGCTGGTGATTGGTCATACTGAGTATGACATGAATTTTTAGATAAACACCTTGATGGCATTTCCTTTTCTAGTAAATCTCAATGGCAACTGTATAAGAATGTAAGAAACAGTACCAGTTAGTTGCCAAATGAATTAACACTACCAGAAATTGAGATCATGAATAGATAAAAAACCACACAGATCGAATTGACATATTACACTGTCTACCACACAACTAGCATGATGGTTAAGGCATTCTTTTACTAGTCACTACGGGAGAAGTTTCAGGATTGGTTTATGTGAATGTTCTATAAAATAAAATAAAATTGAACCATTCAAAAATAAATAAATAAATAAAATACATTACCTGCATGACTGATTATAAGAGATGCTGATCTCATGTAGTCCGCAATGCTTGGTGAAAAAGTGAAGTAGTCCACAGCTTATGATCCATCTTCTCCTGAAGACTATACTGAGAAAAATTGTCAAATGGTTCACATAAGCACAAAATTGGAGCAGATAAGTTCTTTATGAGATACATAGCAACACAACCAAAGAAACCACACACACTTTGGGAAATAAGGTAATGTGTATCAATGCAATTAGAAGCCTTATTTTAAGTTCTTATGTCTAGACAATCTTTACAATTCCCCCTTAAGCCCATTTGTCAGTTTCTTAGAGTTCACTTAAAAAGGAAAGGGGTGGGACATTCCTGATGAGAGATATTAAGTGATAGTTGGTAACAATAACATCATTGAATTGATGGTCAATTTCCAAACTAAAATGGTTCTCCATCCTTGACCCTTCATCCGTCACCCCCAAAACTAATTTTCCATGAATCTATTTATGAACAATCCAAATGTGCCATTTATTGTTTTTTTTTTTTAATCTAATAGCATCTGAACATGTTGATGAACCAGTGCCTATAAGTTGCCGACTTTAGCCGACTGTGGTAAGAGCATCAAAGCAAGTGGTGCCAACAGTCACAAATACTGTTATCTTCAATCTTCTACAATCTCAGCTTCTCCCATTTCTTTCTAAGAATGTTGTTCTCTAGACTGAATTTAAGCCGTGCAATAATGAACAGAAAAACTCAAGGTACGAGCACGAAGAGTAATCTAGATTAGGGGGAAAAAGAGAATAGGGATTTAAGATAATAAAAAGAAATAAATACGCATATTTAGGTTTTAGAACTTTGTTAAAAAATGCATGCATGTGTAGCACTTTAATTGCATTATTACCCATGTAAAGAAAATACATAAATTAGTTCAAAGGGTGTGAACTGCACTCTAGTCCTCTCCATCTGTGTGTGTTTGTTAATTAATAGCAATGCAAACACATGCGCATAGTAACAGTTTTCACTGATGAAATAGAAAACAAGGAAAAAAACCACATACACACAGCCACCCACAGCTACCCAAATGACCCATAAAAGAAAGAAAAGAAAAAACCTAAAAGCAATTATAAAGCCAATCACCAAACCCCATAGCAATTATTAGTCCCCATGGAACACAATATTTCTTTTTTTCCCTTTCCCCTTTTTTTTAACAGAATCTTATCAACAAAAGAAGAAGCAAGAAAGAATAATCCCATGGTTCAATGCAACAGTGGGGACTTAGAGATTGTGCCCCACAAAACAAAATTTGTGAATTTAATTTAAAACCCACATTACTTAGAAAACTTGAAGAAAAATTAAAAGGTAAAGTCCAAAAAATGCCTAGATTTGATTGGTAGAAACCAAAAGTAAAAAACAGAGGAAAGAAATAACTGTAAAATTCTTTGATAAAAATGAAAACAGTGGTGCTACCTGGACAAACTTTTTTGCCAGAATTTTGGATAGCCCCTATGATATCCCTTGAATATCATAGGAATATTTAAGGGATATCATAGGGGTTGTCCAAAATTCTGGCAAAAAAGTTTGTCAAGGTAAACTTTTTGAAACAAAAATTACCAACGCAATTAACCAAAAAAAAATTACTTCAAAAAATTATAATATAAAAGAAGGGGCAAAAAGCGAGACCCAGATGCATGATTACTCCATATCATCCCATAAACTAACGATAATACTGAACTGAAAGTAAACCATTAACATTCATTCAATCAATATTTAGCTTACATATAAAGGGTGCGTTTGACTGTAGCAACTTCCTAGCGATTGGTAAAGCGATTGGCTAAATCACTGGGGGGCCCACCAAACGCAAGTACAAGACAACGACAAACTACAGCAATAGCAACAGCTTCTAGAGCATCAAATCGCTGATATTTGATATTCTCGGGTCCCCCCTGTTTTTAGCATCAGCAACAACAACAACATCTACATAACCTCAATCGCTATCAATAGTTGCTGACCAAATGCAGCCATAAAATAACATGGCTTTGTATACTTTTTTGGCAAATTCATGTATCAATGTATATAAGAAACAACTGTTCAAGATGAATCCCACTTTCATAGGCTGATCCTCAAGTTTAATATCAAAAGGATTGGGTCCATGATGAAAATGTCACTGGGCACTACATATCGCTAATGTTGTCCTTGTTGGGTTTTTAGTTATTTCAAAAATTCAAAAGGTGTTTTTTTTACTTGCAAAGATGTTTTGTCTTTTTGTTCTTTTGCTTTGTGTAGGTAGTATAGGATATTTGAAAACATAGCATCCCAAGTTCACTTCTTGAGAAGGCTTTATATGCTTTTTCCTTTCCTATACATTTTAAGAACAATTGAAGCCTTTTTACCCTGAGTTGTATGCGTGCACGTGAGTCCGACTTGACTTGGGGTTCTAAGTCCGGAAAATGTTCAAAGGGCCTGTATAATCGCACGCAAATGGGTGCAAATCCAGCCCAACATATCTTGGAGGGACCCATATTAGCTGCCCTTGGTTTCCTTCAATTCCGGATTTCCGGAGATACAACTTTTGGACTGAAACTTAGGAGGAGATGAAAAAAAATTTTAATGGTTCAAATTATCTCTATGTGGGCTGCCGCTGGTTTCCGTCAATTCGCGGCTCCGGACATAGAACTTCATTTGGACTGAAACTTAGGATGAGATGAAATTTACTTTTAATGGTTCTAATTATCTCTATCTGGGCTCCACAATGTACTTTGCGGAATTTGTTACATAGTGTAGTAGCTGCAACAGACGATCCAACTCTTTATCACGCACATTCCCGGATCCCTGGGTCTTTGGGTTGACAGTATCCACCTGGCCCGTAGGCCCACCTAGAAGGAAAAAAAGGCTGCTTCGAAGTAAAAACTTCTTATTACGGTTACAGCTGGCTGCTGTTATCTCACGCGTAATTATTTCACGTTTTCTTTTCCTTGCATTTGCTTTTGTTGATTAATCAATACAAAACCCACGTATTGAGGCGTTTGTAAATCCAACTAGCACAATAACCCGTGCTCAGCACGGATATAGCCAACATTGTAATTTAAATACTCATGCATTTAAAAGTTCATAGAATTTAGAGAAAAAAAGCTAAAGAATAGGAAGATTACGAGAGTACCTTATTATGCAATTCAAGAGCTAGTGGTATGAAAAGGAGAATTTGAGTAGAAAGGGAAATGTAAAACTTGGATTAAAATGGAGCTTTTGCAATAAAATAAAAGTGGGGAGTGGTTATAAGCGGTTTTGACTTTTGATTATAATGAGATAAAGCGGGTAGTTGTATGAGTGGGGAGAGAAGTTTTGAAAACCGAATAACTTGTGGTCAAAATTATAACCTTATCAAAATTGAATCTAAAAACCTCCTATCTTAATATAGTATAATTGTTGGAATTAGCTTTTCATAACTGTCCTTCGAGGGTTATGGAAATGACATGATACTCCTCCATCTGGGTTATTTCTCTTTTTATTGAACTGCTGAACTGGTTTTAGGATATGGCCATTATTGATGATTTTGGAATTTTTCTTGTTTGGGTTTTGGAGATACCTGAATAGAGTCATCGGTTGCTGGTTCAGGATGCAAGGCTTCAATAGTTTTTACATTTTATAATAGTGTTTGGCTATTTCATGGATCTCTTGAGAAATTTGTTCATGGGTCTCTTTTAAATTTCTGTGGGTAGTGGATTTCTTCTTTTGTTTTAAGGATTTCTCTTGAGAAATTTGTTTATGGTGATATGCATATCATGATTCTCTTGTCTTTCATTTGCTAGGGTTCTTTTGGTGTTTTGTTGGTTCTCTTGATATTTAGGTGATGTAAACTGCCTTTCAGTTATTACAATTATATTTAGAGATTTGGACGCAAACCAACAATTTATCCAAGAATCAGTCCCAATAAAGGTGAGAGCAAGATATTTGGAGAGTACTTGGCAGCCAGCTATGATTTCTGAAACAAACACCTTTGAGTATTGGGTGAATTGGAGATTTTTTATGTGTGCAATTGTGGTATTGTTTCCCATGATTGTCGCATCGATTTTGATTTGGAAATATGAAGGTTCAGATGCTACAAAACATGACAATGGAGAGACCCTGCAAGAAACCCCTGGTGCTTTGTATGAGGATGAGTGTTGGAGACCTTGTTTGAAAGGAATCCATCCTGCTTGGCTCCTGGGTTTCCGCATCCTAGCTTTTTCCATGCTCCTAGCATTGCTCATCATCAAAGTTGTTATCCATAGGGGCAGCATATACTTCTACTATACGCAGTAAGCCAATGCTATTATTTTGGTTTTTTCATTTTTCTGTTATCGTAAATTTAGTTTCATCTTGTAGTAATAGATTTACCTCATGATTACAGACATAAATAAAAAAATAAAAAAAAATTTGTTGGGACTTTTTAGTAACTGTGTCCTGCAGAGTTAACAAACTATTGCTTGTTTTTCATGTTCTCTAATTTGATATGATGTGTGGTTTTTGAAGTCCTCAGAAATATTAGTTCTGAGGACTATCAATCAATTGGCTACTGAAATAAGGAGCTACCTAAGCTGTCCTGGCCCAAAAGCCCTCCTGAGTGGTTCAACCTCAAAGTCCTGGCCTAACTGCCTTTTGAGTCTTTGAAGCCTCTACAAAAATGTAAATTTTATATGGACCATTGAGAAACTTTTAATTCTCTGCTTTTTGGTAGTTGCTGTAGCCCACCCAATTTTGTCCAGCTCATCTATGCAATTGGCTCGCCTGATGCACATGGCGCAATTTCCATGTGTGCCCACCCTTGAATCATATTGGAGAGAAACCTAAAACTTACAAGCTTTCATTGGAGACTTTGCAAATAAAAAAACTTGCTAACACACATGCGCTGCATCATAACTAATTTATGAACTTACGAAAAACCAGGACACAATTTTCTCTAATCCCTTAGCAGCAAGGAGGAGCCACATGCGCCAAAATTTATTTTGTATCTTCATATTTTTTCTTTGGTCAAATCCTAAATGTTGGGAATTTGAACATTTTTATTATTTTTTGTTGATAAAGTAACTTAAGGTCCACTTCCAACAAAGAGTTGATAGACTTATTCCTGCCGGCAGCTAGACATAGCGCATTTTAAATGGGCAGCTCTCAAATGAGCATGAATACAGTCTCCATCATGGAAGAACAGCATCTTACCAATCCGTGCTCATGTTATTGGCATGGGATTTTCTATCCTCTTTGGTGGCTTGTCATTCCAAAGGGCTTCAACATTTGCCCTGAACATGGATTTGCAATAATCATTCTATCATCCTTTAATGCATTAATCTTCTTCACTACCATCTTTCTCTCTCTGACTACTTCCATTATATTTTTGGGCGCTGAACAGGTGGACATTTTTGTTGGTTACCATTTATTTTGGGGTATGTTCTTTAGCTTGAGGAAAATCTCACCATCCTAATCAAATATCTAACTTTTTTTTTTCCAGTCTTTGGGGAAAAAAATTTCTCAGATTTTGCATCTTTTTGTTGACTTGGAGGGAGTTTTTCATGGTCATCTATACTTCATAGCATTTAGTATCAACATCATCAAAACCTTGTCCCAACTATGTTGGGGTCAGCTACATAATATTTTTTTGCCATTCCAATATTTCTTGAGCCAAATCCTTGGATAGGTTGCACTTCTTTAGATCCATTCTCACCTACTTCCATCCATGTCTTCTTCAGCCAGCCTCTTTTCCTTGAGGGGCCAAAAACCTACATAGAGAAACTTTTTCTTACCGACACTGTTGTTGGCCCGAGTTTGACATGTCCATACCATCTCACACGCATTTCTCTTAATTTACCATCTATTGTCCTAAATGATTTTGAATACACTTATTTCATATTCTATCTTTCCTAGTTTTACCACAAATTCCATCTACCAGTCTCATCTCAACATCACATCTCTAAACCATGGGTACTGAAAAACTTAATTGCATTTTAGTATGTTATCAAAGATATGTCTTCTATTGATTCTAATGAAAGGTTGATGGGCTCATATCCACAATACTGTTGATTCACATGAGTTCTGTTGTAGAAGTTGATTGTTGTATTTTGATATTTACTTGTAGATGTAATATAATATGGATACATATACTCTGTTGAGAGCTATTTACTCTCTCTTAATTCTCGCAAACAGACTCCATACTCCATAGGTATCCAGATTGGTGATTGGATGGCACAACCCATTGTCTAGTCTATTTCTAAAAATAATCCAGACTGAAAGGTTTAGCCAGCCAGTATTTATTCTTTTGTACTCTCAAATGTGGACATTGGTTTGGTTGCCCACAAGACCTATTCACAATTGAGACCACCCACAAAATTGATATCTGGAACTGGATATATGTAGAGCTAAAATTACTGTGCATAATATCCTCAGTTGGAGGATCATATGATTCCTTGGCTCTTTGCATTGCATTTCTATATGTTGCTAATAATATGAATTTTGTTTTGTAGCTTGGTTGTTTGCTCCCTATCTATGGATGCCATCAGTTTCTCAACTCCAATGGTGATAAGGCCATTGCAACATCAGATTCAGAGAGAGGCACTTACGTGGCACCTACACTAGAGGAAAATGCAAACCCTCACAGAAGAATGAAAAGCTCAGTTCACCGGGAAGAGCATTATGTTCATCAAATTGCTGGGATTTGGGGCAATGCCTTTCAAATTATTTATCAGGTGGTTCTGCCCTCTCAAGAATCAGAAAATGCAATGTTACCTCTAAACAATGCCTTTCAAATTATTCAGATGGTACCCAACTGATGCTGATTAAGAAACTCCAGTAATTGCTATAATCAGGAGATAGAAATCCTTTTTAGAGAAAAAAAAGGACAAAAGTATTTGGACCAACTTAGGCCTGTTGTAGAATGGAATTCAAACCATTTCGTTTAATCTAAATTGTGTTTGCTTAAAAGATAAAAGAGTCAACACTCTTAACAAAATATGACAATCCTATGCACCCCTACTGTACATGCAGCACACATGTACTACAATCAAAATCTTCAAAATTGTGCCCTCTGCTGTAGTTGGAACCTTTTAAATCCGAGTCCTTGATGTTGGACATTAATGGTTGTTTGTTTTGACTGTCATTTGAACAAAATGGAGGGTTTGAGCTATATATTGCAAATATGATGCATGCAGCATGGGCAAAGTGGAGACAAGCTATTGTCGTGTAATCATCAAGTGCTACTTCAGTTAAAAGCGCATTTTTATAAGTCAGTAATCAGATCAGCTTTGTTAAGGGTTTTTTTTTTTTTTTTTCCTTAATGGTAAAATGGCTTGAACCCGCTGCAACCTTGTGGTTGCAAAAATGAGCACAATGAGCACATCTCTTATCATTTTGAATTGAATGTGTCAAGTCCAACCAGCATTTTAAGTCTGACTAGCAATACATCCCACAAGCGTAAGCTATTAGGAAGCGGAAGATAAATCTACTTGACAGAATGTTGGGCGACAAAGAATGGATAAGAAGCTAAAGTATATACAGCTTAACTGGGTGTGCTAATCTGGATGTGTGCAGTTTTAATTGGGAATGAGTACTTAAAAGGAAATCTGAGTGGTCCCAGATGCGAAGGAAAATCAAGAATGTTATTTGAGATGGTTTGCACCCATACATATAAGATTAGAGACATCTACTTTAACATGTATTTAAGTGTTACAAGTTTAAGGAACTAGATAACAGTAGTACAAAACTTGAATTAGTGCAAAAAGCCATGTTAGATTCTGGAGCTACAGAGAATATGTTGAACTCACCAAACTTTATGAAATAGGTGAGATATTGTATGGCAGACTCACTAGCTAATCTAGGGGTACCGCTCTTCAAATTTGTGTGCTTTTGTTGCATAGTCTTTGTTTGGGTTCTGGTATATTTCTCTTATACTGGGTCATCCCTGTTTTTTGTTTGTTCTTGTAAGCTGGCTGTATGTTTTCCTTCTTTTAGTAGAAGTTAATGTTACCAATCAAAAAGAAAAAGGGGAAAAAAAACAGGTGGGATAAGGCTTCAATAATGATGATGTCATTTGATGGCTACCTATATGTTAAAATCACTCACTGATCCTGAATAGGTGCGATAAGGCTTCAATGATGATGATGTCATTTTCTAGTTACCACTTACCAGTCTGTTTAAGCAAAACCCCATTTAGTGTATTTTTCAGTTATTTCATATTACCATCCTAAGTTATCTTTTTTCCCCCTTTTGAAATGGAGACGTATAGTATTGAGAGAAAGGAAAAATTACAAAAACAGACAGAAGAATAAATTAAAAATGCAATCAATCAATCTACCTAACATCTCCAAAGATAGGGTTCCGACTTCCGACAAACTCGTGTGACTGTATCCTAGGAAGTAACTTTCATCCGAGCATTCTGAGCTTTCCCTTTAAAATTGCCATCCTGACTTCCAATGAGTAACATTTGTTTGTTGAATTTTGGTTTTTGACAGTATTTCATTTTAACTAGCATTTTATGGCCTCCATATTCGACAGTTAAACTTATTCCATTATGTGCAATTTGTTGTTATGTCATATCAATGATGGTGCCCATTATTTGAACTTTTGAGTCAAAGAGATCTGGTTTAACCTTCTTTTTTTCTTTTTTTTTTATGGCTTTTCTACAATTGACAATTCATGCAGGTCAATTGTGGCCCTGTAATCTGATATGACCTTGCAACCGTTATGGGTCAATCCCAACTTCACCTATAAAGAAAGAAAAATTTTCTGAAAGTTTTGTTTTTATGTTGCTTACTTTTGTATTGTCCTACTCAAGTTGTAGAGAAATGACCCTTTGTGTGAGACTGCATGTACACATGTGTGTTTTTTTTTAGTTAGATTAATAAATTAAAACCGGCTCTTTTTTGTTATCGTCCACAGACGTGTGCAGGTGCTGCAATGCTTACTGATGTCGTTTTCTGGCTCATCATTTTCCCTTTTCTTACTCATAAAGATTATACTCTGAATTTTGTAAGTCTTTTATACTTCTAATGATACTCTGTTCATTGTGCTATATTATTCCTTATATGATCTCTTTTATGGTAGCTGACAAGCCGATATGGGCCTATACTATACAGGCTAGAATTCCATTTTCTCACTTTAAATAAAATGACATCAATATGGCTGATTTGCTAATTTGAATCACTGGTTTGGCTGATATATATTGGTTTTTGTTCCGGCCAATATAGTGTCCAGTACCAAAACTTAAACCTATGTTCTGGGTTTTTGCTGCTTCAGCCATTTGTGCAATGGATAAAGATTATTCCAACCATGAATGGCACGACTTGTTCTGCACCTTATCCACATTATCTTGCTGTGATCATTTATACTTGAATCATCTTTTTTTTTTTTCTTCAAATATTTGTTACATAACAATGATTTTTTTTTTCTTTTGCTGTGAGGCTTTTATTCTCTTCTATTTGAATGAAGCCTGCTTATTTATCTTGTATGGCAGCTATTCGTTGGTATGCATTCGGTAAATGTTATTTTTCTCCTTGGGGATACTGCATTAAATTGCTTGGTAAGTAGTACTTTTGTTAGTACCATCATCCTATTCACTGATTCTAATTGCAGTTTTAACCTGTTTCTTCAAATGCATTCTTTCAGCGGTTTCCATGGTTCCGAATTTCCTACTTTGTCTTGTGGACAGCTATGTTTGTCATCTTCCAATGGATTATCCATGCCTTTGTTTCACTTTGGTATACAGTTTCTTTCTTACTCAATAAGGTTGCATTTACTCATTTGAGGACGGTTTTGTTTACTATGCTTAAGATGTTAATTGACTTTGTTACAGGTGGCCATACCCATTTCTCGACTTGTCATCCCCATATGCTCCCGTATGGTAAGCCATGCTCCAAAATGTTGCTGCCATCACCCCTCATATGATTCTTGATATGGTGAAACAATGTTAGTTTGTCAACCACCTTTCAGTAATCTAAGTCATGCAGTGGCCACATCACAGGGATGAGCAATCCCCTGATATCTTCCTTACTGGGTATTTCTAGCTTTTAAATTGGTAACTTGCAACAGACAATAACAAGCAATGACCTACATTTAATGAGGTCAAAATTGATGGACTTGGAATAGGATTATCTGGTGCAGTTTCGGGCATATTCATTATCCATGAAATATGGCCTTTCATAGGCACCTCATTGTAAGTTAGCGGGGCCAAACAGTTGGTTTGATCAAGCATTTGCTTCCTATTCTCATAAATACTTGTGGAAATCAGTTTTGATAATAATTTTTTGAAAGAGGTAGAAGGGGTATTCTTGTACTTGTGAAGGATATCCTGTCATATTCTAAGATACATGTCCTGGAAATGGTTAATTTTTCTCTTCTATGAGAAATGTTCCATTAATGAAAACATTTATATACCCAATCCGACTAAAAGCTCATTGCTAAGAAACGCTCCTGCGCAATTAAAAATGTTAGGCTTTTGATCCGAGTCATTTACTATTTCAGTAATTGACCTCACTGTATGTAAGAACCTTAGCAGCACATTTGTTGAGGCAAAATAAAGACACTATAATCCCTAATTGTGCCAGGAGAAGCCATTACAAGTAGGCTTTCTTTATACTGAAAATGGAATTTCACAATTTGAGTTGTCTGCATCCCCGATGGGCCCTTATCGCCTTGGACTTCTTTCCCACGTAATATTCTTCATTGTTCATTTTAATTTACAGGTACTTATCGGTGGCATTGTTGCAGATTCCATGCTATGCTATCTTTGCATTGGTTATAAAATTGAAATGCCACTTGCTGACGAGATGGTTTCCTCAGTCATACCAGTGCCTAAAGTAAAGATAGGTCTTGGTGTTGGTAGCAGAAACTGTATTAGAATCGTTTCAAGCTCTTATGTCTTGCCACAGTATTTAAATTGGTTTTTGCTTAATAGCAAACCATCAGTACTGATGAGGTCTCTGATCAAGTTATGGAGAATCTCAAAGCAGTGAAGGATATGAAAGAAATGAAGTTTACTGTTAATCAAAATCGACCGGGGTCTAGTCTAGCCATGTTCGAGTAATCAAGTTAATATTTTTGGGTGCGGGATTACATGTATTAGGTACAACTTCTCAAATAGAATCAACTGATAAAAACTAACCTAGTATCAGTTGCTCCATGTAGAAGCTATTGAGAACTAACCCGATCAACTTTTTCGCGGCAATTTCAGGGTAACATGCCACTTTGGACTCATATCAACTTTTGCCCCATTTTCAAGATCCTTTTAAGAACCACCTTCTTTGTGTAGGAACTGTTTTCAGGCTCCATGTGCATGCTTAATCTATCTCAAATGCTGGTCTTTGATTCTTCTTCCGTTGGAGTTACTAGTAGATTTCCTCTAATGCAATCATATGATATTATTTTCTGAACTGGACACATACGCCTCTTGTCATGCATTTTGTTTTCCAATTTCAATTTCAATTTCAAGTAGAAATGGAAGCTTAACTCTCTTCTTGAACAGGGTAAATGCCCTCTTAACTGAAATGATACTTCACAAAACCGGAGTTTTTCCATTAGCTTATTATATATATATAATATTTATGTGTAAAATTGTCAAAGGTTAGGTTTGTCTCTAGTCTGGACCCTCCCAGGAACCTGCTTCGGCGGGACCGCAGTGGGTGATGACCTTTTTTTTTCTTCAATATATTACCTTTTGCAGTTTTATTTATTCTACATCTTGTTTCTTGTCTATCAATTGGCTTCCCATGGACAATGATCATAAATTGGATCACTGGTGTAGAAATTGTATTTCAACGAGTGGATCGGGGTCCAGGCATTGATCCTGGGTCGGTCCTGTGAGATTGTGTGACAATTCTCTGCAATGTTGGCTTCCAATCCAAGCCTTTGGAAAATTTATTGCCAGTGATCTGATGGGATCCAAACGTCATGGCCTAAAAATTTATTGTAGGGATATCCTTTCCTTCAATTGGAGACAGCAAAATCAAAATCAGCAAACATTCAGGTTTTGAGTTTATTGCCCTGTCCTATTCTGTGACTCTCATTTCTCCTCCATTACAGCACTATATAAGAATCAAAATTTCCACAATCCAGCCTTAACAAATGCATAGGTCCCCTGTCTACACTCCTGCCATTGGCTACATCATATATGGGCCCATCAATGAGTGAAACTCAACATCAAATTGAATAGAAAAAGAGAATCTTCACAAGAATTCAATATCTTCAAACATCCAGCACATTCCAAGTTCCCAAATTGACTTCTAACTCGGTTTATCCAGACATATTTTGAGTGCATTTCTTTGTTTCCGGACATAATTTTCAGGAGGTATCCAAACAAACATAAAAAGAAAAGAAAAGACAGAGAGAATGTTCACCAGGATCCAAACATTTCAAAACTATAACATCCAACACAGCTCAGGTTTTCAAATGTTCATTGCGCACGTTGTATTTCAGAAGTTCATCATGATTTGCATGGGTCTAACTACATGAAACCCCTTTGTACAGGCTTTGTTCGGTTCGGTGGTTAGCAAAGGAGACACGTGCTAAGCCCGGGGTGGAAAGAAAAGAAAGGAAAAGAAAAAAAAAGTTCAATCACGAATCATGAATGTCTACAATAGTCATAAAATGGATTCAATATTTATAATTCATAATCAAAGAAAAAATCTACTTTTTATAATGTATTTATCTTTTAGTAGATCAAAATTTATATATTTCTAAAAGAAAAAAATTAGACCACTTAGGATCTAATATAATAATTACAATAGGCCCAAGCCAGACATGATTCCAATATCGTTGAGTTTCTGCAAGGGGTAAGCCGAGCTTAGCGGGGATTGGAGGAGTGCTTTATAATAGCAAGGGTGATGTCTTTCTTATGTTTTCCAAGCATGTTGGTGTGCAACTCTAATAAGCGGATGCGCTAGCTATTTTGAAATGTCTTAGATTGTTCTCAACAAGATATAGTGGTGCCTCTATGTTAGAAAGTGATTCTTCAAATGCGATTGTGTGAGTATCTAACCGAAAGTCTAACTCATGGAAATTTCAATTCCTCTTCAATGAAATTAGGGAGATTTCAACTCTCATTAATGTTTCCTTCCGTTATGAGATTAGATCCGCCAACTCAATGGCGGATGTGCTAGCAAAGTAAGGGGTGGATAGGTTAATTCTTTGAGTGGGTGTCATTTTGCAATTGGAGTTGTGGCTGGTGCTTCTCTCTTGCACCTTCCAACTCCTCTTTTTTTAAGTTTTGATGTATTCTTTTCTTCCTTCTTTTAATGAAATCTTTATTACCGTTTTCAAAAAAGAAATCTACAATAGACATAAATAATTGGGTAAGAAAAAAAATTTAATAGTAGGGAAGAAATATGATTGAATTATTTTACAATAGTAAACATAAAGACAGAGAAACACTCAACCAAAATAATATTTTATAAATAACATCTTAAAATACATTATTTTAAAAGAAAATATTCACTGATATATTTGCCCATTTACTTGTAAATTATATATAATGTTAATATGAAAATAAGGTAACTGTTAATTATTTCTAATATTTAAATATTATTTTAAAATAGTAGTCATTAAATTCTTAATATCTTAAATGCTTGAAATAGCTTGTATTTCAAAAATATTATAAGAAATCAAAACAATATGGTGTCCTACATTTATAAATATTTACAATATTATAAAAAACTGTTGAAAAAAATTAAGAGGATACCTAATGGGTCATATGATCTATCACATGAATGGATCAGATGTTCCAAAGGGTATCTTGATTTACCCAGATTTTGCAATCAAGCTAATAAACTCATATTCACTCCAGGTCAACTGATCAGAAAACAAAAAAAAATTCCAATCTCCATACAAGCATGCTAACAAATACCTTGAAAACTAGATCCGCTTGTAATGTACGAGTGTTTCTTCATTTTTTTATTTTTTATTTTTTATAATTTAGGATATCTCCCACCGAGCTCAGTCCAGTTCAAGAGCCTTTGACCCTGAGCCTGAGGGACATTCGATTCTGTAAAATTATGGGAGGTGGCCAGAGGAGATAGGTGTCAAACACAAGACCACTCCGCTTAGCCAACTAAACTAACACTCATTGGTTAGTGTTTATTTGTTCTCGAGTACCGAATTTTGAGGAAATCAAAAAAAAAAAAAAAAAAGAAAAGAAAGAAAAAGATTAGTGTTGAGAAGGATAAGAAAGTTTTTACTGAAGTTAATTTCAGCCATTGGATTCACAAATTTGCATAGAGGTGGCCATAATACGTTTTGGGACGAGAACTTTGGCGAACCGATCTATCAGTGTAATCAACATGAGAAATTAGGAGAGACAAAATAATAAAAGGTAAGTTTTATTGAACCCATCCTCACTTTACATGCACTCATAAGTTGCAATACAAACAAGCCACACAACAACAACAAAAGAGAAATGAAATGAAAGTAGACATAGTTGCAATACAACCAACCAAACAACAATAAAAACAACTAGGAAAAAGAGGAACTAAAGGAAACCAGACATAGATGAGGATTTTTTTTTATTTTTTTTTTGCATTGGTCCATCTATGGACCAGTATTGCTCGGACAACATGTAAATCTGTTTCCGTTACAACAAACCGAATCAACCGATGGTGACTTATTAGCTAATGCCTGGATGATGATGACAGTGAGTATGAGAAACAAGATTAGCTAGCAAAAGCTTGTAAGAATCCATCTGAGTCAGTTGTGTAGATGAACAACAGATAGGAGAATTTGAGAGGGAAGGCTTGGTGGACAGGGAATATATAGTAGAGGGTGAGGAGAAGGGACTTATTTCCTTGTATTTAACGCTTGTGGGGATAAAAATACAACCGATGGTGTGAAACTCGAGACACTAGTGACTAAGGTTTGAAGTGACATTGAGCCACATTCTTCCCCCCTCCTCGTAGGTCACAGAAAGCTCCACATTCTTCCTTGGTCCCCAGGCATGGACTCTTTCCCTTGGCCAACTCTAGCTCCAACCTGGATCAGGCTCAAAGGTCTACCATTCCATTGCTGGAGTCAACACATCCTCTTCTCAACAGCAAACTCTATTGGAAACCCCATTCTGATAGATGAGATCACTGCCTCTCAGAAATTCTTATCCTATGCCAGAATTTGCATCAATCTCGACCTTCAAAAACCTAAACCGTCTTCTATCATAGTTGACCTGGCAGGAGATTCCAAGGTGGAAGTGGAAGTCCTGTATGAAAGCATCCCCTTCTCCCTCTGTCTCAGTTATGGCCATGGGGAAGGCCTCTGTCAGCATACTACCAAAACGGTTAAAACAGGCCCCAAACCTCCTCCTCCTCCCTCTTCTGCCCCAAGCATCCTTAAAACCCCCGTCACTGAGACTCTCCTCCCAACTAGTAACCCCTCTCTCCTAGCCTCTACATCAGAGCAGACCCATCCAACCTCAGCAGCAGAGCTTATCCTCCCAACTTCTATTTCTCCTCCCCCCCCCCCCCCCCCCCCCCAGTCCGGGCTCCTCTCCTTGTATTTGAAAATACTTCTGGGGAAGACCCCCTCTCCCCTTTTGCCTCAACCCTGGAAATCCACAATCCTTTCTCTGTCCTGGACCAAGCCACTCAAGTGATTACTAGCTTCGACCATCATCTATCAAATCCTCCCCCTCTTAACTCTATCAATGCCAACCCTGTGGTGGACATCTCAGACCACCTCTCCATAGATCTCAGCATCCAGGAAAAACCAACCCCCCCTATCATCCGGCCAACCAGAAAACCTCCCATCCCAAATCCTCCTCCCTTAAAATGGTCCCCCTCCTCTGCCAACATAGTAGCTGCAGCTCAGGGCCCAAAGAAGAACAAGAAATCGAAGAGGATGAAACATGCTAGGAAATTATCAGACCCTCAGCCCTCCAGCCCCTCTCTTGGCCTCAATCCTACTACCCCCCTCAATGTTTAAAACATTTTATTGGAATTGTAGGGGAATTGCAAACTCCCCTACCACTAGAACCCTCTCCTTCTTGATTGATTCTTACCACCCTAACATTATTTTTCTCTCTGAACCCAAAACTGCCAACTCCAAAATTCTATCTCAGAAACTTGAAAGGCTTGGTTTCTCCCAGTTCTTCTCCAACTCTACCTCCTCGACTTGTCCCTCTATCTGGTGCTTTACCAACTTCTCTCCTAACTTTGCTCCAACTATGGTAGATTTCTCCTCCCAACACCTCACTATTTCTATCTCCCCTTCCCCAACCTGTCCAACCACCTACATAACTGGTATTTATGCCTCCACCTCTCACATTCAACGTAGAGACCTCTGGCAGTACCTGAGCTCCAATCCTTTCTCTATTAACTCTCCCTGGGCTGTCATAGGAGACTTCAATGCTGTCTCTAATAGTGCAGAAAAACTTAGTCTCCATCCCATTAACTCTCTAGCCTCCTCAGAATTCAATGCTATGATCATCTCCTCAGGCCTTCAAGACATTGGCTTCTCAGGCAGCAACTTCACTTGGTCAAATAACAGAAAAGATAGAGCCTATGTTGCAGCCAGGCTAGACCGCACCCTCACCAATCAAGCCTGGCTTCTCTCCTACCCAGATAGCATCCTTCAGCACCTAGTTAGACAAAGCTCAGATCATAGCCCTATCCTGCTCTCCAAGCGCCCTCCCATTGTTGTTAGATTTATCCCTTTCAAGTTTGAGGAAATGTGGATTGCTCATCCCTCCTTCAAAGATCTGGTGGCTGCCGTTTGGGATCTCCCTGTTAGTGGTAATCCCCAATTCATTCTTAGCCAGAAGCTGAAAGCGCTTAAATTAAGGCTTAAAGCTTGGAATAAGGAAACCTTTGGGCTCCTAAAGAACAATATTTCAGAAGCTGAATCCAATATTCTCCAATTGCAATATAGTATGGACTCTGACCCTCAGGATTCCACCAGGGTAGCCCTTGGCATAGCTAGAAGCTCTCTCCAGAACCTGCTCCAGGCTGAAGAAACTCATTGGAAGCAAAAATCCAGGATTAGATGGCTGCAGGAAGGAGACAAAAATACTAAATTCTTCCATCTTGCTGCGAAAATCAGAGGTGCAAAAAACCGCATTGACAAGATCCTTTTTAATGGCAACTCGCTGGAAAACCATGCTCAGATCAAAACAGCTGCTGTGGATTTCTTCTCTGCCTCCTTCACTCCCTCCCCTGCTCAGCTGGATCCCCTGCTCTTTCAAGTTCAAAGCCAGAAAGTCTCACAGGCTCAAAATACTGTTCTGCAGGTTATTCCTTCATTTGAAGAAATCAGAACTTCGGTTTTCAGCCTCAACAAATCTGGTTCCCCCGGCCCTGATGGTTTCTCTGGCAGTTTCTTCACCAGTTGCTTGGACATAGTTGGCAAAACAGTCACAGAGGCAGTTATAAATTTCTTTGTTTCCAAAAAGCTGTTGAAAGCCTCAAACTCCTTCTTTATATCTCTCATCCCTAAGGTGGCAGCGCCCTGCTCTTTTGGAGATTTCCGCCCTATCAGTCTGCTCAATTTCTCCTACAAGATTATTGCTAAGATCCTGGCGTCTAGAATGGCCTCTGTTCTCCAAAGCCTCATCTCTCCCCATCAAGTGGCTTTCTTAAAAGGCAGAAGAATTCAAGACCACATAGCCTTAGCTCATGAGCTCACCCAGAATCTCCAAAAAGGCCCCAAAGGCAAAGGAATCTGTATGAAGCTGGATATCTCAAAAGCTTTTGACAAATTAAATTGGAATTTTCTTTTCAAAGCTCTGGACTTCTTTGGGTTTAGCAAGGCCTGGTCATCCCTCATCTCTGAATGTATATGCTCCCCAAAAGGCTCTGTCATCATTAATAGAGAACCAGCTGGCTTCTTTGAAATCAAGGGAGGGCTTAGGCAAGGAGACCCTCTCTCTCCCTATCTTTTCATATTAGCGGAAGAACTCCTAAGCCTAAATATTGTTAAGCTTGTTTCCAATCACCAGATGACTCCCATCTATAGAGCTCCGGTGTCCCCTTCTGTCTGCCACCTCATGTTCGCAAACGACATTCTTCTCTTCTTCAAAGCTACTTCTAGAAGCACCAAAGCTATCCAGAGCGTGTTGGAAGCCTACCAAAAGGCAGCAGGGCAACAATTCAATCTCAGGAAAAGTAATATTCTTTTTGGGAACAGCATGGAGTCTTTTAAGGCAAAAACTCTGAGATCTCTAGGCATTCCTAGGGCCTTTTTTCCTGCTAAATATTTGGGAGTCCCTCTTTTCATTGGCAGCCCCAAAGCCCAGTACTTTGAGAGCCTCAAGGACTCCTTTCGGCTTAGGCTATCAGGATGGAAATGCAACATGCTTTCCTTTGCTGGGAGAGTCATTCTCATTAAACATGTTCTTCAAAACCTTCCCATTCACATCCTCTTGGTTCTTCCAATTCCTTCCTCCGTTTGCAAATTCTTGGAAAAATGGATGAGGAATTTTCTTTGGTCTGGGGGCACTGAGCAATCTAAAAAGAGTATCATCAACTGGAAGTCGGTCTGCCAGCCTAAGAGTGAAGGTGGCCTGGGTTTTCGCCGTATCAAAGATATGATCGCTGCAAATTCAATCAGATTGGGCTGGTCTGCTGTCTCTTCTCCCTCCCTGTGGGCCAGTTGGTTCAGAGCTAAGTACTATAAAGGCTTCTCTCCTTGGCATCCCAGCTCCCTCTCCTCTGGATCTTGTATATGGAGACCCATCAAGAGATGCTCTCACTTCATTTTTCAAAACAGTCACTGGCTGCTGGGCGATGGAAAAAGAATTAGCTTTTGGTACGATAAATGGCACGGCCCTCTTCCTTTGGCGCAGATCTTCCCAGATTTGGATTTCCCTTGGTCTGTTACTGTCAAGGACTTCCTTTCAGATCCCCTGAGATTTTCGAGCAGGTTCATCTTCCAGTAGGCTGCTGCCTTCTCTGCCACCCTTTCAGCTTCCTTCTCGCTGCAGGCGGACCCGGATTCGCTGATCTGGGACAGCTCAAAATCCTCCATGCTGTCTTTCTCTGCTGCCTGGGAAGCCATCAGATTCAGAAGCCTCCCCAGACCTTGGCACAGGCTTGCTTGGAATAACCTTCTGAAGCCCTCCACAACTTGCTTTGCCTGGAAGCTGTTCCACAACAAGCTCCCCACAAATGTCTGGGCTCAATCAATTGGAGTTCAGCTAGCGTCGTCTTGCCCTCTCTGTGGTATTCATCAAGAGTCTCCTTTTGAGCTGTTCTTCAGCTGTCCCTTTGCTTCCTCCTTTTGGGATTGGCTGGAGTCCAAAGGTAACATTCAGCCCTCCTTCTCTTGCTCAGCCTCTGCAAAATGGAATGCCTTCTCTGCAAACTCCTGCCCAAAAGCCAAAAAAGGTCTGGGTGCTCTCTTCATTGTGGCTCTCTTCAGCTTATGAAAAGAAAGGAATATGGTTCTCTTCTCTAACAAGGTGCCTTCCCTCCATTCTGTGATTAATTTATTTTTACAGGATGCTTCTAATTCTCTAAGCTTTATGTCTACTCCCTTCTCCAGTAGCTCTTTATCCTCTTTCTTTATTCTTTGTAATCACCCTCCTCAGGGTTTGAATTAGTCTGTTGTTGTTTCTTTTTGCTGTTGCCTTTCTTTTCTGCTGTGCTGTTTCTTTTTGGCTGTAATCTTTGCCCTCTTTCTTAATTCAATTTGCAATTTAGCAAAAAAAAAGTGACATTGAGCCAATTAGTGTCTGTGATTCCACATCCTTATTAGAAGAGATATTTTAGGAGAGTAATTGATGGTTGGGATAGAGATTTTAGGAGAAATTAATGGGAAGATAGGCAAGCTATAAATAATGGGAAGAGCCTAGATCACATGTCTGATTCATTCTATCAACATTCGACAGTATAAATAATGGGAGGAGTCTAAATCACCTGTCTGTTTCATTCTATCAACATTTGACGGCTATATAAAAACTCTTCTTTTTTGGATAAGAGATGTTTGGTTTCTTATTTCTTACACAAGAGGGGCTTATACACTAAGACAGTAAAAGAAGCTTGTACATCAGCATTAATATTTTTCATATATATATATATATATATAATTAGATATCAACTTGGACTAACTTATGGGCCGATTTAGATTTTCCTGTCTCAATCAACTTAGCCACTTATATGGACTATTTCCATATTTATTAAAATATTTTTTTTCTTCAAGAATGTAATATATCTTTTAAAAGAAAAGAGTTATTGATAAGCCTGTCTAATCCAACCCACCTCCTACCTATTACCAGGCAGGTTGGGCTGTTGGGTCTACGGTGGACAAGAGAGGTGAGTATGAGTTTCTTCTGACCCGTCATTCTTTTAGGGTACAATTACTTTGAACCAAATTAATGCAGCTAAATTGCTTGTCTCCATCCTCCCAATTATATGCATGGTTGTAGGAATGGGACAATAGCAAAAAACACATGAATCTTTGGAATCCATGGGGCATGCTTGTGCATCATTTCTTTTTCATGAAAAGAAAAAATAGTTTTCAATGTATAATAACTTTTCTTTGTCCTGAGTTGAATTTGATTTTCCCCGTTTTAATTTTTCGAATAAGGTTATTTTCCAAGATGTTTTAGGAATAAATATATTCGTATGAAAGCACTCAACAACTGATTATGAGAGTGCTAAATAAATATATTTCACCAAAATATTCAAATTTCATTTTTGCACATAAGGCAAAATCATTGCGGAAACAATTAACCAAGGAATGCAATCAGGATCCTAACTTTTTAATCAAAGTGTCCAGACCCAATGATCAATGATGGTTATATATTGTTTAAGAGTATACAACAACAGCCATTAATGGAAATTAATAACTGCAGCTAAGTAGGTAAAAGTATCAAGAAAATTTTCACCTAGAAGCACATTGCATGCCGTGCATATGCAGGCTCGCTCATGGAGCCCACTTATGTGCATTTCTATCAATGGGAATAGGATTTACGGATAAAGGTCATGCCAAAAATCAGCCCCATCAACTTATCATAGTCCTTGATTTAACCTTAATATTTAATGGTCTTTTAACTTTAGATTTAAAAAAAAAAATCCAATCTAACAATACATAAAAGGTTTGATGAGCATAAAATTGGATGTAGTGTCTGATCAAGGGAAAAAGAGTGTAAAAGGAGATAAACTATTAAGGCCCCATAAAGAAAATTATCCTCAATCGATGTAATCACATTTTTTTCTACTTGTTAAAATCAAAGAAGATAATATTAAATAGAGTTGGGTGAAGAAGCCGAACCAAATGAATGAAATAAGGTTTCAATAATAAAAAATGATGACTGAAATAAGGTTTCAATAAAAAAAAATGATGACTGTGATTTATTCTTCTCTAACTCTAGCCTAAATTACGAGTAATAAAAAACAGTATAGCTAAAATTGTTTCTAAGCAATTAAAGCAGACAAAACCAAGTAAATGGAATTAAGCTAAGATGATGATGAGGATAATAATATCTCCAATCAGATAATTGGTCCGGGTCACTGTCATTATTGAAATTAACCCTTTTGTTTCCCCACTCTCAACCAGGGGTATTGGTTCTAAGTTGAGCTGCTGTTCAACTATGTGCAGTGAGTGAAGTGAAGGGCAACCATACCATATCGAAGTGGAAACTTGATCTTAACCTTAAAATGGTGGAAAGTTGGATGGTCAAACCTCCAACATCTTTTGACACGTCCCACCTTGCATGCGAAAGGAAAGGAAGAAGCTTCCTCGAGAGCTGGACGCGTGGGAGTGCGTATCTTTTCACCTCTCTGTCCCTTCATGTGGGAGCTTTCTTTCCAACTTGCACCTCTATATTTCCCTACCCCCAATAAAGCTATCTGTACCACCATCTCTTTTTTTTTTAACAACAATCTTTAACAAATAATAAAATCTCTAATGAGTTTGATCAGTTATATGTAACAAAATACAACCTAATTTCAAATGACTAGCTAGTAAGAATCGATTGATCAACTCAAAGGCTCAACTAGATCATGAACTACTTGCATGTGTTGTGTTCAGGTTCTTCTCATGATCAATTGATCCAATGGCTGGATCTCATGAATCTTGTATTTGTAGTCATGAACTCACTATAATTACCTGTTCTGTTAGGATTATCATCACTAACATTCATGATCTCCAGACTCAGCTGACTGAACTCAATCGGATTTCTAGCTACATCACATTCCTATATACTATTTAAAGACTTGTATGTAGGAGACGCCCTCCTCCCTTGTTATATTCTTCTATTGAACAAAGAATATGGAGCTGGAAAAGAAAAAGGAGAAAGAGATACTTCCTGTCGGATGCTCTTCAAAGTAACTTCCATTCTCCATTCAAGAAAAAAGGAGTTTCCATCAATTCTCCTATGCTCAATTCCCAATGAGATATTGGGACACTTTTGTGTTCTCTGTGCCACTCCAGAAGCACAGATTTGGGTGATTTATGGGTCATCATGTCTTCAATCCCCAAATAGCCTTGTTTGCAATGATGGGTGTAACTAACTAGGAGCAACTAACTTAAAAGCAACCAAAAAGAGCTCTCTGCATTAGATTGGAATACCCCCAAAAAACACAAGAAGACATACTTGAAAAAACATGACAATTCCAATGTAGCTAGTACTGGACCCTCGTGAAGAAAATTGAGTGTTTCATATGATCAAAAGCATGCACATATTTCTTATGTCCTGCTGTTAGGTAGATTTCCAAAAGATATAAGAAAGATGGGAGACACATGAAGAAGACAAAATATAGTTTCAAATGATAATTGCCTTGCAGAGTCATGAATACACTTCTTACTGCATTAGAATGGATAACCACAGAAAAACAAGAAGAACCACATGTGAAAACGTGTACATCTCCAATGTAGAACCAGACCATCATGAAGAAACTTAAGTATTTCTAAGATAAGCATACATATACTTCATATTTCCTACTCTTAGAACTCCAGAACATAACATATATGAATTAGATGTGAAACAAATAAAGAACAAGAAGAGTATCAGGAGCTAATTGTCTTGCATAGTCATGGATACACTAAAATTTAATTGATTTTGTAACCAGTTTCCAGATTTAATAATAGATTACTTCTTCAAGTCCCATAGTTTTGAGCATCCAAACATGGAAAATTCAAGCTCTCACCCATAAGACATGTTTCTTGTTGGAGGAATGGCACCACCCATCATCATGGAATTCATCCTCTCCACTGGTGGTGGCGCTCTTCGTGGGGATGGCCTTTCAAGCTTAGCCGAAGCCTCGAATTTCTTTTCACCCCCACCGTCGGCTCCCAAACCATCCATAACGACACCACCATCAATTGTTGATGATGCATTGTGTAGATGGTCACCCTTGAAAGCATCCTCTTGTGAGCTCAGGCATGCTGCGGCAGACCCCAATTCCTGTAATCGGAGATCGTCAGCCCAAATTAAGGGGCTCTTGCCACTGCAACTATATGGACTAGTTCTCTTACTCCCCAGAGAAATGGTATCATTCATGGGCAACATTCCATCAAGCGATGATCTATCCATTGGTTGCTGCATCATGCTGAGCTGTGGTTCTCCAGCGTATAAGTGAAGGTCCTGGAGAGAAGGGAAATTAATGGGAGAACCTCCCATATCAATGACACCTGGGTCGCCGACTCCCTTGTAGCTTCCCGAAGCCATGTTATCTCCGGCAAGAGTCTGGCAAGCCTTCTCCAGTATAGTTTGCATATACTTGCCTTGAGCTTCAATCCTTAATTGGAGGTGTTTCTGCACCTATTTCCACAAGCTCAGATAATTTCGACTATTCGCCGAATGCAAGAAAAAAATAAACTAAATGGTGGGGATTGAGAATTTGATGGAGTTACCTCTAATTGCTCATGCAATCTTCTTTGGACTTCCATTTGCATCCGCATCGCTTCATTGATATGTTCATTCCTACTGAAAATTTCACAAAAAACAATCCACAACCACGTTAGTTTCAAGAGTAGGCCCTTCTAAGTAACCACAACCAACAAAGAAAAAACGTCAGTTTTTGTTTTGTTTTGAGAAAATCTAAACCTTTATCTTCATCATCAATTTCGGTTTAGCTTAAAGAGATCTAGTATTAACTGTAAAATAAGCTATGTCATCTTAAAATCCTCATGGTTACTGCGTAAAGTGGAAGATGCTAATTGCATACTCGTTTATGCTTCTACCCATTAAAGCAGATGAAGAAGCGGCATTTCTTTGCATCTCCAAAGCCATAGCTGCGTAGAAAACTGACACCATCAGCTTTGTACTATACCCAAAGAAAAGAAAAGGAAACCTCTCATACAATCTTATGTAACGCCAATTATCTTTTCCCTTTCTCACCATCTCTAGCCGAGTGCTCATTGAATTCCTTATGTGGTTGCTTCCCAAGCCTGAATTTCTACATAAGAACACCAAAGAATCACCCAATATATCATCAGGAAAGCAAACCCCAGATCAAAAAAAAAAAAAAAAAACAAACAAACAAACAAACACACACAAAAAAAAAGAAAAAAGAAAAGAGAGATTGCAATACAAAACAAGGAATATATGGTTTTTGTTTTATTCATGTTAGATATATACCTGAAGGTGGCTTTTGAGATGATATAGAGTGAGACCCTTGACGCCCATAACTCTCATGATGGTTTTTGGAGTGGCCTCTACAAAAACAAACATAGAGATTATGGTTACACACAAGAAATTCACATATGAGATGTTTAGAAAAGAAAGAGAAGGAAGAATATTATGTAGATGATGATGGTGGTGGTTGTGGTAAGATGAATACTGTCGGGTCCTCCGAGCTGGGTGACGGCATCGACGAATCGATCGTGGAGCTCGACCGTCCATCGGAGGCGAGGCTTGGGATCAGTGGTGAGAACAAGGCCTGAGTCACCTTGAACGCACATGGGCCTATCATGTGAATTCATAGTAGGCTTCTTGGGATGGAACATTCTCTCTTGGCTTCTCTGGAGATTTGGAAGAGATTCAAGAACAAAAGCGACGGATTTAGAGAGAGAGAAGGGAATAGGGTGCGATTTCTTTTGAAGGGGAGAAGGGTCTGCTTCTCTCTTCGGTGCCGCCCTCTAAGCAAAAGCCAGTCTTTAACATTCAGAACCCTCCTTTGCTAAATGATTCTCTCTCTCTCTCTCTCTCTCTCTCTCTCTCTCTCTCTCTCTCTCTATCTCGGGTATATGTTCTTATAATGTGGTTATTCTTCTACAAGGAGCTTCTTCTTTATGGATGCCATGTAAGATCCTAACTTCTTTTACTTGCCTACTATTGTGGCATATGTCATGTAAGGTAAGGAGGTTATGGGGCTTTGGATTCTAGTCATACTACTAATAAGCTTCACACAGTGTTTATTAGAAGGTCCCATCTAATGTGATAAATATGACTCACTGATTAATTTTATTTTCCAGTTCGAAAACTTTGAGAGAATGACTAAAAATTTCTGTTAGAAATAATTGTTGGCAGATATCTGATTGATGTTGCTCAATTTCTTCATTGATGTTGCATGGACAGTGAAAATCAAAAAGAAAATTATGTAAGAAACGGACACCAGATAATGGAAAAAAAATTCTATTTCCGTGTTTCATAAACTCTCTTGATGCTAAACCAACTACGTGAATGCCAAGAATTTATTGATTAAGGAAGTTTATTCCTAACTCAATAGTATGTAAATCTCATTCTTTCTTTTTTCCTGTTGTGCGAGTAAAAACTCAAAATCCCTACACTCACACAAATTATGCAAGTCCCCAATCAACAAAGCGAATTACTTGGAGTTCTTTCTCTTTACAAAGAACTTACATACACTATACATGTCCCTCACTAGCTTACTAATAAGCTTTGGATCAACCAACAATTGGGTTTGATCCATGATCGGAAGAAGCCTTACTGTTGAGTGTTGATGCATCTATGGGTTGGATGCAGTTCTTGCACTTCTATATCGACGATTGGTTTTTCTCTTTATTGGTTCCTAGTAGACAACAGTCACTTTTAAATCACATGTTTAGATAGTCAATTGGAGTGGTATTTAATAGTACATAATAGTCCATGACTGGATTATGCTTCCTTATAGGACCACGTGAGTTCCATGGAATAGAGATAGACCTGAAGCAAGAGTGCGCAGCTGATTCACATAGTCACATGCCCTTATCATGAGTTCGAATAATACCTACCGAATTCTCCAATTTCATTGCCATAAGTATATCAATGACAATGAGGCCCAACTAATTAAGTCAAAATTGCTCATAATTATCTTCTCACCTGGTTCTAAAACTCTTTGGTTTTATTTCTGTTCTTTTTAACATTTAATACACAATATTTTTCTACATTTTAATATTAAAGTTATTACCAATTTAACAACATTTTTGTGGTAGTATCTCAGAGGAAAATGAAGAATTTAAGATTATCCTTATATTGCCTTGGACTGATATTATCAAAATGAGTATCTTTGCAACATTGGATTGAGTCATGTGAGTTCCATTGGAAAAGATGACTGATAAAGTGATAATACTTAAAATTCTCTAACTTTATTGCTAGATTTTCATTAGTGATGCTTTTGTTCAAAATCAACCATCCCACTTTGATTTATAACTAAAGGGCATATTTGACGAGTCTTTATCTCAAATAGAGTATTTCAATTTGACTTTTTTAGAAATTAGATTACTGTTTGGAATGTCTAATTCAACTCGAAAAAGTAAAATTGCATGTTATTTTGTCGAAGTTATACTAGCAAAGTCATAGTATAGTAAAAGTGGTACAAATATGTGTCACACAGTAAAATTAGTAAAGTCAAATTTATAATTTTATTACAGTTAAATCTATTTGAACAAAAATATGACAGTTCGATACATTTTTTATTCATAGATAAAAGGCGCAATATTCAACTTAATTTCAAGTAAGTTTTACCATTACCAAACAGTTTTGACCTGCCAAACTAGCACCAAATTAAGCAAAATCTTACTTCAGTTATAAGTTACATCTACCATCAAGATGTATAAGGATTGAAGCACACAATAAGACTGACATGATAAGGTGGAATAGCAATCTTGAGGTGGTTAATGATTTCCATAGCTTAACAATCACGGGTTGGGAGATCCAACCCATTCAGGAGAATCCGGATTCACGCACCCCTATAACCGTACCCGTACCCGTACCACTACCCGGGTCCGGTTGCACAGATTCCGCTTACGTACACATGCACAAGTCACGCAGCTGGACGCAAGGGCTCTTTATTCCTTGTCCAACCTATACTCTCTTTTGTGGGTTGGCTTTGGATTCCTGTAAGTGGACCTAAATAGCTTGGTTGGTCCAGACCATTGATATGGTTGCCCATCTGGTGGAAGGATCATGGCTTAAAAGTGATTGTATATATGCTAGAGTAGTGTAATAATCCAGGTATACACATCAACCATGTGTGGCCCATTTTCAGTTTTTCATGCCATGGGTCTATAGTTCAAAAGCAGTGAGATGATTTCTCTAGACTTTGGAAGGACACATGGTTAAAGATCTTCACCAAAGTTCAAACTCAGCTTGAGTAACTTGACTTGATGCCCTTCCAAATTACTTGAACTGTGTCAACAAGTTTTAGAGCTATATGATTGAATCAATAAGTAACCATCTTCAAATCTGTTTGGGGCAGTCAAATTGCTTTGATAGAAAGAAGTAAGCACCTCTTCACATCCAAGGATAACATATATATATATATATATATATATATATATAGGGTTGGGGGTCATCAAATTCCATTTTTCCTCATGAGTATGATGGCCTACAATATATATGGGTGCCTGTATATGATAATTTATTGATCTAGGTAGGCCCATACTCCCACCGTCAAAGCAGAATAAGAAAATGTGAACGGCTAAGATCTTTCCATGTGGTTTTAGGTGTGGTTCATTCCAAAGTTTGGATCATTCAAAGCATGGTCCCCACATGTAGAAACCTGTGGCTAGGAGATACTTTGCAAATTGCCTGAGTGGGCCCTACTTGATGTTTTAGGGAACAAAGATGATGCTTTGTTTTTCAGCACAAAAGGGCTAATGATGTTGGGCACTGGGCTCTAGAGATCTTTCTTGAAAACTTCCATGCGTCTTTTTTAATCTAAGTACATGAGAGATAAAGAAAAGGGAGGTTCAAGTTTGAATGACTCTTGTGAAAGAGCATAATTTTGATGGAGTCATCTTCTCCGTACACGTGTCCACAGGTGGAAGATTTGGACCACTTGGTCGGTAGTTATCAGATAATTGACAGTTAAAGATGGTGGTCAATATTTGTCACACAATGTGTTGACTCCTGTGTAGCATAGTAGTAGCATTGAAGCTGAAGCTCCAATTTTTGTGGGCACAACCTTTTTTCTTTTTAATTCTTTCCTTGTTTGTTTAGTATAGAGCAGCGTGTTTTTGTTGAAAGAGAAAATGTTGAAATATCAGTTCTCTGTTTACTTCAATCCATGTTCTTTTTATTGTCAATCTCCTTTATTGTTTGTTACCACAGTATGATCATGGAAGTGGCTGTTACTATTCTTTCACTATTGTTTGTTACCACAGTATGATCATGATTATGGACAGTTTGTAGTGAATCACCATTTATTTCACTATTATATATTTGTTTGCTCTTTTTAAGGGGTTACCTCCTAAAAGGACTTGGAACATGTTACTAATAAAGATTTCAGTCAAACCAACACGAGAAGTTAAGCCATTTTGATACTTTTGATTGATCAAAGAAATTGTTTACACTTGAGATGGAAGTTTCAATTTCCCAACCCATCTTCTAATATCATTATCACATGCGAAGTTCTTAAATCATGGGAAAGATCTTTCAACTTTTTTTTTTTTTTTTGGCTATCGGAAGATTCTCAATCATTTAAGCTAGGTTGTAATAATTCCTCCGGGCACAAAGGAAGTCAGGTAAACTCCCCTGTAACCTTAATGTGGTAGTACAGTTTCAAACCTACAACCTCCGAGTGCAAACCATGGTCCTAAGCTAACTGAACTACTCATTGAGATTCAGAAAAGATCTATCAAACATTAGAAATTAATAGATATGATTAGTGATCTAACTGGATAATAAAACCATTTATGGAAGAGAAGTAATAATATAAAAGGTTTATCACATGGATAGCTTGGTGGTTAAGCATTCTCCCTCCACAAAAATGATGACCAAGACCAATCCCTGGTTGTGTTATACTTACACACCACCACCACAAAAAAAAAAAAAAAAAAAAAAAAAATCCATGAATTGGAGCACACCCAAAATTTTGTTTGAAGAGAAGTGGACATATCTGAAAATTGTGGCTAAATTGTATTTGTTGAATCTAATGATCAAGATAAGTACTCCAGCTGAACAAGAATTTGCATTGATTTAGGATTATATGGACAAAAGAAATATAGTGAGATGATGAGTAAAAGAGGCAAGATAGATCCAGACGGCCGGGGTTGGCTTCTTGGTAATAATAACATGTGAGGGTGGCGTGGACATCTCTTTCCATAAAGGCCATGAACGTGGAGGCTTGTGGCAGGTGGGCCTCCTTTCATTCCATCCTCTGATGCTTTTGCTGTGTTGTTCTTTTGTAGAATGGAAGATTGTCTCTCCCTTGCATATTTCATCAAAGCCATCCCATCTCTAAGAATCCAAACAAAAATTGAATAGGTCAAACCCAATATCTCTGTCAGTTGGGCCCCAACCACATACAAAAAAGGTGAAATGAGGATGAGTAAGAACATTATAAAGTGCTCTCTCTCTCTCTCTCTCTCTCTCTCTCTCTCTCTCTCTCTCTCTCTCTCTCTCTCTCTCTCTCCAAATAAAAAATACATTAATTAAAGACCAGAATCATGGTTTTAAAACGTTGTTTGGACCCAAAAAGAATTAGGGTCTAAAACTAAATATTGGTGATATGAATTAATTAATATTTTAGTTTTAGAATTTTAAACTTCATATATTGTCTCATAGCTAAACATGCACATGCTCGTAAAGGAATGATTTTAATAGATTTTTTTCCCCAACTTCTTTTGTATTCTGTTGTTGATGCATATAAATCCTCATTACTCTAAGTAGCTCTAATAACACATCTTAAAATATGATATAATGGTGAAAGGATACTCACTGAGTACAAAACATGTCTATCCTCACTTCTGATACAACCTAGACGTTATTTTCTGTTTCTTTAATGGTGATATGACCAGGTCTGGTTTTCCTAATTGCACTTGATTTATTCTCAATCAACTTATTTCTTTCCTTAGAATGGTAAGACCTTTTGTAAATATATTATAAAATAAAATATTATTCTAAATTGTTTTTTTGTAATGACCTGACCCATAGACATTCATAGACATGCCCAGTCCTGATTTAATCTGGATGTGGCCGGCAATGGGACAGGCCCAAGTTGCTTCAAGGCAGGATTTTGATCTAGCTAGTTGGGCTCAGTCTGATGGGCTGGGCTCATTCAAAAGTCTGTTCTCTAGCCTGGGCCTGACCCATTGATAGCCATAAACTTGATCCAGTAGCTGACTAAAATTTAGGCCCTGTCTTGATTTTTCAAAATATGGCCAATTAAAGTGAGCAGAATGTCAAATCTAATGGCTATGAAGTAAAGCTAAAGTGGAAAAATGCACACCAGTTACCCATATATTCGATGAGGGAATAGATGCTTTCTTCTTTGTAAATTAAAGATAGATTCCACTTCTATGATCTTCTAGCAATAGAACTCAAATGCATTTTTTTTTTCCTGAAGGTCAAGTGTCCATTGCATTCCTGCCTTCTGTTCCTTTCCAGGGTATATGGTTTGTACTTTGTAATTAACTGATTCAAATGCAGAATTATAATTAAGTTTTGCGCTTACTTATAGAAATATTCGCTTTCAGAGACTAGAAGATTTTATATAGTTTTTCTTCTTTTTTTTTCTCATCACATCGTCGGCTATCATGATGTAGTATCATTAGGGCGAATCTGAAATAGATCGAGTTAGTAAATTGTGTCTTATTCATATACCTTTAATAATTCATAAATAAATAAATAAGAAAAAAAAAAGAAAGAGAGGAAAACGTTGTCTTCTGTACATCTCAGCTGGCTAGGGACAAAGGTTTAATTGTAGGATACTCAAGCCGTATCCATAAAGTACCTCAAGTTGTACAAATGGATTCCTGACTTTAGAAATACAGGTCCATATCTAGCCCAAGCCAGACAAGAGTAGTAAGTGGTTGGCTCAAGCCAGCTCACCTCAAACATGCCAGGATTGAGCCTTCATATTCATTCAATTGGGCCCAAGCCTAATTACTGTAATAACAAAAAGTGACATAGAGATCTTAAAAAAGATCTAAAAACCTTAAATCCCATCACAACTTTGCAAACAATTGTTAAACTAATGAAAAATATTATTCATGTCCACTCCAGAACATGTTACACTAAAGTCAGGAAGGGTTTTAGGCTTTTTACGGCTTAAACCATGTCCGAAACAAATATTAAATGGGCCCAGATTTTAGATCCAAGCCTGATCTGAGTACTAAAACTAAGGCCCAAACCCAGCCCAAAACGGCTGAGCTTTGGATAGGCCCGATTGGCCCATGAACACTCTTATACTTGTACAATTGATGAAGGCTCCGATTAAGCCCTGCCCACCACACTATGGATCGATCTTGTCTCATGGTTATATCAACGAGTTTATCAAGCTCCTTTCACTTACCACAATTATGACCGCACAGGAGCGAACGGCACAACAATAGTTTTATGGTTATGGTGAGAGTGAGGGCTCGAATACAATTATGACCGCTCAAGAGTGAGGGTGGACGTTGAGTTCAACAAAGTTATTACTTTCAATCAAGATTTACCTAAAATGGGAAGAAAGAACTCTTTAAGATTTGGAAAAGAAAAAATAACACAGCATATAATTGCAGAAAACTTTCAACATGGGTGGTCTTATCAAGAATATAATTCCAGAAAAAAACATGCAAGATAAATATCTAGAAGCAAAAGCAAGAAAGAATATATTGTTTAAATCTCATATCAGAGATTTCAGGAAAAAATCTTGCTGTTGTTTCTGTGAGATTCTAAAATAATATCAAATGTATGGTTTTATTTGTACCATTTCTTGGATGGAGATTTGACCATTGATCAATCAAGAAAAATGCCTGATAAGCATGGTTGCAGGCGTGGACTTGATACTAAATTCAATGGTTTAGAACATGAAAATGAGTCAAATGGGTTCTCCCCAATCTTCCAAACACCAGTGAAAAATTGAGACTAAAATGGGCCCAAGCAGGCATGGCTAGGGCTGATTTTGGAAGAATGTGACCACTGAAGATGTGATTCAATTCGTTCCAATCAGATAAAAAGATGACCAAATTTATGGGTTAACCTCAGAAACGAAAACAAGATAACAAAACAGTCCAAATCGAACCAGCAATACAGGCACATGCCAAGGCAAGATGCTTCGACTGGGTTGTGTAAGAAGTCCAAATGGAAAAGTTTGAGTTAAACAAGAAGGTCTAGCCGTTGAAAGTCAAATCAGAGACTCTTGTTTTGTAGAAGAGGTTTCAACTATTGAGAAATATGCAGATAAAATGAAAAGGGAATTTGAGAAAAGAAGACAAATATATCGATCACGAACAGTCACAGAGCAAGTTAATTTTACTGTTGCTGGGTGCTATGTGTGGAATGGCATGTTTATGTCAATGGCATCAAAATGAATCTAACTCAAATGATATTGAGAGCTGGCAGATTTTGATTAGAAAGAGATGCAAAACACTAATTAATGAAAACTAAGTCTAGAATAAGAAAGAAAAAACATTATACTGGTATCAAGTAATTGTAAAGGAGATGCACCAAAATTAACAGCTTGCTTTGGGGATGTTGGGGTGATTCTGTGATTGGTAGAAAGTAATTGTTGAAGACTTAGTTGCTAGGGTTTTTCTCCCCTCTTTTATTCACTTTTCGATTGAGGTTTTTTTTTTTTTTTTGGGGGGGGTAGTGAGTGGTGTGAGAGGGGGTTTTATTTGATAATCATTTTTTCATTTCATCGTGCATCATCATCTAAACCACTTATGTGATGTGACGAAGGTCAATTTATTCCTATTGCAAAATATAGGGCATCTTTGTTTGCAATGCTTACATAGGAATTGAAAATCTGGGAATTGTACATACCTCTAATGGGGTCTTGTTATCAGCAGAAAATGTAAACTTTTGCAACATTGCAAGATTAATTTACTTAAAAAAATACGATATCACAGAAAAAGATTGCATTCGGATTGTACATAAAAGTTGTTAGGGTCAAAAGCCCTCATATTTTTCTTCAATGAGTGAGCTTCTTATCCATCACAAGTAGCACAGGGTTCAGGTGATGGGCACTAACAGGAATAAGGAAGGATATAAACTGTTGATCTTGTGTGGTACAGGGAGAATGATTTTAACCATTGATCGTCTGAATATAAAGCTTGTATGGCTTACAGTAAAGAGAAGAAGGATTATAAAATGTAAGGCTTGTATGGCCAATAAAAGCTGATACTCACGTTTTGATTTAATAATTGAAGCACAATGATGCAGTAAGTTTTTTTTTTTTTTTGCTATCGAGGGTTTCCAATCCTTTGGGATGGACTAATCCCTTCGGGCCCAAAGGGAAGCCGGGTAAACACCCTGTGGCCATAAGGTAATAGCACTAGTGGACTCAACCTTCGATTCCTAAAAAAGGGAGAACCAAGGGTCGATATCAAGACCTCTAATTTCAGAACAAAGAGGAACAATAATATAATTGATATACCACCTCTAATTTCAGAACAAAGAGGAACAATAATATAATTGATATACCATAAATCTACCTAATGCTACATAGTTAGAGGCCCCTCATGTATATGATATAGGGATTTGGTGCGTATCTCATTGTAGAGTGCTTGGAAAGATCTCATTATGGCAAAGGTTTTTTGGAAAAAAACCAAAGAAAAAAAAAACATATAAAATCTTTATAACCCTTTCAATCTGTGTTTCCTGGAGGATAATTCAAAGGTATTGGTTTTCCCCTTTTTACCCTGGGGTAAAAACATAGATTAAGGGTCATCCTGAAAACCCTCATGGCTCATTTAGATGAGTTGGGTGAGGGTCGACCCACATATCTAAACCACCGTCATTGATGAATAGGTCCTCCCATCCCTTCCTAGTTCCTTTCTCTTAATTGGTAATTCAAGGTTTGAGTTGACCCTTCTATTGTGATTCTTATTGGATTCACTTCGACCATATTAATAAAAGAAAGCCAAGGCTCAACACATTATTACTTTTCAACACACCAACCCTGAATGATCTGACTAAATTGCAGTAGACACACCACGCTAACCCATATGCAATCAATTAGTTCGCCCTTCACCAGGGGGTTGGGCTCAGCTGGAGCATATACCTGTTACCTATGGTGCCCTGCCGCACCCAATCCAACCTGCCCCTTTGCCACCTCTATAAAAAAAAACCAGCAACAATCACCACCACTACAGAAAATAAATAAAGACTGAGAAACCCTATTTATTTTTGTAAGTAAAAATTGATTCATATCACCCTTCAACATGAACATGACTACTAGTCACTAAATTTCATGTCATGTCCTGTCCTCCTCAGGCGAGTTTGTCAATTTACTATTAAAATAAAAGTGATGTAAAACATAAAATCAAGAGAAAATAAAAAATAAGAGGGTTAGGATTGTATTTTATCTTTAGTGCATTGGTAGGTGTATAAAGTGAGTGTTATTTATTTTTATCATTTAGTGGAGAAATGAGGTTGTTGTGTTTGTTTTTTTTTTTTTTTTATAAAAAGTAAAATTTGAAGATATGTACTTTTGATGTAATCCCTTATTTGAAAAATAAAAACTTTACACTAACTCAGTAAATTGTCAAACAGGCCGAATCCCTTAATAAGCCTGCATTAGCTCAACCGATTGGGGATATGGGCTTGCGTGCGAGACAACATGAGTTCACTCCTCCTTGTGCCAAGAAAAAATAAATAAAGAAATAACATCCCTACAGTAAAGTAGAATGGCTAAATTTGACACCCTATCAAGACGCCACATTCTCCCATCCCCTTTCAACCTAAAGATGGCAGACAAATCATGCTTCCTCTTCTTGGATTTTGTACTTTTGGTGTTCCATCAGCTTCATCCTCGTTCTCCCCTCCTTTCTTTTTTCTTCTTGTCGCCACTGTCCTTAACTTCTCTGCATAGAAGCATGAATGCAAGTTAACAAGTAGTTAATCAAGTTGATGACAAGGACGAAAGGGACACCATTTGAAAAATTCCTTCAGTTGGCAAAGAAAGAGAGGAAGTTTCTTGCCAACGGTGAGAAATGGGCTGAAAGAATGCATCAATACTAAAAGAAAAAAAAAGAAAAGCACCGGCAGCAATTAAGCGAGTCATATGGCAAAATATTAAGGTTGTAAATGGGTTAATTCCTATCCGGGTCTATGGTAGACCTCGAATCGAAACAATTATAGAGAAGGTGGAATCGGATTCGAAACTGGAATTGTTTCAGAACCGGTTTCTTGACTCCGGAACCGGAACCAGAATCATATATAACACGGGTCTGGATCTAGATCCTAGTCCGAGTCTTGATAGAGAATGATATTAAAAAATATATAATTTTTAATAGAGATTTTCGAAAATTGAGGTAATATGTTCGGTCTCGGATCCACGGGTCCGGACCAAGGTGGAACCGGACCCGGACTCATTTACTCATCGGGGCCTAAATAAGGATTCATACCCGATTTTTAACGGGTCGAAACCTCGGGTAATCAGATAATTGGGGACCCGTTTACATCCCTACAAAATATGCATACCTACGAGCTTCTCTATCTGTTCAAACCACTTCACCTCATATTGATTGACCAATGTAATTGCAACCCCAGAATTTCCAACACGTACCATTTTACCTACCCTCTCAATGAGTCTGGATCCTCTATTTCGTAGAAATATAGAGATATTGTTTCATACTATTCGTATTTGCCAACAGTGTAAAATCGGTTACTTGATTTTTTTTCATTTTTAAGAGGGTGCATTAGCTGACAAGAGATTTTATTAAGTGGTGAATGTGGATTGGCCCCAATCGATATAATCCTATGCTCTGGTTTCCAAACAATCAATGAACCAATATGGTTTGAGCCACAAAAGTTATACCTGCCGGAAGGTTCGACAGTGTTAAAAATAATTCCAAAATGTTGGAAAGTGATTTATGGTCTTGGAAATATAACTTCAAAGAAGGTTTCTAAGCTCAAAATTAACATTTAAAAAGTCAGTTTAAAAACTGGTAAAAAGTCCGTAAGTTGTATTTGTGTTTTCCCCATTGTGAGACATACAATTAAGGATTCCAACCATCTGTCTCCTGGATGAGAACATTCAGAAGCAATACCAGTGAACAAACCTGTGAAACTAAAAATGATAGTGGATGATTATGTGGCAAGTCTTATCTGTAATTAAATAAAGCTGATTTTTTTTTTTTTACAAATAGTCTGTTTGTATGTCCAGTTCAATTATAAAAAGTAAACTTGATATACTACAAAAGTTATACGGGCAATTTTATAAAAATAAAAAGAGCGCAAAAAGTGCATGATTGCTTTAGTTATTCATATCTATTTAGAAAGGTACATTCTCGTTACTTTAAAAAAAAGAAAAAAAAAAGGAGGGAAAAGGCCCCAAAGCTATTGAAATGATACATCAATATGAACTTTATCGAACAATCTAAAGTACTCGGAACACTTATTTGAATCAGTTAAGTCAAATAAACATAAAAAATAGACCGGCCAAATGAAACCATCATTTATTGGAAAAAAGATCTACTCTCCTTCCTTTCATAGCATCTACATTCCATGTTCTTCGGAGTCAAAGTATTAAGTTCAAAGTATGTTGTATTACCCAATATTTATCTATAATATAGCCGGTTGCCTTTCTAGTGTAAAGGTTATTGCAATCGTTCACTCAATTAAACTTGATGTGACCCAAACAAAGCTCATTTGATACCCTAAAACTCTCAAATGGCTAAAGCCTCCTCCATAGCATCATCACTTCACACCAGGGAAAAGCTTCATTCCACCATAAAATGATGTGGCAAGGTGTCTGACTACTTAACATCACATACATAAAAACTAACTAAATGGATAGAAAATGTATATACTTTCCCCTCCTCACAAGAGTTGAGGCAGATTATAATTCCTTCATGCTGTAATCTTATTTTTATTTCAATTAAATTATCCCTTGTGGGATTAAATAAAAAGGCCTTCCAATTAACAGTACTGATCGACTCCATGGATTGATAGCATCTCCTCATTCCTACTCGGAGTTAAGGCTGATTGAAGATACTTTAATGTGTTGATAATTATTCTTTAAGTGATCAAGATAAAAGAGCCTCCAATTAGCATCTAACTAGTATATATTAAGGTAACCCCAATTATGGCGATGCCCGAAGATTACTGACCAAGATTTGTGGATCAAATCCAAGGCCGGAACTAGGGAGGGGCTGGCAGGAGCCATGGCCCCCCTAAATTGCAAAAAACGCCCTTTAGATTTCTTAAAATTTAAACCCGCCCCCCCCCCCAAAAAAAGAAAAAAAGAAAAAGAAGATTTTTATTCACAATGACCCCCCAGTGTCCATATCCTAGTTCCGCCCCTAATCAGAGCTACATGTTCTGACATGTGATGTAATGCATCCTCTATGGAATTGTGTCATAAATAATATTATCTTGCTTTAATGAGCAACACATAATTTTGGGGTCTAAAATTTGATGTTAGAGGCTCGTGCATTGCGCAAAAGGAAGCAGAAAGTGTATCAAAATGGGTGGTGATGATGGGCCTAACCTGTTCCGAGCCCAACTAGAATCTGACCCACAAGGTGCTGAATTTGACCTGTGTTTTTTAGGCCAATGCACTGGACCCAGTCTAATTTTGTCACAGTAGTTAAATGGACTGGACCTGCCTATTCATGCTTAAAGGCCCAGTCTGGCACAACAAATTTTGGACAAAAGGATAAAATGTTTTATAAATGGGCTCAGCCTGACTTTCAGTTTGGACTTTGGACACATGGCCAGGCCCATAAGCTAAACACTGCAGGTTCGGACACACTTTGGCTCACCATAACCCAGCCCACAAAGGCACAAACACCCTTAGTAAGAGGTTCTCTATTATTTGAATGCATATACGATATTGACCAAGGGATAAAGAGTCAGCCTGGGTTAACAGCAAAATCATGAGCGCGAACTTCAGGATATAAGTTGGTTAGGATTTAAGATTTAATAAGCATCAAACATGTAGGATCTTACACCCCATTGAGCTACCACTTATCCCAAAACTAATTGGCGATAGGAAACGGCACAACAATAGTTTTATGGTGAGGCCCATTGAGCTACCATTTATCCCAAAACCAATTGGCGATAGGAAACGGCACAACAATAGTTTTATGGTGAGGGCGAGGACTCAACCACAATTATAAACCCTCAGGAGTGAGGGTGGACGTCGACCTGAACAGAACATAATAGAATTTAGGACCAAGCTCCAGCATCATGCATGTCCTCAAGATTCACATCTGGAGAATATCTTCTGTGCCAGTTTTTCCTCTGTGCAATCACTATACTTCAAAAACCTTTGGCAGGCAGCATGCTCGTAACAGGAAAAATGCAACCAAATGGTACCAACTCTGCCAAGCAGTAGTGTGTGGGGGCCCATTCAGTGAACCAGTTTCTCTTGGTCTCGGCTAGGGTGTGCTCGGTTAGCTACTGTTTGGGGGACCACGTCCCTTGATCTCGGCTATGATCCGATCCACTTCGGTCTCGGCACTACGCGCTGGTTTCGGCCGAACAGAGTTCAGTTCGGCCGCGCATACCGTCCAGTCTCGGCAATGCGAGCTCGGCAATGCAGTATTGCGCTTGCAGCTAACAGCCACGGCCCTCTCGTGGCAAGGCCCAAGGAAGGGATCTGATGGGACATCAGCCACCACCAGATCAGGGCAAGATCAGGCCCAATGTGACTGGCATTAAATGCATTGTGGGCTAATCGGACCCACATTAAATGCAGTGTGGGCTATGATGGACCTTCATTAATGACTTTGTGGGCTGATGTGACCCAGGTCACATCACCAAGCCCACTGGCATTCACCCAAGACTGTCCCATATATAAGGCATGAGCAAAGGGAGCAGGGGGTAAGCACTCTCACATAGACACTCTGTCTTTCTTCTTCTTCTTCTCCGATCCATTACTGACTTAAGCATCGGAGAGCCCTGCGCTGCCCATAGCCAGGGTCCTCTGACCTGTCTTTCTCCTCTTTCAGGTCCGCACCGTCGCAGCTATCTCCTCCATGCATTGAGTAAGTCCTAAGAGGCATCATGATCTTGTGAGTATTATTATTTCTGCACTTACAATTGGCGCCGTCTGTGGGAAGGATTTCTATAATCTTTCCTATTCCTATTCCTAAACACCATGACGAGGAGAGCTGCGAAAGATGGAGAAACTTCCAAGACAAAGCATGCAAGGCCGCCCCCCGCCAACCAGAGGGCTGGGAAGCAACCAGTCACAGAGGACGATGCTGAGCGTGCTCTCATCCGGATCAACGTTCAGGAGCGTGACCTCCGCTCGGAGTCCGCTCCCGGGAAGGGAGACACCCAGCAGCCTACAGGTCTCCTGACGGGGGGAGACCAGCGGGATAAGTCTCCAGTGGTCGATGGATCACGTCCCCCTGGCCAGGCGGAGGACGTTGAGGGCCGGGTGGAGGACGTTGAAGATACTGAGGATGAAGACTACAGCCCTGTTGACGACTTGGACTCCACCCTTCTGGAGATTAAAGCACAAAATGAGGCCATCGAGGAGAGAGACGCTCTGATCCTCCGGCTCCAGCAGCAGCTGGAAAGAGCTACGGGATCAGCGGGGCTTCGGCAGCAGTCCCAGCAGCAACGGGCTCGTCGGGAGCGGTCCCAGCAGCAACGGGCTCGTCAGGGGCAGTCCCAGCAGCAACGGGCTCGTCGGGAGCGGTCCCAGCAGCAGCGGACTCGTCGGGAGCAGTGCCAGCAGCAGCGATCTTGGCGGCAGCAGCGATCGCCACAACACGAGAGGGGAGTTACTCGTCTCACGCGCATCTCTTCCTCAAAAGCGGACCTGAGGGACCGCTTGAACAGGAAAAGGGACGACCGAACCCGAGATGAAGGCTCAAGCACTAGCCGTAGCTACTCGAGGAAGGCGTCCGAGACCATTCCGGAGGGTATGTATCATAACCAGGAATGGTTGGACGCGCACATAAGGGAAACGGTCCAGCGCAACCTGGAAGTAGCCGGCTTCGGCCGAGACCAAAACAATGCTTGCTGCGACCCCGTTGATCTCGGCGCTTCTCCTTTCTCCCCAGATATCAGGAGGTACCCATTACCGAAGAAGTTCACCGTACCAAGATTCGTCACCTATGATGGAGTCTCGGACCCAGCTACGCATCTCAGACACTTCTCTCAGAGGATGTCTGTCTGGGGAGACGAGGGCCATCTGAACTGCCGAGTCTTTTCCTCCAGCTTGGGCGACCTCCCCCTGAAGTGGTTCTGTGCTCTCCCAGAGGGATCCGTCTCGAGTTGGCAGCAACTCCAGCAGTCCTTTATGAAGAAGTTCCAGGCCTACAGAGTCCTCCCGAAGACTGATGCAGACATCATGGCCATGAAGATGAAGCAAGGAGAGAACGTCACCCAGTTCGCCAAGCGGTTCTGGGCGGTCTACAGTCAGATTGAGAACTCCAAGGACGAGGTTGCCGTCTTCGCATTTCAGAATGCCTTGCTGCCAGACAGCGATCTTCGCAAGGACCTGGCCAGGAACCCGGTCTCTTCCATAGCAGCGCTCATGTCCATCGCCAACCGGTACATTGCTCAAGAGGATGACCAGGCCCGTGCTCGGGAAAGCCATGGAACCGTGCAAAGAAACCGAGACCGAGGTGAGAGACCCCCCAAGAAGGACGGAGGACCGTTTCCGAGGAATGAGCCTCGGCGAGACGAGCGACGAAGAGGTGACTCAGACAGGAGTTGGGTGCCTACAAGCTCGGCAAGGACTCAAACGTTCGCCTCGGCAAGGAGCAAAAGGCCCAGGCTATCCGAGGACGCGTATCGGGGGGTCAACACGGTCTTCAAGATGCCAATCCACAAAATCATGTATAAGATCAAGAGCAGGCCGTACTTCAGCTGGCCAGAGCCCATGCAAGGCGACCCTTCTAGACGAGATCAGACGAAGTTCTGTTCCTATCACAAGGAGGGCGGCCACAAGACTGAAGATTGCAGGATACTGCGGTCGCATTTGGAGAAGCTTGTCCAGGATGGACACCTACAAGAGTTTGTCAGGAGAGAAACCAGGGCCGACACCCGAGCCCCGCGCCGAGACGAGGGGGGTCACGACAGCGACGGGACAGAGAAGATAATTGACGTTATCCATTTGGCACCCCCGCCCAAGGGGAGTAATCAAGCCCGTGCCGAAGCCAGGAAAGCCGCCCACGGCAAGCAGGTCATGGCCGCCGAGCTCGGCCCAGCACAGAAAAAGGCTCGGAGGGAGCGTCCCGAGATCAGGTTCACTGATGCAGATCTGGAAGGGGTGCAGCTCCCCCACAACGACCCCCTGATCGTCACTCTGAAGTTTGACTGCTCTAAACAGGGCGTGAAGAATTGCACTGTGAAGAAAGTCCTTGTTGACCCCGGCAGTTCTTCCGAGGTCCTCTATTTCGACAGCTTTCGGAGGATGGGACTGACGGAGAAAGATCTGCAAGAGGCTCGAGTTCCCCTCATCGGCTTCAGCGCCAAACCAGTTTATCCCAAGGGGAAGGTGACATTCAGGGTCGAGGCCGGTGGCGCGTCTGTCATGGCAACCTTCATGGTGATCGACGCACCCTCTCCCTACAATGCTATAATGGGCAGGTCTTGGCTCCACAGCCTGGAAGCAATCCCTTCCACCCTCCATCAGAAGCTCAAATTTCCGTGGGAGGGAAAGAGCGGCCGAATTGAAATCATCACGGTCAGCGGAGATCAGCAGGCAGCTAAGCAGTGCCTGACCGCTGTGGTACCCGGGGAGCAAGAGCCCAAGGAGGTCAATGTAGCCGAGATGGAGAAGAACCTGGAGCAGGGGCTGGATGCGCTCGGCCAAGACCCAGGCAGAAAGAGCGTGGAGGAATTGACCGAAATCCGGATCGACCAGAAGGACCCGGATCGGTTCTTCCTGCTCGGCAGCCAACTCGGAGAGCCGGAGAGGTCCGAACTGGCCCAGTTCCTAGTGCAGAACAGAGATGCCTTCGCCTGGACACCTCACGAGATGCCTGGCGTCGACCCCGAGGTAATGTGTCACAAACTAAATGTTGACCCTAACCACAAACCTGTGATGCAGAAGGCACGGAGGACTGGGGTCCCGCAGACCGAAGCCGTCGTCGAGGAAGTGGATAAGCTGCTTGAGGCCGGCGCCATCAGAGAGGTTCAATACCCGACCTGGTTAGCCAATCCGGTGGTCGTCAGGAAGAAGACTGGCAAATGGAGGGTGTGCGTCGACTTTACCGACCTCAACAAAGCCTGTCCCAAAGACAGCTTTCCCCTACCAAAGATTGACCAGTTGATCGACGCCACGGCCGGGCACGACAGAATGAGCTTCCTCGATGCCTACCGCGGCTATCACCAGATCCCACTGTTTGGGCCAGACGAAGAGAAAACAGGTTTTATCACGCCCAGGGGTACCTACTGCTATAAGGTGATGCCGTTCGGACTAAAGAATGCAGGAGCCACCTACCAGAGGCTCGTTACCAAGATGTTCCACGATCAGCTCGGCAAAACCGTAGAGGTCTACATCGATGACATGGTGGTCAAATCCAAGCAGGCGCGGGATCATCTGTCAGACTTGGCCGAGGTCTTCGCCACTCTAAAGGAGTTCCGGCTGAAGCTTAACGCCTCGAAGTGCGCCTTCGGCGTTGGCTCTGGTAAATTTTTGGGCAGCTTGGTCACACGCAGAGGCATTGAGACAGACCCAGATCAGATCTCGGCTATCCTCAGGGTGCAGAGTCCCACCTCGGCAAAGGAGGTTCAGAAGCTTACAGGAATGGCCGCGGCACTGAATCGCTTTATCAGCAAATCGTCAGATAAGTGCCGACCTTTCTTTCAGCTTCTTAGAAAAAATTCTAAATTCCAATGGACCCCAGAATGTGACCATGCCTTACAGCAGCTTAAGGCTTACCTTTCTTCACCACCATTATTATCAACCCCGACCCACGGGGAAACCCTGTATTTATATTTGGCGGTCTCGGATCATGCGGTCAGCTCAGTCCTCATCCGAGAAGAGGACACGGTTCAAAAACCAGTGTATTATACGAGCAAGACCCTTATTGATGCCGAGACCAGGTATCTGCCTCTGGAGAAGCTCGCCTTGGCGCTGGTTAGCGCCTCGCGAAAGCTCTCCCATTACTTTCAAACCCATTCTATTGTGGTTGTTACGGAGCACCCACTCAAGTCTGTTTTTAGAAAGGCTGACTTTTCAGGAAGAATCTCCCGATGGGCTGTCGAACTGGGGCAGTATGAGATTCAGTATCAGCCACGGATAGCGAAGAAAGCCCAGGTGCTGGCAGATTTCCTTGCCGAATTTGATTCGAGTTCGGCACCAACCCAGCTCGGCACCGAACTGGGGGGTGAGGAGCATGGGGCTTCCACGGGTTTTGAACAATCACCATGCCAAGCCGAGACCCCAGTTTGGAAAGTCTTCGTCGATGGATCTTCCACCTCGAGAAGAGCCGGAGCAGGAGTTGTTCTCCAATCGCCAGAAGGACTGGTCATCGAGCAGGCTCTGACCTTAGACTTCAAGGCGTCAAACAATGAGGCTGAGTATGAAGCCCTTTTGGCCGGACTGAATAGCGCCCATATCCTCGGAGCTCAACAGCTGGTGGTCTTCAGCGATTCACAGTTGGTGACAAACCAGCTGACTGGGGACTATCAGGCTCGCGACGACCGGATGGCCGCGTATTTGGCCCTGGCCACGAAGCAGCTCTCTCAGTTCCACACGGCCGAGGTCAAGCAGATTGGCAGAGAAGTAAACTCTCACGCAGATGCTCTTGCAAACTTGGCCAGCGCTGTTGAGGCAGGAAGAAAGAGGAGCATCGAAGTCGGAACGCTAGCTGCGCCCAGCATTGAGCTCCGTTCACCTCGGGAGGTGTTATGCATCGGTCTCGGCCCGAGCTGGATGGACCCCATTATCACCTACCTGAGGGACGACAGGCTTCCCGAGGACAGTGGCGAGGCCCACCGGGTCAGATTCAAGGCAGCTCGGTTCTGGCTATCTCCCGAGGTCAAGCTCTACAGGAAATCGTTCTCGGGACCGTACCTCCAGTGCGTCCATCCAAGTAAGGTCGAGGACCTCCTTTTCGAGATACATGAAGGAATCTGCGGGAGCCATATCGGAGGAAGGTCCCTAGCCTACCGGGCCATCAGCCAGGGTTACTGGTGGCCGTATATGCAGAAAGATGCGCAGGTATATGCGAAGAAGTGCCAGAAGTGCCAGAAGTTCTCACACTCTCTCCATCAGCCCGCGCAGGATCTCAGCCCGCTCTCTAGCCCGTGGCCATTCGCCCAGTGGGGGCTCGACATAGTGGGCCCGCTCCACCGAACCCCAGGGAACAAGAGATGGCTTATTGTGGCGACAGATTACTTCACCAAATGGATTGAAGCAGAGCCACTTTCATCCATCACAGAGCGAGACTCCAAGAATTTTGTGTGGAAGAATGTCGTCACAAGGTTTGGCATTCCCAGAGCGCTGGTTTCGGACAACGGAACTCAGTTCGACTCTAAACTTTTCAAGACCTTCTGCCAGGAGCTCGGCATCCGAAACCATTATTCCACTCCAGCCTACCCACAGAGTAACGGCCAGGCCGAGATCTCCAACAAGGTGATCCTCGATGGGCTCAAGAAACGGCTGGACCAAGCAAAGGGAAGATGGGTGGAAGAACTGCCGAGCGTCCTGTGGGCTTACAGAACTACTCCGAGGCGTTCCACTTCGGCTACCCCCTTCTCGCTCGCCTATGGCATGGAAGCAGTCATCCCTCTAGAGATCGGCCTCCCCACTTTGAGGTCCGAACACTTCGACCGTGGACAGAACGAAACCAATGTGGCCAGGGAGCTAGATTTAGCAGACGAGCGAAGGGAAGCAGCTGCAGTGAGGCTAGCCGTCTACCAGCAGCAGCTAGCCAGGGGCTACAACCAGAACGTCAGAGAGAGGAAGTTCTCTGTAGGAGAACTGGTCCTCAAGAAGGCTCTCCCTGGGGACAAAGATCCGAATCAAGGGAAGCTAGCGCCGAATTGGCATGGTCCGTTTAAAATCACTTCCATTGCTGGACGGTCGGCTTATCGGCTCGAAGACATGGAAGGACGGCCTCTCCCGAGACCATGGAACGCGTCACACCTCAAGAAATTCTATTTTTAGTCTGTATAGTGCTTCTGGATTTAATAGAACTACGTTCGTTTTGGGGCAACAATGGCAATGTTACAGCGACGATGGTGCGAGTATGGAAGACCGTCTAAGGATGGCACTCAGCCACCTAGATGAGTCGCCGAAACGGACCATGTCTAAGGTTGGCACTCAGCCACCTAGATGAATTGCCGAAACGGCCCATATCTAAGGATGGCACTCAGCCACCTAGATGAGTCGCCGAAACGGACCATGTCTAAGGTTGGCACTCAGCCACCTAGACGAGTTTCCGAAACGGACCATGTCTAAGGTTGGCACTCAGCCACCTAGACGAGTTTCCGAAACGGCCCATATCTAAGGATGGCACTCAGCCACCTAGATGAGTTGCCGAAACGGCCCATATCTAAGGATGGCACTCAGCCACCTAGATGAGTTGCCGAAACGGCCCATATCTAAGGATGGCACTCAGCCACCTAGATGAGTTGCCGAAACGGCCCATATCTAAGGATGGCACTCAGCCACCTAGATGAGTCGCCGAAACGGACCATGTCTAAGGTTGGCACTCAGCCACCTAGACGAGTTTCCGAAACGGACCATGTCTAAGGTTGGCACTCAGCCACCTAGACGAGTTTCCGAAACGGCCCATATCTAAGGATGGCACTCAGCCACCTAGATGAGTTGCCGAAACGGCCCATATCTAAGGATGGCACTCAGCCACCTAGATGAGTTGCCGAAACGGCCCATATCTAAGGATGGCACTCAGCCACCTAGATGAGTCGCCGAAACGGACCATGTCTAAGGTTGGCACTCAGCCACCTAGACGAGTTTCCGAAACGGACCATGTCTAAGGTTGGCACTCAGCCACCTAGACGAGTTTCCGAAACGGCCCATATCTAAGGATTGCACTCAGCCACCTAGATGAGTCGCCGAAACGGCCCATGTCTAAGGTTGGCACCCAGCCACCTAGACGAGTTGCCGAAACGGCCCATGTCTAAGGTTGGCACCCAGCCACCTAGACGAGTTGCCGAAACGGCCCATGTCTCAGGTTGGCACCCAGCCACCTAGACGAGTTGCCGAACTGGCCATGGCTATGGTTGGCACTCAGCCACCTAGATCAGCCGAAACGGCATCGGTCGATGATGGTACCCAGTCTACCACCGCCTTGACAGGTCCGATACGGTTCTCTGGTCTCGCCGAAATAAAAGAGGCCTCCAAGGGGTCAGCGCTCACAGAGAACCCTAATCTAACCGGTCCACTCTAGTCCGAACTCACACCCAGACTCATAACACTCACGGAAAGCGTACAAAGGAAAGCAAATAAAAGCCACACCACACAGGAGACAAATATGAGAAAGAGCCTTTCATTGATAACTGGAGCTTACATTGAAATAGTTTGAAACAAAGACTACATTTTATAAGAAGAAAGAGGAAGTCAAGTCGATGGCCCTGCTTCTATGTCCTCGATAACGACCACGGCGGCCTCGGCTTGAGGAGCAGCTTCAACGGGGTCAGGCGTTGGCTCGGAAGGGACTTCGGCCGGAGTGGCAGGGGTCTCGGCCAGGGCTTCATCTAAGGGCTCATCTCCGATCTCGGGGAGATTCTGATATATCGGATCATCTGCAGGAACCCCCATCTTCTTCAACACGGCCTTGCAGCCGAGTCGGTACAGCTTCGGGCTGAGTGCCGTGATTTGATCGACATAAATTTTCGCAGCTTCCTCAGTCCCCTCCAGGAAGGCGGCATCGACCTCGGCTTTTTTCGATGCAAGGAGTTCCTCCTTCGCCTTCCTTTCCAGCTCCAGCTCGGCCTTGAACCCCGCCGACCTCTTTTCCTCTGCCTGGAGCTTCGTTTGCCGCTCGAAGCTCTCTGACCTTGCTTTGCAGAGGTCGCTGGCCATTATATCTGATTGAGCATTGAGCTCTGCAGTCTTGGCCGCCTCCGCTTTCAGCTCCACCTTGGCCGCCTTCAGTTCGGCTTCGGCTCTCTGCTTTTCCTTTGCTAGGCGGGCCAGCCGGTTGTCCTCTTCCGTTATTCTCTCAGCGACTATCTGGAGCCTTTGGACAGCCTGCAGTGGAGCAAACGAAAAAAGCTCAGCACGAAAGCAAGAAATATCAAAAGATAGAAACACCTGTGACCAGGAAAGTCGGGCACTTACAGCGAGGGAGTGCTGTATGGTCCTCATAAGCAGCAGGGGGGAGTCTTCCGACCTGTGCCTCTCCATGTCCTTGGGGAGTGCACAGGCTCGGCTGAGCGCCGCAATGACATCTGGGCTCCCCACCAGTCTGTCCTCAGCATTTAGGGGCCTCCCCTTCCTCAGCTCCATGTCCGGCCTGAACTCGGCCGGGTCGGCACCCGAGGACGTTGCCGCCTGGGGCTCGGAGCGACTCTCCCCCAGAGGAACCGCCGGAGTAGGCACCACGTCCACTGCCCTCTCCCTCGCGGTTTGGGGTGAACGTTGCCGTGATCGCTCCTCCTGATCCAGCCCCTTCCCCTTCGCCTTTTTCCTCGGCCTCTCGCTTTCCGAGTCTGGGGGAGGTCGGGCCTCAACTCTGGCAGGGACGATGGTCCCGAAGGAGGGCGGGGTAGTGCGAGGTGCGGCAGCTTGTCTACCGCCACCGACGACGGCGTCCGCCAGATTCCGCGGCTGAAACGCGGGCCTGCGCCTCTCCATGTTATCGGCTTCGGCCTCGGCTCCGGAAGAATAGTTTTCAACTTCCCTTGTCGGAGAGTCTACCTCGGCTCCGGAGGTATATTCTTCAATTTCCCTTAGCGGGATGCCCGTGACAACGGCCAACGTTGCGGACGCTTCCGCAACCGTGACGATCCCGCTGGTTTCTGCTAGATCGGGGGCGAATCTCTCCGGGTTGCCGGATTTCCGTGTATAAGACACGTATCTCGGCTCGTACTTCAGAAGAGAGTAGGCAGCTCTTGTGTGGTGGCCGTGGTAGCAGTACACCTTGTTCAGCCAAGGTGAGTGCCTTCTCCAACCGTTCAGCTGGGCTTCGCGCTTGCGTTCGGAAAGGCCTGCGAAAAACAGCCGAGTTAGAATCTGGCAGCAGAAATCAAACATAAGAAAGAAATCGGAAACCCAGGGGGTTAGGTCTTTACTCGGTGGAGTCCCAAGGCGTCGAGGGACTCGGACCCTTCTAGTTGCTTCGGTCTCGGTCTCGCCGAACTCCCAGTTTCCCGAGACGAGCAGGCGGTCATCTCCGGCGTATTTATTGGAGTCCTCCAGCGCCGTGACGAGGGGTTGGCACCTCGCCTTGACGCGAAGATAATAGGTGCCCGCCTCCCTAGACTTGCAGAGGTCATATATATCCTCTATATCATGGACGCCGAGGCTGATGTCTAGAATCCTATTCAGCTCGGCGATGCCCATGATGATCTTATACCCATTGGGCATTAACTGACAGGGGCTCAGCTTCCAGGTCTCCAAACAAGACCTAAGAAGGGGGGCCAAGGGGAATCTGACCCCACCCTCGATCACGGCTATCAGGGGAAACGGCATCCAGCCGTTGCGAAATGAGTAGATGGAGGGGTCGGCTGCCATGATCTGAACATCGTCCGGGATCATGTAGACTCTCCTAAGAGTTGCCAGGCCCGACTGGGAATCTATCCAGTGAGTAAAAATCCCCATCTCTGAATCTAAGGAACCCTAACAATCCCTAGAGGTCTAAACCGTGGAATCTGAGAAACGGAGGAGACCCTAGGTGGGGTCAGGACAGAAATACAGAATGAAAAGAGAAGAGAATCGAGGTAGGGAGACTCACAGACTCGGACGAAATCACAACTCAGGCCGTTGATCCCTCACTGGTCCTGGAGGAAGTCCTGGACGAAGCTAGGGGGCGACGGAGGTGGTTCTGGCAATGAAGGTTCCGGCGAACAGAGGTTCTAGCAGAGCTTCGACAAAGTTCGTTTGCAGAGATGACAAAGGGAGAAGACAGAAGTGAATATAAAGGGGAGGAATGGGCGCCATTCCGGAATTCGAAGCGGGACACGCGTGAGATGTCGCCTCGGCTTGCGTCGCACGCCCCCTCGAAAAGACAAGAAAACCCACCGGGCAATAACGCGTGGCGCTGTGGCGATGATGGTCCGCCTTCCCATGCTAATCATAGCCCCGCATTTATTGCCCCCTTTATTATCTCTGGCAGACGAAGCAGCGGCGGCGTCTGGCGCCGAATGAGTCAGAACCCTTCAACAGAAGCGGATGAAAGGCGAGCACTATCCGTCTCGGGAGCTCGGTTCAGTTCTCAACCCTAGTGCGGAGGATCGGTCCAGCTCTTAACCTTAGTGCCCGAGAGAGCCCTAGAGGTCAAGAACTGAGGGGCTATTGTGTGGGGGCCCATTCAGTGAACCAGTTTCTCTTGGTCTCGGCTAGGGTGTGCTCGGTTAGCTACTGTTTGGGGGACCACGTCCCTTGATCTCGGCTATGATCCGATCCACTTCGGTCTCGGCACTACGCGCTGGTTTCGGCCGAACAGAGTTCAATTCGGCCGCGCATACCGTCCAGTCTCGGCAATGCGAGCTCGGCAATGCAGTATTGCGCTTGCAGCTAACAGCCACGGCCCTCTCGTGGCAAGGCCCAAGGAAGGGATCTGATGGGACATCAGCCACCACCAGATCAGGGCAAGATCAGGCCCAATGTGACTGGCATTAAATGCATTGTGGGCTGATCGGACCCACATTAAATGCAGTGTGGGCTATGATGGGCCTTCATTAATGACTTTGTGGGCTGATGTGACCCAGGTCACATCACCAAGCCCACTGGCATTCACCCAAGACTGTCCCATATATAAGGCATGAGCAAAGGGAGCAGGGGGTAAGCACTCTCACATAGACACTCTGTCTTTCTTCTTCTTCTTCTCCGATCCATTACTGACTTAAGCATCGGAGAGCCCTGCGCTGCCCATAGCCAGGGTCCTCTGACCTGTCTTTCTCCTCTTTCAGGTCCGCACCGTCGCAGCTATCTCCTCCATGCATTGAGTAAGTCCTAAGAGGCATCCTGATCTTGTGAGTATTATTATTTCTGCACTTACAAGTAGAATAGGAAATATGAAAGAGAAGGCAATTATCTTGAGCAAACCTAACCTTAGAATTAGAAGATATGTCATAATTGATCACCATATCCACACTGGGAATATCAAGTCCCCTGCTGGCCATGTCAGTGCATATAAGAAGGAACCGGATCCCCTATATGGATCTGTTTCCATATAAGAATTGATACCCTCTCCAGTTTTGAACTTGTTTAAAACGCTCCTACTATCTTTGGCTGTCTGTTTTCATGGAATTGAATTCACGTGGTCGTAATTGGAGACGGAAGGAGAAGATCAATGAATGTTTATAAATAGTTAAGAAGTCTCGTTCAATGGAGACTGCATTGATTGGGAAATGGTAAAAAAGGTTCCGACAAGGGATTGATTATTAAAGCAGCAAGGAAGTGAATTGGATATACGTTGAAGATGTAAATAGAACGTTAACTTTCATGTGAATTTGAATTACTTGCCTAGAAAAGATGATCAAAGTTGCTTGATGATGTAGTATATATATGATGATAAATACACATGATTGAAGCTTCCTAAAAGCCTCTTCAAGCAACTAGAATCATTCTTCTAATTCTCTCTATAATACATTCTAGGGTGTGGAAAGAGTGACGACTAGTATTTTGAGCGAGATTGGAGCTTTTAAAGGACCGGAAACAAACTGAGCCCATATGTTTGGGGTGAAAATCGTTGAAAAAGCTGGATTTCCTCCGTTGGCGTCTACTGAAAAATAAATATGCCACTTTTCCGCCGATCATAACAGCGGAAACCAAGATTTTCTGGTTTTCCGCCAGTACAAGCTGCGGAAAACCATTTTTTATCTTTTCCGTCTTTATAAACGGCGGAAATCCTGCACGGTTCGGTTTTTCTCTCGTTTTGGACTCTAGGTGGGCTGGGGTTGGGCCGGAAACAATCTGAATGTTGGAATGACCCAACCTTAGATCCAGGCATATCCGTTCAAATCTAGGCCCAAGCCCTCTTTGGATACAACATGGATGGACTTTGGCATGACTCTCATGTATTTGTATTGGTCCAAATTCCGCTCTAATTAGAGGGGTTTGGGACTAAGTCCGATCACATATTCACATGTAAGTTAGACACAAATTGCTATAGAAGCACCCCGCATATGGAAGCCAACCAGCAAAAATCAACGTCCCACGCGCATTGGCATTGGCTCAAATTTCACCGCAATTGATCAGAGTGGATCCACTGTAGAATTATTCACTTGTAAAAAAAAAAAACCCAAGCCTGCCATAACTGGGCTCCAATTATTCAACTTTTAGGACAGGCTTTACAAATAGAATCAAGAGTGAGTCCTCATTCGACTCTAGTATAATAATGGGTACCAAACAAGAACCTCAAGTATAATGTTAGGAGGAAAAGCTACGAAGATGAGTAGCCTGAAGAGCCTATTGGCCTCGGCGGCTGTAAAGGGTGTGACGGAGGCTAGGGCGAGGATATTTGGGCATGTACTGAATCCGACGGGTCAACGGTCGCCTCACAAGATTTTGCGGAAGAAACTGATAGGAGAGAAGGTGGCTCAGTGGTATCCCTACGACATCAAGAAGGACGACCCCCTCGTTATGGCCAGACAAGAGCACGAGTAACTATCTCATTCTTCTTTATATTCCTCATTCATTCCTTTGTGTCTCTTCATTGATACTTGCCCACAATCTGTTTGTGCATATTACTCTTGTTGTTTTGCTAGAAAATGCTCACCATCTGTTTGATTGTTTTTGTAACGAGTGCTTACCATGTGTTTGTTTATATTCCTCTGTTACCAAATCAGAAATCTTACCAGAGCTTTGAATTGAGTTGGGTCCAAAGCTTGAGTTTATGTTACTTTCATGCCCAAACCAAAAGTTTGACAGCTTGGTTTGGTTTCAAGTGAGAATTTGATTGGGTTTTGAAGTTTCTGAGTTTATGAAATTATCAGATTCCTGAATCCAACACATGGAAGGTTCTAAAGGCTTGCTAATTGATTATAATGTTTGGGTATCTGTTAGATTTCTGTCTGAGAGAATTTAGACTTCTCAGATTTCTGAAATTTCTCTTTTGGTTGTGTTTGTCAAGAGTGCTTACCATGTGTTTGTTTATATTCCTCTGTTAAGAAGCTAAAAGAACCAAAATATGTCTGAAGGTGCTTGTCATCCATGGAATTTACCTTGGTGTGGGTTTGGTAGCCTGACCATTTCATCTCAGATGATAGATTGGTGTATTGGTATTGTAGCATTTATAGAATGCTTGGGAAACCTATAGTCACTGGGTAATTTGGTATCAGGATGACCATTTATGTACCATATAAGGCTGGGAATCTAGAAGCTTGATGACTGTAAAATTGTGATAATGAGAAGTGAATGCATATTAGGATGCCCGGATAAAGCGAGTATATGCACATAGAAATGAAGTATTTGGATATGTTGACTATTGTCGTGTGTGAGGGTATCATAGGGTGTAGTTGAATCTTTTTTTTTTAGTTCACTCTACATTTATATGTCTATCATGTTTACATATAATTTGATGTAAGAATTTGTCTGGACATGGACCATGCTTTTAGTGGATTGTGCTGTGTCTTTTCCTGTTTAGAAGTCTGCAAGTGTCTCCGTGACTTGGTAAACCAAATACTGAATGAGTAGGTGTCATTTCTTTGGTTAGGGAGTTAATTATTGGTTTAGGCAGGCAGAAGCCTGGCATATTAGTTTGCAGGATTGAAATATGTCAAATATGGTGTATCTATGGATTGCAGATAAACCAATTATTGTAGCAAAGATAAGAATTATGCAGAATGACTCTGTTTTATCAAGAATCACAAAAGTTGTTGAGATTAAATGAAAAATGAAAGAAAGAATCCAGATTGATCAGAGGACCAAACTTGATCAGAGGCCCAAACACATTAGAATGATTTCTTTAGGCAAAAGATCCGCCCCCTACAAAAGTGCAATGGATGTAGTACGCCTTTCCCCAAGATAGAACAGCTCCCTTTTGAGTTGCTTCACCATTTGTTCCCTCCATGAGTGGAGCAGTGCTCCTTTAACCAACAGCCCTTTCTTAAAAGCAATGCACAGCCTAAAAAAAAGTCATTGGAAAAACAAGGAAAAAGAAGAAGAAAGTAGTTGCAGAGAAAGGAGAAAGGTTTCTCCTATTTCCTATCCATTTATGTCTTTCATATACAAAGGAATAGTGAGAGGAAACTTCGGCACATCCATGCCTCGAATCTTACGCATGTTCCCAAGGCACTAAGACAGTAAAAAACAATTAATAAAGAGATGGGCCAGGCCGACTGACGAGAGAAACTTACATGTTTTTTTTTTCCTTCTCATGTTTAATTCTCATATAAAACCAACAAAATGTGCCAAACTGTTCATGAACTTACCATTCAAAAAAAAAAAAAAACTGTTCAGGAACTTGTTCATCTGCACCAGATTCCACATTCTTCTCCAGCGTGCACTAGTCACTAGTGCAGGCTCAGCCTTTGCACAATTCTATGACAGCGTAAAGCTCATCCTAAAAAGAAGTCTCCATGGAATGTATTGTTTTCAACATTATATCTTAAAAATCTTGAATCTTATCCCTTTTTTTTTTCTAATCATTCATAATTTTTTCAATAGCAAACTTGGTATATACTGTCAAATGATGAGCATATTGTGGTATTAATTGGATAACTTATTAAATTCAAGCATGGGAGTCTATTTGGGCATTTCAATAGTGTGTTTGCTTTTGTTTCTCTCCATCCAGAAATGATAATTCCTTTTGGGTAGTCAAGAATTTCTTTTTAGGTGGAAGTATCAGAATCCAACTGCTCTAACCTATGCGTGAGTTGCTTAGTTTTCAGGATGAATCTGTTTTCAGTTGTGAACAAATCAAAGTTTTGTGCTATTGGGCACAATACACCCTCAAACTATTAATGCATTCCCTCTCCAGTTCCACCCAAAAGTGATAATTGATTTGGATAATTTAGAGTTTTTTTTTTTTGGGTGAAAATATGGATGAAATATCAAAATCCAACTGCTCTATCCTTGCAATGAGTTGCTTAGTTTTTAGAGTGAAGCCATTTTTTGTTGCTCCCAAGTTTAGGTTTAGTGCTATCGTGTCAAATGCGCACTCAAAGAATTAATACAAGCCATCTTATGCACAAGATCGTCACTAGGGGCCTATTTGTTTGTATTAGAATACATAGGAATTAGGATAGTTCATGCCATAAGTAGTTAAAAATAAAGACCAAAGGTGAATATCAAAAATGCCCATCAAATAACCTCTCTTTTAATGAAAATTAAATCAAAGGAAGATGGGAAATGAATGGGCCAGCCATCTCTCTGGTAATTCAATACCTAGAAAGTCAAAGGTCTCATCTACATCTTCACCTTATTTCCTTCCCTCCTCACCTCATATCCTTCACCCTTCACCTCGTTAAGGGCACGTTTATGTGGTGTTGCATAAAACTAAATCTGTGGAAAACCTTTTTCACGTTCTGTGGAAAAGCAAGTCCAACGACCCCACCCCATTGGAAGTGATTTTTTTGTGGAATCATGGAAAATTCTTTTCAACAGAAAAGCATTTCTGCTTTCCACACTTTTTCCGCCGAAAAGCAGGTGCACAAAGCGTCCTAAAAGTCCTTTTGTGGTGCTCAATTGACCTTAAATTCCTATATAATCTAATGCTAGCAAACAGGCCCTAAGTGTACCACGTTGCTTAGGTGAAACAAACAGCATTCTAGATTTGGCTTAGCAAGACCTTCATCTAGTGGGCCTCTTGAATAACTAACCCCAATCTGGTATCAGCTTATATCGATGGTCGATATGAATCAAAAAGTGAACTTCTAATGGATAACATACCTATGATGTCTAGATACAACATGGATGTGATAGGGACATACCATTGATCTGGAAAGGACACGTACTTTTCCTATTTTGAAGCATTCAGGTATCACAGTATTATGCCTGATGACTAATTGAACAAATAAATCAACTGAGAGGTTGGCAAGGTCTTATGGTGGATGACTATAGGACGTAACATTTGATGATGGCTCCCACATGAACCAGTTGGGTTTATAAATGTGAAATTACTGGCTTGTGGGGAAGGGTCTTGGATGAGCAAAACAAGGGCAATTAAGGTCTATATGTTTTCATTGTATGTTTCTTTATAGCTAGTTTCTACTTTATATTTTTTTGAATTATACATCTGTAATGGGGTTTTTAGCCCATCTGACTTGGGAAAAAAATTGCTAACTGTTTTTCATTCTTATTATTTCAACAGGCGTCTTTCGAAGCTTGAAATGTTAAAGCGTCGTGGTAAGGGCCCACCCAAGAAGGGACAAGGTAGGCGAGCGGTTAAACGTAACAAATAAGCTAGACATGACCAACTGCTACATAGGTGTAGGCATCATGCTCTTCCATTTTATGAACATTGAATGTAGTCACCACAGTGTTGCTTATAATTTTGTGATGCCCATGTTAAGCTCTGGCTGGGCTGACAGGCTTTTTATCTCTCGTCTAGAAAGTAGCATAAGCACATTATTGCCTAGTTTTTGTTAGAATGTGACCAATTTTTGGCAAATGGCTTTATTGGGTTTCTTTAATGAGATATCTTTCCGCAATTTAATCAAACTTTTGATTCTTTATTGTGGATAACTTGGCATGTAACAAGCATACAATGCTGGAGCAAAACCCTCGAGCCCCATCAATAGGCTCAATTGCTCTTAAACTATACCTGTTGCTACTTCTAGCAGAGAATTCAAGTTCAAACAGTCTACAGATTGACTAGGCTATTGATTTCGCTTTGTGTTATTTTCCAACCTCATATGACTGCCAATGGATATTCTGCTTATTGTCAGTGAGAGAACAAGAGGGGGGGCAGGTAAGTCTGAACTCCTGTTATAGAATAAGGCACAGCCAATGGCAACCCCCAAGTGATTGAGATTTGAGACTGATGGCTGCCGATTGCAGTTGGCAGCCATTGCCTGAAATGATAAATTAATTAGTTATCTTGTCATTTGTTCATTTTTCAGAAAAAAAAAAAAAAGAAAAAGGAAGGGTCCTTTACTTGTGGAATAAGACCTCTGCTGTAGGACCAACCTGGATGCCAGCCAAACCCAATGGATGGGTTGGGTGATTAGCAGTTTCATCTCTTGGATAAAATGGATTTCTTTGTACTAAAATTCAATGGTGGTTAACTAGTGGAAGTGTTAATTTTGGGCACTCATGCAACTTAGGCAAGTTTGGTGAGCGTTGATTTATCACTTGGAGGTCTGCTGTAGTTAACCCTGCTGTAGGTAGAATCCAAGGGCTGTGGGTCATGCAATGGTTGGTATTTTTTAAATAAAATTAAATTAAAAAATATCTTATATTTTAAAACCTTTTCTCTCTCTTCAACTCACTTTCAAAAAACCTTTTCTCTCATCCAATGGCTGATATTTTCTAATGTGTGTGATGGAGATCTGATGGCCGGCGAAGTTGGATGGATGGTGGGGATGAATGTGAGCCGGAAGTGGATGAGCCCACAGCCCTTGGACGCCTTGGATTCTACCTACAGCAGGGTCTGCTGTAGTTTAACTACAGCAGACCCCCCTCACCCCTCCACATGGGTCCTTATTTCAAAAACAACTGTTCTCTAGTGGATTCTGCCGTAAAGTTGTACATCTTACAGTTTAACAATTTTCTTCTTAGATATGGAGATTGTTTAACAATCTCTTGAATCATTGTGAGGTGCAGATGAAGTTTCATTACAGGGACAATGACCATACGTATAGTCATAAACCTGACAATTGTCCCAAAACAGTCCAAAAATACATATTTACTGCAAAGGTGTTCGATCCATAAGATATCCCACAATCACTTGAACAGTCCATGTATTTTTTTATTTTTTTTTTTCATTACTGTGGGACCACCAAACCATCCAATGAGTGGTCCCACAATCAAGGAAAAAAAGAAAAAAATGGACAGTTCAAGTCTTCCCACTTCTGATTGTGGAATATCCTACATTCCTAAAATATCGCAGGCTGCGATATTCTAGATCTCTATCGTACAGATCGAACAGCTCTGTGGTAAATATTTTTTTTTTTTATGTTATTGAACTATTGTCAAATTTATGAAAGTCCCTACGGTAATTGTCCTTTCATTATATAGCAAGTGGATGTAAACTCCTACTTGAATTTATTCCCCTCCATCCCTTCCTCCCCGTAAGTAGTTGTATCAACCTTTGTTGACTAGATGGTGTCTCAACCTTGTGTAACAATTATATATACTTCTGCTGGATGTTATGCTCACACATACTGTGAGCTAATGTTTCTATGGGATCCACTTAGGGGACTCAGACCAATGCCTATAAATTGGTGCAAGGTTAAAATAGGTGGGGAAGGGAGGGGTGGAGGTTGGTTTTACCTATTAGATTTCTATCGATAATATTTTATTCTTATATTTTACTAGTCATCTTTTGGTACCCCAAAGGGGTTGGGACCCACGAGAGAACCTGCACACACACGAGAGATGGGTCACCCATGCATGTGGGAGGAGCAGTATACTCGGGATCAATCCTTAAGCAGCCAAATTAGAGGCCAGGTTGCCAACCAATTAAAAATGAAATTTGTACTTGTGGATTTATTTTGAGGCTTCTGTTTTTGAAAAGGACTTCCACTAAGAGAATTTCATGAGGGGCAATGGACCTACTTATACAAAAAAATCAAACCACACAAAGTAAATTATGGGCATGTTTGTTTGCATTAAAATTAATAAGAATTCCAAACATATGTTTTTTTTTAGTGGTTAAAAATGAAGATCAAAAGTGAAAATGAGTATCAATTACTATTTTCTTTTATGAAAATAGAATCAAAGAAAGATGGAGAATGAATACTAACCTTTGGTTTTTATTTTAAAAAGTTGAAAAAAAATTCTTATACATTAAATTCTTATTCATTTTAATTCAAACCAACGGTTTTTATATCTAATAGTGAGCCTATCTTCCAAAAGCGGCTGGTTCCATTTTTAATAGAAGTAGAAGTAGACCCGTCAAAGAACGAGTTTGATCCCCTATTGTGCCTATTGAACCGGAATAGTGTAATACATGTGGGAACTAAATTAGGAATGTAAATGGGTTCCTGATTTTTCGATTATCCGAAGGTTCCAAACCGTTAAAAACCGGGTCTGAGTCTTTATTTAGGCCCCGATAAGTAAATGGTTCTAAGTCCGGTTCCACCTTGGTTCGAATCCGTAGACCGGAGACCCTACATATTACCTTGATTTCTAAAATTTTTCATAAAAATCATATTTTTTTTAATATCATTCTTTACCTAGACCTAGACTTGGATTCAGACCCGATCCATATATGGTTCTGGTTCTAGTTCCGAAACCAAGAAACCAGTTTCAAAATGGTTCCAGGTCCAAATCCGGTTTCACATTCTCTTTAACGGTTTCGGATCTACCATGAATCTCGACCGGAACCGACCCGTTTACAACCCTAAACTTAATGGGTTTCACACAAAAATAATTTAGATCATTCAAGATTAATCTAATCCCCACCAAAGACATTCTAAAATCTCACTTCGACAAGAGTGGATCCTCCGCCGCATCGAGCACATGACCCGAAATGTGATTAAAGCCACACTAGAAATAATACCACATTAGTGCCCGGTCACATTTTCAAAAACTATGTTTAATCATATGTTGGGACCCACTCATATTAAAGTAAAATATAAGGCTATGTTGCTATAGGGTATGAGATTCATCTTGAACGGTCCATCTCTACGTGAGGCCCACGATGAAGTTCTCAACATTTGTTACACAGTTACCATGTGATAACTTGTTAGGCTCCGTCCCGAATTAATCCAGATTAACTCTAATTAATTGAACTTAAGACTAATTAAGCCGGTTTAAATGCTTTAATGGTGATTTATCACCAAATGAAGTTGAGTTAGCCTAGATTAGGCTTAATGGAATAGTAATTAAGCTTATGAAATGAATTGAAAAGAATTAAATGGGGAAATGAAGCTCAAATGAGCAAATTAAAGGATTTTGTATAAATACGGGTTTGTACGTATTGTGTCGGATTCGGAAAGTATTGATACTCGCATGTGTATCTTTACGAGTACGACAAATTGTATAAAAGACTTGAGTTGATTCGACGAATATCGGATCATATGGACCTTGAATTGACTTAAATTGGGATTTAATGAACTTAAGGGGGTTTAATGCAAAAATGACTTATATAAGATGAGATGAATGGATTCATCTCCTGTAACCTAGACACCTCCATGCTACAGCCGTTCCTCTTCTTTCTTCCATTTTTCTGTTTCATTGAGAGTGAAGTGAAGTGCTTGAAGTGAAGAGGAGTTGGTTACTTCATCTTCCTCATCATCATCTTCACCATATTCTTGAGTTTCCTTGGAATTCAAGCTTGAAAAGAGTGGATTTTATCTCAAATCCAAGCTAAGCAAAGAATAGACTTCACCTAAGGCAAGCTATACACATATTTATGTTTGTTGAAGTGTTTTCAGTGAGTTTAATGGAAAAGAAATGATGAATCAGTTATTAGAGTGATTTATGGGTGATTTATGGATTTTGAACCCTTAATTAGTTTATGTAATTAATGTAATGGATTGAGATAATTGTAGTTAGATTAGTTAGAGTATTAGTATTGATTTACTTTTGTTAAGTTTGTAAATTGATTGTCAATCAGGTTCAAAAGAGAGAGAGAAAGGAAAGGGAGAAAGCCCTTTTACTGCACTGCAGTTGCAGAACCTCGGTTCTGTTTCTGCAGTGTGGCCGGTCGACCGGGCACACTGGGTCAGGCCCGAAATGGCCTGACCAAAGTATTGTTCACCCTTTTATTTCTTTACAACTCCGTTTGACCCGGCCCACTGAAAAACGTCCGGAAAGTACATTTGATGTCCGAATTTCCGGAATTAAGAGTTTAAGCTTAGAGATTTACCAGATTATTCATAGTGAGAAAACTTTGGCCAATCGCGAGGACCGTTATGAGTTTTGGATTTTTCGAGAACTAAGATCGCTTATGAGTCATGTGGGAAGTATGACTCATATTAGTGATATCTAAACCTCCATAAGTGATAACTAGGGTTATTCTGATGCATTAATTTCACTAAAAGTAATGTCATCGACAGTAATACATGCATGAATAATCCCCGTTCACTTAAGAATTGGTTAGAGAATTGGTTTAGAATGAAGTTGAGGTTAATGGAATTGTCTGGCACTACCTAGTGGTTTCTGAACTCATTATTGAATGGAATCGAATGAAATGAGAAATGAATTGAATGAAATGACTATTCCTACTGCAGTAGATGAGATTGGGGTGTTCCGGAGCCCGTGGTGACACCAGTGATCTCTGATCAAGACACTGGGAGATCCCACCTTATTTGGACCGAAAGGTCATTGACTGAAAAGTCATACACTGAAAAGCCATTAATAAATGTTGAACCTAATGAATAAATGAATATGAATTTCTTCCTTTTGGAAGATTAAATGAATAGAATGAGTTAAAACCAATGCTAGTGTAGTTGCCACATTATTGTCATTATTATGGATTGTTTAGCACTGTTAAACAATGAATTGCTAGGAATTGTAAATATGTTATAAATATATGGATACCTTGTTGAACCGTCGTGTTCATTGTATTACTGATGATGTTACAGGCCCAGTTGCCCGTGCCGGTCCCTCCGAGACCGTCCCGCCAGCGGAGGAGGCTCATTCGCTACCTCCAGGAGGTTTAGCCGAATGGACGTGATATGAGAGAGGATAACACAGCATCTTTTGGAAACTTTTTAGAAACTATTTTATATATTCATTTTGGTATTGTAAGTAATAGAAATGATGTCCCCTGCATTGTATTTTAAATATGCAGTGGTTGATATAGGAAGACTGAAACGATGTAAAGTGAATTGTACAGTTCAAAGTAAATAGTCTGATTCATTTTGTTAAATGGCTGTCAATGTATATTATTTTGTATTTCCGCAACTGTACATTGACAGGTACGTATGCAAGATCCCTTGTAGATTCGTATTAACTTCGGTTAATTCGGGTTTACGGGAGTAAGTATGATCGTCATCGCGACCCGGGGGTTAACCCTAATGACTTTGATCTCGGGTCCGGGTCGTGACATAACTGGGGCAGGGCTCCAAAACTGGAAAGAGCCTCACGAGTTTCTCGCGAGTGGGAGGCGTAGACGATTTGGAATCTTTGGCGCCCCATTTCGCGGGAAGAACTGGCTGTTGCACGGGCACGGGAATGGTGGATCACCTAGCAATTTACGAGATGGGACGTCAAGTATGGTGCTCCCTGAAAGCACCTCAATTTGTAGACACCCAACCTTCCATGAAAGATAGCATTAGCTTCTTTCATGACACAAGTCACACAACACATCATTTACATCAAATAAAAAACATGGGGTCAGGATTGATGAAATATCACAATTAAATCGGTTGGACTTAGGCCTGGACCAACAGATAAAATACCTGTTGGATTAGTAATCCACTTTTTGTTAATTACCCTCTTTTTTCTCTCTCTTTCGAATAACAATGGTCACACTGCGAATCGTTTGGATTGATTTGTAAGTTTGCTATTTTTTATTTTTATTTTTTGAGCTAACAGAAGGTTCCAAACTCTTTATGCTGGACTAATCGCTTGGAACCTAAAAAAAATGCCGAAGAGGTACAGGTTTCTTGCTGTATAACCTCTTGTAGAATATCTAAACAATTCATTGAACAGGAGTTAATGTATTTTACTTCTTATGTGGGCCCGCATTGGGCCCGCATTTTAGATGGAGTGGGTGATCCTAACTGCTCTTAAAACAGTGACCCACTAGGATCAACCTGCCTTTTAAGGTTCGTGCCTCCTTCTCTCTGGGACCCACTCGGATGACGTCAACGACAAGAAACAGGGGATGACAATGGCCCATCGAGGATTAGAATTGGAAAAAAAAAAATGACCCCATCATATTATCTTAAGTTCTTAACCAATGATATCAATTGTGTCTCAATCATACATTATTCTAACATTAAAAGATAGAGAATGATCAGAGCGGGGCCCATTGCAGATAATAAAGTGAGAGGCAGGAAAATTTAAATGGATAGGATCCACTAAAGAATCAACGAACCGCTACGTGTACGGTACGCTCATGTGTTTTTGTCAATTGACTTGCATTTCAAAATCATCGGTCAAATGATTCCTGCCCTGGTATGGTCCGCTCTCACAAACCACCTTCCTTTTGTCCTTTTCTTTTCATTGAATTGAAGTCAAAACAAAACAGAAGGAGACAGAGAGAAAGCAGATTCAACAAAACAAACCATCTGCATATCTCTCTCTCTCTCTCTCTCTCTCTCTCTCTCTTTCTGCTCTCTCTGTAGGTGATGAGTTCTAACGCTGCAACGACATCAGGAGGTGGTGATTCACATCCACCCAGAAGGAATTCCAAGAGGCCCAAATGTAATTCTACTTCACAAATCTAAAAACCTTTTTTTTTTTTGTTTTGTTTTTGTTTTTGTTGTTTGGGTTTGTTTTAGGATGCATTTGTGTTGTGTTGTGTTCTTCTCTTCACAATTCTAATTGGTTGATTGGAAAAGAATGGATTTAGATTAATTGATGATTGCCCAATGCAACCATTCCATATGGGACCATGGCGTTGTTGTGTTTGGGCTGGTGGGCCTCACAGCTGGGGTTGCCTGGAAATCATTGGATGTCTATGGCAATTAATTTTTTTTTACTTGACAACATCTTTGGCATTGAGCTGAAGATTTGGTACTTGCAATCTGGAGCATTTCTGGAACATCCCCAGTTTGCATCCATCAGATCAACGGTCATGATCTCCTCATCATTAACCGGAGGGTCGTGATTAGAGGAAAGAAGGGTCCTGATTTGAAGATCAAAGCTATCGAATTTTCATCTATGTCATTTATTTTAACAGAGGCATTGTAGACAAAAGTTTGGATGGTAAGGATCTTCTGAAACAACGCCGTATCTCTGATGATCACATCATATCAATGGTCCAGATTTGGTTTGTATTTGTGTTTGTGTGTGCGTTCACTTTCCTGAAATAATTTTCCATCCATGATGCAACATTGGATTGTGGTCCAATTTTAATCTGCGTTTGTATTTTTATTGTGATGATCAATTTTTTTAGCAAGAAATTTCAATTTGAGGCTAACCCAAGCCTGAAATATTGGCTAGGCACATTAAGAGACCAGTTGCATTTATCACCACCTTAAACACATCCTCCGTTCATTCATTCATTGGCAAGAAATTTTTCTTTCTTGAATACAGGATATGCCAAGTGCTACTATTTTTTTATACTAAACCAAGTTTGAGAAATTGTGGTGAGGTAGGAGACGGCGCCGGCCATCGTCTCCCACTGACCGGGTATAACGGACTAAGAAGGCGCTAGAGCGCCATGGCCGGGTTGTCTCCCCATCGTCCGTTGGAGGGACCAAACGCGCTGTGAACACGGAGTCAACCACCTATCTCATGCTGGACCTGCACATGCTGAATAATGACATATAATGAAGGAATTTCCCAAACTAAGACAATCAAGCAGGACAGCAAAATGAGGCAGGCAATTTCTATAGTATCAGAATGACTCAACTCTGTATATTTGGACATGATTTTGCAATTTAGACCATTGAATGGATGGCCCCTCTCTGTGGATAGGGATTCTGTTGAAAGCTGTCAGATAACCCATAGACTGCCTCAGAACAGATGAATTATTTACCTTTGAGTCAAAATTTTAAATACAAAAAAAAAAAAAAAAGCATCCACTTGTCTTCAATTTATATTTAGTAGAAAAACTCATGTATGGTTAGTTTAATTTCCTTTGTATGTAGTTATGTGGATAAGAATTCATATCTTACACGGTCGTGAACCGGAATTTATAGTCAGGTTACTGTGTTTGTTATTCACTGATTATTGACAAAGCCATTAACACTATCCAATAATGTAATCTGATTATATTTTACTCTTCAGATTCAAGGTTTACGCAACAGGAGCTGCCTGCGTGCAAGCCAATTCTAACTCCACAATGGGTAAGCTCTTTGGTGTTTAGGAGTCAAACCTTAGAAATACTTGGTAAAGGGAAAAATATTATTAACAAGGAAAGGAGTGAAGGGTCTAAAGTGGAGATCTAGAGAGAACCATCACATTACTAGTAATTAATTTATTTATGTGGGTAATCATTTTCTATCAAGGGGAGATCAATTGATAATCCCCTGTAAATCTTCACCTCTAATCCTTTAATCTCTTCAATAGAAAGGCATTGCTTAGGAAATTTTAGGTATTGTATACAGATTAAATGTGCGGGCTTCTAATCAGTTTTGAATTTCTCAGTCTTATGGAACTCCTGAAAGCTAAATACAGATATATTAGATGCAGTGAGATAACAAGTGGGAATACAATTCCTCATTCCTGATATCCATGACACAGTTGAAACAATGTATCTTACTCTTAGCACATTAGGAAATAATTCATGACAAGTGAATGCTTGCCTTCTTGCAGGTGGTATCTGCATTTTTGCTCATCAGCATCATCTTTGTTCCCATAGGCGTTGCTTGCCTTCTTGCTTCTCGTGATGTACGTTTGAGATTTAACATCACTAAGTATCAGAAGTATGATAATAATAATTCATGTTTGTTTTGCATTGTCTATTTCTTCTGTTGAACATCCACCTTGCTTTTGCAGGTTGTTGAAATCATCGATCAGTATGAGACTGAATGTGTACCAGAAAACTTGAGAGGCAACAAGCTCGCATTCATACAGGACCCCAGAACTGAGAAAACTTGCCCAAGAGTACTAATAGTAAGATTTTTTTATTTTATTTTTTTGGCCCTTTTTCACTTATGTTTTTATTTTTGGGAGGGGATAATGGATTGTTGTAAGGATAGGCTACAAGATACGAGTCTAAGGTGAAATCTAAATGGGATCACCTTTGTAGTATTTTCTTTATTAGGGGATGGGTGGATGATCATTACCTATTTAAAAGGAATATCTTGCCTTTTAGACTAAAGAATATCTTGCCTCTTATATACTAAGGATTGCTTAGAAATGCTTAGAATTCATCAAACTTCATATTATCAAATTCTTTCCTTGTTTTAACCCAATTTCCTTTCTCAAAAGCACTACTAATGAGAGATGATTAAAAGACATAATGAGCCCTCTAAAATCCTCTCAGATTTTTCCTTCTAAACAGAGTAAAGAATGATGAAAGGAATAAGCTTTCAAAGACCTATACCATATCTATAGGAAGGACTCATCCTCCATGCTTCAATCATTCCACTGACAGACTCTGGAAGACACCAAGACATACAGCAATGATCCAGAGAGAATAACCATAAGAATAGGATTATCTTAGTTCCAAATAGATGATCAATCATCCCTCTTTCCTTTTCTCATAGAGAGCACGTGTCGAAGATAAGCTTCAAAGCCACGCCTTTCCTACTGTAGACGCCTTCCCTTAAACCACCAATGAGGGAAAAGGCCACCACTCTTGGAGGAGTTAGACCAACCAAACATGTGAACCTGGAGTTTACTGCTAACAATGCTTCCAAAGTCCTGTTGAAAGACTTGGTGTTAAACACCCCTTATGGCCACAAAACTTTTAAATATGGACATCCATCCCTTCCCTACAGATAAACAAATTAAAAAGTAAACTCAATTACTCAAACTCAAGATTCCTCGGATTGACAAAAGACTCATCTTAAAGACACATTCTGAGACACATTCCCACCTCTCACCCATAAACACCTTTTTTTTTTTTTAATGGTAATGTGACTCAAGCCCACAACATTGAACTTGTGGAACTGAGCACCTTCCAAATTTGTTATGGGTACATTTTGTTGAACTCCAACCTAAATAACCTAGTAAACATACCATACAAAAGAATACCATATTTTAATGTAACAACCCTTTTGATAATGATGCCCAGTTTTTTATGTACTTTGATTATAGAAGGCATTTCACCCTTGTATGTCACACTAACATGAAATTTTAATGCTCTGACTTCGATTATTATTACATATAATCATAAGAAGAGATTCCTCCAATGTAGAACTGAATATGATTCTGCCACTCGTTGCAGGTTCCAAAGCGAATGAAGCAGCCTATTTATGTGTACTATGAGCTTGACAATTTCTATCAGAACCATCGCAGGTAATGCATCCACCTATTCTGTTTCTCGCTATGGTTACATGTCCTTAATTCATATTCTCTACCTTCTTAACTAGGCCATTTCATGTGTTTAAACCTTATTTACCTTTGGAAATGCTTGCTGTTCTTGCTTCCCTTTTCCTTTATTCAGTTCAATTAATTAGTTCCTTTATTTCACAACTCTGTTCCTAAAAGAACACTCATTCAATGCTGTAAAGCACACTAGGACACAAACCCAATTATGATTTTATAAGAACTATGAATGCATGCAATAAACTGACTGCTAGAATGAACCCAACTGTATGTTCAAAGGATACATATGGTAAGACCGGCTCTCTTCTTTTGTGTGAACGGGCAGACCAACTCGGCCCTAGCATATATGGAACCTGTGTCTCAGCCTGCGTTTAAAATGGATTGTTCCTTCACATGATTTTGTTTCCTTTTGCAGTTTTAATTGCAGTAGTAAAGAAAGGGTAGTACACTATATGTTATGTTGATGACCCCTGTGTCCAAACCGACTAGAAATTTAGAAACTTATTAAGTTTATAATTCAGGTATGTCAAGAGTCGAAGCGATAAGCAGTTACAGGGCCCTGAATATGAGGATACAACAACCACATGTGATCCTGAAGATACAACTGGAACTGGAGCTCCAATTGTTCCATGTGGTCTTATAGCCTGGAGTTTGTTCAATGACACATACAGCTTCAGCCGCAACAAGGAGGATCTGGTTGTCAATAAGAAGGACATTTCCTGGAAGAGTGATAGAGATGGTAAATTTAGCGACAAGGTCTTTCCCAAGAATTTCCAGAGTGGAACTCTGATTGGAGGTGGCAAACTCGATCCAAAAAAACCAGTAAGTCATAACTCCAGTACTCCACTTGTCATAACTTCTCCAATGGACATAACTGCTGTCTAACTGATGCTAAGCAGTAAGTACTGATCTTGTTCTAAATTCTACCATTGGTTATGTGCAACAGCTGAGTGAGCAGGAGGACCTCATTGTTTGGATGCGAACTGCGGCTCTTCCAACATTTAGGAAACTGTATGGGAGGATAGAGGTGGACCTTGAAGCAAATGAAGTGATACAAGTGACATTAGAGAACAATTACAACACTTACAGCTTTGGAGGAAAGAAGAAGCTGGTTCTTTCTACTACCAGCTGGCTGGGAGGAAAGAATGATTTTCTTGGCGTTGCATACATCACTGTTGGTGGCTTGTGCTTCTTTTTGGCCATGGCTTTCATTGTCGTATACCTAATCAAGCCAAGGTGAGTCTGCGGATATTTCTGCTCATGCACTTGCAGTAAAATATCACATTGGTTTTAACTAGACTGTCGATGAGTTGGGCTGAACTGTCGAGCTTTTCGGCCGCAGCCCACTTTGGGCTGGGCTAGGATAGCCTTGTAGGGCCCATTATGTTACTGGCTGGTTCCATCACTTATGTAGAAAAGTGGAAAAAAAAAAAGAGGGACATTTACTTCAAAGATCCCATTAAATAGGGTAATTACAACTGAGAACCTTAAATTTTAATAATATCGGCCAAGGACCTCCAGCCCAAAATCCAATATTTCATTCTATCTTTGCCCTTAGTTAGTTGATGTCAACATAACCCTAAAAAAAAAAGTTATTCACCCCCAAATCAACAGCAACAATAGAATAAAATAAAGAGGAAGGAGAAGAAGAAGATTAACGCCCTACCCCTTTTTTCTCAATCACAGTGAGAGAGATTGCTCGATGTTAATAAAACCCTAAACAATGGAAAACTCAATTTTTATTGACTCTAACTGGGCGTTTTTGTTGACGTCAACACCATATTATGTTGATGTCGACGAATCTTCTGTCGACGTCAACAAATTCACAGGGTCACTGATGCTATTAATTGAGCATTTTTGTTGATGTCAACACAATTTTTTGTTGATGTCGACGAATCTTCTATCGACGTCAACAAATTCACAGGATCACTGATTGTAACAACTGGGCATTTTTCTCGATATCAACACAATTTTATGTTGATGTCGACGAATGTTTATTGATGTCAACAAATATTACTCATTACAGAATAGAGAACTGGTTATGTTGACATCAACAAAAAAAAAAGGCAAAAGAAAAAAAAAATGATTTGGGCTAGAGGTCCTTAACTGTCATTATAACAGTTTATGGTCCTCAACCGTGGTTACCCTATTTAAGGGGATTTTTGTAGTAAATGTCCCAAAAAAAAAAATGGAGAGAGAGAGAGAGAGAGAGAGAGAGAACAAAAAAAAAAAAAAAAGGGGGGGGGGATAATGACGCACATTTAATGGTGACCGGTTGGGCATACTTAAAATCTAGGAATGGGCTTGAGCCCAGGTCTCATACTTTATTTTGTTCCCAAGGACTGGCTTGGGCTTGAGATTGATGCCAATAGGAGCAGCTGGAGCTAAGTTTTAGGCCCAAAGTGTTGGTGGGCTTTGACTGGCCTCCGCCTACCCAATCAGCTTGACACCCCTGTTTTATCTGTTTGCATTATATTACATTGGCTTTTTAACCAGAAGTATAGAATCGAGAGCTGCATATGGCCTGGGTTAGACAGGGACAAAGCTTGCCCACTTGCTTTACCAATTTAGTAATTGGGTGTCATATTCAGGCCTGGATCCAGACCACATCCTACAGGTGAGACTTCAAGATTCCATCATTCGCAATAGTGGACCTGATTGCTCAATCAAATTGCATTAAAATGATGAAAAGTATCCTCACTAGAAAGGTTATTTAATAACTTCCCCAGTGAACCCAGGATCACATGATTTTAATAAGATGGGAGAGTAATGGCTGAAACATGAACAATGGTATGTTGTCATATGATGAAAATTCAAAGTTTGTTTTGTTGAAAATTTCTACCATATCCAAGTATATGGTATTTTGAGAATGTGCAATGTTTTTAGAGTTTCAATTTAAGCTAGAAGTGTATATTTTGGTTAGCATGGCCATAGACATGTTTGGTTCTTTGGTAAGTCTGAGTAACACTCATTAATTTTAGGTTTTGAAGTCGTATTGGTGTCTTAAGGGAGTCATGAATCTACAGTGAACTACTGAGATAATTGTCTGCTTTCAAGTTCTCCTCTCATGCTATCTCTCCTCTGTCTCTTATCTTTTGAATAGTAACATGACTGGAAACCGCAACCTGACGTGTTGCGACAATGAGCACCTTTCAACTGTGCTACAGGCTCTTGTCTTTTCTCACTTTGTCCATTTCTTTCTATAATTCCTCTATTATGAATAGCTATCATCTACTTCTCTATAGTTACTCCTCTTGTTATTAATTGTTTTCCTAACTGGTGACTGAGAATATCAAAGCATCCAAGCATGTCGGGTTTATCATATGGTAGACCAAGTGCTAAGCTGCATCAACAGGTGCCTCAAAATTATGGTCAAGCCCGCCTGTTTGCAGTAGAGTCATATGTGTTAAATATATTGCACTGAATCAGGAAGTAGGCACACATACGCTTAGCCAAGCCCATCTAGTTCTTGATCCAGAATATGATTCCGATCACTATTCGATGAGCCTAAAAGCAAAGTCTAAATCCATCTGAAGCAGGCTTGGCACTGGGCAGGCCCACTTTGGCTTCACATTTCAATATTTCAGCATTCACTCCATGCTTTTGAATAATTTAGATAGGAAATAGTTGAAGGCATTATTTCCCTGAATCCCATCATTTTTCTCTTTGAAGCTAGCTTGACTAATTCTTTTTATTTCTAGAAGATATTAAAACGCCGATTGTTCATTCCACTTCATGAAATTGAGATTATTGTTTCTTTTGTAGGCGACTCGGGGATCCTGCATATTTGTCATGGAACAGAAATTCTGCAGGAAACTGAAAGTTTTGCCTCTCTTTTGATGCTGTACATGAATACATGATGATGATGGGTCTTAGAAGAATTGTATAAATTCACCCAAAGATCCGATGTCCCAATTCCATTCTTATGGAATTTAATCCTGTGAGGGATGGATATATTGATCAAGTGCTGTATTATTTCAGTAAAATATTTACAGAAACGTTCTTGTTCTTTGAATGTCAAAGCAATGGTTCTGTAAATTGCACAGATGGCGCTGAAGATTTATTTCAACATATGTGCAAACACATAAGCATGAAAGAAAAGGAAGACTGATGACATACTCTCTTCTTTTAATAAGGAGACCTTTGAAATGCATGGCCCCTCATACTTAAGAATTTTTACTTTTTTTTCTTCTAAAGGTGTTGGGAGTATCTCTGTAACACAGATGCAAAAACCCTGTGAAACCTTGGGCTTGAAGGCCCATCCAATTGAAGCCATTTTAGTTCCAGCTGCATCAGATGCGCATTAAGAGCCTTTTATCATAGAAGACTAGTTTTATTCTCTTTTCTACACCCACCACCACCACTGCCCAATACCAACCTCACTATAAACGAAGAAATGAGCTAGCCAGTAATGGAGTTTTTCTATAATAGATATCCCACCACCCATCCATGAGTGCAAGCTTACACGATATACACCACATATATGTGGCAAAAGGACAGTACAAAAAAAGAAATGATTAATTTTATATCTTGTTTTGGATGTTTCCATCAAACAAAGAGAGAAAATTTTAAGAAAAGCTACATTCCTAGATACCATGGACAAAAGTAAAAATCTTCTTGTGGATGCTTTCCCAACCGATTTTCTAAAGGGACCATCTGCAAACAGTTTAAAATTGGATTTGCTTGAAAAGGTGCCACTTCTCTAGCAAAAAAAAAAAATATTATTCCTTAACTTCATTCAAAATAAATAAATAACCACATCATTTTTATTTTTTTTTACTGAGAAAAACTACAGTTGGTGGATTTTGTCCATGAATCAATTCCCCTTAAAATAGTTTAATGGAGACCTTGCCTTTTAATTTGATATGAAAGGGGTACTTGCAAGCAGTGCACTTCCACCCAGATTTCCCCCACCGCATCCCACACCCTAACCTTATTCCTCTTTTTCACCCCTCTTTATTCCTTGAGCACCCACCTCCCCCAGTATAAGTTGGACATTTTCTATAAAAAACAAAAAATGCGTCAATACCCATTGGCCTCAGTCTAGGTATTAAAATCTTTTTTTTTTTAAATCAATTGTAAAAAGAAGGGGCATCCAAGCACCCTTAGTTGCTGCAGTTAAATAATAATTTGTCTACTTGAATGCAATATATTTTTTCTTCTGATATTGTTAATGTGAAAAAAGTACAAAAAAATTTAGCAAGAGTCTAGCTCCACCTAAATGAAAATCCAGGATCCACCATTGAGCCCAATTTTTCTCCCTAATACTTTCAATAAACAAACCCAATTTTCAGTTTGAATTGGTACTTTCGCATTCGTCAAATTCCAGTTGCCCTCTTCATCCCACCAAAAAATATTCCTGCATCCTCAAACAAATAAGTCACCCCAGCGGAATCTTAAAAAGTGGCAGATAGTGATTAGGTAAAGTTAGATAAATAGCTAGGATTGATGATAATGATATGCATATTCTCTAACAACAAAGCGCATTGATGCTCATCAAAATAAAAATTACAGAATTACTAGATGACACTTTTCAGTACCCAATTAGAAGCTTGATTTCCTTCAAAAACATAAATAAATTAAAAAGTGTCCACACAACAACTTGGAATAAATTAACTCAGCAAGATTTTGAAATCATGAATTTCATCCCTTGAACCAAGTCAGCAACCACTTTAACATTATAACAGGCATAGCCACATGAGATCGCACTTTGAAGGCCTAGAAAGATTTCTTCTCATAGTAAACCAAGTCATGAACTCCACCTTCAGTCTGTGCAGCGCCTGTCCGCACCTGTAACCACCACAACCAAAAATTAAAAAAAAAACCACAATTTCCCTCATTAATAAAGTCATGCGTACATGGAAGGCAAAAATTACGCTCATGAAGAATCAGCATATAAAAAAGTTCCCCTCACTAATCAACTAATCAAGTCATGCACGCATGAAAGAATACAAATTACACTCATGAGGAATCAGCATATAAAAAGTTTCACTCGATAATAAAGTCATACACATGAAATACTAAAAATTAAACTCATGAAGAATCAGCATGTAAAAAAAAAAATACTTCTCTTCAGAGAAATCCATCAAGTCCAGCACGATGCATATCGTTCTGGATCAGTCATGCCTCAACTATAGGTGAATTTAATAGATGAAATAAATTTCCATCTTAGTTTATCTAATAGTTTGGACAGCCATAATCTTTACTGATGGATATTAATTTGTTAAATTTAGAGTCTACTCTTCATTTTAACATTCCATTTGATGGCCATTAATCAGAAAGAACCAAAAATAAAAAAGTGGTATACCTAACATTTCAGATTGGATTTATCTGGAACTTTTAATTGATCTCCAAGAGTTTCAACAGTACATTAATGATAAATAGTTATGAGAAAGCAATTTACCTAGTACACCTAGCAAAAATTTAAATCAACAAATGTCATACCCTTTGATGGGATCACAGTACAAAAAAAAAAAAAAAACTCTGACTTTTCTAACAAGTGCTAATAGTTAGGTTAGTGAGTGAAGCAGAATTTGGATTAATAAAAGTAGACATTAATTAATGATAATAAACTTTTATAGCAGTGATAAAAAGAGCATAATTAAAAAGAACAAACATAATTGATTTTCAAAAATCAAGAAACGAAATTCACTTGCATTTTAAGGAACAAACTATAGACATTACTACAGCATTAATTGTAAAATGCATATCACAAGCCTCAAAATAAATAAGAGAAGCAGTTGAATATAAAATCATACCTCTAGCCTCAGTACATTTGATCTCAGAAGATCATGAGCAGACTGCAAAGACAATGCACCTAGATCTTGGAACCCTTGCTTGACTGCTTGCATTGTGTATGGTATAAATTTCAACACAGAACCTTTATCTGCTACAGCTCCCACAACTCCCTGAGCAATCTTTAGTTTGGATTTGTCACCAAGATATCGAGCATCGCTCCCTTTTGTCATGGCTTCAAGGGAACCCATACCTCTATACTTTTTTACGCGTCGACCACCCTGGTTACGGGAAAAAAAAAAAAAGTTGGGACAAAGAGTTAAAAATTGCAGATCCATGTAATGACTTGCAGAGGTTAGTCATATAACAACATTCAAGGAGCATATGAATATTGTCATTTGTAAGCGTTGCGTGTTAGAAACTTCAGAAAGATCATCAGACATATCATTTTTTTTTAAACCATCATCGGACATATCATTGCCAACTCAAACCCAAGGATTCCCCAGCAATCATTAGAGCAGATCAATAGCACTGATCAACCTTACACAACACAACCCCATTTTCTTTTTCTTTTTCTTTAACAAGTAACTTCCGTCCAAATACATATAGCAAACCATGAATATGAGCATGTACAGACGAGACATACAAAAGTATCATTCAATGTAAAAGGCCTTTCCAAGTCTGTATAGCTTTTTTCTTTTTCTTTTTCTTTTTAGGCTATTTGATAGGCAAGACAACTTAAACACAAAACCCAGTCGTAGCATCAAAGAGCACCTTCCTAGGTACCATAGGCTGTTTTCCTCAAGTCTAAACACGTGAACTTCAATATAATCGCCCCAATTTTGCCACCACTATGAATCAGCGTTGGGTAAGATCTAAGATCTAATGGACTCTATGCTAAATTTTCTTCATGATATGGTATATCTGTAACAAGAGGTCTAAAGTCATCTATGCATATTGCTATATGATACAAACAGTGAAAAGTAGAAGAGAACACTTAAATATCTTTCAAAATAAACAGAAGGCATTTGGATTTTTTGAAATATTCTTACATGCATGTATTTCTCTCTAAAAGGGGAAAAACAGTTCTGATTTGTAACATGACCTATTCTTTTTACCAATTTCAAAGGTCGCTAAAGTACAATTCAGGCAAGCCAGATCACAAAGCAACATAAGTGTTTTTTTTTTTTCATAATTTTGTGTGTTTTTTTTTAGACAATTAAGCACGTCGTTTTGGTTGATAAAAAAAAAAAAAAAAATGAAAGGAGCTGAGGCCTTTTGTCCATTGCTACTGAACTGAACATCCACGATTCTATAGAGTTGTTACCAGCTCGATGGCACATCTGAAAGCACCAACCCAAGAAGCTGAATTTTAAATCATTAGGCTTTCACTGCTAGAATTTCTGCACAACTGGAATCTCCTAGTCCAGCCAACTCTAAAAGGCTAAGACGATCTCTTAATTCTCATCTTTTTTTTATGGTTTTGCCCAAAACCCAAAAAGGAAGGTTTCCATTGAGGTTTTAGATTTTGAACACTTTGAGGCAGTGTGATCCAATCCTCTCCAAATCTGAGCTAAAACTTACAGAAGTTCTTTTACACCATGTTCCCATCTAATATTCATCAACTTGATATTTATGGCCATGGATGATAATGAAGTGCATAAATTCCTTTATTTCTTTTTTACGATGATCCCCTTTGATGACCAAGGAAGCAGCTTCCAAATAATTCAACCTCTTCTTTGAAACATCTAGAAAGACCCACAATATAGAGAAGAAGCGCAAGAAAAATCTCAAAAAGATTCTAACATTTCTGCAAAAGTTTGGCAATGGATTCTTCACCCGAAGAATAAAGAAAGAACATGTTAGACAATGCACATATTCGTACTTTTCATATGGTATTAAGGTTAGAATCATACTGGCCACTGTGGTCAAGAAAATGCCATAACTCCAAAGGTAACCTACCTCCAAGCTTCTGCATGATGAAATTTGATACTTGTTGGAGGGAAAAAAAAAATCAAGCACAGTGAGTGCGTGAATTCACTCAATTCCATAAAAGCTAAGGAATGGGTTTTGGGTATCACATATGCAAACATATCAACATACGCCTAATAAACGTTATACTTGATTTTAAGAATGTACCTCAAAAGTATATGCTCCAGGAGCTTCGTTGCTGCCTGCTAAGAAACTCCCCATCATGACAGTAGAAGCCCCCAGTACCAGAGCCTTGACAATATGGCCAGAATTTGCAATCCCACCATCAGCAATAACGGGCACACCACTGCGCTCAGCAATTGATGCAACCTTATAAACTGCTGTTGCCTGAAAGTTTAAAGAAGGAATAGTTTTAAGCATAAAGGATGCAGTACACTTAACCTTGCAAATCGCAAGAAATGTCAGTTTTACAGTTAAATGTCATCAAATGTATGTCAAACAGATATACGTTTAAACTTTAAACAAAATGTATCATCTGTAGACTTCTTTAATGACTTGCATGGCACTTAAAAATGTATTTCGTGTGAACTCATTGCAATAATACATCTGATAGAAACAAGAGAAGACAGTCAAGAAACTTTAGGTTTGTCGTAGAAGTGGAATGGAACTAAATTGCTGTGCCCCAAAAAAAAAAAAATTTCATTTCCCAGTTTGCCAGAATCTAATAGGTTCTACAAGGGCTTCTTGCAAAATATTATCCCTGCAAGTAGAGGAACAGATTCTTGGTAATCTTCAGCAACCCAAAAACCAAAGCACCCAAAAAAAATAAATCCAGAAACCCAGAACAAAACCCATTCTGGTGAAGACATAAGATTGATTAAAAGTAGGAATTCACTCATTAGGCATGATATCCAATGCTCATCTTGTTTCCATCAAACTACAGCCCAACAAAAAGCAGATTCTAGATGTCATCTAAAGACCAAATTTAAAAAATCCAAAAAAAAAAAAAAAAACTCTTTTCTTTCAAACATGACAGTCCCATCTAGTTCCAATCCAATTGGCAAATTTGCAAATTTTAGATGACAGCAAGAGATATTGCAGTTGTAAGCCAATCAAAGAAGACATTTTTAGGCCCTTTTTTTGACAGAGATATAGGTGCCTTTGCTTTTCAGATTCAAAGCAACCAAAAGGTGTACTACCCAAACAGAAGCCCTCCACTTAAAAGAATCCTACAAAAAGAACCTTAGCACAAGAAGCTTCAACTGAATATCCTACTCCTAATGCACACAAAATTAATGAATGAATGGATGAAAGAATCAATACCTGCCCTCTGCCCACAGCGCAAACTTCTTGCGTGGTGCAAATGGAACCCGAACCCATCCCAACCCTTAAACCATCAACTCCGGCCTTGATCAGATTCTCCGCCTGGTACGCCGTAACCACATTCCCTCCAATCACATCCAGCTCCGGATAAGTCCTCTTCACATACTTGATCATGTCAATCTGGTAGATTGAATTCCCCTGCGAGCTGTCTAGAACGACGACATCGGCGCCGGCCTTCACCAGATGCTCCAGCCGCTCCTTATCCTGCTCCCTAGTCCCGACCGCCGCTCCGACCAAGAACTCCCCGTCCCGGCCGAGCGACGGCAGGCCTAGCTTCGGAAACCCGCGGATCCTCTCCACATCAGAGGCGGTGACCAGATCTACCAGCTCCCCGTCCGCCTCCGACACCAGAGGAAGATAATCGATCTTCTCAGCGGCGATGATGCCCGCCGCCTGCTCGAAGGAGTACCTGGAGGAGGCGGTGACCGGAACCTTCGTCATGTAGTCTGAGAGCGGCGCGTCGTGGCGGTCGGAGAGGCTCTCCCAATCGGATCGGGAGACGACGCCGAGGAGCTTGGATTTGGCGGTGCCGGAGGAGGTGACGAAGACGCAGGGAGAGGCATCGAAGGCGGAGGAGGAGATAAAGTCGGAGGGGGATTTGACGATGGGATCGGAGACGAATGGAATCCGGCGGGATTTGGCGGAGCGGAGGAGGGCGGCTTGCTCGGAGGGGAGGTTGTTGTAGTGGAGGATAGAGATGCCGCCGAGTGCAGCCATGGCGACGGCCATCGAGGACTCGGAGACGGTGTCCATGGGAGAGGCGACGCAGGGGATGGAGAGGTCGAGGTTCCGGGAGAGCTTGGTGGTGAGATCGACTGCTTCGGTGGGGAAGTCGATGTAGTGAGGAAGGAAGATGACGTCGTCGTAGGTGTAGGAGAAGCCCTGGTTGAAGAGGCGGGCGGCGGAGAAGCCGTCTTCGATGGGGATTTCGGCCATGGCGCCGGAAGTTGCAGAGGATGAGGATTGATTAGGGTTTTAGAGGTGAGGTGTGGTTTGTATTTGATGGGACTTTTGGAGACAATGATCTCAAAGTGGAGGGGGAGGTGTTGGTGGTGTCGAGTGTGGAGTATTTAAATCCTTCCCGGGTTTCAGATTTGGTAAATCTCGAACAGGGAAGGAATAATGGAGGGAGATGTGTTCTTTGATAAAAAATTAAAAATATGATATGATATAGAGAAACCGACAATCTCTCCGTTTTCTGAGTGTCGTGCGTGGACAACTGACATGCATTTGATAATGTTCAAAACCGTCTCTCCTGCTTTCAAAAGGAGAATGTTCTCCTGCAAGACCATATGGGGTCATTGTTGTCGCACACCTTTGATCATTTCAGCCTTCAGCCCTGTAATGAAACTTTTCTCATGGCAATAAAACTAATTTTAGACTCATTATTCATTAACCTTTTACTTAATATTGTGTCAAATCACAAAAAAAAAAAAAATTATTTGAAAAATCAACTTAGATAGCCACTAACCAAAAAAAGCTCCAACAGCTTTTATGAAATAAAATCGGTCTTTCTGCCAAAATCTTTTACATACTTCATTGCAAACACGACCACAAAATATAGAATACAAGATAAAAAACTTCATATTCAAACAACTTCCCTACCACTATCCGACACTGATCGATCCCTAAGGTGATTTTTCAAGTAAATTCATCCTCAAAAAGTTTATGACTAAAACATTTTAAACTTTATGATTGTTCTATCAGGGTTAGGATAATTTGATGAAGCTATTTTTTATTTTTTATTTTTGTATAAGATGACCTTTTGATCTGGAGTCCTCTTGTTGATCGATGGAGATGTATCTAAGTGGGTTCATGAGCCGGATTAATTTTGGCAATATACAATTTACTTGTAGGAGAACATTGACATTTTTTTACACACGTGAAAGTTTTGATTTACAAAATAAAAGGATCTTTTATGGAAAAAAATCTCTAAAGTCTCAATAAAAACAGTGAAGGGACCAAATTAAATGATAAAGTTTTTGTAAGAGCTCGGAATGACACATCATGCTCTCATAAATACTACCTCTTTTCTCCTAATTCTCATAATTCCACATCATATAAGCCTTATTTAACAAAATTCATATATTTTTTTCATAGAGTTTTTTTTTTCTATATACCCCTTAAGGTTTCGAGAATTTATAAATAAACCCCTGCAATTTCAATATTTATATATATCCGTTGCCTTTTCATTTTAATACCTTCCATATCCCAAAATTAGTAGTCTTATGGCGGCCATAAGTTTTAGAGTAAAATTACACTTTTTCCCATCTCTTTATCCATACATTCATAATTTCAAAAGCTTATAACATCAACAATTACTATAGTATATTTAGTGGGAGAGAGTAACCCTACATAAATCCATTTTTTTCGATAAATGGCTCATTTCATTAAACCCAAATTGATTACAATGACAATCGACAGTTGTACTTATAATTAACCCAATCCATGCACAACCCCTTGTTAGATTAATGAGTCTCAAATACATGAGTAGGCTTCATGAGCACTAGCGAAAAGCTCTCGTGCTTAGCACGGGCAACTATAGTTGTTTAGATCATATCCCTAGTCCAAACCTAACGAAATTATTTACTAACTTCACATTTTAAAAAAGAAAAATAAAGTTGCATCAAACTAAAGTAGAAGATAACCAATGTGAGAAAAGAAATTAAAAAATCAAGATGGAAGTAGACCAAAAAAAAAAAGAGCAGAATCAATACATTTCAATACAAAATTTTCCTTATTTGAATACAAAAATTTTATGTTTTAGGAAAATAAAATAAAAGATTCCATCTATGCAATATCCATACATGTCACTGTCATGTCAACTTAATAGAAGTTTCATTAATTCATGAATGGGAGCATAAAACACACTAATCCTCAAAGACTTAAGAACTCATAAGTATCACAACAAACTTTGTTGCACTTTTTCACCTGTTTTTATATGCGAATTAGATGTTTGTTCGTTGTTCTTTGTCTGGGCATTTTTTCATATTTGTTTTATTTATATTTCAGTGTACGAAGCATTCATATAGAGCAATGGGAAAAGCTTGCAGGGCTTGCCAATCCTCTCATATAATGGTACATGGATAAGGTTCAATGGGATGAATAGGGATAAGATCTCTATCCAATCATCTTTTCTCTCTTTTTTCTTTTACTACTGAATCCAATACCTTTTTAGAATCCCAAAAAAAGTGTTGGAAGACCATGATAACCGATAATTATTAAAAATGGAAATTTCTTTGCATTCAAGTGATATTTCCAAGAACAGGAACATTATAACCGAATAGAATAAGTGGTACTATTATTGTCTTTTATTACTTGTGGTAAAAGATTATGGATTGAGGTTGTAGAATAAAGCACCTAAAATGCTAAAATATCATAGAACTGAACAAAACAAAGACCAAACTTAAAACCATAGGAGTTACCTTTGAAAGAAACATTTGTGGTCATTTAATATTCAACATCATTTTTTCTTAATGTTTGAAAATTTATTATTTTCTTTGAGATATTTTTTGAAAATACTAAATTTAAGATAAACAATTATACTATTTATAAAAAGTCTCGACATAAATATTGGAGTAGATCATTTCTATACACCCAAAGAAAAACAAAAGGAGAAGTAAAATAGAGGATGGGAATAGATCCAAAACATATGACAAAAAAATGATCATTTTCAAAGTCTGTACTCAATAAAAAGAATAAGAACTGAGATCTAACTTACTACGCAATTCTTTAATGGATCTTAACTCGTCAACTTCAGATACATTGAAAATACTACAAACAACAACCTTTTTCACCAGCATAAGCCACCCATCAAATCATGTGATAACCTAAGAAATCAAATTTTGCAAGAGAAGCTCAGGGCTATATGTACTAACTCTAAGAAAATAGATTTATAAAGAAGTGCAAAAGGGGGCATGAGTTTTTAAGGGAACTCGATGTTGACGGTGGGAAGGGGCATGATTTTTCAAGGGATCTCAACATTGATAGTGGAAAAGTTTTTTATTATAAACAACCCAGAATATTTTATAAAAAGAACTCAATTTAAAAAAAAAAAAACAGTTTATATAAAGAATCCCATTATATTTTATACAAAACTGAGTCTAAATCTTAAAGAATTCAATTTCAGCCTCACTTCCAAATATATAAAGAAATCCAGAAGAAACATAAAAATGAATCAAAATCAAATTGACATAAAATATTTATTTCCGATATTTAAGCAAACACCTTACACTCAAACTAAAAAAATGTGATTTACAAAAGCATGCGTAATGCCCACAATGCGCATATCCAAAACTAAACTATCAAAGTTTCCAATGAGAAATTCTCATATAATGAATGGTAGCAACAACAAACAGCTAGTGGTAACTAATTCTTTCAATTGATTAGAATTTGTAAAAATATATAAACATGAGGATGCACCAATGCAAAGGTGCAGTAAATGTAAATCTCTTTCCATTTGCATAATCTAAGTTGTTAGGCAGAGACATTCTCAAATAAATCGAAATATATGGTTGTAAATCACAAAGGCCAAAACATTAAAAAATAAATAAAATGAAGTTCAAAGTAGAAAAATCTCTTACCGTGTATAGATTTTTCCAAACACAAAGGGCTTTTATGTTGTGGTTACGAATAACCCCGAGACTCTGCAAACAGAATCTTATGACATTAGAATCATGTTGTTTAACTAATCTCATAGTACAATGCCAATAATCACAAGTGGTACCTTAATCACGTGCATGCCACCACTCCTTCAAAATTCCCAATCATATAGGCTCCGGAGATTCGATAGTTGATACAACAACAACTACATTGTTATAAGGGTAATCACTGGATTTAAACTCGTTGATGGTGCATATACTGGAAGATTGTCTAATATAGGTTGTTACCTGACATATTTTCTCTTTGTTGAGAATCAAGAGACTCCTTTCACTTTCTTGGACCCATCTTTATCAAATGATGAGATCTGTATCATCACGCGCTTTGTGTCTGCAAGGGCGAAGATCAATGACGTTACGAGGAACGTTTTGAAATTAATTCCACAGATGTGAGAGAAAGAAGGGGACAATAAAGCGAAGGAGAGACTACACCATGGAAGGGAGAGTCAGTGTGATCGAAACATTCCAAGGAGTTAAATAAGGGAGAGAGATGTGTAAAGTGGAGAGGGAAGTTAAAAAGCCATCTGAAAGGGTGGAGGGGTCAAAGTAAAATGTTTGGTCAAAATAATTTGGATTGAAAGAGGCTAATTTCTTAATTGAAATCAGTCTCTTTCATATATATAAATGGGAGAATTTGAGAGAGACTATTGGGAATTGGGATAAAATAATGGTATTTTATAAATAATAAATAATGACACACTTATCTTTGTTTAATAAAGTTAAGGGCATATTTATCATTTTTATTAAAACTCAATACAAATCTTTTAGTGGTCGCATTTTCTCATCATGACTAGTGATTTTGGGGACATGAAAGGTATTAAAACGAAAATGCAAGGGGTGTATACAAATACTGAAATCACAGGGGCCTATTTACAAATTCTATAAACCCTAAGGGTATATAGAATGGACTTGGCTCTTTATATTATTATACCAACAAAAAATGGTCTTGCGGAGTCGGGCCTAAAACTAAACTAATAACTTTATGAATTTTAAGTTTTTTAAAATAATAACATACTTGCAGAACATGCCCGTGCTAATGTAAATGTGAAAGTTATGATAAAAAATAATTAATTTGCAAAATTTATGACAAAAGTTAATGATTTAGAAAATCTTAAATAGTTGAATGCATTAGCCAGGACATCATGTAAATGGAAAGTATTCAAATTTAATTACAACAACCCTATGTTAGGGAATCATGATAACGAAATTATTGGAAAAAAAAAGAGACTATATTCTTAATCTTCATTACCATTTTTTCCAGAACGACGAAGCTAAGATCACGAACCTTTTCATCTTATGCAGAAGAAGACAAGCAAGTTTTCAAACGCATGGTAACTAAATATAGTTATATGAGTGAGCAGTTATATTGTTGCATGAAAAGATAAAAATAGGTGGTGGAGTGAGATAAGAACGGAGGAGTTGGTAAGTAAGAAGAAAAAAATGAAAGATTTAAAAATAAAATAGTGCAACAGCCGGTCAAAATTATAATTGCAATTTAAAATTTAAGCCAAAGCCCTTGACTTTAATATATTATAATAAAAACAGATGATGTAGATAATTAATGCTGCAGTATCAATTTCACATTTGTTGCCGTAATAATGTTGTCAATTATAGCATAAAGATTAGAATCAAAATAAAGTTACTTTCTCCATCTACGAATGAACGGGACATATAATCCACCTATAATAATGTCATACGGATACAGTTAATTGACAAACATGTAGCTTATCTAAAATTTGCAAACACCCTTCCCAGTATTGGGGCACCTTTAAATTTTACATCAATATGAGTTCATCCCACCGTAGTATCAACTAATGATGAAAAACATGATAATGAATATGTACAATATTGTGTTACTCACATTTTCATTTAATGATTGAATCAACAGTGAAAAATTAACTTCCGACTGATCACTTAAAATTTCAGGACACCCATTTACCTCTAGGGAAAATATTTGAATTTTGAACAATTTGGATTTAAATAGTGGTCCCCATTGTGATAAGGGATGCTTATCTAAATCTTAGAAAACGCCCTTCCTAGTAATGGGGCACCTTCACATTTTATAAGAGATCATTTGGCCGTTATACAGACCGTTTGATGAAAAACGTAATAATAATGAATGTGCACAAGATTAAAATTGTGTTGATCACATTTTTCATTGAATGATCCAATCAATAATGAAAACAACTTCTATTTATGTAAAATTGGAGGATATCCTGCATCCCTCTTCCAAAATATATTCTGAATTGTTTGCATTTAAATAAGTGGATCCCACTGTAGACTTCTACTCCTCTAACACATGATTCAGTTCGAGTTTAATACTGTGAATCAAGCAACCTAATAATCAGAAAAGTCTTTGGTAATAGCCTAATGTGAAGATCAATGCCAAAGCTATGAATTGAGATCCTCTTAGTGTGTTCACGTACGGTCCCATGAGTGGGTTGTCCGTTATATCCCGGCCGGACAGTCGGCGAATGGTTCACTCATGATCACCGTGAATTTTTCCCTCATCAAATCCAAACTCTAAATTTATTGATCATCTGTGAAATCCAAATCGATCAAAATATGATCCCCCATCATGCATTGATCTAGTCCGCACGTTGCTTATACGGGCCCACAACTATCATAGTCCCACCTTGGATCAATCTCAACATGAGTCCGGCTAAAACCATCTCCCCTTGTCTTCCCCATGACTTGCATAACAAGTAGCGAACTTCTCATCTGCATTATATATAGTCATAAAAGCTGAAAGAACAAACTCAGCACTTCTCATCCTTCTCAAATTCAAGTGAAAGATCGATACAGGTATCTCCCTCTTTTCTCCTTCTCCTTCTCCTTCTCTCTAATCGTTTTAGATCTTAAAACCCTAATTACAAAACGTAGTTCTAACTTTTCACCTTCCCCATCTCACAATCCAATGCAGAAATCAAACGTAGTTCTGATCTAATTCCAAATCATCAGCGACATTCATTTCGCATTTGAAAACCCTAATTCCATTTCCTTCTCCGCAGATCCGCCATGTCTCGCCGCTACGATAGCCGCACGACGATCTTCTCGCCGGAGGGCCGCCTCTACCAGGTGGAGTACGCCATGGAAGCGATCGGCAACGCCGGATCCGCCATCGGCATCCTCGCCAAGGACGGCGTCGTCCTCGTCGGGGAGAAGAAGGTGACCTCGAAGCTCCTCCAGACCTCCAAATCCACCGAGAAGATGTACAAGATCGACGACCACGTCGCCTGCGCGGTCGCCGGGATCATGTCCGACGCCAACATCCTCATCAACACCGCCCGCGTCCAGGCGCAGCGCTACTCCTTCGCCTACCAGGAGCCCATGCCCGTTGAGCAGCTCGTCCAGTCCCTCTGCGACACCAAGCAGGGCTACACCCAATTCGGCGGCCTCCGCCCCTTCGGCGTCTCCTTCCTCTTCGCCGGCTACGACAAGAACTTCGGATTCCAGCTCTACATGAGCGACCCCAGCGGGAACTACGGCGGGTGGAAGGCGGCCGCCATTGGGGCCAACAACCAGGCGGCGCAGTCCATGCTGAAGCAGGACTACAAGGATGACATTACTCGTGAGGAGGCCGTGCAGCTCGCGCTGAAGGTGCTCAGCAAGACCATGGACAGCACCAGCCTCACGGCTGAAAAGCTCGAATTGGCGGAGGTGCTCTTGTTGCCGGCTGGAGTGGTGAAGTACCAGGTTTGCTCGCCGGATGCGCTCGGTAAGTTGCTGGTTAAATCGGGCGTGACCCAGCCCGCTGCAGCAGAGGGTTCTTGATTTGGATGAGAAATGGCTAGATTTTTATTGGTGGAATGGATTTGTGTTGACCGAGTTGGGGTTCTAATTTAGATGATGTTTTGATATGGTTCCACCCGTGAGAATATCTTTATGTTGTGGTGAATTTTTTTACACTTGCTTGTGCTTAATGCTATAGGAACGAAAAGACTTAAATGGGCATTTACTATGTACTCCTATAGAGGTTGGTGATTAATATTTTGTTGCTTAGAATATAGATGAATTGGAGCATGACTTGCATCTTCACTTCAATCATTCTGAATTTGAATTGTATGTTGAATTAGATAAGCAGTTGGAAATTGCATTGCTGCCAATTCACTTTTGGGTAAAGTGGTTGAAGCATGGTTTTATAAAAAAAATTCTTTCCACATTTTATTACCATTTATGGTTTGAAATATTTAAGTTGCTATTATTTGATGCGATTGGCATTCAAAATGTAAAATGCTTCTTTTTGGCATCTTGTTAGTTGTCATGTGACTTGCATTCTTTAAATTTGGTTTGAGGATGGGTTCAATGAATGAAAAGGTCTTTAAGTCACAATACAGCATAGGCATCATCCACTTTATGTCAACAAGGTCAGGAACAAAATCTTGATCCTGTATGAAAAGGGTAATGATTTTTAGTGTGCTTATTGCTTTTGATGGGTCATCACTCATCACTCACCTGTTTGGAAAATGTATAATTTTAGGTTAGTTGCCTATGAGAATCTAATCCGAATCAGTGATTCTTCTAGAAGTTGACACTCTGGCCTAGCTCTGCAAATTAAGCTAATGTCCTAGCCCGAACCTATAGCCTGGGAAAGGATACCTTACTAATGTGAATGTCAACAATTAGAACAATAACGCCTTAATAACTCACATCATCGAGAAAATATTTGTCCATCAACTTCTATTGTGGACTCTTTGTTAAGGTGGGAGGTCAGGAAGTGGATGACAATTTGATGGTAATGAACCTCCTTCAGAGATTAGTAAGGAGTCAGTTTTAATGCAAGTGAGAGTTAAATACTACATATAATATAAGTGAAACTCTCCTAATGTTGTCAAACTGCTGTTCTTTTGTTAATACGCTACTGTTGAATTCCCTATCATATTGTTAAGTGCCCTGCGTTGCAAAACATTTCTTTTAAGGAATCCACTTTACATGTGGGAAGGAGTTTTAGAGTAGCCTTCACAAATTTGTATCATCCTAACAAAAAAAAATAAAAATTAAGGATGTTTATCTGAAGTGGAAGATGATTGATGGAAGGGAGCTTTTTTATGTTTGATTGTTTTGAACATATTGATTACTTTGAATTGCATGGCAATGCAACATCACCACAAAAGGAAAAGGCAATGTAGACTTGTAGTCCATGTTATCCTCTTACAAGTTTTTATACAATAATCTTTTCGTCATTTAGTCCAAAATTATAAAAATAAGAGTTCCATTCCTTTTACAACTTCATAGCAGTTTTACTTTTCGGTAGCTTGCAATCCTGTGAGATTTCCACAGTTCAGCATCCCATGTTTGTATGCCCTTAACAGTTTCATGCCAGAAAGTTCTGTGTTGTCGCTTTTGTTTCTGGACCCTGTTGGGTTATTTGTTGCTGCTGCCCACTGCTGCTGTTATGATTTCCCTGATTCTTGTACATTGTATTTTTGTATTCCGCAGATTTCATTGATTTTGTGCTGATTGCCTGATTCTTGTTTGATGATGATAAGAAGAAGGGTATTGAACTCGTTTTTACATGCTGAAACCGTCCTCAATGGTCAGTCTCGTTGTCACAAAAGTTTTTTGTACTTTCCACTGTATTTCACTTTTTCTCATTAAAATTTTTAATTTTGTTTATGCCTATAGAGTCTGGACTCCTCCAGTATTCCTTTTTTTTCTTTTTTTTTTTTAAATCAATTTCTAGGCAGAGAATCACAGGTCCTATATTTTTCGATTGATTCTACACGAACAAGTAAAACGTTCCTAGTTCTCAACATGGGATTGTAATTCTTGATTGTCGCAGTTCTTTCATGTTCCAATTTCTGAGTTTTACAATAATGTTTTATGCATTTCTTTGGTTAAAAAACTCGACTAATGTGACTTTGTGACAAGAGCCTATAACACGATTGGAAGGTGCTCATTGTTGCAACTATTATGTTGCAGGTTCAAGTCATATTGCCAGTTATAGCCATTCAAAAAAGAAGTCATATTACCAATTATGAATAATAATAAAAAAAAAGAGAAAACTTTGGTGAATTGTTTGGAACCCAAAGTTTATTTTTCTATATTTTATACATTTTCTTAAAATTTCTTGAAACACTCTGTATATCTTCCCCATCTTGTATTTCCCCTTACGGTATTTTATACATGGTGCATGGTGGGAATTATCATCTTATTAAAAAACATTTCAGCATGAAATTGCTTAGTGTATGTTGTTCGTGCTTCTTTTATTCAAACTCCCACATATTTTTCTTGAATCGTTTGCCACAGTTTATCTTTGTGCTCAAGACCTTTCAGTTCTATGTTTGTATTAAGTAGGAGTATACTATATCTTGTACTAGTGATATTAGTTTAAAGTGTTGGTTTTTTTTTTTTCTCAATATTATGAAAAGAGGAGGCAAAATATACCTTGCCTACAACAAACAAGTTGGTCTGAGAGTGGAGATGAGAGCTAGGGACATTGGAGAAGGGTTTACATTTAAGGAATGAGTTATTCAAGAATGGGGTAGGGATTGTAGTTTAGAGTTTTTTGGAAGATTGTAGCTGTTAAGAGAAGAACGATAATGATACTTGAGAGATTTGTTCAGTATTCAGAAAGCTTTAACGTTAGTGCTTATGCACCTCAAGCCATATCAGGTTGTCATTATCATTATCATGAAAGCTGTTGGTTCAACTATGATGGGTCAGGTCAGCTACATGAGTTCTGATTCAGAATTCATATTGTAGTTCTGACCAATGTTTTATGCTGGCTGTTGAACCTGAAAAAAAAAGAGCACTGAGGGAATATGATTGGGATTTGGCTATGAGCTGTATTGAAAATCAATGAATATTTTGATCATTGGGGGAAAAGCTTTCTTTTCTCTTGCATATGGTGATGTTTCCTATAGGTTTTCAGTGGGGAGTCCCACCTTTGGGAGCACTCCTGCATAAGCTGCATGCAGAAGAAGCTGGAGTGAAGATTTGGAGGGTTCACCATTTGTGAGATGTAGTTTGGGAGTGCAAAGGGGAAGAAAAAACTTGGTGATAGGATACATTAGTTTGAAAGACTATTGATGAAAGGAAATTGTTATTTAATGAATTATAGGAAACAAGAAACATAGAGGACTTAGAAGTGCATAAGTAACAAAAAGGGCCACTGAGAAGATTGTCAGTCAGGCATGAAACCATGACAATTTGTATATTCAGTTGAGGAGCAAGGAGGGGCAGATAGGTACCCCAAAACAGGGTTGTTTCTGGATTTGAGTGTACATGACAAGTTGAACTTGTAACCCTTTGATGCATCATTCTCTTGTGCGCTAATTCTGATATGTGGACCGTGGTTTTTTCTGGCCTGGTATACACGCTCAAAGCACTTGAAACGACAGCCATGTACGCACAAGGTGAGAAAGCACCTTTGTATGATGTATCGAAGGATTACAAGTTCAAGAAACTATGAGAATGATGTGACCGATTAAACCTCGAATGACATAAAGTCCAAGGAAACTAGAAGGGGGAGACTAATGAAGACCTTGAATGTAGTAGTGGGAAGGACGTGATTAGCTGTAAAGCTACAAAGAATATGGTCTTGATAGGGTTGAGTGGAAAAATAGAACTCCTGAGGCTAATCTTATATAGATGGGATAAGGCTATGATGACGCTCATGTGATGATCCAATGATCGATAGATGAAGAACTGATGAGTTTGGGTAATTTGACCAGTGGTGCTTAACAAAAATTAGGATGAGATGGTACCCTCCGCCATTTGTGCTTTGCAAGGGATGTATGTTGATAGGGGGAGTATACCTTTATATCTTATCTTTTATTTAGTCGTTTTCTCATTGTAATTAAAAGTTACATGTTCACACACACATGCATGTACGCACAGAGGCCCCACCGCCCATGTTTATGCACCAAACCAAAGCTAGAAATTAAGGAATTGTTAATATTTGAGTTAAAAAGTACTACCCATAGAGCCAACCCGAGTTGATTAGAAATAAAGCAATAATGACTGTTGTTTCTATTTGAGTTGAAATTTAGATATGCTGATAATAGTTAGATGGGATGTTTGTTATGATGATGCTATCGAGTAGAAGAGTATCATCCATTGCTGTGACTTGAGTGATTAAAAGTGACTGGTTATCTATGAGAGCTTTCAATGAGCTAGGAAAAACTTAAATTTTGTTTGCGCCCATCTTAAAATACCATTCTGATTTTTTTCCTCTCTCTCACTACAAGGGTGCTTGAAATCACACACTCAAACACACACACCCATCTCCCTAACCATCCAGATTAGTTTATAAAGTCTTGTCTATAGGCTTCATTGGCCCATTGTCATAGCCCTGACAGAAGGACCGTTTTCAAAAGCTTTGGAGCAGTGAGGATATTATCTTCTATTTTAATCTTCAGGGAGGTGTTATTGCTGGCTTCACTCAGGTTTCTATGTATGAATAATACACGAGAGAGCTATGTTGTAATTTCTGACCTGTTGCCTCATGGCAGTGATCCATTATGAAATTGATTCTCTTGACATGAAATTGTTGAGTGTTGATCAGTCAATGCTCAGTTCTTTTGAAGAGGTGTGCTATTTTCACATTGACATTGAACGAACCTTCTCATGGTGATGTTAAATGCGCCCTCCACCTGTGCTCATAGCAGCAGATTTCAAGGGGTCTGTAAGCAGCAGAGTTACAGATTTCATGAAATTTCATATTCTTCCATGATCATCAGTGCAATCAGCTGCTCTTAATCTGGATGGCTGCAGTGGTGCAGCATGCAAAGCAAACTTGACATTTAGTTACATTGAGTTGTGCATCATCTTCTATATTTTGTGCTGTTAGTGTCAGAGATCTATTTGGGGCCCTCATGAGCAGATCTTTGAGCTGTTTCATGTCATATTAGCACGTAGAAGTGGAGATTGAAAATGAGATGCAATGAGTTACAGTAACATCCAAGATTGAAAGATACAGGTGAACCAAAGCTTATCCCAGTGGCAAATGATTTAGATCACGATGAGCTCAAATTGTACATTAGAGGGGGAGGCTACAATGAATGACGTTCAGTCGAGTTACTGAGTTTTAAGAATTGCTTCAATTTAAAGTGGGGAATGATTGCAGATGTCAAGGAAGAAGTGAAGTTGTATCTGGATTCTGTAGTAATAGCAAATGGATTCCAGTGTGATTGTGCAGAGGCTGGTCGTCAAAGTTCATCTCCGATGCATAAGATGTTATGGGGGCATTATACAGATTTGATTATATTATACTTATTATGATTTTGTATGTTTATTGGAATATTTTATTATGATTGTTTATTGTGCTTTTTCCCCCTAATTCGGCCAAGTTAAGTTGACCTAGGGCCCAGTTTTAAGGCCCCATTTGGTTCTATTTTTGTGCGAGTACTCACACACAATTTTCTTACCATCAATGCTACAATTAAGGATTGATTCTTGATTGCATCAGCCCTACAACCAATCAAAGGGATTGATCCTGGTTGTTTTAAGGCCTGATTTGGGCTGGCAGACTATGTAAGAATTGGGGTGGCAGACTATGATGCTACAGCTAAACATTGCCTGTTTTAATTTAAAAACATGACCTTTTTTTTTTCCTATGTGGAACATACATCAGCGGGGTTTTCTATTTGAATTTTCCATGCAGTGAAGATTCTCTACATTGAAATTGGCCCATTCATCCACAAACAAGAATCCAATCTTTTATACATTAGCTATCAATCTTAGGGCCAAAATTGGAAAAAAAAAAAAGAAAAAGAAGAAGATATAGGCGACGTGGAAACATTTTCAGTTCAGGTCTAGGTTTAGTCCATGGATTTCCTTTACAGTACCACCTGTACACTTTTTTTTATAACATGAGTATCCCTCGGGTCTTTAATCGAACAGGACTGTTCCCCTGCTAGTGCCTGCTAAATCCACGTAAATGCACGCCAGGCAAATTTGTGGTCGGCTTCAAAGTTCAAACTCAAGACATGGATAACAAACCCACCCCTTATGCTACTCCACCAACTCCCAGCTGGGTGAGGACCTGTGCAGTAATGCATCATTCAGATTTTATATATATATATACACGCATAGGAAATATTAGTGACATATTCGGACTTCAATTTGGGCCCAGGTACAGACCTGTTGTTTTTTCTAGGTTTGAGCTTGTGCCTATAATTTAACTTCAGAGGATGATTTTATTGGTTTCACCATTTGCCCTAATTTGGGTAAAGATCCATCCATCCCTCCTTGGCTCATGTAGGTGGGACCCACAAGATTGGGGTCTTTCTCTCTGGGGATCCGGATTCCTTCTTGTCCAGCTTAAAATTAGGCTGGCCCACCTGATGGACGCTCTATGGAGCGGGTACTTTTACCGGGGACAGACACGTCATTTCCTTTCTTTTTCTTACCTGGGGTTTGGGAAATTGAGAAAGCATGGAATTTGGACGAAGTGACATTTCAAATTGCAACGGTCATTTTTTTTACCTCTTTCACAAGCATTCAACCTCCAAAAGCTCAAAAGAAGAAGAAGAAGAAGAAGATTAACTGAAGAAAATGGTGATCGAACGTGTTGTAACGGTCGAATACCTGGAGCCGTCCATGTCTCGTGACCTCCTCTGCAAATTCCCGGACAATTCCGCCTTCGATTTCGACTACGAGCAGAGCGGAATCTGGTCTCCCTTAGTTCCTCGCACCAGTGTCTCGCTTTCAGCTCTCTCTGCTGTAAAGCGCAAGAGATTTCCATATGGGTCGGAGAAGATATTGAACGAGAATCTCAGAAAGCTCAACACAAAGTTTCAGAAGGCTGTGAAGGGCAAGAAGAAGATGGGAAAGAAGAAAAGCTTCGTTTTTCCTGCTACCCCTGTTCAGGGTGCCTCTGCCTCTGCCTCTGTAAAGGTAAGAATCTTCGTTTCGGTTTTTAGTCTGTTTGATTGACTTTCCTTGATTAATGGGGTAAACAAGTTTGATGGCGATTTTGTTTTTGGACTCTAGAAATACACATTTGAGATCCTGAAGAATTATACTTGTTTGGTGCCTTCTACGATTTTCTTCATGAAAATACGTCTATCTTTAAGCAGAATAACCTGCAGCCAGCAGATATTCCATGGAAAAATGTCACACCAAACAGGAGGTTTTTCTAGTCTGGTGAAAAAGAAACACACAGGTTTTCCTTGAAAAATGTCCCGCCACTGGTGACTGACCGGACCCATAAATTCCCTCCGCTAATCAATCCTACCAAAATTAACAGGCATTAACAGAAACAATGGAAATACCTTTCAACACTCCCCCCTTGGGTGGAACCATTCCGTGACACATGCATTTCAGGCTTTTCAGCCCCAAATCATTCCAAATAAGAAATACCACCACCACCACCACCACCACAGGATGCCTTTTCAATCGACACATAAGTTTTGTTAGAAAATTGAAATCAATTTTATTGAGAATGTTCAATAAAACTTTGTTTTTCTTTTAACCCAACAATTTATTCTCTTCCTCCAATGAACCTTTGAAACAAGTGGGTCAGGATTGTCCATCCCTTGCGGTGATCAGAATTTTTTTTTTTCTCCTTCTAATCTCTATACATGTGTCAGGGATGGAGTAAGGTGTTAAAAGCTGCCTCCAAGCATTTCAAGAAGCACAAGGGGTCTTCCTTGCAGTTGAAGCTGCCTACTAAATGAGAGAGATAAATAGAAGTTTTCTCTTTCCACATTGTATTACCAACTGAAAGTTATTCTTAATTACAGACTTCTTTTTAAGCTAATATCTTTATCAGTTGATGTTGTAACCTTAATTACCTTTTTCTCACGTCTTTTGTGTGTTGTAATCTTATTTATCAATTAATGTTGTAATCTTATTTAGGATTGCGATGGCTGTTAGATGTCATACACTACAAATATAAGATAAGTGGAAATTGCTTGTTTGTGTTTGTATGAGTAGATCCCATAAAGCTAACTACAAATTAATGGGATAATACCATGGTGATGATGTGAATGATGATGGGTTAATCATTTTTATGAGTTTTAAATCCATCAGAGCTCATATGATGACAATAATGATCAAAGCCTTGTTGTATTTCGGGTCCTTTTACAAAAAAAAAAAAAAGTATTTCAAGTCAGCTACATGAATGTTATTTTGTCATTCTAGACTCGAGTCTATTCTAAGTCAAATTCTCAAATAAGTTGTGCATCTCACATGATTTGAACAATGCACAAGTTGAAACAAAAAAAACAATGCACAGATTGAACAGCATGATAAAATGTGACAATGATTTTAGGTCACACAACTTAGCCATACAATACTTGAATTAGTGGATGTTGATACAGTCATTATTATGGGAGAATTTTCTCCTGCTAGCACACTGTATGTGCAGTCCAGAGTCCTACCTTTGATAGTTGCAGCTCTCTTCTCACTCTCATCTTCCCATGATACGGCATAATGCCCAGTTGCATACTTATCAAGCTTTTACTCATTATTGGATTGAATTCCAAAAAAAATAAAAATGGATTAAAATACTATTAAATTTTATGATTTATTGTTAAATCAAGGAATAGGAAGATCTGTTGAGGCTGATTTTTTACAAGACTCTTATTCAAGAATAGATATTTTCTTCCATCCTATGCCCAATGATATGAACGTATCCAAGTAGGCTCCGGCCACAAGTTAGACCGCACATTGTGCAATGTAGTATGCTCACAAGTGAAAATCTTTATAGGCATGAATCATTGGCTCATTATTTATGAGTTAATATTGCTGTGATACTAATAATGCACATCAAACTCATGTGTTCTTCTGATTCAATTTTAATATAGAAATACAAGGCTAGAGATTTTTTTATTTTTTTAGATTTGGATTACAACGATCCCTAGTGTGCTTCATTTTTATCATCTCTTTCAACTGTCCCACTTTGGATAAAACTCGGGGGATTTGACATATTAATTCCCCTTAAACCATATTCCCCCAATTTCATGACTAAAAATCCATTAATGTCATTAAAATTGTTTGACTCTGGTCCACAATTTTTATTTTATATTTTTTATTTTTTTGCTCTAAATCCCATGATATCATGGGAGTTTAAAAACCCAATTGGATCCCATGATATCATAAGAATATTGTCTAGGCTTTTTAATGTACGGGCATTTCAACTTTGAACGTTTGGATCCTATGATATTATGGATTCTTAAACTCCCATGATATCAAGGGATTTGGGGCAGAAAAGTAAAAAAAAAAAAGTGTACCAAAGTCAAATGTCTGTTATGACAGTATTAGATTTTTAATTATGAAATTGAAGATGTAAGATTTAAGGGAGATTGATATGTAAAATCCCCTAAAACTTGCCAAATAAAATCTTGAGACTACTTCAAAGAAAAATAGCATTTGGCCTATCCAACATCAATGAAATTTTTTTTGTGCCGATGATGATGGCTAACGCAGTCCGCCTAGGTAGACAGTGTATCGCTTAATTCATCAATGACAAGCATTAGTAACATTAATCATTAAGCACAATAGGTATGTGTTGGACTGGGACATGTGGTTTTTACTTTTCTTTTTGCTATGAAAGGAGATCCCTAACCACGGATGACAGATCCATCAGTGAGTGGCAGAACATTTGTATTGATTACTTTGCCGTCATTTTATTTTTCATGTTTAATATCTGCCAGAATTGATGGAAGATCATAAATTCTTCTATCACCTCTCTCATCTCATGGAGATTATTACTAGGGTTACAAATGTGAGAGGAAAACTTTAATCATTTTCATAGAAAACATTTTCCAACCTTTCCTAGTAGAAAATAATTTTCCATGGAATAGTGGGAAAATTAGGTCCCTCCTCCTCCCTCTCTCTTCTTCCTCCCTCTCCCCCTTCTTCCTCCCTCTCCCCGCAGGCGAAGAGAGGAGGGTGGAGGGAGAGGGAGGAAGGGCAGTTTAGAATATTTTTTTTCTTTTTCAATGGGTGTGGAGAGACAAAACTGCGGTACTAATAAAAACTCTATGGGCTTATTAAACCCAATATGAGCCCATATCCTATCCATAGCCTTAGGTATATTTACAATGAGATTTCGTTATTGAATGAAAACTGTGAGTATCAGATTTTATTTTCATAATACATGGTTTGGTTAGATGAATGTAAAATTCAAACCTTCCATTTCATACCCTCTTCTCCCTGGACCACGCAAGATCAACGGTTAAAATCCATCTCCCTTCGTGTCAGTACTCAGTACCCATCACCTGAGCCCTCTATGGGAGCTGTGATGGATAAGGAGCTCACTCATCAAAGAAAAATATAAAGCAAAAACCAGCGCATATATACTTTGTACAAACCCCATGGTCTGCAAAGAACCAAGACATGCTGACCAACTCACCCAACCCCACCATACAGTTCTAAAAAGTAAAAAAAAGATCATCCTAAAAATAAATATACATAGATAAAGAGGAAACACCCAACAGCAAAAACAGCTAATGGCAAGTACCAATGTGTACAGACACTCTCAGGGACCTGACCATTTGCATTCAGGGTGCTGATAAATTCCTGTCCATCCATCTTGTTTTGCTGTGTCTCATGTAGATGGGTCTCATCAATATATCCACTAGATGCCAATTCTCAATTGATTGTTATTATTTTATCTTCTTAAAAAAGATGTGGCACAGATGAGGCCAACAGGTGGCTTAGATTGTCCCATCATTGAGATCCGGGTTTGATGGCTGAATGATCCAGATTTAATCTTATGCAGCATGTCAAGGTAGATGAGCTGTACAGTTAGGAAGTACATCCTTTTGCATGTAATCAGTGGGGAAACATACATTGCTTTACACCTTTTTGCACTTAAATCAGTACAAGAATATGAACTGTTCATCTTATGGGACTTACGGTACATGAATTCACAGTTATCATTTCAGTAGATTAAGTGCTGCCGGTCGTTTATTTTTGGTTCCTAATTTTTCAGATGATCCACTTTTCCTTTTCAACTCAATTTTCGTTATCCCTTTTTTACCGAGATAGAGAGTTTTCGATCAAAATGTCCGAAGCCTGAACCTACACCAGTTTTGGCTGGGTGTTTTGGCCGGGTTGGAGCTGGTAGGGGCTGGCATATTAAGCCTATCCTCAAGCTTGTCTGGAGAGTCAAATAAAATAACACTCTTATTTTTTTTTTAAATGTCACATAAAAAATATTTTAATTTAAATTTCTCACCATATTTTTTTAAAAACTGTAAAAACTCAACCCCCTTTCTCTATTATAAGACAAAAGAACTCTCCTTCCTAATATGATAGGTCAAAAAAATTCCATCACTAATAACTAAAAATAAAATATCATTATAACCTACTTATATTTTATTCTTTATTCAAAATAATCCCTACGATACTTAATTCTAATAGTAAAGCCCCAAACAGGCCTCAATAAGTGAGGGAGTCAATTGAGAATAGTTGTTTGCCAACCTCGATGCCACAGTGGTTCAGCTTGATTGGAATCACGGGAATGATCAGGTACTGTACTGTCATACTATCCAGAGATTGATGATTCTTTTTCTGGGAAGGCATGATTGCGAGCTAGCTCGATATCTGACCAATCAAACACCTCCTGTATAGATTAGAAGGTTACTTGCCCCACCTTGAGTGTCATTAATTATCATGTAATCAAGCATTGAATAAAGCCTAAGAAGGGCTCTACTCGGGGTCGAACCCCAAGTTGGATTGAGAGGAGAAGAATGAACTCTTGTTAGTATCATAATTAAAAATAAAAAAGAACCAAAAACACCCTAAAATGACTTAACACCTAAAAAGTCTTAGGGTAATAAAATTTAAAATTTAGAGGTCAAGTTTGAAATCGGAAGGGTTAAAATTGAGATTGGTTTGGTAAACAAAATAAGTTTAATATAATATATATAATAACGGTTGAAAAAAATTGGCCGAGTTGAACTCATTTTTCCAGAATGTGCCTGTGCAACCAATTACTTTTAAAAATGGGGTTAACTCTCCTAAATTCAAACTTATGATAATGTAAGCTCAAGTGTGTGGTGGGGCCCACTTGGGGATTTAAAAATTATATAAAAGATTAAAAATGATTTTGAAACATGCCCGTGCCAATATAATTTATAGTATTAAAAATATCTAATTTATAAATAATATTTAATCTAAATTATATTAAGATGGTAAAGATCACAATCAAAATTAAAACCTATAATAATAATGGAAAATGATAATTGGTTAATTTCAAAATGAAAGCACTTTAATTTGTTTAAAATTAGTTGAGTATTTTACTTCAAACATTTTTTTAAAACCAAAATTAAGAATAAACCTATAATAAAAAATTGATAAAAACGCAATATGGAAACTAAAAGACAATTATCTTAATAATATTGATAAGAGTAGGAATTTTGACATAACCTACCAACCTAACCCATTAGCGCTACAGTTAGGGATTGATACTTAGTTGTTCTTATGGAAGAGGAGTGCTTTGCCATTAAGCTACAAGTGGATTGGAACTTGAGCCCACTTGGTAATTTAAAATTAGAGTTCATTTTTTTATACGTTTGAGCTAACATTTCACTAACCCAATTAATTAATGGATTGGATTAAAGTCAATTTATGACATAGGACCTCCTAACCCAACTTTACTTACCTCATTCCTTAACCTTCCAACAATTCAACTTAAATGTGACCTTTAATTAAATGTTGAGTTAACCTTTATAACTTTAAAGAAGCATTTGAATTGACATATTTATCATAATTAATGAATGGGTAAACTTTAGATTGATTGAGCACACATACTATTGTGCACTATTCAACACATTCAATTCCATCTCCCTATCTTTAAATTATCACTTTTTTCATTGTTGGCACTTGTTATCTTCCTTTTGATGTGATGATTTAGATGAGTGATATTTGTAATCAAACTTTTTTTTATAGCAATTTGATAAATGTCATTTGCCAATCATTAACTCCCTATTTTTAGACTATCATTTTTTAATGATACTTGTTATCATCTTTTTTGTGTGGAAGTTTAAATGAGTGACATTTGGAGTCACAACTTTTTTAATATCAATTGAATAGATAGCACTTGTCAATCATCTATGACTTTGTTTGCTAATAAATAGGATATGCTCTTTCATTTAATTCAAACACTCTTATTCATTTTTCATATATTAGTCTCCCACCCTCACCTAATTTTATTTTATTTTTTGAAAGGTTAGTATATCGTATTAACCAAATCAAGTTAAACTAATTATAGGGTGTGCTTGAGTCTATGTCAAAGACTATATGAATTCTTTAACAATTTCTCATTTCAAAGGTTTTACTTCGACTCATTACTTTTTTGTATATATATATATATTATATTATGCATATATTAACAAAATAGAATATTGTATAATACTTATATGATTGAAAAAAATTATTTTTTTATTATTTTTTTATAATCTTTAATCAGTTCAAATACAATCAGAAGTTAAAGTATATTAATTGCTTTTAAACAGAATGAACTTGGTCTTCTTTATTTTTCAAAATAGATAGACTAAAAGTTGAATAAGGATACAAATGTGGCTTGAATCTAGCTTATTGACATAACATACTTTTGAAAATCAATAGAGCATGTTGAAAGGGTTATTTTATATATGAGAAACTACTTAATTATATTTTTGTTTATTTTCATATCTATTTTTCGATTTATGATTATACTATTTTGAATTTTCTTAATCTTATACTTTTGAACATCTTCCATAAATATGATGAGTTCATTTTTTTTTTAAATCATAAAATTAGTTATCAATTTATTTTTAATATTGCAGTCATAAAATCTTATTCGGAAATGGGTGGCATAAGAAAAAGGTAAGCCTAAACTTTTTTTGAGAAATTGCATCATAGATTAAAGTAATCTCAACTTTTTTTAAAAAAAAATTTGTATTTATTTAATAAATAATAAATTTTCATCATAAAAAGAGAAAAAATGAAATAATAAAAAAGAATATTAAAAAAGCGACAAAAAAAGAGATCAATTCTCCAAATTTTACTATAGAAAATGATATAGAAATTGTCGTACATGATGAGGCCAACATTAAAACTTCCAACATGGACCATCTTTAGGAATGGAGGGTCATATTTAGAAATTACAACATGTGGCCCCGCCTTCAGGAATCAGAATATGAGGCCCAGTTAAAAAAAGTTTGTTGTACGTGGGGCCCATATATATATAAATCACTATCAGTAATCCACTTTTAAATTTCCTAACCGTAATATATATATTAAGATTTTAAATTTACGTAAAAAAGATTCATTTTAACTTGGTTGAATAGAGTTATTGACCAAAATGATTTTCTTGTATCATCCGAACTCTTTAAACTCCTATCTATAATAAATTTATTAAAATTTTAAACTCACCTAAAGAAGGTTAACAAAGTTAGGCTCTTAATGTAAAATTTTAAGATTTCTCTCCTATCAAGATAGAAATCAAAATTGGAGTTTCAATTTCGCATTTGAAATCAAATTTGAGCTCCAATTTCGCAATCAATTAGGACATCGGACTCCAATTGCAAAATCAAAATTTATCCTTTTAATATATAATAATTGGAGGTAGTTGGAGGGAAAAAAGAATTCACAAAATAGTACTTTTAGTTGCACAAATGACAAAAAAAAAAAAAAAAAAAAAAAAACCTACCCTAAACAACAAAAAACATAAAATAAATGTGTTTTGTCCCTCAACTCCTTCCACTTTCTTCCTATGTTGATTTGACGTTTGATTTTATTTCATTTTACTCTATCCTATAAGGGAGGCATATTTCTTTTTTTTTCGGCCTAAGTCTTAAGGCTTGTTTGTTAAATGAAAAACTGTTTCCATTTACGAGGTAGTTCAAACCCGGTTTTTGGAGAAAGTAAAAAAGTTTTTATGCCAAATTGATTTTTCTCACTGCCATAGAATCATGCCTAAACTAGCTATCTGCCATCCACCGCCCATTACCTCTCCTTCCCTCCCTCCCTATCTCTATCTCTCTTTCTACCCTACCGTCTCTCTATCTTCCTCCCACTCTCCCCCTTCGGCGGTGCAACCGAAGATGGTGGTAATGGTTGGGTGGGGGTGGGATTTGGGGTGAGGTTAGTATAAGTATTATGGGGGAGGTGGGATTTGGGGTGAGGTTAGTATAAATATTATGGGGGATGTGCGGAGGAGATTTTAAAATCTCCAAACTTCAATGGCGGGTGTAGAGAGAAAGAGAGTGTGCAAAGAAAAAGCTCTCTTTTTTAAAATGACAGAAAAATGACCTTTTGAGAGGAAAAAAAAAAAAACCTATATTTCCATGAAATCTATCTCACATCTATCAACTTGGCTGGGGAGGTTCTGCCTTCTCATTTTCACCCTTAATGCCAAGGATCCGGCCAAGTGTGGCAGAGCATAGGAGTAGGAGCACAGTCCTGAAGCAAGGATGATCCGTCTGCTGACAAATTAGGCTAGTTTACCGTTCCTAAAGTAAAATTAGCAATAGGACCAAAAAGAGAGAATTTAAAAAAAAAAAAAAATTCACTTTAGATGCACCCTATGCCAAGAGGACCCTTTTAGTTGTCGTTATATTGACCCTCACCTTCCCCAAAACACAGTTACTTCCCCGTGAGAAATCATTTAGATTTTTATTATAAGATACAAGAGAAAAACGAGCCCTCCATGTAATTGTTCGCAATGAGGGGTTACTTCCCCATTATGGCATTAGCCTGCTTCATCCCTGGCATCATTCAAAAGCTAACTAGAAGATTTTATGGTGGAGATTTATGCTGCTAACCAATTTGCTTTGTGTGATTTTTTTTGTAGGATGTTATTGGGTTTGTGTAAAGTGTCAATAAAATGCGCAACTCCAGAGTGTAGAGGTGTGCTCATGGATAAGCCGATCCACTAATAAAATGTAAACTCTAGAGTGTAGAGGTGTGCTCATGGATTAGCCGATCCGCTAATAAAATGTGAACTCCAGAGTGCAGATGTGTGATGGATCGGAAAAGACTTGCAATCAAGGTTTTCGAGCTGTACACTACCATTTAGAATCCTTTAAAACGAGCTGTACTTTATTTCTAAGAAACTTGAATAGACAGAGGCTTACTCATTTTCAGAATGAGTCGGGCTTGGGCCATAGGCCCGAGTCAGACTTGGCCGTGCTTGGGCATATATTTTAGAGGTCGGCCTGTAGAAATCTCAGCCCGGCCCAACTTGGGCCAAGTTTGTTTCGGCTTTGCCTTGAATCTCTACTTAGAGTAAAAAATCATCCTTAATGTAGAAAAGAAAATTAGTAGAGGTTGTTTTTACTTTTCTGTAATAGAGATAATAAAATGAGGATCATCGATGCACAAACATCCCGATTTGATTTTGACTGACAGTTTTAGTTTCGACCAAAAGTTACATTAATTTTTTTTCTTAATCTCACATATTCCCTCTCCGTCCTATCTTATACAACTAACTACTTTTTTGCTTTATCAAAATCACTTATCACTCTCCATTCTTATTCTTCTTTTGCAAAGGCTTTGTTTTCATCTAAATTCCATCATACCATTTCTACTCCAATTCTCATTTCTAATTCTCCTATTTCATTTCTACGTCATTAACATTTGGATTGTATAAAAAGTACTCATAACCTCTTTTTTTCTTCTTTTATTTTCTTTCATAGAAACTATGAATTTGTTTAATGCACAAATATTTAGATTAATATTGGTCATATCCATGATGATCACGGATTAGTATATGCTAGTTTGGTATAATACAAGAGAGGTCGGTTTAATTTCATTTTCCAGGATGGGGATCTGCAACACTCGATTGTCATTTTTCTTGTTTTCTTCCTCATTTTGGTTGTTTCTACAACATTTATGTTCGATGTTGTTGATGATTTGGGAATTTTATTTGAATTTTCTGATAAACTATAGTTTTCATTCCAAATCCAAACAAGTGGACTGAGCTTAGGAAAACAAGAAAGATGTCCAAACCGTGAAATTTAGAGATCTTCTTCCATTTCTGCGATTGATGTCTAAAGTTGATGATTTTTTTAGTTTTATGATTTTCTTCGTGTTTTTGATCTCTCAGTTTTAATCTTCATGTTCTATCATTTTCTTTCTTCCCCATCCCCTTGCCTCTAATTAACGAGAGTTCCGAAATTGGAACCCAGTTCACTAACGGAAACCAGTAGGTTTGGAACCTGATTCAATTCCAAAACCAACATTCCCTCGACAGTTTGGGTTTCAATTCCAATATGGATCCGATTTGGATTTGGCCCGTCAATAAAAGTAATGTAAATCCTCAATTTTTCAGACAATGAATCATATCAAAAGTAAACATCTTCAAGATTTCCTCTTTTTTAATTTTAAAGTAAAAAAAAAACCTCTTTTTTCGCTACTAAAAGATAAAAAAACACTTACATTTATACAAAAGATAAAAAAAAACATTCCTACTAAACAACTAAAAATAAAATACAATTATAACCTACGTATATTTTATTCTCTCTTAATTTGATGCTATACATTACTATTACTTTAATAGTAAATTATCAATCTCTAATGAAACCCTGAAATTATCAATCTCTAATGAAACCCTGTTCGCCAGCTCCCAATTACGGCGGGAGATGTCTCTTACAGTTATCAGTCCTGTCGGCATGTTAAGTTCCTCAACGAAGTGGGCCTCCAAAAATCACATTGATCGATCCTAATAAATCACCTGAAAAGTAAGATATTAAATCGAACACCGAGAGAAAAAGTCAACCAAGTTTCTGTTGAACGACTATTTACCTGACAAAATCTACTGAGTTTGATAACTGTGATCCATCAACAGTAAGTCCATAGGAGGAACAGTTGATATTCTCGTATACAAATTTAAGTTCAAAAAGGTGTAAAGCAATGTATGTTTCCCCACTGATACCATGCAAAAGGATGTAGGAAGATTTCTAACCGTCCGTCTCATCTACCCTGCATTGGATAAAGCTAAAATCTGGATCATTCAACCATCAGATCTGAATCTCAATGACAGGATGATCTCACCACCTATTGGCCTGATCTATGCCATTTTTTTTTTCCCCAAGACGCAAGAACAATCAATTGAGAATTGGGGTCCAATGGATATATGGATGAGACCCATCTACCTGGGACACGTGTACGTGTCAAGCAATTGGTCAGGTCCCTGTGTGTTTGTACTTTTGCATTAGCTGTTTTTGCTGTCGAGTGTTCCTATTATATTTATGTATATTTATTTTTGGAGTGCTTTTGTTTCTGTTACTCTGTGGTTGGGTGAGTTAGCATGGCTTGGTACTTTGCACACCATGGCGTTTGTACAAAGTCTGCTTAGGTTTTTGTTTAATATTTTTACCAGCAACAACATTCCAACAACAGACCATGCTTAACCCGGACCAAAAATAAATAAGTTACTTATGAGTTTATAAACTATTAAAATTAATTATAACCATATAATAATTTATTACGTTTGATAAAGGATAATAATATGATTTTTGTATATAAAAAAGTATTTACAAAGTGGCAAATATAGGCCGAACCTACTTGGCTGATCCTCACGACCCTGATAAGAAATATCCACTTGTGAGCACAATCAAGGCGTCAACTCTGAAAGTTTTCAACAACATAAATGGCAACGCAAAAAATAAATAAATAAATAAAAAAGCACATACTTGTCAATTGCGTTCATCATGAACTGGCTGTAAGTTGCTTGGTAACTTTGATAGGGGGGAATTTGGGTCTCTGCAATTCAGCTAACTAGCCATCAGCCAGTTTTGCTACTGCAAGATTCGAAGCACCTGATACACACATGGGAGGCTTCTAACCTGGTGTGGCTCTCCTGCCACATTAGGTCTTCAAAGGATAAAATAGTTCTGGGAAAGATGGATAATATCTTTAGCTTTATGATTTGTTGGAAAGATAGTGACTCAGTACAAAATGATGATATGCTTAGAGGAATTTAAGGAGATAAATGAAGAGAATATATTGAGAGATATAGCTTGTCTATCATTATGAAAATCGTATGTGGCATCAATAGTGCTGCAACGCGTCCACGAGAGCTTTGTTGTGGCACTGTGAGATTTAAGAGCAATGATATGGCACCTTGGAGAGTAAAACTCCCTATTGCATTAAATGAGAGATTGGGTACAGGCCCTCACATCCATATCCAATACCAACAAGTTAAATGTGAGGGTTTCCATCCCTATCTCTCATATGAGCATCTCATATATGGATGTGCTCTCATATATATATATATATGAGAGCACATCCATATCCAATGCCAACAACTTAAATGTAAGGGTCCACACCCCTATCTCTCATAGTAAGGTAAGATTCTCATAGGAGCATCTCCCCTCCCCCTACCACACACCCACACCCACACACACACACATATATATATATATATATATAATGAGTAATCTCCTTATCCTTCACAACTCCAATGTTTAGGGTTCTGGCGATGTGTACTAACAGGAAGAGGGATGGATTTTAATCGTTGATCTTGTGTGGTCTGGTGATAAGGTTTCTTTGCAATGACTTACACTCAAGGGAAGAGGAGGGTGTGAAATGGAAGGTTTGAAGTTTTTACATTCATCCTATGAAACCGGATTAGGTTTTGAAATTCTGATGTTTGCCATCGGCAATATACCTGTTGGTGTTTTGTATGGCATCTCATCTTCATTAAGTATGAATTGGTGAGATGATTGCTAACCAAACCATGTATGGAAAATAAGAGCTGATACTCACCGTTTGGCTCATTCATTAGGATATGTGGTTGTCCGAGTGCACCTAGATGTTTGTCTAGGTCTGCCGAGCTCTCTTTTGCAAAAAGGCCTTTCCGGGGGGTGGGGGCGGCCACTCTGGATCTTATGATGGAGCTGTCCCACGGTGTCTGTGGGTGTGGACTAACCAGGTCTGCTACATCACTGTGGGGCAGCCCTGCCACTACAAGAAATCTAGGCTGTTGTAATGAAATTTGATGACGAAATTTTTTTTTTGTCTTAAAAGAACACCCAAAGAGGACGAAATGTAATTTTTGTCGTTTGTTTTCATTTTTTACAAAAGTATAGGAAACAAAATTTTTTTTTCATTTGCAAAAATAAGGCGCCAACTTCATTTGCATTGGTGCCAACTATTTTAGCTCATTGGAGACGACATTGTTGTCACAAAAAATATTTTTTTTTGCGACGAACGTAATTCGTCACCAATAAGGATAAGTTATGGAAGACGAACATATTTCGTCACCAAAATAAGGCGTCAATTCATTTGTTTTGGCGCGAATTATTTTAGCTCATTGGAGACTAACATTTTTGTCATAAAATAGAATTTGTTTTTGTGACGAACGTAATTCGTCGCTAGTAAGGATATGTTATGCAAGACGAAAATATTTGGTCACCAAAATAAGACGCTAATTTCATTTGCGTTGGAGCGAATTATTTTAGCTCATTGGAGACGAACATTTTTGTCACAAAATATAATTTGTTTTTGCGACGAATGTAATTCGTTACCGATAAGGATAAGTTATGGAAGACGAACATATTTCGTCACTAAAATAAGGCGTCAATTTCATTTGCTTTGGCGCGAATTATTTTAGTTCATTGGAGACGAACATTTTTGTAACAAAATATAATTTGTTTTTATGACGAACATAATTCGTTACTATTAAGGATAAGTTATGCAAGACGAAAATATTTGGCCACCAAAATAAGGCGCCAATTCAATTTGCGTTGGCGCGAATTATTTTAGCTCATTGGAGACGAACATTTTTGTCACAAAATATAATTTATTTTTACAACGAACGTAACTTGTCACTAATAAGGATAAGTTATGGAAGACGAAAATATTTCGGCCAACAAAATAAAGCACCAATTTCATTTTTGGTGGCGCCAATTTCATTCTCACTTGAGCCTATTCCTCTCTTACAAGTATTGCTTTGGAAAAGCCTTTAAAATGATTAAAATGGGCCCCCCCAAGCCCTAACGTCCATCCCCCCCAATCCAACGCCCCTTTTCCAAAACCCATTTCCCCCTTTGTCCCTCCATCTATCCAAATCTCTTTTTTTTCCAAAACCCTTTTCCCCCTTTTCCAGAACAGGAGAGAAGAACCCTTTTCTCCATTTTCCAAAATCCTTTTCCAACATCTCCCACCCATCGTCTCAAGCAGCAGTCCCATGACCAATTGGCCCCCATCAATCATCATCACCCTCCATCAACACATACAGTGCAGACCCATCCCTGATCAGTGATCCCTCTTATCTCTACTTCTCTCAGTCTCTATCGCCTAGAACTCCCAAACGCAGTCACCATCACCAATCACCATCATCTGTGCCAATCATCCTCCATCTAGGAGTCCGCCACCACCAGGTACACCTACCTCTCTCAGTCTCTGCTACTGTGAGAACTTGGTTCAGGCAGTATCCTTAACCACGGGGCGTAGCGTGTCAACCATGGGCTTCAAACGGTGAGTCTCCGTTAGCTCGTATCGGAAATATCCAAGTCCTGACCTTGGGCTTATAAGTCAAACCCCGTATTAACTTAGCATAAGACTTTTTAAAACTGTGCGGCTCAAAATCATAAGAACTCCGAAGTTAAGCGTGCTCAGGCGGGAGCAGTATTAGATGGGTGACCTCCTGGGATTGGGCGGGGCTGTGACAGTTGGTATCAGAGCCGATGATTACTCTATTTTTAGTGGGGGAGAATGTGAGATCTTGGTCCGGGCGATACCCTTAACCACGGGGCGTAGCGTGTCAACCACGAGCTTCAAACGGTGAGTCTCCGTTAGCCCGTATTGGAAATATCCAAGTCCTGACATTGGGCTTATAAGTCAAATCATGTATTAACTTAGCATGGGGCTTTTTAAAACCGTGCGACCCCAGAAATCGTAAAAACTCCGAAGTTAAGCGTGCTCGGGCGGGAGCAGTACTAGGATGAGTGACCTCCTAGGATTGGGCGGGGCTGTGACAGTTGGTATCAGAGCCAAGGACGACTCTATTTCTAGTGGAGGAGAATGTGAGATCTTAGTCCGGACGATACCCTTAACCACGTGGCGTAGCGTGTCAACCACGGGCTTGAAACAGTGAGTCTCCGTTAGCCCGCATCGGAAATATCCAAGTCCTGACATTGAGCTTATAAGTCAAATCCTGTATTAACTTAGCATGAGGCTTTTTAAAACCGTGCGACCCCATAAATCGTAAGAACTCCGAAGTTAAGCGTGCTCGGGCGGGAGCAGTACCAGGATGAGTGACCTCTTAGGATTGGGCGAGGCTGTGCCAGTTGGTATCAGAGCCGAGGACGACTCTATTTCTAGTGGGGGAGAATGTGAGATCTTGGTCCGTGTGATATTTTTAACCACGGGGTGTAGCGTGTCAACCACGAGCTTGAAACGGTAAGTCTCCGTCAGCCCGCATCGGAAATATTCAAGTCCTGACCATGGACTTATAAGTCAAACCCTGTATTAACTTAACATGAGGCCTTCTAAAACCATGCGGCCTTGAAAATTGTAAGAACTTCGAAGTCAAGCGTGCTCGGATGAGAGCAGTACTAGGATGGGTGACCTCCTGGGAAGTTCTTGAGTTGGGCAAGGCTGTGACATCCTTTCTATTAAACGCGACAAAATTATTTTGTCTCTATTTCTTATATTTATGACAAAATATTTTTGTCTCTAATTTCTTCCTTTAATGAAAAAATATTTTGTCACTAATTACTTACAAGTATGTTTCCATCAGAGTGTATTGGAGACGAAAAAAAAATTATTTACAAGTATGTTTTCAACAGAGTGCATTGGAGACAAAAAAAAATCGTCACAAATTTACCTTTTTCAAGGACAATTTTTTTTTTTTTTTTGTCTTCAATACCTTTTAGCAACAAGGCTTTGGCAACAAAACGAGGGACGAAAAATTTTCGTCTTAATTAGTTTTGATGACGAAATATGTACATTTTGGGATAAATTTGTGTTGTCCTTAAACCCCAAATTTCTTGTAGTGTGCCAAGACACAAGAAGGTTATTAGCGTGTATGGCAGGTTGTCATATGGTGATGTGATAAACTTTGATTGGTCCACTCATGATCACCGTGGGGTGAAGTCTCACTAGATTTGGAGTCCCTGGGGGAGGGTCGCACTCCGATTTCCGTGAAAATGAGTGAAAGACCTTTATTATTTTGAGTTTTTTCATTGCAATCTACTTGCACCTAACATAATATTCGAACGAAATGAAAGGATTACACCATTTTGGCAAAAACAGCTCTACACAAACGTGCTCTACCCTACGAAAGATCTCATTCTCGCCAAGTTTTTTTTTTTTATATATATTAGAAGCAATATCAAGTGTTTATAACCCTCTAATATGGGGATTTTGGAGGCTAATAATTTCAAAGGTATTGGTTTTCCCTTATGACCCGAACCACAAACTTGACCCATATGTGTTATTGCCCAAAAATTCTAAATTCCCAATTTAAACAGTGAAATCAGGCCTATAAAATTTTATTTTAGGTTGTAGAATTCTCAAATTTCCAATTTCCAATTTCCAAAATGCTACATTGTAATACGTATTCTGGAAACCATGTGGCGGGAAAGAAAGGGGGGATCCATAGAACTCCCAACAAGAATTCTTGCATACGGACAGGCCTTAGTTCTTAAAAACCCAAAGTGAAAATATATGAAATAGGAGATGTTTCAAATTAAATGTGACTGATTGATGGGGAGCGATTAAGAGTAAAGCACCAATTCATGGGGATTGCAAGCGTGAATGTGAAAATGTTAGATGGATGATAAGAGGGTTTGGTGGGCTCCACAAGGTGTGGAACACCCATCACCTGAAATTTAATGTAATTACTTGTACTAAGACATGTGCCTTAGATTTAGGTGACAGGTTTAAATTGTTATCCATCCCAATACCCAAATGTAGCTCTCCAACATGCATGCATGCATCAGACCATCCTACATTTCATGTTGAGAAAGAGAAGACAAAAAGGTCAACAGAACTCGGATTGACTTTTACCCAAAAAAACCCATCCAAATAGTGACCTAGATTCTCCATGATCTGTTGCTATGGCCCATCCAAGTCCACACAAATTACAACACCTTCATCAAAGTACGAAAACAGAAAAAGGAGTTAAAAGAGTTGGGTGGGACGTGGAAATGTACGTGTATGAGAGACTGTAGATGTCTTTAATGCCTATACGTTCTAGTCTCAGCTCTGTTTACTTACACTCTCTTCCAAGTTCTAACTCCTCAGTTCAGAAAGAAAAGAAAACTAGAAAAGCAAAGAAAAGCAGTAATGCTTTCTCTTGAACCTGGACTTTCCAGAAACCAGTGTTTCACGCCTGAAGGTCCTGAAACATGCCATCACTGGGATTGGACGTATGAACTGAGTCTCAGTCCTCAGTCCTCCCTCTCTCTCTCTCTTTCTATCTCTCTCTCTCTAAGCTCTGTGCATTGGGACCTGTTGTACCCATCAGAGTTCAAACCATCACCTCTTGTTCCACCTTTTTTATATTCCTGATTTCCCACCTCTTATACATAAAAAGAAAACCAGGCTTACATCTTTTGAGCCGAGTTTCTACCCTTCTTGTGTTGTGTGTACACTTAGAGAAAGTACAAACACACCCCACCTGATGCTGAATCTGCACTTGTTCCTGTTCTTCCTTCCTCGGCCCTGACGACAGTATTCTGAATTGATAGATGGATCCCTCGCCACCCACTTCGGAAAAGATTAAAAACTGAAGTAGATTTTCTTTCAGGACCCCGGCAATTGATGGCAAACTCAGAAAGGGAAATGTTATCTTTAGCCTTCTTTGAATCAATCTATTATCTGTTCTAGTATTAATGATGAAAATGCCCCTTATCTCTAACTCATTAAAACAAAGTTTACTCAATTTACCTTGTAGCTAGAACTTCGGATGAAAATGGTTAGTCATGTCTCCAGTAAATTAGCTGTGTTTGGTGTTCTTTTTTCCAGAATCCCATTAATGTGATCAGATCATGTCTGAATGAAAGTAAATAGTTGAAACTTGAAACAATGGTGCCTACTTTGACCTAGGATATGTGCCCCAGATTGGAAGATCAAAGACATCAATTGACACTTTAAGAGGCATAGGTGGCATAGAACTATGATGGAGTAATTGTAGATAGAATTCTTCAAGTTTGTGTTTTGGAGAGAGAGATTAAAATTATTCGTTATGTTAAAACAATCTAAATCAAGACTCAGAGAATTCTTTTGAGTGTATTGCTGTAGATTCATCAATATGCCCAACCTATGAAATCAAAACCAATAAAAGTCAGTGTTCCACCATTTACTTTCTTTGTCATTGTTCCACCATTTGCTTTCTTTGACACAAATCACATATTTAGCTCCACTTGGAGTTATTCTTAATTTTAAATTGATCACGTGTAAAAAAATTCGTAATTTATATTCGTGTTTTATCTAATCACGTTTTTTGCTATATGGATCAATTTGAAGGTTGATATAACTGTAATTGGAGTAAAACATTGGCCCAAATTAGCTAGTGTAAGGTTTTATTGTATTTTAAGCATTTTGAATTTCACAGGTGCCAGAGCGTATGAATGGAAGGTGTACTTTAGAAGAATGCCCATATATCTGAACAAAGTCATAAGAAAACTGATGCGAATGGGATGTGCATAGGGAGAAATGACTCAGCGAAGATAACAGAAAGATCGAAGGGAAAGCAATCAGAAGAGTTTCTACATGGTTTGGTTTAAGGGTGAAGAAAATAACACTTCAAATACAAAAGAACATACAACTGAGAGATAAAATAGTCTTATATGTATCTCATACCTGCTAAACCCATGGATATTCAAAAAGAAATTAGTCAACTTCACTTCATAAATCTACAGTCTCTGCTCTTTAAATTGTATCACATGATTAATAAAATATCAGTGAAAATCTAAAAAAATTAGAACAATAGATTTTCAGCGGCCCACTGCACATTGGTTTGGAACAGTTTAAAAACATAGGGTTTTTTTTGGATTTCTGCTCGCGTCCCGAGCACGCTTAACTTTAGAGTTCTTATGATTCTCAAAGTCGCACAGTTTTAAAAGGTTTCATATTGAGTTGAGGCAAAGTTTGACTAATAAGCACCGGGTTAGGACTTGGACATTTCCGATGTGAAACTAGCGGATACTCACCGTTTGAAGTCTGTAGTTAACACGCCACGTCCCGTGGTTAAGGGTGTTCTCACAATAAGATTTTCTCCACACTTGGAAATAGGGCTTAGAATCACAAAAAATCACAAAAGTCATTGTTGCACCAATCACGTGCAAGCACTTTCCTTCCCATTTCCATAGCACTGCCTACAAATGCACCCTTTATGTATAGCCAACTTTTTCATTGGTTGGTGTGATGTATTTTCAATAAAGAATCATTGGAGTGATTTTCCTTTGAAGAAAAGACGTTAATTTATTATGGAAGGAGTAGGAATAGAAAGGCAGGATCTCTCTCTCAAATAGAAGCTCACTCTTGCTGCACAAACAAAAGGAGAAGTTTTCCCACCACATAACAAAACACAAAAAGGAATGCCATGAAATAATAAATAGTGTATTGACCGTTTTACTTCTTACATCTAACATTTGCTCACAACGGTTGAAGTTCAGATAATTTTCGAAAACCGCTGAAGATATCACACAACAAGATGCATGTGTGCGATATCACACGGCTCTAAAATATCGCAAGAGGAAAATACTTAAAACTTTGACTTCTCACATCCGAGAGGCTTAAAGGGCTGCTCGGCAGGCAATATCCCTGATAAAATAGTAAGAGGCAGCTTTGTATTCACATTCAAATGTAATATATATAGACAAACACACAAACCCAAATCAGATGCATAACCACTTCTAGTGCCGGTTCCAGTAGTAGTAGCTAGAAGTAACTTGCACCTCCGCTTCATCCACCCTCTCCTTCTTCTGCTAGTCCTTACACTGCTAATGGAAACCTTCCATGCCATCTCCACCTCTTCCTATTCCTCTTCTTCCTCCTCCTCCTCCACCTCCTTCAATCCATGGATGGACCCCCAAATCTGGAGCAATCTGCCCCACCGCCTCCTCATCCGCATCCTAGCTTTTCTCCCCCCTCCCGCCTTCTTCCGCTCTCGCTGCGTCTGCAAGCGCTTCTACTCCCTCCTCTTTTCCGACAGCTTTCTTGAAATGCACCTCCACCTCTCCCCTCATCTCCACTGGTTCATCTTCTTCAAGAACAAAGACCTCATCTCCTTCAACCACAACAAGAACACCCACCAAAACCAAGTCCTTGAAGCACCCATTGAAGGTTTCATCCTCGACCCAGATGAGAACTCCTGGTACTGCGTCTCCTTCGCTCTAATCCCACCTTCCTTCTCTCCTTCTTCATCTTCCGAAGGCTTAGTCTGTTGGATGTCGGACGAAGCGGGTCCTAAGACGCTTATTCTCTACAACCCCATGTCGAGGACTGCCGCGCAGTTCCCGCCGGCGCCGAGGCCGAGGCTCTACCCGTCGGTCGGGCTGAGGGTCGGGCCGTCCTCTATCGACGCTTTCCTCGCCGGAGATGACCTGATTTCTCCGTTTGCCGTGAAGAATCTCACGACGGAGAGCTTCCACGTCGACGGAGGCGGGTTCTTCTCCGTCTGGGGGACGAATTCTCCTCTCCCACGGCTCTGCAGCCTCGAATCGGGGCGGATGGTGCTCGTCAATGGCTGTTTCTACTGCATGAATTATAGCCCTTTTAGTGTTCTTGCGTATGAGATCGCTTCCAACACGTGGTGTAAGATTCAGGCTCCGATGAGGAGGTTTCTCCGGTCGCCTAGCCTGGTGGAGTGCCGTGGGCGGCTGGTGCTTGTGGCTGCAGTGGAGAAGAGTAAGCTGAACGTGCCGAGGAGCATCCGGATGTGGGGGTTGCAGGGCTGCGGCCGGACGTGGGTGGAGCTGGAGCGGATGCCCCACCAGCTCTACCTCCAGTTCTCCGACGCCGAAGCCGGCAGCGGCTTTGACTGCGTCGGAAACGGAGACTTCATCGCCGTCACCATCCGCGGCTCCGAACAAGTCCTCCTCTTCAACTTCTACCGGAATGGGTGGAGCTGGGTGTCGCAGTGCCCATTCCTCCGCCACTCCGGCGGAGCGGCTAGTGGTGGTGGTTTGCATGGATTCGCGTACATGCCTCGCTTGGCTACTCCTGCTATCGCCCTGCTCGAATCCTGACCGTCCATCGACCTCTCATCCAACGACTATAACCTGGTTAGTAGTAGTAGTAGTCCTAGTAGTAGTAGTAGTGATGGCAGTAATAAAAATAGTAGTGATTTTAGCAGTGGTATTGATGTAGTGTATGTTGTATGTTAGATTTACGTGGGGTTTAGTTAGGTTAGTGCTTTTGATGGGTTTGGGTGATGTTACTACTACTGATGTGTTTTTCCTTTTGCATGGTTTGGAAGGATGCTCTTTTTAAAAGGGGTAGAATGGATTGGTATTATATATCAATTTCTGATGTTCCTTGAGTATGTCTGGTGTTTAAGGGTCTCTTTTCTTTTGGAAAGATTGGCCTCTTTACTTTTGATGACTTCTCTATCAATGGTTTGTTCGGATTGGCCTTTTTTAGTTTTGCTGATTTCTCTATGTTTGGTTTATTCTTGAATTGGGGTTTAGTGTAATTGATTTTGGTATTTTGAGGTAACAAGGGAGAGGTTTTGGACATGAAATATAGAGTCACATGAGTAGATTGACTATGATCAGTTTTGCAACCCTTGTGATACATAATCCAGGCTGTCCAGTTGAAATTACCATTTTGAGAGGTAATGGATTGAAGGGCCAGTGCATAGGTTTCTGTTGCCTTTTTGGACTGTGAAAATGGGTTTAATACCTTATGCCCTTGTTCTTCACACTTGTAAATACAAGAGGTATAAACACCTAATGAAATCTCAAAAGACCCCATTTCTAATGTGCAATTGTGTGTTTTAAAAAAAGCTTGTTATTTTGTGATTGTCACATATTCCCACATAGCAGCTTCTCTATCCATGAATATGATGACAGCTTTAAAACTGTAAAATTTATATTATTGAGAATTAATGCTATTTTAGATTTTAGATGATCTAAGTTGTTATGAAATCAAAATTTATTTCTATTTATATTTTAAAATTTTAGATTTTGCTAGTCAATGATGAATTGGGACCCTCTCACCATACACCTGCGCAAGTGATTTGTCAATCATCTACCTAGAAGGATTTAATCATAGAAGAAGTATTTCTAAACGGCCATAAAATCAGTGATTACGAAGATCTGATTAGAGTGTTGTTTGCCTGTGATTGACATATATTCATGTGGGGCACGCCCATACAAACTTGGTTTCCCTTTTGTGGAATTATGGGGCTTTTCATTGCACTCTTTTCAAACCAATCCTCTATATTTTACCTTTTTGTTCTATTGCAACAGCTTATTGTTTTCTTGAGATTTCTCTTTTGATGTTTGTAGCATTCGGAATCCCCTGATGTGATAACAACAAAGCAAGGCTGTGGCTCATGTTCGATTGGAGAACATGGTCATCAGCAGCATCAGTTAAATTAAGAACATGTGAGATGGATGGTAATTAACCATGTTTTAGATTTGGGACTCGCATTAAAAATGGGAGAAGTGGCCACTGATCACTGGTCTAGAGCAAACAAAGTCATATCAACACATGTTTTCAATCATTCAGGAGAGAAACCTTTGATTGGACGGTTTGCAAAATGGATGCCTGGCCTTCTGCAGAAGTGTTTTTTTTTTTTTCTTTTGGGTTGGGGCCTCCTGCAGAAGCTGGTCTCCGAATATGTCCACACTCCACATCATTTACAAATTTCACTGTCTCTCTCTACCAACCTCATAATATCGAAATCCATCACCGTAAACCACCAAATGAGTTGGGTAGAGAGAGATAAAGGAAGAGAGAGAGAGGATTTGGACATGAAATATAGAGCAGCATGAGTAGATTGACTGTGATCAGTTTGCAATCCCGGTAATAAATGATCCATGCCGTCGGTTGAAATGGTCATTTTGGGAGAGGGGCCGTCGACTGGGGCTTGTGGCATTGGAGGCAAGTGCATAGATCTCAGTTGCCTTGTTGCACTCTATATTCACAGTTTTAAACACGAGGCATGGATACCAAATGAAATCTCAAAAGATTCAGTTTCTAGTGTGTCTGCACAATGAGATTTACCTGTGGTGAATGGGACCCTCTCACCAAGCACCTGCGCAAGTGATTTGTCAATCATCTACCAGATGTATTGAAACTTAGTTCATAGATCTGGGTGGCCTTAAAATTAGTGGTTAGGATGATCTGCTAATTAGAGTGATATTTTCTTGTTATTGTCATACATCTACCAGATGGGGCTCATACAAACTGGATTTTACTTTTATGGGTTTTTCATGGAGCTCCCATTTAAATTTAGTCCCTCTATTGCAAGTTTGCAACACAGATTGTTTCCTTGGGATTTCTCTTTTGATGTTTATTAATTATAGCATAGGAATGCTCTGATGAAATCATTACTACAAAGCAAGGCTAGCTGTGGCTACTGTTTGATTGAAGTTCTTGGTCCATCTGTTGAAAGCAGTGAGATGGATGGTGGCTATGGTTAGATCTGAGACTTACATTGAAAATGGGAGAAGGGGCCAGTAATCACTGATCTAGAGCAGACAAACCATATCAACACATGTTTTCAATCATTCAGGAAATAAATCTTTGACTTGACGGCTTGCAAAATGGATGCCTGGCCTTCTGCAGAAGTTTCTCTCCAGATATGTTCCACGCCATCTTACACAGTCATTACTCTCTCCCTACTTTTACAGATATGCTTTTATATTCACAATTCTATTTACAAGATGCATATATAAACACCCGTATCTAGTGTCTGCACAATGAGATCCACCTTTGATGAATGGGACACTCTCACACACTTGCCTTGCCTGAGTGATATGTCAAGCATCACCTCCAGGGTTTTTTGGGGAATGGCTAGATAAGAAAATTTAATATGGAAAAAGAGCTAATCTATCACAAAAAATATTTTTGCTCCCTCTACTAACACCTTAAGATTTTATTAGGAATGATTCGCTAACGAAACTTAATAGGATTGACTAATATAAAAAAGATCTACATGGCCCCGCAATCAGTGTAAGATCTTATTAGGTGCGACGTTTGCTTGTGACTAGCATACATCTTGGTGGGGCCCATACGAACTCAGTTTTGCGGGGTTTCTCAATGCACTCCCATTTAAATCTATTTCACTATTTTATTTATTTATTTTGCTGAAAGGGAAGTATTCATTAACAAAATATTTACAACAGCTTGCATGATTACATTGAATAAGTATATCACTCTTCTGTCTGACACCAGACTTCTCCAAAATGCTTAAATCTAGTTCTTTATTTATTCACCTTTCTGATGCATTATTTCAACAGATTATTATTATTATTATTATTATTATTTTTTGTTGATCTTTACAGCATTAGGAGAATCTTGTGTGTGATAACTAACTTCAAAGCATATAGCAAGTCTATGGCTAGCTACTGTTGGATTGGAGAACATGGCCATCTGTTAATGCCGCGAGATGGATGGGAACTATGGCTAGATCTGAGACTTGCATTGAAAATGGGAGAAGTGGCCAGTGATCACTGATCTAGGGAAAACAAACCATATCAACACATGTTTTGAATGATTCAGGAGAGAAACCTTTGATATGTTCACACCATCTTACAAATTTCACTCCTCTATCTCTCTCACACATAGCCCACCATATTAGCACCATGCATGATCACCATCAGACATTCTTGAAATGTTATGACAGTGGACTACTATATATGTAAGGGACTTTTATATATATATATATATATATATATATATATTTGAGAATTTGTGTTAGAGAGATAAATGAATTCCCAAGTGAATAAATAGGACTTCATTGTCAAATGATCTTCATTGTTAATGAGTTAAAGTGTGGATAATATTATCAGCCTCAGGTCATGAGAGGTGAGGGATATGAGGTAGCCATGTAGACCCGATCTTCACTTTTCTAAGATTTGATTATTATGGTGATGACCGGCTAATTTCCATCTTCCCTTGACTCACTTTCCACTAAAAGAGAAGTTATTTGATGATCATTTTTATATAGTCACCCTCTATATTTAACCTCAAAACTTTGTTCAACACGAATCCAATGCTTCTATCTTTTGGACTTCGCATCAAAACAAAGTTGATATCTCCGAGGGGCCTACAAGTCACTACTTGTAAAGCCAAGAGTTCTTATTTTTTTTTCATTTATAATGTATGTCTGTCCTGTTTATAAATACCAAATGGACCTAGTTAAGAGTCCTCCAGACTTCATGACTCTATGCCCGGACCCAGGCAGTTGAGAGTTTTGAACCATATTAGCATGAATCTGTATCCTGCTTCTTAGACCTGAATGCGCCACAACTAACAAGGGATGCCTTTATGGACCCAGATCCGGGCCAGACCCAGGCAGGATATAGGCCTTTTGACACCCTTCCCTTTCTTCAAACAAGAAGATAGTTTTTGTACAGACACAACTCACAAGCAGCCCTTTTGGAATTAAATGATTTCACCATCTCTCCCAATCTTTCCAGAAAGCTCAATGGGGGAGAATCTAAACAGGCTTTTGTTTTATTTTGTTTTGTTTTGTTTTGTTTTATTCTCTCTCTTTTACGGATGGCCACACTAGCTTATAGGAGCAAACTTAGGCCTTGTTCATTCGATGAGGGGACTCTGCACTCCTTCAATTTTTTTTTCAACGGGGAGATGAATTCTGCATTCCTTTACCTTCTCTACAAAATCAAAATCCTCTCTATTAAAAAGAATCTGTTCATCTACTTTCTTTTGAGCAAAATGCGTTGCATTAAACAACATAGTAGTGGACTGGACGGAAAAGTAAAATAATTTTCCTCTCTATTGCTGAATCCTCTCATTGCACAAATGCACCCTCACCGATTGGGCTCGCTTGGATATAAGGGTGCTTGTAGGCCACTCCAATCTGAGCCCAATCTACGTTGAGATGGACTGATATGTATGTTAGCCACATGGGCTGGACTAATTGGATCTAACTATCTAATTAAATAGAATGAGCCTAGGCCTATATTTGATTAAAGAACTGACCAGCTGACCGGACATACACACTACACCAAAAATCGAAAATTGGAACGGAAAAGCGTTCCTAATCCTCCCGTTCCTAATTCGTTAAACCGTTCCAATTTCCGTTCCAATTTGGTACCAACCGTTCCTAATCCAAATTGGAACGGAAACTGGAACGGTTTAACGGATTAGGAACGGGAGGATTAGGAACGCTTTTCCGTTCCAATTTCCGATTTTTGGTGTAGTGACATTTTGTAAATGGGTTGGGCCTGTAGTGCCTGGCTTTCAGAAACAATTACTATTCCGGTCTGATATTAAACCGAATGACTGACAATTATGAGAAACTGTCCAAATCTTTGGTCTACCGAACTATTTTTTTATGGGATTAGCTTACATCCTTTTTGCATGTTTTGTAAACCAGTTCTGTGTAGGGTTTACAATAAAATATAAGTACCTTCATCGAACATAGTTGGACATTGCCCGATACCACAAGCTATAAAGATAATGACAGGGAATACCTTTTGGGCGGAAAATTTCCTCCTACAAGCAGACAGCATAATGTTGTAAAATACAGTCCATCTCGTAAGACCCACTTAGATGTATGACCTCTGTGAGAGAAGGCTTGATAGGAAGATCTACTTATGAATAAGGGCCTGCGGAAAAACCAACCCCATCAAAGCATCCTAGCCCTTAATTTAACTGTCTTAAATTTTAATAGCGTTTTAATCATAAATTTTATTGAGATTCAATCCGGTGACGAGTGAAGGTCCGATGTATGTGAAATTGGGACTCATGCCAGATCAAGGGACTACAAGAGTGTGGAAAGGGCTTCACTGATCAAAAGGTGGGCTCAAGTCGGCCGATCGAGTTGGAGTGCACCTACAGTTTTGTTAGAGGAGAATATTTTCTCATTTGAGCCTGAGTTTCTGTCTACTGATGAGAGTGAGTCTTGCACGGCAGCCATGCATAATTTTACAAAGTCGGGATTGAAAATCATTCCCCACTTCCTGCATGACCAGCTCAGGTGAAAATTCCACAAACCAGGTTCTCAACTTATTATACTTGTAATTGTGCAGGCCAATAAGGAGACTTCATGAACTCAAAACTTTTACAATTACCCATCCTAAGCACCCGTATGTTCTCGTATAGTATTTGTAGAAACAAAATTCCATAGTAAACAGTGATATATTGTAAAACTCTCAAACTATATAATTAAATTATAGGACTAAAGGAGAGCTCCAAAATCCAATAATAACGTAGCGCATAAATAATATAAACGGGAAGTGAAATTCTCTCCCATAGATTGTTGAGGTCAACGTCCACCCTTATTTTTGATCGGTCATAATTGTGGTCGGGTCATCGCCCTTGTAATAAAATTATTGTTGTGCCGTTTTCTATCACCAATTTATTTTGAGATAAGTGGTAGTTCAACGGAGGTGTAAGACTCCTGCATGCGGTAGGAATTGCATTTAACATATAACTATAAATATATTTAATACATGAAAATCCGTCAACTTATATGATATCTCACTCAAATTCCGTGGTATTGGGGACCGTACCATAATTGCCATGCACCTGATTTAAATAGGTCAGATCAAGTAATCTGGGTCCCAAAAAAGTTCAAAATCAGATAATTACATCTCAAATTCAAAATTGTTGACCAAAAAGAGAGAGAAAAGAAAAGAAAAGAAAAACACTACAAATAGAAGGATTATAACCGACGGTCCAGATAATTCTCAAATCCAGTTTAAACACACTCTAATAGCTTGATACCATAACATGATCACAACATCAGATGGCCCACTAATAAATGGCTATGATCTCTTACACATTCCACCTATTCAAATAGTAGACGGAGTATAAAAAAAAAAGGTACCTGTGTATATGTATAAAGTCTCGCTCAAATCAAACGTTGGATACATTTCCCAAATCGTGTCTCGAAGTCCCGAACACCGAAAATCAAACATCGAAACAGAAAGAAAGCGTTCGTATTTTTCTCTTCCGAGCCCTAGAAACGGTTTCTTTCCTCTGAATCTCGGATTTTCACCTCGAACCCTAACCTCCTTCATGCGGAAACATAGATCGATCTTCGTCTGAGGTACGTATTCAATTTCATTTTTTCCCGATCCCTCGAATTTGGATTTTTTTTTTTTTTTTTGAATTGGTTTAGCTGAGATTGCAGTGGTTTTGGAGGTTATGAGAATTCTATTCCGACTTAGGATGCAGCATTCTTAATGGAATTTGATTTATAAGCCTAACTGTTGCTTTTTTTTTTTCTTTGGTTTATGTTTTGAGTTTTTGTTCTTTCGCCATTTTTGTGTTTGGATTAGGGTTTGGTTAGGGTTAGTGTGATGAACTGAGAAGTATTGAATACAATTCGAATTACATCTTATTGGATAATTGACTTTGTTTTCTGCTTTCTTTGAATTTGATTGGGTTAGAACTTGGAACTTCATTTGTTACACTCCACTTTGCTTGCATTATTCATCTTTGCTGATAATGCGAATGAAGTGTTGGAAGTTGGAACCCTCTCCCTTCCTCTCTAATTGTTACTGGGCTTTGTTTGTTTTATTTATTTATTTATTTATTTTTTTGTTTAAAATTGTTGGGATTTTCCCTCTTTATCTATAGCTCATGGTGTTTATAATGGTTTTTGGTCTGCTGTATGTGTTGGAAGCATTCGTAAAAGATTCAGAGATATCATTATAAATGTAATTTTTTTTTAGTTGTTGAGGAATTCAATATGTTACATTGTTTTCGCAATATTGATTTATTTAGTGAACCTGTGTCCTTTTGCAGTGGATGGTCTGGGCCTGCATTGCGTCTGGAGTGGTCCCACTAGATTGTGTGGGAAGGGAGAGGGAAAGCAAGCATGGGTAGTGACACTTGTGATGCCGGGTGTGTGCTTAGGGTCCCCTGCAGCTCACACTCTGGATTTCTGATTAGGTGTGGGGATGGTTTATACTTTTAGTTGAACTGGTGTTTTAACTGGAAGTTGGAAAGGAATGTTGAAGACAGTGTGCTCTGTTGCTCTCTTTCTCTTCCAAAGATAAACGTGTTTATATTATTGAAGCAAGAGTAAGGAGCACTTACATTCCCCTTATGTTGCTTTAGTTTCTAAAAATGACCAGCACTTTTAGAGCCAATGTGATGTAGGCTTAGACTGAAAATCTGGAATATACTCTTTTTTCTTTGCTGAGAAGAATCACGCAATCCCATATTTCTGATGAAAATGAAATTAACTGATGTTTTAATCCATATTGGAGGTTAATGAACTTCTGCTAGAACAAATTTTCCTTGTAGCTTCAGTTGGCTTAATTTTCCCCTCAATAAAAAACAATTATGAATGGTCTGATTCTTCTTACTGATCTGAAAGATCCTTTAGAAAGAACATTTATGTTTTGCAAAACCTTCCCTCAGAGGTCCTTTAGTGGATTTTTTTTTTAAACTATCACTGCATTTTCCTCTCTAAATATTGAACAGTTGTATAATTATGTTGTCTCTATCTTGGCGTTTTGTATGATAAAAAATATTGAAAATGGCAACTCTTCCTTTATTGAAGAATATTGGAATGAATAAAAAACAGGTATCATACAACAGAGTATCTCAATTACTTACTCCTCTGGCTAATCTATTTGCATTCTCATTGGCTTCTCTGTAAACATGAGAAGAAGTCAACTGCAATTTGGTTATTGAAGTTTAGATTTCTTCGATCAAATCTGTGGTCCTCTGCGCCGGGAAAAAAGAAACCCTTCAAGTGGATGCCCATTGAATAACACAGGATGAATCACCCTCAACAATTGCTCCAGTATATTACTTAAATGATTTAATTCCTTACGCTCTATTAACATAGTCATTACTTTTGCTTCATTAGAATGGGGCCTATGGAGAGGCTTGTAATAATTCCGGATCTGGATTCCTTTAGAATCTTTATATGCACTCTAAACGTTGTTCTCATATTCTCCATTGAAGCACTACCTTCAGCTCAGTTTCCAACTGCTATCTGTAGAGACCTAGAAGTTGCTGGTCAGTGAGCACCACTGTTCACTTTCACACCTTCAAAGTTCGAACTCCTTTCAAGAAAGAGTACCAGAAACAATCTTCACTTAGTCTCATTAGCATTATTATTCACTGATAGTGACTTATTGCTAGACCTCAGCTATTCCTTTTATGCAACAGGGACCACAGAATGACACTGTTACAAATCCACGCCCATGCCACGGACAATAATTGAAATACCAAGCATTAAAACCCCTCCAAAGTTTCTAGCATGGCCCATTTAATCTGAAACAGGGTTAAAATATTGCACCAAACAATTGCAGTGATTGAAAGGTTTATTATTAAGTGATGGACGCTTCACCTCCCTAAGACAAATTACATACATTCACGATGAAGTCTTGACTACTAATAATGTGGTCCACAATAACAATTTTGTCATGGCAATGCAGCAGTCCATCCAGCAAAAATCAAGGACTTGAAGGCAGGGCATGAATAAGCCAAAGTCAAGAGAAACTGCCCGTTTGCTCTCATTGTGTGCTAAAGCCCTGATGCTAACTGACCCAGCCCATGCTCAAATGGGCTGGAGCATGGACGAGGGAAGAAGCTTTATCATCCTTTGGAGGGCACTTGTATGTTCCTTCACTACTGAAACAATGATCCAATGGGAATTAGCAAAGGGAAGTTGGGGAAATCAACTATATAACTTCATACCACTGCAAAGAAATCGATTAGGAAGCACATGCCAAATTCAAATTATGGGAACACATACCAAGGATTTTCTTCACCTGCGCACGGTTCTCATGGGAACCGTGTGTCAGATGGCTCAAAGAGGTGGCCCCACCCAGACCGACAATCCTGACTCATGGTTGGGAACCATGCGCAGGAGAATATTTTCCCACGTACCAAATGTGTCTATATGTGAGTTTCAATTATAAATTTCCAGCAACGCAGGGCGGGTTGAATGAATGTACTATTACTTTATATGAGATACAATTAAAAAGAAGCCCTATGTCATCTGGACTGTATGTGAGAGTCTATTATATAGCTACATTTTTTTTTTTTAATCTTAGCCTTACAGTCCTTAGTTAAAAGCAGAAGTACTAAAATACCTTCATTACTTAAGTTGTTGCGGGTGTGTTCTTGTGTGTGTTATGGGTCCTCTCGGGTAATATAAGTTTTATACTTTTTCATGATATTTATTTTCCATTTTGTTCACCATTCATAATTGTGGTTAATGAATCTTGATCCATCTTTTTTTATTTTTTTATTTTTATTGTAGAAATCTGAAGGAGCTCTTGGATTCATGGGACCCAAGATTTCTGTAAATATTTGTATTGAAGTGTAGTTGCAGAAGGAATGCATGGGCTCAGCTCATCATCTGCTTTCTTAGTAAATGCAGAGGTGGATTCCATGGGAGGTGTCATTGATGGTGGAGCAGGTGTAGATAGTAAAACATCTCCTCATCGTGCAAGCATTGAAAAGGCTCAAGCAGAGCTTCGGTAACATTGGCATCGTCTTTATTTGTGTAGTTGTTTGGTTACCATGTAGAAAAGCTTCAACTTGTTATGTTGTTGATTGCAGGCAGGAATTTGATGTACGCGAGGAACGGAGGAGGGAACTTGAATTTCTTGAGAAGGTAAGGCAATAGTGCTTATTTGCTCTTACTCATCATGTGCAAAATAATTTCGACATCATATCCTGGCGCTTTAATACTTACTTTTCTTGCAGGGTGGCAACCCATTGGATTTCAAACTTTGGCCTGCAACCTCAATTAGTGTTCAATCTACTTCAGTTACAGATCAGCACACTGAGCAGTATGTTATTAGAAATTATCATAAAACTGTATATAAGCAAGAGTTGCTTCTTGTTGGCTGACACATGTGTTGGTGTTGCAGTGAAGCTAAGGGTAGCTTTGCATTGACCCCCTCACCCCATGGAGATTCTGTCAACAGTAGTGCGAGACCTCTGGGAAGAGAACCAACTACTGCTGATAATCTTTTGCTTTTTGATGGTGGAAAGGATATGCTTCATGGGGATGGGAATGCTACATATCCCAGTAGAAGGGGTCATATCGCTTCATCAGAAGAGTTTTCCCAGCCAGGTAGAAGTCATATGGCAAAGGAATCAGAGGATTCTGCAATGTTCCACCTAGGGATGAGAAATCAAGCATATGCTCGCCGGAATAGGTCTAGATCAAGTCGTGATAGTGCTCATGCCTGTTCAACCAATTTAGTTCCATCGAGTCATAGTAACCGATCATCTATTTTACCCTCTTCTCGCCATAATTCGAGAAATGTAAAGGGTTCACTATGTGAAACACATTTGGACAAAGATCACACTATTTCATCTTTTTGCTACATAAAAACAGAAAGTCCAAATGCCAATGTGGTTTCCAAGACCACGGTGTCTAATAGTAAGATGGATATGGAATTGGGTGCTGAGCAGGGTCATGAGACAGCGATTGAACAAAGAAAGGCTGGACTGTCAGGTGTGGCAGAAATTAAGGAGGGCAGAAGCAATCAACTTTCTCAAATGGCTGTGGAGCAAGATCCTAAGGCTGTGTCACCTCGTTCAATGGGAGAAGGGGATCAGGGACTTGAAGGGTGTATGCCCTATGTAGCTCCAGAAAATGAGGGAAGCTTCATAACTGCTTGTCAGGTTAATGGGTTTAGTTCAAATGTGGAGGAGAATGATTTGAAAAATGAAGGTCAAAATACCAGAACTACAGAAGGTTTAGATTCAGACCTCTCTTGTAAGAAGATCAGCCGTAGTTTAGATGAAAATATTGCCGGCAATGAGTTTTTGATCTCGAAGAAGGTACATGGTAGTTCAAATGAAAATGCAAAAGAGCAGAAAATGGTATTTGAAGTAACCCCACCCATGCCAGATCCTGATGTTGTTGAAGAGACAGAGTCCAGATGTGTAGATGTGCAAGCTACTGCTAGTGATGCTCTTCCATCAGTTCCAAAGAACACCAGTGTCTCTGATGCAGAGGTCAAAATGGAGGAAATTTGCTATGGCAGGTCTGATTTGCAAAATGAGGTGGAACCTGTTACCAGCGTTGCTGGGACACAGCTTATTCAATTGGGTGATGCTGCTAATTCCAAGAAGACAAGTGTATGCTCTGAAGCTAGACTTCCATGCACTTCGGTTTCCTTCAATTGTGAACCGTTGGAAGTGACTTCACCTGTGAAGGTTTCTGCTGCTGCTACAACAGAGATTCAAAGTGGCACGGGAAACCACTTACAGTTAGCAAAGGAGCATGAAGATGCTATTTTGGAAAGGGCACGAACTATAGAGGTTAAGATGGTTGCTTTTTTTATACTCGTTTTAATTTGTGCAATTAATGCTGGTATACGTTTTTGCTGGAAAAACCCTGACTATTATTTCAATGAACAGGCTAGCCGTAAGAGGATTAGTCAACTATGCTTGGGTGATTTCCATTCAGTGAAATGTCGGAAGTGTCATTGGGATTTTGTCCTTGAGGAAATGGCATGGTTGTCAAATGACTTCATGCAGGTCTGCTGCCCCACCATCTAATTTTTTTTTTTTTCAAAATGTTTTGTTTGTTATTTTTCTGATGTAAAATTCATGTCCATTCTTATTGGAAAATTGATTTTGATAATTTTTTGTATATGTGCAGTTTGAGATTTAGCTTATGTCTAACTATAATTATAGCCTATTCTGGATGAGGATGCAGCTTGACTGTTGCTCTGCCTTCTTGCTCTTACCTTTTCTATTGATTTGATGAATAGGAACGGATTTGGAAGATAACTGCTGCAGCACATATATCTCATTGTGTTGCCTTTAGTGGTCGAAGAAAGTTCAGTGTTGAAAATCTGCATAGGAAGCAAAAAGAAGTGGCTTATACCTTGGCACAGGCTATCAAGCAATTCTGGCATTCATTTGAGGTGCTTCAAGATAGAGAAAATCCAAGTAGTGACTTGCACGATCACAGTTCAGCTTTATTTGTATTTGGGAAGGATAATGGGGTGGAATCTGTTAAGGACACAGAAGAACCTATAGTTTCACAGGTTGTTTTCCACACTTCTCGTGCTGTACCATACTTTTGTGTCTGTTCTCTATATGTTTAATACTTTTCTGTCATGTAGGATTTCATAGTATGTGTTATCGTTTTGTTTCTATCTTGGTGGATATTCTTTGATTTTTGTGTATGGCTAGGTGTTATAGATGGATGATGGGCTAAGGAAATGGTGGTAGTTACATAAGCTATTGCAGATTATTGCTTCATATGGAAAATGTGTGTTTGCGACATTTGCAATGCTGAATAGAGTTTGATTTCTGGTAAAAAAAGATTAGAGAGAAGGGTTTGATGTGAATATGTGATGCAGGAGCAGATGGCCAAGATTTTGTGGTTACTATGTTTGATAAGGCCCTTAATTATCTGGATCGATTTGATCGATCAAAGGGCCTTTTGATCCATCTCATATGGAGCCAATCAAGCATGAGGGCTCAAATATAAAATTGAATGTGACTAACTTGGGTTTAAATTATAAAATAAAAATGTTGAATTTAATGTGGACCCAAATCAAACTTGATTGAGTCCTAACTATGCTCATAATGGACAGGTGGGGCTGGCCCATGTGCATACCTCCTTAATTGGTTCTATATGATCACAGCAAGGGACTCATAGCCCACATGATCTGGAACGCCCAATGACTTCTAATGTAAGCAAGATTGGAAATGAAAACTTTCCAAAGAAGGATCCTAGAGAGGAAGGCTTTCTAGTTTCTAGGAGGAAAGTTTTAAATCAGCAAGGGGGTAGAAAATCTCCCCATAAGTTGCGCTCGAATCCAAATTTGATTTGCTGGAATTTTTTTGTCTCTTTATTCCTTCTTTTTTAGAAGTTGTTGAGTTTCGTAAGGATTTTTATTTAGCAATCTTTCTAAATTGGTTAATTAGATGGATGGCTAGGACTAAGAAGAGATTAGGGTTATTGTTTGTTGGAATATATAAGCAACAACATGGGACGTCCAATCCATGTCTTGGGCTCTGTTATTTTTTTAAAATAAAAGTTGTATGGTTTATGCACTTCTCTCTCTTCTCCTTTTTTTCCTTATTCGATCATTGATCTGGGTAGAGTTGATCTTTATTTTTGGATTTCTGAATCAATCAGGATTTGTCTTTTGGCTTCATTGGTTAGTCCAATTTGGAAAATCATGACTACGTCAATATGTTTGCTTGAAATGACAACACTTCTGTTTTTTGTTCATTTATTCATCGCTGTTCAATTTGTGACGTGGGTATGTCCTACCTCATGGCTTTAAACTCAATGCTGAAGTGTTGTGTGTTGGTTTGATACTCATTTGAAGCATTTGGGAAACGAAGGACTGAATGACATCCCTTTAATGTGCATAGGGATTCCATTGGGTGCATTGCGTGAGACGCTACTACTGTTTTGCTCTATCATTTAAGTTTACACTTTGGTGACTGGTTACTTGTGTAGCATATCGTGTTAGTTCTGCCTTCACTGATTGGCAGCAGGGCCCTTAACATTCTCTTAATAGTTTTGTGCATGATCAAGTATGAAGTACAAACTACTAGTTTATACTGCTCAAGAAAATCCTTGCTTAGAGCTGTATGGCCATCGCAGGCATGCCATCTTTCACATATTATTACTGTAACTCTAGCTATAGGGCGAATGGATTTAGGGAACCATCAAAGTTGAGCTTGAGACATCCATGTGGTGGGGGCACCCACCAGCCTGGGTGTGAACACCTGCATGCAGAAACTGGAAAGAGTATTGTGTCTGTTAGGTTCCAGTCTGCTGTGGCCTTGTTGGTTTGCAATATGACCAGTTTTGGAAAGATGGGACACTGGTTGAAAATGTAATCATTTCGGAGTTTCCAATATACCAAGAGATTATAGTCAGAAGACAATGATTGTTAGTGGATGCCTTGTGCCAGAACCAATGGGCTAAGGAGTTAGATTGTGTAGGTTTACATATGTATGAAGGAAGCTTAGTCCAGATTCTCTTAGCGATTGGGCATGTTTTCCTGGTCTTTTTGACATGTAACACACATGGGAGAGATTTCAAGAAATATCTTGGCCAAAAGGATCCTGGTTGTTAGTCTGCCTTGCAAAACCAAAAAAGTGAAGTTTTGGTGGGACGACCATTTTCCAGAGTAGTTTCCATGGAAGGTTGGGACCTAAATTTTTGGAATGTAAGAATTTATACAGTGCTTTTATTGTGCACGTCCTGGTTGGCTCCTTGCCCCAACACCTTAGATCTCGTCCTCCCAAAGGTAAGGATGTTTTCAACTCCACAATTTGACTATCTTATGATGTCTGTAATAAAGGAGCATTCCATTTGATTCCTCCTCCATCCTGTTCAGTTAAGCTGCAGCTGTCTCCAAAGTTCTCATCATATTGGTCTCCTGAGGTTTAGTCGGGTGGTCCTTCAATTTGCCTAGACCAGGAACCCAACAGTCATCAAGGATCCTAACATTCTTTCCATCGGTCACCATCCACCGTTGGTTTTGGAGGATGGAGGATGACATCTTGATATTTGATCATGATCTTCCAAACTGGAGTCTGTCGGTTTAATCGTATATGATTTGAAGGTATAGTTTCTTAGGTATTTTCCTCGAAGCAACCTTGCCTATTGACTTTTTGGTGATTGCAAAAAAGGAAAAAACTCCAAACGAGATGGGCAGCATTATATTGAGGGTTTGGATATTTCTGAGGCACAAGCCACCCTCAAAAGATGAGTAACCACTAACCATTCTCCAAGCGATTGGCATAAAATCTTTTCTAGACCTACCACCTTGCCATAGGAACCTTGAACTGATAGAATTGATCTGCTGTTGGCAGTTCCTACTGATTTTCTGATGGGTCTCCCACTACTTCACAATTGTTAAAGCAATAGATTATATCAAAGACAGAGTTCTATGAGCTGTTGGGGACAACCTTACTCCTTTCCATAGGGATGTCTTCTTTGCTATCTTTGCTATCATGTTTTTGAACTTCAAGGCCTTTTGAGGTTTGAATTCATGGTACCCTGATGGAGTCATCCTCTTGGTTAATGGTTAAAGCTGTTTTGATGCTTCGTTTGATGTCCAAGGGAGTTCCTTTGCTGATGACCACGCTTGATTTTGTGTGATTAATCACTTGTCCCATTCTTCCTTATATTTTCCTAAAATCTTGGTGAGGCCTCTTTTGATTGAAAGAAGATCAAGAGATCTTCTACATATTGAAGGAGGTCTATTCGGTCTCCTTTTGAGGCTTGGGATGGGAGCATGTTGTTATGGGATCTGCCAAGCTATGAAAAGCTTGAGCGAGGGCATTCCCACAGATCAAGTAGAGGCATGGGAAAGAGGATCTCCTTGACGTAATCCTCTAGTGGGCACAAAAGGACTAGTGAGATCAGAGATGTCCATCGATGAGGACTCTATAGGTGGCTGTGGTGACGCTGTGCATTATACAGGCTAGTACCTCATTCTTGAAACCAAATTCTTGAATGCATTGGGTTAGAAAAGGCTACGAGTTCATGTCATAAGCCTTTCCGATGTCAATTTTGACTGCACAATTTTCTTCTTACAACAACCTTGAATCATATGATGAAACAACTCTTTTGGCGGCAGGGTATTTCCGTGGTTCTTTTTCTTGGCATGAATGTGCCTTGAGTTGAGACTCTGGTATACAATTCTGCAGGAGAGGCCTTTCTCTGTTGATGAGAGTTTGATTATTTTATATTGAACATTGAACAAGCTAATTGGTCGAAAATTGGAGAGCTGAGAAGCTACTTTTTGGGGAGGAGCAGAATTGTTGTTTGGTTAATACCCCCTTCTAATTGGTTTAGATATTAAGAACTCTTAGAAGAAGTAGATTACTTCACTCTTAATGGTTCCCCATGAGTTTTGGAAGGTGGCATTATGCCCATCTGGTCCCGGACCCTTATCTTTTCCTATGTGAAACACGACTTGACAAATCTCTTCCTCCGTTGGAAGGTGAAGAATCTGCTCATTAGCCTCCTTGGAGATAACCTTAGGTAAAACTTGGGGATGTCACAGTAATTAGTTTGGCTTGTCTAAGCAGTGAATAACTTGTTGGAAAAGTCCCAGCAAAGTTGGTTGATATCCGCTATCGAGTGATTTTCTTTGCCCTTCGAGTCCTTTAGAAAGGGAACATAGTGCTGTCTGTTTTTTTCTTTTTGCTAGATGGGTGAGTGGTACATAATGTGTGAGACAACCTACCTGCCCAAGAATCAACCCCTGGGCAGCTGTGTGAGATGAGACGACCTTGCCACTGGGGTGTCTTGAGTTTCTCATGCTGTCTGGTGATTTGATTAATTGATTTTGCCACTTTATGAAAGAAGTTTGTGTGATGATCACCATTTTGGAGCAAGTCACCAGGAAACGTTTGCCCCCTAAGTCTCTAACTGGCGAATTCTTAGTGAGTGCTAGTGTTGAAGGTCCTGTTCTGGCTCTTGAAGGAACCAGGAAAAGGGGTACGTCGGGTGTTTTTGAATGACCACAATTCGATAAGAGTCCTCATCACTCTTCTGAATCGACCGAATGTTTGAGCGTGCTATTGGGAGAGGAAACCAGCTAAGACATGCATATTTTGTCTCTGAGTTTTCCCCATCTAAGTCCTACAGATAAATTTGTTACATTTACTGTACATAATTTTTTCTTGATGTGATTGGTTACTTCCTTATTTGAAGCAATCCTGGCTCTTTAAGCAACCTTTTTCAGTCAGTTGAATGTCGTATGCATTTGTTCATTGGAATATCAAACTGTTAATTACTGTGCTGACTCCAGATTGTTTTTTGGCATTTTCAGGAAACTACGAAGGATATTGATGGGAACAAATCTAAGCAAAATCTTCGACTTCCGATCCAGAGATATGCATTAAGATTCTTGAGATATAGTAAATCTTCTGATTGTTCTGTTCAAGCTCAAGCACCAATGACACCTGACCAGAAATCTAATGCACGGATCTTGCAATTGTCATGGGAGGATCGGTATTCAGAAGTATGGGCTAGATCTTTTTCCACTTAAGATTAGATTTCATGGTTATACTTATTTTTTGTGATGGCTTGTTGAAAGAAGTGAACTCTTTTATTTTTAAACACCTTAAATATGATTTTCTTTCTTGATTTTATAATGCTATAGTTGACTGGTACTTTGTATTTCTAGGTGGTGTTCTGCGTGTAACATTTGTTGCTCTTTTGCATTTGAATGCCTAAAAACATTAATTGCCGTGATTTTTCCTTGGCAGGAAAACCTTTTCTACACAGTCCCCTTTGGTGCAATGGAAGAGTACAGAAATTCTGTCAGTTCTCATTGGGCACAATATGAGGTGAGCATATGCTTGCATATTGTTCTTCATGCGTCTGAGAAATATGATAAATAGAACATATTAATTTAGTTTGATTATGATCTCTAATGCTTTGACTTTTGTGAGTAGAGGAATAATCTAGTGAGAGATTGCCTTGTATACCAATGACTAATGAGGTCCTCATTGTGTGACTACTTGAATTGTTGTTGGATGATTGGACAGTAAGCTCCTGCAATGGCTTTTGGATGATAAAAAATTTCAGTTGAGGGCCTGTTTGAAAGATGGTTATGACAACTGCTCCAACCTTGTATTTTGTAGGCCCTTGATTTAGTGGCAATGACCCCAGATCCAATCATGATTTTTTTAGGCCACAAAGTATACGGGGGGCTCTTGTGTCCAACCTTCCATGAAAATCCAATTAACGTCATGTGGGCCTCCCTAGGCGTCATCAAAAAATGATAAAGCTGTTCCTCATATAAAATCCCTTTGTGCAAGTGTTAGATGATATGTTATTCTTGACATACTGGTTAAAACCTGGTGTTTGAGCTATTTAAGTATTATATGGACACTACAATGATGATCCTTTAATTCAATTGGGGTGGCCCATGGATCCATTGGCCTTAGACCACCAGGCCCACAGCCTATATGGTCCTGAGTTATGTAGGAAGGCCCATTGGGGCAGGTCCATGACCACCCCTCCCCTTTGGTGTGAGCTGGGCATGAGCAAGGTCCCACATTTTAGGCGATTTATCTTTGTACATGTCAATTATGATTTGGGGTCCATTTAGTTGCTAATTCATAAAATCCTGGACACAAGTCTTATTTCAATTGAGAGCCCTAGTGGTGATCTATTTCTTGTTGAAACTTGAAAGAGCCTTGGTTTATTTCTAATTTTATATTTTAGGTAAGGGATGATAGAAAATTAATTTTAGTTCAAAAGGAACAACTCCAAAAATTCCTGCGGTTCATGCTGCCATCAACTCACAATTTCCGGTTTCTCCATCATGTTGAATGTCGTAAATGTGTAAGTTTATTCTCAAGTGCTGAAACCCAGATTTAATCAAGCTTTGTCTTAGGTTTTAACTATTGGGATTAAATCCAGCAGATTGGCACAGTCCATAGCTTCCAGGACTTGCATTAATACCACACCACTTGGTTGTACATAGGGGTGAGTATTCGGTCGGTTTTGGTTGAAATTTTGACCGAACCGAAATATTTCGGTCGAAAAATTCTTAACCGAACCGACCGAATTATGAGTTGTAAATGAATTCGACCGAACCGACCGAACCGAAAATATTTCGGTTAAATTTTGGTCAATTTGGTCGAAAGGCCATATGTTGGGCTTTGTTATGGGGCCCAAATTTGTTGGGAACATTTCTATAATAAAAAACCCAAAGTATAGACAACTAGCAAATTCTAAATATCCAAAATAAAAAAGATATTAAAGCCAATGTTGAAACTAAATATCCAAAATAAAAAAGACATTAAAGCCAAGTATTCAACAGTTTATCAGCCTTAAGAGTTTAGGCATCTATCAAGTTTACAACTGATTACAGAGACAAAAATAACATTAATATTGGACTTCTTAGCTTCCATCTTCAAACTCTATGCTCCAAGTAATCATCCATATCCTCATGCTCACATAGCAAGACTTCCATCTTAAACAATTGCATAAGAAAGAAAGTTATGTTATTTAAACTCAAAATCCAAGTAATCAACAAGGGAAACAAAAATGAAAAAACAAATGGTGGGCGTGGGTGGAAGAGCTTTGTTCATTTTGGCTCTTCTTTTTACTTTCTTAGCCTTTGCTACTGGTTACATGCTTTACATTAGTGAGTAGTCTTTTAAAATAGATTGCAAACAAAGTACAATGAGAGAGATACCTTATACATCATAGCAATCCGATTCCAATCCAAGCCTAGCCAAATCTGATATATAAGAAAATATGTACAAGTAAGATTAAAATAATGCAAAAAACAATGTAAGGAAAAAAAATAAAAAGGAAATGTTGCACATTACCATCATCCAACTTCTCAATTCCTTCTGAGTCCTCCTCAATGACATTGGAAAGTGATGAACCACAAAGCCAATCTTTAGCACAGATTTGGGCTTGCACCATCCTTGGAGTCAAAGAAGTCCTATATGCATCAAGCACACGTCCACCAGCACTAAAGGCATTTTCCGAAGCAACTGTAGATGCTGGAATGGCTAGTACATTACGAGCCATTTGTGATAGAATAGGATACCTTGAAGAGCTAAGCTTCCACCATCCCAATAAATCAAAACCCTCTTTATCTTCTTCAATTCCTTCAGAAAGATATTTGTCTAACTCAGTCTTAGCATTCTCATCTTGAACTGTAGATTTAACTTTTTGAAACCAGAAATATAGACATCTGTGAAGCTTTCCCCTGTTTGTTCTACTTCTTCAGCTGTCAATGATTGAGCTTTGTCACTTGCTTGTCCACTTAAGGATGACATCTTCCTTTTATAGTCATTGAACATGTCATAAGTAGCATTTCTCACTTCCAGTGCCATCTTCTCGCCTAATTTTCCTGGTTGCATTTTACCGATGACATAATCCACATACTCTAACTTATACCTAGGATCAAGTGCAACCGCAATGTATATTACCATATTCATCTTGCCAAATTCCCCATAATATTTATCAAATTTTTCTTTCATTGCACTCCCCATAATGCTTAATTCAAGGTCACTACTTTTCTTCCATTGTTCTAAGAGACAATGCACAGCACTAATGTCATTAAACATATAGCTTGAGGTCACATATGAAGTTCCAGAAATTCGCAAAGTAAGATCATAAAAATGCTTCAGAAAAATGACAAGCTTCTTGACCTTTTCCCAATCACAACCATCTGGAATTCCTTTTCCTCCTCGTAAGTCAATTTTATACATGTGATCCAAGTCCTCAAACCTCTCAAAAGCCGGTATAAATCTTTGAGCTGCATCCAACATCAAATATGTGGAATTCCATCTAGTGCTTACATCAAGGCACAAAAATTTCTTGCTTTGTATCTTCTCCATTTGGATACACTCCTTAAATTTTGCAATCCTAGATGGTGATTGTCTCACATATTTAACAGCCCCTTGAACACGATCTACAGAGTTACCCATATCCTTTAACCCATCTTGCACAATCAAGTTCACAATATGTGCCATACATCTCATGTGAAGGTGCTTAGCTTTCAAGATACTTCCATCTTTACTTCCGAATCTCTTCTCTAAGATTTTCATTGCTTGATCATTAGAAGTTGCATTATCCACTGTAATGGTGAACACATTAGATATCCCCCACTCCACCAAGCACTTTTCAATTGCCCTAGATATGGAATTACCTTTATGACTATCGATTGGACGAAAATTTAATATTTTCTTATGCAATCTCCAATCATTGTCGATAAAATGCGCCGTGAGACATGTAGTTTATCCTTTGCAATGATGTCCAAGTATCGGTAGTCAACGAAATCCTCCCACATGAATCTTTCAAAAACGTCTTCAACTTAGTCTTCTCTTCCATGTAAAGATTGTAACAATCTTTAGCTATGGTCCACCGGGAAATCATTCGAAACTTAGGTTGCAAGCTAACAACAAATTCCCTAAACCCTTTATTTTCAACATATTTAAAAGGCAACTCATCAATGATGATCAATTTTGCCAACATTTTCCTGCTAAACTCATTGTCAAACTTCCAGTTAGCTAAAGTACCCATCTTCTCACTTTCTCCTTCTTGACTACTTGCTACTTGAAATGACAATTGTGATTGTTGTTTCTCAGCAATTCCCAAGTACTTCTTACACTTAGTCAAGTGATAATTTAAAGAACTAGTACCATTTGACTTACTATTGCAATGAAATAGCCTCCCACAGTAATTACAATTAGCACTCAAGTTACCATTTTCATCTTTTATTCTTTTGAAGTGTTTCCATGCTTCTGCACGTAGTTCCATTGCCTTCCTTTTCCCTTTGCCATCGCCAGTTGCTGGATTTTCAGTTGGTGGATCTTTCGTTTGGGCACTAATTGGTGGATTTTCTGTTCGGGCATGTACAATTGAAGCTGATGGCTCTTTAGTTGTATTGAGATTATTTCCTTCTTGTGCCATCTATTCAAGACTCAAACACAGTACAAAATGAGCATTAGTATAAAGAAAATATGTCCAAAATTCCCGTAGCATCCATACATAGAATAAATTCAATTGAACACGCGTCCAAAATCCAAAAGGCATACCATAAAATCTGTCCAAGACCCACATGGTCCCCTACTATAAATTTTTAACATGGGTACTCATTTTTAGGTTTGTAAAAGTCAAAGCAAAATTACATCTCCACAAAAGAACAAGAATAGTATAGTCTGTCTGGGACCACATCCAACTAAACAACAAAAGCACACAATACACTAGTAGTTTGTCAACATTAAACAAGTAAAAACTTTTTGAGAAGCGTCAACCAAATGTCCATGAATGTCAAAGAAACCCACCGTTGGTAAAGATTTGTTGGTTGTCAACGAAGATCTGAGAGAAAGGGCTAATTACTTGAGCTGCTTCAGCCTCCAAGTTGACTCTTGGGTCTTGGCTTGGTTAGTGCTGGGTGCCGCCGCCCGCCGTCCAGGAGAGGAAAAGAAGAGAGAAGATGGAAAGTTAGTTCACCTTTTTAGGGTTTTTACTTTTTAGTGTTGTGGAGACTGAAGAGGAAAAGAAGAGTCAAGAGAAGATGAAAAGTTAGTTTACCTTTTTAGGGTTTTTACTTTTTAGGGTTGTGTGACTTGTGTCTTCACTATTTTATTTATATATACAATATATTTTATATATCTAAAATACAAACTTTTATATGTATGTTAATAAATCCGGTTAATTCGGTGAAAAAAATCCAAAACCGAACCGAACTATATTATCCAAATTTGCTGTAAATCTTAACCGAACCTAACCAATTTAACCGTTTAACCGAACCAAATAAAAAATTTCGGTTCGGTTCGGTTTGAAACTTAGGTTCATTAGACAGACGCTCACCCCTAGTTGTACAGCCAGTTGACATCAACTTTTACCGCTGCAACTCACGACTCTCATGATCTTGCTCTCATATCAACTTGTAAATAGGTACGAAAGGAAAAAAAAAGAGGAATATAAAGAAGGGGAAGGGATTGGAAGAAAGTTAAAGTGGAAAGAGTAGTTGTGCTGGTGCATTCACACCCATTCAGAACTCTCCTTTTTCATTAAATAGTAATGAAATCCCAAATAATTAAGGGCCCCTTATAAGCTACCGTAGGTAACAATAAAAAAGTAAAGCTACCATACCTATAATAACCACCTAGATAGATATTAATGCTACACCTATATCATCTTCCTACCTGCAATAAACATTTCGGTAGCTTTAAATATCTGATAGCATATAAATTTACTTGTAACCGAGATAAGTTAGCTTAGTTATGTTATTATGTTTCTTATTGGTTACTAAATGTAGTTGGCGAGTTCAAAATGATAAAAAAAACCTAAAATTGATGATTGTTTGCATCGCAAGATTTCAGGGTTTTATATTGAAATAAAATACCATTACAAAGAATATTGTTTTATGATAATGACAATATTCATTGTTCATCTGCAAATTTTTTTTTTTTTTTTGAAAAAAAAAGAGAAACCCCAAGGAAAAAGTTTCTTTGGAGCTGTTGTTTAGTTCATACCCAGTTATCAGTTGAGGTCACTATGGCTGTAAATTTTGGTTGGTCAACTCCTTTAGTGGCATTTATTGTAATCTTGGTAAGCAATATTTATTTATTTATTTGTTTGATCTTGATGATGAACCTCTTTTCTGGGATGATGTTGCTGCCTGAGAATGAGAAGGATCACATTTACTTTATCACTTTATTTTACTAGACAGTGATGGGGGAAAAGCGAATTGCTCCTTTCTTGTAGGTGATCTTCACGACATCACACCGAGGAAGGGCTCGGACAACATCCCACTATCCAATATCAAAGAGTGAAAGCCCAAAGTTTCTCACTAAAATTACCATTGTCTTTTATTCATAGTTGTCAAGTTCGTTTCGGACACCGTTTCGGCTTGGCTCCAAAATGAAACATTTCGGCCGATTCGGACATTTCGTTTTTCAATTCGAAAATTTGTTTCGGAAAAATAGAAATATATATTTATATTATATATATGTGTGGGCCTCACTTAAAAAAATTTATATATAAATTTTTTAATGATTATAAATAAGTGGGCCTCACTTTCGTTAAATTATCAAGACCTCGTTATAATTTTTAAATGGTTTCATAAATCATCAGGACCTCTAGGTATTTCACTGGAAATTGACAATTAAAAATAAGTGGGCCTCATCATCGCAAAAAAAAAAAAAAAATCCTCTAGGGGCAAGGGCCAGGTGTGTTTAGATTCCACTCAGGTTAGCCTGCCTGTTTTGTAGCCCTAATGACCATGTGTACGCAGGGTTACCAATTACCCTTCGTTAGAAGCCAGAAGGTCCCACATGACAAAATCTAAATAGACAAAATTATCAGCAATGGAAGATCGAGAATTGAGATTGCAATGATCCAAAGGCCCAATCAAATTATGTTAAGCAGCCACGTGATCAAATGGTGGACCGTGATTCTAAGACGACCACAATCTAGTGTTTAAAAGATGATCATTGAACAAGACACGTGATCAACTGGTGGACCATAAAAATGCAGCATCAACTATCAAACTCCATAAATTTATATAAAATAGAATAAGTTTTCAGTGAATACAAAAAGTGGGCCTCACTTCCCATATTTGATCAGAACCACTTATTTTTCTTAAGCGTTCAGGACCAAACCATAAAAGGTATATAGTACCTTTACTCTTTCGTAAGACCCAAACGGAGCTCCCAACCCCAACCCTTTTGCAAAAACGTGGGGATGACGAGGAAGAAACGGAAGGAGAGAGAGATCGATGCATACCTGAGGATTCGAAGAGATTTTTTTCCAAATAGATTAGGCAAAGCCAGCAAAGACAACCCTTGAGGACAAAGGAAATCCACCCAACAGTGTTGGCGAGGGAGAAGTTCAATCAACAGCCCTCGGCGAGGGAGAAATCCAATGACAACCCTCAGCAGAAGAATAATCGCTAGAAATCCAATGACAACCCTCAGCAAGATGTTCGGTTCGGTTTTGGTTTCGAAACGAAATAACTCGGACATTTCGTCCGAATCGAAACGAATTTGACAACTATGCTTTTATTGCTCGTTATAGATACAATTTATAGGGATTTTGGCCCTAAATCCTAATAATGTGAAATGAATATTTTGAATCCCTTTTTAGATGTTAATCAACCACTTCTATTCCTTAAAAACAGGAGTTTTATAGTTACCAATTAAAACTCTTGACATGACTGCCACATAGGACTCTTGACCTAATAAGTCCTCGAATCTATTGAATAGTTGTTAATATCATTTCAAACTTCATTTCGCTCTGGCCTGCAAAATGAAAAGTTTCAGCCGATTCGGGATTTCGGCAAAACTTTTCGGAATTACATTTCGGGGAAAATATAACATAATATATATACATATATAAGTACAAAAATAGAAAAAGTAAGAAATATAGATTTAATCCATTATAGTAATTTTTTTGGAATTATATTTTGTAAAAATATAAGAAATACAAAATATGTGTAAAAAAAGTAAAAAAAAATTAATTTTGTAAAATTCCATTTCGGCTGAAAAGTCACATTTCGGCCAAAATCTTGAATTTTAGCCGAGATTGACCAAAATTCAAATTGAAAAGAAATTTCGGCCACTTGACCAAAACGAAAAATTTCGGCCATTTTGTTCGAAACGAAACGAAATTAATAACTATTATCTACTCTGTTGTCTCCTTATTGGACTAAAGTAAAAGAAAAATTGCAAAACTATAGGGAAATTTGAGACCCGACTCTCAGAAGGAATTTTTTAATGATTGGAGCAAAAGAAATCTAAAGGGGTTTATGTGCACAATGGATGGGGCCCATATGCTACCTGTGGTCCCCTTTGAAGGCTTCCAAGCTACTAATCTGCATCAGTCAAGCAGCCTGATGAAACATGAAAGCTATAAATACACATAATTTTTAATTGTTGCATGCATAGATTTGAATGTTGAGGTTGAGCCTTGAATATATGCACAGTGCCCTTATGAGTGGTTTCATGGTTTTTAGATTGCCGGAATCTGTCATTTATCTTTGTTATTTACAAAAGTACTTCTTTGTGGTGAAAATGTCAAATGAATAGTATCTCCTTTGTAACTGAGCTTGTGCTAACATTCTTCCTTATAGTGAAATGATTTTCTTTTAGTTCATTTATGGTACTATTTGTAGTATCTATATTATTGAATTGATGTTCTTTTCAGAGAACTGGCAGCACCATGTTCCAAGAGGAGGTTGAGACATCTTTATTTGATTCTATAGCAGGTATTAGTTAGGACTGACATGAATTTTTTCTTTGCCTATCAATTGACTAACCTTGTGTTCCTGATACCCTTTTATGTGGTTTCAGAGTTTGGAGCTCGAGAGAATGTGGATGAAGAGGATGAAGGAGAGTTGGGCCTCTACTATTTACCTGGAGGTTTTGAAGGTACTAAGCCATCAAAATATGTTCAAAGAACAAAGAAAAGCTTGCCGAAGTCGAACGGTGCAAGATCTTATGAAATGGGGTCTGATTTGCCTTATCGGCATTGCCTAGAAAGCAAACCAGGAAGTCATTCTTTGCTATTAACAGTGAAAAGGCCTTCCAGTAACCTATATCTTGGTTCAATTCCGACAAAGCGTGTACGTACAGCTAAAAGGCAAAGAGTTGCAAGTCCATTTGGTGTTGGAGTTGCTGGTGGTGGACAACTGGCAAACAAGACTGATGCTTCAAGTGGAGATACTAGCTCTTTCCATGAAGACCAAACTGCAGTACATGGTGGATCACAGACTAGGAAAATCTCAGAAGTTGAGTCCACCGGGGACTTTGTAAAGCAGTTACCATTTGAAGCTACAGACATATCAACAAAACCGAAAAAGAAGAAGGCTAAACATTTGGGATTTAGAAACACATTGAGTTCAACTGACTCGGCTGGATTTATGGGTTCAGTGAAAGTATGGTTCTCTCTTCCCAAGTATTCATTTGTTACAACCGACCTATAAAGGTTTCTAACTAATATGGTGTTACAGGGATCTTGCACTTTTGAACAACGGTGGCAACTGGATTCTGAACAGGTGATTTTTCTGCTGTTAAAGTTGCTTGATATTGGATGCATTGGATCTAACACAGGATCCGCTTCGATCCGCTTTGATTGTAGATACATTATGGTTCCATCCTGGACCTGATTTGTTTACTTCCCTACCATGAATGATCACCAGGGTGGACCCCATGCCACCCATATTTAATTGCTTGGGTGATTCCATTGAATACACTTACATGCGAGCATTTCTTATGCTATAGTTATGTTCGTGTTATGGTGATTATTTTTTCTGTCGGATCATCGTGTTCTACATTTCTTTTTTTGGTCAATCTGGGGAGTGCATGGCTTGTATTGTTTTCTGCAGTAATCATTAAACTCTTCATGGATGCTTTTGAACTGCAGAAGGATAATTTGAGAAAGAGACCGGAGAGTCACCAGTTGGATTCAAACGGAAACACTGGTAAACTTCATCAACTTGAGTTTCTATTATGTATCAATTTGACAATTGCAGTGTATTTTACATCTTTCTTGTTATAATATTGTGTCAATGAATTTTAAAGATTCAGACTATTTTGTGAAAATGATTTTCAATTCTTCTGTCTTAAGGCATGTATGGGCACCCTGGTGCAAAGAAGCCTAAGGTCTTGAAGCAATTGCCAGATGCTTCTCTGGAAACTATGACTCCAATATCTGGATCAATTCCTTCACCAGTTGCTTCACAAATGAGTAACATGTCAAATCCAAATAAACTTATGAAAATGATTGCCGGTCGAGATCGAGGCAGGAAAGCTAAACCACTCAAGGTGATTTCCCTGTTTTTCTCTGGGTTTCTTTTTTTTTTTCTTTTTTTCTTTTTTTAATTGATGTATGGAGGACATGGATTGTTTAGAACTCAAGCCACCCCTCTTGTCATATGTCATGCTATGTATAGAATTTCTCCTTTTTAAACAAAGATCTCTGACTGTATGAGTAAGTGTGAAATTGTAACAGTTATCATATGGGTTTATATTGACTATCTTAAATGCTGGTAAATTGGGATTCTGATGTCATGGCATCTGATCTTTTCACTGCTGTCTTACTTGTTGATACTTATTTTTTTGCTTGGGATTTCTGTGAAATTTTATTATACTTTGTGTCACACCGAATTCACTGAACTCTTTTCTGACTTTTGTTGGACACTGCATGTCTTTCTTTCATAAAAGAAAGAAGGAAAGAATTATTTATTTATGTTTCGTACAGTTTTCTTCCTTTGTTTGAATCTAATTGAGTTTTGCTCCAATTCTATGTATTCAATTTGATGCATTCTGTTTATTTTCTTATTCTTGTCTTTTGTAGATGTTAGTTGTTAAGGTCGACTCTGTTTTTGTATTTGTGGGGATCTGTTAAGTTTCCATTGGGAGCTATAATGAAATCTAGTTGTTTTCACCTTTTTGGTATAAAATATGCCCACTTCGAATCCCACTTTGTTCCTTGAAGATATATTTTTACTAAGTCAATATAATCAGCAGCTTGTCTTTCTCTATTGTCAGATGTCTGCTGGACAGTCAGTGTTTGGAATCCCATGGTCAGTCCATGAAGACCAGGTTAGTATCTTTTCAGGAAGTTGTCATTGGGATTGTTGTTGTGAAGATTATGAAAAGTTGTCTGAATATTGAAAATTTCTTTACTCAGGCACTTGTTGTTCTTGTGCATGACATGGGTCCGAACTGGGAGCTAGTAAGTGATGCTATTAACAGCACCCTGCAATTCAAGGTGAAGATGCGTGCAGTTTGTTTCCTATGCTTAGGAACTTTTTAGGGAAATTCCAAGCAAGTTTTACTCTTTTTTTTTTTTTTTTTAATTTGTTACTATCTTTTTTAAATGGAAAAATAACTGAAAAGTTTTGTCGACTAAATAAGAATACAAATACCAACAGGTGCAACCCTTACCCTCCCTTGCACTTAAAAACACAGACAAAAAAAAAAAAATCTAAATTCCCAAGAGTTCTGAAAGTTGCCTTTAAATTGCTTGAGCTTAACCTCTGCTTGCAACCGGATTCTCAGTTCTAATTTTGTTCTGGTCTGTAGAGGCCTTTTGGATTTTTTTTTTTTTACTTTCAAGAAACTTTTTATTGATATACAAAATCTTTCACCTGATATATAAATACACCGTTCAGGAAGGAAGAAAAAAAAAGAAAATGGAGAGATGCATGCACATACATACACATATATTCAGGATAGTGTTAGTTAAGGTGATGCCATGAAGGTCTGGGGAAATTGGTCCAAAAAAAGATGGGGGATGGAAAGGAATCCAGGATGGGTGATTCAAGTTTGACCCATATCCTATATCTGTGAGGCCATTCATGAGCTGGACTCTTGAAAAACCAAGATGGATATGAAACTTGACCTATTCTCTGTACAGCTGTACTCAAAAGTCCCTTCACATCCACTACCCCCCTTATCTGCACCAGTCCAGGTGGGCCCCACAGAGCCCATCACGCCAGATCTTGGGGAAAGAGGTCAACTATTTTGGGTGTGGGGTTGTTGAGTGGAGTACATATAGATTTGGACCCCAAGTGATACGTGCACACACTCCTACATACACATACAGGATATTATCAGTTATGGTGGTGCGGTGAAGTTGTGTGGGGTCTACTTGGGCAGTGGATCCATAAGAGGTTTGGGGAGGGAAAGGAGGCCACAAGAATTGGTGTGAGTCAAGTTTCACAGCTATCCTATATCCCTACGGTCATGATCTGGGGTGTTGATGAAGATTCTAAAAACTGTTGATTTTCAACTGCTTATGTCTCATCCTTGAGATGTTTCAGGATGAAACTTGACCCCGTCCCCTGTACACAAGGTTGAAGGAGTGTCTGCCCTTGATAAAGTGCATTTCCTTTCTTATTCCAATGCTTTCTATCAATCTGGTGTGTCGAATTGGTTAAGTACCAATAGTGGGAGGTAGGTGCAATGGTTTGTACTCATCATAGGCAGGCTCGTTTTGATTTTTTTTTTTATATTTTAAACAAAGGAATCCCTGAAGATTATATAGATATATAATTACATGTAATATATGTAGGCATTTGCTTCTGTGAGAACATCTTTAATGGAGGGGATCCGTGAGAACTTCCAATGGGCTCACCTTATAATTCATGTTCGTTCACAGACATGGGATCCACTTGATAATCACCGGACCTCAGGGGTTGCACCCACCAAATGTATTGGACCATTGGCTGATGGTCTTTTTTTTTTTTCTAATTCTTTTTTAATATAAAATTGTTAAATTTGTGGGCCATGGATCAAGGGTTTAGGGGCACTGAATTGATCCCAAATTTGATATTTGGGGTCTACCCAGATAGATCTTTCCAGTCACCCCTGGTCCCGTGATAAGTGGGGCCCCATCCAGCTACCTCTGACTGTAATCCTATGAGAGATGTTCTCATAGGAGTGAGGCCCACATATATATATTTATATATATGGGAGATGCTCCTATGAGAGATATCTCTCACCTTAGATGAGAGATAGGAGTGGGGGCCCTCACATTTAAGTTATTGGCATTGGATATGGATGTGAGGGCCCCACCCCTATCTCTCATAGTAAGGTTTCCTATATATGTATACCTTACTATGAGAGATAGGGGTGGGGCCCTCACATTTAACTTGTTGGCATTGGATGTGGATGTGAGGGCCCCCACCTTACCTCTCATAGTAAGGTGAGAGCATCTCCCTATATATATACATATATATATATATATATATATATATATATATATATAGAGAGAGAGAGAGGCTCTCCTAAGCTCAAGCTTAGAATAGAATTTTGTAAGCTCAAGCTTGTGGGGCCTACCTTTGGTCCATCCAAATGGACCAAACAAATGACCCCCAAAATTGCACATGTCCACCAACTTTCGGTCATATCCAAATTTATTGGACCGTTGGATCGATTATGTATCGATCCAAATGGACCTTTGACCATTAAACTTTTGGGCCCATATGGAGATGAAAGAAATCACGGTTGGGGCTGATTTTTTACAGAGAGGAAGATCCCAGAGAGTCCTTGAAATCCACCCCATCCCCATGTGGTTCCCTAGGTGGGCCCCACTACACACTTGAGCTTAAGAGAGCTGGCCCATATATATATATCATATATATATATATATATCATATATATATATATATAGGGAGATGCTCCTATGAGAGATATCTCTTACCTTATATGAGAGATAGGGGTGGAGCCCTCACATTTAAGTTGTTGGCATTGGATATGGATGTGAGGGCCCCCACCCAATCTCTCATTTAAGGTGAGAGATATCTCTCATAGGAGCATTTCCCATATATATATATATAAAACAAGGCTCTCCTAAGCTGAAGCTTACCTTATCCTAAGATGGAATAGTGCTGGCCCCACAAATCAAAGTCGATTATATCTGTTTTTTGCATGATGCTAATTCTGATTGGATTTATCTTGATTTTGGAGGCAATAATCATGCAAAAAAAAAAAGAAAAACAATAATCGACTTTGATTTGTGGGACCAGCACTATTTTAGCTTAGGATAAGGTAAGCTTCAGCTTAGGAGAGCATATATATATATATATATATTTTTGTATGTGTGTGTTGTACCATTTCTATTTCTTGATGACTAAAATATTGATGCTGTTTGACCTGTCTAACACTTACAGTGTATCTTCCGTAAACCTAAAGAATGCAAGGAGCGCCACAAAGAGTTAATGGATAGGAACTCTGGTGATGGGGCTGATAGTGCTGAGGATTCAGGATCTTCTCAACCTTACCCTTCAACTTTACCTGGCATTCCAAAGGCATGGTCATTTTGAACTTTTAGATCTTCTCTCTTTTGTTTTCTTTTCATTTTTTTCCTTACCTATATATATTTGTATATATATATATTTATATATGAATGAGCACCTGTGAAGAAAATATTTACCTACATTGTTTGAAAGACAGCAATTGATGCTTTCATTTATCCTAATCTTTGATACTGGTATCTACTCCAGGGCAGTGCCAGACAGTTGCTTCAGCGTTTGCAAGGACCGATGGAAGAAGATACTCTAAAGGATCATTTTGAGAAAATCATCCGGCTTGGGCAGCAGCTACATTCTTGTAGGAGCCAGGTTTGTCACTTGAATTTTTGAATGTACTGTTGTGGACTTCATGTACTTTTTGCTTTCAGTGTGCAAGTCCATGTATCTTTTTCATTGAATTGTTTGAAATGGCTGCTTTTTTTTTTTTATATGCTGGTAAATACTTGCTCAGTCGCACACAACCCATGTCCTTCACCAATACCTTAAGTGGGGATTGATCCTGGTTGTTATCTGTGGAGGGGTGGATGCGTAACAAATTGCTTTTTTTTTTTACCCTCAAATTATACCTATGTCACATGTAATATTCTTGCATGTGAAACATTATGAGATCTGGCAGTTCATCATTTGGGATCCACTGTTTATCTTCTCTGTGCCAAAAATGAGATTGGTCTGCTTATCTGGTGCTCCACACATAAAAGAGGAGAGTTACAAGGAGGCCAACAATTCATTAGTTTAGATTTGTTGACCACTCATTGAGGTAACCTAAACTGGGGCAATCAAGTATGCCTGATGAACAGTATAGAGTTTGATCCTTTTACTACCAACTCATGTGCCATATTCATATGTGCGTGCCAAATCCCCTAGGTGAGTGTGGGTGTGGTAGTTATCCAGTGCGCGGCTCAATGTGGGACCCACATGGGGCCCCACCTAAGACTGGGACATGGGGGGATCGAACAATCTCCCAGGCCCCTCCTCAGCAAAACATCAGCCCCAATTGATCATCCCATCGTCCTCATCCAGGGCTCACAAATTTAATGATGTATAGTCCATTCAGATTGGTGTATAGTCGATCCAACGGTCTTGTCCATTTGGATGGATGAAAACCCGAGGGACGTGTGATATTCAGGGGCGGTATGTGCATGGTCCAATCAGATGGACCATTAGGTGGGCCCCACTATGGGTGTGCACTTTGCACATAGTGCACATAGGATAACTCCTGTGCGTGCATGGGAAATATTCATATGCATACGTCCCTCACGTATTATGAATTGATGACGGCTACGTAGTGGGATTGGCTCTATGATCCATCCAAACCCTCTACACACACGGGACCCCTTGAATTACCCTGGATCCATTGACTTTTCACATATCTGAATTGAGTGGACCAATTGAGGGTCAAGTTTTTTCTTTAATATAAAGTCATTAAACTTGTGGGCCACGGATGAAGGTGTTAGAGGTATGGGATTGACCACAAACTTGATATCTGGGCGCATCCAAGTTGTCTCTTTCCATCCCTCCCACCCCCTATCCCGTGATTAGTGGGGCTCTAGGTGGGCCTCATTAAGCTGTCCCTCACCATATGGTGAGGGACGTATGCATATGAAGGAGCACCGGTGCTCATGATAAGGTGAGCACCGCGTGCCTAAATACCTGGTGGGGCCCACATTATGATTTATCCGAGTGAACCACAAAACAGGGAAGCCCCCCTCCCTCACGTACATCATTGATCTTGGGCTTGGCACCTATCCGAATAGACTGGCCCATTGATCAACTGTGAACGTGTTTTGGACTGTGAAAACTTGTCATCAAGTGGTTAGGATGATGATTCAAGTCTCTGTCACCATACATAGGTGTGTGTTTTTTTATTTTTCCATCCCCAATTTGGGAATTATCCTAATTATATAATTAAATGGATTTTTTTCTTCTCTTAGAGCATCTCCAAGAGACATGCCAAATCCAAGGTGGACATGCCATATGGGATTTTTGGCATGAATTTTCACTCCAACAACTATGCCAAAAATGAGGTGGCATTTGGCATATGGGAGTGAGATGCCAAATTTGGCACGTGAAAAAGTGAAATGCCAAATTATATTTTACATTATTTTATTCCAAATGGACTATTGTCAATGAGTTGAGTTTAATATATAAAAAAAGTAAAATAAAAATAATAATAAAATATTACATTTGACATATGGGGTGGAATATACTCCAACTGAGATGTCAAATTGTAAAGGGTAAATTTGCCACATAAGCCTTCATTTTCAAAAAGGCATCTCCAAATTTAACATCACTCTTGGAGATGCTCTTACTGGTCATTTGTAGGTTTGTACAACATTTGACCAGTAGCTAGTATTTTCCAGATATTTTATTATTGCTGCATAACCCTACATTGATGAATGGATGGTTTTGATCTTATTTGCCTCTGAATTGTGTATGTTTTTGACATGGAGCTAATGCATGGGATGCAAATTTTTCCCTAGAATGCAATGGATCCTATCTGAGTTTGTATCTGTAGATTAGACAATTTTTATTTCTATCTTTTCTGCTGTTTTACCGTGCTGTTTCTAGTAATTATAATTCATCATTGTTTTTCCATGTTAAAGCTTGCTTATGAATATATTTGGTGTTCTGTAAAGAATGATATTCAGGAAGTGAAACAATTCACGGCAGTCCACAGTTCTCATACTCTTGTTCTCTCTGATGTCTGCCCAAATAACTCGAATGGAGGCTTTCTAACGTAAGTTCTGTTCAATGTATTTATTGAATGATGTGATTTTGCTGTGTTTATCTATTTCTTTTATCTGAAATAATGCCCTTCTAACACTTCTTATTCTCTTTAATATAATATATGGTCACTTTTCTGATGTGGATCTAACAGTAAGTTGGTATTTTATTTTGCAATCAAGGCCGCTCGATTTTTTTGAGGCGTCAACTTCAAGTCCAGATGTCCTTTCCCCTGCATTCCAAGGGCCACATTTTAGTGGTTTAGCAGTTGCAAATCATCAGGGTTCTGTGGCCCCGGTGCTACCTGCTTCTGGTACAAGTCCCTTGCTACAAGTATCATCTGGTATGGTCCTAGGCAATGGCTTGCCATCACCTTCTGCTACCCTGAATGGACCTGTTAGGTATTGTGAAATTTCAGATATTGCAAATTTTTGTTTCTATATTTGTCCATTTTAATTGCTTATAATTTATAGTAACATGGTGGATGGTTTCTGATAGGGATATGCAAAGATATAGTATGTCCAGACCATCACCTTTACCTGTTGATGAACAACAAAGAATGCAACATTATAGTCAAATGCTTCCCAGTAGAAACATTAAGCACTCAAGTGTTGCTGTTTCTGGGGCTTTGCCAACTGGAAATGACCAGGGGGTTCGTATGCCATCTGGGGCAAATGGTTTGGGCATGATGTGTGGGATGAAGAGGGGCATGGCAATGCCTCGACCTGCATTTCAGGGAATTGGCTCTCCGTCTATGATTAACATGGTTCCCCCTGCCAATGGGGTTGGAATGGCAAGCCCGGTTAACATCCACAATGGTTCAGTTTCAGGTCAAGGAAACCCCATGATGAGACCCCGTGAAGCTTTGCAGATGCTGCGGGTGAGTTTATATTTAACATATTTAATGTATTTGCATTCTTCTTGTATTCGTGTATTTTCTTCTGCAGTATTAATGGAGTGAATGTTATTTAAGAAACAGAGAAAAGAATATGGTTAGCTGTTTTATGGTAAACCTGTTCTTGACCTATTTTCTTTGCTTATGAATGCAAGATGTTGTGTGAGCATCTTCTAGAATTTATGCAAGGTTTTTGGAAAAGTTTAACTATATCTTCTGAGTCCTTTATCATCAATCTTGTGCCATGACCGTATCGCTTTGGAGACAACTCAGCCAAGCCCCACTAAAGGGTTTGGAAACCCTATTTTCAGGTAGAGGGGAGAGGCAAAGGGTGGCTGGGTGAGAGGTGAGGCCTGTGAGGGAGGTTGGGGGTTTGGTTTAGGTGATTGAAGAGAGGAATCGGTCGATGAGGCCCTTAAGGGAGGTTAGGTTTTGGCTTGAGGTGGGGTTGGGTTTGGGTGATGGAGAGAAATGAGTAGACATCATTGGGCTTGGGTTAGAGTGAGGGAGGTGAAGCCATGAAGGAGATGGAGTTGGAGGTGGGGAGAGGAGGGGATAGTAGTGGAGTCGACTGTTCAAAGGAAACCCCACCCCCCGCCCCCCCAAAAAAAAAGAGGCAAAAAGGGCAATTTGGAGGAGTCCATGAGTCCGGGTTGCATAGGTTATACCACACAGCTAGGCATTAGTTCAGAGGTTATAGTGCACAGCTAGGTAGTTCATATGTTGTACACAGCTAGGCAGTAATTGTAATTCACAGGTGTCAGCCAAAAAAAAAAACAAGAAGAAGAAGAGGAAATTGTAGCTCACAGGTTGCTTGGTAGTTCACGGGTAGTACACATCATCATCTGCACCGTGTGATTAAATAAAAAAAGAGAGAGGTGAGGACTTTGCCCTGAGTTGTGACTTGACTCGATCCTCCGAGTTAAGGGCCGAGTTTGTTATTTGAATCACTGTTGTGCTTGGTTCTTCACTCAGAATGAAGATTCTATAGATCAGTAAGTTTCACAGGAAGATTCCAATGATTGAAGGACTTGTTAGCATGGCAGAGAAGAGAGCAGCAATTGAATCTGGTACCTTGCAGAGTTGATGGCCTGTATGCTCAACTGTGACAGAGCTGTCTGTTTGTACAACTGAGACAGACGCAGGGAGCAATGAAAGTTCTCTCTACAGAGTGATTAGATCTGAGAAACATGACTCTAATACCATATAAAAAAAAAAGGCAACTTCAAAAGTCGTTCTAGCCTTCTAGGTCCTTCATTGATACCCTTCAACTGACTGTATTTATATCAGATTACATAATTTATCTTTGGAAATACATGAAGAATACATAGTGGCAATCAATCTTATGAGATTACAGTCATATCCCTAATTTAAGCTAATTAATCTTAGCTAATAATATGGTTTACTGCAGGATCATATGAAACTCTGAACCTTGGTCCTGCTTTCAGTAGTCTGTAGGTGCATTTTATCCTGTATCTCTACAATATTATTCTTTTGAATAAAATGATGATAAAAAATTCAAAACATATGAAAATAAATAAAAGTTTGCTCAAATCATATTGATCTTAGCCATTGTTAGTGTTAGAATTATAAATAAAAGGTTTATAGTAAAATACAAAATAAATGAAGTCGTTATAATCATTACCATCACCATCATCTACCTGGGCTCTGCTTAGTAAGTTATACTTTATAACTCAAATTAGAAAATTTATAAAAATGATTAAGAATAAGAAAACCAAAAATAAAATCCTAAAAACTGAAAAAACAACATTCCAATGACAGAAATCTGAAGCATATATTTATGTACAGTATAGATCTTGGCTTAACATGTGGAAAGAATGTATTACTTTTGTGGAAAAGAGGAAGAAAATATTACAAAAATTGAAAACACAAAAAGAATAAAAAAAAAAAAAAAAAAACACTTAAGAAAAAAGGGAAGAAATGATCGCACGAGATCAATATGAGGTTTTATGCTATCTAATGTGTAGATCTATGCTCTACATGCCAAAAAAAAAAAAAAAAAACAGAGAAGATATTTTGAGGATACATGGAAGAAAATTCATGACAACAAAATATTATTTTTAGAGGAAATGGATTTACACAGGGTCAGGATATCATAATATTTAATTATTGTAACAAGGTGGTCTGATAAATGATAATTGATATTTATCGGCCTTAAGTACGTATCACCCATTAATTTTAACCGGGGGAGTGATATTGATAGTTCCTGACATTGTTTGATGAACTTCAAAATGCAAAGTTTGACTAATCAAACCATGTCAAACCTGACCTGTCTTTTTTAGATTTTTTTGGATAGAAATTTTTTTGATGTGGGTATACACTATACACTACACATGCCTTTATCCCGATCAAGATTAAAATCATGCATTGATTTGGATTTAGTGTTGCAACATGTAGCTTCAATCTTGTTTGAGACAGATAAATGTGAGTGCTGTTTCTTTCTTTTTTTTTTTGTTTGCCCAAAAAAGAAAAAACAAATTAATGATGTTTCTTTTTGGTTTTTAACCTGTTCAGAGTCCAGAGGATCAAAGGCAGATGATACAGGAGTTTCAAATGCAGGTCACACATAGGAATGGTCCTGGTAGCATCTCTTATAATGGATCGAGTACAACGTTCCCTAATCAAACAGGTCCTGCAGTTCAAACATTTCCAGTCCAACACCAACAACAGCAGCAGATCCCACATCAGTCTCATGCTCTCAGCAACCTGCACCAACCTCATCTTCAAAGCGCTAACCCTAGCGCGCATCAGCAGACATATGTGATCCGTATGCCTAAACAGAGGCATCAGCTCCAACAACAACGGCTCTTGCAGCAGCAGCAGCAGTTCACTGCTCCCAACTCCTCACTTCCCCACTCCCAACCACAGTTGCAACACCCTACATCAGCAGTACTAAATAATAATTCACAGCTTCAACAACAGTCATCTACTCAGTCAGTACCACTGCCACCTGTAAACTTGCAACATCCTTTAACAACTTCTTCTGTGAATACTGCCACTTTGCAAGCTCAACAAAAGCAACATCATGTCCCTCAGGGACTCAGTCGGAGCCCTCAAACTGGTGGTGCTGTGCCAAATCAAATGCTAAAGCAACGGCAACGTCAGCAGCTTCAACAACCTAGGCATCATCCACAGCAGCGACAACAATCACAACAGCAGGGTAAGTTCATGAAGGGAATGGGCAAAGGGAGCATGATTTTGCATCAGAACCTCCCTATTGACGCCCCACATGTGAATGACCCTTCTCCTTCTTCAAGAATCCATGTTCCTGAGAAAGGGGAGCAGCCTGTGATGCATCATATGCAAAGCCAAGGCCTATTCCCTGGCACAGGTCAAAATCCAGTTCCATCGACAAAACAGTTGGAACCCAAAACCTCAAACCAAGTCCCGCAACAGAAGGTACTTTCTCGTCCACTGCAACCGTCTCCAAAGCAACAGCCACGGACACTCCCTCACCTAGATAACAACAATCAAGGGCAGATGCAAATTCTTCCTAGTCATGCCTTCTCAGCATCCCAACAACCTGTTTTGACTTCTCCTCTGGCCATGGCCTCTCAGCAACGGCAGCAACTACATAGGCAGACAAGTCAGCAACAACAAGCTGTTCAGAGAGCAGTTCAGAAGAATTGTCAGACATGCCCTGATGCTCCGATGAAATCTCCTGGTGATCAAGCTGAAGCCAATTCACAGTTGATGAACAGCACGTTTCAAATGGGTGCATGTACAATACCTCAGTGTACAACCCCAAATAATGTACCTGTTGTGTCCTCTGTTGCCTCTTCATCTCATTGGAAGGAGCCGTTGTATGAAACAAATACCATGTCTCCAACCACTCATTTGTCTTCTGTAGGTAACCCACATCAATCAAATTCTGATGGGACTGAACTGATGTCCTCATCCAGCCAGAGGTTAGTAAACCAGGGGCAGTTCTCAGGAAGCATTCAGATCCATAGTCAAATTGGTGGACAGCGGCAGCAACAGCAGCTACATCAGTTACCTCAGCAGCAGCCTCAACAACAGCAACAAGGGCAAATGCAATGTGGCAGTCTACATGCAGAGTCCACAATTTCTGGACCAGTGTAATTGAGCATGAGGCTGGGTTGAATGATTCTTGGTGGCGGGCGGGCAGTACTGGTGCCTTCCATGCTCTTGTAACCTAACATTGCTGTACAGGTGAGAAAGTAGATGACTTCGATTGTCTCAGATGCTTGTGTTGTATGGGCCTCTACTGATCTCATAAGATGACCCAACTGTTGGATATGGGAATGGTTGGCCTATTCATGGACTAATGGTGGGATGGAACCTTCCCATGAAATGTGGTCTCTTACATGTGCAACCAGTGCAAGTCCAAGGAGTACTGATCTCATAAGATGACCCAACTGTTGGATATGGGAATGGTTGGCCTATTCATGGACTAATGGTGGGATGGAACCTTCCCATGAAATGTGGTCTCTTACATGTGCAACCGGTGCAAGTCCAAGGAGTACGGTCCCAGACAACTGAATGAGTCCTTAGTTGGAACTGGCCACAATTTATTCCCACTACAGACTGTACCTTGTTAGGCAAATTGACTTCCTTTAGTTGATTAGTAGATAGCATCTCCATGGCCATATTATATATATAGGGCATGGCTCTCCTAAACTGCAGCTTAGCTTATCCTAAGCTGGAATAGTATTGGTCCCATAAATCAAAGTTGATTATATCTATTTTTTTGCATAATGGAATTGGAAAATCCAATTTTGATTGAAATTATCTTGATTTTGGAGACGGTCATCATGCAAAAAACAACAATAATCAACTTTGATTTGTGAGACCAACACTGTTTCAGCTTAGGATAAGCTAAAGCTTCGGCTTAGGAGAGCTGGCCCTATATATATATTCGTTACCCTATGCACGAGCTCCATGCACACCTCGTTGTGGGCCCCACATGGCCCACTTCAGAGGATTTGAAGATTTGGGTGGGCCCTTCCTATGTGCAAAATATCAACCCCATCCGATCATCCTAACCCTATCATCTGTGGCCCACAAGTCCAATCTATTTGAATGGGCGATCAGTCGATCAATGGTCCGGTCCATTCAGATGGATCAAAACCCATAGAGTGAAGATAGGGTGGGGATTTTGTTTTTGGTCCCTCTTGGGTGGACCATTATGTGGGCCCCACTAGGGGTCTGCATAGGAGAGTCTCCATATACATATGACCCATATCTGCATGCTTTTGATTATGAGAAATATTTACTTATTTTGGTATACCCCTTTATCTGGGCATTAAACAGCTTGATGTGAATTCTGCATTGTTTGGCCTGATGCATTTAGCTCTTCAGTTGGGAACTGATCATCCTGGTATGGAGGAGACAACTGCATTGGCAGAGAGAGAGAGAGAGAGAGAGAGAGAGAGAGAGAGAGAGGAGCTGCTGCAAAGGTTGGTTGGTGTGGAGCCGTTTGTACTGGATACATGGAGAGATGTATGGAAGGTAGCTTCCGCTTTGGACAAGTGATATATTGATGTGACGGCATAAAAAAAAGAAGATCTTGTATGCTTCTACCCGTCGGTAGGTGGTCTTAATTCCTTCTTCTCCCAACCAGTGTAAATTAAGGTCTCATTTCTTTGTACTTCAAAGCCCCTATTGGGGTTGTATTAAAAATGTCAACAAAATTATTGTTTTGGGCAAAGGCCCAGACCTTTCGATGTATATATACCAATCAATCCAGGGAAAATTCTCCTGTCTTATGTGCATGGTTTGATTGTCTCCATGGTGTTTTAATTACTGTGGCTTTCATTAATTCATCAGGAACTCCATCTTGCGTGTCATGATCCTTTCTTTGATCGGAAAGAAAGTTTCATTACTTCAGGACCTCTTGGCGATCATTGTGTTAGAAGAACCTTCAAGACAAATCAGGCCAGATCCACAATGAGTCCTAATGCTCTCAGCCATATGGTTTACGAAAGTCCATATATAGTGATATATGTAGTGTTGTCCTCAACCCAAATTACTAACTAGCAAAACATGTCCTGGGTAAGCGCTGACACATTGAGGATTTCATCATCAGCAGCCCACAGTGACTTATGCCCTGGGTAAGCGCTGATGCATTGATGCACATCGTTAGGGATGACAATGTAAGAAACTATCAAATCTCATCACCACTTAACTGCTCAACTCTCACATGTAAACGTCCACACTTAATAATAATATATAGGGAAATTTTCAAATATGGCCTTAAGTTTTTACCTTATTTCAAAAAAAGACACAAGTTTTGAAACTTATCAAATTAGCCTCCAAGCTTTCTAGTAAATTTTCAATTAAGGACATCCGGCTATTCAAAGGTATTTTTCGGTGATTTTTTCTCTCAATATTTTGAAAATACCCAAATTACTCTTCATTTAAAGTCATGACATGGTTTTGACAGCCACTACATACAGCTAATCGCTGTGGAAATACTGAGTGTCTTTGATTATAGTGAGGACACCGGCGAGGCAAATGAGGAGAATATAGAGGAAGTGAAGGAGAGTTTTATAATAATGAATGATAATTTTGGTATTTAAAAAAAAAGGAAAAAAATTGCGGAAAAATAACTTTAAATAGATGGATGTCTTTTCTGAGAAACTTAGGGACTAATTTGAAAAGTTTTGAAACTTGTATCTTTTTTTTTTTTTTTAAATAAGACCGAAACTTAAGGATTTTTTTGAAACTCTCCCTAATATATATGAAGTAGAGATATAAAGGGCGGGTTGGGTTGATGCGCCAGAAAACCAAACCCGCCCGGAACCCGACTCGGGTCAGTACATGGCCCCTTTGTTTGGGTTGACTTGCTTTGTGTGCCCCCATGCGAACCCAAGCTCATACGGTTACCAGAATCCATGCTAAAGCCAAACGCACTCTACGCTTGTTGCCCTTTCCTTTCTCAACAGCCTGCACTTGTTAACCCCAAGGGGTTGGCCGAGTGGTCAGGACCACGGTTCCTCCCTCTTCCGGAGCTAGAGGTCCTGGTATCGACTCCCGGTTCCCCCCTCTTCAGGAACCGAAGGTTGAGTCCACTTGTGTTACCACCAAGGGCCACTCCTAGGGGCCACAGGGGTTTTACCCGGCTTCTCTCTGGGCCCGGAGGGATGAGTCTAGTCCAAAGGATTGGGAACCCTCCGTTAGCAAAAAAAAAAAAAAAAAAACAGCCTGCACTTGTTGTTTTCACATCCACTTGTTGCAAGCCATACCTGACCCGAATACTACTGTCACACTACAAAACCCACACATCTCCTCTCACGGCTATTACACGTGAACCATGTAACATGGGACAGATATTGATAATCCAAACAGTTCAAAATTCCAATCCCTTGCAGGAATATTATCTCATATCCCAGTTCAATAGTAGTGGTCCTACCATCCCATTGAGCATGTCACGGAAACATGATTAACTCCACATCAATGCCTAATTTTATTTTCAATCATGTGTTAATCTTACCACAATCATGTCACTAGAGATTACGAGATTCATTTTTAATAGTCTGGATTATCTCTACGTGGGTCCACAGTGGAGAGAGGTTTGACGGCATTTTCCAACCAACTTCGGTCGAAGTTCGTCGTGTTAGGACTTGGGAAACAAACGTTATGGGAGTGGATAAAAGAAGGGAACATTGAGAGGGAAAACATTCAAACCGTTCAAAATTGAATCCAAGGAACGTTTTCTCTTCCCGGTCCAAACGCCCCTCCTCAGTTTGTGCGGTTTCAAGTGGGCATTTGGAGTTCCGATTTCGGTAATTGCTTTGTTTGATATCTAGAATCAACATTTTTGTGGGTTAGGGTTCATTTAGATTTTTATTTTTGTTTTTGGGTTCTTTACTGATCTATTAAATAAATTGGTTTGCTGGTTTGAAGCATTTGTTTAGGTTGAGAAAAGGAACAGAAGGGTTTATGGAATACAGATGTGATTTTCTGGGTTTTGCTTTGTTTATTTGTGGGAACTTGTGATTTGGGTTTTGGACTGGGGTTTGATTTGATGTTCAGCTGAAGTAAAATGTCAGTAATATGAAGATAAAAACCCAGTTGTTTCATGGGGTTTGAATTGATTCCAAGGAATCCATGTGTTTGGGTCAAGTACTATTTATTTATTTTTAAGTGTATTTCATGGAAGATCTTTCTCTTTTCTTTACTCTCCTGACAGACCCATGTGATTTCTTTGAGCTTGGAGAAATGTCTTTGGATTATGATTTGGGGTTTGTCACTGGGATTTGGTACTATGATATTGGCTGGAGGTAGAGATTGGAGCTTTGACTCGGGTCTTTTTCCTCCAGTTTACCAAAAGTGATCTGTGTTTTATGTAATATATGCACACACAGAGCCACCCAAACTTGAGTGTTCTTTCTTGTTATGTATTGTTTGTTTAGCACTCTGCAATTTCATCTGATATGATCAAGTAATTACTTTTAGTTCCAACATTTTTCAGCAAGGGATATATGACATTGACGTTGTTCTAAAACCCATCAAGTCAATTGAAGACTCAACTGGGTTGCCTCAGCTTTGTTGAATTTTGAGTCGTTACTTGCTTTTAATACTAGTTATCATCATCATCATTTTCTATGATTTTGTGTATTACTAAAATTAGCATCAATGTCTTATGTTTTTGGACCTGCTTTGATTGGAATATACAGAACCTTTGTAGTATCGCTGCCCCAAATTTGGTTGCTGTAAATATATCTTATGGCCAAACGAAGAACTAAAAGAACTGTTAAAAAACCACAATCAGCAGTTGATAACAGTAATGATTCAGAGGAGCAGAAAGTTGAAAAGCAACTACCAACATTGAGTGCTCATGAAGGTAATATTTATCTTATTTTCTCATTGTTTATAGTGTCTGGAACACTTTGTTGGAATAAATCTCTGTTTTTGCAACCTTATCAGAAGAAACAAGATTATCATCGGAACATTATTGTTCATCTTACAGATAGGTGGCTTAGCTTTGTGTTTGATATCTGTTTCACAAATGTTTCTCACCCATGTCTTTACTTGCAATGGATAGTACCCAAAGATCAGCGGTCACCTGATTGTGATCCTCATAGTCAGGCTTACTTTTTTCACCTGAAATGTTCATACACACATGAACTTCCACTGTTCCTTTACCAAATTTCACTGTTACTTTCACTGTCAGATTTATAGTGAAATTTGAGAAGAGTTGGTTCTGTTGTAATCATTACCCTTAGTATCCAAATTGCATAAAAAGATGTTATAAGTAAATCCGATTTAATTTAGTTTTTCATCTGCAACCTAGCTGTTTGTAATAGAAAGATGAAGCCTTTGTGATGAAAAATAAATGGCAGAACATAATTGGAACGTGAAGATGGTAGGAAATCAAGCTGGAAGGATAGTGCCAACTTCAAATGGCCATTACTTTTGATTGGGGTATCGTCTTGTGATGCATGAGTACTTGTTTTGAAGATATCAACATGTTCTATGACATGGGCAATTGATTGAAGTTGGTTGCCATTTTGAATGCGAGATAAAGCCATTTCGCTGTGATTCCCGGATACCTGCACAAGCCCTTTGTATCTGTATGGGATCGATATGACACTTGTATCGGTACCCGATACCACACTGGTACTTCTACGGTATAAGTTAGCATATCCTACTTACCAAAGTCGGTTATTTCATAATGAACTTTAGGTTGCTGTCTTTCAATTACTGAAGACTGCTGGGTTTTTTTTAATTACTAAATACCAAAATGAAATTGAGAATCATTTTTCCACAACAGCCCCCTATACTAACTGATTATTTGGGTCTTACTTTTTTTTTTTTTTCATATATAGTTTCCCAATGACCTTTTCCTTTCTTCAGGTAACCTTTATCACATTAATTGGTTCAGAATTGAAACCCTTGCCATTGGGAATACCTTACTTTAAAAATGCCTTGCAGTTGTATATTATGCACCACAGAAAATTCTCTAAGCTGTCTTTAGTCTTGTTCAAACTAGATTTCTTTTGTTTCCTTTTTTTTATTCCAAATTTCTTTCATTACTTGTTATCAGATGCAAACCCTCACTATTTTAATTCTCTTTATGAGCATTCTGAAACAAAGTAGCTCTTTGTACACAAACTTTGTTAGTGACTTATCATGGTTTATGATTTAAACCACATTGCTTCACCATTTATAGTTCATTTCCATGTCCAGTCCCAAGCTGGGGTAAAGAAAGAGGTTTATTTTCAAATTGGTGGTGTGCAAAAACTTGCTGCAAATCATACTCAGTTGTATATGCAGACATATAAATAAGATGATAATGATGATTATTACATTTCTATCAATTGTGACCTACGCTTTTTCATGTTTTAAAATTTTGATTTTTTCATCATTATTGTGGTTGTTATTTCTATTTTCTTCACGTTTGTACAGTTGAACGTAGAGTAACTGCGATTGAGGCTATTCGTGATGCGGAGAATGAACACTTGCTGACTCGATTGCGTCTACTTCGCTCATACTTAAGCAAGGATCAGCTCAACATCCCAGCAGTACAGTTTTTCAAGGAAAATTTACCAAATCTGTCGGTAATTTTTAATGAAGATGGGGAATATGAATTGAAGTGGAATGCTAAATGTAGTGATCTACCTGTTGATGATGATGCTGAAAGAAATATGCATGCCACTATTCCTCATCGTTCGTCTATTGCATATCCATCAGACAATGTTGCTGCAATGCCCAATATTAGTAGCTTTGAATTTTCTAGTAAAGCAGGTTCGAATATGATAGTTTTTTTTTCTTTATGATGAATCACCATGTGTATTCATGAGTTATATTTGATTGTTGACAGTGGAAACGAGCTTTTTGGAGGCTGCAAGCTTACATCTACCAGATATTGTATGTCAATTGACTATTTTGGTTACTATTGCAGATAGTTAATGTGGAAAGAATTTGGTGCTTTATGTACATATAATTGACACAGATGTACAATATCCTGACTGTACATCTGTTGGTTCTTACTGTGGATTCACTGTACATCAATAATTGCTTTGATGAGATGATCCTAGCTGGTAGCAACTGTGTAATGTTGTCCACCAATGTATGGCTAATATGAATTATATGATGATCCAATGGGTGCAGTTTTGTGGTAGGTTCCATGGTATAGGCTAACAGATTAGTGGTTGGAATCTTGTACATGTGTGTTTTGCATAGTACATAAGGATTTAGAGTGCTTCTGACATCCAATCCTTTTTCTTGAACAATGGACTCATTTTTCTGTATCTGACATACAATGATCTATTGTTTGGATTCTACTAGGATCTGTCAGAAACTCTAAAGCTAGGATTTCAAGATGCCCTTCAGACTCCTGGGGTTTGTAGCTTCTTAACCATGTTAAAGTGCTCAGTTTTTATTAGCTCAGGTTTAGATAAATTTTTATAAATTTTATGATCCTCTAAGGTCTCTCTCTCTCACACACACACACATGCACACAACTGATGAAAAAAGTACATCATGTAATGCAATACTCACTATGGATGTTTTTGCTATCACAGGCAACTAGCCAAAGGTTATCCGTTGGAATGACACCGAAAACTGTAAGGTTACCAAAGCATGGAGAAATGCTGCTATCAGTTCATGGTTCACCTCTTGGGGTCTATAGGGAAGATAACATGGAAGCAATACACGGTATTTGCTATTTTACAACTTACATGACCATTTTGTTTTCCATATCTGATTTATTATTATTAGCTGTACTATTGCTCTAAATGGAGTACCATGTAATTTGCAGAATCCGAGGAGGATTGACTGGGTCTATTACCTTCACTAACATATCAGCGTACTCTGTCAAACATTGTACCAGAGTTCTATTGGTTATTTGAAATATACTTCTCATGAATCCAGCCCTGAACTATTCCCTTTGTTCCAAGATAATGAGATATTGTAAGAATTAAACTTCATATTGTCTTAGACCAGCAAGGACTCCTTTATTGGTGTAGTGCTGTAAGGCTGTTTTGTTGCCCATGCATCATACTATGACCAGCACAATTTACCCGGGAACTATGTATCATGGTGGAAATTGTTGTCTATCATTGTTCAAATCCAGGGTTGGAAAGATTATCTTTGTTCCAAAAGATGAATTCAAACATTTATCATGAAGATCTTACTTATATTACCAAAACCAATGAGTAACTGCAGAGATGAATGCTGTAGTAAGAGCTTGCAAAAGCCATGTCTGATGTTTACAATTATTAAGCTGAAGGTCACTGACTATATGAGGCCACACAAGTTGGCATGCCCAGCGAAATCTTTAAAATCTCCATACCACATTAGTGAAGGTTCATTGAAGTGCAAAGCTGGCTACAGACACTAGGTTGCATGCTGTTGTTGATATCTCAACCCGGGTTCCTTGAATTGTGTGGGTGAGCCCTTCCAGAGAGTGCTGTGAGGAGGTATGGTCTTGTCTATTAGTGCTATGGTTGAGTTGGGATATGTTTGATTGAAGCTGCTGTTTGTCCAACCCAACAAGGAGATTAGTGGTTGCTAGTTGCCCCAAGTCCGAACAAATTTGATTGTGATGCTGAAGCATCAGCAGCAGATGCTGGGTACTGCATCTGAAACAGGATGTGTTGTGTTGCACTTTTGAAATAGACTGTAAAAGGTAGCCTTTGGCCTTCTTTAGCTCTAGATGTTTCTCTCTGTTTATTGATTTTGATACCTTTTACAGATGAGTTGCAGCTTATACTACATTTTTGGTGTCCATATGATTAAGTTGAGCATTAAAATCTATCAGGCGCTAGAACAGAAATGATCTTTTAGTAGGTGGACGGTGGACCAACAATCGCATGCTGAACTTGGTTAACACTTAGAAGCGGTTGCTAGGAAAGAGGAATGAATAATCATTAGAACCATAGGATTGAATTGTGTATTAAGGTCCTTTGGATCGAAGCGTGCTGTAAAGAAGGTCGCAATTGACATGTATTATATCATTCGATTATGTGATTCTTGCAAGGTTGCTTATGGAAAAGGGGGCTGACCCAAATGAATGGTGCTGATTAATTTCTAGGACAGTGCCAAGCTTTAACCAAAGTATTACTATATTGTTCTTATATGTGCATATGGATTAAAGTACAATGCTTCATCTTTTCCAACCCATATCTTAAGTGGATCTCTTTATAGGATAAATCCAAGTCTCAAGGCTTAACATTTTTTTTCAACAATAAGAACGTAGACATGAGATTATCAATCCAGCTACTTAGAGGACAACTTTTATAATTTTACACGGAGGCAGAATGACAGATGCAGTTGAGTTTCAACCAGTTATGTTAAAGACTCATATTAGATGTTTAGAAAAGTCCAATGAGGCTGAATTTTGGTAGATAATTAGATGTATAATTTCAAAACTCACCCTTTTTCTTAATGGGACCAAATGGGCTCTATGTACATGTCATGATGCACTATTTTTGTTTCTGCAGGAGATAGGGATCTGGGTGCATGGTGGTATTGAAAATATGCAATTATTCAATGAAGGTAGTTCTTGAACTTGTCGAGTTGGCTTAGGATTCAGCTGAGTAAACTCCAATGAATTTGGTTGATCAGCTGAGTACCTGCTTTGTGTAATACAGAGGATCCAGATTCCCTCATGGATAGTAGTCTCTTTTTATAAAATCTTCAAATCCATGGATGATCATTTCCAAAACAAGGATGATTTTTTGCTAAATTACTGAACAAATGTGTAGAGATGGTAGTAAAACTTATTGCATTTAGATGAAAAATGTTTCTAGCAGCAGCTACTGGTAAGGTTGCAACCATTGCTGACCATCAATAAAAGAAATATCTAGGAAAGGAGAAGCTTGGGTTTCATTGAGTCCTTGAGTATATGGTACCCTCATGGTCATGTTTGCTCCCTCGCCAATGCATTTGTATTCTCCATAGAAAACGGTCCTGTACTCATACACCAATGCAACTCAACTCAATCAGTTAAACTATCAATAGACATATAAACTACAATTGGAGATCATTTCAGATCCTTACTGGTCTCTGGTAGGGTCGCCGAAGTCATTCCAGCCATCTGGGGAGATGATATCAGACAAGAAAGTGTAAGCGAACACGACCCTTGAAAATGGCCGCCACGCTCGACCTAGCCATATCCTTCCCGTGCCTCCCACAGTGCAGTTAAGGAAGACGAATCCAGTGTTCTCATCGCTGGAAGTTCGACCATGTGCTGTTATGGATCCACTGATGCCCTTTGAACCTGGTGGGACTGGGTTTGCTATAGAACTCAGCTGGCAGTTCTGAAATTAAAGAGGATACTTAGATGCGCGATGATGGTGGGAGACCGCCATCACAAGATAATGAACCATTATAAGCATTTAAGTTTCTTTTGCTAGCTAGAAAACATTGAGGGGACGGGTTGACATTTTTGTATCATGTATAAACGTAAGGGTGCATTTGTGTGACAAGAGAATTTTGCGATAGAAAGGATAATTATTTTGATTTTCAGTGTAGCTACTGATCCCCCTTTGGTGGGATACGTTTTGTTTGTGGAAAAAGATAAAAAAATGAGCTAATTTTGCTCGATAAATATGGTATCGATTCCTATAAGAGGGGAATTGATATGGATTCCTCTCTCCCATGAAAATAAAAATCCGTATGACACAAAATTCTCTTATTGCACAAACAAGGCCTAAAAGGATTGGAGAAGGATCACAGGTAGGAATACTGGGAAACGAGTACACCCAATGGTAAAGACTACACGATTCTCTTCCATGTGTGAGATTTACTTTCACAAGTGGGGAGGAGAAATTATTTACAATCAAAGGTGTGAAAATTGATAGTCACTTGTCTATATTCAGCATTTACTTTTCGCTTGTTCTCCCCTTAGATCAATGACATTTTCCTATGTATGAAGTCCTTCCCCTGTGGGCATTTTTGAATATGGAGAGACAAGCAAACAATACAAATTTGAAATGTAGACATTTTTCTCCACCTTTTCTTCACATCCCAATAGACACTTGGATTTGGATTGGACCCTACAGTTTTATTAGAAGATGGGAGTGTCTGCCACTGGGTTCCTCCTGTGCATTTAGACACATCCAAGGAAGCATTTAGAAACAGTTATGGAGGGATAGTGAGAGGTGAGAATCAGTTAATTCCCAGATTACCCAGAGAGAATGGGGACAGTTACCTCATAAATGGACCTTCCATTGCCATAGATGAAATCTATAGACCCTTGAATGAAACATTCCTTGAAGTAATGTCGACCTCTTTCATCGTAAAGTGTGTCTTGGGCTCCAAAGAAGCCACAGCCCCAAAAGGCAGCTTGATCTCCTCCAACTCTAATGGCCACTGCTTGAGCTCCAACTGACCCGGGACTTGGAATGGGAGCTACATTCTAATGCAAGGAACCGTATAATTAAACATATAAAGGCAGAACTTTCACATGAGAGCCAATTCTCATATAACTAACTCAATGAGAACCAGCCTGTGGGGCCATGGTCAACCTATGATCAAATGTACCAACCCACAATTACTACTACACAGATTGCCACTCTCCCACTTACTTATGGTTGGACTAAAATGCTCATTTTTCTAATTCTTTCTCCGAAGTTGCTCAAAATGTTATGCAACCCAACACACACAATACACAAGTGATCATACATGTCCATGGGGCCCCTCAAGACGGTTCTCACAATCCCTGATCCATGCATAGGACTTTTCATCTCCCTCATTAATTGCCTCATAAGTTACAAGGATTGTTATCTTATAGAGATACAATAAGAACTAGTTCTCATGTGTACAAAACTCTATAAACAAGCACACTAACTCAATCCATATTATATATAGAGGAATGTTCATGTGCATCAATCATCACCCTAGGGTGAGGGACACCTATATAATTGGAAATATTTATGTGCAAAAGAGGAAGAGCCATGTATGTTTATATGCAAAAGAGGAATGTGCAAAGAGGAAAATCAACGTAAGTGTCCCCCACCATAGATGCACATGAACATTCTTATCTAGATCATTTTCCATAGTCATCATTGCCAACTTTTCATTGTTGTCATGGTGGTCATATCTCTCTCTCTCTCTCTCTCTCTCTCTCTCTCTCTCTCACACACACACACACACACACACACACACACTCCCAAGTTGTTTCTACATGATTTGACTTTGCTATGATAAACAAAAACCATTTCTTCACACTGAAAGGGAAAGTGACACGATCGACCATAACCATAAATCATCATCAGTAGGTTGATTTGTAGGAAATTAACATCACAAGTAAAAAACTACACAATTTATAACTAACACTTAAAAAGGTCTAAACATGATGGTTACATCTCACCATGAAGCTTATGTTCTTTGCGATGAAGTTGTCAGAGAAAACTGAGACAGAGGCACTTAAGGCGGTGCCACGAGAAGAGTTGGCAGTGTCATTCCACATGATTGCCGTTGAACCATATCCTTGTCCTTGAAATGAAATATTGGGTTTTGTCCTTGGGACAGTCACCTTCTCACTGTACCCATAGGCACAAGTTAATTACCATGGATCATACTTAAAACATTTACCAATACTAAAGTAAATTGTGCTAGCTAACTTACTAGTAAATGCCTGAGTTGATCCATATGACAGTTCGCTTCACGCTAGCAATTCCAATCGCATCAATGGCGGATTGAACCGCCGTAAAATTACAGCAACCTCGTCGATCAACACACAGAAATGCAGTGGTGTTGGTGTCTGGAGGGGGAAGATTAGGAGGAAACTTGTCACAGATGGACGTGGGCCGTTTCTTGCCACGGTGAATATTGTGGTGGGAATAAATGTTGGGTGTGGTTATTGCTAATGGTGTGAAGATGGTGAAGCCCTGATCCAGGAGGTACTTAAGGCATGGTTGGTTTAGAATATATATCTGTGTGGATATAAAAGCTACAAAGATGGCTGATAGAAGAGTGAGAGAAACTAGTCCTTTACAATTCATATTTGATAGAAGAGGGTGGTACATAATCCTACTAAAAACAGAAGGGTCACATGACATTTCTCTCTCAAATATAAGGGAGACCTGAAATGCACTTCAAGTGCAAGAAAAAAAATAGCATGTCTTGCAAATCACCCTTGACCCATTGGTCCATGGTTTGGGAGGCATCAGGTGTATCAACCTACCTATCTTACCATGGCCTTTGCTTGAGGTCTATTGGATCTTGTGGGGTTTTCCCATATTGGGAAGGAAATGCAGCTGCAAGAAATGACTTCCAAGGAGTTGTTGCCAATGGCTTTTGTCAGCTGAAAAACCTCTCTACAAGGCAATTGGCATGGCTGTCTTTGCTTGTAGGTAGGCACAGGTTGGTAGATGGTTACAAATATAATGGACGCTGTATCATCATCAAATGTGTACAATAGCATGTTATGGGATAAAGGTGTCTGACACAGTTAGTATTCTGATCATGTTAACTAACTTGTAGGCGAGAATGCTGCCACACAAATCAAGTACATTACGCATGAAAAGTCATGATGAGATTCTCAATTCAATTAAAAAGGGCCTGCTGTTACATGTGTATTGTATCCTAAACAACTTAGTCATTATGACTTTTATATGGTTAGTTAAATCCTATTCAATTGTCCCGCTATGGATAATTCTTTTGTCATATGTGGCAATGTGGGCCAGTGTCAGTCCTAAATCATGGGAATTTATTATCATAGAAGGACATAAAAGCTATCAAACTAATTCAGTCAGCTTTTGAATAAAGAGAGTGCTTGGCCTACCATAGCTGGAAATGAACAAAAGAGAGTTATGACACAGGTTATATGTTACTGTTCAAGGTTAATTTAGTAGTGTTGTAAATGAGTATTTAATTGTTTGAGTATCCAAAATGTCCAATTTCAAATAAAGCGGGATATGGAACTTACTTTTAGATTCCAAATGTGGATCTAAAACCATGCATATAGGATCAGAACCTTTGGATATGAAATTGGATCCATGCATATTTCAGCCCAAAGATCCCAGTACAAGACAATTACATTAATATATTAGAAATATATATATATATATATATCGGTCCTAAGGGTCTAAATAGTTTGAGTTATATTTATAATTGATAGTCCACTTGTATATTTAAATTTTTTTAAGCTCAGTCATCCCATTATACTAATGCACTATACATCTTATTTCTAATCTGGCTCTCTAATCGAATCTGGTTTTTTTTTTTTTTTTTTCTTAAAAGAAAGTTGATGCTAGATCTAGATAAAACACCTAGGTTCCATACGTATCGGGCATCTGGATTCATAATCGGATCTATAAAGATGGATTTGACCCAGATCCACTGTGATTCTACTTCGGATCCAACCCATTTGCATCCCTAATTGTTAGTAATAGCCCTATTGGGCTGATTTGACGCTGGGCTAAATCAAATGGAGAGTAGTTGAAGTAGTCAGAGTAGCAGCTTAAAGAAAGGATAAAGGAACCTCAAGAATAAGACTTTGCTCCCTAGTTTCTTCACAAAAAAAGTCAAAAAGGAAAGAAAGGAAAATGACTTATATGCAACTATCAATGTCACGGTAATTATCCTCAAAACTCTTTTCTTAGTTTTTATCATTTACATCTTTTTAAATTAGTAGAAAGAAGAAAACAATATCTAATATATCTAGTTACTAAAGAAATAAGCTAAATCCTAACCATCTAAACGTGATCAAAACTTTAAAAAAAATACCCCTAAATTCCTAACTCTCCTAAATCCTGCCAAAAAATTAGCCATAAACATTTTCACTCCAAGTTAGAATAGCACAAACTTGGGCTTCATGAAATGCTAATTGCGTAATTACTCAATGAGTCACTTTTGGCTTCATGAAATGCTAATTGCATAATTACTCATTGAGTTCGGATCATCTATCGCAGTTGTTATACACTCACCGTGAGTGGCCCAATAACACTCTGCTACGGCATCCGGAGTGTTATTGGGCTACTCGCGGTGAAGATATAACAACTACGGTAGATGATCCGGACTCTCATTCAATAGATCCAATTAACGATCAAATCTGACTATTATAAAAAAAAAAAGGTGAAAACAAATTTAAATAGAGTCGAAACTAAATTACACCATGGGCCACGGGTTCATGTGCTCAATTTGCGCTATGTTGAGCAATTCATTGCACAGAGGTACAGTCCACATTTTGATAGGTGTGATGATCTTTACAATTTATCACCACCTTAAGTTTCAATGTGTATAAGAAATATTCCTAGTGTGCTGATGACACCATTCAAGCGACATCTATGTTCATACAAGCAAATCCAAGGATTAGTCAAAGAGGGAAGAGTCACCAACCCTATCCACTACTGACCTGCTAATTCAACGTTTGGGTTGCTACTTCTGGTTGGGTTTTGAGTTGAAATTTCTCTCTGAGTTATAATTTCTCTATCCCAATCATTGAATAGGATGGGTTTGCTTTTGGTCCATATTTGCTAGCCAAACCATCACTTGCCAATCCAAATTCAACATGATCCAACTAACACCAATGGGTTAATCGAGTGGTCAGGATTACGGTTCCTCCTTCTTCCGGATCTAGAGGTCTTGGTATCGACTCCTGGTTCTCTCCTCTTCAGGAGCCGAAGGTTGAATTCACTTGTGCTACCACTTGGGGCCACAGGAGTTTTACCCAGCTTCTCTCTCATACTAGAGGGATTAGTCCAGCCCAAAAAGTTGGGAACCCTTCGTTAGCATATAATAAAAAAAACCTTGATCCAACTGACTCATTGGACTATGACCCATCAACCTAGCCCCAATCAAACCTTTTGATTCAAGGTTCGGGACGTCCTAAAACTGTAGGTTATGTTCGATCAGTTGCCAACCTATCAAGTAGCAAACTGTCAATGATCATCTGCTCATGTGAATTAAGGCAATGTAGAATCAATTCAAGGATAGGCAAAAGAGTTTGTAGTTTTATTCATTAATTGCCATTGATTTAAAAAGATTGAGAAGCTATTGGTATGTATCTTGGTGCGTCCATTGTTATTTTTATTTTTTATTTTTTTTTAGTTTTTGGCATCTATTAAAGAATATATTAGCGCTAGATTTTTTTTTCCTGAAAACTGGTATGACCAAGCTCTAACAATTTCTATTTTTGAGTTCCAAATCTCAAAATCAAACGGCACTTAACCACATTTTAATTCTTGTTCTGCATAAAAAGGTTATTGGTATCTTGATGCGTCGATTGTTATTTTTACTTTTTTATTTTATTATGGCATTTATTAATGAAGATGCGAGGAAAAAAAAACTCTTTTTTTCTGAAAAACTATTGGTATGAGTAAGCTCCAAAATTCTCTATTTTTTACTTCCAAATCTCGAAATCAACTATCATTAAAATGTTAGGGATTTTGTGTTTTGCAATTTGATGGATGCATTATCATTTTAACATCATTCGAATTTTCACACATTCATTGATTTAGAAATTCTTGAAATCTTGATTTACACATGCATTGTTTTTTAGACTTGTAGAAATATTGATTTATGCATGCTTTGATTTTAAACTTGGATGTATTTAGTTTTCTAAAGCTTTGCCTAGACCTCCAAGACCAAGTTTCCATTTAAAAAATCATTTTTACGAATCTTTATAATCAGGGAAAGTTCGGTCAATCGAAACTTTGTCAGTCAGCTGTCGGTTCCGATTCCAGAATATGAAATATGTGTTTTCTGGGAACTTCGGTCAGCTGTCGGTCAAGTGTCGATCACTTGTCGATCGACCAAACTTCAGTTCGGTTAACCGACAAGTGTATTTCGGTCAGCAAACTTTCGAAATATATGACCGTTGGAATATGACCGTTGAGGTCGGTCGACTGAACTCCAAATGTCGGTCAACCGACAAGCTAGTCGTTTGACAACATTTTCTATAAATTGAAGTTCATTCCTTAGCCAAATTTGAGGATGCAAGGGATACTCCTTGAGGTGTTTTGAGGCCAAACAAAGGGGAATGAACTAAGTGAGGCTAGTTGGTCAAAAGAGAAGATAAAGCTTGGAATCATAAGTAAATCTTCTATGTAAGCTTGGTTTTGTTTTTCATATGTTTTCATGCTTTGTTTAAATTATTAGTAAATCTTTTTAGGTATGTTAACTATGATTTGTTGTGTCCTTAACATATATATGTGTTGAATTGATTTATTATTTTGGATACATCACCTTGATTCAAACCAAGTAGGACTTAAATTAGTATATCTAAGTGAATCATGTTTTGGAATCATCTTTAAAATTATATGTAACATGATTCCTATACTTGGTTGAATCTTTGGTTGTTGTTTTTCATCATAAGAAAATCACTTTCAAATCTATCTTATGTTTTGGATTCAACAACTTCACGAATCACTTGTATTTTGTTTTAAAGTTTCACACAACTTGCTTAGTATTGATATACATTATTTTTATGTTGGTTTTTAAGTTACATGTGATTTGTTCATTCACTTCAATCAAATCTATTTTTGTGTTTTACACTCTCAAAAGCTTTAAGCTTGCATTCATTGAGCTATCATTTTTAACTTGATTGAAGTTTTCACACACACACCATGTGCATTCATCTTTTCATTACATAGAGTGTTGTGTGAGTTTGTTTTTCAATTTTATATCCGCCTAATCAAGAGGCATTGTAATTGAGCTTAAACTGTATCTCTATCAAGTGTATTCTATACACTACTCAGAGAGAGAACCAACCTTCTGGTTGTGCAGGTTATTGCTAAGCCTAAGAAAAACATAGTGTATAGGTTATTGCTTAGCCTAGAAAAACATAGTGTATAGGTTGATGTTAAGCCTTGAAAAACATCAGTGTTAGAGATTATTGCTTAGCCTATTGAAAAACATTAATAGTGGAAATCCGGTGGGGTGTTGGATCACAAGCCGGTAATGGATGTAGGCATTGAGGCCGAACCACTATAAATCATTGTGTAATGGTGCATGCTTTGTGGTGAATATTTTTATAAGCTTCCGCATTTATTTACTTAATCACCACTTGTGACTAATTGAACTATAGAATTTAAAATCGGGCATTATTTGTCACTAAGTTGCAGCTCACTCTATTCACCATCCCTCTAAGCTTCGGATCACAGACTTTCATAAAACACATTTTAATTCTTATTTTATAGCAATTTCCTTTTTCTTTATTTTGGTTACTGGTATCGGTCAGTCCACTTGTGCCTATTTCTTTAGCAGAATTTAGAGAATTCTTGTATAGAAAATCTATAAATTCTCCAAATTTTGTCCTCACATGGAGTTCCAAAATCCCCACGGCTAGAGAATCATTTATATATATGCTAAAGATGCTGGAATTTAGAAAATCCAAAAAGATACTTGTGACTTTTCAGGTGGCTGTAATTCAAAATTCTAGCAAAAAAACATTGCATTTCTAAAAATCCCCACGGCTAGAGAATCATTTATAAATGCTAAGGATGCTGGAATCTAGAATCTGTAAAGGTGAGGTGCTCCTTATGTTCTTTAAGAATGTGGGCATTTATGACTCGAACGAAGCCGAGGTGTTAGCTATTTTAGAGGGTCTCAGATTGTTTGTAAGGAGATATATAGGTGCTTTTGTGGTGGAAAGTGATTATTCAAATGCAAACACTTGGGTATCTAACCAAAAAGATTTCCCTGGAAAATTTCAATTCCATTTTAATGAAATTAGGGAGCTTTCGGCAACTCTAAATGTCTTCTTTTATCATGAGATTATATCAGCAAACTCGATCGCGGATGCACTAGCCAAGCAAGGGGTTGAGAGGTTGTTTCCATTGGTGGGTGTGATTATGTAATTGAGTTGGGGTCGGTATAATACTCTTGTACCTTTTTTAACTTTTCTCTTTTTTACTTTTCCAGCTTTATACTTATTTTCTCTTTTTAATAAAATTTTGTTATCTTTAAAAAAAAAAAATCAGGCTCGGCCAATTGCCAATAACAAGTGTTGTCTCTGCTTTTGTTTCTTCCAAATCTTCGTGCAATAGTGACTGTCGTATTCTATTGTCACATGGAGAAGACTTTTCCCTGCACTCGTGCCGCTGGCTCTAAGCTTCATTTGGATCGGTGCCATCATTATGGTGGGACCCATGAGATTCAGAAGGGTCAAAAGGATCCTGCTTATAGAGATGTCCAGGCAGTGCTGAGATAAATTTTTCTGTCAAGTTTTAGAGGACACTTGTGTAACTAGTTTTCTAAAAAAGTGAGTTACAAAAATGAAATTTCACGCTATAGCAAAATTTATGTGTAATGCTGCTGCCTTTACTTGTAGAAAAGTACAAAAATGGTTTAAGTTCTCAACGATTCTTAAAAAAATAAACTCCTATGAAAGTGGTCAGAGAAAAAAAAATTCATTGGAAAGGAACTTTTCTACGGAACTGATTTTCTTCATTGTGTACACAAGCATGTCCTCAAGATATGTGTTGAAGCCGTTATAGTGGATTGATATTATGTTATGCTTTAAGCCCCGTCACAAATATCATTGAACATTTCTTAAAAGGGATTTGATCAAGTGAGAACTGTTCTCACCGAGACTCCGTGAGAACTTTTTTGTGGGGCCCATTGGGGGTCCCACCTTGGGATGAAACTGGTGGAGATTGAAAGATCTATATGGGACTACCCTGAATAGCAAGGTTGGCCTTAATCCTATGCTCCTAACCCCTTCATCCATGGCCGACAAGCCCACTCCATTCATATGGGTATATAATTGATCCAACGGTCCAATTTATTCACATTGGTGCCAAACCCTGGGTGTGTTACTAACAATGGGGTCCCTATCCATTGCAAGGTTTGGATTAGGTGATAGGTTGGCCCCACCCATAGTTCTCACGTTTTGAACCGTGAGAACAGTTTTCACCTTATTATTTCCCTTCTAAATCCCAAGTGAACATAAAGTTCATTTGGCCCGACTTTAGAAACATAGACTGGGCCCGGACCAAGCCCAAATATCCTCGAACATCTCTTTAAAAACCCAAGTGAACCTAAATGCAATGTAGCTATGTAAGAGATAGGGGTGTTCATGGGCCGAGCTGAGGCATATCTAAGCTTAGCATGGCTTCAGAAACATAGACTGGGCCTGGACCAAGCCCAATAAGGGCTATAAAGTTTGGCCAAATTAAAGCCCGTCCATTTAGTCAATTTGGTCGGGCTGGACTTGGCCAAGCCGAAACGTGCTTTCTAAAATTAGTGTAGATAAATGTAAAGGGGAATTCTATTGGCACTACACTACTGTCTCTCCACACCGCAAAGAGAAAGAAAGAAAAAAAGAAGGAAAAAAGAAAAAAGAGGAGCTCTCCAAATGTAAGTGTGGTGCCAATAGAACTCCCCAAATTATAATATGTTAAAATAGGAGGTTTTGAATTTAATTTTAACCGAAGGTTTTGTAACTACTTATACAATTACCCACTCATTTTTCCATCAAACTACCCATGTTTCAATTGTTCCAGTGTAACTATACCATTTTTGCTCAAATTTCTCTATTTCTATTTTATCCAACTTGTTTTATGGAAATGGATAAATTTATTAATATATAATTATTTATTTTACACTTCATAAAGATACCGTGCTAAAAATGGGTTATTGGGGCGAGAGTAAATTAAAGATGAAAAAAAAGAAGAAAGTCCTTTTTTTTTTTTAATAGATGCACGTGTTTGAAATTGAGGCCGAGCGTAGCCACCTGTAAAGACGAGCGTTGATTATTCTACTCAAGGAAGCCGCCTCAAATTTCCTGCACGTGAGCTCGTTCTTCTTTTGCTACTAGTCTACTACCATTCAACCCCGTTCATACGGAATCATGAATTCATGGCACAAATGTGCAAGAACCAGGAAGCTCTGCCTGCAACTGCAGGCCACTCCATCTCCATATCATGTCGGCAGTGGGCCACAGTGCCACACTCATCAAACGGCCCGTTGCAGTTGCAGTTGCAGGGAGTAATTAGCAGTGCATGATGAGAAGAAATCAACACGACAAATTAAGCTCACTTGATAGGTACAACTTGCACCTGCCCCTCAAAGAGACACTGCGTACGTCTGTCTATTCCCTTTTTAGGTACCTTGCATTCAAAATTCAAATATGACAGCAAGAGGTGCCTTGCTTGGTTCAAATACCTTACAAAGATAAAGAAAGATTAGATTGATGCTAATGGTGGGGGCCATTTCCTGACCTTACATTCATCCCCTCTTGGCCCTTTTTAACTTTATCCCTCCCAACGTGATTGACTACATGTACCCAAGTCGTTTGTTTGGGTCTCATCAAAATTCTCTCAATAAGTTTTTGAAAAGTGAGCAATATTCCACTAAGAACAGTTTTTTAAAAGTGAGCAATATTCCACTACAAACAGATTCCAATGAAGAGTCTGATAACTTTGGTCTTTGGATGTAAGCCTCACATGCATGTAAATCAATCAAGGGGGTTTGAAGTATGATCAGTGAATGGGTCCCATGTGATGATTTTAAACTATTTAGTTCTCCAATATTTAAAAAATTACATGTACAATCACAAAAACACTAAACTTTATAGACCTAAGTCACGTGGGAATAAAGGGGGGACCTACATGATACAAATTTGGGGCGGTTGTCCGAAGTTTGATCCAAAATTGCCAATGGCCCATGTCCAATTCTACTTTATACTTTTGACTGTTAGATGGAGATTGGGGACATGGTGGACATCCATGATGTAAACCTAGGAGGCTACCCCAAGTCTAATCCAAAATGACCTATGACCTATGACCCATGCCCCATTTTAACAAAGTCGTCACCACACCCTAGGATATGAGTTATTTATATTTAATCCGTAAAATATATATATATATATTTAAACCATCTAGTAAGTGGAGATTGTTGCTAGTCAGTGTTGATTTCAACTTTTTCAATTTATCATCATCCGCCCCACCCAAATAAAGATCCGGGATCTGCTATTGACAGATAGCTCCTAAGTAGTACTGTAAATATGCTAATTCTTCATTAGATCTTCCAATCTCTAGGTATACCTAACATCTAAAGGTTTTTATCCATTGAAATTGAAATGTTAAAAAAGGAAGTTTAAAACATGATTTTTTTATTTAAGATTTCATTTTGCATAGTTCGTTATTTATTAAAAAAAATGTCTCACAGCTAATCATTCATGAAATATGCCTGATCACTTCAATTATAATTAAGGAACATTACTTTTTTCTAATTTCTCCCATGTTCTTAAGAAAAAAAAAGGTGTATGTTTGCAGTTTTATTTTCTTTTAGTTCCAATCATATTTTCAATTTCAACTATCTCAACCTCAAAGTGTGAAATATGAACAGAATGAAACAGGTTCGCCATTATAGGTGTAATGGATACAATTACTTGATTATACTGGCCTAAAAAATAAATATAAAATACAAGGAAAGGGTACTTTTTATTTACAAATAAAAAAATAACCTTTAAGTTACTTGATTTTTAAAACACTCATCTCCTAGATTCTTTTTTTTTTTTAAAAAGGCTTCAACTGATATCACAATTCACATCCAAACAATGTTTTAAAATCATTCCCAGTGCATTATAATGTGAAAGTGTTAAACACAACCAAGGAGCATCTTAAAAATTACAACATAAAAACAACAAATTAACCAAAAGACATAATATAATTGAAGCATTCAAAAACAGGAAAAAAAAAAAAAAAAAGAAGTTCTGTAGGCAGAAAATATCTACATGAGTCAATGCCTCTCTATCAGAAGTCAGTAATAAGTTCTGAACCTTTCATCTCTAACAAAACGCAATCCATTGCTGTTCTCATTAGAAGTCTGCCCATAAGAGGAAGAAACACCCTCAAAAAATGCATCAGAAGTCCCCATGTTGGTAGCAGTCGCTCTGTTGCTGCCCAAGGAAAACAAGGAGTCTCCTCCCCCATGTAACCCCAGTACCTGTTGTTGCTGCAGCTGCTGCTGAAGGGAAGGCTGAGGAAGTTGAGAGGGTGGCCTCATCATGCTCTGATGGTAAGGACCATGGGCTCCTAACCCAAAGTTGATGAGTGGAGCCCCTGATTGGGATCCAGGTGACAAAAAGGGTGAGGTGGGTGCCCCTGTGAACTGCTGCACCATGGCCCTGAAATTGGTGGTGTCTGTGTTGAAGAGGGTGGTGGGACCCTTCCTTGAGGCCCTGGACCTTTTCTTGGTTGATTTTCCAATCCTTCCTTCAACATTCAGATGGGTGTTGCTGCTGCTGGAGATGGTGGGTGTAGTATTGGTGGTGGTGGTGGTGGCAATGGACTCTGCTGCTGCCTCGGAAACTCCACCAAAAAACATGGATTGTTGGAGCGGAGGAGGGAGCAACTGTCGGCCCATGGTCCTGCCATGGTAGGACTGCACCCATTCGTTTGGGTCTGGTCTTGTGTCGCTCATGACCAAGAAGGATTGGGTCTTTGTGGGGAAGAGGAATATACAACACCACTCCTCATACTTATAGAAGCAATTGCAGCTTTCGTTGAATATTGACTACAGATTTTTTGTTGACTTACAGGGTTAAGGACTTTAGGTGTTGTGCACTGAAAGAGGCCCTTGCATTCCATAAACAAGTGTCTGTGATTATATAAATCCTAATCGTTGAAAGATATGGTCACTGTGTGCATTATCAATATGGGACAAATCTTACTTCAATCAGAGATGGGCCCACCAATTGATGATGATTTATAAACCGATTGTTTAGAAGATGTCATTTAGCCATGATTAATTTGATTGTGGCTCCAATGCATTGGTAGGTTAATTATGTGTAGCCATGTGACTGCAAGGCATCTAGAAAGGCCAAGATTGTTAGTTCAACGTTGGAATCTTTGCAGACATCAATCCATTCACGCATTATATACCACATGTGTTGAGGCTTGAGAGTTGAGAACTTGAGATAGCAAAGCTTCATCAGCTTTTTTGTAACTGAACATCTATTCCGATTTAAAAATGTTACCTAGGACGTGGTTTTTTCCATCCAGCCGACAGGAGGGTAGTAGGTGACATAGTACTAATTGCAGATTGTTACTAGAGTATACCCTACATCATATTAGACTGGGATTCACGGGAAATTCATGAGCTTCTTTCCTGTTTGTTTTTATTTGATTACAAAGATTCTGTTTTCCATTTTATTTGGCCTCGTAGAATTCTCTAAATTCTTATAAGTTCGGCCTTTAGAATGCAAATATATAGCTTTTTAGCATTTGCGAATTAATTCAAATAAGGTAATAGCATTTGGAGTTCTCACATATTTTTTTAGTCCGGATCACCTATTGCATTTTTTATACATTCGCCGTGAGTGGACTAATAATATTCCGCCACGTCATCCAAAAATTTAGATTATTTTGAAGTTTAAAAAGTTTAAATTAGATGAAAGAGAATCACCTAAATTTTTGGATGACGTGACGGAGTGTTATTGATCCACTCACGGTGAAGATATAACAAATGCGATAGGTGATCCGAACTCATATTTTTTAGGACAATAAATCTTAGACATCCTTTTACCTAACATTTCCAATACTCTGAACATTAATGTTTTGTCTTTGAATAGGCTTTGGCAAATAAATTTACTACAATTGAGTTCTTATGGGATTTAGGAGGCGTGGTTGAACTACATAGGGCTGAATATGTCCAATTTCACTATGATATGAATTATGATGGGTTATTGTAAAACTTGTTGATGGTTATTTTCTAAACAAGAGTTAATCACTATGGGGCTTTTTGTTTGTGTAAATTACATATGAATTTAAAATCATAGCTAGCTAGCAATTCATAATAAAATGAGCTCCTTTAAAGCAGTGACGGGGGAAAGATATGAAGTTGCATCGTCGAGACTACAAAGTAGTTAGGAGTTTGAGTTTCCAAAGATTTGAATTATTATAGATGGTAGCTAAGATATTCATTTCATACCTTGCCTTCATTCGTTTCCATTATAAGGGTGATAATTTAGCAGACAGTTTTAGAATTTCACATTTGTTTCTTCAATTTTAACCTTTTTTAGAAATAAGAATTCTAATAAATGGGTTGCACTGATGAGCGTGAAGAAGCAGCTCTAGTTATTTAATATGCTAATGTCACACGCCTTGTTGAAAATTGAGAGTGAAATATATAGTTGCGATGACATTATAGGAAGTGAAACTATAAATTTTAACATATGTAAATTCATATATTTGATTGAAGTGAAATTTTCTATACCATTATATGTGTGGAGGCAGGTGTTCGTGAGCGGATGTCTCAAACGGTGCAGGCAATGTGTGGGCCCACCTAATAAGGCTCCACATGAACAACATCCTAATCTTGTCACACACCCCTTGCATGTCATGTATAAAAGGTTTTTACACCTATCCGAATGGATTACACAGTTGGATTGAAATAAAAAAGAACAAATTAAGGCATTATCTATGCAGAGTCTATTGTGATCAATCTAATTCCCTCACACCCACTATCCCCTTTCTCACAAAACACTCACTTAGGGGACGTTTAGTAACAGTCTGGGCATGGGATTTTTTGCGCTTTTCTGTAATCACGCGGATTTTTCATATTTGGATGGGCGTGGATTTTCAAAGAAAGGACTGGTATAATTTGCTAAAACGATTATTCTGAGAGTCAGACCTCTCCCCCTCGAACGCATAGAATCCATGGAAGCAAAGAAATGCGGAGCTACAAAGGCCGCTATAGTAATGGGGACGCTAATGTGGGATTAATAAGTTTTTTCTTTGGGAATGTACCTTTTGGGTCCTATAATCAAGATCCACACCGTTAGTCACCTTTAACAACTTCTAAATAGCCATCTCACCAAATTTCAACCGTTGATTCCTCTTATATCTCGATATATGTGCCAGAACATCCTGACCATTTACACTATGTAAAATGGGAACTTAAACAATCTATTTTTTTTCCAATTTGATGGTTTATGTGGGTCCACAATCAAGATCGCAACCAGTCATTAGTTTTGGAAAGTCAAACATGGCAAGGTGACCAAATATTAGCCGTTGATTCCTCTTCTATTTTTAGATATATGCCAACACGTCCTGATTGTTTACACTATATGTAAAATAGAAAAAATAGTTTATTTTTCCCAATTTTCTAGTCACTGTGGGGTCCACAATCAAGATCGGAGCTAGTCATTAGTTTGGAAAGGTCAAACACGGTAAGGTGACCAGATTTCAACCGTTAATCCTTAACATATCTTGAGATATTTGTAAAACGTCCATACACTAGAATATTGTGTTTATATTTATGTGGGCTCCTTTTGAACAATTGAAACAGTTCAAAGTCTCTAGATGACCTCATATAACTTTGAAGTGAATGTTGAGGTCATGGTTTTTAATGGATTATGAGAAATAAAAAAAAAACGTTTATAATCATTGGATCATATATTTTACAAATTATAGGGAATCCTCATTCCATCCAAACCTGAAACTCTTATTGAGAATCATACCTGCGGAGGTGTTGATCCTTTGGAGATGGAGAGAAACATCTAAATAGAGGATTCCTCCCCCAGCATGGGCCATTGCCAAACGTGCCCTTAAAATCCTGATATTTGTCTAATTTTAGATGCCCATTGAAGATTAGGGTAATGGAGAGGTCTCCTGTAAATCATCGCCTACTCGGTTTATCTTACCCTGGTTTTAAAAACTATGGAAATGATAACTTCTTGACATCAATTTTGAATAAGTGTGAAATTGGAGTAAGTGACAATCCATCATAGAGAAAAAGAGAGGTAGGAGCGTATGAAATGAAAGAAAGGGAGAATCATTTTTCTCACTTGCTGTCATTTGTGTGGAAAGATTAAAGGCATACAATCATAGAAATTCCATCTTTTAAATAGTTCCATTGCACGAACATTGAAGGAAGGTTGAATCTCATAATAATTATCAAAATCCACCAAAACCCCATCACAATGCATGCGTGTGTACGACTGCATGCACAAATCCGAACCGTTCAAATCACTTTCCTACATACATATCATTAGAATATGCCACACCAAAATGTCATTCTCTTAGAAAGCCCAACCATCTGACTTTGATGAAAGCCTCAAAATGAACTCAATCTTGTTAATATCTGGTCGATCCACTAAGAACTTTGGTTGAACTAACTCCACAAATGCTAGTTAGTGGCCCACCATCTTAAGGACCAGATCTAAAGTGTATATGAAAAGATGTGACCTTTTGGAAGACCCAGACCCAGACCCAGACCCAGAGCCAGAGCCAGTCAGTCGGTCGTTGTAATTGATGGGTTGTTATGGATAGATGGATGGAAGAGAAGGAAAGATGAAGTTGGCGTATGGCTCGCGGCTGTTGTAGTCGACATCAGTTAGGGCTCTTTCGTTTTCATTCATCGGATCTGTTTGCTTCTGAAACGGGACAACCGTGCTATTCAAGTCAGATTCAGTAGTCCGCGGGACATTTCAGTTGGCAGATTGTATCTGAAATCTAAAAGGCATCAAGGCTTAAGCCGTCGAGGGGTGATTGATGGTTTTTGAACCGAATCATACGTAGTAGTACCTACCATCGTTTACTTGAATAAAATTCAAACATGATAATTCCTTATCCTAGACGAACAAGGTCTTTGTTTTTTTTTTTTTAACCGGAAAAAAGGATTGATCCAAGAGAGAACCTGCATACACACCGGAAGACAGCATATTTTGGTGTAATGTCGATTTCGGTATCACAGATCAAAATATCGTTAAAATATCGGTCCATCTCAGTTGATATTTTGAAAATATCAATTTAACCAATATATCGGCCCATCTCGATCAAAATATCAGCCAATATGAAATAATGGTAAAAAAAAAACCCTAAAATTTTCACTTTTTTCCTCATTCTTCTCCTATATTCTTTCTCTCCACTCATCTCCTTAGAGCAACCCCTCCTCCTTAGCTCATTCTCTTGCATATTTCCAACATTATTTTTTGAAAAAAATCATTTTATTTTGGTAAAAAAATCAACATACTCCCTTATTTTAACTATTATGTATTCTTTAACAATTCATACCAAATAAATTATGATGATGATGATATCAAGCCTGGGCGACACTTCACTTGAAATTAGGCTGTCATGCTCATCAATCTCTTTCTCTCTCCAGTCTCTCCTAATTTCAGGTAAACTATAAACCTTTTGATGTCCAAGAGCATTTTGATTTATTTATCTCACTATCATGTTTCAGATTTTAATATTTTATCTTCATGATCTTAGATTTCACAACTTATTTGATGATTGAGTCATTATTAAATGATACTTGATATGTTATCTTTATTTTCTTATATTTTACACTAATAAATTGATCATGAGCATCAATAATGGTTGCATTATATAAAATACTGGAGAAGACAACGAACTACGATACAGACAAGACTCATAACTTAAGGTGACCGAGATTTTAATTTATTGTTATTACTAATGGAAAAAAATATTGTTTTCCATCATTTTCTAATATTTTGGATTTTTTGGATATTTTTGCGAATTTTTCTGGATTAAAAAAAATTCACACCGCGACGACTGCGACGGACCGATATCCGTGATCGATACCGATATCATTCCGGTTTTTCGGCCTGGTTGATACCGAGACCGAGATTTTAAACCATGTCCTTGTCAATAAGAAGACCTTTTTTTTTTATCGAGATACATATATCTAAGTGGGCCCCACAAATTAGACCATGTACTAGCAATATCCTATCTGCTCGTAGGAGAACATTGTCCCAACTAAAATTATGAAGATCCAAGAGATGACCATTGTCATATGTAAAATTTTGGTGAAGTTATCGTCACAGGAAAATGTTGGAATATTTCCAAATACTTGGAATAATATCAGGGAAAATGTTCCAAGCCTAAACCTGATAGAAATACAACTCAGACTCTAAAAACAGAAATACAATCCAAGCCCATTTGGTAATTTTATTGTAAAATAAAGTTAAAGTGAAGCATCAAATCAAAAAAATATAATATATAAGGAGGTTATGATGGTATTTTATTTTTAGTAGATAAAGAAGTCGCTTTTTGGCTTTTTTCTTTTTTAAAGGGATGAGGGAATTTTGATGTAGCCCATTGTCTAAAAAATTAGAGACTTTACGTTAAGTAAATTGACAAACGGACAAGAATTTTAGGACATATTTATTTAATAAATTGTTGTAGTTGGTTCTGTATCTGCTTCTTAGGTTTTGTTTTTTGGGTAAAAAATGCAAAACTTCTAAATTTAATAGGCATCGACTTGGGTCTCTTCTCAATTCCTCTTGAATCCAAAGTAAGGTTATTTTGTTTTTTCTTAATTTTCTTTTACATGTTGGGATTTTGCACATTCAGACAAATTTAGAGTTGGCAATAGTTCAGGCCACAGAGAATTTGAGAATGAGCATTGTAACACAAATAGACTTAACCTGAGACCATCCCACTTGCCAATCATGTTAAAAATGTCAATCCAAATATAACCCAAAGTTAAAAAGGCCAACAAGATCCCGCAACTAACATTTTAGTTTTTGGCTGGGTTGGTATGTTACGGTGTAATTTGTCACACTGAGCCGAGTTCAAGTTGCAATTGAGTAATTATCAATATTAGGTTTTCTGGTATCTCAGTCAAGGAGGCTGGGACCCAAAAGTGAGCTCACATATATGAAAAAATAGTCCACTCATGTAAAAAAGGAGCCCGCATATGTACAAAAAAACATAAGTGAAAAGAGAGCCTTAGAATTGAAAAATGAGGTGGCATACCCTTCATTTGAACCTTGGGGCAGCAGCAGGTGAGACTTTTTCGTTTCTTCTAAGATGCTACTAGCCACTAATTCCCCTATTGGTCTAGCTCCATTAGAGGAAATCAATGTTTTTTTTTTCACTATCTAAATAATGGAGTAAATCGAACCATATAATATTATAAAATCCTGAACAGACCAAATCTTCTTCTCTAGAAACAACAGAAATATTTGTTACTCATGACATCATGTTTGTACATGTGTCTTCTACTTTTTAAATTTAGGCCATGTTCTTTTACTAGAATTCCTGACAGGAATTCAGGTTGTCTGGGACTTCAGGAATTCTGTGTTTCATTGCCAGAATTCCTAAGAATTTGAAATTCCAGCTATTTGAAATTCCAAAAAACTCAGTATTTGAAAAACCATTTTAACGAGGAGGATTTGGAAATCTCACTTGGCACTGGAATTTCGAAAGAGGGACAACGGCATTCCGAGAGCTCAGACAATAATTAAAGCCATGAATGAAACAAAGAATTTAGAATTTCAAAATTTGACAGCATTTCAAATACTAATATTTAAAATTCCAGACAACCACCCTACATGAATTCTATGAATTCCACTGAAGAAACGGGCGCTTACTCTTAATTATGTTGAAAGTTGTATAAGATGATTGCTTATGGAAGCCATGACATACTCATATTTCTAGCAACCAATCTTTGTCAGCTGACGGCCTTGTCAAGTAATTCCACACATGTGAGCTTCAGCAGACCCACTTTTGCCAAAAGTGACTGAATCACAGCCATTCATTTCCTCGTCCTTTTGCCAAATGTAGGTCAAATCGTTCCCAAACTATCTATCTCTATCTGCAGACGATGGAATGTGTGCTTTAATTTTTTAAATTATCAAGGGGAGCGTCTAGCACCATTGGACCGGACTTGTGCATTTTTTTAATTTTTTTTTGGTTGGTTAAATATTGACCGTCTACTGAATGATGATGAGAGGTGGGTCATGGAAAGAAATTTATTTGTCTTCTGTTGTGACCTTTTATAGAAGGGTCAGATGTCTCCAATTCTAAGATGTATGAATTTTGAGCCATGGGGGTCTAAATGGTGGCCCACAGGTGACCGGTCCAAATCTTATCAATGAGAAATTCCTTTATAGCAAGTAATGATTCAATCCCATCATACAGAATGCCAGAAATTTGAATAACTTAGTATTTGTGGGCCATCTTTGCCATTTGACTGTTGACTTGGATGGCATCAATCCCCGTTTCCTGCTTGATTTACGGAATCGGGCAGTCAAAGGCAGCGGTAGATGGTTAGCCCACGTGACAGAATTTTGAACATTTTTCTTATATTGGCTTTGGAGGAATGATTGCATTTGTATTATAATAAACAAAGGGCTATTTAATTCTAAGGGGTAGTGTAGATGTTGTAGGACCACGGTTTGCTCTATGATGTTGTGAGTTTGAAACCGCACTACCACATTGGAATACTGGAGAATTTACCTGATTTTCCTCTACACCCGAAGGGATAAGTCCAACTGCACTACCACACTGGGATACTGGAGAATTTACCTGGTTTCCCTTTAGGCCCGAAGGGATTAGTCCAGGTGATCAGATGGCTAGAACCAATGGCCATCATCATGGATGATAGTTCAAATTAATGAAAGATTTTAGAGATCAAACTTATTTTATAGTTAAAGCTTTATAAAATGAATGGCTAAAATATGCACATGTATCACCAACCTAACAGCTAAAGAATGCTATAGAAATCTCCAACATCGTCAATTCAACCTATCATTGAATCTGTAACTTTATCTGTAACTCTTCTATAATCAAGAGATTGTCTACGAATATTTTGGGTATTTTAGAAAACTCTTTATGAGACAGGCTTGTGAAGAATGGACCTTGGGCTTGGATTGTGGGTCCGTTTTGGCTCATTATGGCAGTCGAAGACTAGAAGCCCACTATAATATGAATAAAAATAAGGTAAAATTATGAATAGATGTCATGACAAAGATGTGAATGGACAACATACATGTTACTTTATTTATCATGCATAATTTATTTATAGTGCATTATGCATGTATAAAAGCAACTTTTAATCCCAACTGCGTTTTTTTTTTTTCGTTATCGGAGGGTTCACAACCCTTTGAGCTGGACTAATCCCTCCGGACCCAGAAGAAAGCCGGATAAACTCCCCTGTAGCCCCACTGTGATAGTACAGATTCGAATCTACAATCTCAGGGTGCAAATCGTGAGATTAGACAATACACTATGATTTTCTTTTAATTATGATCAATTCTCTTTTAAAATCAAAATTTTTGAAATGTCCAACTTGGATTATCACCGAACCCAAAGCCCTTCTGAAATTCAAATAATATTTGGGCCAACCCCAATCTTCTCTTATCACATCATTGGAAAGTAAGTCCGAAGAAAATGGCATAGTATCAAACATTTTACATGGCTCTAAATTCAAAGCGTGACCCATGTTTGCTTGGCCTGTTTGGGAGGTTTATTAATGGAATTGAGTGAAAAAAAGATTATTTTGAATAAAGAATAAAATATAAGTGGATTATGATGGTATTTTATTTTTAGTTGTTTGTGATGAAATTTATTGACGTTTTGTATTGGGAAGCAGAATTTTTGTCTTTTAGTAGAAAAAGAGAGTTTTTTTTTGTCTTTTTTTTATAAATATGGTGGGAAATTTGAATTAAAATACTTTTGACTGGAATTTTCTTTTAGAAATGAGTGCTTTATTTTAGTTGACTCGTTTAGTAGAGAAACAGGCACTTCCTATAGAAGACGACCTATGTATATAGAGTTTCTTAAAGTGGCCTCATATATATACAATTTCCTTATTCTTGTGAAATGACTTTCTATCAAGGTGGACCCATGTATATGCAGTGCTTCCAATCAAAGCAAGCTTCCAGTCAAGTGGACCAATGTGTATACACTTTTTTTTCTTTTTCACTTGTTCGCCATGCAGGTCAAGCTAACACAGGGCCTAGTTCCTGGTCCGAGCCCGGCCGGCCTTACATATGTCTGGGCCGAGACAACCCATTTGCTCAATCATGCCAGACTGGCCGGGCTTTCTATCACATGTTTTAGCTTTCCAATCACTTGTTTGGGAAAAGACATGCATTACTTATTCCGGTCGGGTCGGGCTTTGTGTTTTCTATCACTTAATATAATCTCGACCCATATATTAAATGGGCCAAAAAATAGACCAGGATGGGCCCGCGTACTAAACCCAAGGCTAGAGCCCGGTTGATAGTGGGTTGGGCCCAGGTTAGATCCCCTGAATGCTTCCCCTGAGTCGAAGTGGTGCTAATTGGAATGGATGATCTAATTAGAAATAATATTCAGACAACCTTTAAACCATATAATAGCCTTCTGTACTGACATGCATCCAAGCGGATCCTAGACGAGTCCTACTCCTACATAGGTAAGCTGCTCATTTCAAAGGATTCATGCCCCCACAGGGTGGTTCTGATTGCAGTGAAAAGAAATGAATCGGTGTGATTTTTTATTTTTTTTTATAACGTAGATTCTCAGCCCTTTGGGCTAAAATAATCCTTAGAGCCCAGGAGAGAAAGCCGGATAAAATTCCCTCGTGGCCCTAGTATGGTAGTGCGGTTTCGAACCCACTACCTCCGGGTGCAAAGGTGAAAATATTTTGAATATGTGATCGGAGAAATAGTGTAATTCATGTCATCAATGCAAACTGATGAATCATTTTCATGTGAAATTGCTACTTAATTTGTTGCCATTGTGTGAGTTATAGGTGGTCCATGTTAACAAAGAAAGTAGATGATTTTCTATGGATTCATAACTCAAATGGAAGCACATGTAATAAGAAAATACTATTGCGAAAAGTTGTAGTGATATTTTGACAGGAAAGAAGATCAATCAATGAAGAAGGGCCTTACATTCTGGAAACAATGTATCCCACAGACAGTAGAACCAAGGTACATATTATGGATAAGAGTGTGATTGAAGGTGGAATTCGACCCGCATCCTTCCTCATCAAGATCGCTTCAAATATCGGATAACTGCTGATTACTATGAACAATGTGAGGAAATGCTGTATGAGCATCTCATCATAATTTCCCTTGCCAATCACCCTCCACACACCTCCAATCAAGGATGCCATGTTAAGAATTGAAGAGGTGACTACTGGGATGAGTATCAGTGTCATGCCCTGGAAATCAAATATCCCCTTTGCATATCTGTCAACTTGGTCTTCATCAATGACTTTGTTTGTCAACCCAAAATCGACTCGCCTGACACCGATCAACCTCACAGAAAAATCCAAACATCCAAATATGTAAGATGAAACAGACTTCACCATCCATATCCTTAGCTCATTCCACCACATTCTGATCGATCCTCCAGTGCAGAGGACTTCAAATAGATGTTGACATAAGGATGATATGAAGATGGCGGGAAAGACGGGAAACCATGTATCTGAAACCTGTGGTTAAATGACCAATGCAGAAAATCAAAACCGTGAACCTTATAATGAGTAAAAGTTTGTATGTTCCTAGATACAATTAGTATGATAGATGCATTTCTTCTGGTCAAATGAACTAAAAACATTGCAATTGCGATATAGTAAACTTCTCAGAAATTGAAAAGTAAAGGAGTGTTTACACCTAAATATGCATTAATGAAGAACCTCAAATGTAGAAATTTACTTCACCTTGGGATATAAGGAGATGCCATTCAAGAGACACAGTGGTGGGACAGTAGCATAACACAGGGCAAAAATTGAATAAAGCGGCAAGAAAGCAACATATCCATAGCATATGGTATGAAGAATGGAATTCCTGGAGATGATCCCACAGGTGAGAGGACAAAACCGAGAGAAGGCAACTTCAAGTAAACCCGATGACCATCGCTTCCACTGAACCAAAATGTCATTCAGATTGATGGGGGAGCTACCCAAGAACTGTGGCCTCAGAGGGTCATAGTAGATGGACTTCCAACCTTTACAATGCATGTGGAACCCTGTTATGTAGTCTTCTAGTACTGAAGCATAAAGAAAACCAATCTGGCACAAAACAAACAACAAGTAGGCAGTTGAATTTCCTTCACACCATGGTTTTTTGCAACAGCAGAATATTATATTACCCATATATATCAGTTAATATGAACAGTATATCAGCAAGCAAGATGTTGACAAATACTGATAATTTCTGATACATGAGAAGATACAGGCCATTGTGACCAATATAGTGTGCACGTAAGAATATGTCAATCACACAGTAAAAATATTGATAGATACTTCAGTGTATCATAATATATTAATCATCAGCTGAGAAATAGAAGCATTTACAAGTTAGGGGCTGTCTAGTATGAATCAAATTGAAATAGAAGCCTAGGTATATAACCTGGTAGTTAGGGTTAAAAATCTGAAAAAGGTTGAGCTATTAACAGGAAAATCGCCATCTGAGAAACCATTTTGTGTTTAAGAGGAGCTGGCCCATAGGTGTCTCTTCACAATTGTGACCTCAGCTGTTTCTGGGATTTTCTTATCAACGCTGAAGGGTCATTTCACCCCTGTTTGATTTCTCAAAACTCTGTTGGCCCGCACTCAGTTTACAGCAAATCTAATTACCTGTTACTCTGTTTATTTGTAATTGGTTGCCACGAAGTATAACCTTTAGAAAATGTATTTTCATACAGTGACTGGGTAATTTTCATTGAGACTAATGGCTATATATAGAGTATAATAAAGATCATTTAGCCTAAACAAGGAAACCTAAGAAATCTTAACATGAGAAAGAGAACATAATAATGTCACAATCAAATCAAATCTAATCCTAATCTAAGATGTCGCTAACTCATTATTACTGTAACATATCAACCCTCCTAAAACGTAATATTCTTTATTACAAAGAAAAAAAAATTCTTGCAGGTAACTCAGGTTATCCGAACATATGAATTTCAATTTACACATAAACTGAGTTACATGCACTCGCTTTACGAAGATCCAAGTAAGTCATTTGGAAATCGCATTTGCTTTACATACAGTTTGTTTGGGACTTGCCTGTTCACCCCATTTTGAATCTTTCTCATAGGTGCAAGATGCTACAAAAAATGCTTCTTGCAGCAATCCATCTGATGAAACTTCATTCTCAACATTGCACTTGTAGTCTTGGACTTGCAGAAGCATCTTAATCAGTTTAGTCGAAGTTCCAAAACACTGTCTAATTTGAAGGAGATCAGGAGATGAACGCTGCCCTGTTTATTACAAGACAATGAGTATGAGTACATTGATTTTCCTTTTTGCTCATCTGTAGTGCAGGAATTACTTAGTAAACCAATAAACTGTTTGGTGAAGATGTTTAACCTTCTCTGATTGAGTGACCCGGTGTTGTTCCATATAATGCGTCCCTCTTCATGTAAAAGCATGTCCCTGACAAGATTGGGCCACTGAGACCATCGCAGCCATTCCAATATATCTGAGGAAGATACATATCATAATCAACCATTTGAAGCTTAATACATTATTTATAAGGAGGCCCCATTCATTGAGAAGGTGCATCTTGCATTGGGAGACTACTCTTTTATTTTGTTTTATAGTTGTTGTCAAGCCAAGTCTCAACCCCAGTTGCACCTTCTGAATTGAGTATTTATAAAACTTGAACTCCACTTGTGCAAGTATTCATTGTTACCTTAAAGGTTTCTCTAATTTGGCAGTTGTAGATATCATTGGTGCTGATGTTATGGAAGACCTGAGGGAACTGAACAAAAGCCAAGGAGGGAGAGATGAGGGGGTCAACGTAGAAGCACATGGCTGCTTTGGCTGAGGTGGGATCGTTGCAGTACATATCGCAATCCAACACCAATATGTATGGGGCATTGCTTATTAAGCTCGACACGCGAAGCTGAAAACCAGCACTCCATCATTCCTCTTTACTCAAATCAGACAAATGAATCACACACACACACACATGTAGTGAGTGAGAGAGAGAGAGAGAATTACAAGGACATTAAGGGCACCAGCTTTGAATTTATGAGGATGAAAGGGTCTCTTCTCGCGGGAAACATATATGAGCTTGGGCATCTTGGAATGGTCATCTATCATGTCCAGACCCTTGTCACACATGACCTTGAAAACAACAATTAAGTAACTTGATCGTGAAATTAGCTACCCATAAAATAAATAACCTCGAAAGATGAACCTCATCAAACAACAAAAATCGATTAACACGTAACTTCATTAGTAGCATATCCGTCGCTTTACAATCTAAAGCATCACTAGGATGCATAATTCCAGCCAGGCCCATTGAGTGTTCGTGTGCACTTGGCTGTGGGGCCCACCTGGGGCTCGGACTGGGGTTTTGAAGATCTGGATGGGCCCCTCCTCCCCACAAAAAACTAATCTCATACAACCATGCTAGCTAGACCTGTCATCCCAAGCCCACAAGTTCATGGTCATTCAAATGGGTGTACGGTCAATCCAACGGTCCAATCAATTCAGATTGGTGCAAACTCTAGCGACGTGTGAAATTTAGTGGTGGGTGTGTGTGTGGTCCAGTCTGATGGACCATAAGTGGGCTCCATTATGGGTGCACAAAGTGCATATGATAATTTATATAATATACATGCATACATATATAATAATACTGAAGATTTTGTTTGGACCAAACAAGAGAGTAGAAATCTTTCTTTTGTAAAACTGTCCATCAAAAGTTAAAGACTGTTTTATCAAAAGTCTTACTTTTGTAGGAGACAACATAAGAGGCAAGACATATTTTACTTAATTTGAAGTTTGCTGTTTTCAGTGGTTTTCAAGAATCAGAAGCTTTCTGTGTTTTTGTCCGGATAGACTACATGCATTTATGTTCGAACTTCAAACTACACCAACTAGCATATACCTCAATTACTGGAGCATGATCATTGCAGGTCGACTCGTTGGAGTTCTTATCTCCATGTGAACCCATTTCTTGAGCTCTTTCTACTTGCTCCTTGAAATCTTTAAACATGAACTGCGTAAAGTTAAATGAATAGAATAATTAATTTAGAGATAATTATAACTCTCTCTCTCTCTCTCACAAAAAAAAATGATAAATAAAATTAATAGGTTGTGCCATGGAGAAACCAACCACCTTGGGGCCACAAGGATGTTTACTCGGCTTCCCTCTGAGACCGGAGGGATTAGTCCAATCCAAAAGGTCCTCTAATAGCAAAAAAAAAACAATGATTTCCAGACCCAGGTACATCTGATTTTTCCGGGCTTTACTGTATATTTCCATTAATCCCACTTCCAACCCCACAAATATAAATAATTTCTGTATATTTTCTTCACATAAAGGTTTTTTTTTTCTAAAATTTAGATAACCTTGAGTAGATCCTAATCTGCCAAGTTATCCAACACACAAAAATGTTTCCATAATACACTGAGTGATGTTCAAACAATAATACACACACTGGCCTTATTCCATCTATTTCATGTTCAAGTAAAAAGTCGGTCCAAATCTTGAGACTCCATAAACCTCTATTATAATTTATTGCTTTGTTTTAAAGTTCTTTTCATCCCAAAAACTCCTTAAAATTGTCTTAAAACTGTTCAAATTTTGAAATTTTCTATGAGATCTAAGATACTTCTAGAAGGGGGGATATATTACAGGAATATTTTCAAAGAAGTCCCTATGTTTTTCCAGCTTTTAAAAATGGATAGAGAAACCTAGGTCAAAGTTATGGTCAAAGTTTTATATAGATCTTCCATTTAGGTCCTTCTAGATAAATGGACCAGCCACCGGAGATCTCTTCCCTTTTTTTAGAAAATGACTAAAATGCCCCTCTGTAAAGAAAAAACACTAGCTCTTTCAAAATCACCCCTTACTCGAGTGGCAAGGAGAGTCAGTTCTTACCTGAGTGGGGTTCAAACCCATGGTACATTACATCTTCCTGCTTGTGTCGGCTCCTTTTCCACTTATTTGGGTTTTCTTTTCATTTGTGCAGGCTGCTTTCCTGTGTGTATATTAACTTTCTCTTGGGTGGGTAAAAAAAAAAAACCCCACTCCTTGCCCCTTTCTATTCTTAATTCATATCCCTCCCGCCTTTTGCACCCACCTTGACCATCGTTGCTCTTGACCTCCATCACTGACAATCGCTAGTGCCCAAGGGATTAAGGGTAGGTCACAGAAATTACCTAATTTTACTATCTAGACCCGAATTAGAAAAACCAAGGTTTTTACTGTCCTCGATTGAACTGCAAAAAAACATAGGGGCTTTTCTGAAAAATCCCCTATATTATATTAATAATGAAAAGAGCCATACCAAGGGATTGAGAACCAATAAGACAAAGGATTGCTAAGTAACTATATTTCGTTTCAAGCATTCAAAGTATTCTATACTTATCTTTATACTGTGTTTATGACTATACAATATTTTGTGGACTGAAAAAGATGTAATAAGTTTGCACAATATATGTGTGAATGAAAGTTCTAGGTCACTATAACACTCGGTATCTTAAAAAGGAAAATGAGTATATTTCCTTAAAAATGATCCCCTCAAATCTTGCAACAACAAACGTTGGGGAGCTTTAACTTTTGATATTAATGCAAAAGGCTCTCCCGCCACTTTTTTTTTTTTTTTTTTTCACGTACCACAATAGGGCAATTCATTCTTAAAAAAAGTTTTTCCACTAGATAGTTCCATGAAAAGTTTTTTTCTACAATTTGACAATTTGCTCACAGTGACTTCAATAAAAACACAAAATAGAGCTGCGACTCTATAGCTGGCCTTTGCAAAAATCTCAAAATTAGATTAAAGACTTGTGGTTGTAGCCTTGTAGGTGCCAGGGTCAGGGTGCACTCGAACCAAAGACAACAAGCGGAGTCTGTCTCATCTCATCAATCGAAATGACTCCTCTCTGTGTCAGTTTCCTTTATCCAACTTAGCATCATTCGGATTCTTCTTGAAGAATATTTCCCTTTTTTGTTCCGGGTACATCTAAACACAGTTGGAAATTTGCTACTTGCAGATGCAGTGATAGCCCACTGAGTCTAAATCTATAAAGTGATAGGAAATCCACCCGTACATGTCATTGAAGGACTGTACAGTCACATGCTGTCTTATCTCCGTTGTGTGTGTTTTGTTCCCTTTTATTTTAGTGCAGGTGAAACATTGACCTGTGACCCACCCTTATATTCCGGATCGGATTAGGGTCCATTAACGGGTTGGATTGGAAAATTCAATATGCACCCCTTCACGTGTGAGTACACCCACCTTTTTTTTTTCTAAAAGGTCACTGTTCATAAAAAAAAAATATATGGGTGTGCACAGCAAAATATGTTGGTGCATATAGAATTTCTCCTCATCAACTTACCAAAGACTGATTCTAAACACAGATGGAAATTTGTTGCATGCAAATGCACATCTTTCAAAGGGGTGGATGTGAATGTGATGTGAAACGCAGGGTGGGCTTGACGGTCAGAAATTGATGGAAAAGATGAGAGAAAATGGATGGGAAGTGACAGACCATATCTTTGGTTTGGCCACATGCTGAGTTCTCTCTTGGCACGACTTCCGAGGCAAAAAAAAAACTACAGCAACACACATGCTGAGTTCTCTTTTGGCGCTAATCACGAGATAGAAAAGGGCACGCCACCATTTTCTCTCATCTTTCCCATCAATTTCTGACCGTCAAACCCACCCAGCGTTTCACATCACAATCACATCAACCCCTTTAAAAAATGTGCATATGCATGCAGCAAATTTCCATCTGTGTTTAGAATCAGTCTTTGGTTAGTTGATGAGGAGAAATTCTATATGCACCCGCATATTTTGCTGTGTACACCCATATTTTTTTTTATGAACAGTGACTTTTTAGGAAAAAAAAAAGGTGGACGTACTCAAAAGTGAAGGGGTGCATATTGAATTTTCCAATCCAACCAGTTAATAGACCCTAATCCGACCCGAAATATAAGAGCCAGTCACAAGTCAATGTTTCCTGATAGATATACCTGCACTAAAAACAAAGGGAGCAAAACACACACAATGGAGATAAGATAGCATGTAGAATCTATGTAGTCTTTCAATGACATGTACGGATGGATTTCCTATCACTTCAGAGATGTAGACTAAGTGGGGCAAAGTCAGATTTCCTATTACTGAATTTGCAAGTAGCAAAAATCCATCTGCCTATAGTTAAAATCTTTTGTTCCACTTGCTTCAACTGACCTTATCGATTAAAAAAGACAAGGAATCTTAGGTCAGCTGATAACCTGATTTTTGTTGTTTTTTGCTGAAGTGGAGAAGCTTATAACCTCATGATGTAATCCATTCTAGGCCCTTGTTTGTATCATACAAAAGTCTAAATAGGAATTAAACCAAGCTTCATCCAACCCAGCTGCATATCACTTTCACTTGAGCCATTGTTTAAAGATAGGATGGCACGGCATCTGATATGAGAGGACCCAAGAATCACACACATGTAGCACTGGCCCCGGCCCCATATGTTAAATCATGTAAAAGACAAGAGGAATTTTTTTTTATATACATTTGATGATCTTGTCTGGGCCCATTTTGGCTCTGAGAGTTTAATGGCTTTAAATCAATAAATGGGTACCATCTATTAAATCCAAACCGCTCAAAACTACTTTCACACGCAAAGCTTTACCTCCGACTCTAAAATTATTCTCATCATCAGATTAAGTCACTTTAGAAAAGTGGACATTAAATATATATATATATATATATGATTGGACTGAAACCTTTGATATGTTTGGTAATCAAGTCCTCAGAGATTTTCTGGTCAATTTTTCACAAACTAGAAGACTGAGCATCTGGGGTAGAGGAAATCCTCAAAAATTTAGTATAAAAACACTAAATATAAGGACTTTTTTAAGCTTGTGCTAAGATGAAGGCCTTTGTAGAGATTAGACTGGCATGTGCAGGGAGGTCCTACATCCAACGACAACAAATTAAGTAGTGTCCGATCAATCGAACGCATACCTCCCGACTCTACCTTAGTTCAACTCAAGCATCATTCACAACGGGGGCAAGGAATGGTAGTTCTGACCTGTGTCGCCCTCATACACTACTTTTCTTGCGTGCGGACTTTCTTTTCCATGTGTGTGGGTTTTTATTCTCGCATGTGTGAACTTTATTTTCCATGTGTGTGCCTTTTTATTCTCACATGTACGGGCTCTCTGCGGGTTAAAAAAAAGGGGATTCGGCGAGAGATCCCTGAACATTTCATTTTATTGCCTTAGGTCCACAATCTTTTTTTATAGTATAAAAGGTCATTTTTCCAAATTTGAAAACCTAAAGTGTCTAATTTACCATCTCTTCAAATCATATCCCATGATTAGTGGGATAAGCCATTAATAATGGTCAACTACCATTAAATTAATTACAATTAATAAAATTTCACTAATGCGATTTTCAAATAAAGTTAAAAAAACAGGAAACAAATTTCAAATAAGTTTCTAAAAATGAAATAAATTTCAAACACGCAAATAAATTTCAAAAGATCCAAATAAATTTCAAAAGACGAAAATAAATTTAAAAAAATGTAAATAAATTTCAAAAGATATAAATAAAATTAAAAAAACAAAATTAAACTCTAAAAAAACAAAAACTAATTTCAAAAAATACAAATAAATTTGAAATAACGCAAATAAATTTCAAAAAATGCTATAATATCAAAAGAACATAGAGAAATTTAAAAAGACGCAAATAAATTTCAAAAAATCTAAAAATTTTCAAAAGATGAAAATCAATTTAAAAAGACGCAAATAATTTTCAAAAGATGAAAATCAATTTTAAAAGATCCAAATAAATTTAAAAAAAGTGTAAATAAATGTAGAAAAACGCAAATACATTTGCCACAAACTCGGATAAATTTGTCCAAACTCAGATAAATTTGTCCAATAACTCAGATAAATTAGCCAAAACTCAGATATGTTTGTTTAGAACATAAAGAAATTTATTTCAGAACTCAGATAAATTTGCAAAAAACTCAGATAAATTTATTCAAAATTCAGTTAAATTTGTCCAGAACTCAGATAAATTTGTTAGAAACTCAGATAAATTTGTTAAAAACTCAGATAAAATTTCCAAAAACTCAGTTAAATTTGTCGGGAACTCATATATATTTGCCAAAAATACAGATAAATTTCTCAAAAACTCAGATAGATTTGCTTTTGGGCTTTGAAACACGGGTCAGGAATTACTGTAACACGGGTCAGATCGAACCCAACCTGGACCTGGAAAGAACCTGGCTTGGCTCAGACCACAAAACCCATTGATCATCTTCTTCGAGTTCTGGTTTCTGTAACCAGAAATCGAGAACCAACAAGCCTGCGCCCAAGTTCTTGTGTGGGAGTCTTCTTCCCCTCAGGCCACGTCACGGCGTAAACGACGACGAGCATCAGCGGCGGCGATGCCGTTCCTTGTTTTGTTCATGCCCCAAAAATGTGTGATGAAGTGATTTTCCCCTCATGCTGCTTCTTTGATGTACCTCCACCATTAAATTCACCTTTTCTGCAACCTTTTCAGGTGAAGGGTCCCACTGGTGATCAAATCACGATTCCCGTGACAAGACAAGTGAGAAGTTTGAATTCACAGTTCACAAAAAAGTTCTTCACCGCTTTTGTTTCACTAATAAGTCCCCTTACCATGAAACATAGGTCAGGATCTACTGTAACACGGGTCAGATCGAACCCAACCTTGACCTGGAAAGAACCTGGCTTGGCCCAGACCACAAAACCCATCGATCATCTTCTTCGAGTTCTGGTTTCTGTAACCAGAAATCGAGAACCAACAAGCCTGCGCCCAAGTTCTTGTGCGGGAGTCTTCTTCCCTTCAGGCCACGTCACGGCGTAAACGACGACGAGCATCAGCGGCGGCGATGCCGATTAGCGACGGTGAGGGCGGGAACTTCGAGGCCTTTGGATCTCCATCCCCTGCAGCCGAAGATCGTAACGGCCACGCCTGAAACGAACGAAAAGCAGGCGATCACGAAGAGAACAGTCGTCAGAGCGATATGATTACGGCTCGATTCATCCGGTTCAAAGCAGATGAATTGCTTTTCGGGATCCGAATCATTATAGCCGCATACACCGTGTTTTCGCTTCTCGCATTCGACGCAACTCGAGAAGAAAACGCTTGTTCCAGTTCGATTTCCGACTTAAGAAACTGTAAAATCGAGCAAACGTTATTGTTCTGCTTCGGATTGGTGCGGTTGCAGCCTGGCAGTAGCTTGTGAGGGCTTTCTAGAAATCGTGTTTTCGACTCGGTGGTGGGATTGCAATGTGGCAAGGGGGGATCTGCGGGATGGGTGAGATCAGATCTGTGATTTTGAAATTTACCTAGAAATGAGGAGGGGAAACAGAAGATTTGTAATTTTGAAATTTCAAAATTTTATGACTAAAATGGTTGAAAGGGTAAATCAATAATGAGAATTGTATCCAGGGACCTCTGGCTGCAAACAGTCTAGCTGCTTGGACCAGAGCCCTTAAAAAGAATTCGTCTGGACTAGAGGCTGGAAACATTAAATTCTAGGGACCTTTGGCTAATTATCTCTAAAAAAAAAAAAAAAATGTGAAGTAAAGAAAGAAATTAAGAACGAACTAAGCATCATTCGGACATTTCTCAATAGTTTTGTCCGACTTGATTTTAACTGACCTTATCGTCCAATAAAATGATCTTGCGTCTGCTGATTTTCCCTAGTCCCTTCTTCTTGGATCGTCATAAATTTCATCCAATCGTATACCTATCAATTTGATTTGAGCCACTTTTTAAAGATAGGGATGCATGGCCGCTGACCCGAGTCGGCTGAATCGAAAAAACAAAAAAGGATAGTGCCCCCGCAAACTCTCTAGTTCACTAGTTCCAGTTCCAACCCCTTTTGACTGAGAGTTTAATGGCCGTGCATCCATCAATATGGGTTATGGGTCTGCTTGTAAATCCAAACCGTGCAAAATTAACGTTGACTGTTTTTTTTATCTCTAACTCTTTACATGGTATTCCTTGGTAGTTTCACTGGACATGACCGTTCTCGGTTCATGCATGATCCCGCTAGCACATGTGCACAAGGTAAGTGGGGGTGAAACTTAAACACAAGATATGAAAAAGAAACCCACTCCACGCCCTACCCAAGTGAACTATGAATCAGGATTTCTCAGTGATTGATTTTCTATAAACTTATGGAAAATAAAGATCTGGCACTTGTAATTTTTTAAGCATTTCGTCCTTTGGAAATCTCCAGATTTTCATATTCAAATCCAAATCCTCAGCTATGCAAATCATCGGTGAGGAAATCATATTTCAAGGATAGGAGGAGAAGCCTCAAATTCCTCACCCGTTATCCAAACATGCATGTAGACGGTGATATCGAGCACACAGGTGGGTCCCACTGATGGATGTTATACTCCTCTCAGTGAGATTTGCATACGTCTAAGGTCTATGTGCTTCAGAAGAGAAAAACCTCAGAAAATCCTCTCACATGGAAAACAAAGAGATGATGAGTCTGCATACCTTGACTTTCTCTCTCTCCTCCAAGAACACACCACTCTCCAACGGACGAGATCCCTCGCCGCAGAAATACGCCTTTGGACAAATGCTTCGGACTCCATATCTCCTACAGAAAGGCACCCACACCTTCGCAAAGCAGAAGGCTTTGCGGAGAGCGTAGAGAGTAATCGGAGCTCCAGCATCGTCCGACAGGTACACCGACAGCTTCTCCGCCGGATAATCCATAGACATGGCCGACAGCACCGTGTTCATCACGTCCACCGCCGGCTCCTTCGCTGGGTCTGCGGTGCAGATGAACACGTCGATCCCAGGGAGAAGATGAAGATGACCTTCATCGTCGGAGATACGGTCGGGGAAGGCAGTGCGAGAGACTGGCCTCCACCTGAAAGCAGAGCCCAGCAGCCATAGGAAGGAGAGTGAGAGCTCGGCGACGAAGACGAAGACGTATGCGAGTGCGAGCGTAAAAGAGTCGGAGCTGAAGAAGAAGATGAGAGTTGCAGAGACTCTGTAGCTGAGCAAGGCCAGGACTAGCAGAGAGTGGATGATGATATGGGCTCTGTTGATCATTGCACGTGTGGTCTCAACTCGGAACGTGTGTAGAGGGAGGGTCGTCTTCTTCTTCTGCTCCATTTTTCTTTCTTGTTTGAATCGTCTGCCTATTCTCGTTCTCGTTTGTAGGTTTTTTCCTTAATCCAAGACACCAATGTAACGAGGGCGTGTAGTTATCCACAACTGGGGATCCGAGTCCCGGTTTCGTCCCAACAGGAGCCCTGTCTTTTCTCTTTCCTCCGCTCTGCACGAGGCAGCCCCTGTTTCATCCAAACAGGGCCTGTTTGGACGAAACAGGAGATCTGTTTCTGATGGTTTATTTTGAAAGTGTGGTTTGGGTGCTGGTGAAACATTTAATTTCAGATAAAGGACAAGACACCAAGGGGGGCCATGTGTGTGTTTTTAACTGGTCACTGCAACAATTTGAACTTTCACTGGCGGTTTTTTTCGCGCAATCATTGAGGGTCCGTTTGGGAGGGGAGGGGAGGGGAAATTTGAGGGGGAAGTAAAATGAAGGGGAGGGGAGGAAAAATTAATTTTCCCTCATCTTGTTTGGGAAGTAAAAAAGTAAGGGGAAGGAAAGTGAAAAAGTATAATTTTATTTTTAGTGAGGTACAGAAAAAAAGACTATTTTACCCTTGTTCTTGAAAAAAATTCAAATAAAGTATAAGGGCATTTTAGTCATTTCTTCCCTTTCTCCTCACTTTCCCTCCTGTTTTGGGGGGAAAATTTTTGAGGCAAAAATGTGTTCTTTTCCCTCCATTTCCCCCTCCCCCATTTTCCCTCCCTACTTCACAAACACCCTCCAAAATCACTTTCCCTCCACTTTCCCCCCATTTTTTACTCCCCCCATTTTCCCCCCTTCCCAAACAGACCCTGAATGCCCGGCCTTAGGTTTTTTGCACATTGTTATAGTGAGTCAATTTGATTTTAATAAGGGATGGGCAAATAATTTCCAACTTTTAGAAGGGATTTTGACAGGAGAACATTTTCCACATATCAGTTGTTCGTACAGTATTAATTGACGTTGTATTGTTGTTTGGCGAATTCACTAAGCAAGAAGGTGGAGTCAAGTAATGTCTCTTTTTTATAGAAAAAAAAATTAGGTTCAAATTAAAATTAAAAGTATAAGATTTTAAAATTTCCTCATTTATTGTCGAAAGAAAAAAGTCAAAAATTAACATTCTCATGCCTCTAAAAGACAAAAATCTCTACTTTTTACAATATAAAAGTCAAAAAGATTATTTATCAAGCTACTAAAAATAAATTCTTATCATACTATGATTAGACCCCTTTATATTTTATTTTCTCCTCAATCTTCACTTCACCCTACAAGTATTTTTACCAAACATATATGGCACAATACAATGTGTGTGATATCATATGACCGTGAGGGCCTATTTCTTTACCAAAATTTATGATAAGAATTTGGGATGTTAAGGATTTTTGGACATAATGTGAGATTATATCCCCTAGCATTTGAAATGCTATATTTATTTCACCAGAATTTCAAATTCCAACAACTTAAAAGGTCTCAAATGACCTTTTGAATTTCCTAGAATTTCATTCTCTCTACATTTTGTTGGAATTTCAAATCCCTCCATTAAGAGGAGGGATTTAGAATTTCACTTTTCACTTAGAGGAGGCGGCTTTGTAGAGAATTTGAAATTCTGGTAAAAATTAAGCCCTAAGATATCTATGTGAGAAATGCTTAATTTGGACAGAGGCAAATGTCAGGTTTAAAAGGGAGTTATACAAATAATATCCCTTTTCAAGGAAATTATATCAATTTTAAAATGGAAAATATTCATGTGCAAAAAAGAAAAAGTCATATATGGTCATATGCTAAAAAAGAATTTCATGTGCAAATAGGGAAAAGCCATGTAAGAGCAACTCCAACAGAGGAGTTATTTTTCCAAGTCAGCATGAGTTGACATGCAACGGTAAAAAATGGTATGTGGGGATGACCTCCAACAGGAACGGTAAAAATGAGCTGGAAAAGGCATATGGGTTGGTATGTCTTTTTTGGCATACCAAAAGGCAACCTTCATTTCTTATTTTTTCAATATAATAATACAATGGCAGTGGTTCAACCGTTGGATAGTTTATTTTCATCAGCTGGTGATATGATGCTCTGATATGATGGTATTTAGTGAACGTCAGATTATAGCCGTTGCATTTTTTTTTTTTACTTTTTTGAATTTTAATGGGTAATTATAAATTGTGAAAATTTGAGAAACTCTTGAGCTTGGATATCTATAAATTATAAGTGTTTGAAGTCTTTTTTTTCCTCATTCAAGATAAGGTGAAATTATCTATATGTGTGTGTGTGTGAATATTTTTTTTATTCTTAATTTGATCTTACATTTAATTTTCAGATTGCAGAAGCAAAAAAAAATTACGAACATCTATATGAAGAAGCTTGTTATTTACTATAATATTATGTAATTTGATTTTACATTTTCAATGAAAAATGAGTTTCAAGTACAATTTGTGCAATTTTTATTTTTTAATAATTTCTTACTTTAATAATATTTAAATCGTACCAAATCCCGTTAAATATAAATAAGATATATGTAATAAAGCAAATGAAGATTAAATGAAAAAAGAATAAAATAATAATTTGTTGGAGTTGCCCAAGTGAGATGCCAAATTTACATATGTCTTTTTTGCCACATAAGCCTTTATTTTTAAAAAAGGCATATGGAGAAATAAAGTACATGTTGGAGATGCTCTATGTGTCCCTCGATCTATAATGAGAAATGAATGCACATGAATGTCCCATCTTTTAAAATAGAGATGGCCAAACAAAGTTGGATCTCCTAGTGCATTGTCCGTATATATCAAAGTAGTCATAGGATGTACATGTCACCATAATGACCCACATGTGTATAGTTGTGCTATTCATGTGCCAAGATTGTAATTCCATTAAACTCTTCAATCTTCTCAGATTTAATCAAACGGAGAATTGATCGTCCAAATCTAGTCCAGACAGGTTGTCTTATTGCCTCTCAAATCACTGGAATGTGTTTTTTTTAGTGCTGCCATGAACCTAGCCACAGGCCCTTTCTTTCAATTTGAGGATCACACAAACATTTTTTTCAATTTGGCGTGGGCATCATCATCATGAACCAACCACAAACCTTATTGCCTCTCAAATCACTGGAATGTGTTTTTTTTAGTGCTGCCATCATGAACCTAGCCACAGGCCCTTTCTTTCAATTTGAGGATCATGAACCTAGACACAGGCCCTTTTTTTCAATTTGGCGTGGGCATCATCATCTATCTGGTTCAGCTGATGGAATCTACAGATGCATGGTGCCTGATTTCTAATATATCTACAGACAACTGATGCTTGAAACTGGGGTGGACAAATGGATTGATCATATTAGGGTCCGGAAACGGATCCAAACAGGGAAATCTATGACATCTCATCTCCTCCACACAAAAGATGAAATCTACAGACAATGATGCATGGGGCCTGATTTCTAATATATCTATGGACAACTGACGCTTGAAAGTGGGGTGGATAAATGGATTGATCATACTATGGTATTGAAACGGATTTTCCCTATTTAGAACCACTCAAGAGGTGCACATGGGAGAGAGATGTCAAAATCAATGACATCTCATCTCCTCCACACAAAAGAATTCATCCTACTGTTTTCAATAATGAAAATTTGTTTCATTGCAGAACTTTGTGTTCTGAGACTTGATGGCTAATTGAATTATAATCGACTTTAACTGCATCAGAGGGTCTTCAATAATGAAAATTTGTTTCATTGCAGAACTTTGTGTTCTGAGACTTGATGGCTAATTGAATTATAATCGACTTTAACTGCATCAGAGGGTCCTCCAAGTTTAGTGGCAAAAGAATTCATCCTACTGTTTTCAATAATGAAAATTTGTTTCATTGCATAACTTTGTGTTCTGAGACTTGATGGCTAATTGAATTATAATCGACTTTAACTGCATCAGAGGGTCCTCCAAGTTTAGTGGCTAATTGAATTATAATCGACTTTAACTGCATCAAGTTTAATCTGAGCTGGGGTGATGCATGGGTTGCCAATCTAGTAATCCTCTCTGTTCTGGAGGATTTCTCCACTTTGGCAATCACTTAAAATGCAAGCCTCCAAGTTTAGTGGCTAATTGAACTGCATCAAGTTTAATCTGAGCTGGGGTGTTATGCATGGGTTGCCAATCTAGTGGGTTGCCAATCTAGTAATCCTCTCTGTTCTGGAGGATTTCTCCACTTTGGCAATCACTTGAAATGCAAGCCTCCAAGTTTAGTGGCTAATTGAATTATAATCGACTTTAACTGCATCAAGTTTAATCTGAGCTGGGGTGATGCATGGGTTGCCAATCTAGTAATCCTCTCTGTTCTGGAGGATTTCTCCACTTTGGCAATCACTTAAAATGCAAGCAACTCAGGTATTGGAATTAGAGAAAAGAAAGCATTGAGTGTGAGAATTGGATAGAGCATTTTTATTGTTAAATCCTGAGCAGAGCCCACACACATGTGGAAAGAGCAACATGCCCATGGAATGATCCCTAGTGACCAGCTGGGGTGATGCATGTGGAAAGAGCCCACCCACAACATGCCCATTGATTGATCTCTAGTGACCAGCTTTGAGAGTGAGAATTGGACAGAGCACTTGTGTGGGAAAAAAATCAGAGTTTGTCTCTTCTCTCCAACCTTATCTCTTAAAATGCATCAATCAATGAAAGCCAGTAAAAGCATTGAGAGTGAGAATTGGACAGAGCACTCGTGTGGTAAAAAGTCAGAGTTTGTCTGTTCTCTCCAACCTTATCTCTTAAAATGCATCAATCAATGAATGCCAGTAAAAGCATTGAGAGTGAGAATTGGACAGAGCACTTGTGTGGTAAAAAATCAGAGTTTGTCTCCTCTCCAACCTTATCTCCATGCCTGTTTGTTTGCATGGAGATATATGAATTGATGCTGGCCTGCCAATTTCTCATCACAGAATCCAATCAAAATTGCTTAGAGGATGCATTTTCAAGTTCAGTCTTTAGATATGAACATCACTAGTCACAAATTTAAGATGGTAAAAAAAGCACAATTTAGATATGAATCATTCTATGAAAATGATAAATCCTGAAATGAAGACGAGACGTGGGTCTGCCTAGCGTGTAAGTGTGTATTGAACATCACAAGTTACGTACTCCTAGAAAAGAGTCCAAAAAAACCTATAAAACAGAACAAATACTATGATCATCAGAGATGATTACTAATGCTTCTGTCATGATTCAGCCATCTTCTTCAAAATACGTTAGCATGTTTGTTACACTTAAACTCTCTCTACTTGACATCACTTGGCGATCTTCAACTCCTCCATGATCTTTGTTGCTGCTGGGAGCAGCGCTACTGCCCTGCACTGGGGACTTGAGTACTTCTTGTAGCTTGCCCTCAGTTTACTATATGCGGCCACCGAATGAAAGTTAACCAATTCCTTCGCACAATCCCTGCAATACCCATTATTAAACATGGATCGGTATTATTCATAGTCTAATAAGATATAACTAGGAATTTGTAGTAAGCACAAAAGGAGTGTATATTATATGAAGAGGTGATGATGAGTTAAAAGGAAATTGAACATACATAAGTTGTGGCTCAGAGAAACCAGTATGGTGCTTGAGGGTGTCGCTCCACAGGGTACTACTCTTTCTGAGGATGCTCTGTGCCGCATAGACTGCAGAGGCCGCAATCATCGATGGGCAATGCTTGATCATTGAGTACTGCATCAAACTCAATTCGGCCAAATAGAAAACCAAGTGTTCCATCTACATTTGAAGGAAAAGATATATGAGAGGAACCTTAGTCAATTTATCAGCCCCCCCCATTTGAAATGAAATCACGTTACACTATACCTCTTTATCTGATGCAGCGGCCTTCAGAAACCGCACAATGAACACATAGGGCGTGGGGACTGTTAAGCTCCATTCTAGCTTGTTCAGCATTGCTTTCTCCATTATTAATATCTGTCGTCTGCTATATGCTTTATCCGATATGCAAACGAAATCGCTAATCTGCAGAAAAGGAAGTATCCATCAACTCCAGATTTCAATTACTTTGATGAACATACAGATTAAATTTCAAGCAGATAGTGGTTAAGGGTAACAAAAAAGATTTCAGCTTAATGATGCAAGTAGGTGACAAACCTCTGGAGCCCATATCTCCTCATATTTGCAGGCTATGAGCATTGCTGTTATGCCCACCAATTGCAACTCCTTCCTCTTAACTATTTCTCTTGAGAGGTACTGATCCACAATATGAAGTGTCAGGTAAAGCGTCTCCGGCATAAGCTCAAATTTGTTATGGACTTCGATCAACCAGTCCACAAGAATAGCTCTCATCCGTTCGTTGATCTCACTCTGTGAGTGCATGTAGTCATGAGCTCGACTCGAAGTCTGCATCATCAGGGAATTCTATTACTGTTATTGACAGCAAGAGATATGACGGCTAATGCCATCATGGTGGTAATAAAATTGATGAAAGCATACCTCCGCAAGCTTGTAAAACTTGTAGATATCATCAATATAATCAACTACTGCCAACTGATCCTTAATGTCGGCCCCATCAATGTCATGGGTGAGGATAGAAGTTTGTGTCTGCACTCTCCTCCTTGAGGACCCTTTTCCCTTATTTCTTCCCTCTACAGATGGTGACTTGAATTTCTTTCCTGTATCTGGGCTGATTTCAATTATTATCTGGGTGTTTGGATTCAAAGTTGCGCGAGGTTTAACAACATTTGCTCTATCTTTTTCAATAACGTATCCATCAGCAATTGCAACAACTGGTTTCTGTGTGCATAAAAGACAAATTCGATATAGCAAATTTAATTTTTTTTCAAAGAGAGAGAAGTGGATTAGGGTCATGAAATTACCTTGTTAGCTGCATCATCTGTTTGAGCATTTTCAAAACGTTGTGTATGGGAACTTCTAAAATTAGTGAAGAAGAAAAAAAGATTGATGAAATCAACTAGAAAATAAATGTTAACCATTTAGACCAAAGGTAAAGAAATTTGAAACAGAAAAAGGGTCTCATCAAACCAACCTTATTATGGGGCGAGAGATCAGGGGCTGTGGTTGTGGCTTTCTGATGATAACAGAGAACAGAAACCAATAAGCACTTTCAGATATGCAAGAACATCAAGCAAATAGAACAAACAGAACAAAAAAAAAAGGCATTGCATTACCCTTCCACAGCTCGAACATTAACAAGATTCCCAATATCTTCAAGCGCTCGCCGATTAATTACATCAGCTGCAATGATCTTCTGCTTCCCAGTAACTACCCCTCCTATAAGCATATCATGAGAACATCCATTTTCTTAAGAAAAACAAAATCATAGAAACACAAGAATTTGAAAACAGACAAAATTCAAGAAGATAGAAAAAGAGTAGGAAAAACAAGGTAAACACTTATCATTTCCATGCCTTTAATACAAATCAGAAAATCAAAAGACAAAAGAGACCCAAATTAGAAAATGTGTCAAAAATCAATGATCAACAGCACCTAAACTGAAAACCCAGAAAAGAAAACATCAAAAAAATAATAATAATAACCCATTAACTAGAACCCCTTGAAGAATTTGAAAACAGACAAAATTCAAGAAGATAGAAAAAGAGTAGGAAAAACAAGGTAAACACTCATCATTTCCATGCCTTTAATACAAATCAGAAAATCAAAAGACAAAAGAGACCCAAATTAGAAAATGTGTCAAAAATCAATGATCAACAGCACCTAAACTGAAAACCCAGAAAAGAAAACATCAAAAAAAAATAATAATAATAACCCATTAACTAGAACCCCTTGAAGATAGAGGAAAACACCCCAAGTGTGATAAATTGACAAAGAAACAGAGAAACCCAAATTGCAGGGGAAACCCAAGGATCTCAAGAAACTAATAACAATAGAGAGAGAGAGAGAGAGAGAGAGAGAGAGAGAGAGAGAGAGAGAGAGAGAGAGAGAGAGAGAGAGAGAGAGAGAGAGAGAACCCCTTGAAGATAGAGGAAAACACCCCAAGTGTGATAAATTGACAAAGAAACAGAGAAACCCAAATTGCAGGGGAAACCCAAGGATCTCAAGAAACTAATAACAATAGAGAGAGAGAGAGAGAGAGAGAGAGAGAGAGAGAGAGAGAGAGAGAGAGAGAGAGAAAAGATGGTAAAAATCAAACCAAATTCAAATTCATACCTCTTGGTTGCTGAGGAACTATATGCTTGGAGGCCATTTCTCTCTCCTGATTCTGCCCAAAGACTACCGATCCTAGATTCGACAACATCGATGATAGAAAGATATGGAGACTATGGCTCCTACACTCTTCTTCAGTCGAATTCGCCACTGCGCGAACGTGGGAAATCCAATCTTCTTCGTCTTCTTATCTTTTTCGGTTCTTCTTCTTAAGCTGTGAGCCTGTGATGTTTGTTTTTTTGAGATTTTGCCAAGGGAAGGGAAAGGAGTTTCTCTTTATATTTGAAGTTTGCAAGGCAGGACTCTCAACGGTCGAATTCGTATGTATCCAACGACTGGAGAATGAGATTGCGAGATGGCGTGGCCTTTTCATATTTCTAGCCGTTGGGTGACAGTTTTTTTACGCGCTTCGTAGAGGCTCTAGAGGGTTGTCAGTGGGACCTACTCATAAATAATAAAAAATCCAAACCGTTCAAATCAAAAGCCCATTGTTACGTGTGTCCTTAGAAATCTTCAATTAGGCCCACCCTCAGATTGATCATCCCTTCAATCATTCATGATATTCTAATTACGTGTTATAACTTACAAGTGGATATGGATGGCCTTATCTTTTATTTGGAGTGGGATTTTTCCAATGGCCCACCAAAAAGGGCACCATCTACTTTCAATGGTTGGATTTGAAATTAAAAGGTCAAGGATCCAGATTCCAGACCCAGAGAGATCTTACATGGCATTTCATGATCATCACCTTACACGTGGCTAAATGTACACTAATCCTTACCCTTACCATCCAAATTATGTGGCTTCATTGTGCATTGAAGGAATCTGGCCTCTGCTCAAAGTACTTTTTAGACGAGTGTAAGGCCAAGTTTGACCCAATCTATGTTGGTCCCACTTTCCATTGATCTGATTTTATTTCCTTATTTTATTCAAATGTATTTCCTTTTATTTTCTTACTTTATTCAAATGTATTTTATGACCAAGATTATGATTGTCCGAGCAAGTTCAATTAGAGTGAAATTGGGTTAAGAGTTAATACATGAGAGTGCAATTACTTTGACCTGTTTGGATTTCACAAGTGGGACCTACTCAAGTTTTTTTGTAGGGGTCACTAGCCTTTAGGGCATATTTGTTTGCACTAGAGGATAGAAGAGTGGTTAAAAATGAAGGTAAAAGTTGAACTTTAAAAATTAAACATTAATGTCATTTTCTTTTAGGATTATAGAATCAAAATGTTAATTTTTAAAAATTCACCGTTGATTTTCATTTTTAACCACCCAACGTATTTTAATTTTTAGGTATTTTAATGCCAATAAACAAGATCTAAAATGTATTGACAATGGCACATGAGACGTCCAAAGAAAGAAAACCAAGAAAAGATGTGTTACCTTCTTTGTGTATCAAAATTTCAATAAATCATGAAACTTAAGGAGATTTTAGCTAGGCTGTTTTCCCGCGTTTGGGTAGCTTTACCTAACCAAGTTGATTAGGAATCTAATATGTTTCTCCTCCATGCAAGTTTTTGAGAAAGTTCCTTCAAAAAAGCCTTTTTCTTTTCTTTTCTCTACAACCACCAAATAACGGTACCTGACCCAACGAACATGACCCATATCCAACCCACATTGTACACTGTAGATCGGTCACAGGTCGGATAAACCCAACCTGCAGTAATTTGGGTCATATTAGGGGTGACCGACATAACCTGCATAACCCATGTAGAGGCATCGGGTCAGGGTCAACCAGCATGTCTAAACCAATTTATATGATTTGATGGGTTCATATTGTTGTATATTAGACTTTTAGGCCTCCAATTAAACTCGAATAGAACCTAATGTTTTAAATGGATTGGGCTTGGGCCAAACTTCTAAAAGTTGGTTGGATATGTTTTAAATGGGCTGACCCACATTGGATATGGATTCTGTGGGTTGAATCAAATTGACCTACATCGTGTGTGAGTTGAAGCTACCTGTAGATGAATAGAGCATCATTTATGTCTTTATGAATTGAACTTTAACCTGTAAACGTTCCATCTAAACCCAAACTGTTTTGACCTGATCCCGACCTGTTTACCATACCTTCCCACCATAGGGCCTTTTTCTTAAATAAATAATAAAAAAAAAGAGCTATGGCCCACTATATGGATGATATGTATCGATGTAAATGGGTCCCCGATTCTCCGATTACACAGAGGTTCCGGCCGGTTAAAAACCGGGTCTGGGTCCTTATTTAGGCTCCGATAAGTAAATGGGTCCGGTTTGGTTCTATATTGGTTTGGACCCGTGGACCCGAGACCCTACATATTACCTAATTTTTTGAAAATCTCACCTAAAAACCATATATCCTTAATATCATTATCTACCTAGTTCCGGATCCGTCCCATATATGGTTTCGGTTCCGGAGCCAAGAAACCGGTTCCGAAACCGTTCTGGGTCCAGATCTAATTCCACATTTTCCTTAACGGTTCCGGTTCCGATTCCGGGTCAACCATGGACCTGGACCGGAACCGACCCGTTTACAATCCTAATGATATGGATTAGTTTTCATGGATGCTATGTAGAATGCGATTTACGTCTGCTTTGTATGGCCTACAAAGTAAAAACCCCAGAACATGAGCTGTAAATTCCCTTATTTGTTTTCTGATCTCCTGCTTTCCAGCCATTTGATCTCAAGACCAAAGGACCTGGTCACTGGTCACCCCATCCTACCATCTGCCAGATTTGGGCTGGGCCGAGTGCTTGAGTCCGACCCTTTTCAGAACCTGACTAAATCATGGACCCTTGATCCAGAATCCAAGAGTGGCAGATAAGAGATGTCAAAACCTGAGCCAGCCCAATAAAGGCCTGAGCCCATTATAGGCCCAAATTTAATTATTGCCCTGGTAGTAGGGTTTCTTTCTTTTTCTTTTTCTTTTTTTTCCTTTCTTTTGTTTTTCTACTGCATTAGAAGATTTACCTTTTCCAAGAATTTCAACCTGTTGGTGATTTTTTTTTTTTTTTATCTTCCCTGTAGGAATGGAAAACATGGTCCTAGAGAATACGGTTCCTGAGTCCTAAGTGGAGGACTTGCTTTGATGTCTATAGATTGAATAGATTTTATAAGCACCCAAAATGCAAGCAGTCTAACAGGTCTCAGCTGCAGAGTGCCGGTCCAGTTCAATGGATTCAGACCCTAGGACCTAAGCCTGGTTGTTTTTTTTCTTTTAACTCAGCTAATGGGGCTGAGACCCAAGAGAGCCAAGACATGCAGAAAAGAAGCCTACGCAAGTGAGAAAAGCAAGCAGTTGGTGATACAAGGAGTTATTCAATTACCAACAGAGCAAAGAGATGGAGGGCAGCATTGGGCATACCTAGGGATATAGGGCTATTGGGTAGTTCTAATCCCATGTTTTCAGGCTCGGACTCATTTGGGCCGGACTTGGGAACAGTAACAGCACTAGCTCCATGCATTTAAATACCTAAAGTTGCTAAATAAAACATTGGTGAAGCAATAATCCTAGTATATGGAGCACTTTATCAAATGGAGAGAGAGAGTCACATGGAGACTCTGGCCAGTAAATGGGTGAGACCCAACATGGATCTATAGTAGACTAAACTTTCTGAGATTTGTAATGATTTGACTGATGCCTTCTTACTTATCCAATGGGCTAATCTTTTTGCAGCAATCAAACTATGGTGGTGCGTTCCACCTTTCCACCAATTAAAGTCACTTTAATGAGGGCCACTTAGGTTCCCCATTGCAACACACTGCTTTCAGCAAATTTCCCCTGATGACTCCTTAAACAAGAATATCAGTATGTCATTTACAATAATTCATCCAAAGCTGATTGTTATAGGTCCAAAAGTAGTAGGTGGAAAACAAGGCAGACTTTTGCTTTTCCACCCATGCCTGCCACTTGAGACAGCATTCATGCAAAATACTTGGAATTTCTTCCATCGGCCAAATGGTTTGGATTTACACATAGATTCAGTGGATGTCCATCAGCAGAACATCGGTATCTCATGTGATAGAAATAGCCCTAATGTTTGGGACCAAGGCTTATAGGTGAAATTTCTATTATTATTATTATTATTATTATAAGATTTATACACATGTTGGATCTAATTGAAGGCCCGTTGAGAACGAGGGTCTGCTAAATTAGTTAGCACCTCACCTCTCACCCAGATGACCAAGGATCAACACCGGTATCTCATACACTCCTTTCATGTACGAGTTCTCACTCCCCGTCTGTAGTTTCTCTTTGCGTGTGCGAGTCTGTAGGGTCCCAACCCCTCAGCCAGGATATCATAAAAAGTTATAGCTGAAGGCTTGTTGATGGGTCCATTAGAGAAAAGGTGAGATGTATCATGTGCCAATTAGTCGTTAATAGGGGAGCAGTTTATTAACGGAAATTTTCAAATATGACCTTAAGTTTTTGCCTTATTTCAAAAAAAGATACAAGTTTTGGAACTTTTCAAATTAGTCCCTAAGCTTTTCAGTAAATTTTCAATTAAGGACATCCGGTCATTTAAAGATATTTTCTGATGACTTTTTCCCTCAATATTTTAAAAATCCCCAAATTACCTTTCATTTAAAGCCATGATATGGTTTCGGCAGCCACTACATGTAGCCAATCACTATAGGAATACTAGATATCTTTGATCACCATGAGGACACCGGTGAGGGAAATGAGGAGAATATAGAAGAAGTGAAAGAGAGTTGTATTAGAATGAAGGGTAATTTGGGTATTTAAAAAAACAGAAAAAAAGTTGTCAAAAAGTAACTTTAAATAGATGAATGTCCTTAATTGAAAGTGTCCTGAAAAACTTATGGACTAGTTTGAAAAGTTTTGAAACTTGTGTCATTTTTTGAAACTTAAGGACTTTTTTGAAATTCTCCCTTTTATTAATGTAAAAAGTATTAATGAGATGCACTGAATCTCAAACACAAAAGGATTGCTATTGCCTATTGCTATGCACAAAGGCCATGTATCATGTATGTGCTACAAAAGGGCAAAAGAATGATTAATAAGATAAGAATGAGCAAAGAACAGCTCCATACTAGGCGTGTCAGTTCTTACCTAGTTGTCCTGGGTTCAAACCCTAGGTACATCAACTCTTTCCGCTCGTGCGGTCTCCTTTCCCACTCGCGCGGACCTCCTTTCCATTTGAGTGGGCTACCTTCTCGTGTGTATGTAGATCTCTTGGGTCCCAGCCCCCTTGTTGGAGTACCCAAAAAAGAAAAAAAAGATAAGATAAGCATGAGCAATTGAGATTCAGCACCAAAGTCACTGAATTACTCGGGGCTTACAAATCCTAATCCAACCAGCCAAATTCATAATTCAGATTCAGGTTGAGCATTTTTATTTTCAGGTTAGGTCCAAACTGACATTTCTAACTAGATTAATAAATGGTTTGGTTTGGGTGGAGTCCATTCGCTATTCAACCAGCTTCCCAATTCCACCCAATTAATTGGACTATAAGCCTCCAACTTGACCCAAATGCTACTCGTTAATTGAAACTTCAGGTTGGCCTTTAAACTTTTGAGTTAGGTTTACGTTTGCATTTGCACCCAGCTTATGAAATGTGTAGGATGTGTATTTGAGAATTCTCTCTTTAAAGCTGAATATTGGTTAGAAAACAGTTACACAAAAAAAAAAAAAAAAAAAAACTTAAGTCTCTCTTTCCTTAGCCACACCAGCAATTAGGCCCCATTTATTACTTCAAAAGATATGCCCAAAGGACATGTCAACTATTTATCTCTCTTTGAATCAATGGTTGCATCTCTTTTAAAAAGGAAACACCCCTTTCATATATTTAAACCATTTCTCCCCTAAAACTCTCCATCACACCACCTCTGAACATTTCTTTTCCACAAATCTCACACCCAACCTCCCTCTCTATGTCCCTTTATTTTAACTCAGAGATGGATAAGACTTAAATGAAGCAAATGAAGTGTAGAATCTATAAGGCACAAAATCATAATATGTTTACAAAAAGACAACAACGCCGAGAAAAATGCAACTTTGTTTTATATGTTTCATTTAAATGGATTTATATGAAAGAAATATTAATTTTAATATATTATATATTCAAATTACATAAGACTTTAACTTGTGCACCGCACAGAGCCTTTATGCTAATATACATAATAGTTAATACCTTGGGTATTCGGCCAAGCCCCAACCCTACCCAACCCGGGTGGGGACACCCCTAGATTAACTTACTTGGGACGCCGTTGAGGCAATACCCAGAGAGTATAGAATCTGCAATGTTCAGGTCCACATTTTCATGAAATTCATCGTGCATTTATTACGAAAGAGATCTCAATTTACATGAAGAAGCTTATTAAAATTCAATTTGGGGAAAAGATTTTTATTTCCACTGTCTTGGAAAACCCATGTTGTAAATTCCCGAGTTTTTTTTTTTTTTTTTTTAATAAGGTAAGGAGTCGTTCTCATGGAAATCCTCCCCATAAGAATCGAAAATCTCATTTTCTCGTATTTGTGGACTCAAATAACGTTTTCTTAGTTACATGCATTGATACGCACCAATATCAATGTGAAATCCTCGTCTATAGGGCTGTCAAAGGGCCGAGTCCGGACCGGGCCGAGGTAAGCCCTTAGCCTACCCTCATATATGCTGGCCGGGCTTAGGTCAAGTCAAAGCCCTCGGAGCCCACGGCGGGCCTATAATATTGAAGCCCTTATCCTACGCTCAAGGGTCAGGGCCGGGCTAGGGTTGGGTCAGGGCCGAAAAAAATGATTATTTTTTTTAATATTATCATATATATAATTATTCTTTTATACCATAATGCTAACCCACCTTTATTCGAGGGGCAATGTAAAAGTCAATCTTTTTGTAACACTTCTAAAAGAATGTACAAAACTAGTTACTTCATCATTTTATAAAGTTATTAGTTAGGATTAAATGAAATAAAGTAATGTGATAGTATTATGATTTGAAACTAGGAAATACACTTTTAACTTAACACACTAGTGGTAGTTACATAGTTTAAATAATATGCTTGGTTTTGTTTGTTTTCAGTCTTAATAGTTTAAATAATTTGCTCAGTTTTATTTGTTTTCAAGCTATTATTAAGATTGTCACACTTGAAGTTTTGCTAGTTGTTGCATTTTTTACTAGTTCATGTTCTATATATTTTTATAAAGCAATAATGTCAACCATGAGAACATGTTTGGCAAGTCGTGTCTGATTCAATTAGATTTACTTCAAATAGACATTAGACTTATTCCAAATAAATTATTTGTATATGTGGTTCAAATAAACATTAGACCACTCTTGAGCTAGCATTAACCCTAATTTGTAATTCTTCGAAAAATTACCTTTGGATTTTATAACAAAACAATTAAACTTAGAATACCGAACATGAATGACAAAGATGATTTGATTCATTAGTCACAAACTTTTAACTCCAAATGTGGAGTCCACATGAATGAAACAACAATAGTCATAAAAGTAAGGGTATAGAAGAAATTGGCATCGATCAATAGTTAGTGGTTGAAACTTAACCTCACTTAATGATAATGTTAATGTTCATCTATCTAAACTCTCAACCTTCAATAGTTTACATTGATGAAAATCAATATGATGAATGACAACTTGAATTCCCTTTTCATTGAGAATATGTCCGTGTTGGGCAAATATAGAATCAAATATATCATTCAAATGATGACATATAATTAAATATAGGTGGCAATATTGTGATCTATGGGGATATCCAATAAAATTCTTTCTAAGCCTTGGTTATTATTGTTTGACAACTTATTAAGCCTCTATCATTAATTGTTAATTAGAAGAGTTCTTTATATATATATATATATATATATTTTAAAAATCTCTATATATGTATTCTATATTATATATATTATTTATTTTATATATTAATAGACAAAGGGCCGGGCCGGGCCGGGACCCCTTGGGCTGGCTAAGTCAAGCCCTAGCTCGGCCCTCAAGGTTGCGGGCTTTTCAAAATTGGGCCCTACCCTACCTCGAGCTTTAGGACAAAAAGAAAAGCCCTCGCTTTAAGGGCTTTTGCAGGCCGAGCCGGGCCCCCTCGTCAAAGGGCTGGATTGACAGCCCTACTCGTCTATATCAATCCTCGGGCTGAAGAATTTCTTCACCAAAGGCATTGAGAAATTCTTGTATATATAAATTTTTGACGGATTCCTCACTAGTTCCCAAAATGCCTATTGACATATGAAATGATACTCACTCATAAGATTTTCCTTTTTTATTTTTTATTTTGTGCATAGTGGTTTGGATATGGTCAAGAAAGCTACCACTCTAAGATTCGAATTTTGAAGACAGATGTGGGACGCCAGTTTGCTATCCACAGTCACACTGTTTGATTCCCAATAGGATTTTCTTGTTGCTAACTGTTTTTTGTTGCTCACTGTTGAAAGGACTCTGGTATTAGGGTTTTTTTTTTTTTTTTTTTTCTCTCCATTAAATGGTTTTGGGAAAAGGGGAGATGTGATTGGTGATGTTCTTCTTCGGCTACGAAGTGGCTTTCATCCCACGAAATGAGTTTGGTGTTGGTCCCCCACTTGACTACCAACCTGTCTTCCAATTTACAACCATTGTTGGATTGGTGACTTGGATTACCAAACACCAAACACCAAACACCAACCATTGTTTCCTTCTGGCTGAAGCTTCTTTCTTCATTTTTGGTGGATGTAATAAATTCTTCAGAAGTTGACACTGAAACCACGGTTGTAGATGATAATTAAATTTCAGGGCCCAAGTTCAATGATTTTGTGCTTGATTGGGTCGGGAGGAAGCTTATGCAAGCCCAGCCCTTGTAATTATCTGGTCTAATATCAACATCAAATCCAACCTCTATAGTCCTAAAACTTAATCCCGATCCACTAAGCGGTGTTTGTTTGTAAGATTTATGCACCCTTTATGTTAAATATGTTAAACTCCAATGGGCCTTTAGAATATATTGGCACAAGCTAGCGCGTTTAATTATAATAAGCTATACATCCTGCAGGCCTAAGATTAGAATCAACATTATGGGCTGTATTGAGTCAGAATTGGGCTGGCCCGACTCATGTGCACCCCTCTGAGGCTTCTCCTTTTTATGAAAATATATACTCCTTTGAGATGAATAGATTAATGTCTCCTTTTCAATGAAAAGGGGTAATTGAGTTCCATGAAAAAGATAGGACTATTAATTCATTCATCCAAATTACTAACTACATGATAAGGCATTCAATTACCTCTTAAGTATTCACACACATGAGGGAGTTGAATGTATAATCTCAACATGTGAATGACTTTTTGAATGGATCATGTGAATGCATCTAAAGTGGTGGCTCACTCATTGACCAAGGAGTGTGACCTTTTCTTCCCCTAATACACTCAAATCACAAACAATTATCATCCACCAATAGCACATGGCAAGTGCTCCTAACCCTCCAATCAGTTTCATTAAATCAAAGATTCTTAATTTGAGTTTCTGCAAATCATTTTAAACCTTAGTTGCAATTCTTATTTAATCACTAGTTAGTTGAGGGGTTGAGCAACTATTGAAAAAGATTGGACGATGATAGATGATGTGTTGAGTCATTGTTTGACCAATGCCATCATAGAGAAAGACCTCAATGCTAAAAAAAGTAAGCAATTTTGTGACCCCTGATTTCAACAGATGACAATTACTTGACATGAAGAACAGAAATCCACTTGGTTTTATGATGTCCAACTGGAAATCAACTTCCAAAAAAAAAAAAAAAAAAAAAAAAAAGAGTCCAACTGGGAATAAGAAAGGTTGAGGATTATTAATTTCTTTCTTATTTGATATCCAAAAGAGTTTTACTAATAAATCAATATTTATAATAAATCCTTATAATTTCAATGCAGGTTTTTGGTAAAAGAGTTCTACTCTAACTCAACAAATAGAAAATTAAAAAATATATATATTACAAATTTTAACCCCATCCGGTCAATCCCATCCATCACCCATGATGAGGAGCACCCACATATCCATTTTGTTCCATTTTCCTGCATCCTTGTAGAAAGCATCTTATCACAAATGGTAATCCCATTGTGCTTGTCATACCACTAGCATAATAGCCCATGTGCAAAGGTCCCTCGCTCCATCTAAATAGTTTTGGGAGTTTTTTTTTTTTATAACTAATTAGATAAAATAATTGTGTGGTTTAATGGTTAGATTAGTTTTATTTAAGAGACTAGAGGTTATGAGTTCAAATATTTAACTTTAATATTTTTTCCCTATTCATCAAGAATAGTCAAAATTAAATCTAAATAGGTGCAAACAAACAAACAACCCTTATAAGACAAGCATAAGATCATTCAAAAGATACGAAGAGACTACTTGGACTCCACCTGTAAACATGGACTCCACTTGTAACCATCATCCATATGTGGATTAGGGGAAAAAAAATACAAGGACTTATTTGCAATTTAGAAACTCTCCAAGTACATATTTATCATTTCAGAAATTCTCCGTTACTTCAAAAAAACAGAACATTACCGTTCTTAAACAAACAAATCCAAATTCCCTCCCTCTCTCTCTCTCTCTCTCTCATGGCGCCAGGCCGGAGAGACCTGCAACTTGCCTCCCTCAGCAGCAAGTCAGAGCCGTCGATCTCTGCCCGAGACGAATCCGACGGCCTCGAAGACGTCCGTCTTCTCGACTCCGTCCAGGAGCGGGAAGGCGAAGAGGGAGGCAAGGAGATTGAGAGGGGGATGAGGAGAATTCACATCAGGGTCACCGGAATGACCTGCGCCGCCTGCTCGAATTCCGTCGAGTCCGCCATCCTCGCCATGGACGGCGTCGTCCGTGCCTCGGTCGCCCTCTTGCAGAACAAGGCCGAGGTGTTGCTCGATCCTAAGCTCGTCAAGGTAAAGGCATCAACTTTTTTGGTTTCTCTCTAATCTGAATCTCATTTTTGTTTTGTTTCTGGAATGAAATCCAGAAATTGAGATATGGGTCCTGTCTGATTTTGTGAATGTTGTAATGGGTTCTTTCTTCTTTTTTTTTTTTTTTTTAGTTTAGATGGGTAGTTTTTCATATGGGGAATTCTTGTTCTTTCTTTTCTTGTGTTGGTGAATACGTTTCGGGTTTTTCTTTGGAGATTTGAATATGTGGGTAGTTTTAATTATGAGAATGCTGTTGCTTGTTTGATCATTGAATTATGCTATAATATTTTTCTTCTTCATGTTGATAGGTTCATCTTTTAATCCTTTTATGGTTACTTCGGATATCAGAAAGTACTAATTTCTTTCCCTCCTTTTTGAAATGCCTTAAGTGATGTAGGTGCGATTGTTTTTCTTATTTTTCTCTCTTTCTCTTGTAACTGCTTGTGGGGTGCAGCCACCTAAAATATCATTTGGAGGAATGTCATGAGTTTCGACCGCAATGACCCGAAAAGGAAATAAATCTAAAAAATGGATATGAGAGACGTCTTATTTTGCAACCAATGTATGAGTTCATAGCCAAATCCATGAAATAGATTTGAGGAACAGGAGCAATGAAACACTGGCATTTTTTAGGGGAACCAAGTCCCATGGTAAATATGGTCCCAACTTTAACCAAAGCTATAATTTGTATATTTCAAGAAATCATCATGCTTCTGTTTTCCTATGAATTTGTGTTAAATGTGGTTTCATTGATTTGCTTTGTGGCAATTGCAAATGTGTGGTGCTAGAGTTCTTACTTCTGTGACAGCTTTCACATCTGTTTATTGCAGGATGAAGACATTAAAATTGCAATTGAAGATGCCGGGTTTGAAGCAGAGATTCTGCCAGAGCCTAATAACACTAGACCAAAATCAGAAGGGATTCTAACCGGGCAGTTCAGGATAGGGGGCATGACATGTGCAGCCTGTGTAAACTCTGTCGAAGGCATTTTGAGAAAGCTTCCTGGTGTCAAACGAGCAGTAGTTGCCCTGGCAACATCATTAGGGGAGGTTGAGTATGATCCTACATGCATCAGTAAGGATGATATAGTTCAAGCAATTGAAGATGCTGGTTTTGACGCTGCCTTTCTGCAAAGCAGTGAGCAAGATAGAATTCTATTAGGGATCACTGGGATGTCTAGTGAAATAGATGTAGAGGTTCTAAAAGGCATAGTTATGAATGTGAAGGGAGCGAGGCAATGTCTTTTCAACAGAACCCTTGTGGAACTAGAGGTTCTCTTTGATCCTGAAGTTGTAGGCTTGAGATCTATTGTCGATGCCATTGATAGAGGAAGCAACGGAAAATTAAAAGCACATGTCCGGAACCCATATGTAGCGGGAACTGCAAATGATGTAGAAGAATCACTACACATGTTTTGGCTTTTTACCTCCAGTCTGTTTCTCAGTGTGAGTACTATCCTGCATGTTGTGGAACTACAAGCATCTCATATTGTTCCCCCATGAGGTTCTAGGTTGAGTATATTACAGTTCCAGTTTAACTGGAATGTACACATCCTCACTTGGTTTCTTAATTTTTCAGCTACTCTTACATTTGTTTTTCCTCCTTAATATTACAGATCCCTGTTCTTCTCATACGGGTGGTCTTTTCCCGCATACCCATTCTATATTCTTTGCTACTACTGCGTTGTGGACCGTTTCTGATAAGTGATTGGTTGGAGTGGGCATTGGTGTCTATTGTTCAATTTGTTATTGGAAAACGCTTCTACGTAGCTGCTTACAGAGCATTGAGGAATGGGTCAACAAACATGGATGTCTTAGTTGCTTTGGGCACTTCAGCCTGTTACTTCTATTCTATTTGTGCACTCATATATGGTTCATTTACTGGCTTCTGGTCTCCAACATACTTTGAGGCAAGTGCCATGCTGATAACATTTGTGTTGCTTGGAAAGTATTTGGAAATTGTTGCCAAGGGGAAGACATCAGATGCTATAAAAAAGCTAGTAGAACTTGCACCTGCAACAGCTCTTTTGCTTGTCAAAGATGAAGGTATTACCTTTTAATTGTAGGTTTTAGTGGAATTTCTTTGTGCTCAATGATCTTTTAGTAAAGAGTTTTTCATCGTTAACATATAACACCGCCACCTTCACACATAAAATAAAATAAAATAAAATAAAAACTCTTCATTTCCTTTAAGTGCGAGAAATTTCTTGAAAGGAATTATACGATCTCAACCAGCGGATATGCAATTTGCATCTTCCCCTAGGCTTTGAGTTGGGATCCATCCCAATCAGGACATTTTAGTTACATTGTTGAGCTACAGAAGGACTCCTTGATCCACAGTTTAAATCACCTTTTACAATCCCAAGGTCATATCTGATGGTTGGGGATCATATAAATGCTCTCTTATATTACAATTTGTAATCTTTGTGATCAGTTGGCTAATCTTGAGCATGCTGCTATTTTGAGTGTTGTATTCAAATACACCTGATTTAGATTCTTTTCTCTAACAAGTGATTTCTAATAAATAAATCCTTTATGTTCATTGACTTCCAGAAGGAAAGTACACTAAAGAGCGTGAAATAGATGCATTGCTTATTCAACCAAGCGATGTCTTGAAAGTTATCCCTGGTTCAAAAGTACCTGCTGATGGTGTTGTTGTATGGGGCTCGAGTTATGTTGATGAGAGTATGGTAACTGGTGAATCTACACCAATTTTGAAAGAGGCTACCTCTTCAGTCATAGGAGGTACTATCAATTTACATGGCGTCCTTCACATACGAGCCACTAAAGTGGGTTCTAGTACTGTTCTTAGCCAGATCATCTCCCTAGTTGAGACAGCCCAGATGTCTAAAGCTCCTATCCAAAAGTTCGCTGATTTTGTAAGTACTTTCACCGCTGTTTTATTAAGAGAATTTTACTGACTTTATTGCTTCATATAAAGATGGGGGAGATTTGAACCTACCCAAGTTCTTTGATCCACCCTCAAGTCAGTTCCTTATTATGTAAATGAACTGAAGTATTTATCAACTATTTTGGTAATATTTTTTTAGGTATCACAGATAAGTCCTTGTGGAACGACTTCATCAACACTGTGCCCACCAGTTGAGGCTAGAAGGGCACTTGACTGTTCTTTTTGGACTTCAACAAAACCAACTGATTATAATCCATCCTGTTACATGGATAAAGTTCTTTCAGTTGATTAGACAAAAAGATGTCTGCATACAATCGATACTGATAAAATTGCAAAATGTGTTCTTCAATCATCTTGGAGCAACTTCTATTTAACCATTGAGTTCTTCAAATTACAACATGTTGCATAATGAAATCTTTACCAGCAAAGCATAAGCTCATATCTGACTTAGCTCACAGTCTTTATAGCCATCTAAGAAGTTAGGCACTAATACATGGTGGCTTGACAGTTGCACCACATTTACTAATAGAATTTCCTTGGTGTTCAGTATTCTTACTCCATTATTTTGATGCTTGACCATTGATTGAATGTGGTATTTGTACTGAAAAAATTTATCGTTATTATCGCTTTACAATATAGGACAACTTAAAGAAGCAATATCAAGATCAAGGAGGCTCAAAAACATAATTGACATAACTCAGGGATCTTATTTTTAGGATTTCTGCCTGTAGTTAGAACCATATGATTTACTGGTGCTTTGACCCTTAGGAACTTGCTTATGGCCAGTTTGTTTAGATGATAACTGAGAACTCTTGTCTTCAGGATATCTAAGAAATTGGAGAACTTTGTATGCCAAAAAAGGCCAATCCATAAGGTTGAGTTTCCGAGCACAAGGATATCCAAATCCTGGGGAACAGCCACTGCTATGCTGTCAGAAATTCCCAACAGTAAGAAGTCCTGTCAGGAATTCTTGCAAACAAACGCCCCCTTAATGTTTTGCTACAACCCAGGCTATTATTAAGTACGTGATCCTCCTAAAGGTTACTTGAGCAATCAATTAACTGAGAGAAACATATAAACAGATTACTGTTAAAAGTCCTTGGGTAGACTCTCATTTTATAATGTGCCATTTATTCTCTTCTGAGCCACGCACATTTTGGTTACTCTTGAACAACAAGAAAAAACACCCTTTCTGTTTATCAATTGCAAAATATGAATCTGGAAACTTGGATCATATGTTTGAAAATCAAATAAGATATGTCATGAGTTGGGTGCTTTATAACATGACAGTTCTTCAAAATTAACTGAAAGGTAACATAATGACAGCACAATGGTAGGAAGAATCAAGCGTGCTCTCTCAAACATTTCTCCTACAACACATTTGTAATTTCAGCTTCTGGACCATGCCTCCCTATATTCATTGAACTTTCTGAAGATGTTTTTCTTTAAGCTTCACCCTTTTTGTGATGAGTAGCAATCATGAACTCCAGTATTCATGATCTATCATTATCTACAGGTTGCAAGCATTTTTGTTCCTACAGTTGTTGCATTGGCATTGTTGACTTTGTTGGGATGGTAAGCATACTGTTACAAATAGTGAGGCGGATACCATTATATACCATTTGGTAAATATTTATACTATTTCAGTAATACTCTGCAGGTATATTTCTGGTGCATTAGGAGCATATCCAGAAGATTGGTTACCTGAAAATAGCAACCATTTTGTTTTTGCTCTCATGTTTTCAATATCAGTTGTGGTGATTGCATGCCCATGTGCCCTTGGGTTGGCAACACCGACAGCTGTTATGGTAGCCACGGGTGTTGGGGCTAATCTTGGCATCCTGATAAAAGGAGGTGATGCTTTGGAAAGAGCTCAGAAGGTCAAGTATGTGGTGTTTGACAAAACAGGTACCCTTACACAGGGGAAAGCAGCAGTTACTACTGCTAAAGTTTTCTCTGGAATGGATTTGGGGGACTTTCTCACTTTGGTTGCCTCTGCAGAGGTGATTTTAGATTTTGGCTACTTTTTTAAAATGATATTTCATTTCACTTTATTTGTGATAAGTCTATAAGCAATCTTCTCTTTTCCATGCCTAAGGCTAGTAGTGAACATCCATTGGCAAAAGCAATTGTGGACTATGCACACCATTATCACTTTTTTGGCAAGCTACCTACAGCTGAGGACACTCAAAACCAACGAAAAGAGGCAAATGTCACTGGTTGGCTTCATGATGTCTTTGAATTTTCTGCTTTGCCTGGGAAGGGTGTGAGATGCTTGATGCATGGGAAATGGGTAATGGTGAGTTCTTATTTGAAGACTCCTATAGATATATTTCTGCTGTAAAGAAGTTCCTTTCTTGACTTATGTTTCTTATCATGAATTTGTTTCCTGAACAGGTCGGCAACCGAAGGTTGTTGACTGAAAGTGGAGTTACCATCCCTACAGAGGTTGAAAATTTTCTTGCAGAGTTGGAAAATCGTGCAAAAACAGGAATACTTGTGGCATGTGATGACACCCTTGTTGGAGTTTTGGGAGTAGCAGATCCCTTAAAAAGGGAAGCAATTGTTGTTGTAGAAGGCTTGAAGAAAATGGGCATTCAACCAGTCATAGTAACTGGGGATAACTGGAGGACAGCACGGGCTGTTGCCGAGGAGGTTTGTATCTTTTACTGAAAACTCAGTAAAATATCCAGTTCTGTGAGTTGATCTCTTTTAGTTGCAGCTCTCCATGTCTTTTCGGTGATTGTTCTTTTGTTATTATCATTCTTGTTTCTGATTTTGAGAGGAATTTCCTGAGCCTCAACAGAGAATACAGTTTGCTGATCTCCCAACTGGATCAAGCTGGCGCCATAGTTTGTGGTCCAGATGATTGATCTGATTGGTCCCATTTACAGTGTGGGTTACACTAAGTTCTCCCAGATTTCATTTCAAAAATGAAAGGTGCAAAAAAAAAAGTCTCAGAGACTAGAAGATATGACCCTTTCAATATTTGGCCCTTTTCAAGCTATATGTTGCACTATCGTTGTCCCCATTTATAGGCCAACTTCGAAGGGATTAGGATCTTCCAATGTGGGAGAGTACGAGCCATGTGTGGATCCATTGGATCAACAGCCAGGATCACCAATCTTGCAATTGGTGCAAATTTTCCTAGGATCAGAAGTAAAGATCTTTCTTCAGAATCAGTTGATTGCTTTTAGAGTTATCGTTATTCACCATTTATCGCTTGACCAACAGGTTGGTATTCAAGATGTGAAAGCTGAAGTTATGCCAGCAGGAAAAGCTGATTTCATACGCTCATTTCAAAAGAATGGAAGCATAGTGGCCATGGTTGGCGATGGTATCAATGACTCGCCAGCCCTTGCAGCTGCTGATGTTGGGATGGCAATTGGGGCGGGAACAGATATCGCTATAGAAGCCGCAGATTACGTATTGATGAGAAACAGCCTAGAAGATGTCATTGCAGCTGTTGATCTTTCCAGGAAAACATTGGCCCGCATACGTTGGAATTACTTGTTTGCAATGGTATATAATGTAATCGCCATTCCAGTCGCTGCAGGGGCTTTATTCCCCTTTCTGAGGATGAGATTGCCACCTTGGGTTGCTGGGGCCTGCATGGCCCTCTCCTCTGTAAGTGTTGTATGTTCATCTTTGCTTTTAAGAAGATACAAAAGGCCTAAGCTTACCACTATACTGGAAATAATTGTAGAATAGTGTTGCTTATAGAAAGGAGAGGGAATTTGTGATGATGTCTGTGTTGCAGCTCCCATTTCCATCTTTTTTCCAGGGGAATACCTGCAACAAATCAGTGTACATGTGTTTGTACTGTGATATTATGTGTTAATAAAATGTATCAATTTTGTGCCTCTCGTTGCCTCTTCATTCTTTATTGTTTATGTTGTGTAAGGGACGGAAACCTTGTCTCCTTTTTAAATGGATAGAGCTGCTTCAAATTTAATGAATTGATTGGAGTTGTCTTTAAAAATTACTGCTCTAACAACTTTGGAACATGAAAAATCGTGGACCTGAAATATAGAAAACTGGGTTAGTCGAGACTTGACGCTGGCCTCTTATACAGAGACCCTTAAATCAGATGGTTCCTAGTTTTTTCACATTGGCTGGTCAAGAAGAGACCTTTTAAACCATTTACTCCTCCATGATTAACATGCTTTCAGCTGGGGACCAAAGGCTCTACGTTTCCTATAGTAGGAACAGTATAGTATTTGAAAATGACTTCTTGATCTAGTGCGATGAAGGTAAGATGGACTACCTAAACACCACCCTCTTCTCCAAGTGAGTCTGCACACGCTCAAATTTGCCGATCATCCAACTGTGTACAAAATGATGTCTCTCATAACAGTTAAGTTGAGGCCGTAGATCAAGGAGTTAGGATGATCTGATGGGGTTAATATTTTGAAAACCCACATCTCTGAGACCTTTCCGCCCCCACATCCATGGGGTGCGGTGGCGGTTGGGAGTTCATAGCACCAGATCAGCTCTATATATATTACAAAATTGAAATGTTCTCTAATAATATCCGTTGGTTTTTTTCCAAGTTTTGACCAATTGTTTACTACGGAATCAACTGAGTATTCACCCACTTAATCCAAGTCAGACCGAAACACATAAAGGCCGAGTTCCTCACCGAGTCTTCAGTTCTTTTATAGATCCTACCAACTTAGCTGAGTTTTGCGGAGGAGACCCACCAAGTTTTAGAGCTTAAACTTAGAACTTAGGCTGAGCCTGAGTTGGTCACAGTAACAATATGACTTGTTCAAAATTTAGGTTATACATGACCCACTTGGTGGTAAAGGATGGGTTTAGGCCCGTCTTCAGGGCTGCGAGCTACGTTCAAAAGCTAGGCTTCCAGGCTAAAGCCTGGTCCAATGCAACCCTAAATATATATATGCAAACATTGGTCTTCTCGCCAGACACCATCCGGGCCAACATCTTTTTGATCAAGAGGTAAGTATTTCTTTTCGTCTCATGAACAAGCCAAACAAATAACAAATAAATGGTAAGCCTATTGTTTATGCATGTTAGGATCCAGGTGGGTCCATCTCTACAATCTAGATGGTGATCGGTCATAAGAATCAACAACGGTTTATATAAAATAACCTAACATAGTAACATTCATTGATTGGGTCATTTATGACATGATGTTCATTAGGGGGATGTTTAGAGTTCACTGATACAGGACAAGAGCATGTAAGAAAATAGTAGACGCATGCTCATTGTGGCAATCACAAGGTTAGAAGTTCAAGAGTCCTGTTACGGGATGCATACCAATACCCATCTCATATAAATGAAGTGCAAATTGAAACTGACAGAAGTAGGCCCAAGCTTCTGGGATGAGATTGGTTTACTAGCCAAAACTGAGTCCTACCAACCAGTGTCTAATTAAACTGGGTCAGCCAATTTTCTTCCCTGCCCTTTGAGCGAGATCAGCCAACAGGGCACCGATGGCTCGTCCAGTTGCCATGTAGTTCTCAATGATCAAACGGCCCCAATGTGCGTAGGATCTGATCCATATAATCATAGAGTGGAAGATCATAACCGGTTGTATATGTCCTCCTTTTATAACCAAAGTTCAATATCCCAATCACTAAGGTTTCAATTTCTGCAAAAAGTGACACTAAGGTGAGTTCCTTCCATTTTTAGGTTTTTTTACAGCCTGACAGTGTCTGGCCATACCTGTTTGCCAGAAACCTGTGCATCTCAAATACCAAACAACTATCATAAATGTTGCAGTTATTAAATGACATGTTTAAAGGATAGTACACTTGGAATTACACTTGGAATTGCTATAATAAATAGTAGTACCTTGGCCTCAAAAATCCACTCAAATGGACTAGTCACTCGTTATTACACACTGATAAAAATCAAATTTGCGATGGTATCACATTCACATCCATTCTCATCTCTTAATGTTTCTCCTCAATGCTGAGAAGGTCTTCATCTAGACCAATTGTGTAGCAGCTCCAATAACTTTTCTCAACTACTTTGTGGCTTCTTTCATGACCACCTCAAATTGAGGCTAGCACAGGGCTCAATTGTGATTTGCAGCTACCAATGCCATGTGCTCCATCAGGTCCAAAACGCGGTTGCTGAATCAAGTTGCAGAAGTTTATTTTCAGAACATGGATCAATTAGAGAGAGAGGGAGAGAGAAAGGGAGAGAGAGTATTATTACCTGTAGCCCCATTCATTATCATACCATGAAATGAGCTTCATGAAGGAAGCACTCAATCCTATGCCGGCCTTGGCATCAAATATACTTGACCTGTACATAAATAATGATGAAAAATGTTAATATTTTCATTATTTATCTGTCACAATGTGCTGCAGTAGGTACATTTTCTACCTCGAATCACCAACAAAATCGTTTGAAACAACATCCTCGTCTGTGTAGCCAAGTATGCCTTTCAAGGGCCCCTCAGATGCAAACCTGAAGTTGGAATTTAACATATCAACTTTTGGATGATGCAACACATGGATTCACAATAGCACATATGGCCATTCAAACGTGTGTGGAGCACCTACAGGTGAGATGTGTGCACAGGAATGCATTGATAGGCATGTGCATTTTGGCATGGTAAGTGGCCATGAGTGATTCTTTGCATGTGTGCAGAAGTGTATGCAACAACATGTCATTCAAAATTTCAAATAATTTAAAATCTATTGAAAAAACAGAATAAGAAAGCATAAAGCAAGCTCTGAAGGGATTATAAGAAATTAGCCTAAACAAAGAGATCATCAGGAAACACATCATTCAAATGAATCTACAACAGAATTAGGAAGCATAAAGCAGAACTGAAAAAAAAAAAAAAAGGAAATAAAAAAGGAAGCAAAAGAACCAAGATAGTAGACAGCAAACAACATATTAGTAAGGTAAATTATTAGAGACTGATTCACAACCATTTTCTTACTAATATATAGCTGAAGACCAAAACATAAACAAGTCATTACCCACATTCTAGTTTAAAAAATAAAAATAACAAATCTAAGTCAATCTTTTAAAAAAGCAATAATTTTTCAACCAAATGAACAATACAGTAAGGAAGCTTGTGGAGGCACCGGGGCTTGCCCTGCACAGCACAATTTTAGAAATTTATTCAAGAAGAACCCATATGTTTCAACCAAAGAAAAGATCACAACATGTAGTAGTAATCCTGGCCGGATAAGATGACAATCTGCTTTCACTTGTGGACCTTAGGTCAAACAATGTGATGATCACCATGTCACCAACACCACCACAGGCACCTGAAGCATCAAAATCCCTCTGCGAACCCATTTTTAATAACCACCAATACTAGAAAGTACTGGATTCATCGTATCAACCTTTAACTAGATTTCCTAGAATTTTAAATCTCTATAGAGTATAGAGTCTATACTCTATAGTCTATATATCCATTGGCTCTGATGTGCAAAGCTCTTTCATTAATGAAATTTATCAATTCCATGCCATAATAGCAAGGGATTTCCAGTAATATTTTGTACACCTTCCTGACCCAACTAATAGTTGGAAATCCGTCATCTACCAACTCCTCTTTCTACAAAACAGGTTAGGGACTAAAAGAGGAGCTAATTCCCTTAATAGTGCCCTGCCCACCATGACAAACATACCACAATGTAGCCATTCTGCACCCCATGGACGTCCAGATATTCTAGAAGAGAAAATTGTGTTTTGATGTAAAATAGGTGTTTTAGCATCTAACTGTCAAGAAACTACAAAGCGATGAGACAAATGTAAGTAACTCAACACCCAGTTCAGTTACTGACACTATAAGAAGAAAATTCAAGTGAAGAATTATCTGAACTGGATAAGGCCTATGTTTTATCCTTCAAAGCATGCACTTATGACAGTCAGATCTTTCCACCGCCCTACAGATTGCAGATTTATAGTTCTCTATGAAGCTGTATGATGCAGTTCGATCCCTATCCAAGACAGGGACCCGCAAGGCTTGATGGACCCAGCTGATGGGGTCCACATGTGCCTCATGTTTTCTAATTTTTAGATTAGTAATATTGCTTAATTTGATTGCTTTCTAATTCTAGATTAGTAATTGTTAATAGGATTAGTAGCTTTCCCTTTTAACAAATATTATGCTCTATATCATGGTTTAAAATCTCGGCCGATACCGGTTCATATCGGCCGATATCGCGACGATATTTTGCCGCGATACGAGTCAGGCAAAATATCGGCCAATATCGGCCGATATGGTCAAAATATCGGTTTTATTGATATCTCGGCAGATATTGCGGATATCTCGGAGTAATGTTCAAAAACCTTGATTTTTTGTAATTTTTTTCCTATTTTTCCATTTTCTTCTCCTCTTCCCTCATCTCCTTAGAGCAACCATGTCTCCATAGCTCATTCTATTATATATTTTCAACTTCCAATACTATTTTTTGAAGAAATCATTTTATTTAGTAAGAGAAAATCAAATTAACTACCTTATTTTTACTATCATGTGTTTTTTATTTTTTATTTTTAGATAAAGCATAGAAATGAATGAAACGATTATTGGCATGTCATTTTTGGGTTTGTTTTGTGTTATTCACTTAGGTCTACACACTTTCATACTAGATCTACTTATAAACATGATTTTGGGTGTAAAAAATGGTTTTTTTTTAATCTTCTACTTGTAAAAAAAATTGGTTGAGTATTTATGATACTAAATAATAAATACTAATAGCTTATTAATAATGTATAGATAATTATTATGTTATCTTTATTTTCTTATATTTTACACTAATAAATTGATCATGAGCATCAATAATGGTTGCATTATATAAAATACGGGAGAAGACAGCGAACTGCGACACAAACAGGACTCATAACTTAAGGTGACCGAGATTTTAATTTATTGTTGTTACTAATGAAAAAAAAATATTGTTTTCTAACATTTTCTAATATTCTAATGAAAAAAAAAATCACACTGCGACGAACCGATATCCGCGACCAATACCGATATCATATCAGTTTTTCGGCCCGGCCGATACCGCGACCGAGACCAAGATTTTAAACCATGCTCTATATATACAGTAGAGCCTCTTGTTATTTTTTCATGCATTACAATCAATAATAGACTTCTCTGTTGCTCACGTGAGTTTTCACTGATGATTTCGTTGGTGCCCTAGTGGCTAGAATCCATCCTTGGATTCGATCAATCCTTCGGGAGATTGATCTATACTACCATATTGCTGCATCACTGTAACCTCATACTTCTTATGAAAAAAGTCAAATCTATCTACTTCCATATAGAATACTGCATGTTTAACTCACTACAATTTTGAAAGCAAAACTGCCCCAATGTTGTGGCAAATGACCTTCAAGATATTTTTGGGCATCTCTGAGTAGTTATGTACCAGGCCAATCATAAGTGAATTATACAAAGAAACAGAAAAGATTGAACATAAAGAACTAACAGACAGACAGGAGGCACTATTCCAAGACTAGAACATAGATTTGCATGAGAAGTTGCTGTAAAAGAATAAGCCGTGTTTGCTTATTCAATGCACTACAAGAACATCCAACAAAAATTCTGTTTTTTTAAGGGCAGACATAGATACTATGTAAACAAGAATAAAAGAAATAAAAATAAATGGCATACTTTATTGCCGCTTTGACATCATCATACGACGCGCTTTTCTCAAGCCGGCATGTTAAGTCCACAACTGAAACATTTGGTGTTGGAACACGGAAGGCCATCCCCGTGAGTTTTCCATTGAGTTCTGGAAGAACTTTTCCTACAGCCTAAATTTCCAAAAGCAAATTAAAAAACTGTCAAAGTTTGTAATTGATCGAGCATAATTTTATGTCATACCTTCGCTGCACCAGTTGAACTAGGGATAATATTTTGGCCAGCTCCACGGCCCCCTCGCCAGTCCTTCATTGAAGGGCCATCAACAGTCTTCTGTGTTGCTGAGTGGAAAGAAGGCAAAAACTCTCAGATAGTAGTACATGACCAAAAGCATGTGTTATTGTAGTTGTAAATATTAATACATAAACATGACTGTGCATGTGTTGTGTGTGTGAGAGAGAACCTGTTGTTGCATGCACAGTTGTCATTAGACCTTCAGCAATACCGAACTCCTCATGTACCACCTGAAACATAATCAGTTAGTGAATTTCTAGCCATTATAATCTTGCTGACCTCTTAAGGTCTTATTTGGGCGTAGGAACCAAAACAGAAAGTTAACAATGATAAAGCAGTAATAGTTAATCATCCATGATATATCTTTTGCAAGGAGTAACGATAGGACCAAATATGTAATTACATATGAAAACATAGAATACAGTCGGTTTATTGGATGATTAGTCACCAACTATTTCCAAAACAGTCAGGCGGTGCAACCAAGAAATACAAAATCAAGTAACTGGAGCCCAAGGATGTTAAAAATGTAACTAGACCTTGGCAAGGGGAGCAAGACAATTGGTTGTGCAGCTTGCATTAGAAACAATGTTCATGCTCGGCTTGTACTTCTTCTCATTGACACCTACCACAAACATGGGTGCATCTGCTGATGGAGCTGAGATGACAACCTTTTTGGCACCACCCTATTAAAACATAAATTAAAAATAATCACAATGCAGCCACAGAGAGAGAGAGAGATACATTGTGCTTGAGCTAAGGCTAACTAACCTTCAAATGGGCCGATGCCCTCTCCAACGTTGTAAAAACCCCAGAAGATTCAACAACATATTCTGCCCCATAATTCCCCCAAGGGATCTCTGCAGGATCTCTGAAATATTGATTGAGATTGATATATTTTTGTAAGTAGACATGACAACCACATAGGACACATAGCATGGCACCACCAAAATCAATTCTATCTGTGAATTAACAGAAGATATGGAGAGTACATAGAGTTACAAGATATATTTTTGTTGTCTGAGAGTTACAAGATATATTTACTGGAAAAAAACCTAATGAAATTTCCTGATGTTACTAAGAGACATCTAAACTCTACTCAGATAATCCTAATATGATCTTAACATTTATCCAATGATAACTAACAATTTTAGCATATGTTCTTCCTATATATATATATATATATAGGGTAATATTCAAGTGAGGGACACTCCCCTTTTTGAGAAGTTTCAAGTACAAAAGAGATTCTTTTCAAAAAGTACAAAAGTGCTTTTGTACTTGAAACTTCCAAAAAAGGGGAGTGTCCCTCACCCTATAGTGAGGGAATCCCTCACTTGAATATCCCCCATATATATATATATATATATATATATATATTAACACTCCATTTCAAACTCAAGCTGCAAGGGCTGCCGAAAGAGCATTTGAAGTATGAACATGAATAGAATGCATATCAATGGTTTTATAATAGGAAAAATATAGTTGGATTGATGGACATGATTCGACAGAGCAGATAAGGAAGGAAATAAATGGTGCAGATAATCAGCAGCCCATACACAAGAGATCGAGTACAAAACATCAACATCATATCCAGAAGAGTGGTGCGTAAATAGGTAATCAAATTCAGCAACAAATGTTCAGATTCATCAATAGATTATTAGATCTGATCCTACAGATAGATTCGTCTACTAGAGATCAAAGCACAGGTTGTAATCAGAATCAGCAATAGATTATTAGATCTAATCAATTAAATCCAAAAAAGGAGCTGATCCAGGTGCAGACAATCAAATCTGGCATATGATGAAGATCTCAATTATAAGGGCACTAAAAGAAACCAATTCGTGTCAATCAGAGTGCAGTGAGTGGAAAAGTAACACAAACTAAGATGGAGGGCTTTATCGAAGCATGCAAAAAGAAAGAAAAAAGAAGTGCGGAAAAAAAGTCATGACACCCTACTGCAATTTAAGTGTAACCTGTAAGAAGAGCTTATGAAGAGAAAAGTAATTAACGAGATGGTAGTAGCAAGACAAGGGCAAGAACAAATTTTGAATGGGCACAAGATGGAGATAGTTGTAGAATACAATGACAGAGGGGCAGTGGGATAATTCTTTAGGTGTTGTTACCGTTGTATGTAGGTGGGCAGTGCATCAGGTCGAGTCGGGTTTAATCTGGGTTAAGCATTGTGGGTGGCATGTGTAGGCTCAAGCCGCTCAACCCAAATGTTGACCCATACCCAACCTGAAACTTAAAAAGTGATGCAAACTCAAGAAGCCCAATCAATGAGGATCATGCACCGACATCTAAGAAGCACGGATACATAAAATAGGCCCCCGTATCCGTATCCCGGACGTATCGGACACGGATATGGTCGGATACGCCCTGGACACGTATGGGATACGCCAATTTCGTATCCGGAATTTTTTTTTTTTTTTTTTAGCCGGACACGTGGGGGACACGTGCGGGACACGCACATGTCCCCCACGGACTCGTTTAAAGCCCTTAAAAGTAAAAAACGAGGAGAGACCGAGAGAAGAAACAGAAAGGAAGGAAAAAAAAAAAAAGAAGAGACGGGAAGGAGGAATCGCCTGAGCCTAGCCCGTCCCCGTGCTCCCGCCGTCGCCGTGCTGCCGTCGCCCTGGTGCTGTCGCCGATTGTGCTGTTGTGCTGTGGTGCTGCTGCCATCGTCGTCGCCTCAACCTCGCCGTCACCGTGCTGCCGCCGTCGCCGTGCTGCCGTCGCCGTGCTGCTGTCATCCTGCTGCTGTAGTGCTGCCGTCTGCTGTGGTGCTGCCGTCTGCTGTCCATTGCTGCCGTCTGCCGTCTGCTGTTTCATCTCCACACCTTTAGGTTCTTTTCTCTTCTTTCTTTCCACTTGTTTCTTTCTTTCTCTTCATCTGTAAATGTTGGTTTTTGTTGGTTGATGCTATTCTGGTTAATGCTAATCTAGGGTTTTTTTTTTCTTACCCCTTAAATCATTTGGATTTTAGGGCTTTTTTTTTTTTTTGGTGATCTTCTTTCTTTGCTTTCGATTGCTGTTGTTGCTGTTTTTTTTTTTTTTTCTGCTTCTTTTTTCTGTTCTCTGCCGTGTTTTTTTTTTTGCTGCATTTTTTTTTTGTTTTCTGTTCTCTGTTTTTTTTTCTGTGCTGTGTTCTGCTACTGACTGGTTGATTCTATGCTGCTGCTGCTCTTGGAAGTATTGAATGTAATGTTTGATGATGATGATTGATTATGATTAAATCAATGGAAGTGCATATCTTATGGTTATTTTGATTGAAATAATGTTAGATTTTTATTACATAGTCATATAAAAAATATTAAATTTTTTTTTTTCAACGTATCCCTGACGTATCGTATCCTACTTTTTTGAGAAATGGCGTATCTGCGTATCCGTGTCGTATCGTATCCGTGTCCGTGCTTCATAGAGGTCCGACATGCAATGGACATGGCGGGGACATGGAATTTACACATAAAAAGTGAAGTATCAGATATGATATGGCACGATACGTTGCCCATTTTGAAGTATTCGTACATCATAAGGTTAGACTAGACCCTAGATCATTTAGAAAAGCTTGATCGGGCTAATGGGGTCTTGATCCATCTTGATAAATATCAAATCTGAAGATATGCAGTGTGGATCTAGAGATCTACGATGGGGAAGCATGGACAATAAGATTTCATCATTGGACCCACGTATTGGTCCATAGTCCTCTCTATCTTTGAGTTTGAATTTGAATTTGAGTTTGAATAATAGGATGAGATTTTAAGGTTTTAATATTATTTAAGCAGAGTAAGGGGATGGAGATAGTAAAAATAGATTTGAAGAAGTGTAACTTATCTGAGGATTTGGCTCAAGATAGATCGGGATGGAGAAACAGAATTCATGTAGCTGACCCCAACATAGTTGGGATAAGGCTTCGATGATGATCATGTAAGGGACATTCAATTCAAATAAGTTCGTTGTTAGTCATCTTATTTTCAATCAAGGTTGTTGTTCTTAGCACTTTTGCAGTTCCTTCTCCTTAGTTTGAGATTACTAAAGGCTATATCTAGTTTTGACAACACTTTTCGTTAGTAAAATTGCTACTTTCCTAGCAAAGATTTCAGTGGGGTTTTGGGAAGATTTCTCATCCTTGGAGATTGGCGGATTGGGTGGAGGAGATTCAAGATATGTCATTCAAGATATTTCTAGACAGTTAGAGGCTACTTTTCGTCATGTTCTAAGAGAAGCAAATATAGAGGCGGATGTCCTAGCGACGGAGGGAGTTTTTCGATCTTCTATTATTTTTTATGTTTAATCTGTTTGTATATTAGTTGTTGCATTTTTGTTTATTTCCTTCGAGTTTGTATGCTAGTTTTGGCTTTGTTTTTGTTTTATCTTTTTGGTAGTAATAAAATTTACCATTATAAAAAAAAAAAAAAAAAATTCGCAACTTTCCTCTTTGTAATTGTGTGCCATCACTATTTATTTGAGGATTTGGGTACTTGGGTTCACAACAATTGGAAACCAATTCCTTTGGCTGTGTCAAAGCCTAACCCATAATTAGTAATAAGCACATGCATGTATCCAAATCCATGCTCCTTTCTGCATTTAAGAAAAAAAATTGCCCCAATAATATTCTAAATATTTGAAAAACCTTGCCTTTGTGGCACAAACGAGCGATGCCTCAGTGATAACAGCTGTGGCTTCCTACCTGCAATGCCCCGAGTGTATTTGGGTGGAGGACGAGGTGGAGGCATACTCGGGTGGCGTGGAGGACAATGGAACAAGAGTACATAGGCATAGAGCATATGCAGGCAGTGGATGGAGGACCCCAGGGAATGCCCCCTGGGCTGATCAATTAGGCTAGTTTAGGAATATGATAGTTTACATTTTATAATTATCTCCCATGTAACCAAAAATAAATAAACAAACAAATAAATAAATAAAGGCATATTGCATATTTGCTTGCTGTTGGTGACTGGTTTTTTGTAAGCCAATTCCGCCTCTATTCATTATTTTCTTTTCAGTCTGTTTAACATAACTATCATTATTTATCCCCCCAAAACAAAGGCTGGTTCAACTTGCACTTTCCATTTATGCACCAAACAACAAAAAAATTGCACAACTAAATTAAAATGCAGCTGCTTTAAAAGATACCCCTGCAGTACCTTTTGCATGTAATTGCAATCCGCTTTCCATTAATTTCCAGGTTAGATTCATCCAAAACCTTAATGCTTCCCTTGAAAACACCATGCGTTGAGTCGTACTTCAACATGTATGCCTAAACATAAAGTAGAAAAATAATTGTCAGGTGAATGACTTAAAACTTAATGGATGCAAAAAGGTCTCAAGTTAAATACCACAAGCTATTATTAGTCCATTAACATTTAGTGAACAGAAATTTGACACAGAATCAACCACAAGCATCTAAATCAGATATATTTCCAAGCTTGCTAATCAGTCAAAATGTTTGCAGCAGATGGTAAAATATTTAAGAAGCAATATTACAAAGATTATCCTCTCCCACAAGAAGATTTCCTTGAGTTTATTATGTCTGTTAAAACCACACAGATTTTTTTAAAATTGAGGTGCGTTGAAACCTATAAAGGAGAAGTCTAGTATACAATTATTCTAGATAAATATGATTTTGAACATGAACATGAAGTTGAGCCTGAGCCTGAGCCTGGCCTAATAACAATGAAACCAAACTAAGGAAACTAGCCAGCTTTAATGTTTCTATCAAACCAGGTGGTGAATAAGGCTCTGTTGTAACATATGATTTTTTTTGTTAATAACTGTTGTAGCATATGATCATTCACATAAATAAATGAATCTAGAGAAAACAGGGAAACTAAGTGGCAGCAGCCAGCCACAACATCGTTTAGCTAATTATGCCATGAGCCAATTTACTAAGTAAAAAAGAATGCTTCACATAATAATTAGCTAAGAGATTCTAAAATTTGCTGCCACAGAAAGAAAAACACAAACAATGCACTTCCTTACCATGTATTTGGTATTAATAAAAGGATCATTAACAGCAACCACTTCAATATCATCCCGAGTTGTAGCAATACGTAGAACCAGCCTGCCAATCCTTCCAAAACCTGCACATCATTGAGAATTTTGAGAATTAAATTTTCCTAGTACCCCTAAGGTCATTTCATGCATAATGCAATTAGTAACTTCTTCCCATGTAGAAATAGATTTGCCAGATTAACATAAAAATTGATGCAATATAGCCACTAAAGCTCTTTATCAAAGGGAAACATCACATGGGGTCAAATCTCTAAACACACTACTGCACCCCGAGGCATAGCCTTCTGACAGACTATAAATCTAAAACAATAGCCACAACTTTCCACTGTCTTCAAGAAAAATGGATGAGAAAACCAATTTGATACACACATGTATATGTGTGTTTTAAATGAGAGAAACCTGGGTCTACCTATGCTCGCATGTGAATTGGCACTCAGCCCATTTTATATCATCTGGAGTTAGAAACAGCTTTGCACTGAAGCATCTTATGTTATCACCGTTAGATTTTTAGCCCCTAAGAAGCCCTAGTCATCTTGCCATGTCCAATCCACTTTAGGACCTTCCTATCCCCAATCTCCTTGATAGGCCTCCCACCTATCGGACCACCATAAATCAAGGAAGAAGTATGGGGAGGCTGAAGGCCCATGCTTGGATTGGATTAGAAGTCAAATGGATGAGAAGAAATTTAAGGCTAGAAGAAAAATGAAATTGTTGTATTTAGTCTTTTGCGCAAAATGGGCCATACTGTATTCAAGCAAATTTCAGATGAACTGGTAACTTTCACAGTAACTAACAAAATTAGAAAAGGATAGAGAGCCCACCATTTATTCCAATCTTTGTCTTCCCACTTCTTGACAGGCCTAAACAAAATAATATAGATAAAAATAATAGTTAGATAATTTGGTATCTTTCATAAATAAAAAAATAACTTTCAAATGAATGCGGGACCATACTTGGAATTTTAGTTGGCATCTCAGTAGCTGTGGCTTTGATGGGCTGCAGACTTTTAGCAGCAGATATTCTGGACAACAAAAATGGAGAGATGGACTTTTTATTATCAAAGCAGCAGCAATCATAAAACAATGAATATACCCATAGAAACCAAGTTTAATGAATTAACTGTAAAGAAGATGATTCTCCAGATAGAACAGGAGAACCAAATATTCTTTTCTGGAACCCAGTTGAACTTAGACTGTGATTAGCACCAGAGCAAGACACCTGCAAACAACCAAGTCAAAATCAAAAGGCCGATCAGCCACTGTGTACTACTGCAAGTTAAGAATAAGAATTAGAAGATTTATACCTGCATTCAAAATCTCCTCTTTACTTAGTCGAAAAAATACATTGGAAAGATAAGCTACACGAGGGTGAACATTCACAGACAAAAGGAAGTAGCCAACAATATATTCAATCAATGAAATCAAATTTCCCATAAAACCTTCGGTTTTGTCCAGGGAAACTTATCTGACATGCAATCTAGAGCTGAAGCTACGAACAACAACAGTTTAGCTTCTAGAAACCAAATATATAACATCATATTTTGGAGAATCTAGGCACTAAAAGAAAGGGAAAAATTGAATATACTAGAATAAAACAAAAGAAGAACCATTGAAATTCTCCTAATAATCTCAATGACAGCAACTGCACTGGATTTAAAAATAATCCGCAGCTCAAGATCTGAAATTTCAGAAGGCAACTGCCTAAATCTACCAAAACGAACATCGCATGAAAATCTCCCAAATGCAGTGGAAATTACACCCGATCCGAGCTCGCAGGTTTCCACAGAAACATGAATCTAAGAAGATTTCACTGATACGATGATAGAAACATATCAAAAAACGAAACAAAGCATCATAATCCGTGTTCTCCTTAATCTGATATCGAATCTACTCCTCCAAAAACGGATTAGTCAAAGAATCATACTGAAGAAGAAGAAGAGAAATTCAAGAAACATATAGAAATATATACCTTGAATGCTGTGAAATCTTGTTCGTGAGATCCGTGAGAGAGAGGCGACGGTGCAGATCTGACGAGGGATGAAAACGCCATTGAAGCAGATTTCTATTGCTATTTTTCTGCTTCTCTATTTTCTCACGTAGTGAATGCAAACCCTAGAGAAGAAGAAGAAGAAGAAGAAAAAAAAGAAGAAGGAGATGGAAGAGGAAGCGAAGAGGCTGGAGTATTTAAAACGGAAGAGGAAGAGAGGAGGAGGTATTGGGTTTTGGCTCCTCGTCCTGGTCCTCTAATAAGGAGGCGGAAGTACTTATGATTAGGTGAGAAAAATGGGGGTAGGTAGCAAAGCCTCCCAACTGTCGTTATGCTGGCGGGGCCCTTTGGAACACACGTCCAAACAAAGCCTGTCGCACTCGGGGGCGAGATCCTAAGCGTCCATTTCAAAGCTCGCTGAGCCCATTTGTCTAGGGCCCACTTGATCGAGTCTTTGTCTTGAATAGGATGGGCAAATAATTTGTAGGGGTGCTCAAGGGCCGGACCTGGCGGGCTGACCCGGTCTAAATTTTTGGATCATTTAATATATGGGCCGGAGAATGGAATGGCCCGAATAATTAATGCGTGTAATTTAGTGATTATATATCCAAACAAGTAAATAGAATGCCCCAACAAGTGATACAAAGCTCGCCCGATGGACTAAATGGGCGGGCTGAAGTAGTACTTTAGGCCTGTGTCATCCAATATGTACTGTGATTATAAAGGAGGGTCGGACCTGAATATGTCTCGGCTCGGGACCGCAATGGCTTTTAAGTGGAAGTTTTAAGAAGATTTGATCCAATGGTAGAAAATGGTTAAATCAACATTAATTAGGGTTGTTTTGGTACTTTACTAGCATAGTAAAAGTTAAGTAAAACCTCCATTTTTTATATTATAAAAATTAAATCAAAAGTACTTTAATTCAAAACTCCATTCATCATTTAAAAAAAAAAACTAAAAAAGTAACCACCTTTATCTATTAAAATATTATAAAAAAAAAATTCACTTTTTCATATAAAAATTTAAAAAAATTTTATAACAAACAGCTAAAAATAAAATATTATCATAACTCACTTACATTTTATTATTTCTTCAATATCAACTTCCTATTAGTTGGACCTCTGAATAAGTTACAACACAAAGGGTGGATATGTGATTGACTTACAACACGAAGGGTGGATGTGTGCAAGGGTGTGAATTAATAATAGATGGACTTGATAATATGGAATTTTGGCATTGGAATGCTGTGAATTTAAATGGATGGTCGCAGTCATGGGATCACATCACTGTGTGGCGCACTTCATGATATGATAAACCCCAACTTGTATTCAACCCATCCCACCAAAACCCCCTCTCGATTCGTTGTCTAGGGTTTTGGACAGAAGATTGCCACCTCCCAGGCTCCCACACCTCTGTAAAAGCCTCATCTTCTGGCTTCTTCTCTTCACTCTCGAATCCCTAGCTTCAAGCTATCCATCTCGAGATTCTGCAGCTATCCTCTATCTTAAAGCCCAAATCACCCCACCTGCATTTGAATTCTCTCATTATCCATCTCTCACACTCAATCTCAACACCCCAGATTCAAATGCCTTCTTTCTAGATCCAAATCCGCCCAAAAACCCCTCCAATCTAGTGAAATGAGCTTCCTAGCCAGACTTCAACCCCATCTCAGAAATGGGTTCTATCCAAAACCTCTCTCCATCTATCCAATCTCATTAAAACCCATGAATCTGAATTGGGTTTTCTTCAATTCCTCTCTACCTGCAAAACAATTAGAGCCTGAGGAAGAAGAACTGGAAATGATAGATCAGAGAAAGCTTCCGGCCGATTACGACCCCTCCAATTTCGACCCAACTGAGCACCGTAGCCCTCCCACCGACCGGGTCTTCCGCCTCGTCGATGAGATCACCGGGCTCACGCTTGTCGAAGTCGCCGATCTTTCATCAATCATGATGAAGAAGCTGGGCATGAAGGAGCCCCCAGTTGTTGCGGTGATGAAACCCGGATCTGGGGTTGCAGGGATGGCAGGGGGGAAGGCTCAGGCGGCCGCGAAGGAGGAGAAGAAGCCGGAGAAGACTGTGTTTGAATTGAGATTGGATGGGTATGATGCAGCTTCAAAGATCAAGATCATTAAGGAGGTGAGGAGCTTCACAGATTTGGGGCTTAAGGAGGCGAAGGATTTGGTGGAGAAGACGCCAGCGGTGATCAAGAGAGGAGTGTCGAAGGAAGAGGGAGAGCAGATTATTGAGAAGCTGAAGGCTCTTGGTGCAAAAGTAGTAATGGAATGAAATTTTTTTTTTCAGATATCAGGTTTTTCACCTCCTATATATGTTTTGATCTGCTAATCTTGATAGAAATTAGTACCCCAAGTAAGGCCCTTTTGTGTTATCATTTGAATTATATTTTATTGAATTGAGAATGGATGATCATGAATGAGGAAAAGGCATTTTTGGGAGTTTTGATTATGTTGGAATGCCTTCATTTACTTATTATAATTAGTGACTATCTTAGGGTTTTTGTTCCCCAAGTTATCTTTGCTTCCTGAAAATGAGAATGAATTAAGAACTGGCTACATGAGAATGTGAAGGTTATTGTTGTCTGCTTCACATTATCTTTTCTTTCAACCATGCTGTTGAAAGAAATGTTAGTCTGCTTAATACTGGACTAAGATATGTCTCATGGAGACATTTATGAAGGCATTTGTATTTGTAAGTAGGGATTTGTGGGAGGCTGAGAAAATGAAGCTTTCAAGTCAAATCTTTGGAGGCATTACTGGTGAGTATTATTGAGACTAAAGAGTTTCTTATCACGATTGGTCTACACCAAGGCTCAACATTAAACCTGTACTTGTTTGCCCTAGTTATGGATGAGATTACAAGACATATTCAGGATGAGGTACCGTGGTGTATGCTATTTGCAGATAACATTGTTTTAGTGGATGAGACGAGAGAAGGAGTGGAGTGAATGTTAAGCTAGAATTGTGGTGGAAAACGCTAGAGACAAAAGGGTTTAGGCTAAATCGATGTAAGACGAAATATATGGAATGCAAGTTTAGTCAAAGTAGGACACCTGGTGACATAGAAGTAAGTTTGGGCACACAAAAGATTGTAGTGAAAGAAAACTTTAGGTACCTTGGATCTATGGTGCAACATGATGGTGATATTGATACTGATGTAAGTCACAGGATTCAGGCCGGGTGGACCAAATGGAGGAGTACTTCGAGGGTCTTGTGTGATCAGAAAGTCCTCCTTAAGATTAAAGGAAAGTATTATAAGGTGGCGGTACGTCCGGCGTTGTTATATGGATCAGAGTGTTGGGCAGTAAAGCATAATCATGTTAAAAAAATGGAAGTTGCAGAGATGAGAATGCTAAGATGGATGTGCGGGATCACAAAGAGAGATAGGATTAGGAAGGAGGAGATTAGGGACAAAGTAGGAATAGCACCAACTGAAGATAAAATGAGAGAAAATCGACTGAGATGGTTCGGCCATGTTAGAAGGCGCCCAACGGAGGCACCTGTTAAAAAGTGTGAAAGCATGGAAATTGCCAAGAGTAGGAGAGGGAGAGGGAGACCCAAGAGAAGTTGAAAAGAAACTATTAAACATGACCTTGCCTACATGGATCTAACGGAGGACATGGCCCTAAGCAGATTTGATTGGCGTCGTCAAATCCATATAGCCGGCCCCACCTAGTGGGAAAATGCTTGGTTTGGTTTGGTTTGGTATTGTTGGGAGCTTGTGGGGAATTTAAGATAGCGAAGCTTAAGTACTATTGTATAAAGTTTAATTGAGTGAAGGTTATCTCTCTGTGTGCATTTGATTTTGCATTGGTAATGTAATTTCAGTTGCACGTTCAAAGGTCCTGGGGCAGGTTATGATAGGGAGCTTTCCAGTAATTGTACCATTTCTCAAAACATTAAAAATATGAAAAAAGGTTATAGCCTTGCTTCAGTTTTGAAGGCCTTGAAAGTCATGGTTTAAGTTTCCAAGTAAAGTTTCATCTTTAAACTCGGGGCACATTTTCAAATCATCACCATCATTGTTGTCATTACTTGTTACTACAATACCAACATTGCCGTTGCTGTTGTCGTCATCGAGTCATCGACAGAAAGTCTCATCCTTTCAATCTGTGTCAGCTGAGTCCCATTCCACTAAACCTTTTTTTTTTTGTGGGCTGAGAGATCCTCAATGTAAGATGTTGCTTCTGGTTAGAAGTCTATTTCCCTAGATTTTATCCTATGTGCTTATTTCTAGTTTGTCCATTCGTGCACATTATTTCGTCTTGTGGCAGTCGACATTCAGCTCCATATAACAAGTTTTAATTGAAGTTCACTCGACAATTACAAGATGCTCTACTACTTATCCACATATGTCCTTCCTATTCAAGCCCTCTGGTTTGTGTATAGTGGCGCTCACAAGTATCAAACAACACATTACGGACTTGAATGGTTTTTGTTTCTAACTAGATCCTTCTCCCTACAACTAAAATTGCTAAACTTGCACTCTAATAATGGGTTTCAACTTTCAACCACCACCACCATCATCATCATTGTCATGTTAAATTAGTCCAATGCCATTACATAGGTAAGGGTGGAAAGGGCCCATGAAGATTAAACTTTGTTCTCAATGAGATAAGAGTTGTAGCACATAGGTGGTGGAGTTCTGAACTTCTCTGACCTACCTGGAGGGGTGCAAATGATAGTGCAGCTTCTTTAGCTACATAGGAATAGATGGAAATGAATTATATGTAGGGTCTGTGATGTAGCTTTTTTAATTTCCTCTTTTATGTTGTTCCAAGTTATTTTTCTTTCCTCTTCTATGTTGTCCTGGCTTCTTTTTTTTCCTTTTTTCCCCCTTTTTCCCTTTCTCTTTGATGGTTTGATTGATATATGTTACCTAGACCATCAGACTTCCTTGTACCGATCTTTTTCTATTAAAAAAACTACTTTTCCTGTTAAAAAAACCACCATCTTCATTAGCATATAGCGTGATGCAAAAAGCTTTTCCACCTCCTTGCTCTACTGTTTGTCTATCCATTTTTGCTTTATCTAAATTTTCTTAGTGAAGCATGTTGATTTCCATTAATTAAGTAGTTTAATATATTAAACCCTTGGGTTTTTATGGGGCTTTAATATTGAGAATGGCTTGGTTTCATTGGATTTCAATTGTGTACTCAAGGTGGACTGATGCACTGATGCCATGCCTCTTAATGGTGGTTGTGGTTCAATTATCTCGAGTGGTCTTCCATATTAACTGCCATGATCACATCTGCTGAGGGTGATGTGATCAATGTGTAAGTAGGGAATTGGATTGTGTGATTTGATCTTTTGTTCTTTTGCTTGGCTAACTCCTGTCCACAGCCTTTGCTAACTGTTTGATTTCAATGTCAAATATAGAGAATTGGGGATTTTGCTTCCAGATGGAAAGGGCAAAGGGGGAGAAATCTTGACTTGTGTAAGAAGCAACACTAATGAAAACTGGTTTACTTGTACAGAAACCACAAGAATATTAGAAAAAAATAGGCTCGGATTATCTTGTAAGAAGCTTAGTTTTTAAAGAAGCGTAGTTTTTAAAACTGGTCCAAACTGGTTTATCTTGTATTTTGAGAACCTGTTACAATCGAAAGGATGGATTCTCAAGCAAGGTTGTTGTCCTTTGGACCTGCGCTTCGTTCAAATAATTTATATCAAGCTGCCAAAATCTTGCCTCCCGGTTGCATACCAATTGTGAAATTATATACTATGCATGTCTTGGAACTGTTACCTGTTTGGTTACTGATTATAAACACTGGTAACCTGTTGGAATTTTACAATATTTGGGATGAAATGCATTTTGGAATTCTGTTAAAAATTGCTGGATCTTAAGTTCTAAACTAGCATGCATCTAGTCTGGTGTTTGCATCAGAACTCTATTGAACTGAGAAACGCAAAGATGCTAAAAAAAAATGAACTTTACAAAGCGGAGCAGCAGAGTTCACAGATAAAACTCTGCTTGGACCATCAATTTAAATATCACAATTATAAAAGCCAGAACACATTCTGCTCTCTTCCCAAAGAACTCAACTAGAATAGCCGAGACAAGCAAAGCCTGATAACTTAAAAGCAGTAGTTTTTAGTCTCTCCTCTAGTGCTTGAAATGCCTTACTTTGGTGAAGATGAGAGACACCCCATACTTGTTGCAGCAGTCTATGGCATCGTCGCTGCCACCTGCATCCACAATGGTCCCAATTCCACTCTGACATGCTTCTTCCACTGCATCTTTCCATGCTGTCGATAACAAATCAATATAACAATCAGTCATGCCTACAAAATCAGGTGTCTGAATAACACAAACTACTGGTGCCTGAAATCTAGGTGGTAGGGGTGTGAAGCACTCACATGTCAAAGCTATGTGGACTGATTTAGTTTTACTATGCAAAATAAGGTAAATAACATTTACAGTAAGGAGTATTATGTGTGAGTTATAAACCAAAATGCAGCATATAAATGACTGCTGACAACCAACATGTGGACTTGCACTGATCCAGCCTGCATAACCCATGACCTGGATGGGTCACAGGTGCAGAAATTCCACCAAAACCAAGGATACCAATTTCCAACCATTTGATACATAGGCCATTTTTGTTAACTATGACACTAGCTGGTATCAGTGTTATGAAAACTGGCTGTTAAACATACATCTACCTGATAAAAATATGTCAAAAAGAATACCAACATTGCTACTAAAAAAAGGAAATAAGGTTTGTTTTCCCTGATTGCTGTGCTAATTTGAGTTTGAGATGGGAGTACCAAACATGCACTGACCACCACAATCTTTCCTAGGTAATTTGATCATTCCTGTACTAATGAATGCAATTTCTTCAACAGTTCAAAGTGAACTTCTGGTAGAATTGGCACTTTTACCAAATGGGAAAAAAACATCACTGGCCAAAGCTGCTCCTTTAACCTCTTCTCCTGCTTTCCTCAAAGGTAATCTTAGGCTCTCTAGTCGATTTGGTTTCCCGCTCCCCATGCCCAACATACCAGGATATGTATCTGGATTTCCTTTTGCCCTTGTTGTCGTTAACTTGATTAAATACTGGGGATCCTGCATTTTAGGCATAATAAATAAATGATATGGACTTACACGTTCAACCCATGGCCCATGAATAGCTATTAGATTATCCCGTCAGGGCTGTGTCCTTGGACAACAAATGGTCTGAGTCTGTTAGGATCAATGTCTGGTCATATTATAATGTACATTTTTTTTTTTGGCCTGCGACTTTTTTTTTTAATTTAGTTTAATTTATTAATTATTATTTTTTTGATGTTACGACATTCGGGCTACTAGGTTATTTTGTGATACTTCCAACTTTTTGACAACTAAGGGATCGTTTACTGTGCACATGTGCTGGTAATTGTGTTACACCGTGAAAGAGGAAAAACGGCACCCTTTTCTACAAGAGTAGGTAGGAAACGCGGATCTCCTCCCATGATGAAAATCAAGTCCGAAACAATCATTTTTCGTGAAAAGAAAGATTGACGCGATTGCAGGATGATATAATTAAAGTCAATAACTTGGGTAAGTAAAAGTATAAGTAGATTCTATGCAATATAGTCATCTATGCAAATTCTATCATATAGTTATGCGAAAAGCTGTCATTTTTTGACTCTATGAAGCACAAACGAAAACAATTATGACCATCTTGATTCTTGACGCCATGACCTAGTACAAGGTTGCAGATGGATAGCGTTGAGCCACTCGAAAACTGATACTGCTTGTCCAATCCCAGCATGTGCACTATATATAGCTTTGGCCTGACTACAGCCTGCAAGCTCTCTTAAAGCCACCTGCAGCTGGCCATGCCTCAATAAGGCCAATAGAGTAGCCCATCTGCGTGGTGGATCACCAAAAGGGAAAGAATGCAAGGGAAGAAGCGAAAGGAGGGAAAAGTAGGTGTAAATACAACAATTGGCAACATAAATTGGAAAAACCTATGAACTAGTTTTTTCCAGTTTATCCTAATCCATCCTTAGGCACTAATGCCCTCTTATCTTCATGTTCTTACAGGCTCAAACCTGGACACCCTACCTCAAAGACTTCTAAGGTGGGAGATATGAAATGAACCAGAGGAGAAATGAAGGGCAACGAGAAGATAACAAAACTGGAAAATCAAAGCTGTATATTTTATAAAAAAAGGGCTCAATTTCAGTGGGCCATTCAGTCACACACACAACTATTGGGTTTATGGGTTTTGGCTCGTTTTATATACTCAATCCATTCGTATTAGAATTGAGAGGTAATTTGGTCTTTGTTGAAACTACATATTATCTTTTTTTTATTATAACCATATATGTGGTGAAAAACTTTAATTAGTGGAAAAAGAAGAAGACAAACTTGGGTCTGTGAATGTAGGTGTAAAATCACGGGCGACATAAATATATTTTCTTTTTTTATATGATTTGATTTATTTATTTGTTGATTGCATGCTTCCCGCACACAGTAACAACAACAACGGTTTAGCAAAATGACACTAAAAAAAAAAGAAAGATACAATAGATACACACAAAAGGATCCAACGATCTGTACTATCTGGCATTGAAATCTGTGAAGTCTTGGAAGAAAGCAAGCCAAACGGGATGTTTCAAATGATGGGAAAAAAAAAGGATATCATGCAGTCTCTCAGTATGGAGCACATGTGCAAAGTGGGCCCCTATCCTTGACAACAGTAGCCCACCCAAGAAATTAAAAGAAAAGAAGATGCAGATGACCAAGAACACATCATTGGGGAATTAAACGGTTTGTGAAAGATGTTGACCGAAGTCCTCTGCTTGGGAGAGGCTGGAATTTGTCGTGGTCCATGGTATTTTTGGCGTCCTTTTCTGTATGTGTGGCACATGATATCTAACCTAATTGAAAAAAATGATGTCTAGTTTTATCTAGCAGTCTGTTGGATTTGCTTGATATCTCATCAATCAGACATGCAATAAGAAAAGCACAAGAGACTTCTAAATCCCTTTTAAAGAACATCATTGCATAATTAGGAGATCTAAGCAACAAAATCAGGTCCACATTTACATTCTGATTGAATTCATATTATTCTGATTAATGTTGAGGTCAACGTCCACCCTCGCTCCTGAGCGGTTATAATCGTGGTCGAGCCCTCACCATTATCATAAAATTATTGTTGTGCCGTTTCCTATCACCAACTGATTTTGGGATAAGTGGTAGCTCAATGAAATGTAAGATCCTACAATTAATTCTGTAATGGTGATCCTGTCATATTTGATTACGTTATATCTAACATTTCTCTCCTTTCCCCCTCTTTTACATACAGTGATTTGGGGCATTGTGATTATTCAGTCTTGGATAGCTCATTACTCCAGCCAAAATTAGTTTAATGTCAGGCATTTGTCGTGCTGGTTATCAAATAATTATACAGTGAAAATTGGTAATGAAGGTCTATTTACAGTAATTTTGGACTCTTTAAGAGGGTTCACTGTTTTCAACGTGCAGTGAAATGCATAGTGCTGATGAGGTCGTGACTCATCTCGGTGAGGTTCAGGTTCTGCATACATACCATCGGTTTGTAAAGCCTTTTGTCTTTCATCAATTGATTTATATATATATATATATATATATATATATATATATATATAAACTCATTTATCATTATCATCATCGTTATAAAAGCATTGTCCCAACTATGTTGTTGGGTCCACTATATGAATTTTGAGTAGCCAAACATGATGCGCGGAGATACATTCTCCTAAGTGTACCTCCCCACGTAAACATCCACTCTTATTTTTAATTTAACTAAAATGGGTGGATTACCAAAAAAAAAAAAAAAAACTAAAATAGGTTTCAACCCGACCTTTGAATTGATCACTACATGATAGACAACGTTGGTTTTCCACTTCAAAAAAGGAAATTGGATCGAAGTTGAACATGTGAAGAGAGGTGTTATCCACAGGGCCAGTTCTGAATTTTTCAGGGCCCAGGGCAAGAGTAAAAGTTAGGCCTCTTCAACCCTCATATATGATAATATCATTGGTGGGCCCCACTGATGTGAAAAATTAGCAATGGGTTGATGATGCCCAAGTATAACTATTTGAAAAAAAGAAGAAAAAGAAAAAGAACTCAGACCAGAATTTAAGCATCATATATGGGGAATAAAAAATCATTGGTGGGCCCCACTAACAGATGAGAAGAACGAGTGAATGGCTGAAAGCTTGATGATCTGTTTGTAAATATATATATATATATATATTAGAAATTTTGAGTGGCCCAACCTGTGATTGGGAGGACTCAGAGGCCGACCTCTGTTTGTGTGGCCAACCCAGAGGATATGGGTGGCCAACCTGTGATTGGGAGGACTCAGAGGCCACCTCTAAAAAATTTGGAGACATTACATATTAAATGGCTTGGGTTTTCAATGAATGATCCTATTGCAGAGTGCCACTCTTTCCACTCAAAGGAAGTTAGAGTGAGACATTCGAATGACTCTGTCTCATTTTATCAGCCATGGTGAACCAATTTTGAGCAGCCCGGTAGATGCTGAGAACCTGTATATTTTAACCAGCAACTAAGTTACAAGTACGGTTTACCACTCACATGATGCAAGAGACTTAAAGATAACCACTAAAATGCTTTTTTTTTTTTTTTTCAGAAAAGATCATTGACTCTTCCTAGAGCAAAGTGAGAGCTCAACAGATTTAGGGTCTTATACTATTAATAAAGCCATAATCACACAATTAAAGCATGGTGCATTTAACTTGATAGTGGTTGTTTACTGCAAGTGGCACAAGTAGTTGAATGCAACATCCGCATTTTATAAAGTATGTCAAACGGCATGCAAATCACTAATTTCTAACCCTTTTAGACATGACTTGGTCTCAGCCCTGAATAGAGATTTGGGCCCCCCTGAAAAATGGGCCCTGGGCAAGGGCACTTGCAGCCCCTACTCAGGGCCGGGCCTGGTTATCCATCTAATTACAAGGCCGCTGCAGTGTAATTGAAAGTTTCACTAGAGACGATTTGAGCCGTTGAAGGTCTGTTTGTGTGCATGAATTCTTAGAATGGTTGTTGTGGAGATTTGCAAAGTTTTCAAATGCTTACCCCCCCAGCTGAATTTCTAAGGTCACCTTTGGGAAGAGGTGAGGGATCCCTAGATTTGAGGATTCCTTACTACCTTAGAACAAGTCTTTCCTCACTCAAAATTTGTTTGTATAGCCACAGACTTTTCAGGTCACATTTGGTAACAAATGAGAAATCCACAAATTTGAAGATTTTATATCTTCTCAATTCAGTTGAAGACTTCCTCATCCAATGGAGGGGGAAAATTGGACCTGAGGATCCTTAAGAAAAAACAAAGATCTTAGAATGTCCAAATCCTCGGAAATTTGTAATTGCCAAACATTGGTTTTTCATGATTGTATGGAAAATAAAAACCTTTTGTATGAAGATTTGATTGCCAAACATAATCTATGAAAACCAAAATACAACTCAACATTTTGGAAGAGGAAAGTTGGCGTTCCAAAGTCTAAAAACAACATTTTAGAGAATCAGTTTTTTTTTTTCAAATTCAAAATAGAAAATTCCAAATGCTCCATAGGGCCCTAGAGTTGGTTAATAATTTGGGGAGCCCCTCAGCTGAACGTGAGTCCTCGTGTTATAGTAAGTGCTAGTGCTCCAAAATACATGGTGGGACCCACTTGAAGGTCCACTGGTCATGGGGTTGCAACCCATCTAAATGCATTAGACCGTTGGTTCAACTTCATATTCATTTTGGACGGTGCAAATTAAAAACTTGTGGATTGAAGATCAAATGAAATCGATGAAGATCTAAGCCTCCATCAATATACAAAGAGCTCGGGCCTCCATCACTATACAAAGAGCACGGGCTCCTCCATTCCCATCCCATTCCTAATTTGGCCTGAAGTGAGCACCACAAGTGCAAGCTCTTTCTATAAGGTGATCACGGGGCTCAGTCGTATTTGAGCTCCTACTTCCAACCATACATTCTATCCAATTCATCTAGAGAATCAAGGAGACATTGGGAACGGGAATCCTAACGATATATGCATGTACGTGAGAGAGTGATAAGATGGGGGAGAAGGTTTTAGGAAGAAGACCACATGGTCGGTCGAGAAGCGTTGATAAGCTCAAGAAAAGTGGTGTGCGACAAATGGTGAGTGTCGACTGTAGGCTAGACATTCACCCCATCCATCTCGAACTGGTTGACTAGAGTGAATGGATGCATGTGACAATGGGGACTGCTGCCTTTCCATGTGGTTGGCCATTTTGTTTTCTTTAACCTTCTTGAGATTTTTGGATTTATGCATGGCCCCTTGGCTTCCCCCACAAAGTTGGTTCTATTTGGTCGAAAGCATTTTTTTTTAAGGTCTGTACGGTTGAAAGCATTTCAAAATTTCTCATCTATGGTATAGACCGAATTTCAAATGTCATCTTTCACATGAAATTTCAAAAACTTTCTAAGCATTTTATGCGGCAGAAAGTGTTATTTGGGATGCCAATAGGGAGAATTCTCCTCGTCCAAACAGGTAATTTGAAATTTATCTAAGACATTAGCTGCAATAAAGGGAATTTTTATGACAAGACATGAAAACACAAACAAAGATACACTCATCCGTGGTTTCAAATTTCCACGTTCAGTGTAACAAACTGAAACTTGTCAGTAGGGTTGAGCTAGTGGTGGGACATACAAGCACACAGTTTTCTCAGGCCGCTCATAGAAATTGGAAACGGCTTTAGTTGTTAATGATAAAAGGCGAAGCCGGATTCTCTAAAGTCTGTGGCTTGGAGAATTTGGGAGTGGAAGAAATGCAACTCCACAGTGGGTGTAACTATTGAAAATCGCAAGGTTTAAAATAGAAGGCTTCAATGTTAATGTTAGTAGGAACTCTCCAAATTTTACACTAAGAGCTGGATTTACTGTTGGATTTATCAATGACACATAACTTAATTAAGTGATGATTAATAATACACTAATTATGCTATCTATACTATTAATAAAATAATTAATTTTGCAATAGGACCAACTCTTAACGAAATTAGGGAAATATCATATACTGATAGGGCATTCATTTTTTGAATGGCCGGAATTTTCAATAGGTTGTCCCTAGTTTGGAGTTTCAACAGGAAAATCTCATATGCACTCATTTAATTATGGATTTATCTAAGTTGGAGTTTCAAAAATCCAGACCAAGAGTAAAAGTCCACTTTTCCTGACAGAATCATAGAGGAAGCAGGGATGTTTTGTCTCATCTTGCACTTCCCATGCACCATCTTATCGTGATTGAAAGTGTCCCTGCCCCCGGCAGTAGGCCCCACCCTAATGCACATTGATCGTGGGATTGCTGCACCTTATAAAAAAAAATAGGAAAGAGATGTTAATTTTGAAAAGTTTAAATTTCTAATAAGAATAAATTCTAAGTTCCACTTGCCAACAAAATAATAAGAGAAAGTTTTGCAGGACAATTATTAGATCGGCTATGTTTTATAGAGCATAATGTCGATCAATCAAAAAGCAACATATGTACAAAATAAATATAGCAGAGATAAAAATGTTGAGGTGGATGTATTTTGAGATAGAAATGAAAAAATTATAAATGAGTGTTTTCAAAAGTATTTAGCGGTAGTATAAATGGGGGATAAAATTAGATAAACTTATTTGAGATGGCTTGGACATCCAATGCAAGCTAGTGATGGTGTCGAAAACTAGGGTGTTCATGGGCCAGGCTGGGTCGAGCTAAGGCATACCCAAGCTTGGCCCAACTTTAGAAACACTGGCCCAAAGCTAACGTGGGTCATAAAAGTTAAGCCCGAGCCCGTCCATTCAATCAATCAGGCCAAGCTAAACTAGACTTTTTGTCACTTTTGTAAGCTTTAGAGCACTAATTAAAGTAAATTACATGCACTTCTTAGACAAACAGAGTTGTGCCATGCTATGGGCTTTCCATCACTTAATCCAAACCCAATCCAGTTATTAATCGGGCCCTAACTACATATCCAAGCCTGGCACATGAGCACCCCTACAGAAAAAGAATATTTTGCCTAATAGATTGATGATCCACAAAGAAAAGGGTAGGATGAAGAGGATGTAAATGAGGATCGTAAAAATAGATAAATATAATTTATTTAAAATTTTGACTTAAAAACAGGGAAACAAAATTCATATGACCATTCTTCCATTCCAAATACAGTTGAAAATAAGGTTTTACAATGATGATGAAACCCTAAGTTCCACTTAAAATCTCAACAAACCTCGTGAGTTCAGCCGAACCCGACCCACCCTTTGTCATCCCCATCTAAATGATTCTTTTAGAAAACTAAAAAAAGAACTCGAGGTGGGAAGCTACCGAGGCTTTGGTAATTTAACAAAGTTGACAGTATCCAACATTCAAATAATAATAACAATAAATAAATAAAAAATAAAACCACTCTCTGGTTATATAAGAACTGAGAACCCCTTCATTGAAAACACCTTCCTCCTTCATTTTCCTCTATTTCACTTTGATCTTCCAATACATTACAGATCACTCCATTTCACTTCACTTAAAGAGAAAGAGAGAGATGAGACACAATATGGGTCAGTTGTGGTGGCAAAAACACACCTCCAACACTATTCCTACCGGAAGAGGAGGAGGAGGAGGAGGAGGAGATGGCCCCATCACAACCACAGGATCTGGGATGGTCACTACACATCATGGGCAGTCTTTCTGTTGCCTAAGAAGGCTGATGAGAAAGCTGAAGAAACACAGCAAGGTGCTATGTTCAAGCAAGAGACCCACCACATTCCATTGCCACTATGACCCTTTAAGCTACGCCAGGAACTTCGATCGGAGCAGCTATGAAGGCCCATTAGCCGCCAACGACTCCGATAACTTCCACACGTTCTCATCGAGGTTCGCCGCGGCTCCATCTAGTGCCCCATCAGTGCTAGCCATCTCTCACTAGTAGTCCCCCTCCAGTACTTGTAGTATTTGAAGCTACTGATCTTTGATGATCACTGTAAATCATCGGCTTTCCTTAATAAAATCTTGGGTTGGGACCAATTCATTCACTGTATCGGCGTCCATTATTGAAGTAATACTTTGGATGAACATAAGATCTAGCCATCAGGTAATCTGGCTCTGAATCAAATTAGTATCATCATTGGTAACATCTTCCACCCCTCTATTTTTATTTTTTTTTCACCAATAACTGTAACTTCCATTGAGAGAATTAAGAAACAATACAAAGAAAAAACAACAATGAAAGAAGAACACACGATAAGAAAGAGAAAAGAAAACGAAACTAAAGGGTACAATAGCATTGTACCCCACCCTACCTTAATTATACAATAAAATCTTCCCAATGATAACTTCTCTTCACCCCTTGCTTGGCTAAAGCATCAGCCATACAGTTGGCTAATCTAAACTCGTGATGGAAGACAACGTTAATGGTAATAGTGAAAGATCTTCTACCCCTCTATGAACTGACATTGTTACTTCATGGAGCGGTGCACTATGATCAAGGCCTGTTGGACCTTGGATAGGAGTGCTACAATATAGCAACCTTTTATTATTATTTTTCTCTTTTTAATGAATTGAATTAGATGAGAAGCAATGGTGGGTTTATGAGGATTTGATCCTCATATACAGTCTCTAAAATAGGAATTCCTCCCTGTGGATTTGTAGACCTAAGGATTTTACATGAACATGTGTGGGTATTAATGATGTAACTAAGAAAAATTGATTTACTGCAAAAATCTCGAAAAACAAAGATTTCTGAATCCTATAAGGGGGAGGTTTGACCTGAAAATCCTCAAATGGTCCCAATCCATGGGGATTTACACTTGCAAAACATGAGTTTTTCACTACTAAGGAAATTGAAAATCTTTTCCCTAAGAATTCAGTTGTGGAATGGACCTTAGTTTCATCTCATTCCTGTGGCCCCAATTCATGATTATCTTTTCTCTCTGTTTTTTTAATCTCTTGGGCTGATTTAGTCTTGATAGATGGCTAGGGATATGTAATACTGATGTTAGTGTCTTGGATATCTGATACCTACTTGTAGCAGAAAACAACTCCAGTAAATGTTGATGAGTTGACAAAATTATTAATTAACCATATACTCTTTAGTCTTAAACTAGTACATGGGTGACATATGATACTTAATATGAGGATACTGTGTCAAGTAAAAAATTGACCTGAGAATGCAAATACTGTGAACCTGACATATTTATACCAAGTCCGCTATTTGGTCTACTTGGTTAAGAATTTTTCTGCTGCTGCTGCTGCCAGGATTATATCTGTATTGAGAGGAGTGGGGTGAGAGAAGTTTCTTTTGTTTTTGCAATTTGGAACATATTTTTAGAATTTTAATTTATTCATCAGGAATTATTGAATGGTGGGAGAGGACCTTGTAAAGAAAGGAAATTAATTGTGTGGCCTATCCTTTTCATGGATATGGGGAGATGTAGGAGGAAAGAAATCGAAATGCTTTTAAAAATAAGCAGAAGTCAAGGTAAAGTATTATGGAGTATAAAGAAATGGACATTATGCTGTGGCCAGTGGCTTGTGATTTGTGTGAGGAAGGACTTTCAGGAAGATTCAAAGAGTTAAAAAGACTATGTTAGTATGTTCCATCAACCTATCGAGGCTTTTGGGAAAATAGGGATGGCCTGTTGGTAAGGCATCTTGCTCCCATCCCTTCCACCAGGGATCGATTATTGGTGGGAGGTTTGAATATCCTTCCTCCTAGCTAGTGAGCTACAGCAAATAAAATAAAAAAAAAACTATCGAGGCTTCCGTAACTCATCAAAGTTGGCAGCATCCCTACGTTCAAAAAATAATAAATGAACAAATAATATAATAAAACAGACTCTTACCATTGTTTAATGTAACGCCCCAATTCCGAATACCGAGAAAACCGTCAAGGTACCCGAAGTTGGCGCGTTACTTCCCAGAAAATCCGAGAACTTCCAAGATCGTATGTTCGCAGTGAGGTCCAATTTAAAACTTTGACCAACATATAATCAATGGTTAAAATTGCGGAAGCATAAATAATAAAGCAGAAGCATTTGGTATTATAAAAGATGTATCAAATGTGGCAGGGCTGAAGTCCAGCCTAAATCTTAAAGTATAATTAAGAACATGTTTATAAACATATCATACTAACTCCCTGCTCACCACAAAAGACACTCAAACCCAAAAAAGATAACACTCAAGCCCTCGGTACAGGCGCTCCACCCTCCAACTCGACCCCTTGGTCGGTTGGTCCCTATCCATAGTCTTCGGCTATGGGCGCCTCGACGAATGCGTCGTCCTCATAATCGGGGTCAACACCTAAGCACCAAGAATGAGTCAGATCCAATGATCTGGCAAGTTACAATATACAAATAACATAGGATGTATGCATAAAAAAAGTAGAGACGGTCATGAGATTAATTAGAGTAACAATGATACATAATCTAGGAAATTGTGCAAGTTAAACATTTAGAATCAATTAATTAAGGTAAGCTATTTTAGTAATACAACATGACACATTCACACAAGCTGGATACCGCGGGATATTATGCCGCGGCCCTCCCATACTAAACACAGTCGCGGTGGGGAATCTCACCAGTGCTGGGGATAACTAACCCCGCAAATCACTCATCACTCAAGAGACCAGACCCGGTATCACACCGTCCGTCTAAAATACAGCTCATCATGATAGCTCACTCAACACTCATAAATAGCTCCTACCAGTGATGATCAGTCAACAGGCTAAGCTTAAAACAACTGAGTGAATGTTCGTGCCGACTCAGGAAACTAATGTACAGGTATGTGTCTATCTAGACTTGCCTTGCGCGAGTAAGGTTCTAACAAATCCCTAAAAGATCTAAGTATCAATCATTGGGTCCATCTAAGGCCCACCAAGCATGGCCTTAGTCTAAATAGACCAGGAGAGATCACTAATCTCAATCCAACATCAAATAATCCATACTCATTCAAAATGTGTTACAACTCTAATCACAACAACTTCTCCATCGCAGGGTTCATACATGCAACTTAGGCCGTATAAGGGCCCACCTAGACACAGATACGGGTCAAATTCCTCCAAACTATATCACCAGGTCACCTCTAGAAAGTCCTAAATTTAGGTCCTTCATTTTTCATTTAATTAACAAGTTTATAACAAGAACAATGATATGAGAGACGTACAATGTATAATAATCTCCAAGCAATAGAATCAAATGGAATAAGGCAAGGGTCCAACCTAGGTAATGGCCCACTCCCAGGTTCAAGGTCTCATCAGATAATTGGATCCCTAACTGCAGTCTCAGATGCCAAAAATGTTATATTTGGTGCTCCTTAAGTTATGGGCATTTTTTTACTACGTTTAAGGGTCGAATCACTGACAATTCCAATCCCTAAACCCTACTTGGTGGTCCCCACGAGTCAAGGTCGAGCCACACCATTGACTCGTGCTTGACACATTGATGGAAGTTCATTTGGATGGTCATGGGCCCCATAATCGATCGATCATAAAACAAAGGCTAAACTCACAACTTAGTGTTCACAGTGTGGCAGGTCGACCTGACAAGGGTCGGGTCGATCTGCTCCACGGAAATCAAAGTTGATACTTGGTTTGGATTCTGAAATTTTCAGTGTACCCGATCGATCAGGTGGCCAACCAGTCGATCTGGTACATAGGTGTACCTGAATCAACAGATTCCGGACCAAATCTCAACTTCTGCACTAAAGTCTGGGTCTGATGGAAAAATCAAGGTCATACACAAACTATTCTAATTGGGTTCATAAAATACTCAGGGCTTATTCAAATTCTAAAATCTAATGTAATTTCTAAAAGTATAAATCTTAAGGGTCCAAACTCAATTTAGGTTCATTAAAGATTACGGGATCTTTTATTTCTAATTTCTAAAATTAATGGGGTCAAGAAATATTATTTTAAATGTAACATGTTGATTCCCTCTCCAAAATAATTCAAGGATCTAATTGAATTAATAATATAACTAAGGTATTTATCCTAATTTTCTAGAAACTAAAAGAAAGGGAGCAAGTGTACACTATTTAACCAACTCCAAGTTCTGTAGCAACACTTTCATATACACCTTAGACCACCAACTCCTCATTCATCTAAAGTTTTGTGACTTTGTCACATGGTGAGGGATACACTTTATCATACTCTCACAAGACATAGACCACTCATTCATCTCCCACCTCCACCTTTATCCACACACGTGTCATCTCCCCTTTCTTTCTCTCTTATCTTTCCAACTCAATAGTTCTCAGAAATCGCCCATTACAGAACCCATTTTTGTAATGGTTTAACGACGACAGTGTCTGAGTCACTTCGGTTAGTAGCCCATTGATCAAAGGTCCACGATCAAACCCTACCATCAAGGTTGCCCAAGCCTATACGGCCAGATGACCGGCCCAGATCCATGATCCAATCATCCCGCAGGCCCCACAACCGAATTAAAAAGAAGGAAAAAATTCCAAAGTGTCACGCCTCAACTCTTTAGAGCCCTAAGATGGTGGGCCAAATAGGATCCACTCCAAATGGGTCCACTACCCCTGAGATCGCTCATGGGTCCCCTATCAGATGTGGGGACCCGATCTTTAATCTGATCATCTAGTGGGTTCTGCAATCAACGATTGTCAGAACGGTTTCCCCTAAACAAGCCCCCTCTCTTTCTGATCAAGTGCTGATGTTTGGCCCACCTCGCACGGGTCCACCATCTACAAGGTCGCCCGTGGGTCCTCTTTCGAATCTATGGATTAGATGGGCCATCAGGTGGCCCACCTGGATCCCGGTCTCAACACAAGAGATCAATCCCTCACTGTTCCGTTTACAGAGACCTGTTACAGTCACTCCCCTTCATCCAAATTCTAACCAAATTATTTCTATTCACCTCCATTCATCAAATAAACAAATAAAACCATAAAAACCCTTCAATGCTCAACCATCCATCAATCCATCCGGCCATTGATCTTCCAAATGAGATAAATTCATCCATCAATGGCCAAAAACCATAAAATAAGCTCAAAAGGTAGCTCTAAACATACATACATCAATTGAAATGAAATTTAAAGAATCAAATGGGAGAAAACATGCATTCTATGATAACTTGTATAAGGTACTTACCTCAAATCCGGATTGCAAATGAAAATAGCAAGAGAAAGTCCTTAGGAGATTGTAGCAATAATAGGTAGGAGGTGACCCCCCATTCTTCTTGAAATTAGGGTTTTGGAGAACTAGGGTTTTAGCTAGGGTTTTGTGAAATGAGAGGTAAATGAGGGATAATTAAAAGTGAATTTAGGGTTCATTTTCCAATGCAATAGTTTAACTTTTATAGGCTAGGGTTTTTTGGACAATTACCAAAAGGGCATTTTAGTTTGTATATATAGGAATGTGGAAAAGAACATGGGCATTTAGGTCATTTGGTGCAAATTCTAGAATGTTCTTAAGTGTGGAAAAGCCCTCCATTATAAAAACCTATTTACTAGTAAGGGCCTCAACACCTAAAACCCTACAAAAATTATAAAAAGACACCATATAAATCTATAAAATACACAATAAGCCTAAATCTATAAAAGATGCTAAAACTTAGAAAAATATCTATCTACCCTTACTAATCCTTATTAATTAGCATAAATAACAATAAATAATATAATTATAATATTCAAATTCAAAAGTGAGGGTCCATAAGGGGTGGGGCCTCACATCAAATTTAAAGAATCAAATGGGAGAAAACATGCATTCTATGATAACTTGTATAGGGTACTTACCTCAAATCCAGATTGCAAATGAAAATAGCAAGAGAAAGTCCTTAGGAGATTGTAGCAATAATAGGTAGGAGGTGACCCCCCCTTCTTCTTGAAATTAGGGTTTTGGAGAACTAGGGTTTTAACTGGGGTTTTGTGAAATGAGAGGTAAATGAGGGATAATTAAAAGTGAAATTAGGGTTCATTTCCCAATGCAATAGTTTAACTTTATAGGCTAGGGTTTTTGGGAAAATTACCAAAAGGGCATTTTAGTTTGTATATATAGGAATGTGGATAAGAACATGGGCATTTAGGTCATTTGGTGCAAATTCTAGAATGTTCTTAAGTGTGGAAAAACCCCCCTTATAAAAACCTATTTACTAGTAAGGGCCTCAACACCTAAAAGCCTACAAAAATTATAAAAAGACACCATATAAATCTATAAAATACACAATAAGCCTAAATCATATAAAAGAGGCTAAAACTTAGAAAAATATCTATCTACCCTTACTAATCCATAGTAATTAGCATAAATAACAATAAATAATATAATTATAATATTTAAATTCAAAAGCGAGGGTCCACAAGGGGTGGGGCCTTACATTTACCCTATGTTTGGGAAGTGGGGAGGGGAGGGGAGGGAAAATTTGAGGGAAAAGGAAAATGAAGGGAAGGGGAGGGGAGGGAAAATTAATTTTCCCTCATCTTATTTGGAAAGTAAAAAAGTAGGGGGAAGAAAAGTGAAAAAGTAGGGTTTTGTTTGTTTGTGAGATAGAGAGAAAATTACCATTTTGTCCTTACTTTTATAAAAACTTCAAAATTATATTTTATAGACAAGGGCAGTTTTGTAAATTTTCAACTTTTCCCCTCCTTTCCCCCCTGTTTTATTCACCCATTCCCCCCCCCCCCCCCCCCCTCCGCATTTTCCCTCCCCCCTTTCCCAAACACCCTCTAAAAAACTTTTCCCCCCACTTTTCCCTCTTCCCAAACACCCTCTAAAAACCTTCCCCCCCCCCCCCCCCCCCCCCCCCCCCTCAAACGAAGGGTTAAGAACCAAGAACTACTCCTTGGAAACCAATTACAAATGTCCTACTTTCTTCTCTCCATTTCACTTTTGTCTTCACTTCTCTTTTACAGTATCATTACGGACAGGAGAGACGATGAGACACAATTGGCAGACTCAGAGTTTTTATTTGGGCAGGGCGAAGGATGGTTAATTGAAAAGGTCAAAATCAATGACAACTACCTATAATCTCCACTTATTGCATGATTTAAACACATGATTTTTTTAATTTTTTTTTTGGCAAATTAAGTATAAAGAACTTATATCCTATTACTAAGACTCAATTCTTCTATAATCTTTTTTAATTACAACAGCCTTTTTCTCAAGAAATTAGTATTTTATTCAAATTAGTGGGATAAAAATTAAATTAGAAACCACATTAATTAGAAAAATAATAAGAAACTATAGAGAACTTCAAAAAAGTAAAAATCATTATCATACGAAAATAATACATTTCTGATTGTTTCCTCAGGCTCCTAAGAGTTCCTCTATCATACGAATCCAAATGTGACCGGCATAATCATAAACATCATATCGTGGTTGAAGAAAAAAATAAATTAAAGAAAGTCTAATAAGAAAGTAGCTGAAATTCAAGACCCAGCACATAAATCAAACAAAATCCAAGCCATAATGTTTTTGGGGAAAATTGAAGTATTGAGTCATGTTAATTAAGAAAAAGAAACAGTAAAATATAAATTATAAAAAAGCAAAGAAGCCAAAATCCAGAAACATAAAAACTATATCAATCCTAAATCAAGCCCCATTAACATAAATATCATATTAACAAAAACTAAAAGAAGAAAAAAAGACCATTAACATTATATAAACCAAATATCGCGACAGCAAGAATGAGCCACATAACCAAAATGCAACCAAACTACCAAAGTGAATGGTTTCAATGTATATCGTGTAAGTTTGTAAAACACAACAGCTTTGTTTGTGTGTAGAAAGAGTGACATATATTTTCAAGAAAACAAAATACAACTAAGAGATTCAATTCATCAAGTGCATTTGCAAGAAGGCATTTTGCACATATCTATTTGATTTGAAGGTAGAAATATCATCATTACCTCTTATTTGTACATAGCGGGAGTAGTGGTGTTGGAGAATCCAAGCGAGGAAGAAAGAAAAGAGACACATGGGTCAATTGTGTAGAAAATTGTGTAGCCCACATGTCACGGGTCTCACATCAGATCAAGTATAGCCCCATCACCATTCCTACTAGAAGGGGAGGAGATGACCCCATCTAAACCACATGTCGGGCTTTCTGGTGCTGAGAAGGCCGAAGGGATAAGGAGAAACACACTAAGTTGCTACGTTCAGGCACCAGACTCACCACATTCCATTGCCACCATGACCCTTAAAGCTATGCCAGAAACTTCAATAAGAGCAGTTGTGAAGGCGCATTCACCCACAACAATGCCAATTGATTCCACACTCTCTCATTGAGATTTGTCGCGGCCCCATGTAGTGCCCCACCAGTGCTAGCCATCTCTCACAAAATAGCACACCTCCAGGCATAGTACTAGTCGTATACTAGCATTTGAAGCTACTGATCTTTGGTCACGGTAAATAATCAGCTTTCCTTTTCTAAGTCCAGGGGTTAGGACTTTGGAGTTAAGACCACTCCAATCTCTGTAGCAAAGTTCATCTTAGATGGAAAACTTTGGATAGATGGAAGATCTAGCCGTCCAGTAACCTTGATCCGAATCCCATGACAGTGACCGATGGCAATATCCTCTACCCATCTATGACTGGACATTATTACCTCCGTTGGAAAGTAAAGAACAAAAGATGCAATCAAACCACACAGATTTACGTGGTTCCCTCTATCTTGAGGTACGTCCACGGATTATCCCGATTCCACTATGCTCAAAGGCAGAAGATGAGAATACAAGATACAACGTCTCTCGTGGCTATGTTAGGGTTACATAATAGCCCAAGGGTAATATTACAAAAATACTCTTACAGTGGACTTAAATTAACAGTCTAACTCGGGTGAAATTAGGCTCCACACATAACAACCTCATGGAGTGATGCACAATGATCAATGCATGTTGAATATTGGATAGGAGTGCTACAATGTCAGCAACCTTTTTTTAAATTTATTTTTCTTTTAATGAATTTTAAAGTTGAGTAAATTTTTTTGTTAAAGAGATTGTATCTTTTCAGTAATTAAAGTTTGGTGGGGTTTAAATTAGATGAGAAGCAACGGTGGGTTTGTGATGTACATTTGGCTGCATAAATTTGCATGACAAAACTCTCACTTTCTAGGATCGGTTCCGTTCTCCCCAAATCTCGATCCACCTCTGGCAGGCACAAAGAATATCCCAAGTATATTGCTATAAACTCATTAGTGCGACCCCACCTAAAATTCAACCCCACAAAATCGCTGTTCCCCGACGTTGGAATCGTGTCAAATTTCACTTCAAATAGAGTTATGCTTACTATTTGATTAATAAGCTAAGCATGGCTGATGGACAACATTGGCATGGTATGACAGACAATGGCAACCATCAGCAGTGGCTGAGCATGGTCTAGTTGTCTGTCAGTTGGGCCAGTGGTTGTCAACAGCCACTGAGAAGGCATTGCATGGGCCTGGGTGTCCTGTTAGTTGCACTGTATGATGGAAATCCTTTTGTTAGGAGCCTCATTGTCCATTGAATGCATATGGGTGGTAATTTTTTAGCCAACTTGTCAACCTAACCCAAACTCCACCAAGTAATTTTAAAATTTCTGGTTGGGTTCAATTTGACGTATATGACCAACTAATGAGGTGCTTATGCCTTGTGAGCTGGGCCAAGCTATGTTAGATGCCCAGCATGTGGAGATTTGGGCAGTGCTCTTAGGCTTATAGACTGGATTCAAGCCTAATTTTTGGCCAATAACTGAATGGGGGTGGAGGGGCAGGGGCTGTACATTTTAGTCTAACTTTCAAGAATGTGGACTAGATCTAATAATAAATGTTAGGCCCAATAGTTAAACAGGCTGGTTTGCACAGGCATCAACCTAGCCCATGAAAAAGCCCTACAAATTAATGAATGGGTTGGGTTTAACGTGAAGTCCATTCTTAGGCCTTGTTTGATATATCTACTTTTATTCCGACACAGTCGTCCAAAATAGAGCCATAGAAAAGGAGGATTAAGTTATGTTCACAAGCCCAAAATTTTAAGAGGATTTGCCTTTGCTTCTCCAAAGTGAATAGAGCTTAGAATTGTATGCCATATATGATTATTTTAGATAAACAGCGGCTGAAAATAAAGAAGCCATGAGCTTAGTATTCAACAGCCATCCTCAGCCAACACATATGACCTCAAACCCAAACCTGCCACATTTATTAAATTAGATCTAAAATATCTATTTTAATTCAAACTAGAAAGTTAAAAAGGTCCTAATAAACCCAACACTAACAAGTTATTGGAACAACCGATTGAATAACAAGAATAGGATCAGCCCAACCCAACATCTTTTAACAGAAAAAGTAAAAAAAAAAACCCTAACCCAACTATTATTAAAGAGGTAAAAAAAAATGTAAATTTGAACTCAATTCGAAAAATAAAATAATCAACCCGAATCCCCATTTACTAGATTAAGTTTGAGCTGAATTAGCAAATCGAGTTAGGAATTGAAGCACTACGGAATATCCATTGCTAAAAATTCACGATCCATCAAATGTAGTTTGACTAAGAAAAATTGTACTCTTTAAAATAATAATCAAAACTCTAAGTGCTTGAGCCGAACTTGGCACATTTATCGAAATCCAAATCATTTAGAGCATATTTGGTAACAGGCCAGGAATCCATAAATCTGATGATTATTTACTACCACTGACATAAGGATTCCTTACTGACAGGGCCGGCCCTAGGCCTAGGCCACTTAGTTGGCCGCCTAGGGCCCCCAATTTTTGCAAAATTTTGGGGCCCCCTATTTTAGATATGGGTATATATATTTTGGATAGACTGATTTGAGATTTGAGAGGGCCCAAATTTTATTGATAGGTCCATTAACACTTTAATAACTAACCTAGAAAATTGCTCCTCTAGTTGTAGTAGACTGTTAGACTTCTACAAAGAAGGGTAAGTCTGACTCTCTCTCTCAACTAACCTAGAAAATTGCTCCTAGTTGTAGTAGACTGTTAGACTTCTACAAAGAAGGGTAAGTCTGACTCTCTCTCTCTCTCTCTCTCTCTCTCTCTTAGACGGTTAGACTTCTACATTAACGGCAGAAATTTTTTTTTTCAAGATATAACGTCTCTCTCTCTCTCTTTCTCTCTCTCTCTCTCTGCATGAAGTTCTCTGCGTGAAGTTTCTGAACGAAAGTGTTGCCTTTTGCTTTTGCTTGAATGTTGTTGCTACAAAAGGATCAATCTTACTGCCAATAGTACCGAAGAACGGAACAGTACCAGGTTGTGTTGTTCTTGAACTTTTATTTTAGTTTAATTTAATTTTTATAAATTTTGTGTTATAATTTTTCATTGTAGTAACTGCAAGTTATATAATTAGTATGTCTACTCGAAGATATGATTCTGGATGTGAAAAACGTAAAAAAAAAAGAAAACAAGATGAATTTATTGAATCTCAAAAAGGAGCACTCGATAAATTTGTTATTAGTGATAAACCAACAACAACAAAAAATTCAAATGATGATTCAACGATTGAACAATTAAATAATATAGAAAAATCAACGAAATGCCAAAAAGATTTAAAAGAAAATGAAATTGGTAAAGAATGTGAATTTGTTAGTGAAGTAGAAAATGATAAAGAATGTGAACATGTTAGTGAACTATTAGATTATGTTCCAATAAATATCTATGATCCAGGACAATGGAAAAATATTGACACAAAATTAAGAGACTTATTAGTTGAAAGAGGTCCTATTAGGGAAAATAATTTAGACTTTCCTAATGATGAAAATAATAGACATTTTTCTATTACATATTACACTCGAAAATTGTCAAACGGAGAAAAGCATGATAGAAAATGGTTAATATATTCAAAAGATTTAGATAGAGTATATTGCTTTTGTTGTAAGTTATTCAATTCAAAACCTAGCACAAGTCAATTAGTTAATGAAGGAACTAAAGATTGGAAAAATCTTAGTTATAAGCTCAAAACTCATGAAACAACTAATGAACATATTGCTAACATGAATTCATGGGTTGATTTAGAAATAAGATTGTCAAAAAATAAAACTATTGATGAAAATATTCAAGAACAAATTAACAAAGAGAAAGATTATTGGAAAAAAGTACTTGTAAGAATTTTAGCTGTGGTAAAAACTCTTGCTAAAAATAATTTGGCATTTCGTGGGAAGAATGAGAAAATATATCAAGACAACTATGGAAACTTTTTAAGTTTAATTGAAATGATTGCGGAATTTGATCCAATAATGCAAGAACATGTTCGTCGAATTAAAGATGGTGAAATTCATAATCATTATCTCGGGCATAAGATACAAAATGAATTAATACAAATTTTAGCTTCTGAAATTAAAAGTGTAATCATTAATAAGATTAAAGAAGCAAAATATTTTTCAGTAATACTTGATTGTACTCCTGATGCAAGTCATCAAGAACAAATGACTCTTATACTGCGATGTGTAGATATTTCAACAAGTCCAATAAAAATAGAAGAATATTTTTTAGAATTTTTGGAAGTAGATGATACCTCTGGGAAAGGCCTTTTTGATGAACTTATAAATGTAATTAAAAAACTTGGACTTGATGTAAATGATGTAAGAGGACAAGGATATGATAATGGATCTAATATGAAAGGAAAACATCAAGGTGTACAAAAAAGACTACTAGATATAAATCCAAGAGCATTTTACACACCATGTGGATGTCATAATCTTAACCTCGTACTTTGTGATATAGCTAACTCTTGTCCTAAAGCTATATCTTTTTTTGGAGTATTACAACGTATATACTCATTATTTTCTTCTTCAACAAAACGATGGAAAATTTTACAAGATAATATATCTACGTTAACTCTTAAATCATTATCTCAAACGCGATGGGAAAGTCGTATCGAAAGTGTTAAAGCAATCAAGTATCAGACTCCAAAAATACGAGATGCTTTAATTCAATTAGCAAAAATTAGTGAAGATCCTAAAACAAGAAGTGAAGCCACATGCTTAGCTACATATGAGATTGAAAACTTTGAATTTTTATTGGGTATGAATATTTGGTATGATATATTATTTGTTGTTAACACAGTTAGTAAAAATTTACAATCCAAAGACATGCATATTGATGTTGCTATTGATCAATTAAAAGGACTTATTTCTTTTTTGGAATCATATAGAGAAAATGGATTTTACTCTGCTTTGATTTCATCAAAAGAGATTGCACTTGAAATGGAAATAGAACCAGTATTTCGAGAAAAACGTAAAATTTTTAGAAAAAAACAATTTGGTGATACAATTGAGAATGCAGTAACACTATCAGCTGAAGAGTCTTTTAGAATTGAGTATTTTTTATTTATAGTTGATCTAGCTATTTCTTCGATCAAGAGTAGATTTGAACAATTCAAAATATATGAAAATATTTTTGGTTTTTTATTTTGTTTTAAAAAATTAAAATCCTTAGATGATGATAGTTTGAAAAGTTATTGTCTTAACCTTGAAACTTTTTTGAAGCATGACTTATTTTCTGATATTGATGGTTTAGATTTATTTCAAGAGTTGACTGTATTAAGAAAAGTTCTACAATATGAAATTAATACTCCAGCTGAAACCCTAACTTATATAAAACGATGAGATTGTTTTCCAAATGCATGTATAGCTTTTAGAATATTGTTAACAATACCAGTAACAGTTGCTTCAGCGGAGAGAAGTTTTTCGAAACTTAAATTAATAAAATCTTATCTCCGATCAACTATGTCACAAGAAAGATTAAATGGGTTAGCTATATTATCTATTGAAAAAGATATATTAACAAAACTTGAATATAAAAATTTAATCAATATTTTTGCATCTCAAAAAGCTAGAAAAATATCTTTTAAATAAATATATTTTAATAATTATTGCCTATTAATAGGGCCCACTTTCATATTCTTGCCTAGGGCCTCCGAATTTGTTGGGCCGCCCCTGCTTACTGAGGATTTGTATAGTTGATTATTTCACATTAATGTTGGTGTGTACTGACGCATATAGCTAAGAAAAATAAGATTCAGTGTGCAAATCTACTTAAATAAGGATTTTCAAATCTTATGGGGAGTAGTCAGATATGAAAATCCTAGCAAATAAAGATTTTCATTGATCCAAATCCTCAGAAATGTACAATTGCCAAACATGGATTTACCCTAACTTTAGGTCATGTTTGGAAATCAAATCTTTGGGGAAACGATTTTCGATTTTCCTCATTTGGTGGTAAATCCATGTTTGGCAATTGTAAATTCTCATGGATTTGGTCGAATGGAAATCTTTATTTAATAGGATTTTTAGATCCTACCACCCTCAATAAGATTTGAAAATCCTCACATAAGTGGATTTGCATACTCAACAATATTTTTTTTTAGCCACATGCATCGATATACACCAATATCAATGTGAAATCCTCAACTATACAAATTCTCAGCGAGGAATCTATGTTCCAATGGTAATGAAGAATCATCAAATTTATGGATTCCTCGCCTATTACTAAACATGCTCTTAGAGAAACCAAAAATTTCTTTCCCATATATTTGGTTGCCAAACGTGACCTTAAAATAAAGTGCGTCCAACTTTACAAAGTATCCTCAAATTTTACTTCAATTAGAAAGTTTGTTTTACTTAAATTATCGGTTTGATTGATGGAAAACTGGGTAATAAATATGCAAAAGATTGTCTTATTCATTTTTTTTCTTTCATCAAATCAAGTCAACAGCCAATCAAATCAAATGACATAAAAAAAAAAAGTAGGAAGGCTACTCAATATTTTTGATTTGATGGGAATTTATTTTCATAGGGAAAAAATTTCAATAGATAAGACTCATAGACAGGCCGGGCCTCACTCTCACTGTGGATTTTCCTCAGGATTTATATGAAGTTAAAGCCTCAGAGGAATCGAACCCCACCATGGAGTGTTAGTCAATCGGATTCCCACGCCATTTAGATCGTAAATTTGACTAAAAACCAATAAAGACAAAGAAAAGAAACACGAGTCGTTTTGTTTTTGTAAGATATTTCCCGATTGTTTCGTCGCAGATATTCCTCGTTCAGAAACCAAAGAAGAAGCTTTGAGCTTCGTTTTCGCTCTCGCTCTCAGTTTCAGGTACACAAACTCGAATTCATTCATGCTCACATCACATCTTCGATTTCAGTTTAATCACTAGGTTTTTACTCCACGCCACATCTTCTTCACCTGATGACAAATCTTCTCTTTTTTGAAGAACAAAAAAAAGAAAGAAATCTTTTTTTTTTCTAGACTCTTAATTGAATTAGGGTTTAGGGTTTTGTTCGCGATGATCGGATAGCGGTGGAAATGATGGTTTTAGGTTGATCAGTGTTTGCTTGAATTGCATTTTCTTTGAATTCGGGCGGTCTCTCGTCCGGATTGAGGCAATCGAGAAAGTGGCAACGGAGATTAGATTGTTGTAGGCTAATGAATGTTTTATGATAATTTGCTCTTGCTTGTAATTCGACTGTGATGATTGGAGAGTACACCAATATGGGGGCAGTGTGGTGTGGAGTTTCTGAGTTTGAGGTAAAAGTATGGATTCACTGTTGTTTAGTAGATTTGTCTTAGGTTTTTCTAAAAGCTTAAAGCTTTTGGGGTTTATTGGCTGGTCGGACTTTAACATGGTATCAGAGTCACGCTAGATCAAACCCAGAGGGTTTATTGGGCAGACATACATCGCGTGGGCTGTGAATTCTTGGTGATGGTGGGGTGGAGAATTAAGTAGATTTGTTTTTCAATTTCTAATAGCTTAAGCTTTTGAGATGTAATTGGGTGGTCGAACTCTAACATTTTTAATAACTGGTCGTTCAGAAAGTTGGCCATGTTATTTAATAGGATTTGGCTTAGTTTAGTCTCATTTTTTTGGTCTTTAATTCATGGTGCTCGATTTCGTCTTCTTCTTCGGTGTGTGTGTTTTTTTTTTCTCTCTCTCTCTTGCCCCTACAGTTCATTAAGCGTTGATGGATGGCAGGGGATATGTTGTACCTGGTCGAGTCACAGATTTCAAATTTTTTATTTTAGTGTGCTGGATATCTGATACTATTTGAAGCAGCATAAAACTACATGAAAATGTTGCGTTGACAAAACTATTTATTAAACTAACACATGGGTGACATATGGATACTATACTTAATATGAGGAAACTGTGCCGGGTAAAGAATACCTGCAAATGCAGTGAACCTAAAGTTTAATATGTTATACCAGTCTACAGTCTACTATTTGGTTAAAATTTTTGCTGCTTCTGCTGAGCGCTACATCTGTATTGACAGAAGCTTTTTTTTTTTAATATATTTGGGGTGGGGGTGGGGTTTGCTTTTACAGTCTGTAGGGGGGGGGGGGGGGGGGGGGGGGGTTTGCTTTTACAGTCTGTATCTTATTCTCCTGAGATATTGGAGGAAAGAAATTGAAGTGCTTTTGAAGATAAGCACAAGTCAAGGGAAGCGATTATGGAGTATATAGAAATGGACATTGTGCTATGAGCAGTGGCTTGTGACGATGTGCTAAGAAATAACTTTTAGGAAGATATGCGGAGTTTAAGGGCTTCATTCCATCAAGTTCCTAGGGAAGTTAATGGTGCTTCAAATTCACTGGGCAAACCAAAGGCTGTAGGGAGAATATTTTAATTATAAATGCTGTAATTGCGGTATAAATTTGATTTTTTTCCCTCATTTTCTTATTTTCAGGCTTCTCCATCTCCTCAATGGAGTCCTATTGCTATACATAGTTTTATGCCTTCTAATGAAATTGGTTATTTCTCAAAAGAAGAAAAAAATGGAAGGACTTCTAGGCATTGTGAATGACGACAATTTATAACTTGGATTTACATGTTTCAATGCGTCTTATATTAGGATAATATCTTTTTTTTTAAATGAATATCGGGATAATAAATTTTTGATTCTGTTCGACTTTCTCTTGGTTTTAAGTATCCTTATCTTTTTTTAAATATATTGACATTACTAATAATGAAATAGATTATTGTACATTTCTAAGAATGTACACAAATGCTGCTCTGTTCTTGTTATAGTGATAAGAATTATCAAACAGTTAATTGTACTCATGAACTGGCTTCCTGTTAATTCAGTGTACACTAAGACTACATATCTGTATTATTATTTTTTTGTCACAATAAACTGAAGTGGTCAGGGAACATTGAAAGCATCTAGTTCATTTGGTCTTTCTTAATTTTCATTATTTCAACACTCTTATGACTTATCTGAAAGTTTTTTCCCCAAAAAATGTCTGCCTGGAATAATTTGTTTTCAACTTAGCATGTAGCATTATAAACACGTGACTTTGCTTTAAAAGATTATTGAAAGAAGGCAGCGGGGCATGCTACTGTTGGTTGTATGTATGGTCAGAAGAAAAATATTGAAAGTAGTAAGCAGGAGCAACTGCCTCAAGTCTTTTGGTTACTTAATTAAGATTCTGATAAGAGGATAAAATGGTTAAAATTTAGTAACTTGGCCCAAATTTAGTGTTCCTGATATGCAGCAGCAGAAAAAGCTGATGCCTATTCGAACTTTGTTGCCTTCTCTTCGTATTCTAAGTAAACAAGCTGCTGACAACGGAACTCAAGCTCTGATATATTCTGCCTTGTTTTTTGTGCAGATGCACATGTATGATATGCTGAACTTGATACTACTTCCATATCTGATGTGTAATATGATATGTTTTCATGCTTGGGAGATAATTTTATCAATCCCTAATTTTTCTGAAGCAAGGAGATTGATTTGATGACTTCATCTATCTTTACTATTCATGAGGGGTTCATCTATTGCTTAGAAGATTATTCTATTTTTTTCTAACTTGAAATCTGTGCCTTTCCTGTTTATCCTAGGATAATATACTTTGAAGGTTATTTGCTGCTGATTGATCGTGAGTGTGTCGCACACCTGTTTTCTGTCTGGGGTCAGTTCAGTCTTTTAGAGAGTTTGGTCAGGGTTGAAATAGGAAATCAGCAAGCGATCCTGTTTCAATCCCAGTTTGTAGAACTTGAGATTTACATGATCTGAAGGACTGGGAATGGCATGTGGAAGTGACATTTGTTATGGCTTATACTCTGAAACGAACCAACTGGATCTATTACTCTAATGATCTTCATGTTATTCTTGGGGGTTCACCACTTCACCCTCATTAAAACAGAGATACATGGAGAGAAAATCAGAAAAAGTGCGGATGGAGCAACAAAAAAAATATGAACATCTACGATATGACTCTATTGAAACTAGAAGTGATGGGATTGGTCAGGCTGGTCAGAGGTTCCTGCAGGAGCCATCCAGTTCCATTTACACTGTTGTGAGACCCCCAGAGTATGTATCAAGTGGAGTTAAGCCTGTGCTGAATTACTCCATTCAGACAGGCGAGGAATTTGCCTTTGAATTTATGCGTGACAGGGTGAACCCCAGAAAGCAGTTCGTACCAAATGAAGCTGTAGATCAGACTAGTGCCACCAGTTATATGGATCTAAAGGGATTTTCGGGTGTTAGCCATACAGGGTCTGAAAGTGGATCAGATGTTTCAATGCTTGCGACAGGAGAAAAAAGACATGTGAAGGAGTCTATGAAGAAGGGTTCTTACGAATCTGAGAACAAAAGTTCTTATGAATCCACTCATTCAGTCCAACATGCTACATCAGGTGAAGCCAGTCGTCAAGGATTCTCTCATGATTATATTTCTTCAGGGACTTCCAATAGATCTTCAACAAGCATGAAGATCCTCTGCAGCTTTGGTGGTAAAATCTTGCCCCGGCCAAGTGATGGAAAGCTCAGGTATGCGGGAGGCGATACCCGTATCATTAGAATAGGCAAGAATATTTGTTGGCGGGAACTTTTGCAGAAGACATCGAAGATCTACGACGAACCTCATATAATTAAATATCAGCTGCCTGGGGAGGATCTTGATGCATTGGTTTCAGTGTCCTGTGATGAAGATCTGCAGAATATGATGGAGGAATGTAACTTACTAAAAGGTGGAGAGGGGTCGCAAAAACTTAGGATGTTTTTGTTCTCCACAAGTGAATCGGATGACAGTCATTTTGGTTTAGGCAGCATTGAGGGGGATTCTGATATTCTTCAGTACGTAGTTGCTATAAATGGCATGGATCTGGGATCAAGGAAGGACTCAAGTGGTCATGGTTTAGAGAGCACATCGGCCAATGACTTGGATCAGTTATTCAGTCTCAACATTGGAGGAAAAAGTCAGACAAGTGGAATTCAATTGGATCTAATTGGAAGTCACACAGCATCCTTGACAGGCACTCCATTGCCTATATCAAATCCTCCATCTAATCCAATACAAGGAAGTTCAGTGAATGGTAATGAAACCCATGTACTAACATATCAGAATCGAATGATGAATCACGAAAACTACCCATTTTCAACTATCCAGCTTCTTGACAACTTTAACGATGCACATGGTAGACTTTCTGTTCCTTCATCCACTCCACCTCAATATAACGGCATTTCCAAATATGCGCCATCTGTAGAAAGTTCACTTCCAATGCCCCAACCTGAGCTAATGTCTCTTCGGCTGGGAGGTTTGACAGAAGGTCCTCGCAGCGGCTTCAGAGTACAGGATCAAGAGGTGCTGCCGGTGGAGGAGGTGAAATTGAATGATGATGGTTTAATTCAGCAGAACAATGAAGATGAACATATTTCTCATGCACAGAAGTATGGTGGTTCTGTTCCAAACCATCTTCCAGTTGAGGAACCTTTCACTTCTTCAGTGCCTTCACAGCAGAATGAAAAACTTCAGGAGCCATTACAAGGATCAACACCTACCAATGCTTTGAATGCTGCTCAAACTCATGATGATAATGATGATGACCATCACTATACATCTGCTGGATCTTCCCTTCCTGGATTTGCCAACTCTGAGGGTGACCCAATTCACCCAACTGATTTCAGTTACTATGAGCCCCCTTTGTATCCTCAACGGGTGTTTCATTCTGAGAGGATTCCTCGAGAGCAAGCGGAGTCTCAGAGCCGGTTATCTAAGTCTGATGATAACATTGGTTCTCAGTTTCCGATACCTCAGTCACGCTCTGGCCTAGTGCCACAAGAACCTATCACGGAATCTGTTGATCCATTGAATGAAAGAACCCCAAGTTCCCATGTGGAGCAATCCATCTTATCAGCAAAGCAACCACATGCAAATCCTCTCACTGTTGAAGATGGGCTTATGCAATTTGAAGAATATAAAGAGATGGCTGATGCACTTACTCAGATGGATCAACATGGTCCAGGGGAACACTTGAAAATTGCTCAAATTAGTAAGATCAAGGATCATGGCCGAGAACCATGTTTGGACAAAGCTAATGTTGGTGGATCAGATAATACATCTGTAGGGCCAGGCACTGCTACTAAGCCCCAGGAAGTTCATACTTCCTGTGCTTCAGAGCTGCAATGGGGAGACATGGCTACCAAGACTACAAACAATAACAGCGCTGCTGGACAGGCGCCTCCTTTCGCTTGGGCTGGTAGTGATGCTGAAGTTGTTCCCCGAGAGGAATCTTTTGTCCATGATGCTGTGCGTGGGCGAGGGGATATTCTAATTGATATCAATGACCGATTCCCTCCGGATTTACTCTCTGATATATTCTCTAAGGCTAGAATTGTTGATGATTCCACTGGCATGATTCCCCTGCACTATGATGATGCTGGCTTGAGCTTGAACATGCCAAACCATGAACCAAAGCGCTGGTCATTCTTTCGAAACTTGGCACCTTATGAATTTAACCGGAATGATGTTTCTCTCATGGACCAGGATCATCTTGGTTTTCCCTCGCCACTTACAAAGGCTGAAGTGGGGGCCGCTGGAACCTATGAGTTTTCACCTTTAAAGAGAGAGAGAATTGCCTTGGGCAATGTGGAATCTCAAGCTGGTTTTGATGAGGAAATTCTGCAAGTATCATCAGGTATTGTTAGGTTTGACACCAGGGTTCCACAGCCTGATCATATTCCTTCCCAGGTTGTCACTAATCCACATTTACTGGATAAGGGCAGCAAGGTGGTGCAGGCAGATGATACTTCATTTTCAAAACAATTGGGGAATACAAGATCTCCAGATTCGGAGTATGAGGTGTCCTCTCTTTACTTGATGAGTTTAATTTTTCTAACAATTCTGTTAGTAGGGTTATATGCTCAATTATGCTTGTAGGGAGCAAAGACTGAAGCTAGGCGTGTTGGTCGTCCTATTTCTGAACTGTCAAAGGCTGATTTTGATATCAGTGACTTGCAGGTATAATATGGTTTTGACTATATTGCCTGATCCCTATGTTATATGCTGAGTTTTGCTTTGTATCATTTCATTAATTTATATTATTTCTATGACAATCAACCAGACCATTATCTATTAAATCTTCTGTCATCCTGATTATTGAAGCTGTAAAGTATGGTATTCTGCTCCTCAAAAAGGGGACGCCATCTATTCATAACTCATGGCGCATATGATCTCCTTAAACTGTGTCTTTTCCAATATTGAAAAGTCAGTCATCTTTTTGGTTTTACAATTTGTGATCTTCCAAGTGACCTATTGGCATGTAGCTTTTTGAAATCACTTGAGTGCCAATTTTCCTCTTATGTAGCTAATTGTCATCATAATCTTTTTTCTTTTTTCTTTTCTTTTTAAATAACGAGTAACAGGTAAATTATATTAAAGGTAAAACAATTGCTGCATCCGAACAACAAATTGAGAATGCACAGGTATAAAGAGCATTATACCATGCACCAAGAAGAAAAACTGCAAAATAGGAGCACTAAAGTCAATGAATCTCAACCCTTGTTTTGCTAATGCATCTGCCATGCATTTAGTGAACCTACTGACATACTGAAATGACACCTCAAATGTTGAAGACAAAGACATTTTATTAAAATAGAATTTCAATTTCCACGTGCCTTTTGGATGTCATCCAGGAAATATCATTGGACAAATCTTTCATAATTAAACCTTTAGAGAAATAATGTGGATAAATTTGAGAGCTTCTAGAACAACCAAGTTTTTCGCCATGTTCAATTCTTTTTACCCACATTCTTGGAAAGTAATTACAGTACTTCCCATTTATGATAACTAAGAACGCCACCAACACCTGCTGGCCCCCTGGCTTACCTTTTGCTACACCGTTGAATGCTCTCTCTCGAGGAGAATGCTAAAAAGTTCATATTCCTTTCTTTCGTAGGACCCGACACCATATTGGCTTCCCAATTGTGGAGGACATTATTGAGCTTCAACTTGGAAAATTTCTTCCTTACAATGTGCCATTTCTCAATTCTCATAAACACCACAGATAAAAGAACCTCCAATGACAACGTTGTCCTTCCTAAAAATCCTTTCGTTCCTTTCTTTCAAATTAGACTAGAGAATGGAAAATGGAGTGATCCTTCAAAGTACCAAACCACATCCATAAAAAAGGCTCGACCCTCCATCCATCAAGGCTAACAAACCTAGGAGACACCATGCCAGGCCACAATCTTTATGAAGTGATACCAAAGGCAAGGCATTATGTTACATTGCAAAAATAAATGATTGATTGACTCCTTCCGGTCCTGCATAAACTATGAACATCTGAAATGATCTCCGGGGTGATACACTTACTAAGATTATCCATTGTCAACTCCAGGGGGAGCAAGCCCCACAAAAACATCATGAAAGTACGAACAGAGAACAACGAGAGGACGAGATCAACAACCAAACAGTAAACTGAGAAGAGTCATGGTTGAGGAGTTTATTGAAATCTACTTTAGTTGGGTGTTAGAGTTTTGGTCGGACAGATTGGATTCAAGTTAGCTATACCGTCATCCATGTAGTGGCTGAAACTCCAAATTCTTACCTTCCTGTTCTTTCTTCTGTGTTTGAGGGATAGCTTACCCCTTTGACTTATCTCTTTTGGTAACCCTCTTATTCCTTTAATTAAATGTTTATTGCAATAAAAAAAAAGGAACTGAAAAGAGCCTAAAAGACCAAAGGTTTCAAATATACAACATAAAATGGAACAACATATGGAACTTGAGGAGAGCCCACCATCAGAGTGGAAGTAAATTATTGCCCCAGAGGTACAGTAGTCAATGAGTTATCCTACTAGCTGCAGTTGTATTCATTTACTACTACTATTTCAAACTTGCTAGTAGATAATGGCTGATCAGTTAAATTACTGACTTTCATTGCATGCAATTTTCTTGTTCCCATTTCGGTTTCCCCTTGCGAAAGGCCTGCTTATGATCAATCAATTTTTTAAATTTCAGTCGTTGAGTTTGTTTTCAGATAAGCATTGGACCTTCTTCCATTTATGTCAATATTTTGCTGACATCTTTAACAGATCATAAAGAATGAGGACCTTGAGGAGCTGAAAGAATTGGGTTCTGGCACATATGGAACTGTCTATCATGGAAAATGGAGGGGTACAGATGTTGCCATCAAGCGGATAAAGAAGAGTTGTTTCACAGGTCGATCATCTGAGCAAGAGAGATTAGTGAGTACTTAAAGTACACATATGTAACTTGTGGCTTTTTATTCAACTTTGTGATCATAAGGTATGATTAAGGAAATTAAAAACACCATGCTTGTCTCGGACACCTCGTGTCCCTGATACTGACAGTTGGCCTTCTCCAACTTTCATACATAGCTATCAGTCCTATTTCCTCACTACTGTCTTAGTTTTCCAATTTATTGAGATAACGAATGAAGTTTTCTCCAGACTTTTGAGTTTTGGAGTGAAGCTGAAATTCTTTCAAGGCTCCATCATCCAAATGTGGTAGCATTTTATGGTGTTGTACAAGATGGACCAGGGGGAACATTAGCCACTGTAACAGAGTTTATGGTGAATGGTTCACTTAGGCATGTTTTGCTGCGCAAGGACAAGTAAATATCCTCCTACATTTCAACCTTATAGTTGTCCTTCCAGTCTTGGAGAACTGAATTTTTCTTGCAATCACATTTATCAGGTATCTTGATCGACGCAAGCGGCTCATCATTGCAATGGATGCAGCTTTTGGCATGGAGTATTTGCATTCGAAGAATATTGTTCATTTTGATTTGAAGTGTGATAACCTGCTTGTGAACCTGAAAGATCCCATGCGCCCTATTTGCAAGGTAATGTCCGCAGATTTTGTTTAGCAGGACCGCTGTTTCTGAAATAAAGTGCTTCAAACAAAATGTTTCTAAGAAAATGGAACTACTTAGTTCCTTTTCACTCCTAGCATTATTTCTCTTTCCCCTTTATGCATTTGTTTGGAATGGGTAGATTGCTAACATGAATTTTACTATTGCAAATCTTAGCCCATCTGCATGTGTGAATCCTGTCTTGTTTATTCATCAGGTGGGTCATGTCTAGTTGATTATGGAATATTGAAAGACATTTTTCGGAAGTCCATTTTCTTTTTTAATTTTATGGTGCAGCCAAGCTGATGACTATAATTTTTTGGATTTTCGGGCCTCGGCACATACATGAACAGTCCCATCTGATGGACAGTGTGGATCCCATGCACATATCATCCTGTGGCATATGTGGCTCCTCCGAGCTGGGATCCACATGTTTTTGAACTTAGTGAATCATATAGACCAACTAAAATGGAAATATTGCTTTTGTGCAGGTTGGTGATTTTGGCTTGTCAAAAATTAAACGAAATACCCTGGTTACTGGTGGTGTGAGGGGAACTTTGCCATGGATGGCTCCGGAGCTATTAAATGGCAGCAGCAATAAGGTATCTGAAAAGGTAAGCCATTTTACTTAAAAGTTTTTAAAGGCGACAATAATTACTGATACATGAAATTGAGGATACAAAGGATATGGATCATCAACTATATAAGGAAGAATTTATATAGGCCTTATCTTTTGCCAAACAGTCTAATACTGTATTACCATCTTGAATAATATGATTGGAACTTGGAAGTACTAAGTGCCCTCGAGAATATAGGGATGCCTCTGTGGATAGGACTCCCGCTCTCACTATATCATTGCTCAAGGATTGATTCCTTGGTGGGTAGGTTTATGTAGTTCCCAGGGGCAAAACTAGGTAGGGCTGGGCCCCACGGCCCCAAACCCCAACCCACCTGATACCCACCCACACACACACTCCAAAACACACACAAAATAATAATAATAAAAATTTCGAAAAACCCATATATATATAATCTCAGATTTTATTTTTTTTCTATTCTCCCCACAAAAGAAATTACGAGTGCCCTCAACTTCCAAAGGTCTCACTTCTTCCACCCAATTCCCCAACACCCAAAATCAGCCAAAAGCCAAAGAAGACCACTGAATATTATAAAAGGAGTTAACCTCAAGGTCCTCAACAATATCCCCATAGCACCCATTCTAAATACAACCTGCAGGCATGGCCATCATGACAACTTCATTGTAGTTTCCACCGGTTAATGGTCCAGAAAATTTTGTAGACTGTTTCTAACAACCCCACAATACTTGCCAGGCCTGCACTATCATTATTCATTATTTACCTTCGGATGGGATACTTCATGAGGCTTTCTTGATTGATTGGACCAGTCTGTGTAACGTGGAAAGGGAAGCCATAGGCTTAAAGGACTAAGCACACATTCACGCATTTAGGTCTCCATACTGATAACATAGACCATCAGGACAATCAACAGAAATTTAAATCACTAAAAAGGATCCCTAATGCTTAAGTATAAACATTAAACAGGCCAAGTCTCCATGGAATTGTCTCTTATGCACTCTTAACAATTGTGCTAACTTGTACATGCATGCAGTTCATATGAAAGACCACCATTGACTTGTTCTCTTACCTGCCTTGAAATGTCAAAAACTCTCAGTATCTATTATCTTAATGAAGCATATGACAATAAACATATACATTTTCTCTATCTTTGTTGAGCAATGGATGCCTTGTTTGCATGCTAAGTATCACTACTATGGAAGGGCTCTAAAGTTTTGGATTTCTTGTATTTTTGATAGCCTTAATGACTGAAAGGCTCTTAAAATGGTTAGAAATAATGACATCTCATAGTTGGCAGGTTGATGTGTTCTCATTTGGTATTGTCATGTGGGAAATTCTCACAGGGGAGGAACCTTATGCTAACATGCACTATGGCGCAATTATAGGTATGGCACGAATCTTTTGTATTTCTTCAATCTAAGCTCAATATAACCTGGAACCATGATGGAACCACATCACCCATCCGAGAGCATGAATGGTCTTTAAGGAATGGTATATGACTGCTTGATAAGAAAGGTGTTCTTTGTTTAATCCACCATTTTTACATGTGGTGCCTGCCACCTTTTGGCAATATAATCCTTTGCCGGGTGAGTTAAACCATGAAATCAGCCTTGCTTTGATATCCCCTATCAGAGAATGAAGAACAATCAGGGGAAAATGGACCATTGCAATAAGTGGTCTATATTTGATGGAGCCCAAATTGGATGGTAGAGATCATCCAGTGCTGGGGATTTCTGGAGTTTCTCTCATCCACTATATGCCCAGCCAGTTTGGATCACCCTAACGTGGTCCTCACATTTATAATTTGTTGGACTTAGCAATTTTTCTGATTATTAAGGTCCTGTTTCCAATCACATTCAGGAGGAATTGTGAACAACACCCTAAGGCCACCCATACCAAGTTCCTGTGACCCTGAATGGAGAAGGCTAATGGAGCAGTGCTGGGCTCCAGATCCTACAGTACGTCCATGTTTCACAGAAATAGCTGGCCGTCTACGACAGATGGCTATGGTGACTCAGGACAAAAGCACTGGGTCGTCGGGCTCAAAATCAGGGAACCAAACGAGGGTCCTGTGATCATCTCTTTTACAAAGTTCCTTCTTGGTGATATGTGTTATTTTGTATATGATTACTGCATTTGTAGGGAGGGTTAGCTCCCATAGGAAGTCAATATATAAAATATAGAATATATGCTGATAATCATGAGTATTGAGTCCTATTATCAAGGATAAAGAGTGTTGGGTCTTGAAATGATTGCACAGGACCGTTTGTTCCTGTGTCTTGTTAAATTATTGTGCAAAGTTAAATCAATAGAAATCTCATGCATTATGGTTGTTTCACTATGTTAGGATTTTTGCCTTCATTTGAAAATCTGAAGTTTGTAGGGCTTTTCTTTCTTTCCCAATCTTCATAATATGTATGAAGTATTCAAGTTGCATAGAATGGTAAAGCTAGAGGAATCAAATTTTTGGAAGCTGCCTTTCAAAATCTGTGATTTATTGAGGAATGGAGTTTGCATGCATGACATACCATTTATTGCCGGAATTAATCCATAAAGAATGAACCCTTCTTTTGCCCTTCTTTTGCCCATCCAATGATTTAAAATTAGAGTTAAGACTGATCTTGTATGTCTGTGATTCAGTATAAGATTTCAAATTGTTATTTCTGATTTTCTTTTGTGGATGGAATCTTGGCCACGTGATAAACAAATGTCTGCCATTTTTTTCTTTTTGAATTGCTGTCATATGGTGTATATAGGGGCTTTTTTTTCACTCATCTATTTGGCCTACCCTTCACCTGGACTTAAAAAAAGGATGGTGAATATGGATGGTATATGATTGTGTGTCTAAGAAAATAAATAAATAAATAGCATCCCCAGCAGTTAATTCAAACTTTTACCTAAGAAGGGCACACACTCTTCTTAGATTTTGCTGATCGGTAGTTAATCAAGTTAGTGACAACAAGGCCGGCAAAAGGAAATATTGATACCATTAGAGAAATTCCCTTGCCTTCAGTGACGCGCTCCAATTAGAGTAAAACTTCCTCAAGTTTGCAAGGAAAGAGGGGAAGTTTCTTGCCTAATGTACAAGTATGCAGTTTTCGATTCAAGTCCATGAAATTTGGAGAGAAGTAAGATTACCTCCGATTTGATATCAAATTGGCTTGCACCCGCGGGTATGACCTTGCACTGGCCTGTTGAGGTAGACTTCTAAGAGGTTGATTCGCCTCTCAATTATTATTGGGTCCATTCCCATTACCATTCGCATTTCCATTTTGCCTTTCATCATTGGTGCTATTCTCATCAGTTATGTTTTCATAAATTCTAAGAGAACTAGGAGACTTAGATTCGTAGATTTCAATCAATCTCTTGACTGGCGATTCCTTCTTTTCTAACCCCAATTTGAGGTATCCTTCTGCCAAGATGGTGGGAGTCTTTCTTTCTTTTTTGAAATTTTGAGAAGTTTCTTTTTTTAAATAAAGGATTTTAAAAAGAAAACCTACATTCTTTTCACCATTGGATTGAAATCATAATAAAATAATGCTTCTTCTAAACCATTAAATTTTAGTGCCATGGATAGAAAGATTAGGATGATCTCATGAGCTCAAGATTTTGCATATAGGCAGACCTCATATAGATCTTTCCATGGCCTTTCATGATCATCATGAGCCCAACTAGAAAGGGAGTTTTCTCTTAAAAAAAAATGCCCCGACACTGATATATGGGAAAACCTCCACCGAGCACCGTTGCTCACAATAAGGTGAGCACCACGCGCCAAAACTGAGGCCCAACTTGGTTGGACCACTGTCAAGTCGGTGAGCGCCAATTCATGCAAGGATATAGTGTGACTTGTGTTAGGAGGATCAAAGACCACTGCATCCATATGAATGAGAGATGACACTGTGGATTAAGGAATTATACATAGAAAATCTGTCCCACATTCAAAAGCGTCTCATGGGGGATATTTAAAAAGACACTGTGTTCCCTGCATATCTTCCTAAGAAAAGCGTATATGTAATCCACAGCGATCTTTTTAATAAAAATGGAATCCCTCCTAGCTCTAATTACAGTGTTCCCGAGGATGTGTACCACACCTGCATCTATACACCTATTTAAGTACTCCAATTCATCCACCTCTGTTAGGCTGATCGTCTGCTCTGATGACCTTACCAAGCTGCTTGTCCATAGTGGGGATTTCACAGGCATGATTGAGTCGTCAAACGAGGACTGCGTTGGCTCCATATAAGAAGAAGAAATGGTGTTGACACTATCAGGCACAAGCAGGTCTGCAGGTTTTTCTGCCTGCGGTCCATAGATGCTATACTGGTCTGAATCAGAGCAGCCCTCCATCATCGTCTCCAATCGAACAAACACAAAAAGATTATCGAATAGCATCTTCTCAAAATTGTCATCTTTCTTGTGAATATCTTTGTAGCCATACCTAGCGACACAGCGGAACATGTGGAAGTTCTTCGGCCCAATCCGTTTGACAAGGAACCTTTCATCTGCAGGAACTGTGTAGACAGGGAGATACTTCACGCAGACAAAGATGACAACGGAATGGATTGCTGGGAGGTTGGTTATGAAGTGAGAGAAAATATGAGGAACCCCACTTGCTAATTCAGTGTACACAAGACCTATTCCAGGGACTCGGACCAGACCCAGGCTAGGACCAAGCCCCAATATCCATGCCAATGAAACCTTACTGTGCATCTCAAATTCGTATCGTTTCACGGTTCCATAATGCCATACATACATGATAAGAAGAAAGGCTGCAGCAATGACAAGTGGAACCCAGCCACCTTGATCTATCTTAAAGAGTACAGCTGAAAGATACGTGATCTCCACGGCTAGTGATAAGATGGTAAAAGTAAAGACAAGAATCCAATGGGTGCGCCACACCAGTAACATGATTAAGATCATCAGGAACGTTGTCACCAGCATAACAATCACAACTGCCGTTCCTGTTCATGAAATGAAGTAAATTTTACTAAATGCTTTTATTGATTCCTAAAGAAAAACTGAAAATGATGAAATTTAAACAAGGTATATGAACTGCAATTTGTAACTTTCTAGGGAGAAATTTAAACATGGTATAAAGATGTAAGACATTATTGCAATATACAACTTTCTATTTTCACATCCAAACATTAGTTTATTGCCAGAGGAAAACAAAATTAAGAAAAGAAAGCACAATAAATTTGTAATTGGAGGCTCATATAGCAATACAGGGGACATTAGTACCGAACGGAACACATCTAATGATAGCTCTATTTTCTTTGGCAGCAAGTAATCAGGCTTGAGAAAACAGAGAACAGCCCAAGAAGATAATAGTTAAGAGTGTTGTTCAACCGACAGAAAGCCTTACTAGTGCACCAAATTTTGAACTACTTTAGCGGAATAGGTTTGTATTTCAGAAAAAATATATCATTGGCCTGATGATGTGTACGGTATCCTATGGTTTTGAATCAGCAGTCAGTACATGTGGGTACATGTTTCATTCATTCAGAATGGATCGCTCAATAGCCCAAAATCTCCAAATCTTTCAATTCCTTTGATTAGCCTTTTTGGAGATGACATGATAAGGATACGGGGATGGGATCACCTGTATATTTGTATTACTAGAAATAATTCAAATTACAGGAATGCACAAAAAATTTGATAAAAATGCAGAAATAATTAAATGGTAAAAACAACTAAAATATTAAATACGAGCCTCCTTGTCCCTGTATCTTAAGACTTGGGGGTGAAATAGCTCTGATACCTAGATAGGTACCTAGAACGGTATCTGATAAGATTGTATAGGATGATCTTAACCATTCAAACAGCATCCTTTGAGATTAAGGCAGTAAATCAATGTCCCTATTGCACTGACAGCAATAAAGGGTGGAAAAGAACTTAAAATTTAGAAACAGCAGCAAGTCAGCAACCCACCAAAAAGGGTTCAGTACTGTAGTTCACTATTTGTAGCATCCCTTAATTATTCCTTCTGCAAAGGTTACATTCTGGGGTACATCTTAAGGGAATTGCGTAAATAACTTCTGTACCCACAATAGTTACCAATTCTAGGATATGTGCTATAGGATGTGAACAAATGTCATCAAACAAAAAGAATGTGACAAACTAGGAAAAGCTCACCATAAGCATTCCCAATCTGATTAGTGTTTCTGAATCCAGCAGTAACAATAATGCAAAGAATCATAAGAGCCCAATTGATATCTGGTATGTATACTTGTCCGAGGAACTTCTTTGACGTATGAACCACCTTGACCCGTGGAAAACAGCCAAGAGCAAGAGCCTGCTTAATTATTGAAAAAGTTGCAGATATGGTGGCCTGACTAGCAACAATAGCAGCTGCTGTTGCAACTATAAACATAGGCCAATATATACCATCTGCAAGAAAAGAACTGTTAACCCCTGATAGGATAAATAACTGTTTTAAGCAAAAGAAACAATGAAAGAAGAGGATTCACCTGGAATGGAGCGATAGAAAGAATCAACCACATGCTGCTGGTTATTCATAAGGTAAGCTGCTTGTCCTGTATAAGACAACAGCAGGCATGGGAACACGACTACAGTGAAAGCTATCTGCATAAGTAGAAAATGCAATTTAAGAACAAGTGAGACTTCTTGACATAAAGTAAAAGTGGTAGAAGACTACAATTGGAAGGCAGTTATATATCAGAAACATCGAAAATATATTCCCTGGCAAATGGGTCACAAGTTCAGTGATTGAAGCCATTCAAGAGGAGGTTCCCCATGGATATGCCACAGCCCATCCTCATATGTTTGGATTATTGTGGCCGTTAAGTGGACATTTGTCCCTAGAATGTGGACAGTTGACAGGATTGTTTTTGCACCATCTCTGAATCGTTAGAATCGTATGCATAGTGTTTTTCTGGCCTATGGGTAACCCCCTTATTGGAGCCTATCTCTCTCTAGCCCCAAGATTATGGAGACCATGTTTGGGTGTTCCCAAGGTGCATGCTTCAAGTACTTGACATACAATTTACCTGAACAGCCAATACAGGAAAATGGGACAGGTCAGCAAAAAGTGCTTCTGTTCCTGTAACAACAAAGTCTACAATTAAAATTTTGAGGCAATTTTTATCATAATGATACAAAATGGATTAAAAGGAAAATACATCAAATCTTAAAGAGATGTTTTGTATGATACGCTGGCAGAAAATGGTGAGGTGGGGAATCATACACATGCTCATTCCCAATGTAAACATGGGATATATGCACCTCATTATCCTAAGGACATATGACTCATAGGATCTATAATTCACATAGCACATTGGCTATCCCAGGCTGTGCAGAACCGGTTCAATTCCCGCTCATTTTATTGAGCCTAATTCCTGGCCCAGAACCAAACCTCAGGCCTAGACTACTAGCAAAAATCAGGCATGTTTGTGTTGATTTGTCAGTTGGGCTAGGCCATCTGGTGGGGGCCTTAAGACAGACACTGGTCAAGATCCAGCACATTTAGCATTCAGGCGAAGAATCAGAGGCAGGGGACCCAGCTCATATAAAGCCCAAAAAAAACTGGGTGCACCTGTAACCACCCAAACAGCCATACTCTGCCAGAGTATCATGTAATTCCTCAATTTTGACATCAACTGACCTGTAATACTAAGCAAAATCCCTCCAAGGGAGGTCCATCTATCAATCCCTCCTCGTTTGAAATATCGGTAAATATAAACTGGAGAGAAAGCTCTCAGAACTGAACTATCATATTTCCATATATTGAGAGCTCCAACACCCCCATTCAAGAGAAACCAAAGGAGCACTATAGGTGCAAAAAGCCATCCAACTCTGTCTGTCCCATAGTGTTGCATGCTAAACAAACCAACCAATATGAGTACAGCAACGAGTACAACTATGTCTGAAACATTGAGAATGTATTAGAAATTAGTTTCATGCAGATCGAACAACATCAGAAAAAAAAATAAAAGAAATCCCACGAGTCTTACTGCCCTCAGACCTTCAATTCTTATATCACTAGTCGGTTGTTTTACAACCTTCCAGTTCTCTGGTCAAGATGTGGCAGAAAGTTCACAAAATTTACAGTCTAATGTATGAACAATTTAACAATAAATGAAAAATGTACCACTAATTTTTGATAGAAGAAAGCAGAGGAATGCAGGAGAGTTCTCACTTGGGACCCACCATATGCTTAGTGCAAAGGATGGTTCGAAAGGGATTTGCACAAATCCACAGTAAACCAGAAGTCCCTATTAGTAGGGGCTTTTGACTCTTTTTAGGAATATCAGTTTAGTACGAAATAGATTTATTAAAAGTCTGAGACTATCATAAAGACAATAGATTTGGGTTAAACAGGTTTTCTATTAAAACATTGTAAGGCAATTCGGTTCGGTCAAGTAGCTTTATGAGTTATCGAAGATGTTATGATATTAGGCTATATGTCTTGTGTGAATGCTTTATCTACACTTCTTTTTCTTTTTTTTATTTGTGTGTGAAAGCTGGGCGGAAGATCCTTCAATCTCCTTGAATGCATATCAAGGATACGGGTGAATTCGATTCCCTCTTGTAGATCTCTTATTCCTCTTGTTCTTTTCTGGAGATTAGTCAAAACTCAATAGGCCTGGTAGAAGATCATTTCTTGATTAAAAAAAAAAAAAGAAGAAGAAGAAGATTGACCACTAACTTGAATTCTATTCTTGCAGTCTATTTCATGCAAGCCCTCTAAGATTGCTTTGTTGGAATTAGTTTTGATGCCTCTTCATACAATCCCTTTTTTAAGGTTGATAGTTGTTGAAACCAATTTGACGGTTCATAAGGCACCAATTTGGAGATTCCTTGTGGGCTTGTTGGTCAAGGGTTTGACTGGCTAGATATCTTTTACTGTCAATTACCACCCCTTCTAATAATAAAATAAGTAATAGTTATTCCCTAGAGGTATAATTAATTTACATCAAATTGGTATTAAAGAATCTGGATAATTTCATTAGTTTTCTAGATTGTCAGAAGTGCTTTAAAAATGCATTGCTGAGCTACCTTTCATTGAAGCAGACAAATGGATCTCAACCTCACTCATTGAAAGGTGATGGAACCAAACATGATCATGATTTGAGTGCATGGAACAAATCAAGGAGCTTATGGTTCCCATGAGGCTTGCAAAATCAATGGTCTAGTAGAAGAGTAATCTAGGCCTAATCTCATCATAGTTTTGGCCTTGCTAATTGTGCAATTTTTTTGTGTTTTAGTGATTTTTATTTCACAGATAAAAAATAACAAAGTTACGAAGGGATGGGAAGGTTTGATACAGATTGCAGATAAGCCAAATAACACACCGATCAGATTATACTAGACCTTGAATTTAGAGCCCCAGCATATCAGTGTTGCTCATGTGTGTATGTGCATTGGTTTTATGAGTCGTTGATGTACAAAACCATCTTTACCATGTACTTTTGTCCTTTTGTTCTATTAACCCCTCTCCTAGGAAAAAAAAAAAGACAAAACACAAAACAAAACAACACTTAAGATAATGGATTACACCCATTCTTGTAAGAATGTCTCCAATTAGGAAATTCCTAATTTCCGTGTTTTCTAGTAAAAACTAACCATCAAAGGATTATAGGAATATGCATCAATTAACCAAATAATGGGCATTTTCACTTGGGGTATTACCAACATGTGCAGGTGCAGCATACTGGAGAAAAATAAATAAATAAGCATCCATGATTTCAAGATCAGGACGTACCATTGCTCATGTGGGGGTGGTTCACCTTGATCCCACCAGCAGCAGAAAGAACTGAGAACAAAAACAGTGCTGTCTCAGCTTCTCTGTGTGACCAAACGGACACATGCAGAATTTAAATGAAGAATATAGAAAACATTTAACACACAAGCGACAGCAGGAGGATCCATGAATAGTTATATCACATGCCACTTAAATAGAACAGAGAAAAATAAATGAAATGTCAAACAAAATGAACTACTTCAAAAGGAGAAACTAGGTAGAAAATGGTAATACAAACCAATGTCATTTGGACATGACATAAGATGGGTGTGCCAGATGCACATCCCTGAAAGACCATTCTGTTCAGTTCAATGTTAAAGTAGGTTTAGTGATTTAATCTTATGATAATATTTCAAACACACCATAAATTTACACGTGTTACATACTTATATCACACATCATTAAAGCAAGTGCTAGATAATAAGAAAAATAATCTAAATACTTAAGAAATTCCCTCTTTCCTACCTACACCCTGCAGAAGCAACATTGATACGCACTTTATCTAAAGAAAAAAGGTGAATGCATTTGAAAAAAAGAGTGCAGCTGTAAATATCAGTTCCATAATTCTAATTGTCATATTGTTGGGTACACGTCCTACTTATGTATGTGTGCAATGGCATAAAATAGTTTTGTTTCATAGATGGACATAGGTATAGAAAAATGCACACAAGAAAGCAATGCACAGCATTTAGATAAAAAGCATGTTGTAATGGCCCTTGTGAGACCAGGAATGGACCTGGACCCATCCCGATTCTCTGATGGATCCATAACTGCATACCCTGCAACTGGCCCCAATGCCCAACTATCTCTGGTTGGTTGTGTCAGGTAATTGAATGAACAGGGAAATAGATCCATTTCCATCCCTAATCTTTGCAACCTCAAGATAAAACATGGGATTGCCAAGTGCTAGAGAAGGTTGCCCTCAACCCAATATTAATTCAGCAAATTCACTGTTTTGCAATATGAAAGTGAAGAAATTAAGGAAAGAAGAGTATGTGGTCAGGGTAAAACCAAAATCCACAAACATTGCACATAAGAAAATTAATTTAAAATGGAATGTTTCAAGAAAATTAGACCTGATATTGCTGGAGTGAGAATCCCATCCCCAATTACCATGCAAGTGCCAACAAGGACAAGAATAAGAAGGGCATTCCTCTTATACAAGGGTGACTCCAACCATCTCTTGGTTTTTGCAGCAACAGATTTCTCATCAAATATGTTACGGCTGTATGTGGTTAGCTCTTCATCTGTCCGGTGTTGGTTGGGGATTGTATTTATATTTGCATGGCGACAAAGTAATGAATAAAGAGCAAATGTTCCACCTGAAAAACAAAAATGATGAGGTAGGTACTGATACCCAGTCTACATAACACAAGAACAGATGAAGATTTCATCTGCTGATTACTGATTAAGCAAACGCAATGCCTTGATTGCATAAAAATAGGGCCCATCTAGATTTTAGTCAAAGAAGCGTGGAATTCTCATAGTTAACCACTAAAAATCAAACGTCATAAATGATGTGAGAAGCACAGGCAGAAAATATCTCATTGTGGAACTTCTATAATAGGAACCATGAAAAATGCCTGGATTGGATTTAAGAAAGCTGATGTTCTTGTGGGATAAAGGGCTTCCTCATAACTTTTATCGATTCATCATCATCAAAGCCTTACCCTGTAGAAGAGGTCAATCTAACCCAGGTTCATTGGCAGATCCACATGACCTAGGCCCATCTAGCTAAATTCATCTAGAAACTTAGGACCATATCCACACACGTGGATCCTTGTGCACCTATTAATTATAGGAGATTTGATGATACAAATTAATCAATTGTATATATATTAAATGATTGATTGTAATCTATAATATTTGGCAACATTGTACTATAAATGAATAGTCAATCAACAAAGAGGAAGAAACCTTGACAACAATATATTATTCGTACTTCTTCTTGATCATTTGATAACATGGTATGAGAGCAGGTTCCGATCCCGTCGTTCTTGTATAACCCACGTGGCTCCTATCATTCTTGTGTAGCCCACGTGGCAGGCCGGTCCATAAAATTTGCAGGGCCTACACGTGAGGAGGAGTGTTGGGAAGTCCCACATCGCCTAAGTCCTGAGTTGGACATGGCTTCATATACCTGTATGGGCCTTCCACCCATCAGTCAATGTGAATTTCGTTTAGAAAGACTTTTCCTCACTAATACTGTTGCCGGCCTACATTGGACATGTCGAAACCATATCAAATGAGTCTTCTTAATTTATCACCTATGGATGCTTTGTTATCCTTAAAGGCTCTCGAATGCATTCATTCCTGATTTTGTCTTTCCTAGTTTTACCACACATCCATCTCAACATTTTCATCTATGCTTCCTCGTAACTATATTCTTTTATAATGTCAATTGAAAATTCTATTGTTTAATATCTAAAGAAATTGCCCAGCAGGTGAAAACATAGCATGGCCTAAAGACAAAATTACAAAATGAAATCTACAACTGACTCCATCGGGATCATCGCCATCATCAAAGACTTGTCCAATCAGGATAAAACCTACAATTCGTATATAAATATCAATGAGTAAACAATATGATGTTGTGGATTAATCACAAATGTTGTCTACAAGGTCGGCATCTAACTTATATTGTGCTTTTCACCATATTACATTTTTTTTTATTAGCAATGAAAAAGATTTTATCACATAAAAGAGAAAGTGCATAAAGTTTAAGGAAAGGATGCCCATTACAGTACAAGAGTAATACACTATAGTGACTACATGCTTCCACCATAGTACTTCCTAAAACTGCATCAATTCATATATTCATCATATTTCTACAAACTTCCTCTTTTGCCAAACTATCTGCTAGCCTGCTTGGATTTACAAACAATTCCTTCCTAGAAGACCAAATCTCTCCTACAATAAAAGTCAATATCCAAGGTTTGCTTCCTTTCTTAGAACCCACTGAACTACATTATTCGCGTCACTTACATTGATTAAATTGTTGACAACCACTTACACTAAACGCTTAAGCTGATAGAGAATGGTGTAACAATGCTCCTTCACTGGAATTACACCCAACGCCCTCAGTCGGAGAACACCGGGGCTCCGCACGGGAATCACACCCTCCATGCGAGAATACAAGGCACAACCTCCCTGGGGATTTGAATACTCGACCTCCCGCTCTGATAACATGTTGACAACCACTTACACTGAAAGCTTAAGCTGATAAAGAAGGGTGTAACAATGTATATCAAGGTTACATAATTACTCAAGAAATGAGACCAAAAAAGTTTTATCGCATCCCTTGTCACTCTCACTTCTACCTCATTAGACTATTTACTGCCAACTGGACTAAAAAATGAGCACCTGGTTTCTACTTTATCAGTTCATATTACTCCGCCAATTTCAGCTGGCCCTAGTTTTCCTTTAGTGGTTTCTTCCCACTTTCTCATAATATCCGATCCTGTGAAACCCCAAAATTCCTTTCTTGCCAATGCCCAATATGCTATGCTTGCCTTGATCAATTCCAACACCTTCTCTTTTTGCATGTAGCCAATTTAGAAGGGCCCTAGCCAAAATGATGCATGCTTGTTTTGAATTCTCTCTTTTTCAAACCATTTTTCCAAAAAGGATCCTGTCTATTTTATATAATAAGTATATTAGGGTCTTTTGGAAAAACTACACTCGTAACTTAAAAAAACAAACTGCTAAAAATAGGGCCCATTTGTTAGCACATCATTGAATTTCTAGGAATTGTAAGAAATGCATTTTAAAAGTGGTTAAAATCGAAGAAACAAAGGTGAATATCCATTAATGGCCATCAAATAATCTTCTCTATAATGGAAAATGAATTCAAGGGAGATGAAAATGAATACCCAACTATCACCCCCATTAAATCAAATCTTAGGAAAGTGATGATCCAACCTACATCTCCACCTCATATCCTTCGCCCTTCACCTCTTTAATAATACTATTTTACCATGGATTCCTAAGAATTCAATTCCACGCAAACAAGCAAGCTCATGAGTTTCATGATGGTCAAGTGGTGTGTGTGTGTGTGTGTGTGTTTTTTCTCTGAAAGGCGATTTTATTGCAAAAGAAAGATTACAGGATACTAAATGTAGAGGAATACAAAATAGAATGCGGATCCACCGCCATAGCTCCTCTACCACCAACCACCGTCGGTTCTCTTGTGTGCAAAATCCTGGCTATCTCTTTAGAAGTTATCGCCTGCACACCATTAGAACGGTGAGAGTGATTAGCACTATGCCTATCTGAAAAAAGAGGCTGATGAATATGGAGAGGATGCTTGAAGAAGATAGGAAATGGAGGAAAAATTTTAGAGAGCCTATCCGCATCCTCATTTGCACTTCGCCTGCAGAACTGGGCTTCCCAAGACTCCATCTTGGCTAAGTCAGCCATGATTCGATGCCAAACCGACATCAACCTCCAAGGAAGAGACCTTTGGTTTGGAGAGCATGGCAAATGATGAGGATGTCACCTTCTAGTAAACAGTTATTGATCCCCAGCAGCTGAAGAATTTTTATTCCTTTAGCTAGGAGCTTGGAGTTCAATGAGAATTGGGTCCTCTGGGAGCATTTGTTCAGAAAAGATTGCTATGATTTCCACATCACTATTTCTTATAATTCCCCCAATGCCTGCTAGCTGACTGCTCATGTTAACTGCCCCATCGAAATTCATCTTGAATTTGCCCGGAGGAGGTGGGGTCCAGGTTTATTTTGGGAGGCCAACCGTAGGACAACCATATCGATGGCTTCTTGATATTAGCAGGGAATTTTTCCCAGACTAAACTTGTGAAGCTGCAGCTGGCAAAAAGGTGATCTGCAGTTTCAGGAACTTGGTTGCATAGGCTACATTGCTGACTGAGATTGGGCATTCTTTTGGCTAGGTTATCTTTGGTACGCAGTCGGAGGCGGTCCATCAGGGCTCTCCATAGGAAGAACTTGATTTTTGAGGGTAGCTCTAGCTTCCAAAGTTGAGTCCATTTCAGGTTTGGCCCTGTGGCTCTAGGTTGGATAAATTTATAGATGGCCTTAGTAGTGCGTTTCCCAGCTTCCTCTTTATCCCAGCACCTAATGTCTGAGCCGCCTAGGGGAATGGACTGGATGATGTTTGCCATTTGTTCATCCAATAACTTGTGAAGAATGGGGAGGTTCCATTGAAGATGGTTATTTTGATCAAGTATCAAATCAGATACACGATGGGTTGGGAGAGAGCTTAAAAGGTTCTGATCTCTACAATGGTCTCTGGTTGGTCTCCCAACCCCTGGTATCCAATTGTCTTTCCAGATGTCAATGTTGGTCCCATTGCCCACCACCCAGGACATGTTTTGGAATATGAGGTCCCTATTCCTAATCAGCCCCTTCCAGAAGGGAGATTCCTTATTAGTCAGACTATAGTCCCTCAGAGAAGAATTCCTCAGATATTTTTGGGAAAGAAATTTAACCCATAAGGCTTCTGGGTTTTGTAAAAATCCCCAAACTAGATGACTCCAGAAGGCTGAAGATTGGAGGCTGATGTCCCTTACTCCCAGACCCCCATCACAGATTGGGAGAGAGGCTTGTCTCCATGAAATTAATTTGATTTTCCTTTCCTCCGCATTTGTCCCGTGCCAGAGAAATGAAGCTTGGGATGATTTGATCTTAGAAGAGACATTTTTTGGCAGATTTTGGAGGCCCAGCCAGTAGTTAGGGACAGAGGAAAGGACCGATTGCACTAGTACTCTTCTTACCGCAAAGGAGAGCCTAGGTCCTTTCCAATTGGACATGCGCTTGAGAATCTTGGAATGGACCACTTTCCACGTGTTTTTTGAGCAATTAAACAAAATGCATGAGGTTTCAAAATTATGATTTGTCAAGGGTTTTTTACAGTTTTGAAAAAAAGAATATGCAAATCCGCTTTTAATTTATAAGCTCCTACCGGTGACTCATGTGTCCTAATGGAATTCACACCTCCATCATTCAGTGCCGTCCAACCACTTTCAATGTCTAAGTGGGACACCCATGAAATTCATCTTTAGCCCGCATGGCACCAACATGAGGACAATCTTCCTTTAGAGTTGTTCTAGCATAACTTATGTTGCTAAATGTGAGAATTGAATAAAATCGGTCATACCCTGGGCCTGTATTTATATTAATGAGTACAAAGTACAATTACATGAATACCCTTAGAAAAGGGAAGTACAATTACATGAATAGCCTTAGAAAAGGGATCGAAGAGAGAATAAATACAAGGGTAATTTTGGAATGCCTAATTTGCATGTTGTTATCTAGATGAACTCATATTTAAGATAATATGTTGGTACTCTTTTCACAACAACTACTACAGTAATGGGTTATCAGTATAGTGCTATATTTTTCATAGAAAACATTTATATCTGAGAAGGTTAAATTCAAAACTTCTAATAAATGTAGATTCATGCTTTCTAAATTCTGAAATATGAATTAAATTTTAAAAAAAATGAATTGAGATAATGGAAATAGTAGAGTTTCAAAATGTAAACTATGGAAATTATAAATGCAAATACTGCCACATACCAAGAGAGGGGAGTTTTGAACCAGACACTTCGGTAGAAATAGGTATTGACCAGGAAAGTATTACTCTTGCCAAATGTTTAATTTCTTAACATTTTCTACTTCTTTGCTCTCTATGGCCTGCCTCCATCATCTTGTCTGGCCTCCTACCTACAACTTGTATAATGTTTCCTAAGTATGTAATTTACGCTCTCTCTCTCTCTCTCTAAAAAAAATGCATAGATGAGAATACTCATGCATGTTCTTGTATGACACATGATACCCAGTGTAAATAATCTGGCATGATTTTGTTCTAACAAAGAAAGGATGACATGCATTTGCCACTAAAGTTCCAACATCTTGAGACAACAAACTTCATTTAAAAGTCCATGGTGCTCAAAATTTCATTTCAATTTCAGAAGGAACCAGCCACTTGAAACAAAATTCATTCACCACAACTCACCTTGACCATTGTCGTTAGCCCTCAACACCACGAAGACATATTTCAGCAGAGGTACAAGAGTTAGAGAGTATATAATTAGCGAAAGGGCACCAAGAATATCCTCTGGGTCATCTATTCCTCGAGGAAACGTGTTGTAGAAGACATATAAAGGAGATGTTCCCAAGTCTCCATAGACGACCCCGAGACTCTGGAATGCAAGGCGCAAAACTAATAATGATGAGAACTTCTGCACAGATAAGAAAAGGAATCAGTACAGAAATGCATTTCTTCTACTGTATTATCTGAAAATAGTTTTAACCAGACCCACAATGAAATAACTCATAATCCTAATTCAGATCCTGCATTGACTATTCTAAAGAAAGAAAGATAAGTGGTGAGGCATAAAATGACATAATTAGCACAATGTGAATAAAATGGAGAGGACTAGACTCATATTTACAAATCTCAACCGAAAAAGAATAAATGCTTGAGAGTTTCTTTTTACTGTTGAAGCCTTTTTAAGTACATGGAAAATGCAATAAGTTTTTTTTTAAGGATCAACGTCTTATTAAGGAAATTGGATATTGTCTGCAGAAGTGCCAACAAATCAAAAGAACAGTACATTTTTTTACCCAACTTGCAACATAATCAAACAAAATTTAAGGGCTCATTTGTGCAATGCAGAAGTCTGCCTGCCTCCATGTGGGTGTGGAAAAGCAAGTTCCAAACTTCCCTCCCACATCAAATAGGATTTTACATGGAATTGAGGAAAATTGGATCATTTTTTTTCTGCTTTCCAATCCAAGCAGAAAAAAAATAAAAGCAATGCACCAGTAGGCAAATCCTCAACACTACACAAACTTACCTAACTGATTGAGGGTAGTTTCATCCCAAGAGTAAGTTACTATGCATAGGAAAACTACACAAAAATGGAAAAATCTCTGAATCCAATAAAAGTAGCTTGAGAATAAATAAATAAAAAATTGATATAAAATCTTACCTTTTCCATGTACATGTTCCTAAGCCTTCCAGCCTCCTCATCCATGGGCTGATCAAGATTCTGATCCAAAGCCCACATGCTTCCTCTATTACTCTCTTCATCAATTGTCATTGAAGTTGATGCCATTGAAATCTCTCACCCACTCAACCACAATTCAAACCAAAACTTAAAATCCCGTACATCAACCTCAACTCACTGAAAAATAAATCCACAAAATCATCACTTTTTAGTGAGAAGTGGGAACAAAATAAATTAATAAAGTTAATAAAACACATAAGATAACGCCAATCTCAGATATCCTCACACAAATTTAGTAAATCTACATTACATTTCCGTTGGACCCAGGAAAAAAAAAAAAGCTAATTCAACTTTTTACCTAAAGCTCAAAACCACTCATTCTCCAATATAAAATTAATTTCAAAACCTTTTGAAAAGCCAATAAAAGCATGAATTTTCAGCCGTTACCTCTGAAAACTACTGATTTCCCAAATGATAACACCCCATTGCCAGAAGAAATAGTAATTAAAATGTTCCAAGCTTACACTACCATTGAAATGCAATACAAGAATCACCATAATGTAACCTACTAAGGAAAAAAAAAAAGGCACAAAAATCACTGCAACCAAAGAAAGGTGAAGCTACAGAATCAGTAGCTTCTCCAGCAGAGTAAAACCTATCCAGAACCTCTTCAAACACCGGAAGAACAGTGATTTAAAGCTTCAATTGACCAATACCAATGAAAGAAAGGGAAAAAAAAAATGACAGAAACAGAATACTACTTAAAAATGTATGAACATGACACACCAGGAGAAAAGGAAAAGAAAAGAAGAATAAATTTATAGAAAAGATCACCTCCCCATGAAAATGAATTGACTGATAGCAAACTCGAACATTCCAAAAAAAAAAAAAAAAAAAAACCAGAAGCATATTAAAGATCCTGACTCATCCTTGAAACAACATGTAAAAGCTAAAATTGGTTTTTTAAAAAACTGGGCCTGGATTAAATAACATGCATTCAGGAAAAAAGAGAAGCCTTTCAAAGCACCCAAAGAACTGTCATTTACAGCTCTCCAGAGTCCTAACTGACCGTGCTACTTAAATCTAATGCTAAAATCAGAAAATACCAAAACCCATTTCAGAAACAGCAGCAAGAGAATCACGAGTAAGAAAAAAAACCCACTGAAGCAAATCACTGCTCCATGAGAACAAACACTAAATCTGAAGCTCCAAACTGCTTCCACCACCAAAATATTTTTCTAAAATCAGCAAAAAAACGAGAACCGGCTCAGAAAATACAATCACTTTCACTTTTCACATCAAAACTACAGAAAACAATCACTTCTCCTCTTCTTAAAGCTCTCAACGATTAAAAAAAAAAATCTAATGCTAAACAAAGGGGCCGGAAAAAAAAGGAAAGAAAAGAAACCCAGAACATAAAAGGCAGGAAAGAAATACCCAACAAGTAAAAACGAGAAATTCCTCCGTTTCCAATACAAAACCAAGAAGACCATTCTCTTCTCCATTATAAAAAATAAAAAATAAAAAATAAATAAATAAAAACCAGCTCCTACCACCATAATCTACTGTTAAACCCCCACAAGAACTATTGAACAGAAAAACACAGAAAAGGCAGAAAGAAGAAAAGGGGGTGAGAGGAAACAGCAAGTTCTCAGCTTTCACCTCAAACTCCCAAAACCAAACACTTCACAGTGACAGCAATTGCAAATTCAAATGCCCCAATTTAGAAAAAGGCATAAAAATGGCAATAATAGCTATAAAGTTCTTAGCTTTCATACAAAACCAAGTTCATTTTCTATGAAAAAAATACTTAAAAAGAAAATCATTGATTCTACCCCCGAAATAGATTGCTAAAACTTGGAAATAACGAAAACCCACCTCACACAAAGCAGAGAAAGACACAAGTCGTCTGAATTTCTTTTGATACTCCTTCAAATTGGAAGTCCAAGTGGCACAGCTGAAACCAAAACCAAAAAAAGGCAATTGCAATCATACAAGAATAAGACGATTGAAACCCAAGAGACCCAGAAAAGCTGCAGAGATTCCAGAGCCAATGAATTGCTGTTTAAAATCACACCAAACTATCTGGGACTGTAATTTCAGGTGAAAAGATTCCATACCGGAGAACAAAAGGCAGAGAGAGGTTTTAGGAAACAAAGCTTCTGCTTCTCCTGAAATTTTGCTTTTAATTAGTGTTTAGGAGGATCTTTCTATGCAGCAGCAGGTGTTAATCCGATTCACCGAATCGAATGGAACACACACGAAATCTCTGCAGTGCGTGACGCCAGAGAGAGAGACATAGAGAGAGAGAGAGATTTTCACCTGCATTTCTACGGCACTTGCATTTCTTCGAGTCTTCTGTACATTAAAGTTCAGTCGCGCGCACGTGCTATACGTCACGCGTGTGAAGCCTAAAAGCCAAATTGAAGGTGGGCCCCACCATGGATTGTGGCTTGTGGGTTCTAATGGGCCGAGACATCCCAAGACCAGCCCAGTGGACAAGATTTGGTCCTTATTATTATGAGGTACTTAAGGGACTGTTTTCTTTATAAGCATTTGGGCCTACAGATATTATTAAATGTGCAGTGCACCCCAACATATTTCACAAAATTACACAAATTGAGGCCCTTTCTTTTGCAGAGTTTCTTTTGAGAATTTATAATGTTTTTCTTTTTTTTTCCCAGCCGAGGGCCTTGGACCAAAGAGAGAGCCCGTATACACACTGAAAGGTAGCTCACTTAAGTGAAAATAAGGTCTTCACAAGCGGGAAGAAAGCCCACACAAGTGGAAAAGAAGCCCGTACAAATGAAAAGAGGTGACGTACTCAGGATTCGAAAGCATTTTCTAAGAATTATTCTCCAAAAATTATGTCTTAATTGGGATTTATGAATCCTCCTCTCCGCCCTAACATTGAGAAATACCAGGTGGTTGGAATTATGAGAATTCAAAAGGCTACTTTTAAAGTTTAGCAAAGAAACAAGCCTAGATGTTTTATATGCACTGTAAATGGGTTGGGCTTGAACTTGAGTTGTAGACATGGGCTGGATCAGCACCTAATGATAGGCCCATAACTAAACAGGTCTGGCTTGGTTAAGTATTAGCAGGGCCCAACTAAGAGAAATGCCTAATTTTATACGGCTGAGATGCATTCACGTGGTTTTAAATGGATAGAATCTTCACATGTGCTTGTTGAGCCTAAGCATGATATTATACCAGAAGATGAGTTTTAACTACTTACGGCTCTTTCTCAAAAAAAAAATAAAGAACTACTTACAGCTCCAATCGCCATCATATCGTGATCCATGCCCGATAATGAGATAGTGTGGGGTTGAATATTATGGGAGGCATAAAGGTTGGGACCCGATTACCATTTTTGAAGGGGCCGCCGGATGTGCTACTTATAGTGGCTACTAACCCCCTTAAAAACAGAATAGTGATGTTGCATGTATGACACTGGAATCATCTTACAAATCATTAACCCTTTTCAATACTCATTGATTGAGTGGTGTCAGCACCTCCGTAGGTCTTTTAAGTTGACAGTATCACTCATGACCAATACGCCAATTTAAGAAAAACAAAAGAAAGAAGAAAAACATTCGCCCAGTATATGCCCTAGTACAAATATACAACCAAGGACTGTGAGTGTTTTTCGACCTAACCAATCTCTCCTAATTCACTCATTATCATCCATCTGGACTCTCATAGTGTTTCTTCTCTCTCCCTCTCACTACATTTTTATGAGAAAATTCAAAACTAAAGGTCTTTATTTTTCAACAAATCTCAAGAAAAGTTAGTGGGGAGGCACCTCCTTTCAATCCCTCACAGCAATGCCATTGTGAGAGACTTTTTTTCTTTTTTCTTTTTTTTTTCATAACGTAGGGTGTCCAAGCCTTTTGGGCCAGACTAACTCCTATAGGCCGAGGGGGAGCCAAGTAAATCCCTTGTGATCCTAGTGTGGTAACGCAGTTTTTGAACCCTCAACCTCCAGGAGCAAACCGTAATCCTATGCCAACTAAGCTGCCAGACTTGAGCGTGTGAGAGTGAGGGTGTGTATGGTTACCATAGCAACAAAAAAGAAGAAAACCAACCTCAAAAGGGTTATTATGTATTTGTATATTTACTAATATCTTTCGAATCCAACGGTAAAACAAATAATTGTTATTTTTTTAATAGATGATAAAAAAAATATTATTTCTTTAAGTTTCACAAATCTCACCCACTCTACTCAAGTTAGATGGGCCCCACTTGAATGCATAATGGCAAGGGAGGCATAGCGATAAAAATGCATCGATGTGAATTAAGAAAACATACAATATTAAGAGAAATGAATAATTCTTTCTATAAATTGGAGTGGGCCTCATATTGACCCAGTAAAAATGAGTGTACCCATCGATTCTATAAACACTAAAAAAGTCAAAATTCACTTTACATATTTGACATTTTTGTGCTTAAATCTAAGGATGGTTGTTGATAAACATCAAAGTGGTAACATAATTAATATAAGGGAGAATTCCAAAAAAGTCCTCAAGTTACGGCCTTATTTCAAAAAATGACACAAGTTTCAAAACTTTTCAAATTAGTCCCTAAGTTTCTCAAGAAGTTTGTAATTAAAGACATCCATCTATTTAAAGTTATTTTTTAGCAACTTTTTTTCCTTTTTTTAAATACTCAAATTACCCTTCATTGTAATAAAACTCTCATTCAATTTTTCTATATTCTCCTCATTTCCTTCGTCGGTGTCCCCAGGATGATCATGGACACCGAGCATTCCCTCGGCGATTGACTGTATGTAGTGGCTATTGAAACCATGTAATGGATTTAAATAAAGGGTAATTTGGGTATTTTTAAAATATTAAGGGAAAAAGTCACTAAAAATACATTTAAATGGCCGGATGTCCTTAATTGATAATGTATTAGAAAGCTTAAGGACTAATTTGAAAAGTTTCAAAATTTGTGTCCTTTTTTGAAATAAGGCAAAAACTTAAGGTTATACTTGAAATTTTTTCTTAATATAACTTAGGGGGCTTCTATTGGCACCGGATTTTTTTTCTCTCCACACCACACAAAAATTTTTATTTTTTATTTTTTATTTCCTAAACTACACCTCCTCTCTCTCTCCCTCCACCCTCATCCCCACACCACACCCCACCCCACCCCACCCTCCCAGTCTCTGGTGGTTGGGGAGGGAAGGGAGAGAGGGAGAGAGGCAGAAAGAGGGGGAGGGTGGGGTGGAGGGAGGGAGATGATGAGGGAAGAGGGAGGAGGGGTAGTTTAGAAAAAAAATTATTTTTGTTTTGTAGTGCAGTGTGGAGAGATGAAAATTCGGTGCCAATAAAAGCCCCCTATAACTTAACATATTGCATTTGCATTTAAAAAGAATAGATTGATTGTAGAGGAGCAAATATGGGAACGGCATAAAGTTAAGACAACTTAGAAAATGATTGTAGTTGCTTGCATTTAGAAAATGATTGTAGTTCCTCGCAAAAACAAACGATCAATTAGAACTAGACATGCAATAATATTAATGAAGCCTGTTGAAATATTATATACGTAAAAAAAAATATATATACTTTTGAACATTTAGCAATCTGACAAGATCAAGGCTCTTCTACTTTACCAGCTATTTAGTTCAAGATTGTTAAATAAATTGATAATAATACCATTCATTTTTTTACTTTAGATGATATAGCATCGGCATATAGAGTTGGCCCCCACATAAACAGTATATCGTCCGCGCTTAGGGTATATTTATACTAATTTGCTGCTGTACCATGTGAAAGGAAGAGTTAGAACAGAAGCAAAACCTGGCTATTATCCTAATCATTTATCTCTGCTGTTCTAATAGAAACTGCTAGTCTTCATCTAACCTACAATGAGCCATTGACTAGTTTTATTTCTACAGTTCATTTGTCACCTCAGATCAAGCGGTTGACAGCACCAAACACATGAAAAGTCCTTCATTCAACCCCAGCTGGAGATCCAAAGTTAAATTAATTAGATGCCTTCAATGACTCCTAAAAGGGTGTTATTCTAATTATATAGTTTGATCTTTTGTTAAAGATTAGTCAACCTGTGAACTCATATGTAAAAACAATTAGATCTTTCAATCTGGAAAATCTATGCATCTATCTTTCTGAAGAAAACCCCACAACAGCCTGCTATCAGTCAGTGCCACAACTCAGCTTCTTCAGAACAGCTCACCTCAACTCTGTTTTGTGATGGCAGATGTCTGAACTCTGAAGGCAGAGAAATGTGATTTGGGTGTTGGGAAAGGCAAATGATGTAATAAACTATAGTGAGCCGTCCACTTCAACCAATTGGGGAAAGTGAGTGGACCCAGGAGTCAGGACAGCATCCGATGAGCAATAGAGGTGCTCATGGGCTGAGCCAGCCTGATTCTCACCTGACAGTAGCCCACATTGGGCTGGATTCGGTTATGTTCATAGGCCCACGGCTGAACATGGGCCTGATTTTGTGGTTCAAACATTGTAAAATTGTTTGAAATATACATTCAAAATTGATGTGCTCGACTCGTTTGCTTGCCGGGTCAATTTCCAATTTACAAGTTGACAATCTATATCAAAGACATCCCACTTATTTTTTTCACCTCTAGATAGTGTGCTTTTGTTGTATTTATGTAGTTGGTTCCTTTGACTCTTGTTAATAAAATCCACTCTCTTTAGCAAAAAGGACAAAAGTAACTTTTTTAATGGATTTTTGTTTTCTTTTTTTTCTTCATTATAACAATCATTTACACAATATTTGCTATATTTTGACTTTTAAGTTAGAAGTTATTTTTTTTATCTTAGTTGTATCCTTTTATAGTAAGTAATAAAATAAAAAATACAAATCCTAACATTATCTTCAATGGCAAATTTATCCTTTGAAAGTCCAGCTGCCGTGTAAGATTATTGGTGGACGTAGATTGAAGATTTCGCTTTTGTGGAGAGCCTGAATTGAAAATCTGGTATTGTCATTGTGTGGAACTCCCTTATGTGAAAACTTCGCTTATATTCAATACTAATATATGCAGCATTCCTTGTTAGGATGCTCCTTAGAGGCTATAATTGACCATTAGTAACTCCATAGAATAATATGCTTCGAATATTCAGTGCACACTGCACATCACATTTCTTCTTTCATAAACATGTCTAACACCCCCCCCCCCCCCCCCCCTCCCCCTCTCTCTCTCTCTCTCTCTCTCTCTCTCTCTCTCTTTTTATATATATATATATATTTACTAACAGATGATCCAAACCCTTTGACCTGAACTAATTCTTTCGGACCTAAAGGAAGGCAGGTAAACTCCTCTGTAGCCCCCATGTAATAGTGCAATTTCAAATCTACTACCTCTCGATGTTAACCATGATTCTGAGTCCGCTGAGCTACTCCTTGGATTTCTAATATCTCTATACGGTCAAAGGTTTCTTTAATAAAGAAGGAAAAGATTAGCAATCACAAACCACGACAACATTTTCTTCTTAGATTCGCTTAAAATAAAATACAAGGTGGGCGTCTTAGAAGTACAGCTTGAATCAAAGTATTAAAAGCAGCCAAAGTGGACAAGATCCGGACCTAGTGGGCCACATGTGGGGGGACAATAGCTCAGACGTCAGACATATCAGATTCAAAATCCAGAATCGAATAACCATTGCATGGTGATGATATCATCCACATAAATCTCGTGGACAATATTGTCCTTTCATCGGTCATAGCTCTCAAATCCTCAGAAATCCTGGGTCACAAGAGTGTAACTGCACAGGGGCCGGGCTCATCTATTTACATCCAAACCATTCAAAATATGAAAATAAGCTACATCTTTGTATATAGGAGAGACCCTTAAATATTATCCTACTCATAGTTTGTTCCACTGTTAAATCGACCGCTTTATGGAAAACATAATAATAAATTTACATAAGATTTTGTTAATCATATTTTTTAATTAAACACTTAACCTGATAGTGAAACAAACTTCCATTAATAACCTATAAAAGTGGAGAATATGAGGGAATTTATTTTGATGGTTTGGATTTCGGCTCCACTGTAGGGTTCCCTCCTTTTAATAAAGGACTTCTCTGGGTTGGAGTCTGATAGGATTCGTCCGGCTCGACTTTAAAGTTGCATGTGCTGGAAATGCTCACATTTAAATAGGAGAGGGGGAATGCAAATTGATTACTTGCTTCTGTGAGTAAGTTTTCTAAGATGAGGGCCTCTATATATACATATTGCTAGAAATGAGAGCTTATATTTATGACAAAAGAGTCAGCTCTTTCCTAGCTTTGACTACAGGAAAACTAAAATCAATTCAAATTGTGTCACGCTGCTGGTCGTTATCATCTCAGCCAATAAAAGATACGTAATGTGTATGTGTATGTGTATGTGTATGTGGTTGGGTGTGTTTGAATCATATATATATATATATATATATACACACAAAGTAGTGGAGTCCTACACGTGCAATGCACGTGTAAGGAACATACTCTTTCAATATGATAATCTGAAAAAATAAAGTCATTGAAAAACTCAATATTAACTATCCCAATGGAGAATGACCATGTAACAAATTAAGTAATTTACAATCACTCATTGTTCTTGTGAAATTTAGTAAAAGCTTCAATAGAAAAAAGTAAGAAGAAGATTGAATAACAAGATATATGGAAGGAAACTAATTAAAAAAAAAGTTGAAAACCAACATTTTCTGGCCATACATGATTAGGCAAAACACTCACTTATTTTAATATAGATCGATGGTCCGGCTTATTTCTCATTAAAATTTGTCTTAAACCTAGCGCCAATTACATACTAAATTTAATGAAACAAAATACTAACAAAACAAAACAGTACCCAACTCATAGCTTTAAACGAATCAACAACAAATTACAAGGATTTCAAGAAATCTTTGGCATTCTCATTTCTTCCTCTAACAAGCAAATCGTGTCTTTAGAGGCATTGGGATCGAAATTGAAATTTTTTACACATGAAAATCTCGACTGAAATTTCTCATTTGAGTTCTTGCAGCGACTGAACAAATTCTTCAAACACAACCCTTTTCTTCATTATTTGAGCTAAGCATTTCATCGAAATATAAAAATACTAAGTGGTGCCCACAGATGTGTAGAGAAAAAGCATGACAAGTTCTTCTACTAGGTGGGGCCCACAAATGTGTAGTTCTCTTTTATTTTATATATATAATATAATAATATTAAGTGGGGCCTACAGTCGTGTAGATGTAGAGCAAAAGCATGACAAGTTCTTCTACTAAGTGGGGCCCATAGATGTGTAGTTCTCGTTTTATTATATATATCTAATATAATAATACTAAGCGGGGCATACAGATATTATAATAATACTAAGTGGGGCCCACAGATGTGTAGTTTTCTTTTATTTTATACATATATATATAATATAATAATACTAAGTGAGGCCCACAGATGTCTAGATGTAGAAAAAAAGCATGACAAGTTATTCTACTAAGTGATGCCCACAGACGTATAGTTCTCTTTTATTTTATATATATATATAATATGATATAATGATACTAGGTGAGGCCCACATATGTGTAGAGAAAAAACATGACAAGTTCTTCTCTTTTATTGGGGCCCACATATGTGTAGTTCTCTTTTATTTTATATATATATATAATATCATAATACTAAGTGGGGCCACAGATGTGTAGAGAAAAAGCATAACACTTTTTTCTCTTTTATAATAAAGTCATAGATATTATATGATTATTATTATAATATAATAATAATATATTATTGTATTATATTATATTATAATATTTGGGGGCGGTGCCCACAAAGGTGTAGTGAAAAAGTATGCAACTTCTCTTCTCTTTTATAATAAGGGTATATATATATAGATTTTATACTATTATTATTATTATTATTATTATTATATAATATACTATACTATTATATTATATTATAATATTTGGGGGTGGGCCCCACAAAGGTATACTGAAAAAGTATGTAATTTCTCCTCTTTTATAATAGTATATAAGATATAAGATAAGATAAAATTGTAGATAGATTATAATATTTTGGGGTAGGCCCCACAAAGTGTAGTGAAAAAGTTTGTAATTTTTCATAATAATATATTATTATATTATATTATACTATTTGGGGGTGGGCCCCACAATGGTGTAGTGAAAAAGTTTGCAATATAATATTTGGGGTTGGGCCCCACAAAGGTGTAGTGAAAAAGTTTGCAATTTCCCATAATAATATATTATCATATTATATTAGAATATTTGGGGGTGGGCCCCACAACAGTGTAGTGAAAAATAGTTTGCAACTTTCCCTCTTTTATAATAGTAGTAGATAGTAGATATTTGGAGGTGTGCCCCACAAAGGTGTAGTGAAAAAGTTTATAATTTCTAAAAATAATATATTATTATATTATATTATAATATTTGGGGGTGGGCCCCACAATGGTGTAGTGAAAAAGTTTGTAATTTCTCCTAATAGTATATTATTATATTATATTATACTATTTGGGGGTGGGCCTCACAATGGTGTAGTGAAAAAGTTTGTATTATAATATTTGGGGTTGGGCCCAACAAAGGTGTAGTGAAAAAGTTTGCAATTTCTCATAATAATATATTATTATATTATATTATAATATTTGGGGGTGGGCTCTACAATGTTGTAGTGAAAAAAGTTTCCAATTTTCCCTCTTTTATAATAGTAGTAGAGATAGTAGATAATATATATATATAAATATATAATATATGATTATATTTTATTATAATATTTTGGGTGGGCTCCACAGTGGTGTGGTAAAAAAACTATGCAACATTACATCTTTTATAATAGTAGAAATTATTATATTAAAATATTTGGGGGTGGGCCCCACAATGGTGTAGTGAAAAATGTTTGTAACTTTCCCTCTTTTATAATAGTAGTAGAAATAGTAGATAATATATATATATAATATGATTATATTTTATTATAATATTTTGAGTGAGCCCCACAGTGGTGTGGTGAAGAAACCATGCAACATTGCCTCTTTTATAATAGCAGAAATAGAAATAGTAGATAGATAGATTTATAATAGTATAATATATGATTATATTTTATTATAATGTTTTGGGTGGGCCCCACAGTGGTGTGGTGAAAAAACCATGCAACATTGCATCTTGTATAATAATAGATATATATTATAGGGCAATATTCAAGTGAGGGATTCCCTCTCCATGTATGGTGAGAGACTCCCTTTTTAGGGAGGTTTCAAGTACAAAAGAGCTTTTGTACTTGAAGGGAGTGCACCCTTTTGTACTTGAAACCTCTCCAAAAAGAGAGTCCCTCACCACACATGGTTTGGGAATTCCTCACTTGAATACCCCCTATATATATGAGGAAGTTTCAAGTGCATTTATCCCTCACCATAGGGTGAGAGACACTTCCATAATTGAAAATTTTCAAGTACAAAAGTTACTTTTCAAGTACATAGGGTGAGGTATAATTCCTTGTCTTCATATGCAAAAAGGGAAGTGTCCCTCACCCTATGGTGAAGGATAGATGCATTTGAAATTTCCCACATACGCTTCCATAAATAAAAATTTTCAAGTACAAAATGGGGATTTCAAATACATAAGGTGAAGTACAAAAGGGGGATTCACGTGCAAAAAAAGGAAAGTGCCCTCACCCTATGGTGATGGATGAATGCACTTGAAACTTTCTCTCTCTCTCTCTATATATATATATATCTATATATATATATATAAACAAAGAAACTAACTTCCATTAACATTAATTTTTGAGAATTCTTGAAATGGCCCATCTATACTAAAGTCAGATATTTTATACTTATCATTGTATTTGCCTGTTTGTCTACTAAAAATATATAAAATTTCATAGTCATATGAGCTCGGTAAAACATAAAAGGTGATGGATGAAGAATGATAAGGTAGAAAATAGCTATGGGCTTTGAATTACTAAAATGACTATTGGGTATTCATTTTTCATCTTTCTTTTATTTAATTTTCCATATACTCACCAGTTTTCTTTTTACAATGTACAAGAATTCAAAGTATTGAGAGTTTTACTAACTCAAATACATTGAAATAAACCTATCATCCTCTATTGGCCATTGAATTGAATTAGATGCCTTGGAATCAAAACAGCTAGGTGAAAGATTCCCATCAGCCCACTAGGTTTCCACTGTTTCAACCATCTAAGTTTTCTTCCCAATCACATCACTCCTGCTAATTAACACAAAGGTGGGTCCCCCACAAAGAGGGGATCCCGCAGCTTTTTATTTTATAAAAAAGCTTACCTGGTCCCATTGTATTTAGACAAAGACAGCCACCAGATTCAATGTAATATATGAACTGTTTTTTTACTTCGTTAGGAGGAATATTTACTGTTGCAGCCTTCATTTTTGCCGGTTTGGCCGGCGTGTGGGCCCCATTCTCATAACTATGAGTGTTAAGTTGTTGTGATTGCTTTTACTAAAATTTTCTTCAATTAAGAGTGTTATAAGTTGGCCTTATCGGAGGACTGGCCATATGGTGAATGAGGCAGCTAATGTATAAGATCGGGTTAATCATTTTATTTATCGTATGATCAATTTTACATTGAGGCTAGTTTCTATTCAGGAGGAAAGTCATGAATATCCTGAACATGGTGAGGGCGTTTATTTTGAGTGGCTCAATATTTTTACAAGTGAGTACTACTTGAGATTTTACTCCTTCAACTTAGCAATTCTTTAAGGCACATTTGTGTAGCCCATTCCCACAGAAAAAGAAAATCGTTTTATATGGAAAACTTCTTTTTCATGTGTTTAGTGCGACAATTTTTTGCGGAATTATTTTTTAGCCATGTTAGCTTTTCCATCCTAAGCCTGAAAATAGGCTTCTTTTGGGGGGGGGTACGGAAATCTGACCCCCTATTTTTCGCTTCCATCTCACTCCACCCAACCACCATCTTTCTTTCCCCTCCCCTCTCAACCCCACTCTCTCGCCCTCCCGCTCGCCCCACACACATACCCACCCACCCACCCCAGTAGTTTTCACTAAATATATCCGTGGCTGCACCAAACAACATGAATACCAATTCATCGAATAAAAACTTTTTGCACCAAACATGAATTTTTAACTTTCTTAAAAAGCCTTTTCTGATGCATTTAAAAATCATAGAATTTGCTATGCGGCAATTTCATCTTTCCATAAAAGTCGCCTCTACACAAACGTGCCCTTAATGAGAGACTTAGATGATTGAGCGTTCAGACTCGAGATTTTGACAACTTTAGAAATGGGCCCACCTATAATAAATCCAGTCCTTTTATACTCGTCATTATCTTTATCTATTTTTCTTGTTTTTGGTAAAAGTCACAATTTATATGTTGAAAACAATTTCAACTAGGGCAGTATTTTAATCTATATTCAAAGTTAAATTGAATCTTCAAATAAATAATGCATGTTTTTAAACTCTTAAATTGGGTTCCATGCAGGTCAGGACAGTTCCATGCACCGGGCCTTTTCATCCACATCACTGACCACAACCCACTATGTGCTAAATTGCATCCTTTCAAGTGGGCCCCGCAGAGAGAGGGAATCACAAGACTTGCATAAATTCTTAAGTCGTTCCGTTTGTATCCGGACAAAGGCGACACTCCAGATTCAATGGGGTATAATGTATTTTATTTAGCTGTTATGGCCATCTCTTTTGACAGTTTGGCAGGCCGCGGGGGCCCATACATTTCTGACCCACCCTGTCAGAGTAGGTGTGGTGTGATGGGTCTCCACCAACCTGAAAATAAGGACCAGTCGCGCGACTGTGGTTCAGAATCCACCGACCGTGTTGTGCATCAGATGTGGGGCCCACCCTCCATTTAATCCGAGGCCCTTCTTAAGATGTTGACTGGTGCTCCCTTCCACATAACCTCTTTGTTGTTTCATGCTTTTTAATTCAGACACTTGGCACCTCCTCGGACTCTTTACAATCACATCATGCATTAATACAATATAATAGCCCACCTCTTGTCTACTCTCTCTCTTTTATTTATATATATATATATATATATATATGAGCGGTGCTCTCCAGTACTGCAGTCCTCTTTAATATCCGCTACAGACATATGAGGGAAGCAGTATAGGGTATGTGAAGGCATGATTTCACATGTCTGCAGCTGATATTAATGAGAGTTGCAGTGTATGAGAGCCATCTATATATATATATTTATTTATTTATTTCGTCATCAGAAGGTTTCCAATACTTTTGGGTTGTACTAATTCTTTTATGCTCAAAGGAAAGTCGGATAAACTTTCTTGTAGCGTTAGTGTAGTAGTGAAGTCTCGAACATACAACTTTCGGATGCAAACTGTGGTCGTAGGCCACCTAAGCTATCCCTCAGGTTAAAAGGTTGTCTGAAATTGGAATTCAAAGAATTCAAATGAATGATTGTGACTTTTTGGTGATTGAAACCTAGAATTCTAGCAAAGTAACTTAATATATCTTACTGCAAATGAAATAATTGCACTATCAATGTCATAAATTTCTCAACATCATAAATCTTATCATGAATTGTAATAAAGAAATAAGCCCTTAACATCACTATGATCAGAGCGATCCTCACCATAAAATGGCAAATGCATTTATTTATTTATTATGAAATAGAGGCCATGTACCTCGTGTTTGCATCATCCTTCTGGATGCCCCAAATATAGAAGAAACGTATAAAATATTGAGCTTATTTTTACTCCAAATTCAAGTCTAATAACTGGTTCCTAATATTTCCAATTATGAATTTTAATCCAAACATGTCTATATCTGAAAGACTCTGAGAAACTGAAACCCATTATAGCCATAGTATAGATCCATCTTGTAAAATGACTTTAACTCAACCACCAAGACTTAATTGATTACTTATAGAATTATGACTAAAATAATAATGCTCTTCCTTTTGGGTCAGAGTCAGGTTGAGAATGATTTGGATCTTGTCTTCATACAAGTAATTTGCAAATATTTGCTTTTCTTTTCATGTTGGATGCTGGGTGAACACATATTGGACCCATGTCAAATCATGATGTGGGGGATTTTTACCTGTTTAGCTTTAGTGGGGCCTAAACAGACATGAAACAAAACTACTGAACATGACATTGAACTATTAAAGACACTGTCTTTGAATCTTCATTCTGAGATATGATCTCATGCTTTGATCAGAATAGTTCTCACTATAGCTTCATCTTATTTAATCTAGGTGAAGCCCGACTTTGCTTAATCAAATCCGATTACATCTTTTGCCACCCTTTGTTGGTATTGACTTAGAATTTCATTCTAACTTCTAACCAGAGTGATCATTATTTGAGCGGTGAATATTACACTGATTCAAGTGAAATCTAGGCCATTGGCTATGATTTTCTTGGTCATTGACTAAATAGGATGGCATGTGAGATGAACACATTTGATCAAATGATGGAAATCCCTGTGATGCATAAATAAGGTTAGCACATGGTTAGCATGCACAATCCCAGTATGTGACTGTTTCTCCACTTATATAAAACCATATATAGTAGAGGAAGCTCCCCAAATCACTTATTTTAAATTCCTCTCTCTCTCTCTCTCTCTCTCTCTCTCTCTCTCTCTCTCTCTCTCTCTCTCTCTCTCTTCTTTCAGTCTTGAAATCCTTTACAAGATATTCTGCTAAATTTTTGTTTTAAATTTAAAATCATTTTCATTTTAACAAAAAATCCCCTCAATATCCCAATAAAGAATTTAAAATGATCTCAATGTCATATTGCACTGGTATTATCCTGATAATGAAATTTGCAACATCAGGCAGGTCAAAGTACATTGAGTTTTTTTATATTTTTAATTTCATTCTTAGTTTCAAATCATTTAGACAATATTCTGCTATATTTTTATTTAAGATTTTAATTTTTTTTATAACAGAATTTTGCGATAATATCCAAATAAAAGCACAAAACTTAAAATAATTTTGATATTATAATGTACCGGTATTATCCGGATAACAAAATTTGCAACATTGACAACTTAAAAGTGTAGTGAGTATTGTTTTTCCCCAAGTCAAAGTGCAATGAGTTAGGTTGTGCTAGAAAAAAAAATTTCTATAAGAAACAAAGATTTCATTAAAAAAAGGAAGCCAACAAACAAGCTACAACACACACAAGAAGCAAAAAAAAAAAAAAAAAACTCGGACCCCAACAAGAAAACAAACAGAGGCCTATTCACAATGAGGCCATATAAAGTTGTGCTAGATTAGGGTGGCAATAATGGTTCAAATAGCAAGTATGTCAAACTTATTTATTAATTAATTGAGTTAGAAAGTTAACTCTAGCTCGACTCTGAAGTTAAATGAGTTGATTCAAACGTGTATCTCCGGTCCAATTCTAGTCCGTGCTATTGGAGTTTGGATTTGGTGCGGTAAAACCCAACGGTGACCGTGAGTGAACCATTTATAGTCCACCACGTCACCGCGGGCAACCCTTGCCCGGATGCATGGTCATCGTGTGTAGGCCCACTCAGAGGAGCCCGATTCTGTTGGGGGCCACTTGTTAGGAGTTGCCACCCTTTAAATGCTCTTTTAACCCTCTAAAAATAAAAACTATCTTCTTTGCACTTGAGACCATATGGATTAACTAGTTGGTTGGATATTCGATTTCTCATCCAATTGTCTAAGCTCTGGTCCTGGATTTTGTTCCCACGTGAGCATGTTTTTCTCTTCATTGGAATGGACGTTATCTTACTGTGTAAGCAGGTTTAATTCCTCTCCCTATATGAGTTGGCATTATCTCCCCATAGCTGGGTCTCTTAGGGCCCGTTTGGCACTTTACTAATAAAATTAAAGTCAAGCAAAATCTCCATTAATTTTCAGTTATGGTTCGCAGCCCCCTTGGCCGGGCCCAAAAAAAAAAAAAAAACAGAAAGTTTGCTCTTGCAGTCTGTCAAACAATGCTACTACGTGAATGCACGAGTAATAAGTCTCTTTGGACACATTTCAAAGAATTGGACCGATATAGGAATGCACAAACAGGGTCCCATAACGCACCTAGCAACAATAATATCATCTTTAGGTATGTTCCATGTCAGCCAATGGCACTAATCTTCAATAACTTTTCTTTATTTGTTTCACATGAGACCTTCTCACTAATCTATGCACACCCATGGAGACAAATGTGGGGCTCACAATGTGATAAAGATGACGGAGATATTAAATTTATTGTGATGATATTGTGATAATCTTTTTAAATACTTATAATAGTATTATTCTGATACATTAATCTTTTTTTTTTTGTCGGGACTGAGTTTATTCATATCATCATGATAAAAACAGGCACTACACATTATCTGTGTATATATTTCTTGGTAAAACATAAGAGATTATTTTTCATAATCTTGGATGATTTATAACTAGTATAGGAACCCGTGCTCAGCCCAGTATCTCAACGCATTAACAATCACTATACAAGATCTGCCTATATATTTTTTGGTAAAACACGGGAGATTATTTTTCATAACCTTGGATGAATTATAATTAGTACAGGAACCGTACTCCGCCCTGTATCTCAACGCATTAACAATCACTACACAAGATCTGTGTATATATTTTTTGGTAAAACGCGGGATATTGTTTTTCATAACCTTCGATGATATATAACTAGCACAAGAACTCGTGCTTATCCCGGTATCTCAATACATTAAGTCACTCCACAAAATCTATATATATATTTTCTGGTAAAACACGAGAAATTATCTTTCATAACCTTGGATGAATTATAGCACAGGAACCCGTGCTCAGCCCGGTATCTCAACGCATTACAAAATAGATAGTTATATATTAAAAAAAGCTACTTCTTTCCATTGAGCAAGTTGCATAAAATGGAAATGGAAACATTGGAGCATAAAGGAAATAGTTGTAGAAAGAAAGAATTGAAACATGAGTGGTTTAATGGAAAAATAAATTAGTTGATAGTTGCATGAGTAATGGAGAGAGAATGTGGAACATTTGAATAACAAGGCATAACTACCTGTCACAATTAGAATACCCGGTCAAAATCAAAATCAAAAGCCTTGGCTTTAATATATTATAAAAGTAATAAAACAAACAAAATAAAAAATGTATGTAATATATATGATGAAACCTTAGCCGAACACTAGTGCTCACAATAAGGTAAGTACTATATACCAAAACACCTAGAGGGCCCACCTTATGAACCATTAGAGCGGACCATAAAGGAAGAAACCACCCCCGACCCTCCTAAAACACCTAGAGGGGTCCACCTTATTAACCATCAGAGCGGACCATAAAACAAGGAATGATCTTGGGTTTAGCATCCATCTGAGCAGAGTACTAGACCTTCTAATTGATTGTATACTTGTTTTGGATGGTGAAAACTTATCTGCACTGTAGTTCGGCTTTTCAGTTGGGCTTGGAGTCAAGTCCAAGTCCAACAGGGGTTATTTGGTGTCGGATTTGGGCGCAACGCATTTACCGTTGTCGGGTCTAGATACACAAAACGCTATCATGTCCAGGTCTTGGTCTACCATGGGCGTGAGAAGAATCAAACCTGCTTGCATCCCTCATTCCAATTCCACGGACCACGGATCCAGTGGTGGTCACCTTGGCAAGTAGGGATGGAAACGATTTGGGTTTGGTGGGATCCATGGTGTATTGACATCCACACCATTCCCAGATTTGAATGAAGGACAAGTACTCGTACGCACTTTATTATTAGGCATTTGGGTCCTGGCGTACAAAGCTCATATATCTGCACCTCGATTCAGAACCAAGCTCGATCATTTTGGTTAACCCAGTGGATCCGAACATGGACCCAATTTTAAAAATGGGTCCAAATATTGGATATATATACCCCATTTTCTCTAGTTGGGCCAGTTTTTCAAGTAGTTGCAACATGAAAAAATAGCAATGGAATCCGAATAAATCAGTAAAAGATTATATGAGATAAGTTCTTATCAACAACTTATTTCTGTTATTAATCTATTGGAGTTTTTTTTTTTTTTTTTTTAATTTCCCAAAATTAATTGATTTTCCACAATATTTTCCCCATAATATCCAGAAAAAACCTCAATTTTGAAAAACTTCAAAATTCTTCCTATGCTGGTAATTTCAGTGGATAGGGAGTCTCCATGGGCTTTCACAAATTCAGCACCCTTTTGTAACCTTGGAAATTGGAATGGCAGATGCCTCTTTTGGATGGTTCTGATCTTGGGAAGGCGGGCGCAGACTGCATGTGTATGACTTGTGCTCACTTGACTTTGTCCATTAGGTCAACCTTATGAAACAACTCTCTTTTTAAATGGGAAATGCTATTTGGCCCGAATTTGGGGACCGGGTGGGGGACCGGGCCAGCACCCGGTCCCCAAATTCGGGCCGAATAGACTTTTTGTTTTAAATAGCCCAGACTAGCTGCCAGCTTAGCAGTGGTGCTACACGTCCTGAATGGGAGCCCGACTGAGCCCGGGCTCCCAGTCGGGCTCCCATTCGGGACGTGTAGCACCACTGATTCGGGACAAGTAGAGTTTTCCTTTATCAAATATGAGGTATGACTATCCCATTCAGTTATTGAACCTAATATTATAAATGGACCACAGCTCAAAACCCTGTATCAGAGGACATTCCTAAATCAGGAATTAGAGGTCAAATGGTGCCAAAACTTGCGATCCTAATGGCCCAGTCAGCTCCTGCTCGCGTTCTGCTTTAGGTTGGATTTGGGCTGATCTGGGATGTGTTTAAGCCCTAAGGTCTGGGGCTCGGGCCTGGGCGTCATTTCCTTGCTCAATAGTTAAGCAGATGGGGAATTCTATATGCACCCCTGTTTTTGCTGAGCACACCCAACTTTTTTTTTGAAAAAAATCACTGGTTATAAAGGAATATGGGTGTGCTCAGCAAAATATGTGGGTGCATATAGAATTCCCCTCAAGCATATGGGTATGAGGCTATATATGTATGCTTAAAAGGCTTGGCTCTGCCTGAAATATTTTGCACAAAAAATGTATTGGGCTTGGGCCTAATATCAGATATGTATATGTGCTGGATTAAGCTTGAACATTAGTCCCAATAACTTAATGGGATGGCCTTAGACAAGCCTTGCGTGTCATGTAAACACCCCTATCCAAACCAATTTTTCCCAAAATGATCTCCAACACTACAACCAATGTTTTGAGTTATGGGCTGCTTGATCTCTGATAATTAGAAAGGGAAGGCCCACTGTAAGATTAGGTTGGATCACATAATGCAGCCTAATATTATTACTAATTAATAGAAAAATATTTGCAGGAAAAAACAGTTGTGCAAGTCGGCAAACATAAGAGTGTGAGGGAGTAGGGGTGTTCATGGGCCGGGCTGGGAATGTCTAGGCCCAGCCCGATGCGTGCCCGAGTCCAGCTCGGTCCACATTATAAATGATAAAAAGAGGAACACTTTAATTGTCTTTGGCCTATCTCTACTGGTTGGACTCTGCTCATTTTGTGAGATGTCAGGGGTTCGATTTTTGGGCATCAGTCTTTTATACCATTGTTTTTAATAGCCAGGCCGGGCCGATCTTGGGCTCCCTGACAATGAATCCAAGCCTGGCCCATCTATTGAATGGGCCCGATAAATACTCCCAGCCCAGCCTGAGAACTAAAACTTTAGGCCCAAGCCCGGGCCAAATCGGGTTGGTCCAGGAATGGGCTATCCAGGTCCATGAACACCCATATGGGGGAGACCCTTCTCCTTCAAGCAGACGTGCTCTATTTGGGCCCACCTTTTGAATGAGTGCAGTCTCTTTCACACTCTTATCTTTCCATGAGCTAGCATCAATAATTCACACTCTTATTTCCCCCATGATCTAGCATCAATATCTGTTTTTATGATCATCAAACCGTTTCTCAACAATCCATTAAATCTAAATATAATCTATGGTTAATATGAAATTCTCTTGTGCTCTTGTTTGCCTAGCGCGTGAAATTCAAGGTGATGGAGTTAGAGCCAAGGGCAGACCTAGGTATAAGGGCCTGGGGTGATTTAAAATTCTCCAACCCTCCACCCCCAAATTCTGAAAATTAATATATTTTTTTATATTTGTCCATTCCCATAATATTTCTTTTACATAGAGCCCCTAAATTGAATTTCCTGGGTCTACCCTTGGCTAGAGCACGTAGCACATGAGATAGTTCGATGGTGCTGATTTCTTTTCATGATTCTTAACCATAAAGAAGCTTTTTTTTTTATCCATAATTATAAAATATATTTAAGTAGGCCCCATCAGCTAGACTGTATAGGCTCAATATATAGTCAGCTCTTCCATGCCCATTTGCCTCAAAGTAAATACCAACATCATACTCAGCAGCTTTCTCATGTTGGTATTTCACTCCTGTGGGAGTAAATACAACTTCTAGACCTAACTGTCTAAGGTAATCTGTTGATGCTCCATTTGCATAAGCAGTCAGCACAATGCCAATCCTCACAGGGTTATTATTGTTTGACTCTTCCTTTTCATTCTTGTTAAGATTATTCAACTGCTCCTTGATAAATAATGCAAAATGAGAAAGTATCTTGTCTCCATCAACAAGATCAATACTGTTGCTACACGTAGATAAGACACGGAAGAATGCAAGCCTATCAGCATCTCCATCCAAACTTGCACACCTGAAACTCTAACAAGTCCTTTACAGTAAGCAACAAAGACTGAACGAGACATAAGGTTCACACTGTACCATACTGCCAATGCAGACGAAAGCGAAAAAGCTACCTGCATAAGAGTGAAAGATGGAGAAATCCATTCACTTATAAGAATCTTCCATGTGGACAAGATGGAAAGATAGGAGGAAGAGAGGAAGAAGGAGAAATTATGCATGCTCTCACAAGCGACGCTAGAAAAAAGTATATAAAAAAAATAAAAAATTGGCAAGAGGACCTTGTTAGTGCTATACAATTTGCGAGGACCTTTCACGATAAATGACAATATTTTTTGATTTTTCGAGTAAAATCATAAATATAGGGAGATCTCATACGACATATATCTCTGACCTTATATGAGAGATTAGATAGAGGTCCTCACATCCATATCCAATGTCAATAATTTAAATGTGAGGGCCCCCACCCATATATCTCATAATATGGTGAGAGATACTCTCACAAGAGCACCTCCTTATATATATATATATATATATATATACCAACTCTTTTAAACTAAAGTTTAGCTTATCCTAAGTTGAAACAGTGTCGGTCCCACAAATCAAAGTCAACTATAGTTGCTTTTTGAATGATGATCGTCTCCAAAATCAAGATAAATCCAATTAGAATTGGATTTTCCAGTTCCATCATGCAAAAAAAATATATAATCAACTTTGATTTGCTATTCAGCTTAGGATAAGTTAAGTTTCAACTTATATATTATTTTATGTGATGTTACACGGCAGTGTGAAATCATATGATTATTGTACGAAATAGTATTGGGAAAATTATATAAACTTGGCCGGCACAAATGTCAGATGCAAGGCGTTCAATATCCCTTATTAAATGCAACAAGTCGACGTGATAATATGATCAATTTCTATGGCACTATCTAAGACGTTCGTTGGTCACTGGGATCTGTGTAAAGTCACATTTCACGTGGTTTAGTCTTAAATCTCAACTTGTGAATTGGTAAAAAAAAAAAAAAAAACTGTTTTTCACCACATTTTGTCCCACACTCCCACTGTATACATTTATGTGCAGATACTTTTAATGGTTAGGTTGGCAGGTGCATTGAATTAGGTTGGATAAGGATGAAACCTGTGACTATCGTTGTTTTTTGCATGATGATCGTCTCCAAAATCAAGATAAATCCAATTAGAATTGGATTTTCCAGTTCCATCATACAAAAAACAAATATAATCAACTTTGATTTGCTATTTCAGCTTAGGATAAGTTAAGTTTCAACTTATATATTATTTTATGTGATGTTACATGGCAGTGTGAAATCATATGATTATTGTACGAAGTAGTATTGGGAGAATTATATAAACTTGGCCGGCACAAATGTCAGATGCAAGGCGCTCAATATCCCTTATTAAAATGCAACAAGTCGACGTGATAATATGATCAATTTCTATGGCACTATCTAAGACGTTCGTTGGTCATTGGGATCTGTGTAAAGTCACATTTCACGTGGTTTAGTCTTAAATCTCAACTTGTGAATTGGTAAAAAAAAAAAAAAAAAAACTGTTTTTCACCACATTTGGTCCCACACTCCCACTGTATACATTTATGTGCATATACTTTTAATGGTTAGGTTGGCAGGTGCATTGAATTAGGTTGGAGAAGGATGAAACATGTGACTATCGTTGTTTTTTGCATGATGATCGTCTCCAAAATCAAGATAAATCCAATTAGAATTGGATTTTCCGGTTCCATCATACAAAAAACAAATATAATCAACTTTGATTTGCTATTTCAGCTTAGGATAAGTTAAGTTTCAACTTATATATTATTTTATGTGATGTTACATGGCAGTGTGAAATCATATGATTATTGTACGAAATAGTATTGGGAGAATTATATAAACTTGGCCGGCACAAATGTCAGATGCAAGGCGTTCAATATCCCTTATTAAAATGCAACAAGTCGACGTGATAATATGATCAATTTCTATGGCACTATCTAAGACGTTCGTTGGTCACTGGGATCTGTGTAAAGTCACATTTCACGTGGTTTAGTCTTAAATCTCAACTTGTGAATTGGTAAAAAAAAAAAAAAAAAAAAACAAACTGCTTTGCACCACATTTGGTCCCACACTCCCACTGTATACATTTATGTGCATATACTTTTAATGGTTAAGTTGGCAGGTGCATTGAATTAGGTTGGAGAAGGATGAAACCTGTGACTACCGTTGTTTTTTGCATGATGATCGTCTCCAAAATCAAGATAAATCCAATTAGAATTGGATTTTCCAGTTCCATCATGCAAAAAACAAATATAACCAACTTTGATTTGCTATTTCAGCTTAGGATAAGTTAAGTTTCAACTTATATATTATTTTATGTGATGTTACACGGCAGTATGAAATCATATGATTATTGTACGAAATAGTATTGGGAGAATTATATAAACTTGGCCGGCACAAATGTAAGATGCAAGGCGTTCAATATCCCTTATTAAAATGCAACAAGTCGACGTGATAATATGATCAATTTCTATGGCACTATCTAAGACGTTCGTTGGTCACTGGGATCTGTGTAAAGTCACATTTCACGTGGTTTAGTCTTAAATCTCAACTTGTAAATTGGTAAAAAAAAAAAAAAAAAACTGCTTTTCACCACATTTGGTCCCACACTCCCACTGTATACATTTATGTGCATATACTTTTAATGGTTAGGTTGGCAGGTGCATTGAATTAGGTTGGATAAGGATGAAACCTGTGACTATCGTTGTTTTTTGCATGATGATCGTCTCCAAAATCAAGATAAATCCAATTAGAATTGGATTTTCCAGTTCCATCATGCAAAAAACAAATATAATCAACTTTGATTTGCTATTTCAGCTTAAGATAAGTTAAGTTTCAACTTATATATTATTTTATGTGATGTTACACGGCAGTGTGAAATCATATGATTATTGTACGAAATAGTATTTGGAGAATTATATAAACTTGGCCGGCACAAATGTCAGATGCAATGCGTTCAATATTCCTTATTAAAATGCAACAAGTCGACGTGATAATATGATCAATTTCTATGGCACTATCTAAGACGTTCGTTGGTCACTGGGACTGTGTAAAGTCACATTTCAGGTGGTTTAGTCTTAAATCTCAACTTGAGAATTGGTAAAAAAAAAAAAAAAAATGTTTTTCACCACATTTGGTCCCACACTCCCATTGTATACATTTATGTGCATATACTTTTAATGGTTAGGTTGGCAGATGCATTGAATTAGGTTGGAGAAGGATGAAACCTGTGACTATCGTTGTTTTTTGCATGATGATCGTCTCCAAAATCAAGATAAATCCAATTAGAATTGGATTTTCCAGTTCCATCATGCAAAAAACAAATATAATCAACTTTGATTTGCTATTTCAGCTTAGGATAAGTTAAGTTTCAACTTATATATTAATTTATGTGATGTTACATGGCAGTGTGAAATCATATGATCATTGTACGAAATAGTATTGGGAGAATTATATAAACTTGGCCGGCACAAATGTCAGATGCAAGGCGTTCAATATCCCTTATTAAAATGCAACAAGTCGACGTGATAATATGATCAATTTCTATGGCACTATCTAAGACGTTCGTTGGTCACTGGGATCTGTGTAAAGTCACATTTCACATGGTTTAGTCTTAAATCTCAACTTGTGAATTGGTAAAAAAAAAAAAAAACAAACTGCTTTTCACCACATTTGGTCCCACACTCCCACTGTATACATTTATGTGCATATACTTTTAATGGTTAGGTTGCCAGGTGCATTGAATTAGGTTGGAGAAGGATGAAACCTGTGACTATCGTTGTTTTTTGCATGATGATCATCTCCAAAATCAAGATAAATCCAATTAGAATTGGATTTTCCAGTTCCATCATGCAAAAAACAAATATAATCAACTTTGATTTGCTATTTCAGCTTAGGATAAGTTAAGTTTCAACTTATATATTATTTTATGTGATGTTACACGGCAGTGTGAAATCATATGATTATTGTACGAAATAGTATTTGGAGAATTATATAAATTTGGCCGGCACAAATGTCAGATGCAAGGCGTTCAATATCCCTTATTAAAATGCAACAAGTCGATGTGATAATATGATCAATTTCTATGGCACTATCTAAGACGTTCGTCGGTCACTGGGATCTGTGTAAAATCACATTTCACGTGGTTTAGTCTTAAATCTCACATTTGGTCCTACACTCCCACTGTTTACATTTATGTGCATATACTTTTAATGGTTAGGTTGGCAGGTGCATTGAATTAGGTTGGAGAAGGATCAAACCTGTGACCTTCCGGCATTCCGAAACAAAAACATTTTGCAATGCCTATTCCTTTACCAAAATTCTTAACAAAATCCTGATTCATTGGAAATTCATCAACATGAATTGATCGCTTATCCTCTAGCATCTATAAATGTCATGTTTTTCAAAATTTTCGTCATCTGAAACTTTTCAAACACACTTTAAAATTTCTAAAATCTCAATGCCTTTATTTTTTTGCCAAGTATTTTTTTTTAATGTTCGAGTGCAATTGAGGATTCGGGATTTTCCTTTATTGTAGAATTTATAAATCCTCTATATAGAGATTCTTTGAATTCCATTAAAAAAATAAGTCCAAACTCAAATCAAGTTAGTAAAGAGTATCTACGGGTTTAAGTCCAACTCTTATCCAACTTCTACTACTATTATAAAAGAGAGCAATATGCACAACTTTTTACTTTTTTTTCACCACACACTTGCCCAATCAAATGCAAGATGTGGGCCCCACTTAAGATAATAATAATAAGATTATAAAAGAGAAGAACTTGTGTGGGCCCCACTTAGATAATAATAATATAATCTATATATTATTATTACCCTTCTAAAAGAAAAGAACTTGGGCCCCACTTATATAATAATAATAATAAGATTATAAAAGAGAAGAACTTGTGTGGGCCCCACCTATATAATAATAATATAATCTATACATTATTATTATTATTACTATTTCTCTATCTCTATATCTATATCTATATGTATATCTATCTATACATCTATACCCTTATATAAAAGAGAGTAAAGTATAATATTTTTTCACTACACACCTGCCCAATAAAATGCAAGATGTAGGCCCACTTAGTATTCTCTATCTCTCTATCTCTATCTTTCTATCTATCTATCCATCTATCTATCTATATCTACTCTTATAAAAGAGAACAAAATGATAATGCTTTTCACTACACACCATGACCCACTTATAATTTTCACTAAAGTATAGTATTTTTTCACCACACACCTCTCCAATAAAATGCAAGATGTGGGCCCCACTTAGTATGATTATTTTTCACTACAAACCTGCCAATAAAATGCAAGATGTGGGCCCCACTTAGTATTATTATAGATATATATATATATTCCCAATAAACTGCACGATGTGGGCCCCTCTTAGTATTATTATTTTTCACTATACACCTGCCCAACAAAATGTAAGAAAAGGAATCAAGTGTATTTTACTTACTACCTTTTTGGTATTTAATACTTATAATTTTGTGAGTACTTTTAAATACTTCGCCATCAGCTTAAAAATCAGTTTAAAAGTCGCGACAAAAGGTATTAACTAGCTTGCTACTTTTGTTATTGTTGCTGGTGGCCAATTGGTGGTTGTGTTATAATTCAAATATCAAATTGACTACACACGAGAGAATTAACATTCTCTTTTTTTTACCTGAAACAATGCTAATTGTGTAAATAGTTTCTATTTATTTATTTTTATTTTTATTTTTTGGTGGAAGTAAAAGATACTTGAGTGATATTTTATTTGAAATTAGAGAGTTAAGAAATCAGACAGCTCCGGGAGGTTTCCAGAAGATATAAGATTATTTTCTTTGTACGAATGTAACCCTTTGTTATTATTTTTTAATATTAACCATTTAATCTTTTGTGCACTAACCTTAAATATTTGTAATTTGATGTTCCTTCAGTTGTATATTATTTATTATGGCCTTTTAAAAAGGTATAGGGACCTCCAAAACTTATAAGCAAATCCCATATATACAAGTACTACGTTTTCATTATTGCTTTATGTTTAGTTTTTTCTTTTTCTTTTTTAAGAAAAAAGCGGCAACTGACAAAATATCATAAATAAGAAAGTGAAATGTACAAACTTAAACTCATTTTATGCCCGCCCTGTTTTTTCTCTCTTTTAATGAAAGTGACCATGAAAAAAAAAATTTAATATTCTTTTCCCTTTTGCTTCATGTGTTTTCATTTTATTTAGTTAGAATAATTGAGTTTTCAATCTGACATAATAGTTGTATTGATCTTGATTTATACCCCTGTCGGAAGAATAATCACAAGTTGGATAATGTGATAACTACTACTTAATATTGGTTCTCTTCTAATATTAATGATTGCTAAAGATAATTCCATAAATGCAATTTAGTGGTAGGTCTTATAGATTGCTATCGTAAAATTATTGTTGTTCTGTACAGTTTTTTAGTTTCTTAATATATAACTTTTGTGAATTTTTTTATTATAAAAGGGCATTTCAAGGGCATGAATATATTTATTTATTATTGCTCTTACTCATGAGGTTTAAATTGAATAACTTTGATCATTTTCTAACACATTTATTTCTTTCATCATTGCAAGCTTCTTGTTGTTGTTGTTGTTCTTCTTCTTTTCATATATTTCAATGAAGCGTCATGCATTTCCTTAAAGGAAAAAAGAGAATCTTATATAAACTGCTTGTTATGCTAGCTTTACTACTAACTTCAGAGTCAATGAATGAAGTGGTCGTTTTAAGTGTAAACAACTAAAATAAGTATTTGATGCTGAGCTGCGACAAATTCAGTTTGTCTTTGTTCATTTCGAATTTTTCTTACTTTGATCAGCACTCTCATCCTCTATATAGAACAGAGCAGAATAGTTGATCTAGAATACCTAGATTACATTCTTATGGATTTCTTAAGAGGAAGGTCCAATTCTTTTGTTAGATTTGTATTTGTAGTTTTTTATTTTTTGGTATTTTTTCCCTATGGATATCTCTATTTGTGAGTTTCCATTTAACTAAACTTCTATGGTTACTTTGTATTATTCTTTTCTTACTGGGTATAAAATATAGCACTTTATATCAAGTAAAAAGAAGATGCTGACTTTTGAAGAGGTACTGCCTCTTTTTACCTAATAGTGATCCGTCTTATAAAATAAAACAACGCACATGTTAAATACTAATATTGATCAACAGGTGCTATGCAAATCTTACTCGTCAGAGTTCATATAATTGTTCCACCATTGTTGATTCATGTCGCTTGAGGACAAGCCGGATTACTTCATTATTCTTGACGATCTATGTGAGATGTTTTTTTATTCTGATGTCCTTAGGTAGGATATAATTATTTTTTTTCCCTTGATAGAATCTGATTTTGTAGTGAACATATAATATTCATGGTAATTGGTTAAAACACTAAGCTCATTTGGTTCTTAGTTTCTATTTTTATTTTTTATAAAACTGCAGGTTATCAATTTGACTATGCTTTTGACTGGACTCCAACTTTAGCAGGTCAAGTCTACCAAGAAACTGATAAGTCGACCTGATAGATTAAATAAAGTAAATTTAAATTTCTTAATACACATTCATGATAAAATATCTAGAAATATGTGATTTATATCCTCAAAAAGTTATATAAATTCCATATTGATGGTCTTTTGAGATCTCATTTTTCTCACTATATCATCGTTTTATTATTTTCAAATGTATATGAAAAAAGTATTGTCAGTTGCATTTGGACATTGCACGGGCCTTGCAATTTACAATCACTCATTTTCTGTTGAAAGTTGATTTTTAAATGTATTTCAGCTTCTACTAAATTTTTTAAAAGCTTTATTTTTTAAAATTTTTCTTAGTAAAATTGTATGTTCGGTGCACGTGCATTGCACGTGTAGGGCTCCACTAGTAATTTTGAAATGGATCAAAAAGTCTGAGTCCATATCCCATTGTGGGTCAACACCACCCCATCTAGGGTAACTCGCATTCAATATCAAGTACCCATTTTACCTTAAGCTGGCCTAGAGATGTCAAACGGGCCGTGCCGGGCCGACACGGCCCGCCCCAGATCCGGCCCACCCGTGCCACGGGCCGGGCTGGCACGGCCCGCCAGGGAAAACCCCTGGCACGGCACGGCCCGCCATGGGGCGGGCTGGAGCGGGCCTGGTGGGCTGGGCTGTTTTTTTTTTTTTTTTTTCTTTTTTTTTTTTTTCTTTCTTTCTTTTTTTTCTTTCTTTCATTCATTCATTCATTCATTCTTTCTTTCTTTTCTTTCTTTCATTCTTTCTTTCTTTCTTTTTTTTTTTTTTCTTTCTTTCTTTGTTTTTCTTTCTTTCTTTCTTTCTTTTTTTTTTCTTTCTTTGTTTTTTTTTCTTTCTTTCATTCTTTTTTTTTTCTTTCTTTCTTTCTTTGTTTTTTTTCTTTCTTTCTTTCTTTCTTTGTTTTTTTCTCTTTCTTTCTTTCATTCTTTCTTTGTTTTTTTTTTTTCTTTCTTTCTTTCATTCTTTCATTCTTTGTTTTTTTTTTCTTTCTTTCTTTCTTTATTTTTTTTCTTTTTTTCTTCCTTTCTTTCTTTTTTATTTTTATTTTTTCTGTTGGGCTGGCTGGCGGGCTTCGGGCCTGGCGTGCCTAGCGGGCTGATCCCAGCGTGCCCAGCGGGCTGGAGCTCCCAGCCCAGTGGGCTGGCGTGCCTGGCGGGCCAACGGGCCCAGCGACCTTGGCCCAGCATGGCCCGTGTCTCGGGCCGTGCCTTGTGGGCCGGGCCGTGCACGTTGACTAGAGTGCTGGGCTGGGCCGAACCGGGCCGGCCGGGCCCATTTGACATCTCTAAGCTGGCCTATAAAATCCAATTCATTTCAAATAAAAATAGTTAAGCTAAGTTGCATGCCAAAAACAATCAATCCGACGCAAGATCTACTCATTCCATATGAAATAAACAATTATAAGTAACAAATATATTAAATCACCCAATTATTTAATTAGATTAAGATATAAGGGCCAATCCTATAACCCAACACATTTAAATTGATTTTGTACGTAAATCAATTGAGCTGGTTGACCTTAACCCGACCCATTTAAAATTCAGGTTCCATCTTTTTGACCGCGATCTATATTTTGGATCGGGTTATCCGGGTCAAATGCAGGTCGGATTAAGATGAATTTTTTTTTGCCGCCCTTGAATTGGATTCGACGGTTCATTATCCATCCCAATTTGATTGGAGATTATAAATCTAGTGGGCCCCACATGGCGGATTTTGACATTGAGATTCGCCAATCTACTCCCACTGCATTTCTTGTAATATACGAAAGCCAGCGACAACTTCAAAAACAGAGGAAGGAGGAGGAGAAGGAGGAGGAGAAGAATTTCAATGGAATCTCCATTCAAATCAGATGTTCTGAAGGGGAAGGTCGCCCTCCTGACTGGTGGGGCCTCAGGAATCGGGCTCGAAATCTCAACCCAGTTCGGAAAACATGGTGCTTCCGTAGCCCTCATGGGCCGGCGCAAGAACGTCCTCGATTCTGCTGTCGATGCCCTTCGATCTCGTGGAATTCGGGTATTCTTCCATCTATTTCAAAAACCCCAGTTCTTTTTTTTCGATTTCTGAAATCCTGTTTTGGTATTAGGAGTGAAATTAGTATGGTTTTTCTCTATAATGGGTCCCTAAATTGTGATTGTTTCCATTCTTGGGGTTGATGGGAACTCTTATATTCATTCAATCATTCAGTTTTTATGGTTGGGTTGTTCTTGATTTTGTTGGTTTTGTTACATGGGTAGCGTTCTATTTGGATTTATTGTCATTTAAGGTGTTATAATGTGTTGGGTTTCTGCAATCTGTTGCAAAATCAGATTCAGCTGTTGCTTTTCTTCAATTTATGTGGATTACTTTCTTTGCTTATTTGTTTCTTTCTTCTTTTTCTTTTAAGTCTTTGGCTGTTCTCTTGAGATGGGTGTTTTTGTTCTTGCTCAAGTGCAATTCATTGATTTATTCAAGAATTAAGGAATGAAAACTGTTTTAAATTTGAAGTATTAGTTTTGAAACAGATGAAGCAAAAAGATAAATAGATATGGGAATTGAGAAGTAGGCTAATAAAAGTTATTCTTCATTAGTGAACCCTAATTAGGAAGTTGGGGACTTGAAGTGAGTGACAAACATAACACCTGTTATAGTAAAAATTGGAATAAGAAAAGCTAAAAACAGCAAAAAAATAGCTCAGAATTAGACATATATAGCAAGTGAATCTTGTAGTCGTGTTTCTAATGTTCAGATTTGAACTAAAACACCCTAAATAAGCATTTTCCCAACTTTTCTCTAAAAGCCCACAAAAATAAAGTAAAAATGTAAAAGATTTCACTTTCAGGTCACCTGTATCATCCCAAAAGTAGGGTTTGGTGTGCGGCTCAGGGTAAACTTGGACCTTCTCCGACCCACACCTTCTTTGCCCATTACCCACTCCAGCCCTTGATGGGTTTATGACGTGATACCGACCTGCACCATGACGAGCAGGGGTTTGGTTTGGTTTGGTTTGGTACCAATTACTCTTTGTTATTGTAAGATAATTGAAAAAAAAAAATACATAATTTATGTTATAATCCAAGCCATTAGGTAGCACTCAAACCTTGCAGCCTTGCAAGTTAACCCTTCAAATATTCAATACCAGCTATGCGAGACCAATGTTGTATACAAAGTTCTGATAATGATATATGAATTGGATATAAATGTGGTGACGTGAGTCGGAGGCAGTCAAAACCTGAACTCATCGGAAACTGACTTGGGTCAATATCTATAAATTCATATTTGGACTGAACCCGAGAAACTACTACCAAACCCGCCCCTAATAGAGAGGGTCACTTGTTTATGCCAATCCATTTCCATCCCTACCTGTATCGTTTCGCATCACTTCTGTGCTGTATTGGCCAATATGCATGGGAGATTTTTAATCAGCTGATACACCATTTATTAATCATTGACCACTTATATGATCATCATCAGCCGCTATTTTAAACTATGGTGGGTTGTCTTTCTAGGATGAAGTTTCTCCTGGAAGAATATCGACATTCTTTCTAACTCTGTAAAATTAACAATATCTCAGAAGATCTCAATAGCTAACTACTAGAACAATATAGTCAATTTTATGTTCTTTAGATATTCTATATTCAGGCACAACTAGCATACACACACACTGAATAGAGGAAAATTATTTCAGAAAAAAATATTTTGCGGAAATAATTGTACTGATGAACCCCAACTTCTGAGCTAATCTGAAGGTTGCATTAATGATAGACAGAGATATTTATACTTCAAAAAGATCTAGACTTTCAAAATCTGAGAAGGGAATATACTATCTATATTCTATACACTAGAAGGCTAGATGAAAAAGATAATAATCCTTTTAGTGGGAAAAGTAGCCCACATGTGGAGTTTCTTGGTATTTTTTGGATGATCAGATACTGTTTATCTGCAAAAGGAAAACGAATCATCAGAACTACTAGATCTGTTCTCTTATTTTGTACGCTAGATCGATTCTCTTAGCTATTATCATCTGATTGCATTGTTAGTTTTTGGGTGAGTTCTTTGATATGGAGTTCTCTATTGGTGTGCTCTTCTTCATTAGTTCCCTTCACATATGAAGAAGTTCAAATGTGAGAGGTCCATACATGTATGAGAACCACAGTTGTGATCAATTGCATGCAAATTCCAACATCTCACTTGCATGATACCGAGCTATTAACTGAATCACTTTTAATAATTTGGCTCGTGTTATACGTAAAATGATTTGACTAAAAATAGTAGCACTTTTTTTTATTTGATTTTTTTTGTGACAGGCTATCGGGCTGGAGGGAGATGTTCGCAAGCAGGAAGATGCAGCCAGAGTCGTGGATTCAACTATTAAGCATTTTGGAAGACTTGATATTCTTGTGAATGCTGCAGCTGGAAATTTTCTGGTGGAACCAGAAAATTTATCCCCCAATGGTTTTCGAACAGGTTTGTATCTGCATTGGTGCATGGCCATATGTGATATGTAGATGGTTGGAATTATCTACATTTGTCATCATTGATCTAAAATTACGTGTTGGGGTCTAATATTTCATAATTGAAATCGATCTCCTGAATGCCAGGTTTCCAGTTTTCATTGAAAAACCTGTTCTGGGAAGCCATCTTCTGCTTCCTTGCCCATTTTGGTCTATCTGGCATAGGTGGTTAGTTCTTTAGTCTAGGAAGGTGTGATTGGATTAGCCTTTTGCATTGGGCCGTATACATTACCATTTTTGCAAAGTGCTTTGTAGATGTAACTTTTATTGCTCTCACCAGCATCATTATGCTTGAACCCATAACATATCTATTTTGGGTCAGATCACAGATGTGCTAATACTATGTCATGTGCCGGTCCCAAGTCTGGTAATTTGTAAGGCGCTTGTCTGAAGCCTAGGTAAAGGAGAGTTTGCACGACGGATTCAGCTGTAAAGTTTTACCAATCCTTTAGGGGTCGTTTGCCTTTTACGCGTGGGATGGAAAATGGGTTTTGCATATGTAGATGTCATAAATGTGAAACACATTACCATGTTTGTCAAAACACCATTTTCTCTTGAGCAAATGAGTACATCCGACAGTTTTAGACGTGTTTAGATTTTTTTTTTTTTGACCGGTACCAATGGCTTTTATTAAAAGAAAGAGAAATTCCAACCAACCATCATCTTGAAACAAAATACATAAATGTACTGGTATAAGACATATATTCGGAAGACCAGCCCAAACTATGCAACACGTGCACACAAATTATAAGAATGATCCACCCCTTGTTTAGCTAGAGAATCCGTCATACCATTAGCCGAGTTACTAACATGAACAAAAGAAACGTGCATCACTGCATCCTTAGATGTAATAGCCTGAATCTCATTGAAATAGAACTGCATCTTCCAAGGAACATCGGAAGATTTCATCCATGAAATACATTGAAAAAAATCACTCTCCACTATTAGAGTTTGTCTGAAATAGGTATGAAGTATCCGTAAAGCTTCCAAAATGGCAACACTGTTGCTTCATTGGAATCTTTAATCCCAATGTGTTTTGAAAACATAAACAGCTTAGATTTTTTGGACGGTTTTCACAAATATCTTAAAACCCATGAAGATTTAAGATATGAAACTAAATGTCTCGTTGTTTATTGACTTATCATTACAATGAGAATATTGAATGGTTAAAATCATGAATTGGGGGCCCATAGAAGTACAGGAAATTAGATTTATAGGATGACATTTTTTGGGACCTTTTTCGTAACTTTCTCTGAATCTATGAAGTTTAAAAAATGAAGTTAAACATCTTAGGGTTTATTGGATCAATAAAGAAGATGGATGGTTTGGATCATGAATTCCGGGCCCACAAAAGTGAAAAAATGGTTGAAGGGGTTCGATTTGCAACCTGTTCGGGCATTACAACTTGTGCTACTGCTTTGCTAAAGTTATATAACTATTTACCACCTCGTCCGGTATGTAAATAAGAAGCTGAAAATGGCCTCATTTACACACTCTTTTGTTTGAGGTACTACATCATTCATGCATCACATGTATGAATGAGCGTAAACAAATGTGATGATATGTAACCATTACGCATGTGCATCATTTTACATATGTAAATGAGTGCACACAAATGACCCCTTGTGATTTTTTTGTTCTGTTATTGTAAGATCCCATTGATAATCAACTTTGTTATATAGCTTGATAACGTTTGACTGATTGTCCGAATTTATTTTATTTTATAACTGGAAGTTTTAAACTTAGAAGAAAACTCCAGTTATTGCATCCAGTGCTGCTGTTCTTGAATTCAACATGTTGTATGGTGATTTGTAGTCTGGAATTTGGACATTCATTAGTTGAGTCTTGCCATGGATCGACCACTGATAACATATCTGGATTGGATGATCCACTGCATCTGATATCTGGGCCCTTTTTTTTTTTTTTTTCATTCATTGTTGCATTCCAACATTCTTTTTTGCTATAGTAGTTAATGAGCGGGAACCGTTTTATTGGGCTATAGTATTTGTAAGGCCCAGTTCTATTTAAATCTTCGTCTGTGTTCGTTTCTTTAATTCTCATCTTCATTTTGGGTAGAAAAAAAAAAATCATTTTTGCTGGCCATTGTAAGCCACCATTTGGATTATCATGAAATGGCTGATCATTAAACTCTTTCTCCAGTAAATTGATTTTCCTCCAATGACTGATCCTCAACATGATCTAGCCAATGAGTGTGGCTACTGGATACTTAATTCATAGCCATGTTTTCAAATTTGAGGGAAGAAGCCATGTGCCTTAATAAGAGTGCTGCAATCAGTTCCATCTCCTCATTATCAAGTTCTGTAATACCTTAACTCTGCTATTGCAGTTATGGACATTGATTCTGTTGGCACATTTACAATGTGCCATGAGGCACTGAAGTATCTGAAGAAAGGAGGGCTCGGGAAAGGCCCTTCTTGTGGTGGGATTATTTTGAATATAAGTGCAACTCTGCATTATACGGCATCTTGGTATCAAATTCACGTCTCTGCAGCTAAGGTTTGTGTGCATTTCATAATTATCTTTATCAGTTCATTTTACTCTTATTATTATTACTATTATTATTTTTATACTACTACTATCCTCTATACAGGCGGCTGTTGATAGTGTTACAAGGTCCTTAGCACTGGAATGGGGTACTGATTATGATATCAGAGTCAATGGGATTGCACCAGGACCCATCAATGACACTCCTGGCGTGAGCAAACTTCTGCCAGAGGAGATTAGAAGCAGTAGAGAGCACATGCCACTGTTTAAGTTCGGTGAGAAATGGGATATAGCAATGGCTGCTGTCTACTTGGCATCGGATGCAGGTTAGCACCCTATAAACCAGTAACTAATATCATGTACGGCACTCTCCATTTCATGTATAGAGTTTGGTCATGCTATTGTGTTTGACACACATTATGATCAGGTCTACCAAAAACTTGATAAACAAATCTGCCAGCTGATCATCTGATTGAACCTTTGGAGCGAATTTCACTTTAAGTTAATCTCTCAGAAAATAACAATCCTCCTCTAAATGTTTTGAATGCCTCGGAACATATGCTTCTTGAGAATATGTTGGTGGGTTGGTGGTTTGTTGTCACAAGATTCACTGGCTTATTGCACGGGAACAATATTAGCTTGTGAGCTTTTTTAGAAGTTGGTCTCAATGTCTTGGATGGGAAAAAATAATTTAGATTGTTCGTTTTTCTTCACCTTCATTGGTTAGTTTGCCTCACCGTACTTCAATTTTTAGGTTTTCTGTATGTTACAGTGTTTTGAATTGAAACGGAACCCACAAAAGAATGCTTCATTATTATTGTTATATGCTGGGTTGAAATGGAAGTCCTGCGATGCAGTTACTCTCATTAACACCAAAATTGGCTTTTGCATCCATTCTATGCTTAGAGTTTTTAAGCACTAAGGAACCTTTGTGTTGACATTGAAAAGAAAGCTTTAGTGGACAGTGGTACTGCCATCTTGGAACAATCTTTTTTTATCAACCTTTTTACTTGGTTGCAAGACCCCTTTTTTTCCTCCTTTTAGATACCTCAGACTTCCCTTTGATCTAACCCAAGGTCCTTACCATGTGGGATTTGATAATTGTGTTTTTGGAATGAATTTGGATGATGCTCCATGTGAGCATGCACCCTCTTAATGTAGAAGTGTTGTTTTCTAACTATGGAAGTATGAGTATATACAATTCCTTAATTGGCCCTTTACAATCCCATGATTTTGGGGCCAGTAAATAGGATCAACGGGAATATTTTCTCAAGCATGGTATATCAAGGGAGTATCTAAAAAACGTGGTCTATAGAGGTGTTCATGGCCCTAGCCCAGCCCGAGATAACATTTTAACATAAAAAATAGACCCCTCGTAAATTCCTTAAGCCTTATCTCAACGGATTTGGTTAGTTGTGCCTCAATGAGATATCATGTGCTCAAATCCTGTCTTGCCTCTCTTTTTCTACAATTACTTTTATGGTCAGGCCAGGCCGGGCTTGGTCTCTCTAGCAATCAATGCAAGCCTGACCCAAGTGGTAAAATTTAAGGTCCAATCCCATGCTAAAGCTGGCTGGGCGTGATTCGGGCTTGGGCTGGCCCAGTCCATGAACACCCGTAGTGATCTATGGTGACAGTTGATTGGGGTGTCTGGTAGGAGAGAATAGAAGATTTGGATTGAGATTTGAGTAGTCATATTTTCTAATTTCCTGCATTTAGCAAGGTGCTATTTTCCTCTTCTTCTGGTCCATTACTTTCTGGATTCTATTGTTGAGCTGCATTAATCTTTGTACTTCCAAAACTAATTTCCTGCTTCCCTAGCAATTGTAGATACATGTTTTTTGTTTGCCTTCTCTGGTCTTTCACACGTGGGTACCATTCATCTATTTGTGTGAAGGTAAATTTGTCAATGGGACGACAGTTGTGGTTGATGGAGGACATTGGTTAAGCCGCCCTCGATCTATTTCGAAAGAGGAAGTCAAAAAGCTGTCTCGGGTTGTAGAGAGAAGGTCTAGAATAACCCCAAGTGGTGTTCCAAGCAGTAAACTGTGATAATTTACTACGCATGAACTGGTGAGTTTGTTCAAGACGTTGTAAGGCAAGGGCTTGTATAAATAATTCAGTAATAGATCTGAATCCTTCTAGTTGGATGCCATTGTTGAATTACTTGACTGTGATGCTGAACATATTTGGCACATAATATTTGCCTATCATGTTTTTACTGAATGACAATGGAATTTTATTGAGTAAATACTAGCAACATTGTAGATACGAAGTGATGGAAGCTAGTGCACCTTCCTCATCCTAATTACACGAGTGCAAGAGAGTTTCTAACTACAGGATTTTGTTCTGATATACCCCTTTGGCTAGATTCTGTCATCCCATTAGCTCCCCTTCAATTGTGTGAGAACTATGTCAATCAATACCCAATCAAGTGTCAGTTATGATTAAGAATACAAAGCTCAATCTTCATATTCTTTCAATGCCCTTGCAATTGTATTCATCAAGTTGCCTCCCACCAAAAGCGGACCATAATAAGAGGCAGGCGTAACTTAAGGAATGCTTGGATTTTCCTAAGCCAAGTGCAGGTAACTTGTTTTTCATTTTTCATGCTAAAGTAATATTGTCTTGTTCTTTGTCACAGTTGATTACAGTTGAATAAATTTGGAAATAATTAGATTTATAGGTAAGCTGAGTGCAAGGCATTTGCTTTTCTTAGGATCTAGACAGGGCCTAAGCCCCTCATTCTGAGGGCTGCAAATGGGTATCTAAGTATCTGAAGACTCTGGTTTTGAATAAACCAGGTATGGAGCCTACTTTTGGAAACTCGGAACCAGATCAGGATTCAAGCATTTAGGATCCGGATCTGTAATGTATTCTGACTTGAGGATCTGGATCCAGGACGATTATATCCACATATTAAAAAATATATATAAGTTTTAAGTGCCTACCTTACGTTACTGGAGTCTTGATAGTCTACTTTATTTCAATCACATACCATTCAATAGCTCCACTTGTATATTATAAGAAGTTATTTTGAATGCCCTATTAGCCAATTATATTTATGCACTTCACATCTTAACGGTTCCGGATCTGGAATCCATTTTTTGTTTTTATTTTTTATAGTTGATGCTGGATCTAGATACAACACTTAAAGTTCCTTGTCAGGTCCAGATCCAGATCTAATCTATGAAGATGGTTCTGGGTCTGGATCCATCATGGTTTGTTTGGCCTTGGGTCCAAACCCTTGTGCTTTGTAGGTCACTGAGTCGAGTCGAACAAGTCTGCCCAAATCTGACTTCTGACTAATGCTCAGCCAGACTCGAACAAAGTTATTTTGGTCAGGTCGATGACCCAAGCAGAGCAATATTTTCGAGTTTCTAGACAACCCACTTGATCGAATGAGCCGTTGATTTGAACTCATTGGACCAGGCTTTGGTTGCAGGCTTATTCAGATTTTCTCATGTTCGTTTTCAACCCAGCAATGCTTTTGCCTTTTTAAAAAAGTTCAGTTAGCTACTTGGCTGTATGGCTATTTCACTTCTGTCCATTGTTTATAGGATTTGGGGCCAGTGAGAATGAATGTCTTGACATCAGTAACCCAATTATTGAATGAGTCGGGTTCAGGTTGGGCCCATTTGTACCATTTGACCCACCTACTTGGCCTTTTGCTGTATGAAACCTGATGAGCACTATGACATTCCTTAGCCAATTTTTAAATGAGTTCGGGTCAACCTTTTAACTCCATGTTTGATTTGGGTTTTCAAACAGTTCAGGTTGAGCTTTTACATGTTCCTTAGACCAATAAATTTTAGATAATTGGATTGATTAATGTATTCCTAAAATAATCTCCATCCAGGGTGGAACGGCCATAACACATAGGATAACAGACAATGATAACCCAAATGGGCCATATCCGACTCTAGGGTGGGAAACAGGTCGGATTGGGTCAAAATCGGCTTCTAGGTGTTGAAGGTAGACCCATATCCGACCCTATTTTAAAGCAGGTCAAGTAGCTTCAACCCGCACCAGATGTGGGTCAACCTGACGCAACCAACATAGTCTGCATTCAGTATGGGCCAACCCATTTAACCCTACCCAATATGTAGAATCTTGGCAACCCATTTAACCCAACACAATAAGTAGAATCTTGGCCCAAATCCAATCTATTTAAAAAATTAAGGCTATATGCCTATATCTTAGTTAAGTTGTAGCAAAAGAAAAGAAGAAGAAGCAGCAGCAGCCGCCGCCGCCCAAGACAAGCTCTCCTTGTTCTATTTAAAATGAGGAAGTCTATATGGACTGAATGGGGAGACCGGATTCTGGCCCAGTCCCCCATGAGGACGGCTGGAATCCAATGGTCCTCATGGGGAACCGGGCCAGAATCCGGTCCCCCATTCGGTCCGGCTAGCAGGACTCATTTAAAATATACTATTCTAAGAACCAAATATCAAAGGACCAAATTGTTTAAATGGGCTTAGATATATGGCTCGACCCTAACCCAACACATTTGGGTGGGGATCGGGTCGGGTCAAGTTTTTCTGGCCCTAGGTCCAACCCATCATGAAGGGTTAGGTGCAGCCACCTAATGCATGGTTTATGTTGATGATCAAATATAAATTATACAATGTTGGTTCGATATGTTCGAATTTCGATTTTTTGAATTATGTTTTGGGTTAGATATGTTCGAATTTCAGTTTTCTGAATAGTTGTTTTTTTTTATTTTTTATTTTTTATATGAAAGCCGATTGTTTTTGCTGACCCAATCTCATTTTTGATCGTGTCCTCAATTTTGACTTTCAACAGGGCCCATAGAGCTCACAATAATCTTAGACACTTGGACCCATAATGATAATGGTAATAAATTAAGCTAGCTATTGTTATGATGATGATAGAGCCCCACAACAATTAATGGATCACAAAAAGTACCCAAATGAAAAGTAAGAGAAGAAATTAAGCCTTAAACCATTTTGACTCATAGTCACCTTTACAATTCAATTCCAACCTTTCCCTCTTCTTCTCTATTAAAAAACATAAAAATGAAAATTCTCAAGCTATCTTTCCCTCTAAGCCATGCTATTAAGCTTCACATGGAGCTTCACATACTGTCACGACCCGGACCCGAGATCAGAGTCATTAGGATTAACCCCCGGGTCGCGATGTTAATCATACTTACTCCCGTAAACCCCGAATTAACCGAAGTTAATTGAAGTCTACAAGGGATCTTGCATATGTATCTGTCAATGCACAGTGCGGAATATACAATAATATACATTGACAACCCTTTCATATAACGAATCATATACTTTACTTTGAATCGTAAAGTTCACTATATATCGTTTCAGTTTCCTACTATCAACCACTGCATATTTAAATACAATGCAGGGGACACTACTTACACTACCAAAATGAATATATAAAACAATTTCTAAAATGTTTCCCAAAATATTCCATGTTATTCGCTCTCCGATCATGTCCATTCGGTTAGACCTCCTAGAGGTATCAAATGGGCATCCTCCGCTGGCGGGACGGTCTCGGAGGGACCGGCACGGGCAATTGAGCCTGTAATATCATCAGTAATACCATGAACACGACGGTTCAACAAGATATATACATATGATGATAGCATGTTCATAATTCCTACAATTCATTGCTTAACAGTTCTAAGCAATCAATATCATATACAAATAACAATGACAATCATACTGACAACTACACTAGCATTGGTTTCAACTCCATTCGGTTCTTCCTAAAAGGAAGCATTTCATTCTCATTTATTCATTATGTTCAATATTTATTAATGGCTTTTCAATGTATGACTTTTCAGTCAATGACCTTTCGGTCCAATAAGATGGGATCTCTGATCACTGGTGTCACCACGGGCTCCGGAACACCCAAATCTCATCTACTGCAGTAGGAATAGTCATTTCACTGTTACTTTTCGTAACTGTTCATTCATCAATTCATTAATTTCAATTCAATAATGAGTTCGGAAACCACTAGATAGTGCCAGACCTGTTAACAATTCCTATTAATCTCAATCTCATTCTAAACCAATCCTCTAACCAACCCTTAAGTGAACGGTGGTTATTAATGCACGTATTACTGTCGATGACATTATTTTTAGTGAAATTTATGCATTAAAATAACCCTCGTAGCACTTAGGAAGGTCTAAACACGATTAACACTAATCTCTAAGCTTAAACTCTTAATCCCGGAAATTCGGACCTTAAAATACACTTTCCAAAGAATTTCCAGTGGGCCGGGTCGACCGGGCCTGCAGTTGTATACGAGAAATGGGTGAACAGTAATTAGATCAGGCTCCAGGGGAGCCTAACCCAGTGTACCCGGTCGACCGGGCCCTGCTGGCTGGTCGACCGGCCACACTGCAGAAACAGAACAGGTGTTCTGTTCTACAGTGTAGTGAATGGTCTTTCATTCCATTCTTTTTCCTTCTCTCTGATGAACCTGATAAGCATCCAATTCATATAAATAACATGTTTCTACTAATTCTATACCTCCACTTAATCAAACCATCATTAATACAATCCAACTAATTAGATTAATAACCTAATTATCATGATTTCTAACTTTTCCTACATTCCTTACATCATTAACCTCTAATTCTCCATACAAATCATTGAAAAGACTACAACAAGCATAAACATATGTATACTTGCCTTAAATGAAGCTTGTTTAGCTTGGTTTCAGAATGGAATTCTTCACTTGAAGCTTGATTCCCAAGAAGAACTCCAAGAAGATGATCAAGAAGATGAAGAAGAGGAAGATGATGGCTGCCCCTTCACTTAAATCACCTCACACACACTTGATGAAGAAACGAAAGAAGAAAGAAGAAGAAACGGATGAAAGAAAGGAAATGTTGCCTAGGGTTTGAGATGAATGAGGTTCATCTCATCTTATAAAGGAAATTTTGCATTTAAGCCCCTTTTATTTCTTTTAATTCCAATTCAAGTCAAATGATGTCCCATTTGATTCGATAGTCGTCGAATCAATTCGAGCCTTTTAAGAAAATCATCGTACTCGTCGAGATACACATGCGGGTATCAAGAGTTTCCGAATTCGATCAAATACGTACAAATCCGTATTTATACACAAGTCCTTCATTTGCTTACTTAAGCTCCATTTTCATTCAATTCCTTTCTTTAAGCTTAGTTACTATTTCATTAAGCCTAAATTAATCACATTAGGCTAATTCAATTCATTTAGGCATTAAACCACCATTAATTCACTTAAATCGGCTTAATTAGTTATAATCTCAATTAATTAGAGTTAATCGTAGTTAACTCGGGACGGAGCCTAACACATACCCTTCAAGAAGACCAATCAAAACACTCTTATCTATACTTTCCAGAAGAAAGCTTTTGCAAACAAAGTAGAAAACGTTCTGTGCAATCAAACCCACCAAATTCAGAGCCACTGACACCACCACCAAAACCACACCCACCAAGATCCTCACCCACAACCCAATTTCAAGCTCTTCACCATGCACCACCACCATAGCGAACGCCAAAGAGATCATTGCCCACATGAACATATACCGTAGAACAAGAACTGATGCATACATCATCAGTGGCGGACTTACATGTAATGGGCTGGGGGCTGAAGCCCCCTCCTAATTGGAGAAAAGCCCATAAGGGCCCTTAAGCCCAGCCCCCAGTTAGAAATGGCCCAAGTCCCCTCCTAATTGGAGAAAAGCCCATAAGGGCCCTATGGGCCCTTAAGCCCAGCCCCCAGTTAGAAATGACCCAAGTCCCCAGTCGGCCAGTCCCCTTTATTTCCCTTACCACTTTAACTTAAAAACAGTAAACCCTTTTCTCTTTCTCCGTTTCTCATCTCTTTCCCTCCCCCTCTCAAAAATCCCCATCTCAGGACTCAGGCTACTGGGCCCTGGCTGCCTCATTGATGCCAGATTAGCGCAAGGAATTGCAGCGCCCAAAAGCAAAGGGGCCGATTTCTCCAAATTGATTGCTCAGGCGAAGGAAGATGCTCGTTCTCGCATTAACCCAGATCAGGATTTCTTCGGTTCCGTCAACAATGTTTTCAGTGGTAATTCAACTGATAGAGTGTGTTTGGTTGAGAAGAAGTGGAAAATGATTTACTAGGAAAAGTGGGATTTTTGGATTATGTTTGTTTGGCTTGATCTGCACCACATTGATGAAAATGAAAGCTGAAATCTTTCATTTCATTCCAGTTTCTGCTGTATTGTTTGGTGTGGCAGAACACTTTCTGGAGTGAAATGTGCTGCCTTTTTTGGTGTTACACTACAGGAAATGGTTTTCTACCACTTGGGCCTGAATGTGCTTTCCGAGAAAAATTGTGGAAAATGCTTTCATTTGGAAAATGAAACATGCAGAAAATGTTAGTGGGGAATGATGGGAAATTGTTATCCAGTGGAAACCTATTCTCAGTGCTATTCTTTCTTTCTTTTTTTTTTGTTGTTGTTTTGAGGTTTAGATGGTTACCATTATGTTAAATTGTTGATGCATCTTTACATTTGAGCATGACAATACTTACTGCTAACTCATCCACTGCACATGTGGGATGTGGCAGGCACCAGTCCATATTGTTCAAATTCTAGTTTATTTTATAATGAGTAAAACCTAACAATCCTAACCATCAGATTTGCTTGTCTATATTGAAAAAGATATATTTAATAGCATTGACGATGAGACAATCATGCAAAGGTTTTAAAACATGAAGAATCGTCGAGGGCAATTGTAAAAGCTTTGTTTGAGGGTTTTTTGTTTTTTTTTCTAAAGAAAATCTTTTATAATTAGGTGATCAACTGATCATGACTTTTGATGATAGAATGTTAGTTAATCATGTAATTCGATATTTTGTAAATGCAAGACATTTTCTCTTTTGCAAAAATTAATGTTAAGAAATATCAACAAAATATCAATTGACTTTTTCAAGTGACTATCTTAAGCCCCCACAAAGTCAAAATCCTGGGTCCGCCACTGTACATCATCTTCCCATGCAGCAGCTCTCGGCTCCTCTTCATTGCTTCCAGACCATATGTCGGCTCCAGCGCTGATACAACGCTTGCGAGTTGCCACAATGACATCAAATACACGTGCACCAAGAGGAATGAGGAGAACAAGGCAAAGAAGACGACAATGCAGAACTCAATGCTGCGAGTCTCGGACAGAACAACTAGAATGACAGGAGAGCAGATGTAGAGGACGGCATTGTACATGAGTGCAAGGAGGGAGAACCAGACGAAGGTACAAAAGAGGCGGGGCAAGGTGGAGGGGATGGCAGAGATGGTGGAAGAGAAGGTAGGTTGAGTTGGAGGTGTAAATGGAGGCGACAGAGAAGATGGTGGTGGAGGTGGACAGGAGGGAGAAGGCAAAGACGAAGAGGAGGTAAAGGAATTGGTAGAAGAGGATGAGGGTGTATTTGAAGTACTGAGACTTAGCAAAAGAAGAATATGGATCGAGATGCCAGTTGTCTACAAGATGGTATATGAAGTAGGCATAGCCTAAGATGGTAAGTGAGAGTGGGAGTATGAAGGAGAGGGTGATGAAGAAGAAGGTCTTGGGGGATGATTTTGGGATAATTGCTATGGAATGTTTGAGTATTGATGCAAGAGAAAGGTGTTGGAATTCTTCATCTGCAATGAACTCCATTTGGGGTTTGGTGGCTATATGGTTGGATGAGTTTGCTTCTGCTTGTTGGGAATTAGAGAGATGGTTGGATTTGTTTGATTCTTGTTGTTGGGATTTTTAAAGGGGTGTGAGGAAATATATGAACAAGAAATGGCAAAATCTGGAATGGATGAGTTTGTTGTAGCTTAGATCTTGAAGAGGTGTGATGAAGGATATGAACAATAAATGGCAAAATTTGGAGAGGTGGGGTTGGAAACTGCCAGAGTAGTTTTCATAGGTTGTAGTGTTTGAGGTGGAGGTTTTGTTACGTTTTTTTTCTATTTTGAGTGATTAAACAGTAAGATAGATTGGGGTGTGTTTGCATAGCTCAAAAACTCGTCTTGACTCACCAAAACTCCGCTGAGTTACTTAGGCTAAGTAAGTTACTGAGATGGGTGAGCCAAATTTTTTTTTACCAAGTCTGTCTTAGTACTCAACAAGACTCGAATCGAGTTACTAGGGTCAATGACCCAATCAATTAGCAAAATCTGGTCCAATCTAAATAAGCCTAAGTCTAATCCCCCGAATTCAAACTATGGACCGTTCATTCATCAAGTGAGTTAGACAATATTTTAAACACTCTATAAAAAATATGCAATAGACTTTTAATGACTTCAAATACGAAGTTGGCAAAAACCTATTTCACTTCAATAGGACTTAACCCATTCCTGGATTAATCACCGTGGACACCTTAATTTATCAAGATATTCTATTCACATGCTTTATAAGTGACTAGTATATGACATTGAGTCCCATATAAGTCATTGGAGTAAAGTTTATCAAGGGCCCATCAGGATGGGGCATTTGATTTGAGTGGTGTTATTTTATTTAATTTATAAGAAGCTCCTTGTAGAGGGTACAATTAAAAATAATAAAAAGTACAAAATGGTCCATAGATTTGGGTCCACTGTCACACTGACTACCATGAGATACATGAATTTGGAGATAATATTGGGTTGTTCATGGCCCAAACCAGACTGGGTCGAGGAATAGGTAGGTCTGGCCCTGACCCGAGTTAAGAACTACGGGCTCTTATCCGATCCAAGTCCAACATGATCACAATGAGCGCCTGGCCCGAACAAGGCTCGCCTCATACATGTTAAGACCCGAGCCTGCCCTCATTTAGTCAATCAGGCCCAAGCCCAATTAGAATCCGATTTATACTAATAATAAAAAATGGCATGCAAAATTTAAATTCAAATATAAAATTATTTTAAATTCAAATACCACTTTAAAAAAGTTCATGAAGATGTTAAATGACAGGATTTGGCCATATCTATTGTTTGAGCTGACCCAGACTGACCTTCAGCTTTATCTAGTTTGATCCAAGCCCAGCCCAAATCCCAAACGGGCTAAAAATCTAGATTCAACCTAGATATAAGACAGAAGGCCCAATACCTGCCCAAAGCAAGTGGCTCCATTCAAACCTACTTTGACCCAGGTCATGGGCACCCCTATTGATGAAGTACACTTGGAAACTTTCTCCTTTTGCCACGGTATTAGCGGTGGTAAAATACTAAGGGTACGTTTGTGTACACACCCTTTCCGTGGAAAGAGGAAATTGCCACGTCAGCAAATTCCATAGAGATGAAAACCTCGGAAAAGGATTTCTGTAGAATTTAGAAATTCATGTTTGGTGTAAAAAGAGTTTCCTCATTGAATTGGTGCAGATGTTGTTTGGTGCGGCAGTGGATTCCTTATAGAAAATCAAAATTTCTTATTTGGTGATATAATTTTTTGAAGAAAAATAACTTAACATGTATATTATTTATTTAACATTTAATAATAATTTATATAAAGAAATAAAAAATGAAAAAGTTATAGGGTTTTTGGGTGAAATAGACAAGAGTGAGGAAAAGAGGGAGAAGTTTTCTGAAGAAAACCATTTCCCATACCCCCCCATGGGAAACCCATTTCCACAATTATCAAGGAAAATGCTGACTAGGCAGGAAAACATTTCCGCGGAATTGTTCCGCACCAAACGCCGGAAAAATGGGTTTTCCGAGGAAAATCGTCAACTTTTCCGCGGAAAAGTGTTACACAAACATGCCCTAAAACTACATATGCAACTTTTCTGCTGCTCTGACCGCCCATGTGTCACTTGGTTCGGGACGTGTTTTATTTTTTGTTAATGGGGACAACATTACCTTCATTTGGTCTCAATCTACACTAATTGCGGCGTATTTATGGGTCAAGGTAGCATGATCTCAATTTGAACTCGACCGACACTATTTTGGAATTGGGCTGTTATCTTAGGCTTATGAGCTGAATTAGAGCCTAACTTTTTAGACTGACAGACATATTCAGTATGAATAAAAGTACATATGATTTGAAAATTAGATGGCCTTTGCCTTAATTTTAGGGCCATGATTGGGTGTAGTCCCAAAATCTTTGGCCTGGTTAGACCTAAACTATAAAAGCCATCATGATCATGAAGGATACCAATTCTCAATGCTTTACGCGTCAATAAGGTTACCTTCTTAAGTCCAAACCAATTAAATGAGGCGGCACAAGATTAAGGGCACTGCAATCTCTTATTGACCTTCTTTAGTCCAAACCAATTAAATGAGGCGGCACAAGATTAAGGGCACTGCAATCATTGACTTTGTTTCATTAGAAATCTCACTTTGTCAATGTAAAAAAGATGGGCTCTTCATCTCCTTGCCACTTATTAGGAGCATGAGGCTCAAGAAAAGAAGTATGCTCCCAGAATTTGAAGCCTGACAACATCCTCTTATGCCCCAACATGGAGCCTAAAATCTCTTATTTCGGCCTTGAAAGAGTCCTCTCAGGCATCATCAAAATAGTTTTCATCTTAATTAATTTTATATTTTTGTGAACCTTAGGGTTGGAAGTTGAGTCCACACAATTTTCACTTCTTCTTAGTAAGAACAGGCAAGGACAAATACATGCATTTGGGATGTAAAAAAACTCAAATGTCTAGTTAAGCTCTCTAATCTAAAAGATGAATATTATTTCATTACCATGATACATTATCTTATCACACACTGTTGGTTCAGTCCGGCAAATGAGCAGTTAGATGGCATGCCATCTCTTAAAAAGATCACTCTCATTTTCTCGAGATTAATGGCCCGGCCAAGAGTCTTATTGATTGGATCCCACACAAATTTAATCACCACAAAGGGTCCTATGAACTACTTGACTTCAAACTACTGATCCATTATTTGATTGATGGAATCAGAAGAAAAAAAAAAAAAACCTTTTCGATTTCCTATGACATTTGACTAAAGTTGGTCATTTCCCTAATAAATTATGAGAGATGCTTTTATGAAAAATAACTCTCATCTTATATGAGAAATAAGAGTGGGGCCACTCATATTGAAGTTGTTGGCATTTAATATGGATGTGAGAGCCCCCACATCTTATTTCTCATATAAGGTGAGAGAATGCTCTTATAGAAGCATCTCTCATTAATCATTACACAACATTACTAAACCAATATAACAACAAAGATCTACCACTGGATTTCATCACATGCTGCACATTCAACCAGGCAAATCAACAATCGATTTTGGCCTCCACATGCCAATATCATGGCCAAAACCCAAAACCATCTGCATTTCCTGCATTTAATCCAATAGACAGAAATTTAAACTTTCACAATAATAAATTCCCACCTAGACTGGGCACTGAGGCCCACGTAGCTTTACCGTTGCTTGAATCGACGGTAAATTAGCCTTTACCGTTTTGTTGTACGACAGTAGAGTTTCAAAATATGTTTTTGTTTTTTATTATTATATCTGGGTCGGATCCACACAATTATGCATGAGTATCTATGATTAACGTTTAAATGCAATGATATCAAACCACAACAAATATAAGCGATTAGTGAGTGAGAAGTGCCCAAAAAGAGTGGGATCTGCTTGTGATTAATTAAAATCCTGGTAAAAAAATCAATATCATATGATTTTTTGCATGTGGGCAAAATTAGAATCCTATGGACCCATGTCCTTATCTTCTTGATGTTGATGTGCACATCCTTAGCAGATGTGCACTCCTTATCACCTGTGGGCAAAATTCTAATAAAAATGTCAGAAATCTTAATTGAGGTTTAAGAGTACAGTTCTATACCAAATCTGCCATATACTCAGTTGTTCTATGGATCAAAGTGTAGTGGCTCCAATTTACCACCCCTTGGCTTCGGCCAGGAGCACATTTCAATTGCATTGGGGGCTCTTATCATGGATCTGAATGTCTAATCGGTTGATCATTTCTTAGATGAACAATCACATGAACTTGCACTACAAGGACATCATAACCATCCAATCGGCACCATAATTATTCTTGGATCAGACAAGTATAACACACAAAGCTGACACAAAATCAAGATGGCAATTTGTGCTTTGGTAGACACATTTGTTTGATGTTAGGGCATGGTTGATAGTTGATGATCAGATATAAATGATATAATGTTGGATGGTATCCTAAATTTTTGTTTGTTTTGATGACCATAACTATTAACTTAAACTTATGCAAAATTAGAGGTGGATAAGAATTGCTGTTCTTGCCTTTTCTCCTGTGAAGCTTATGACCATAAAATGAGATGAGGCTAATCTTCGAGTCCCTTGTAAAATTGTAATCTATTCAAAGTCCTCATCCAACGACTGACCACATATGACAGACAAAATGGGGCTCTACAAATTAAGGGCTGGACCATAATTGTTGTCCCACCTCCCAACTATGAAACTTCATCTCTTCCAGGCAGCTGCGGGGCCCACTTGGGATAGTGGGTCCCAGGGAAAGACATCTTTTTTCATACCAAAGGTCTGCAAGGGCAATGAAGCCCTGCATCCAAATCAATTAGCTGTGGACTATAAAGTGGAAACGCTACCAGTTTCCTGTTATAGCAGAATACCATGTCATTGTTCCCCTTGGGGACAAATCGTCATTGCTACTCCATGAGATTTCTCACTGCAACATTTCCTCATGCATGGTTTTAATATCTCGGATAATATTCCCGAATACTTCCAGATTTGTGACAAAAAATCTTCCTTTGATCATGGGCAATTGATTCTTTAGCTAAAGACACTTTTATGGTCATACTAAAGTCAAACACAACAGTGCATTAACTTCTACATAAATAAATAAAAACCCAACAGTGCAGTAACAAAGGAAACTTTGCTATATGGTCCCTGCCTTCTGGTTTAAATACTCAGAAGTAGTGGCAGAATCGGGATTTTCAATTGGTGGAGGGTGGATCCAAATATATAGTTGGATTTTGTGGGCAAACCAAGGGTTTTCATGTGAGTTTTGGGGTGGACCACGATCCAAATATGTAGTTGGGTTTTGTGGGTAATCCAAAGATTTTCATGTGAACTTTTGGGGTGGACTGCGGATCCGGAATTTTCACTTGGATTTTGAAGACAAATCCAAGATTTTTAACTGTGCTATGGAGGTGGAAATTAGTCTAACTGGGGCGACTACTCCCATAACGTAGGCCTATTTGGATATATGGTGAATTGAAGTATGGTGATGTGAAGCATCAAATCAAGAAAGAATAAACTATAAGGTGTCATGATGATGTTTTATTTTTAGTTGTTTGGTATGAAACTTTTTGACTTTTTGTATAGAAAAGTAGAATTTTTTTGTCTTTTAATAGAAAATGGAGGTTTCTTTTTTTTTTTTTACTTTTTTTTTAAAAATTTGGAGGAAAATTTGAAATTGTATACTTTTGATATGACCCCTTGTCATTTCTTGTTTGGATTCACTTTACTTTACTTTAACTAGTCAATTGCCAAACACGCCAGGGAATGCATGAAAGTGTATGTACGTAGCAGTGAGAATCACAAAAACGCCCCTCTATGATCATAACATTCGTGGATTCTAAGTAACTGTTTGACGAGCCGATTAGGGGTTGCACTTTACCCATCTTGCTAATCCAATGAGATAAAAGTATGGTTCGGACTGACCCTTTTTCTTTCTTTATGGGTTAGTTAGGCTCCGGTTAACATGTTGTGATCTAGGACCTACGAGAAGAGATCAATGACGCACAAGAAAACACAGAGATTTACGTGGTTCGGCTTTTGGCCTACGTCTACGGGAAGACGGGAGAAATCACTATACAATCCGAAGGGGTGTACATCATAGAGACTCTCAATCTTTATGTATAATTTTAGCTCCAAAACTCTGTTACACCCAAACACTACTTTTTAATCACAGTAGATCTATAACAGGCATACTTCTAATCACAGTATAAGTTGGGTAATCTAAGGATTCGGTTAGCCAAGATTAATTAAATTCTATTGAGCCATACAAATTAATAAGATTAGTTTAGTATTAATACTCGACTTGACATAACAAATTGCCGAATGACTTGCCAACCCGACCGGGATTTAGACTTGTCAATCAAGGGTTATAGTGAATCGTTTTACTTTCTGAGTTGGGTTAAGGTTGCTACTTTCAAACGTGTTAGTAAAGGGGCTGGTTTCAATTTGGTTGAGCATATACATATTCCCCACAGCAAACAAACCACTACCCTTCGTATACTCATCTTCGTAGTTAATTAGGTACTTAGTAAAGAAGTTGTTTTAAGAGACCAGGATTTGGATCTTCTACTGTTTGTACAGCATATCACACCATACACACTTTTGGGAACATGGGACATTGTAATTTTATTACGGAAATTTGTTTATTTTTTAGAGAATATTTTTATTAATTAAGAAAATGACTTCTTTGATTCCACTTGATACCTTTTTCCAAAGTTCCAATGAGTGCACACTCTAACCGTAAGGGGTCTAGCTCAGTTGGCTTAGAATCATGGTTTGCACTCGAAGGCTGTGGGTTCAAAACTGCACTACCACACTGGGGCTATAGGGGAGTTTACCCGGCTTTCCTCTGCGCCCAAGAGATTAGTCTAGCCCAAAGAATTGAGAACCCTCCGCTAGCGACAAAAAAAAAAAAAAAGGAAAAAAGTGCACACTCTGAGTTGTGAAACCTTAACCTAATATAAACACCAATTTCTAATCTTATAAATGGATTAGACAATCAATCCATTATAGATTGACATAAAGCCTATCCATAATCACAACATAATACATCTTTTTAATTTCCTCTTTACTATAAATTTTAATGCAAAAGATAAGTTGAGAATTTTCTAACTTGGGAAACATTTGCTCATGTTTCATGACCCATCTCCAGTCGGAACCACATCTTGAAAGGTTCACAATATTTTTTATTCTAGTGCCTCATAAAAATTAATAATGGATAGAACAATATTGTACCCTAACTAAAAATTTGAGAAGAAAACCTGGCAATATATATTAGGGTGGAACTTTACATTCCATTTCAAGAAGAAAAAAAAAAAAAAAAAAACCTCCCAATCTCCAACTTCCCTCTAAATCATGCTATCCACCTTCATGTGGACATTCACGTACCCTTCAAGAAGATGAAGCAAAATATTCTTCTCTATATATACTCACATGATGAAAGCTCTTGCGCACACAGTGAAAAACGCTCTGCACCATCAACCCCACCAAATTCAAACCCATCAGCAAACCCACCAAAACCCCAGCTGGTAAGATCCTCATCCAAAACCAAATTCCATTACACCCCATCATATCTCACCACCATATCAAACGCGAGCGAGATCACCCAGCACAAGCAACTATACCTCACAACCAGAATTGCCGCATGCGTCGTCTTCTTCCCCTCAAGTAGCCCCAGGTCCTTCTTCATTGCCTTGAGCCCAGAGAGGCCACACCATGGCCACGTACGTACATACACTTGCACCAAGAGGAAAATGGAGATGAAGGTAATGAAGACGATGATGGCGTGCTCAAAGCTCCTTGTCCTTGTAGAATGATGATGGTGGCTGGAATAAACCCAACTGCTATGGTCAATTTTTCGAGTTTTTAAGCTATCTAGCAAAACCCACTTGATGAATGGATGAGCTATAGATTTGAACTAAGTTCAGCCGACGTGTTTGCATGGGCGACTTTGTAATTATCAGTAATTTAAGATAAAAGAACCAAAGGTGAATATTCAAAATGACCATAAGATGACCTCTCCTTCAATATATTTTGAATCAAAGAGAAGGTGGGTAAATGAATACCCAACTATTATCCTAGTACTTTTTAATTCAAATGTCAGTAATAGCAAGGTCTCCCCTCTGCATTGTTACTTTATATACAGCATCCTCACTTCATATCCTTCACCTTTTTCACCTCTTTAATAGCTTTCGGTGGAGTTCATTTGACCATGAATTTAATGATGCAGAGCGGATGTTTATTTTTAGTAACTTCTTAATTTTATTGTAATTAGGATTAGTATGCTGATTTATTTGATTTTCTAGTTTGATTAGGATACTTTCTATGATTAGATTAGGTTTTCTTAGGCTCTAAATTATGTTGCCTATTTATATTACATTGTGAGGTGATAATTTCAGATTTGGAATTGAGTAAAATTTGAGATTTTCCCTTGGAGAGGTTTTCCTCGTGTTAGAATCCTCTGCGGAGATAATTTGACGTGTCTTTGACATGTGTTTCGGCATCTACGCAAGCCCTAACCCTAGGGCCTGCATTAGTTGGTTCAATTCTTGTGTATTCTATGCAAGTAAACACACCATTAAAAAAATTCCATCGCACTGTATGGCTTCTTTAGGGTTGAATGATGGTTTTGCTGGAAAATGCATTTTTATTTTTTTGCTTAAAGGTAAATATCAGTTAAGAAATATCAATTCTTAACTAATAATCAGGTAGTTAGAGTGTAGTCTTAGAGTGTAGTCATAAGACTACACTCTAACTACCTGAGTATTAGTTAAGAACTGATATTTCTGCTCATACGCAGAAGTACTTTAGCCATTGACTGAAATATATAACTGTTCAAAACTATGGTTGGTTGAAATTCGGATAAACTAGGCTGACTAGCAAATATTAATCTAGAGCACTCTTCACCGAAATCAACATTAATTTGTTTGAAATAAAGCTTCTTTAATTAAATTCTATCTTCTATTATTTTGGGGCCCCTTTGGAAACTCTAATCTTTTTAAGATAGAGATCATATAATTAGATTTGTTTCAAATAAAGTTGCTTTAATTAAATTCTTTAACAAAATAGAATGTTGGGTATGTTTGATTCACTAAAAAAAAAAAAAAAAACTCATGTTGTAAAAGTGACAAGGAAACTTGTTACTTGTCGTAATTAAAAGTTATAATGGTAAAGTTAAAAAAAAAAAAAAATATCCTTTCAACATTGATGTTTGATTTAAAAAGTTGTTCTTTTATTATTTCTTGAAAAAGAGACAAAAAGGTTGTACTGATGATAACTCAATTTAATCAGAGATTCACAAAACATTTTCAAACAGCCTTCACACCTTAAACACACGTTCAATTCAGTTTTAAGTCAAAAGGACATTATGTTTATGGTTTCCAATTGGAAGAGTATAATAAATGTTTGTGTGATTCTTGTGGAGAGAGAGAGAAAATTAACAAATTCAAGCCTACAACATCTAAATGTGTTGGTTAGGCATATCCTTTCTCATACAGAAGATACAAATTTCCATTCCCGTAGCCTAAGATTTCCCTGCCAGCCAATGTAGATGTAGGGATGGCAGTTTTTGACCCGACCGCTGAATCCATATTGGGCTTAATCCAACAATTTAAGGTCGATCAGATTGTCCATTTCTCACTTTTGTGTTGTATTCAAACCGACATTTTCCACACGTTAGTGGATTCAGGTAGGGGCTGGAACATACTTTGCGATTTGAGGCAAAAGCATTTTATTTCTACCCAGTCTGAGTAGATGCGCGCGTTTCATACGATTTTGAGTTTAAAACGAGTTTTAGCTAGGCTATTGTTGGCTATTTACTGCTTTAAAATGGATTTCAAGCAATTCTGTGATTAAGAATGCATTAATTCATGGGATTCTAAGGGTATTTTTGGGATGAAAAACTCATTCGAGGCTTTTGAACATGTTAACTCAAATACGGAAGATTTTTTAGTGTGCTAATAGAATGTCTCCATTAAGGCAACCTGAAATTCTCTGAGATCAGCAGCAGTTGAAGTTCCTTGGTACGAGATGATTTGGAATAGCCTCATTAATCTCAGGATAGCCTGTTTGAGCTAGCGCTTGCCTCACAGAAGGACCTCGACGGACAGTTGGGGTAAGTCCAAAGGTTGCGCCTTGGCATCCAGGTGTTACAACTGTCTCATTGAAGAGGAAAGTGAATTCCATTTGTTTTTCTCCTGTAACCTGGCAAGTAATTTTTGGCATTGGTTGCTCTCATTTTGTGGGGCTTTTCCTTCCTCTACTATCTTTGTTTCTTCCATTTGGTCAGCCATGAACTCTGCTGCCGATATCTAAGGTAGGAAATGCTCCGCAGCCATCTTCTTCTATACTATCTCCGTCTTATGGTTTCTCTGCAACAATTCAAAGCATAACTCCAAGATCCCTTCCCTTGAGAGAGCAAAACTAATCTTTTTGGAAAGATTAAATGGAATGGCCTCTGTCCACGAGCTTCAGCCTCATCCCATTTTAATTGCTTTGGCCCCTCTTCTTAAGTTGGGCACTGCTGCTCTGTAGTGGTGATAGCTCAGCAGTGTGGTTGGTGGTCTCCTTTTAGCTTTGCTGCTGTGTAGTGGAGATGCTGAAGGAGTTTCTTGCCTTCTTTCCTTGGGTCTGAGTTTTCTCCTCTTTTTCTGGAGCCTGATGGTTGAAGGTTGCTGTTGAGAGCTGCATCTTTTTTCTTTCTTAAGGGCTGTCAGTTAGATCCAGCGCTGGATGATGCCTTAAGCTGGGTGTTGTTCTCTGCCCAGAAGCCTGCTTCTCCTATTGCTTTTTGGTCTGGTTTTGGCGTGCTTCTTCGGGTTGCTGTTCCTCTTGGCTTGCTGTGCATCTCCTTTTGCTGGTTTTTTTGTTCCTGGCCTGTTCAGCGGGGGGGGGGGGGGGGGGGGGGGGGGCATGCCTCTTTGGGTTGGCGCCTTTTTGTAAGCCATCTTTAGTGGTTTCCCTCTGCCCTTTTCCCTCTTTTTCTTCAATACATACTTACCCTTTAGCAAAAAAAAAAAAAAAACTTAAATATGATTATAGTATGTCCCTTTTGCGGGCAGTTCATATTTAAATTAAGTCCATGCTTGCCAGCCCACATGCATGCGTAGCTAACCCAAATCATTGCCACTCTTCTATGACAGCCACATTAGAAAATAGGGCAAAAAAGGAAAGAGAAAAAAAAATAACAAAAATTAAGTACAATACCAAAAACTAAGCATAATACCATCTATTTTACTCCTGCAACCTGGCTCAACAATTTTTATCTTCTCTCTTGAGCCTTAATGGTTCTTCTCCTTCCTTACCTCTCTCTGCAACTAACATTTGGACGGCAATTGCCTATAATGGAGATGCTTCTGGAAGAAAATGTGCAGTTGCCATCTTCTTCCATGCCATCTTTGATCTTTGGTCCTTTCAAAATTACTCCAAGCACCTAAATCGGAAGCCTTCGCTGCTGAGAGCAAAAGCTTCTCTTCCTGGAAGGTATGAAGGGTATGGTTCGCTCCCTTTCAGCATTGAGCCATAATTTGCCTGCTCATCCCATCTTAGTCCTATTAGGGGTGGCAGTTTAGGGTTTTTTTTTTTTTTTTTTTGGTATAGTGCCCCTGCTCAGGTCTTATGGTGTTCGTCTCTTTTCCAGTTTAGGGGGCTTTTAGCCCTTTTCCTTTCTTTCTATAATACAAACTTACCTTCTACCAAAAAAATAAAACAAAGATATCTGTGCTCTTCCATCCAAATCATTGAGATTTTTTTTTTAATTTTGGGACGGGTGCCATATTAATTGGTCACCAACAAATTAAAAAGGAACAAAATGAGCTGTTGGTGAAAATCACAGCGGTCCATTTGATGGGATGTGCCACAGCCAGATGCTGAGGCGAACCTTTTAATGGACTGCATTGGTTTTGAATCCTAGTTCAGAAGTTCAATAATCCAACGGCAGATGATAGTCCAATCCAAGTGGTTACGTCAGATCCTCTACAATAATCTCTACGTCCCATTCCAAATAATAGATACTAGCCCAATAACTTGTGCTTAACACGGTATCTCACTGTACTGCAACGTAGGAACAACTGATACATGAGTGGTTTGATGGAAAAATGAGTGGGTAGTTGCACGTAATTACATAACCGTCGGTCAAAATTATAACCGACGGTCAAAATTGAAGCCAAAACCTCTTAGCTTAATATTATAATGTGGCATGACATTGGGGTTAAACACTTAAAAAAAAAAAAAAAAAACTAATAATAATAATTAGATGGGTTGTACATTATTAACAATCGGGCTTGAAGGAAGAAATGAAAGACTTCTTGATGGAATTTAAAGTGTTAGATTTGATGCATAGCAATTTCTTCTGATCTGATTTTTGGTGGATGGCCTAGGTCTCTTAATCCTTCTTTTTATATGGTGGATTAGTGGGCCCACCAAAGATGACAAGTTACCCCGTATACATACAGCTCCATGCATGGTGAAGCCCCCTTCATTGTGCAAATCCTCGTTTAGATTAAAAAAAAAAAATGGTTAACCTTACAAATATGATTGGTATGATCAAATGGTCAAGGATCTCTGTTAATAGTTCTGGCCCACGAGTTATGCAGTGGGCATGCTTTTTTTTTTTTGGGCTAGAAGATAATTTGTGTTAATTAGAAAAAAAAGGGGAACAGTATGGCATGATCATCTATCATCAATATTTTAAAATAAGCAGACAGTATCCCTTTAACCATTCTTTGTTGGGATATTGACCATACAATTACCTTTATATCGGGTATTTGCTCCAAAATAGTTGAAGTTTAGATATTTCTTGCAAAATTATTTATATAATACCAATGTAATATCACACGACCTTAAAATACCATATGAATAACTCTATCGGAAATATTTAAACTTTAACAGCTTAAGGGCAAATGGCAAATCCACGGGTCCTTTAGTTGACCTGTTAGATTAATAGGTTAATGCGTACGGGGAATAAGTTCCACCCATGGTGGGACAGACATGATTAGTGGGATAAAAACGAATACAAATGTAAAGAAAAATCAACTAGTCCAAACACCTTGTGAGGCTCACTGTAGCCACCTATATGCATTGATGATCATAGCTGGATATGAATGATGCAATGTTGATCAGAAAATGCCTAGATTTTAATATGATTTTATGAACATAACCATTGAACCAAGAACATGAGAAGTAGAAGATTGGATGAATTTTTTCTCACCCATTTATTTCAGATGCCGAGATGGTTCTGATTATCCAATGAAGGCAATCTTCCAGTCACTCGCAAACCCTACTCTCAGCCAACCGTCGAATGTATTGGTAGCGAAAGTAGGCCCCACATGGGGGGTTGGCATATAATTGATTTACCAGTTGGACTTGATCATTTATCAAACGTGAACTCTCTCTCTCTCTCTCTCTCTCTCTCTCTCTCTCTCTCTCTCTCACTCTCTCTCTCTCTCTCCAATTATTATGCTTTTAGGTTTACTATACCCCACCATTAAGGGAAGAAAACATCTTTTCCTTCCAAAGGCCTGCAGGGGTCGTGGTCATGAACCCATGCACCCAAATATAGTAGCTGATGTGGAACGGCAACCATCTTCGACCACCGCATCAGTTTCCTGTTATAGCAGAATACCATGTCATTGTTCTCTTTTGGGACAAATCTTCCTTGCCACACCATGAGGTTTTTCTCTGCAACATTGCTCGATGCATGGTTTTAATGTCTTGGATAATATTATGGAGAACCCGTTTGAGATTTGCACCCGTATGAGAGCTGCAAGACATTTTGGTAGAGAGAGAGAGAGAGAGAGGTGAACTTGTTTTTTGTTTTATAAATTTAGGTAGAGGGAGAGGAAAGTAGGTGCATGTTTCAATGAATGGGAGAAAGGCAAGCCAATTGAGATGGATTATTGTTTTGAGAATATGATGATGAATACAAAAGTGAGAAAAGGGAGATGCTTTAGGGAGGTTTTTTAAGTTTATAAAGTGTCAGGCATTCTGTCGAAGTGGGACTCCATGAGGAGGCTTAAAACGGAAGGGTGGAAGGTGTGAGGGGACCAAACATGTACTGCAAACATTCCTCTTTAGGAAACTCTCAAACTTCTGGTTGACAAGGCCTGGTTGTATTATAGCAATCACCCCTTGGTCCACACATCTTTTCTTAGTTGATCTGGTATTTGATAGGGCCTATCAAGGATTGGGTGGATGGATCCCAATTTGTACTTTGTGGTTCTTGTATCATTGATTCTTTTTTCTTCTCTATGATCATAATTTGATGAGATAATTCATGTTTTTTCGATCACTCATGTCGATATTAATTATTCTTTTAACTTACAACTGGGGAAGACTTTTTGTGTTAGATGTTCAATTGTTGATAAGGTGGGGCTCAAATCCTAATCTTGATCAATTTCTGATCTGGGTATTGATCAATTATGAAAATCTGGGCTGCATTCCAACCGGATCTCAAGATTCACCTTATCGACGAATTGAGTCATGAGCTAGAATCAGGTAGATCGTTTGATATTTGAAGAACCAATCCATTTTTTAAGTTAGAAGGACATTCCCAATTGCTCACAATTTTTCCAACATATTACTCAAGAGTCAAGATGCTGATATTAGTTTTAGAACTGATAAAATACTAACAAATTGATGAAATCTGGCAGCTTAATTTGACATTTCTAAAAAGATTAGTTTCTTGTTTTTGGTGATAACAAAAGCAATGAAAAAAGCTGTGTCTGGAGCTTCTTTCCCTAGAGGAACCATGAGAACATTCTCTCCTATATTTGGAAAGTTTACCATTTGCAAAACCACAAAAATCCAGATAAAATACTATGCTTGTGCAAGACACTAAAGACCCAAGAGCAACCAAAGGAATCTGGAAGTTATATATATATAAAAAAAAAATACACTAAGGTGTTGTAATCTTGATTGAGTTACTATGTACTGTAATAGTACAAAAAATTTAGTTTAAACAATTGAAAAGAGGAATTACAAGGTTACAGCCACAACATTGTTCTAATAACCCTTAAATGAAAGGGTGGGATATATAAACAGTCATATCTACATGTACTTAATTAATAGTTTCTTCATTTACGCTACTAGTTCTACTGACAAATGAGTGGGAATGTCTCTTCTCTTTTGTGATATATAGCATATCAAGTCCAATCACGGGAAACATACAGAGGAAAGCCAATATACCTACACATTTGGTGCATGTTAGAGAATGGAACAATATGCCCTGATACAATCAGGCTGTTTATATAGATATAGAAAACAGATTAGATATATCCAATTCAAATGGCTTTAACCACTGTACATGTCAAAACAAAGATTAGCAGGAAGGAAGAGGTCTTTTGTTGCTAAATACTAGATCTAGAAAATCTGCAAAAACCTGAATTGTATCTGATCTAAGGCATTAAATTGTCATACTGCCACCCCAAGGAAGCCCATTGAATCTGATTCCAGTAGCTTCCTCTTTAAGGTGTTTATGAGTAAAGGGAAGGGTCTCATGAAATTTCAGGGTTTCAAAGGCATTAGAAAAACTTCCAAATTCACTCCCTAGACATGAGGATGAGACCACTTTTTGACTAAGGTTATACTGTAACAAGGTAAAAGTAAGACCCTGCTCGATATTTAGGGTAAAACATTGGAGGTATTTGGGGTTTATAACATATGAGCATTACTATATTAAAACTTCAGTTTCTTTCCTTAGGTAGGGAGAGGACCTTCGGTTCTAGAGTTAACAGAAAAACTTGATGGTAATTCTAACAGGGATTATAAATTTAAACAATATATTTTCTGTAGAAGCTGGCTGGCACTGGCTGTTAAAACTTTCAGCCTCAGCCTTCCAAATAGCAGGTTTTGGGCCTGAATCCTATCATCTATGTTGGTGTGTGCTGAATTTAGACCTTCCAAGTCATTAAGTATGCTAGACCCGGACTTCCCGGACTCAGATTAAGAATTAAGTTGTATTTGGGATGGAACAAAACCTGGTTGGGCCTAGATTTTTTGTTCCCAAATTAACAAGGGGGGAGGGAGTTGGAACCTGAATTTTTAGCAGAGATAAGTAAATTAGTTCGGTCCGGGTCGCCCGGATTGTGCCCATTACCATCAACTAAATGAACTTATTGTGTAATAAAATAGAGAGAGAGAGAGAGAGAGAGAGAGAGAGAGAGAGAGAGAGAGAGAGAGAGAGAGAGAGAGAGAGAGAGAGAGAGAGAGTAATTCAAGTCTGAAAACCAAAGTCAGAGGACCCAGGACCCTATCTTTCACACACTAAAATGGAATAATGCTTAATGACTAAACCCTGGGGACCCAAGTCCTTCAATAGGTAATGCTAGTCCTTTTCAGGTATTGTGACGGTCTGTCGTTTCCCATTGGGTCTAGGGTTTGGGCCAACCCCCCATTATACCACTTTGGCAAATCCCTGGTTTCCTCAGACCTGCACTACATTCCCAAAATGGATAGAACCAGGAAACTTGTAAAGAATATGAGGGCAGGGGCGGTTAACAGTCACAGTTGCCTTTCCTCTATGCATGTGGAATAGAGTTGGAAACCACGCTTTGTTTCTCTATAAATTACTAGAGATGCCACCATTCCTAGAACAGAAAAATGAGGGTTTATTTATTTATTTTGTTAAAACTAATCACATATTAAAATAAGGCATTATAGTCTACTACCCTCTTGAGAACATGAGCTGAATTTCATGAGAAATTAAGTAATACAAGACTGACTTTTAGACCTAAGTGTACACTTCTTAGCATTCGTTAATTTCTATTATTCCATGAATTGTCTTCTTCTTCTTCTTCTATTTTTTTATAGAAAAGAAAAAGACAAAATCAATGGCCTCAAAACAAAATATATCATCATCGATCTACGCTTGTAGGCCTATCAAATGTGAAAGTAAGGTTTATCTTTATATATATGTGAGCATATGCGTGTATGAGAATGTATGCGAATGAGCATGCAAAACGCGTTTAAAAAACATATGTTTCTTCAAATTTTGAAAGCACATAAGACACATTAAAAATAAAAAAAAAACAGATATCTTCAAAATGTGAAAGCTGGGGGCCCCTACATTTCCAAATTAATGTCAGAGATGCCAACAATATTTGGTTCTTATGATTTTCACAAATCTTTCTCACACATGCACTTCTGGTAAAGTTCTTTGTGTGAACAAGCATCCAGCTATGTAATTCAACATCAGCATTTTTCTTAAATGAAATGCAAGTTGGTAGTTCCCTTGGAAATAAAGGGTCATTTGGGAAGTTTGGGTGGTCTTCTTCTTGAAGTGTTCTCACATCTTACATGCCTCTCATTCCGAATTCTCTCTTCAAGGAAGCAACAAACAGGTAAACAAAGTCTCATTCTACCTTCCTTTCTTCTTATCAGCTTCTCCTCTCTTGTTCTTGCACCTTCTTGTTTCCAATAGGAAAAAGAATAAAAAAGAAAGAGAAAACAGTACGTATATTATCATGAGTTGGGTCTTTGAAACGAAGTTTCTACTTTCGATGACAGTTCTTTGTGCCCACTAATCTTTATATAAACTTCAACCAATTTAAGCTTTTTTACTAAAACCAAATCCTTGATATACTTGTTCCCTCTTTTGGTCTCTAGTACCAATCCCTGGTGTTTGTGACTTAAAACAACGCGATTCGCAGAGCAAAAGGTTGCTAATTTCCATTTTCTCCCCCCCCTACAGGAAGAGAGAGAAGCCATCAGTACTAGCTAATCATGGGACGAGGCAAGATCGAGATCAAGAGGATTGAGAACGCCACCAACAGGCAAGTCACCTTCTCTAAGCGCCGGGGAGGGCTCCTGAAGAAGGCCCATGAGCTCGCCGTGCTTTGCGATGCCCAGCTTGGGGTCATCATCTTCTCAAGCAGTGGCAAGATGTTTGAGTACAGTAGTCCGCAGTCGAGGTCTGAAAGCTTCAAATCTCTTTTCTTTCCTAAACAAATCTGTTCTTTTGTGGATTGAGCAGATGGGTTTCAAATTCAATCTTTCCTTTCGGTTTCATGTCTTCTTTCCACTGATGCATTCATGGTGCAGTTTTAATGTCTATAATTCTAATATTTATTTGACAATATTTTTTAGATGTGTTTTTTAGTTCACTCTAATGACTTGGATCTGAAAAAATGAATCCTGCATTCATATGATTTTATTTTGGAGGGTTTGTTTGGGAAGATGGGCTGTTGATTTGAGCTCCTGGTGATGATAATTCAGATCAATTTATCAAGTTCTTGATTTGTAGGCATGTAATATTCTTTATCATCTTTTGGGTTTACTAAAATGTGGGTCCTTCTTCTTCTTTCATTATCATCATTGATCTTTGTAAGAGCCTTTTCTCTTGTCATGCATACATCACAGACACAGAGGGAGGTTTTTGTAATGTGTTGTTTGGCAGCTTGCTGATGATTAGGGTTCTGTCTTTGATATCTACTCCTACCAACTTCATGTTTGACTTCTAAGTATCAATTGTCATTGCATGAGGGAGAATGATTTTTTCTTTCAGTGGAAAGAGATTTGGTGTTTTTTATTTTTAGTTTGTGATTTCCTTGATGCTTTTGTAAATCTCCTCTCTCTCTCTCTCTCTCTCTCTCTCTCTCTCTCTCTCTCTCTCTCTCTCTCTCTCTCTCTCTCATTGCTTGTGGATTCTCAACCACTTAAAAAAGTCTCATTTATTCACATCTGCATCTTGATAACTAGTATGTTAATTTGAAGTTGAATAGAGTTTTATGTTCTATTTAATTGGTATCTATTGTTCTCTTAGATTAGTTGTATCACATTTCAAAACACTCACCACCTAAGAACTTTTCTAATCTTCTATATCTTCTTTTTTTCTTCTTCCACTTTCTGCACTATGACATAAGGTTCAGCTCTCATCAATGAACAATGTGAAACTTTAGATATATTCTTTTTACTTGAAATATGGATGAATCGAAGTTTAAGAAGCCCAACATCAAGTAAGGAGAGTTTTCCAGTGGCACGTTTCAGTTCTCACAACCGTACCAATTACTTTAGAAAGATGAAACTAACTTTACAAAAGGCGGCTAGGTGATAGTATCAAATCTGTGTTTTCTTCTCGGCAAAGAGAAACTTTGTCATTGAACTTATTTTTTTCTTCACTTTCATATATATAAAGACGGATGGCATAAGCATTTTTATATGTGACTGTACATAAAAACACAAATTTTTGGTCATTTTCAGCATACCATATGACAATCCAAGATGTCACCAATGGTCTCCAGTAGAGGGACACCGATGCTTTGATGCTTTCATGCATTGGTGCTTTCGTACATAGGCTTTAGTTGACTTCCATGGAGACTTATGTGGATTGACATGAAAACTTTTACAACATCGAAGTGGTGGGTGATAACTTTGTTGTAAGTGGTGAATGCCATACACTCAATTTATGCTCAAATTGTCTGGAGAGGCTTGAGGCTAAAAGAATACCATGGGACCCATTTGTTCCCAGCTATGATCAATCATCACACATTCACACTTACTACCCCTAACTTGGATTTACCATACATTGAAACCCATCTGATTGTAACCCACTGTTGGATTGAATAAAAAATGCTCTCACTAAGGGGTTGACAATTTTCAAACTAGGAGTCCGTGGAATGAGGGCTAGGATGATTTCATAACACCAATTTTTGGCCCACCCCTAGTCTGCACCAAGACTTTTCCAATTCCCCTCCCGTGATTGGCACAAATCAGGGTGAGCCTCACGGGAATTCCTATAAACTTTGATTATCCACTTTCATGTTCTAACCAAGCATGTTTCTATCGCAAAGAATGTGACACACTGGGAGATCACAGAAAATCATCAAAAGTATCCTGGATTTCTTTGTGATAGGCAACTTATCTTTATAACAGACTAGAACCCACAAGCTCATTTGCAACAATGAGCACATGCCAACTGTGCTACAAGCTTTTTTTTTGCTAGAAGGTAAATTGTATTAAAAGAGAGAGGGGGAAAACAAGGGCTTAAAAACCCCCCAAAGCCAAAGGCAACAAGGAAAAACAAGAAGAAACAGAAGCTATACAAGAATAACACTGCAATCATGCTCTGCTCAAAAATACCAAAATAGGATGAGGATGAGGATGAGGATGGAGAGAAACTTTTGCTGTAGAAAAAGATAATTATTCTTGTATAACTGTACTACAAGCTTATAACATGATATGTTCTAGATAGAAAATGATTAATATGATTTTTTTTGGGTATCGGCCAAGGTAACTGGGCCTTTGAGAGACTTGATTGATTTGGAAATAAACCCTGCACACGTTGGGGAGAAGAGCTAACATGCTGGGAAAGGACTGCTAAAATTACTATTGAGTTAAAATGATACAATATCACTAAACTCATTTTGGGATATTTTATGGAGATCTTGTTGATGCAACCTCCTCTAGCTTACTCACTACCGTCACCCCTTGACTAGGCATTCACCCCTTTGATTAATTTCAATCCGTTGGTGAGGAGATTATAGTCTAAAACAATTTAAGTTTGATGTCTAAATTGGTTCCTCTTTAACTCAAGGTACATATATCTTTAGGTTAGAGTGGCGTGAATGTGAGATTTTATCATATCTTATGTGCTTTCTGGTTTAAGATTTTGTCATATCTTATGTGCTTTCTGGTTCTCTTATACATATAATACTACTGGAGGACCTTTCACTGTAGACATATGAAGTAGAAAGAAATTTATCAATAGTTCATGTGAACTATTCAAATTCAAGAAACACTTATAATTTATTTAAGCATTGTAGTCCAATTATGAATTAAAGTATTATCCTAATTCATAAATTGTTATTATTCATTATTGAAAAGGCATAAATAAATTACCTTCTCTTTTCTGTCCATAAGTCACCATTTCTTGTAAAGAACCACCTTTGATTAGCACAACCTTCTAAATATATCTGCACACATTTGTTATAGTTTACTATTCATTTAGTCACTTTATTGAAATTAATTTGTTTAATTATATCAATGATAAGAGTATGAGATATACCAATGCTAGTGTAATGAAGATTTTCCAAATAGAGGTATGTTTTTCCTGCTTGATTCATTTTTCAATGGACTATTATGTTTGGTCTCACTGGATTTATTATATAACTGTGGTTCGCCAGAAGATTTCTGATGATGAGGAAGCCACCATTTTTTTCAATGAAAATCTCTCATGTGCAGGCCTTCCAAAGATAATAGATCCATTCAAAGGTTTTTTCGAGTTCAGTGAGAAAAAAATGACAGCTTCTCCATTACTTTTGGCAAACCATTTATATTGTAAATCCAATGAGGCCTTATGCAATAGTGCATCAAAAACTGAATGAAGTGGAGAAATGTGAAAAACAAATAATCTCACGCAAATTTAGGAAGAAACTCTAAACTTTCTAACTTTAGATGACATATATAGACTATACATACAATCTTACTTTGTGCGACTAGAGAGTCTTTGAAACCTAAGAGGATTAATCCTCACTTGTTGCTGAAAGTTTAAAAAACTCTTCTCTTTTAGAAATCTTGGTTCATATAAGCCTAGGCCCACATGGATGTGCTGGAGCTTGAGCCCATCTCTAATTAATTAGAGTCCATCTCTAATTAAAATGTACTTCAATTTGGTTCAATTTGAAGAATATTAATCATTATATGTTTACCATATTTGTAATTACAATTGATTTTCCATACTCCTACCATAGATAAACTTAAGTGAATAAAGTGACCAAATTAATTTGTGTGCACATTTATTCAAAGGCCTGCAAAAGGGCTTTACAGGCTGAATGGAGGTTGACCCTGAACTGCAAATAAGGGTGCTTGACTGCAAGACCCACATCTCAAACAGGTAAAACTTCACCCTTAGCAATCCAATGGTGCGGAGTGGAAGGGCTTCACTCAACAGATAACAAGCTAATATTCCTCCCTTTGAGTTCACATTGACAAGAAGGTGTGGTACCTCAATGTTGGCTGTTTGTCACATGAGGGTTAGTAATTTTTATGCTCCAAGGTTGGCTGCAGATCATAATCCTGATATCTATATAATAATAGCTAGAATTTATAATAATATCTTATAATCATTTTATTTTAGATAAGTATTAAACCATTAGGGCTCACAAAATAACCCTAGAATGTGATCACCACCAAAAACAGCAACAATTGAACTGATGTCTGAATAATGGTCCAAACAAACCCCATCAAAATGGTTCATATCTTCTATCTTAATTTAGAAAGTAACTCCATTTGAACAATCTTTTAAATTGAGAAAAATGGACCCAACTATATTGAAACCTCTATCAGAACACTTCACTACACATCTTTAGTTAAGAATGCATTTGAATGTTGATCTCTCTATCTCGGCTGGTAGTTCAGCTGGTTAGGGACACCATCGCCGACATATATAGACGAGAGTGTTGTCTGACATGATAGAAAAAAACCCAAGGTGAATATACTCCTTTTTCCAAGAAAAATGAAACCAAGATGGGTATACATATGTCTGAAATCTGATTTGATCAAATCAATATCAAACCTGTAATAGGTTATCAAAAAAAGAAAACCATCAAACCTGTAATAGATAGCTTGAAAATCATTTACAAGAGATTGCAACATGATCTTAATCAAATAAGTTATGTTATCACCAGATAGAAAAGAATGTTGGATTATAAAAACACATGCATATAATCATTTCAGACTTTGGAGAGCTTTCCAGCCATGCGAGAGGGTTCTCAAACTCCAAAGATGGGACTCTAGTTGGATGTCTTTAACATATTATCTTACCTCTATTTTTACCAAAAAAAAGAAAAACATATTATATTAGCTCTAAAGAGCCTTTATATATATGTTTTAAGCACGAAACCTAGAGAATCATTGCCTACCAAAAACATCAAAAAGTCCCATACACTGATCAAGAGGCGCACACACAATAATAGAAAAGCCCTTGCAAAACGTAGGATGGGCCCACAAAATGACAGAAAAGCCTCATGACACCATCAATTTAGAAACAATATGCTAGCCCACTTATGATGAATCCAAACCCTTCATAAAAAAATATTATAAATAATGCCGGATATATTAAGAGAATGATGATTTCATCTTAGATTAGTATTAAATTAGGTTTGTGTTATATTAGGCTAGTGTCAATTTGTGGTTAGGATTTCTATTATTTGTGATTTGGTCTCCTATTAGGGATGTGATAATGTTTCCTAGTTTAAGTCAATTAGTATCTCCTATTTTGATTTTTTGCTCAATTGCCCCGGTGGCTAGGACATAGGAAGCAAAGGGCTCTCCACCCGGATTCGAAACTTGGTGGGAGCTATCGGAGCCGGCGCCTTATCCACAAAGCGAGCCCTCTATTCCCAAATTAGTATCTCATTTTGAGACATCATACTCTTATTTAAATCATAAGTGAGAAGTTGACAAGATATAGTCCCTTGAATTGACACTCATCTAATCTGATACCGAACAACTATTTCAAAATGGTTGATGGGATGTGGTGTGATGAATGCATGTAAAATGGTTGATGGGATGTGGTGTGATGAATGCATGTAAAATGGTTGATGGGAACTAAACATACTTCTATCCCAGCCTTCAAGTATTTTTAACCATCTTTAATCTTCTCATACCTGGCTTTGTGTTTCTTCCTCATAAAAACTAGTTCATTGTACCACCTGCATTTGTTTGTTTGTAATATAAGATCAATATTCCAACCTTGCTGATAATAAAAACTCAATGTCTTCTTACATTTACCTTCTTTACAGCTATCTTCAAAATCTATTAATGTAGGATTAATCCATTTTTCTCATTATTCTGTAGCATGCGACAGATCATCGACCGTTACCAAAAAGTCTCTGGGACCCATATTCAAGAATACGATGATCAGGTAGGGCTGCTGCCATTCATTTTAATGTTAATAAAAGGGACTAAGGTTTCTTCTTCTTTTTTTTTTTTTCTCTCTTTTCTAGCAAGTATACTGTGAGATGACTAGGATGAAGAATGAGAACGATAAGCTTCAGGCGAGCATGCGACACTTGACTGGAGAGGACCTCGCAACCCTAACAATGGGTGACTTGCATCAGCTTGAACAACAATTAGAGATGTCTGTTAATCGGGTTCGATCTAGGAAGGTATATGTTGTCCCTAAGAATCTTTGTAAAATGATTTGGCAACTGTTCACAGATGTCAAATTCCCAAACCCTTTCTTGCCAAAAACAAAAACAAAAAAAAAAACAAACAGGACTATTGATGTCTAAACCTCTAAGTGTTTATTATGGATGTGTTTGAAAAGAAAAAAAAAAAGAGTAGGCAAGATCTCATTCTCCTAAGCATCCATTTAAGAGTCACAACAGATATACTTTTTTTGGTAAAAAAAAAAACCCTAAAACTTTTTGAGGCCCTTAAATGGAAGGCTAAGGTCATCAGATTGCTTGAGACCAATTTTTACAAAATAGTAATTGTCACCAAAAACTTTCATCCTACTGTAGTCTATGATTGGCATACATTGAAGTGGATTGCACAAAAAAGAGCTCATAAATTTCATATTTACGCCCAGCTCATAGTTGAATACACCTCTTAATTAAATTGAGATGATTATACTATGATTGGAATCATAGTTTTTCTTTGGATAGATCTTTGGGCTCTAAGCATTTGTGAAGTGTCATAAAATTCTTTATGTACATTTCATTACTGAGAAGGTCCATATCGGTTCAAAGACACTATTGACTATTTATATGATGAGCCAGTGCGGATGGGAGCAAAGGAACATATGGGCCATGATCTCCCATATTTGGAAAAGTTTTGTGCATTGCATCTTCTGAAGATCCTATACAGTAACCCTTTCAATCTCTAAGACTCGGGTTCTAATGGGCCCCAACAAATTGCACATTTTTTTGAGTTCTTAAGAGTCAATACCTTATATTTTCGTCTTTCCTTTGGAGAAGATTATCTATTTATAGTACTAAATCCTCATTTAGACACTATTAACTAACACTATACTTTTCCAACCAAAAAATAAAACTTACACTATACTTTACAATCACTGCCATTGGGTAATACTTTGCATGGTCAGTCATATTGTCTTACGAGAAATATCCCAGATGGAGGATGCATTGAGATATTTGGAAAGATGTAAGAACTTTTTTTCCCATTATATGCATAATTTAAACTAGTTTCTAGATGCAAGCTATCATGTAATTTAATCCACTACTCTTAACATAAAAAACTCTCACTGATTAAGGCCGAACAATGTAATTTTTTTGAGATGATCAATAAACAGATAGGAATTCTTCAAAACGATGCCTAAACAAATAGGAATTTGCCACTTGCTTGTTAAGAGTGAGAGAAAAAATCTTTTAGCCAACTCTAAATTGATGTGATTAGGCTCTTTGTTGACGACCGCACTGATAAAAATGAATATTATTAATTAGTTTGAAAATTGGCTTGCAGAATTTACTACTTCAACAACAACTGGAGAACCTGCGAAGAAAGGTGAGTCTCTCAAAAATTATCCAAAATCTTTTGGCTCCATTTCTTGTTTTATTAATTTATAGGCTGCTTTTATTATGTTAGTAACTGTGATTAAAGCCATAGTCTCGAGGCAGCAATTATGCCAAGCAAATTGGGCTTGGGGTTGATGAAAAATCATTTTTGTTCAAATGTACATTCATACTTATGTCTTAAAATTATTTGTGCAACAGGAACACCTATTGGAAGACCAAAACAACCATCTGTGCCGCATGGTACTACTTACTCTCAGGAAATGAATGGAATGATGCTTTTATTTTATCTCTCCTTTTGGTTTAGAATTTAGGAGAAAAGGTTTAGTATTGTGATCATCTTCATCATATCACCATCATTGCAGTCTTTTTTTTTTATATATATGTCTTAATTAGTTCTTCCAACTGGGGATTTCATGACGATATTATCACCAGCATGGCAGATTATACTCAAGCCTAAATCTATTATATATGCTGCAGCATGACCATTGGCCATGCAAGTGGTAGTCCCAGTACCTGGAGGGGACATGGACCAAAAGAACACATTCATCCTATGATCCTAACCATCTGCTTAATGATCTGGATTTTGGTCTATGGCCCCCATAAAGGGCCCAATTTCAACCGGTCTGGATTGACACATACAAGTGTTGTGTGTTTAGATATGTGAACTCAAAATTTATGAGATGCAAATGCCTTCTTGTTTTATGATGGATAGCTTGCTGAGCACCAGGCAGCTATGGAGCAGAAGGTGGTGGACCAGCCATTGCTGGAGCATTTTGGAGGCGCCTTCTACCAAGATGAACAAGCCAGGAACATGCTTCAGCTCTCTCCTCAACTCCACCCATTTCGTCTCCAGCCTACTCAACCCAACCTCCAAGATGCTAGTATCCAACGCCATGGCTTCCAACTCTGGTAATTTTTCTTTCCATCATCTTTACCTTCTTCTTTTTACCATGATTTAGCTTCCATTTGTATAAAAACAAGAATCATAAACATTGTAAGGATTTGTTTGTGCAACTAGAGGACTCTGCTCTCTAAGGATTTCTATTTCCACTGAAGATGCATTCTTACCCATTCATAGAAAATCGAAATTCTCTCAATCAGTTTTGGGGAAAAAATATGTCATGGCAAACAACAAAACATTGGGTTATATGGAAAATTTTAGAATAATTTTCTTCTCTTTCGCAGAATCCTCACCTTGCACAAACAATTGGTATGTTTGATATTCCTAAACCCTGATCGTTTTTAATATCAAAATCTGCAGATTGATATTCATGAAGGTGAGTGAGCACAGGATGAAGATTACAAGTATTAAGTACTCTAATATGCAAAACTACTTTGCTTTGTGTGTTATAATGATCTTATATCTCCACGACTGACGGTTGTATTTTTATATAGTTTTGTGCTTGTGGATTTATATATTAGTAAGGAATAAAATAGTTGCTTGGATCTGGATGGTGGTGAACACTTTTTTTTTTTTGTGGGTTAGGTTTGGTACATCACCATCCTTTTTGATAAATGTCAGGCCCGAGCTCGGGCTTGGATCCAATGGATTTAATTAGTAATTGATAAATTATTTATACTTAAATACAGGAATTAAATTTAACCCTATCTAATTAACTGTGCCATCTCTTTTAATTATTTTATTATAAAATATGAAGAAATCTTGTTACAAGGTAAATTCTTTATGGTTCTGTTAGAGTGCTATGTTTAGATCATTCTATATAATGGTGGATGTTATAAGCTACATGATCAATATAGATAATAGTTCTTTAGTTTTCAATAAATACAGACGTAGGAATCGATTTCGAAATTAGGGTCCAATTTGCTATCAATTGCAAAATTTAACTCTAATTTCAAATTAATTTGAGAAATTGGATCTCAAATCAATTTCAATTTCAATTTTTATTATTACCAACAATGTTAAAACACTTACCACAATAAAAGGTGTTTATCGAAAAATTCTTATTAATCTTCCCCCAAAATCTCTCTTACATGCTTCCTTCTACATCTTCTCACTCAAATCTCATTCTTGTCTCAAGCCCAGGACAATCTCCTTGTCCATCTCTTCCTACTCTTATCTACTCCAGCCCATAAAAAGTTGGACTCTAATCTCAAATCAATTTGCAGGACTCTCACTAGTGATTATTTACCCATGAGTGATTGTATGATATTAAATATAATTGCACATTGTAGTATAAAATATATACTGTAGAAGGCAATAAATGGGCCAGGGGTGGGCTATGTTGTGGGTTCAGTTGGGTTTAGATTTTAGGCCCAAAGTTGGCCCACATACTGTAAGAAATTTCTTGGAACGAAGCAGTAATCCCTAAGAATGGAATGATATCACCTGTGTGGCCCAGATCAGTTTGAACTCTTCACACTTACTATAACACCGCTTCCCTCTCATGATCAAATTTGACACTGTAGGCTAATCCGATCATGGGAATTTAGCTGACACCTAGAATTTGGGAATTTTTGAGCTTCTCGTGGAGACGTACCTTTCTTGATTAGATGTTTACGTTTTTACACATGGATAGATCACGAAAAGACTTCTCAAATCCTCAACCCTAGTTGTGGTTGGGAGGCTTCCATGGGGGCACCATAGGCTAGGTCCTTCCTGGGAAGGACTCTCTTCCTGTCTACATGCACATATTAATATGAGAACCATCCGCATACTGCTTATATATGGACCATCCTTTTTCTGGTGATGATCATATGCAAATTTGACACATTACTTTTTGGTGAATTGCCATGGTCTCAAAGTTGACACTTATCCAACCGTTACTTTAATTAGAAATTCAAAAAAAAAATCGATGATTTCTAAAATCATTAAATTTGAGGGAAATAGAGTAAGAGATTAGAGATATAGTCTAATGGGGCTGATATTTTATGCATACAAAAGTTTCCATTGAAATCTTTCCATCCTCCACCTCCCTGTAATTGGAATGGCCGTGGATGGGCCCCAGCCCATTAGCGAGTTTGTACGGAATTATTGATAAGTGGTAATTAACAAGGTCAATACTATACCATTGTTGCTAGGATAGGAGGAGGTCTGTCGGTCACACCAGGCTCAAGCTCGACCTTGGGCCATGTTCTAATCAACGCAAGCACGAGCCAGACTTTGTTTGATTCAGCTTAGCTTGAGTTGGGCTTGTTAAAACCTCGAGTTGATCTGAATCTTGGTTTGGTTCATTTGGTTTTTGGATGTTATATATTGTAATTTATGTATATATAATTCACACAATATTATATATTATTTTCTTCTATTATTTTGATTTAGGGCCCACATTTGATAAATGCACTTATTTTATTATATACAAGTTTGGGAGATGCTCCTATGAGAGAGATCCCTCTCTCATAAGAGCATCTTCTTTTATATATATATATATATATATATATATATAAATACTCGAGAGAATGGTTGAGCTTAAGCTAAACTTGACTCTTCTCATTTGTAATTGAGCTTGAGATAGAGCTTAAAATACCACAATTAAATTGATTTTTTTTAAACTAAAAAGTAATATAATTTTGTACTCATTATATACAAATTTAAATTCTGTATTAAATATATAATTATGACTTATTCAGAGCCAATTCGAGCTCCTTAACAAATCCATCTTGAGCCAAGCCTCTTGTCAAGTCGAGGTCAAGCCAATGTGATCTAAACCTAGTGCAAACTTGATGATGAATCAATCACACCTGAGCTCGAGCTTGGCCGAACCAAGCTTGACTCGTTTAAGTTTGGCTACTTTCAGACTGAACTTTAAACCATGGCCTGAGCCTTCTTTCATCATACCAGACTTTGGGCCTGACCACCCAAAATCAAGGACTTAAAACTCAACAGCATTTGAGCCCTAAAAAACTAGAGCTCTCCTACAATACAATAGTTCTGTGGTCTAGAGCTACCTACAGTCTTTCTTTTTTTTTGTTTTTTTTCACAAATGTTGGAATCTCTAGAGAGAGGAAACAAACGCTAAACTAAACAAGACAATAGAAAAAAACAGAAGATGTGACATTCCCGAGCTCCGTTAAGATTACATGCATGTTATTCAAAAACTAACCACCTACATTGTAAATTGGAACCGAATCTTGGTAAATATATCTACAGCATATTATAATAACAGTAGCAAGTTTCTGTTCTTGAAAGGCGTTTATATCATATGATTTTGCCAAATTAATCAATTACATATATGAACGGTTGGTGCGATCGATAATACCAGATTGATTGATGATTTCTGACATCTCAGCAGCATTGGTTTAAGCTCGGCCAAAATTGAGTTTTATCACTCATTTGTAAACATTTGGTTACGATGGATACCCATTTTTAACGATGTTAGTTGGACACCTAAATGCATCTGTGGACACCTAAATGTATCTGAACTCCATTCTCACCACTTTAAATATAACCGTACTAGTCTTAGAAATTAAAGTGTAATATCCCTGTTTTTACATGATAGAACTGAAAAATCCAGTTTTGATTGGATTTTTCTTGACTTTGGAATATCTATCATGCAAAAAGACAGAAATATTACATTTTGATTTGTGAGACCAACACTGCTTCAGCTTAAGATAACATAAGTTGCAACTTTGGAGAGCCTCATATATATATATTTGTTTATAGGGAGATACTCATATGATAGATATCTCTCACCTTATATGAGAGATAAGAGTGGGGTCCTTACGTCCATATCCAATGCCAATAACTTAAATATGAGGGCCCCCACCTTATATCTCATAGTAAGGTGATAGATGCTCTCATAGGAGCATTTATATGTATATGTACATATATTTATATATATGAGAAATATTCAAGTGAGAACTACTTCTCACATATTATATGAGAATTTTTTTGCGAGACCCAACTAGCAACCCATCTAAACCTAGCAACCAATAGGGAACCCCATTGATAGTCACTAATCGCAAGGATTGACACATATTTGAAGGGACTGAACCGTTGGATTGAGAGTTGAATATGAAGCCTTTAAACTTGTGGGCCACGGATGAAGGAGTTGGGGGCATGGGTTTGTGGTCAAACTTGATACTTTGGGTGGTCTCACATAGATCTTTCCATCCTCCCGGTCCCATCCCCAAATAGGGTCCACAATTGGGGCCCCACAAAAAAGTTCTCACATAATATGTAAAAACAATTCTCATCTAAATATTACCTTATATATAATTCAAAAGATCAATCTAAGTTTTTAACTTTGGACCTTGTATCCGCCGAAGTCATAATGTGATGGTTATGTATAACATGGCTCATAATGGACTAGGCCTAGCTAGGTTGGTTAAGGCCTGGGATTAGCACCACCTCGACCTGATCAAAGAGGCATGCATGATAATAGAAATGGTTTGGACACAAAAGAGGATAATATTATGTATAGTTTTGAGGGGAAATGCTTCGATGAGAATAGCTCTCGTACTACTATAAGAGCAATGAGGGATCCAATGGATTCATATCTAGTGCCAACAACATAAATATTTTGGTCATCTCCCCATTATTCTTATAGTAGTGTGAGAGTCGGCATTTCTTCAGTTTTGAGTATTTCAAAGTTTCATGGTTATATGCTATGAGCTTTTGGCATTTGGAACTAGTGTATGATTTTTTTGAAATAACATGTGACCCCTTAATTGCTTTTTAACATTTGGGCATTCTCATGTCGTCATATCGTAAGGATGTTTTTCTTGTCCCGCCCTTGTTTGGAATGTCAAATTAGGACTGTCAATTCTAAGGGTGGTGTATACGAAAGGATCGAATTGATTAAGGTGGGATCCAAGATGTTATAATATCAAAAGTAAAGTAACATGTAATCTTTAAATAATTGGCATGCCAATATTATATCTTTAACTAAAAAATAAAATAATCCTTCTCATGAGACCCTATCAACTCATATTGGTCATATCCACTAGAGATGGCAACAGGTTGAGTAGGGTTCGACTGTAGGCCGCCCCGAATGAGATTCCTCTGGCCCAAACCTAACCCTCTCCCAATATGGGTTTGCAGTTTATGACGCCAAACACACTGCATGGCTGATACGAGTCAGATTTCCCTTTTTTTTTTTAATTTTTGAAAACTGAAGAAAAAATATTAATTTGATATTGGGACTTGGACCCTGACCTAAAATTAACATGCATTGTCTACTGCCCCTGCACGACTATAGTCTTATTTTGAAAACTCAATCAAGTAATATATAGGTTTTTTTTTTTAATCCTAGCAAAGGGGCTGGGACCCAAGATAGAGCCCGTATATACATGGAAATGTAGCTCATTCAAGTGAAAATGAGGCCCACACAAGCAGGAAGAGGTATCCGGGGATTGAACGTAGGACAGTCAGATAAAAACTGACACTCAACCACTCAGTTAAGAAGTCGATCTTAAGCGGGAAGAAGTATTTTCTTTAATATATAGGTTAAAAAAATATAGGATGGCGATGATCAAGCACCCCCAAAACCTAAACCTACCCAAACTAAACTCAGGTGAAATTTTAGTAATCCATACCCACCTAAATCAGACAACTCACTATCAAACCTGCTCCTAACAAAGAAGCGGGCTAAGGCAGACTCACTTAAACCCGACCCATTATCATCCACAATATTTATCCATCCTTTCCCACCTACGTTAACTATGGGTAGGATTAAGGCTTAATCAGCATTTTCGTAGTAGTCACAGAGACGGTCCTTTGAATCAGGTATCTTTTCCCTTTTTATAATAAACATTCATTTATTTCAAGATATCTCAATTCAAATTTCAAAACCTGTACCTTCCTTACTATGTAAACTCTTTACACAACTTCTTTTTTGTAAAATTTTGTTTCCTTGTATGATTTGCGCCAAATACAATACACACCACGTTGATGGATTTTAGATAATTTATGTTTTGGATCCGACAACTATAGCTTCGGTGGTGGAACCACTAGTTGCCATTTGCCAAGCTTCTTATCAATATGGATTACCAAAACTATTCCCCAAATCTTTGTATTAGCTGTATGTTTTCATATACTTTTAGAATTACATATATAATATTACTATTTTGGGAAAAGTGGGTAGTAGTCCACCAAACACCACTTCAAGTGGACCCCACTGATGGAACCTTCATGTCTTGTGAATAAAGGGCACCACAGCCTAGTTAGTGGGCCCCAAAATTATTAAACAATGGTAGTTGGCACTTTGGGATTTTCATGGCTCAGGTTGGGCCGGGTTGAGACCTATCAAAGGTCAGCCCGTTTAGTTAACGACCTTACGTTTAGGCTTGAATACAACTCATGGGCCAGAAAGTTTGGCCCAGGCCCAGCCTATATGCCTAAAACATGTGCCCTTAGTGCTCAATAGTTCATTGTGGGGTGGGCCCAGTTTACTAAAAAGCAAAGAAACAGGTCGGGCCTAACCCTAAATCCATGTGACCCAGACCCCTGTTCTTTTGCTTCGGCAGTGGTCAGGTTTATGAGTTTATCTCCGGTACATAGGTAAAGTAGGAGTAGTGTAGGACGGTCGGATGAATCTGGTTGAATGGCTATGGCCCACCAACGATTGTCTTAGACATGTTTCATGACACGTGTACGGTTTGCAGTGTCGTCAGTCGTTTCGTTCGTACCATGACTGATGACCCTGTCCTTTCTCCCATGAATCTCCGAAATATCTTTTTTAATTCTAAACGCACCCCGAAACGCACTCGAATGATACGACAAAATAACGGTGCGACTACGAATTAAAGGTGGGTTGGGTTAAGTTTGATATTGACCCAATCCAAGCCATACTCTGCATGCAGGTAAACCCAAATAAGAATCCGACCCGATTGAGATCGAAACACTTATTTGAGGCTAACCAAAAAGTTTTTAATTTCTCATCCGGGTTCAGTTCCAACTGAATAAGGATGAATTTGGCCCCTTTATTTCACTAGATACATGTTTTTAAGACACATTTGTGTGGCGTCACTGAAATTAGATTCTACGAAAAGCTAAGTCGACCCTCCCCCGTGTAAAATGGTTTTACGTAGAATCATGATAGAAAATTTTAATTTAATTTCTTTTTATTTTCGACACAAAACGTGAGATTGTCAGTACTACAAAGTTTATATTTACTTTTTATGTTTTTTTTTACATCGAATTTGACATCTAGGTCCTGTTTCTTTCGTGGAATTTTTGTCAGGTATTCATCATGTAGAGAGGCAGAAATTCCTAGACATGATGTGACAGGCTGTTTCTTAAAATTTCTGAATCCCATGTTTATTTAATAGCATTTCTAGATTCCAGCCATATGAAAGTTCTCATTTAACCTTTGGAAATTTAAGAATTCCATTTCCTTTGAGAATGAGCATCCAAAAATTTCACTATATATAGGAATTCAAAAATACTCTGGATAGAAATTCTTGAAATTCTAGCAAAAAAAAAAAACACAGGCTCTGGGTTTTAAGCCCAAGAGAGATTTTAATGGGTCTCCAAACCAACACCACAGCCCAACCACACCCAAATAAGATGTACCTGAATTTCACTTTTGGTCGGGCCTGTGATTGGGTCATTAAAACTAATCCTCCAAAACTATATCCACGTCTGATTTGTGTATGCATGATGTGATCCTATCCACATCTATCATTTATGGGAGGCTGGGACGATATGGGTGCATGGCAAAAAGGTGCACTCGCGGTGTACGTTAAGGGGGACCTTGGGTACAGAAACCCACCATTAAATGCAGTTGCAGGGGCCTTTTGTATAATAGATACAGGACTATAAATCGTCAACGCCTTTTGCAGTTTTGCATCTCTTGAAAATCCCATCCTCCTTTTCCTCTTTGTTGGCTTTGGTTTCACATCTCTCTCTTTTTAAGACTTGACTTGTCGTGGGTCATTCTGTCTCTTCACTCAAAGAGAAAGGAACTGTATTATTCTTGTCTTTTGGCTTACTCTTGCAAGGGTTTGAGTTCTCTCTCTTTCTGTGGATTTCTGCCTGCAGAAATGATGAGAAGTCATGGATGGCAACTACCTGCTCACCCATTTCAGGTTTGCATTTTTCTTCATTAGCCAATGTCAGTTTTTTCATAAAAGATTGATACTTTTTTGGTATAAAATAAAAGGTTGAAACTTGAAGGGGTCTTGGTTAGTTATCTCTGTTCCTAATGTGGGGTGGGGTGTCTTTGAAATTCAGTGGGTATGGCTTAATCCATGATTTTTATTCATGGGTGGTTCTTACTTTGTTAAATGGTACTTTATTTCAGTAAGTAGTGCCTACTGGTGTGGTGTCTTGCTTTGCTTTGCTGTTGTCTTGTTAGCTGTTGAAGTTTTGGTTAATTTCTCAATTCCTGATGTGGGTGTCTTTCAAATGCTTTGGATATGCTTTCATTATGATTTTCAAATGCTTTGGATAGCTGTTGAAGTTTTGGTTAATTTCTCAATTCCTTTTGCTTATGATTTTCATTATCTTGAATTTCATACTGACATTCAAATATATGTCACCATAAGTTGCTTGAAATCTCTACCTAGGGTTTTCCTTCCTCTGATCTCGCTATAGCTTGCAACCTCTTAGGTGTTTAGTGTTTACTAACATTGAGCAACCATTTCCCCATCCAGACCTGTTTCATTCATGTTCTGCTCATACTCCTGTCTCGTGGAACTAAAATAATGTGTTGGCCGACAGATATCAGTCATTGGCAGTGCCCATAATGCTATTTTGGGTGTATCTGTAACCTTCAAAAAGCACATCAGCTGATTTACTCCAAAATGCTATTTTCCCATAATGCTATGTGAAACTCATTCTAAATGGATTTGAAGAAGCTGCTATGGGTGAATTAAAGCCACTAATAAGGGGCGATTTTTTGTTGTTTTTTCACTATATTTCTTTATTGTTAAAAATCCATGAAGTACATGAATTCTTTTGGGGTTTATGTTATATCTGTTTTGAGATCACTTGTAAACTCCAAAAAATGTAAGAAAAAGGGGCTTGGATATGCATCATTTGGGTTTGTTTTTAAATATATTTATAATAGGTTTTTTTTGCATTTTTTTCACTATTTCTCTTTCTTTCAAAGTTAATCTAATAGTGACTATGGAGTTCTTCTTCTACTTAGATTAGCACGTAATGGCAATGAAAGGATAAGGTCTATGTGGTTTGGGCAATTTTTATTTATATATTATTTTCAAATTCAGGCTTGTAAAACCACTGCTCTAACCAATTAAGCTACAAAAAAAGTAACACATAAATTAGAAATTTGACTTCTGCTTTTACAAGTTTAGCCAAGAGAGTGAATGAATGAAATGGTTGAATCTCCATTGATTCAACAGTTTATGTCCTTTGTGTTTGGATAAGGGTGAAGAACCTGCATATTATCTGCTGGTCAATTAATAACTGTAGACTACTTGAGCTTGCAGGTAAACACCAAAATTTAACATTTTCTGATATCTGATTTTTTTAATATGTTTTTCATATTTAATTCACTTAGTAGACAATTTTTATTGTTGATAAGCATCTTCTTTTTGGATCGGTTGGCATGGGTTACAGTATGGCTCTTTTAAATCTTCAAGACGACCTTGTATTATATTTTAACTATCATGTTTGTAGATATATCTTAAGGTGTGATTTTGTTCTTGTTTCTCACTATTGGGTTTATGTCTTGTATTCCAGGCTAACCAGATTGGTCCATTGGGTTAGCCAAGGATCCCCTTCGGGGTCAGGGGTATGTTGGTAATTGTACCAGGGCTTTTTTAGGGCTTTAGAAAGTGAAGATTATATATACAATGTAATTTGTAACTCTAGACTTTGAACTTTGAAGAGAGTCAAGATGTGAAAAGTGTGCTCTCTTGTAGTGGATGTAGGTGCATTGTCGAACCATTTAAATCCCTATATGTCTCTCTTGTGTGGCTTTTTTGTCGATTCAGGTTTCATACTTCTGCATGCACAAACACAATACTCACTATTTGTTTATCGTTCTATAATTGAATATCGGTACTCATATTTATTTCATGTCAGCCTTTTGACACTTGCTGGAGCCATTTGAATTTTAATGATATTCTCTTGGGAACATGACTAATACATGATAATGAGCACCTTCCAACGTGATGCTATTTTATTTTTCTGTCATGCTTCAATTCATGCGTAGATGCTCATTTAATTATGATCCCATGTCTTTTTGTCATTTCCTATTACAGGTTGCTGCCATTACCGTATACTTCCTTTTGGTTGTTGCATTCTATGCATTCTTTGCACCATTTCTTGGTGGTCAGATCTTGGAATATGCATCAATGGCAGTTTACACTCCTGTGGTATGTGTGCACATCCAATATGAACTCAGTTGTGTTCTCCAACTTTTACATGACACGTCTGGTGGTGTCAATGCCAGACACAGATACAATTTGTTGGACATTGTGATATCGACAAGTCTGATACTCTTGACAAGTGACAAAATCTGTATAGGTTTTTTTATAAATATTTTTTAATAATAAAATTTGAGAAAATATCGTTTGCAAAAACAGAGTATTAGTGTTATGAACTAATGATTATTTTGTACTGATTTTTATTTCTACCTTTTCTACTTCTGCTAAAAAATGTTTAAGCATGGAACTGTTCTTGCGTGTGCCAGACTTGCTCCAAGGCTGACACTGTGAAAGCCTTTAAAAGAGCCATATAAGCCTTTAAAAGAGCCATATCCTCTTTGAATGGCACTCTTTTTTTCTTTGCTGCATGGAGCACTCAAAACTCATGTACTCACACATAAACCCATATCCCTAACCATCTGAACTACAACAGGGGATTGAATGACACTTTTATGTTTTTAAGGTTTGTATGAACACATCAGTTAGTTCCATTCATTTTTGGCTTTTGCTTATTTTGCTCATTTTTCAACAGGCGCTAGCTGTTTTTTTCCTTTATGTCCGTTCCACAGCTATTAACCCCGCTGATCCTGGAATTTTGGTAAGATTTGATGGTAAGGTAATGAAAAATTCCAAGAATAATGTTGGATTCCAAGGTACAAACTTGCAAGGTAATACAGGTGAAGGTGGTACTGGGATGCATTATTCTCCATCATCAGCCTCTAGAAGCTCTATGACAGGTAACTCTAATATAAAAACTCCAGTTAGAGAAGCTAGGAGAGTAGATATTCCAATGGACCATGGAAGTAAAGAATCCCGATCCTGCTTCAACATTGGAGGACTCGTTTGTGCATTGTTTGTGAAAGAAGACTGCTGCAGACATGAAGGGATCACTGAGCAGCAAACTGCTGGTGGAGAAGATGCACTATTTTGTACATTGTGCAATGCTGAGGTACTAGTTATTTTGGAAATTATATATTTTTATCAAGGGCAATACTCATGTTAGCCATACTAACTTGCACATTTAGGGTGATCTTAGATACCCCCGGGTTGCAACTGATAAGAAAGTTTTGGCAAAACTGATTGTGTAGTGTGGAATTTGATTGGATTCTGTCTAGGCACACTTTTTGAAAGTGCACCCTTCTTGTGGGGATTTGTGGGACGTATCCAATTCATAGGGGTTGATGGGATGTGTATGGGATGTCAAGGGTAGGTGGTGGGCTAAATATCATGACCTTTGATTTTAAAGCCTCACATATTAATGGATTTTGAAGAGCAATTTTTTGTGTTTAATTTATGGTTGTGGATGGCCAGATCAGTGTCAAATTGGGGTGTCAGTTTAAATTGAGATGAGTCCAAAATACAAATGGGGTTGGTGTGGGGGATTGGATTGGTGATAGGCGGGCCACTGTATGTAACATAGAGAAGTAAAACTATGTTTTTCTTCTTTGTTTTCATTTTCTTTTCCCTTTTTTTTGTGTGAATTATTTTTGTTGCTTTTATTTTATTTTTTTGGAGAAGGGAGGAGTGGAGAGAGGGGGTGGGTTGAATGTCTGCACGGTAGGGCCCACCTACATCAATACAATCCCCTTCTCCCTTGATTGGGTGGGGCCAGGATAGATTTTAGTGTTTTTTTTCAGAAAAGAAAGTTCCAACCATTTCATTGTCTGCATGGTAGGGCCCGCCTACTGTCAATGCAATCCCCTTCTCCCTTGATGAATTGGCTTCTGTTTGGAATCCACACCAATGTGACTTCTAAAACCATTAGATTTTGGACTTGTTAAATCTATGGTTATCATCATGTGATGGAGGTGAATTGTGGTCCACTCTACCCATTTCTCCTGTGATTGGCATGCATCTAAGTGACCCCACAAACTGGGTTCCCTTGTCAATCCTATACCTGCTTAAGTTGCATTGGTACAAGTATGTGTACTGGAATGACCACCCCTGCCACTTACCCTCATATTCAGCATGCATCCACGTTAACTAGTAAACTAGGTGCCCTATTTAACACTCAACCAGTCATATTTCATTTACAAAAAAAAAAAAAAAAAATCCATATTTCGTGAGTTCTAGTGCTTGTACTAATGTCTAGCACCAGTACAAGGTGTGAGGTTTGGCAAATCCCAAAAAGAAGGATTCGTGGATTCGCTTTTATATTAAATTATAAAAAACAATATGGAAAAATAGCACTATCAAAAGATAAATTACAAATTTACTTGCAAAAGTTGAGTAATAACATTTCACCACTTCATTTAGATTTCATACAAAAATCTATATGATATTTCCTTAACTACAAAACAGTTTGTATGGTTGTGACATGAAGAAAACAACATGAGAAATGTGTCAACACACAATAAGATGAATTCTCATTTTGAAGTTTTTGTCTAGCTCAGGTTTTTTGTATTCACATACACATGTGGTCACATTGTTTTTCCCCAAGAACATGGGGTGGTTCAAGTATGGGCAGGGACAAGGACTGTGCCAAAAAAATGACCCCCATTTAATCATCGTTGTCTTTTTTAGTAGTGTTTTCTGTTGTGAGGGCTTTTTACCGGCCCTTTGCTTCTTGGTATAATTCTTTTGTACAGTTAATCTCTCTTTTGCTTAAATTCACCATTAAAAAAAAAGAACCAAAATCCAATGGTGAATATCACTTTGGTCAACATCAAATTTTGGACAGCACCAATTCCAACTCTTACCCAGGAATTTTTTTTCCTTTACTTTTTATTAATCAAGTTAGGCTCAACAAAAGGTTCCTGGCTTGAGACACATCAATTAGCAACATTGTTTCCTTATATCTCTTTCCTTTCCTTCTTTTTCCTTCTCTTTTCCATCCCTTTGGGTTGAATGTTAAATTTGTAGGTTGGCTGGTGTTTACCACCTCTCTCTCCACAGTCCTGTTTTATGAAGGTGATTACTTGGAATGTACAATTTGAATAATTTTGAGGACCAGACCATTTAATGCTGTGATCAAGATATGATTTGCAGGATTTGTGTTTTAACAAACTTGTTACCGAACTTCCGATATAAAAAAAATCGAAGAATTTGTATCATAGAATGAAAAAATGAGAATTATAGTAGAATGGGAATGATAGAGTTTGGATTGAAACAAAGTCTTTGAGAAATAAAAGAGAAGAAAAGAAAGTGGAGAGTAGTTATGAGTGGTTTTGATAAAGAGATAAAGAAGGTAGTTGACGTAAATTCCGGTCAAAATTCTAACCGACGGTCAAAATTGAATCCAAAACCTCCTAGCTTAATATATTATAACTAGCACAACAACCCGTGCTTAGCACGAGCATGTTCAACAATAACTGAAAAGTGTATTTACTGATTTATTAAGAAAAACTCGGATTACGCAAAATCAATCCTCAAATACTCATGGCAATGACTTAATGATTATAACAGTGATAGAAATGAAGTTCTTACAGAAAAGTGAGAAGTGGGAAGAAGAGGTGGTTACATGAAATGGAGGAAATGAGTGGTTATATCTCGAAAGTGGAGATGAGTGGTTACATATTGGAAGCGGGGAGTTATAACTCCCAGTCAAAATTATCTTCAAAACCCTTCAGCTTAATATGTTATAATTGGTACAGTATCAATACTTGTTTATTACATGCATACTTTTAGGGTACCATTTTAAATATACTTTAAGGGTACCATTTTCAATATATCATATCGTATTAGGTCCATCCAGGTCTCTGGTGCTTCATTGGTTCTTTTTATGCATGTGATTTCTGCTTCAGGTATATCTATTGAGAAACTTGAAAATAACAATACGGAGCTTCTGAGAAGTTAGGTTGTCAATTGTGTAAAAGCATATTATTTCTCTAATCCAATATCCTTTTTTGGTGGCTTGTAGGTGCGCCAGTTCAGTAAACACTGTAGATGCTGTGACAAATGTGTGGATGGATTTGATCATCACTGTCGGGTATTAATCTTAAGTTAGATCAATTGAATCTGATATTTTGTTCTAAAATTAAGTAATTTATCTTCTTATGTCTTTTTGTACAGTGGCTTAATAATTGTGTGGGACGGAAAAATTACAGAACCTTTATTTCTCTTATGGCTGCAAGTCTCATTTGGGTATGTAGCAAGTGTATCAGTAATTAGGTAAAATAAAAAATTTAATGTGCATTCTCCTTAGTCCTTTTGCATATGGATTTGGGGTGGGGGGGTTGCTTTTTATTTTCAACAATTTCATTTTTTCAGTCTTTACTTTACTTCTAATGTCGATCCATGCATATATATTTTCATGTCAGCTTGCAATTGAGTGTGGAGTTGGTGTTGCTGTTCTTGTACGTTGCTTTGTTGATAAAAAGGCCACCCAAGAACATATTACTGAGAGACTTGGCGATGGCTTCTCACGTGCCCCATTTATAACTGTCGTGGTATGTCTTATGTCAAACTTTTATTGTTGAAGTGAGTTATAATGATTTTTTTTTTTTGTGATTAAAAAATGTCCAAACCCTCTTCTTTTGAAATTATAGCACTAGTTGGAAGTTTTCCTGGTGGTTGAAGTTCTATATTCTGTCGCTAATAGTAAATTATCTTTCATATAGAGAAAATCGTAAGCCAAATTGGTTTCATCATTATTTTGTGATTCTGTTTTTTCTCATGTTTGCCAACACAGAGCATTTCTCATCAGCTACTTGATCGAGGCCAAACATTTGTATTTGTTGCTCCATCAAATCTTCTGCTCCACATAAAGATAAAAGTTGGATGCTGTATTCTTTGGCTAGATCTAGCTGTGACCCATGTCAGTTAGATCCTGTAGTTGATGTCATTGAACCATTGAAATCAATGGGCATCCCCTTCTGGCTTCTAAATCAGCTTCGACTATCAACCACGGTCTTACTGTTAATTGGATGCTAGATAGTTACTCCCAATCTCAAAGACTCCAACCATAAATCAAATTGCTTTTAAATTTTCTAGTCCGTCATATGGAATCTTTGATATACCAATTTGGTGGTTTCCCTGAGATTCCATAATTGTTGTTGGTAGAGATCACTGCGTACATTATCCTTTCATAGAATCCTATATTGAGCCCACAAAAAGGATCATCCATAGATTTTTCTTCCGATAAATCTTCTGCTCTATTTGCCATCAAAAAAAAAAAAGCGAGGTGTGGGGTGGGGGGGAGCCTTCCCAAATCCCAACTTTAATTTTCTTTTATAACATGATGTACTCGTACAAATGGATACAACCTGACTTTGATACAAGATGATGCAGGCCAAGGGAGTGTAATGTGATCTCAACGATCATGATGTCAACTAGATACGGGTTTTAAATAATTCAAACAGATGCAAATGAATTTTGCACTCAACCTTCAAAGATCAATCAAACAAGCATTCAAAAATACTAGGAATTCTTTTGAGAGAAAATCAATACCTTAACAATGTTAAGTATGGGTAGAAGAACCAATGAGATGAATACCTTCAAACACATGAGCTTTATCCTACGAGGCCAGATACGGCATGGATACAAATGGGAAAGGCCAATAACATGGCAGAGGCACAGATTTTACACAAAAAAATGTGAAGTATATGATAAAATACTGCACGGTATGTTGCCTATTTTTTAAGTATCTGGATATTGTAGGCTTTAGCCTATTTTTGGGGATGAACCATGCCCAAATTTACAGGTAGACTAACCCATAGACTTGGTTGGAACATGAACCTGAACGGGTCCCATGTATACAGGCTTCATCACTGCTACTCTATGTAATTAATTTTTTTCATATGAAATTGAAAAAAGGTCATAGCCTTGTATCATATTAACCTGTTCCATGGTTTTGTGGTTAGTGGTTATATATATGAGTATTGCTCTTGTACAAGCTTCCCTTACTGTCTTACGGTACAAGCTGTCTAGTAGGGCCCACTTGGGACCCCACAAATTATGAATCAGGGGGTGTCGAAAGACCCAAGTGGGGCCAACCTAGAAATCAAATTTGAAGTCAATCTAATAGATCTAACCCATTCATCCGCAATCCACAAGTTTAACGGCTTTATATAAAACAATAAAAGTGACCCTTGATCCATTGGTTCGCTCCATTGAGATCTATCAAAACTTGTGGTATCCTGTTAACTAATCATAAGTTGCAACTTTTTTTATAAAAAAAAGGTATTTATATTTATTTACACACCATTTTTTTTTTCTTATTATCATGTTGCTTGGACAAACTTGTGGATAGCTCAGATCTTGCACATGTATATCAATTTGTGTTGGAGCACCTAAGTTACTCTTTAATGAAAGCTACCTAGAAATCACTCATAGTGGCTATGAAGCAGTTGCAATGTGAATAACGATTCAAAAGGGTTTAATGCATCTCAAACTGTTGTGGACTTTATCCAACTGGATGCTTTGTGTGGCATTTCTCTTGCTTTCAGAAGTTGACATTATTGATGGACGTTGCACCTCCTGGATTGAGAAACACCACCCCCAGTCACCTGCCTAGCTGAGTCACATGGGAGAAAGCCTAAATGCATTTGTACCGTATTTTCTTATCGGGAGAAATTCTTCTTTCTTTTTTTCAGAACATCAAAACCACATAGGATTCCGTAGGATTTCGAATAAGACACTGAACAAAGGTTACCAAATAGCCTACACTGAGAAGCAATGAATAAGAAGATGATCAACTAATTCCTTCATGGTCAAACACATAAAATAATTCTAAGGAAGCAAAGCAACGACGTGGCCCAACATATAATGTATTAGGAAGTGCAAAATGATGGCGTTTGAGATTGTCAATAGTAAATGCTGTCCAGTTAAGTGGTTGTATTGCTTAAATAAAGTCGCCCATTTGAACAAAATAATGATGATGATGCATATCCTTTGAGATCTAACATTAGGGTTTCTTTTACAGGCCATATGTTCTGCAGTTTCATTACTTGCTAGTGTGCCTTTGGGGGAGCTTTTCTTTTTCCACATGATATTGATAAAAAAGGTCAGTCTCCAGAAGTTTTTTTTTATTGCTGCTGTTTTCCTGGAAACCTTTTTCTCAATGGTCTGAACTATTGTTGGGGATCTTGTTCTCAGCAATTTATCGTCTTAGGAAAATTGAAACAAAAAAATAAAAAACATTTGGAATTTCTTGGAATAATGATCGAAAAAACTCATGAAAGGGGTGATGAGAGCCCAGTGTACTGTTGAAAAGTGCTCACTGTCGCAACCATGAGGTTGCAGGTTCAATTCATGTTACCTAAAAAATCTCATAAAAGGTAAAATGTAGAGAGAGAGAGAGTGAGAGAGAGAGAGAGAGAGAGAGAATCTATAATGTTTTGAATAGCTGTGGCAATATCGGATTTATTTTTCCCTTAGTTTTCTTGCTAAAATATCATGAATTTCACAATATCGATGATATTTGTCTTACTGGTCTGAGTTTTTTCCCCCCTTTTTTGTGCAGGGTATTACAACATATGAATATGTTGTGGCAATGAGGGCTATGAGCGAGGCACCTCCAGCGTCTGTTGATGATGATAACCAGAATGTACTTTATTCTCCAACTGGTTCTGCTACAACTGGCTTGAGTGGTGCAAGTTCTCTGGGTTTACAGTATAAAGGTGCATGGTGTACCCCTCCAAGGGTATTTGTTGATTATCAGGTACACCTCTAGCAAATGCACTTTCTACTGTCCGGCTGCTGAACCTTTCTATTAGTTGCTCAATTTATTTAAGAACGTATAATTTTTTTATGGAACCATCATGCTGGTTCTCCAATTGCATGTGGGGCCTGGACTGCCTTTGGTTTCTAGAGAACTAGATGACCAGTGGACAACATAGGCTTCTCTTTTTGTTTTGGGAGTTTTTGGAACCCATGTTTCTATGGAGGAGAGTTGCCTAACTAGCATAGGGTGCTGTTAGCATATCATGATATGATCATCGCATATTCCATTTCCATTTGACGAAAAATATAGTTGTTTCCCTTGGTTTGAGTTGACATCATATAAATACCTTTCTATTTATAATTGTTGCATCAGGATGAAGTTATTCCACACTTGGAACCCGGGATGGTACCTTCTACTGTTGATCCAGATGCAGCCGGAGTAGCAGATAGAGGCAAGTTGCCTAAAAGGCCTGTCCGTATTAGTGCTTGGAAGCTTGCTAAGCTAGATTCAAATGAGGCGATGAGAGCAGCAGCCAAAGCCAGGGCATCCTCATCCGTTTTACGACCGATTGATACCCATCGTTTGCCTGATGCTGATGTCAGCTCCAGTGGAAATATGAGTTGTAGCAGTAGCATCAGCACAGATTTTGGGGTAAATAAAGAATTGAAGAATGATCTGAAATTATCTGCTTTTGGGCATTCGTACCCGCCAAGTCTTTGTAGCAAGGATGACTATGAAACCGGTACACACAGTATGAGCAGTTTCAGTAGTCCTAGTCACATACATGAATCGGTGGCTTTGAGCCCTTTGCCACTAGAGCACCGATCCGGTCCTTCAAGTGCCATTGGTGTGGTTCCCAACTTGCAACGTCTTCCTCCTGATCGGTCTTTAACTTCTAGAGGAGCAATCCACAATCCCAACCTTAGCAACCCAACATTCCTTTCTTCTACTGCAGGTTTTGGTGACAAAGTCATGCAAAAGAGCAATGCCGATTCACTGTTGTTATCAGGCCAGCCTAGTAAAAGGACTTCAGTAATATGGGACCAACAGGCTGGCCGTTATGTATCGGTACCAGTTTCCGCTAGGACTGAAACTGCATTAGAAAACCCTGCTAGAAATCTGACCCAACTTCCATTAGTGAATCCATGGGCAGAAGTGAGCACTAAAGTAAAAAATGCTACTCTTCCAGACAACCTGCTGAAGGCTCCCGTGCAACAATCTGAAAAGCTTATGTACACAGGAAAATCTATATTCTTTGGTGGCCCACTTTTGGGTGTTCCAGTTCAAGATAGCACAAAAAATGAGATCACCAACACAGGATCAGTACTGGACCATGAGAAACCATCCACCATGCTATCTCGAGAATCAAGAGTTGGGAGAGGTGTAATGTCTAACCAGTTCCCTGTATTCACTCCAGGGACATCGCATGAAAACCCCTCATCCAGCCAGAAGTAACTTTTCTCTTTGGTTCTTGGGCTGAAGCTTTAATGCCCGTTTTTACTCGGATTGAGCTCCAGAGTCAGGCCGGGTGGGGAATGACAAGATTATAATGATTCTGCAGAATAGTCATGCTTGTGGCAGTTGCATGACATCCATTTTTGAAAATGAAGGGAACTAGGGTTTAACAAAACTAGGTCCTGTTCTGTTCTGGAAAGCCACCGAAAGAGTGAACAAAACTAGAAGCAGAATTCTTTGCAAGGGTAAATTTTTGTTCCTTGGCATTACAACTGATTAATTTTTTCCAGGCACTAAATCACCTGTTTTTAAACTGAAACACAGGACGGCTGTTTAGAGTTTTGGTAAACTAGTATTTACTGTAATTGATTAAGTTCCCTTTGGATGTCTTTGGTTGGGCTACATGGATGGGTTTGAGTTTGAGGTGCATGGTTGCTTTTTTTTTTTTTTCCCTCCTTTGTAAATTAAGAGCCATATTTGATTGATGTCACCACAGCTTGTATTAACCTTTCCTGGATCTTTCATGATAGTTTCTGTTATGGTTGCACTTTGAAGCTTTCATCAATCATGATGTGCACAGCGGGAAATTTTGTGAATGGCTGTTACATGCACTCTGGTTTAAGAAGATGCAAAGATGCTTTGTGGTTTTACAATCTTGTAATGTTAAATGCATGGTCCATCCACGATTGTGGCTGTTTGCATTAACAATTTGGATAACTGATTGAGTAGATCACTCTTGTATCGTGCACAATTATAATCTTATATTTGACAGAGCAACATGGTTGATTTTTCAATCTATTATCATACGGCTCATGGGTCTTTCTGCTATCTTCTCCTTTCTTTCTGGAAATCTTATTGATTTGACATGTGGACCCATGTACTGTGAGTCTGACTCTTCCCTTGTAACAGATATATGGAACTACACCATGGCCTCCATAATGATAATCTGGCCTGTATGAGGGATTTACTTGTAGAGTTGAGTAGTGGAGTAAAGGTTATTTTGAAGAAATAATAAAATATAAGTGACTTAGGATGTTATTTTGTTTTTAGTTGTTTGTGATGGAATCTTTTTTACTTTTTTTATTGGAAAGTGGGGTTTTTTTTTTTTTTTTTTGTCTTTTAGTGGAGAAATGAGATTAATTTTTGACTTTTTTGGGAAAAATATGGTGGGAAATTTGATTTAAAGTGCTTTTAGTGGGATTTTTTTTTTTTTTTTGAGAAATGAGGCTTTATCTTACATAACTCTACTAGTAGAATTGCCCAAAGTTGATTTTACCACATAAGATTGAGCAAATGATTGATAACAAGAAGAAGGCATATCATTAATAATATATGAGAGTGTAATAATTGCATTATCAGTTGTAGTTGCGCTCAATGCTGGGACCAACTTTGAGGATGTCTCTAGAGTGGATGAAAATAAAATCATCTTGTATGATCTGGATTATCAATATATGGGCACCACTGAAAGGGTCCTGTGACCTCTCTTAAAAACTGGGAAGTTTTGGATATTAGGGTGGATGAGATTATTGAATGTGGTCGGATATATTATTTATAGTTGGTCCAGTCTAGTAATTAAGTAATCAGATCGACTGATCTATGTTTAAAAAAAAAAAAAAATCAAAGATCCTCTGCTTTATTTCAAATCTTCCTTAATTTAATTTTCCTTGTGGGAAGTTCATTTGAGGATCATTTTGGTTCATCAAGTGCTCAATCCTAGGCATTCCCACATCTGACAACTCGCAAATTTCATACGCATTTGAAATATAAAAATTCTCTTAAATACAAAAATAAATCCATATTTATCATATCCAAGGTGTAAGAGTTCTCATATTATAAAGAAAAAGAAAAAAGAATTTTTAAAATTTAGATACCCAACGTCTTCTTTTAATGTAAATGTCCACACACCCATTTACACACATACTATACTATCCAAGTCCCTTACCATCAGCGCACCACGCCACACTGGAGATCCATTGTCATCATAATCACATAGTGCCATTGATATAAACAGTGTGCTCACAAGAAACTCATGAGACTATTTACTAGGGTTCATTTATAATATAAATAGCTTGAAACAAATATTCTCCTCTTGCATGAGTCTACCAGATTTCAATCCAATTTTTCTTAACAAAAACTCCTCATTTCTTGGATCACTTGTTTGGCCAATCGGATAAATAGCGAACATTAAAGCAGGAAGCAGAGACCACCCTGTCTGCCTCTTGTAGACAGGTCGGCCCATCTCATGCCGTGCTGAAAACGGGCCGACTGTGCCCCAATCCTCGGCCTAGCACGGGCCGTGCCTGGTGGGCTGGGCTGGGCTGTGCTGTGCCATGGGCCGTTGAGTGGCAGCGCGGCCCGGCCCATTTGACATCCGCACACACGAGGATTGCCTTTGCCTATCGGCCCTATACCCTTTTTCGGGTCGGGTAGATAACAATCCGTATGGCTCTAAATATAACGTACAAAACAAGGAATCGGTTGTTAGTACAGGTACATGTATCTTTTACTTCCTTCCATTGTAAGTAAAATATCTTTCTTTCCCTCTCGTTCTTGCTTTGCTCTCAACAACTTTTTCTGGTAAGTTTGAATTTTCCACGGGTTTTCTTCTTCTTGATCATGATCATGTGTGAGTTCATTTCGTTTCGATTCGATTGGAATATTGTATTGTAGAGATTTTATTCATATCTGATTCTTTTGAAGTTTATGTGAGAATCTGCACCTCGATTTTGGTCTGGTCTAGAAAGTCGTCTAATTTCTTTGTTTTTCTTTATCTTCTCATACTTTTGAAGATTTGTCAAATGAGTAGTTACTTGTATGTATTGATTTATTATTAACAGTTCACTCGGATTTACCATCCAAATTAAGAATCTTAGTTTCTTATGGCCCCCAGTTCATGATTTCGTGCTTCGAATTAGGGTTTTTTTGAATGATATCTCCAAGGTATCGACTGGAATCATATTGAAGGGAAATCTTTCCTAAATCCTTCTGAATTCTTCTTAGTATAATAAAGCTTATATCAAGAACCTAAGATCGGGTCGTCAAAAGTATTCCTGCTTTGTTATGAAGTGATTAGTTACCCACCATAAATTCTATGGAATTTCATCCTAGGGAGTCTTATGGTGTTTTGTAGATGTACATCCCCTACCGTTCATTCTTTACTGAAATGTTATTACTGGATGATTGTCACATGTTACTCATTCTTCTAACATAATCTCTCTCTTGGTTTTGTTTCTCCTTTCTAGGTCATTTTTCTACACTGAAGTTATTAATCTTTGGACTGTTTTTGCATTGTTATATATAGGATCTCTTTGGTTAGTCGAGATAACATATTTCCAAATTATTTTTTTTTGTCTCGCCTCCCTATCCGGGATAATCATCTGGCCGCAATCTTGTGTTATCTGTGGGAATTGTGTTTTGCGAGTGCACACTTCCAAAACAGATTTTGAAAGGGAGTTGTCCATAACTCAACTAATTTGAGGGTGCAGTTTTAAGAAGTGTTAATATGTCTTTTGGAAGTATAGATTTTTGAGGTCTGCTTCCACCAGCTCTCAATCCTTCTATTTAATTTTTTTTTTTTTTTGGAGTTCTGTTATTTTCTTTGTGAATTACTCCTTTTTTTCTCCTTATCGTCACTATTTAAACGATCTCACATTATTGTATTTGGGGTTTTTGACATCTTTGGCAGTGCCGATGCTGTGGAATTGCCCATATAATGAGTATTGCATCGCATCACTATAGTTATAGATTTTTTACTCTATTCTGGTGATGTGGACTGGATTTTATTCTTATGCTATCTAGTTTTCTATGGAGGAATTATATGGTTCTTGAGCTGAAGTTTTGGTTTATATCCTTCAGCATCAAGTTGGTACATGTGGGGCCCAAAGTTTGTTGGCTCTGAATATAGGTCCGGTGAACCACTTGCTAGATGGGACTCAAGTATCATTTAATTTATTAAGTGATGTATGAGTTTAGCGGGCATAATGCCCCCAGATGTTCCTAATTTTAACTCGTGTCAATCGTTTCAGTGAGTTTGTTATTTGTCAGTTTTTATTTTTTATTTTTCTTTAGAATTTACTGAGAGGCATGAGCATCAGCAACCTGTCCATACTGTCCTATGGTGCAGTTTGCTCTCTACTGGTAGGTGGATTCCACCTTGATTCCATCTGGACTGTTGGATAGGTTTTCCTCTCATTGGGTTGCCAGATGGCTCTTGAATCACTTAGTTTGCATGATCCTACTGGTTCAATGATGGATTTTAATGTGGAATTTTAGCTGTTCTTTGCAATGCCTTAAATCAAATATATAGGATCATCTGATCAGAAATGTTAAGCCATGGTAGTTACACGTGAGTTTTGTACCTCTCAAAGTGCTCTTAGTGTAAGGCATTACCAAGGACAATTATGATACTAGTTTACTACTGCAATATAATCTGGTGAGGGCCTGGTGCAATAGATATTTCCTCTTTATGTGTATACATTAATTGATTTTGTTTGTATTTCACATTCTCTTTCAGGTTATCGACCAAGTTGTGTAAATACTCTGCCATAAACGTTAAACAACTTGAACATGGGGATGTTATCTTTCTTTCTTGGTATACTAGTCTTGGCAGTGCATGCAAATGCAAGGAACATTGTGGTGATTAAGAAATTTGGTGAGAATATTAAATAAGAATGCTTTTGGTATTATCTTACCTGTGATGTGTGTTGTGTTCTGTTGGAGATATCACTTACAATGTGCACATATACTCCAAGAAAAAAATGCAGTGGATCAGGAACATGAAATGATGATTTTGTAGTATGTGTATCAGGTGACACTAATAAGCAAGAGAATGTTATATTCCATCTGTACAGAAAAACCATTGAGTACATATGTATGTATCTTAGCATTGTATTTTTTTTTTAATGGTATGTATGTTAGCATCGTAGTTGATGTATCATAGCTTTCCAGAATTCAGCTTGCTAAAAGTTTCAATATCATTTCATTCTAGTGCATGATTACATTGAATTAGTTCAATGCCATTCAAAACTATAATAAATTCATAATTCCATATTTTAATTTTTTAATATTTAATTTGTACATATTATACCATTCAAAAAAATTATACATTATTATTTTTGGGTAAAATGCTCTAAAATGATTTATTTAAGATTTTGAGAAATTTCGAAAGAGTTCTTATAAGTAAATCCATAGACCAGTACTTTTAATTATAGGCTTTTACACGGTCATTTGGACTTTAAAACACATTGGAGAGGGCATATTTTCAATAATTATGCTCATAATGTACCATGCAAATTGGTCAAACTATATATTTGTTAGTCTGTGGACTAGGTATTATCAATAAATATGTTTTTTTTTCTTTTGTTGCTTTATTTTATTAGTAATTAAAGATGATTAAAAATAAATATTTTTTCAATTTTAAAAAGAGGATCTTTTTAACTAGTAAAACGATTAATTTCTATATTATCTGTGATAAGTATATGGCCAAGTTGGATTCTTTTACTTGTATCATTTTCAGTATTGAACTTGACCCATGACCTGTTGAAAGTACGATTCAAGTCCAACTTAGAAGTAGATTATGCCAGCTGGATCCTGGGCCAACTGAACAACCTGCTGCCAGCCCTACCAGCATAGCTTTAGGGGAGCAGTGTTTTGAGTTTTATGTTATATGTGGTTTATGCAGGTTTCATTCTTTATTGACATTGCGATGTTGTTTGTGTTTTTTTAACTCTATATGCTGTATTATTCTCTTTTGCTTGCTGTTCTACAGTTTTTGCATCTTTCCCTCAACTCTAGAGCTTAAATCTGTTGTTTGAGTTGTTTCCCATTCTCTGTGAGTTCAAAAGTGAATAAGTGGAATAATCTTTTTTAAGGAATTTGGACAACTTGCTAGATCAGTCACTGGCCTTACCCAGTTATGTCTAGTACAATAATTAGGAGTTGTTTGTCTTTTACACAAGGGATATGAAAATGGGATTTACACATGTAAATTTTCATATGTAAAATTTACTCATGTGAAAAACAATACCATGTTTGTTTGGAAGCACCTTTTTTCCTTTTTTTACTAGTAAACGTTGAATAGTACGAATTACATATGTAAAATTTCCATAGATCTCAAAAACTATGAATGTTAAAACATGAAATTACATTCTGGGGGTTTAATGGGTAAATAAAAAATTTGAACACTTAGGATTAAAAATTTGAGGCCCACGGGAGTTGCAAAAAATAAAAAGTGGTGAGGGATTTTATACCTTGACCTGTCCCAGGTATCCTTTGTACTGGCACCTTCTTAACCAAGGGGGTATGTACTGTGTAATTATTTCACACCTTTTCATGTTTGAGACTTATCATATTAAAATGGCCTCATTTTAACACCTCATTTACACATGTGATGTTGTAAATGAGCAAAACGAAACGTGCGCGTGGGTAAATGTTTTATGCAACTGTGTGCAAACAAGCGACCCCTAAGTGTAAAGGCTGTATGTATGCTGTGTCAAAGGTATACATGTTGCATCTGTGTATTGTTCAGCTCTGGGAGAGTTGGTTTATTATGTATGGTTAACGGAAACAAATTTGAAAGTCATCTAGTGGTTATATCAGCCACCAAACAGCTGAGTTATGAGAAGAAATAGTGAATAATCGAAATCGGCTTCTGAGTTTCCATTTTCTTTTTAACTGTTAGTTCTGACATCTGTTGTTAGTAATATTTGTAGAGAAGCATGCTAGTAGTCTTTGCTGCTGCTTCTTTTTTTCCAATAAAATTCTTCGTCACTAACCATTGAAAAGAAAGTGTGTCCTTATAATATTTTAATTATTTAATAAAATATCATGATAGCATAGATTGCCTGACATGTTAGGTTTGTCTCGGATATTGGTTAATATACTAGTACTTTCCTTGTCTGATACTGCTGCATGCATTTATCTTTGAAGTTACACAGAAGCAACGGTGAAATAGGATTTCAAATGAACTGCACCCAGTGTTCAACTGTATGAAATTCCTTGATGAAATGGAACCATATATTTATCTTGTATCTTTCTTTAGGGCCCACATATTGTTTCTCCATTGCATAGAACTCTAGAGACCCTGGAACCTTGACTCCTTGAGCCGAGGAGTTCCTACTGTAAAGATTTCCACCGTCAGCTGATAACAGAAAGTTCCATGGAAGTCTTTTAGATCCCTAGCATGTTCCAGCCATCCAGGAATTGGTGAAATCTCACCCTTTTACAAGAATCATACACCAGAAATATTAAGAAATCCCTTGACTTGGAGATTTTGTTAATTTTGAGAACTCCTTTTAGAGCTCAATGAACCTATCTATACACCAGAAATATTTTGGAATTCTCTGGTTCCATTTCAATTCCTCCCTTGAGTTCTACACATTTAAGTAGAGCCTTATAAGTAAGTTTCAAATGGAAATATTTAGTGACTGTTATTCAGAAAGTTTATGTTTAAACTGAAAGACTCTGTATCTCTCTCCATTGGTCAGCAACACAGGATCCTGTTTTCTTAGAGGGTCCCCGTACTTTGGATGGATTACCACCAGAGTTCTTCTGCAATTCTTGCTTGAGCATTTCAAGAGATGTTGAGAAAGTTTTAGCTGATCCAAAGCTGCTTGAGAAAGCAAGTATGATTGCAAGTGAACTTTGCCACATTCTGCCTTCAGATTTACAACAAAAGGTATAAATAAACCATCACTTAAGTGCTTAATTTTTATGTGTTGATTCTCTCCCGCTAGTTTACTTTCATAACCGTTGCCTTTTATAACTGTACAGTGTCTAGAGACTTCAGATACGTACATACAGCAGGCTATTTTATTTCTGGAAGACTATTTTAGTGAAAAGAAATTTTGCAACAGCACAGGATTATGCCGTGAAAATATAGAAACTGTTTCATTGTCAAGCATCTGGACGACAAAATCGCTGTCTGCTTTGGAAACAGTCAATGAAATCATGAATGAGGTGTGGAAGAGTCTTGCAGCAGAGAAGGAAGATTTACCTCACACCGAATCTCAATCAGGGATTCCTTTTAAAGCGCACCTGCAGAGTGTTACTGACAAGGTACAAATAGAAGCTTGACTAATTTGATTTTTCTGCCTGCTTGTTACCAGCAGCATGGTGGTTCCTTACACCCACTTAAGTAGAAAGGGGACTTCATTCTGGACTTAGGATCGCACTAGTTTTAGTGCGTAGATAACCAAATTTACTTGAAATGTTCTAATGACAATATCTTGGGGCAGAGTCCTGCTTAGGCCCAAGTGTGCGCTCATGTATATCCAGCCCATCCAGCTACTACCAATTTTGAATTTGAAATTCTACTGCCCATCAGGTGGGCTCCATAGTGTATGCCTTTGCCCAAACTCCAACAAAGTCTGTTGAAGTTGCCCTACTGTTGAGCAAGGTTTTAGAAATCAGAATGAGCAATTGGTCACCCTGATGGTGGAATCCGACCGAGTCACACCCTAGATCCTAGAAAACATTAATAAACATGAAAAACTAAAAAAAAAATGTCCTAAGAATGTTAAATTTTGAGACATGTTGTAATTATTAAGAATAAGTTTATGTATACTTTGGCATCTGCACTTGTTTTTCACTCAATTGAAAAAACAATGCATCCGATCTTTGAATACTTACATATTCTAATTGTGGTTATATTCTTCAAAAATTTGTAAAAAAAGGTCCCAAATTCTTGCCAAAACTTCTACTAGGAAAACAAGCGAAAAAAATGTTGTCTACAGACATAACTTTGCTTCTGTTACTCTAGTCCCATTAGAAAAAATAAACTGTATTTACTTCTTTTCAATGCTAAGTTTTGTTGGTCAATGGATTTTCTTATCCAGATGTCTAATAACAGAAGCTGCACAGCATGTCACAATGCTTTGAATGAATTACTTGACGATTTAGAGAACCCTGAGACAAAGGTATCAGTAATATCAAATTTTATCTCGTCAATCTCATTTATTTCTTGCTAGCAGCAGTTAGATCTTTCTTTTGCATTCTACAGATCAAGGTTCTGAAAGTTCTTCTTAAAGCTTGTGAAGAAGTTGAGAATCATGTCAAGGAAGTAAGTGCATTCTTCAAATCACCATTAATTCAACCATAAAAAATGTAAGCATTAATGTTGTTGCTATATTATTATTGATGTTATTGTTATTCATTTGCAGTGCAAGAAGCTGGTTTTCGAATATGGTCCTCTCATTCTGGCAAATGTTGAAAAATTTATTGCAAAGAATGACCTGTGCTCTATCATGCACGTCTGCAATAGTAGACACCAAACCAGCAAGGCCACTGATGTTTGACATTGTGATTATATCATTGCCAAAGACATTGCAAGAAACGTGTGAGGTTTGATTTACCAATGATGGTAACCTATATGTATCTAAAGCTTGGAACCAAGATCAGAATTGGCCAGCATCACTTGCTGTGTACATTAATCTCAACTTTTTTGCATGCACTTGTTGAAGATTGTGAAATTGCTTATTTTCCCACTACTTAATATGTTGATCATATTTCTTAGATCAGACCCTAATCAGTCCATGTTGCTGATTCAAGCAAACTAAACTACCATGTGCCTTTTGAATTACTCTTTCCTCTTTTTTCATCCCCCTCCCCAACCCACACCACTGCCTGTTTTGACATGCGCCTTAGAACTTCACTTTTTTCCTGTTTGTGGGGGGAGAACAGGGTGGTTGAGTTTTGGTCATTTCCAAATAAGCTGCATTGTGCTGAAGATGTGATTAATTCGCTTAAAATGTCCTCTTAAGTGTTGATATTGTTTGTAGCGGGGGTTTGAGCAATCCCCTTGTCATGAGCTGGAGACGCTCTTGATCTGATTAGAGCCGATAGGGTGAAGTCACTGAATACTGATATTGTGGGGTGCAAGAGAGATCATTGTCATGTGTGCTGGAGCCGCGAACTTTCATTATCTGATTAGAGTGGATAGACTTCATTCTCAGGATCCTAGTAAAAGATGTTGGGCACTGACCAGTATTTTTTTTCTAGTTATATATGATTGCTTTCTCTCTAATGTCGTGGATCGTTATGTATTTTAATTTCTGTGCAGCTCCTATTTGGGTGCCTAGAATCGAACAATTTTGCAGCACTTCTGTTTATGTAGGGTGGTGGGGGTGCGAGAGAAGGTTCAAATGATTTCAAAAACAAAAGAAACCAAAAAAAAAAAAAAAAAAAAAAAAAAAAAAAAACTCACGGGCATGATAATGGCTTAAGCAAGTTAGATGTTGTCTGCTTGTGGGAGAAGAAACACACTCGCTATTGCCCACTTTTACAAAATAATCAGCCATTGGTGATTTGGCTGTTTTGTTGTTTTTGGAACAAGGATTCCGCAGAGGGATTTTAGAAAACTATGGATATGAGACGACGGGGGGGGGGGGGGGGCATTGAGGTAATAATTTGCTGAAATGCTCACTTTTATGAATTTCAAGGTCAGAGACTCGGATGCTGTCTTTGATAACGAATACAACTTTTTACAGATTAATCTGCTTTCATTTTTTAATACATTTTTATCCTCCATTGGGCATTTTTTAAATGAAGATTGATAATGATGTGAACATTTTCCTTAAGTGAAAACCCAGTTCAGATAAAATAAGAGGATCAGTAAGAAAAGAAAATTCAATACAAAAGTATTGAAAGAGGATCACCATTTCAGTACAAAAGTATTGAAAGGTTTTTTTTTTTTTCTTATATATATTTATAATTTGGGCAATTAAAAAAAAAAAAAAAAAGGCATCAGGGGCAAGAGTTCCAACACTCCCCCGGAACGGAAACCATCCACCCGTGCTCAGTCATATATTACTTATGCCCACACTACGGCGCACAGATTAAGAACTCATCAAAGAAGAAAGTACTAGACCAGGAAGTATCATTCAACTGGTACAATCTCGATAGTCTTAATATACAAATCCAACTGATGTCCATCACTGGGGAGTGATTTGGTATCATTTATAAATAACCTTTCACGGGAAGGGATTGGATTTGATGAGGTACTTACGAGTTAACCTGCATTCGAGTTTAGCCCAACAACAGTCCACAATCTTAGCTGCTTCTGTTTCCCACTCATTACAGTACAATTAAGGTACCTGAACCATTTTCTCACCAACAATTACCAGTACGAACTCTTGAAATAAGACCACCAAGCATTTAGCTATTGGCAGGAAAAAGTCACTCACATCTTCCTTCAGGATGCCCAGGTTAACTGATTAAAGTGCATATTTAAATCTTCTGCACCTCCAATCTTCCCATCTTTCCTCCTCATCCAGGCTAATCTCTACACCATGGTGTGCTAACCTGAATCTGTGACAAATGCACCCTTAACGGCCACTAGGTACAATGCCCATTTGTGTCTAAAAAAAGTTCAATAGAATCCTTCCCAGTTCTCACCCTTATTAATTTGTCTGTATTCTAGGAATTCAAACTCATCCCAGACCAATAACATGTAAATCTTCCTTAGATTAGCTTTGATTTACTCTACTAATGCATTGATTCCATAAACAGAATCCATATATATAGTAATGTAAAGCAAAACTATTGCAAGAGTTTAGCCCCAAGCAAATTCATCTCCTCTCATGCTTGGGAAAGTTACCTTATTGACAGGCACCCACAACCTCTACAGTATCAACTCCCATAATCCAAAACCATGGGCTTATCTACCAGAGCAGTCAAAAATGGAAAATATAACAAAACTTGCATAGAAGCCAGCCATAACACAATTATGCATCATTGAGAGCAAGAACTCCAGGTAGTGTCTTGCCTTCCAACAGCTCCAAGCTCGCACCACCACCTGTGGAGATGTGGCTCATTTTCTCTGCAAGACCAGCTTTCTCCACAGCCGCAACAGAGTCGCCACCTCCAATGATGGTGGTCACACCATTCCCACTGAGCTCAGCCAGCTTCTTTGCAATTGCCTACAATTGCAGAAATTTTCATCATCTACTTGTTCAATAACAATTTGTAAGATGAGGTTCTTTGTATTTATGTTAACGTCATACCTCAGTACCCACAGCAAACTTATCAAACTCAAACACGCCCATAGGTCCATTCCAAATGACAGTTTTGGTGGAGTCCAAAGAGACACCGAATGTCTTGATAGAATCAGGTCCAATATCAAGTCCCATCCAACCATCTGGGATCTGAGATGCCGGTACAACCTGCAAAAAAAATGTTTACAGGTGGAGTGGGTGGAGTTATGCATCCCATAGCCTAACTTGTTTTCTGACTGCAATCACCAAGCACATGCCCAAGGAATATTAAAGTTCAAACTTCAAACATACTGCCAAAAGTCAAGAGATCACTATTCAACCAGTTGGGTTTAGAAACAATTCAAAACCAATTCAACCGACTGTTTTCATAACAGAACTTCCATTTATTACATTCTACATGTGATAGTCCAATTCATCCAACTTAATTTAGTCTTTGATAACAGAACTTAATTTGTTAAAGACCATTTTTATTTAAAATAATCAGAACTACTAATTTTGGTCAGCATTACTTCGCTGATTAAATTACTCTCATCATGCGACTGTCAGAAGCTGGACCATGAAAATAAACTAAATGAGTAGAACAGATTAGGCAGGTAGAGTATGGGTTGACACGCAAATTGATGGGCCAGGTTAGGGCTGAGTTTCCAACTAGGAGTAGCAAAATCTGACTTGACCTGCTAACCGGACCAATATCCAACTGGCATAACCCAACCTGCATATACATGTCAATCACAGGTCAGATAATTCTGCCGTGCAGTAAAAAAGGTCGGATTAGGGTTGAACTGCAAAATCCATTTAAATGGGACGGGTTACTGTCAGCCCACTTATCTGAACTGATTTAAATGGTATGGTGGTTTAATATTTTCTACTTTGGGCTTATGGCCTCCAACTAGCTCAAATGTAAGCTTAATACTTAGAAATGGATTGGGTTTGGGCCAAACATCCACAAGTTAGGTAGGGTCGACTTGAGTCAAATGGATTGAATATCAAGTCGGCTTAACCCACATCAGATGTGGGCTGGGTGATCTGACCCCTTTTCTAAAATGGGGCAGTTGTGTGTTACCTTCAACTTGTAGACAACCCGGGTCAGCCCAACCCAACCTGTTTGCCACCCCTACTTTCGACCCATCATGGTCCACGACTGTCCTTAAGCTGTTACAGCTCCGCTCAACTCAACCCGAAAACATTGTCTTCCTTCGCCTTCTATTTTCTCTAATTTTCTCATATATTCGAAATGTTCGACCTGCATCAGGTGCAGGTTGGACTACCTGACCCATTTTTTAAATTAGGTCGGATACGTATTGACCTTCAACTTCTAGACAATCCAAGTGAACCCGGGTGTCTTTACCTGACCCGACCTGTTTGCCACCTCTCAACCCATGGAGAGGCTTCTGGCCTGGCCTGGCCTTAAGCTGACCCAACTCCTTCCCACCATTGCCGGGCACAACCTGACCTAAACTAGAAAAGCATTAACTACCATGAATCAAGTCAATCAAATATAAACATCATCTTCCGGTGCCTTCCATTTTCTCTAATTTTCTCATATTTCAAACCAAATCTCTGAGGCTTCATTTATAACTAAGAGTGAAGGAACAAACCTTGCTATCTGCATCAGCAGCAAATTTGTCTGCTATAACCACATCAGTGGGCAACAAAAAAGACACCCCTTTGGCCTTAGCTTTCTCAAGAAGTGAGCTTGCAAGATCAAGCTTGTCTTCCTCCACAAGAGATGACCCAACCAAGTGCCCTTGAGCCTTGTAGAAGGTAAAGATCATTCCTCCACCCAAGAGAAGGATATCAACCTTCTCCAACAATGACTCTATCACCCCAATCTTGGATGACACCTTTGCGCCACCAACAATGGCAGCAAATGGCTTCTTTGGGTTCGACACTGCTCCAACAAGATAATCAAGTTCCTGAAACAAGAGGGCACTCATATATGTGAACTAAATTCTCAAAAGTAACAATCAAGAGTAAACATTATAATCTGACTTGTGAAACATAAATGTTCATTGCTCACATTTGAAAACAAATTCATTTCTATATCTATTTTTTCTCTCAGTCATAAAGGCGATTAACGACTCAAACCCAACAATAATCACGCATCTACAAGCATTAAATACCATATCAAACAAGAGTAGCATACAAGATTAGGTTGAGAATGCAGAGGACAATCATACCTTCTGCATAAGGAAGCCGGCAACGGCAGGCTTCAAGTATTTGGCAACCCCTTCCGTTGAAGCATGAGCTCGGTGGGCGGTTCCAAATGCATCATTGACATAGAGATCTGCAAGAGAAGCCAGCTTCTTTGCAAACTCTGGGTCATTCTTCTCTTCTTCCTTGTAAAATCTCACATTTTCAAGAAGAAGAACACCTCCATCTGGCAATGCAGCCACCAATTTTTCAACTCCCTCACCAATGCAGTCATCTGCCATCTCAACCTATTTGGAAGAAAGAGCGTGAATACATTAAACAAAGATCATCACCCAAGTTGCAATATCCAAGACTACCAAAATAATCTCTAACAAAGGAGGAGGAAAAAAAAAAATGAAGAATACCTTGACACCCAAAAGTTCAGCTAGACGAGGAACAAGAGGCTTCAAGCTGTACTTTGGGGTGACACCCTTGGGGCGTCCCTGGAATTCCGTAACAGAAAAATGGTTAGATAGATTAAATCAGATAAACATAGATCTAATCACCTGACTAAAAACCAAAAGAAAACGAAATTAAGATTATAAGGGAGATGAGAAAAATATACATATCATATAACAACAATCAATCAATCATCAATAACCAAAACTACCAAAAACCCCATTTCAGAGTAAAATTATAGATCTACCAAAACCAATTCAGATCAATCAATCGAAACCCACAAAAAATTAGCCCACAAAAACACTCCACATTCAGAAAAAGATGAGGATTTTGATCTAGTGCTCAAAACAAATAACCACAACAGATCATCAATACCACCGAAAAAGGGAAAAAAAAAAAAAAAACCAAAGATTTCTGTTCAGATTGAGATCGGATAAACTACTAAAACAAGACTACTACCAGCACAGCCAATCATCACTATTATTTATCAATACCCGAAAATACCAGAAACCCATGTCAGAATGCAAGAGAATCGATCTATGAAACCTAAAAACAAAACCGTGTAAGAAGACGTACCAGATGGCTGGAGAGGATGACCTTGGCCCCATATCCCATCAAGTACTTGATGGTGGGAACTGCAGCTCTGACCCTAGTATCATCAGTGATGTTGAGATTTTCATCCAAGGGGACATTGAGATCGACCCGAACAAACACCTTCTTCCCCTTCAAATCTGCCTCCTTCAGATCTCCAACGCTCTTCTTCCTTGCCATTTCCCAATCACAAACAAACACTCGATTCCTGCACTTCCAAGACGCCAAAAAAAAAAAAAAAAAAAAACCACAAGATCCAAATAGATCGATCAGAAAAAGAGAAAACCCAGAAGCGAGAATCGATCGCAGGTGAACAACAGATCGGAGAAAGCGAACACCTTACTTTTGTAGAAGCTACGGAGAGACTCAAGAGAGAGAAAAAGCTGAAATGAAAGAAACTGCTTCAAAGCGGACCTTTTATAGTGATGTTGGGTGATGCTAAAATACGCAGGGGCGTACGATGCGCATACAGTCCGAGTTCCCGTAAATCGGCAATGGCTCACTGAGTCAGTCAAATGTCAAGCCCGAGACACGCACGATGTGTGAGAGAGAGAGGCGGACCGTGGACCGATTAAGGCGTGGGTAGGCCGCACCCACGCGCAGGATTAGAACACGGTATCGATCATGCCTTTTTTCCCGCACACGGTGTGCGCATTGAAACCTATGGGCTGAGTGCGTACTTTTCTGTGTTCACCGTCGGCCTTCCCGTGACGTACACGTGGCTATCTGTAACTGTTTTTTAGCCGTTAATCTGCTAACTAGCTTTTTCTAGATGGTTCACATGATGATTCACGTGAGAAGGGCGAGAAGAAAAAAACATGAATAGCAAGATACTGTCGAAATATTATCACGAATATTCTCAAATATCACTAAAATTTGCGATAATGCGAGTATGATCAAATTGGATTAATCACAGTTGAGCCCAACTGCTCCAAATAGAGAGCAAAGCACAAAGAATTATATGAACTCAAGGTCACCTTAGCTTTACACTTGGGGATTAGAGAAGTATCAGGGCTTAACTTCACATCCAACAAAGTGCATATGTGCTCTCAAATTTTCCGAAAAATAAACATCCCTGCAAAAACATGCCCTAGAGTTTGTGTTGCTGGAAAGTTAGAAACACGGTTTTTTTATTTTTTATTTTGGGCTTTTTCTCTTTATTGTGATGAGAGGAAGAAGAGAGGCAGTTAGAAGTGGGTGAGGTGGCAAACTCCTCTAAAAATACCTGATAACTAATGTCAGTAGTCACACAACTCCATTGATTTATTGCCTATCTCAAGCCCCAAAATGGAAGAGGATTGTGACAGCGTGCATGCTTTTGTCAAATCTATAACATAAATTTTAAATTATGACACATTGTTCCATTAGTTTAAAATGGACTGAAATGGCAAGACAGAATTCCATATAGGGGGAATAAGACTTTAATAAAACAGCCCTGCTAGCTGTTCTGACTGGGAGACCGGGACTTGGGTCGGTCTCCCAGTTAGGACAGCTAGACTTTCTGTTAATGAAAATACAATAGTCATGGATAATAGTGTAAGTGCAGAAATAATAATACTCACAAGATCAGGATGCCTCTTAGGACTTACTCAATGCATGGAGGAGATAGCTGCGACGGTATGAACCTGAGAGAAGAGAAAGACAAAGGTCAGAGGACCCTGGCTCTGGGCAGCGCAGGGCTCTCCGATGCTTAAGTCAGCAATGGATCGGAGAAGAAGAAGAAGAGGAAGAAGAAAGACTGGGTGTCTATGTGAGAGTGCTTACCCCCATTCTGTCTGGCTCGTGCCTTTTATATGGAACAGTTTCGATGAGGGTGCTAGTGGGCTTCGTGATGTGACCTGGGTCTTGTCAGCCCACAAAGTCATTAATGAAGGTCCATCACAGCCCACTTTGCATTTAATGCGAGTCCGATCAGCCCATGCTGCGTTTAATGCAAAGCACATTGGGCCTGATCACGCCCTGATCGGGCGGTGGCTGAAGTCCCATCAAATACCTTCCTTGGGCTCTGCCCTGACAGGGCCACTGCTGACGGGTGCAAACGTAGTCTTGCACAGCCGAGACTGGGCCGGGTGACATGGCCGAGCTGGATACTGTTTGACCGAGACCAGCACGTAGTGCCGAGACCGATATGGATCGGGTTGTAGCCGAGATCAAGGGACGTGATCCCACATATAGTAGCAAACCGAGCACACCCTAGCCGAGACCAAGAGGAACTAGTTCATGAAATTGGCCCCCACACAATAGCCCCTCAGTTCTTGACCTCTAGGGCTTTCTTGGGCGCTAGGGTTAAGAGCTGGACCGACCTTCCGAGACGGATTGTACTTGCCTTCTATCTGCCTTTTGGTCAAGGGTTGTGATTCGTTCGGCGCCAGACGCCGTCACTGCTTCGTCTGCCAGAGGCAATAAAGGGGGTAATAAATGCGGGGGCTATGATTAGCATGGGAAGGCGAACCATCACCGCCACAGCGCCACGCGTTATTGCCCGGTAGGCTATCTTGTCTTTTCGAGGGGGGATGCGACGCAAGCCGAGGCGACATCTCACGCGTGTCCTGCTTCGAATTCCGGAATGGCGCCCATTCCTCCCCTTTATATTCATTTTCGTCTTCTTCCTTTGCCATTTTCGCTCTCAATTCCTCTGCTCTCTGCCTGGACTTCTGTTTCCTGCTAGAACTCTTGCTTCCTGCTAGAACTAGTGCCACCGGACTAGGACCAGACCTCGTACTGTTTCCCAACAGTAGTCGTCCACATCCGTCAGTCGGAGTCTGACTTTGCCCCGTCAAACCAGTGAGTTTTCTTCCGCTCCCTCCTCCTTCATTTACATTCCAGACCTAGCCCCTAGGGTTTCTTAGATCCGGAAATGGGGATTTTCACCCATTGGATAGATTCCCTGTCAGGCCTGGCTAACCTTAGGAGAGTTTACATGATCCCGGACGAGGTCCGGATCATGGCAGCCGACCCTTCTGTTTACGCTTTCCGCAACGGCTGGATGCCGTTCCCTCTGATAGCCGTCATCGAGGGTGGGGTCAGATTCCCCTTGCACCCTCTTCTTAGGTCTTGTTTGGAGACCTGGAACCTCAGCCCCTGCCAGCTAATGCCCAATGGGTATAAAATAATCATGGGCGTCGCCGAGCTGAATAGGATTCTAGACATCAGTCTCGGCGTCCATGATATAGAGGATATATATGACCTCTGCAAGACCAGGGACGGGGTCACCTATTACCTTCGCGTCAAGGCGAAGTGCCAACCCCTCGTCACGGCGCTGGAGGACTCCAATAAATACGCCGGAGATGACCGTCTGCTCGTCTCGGGAAACTGGGAGTTCGGCGAGACCGAGACCGAAGTAGCTAGGAGGGTCCGAGTCCCTCGACGCTTCGGGACTCCACCGAGTAAAGACCTAACCCCTTTGGGTTTCGGATTTTCCCTTTCTTTTTTTTTTTGTTTTATTTCTGCTGCCGAATTCTAACTCAGCTGTTTTTCGCAGGCCTTTCTCAGCGCAAGCGTGAAGCCCACCTGAACGGCTGGAGAAGGCACTCACCTTGGCTGAGCAAGGTGTACTGCTACCACGGCCACCACACAAGAGCTGCCTACTCTCTCCTGAAGTACGAGCCGAGATACGTGTCTTATACACGGAAATCCGGCAACCCTGAGGGATTCGCCCCCGATCTAGCAGAAACCAGCGGGACCATCTCGGTTGCGGGAGCGTCCACAACGTTGGCCGTTGTCGCGGGCATCCCGCTAAGGGATATTGAAGACTATACCTCCGGAGCCGAGGTAGATTCTCCGACAAGGGAAGTCGAGAACTATTCTTCCGGTGCCGAGGCCGAAGTCGACGATATGGAGAGGCGCAGGCCCGCGTTTCAGCCAAAGAATCTGGCGAACGCCGTCCTCGGCGGCGGTAGAAAGGTTGCCGCAACCCGCACTGCCTCGCCCTCCTTCGGGACCATCGTCCCTGCTAGAATTGAGGCCCGACCTCCCCCAGTCTCGGAAAGCGAGAGGCCGAGGAAAAAGGCGAAGGGGAAGGAGCCGGAGCGGGAGGAGCGACCACGGCAAAGTTCCCCCCGAGCTGCGAGGGAAAGGGCAGTGGACATGGTGCCCACCCCGGCAGTTCCTCTGGTGGAGAGTCGCTCCGAGCCCCAGGCGGCAACGTCCCCTGGTGCTGAGCCGGCCGAGTTCAGGCCAGACATGGAGCTGAGGAAGGGGAGGCCCCTAAATGCTGGGGATAGACTGGTGGGGAGCCCGGATGTCATCGCGGCGCTCAGCCGAGCCTGTGCGCTCCCCAGGGACATGGAGAGGCACAGGTCGGAAGACACCCCCCTGCTGCTTATGAGGACCATACAGCACTCCCTCGCTGTAAGTGCCCGACTTTCCTGGTCACAGGTGTTTCTATCTTTAAATATTTCTTGCTTTCATGCTGAGCTTTTTTCGTTTGCTCCGCTGCAGGCTGTCCAAAGGCTCCAGATTGTCGCTGACAGAATAACAGAAGATGACAACCGGCTGGCCCGCCTAGCAAAGGAAAAGCAGGGAGCCGAAGCCGAACTGAAGGCGGCCAAGGAGGAGCTGAAGGCGGAGGCGGCCAAGACTGCAGAGCTCAAAGCTCAATCTGATGTAGTGGCGAGCGACCTCTGCAAAGCAAGGTCAGAGAGCTTCGAGTGGCAAACGAAGTTCCAGGCAGAGGAAAGGAGGTCGGCGGGGTTCAAGGCCGAGATGGAGCTGGAAAGTAAGGCGAAGGAGGAACTCCTTGCATCGAAGGAGGAACTCCTTGCATCGAAACAAGCTGAGGTCGATGCCGCCTTCCTGGAGGGGACTGAGGAAGCTGCGAAAATTTATATTGATCAAATCACAGCACTCAGCCCGAAGCTATACCAACTCGGCTGCAAGGCCGTGTTAAAGAAGATGGGGGTTCCTGCTGATGATCCGATATATCAGAATCTCCCCGAGCTCGGAGAGGAGCCCCTAGATGAAGCCCTGGCCGAGAACCCTGCTACTTCGGCCGAAGTCCCTTCCGAGCCAACGCCTAACCCCGTTGAAGAAGCTCCTCAAGCCGAGGTCGATGCCGTGGTCGTTATCGAAGACATAGAAGCGGGGCCGTCGACCTGACTTTGCATTTTTTTTTTTTTTTTTTTTTTTTTTTGCCAAAGGTGTAATTTTTGTTCCGAACTGATTTTGATGTGAGCTCCAATGTACATATCATATTTATTAATGAAAGGCCCTTTTTCATATCTGTCTCCTATGTGGTGTGGCTTTTATTTGCTTTCCTTTGTACGCTTTCCATGTGTTATGAATCTGGGTGTGAGTTCGGACAAGAGCAGACCAACCAGGTTAGGGTTCCCTATGAGTGCTCTGATTTCTTGGAGGCCTCTTTTGTTTCGGCGAAACCAGAGAATCGCATCTGACCTCCTAAGGCATCGATAAGACTGGGTACCATCATCGAATGATGCCGTATCGGCAGATCTAGGTGGCTGAGTGCCAGCCTTAGACATGGGCCGTATCGGCAACTCGTCTAGGTGGCTGAGTGTCAGCCTTAGACATGAGTGTCAGCCTTAGACATGGGCCGTATCGGCAACTCGTCTAGGTGGCTGAGTGCCAGCCTTAGACATGGTCCGTATCGGCAACTCGTCTAGGTGGCTGAGTGCCAGCCTTAGACATGGGCCGTTTTCGGAAACTCATCTAGGTGGCTGAGTGCCAGCCTTTGATATGGTCCGTATCGGCAACTCGTCTAGGTGGCTGAGTGCCTGCCTTAGACATGGGCCGTTTTCGGAAACTCATCTAGGTGGCTGAGTGCCAGCCTTAGATATGGTCCGTATCGGCAACTCGTCTAGGTGGCTGAGTGCCTGCCTTAGACATGGGCCGTTTTCGGAAACTCATCTAGGTGGCTGAGTGCCAGCCTTAGATATGGTCCGTATCGGCAACTCGTCTAGGTGGCTGAGTGCCTGCCTTAGACATGGGCCGCTTCGGCAACTCGTCTAGGTGGCTGAGTGTCAACCTTAGACATGGGCCGGTTCGGCAACTCGTCTAGGTGGCTGAGTGCCTGCCTTAGACATGGGCCGTTTTCGGAAACTCATCTAGGTGGCTGAGTGCCAGCCTTAGATATGGTCCGTATCGGCAACTCGTCTAGGTGGCTGAGTGCCTGCCTTAGACATGGGCCGCTTCGGCAACTCGTCTAGGTGGCTGAGTGCCAACCTTAGACATGGGCCGGTTCGGCAACTCGTCTAGGTGGCTGAGTGCCAGCCTTAGACGGTCTTCCATTTTCGCACCGTAGTCGCTGTCACATTGTCATTGATCATCAACTTGCCCCAAAACAAACGCAGTTTTATTAGATCCGGAAGCACTGTACAAGCACACAAACTAAAAATAGAACTTCTTAAGGTGTGAAGCGTTCCACGGTCTCGGTAGCAGCCGTCCTTCCATGTCTTCGAGCCGATAAGCTGACCGCCCTGCGATAGAAGTCACCTTAAACGGACCATGCCAGTTCGGCGCCAGCTTGCCCTGATTTGGGTCCCTGTCGGCTGGGAGCGTTTTCTTGAGAACCAGTTCCCCCACGCAGAACTTCCTTTCTCTGACGTTCTGGTTATAGCCCCTGGCTAGCTGCTGCTGGTAGACGGCCAGTCTGATTGCCGCCGCTTCTCTTCTTTCGTCTGCCAAATCCAGCTCCCTGGCCAGGTTAGTCTCGTTCTGTCCTTGGTCAAAGAGTTCGGTCCTCAGAGTGGGGAGGCCGATCTCCAAAGGGATGACTGCTTCCATGCCGTAGGCGAGTGAGAAGGGGGTAGCCGAAGTAGAACGCCTTGGAGTGGTTCGGTAGGCCCATAGGACGCTTGGAAGCTCCTCTACCCATCTCCCCTTCGCTTGGTCCAGCCGTTTCTTGAGCCCATCGAGGATCACCTTGTTGGAGATCTCGGCCTGGCCGTTACTTTGTGGGTAAGCTGGCGTGGAGTAATGGTTTCTGATGCCGAGCTCCTGGCAGAAGGTCTTGAAGAGCTTGGAGTCAAACTGAGTTCCATTGTCCGAGACCAACGCTCTAGGAATGCCGAACCTTGTGATCACATTCTTCCATACAAAATTCTTGGAGTCCCGCTCTGTGATGGATGAAAGTGGTTCCGCTTCAATCCATTTGGTGAAGTAATCTGTTGCCACAATAAGCCATCTCTTATTCCCCGGAGTTCGGTGGAGCGGTCCCACAATGTCGAGCCCCCACTGAGCGAATGGCCACGGGCTAGAGAGCGGGCTGAGATCCTGCGTTGGCTGATGGAGGGAGTGGGAGAACTTCTGGCACTTCTCGCACTTCTTCGCGTATACCTGTGCGTCTTTCTGCATGTACGGCCACCAGTAACCCTGGTTGATGGCTCGATAGGCCAGAGATCTTCCTCCGATATGACTTCCGCAGATTCCTTCGTGTATCTCGAAGAGGAGGTCCTCGACCTTACTCGGATGGACGCACTGGAGGTAGGGTCCCGAGAACGATTTCCTGTAGAGCTTGACCTCGGGAGATAGCCAAAACCGGGCTGCCTTGAATCTGACCCGGTGGGCCTCGCCACTGTCCTCGGGAAGCTTGTCGTCCTTAAGGTAGGTGATGATGGGGTCCATCCAGCTCGGGCCGAGACCAATACATAACACTTCCCGAGGTGAACGGAGCTCAATGCTGGGTACAGCTAGCGATCCGACTTCGATGCTCCTCTTTCTTCCTGCCTCAACAGCGCTGGCCAAGTTAGCGAAGGCGTCTGCGTGAGAGTTCGCTTCTCTGCCGATCTGCCTGACTTCGGCTGACTGAAACTGTGCCAGCAGCTTCTTTGCCAGGGCCAAGTACGCGGCCATCCGGTCGTCGCGAGCCTGATAGTCTCCAGTCAGCTGGTTTGTCACCAACTGTGAATCACTGAAGACCACCAGCTGTTGAGCTCCGAGGATATTGGCACTGTTAAGTCCGGCTAAAAGGGCTTCGTACTCAGCTTCATTGTTTGACGCCTTGAAGTCCAATGTCAGAGCTTGCTCTATGACCAGTCCTTCCGGCGATTGGAGAACAACTCCTGCTCCGGCTCTTCTCGAGGTGGAAGATCCGTCGACGAAGATTTTCCAAACTGGGGTCTCGGCTCGAGATGGTGATTGTTCAGAACTTGTGGGAGCCCCATGCTCCTCACCCCCCAGTTCGGTGCCGAGCGGGGTTGGTGCCGAACTTGAATCAAACTCGGCGAGGAAATCTGCCAGAACCTGGGCTTTTATTGCTGTCCGTGGCTGATATTGAATCTCATACTGCCCTAGCTCGACAGCCCATCGGGAGATTCTTCCTGAAAAGTCGGCCTTCTTGAAAACAGATTGGAGTGGGTGCTCCGTAACAACCATAATAGAATGGGTTTGAAAGTAATGGGAGAGCTTTCGCGAGGCGCTAACGAGCGCCAAGGCGAGCTTCTCCAGAGGCAGATACCGGGTCTCGGCATCAATAAGGGTCTTGCTCGTATAATACACTGGTTTTTGAACCTTGTCCTCTTCTCGGATGAGGACTGAGCTGACCGCATGAGCCGAGACCGCCAAATATAAATACAGGGTCTCCCCGTGGGTCGGGGTTGACAACAGTGGTGGTGATGAAAGGTAAGCCTTGAGCTGCTGCAAGGCGTGGTCACATTCTAGAGTCCATTGAAATTTAGAATTTTTTCTAAGAAGCTGAAAGAAAGGTCGGCACTTATCTGAAGATTTGCTGATGAAGCGATTCAGTGCCGCGGCCATCCCTGTAAGCTTCTGAACCTCTTTGGCCGAAGTGGGACTCTGCACTCTGAGGATAGCCGAGATCTGATCTGGGTCCGCCTCAATGCCTCTGCGTGTGACCAAGCTGCCCAAAAACTTGCCGGAGCCAACGCCGAAGGCGCACTTCGAGGCGTTTAGCTTCAGCCGGAATTTCTTCAGAGTAGCGAAGACCTCGGCCAAGTCTGATAGATGATCCCGCGTCTGCTTGGACTTGACCACCATGTCATCGATGTAAACCTCCACGGTTTTGCCGAGCTGATCGTGAAACATATTGGTGACAAGTCTCTGGTAGGTGGCCCCTGCATTCTTCAGCCCAAACGGCATCACCTTATAACAGTAGGTTCCCCTGGGCGTGATAAAAGCTGTTTTCTCTTCGTCTGGCCCAAATAGTGGGATCTGATGATAGCCGCGGTAGGCGTCGAGGAAGCTCATTCTGTCGTGCCCGGCCGTGGCGTCGATCAACTGGTCAATCTTCGGGAGGGGAAAGCTGTCCTTGGGACAGGCTTTGTTGAGGTCGGTAAAGTCGACGCACACCCTCCACTTGCCAGTCTTCTTCCTGACGACCACCGGATTGGCTAACCATTTCGGGTATTGAACCTCCCTGATAGCTCCGGCCTCAAGCAGCTTATCCACTTCCTCGACGACGGCTTCGGTCTGCGGGACCCCAGTTCTCCGTGCCTTCTGCATCACAGGTTTGTGGTTAGGGTCAACATTTAGTTTGTGACACATTACCTCGGGGTCGACGCCAGGCATCTCCTGAGGCGTCCAGGCGAAGGCATCTCTGTTCTGCATCAGGAACTGGGCCAGTTCGGACCTTTCCGGCTCTCCAAGCTGGCTGCCGAGTAGAAAGAACCGATCCGAGTCCTTCTGGTCGATCCGGACTTCGGCCAATTCCTCGACGCTCTTCCTGCCCGGATCTTGGCCGAGCTCATCCAGCCCCTGCTCCATGTTCTTCTCCATCTCGGCCACATTGACCTCCTTGGGCTCTTGCTCCCCAGGTACCACAGCTGTCAAGCACAGCTTAGCCGCCTGCTGATCTCCTCTTACCGTGATAATCTCAACTCGGCCGCTCTTTCCCTCCCATGGAAATTTCAGCTTCTGATGGAGGGTGGAAGGGACTGCTTCCAGGCTGTGGAGCCAAGACCTGCCCATTATAGCATTGTAGGGAGAGGGTGCGTCGATCACCATGAAGGTTGCCATGACAGACGCGCCACCGACCTCGACCTTGAATGTCACTTTCCCCTTAGGATAGACTGGTTTGGCGCTGAAGCCGATAAGGGGAATTCGAGCCTCCTGCAGATCTTTCTCCGTCAGTCCCATCCTTCGAAAGCTGTCGAAATAGAGGACCTCGGAAGAACTACCGGGGTCAACAAGGACTTTCTTCACAGTACAATTCTTCACGCCCTGCTTAGAGCAATCGAACTTCAGAGTCACGATCAGGGGGTCGTTGTGGGGGAGCTGCACCCCTTCTAGATCTGCATCAGTAAACCTGATCTCGGGACGCTCCCTCCGAGCCCTTTTCGGTGCTGAACTGAGTTCGGCGGCCATGACATGTTTGCCGTGAGAGGCTTTCCTGGCTTCGGCACGTGCTTGGTTACTCCCCTTGGGCGGGGGTGCCAGATGGATAACGTCAATTATCTTCTCTGTCCCGTCGCTGTCGTGACCCCCTTCGTCTCGGCGCGGGGCTCGGGTGTCGGCCCTGGTTTCTCTCCTGACAAACTCTTGCAGGTGTCCATCCTGGACAAGCTTCTCTAAATGCGACCGCAGTATCCTGCAATCTTCAGTCTTATGGCCGCCCTCCTTGTGATAGGAACAGAACTTCGTCTGATCTCGTCTAGAAGGGTCGCCTTGCATGGGCTCTGGCCAGCTGAAGTACGGCCTGCTCTTGATCTTATACATGATTTTGTGGATTGGCATCTTGAAGACCGTGTTGACCGCCTGGAATGCGTCCTCGATCAGCCTGGGTCGCTTGTTTCTTTCCGAGACGAACGCATGAGGCCTTGCCGAGCTGGTGGGCGCCCAACGCCTGTTTGGCTCATCTCTCCGCCGCTCCTCTCTCCGAGGTTCACTCCTCCGAGACGGTCCCCCGTCTTACTTGGATGTCCTCCCACCCCGGTCTTTCAGCGCGGTTCCATGGTTTTCCCGAGCGCGGATCTGGTCATCTTCTTGGGCAATGTACCGGTTGGCGATGGACATGAGCGCTGCTATGGAAGACACCGGGTTCCTAGCCAAGTCCTTGCGCAGATCGCTGTCTGGCAGCAAGGCATTCTGGAATGCGAAGACGGCAACCTCGTCCTTGGAGCTCTCTATCTGACTGTAGACCGCCCAGAACCGCTTGGCGAACTGGGTGACGTTCTCTCCTTGCTTCATCTTCAAGGCCATGATGTCTGCATCTGTCTTCGGAAGGACTCTGTAGGCCTGGAACTTCTTCAAGAAGGACTGCTGGAGCTGCTGCCAGCTCGAAATGGCCCCCTCCGGTAGTGCACAGAACCACTTCAGGGGGAGGTCACCCAGACTGGAAGAAAAAACTCTACAGTTCAGGTGACCCTCATCTCCCCAGACAGACATCCTCTGGGAGAAGTGCCTGAGATGCGTAGCTGGATCCGAGACCCCATCATAGGTGACGAATCTTGGTACGGTGAACTTCTTGGGTAAGGGGTACCTCCTGATGTCTTGGGAGAAAGGAGACGCACCGAGATCAACGGGGTTACAGCAAGCATCCTTTTGGTCTCGGCCGAAGCCGGCTACCTCCAGGTTGCGCTGGACCGTTTCCCTTATGTGTGCGTCCAGCCATTCCTGGTCTCGGTACATGTTCTCCGGAATGGTTTCGGACGCCTTCCTGGAATAGCTACGGCTGGTGCTTGAGCCTTCATCTCGGGTTCGGTCGTCCCCTTTCCTGTTCAAGTGGTCCCTCAGATCCTCCTTTGAGGAAGAGATGCGCGTAACACGAGTAACCCTCTCCTCATGTTGTCGCTGGGATCGCTCCTGACGAGTCCGCTGCTGCTGGGACTGCTCCTGACGAGTCCGCTGCTGCTGTCGAGACCGTTGCTGCTGGGACTGCTCCCTACGAGTCCGCTGCTGCTGCCTTGCTGAGCCCGCAGCTTTCTCCAGCTGCTGCTGGAGCTGGCGGATTAGAGCATCCTTTTCCCTGAGGGCCTCGTTCTGTGCCTTAATCTCCCGAAGGGTGGAGTTCAAGCTGTCGCCAGGGTTGTAGTCATCATCCTCTTCATCCTCAACGTCCTCGACGTGTCCTTCCTGACCTGAAGGGCGTGGTCCATCGACCACTGGGGACTTATCCCGCTGGTCTCGCCCTGTCAGGAGACCTGCAGGCTGCTGGGCGTTGATCCGGATGAGAGCGCGTTCAGCATCGTCCTCTGCGACTACTTGCTTCCCAGCCCTCTGCTGGTCAGGGGGCGGTCCTGCATGCTTTGTCTTGGAAGTCTCTCCGCTTTTCGCAGTTCTCCTCGTCATGGTCATGGTGTTTAAGAAAGTGTATAGAGAAAAAGTTTTCCCCACAGACGGCGCCAATTGTAAGTGCAGAAATAATAATACTCACAAGATCAGGATGCCTCTTAGGACTTACTCAATGCATGGAGGAGATAGCTGCGACGGTATGAACCTGAGAGAAGAGAAAGACAAAGGTCAGAGGACCCTGGCTCTGGGCAGCGCAGGGCTCTCCGATGCTTAAGTCAGCAATGGATCGGAGAAGAAGAAGAAGAGGAAGAAGAAAGACTGGGTGTCTATGTGAGAGTGCTTACCCCCATTCTGTCTGGCTCGTGCCTTTTATATGGAACAGTTTCGATGAGGGTGCTAGTGGGCTTCGTGATGTGACCTGGGTCTTGTCAGCCCACAAAGTCATTAATGAAGGTCCATCACAGCCCACTTTGCATTTAATGCGAGTCCGATCAGCCCATGCTGCGTTTAATGCAAAGCACATTGGGCCTGATCACGCCCTGATCGGGCGGTGGCTGAAGTCCCATCAAATACCTTCCTTGGGCTCTGCCCTGACAGGGCCACTGCTGACGGGTGCAAACGTAGTCTTGCACAGCCGAGACTGGGCCGGGTGACATGGCCGAGCTGGATACTGTTTGACCGAGACCAGCACGTAGTGCCGAGACCGATATGAATCGGGTTGTAGCCGAGATCAAGGGACGTGATCCCACATATAGTAGCAAACCGAGCACACCCTAGCCGAGACCAAGAGGAACTAGTTCATGAAATTGGCCCCCACACAAATAGATTCCGTGCTCTACCCACATGTTCGAGCAAACTCTAAAAAGATGAGGAACGAAAAAAAAAATGACCCAAGATATGGCCATTGCATATGCATTGCATGTTTGATTGAGACATTACCATTTCAACAAACTCTGGTGGCACATCTACGTCCAAATAATTGCTCTCCTAGTGAAAGGTGCCTTAACCTGTGTGCCACACCCACTTTGGCCTGTGTCATGACATACGGTTACAATTTGTTGGTTAAGTGCGATGTTGTGTTTTCAAGGTTCACTTCTCGCCCTTTCTTGAAGAGCTATAGTTAGGGCTCTTTGATCTCCTAAAATGGCTAAAGAGCTTTGGGGTATGTTTTGGCATAGCATGTTCTTTCAATAATAAAAATGGGCCTTGAGGAAAATGACATTTTGTTGCTCCATGTTAAACATATATTTTGTTCCTCATTTTAGAGGTTAAAGTATATTTTACAATTTTTGTGAGAGTAGATTGGAAATCGAAAGGTAACTAATTTTTTGCAGACTTTACACAAGACGTAAAAGACAATTATCACAGCAAATGTTTCATTGTACAGCCGATAAAACTAAAATTGTTGAAAAAGAAGTCTTTAATTTTATTCCTCAAATGTAACTCAGCTGGTCAGGGACATGAATGCGGTATGAGCATGGTTCAAAATCTCGGTCTCGGTCGCGGTATCGGCCGGGCCGAAAAACCGATATGATATCGGTATCGGTCGCGGATATCGGTCCGTCGCGGTCATCGCGGTGTGAATTTTTTTTTTAATCCAAAAAAATTCATAAAAATATCCAAAAAATCCAGAATATTAGAAAATGCTGGAAAACTATATTTGTTTCCATTAATAACAACAATAAATCAAAATCTCGGTCACCTTAAGTTATGAGTCCTGTCTGTATCGCAGACTCGCAGTTCACTGTCTTTTTTCCAGTATTTTATATAATGCAAACATTATTGATACTCTGCTCATGATCAATTTATTAGTGTCAAATCATTTACACATCATACAATGATCATGAATCATTAAAACAACATATTTATTATGAAATCCCCAAAAAATGATATATTATAATTCAAATATTAAAAAATCCGACAATAAAATAATTAAAATAAAAATCTAAATCATGTTTATGACTATGAGTAGATGTAGATCTATCATCTACACACTATTAATAAGCCTTTGGTATCACAAATATCCTAACAAGTAACAACAATTATTTTTTGAAAAACAAAATTAATAAAATCATTTTCAAAATCCTAAATATATCGATCTAACATAAAAGCATGTAAATCTATCATTTACACACCATACAATGATCATGAATCATTAAAATAACATATTTATGATGAAATCCCCAAAAAATGATATATTATAATTCAAATATTAAAAAATCCAAAAATAAAAAAAATTGAAAAAAAATTTCAAAATCATGTGTATGAGTAGATGTAGCATGCAAGTAAATAGATCTAACTTCTAAATGAAGAAAACAACACAATTACACAAGTGAATAAGTGACAAACCTCTATGCTTCATCTATATAAAAAAAAAAAAAAAAAAAAAAAAAAAAAAAAAAAAAACCGAGATAATGGTCATCTCGGCCGAGATGGGCCGAGATATCGGCCGAGATGATGAAAAAACCGAGATAATGGTCATCTCGGCCGAGATGGGCCGAGATAATGAAGAAAACAGGCCGAGACCGATATCTCACTGAGATATCGGCTCGGTCCTGGCCAAGACCGGTTCATCTCGGCCGAGATGAACCGGTCTCGGCCGAGATTTTGAACCATGGGTATGAGTTTACACCCCTATTGTAGCAAAAATAAAAACAAGGAAAAAAATTTCTCCAATTTTAACATTTTGTTAGAAAACAAAACCACTCAAAAAGAATGCGCAGGTGCCAGTAAATACCTTTAGTTTGCGAAGTTAGAGACCAAAGCAAAGGAAGCAACACAACTTCCTCAAATTGGTAGAAATTCTTCATGTAGACTGGCTCTTTACCCGACTAGTAAGAAGTGACAGTTCTCACTTAGTTGTCTAGAGTTTGAACCTTGGGTACACCACCTCTTCCCGCTTGTACAGGCTCCTTTTCCGCTGAGTGGGTTGGCTTTCCGTGTATATAAGGGCTCTCTCTTGGGTCCCACCCCCTTTGGCTATGGTACAAAAAAAAAATTCTTCATGCACACACATCTCTTCATAAAATAAAGTAGTCTTTAATCTTTATACACAAAAATGCCCAAACATATAAAATTACATGGCTGAACATCTGGTAATCTTATCCATCCAATCCATTCATTCCCCAAAGACTAATGTAAATTGAAAGAAATAGGCTAGCCATGACAAAGTTGATTTACAGTGAAAAAAGGAGACAAGTCATCTACTTAGCCAAATGCTAAGACAAAGTCAAACCATGGAAGATAAAAGAATTTACAGTATGGTATATACAAATCAAAGCACATTTATTTTATTGCATTTCAATCCAATAGTATACATTTCCGTTCACTGTCAATTAGCCAAATGAATACAAGAGCTTGATGGTTTATCATCGTTTACCGATATACATGTATCTTTTATTTATTAATTAAAAAGAAAAGAAAAGAAAATTAGTGGCAGATAATAAATTCAAAACAAGAAACTAAAAGTGTAACACAGCTTATCAAAGTGCATAAATTGCATCAAAGTGAAAACTGCATTGCCCTCACTTGATTTAAGAATAACCAAATTGAACTTTTGGAATGGCCCAATGTGCCTTCTGAAAGTTCTCATTTTCAAACAGATCACAGACGCCAGAAATTTCTCTCTTTTCTTCCCTAAGATATTTAAGAAATTTTTTTTTTTTCTTGAGTGCTTTTGCTCCCTTTCATTCCCCAAAATTTCTGAGAATTAGATTCCGTTGTCTCTTTTTTATCATTGACAGGTCCATCTATGCACCCTGCCTGGGCTACAGAAAACTTGAATGCAGCAGAATTTTTGTTTGGCTCTACAAGAAAAAAAGTCTACATCCACCAACAAAAGGAGGTATAAAAGACTTGGAAAGATTATGGTATCTGCCTCTTGAAAGGGTGTCATTGAAGTCAGTGAAAGTGTTCTTCTCAGCTGTTTAAAATCGAAAACTGCCTCCTAAAGAAAGGAATGGAGATTATGGTACCATTGAATTTATTTTTCTTTTTATGAGCAAAAGACAGTGCTTATTTTTCCTTTTTAAGTTATTATTCCAAATCAAGCAGGATAGGTGTGAAATATTCTCCTACATGGATATCCCAACCCGGATGGTTGTGGCGGTGGTGGTGGTGATGATGATGACGGTGATGGTGGTGGTGGTGGGTGGGAGTCATCACGATCCACCATCCAATTAAAGACAAAGCATGCAATTTGATTTAATTTTTTTTCTTATCTTGATCATGTGTGTTTAGACGTAATCAGTCTTATGGTGGGGCAAAAAACTAATCAAAGTTTTCCTTAGTAAGGTGGGAAAGTAAATTTGAGCAGTTTTTACTAGATGGGTGAGCGTTACAGTACTCGTGTGAAGACCTGCTTGCCCAGGGTGTGAGATGAGACACCCTTAACCAATGGGGTGTCTCATGTTTCTCATGTAGTTTAGATTTCAAAGGTGCCCCCATTGATGGATTTGAGGTGACAAATAAAATGCTTTAAGGAGAACAATCTAATAACAAGCCTACTCTCATCAATAACTTTAAATGTTGTTATCTTGAGAAAAAAAAAAAAAAACATATACTATAATCTAGCAGATGCCAAACGTCTTACTTTAAAATATGTCGCATTCTTCAAAATTGCCAAACCGCGAAAATATTACAAAATTTAAGTATTACACTATTATATTATATTCTATTTAAATATGTAAGTATTTTGTTCTGTAGATATCTAAATGGGCCCTTAAGTTTTATGTTCTGTGAAGCACGTTCATTCAATTTCATTATGGCCTGTGTATCAAGGAAAAAATAAATTAAAATGCCCTCGCAATGGTACCAAGATCGGCCGCTTTCACAAAAGAAAATATGTAAATATTTTGTTTCACGAGAAAGCGCACTATTTTTCTTTCAGCACCCATTCACAACACCTTTTTGCATGATCATGCATGACAATTGCCTTATTACAAATCTCCTGATTGCAACTAGTATAAAATTCCAAATACATATCAACCAATGGTCAGTTTTAATGCTACATCTAAAAGCTGTGGAAGTTTTGTAACCAGCCAACTGGGAATGTACGTGCCCCATGATGAACAGGCTGTCATTACCAATCAAGAGAAGATTAGCACTGATTTACATGAAACAGAGGGAAAAAAAAAAAACATTACTTAAGTTTAACAATCCTAGCCATCAAACCAGAGGACAGGAATTGTTCAGTGGAAGTTAAAAATATATATTTATTGAATTGATGGATTCGGATCATCTCTACCTGTGGCTTACTGGGAGACACCATTGTTCAATTGTATGTGAAGTTGTGAACACTATTGTTAACAGTTGCTTTCATTAAGCTATTTTGGCCCTCTAAATAACTGGTAAGAGTTACTAAAAAGGAAAACAGACCCATTACATTTCTTTTAAATTTTTCTTAAAGGTCCATTCGTTCGCATGGAATTAAATTCCTAGGATTTCATGGTCAAATGGTTTCCAACAAGGTATTATTAAAGAGTTGAGGGGCAAGGATATAAGGCGGAGATCAGATTGGACCCCAACTTCCGTAGGGTTGGATCTACTAGGGTGATAGGTGGTATTCATTTCCCATCTCTCCCTTATTCATTTTCCACCAAAGGGGAGATTATATGATGGCCATTTGTAGATCTACATGTTTGTTTCTTCAAGTTTAGCCACTTCAAACGAAATACATTTCTTAGAATTCTTCAAGTTTAGCCACTTCAAAGAAAGTTCATTTCTTAGAATTCCTAGAAACTCAATTCCATGCAAACAAACATGCCCTAAGAGAAAAGAGGAACCATACACGGCTGATGTTGCTGTTGCAAATGTTGGTGAAAGGAAAGAATCATCTTTCCTGGACTTCTACATCAGAAACTTCCATTGCCACCACATTCTAAATCTCTTGTGCTGCCCATGAAAAAATCTCCAAGGGGGAAGAAAACACATGGGAAAGAAGAGTTTAACTTGCCTCAGGTGGCTGCAGGAGTGGCATCATCAAGAGCAAGGACTCCAGGAAGATCCCTGCCTTCCAACAACTCCAAGCTTGCACCACCCCCCGTTGAGATGTGGCTCATCATAGAAGCGACTCCAACTTTCTCTACTGCAGCAACAGAATCTCCACCTCCAATAATTGTTGTCACGCCCTTACCACTAAGTGCAGCTAACTTCTTTGCAATGGCCTGCAATTGGAATATGCTAGCCTTCATTACTATTAACATATGGATATACTAATAATACAAAGTGATATACTTGTCAAGCATATGACCTACCATTGGTCTAAGTCAATCATCCACCCAGTGAGATAACATAGGCACTGGATAATTACTAGCTGACACCTACTGAGTGGGATCTTTTTGATGCATCTTAAAAACAGTTATTACAATCAGTCCTAGTACCATATTTAATCATTCAGCAATCAGCATATGGCAAAAACACAGTATAGGATGTGTTCGGATAAGAATCAGACTGGTGATTCAAAAATAATCTAACTATGCCCTACACATGCGTACAATATTTAGTATTTATGCGTACAATATGCGTACTGTACATGAACCGACTAAGTATGCCCTACACATGCGTATAATACACTCATGAGAGAGGAAAAACACAGACAAATTTGGATACCAAGTGCAAACTTCAGACAAAAACAAGTTTTGTATATACACACAGATGCATACCTCTGTTCCAACTGCAAATTTGTCAAACTCAAATACACCCATAGGCCCATTCCATATAACTGTCTTGGTAGTCTCTAATGCATCACTGAATGCCTTTACAGAATCAGGTCCTATATCCAATCCCATCCAACCATGTAGGATGCTAGATGATGGTACAACCTGCACAACACCAAACAGAAATAATTTCTAAATTAAGCGAGACCAAATACTGCTCAAGCTCCAGGTACCAATCAGATCAAAACTAACAGATTTGCATCGGCATTCTTCTTTCAAGAAGTTGGAAAAATAGGAACTGTGTTCATATGTATCCAATTTTACTTCTATTTACAAACTTTGAATACAAGGTTCACGATATCTGAGAATGAGGGTTAAAAAAAACCTTGCTATTTGCATCAGGAGCAAACTTGTCAGCAATAACAACATCGGTGGGCAACAAAAGAGACACTCCTTTGGACTTAGCATTTTCAAGAAGTGAGGTTGCAAGATTGAGCTTGTCCTCCTCAACAAGGGATGATCCTACTGACAAACCTTGTGCCTTATAGAATGTAAATATCATTCCACCACCAAGAAGAAGGATATCAACCTTCTCCAGCAGAGAATCGATTACCCCAATCTTAGACGATACCTTCGATCCACCAACAATTGCAGCAAATGGCCTCTTGGGATTTGACACAGCTCCGACTAGATAGTCTAGCTCCTTAAAAAGAAAAATGAAAAAAAAAATAACATGTGAATATTCAAGAAAAAATTGACTACTTTCTGAACAAACACCAATTAACATTCAATTCATAAAATAATAAAAGAAAAAAGAAAAAAGAAAAAAGAAAAAAGAAAAAAGAAAAAAGGAAATAGAAGAAGAAGACAATCCACTACTCGCCCATGCTACCTATGAATATGATACCTGAAAAAGGGTAATATATTTTGTTGTATCATAGCTGATAGTTCTCTCTCTCTCTCTCTCTCTCTCTCTCTCTCTCTCTCTCTCTCTCTCTCTCTCTCTCTCTCTCTCTCTTTTGTGTGTTGTGTGTGTGTAAGATCCATGTCCATGCTAATAACCATGGCATGTCCCTACATTATCCATCCCATGTCTGGGCATCATACTTGCTACCCAAAGCCTCGCTATCGCAAATACATACTAAAACTAGTAAAGGTCAAGTGATGAAGACTGGAATCATACAATCTTGTATGCCAGTTCGCTGAGTTACACACTTCATATTTCAATCAAAGCCCAACACTGGTACACATTACTCATTCAACCAGGTAATTGTAACAAGAGCATCTTTGAAATTTAACAGGCTTTTTAAGAAAGCTAAACTTCTGCTTCCGTACACTTTGGTCAATATGTTAAATAAAACAATTGCCCATGATCAATACATAATAAAGGGCTTACAGCAGTCAAAATGATACCTTCTGCAAAAGGAAACCAGCAACTGAAGGTTTTAAAAACTTGGTAACTCCTTCTGTTGATGCATGTGCTCTATGTGCGGTACCAAATGCATCATTCACATATAGATCTGCAAGTGAAGCTAGCTTCTTTGCAAACTCCGGCTCATTCTTCTCTTCCTCTTTATAAAACCTCACATTCTCAAGAAGAAGAACACCCCCTTCTGGAAGTCCAGCCACCAGCTTTTCAACCTCTGGACCAATACAGTCATCAGCTTTTTCAACCTATTCAGTAACATATATAACAAAATGAAGGAAATCATAATATCAACTACCGGTCCACAGTATCAATAACCAAGCAATTGGGTATTGTTTTAAAGACAGAAAAATTAGTACCCTGACTCCAAGTAATTCTGATAGCCTAGGCACAAGAGGCTTTAAACTGTATTTTGGTGTCACACCCTTTGGGCGTCCCTGAAAATGTAGCATAGATCCAGACTCAGAAATTTCATACAAACAAAACCCAGATTAATAAGAAGAGTCTCTACTGAACTCAAGAAGTTCCAAGAGTTTCCCTGGAAAACCAAATACAGAGAGCCCCAAATCCCAATTCAGCATAATAATATTATCAAACACAACATCCCACCCTCCAAAACCATGCTCATGAGAAACAGACCCAAAATCCCAATTCAGCATAATTATACTTAACAATCAAATCCCACCCTCCACAACCATCCTCAAACAGATTAGAAAAGATCCTAAACACAATAAAAAAACAACATCGAAAACGGTAAAATTCAAAGAAAGAAAAGAAACCCCAGCACTAAAAACATCAAAATTGCACATACCAAATGGCTTGAAAGAATCACTCTCGCCCCATTTCCGATCAAATGCTTGATCGTGGGGATGGCGGCTCGAACCCTGGTATCATCAGTAATGTGTTGATTCTCATCCAAGGGCACATTCAAATCAGCCCTCAAAAAAACCTTCTTACCCTTCAAATCCGCCGCTGTCAGATCTCCAACGCTCTTCTTCTTCGCCATCGACGCCATGCCACGGACGCCGCCGTATCCTGTGGCCGCCGCCGCACGAAGTCTGGAGGCGGCATGGAGGACGAGAAGTGGGTCGATGGAAATGCTTGAGAAGCCGAGACGGCGGAGAGGGGCGAACCGGAGGCCGCCAACGTGGAGGCGCGGAGATGACGCCACGTGGAAGGATGGACGTTGATGAGAAGAAGAATAAGAGGAGGAGGAGAAGAAAGAGAGCGAGTTAGGTGATGTTGCAGAAGCCATGGTAGATTACCAGCTTTGCTCTCTTCCTCTTCTTCGCGGGTTTAAAAGTTTCCAGGGCTTCTCATTTTTGAAAAAGACGGACGTTGTTGTCGCTGCAGAGAAAGGAGAGTTTCGATTGTTTTCGTATACACCCCTTCTGTTGTTATATATTCGGAAATGCCCCATCAATGATTGTAAAACAAACCCTCCCTCTTTGTAGAGTGTTTAAAAAACCCTAATTCTGAACTCCTTCGACAAGCCTTTTAGCAAATGGTCCATAGACCCACTTCAAGTGCCTTGCCACATGTAATATGCAACTTTTATATTCAGGTAGGTAGCTGGGATCCTGACCGAATTATCAAAAGGTCCAAAAGGAAGGAAGGCCACCACCTAAAATTGGGCATGTTTGGGAACTTTACATATACGGCATGTTTTTTTATTAGAATTCATGACATGAATTATGGTGGTTGGGGTTCTTGGTCGGCTGGCATTTCTTAAGTCCTTGTTTTCTATCAAGATTTTCTGAGTTACACCTGTATGAAAGGTCTCAATTAACCTTTGAGGATTCAGGATATCCACCCTCTTTGTATTTGGTGAAATTTTTGGATGCTCAAGTCTAAAGGAGCATTCAAAAATTCCACCTTGTAAAATGAATTTAGTACAGTTCTTTTTCTTTCTTTTTTTAGAATAAGTACAATGTAACTATAGGTCCGATGAGTTAGGGCAAATGCCAATTCAAGGTCGAAGAGTGTAGTATTAGGAGGCTGGATTGATCGGTGGGCCCACTGCACAGACAAAAATAGCAACTACAAATCCTAGGCATAAGCGTATAGCCCACCTTCGATGTCTGAGAATGATAAAAGGCCTTTTCAAATGGGTACAGATCTCAAATGAGTTAGCAAACGATTAATTTCATCAGATAGAAGTAAATCTTATGAGTAGAAGGATTTAAGGAAAAAATCACTTGAGGAAACCCATTTCATTATCACCCAACAGTAGTTTCCACTCACTTGAAATTTCACTATTACAATTTACAACACTGTAACTTGCTGAGTCCACAGGCTTCAATTACACATCTGATACAGCAATCTGTACAAAAGACTGTGATATTGAAAGTGAAACTAGTCAACTTTCCTTTAGTCATTACATTATTCATTGAGATAAGAATGAAATCAGTAAAGTACTCGTAACCTCAGTTCCAGAACCTGCACCCCACACTCACCTTTCCAATTCCAAATAAAATGCAAATCCACAATACTCTTCTTTTATCTTTCTTTTCACAATTAGCTTTAGTCCTTTCCACTAAATCTTGAGCAATCCATAGCGACTTCGGTATTTACAAAAACATCAGATTTTTTTCTGGTTTCTAGCTTCAATCTTTTCAATCTGCCAAGATGCACCCCAATTTCACAAATTATCCTTCTTCCATGCTCCAGCAGCAAGTGGCAGTAAAACTATGACATATATTTGCCTCCTCTATACTAAAACCACTTAGCTTAGCTGGCATTTTCTACACAAAATCTCAAAGGAACTAATCTCAGTAAAACTTTATAGTTCTTCAATGGTGAGCTCTGTCATGTTTCAAACCCAGAGATCAATCAACACATCTACAAAACCTTGAGCCCAGCATGAGGCTGTATACAGTTATAGCCTTTTAAGGACATGTAGTCTTCTGGTATGAGTCATAACACCTCAATACAACGGAGGCAGTAACGATTAAGAAGCCTTTCCACAAGGCTACTGGGCTCTGGTACAAAGGCAGATGTTACACTGTTCCAAAAATGAAATGTGTAAGACTTGTCCAGTATCTTTTCAAATAACACATCTTGGTTAGCTCTTCCAGCCTCATCCACTTCAGCAGAGAAATAACTGCAGGCAAACAAAAGGAAAAAAAAAAGATTAAACAAAAATGAATAAGGCAAGGATAATGACCCCAACATAGTTCGGACAAGGCTTTGATGATGATAATGATGAATAAGGCCAGAATAAGAGGGAAAATTTTGGAAGAACAAAAAAGTAGGATGATCATGATAACTCACACCACTGATTGATCGACCTCAACATCATCATAATCATTATCAAAGCCCTATCTCTCTACTGAACAGAGCACATGCATGCACAAGCCGTGCACATCACATAGGCATTTCAATTGCATTCATCATGAAGGCTAATAGCGCCACATATCAAATAAACCTTCAAATTGGTACTAACCAAAAATATGTTGGATGGTTCTATTAAAAAAAAAAACAAGAAATTCAGGTAGCAACCTAAAAAAATTTATTTGTCACTGCCAATTGAACCATCATTGGTAATCAGCGAAATGCAAGTGTGGACCTCTTAACTACAGTGGAATATCGTACGATGTAAGAATAGGATAGCCATGTGATGGAAGACAAAACTATTCACCCATGTAAAGTATCATCCAAGTCGTGTCCTATCTGTCATGTGTTGGCTACAATTCACCAGCATGCTCTTTATCCATGTATAAATAGGCTTCGTGGCTGTCATATTGTTCATTGTCAGGTCCACAACTTTTTTAATTCAACTAAATAGGTCTAGGGCACTGTAACTTATATTAAAAACAAAAAACAACTCGAGTGGTAAATTGACTCGAATATGAAACCCTTTTGTTGTGACCCTAAGCAGTAAGCACCTTTCAACTGTACAACAGGTTCTGCTCATCTTAAATTTTAAATAAATAATGACAATAATAGCGCCATATAGATTCTGACCCATGAACATGGTAGTGCCATGAACAGTATTCTTCTAGGATTCACATGGACATACTGATTGAAATACCAAAGGGAGTAAAGCTACATTTTTCACAGAAAAGGGAACAGTGGAGAACATGAATGTCCCTTTTTCACAGAAAAGGGAACAGTGGAGAACATGAATGTCCCTTTGTGTGTGTGTGTGTGTGTGTGTGTGTGTGTGAGAGAGAGAGAGAGAGAGAGAGAGAGAGAGAGAGAGAGAGATTAAGGAAATGACACCATCCTAGTGTCAATACCAATACACTTATAATGAAGTGAACTTGGTTAAGTGACATTCAGCACGGTCCCTTCTTTTATACAAATGACACCATCAAGGCATCAATAAAGGTTCAACTCAATGAAGCCCACTCATTAATAAACATTTTAAGTGATGTAAGTTATCAGTATGTTTGGATGGATGTGCGACAACAACTTCAAGATTTAGTTCATGTCCAACTTGATGTGCATACCGGTTAACTTACAGTTTTGGTGCTTTAAGTTATACATGCAGTGTGATTTAAGTCAACTTCTTCCATTACATTGATCCTAAGATGTGTCCATTGCATGTGGTGTGTAGGGGAGTAGGGGGGAAGTAGGAGACGCTTGTGTTGGTACTTGAGACAGAAGTATACCTTGTAATGTCCTGAGAACTTATTGGAAAGAAAGCAAAAGGAGGTTCTATCTTTAGACTGAGCTGCTCCAGAGAATGGTTGCTGACAAGCCTTGTAACCATTCTTGTCAAGAGATCTGCCCCATTCCACCTTATACTGGTATCATCATATGTTGAATAAAATTCATGCAAGCACTCCATGATGAAAGAACTGCAAAAATAAAACTAGTAATAAATCAACTCTACAATTATTTAAGAATAAACAAACTAAAATTATCAACAAAGAGAATGAGAGAACATGAAAACAAGAACCCATACGAAAATGATTGTTTCTCCAATTTTCTTCAAGAACCCATTCATGCAAGAAGCAACCAAATGCTCAGAACAGCATCATGTACATGTGATGCATAGAACACAACTCATGATAGTATTTGGTTAACAACCTGCTAGCAACAGGAGGGGGCTAGATGGCTGCACCATGTGAAATACAAGTAAGCATTTGTTCTTTAATGATAGGAGCCATTGGTTACTAGCACATATGCATTTGTGTGTCTGCATGAGTGTGCACTGTGCACATGCATGTGTATAGGAACATATCCAGCAGCAAAGATGCAAATAGAATAAGACTAATGATCACCTTCCATATTAATCAGATAGCACTTGCCTAAAAATTTGTAACTGTTCTCGTTTTCAGATGGTTTTTCTAAAAATTCTCTAGTATTAAAACCATCTCACGTTTATTCCATAATTTCCAATGAAAACCTTAATATTGGCTATAGCAGAAATGTTTCAATGGCCAAAGTCTGAAATAGCCAATGAGCGGAAGATTGGATTATGAGAAACTACTTGAATATTTCTTTTCAAGAAATTCCCTATTAAATAAAATTTAAAAAAAAAATCTCTTTCTTTTTCAGACATCTAGTAGATTGTTTTGTCCTATTACTCTTACATCTTGACCAAAAAGGCAAGTAATCTTAAGCTTAAAGGGAATGATGAAGAAACCTAAACAGTGACCTAATAACAAGAAGATAACCATTCAGTACTGAACATTTCCTCGAACATTAGATGTCTTAAATACCTGTGCCTTTCAAATGCCATCACAGCACCATTGAAGGTAGAACTCCCAGTCAGCTCATCTTCCATCGCAATCGAATTTTTAAGTGAACGCAATGGTTTCAATACAATAACATCAAAATCAAGATAGACTCCTCCATACCTGTATTAAGAAAAAAAATATAGAATAAAGATAAAGCAACATACTAAAAGTCTGTTTGATAGGAGAATTTGGCGTCAGAATCCCAAATTCTACATTTGCTGAAAACTTAGAAATATTTGAAATTCTAGCAAATGAACAAGGATTTTTATTACAATTTCATATACAACGCTTTCTTTTTTTTATTTTTTGAATGAAAATTCAATATATTAAAAAACCACTTCTCTTGGTGGCATTGTCCGGACTCAAACCAAAGACTTTCTTTATGTTTTATTTCTTTTTATATTACAATGTTTTTACTCTCTTCCCAAGGCGGAGTCACCATTGACTCTATTTTTTATTATAGTAAATCAGTTTATCAAGATGTCAATCTGAGATCTTATTTCGGTTCGATACGTCCACCTACGAGACTCACCTTTGGCTTTCGTCTTGGTAGGAGGTGTATTATTCTACATTTTCTAGAAGCAACTTGTCGAGTCTACGAAGCTTTGCCAGAAGCTTCACTTCCTCTTTTAGTCTTTGAAGTCGGCATTCGTCAAGCTTCATCAGGTCTCTCGAATGCCTCTTTACTAAAGTATAGTCTAGTAGAGTCTAATAACCCACCTCTGTACTATAGTATGGTCTAGTCTTTCATTTGAAAAGTCAATATTTTTTTCACCAATAGTTGTTTTTATTGCATTTAATTTGGCTCCCCCAAGAGAAATTTTCTGGTTCTGCCTCTGATCGGTCCTGGCTGAAGCCTTACAGATCAAGCAACGCCGCTCAGTTTTGGCTGAGTTTAAAAACCATCATCCTTGATTATCTGAGAATTTGACTCAATAATATCTGTTTATGAAGGATCCAATTATCTGATTTAAACATAGTATAAGTTGAGATTGATTTTGCCTCCATCTCAAATACGTCAAACTAAGTTCAAGTAGACCAAAAGGCATAACTATTACAATAAATGACCCACCCACATTAAGACTAGTTAGAGATTTGGGACAAGTTCCCACTATAGCCACTACCATGCCCACATGGATTTTCTTCTCTTTTTTTTTCTTTTTTTTTTAAATGATGTATTATAAGTTGTAACATCATTTGTAATGAAAGGTCCTCCCAGAAATACTAGCAAGGGATGCCTACTACTTGGGAAGAAAGGCATCTGGTCCCGTTAAGAAAGGGGCAAACCATATTAGAAAGGTGCTCCACTTTTGAAAGAAAAGCCGTATGAGATGGAATGGTCAGTTGCTTGACTTGTGCAATCCAAGAGTCAGCACTCAGCCAAGGGTGCCTCCTTCCGGATATTCACATGGGGATGGAAAAGCATCCCACCAACCCTCCGATGGTCAGACGTCCACATGCAGCTTTCGTAACTCTTTCAAAAAGATGATGAAAGAGAAAAATGTCGAATCACTAATAAAATATCAAGAATACTTGTCAAATAATAAAGAAGAACCATCTCTCTTCAATAAGCGTCAAAGCTTACAATAACAATATGAATAAAAAACTCACTTACTTGTAGAGAGCAGCAAGGCGTATAAGCTCACTGTAGTGGATGAAATAATGCTTTATCTTTCTCCATTCATGCCATACCGATGCAAATACATAAGTGGGAGTATCTTTCAGCAGTTCATCAAGATTTGGCATAACAACAGCAATTTTGAAGCTGAAGAACCACAAACAAAACTAGTCATTAGTCTTCTTTTTTCAACAAGAGACATGGCTGAAAATCAGGCTGTGGCACTGACAGACGCACTCTATGCCTAACATCAACTAGTGCAGAAGCTGTGTTTAACGAATAAGATGAAAAAAGAGAAGCCTCCAATTGAGTAGCCAATTAATATGGAGAAGCTGTCAGTGGTTCAACTCAGAAAATGGCTGGCTTCCCGCGATAAGAGAGAGATAACCACTTTCTTGACCTTTCTTTTACTTGTGTTGGATTTACTTTATTGGTTTCTCATTTAGATTAGTGGAAAAGAGTCCCCTCATTTTATTTTTTTTCTAGTTATATACATGATTTATCAAGACACTAGGATCAGGCAGGGCTTTCAATGTAGGATATCTGAATATAGTGTCTTTTTTTCTCTTTTCCTTGCACTGGTAGTTTAACTTAATGCAACTTTTGCATGGGTGCCAAAACCCCATTTAGATGGAATTAGGCTTTCATCACGATGATAGTGATGATGATGATCTTTCCATATACCTAGTTAACTGATAATAAGAGAAGCTGTGTGAATCTTATTACCATTGAATCAATACAAGAAGGTGAAAACAGTGTGAGGCCCAAAGGGGATGAGATCATGTTCTCAAAAACTTTCGCAAGGGTGTTCTCACTACTTCACCCCCCAAAACAAATATAATAGAGACATCCCATCACCAGTTCCAAGCAATGCAAAATACTCAAAGCTAAATTCTTTCTCATTCTAATATTCACCCCCAAAACAAAATATAATAGACATTCCATCACCAGTTCCAAGCAATGCATAATACTCAAAAGTAAATTCTTTCTCATTCTAATATTCACAAAAAAAGTAAAATCACAAGATGGTTTTAAATCTTACCCATCCTTCACAAAGTCACTGAAGAAGTCCAGGTCAATTGTTTCCGAAAACACCACAACACATGCATCTTGGTGGTGATAGAAAATACTTTCAAGGGACCGCTGGTGCCGAACCCCATACATCCATGGTGGAGTATTCCACACCATAAGAATTTGTATCGAACACTCATTTTGCCCCAAAAACTGATCCATGAAATCAGAAAAGGAGAGATGTGGATCCAAGCCAGGAAAATATCCCCATCGCTGCCCATCAGCATAGATACGTTGTTTCAATTCAATGTTGCTCTGATGTACAGAATTCAACTTCTTTGATTCTAAACCCAAATCCTTTTTGGCTTGTAATGTCTCCCTCCCTGTTCTCTTGTGCAAATGAATCAATGGATTTGCATTTCTAGCATCAGCAGTTTTAGAAATTATATGATTCTTATCAGCATTATCTTTGGAGAGGCCATCTGAAGTTCTTTCTTCTGTAATTTTCTTCCCCTCACTGCGAACTGACTCAGCCCCGCCGAATGGAGTCTTCTCCAATTCTTTCCAGATCTTTTTCTGCAGGAGCTTATCGCCCCTCGTCAAGGTTGTAACGCCAGGCATATCAGGATCCTGCAACAGCGGATTGTTCAATGGATTCAGAGCCTCCAAGTTCGACCTAAACATTCGATCTTTCCTCAGGAAACCCCCCTTCTTCTCGAACCAAGGCGCCCATCCATCCCTCAACAAGGAGGACGCCCCATCACCGCCCCTTTTCAACAGCAGAGCATCTTCAACTGTCTTAATCTCAGCCAATTTCTTCCCAATATACTCATCCAGAGGCTGGTCATCAGAGGTGAACACTAAATTACTCCGATCCTCTTCCAAATTCAAATTCATACCTTCCAACAGATCATCCACAGCTCCGGATCGCTTATCGAATGCTCGCCGCATGACGCCGGTTACGTGGTCCCAGAAAAGCCCAGAATTCCTCTTCTCCTTCGCAGATCCGCCTCGAAAATCCGAATCGTCGTCGTCGTCGTCGTCTTCGATTCCAGCTCCTCGAAGGATCTCCTCCTCGTCGACGACCGCTCTTTCGGAAACCCTAGAGGCGGCGGCGGAATCGATCTCCTCGTCCAAGTTGTCGAGCTCGTCGATGCGGTCGTCGCCGGTGCCGCTGTCGTCGGATGCGTCTTTGTCGGCGTCGTCGGACGGATCGCGGCGGGGTTCGGATTCGAGGGTGGGGATGGTGGTCTGGGGAGTGGGGTTTTGGAGCCCTAACCCTAGGCGGAGGGAGGGACTGCGGGAGGCGGAGGAGGTGGGGCCGAGGCGGCTGTGGAGGACGGAGACGGAGAAGAGGAGGAGGACGGCGGCTATGGCGGCGCAGAGGTGGGTCCCACCGAAGCGGGGCCCGCGGCGGGTCCTGCTCATCTTGGAGTAGGAGCGGACCTGCAACTTGGGGATTTCTTCCGTTGGCAGAACTCTTCTGTTTCAAGTTAGGCGGAGCCGCAGAGGCCATGTGATGTGAGGGAAGTGTGAGAGAGAGATGAAACAGTAGGTATTTTGAAAAATTTTCAAATAAAACCTTAATGTTTTCTTTATTTAAAAAAAAACCATCTAATTTTTTGGGTAAATCTTCAATTAAGGACCACTGACCATTTAAAGGTATTTTTTAACGACTATTTATCGTGGTTTAATAACCTCGTCTCAGCACCAATGATTTCACAATAAGCACCTTTTAAATCCGGGGATCTCGCTCTTTTAATGGCGCCACATACTAGTATTTATTGGGTGAGGTTAGGCTCCTTATTGAGGGAAAGTACGGCTGATCTTATATGAAAATTGACCTGAGCGTTTGGAAACATAGCAATCATGGGTGGGTAGAGATTTGATATGTATTCCTACAACACACCTTTAAACCAAAAATGGCAGCTAACTAATTAGATAAAAGGTCAAATTTGGACATGTGGCAATTAGGGACAAAAACAAGTCTTAAACCCTGAGGGCCCTGATAAAAGAACCATAAATTTCATACTTCAAAAGCCAATCCAATTATACAGTATTATACTTTATATATCATATAATAATTGAACATCAATACAAATAAAATTGTTTGATGTTCAATTCCTAAGATAGAGTTTTTAAGCTTGATACTTGTCTACAAAACCAATACACTATACTGAAAGCTGAGTTGTTGGACACCTACCCTCCAAAGAAACAACGAGGACTGATCCTTGGTTGTTGAGAGAGAGAGAGAGCCCATGAAATAAAAGAAAAAAAAAAAATGGTGGCTATATCTGGATCTAGGCCTTTTATATAGGCCCAGGTCCAGGCATTTTATTTGAATTGAGGCATGTGTATGGTCCATTGCACAACCAAATCCGACACATTTTCATCCCGAGCAGAAAAGTTTGTGCAATCCTGGCATGCTTAGTTATTAGACTAAGAATTCAGGCTCAGATCCAACCCACGGGCAATGAAATCAGGCCATCACATCTACAGTAATTATCCTCTGTGTTTAATACGTTGGCCAGCTTTTTTTTTTTATAATGCAGGTTTCTAGCCTTCTGGGTCAGAATAATCCCTACGGGCCCATGAGAGAAAGTCGGATAAATTTCTCTTATGGCCCTAGTGTGATGTGCAGTTTTGAACACACAATCTCTGAATATAAACCGTGGTCCCATTCCAAAATGTGATTAGGGAAGTGGTCGATTAGAGAAGTTGAAATCACTTAACAAGGGGAGAGGGAGTGCTGGTCTTGATTTGACATGGATCTTGAAAACTTTGTGATGTGATTTTCACAAGTTTTAAAGCCATTCCATTTTTTCCAATTTTTAACTCTCCATGGGCCTCTAAACCATGATCCAAAGCCCGCATCCTCTTAAGGGATTTATTAACTAATACCTAGTACTGTCCTTTAATAGATTAAGTATATGTGACGTGGAGGGTAGGTGGTGGGCTATATATTCTAACCTTTGATTTTAAAGCCTCAAATATTAATGGATTTTAAAGAGTAATTATTTATGTTTAATTTATAGTTGAGGATGGCCAGATCGGTGTCTAATTGGGGTATCAGTGTAAATTGGGATGAGTGTTAAATACAAATGCGGTTAGTGTGGGGGATTGAATTGGTCATTGGTAGGCCACCGTATGAAATAATAGAGAAGTTGAACCATGTTTTGCTTTCTTTTGCTGTGAGAATTGTTTGCATTGGTTTTTGTTTTGTTTTTTGAGGGGGCTAGATTTTAGTTTTCCACCCTTTTCAATGTCTGCACGGTTGGGCCCACCTACGGTCAATGCAATCCCCTTCTCCCTTGATGGGGGTGGGAGGGGATAGATTTTAGTCTCTTTGAGGAAAAAAAAAAAAAAAAAAGGGTCCACCCTTTTCAATGTTTGAATGGTAGACTAGGGCCACCTACTGTCAATGCAATCCCCTATTCCCTATATGAATTGGCTTCTGTTTCGAATCCACACCTATGTGACTTCTAAAACCATTAGATTTTGGATAGGACGGAGATGAATTGTGCCCACTCTATCCATTTCTCCTGTGATTGGGAGATATAAATATATATATATATATATATATATATATGTATATCCCAATCTTTTGAATTGGACTAATCCCTCCAGACCTAGAGAAAAGTCAAATAAACTCTCATGTAGCCCTAGTGTGGTAGTAGAGTTTCAAACGTACAACCTCCGGGTGTAAACCGTGATTCTAGGCCAACTGAACTACCCCTTGGGATTAATTGTGATGGGCTATAAATTCTCGGATTCGCCTTAATATTAAGTTATAAAAAATAATGTAGAAAAATTACACGATAAAAAGATAAATTACAAATTTTACTCCCAAAAGTAGAGCAATAACATTTCACTGCTTCAATTTTTATTTTTATTTTTTTTTTGCTATCAAGGATTCCAACCCTTTGGGTTGAACTAATCCATCCGGACCCAAAGGGAAGCCGGATAAATTCCCCAGAGAGAGCAATAACATTTCACCGCTTCAATTAGATTTTATAAGATCTATAAGATATTTTCTTAACTACAAAACTTTTTGTATGGTTGTGACATGAAGAACACAACACGAGAAAATGTCAACAATAAGATGAATTCTCATTTTGAAGTTTTCATCTAGCTCAGGGTTTTTGTAGTCACATACACATACGCGGTCACATTGTTTTTCTGCATGGTTCAAGTGTGGGCAGGGACTGTGCCCATAAGTGGGCCCCATTTAATCATCGTAGCCCTTGATATAAGAAACTGAAAGCTTGACACTTTTTAAGTCTTTGGAGTGGTGTTTCCTGTTTTGGGGGCTTTTTACTCGCCCTTTGTACTACTACTATCTCTCCACAGTCCTGTCTTATGAAGGTGATTGCTTGGAATGTACAATTTGAAAATTTTCTAGGACCAGACCATTTAATGCTGTGATCAATATATGATTTGATTTGCTGTATTTGTGTTTTAACAAACTTGTTACTGAACTTGTAATTCAGGTTTCAGGTTGACACTTCTATAACAGGCCCTAATCAGATTCACTTTGACCAGATTAATAGATGAACACAACCGCCCTGAATAATCCGACTAAATTGCGCTATGACCCACCAAGCTAACCCATATTAGGCCCATTCACTAATCATTTCCCCCTAATCCTCAGGGCTGGGTTCAGGTTAAGCTTGAGCTGAGCATATAGTGCTCTACCACACCCAACCAACCTGACCCTGTGCCACCTCTGTCAAACACCAGCCACCATCACCATCACCATCACCACAGAAAGGGATTTTGGTAATAGACTGCACAACCTTATTTACTTCGTGTAAAAATTGATTCTTATTTCGCCCTTCAACATGAACATGACTACAAATCCCGCACTGAATTTCATGTCACTTCTCCCTGAAAAAATATCCCTTCAAGTCCCCGATGTTTGAGAGCCCCAGTTTGAGTTCTCCATGTAGCCAAAAGAAAATTAAAATAGATAAATAAAAATCTAGCAGTAAAGTAGAAAGCGAAAAGAAAAAACAAGAAGCCATATCAAAATTGCTAGCTATTGACTCTACATTCTTCCATCCCCTTTCTTCCTATAAGGATACGCCACCCAAAATTATGGCTTCCTCTTCTTGGATTTTGCAGTTCTGTATCCATCTGCTTCGTCTTCATCCTCCCCACCCTTCCTTCTCTTTTTGCCTCCACTTTCCTTGCTTTTCTGCATAAAACAATGAATGCATGTCAACAAGTAGTTAATCAAGCTGACGACAACTAGGGCAAAAGGAAATATAGATATACCATTAGAGAGATTCTTTTAGCTTCAGAGACGCCCTCCAATAAGAGTAAAACTTCCTCTTCTTGGCAAGGAAATAGAGGAAGTTTCTTGCCTGTAATGAGAAATGGGTGGAAAGAAAATATCAATACTAGTCAAACAAAAGAAGCACCAGCAACATTTTAAGTCGCCCATGTGGCAAGAGAGACGTACCAATGAGTTTCTCTATCTGAACAAACCACTCCACCTCATATTGATTGACCAATGAAATTGCAACCCCAGAGCGTCCGGCACGTGCCGTTCGGCCCACCCGATGAATATAATCCTACACTCCATTTTCCAACCAATCAATGAACAATTGGTTTGAGCCATGAAAGGAAACAGGATAAAAATGACACCAGTAGGAAGCTTCTGCGGTGCTAAAAATATTACAAAAAGGTTGGAAAGTGATGGAAGTTCAACTTCAAAGAAAGTTTCTGAGTTCCAAATTAACTTTCGAAGGGTCAGTTTGAGAAACTGGTAAAAAAAATCAGTAAATTGTACATGTATGTGTCCCATTGTGATTTCAACTGTCTCCTGGATGAGAACATTAAGAAGCAATAGCAGCAACACGTATTTACAGGAAGCATGTGAAATAAAAAAAATTTGAATGGTAGCATGTAAAATAAAGAATGATAAGTGGACAATGATTTGGTAAGTCTTAACTGTTTCAAAATACAGTTGATTGAAATAGAGTTGTTTCATTTAGACCTTTTTACGGATGTACTGTTGGGTATGTCATGTTTAATTAGAAGAAGCAAACTTGACATACTACATAAGTTATATGGGCAAAAATGTCTTACAATAAAAGTAGCACAGGCAAATTTGTCATATTGTAAAAATAGTATAGGGAAAATTGATATCATAAAAGTTACAAGAGCAAACTTGTTAAATAAAGATCAAAAAGTGCTTGATTGCTTTAGACATTCATGTTTATTTTAAAAAGTTACTTAAGGTTAATTTTTTAAAAAGAGACAAAAGGTCATAAAGCTGATTGAATCATATACCCAGATGAACAGTCTAAAGCACTCGGAACATCTAATTGAATCAGTTTGAAGCCAAATAGACAAAAAAAAGTAGACTTGCCAAAGGAAACCTTCATTTCTTGAGAAAAAGCTAGACCTCCCCTCCTTTCCTTCATAATGCTACAATTCCATGCTCTTCCCTTGTCACAGTACCAAGTAAAAGACGTTGTATTACCCAATTGACTATAATATAGCTGGCTTCCTTTCCTGCATAGAGGCTATTGCAGTCTTTCACTCAACTTGATGTGACCCAAATGAAGCTTTCATGCTCCCAAAAACTCTCAAATGGCTAAAGCCTCTTCCATAAGCATCAACGCATCACACTGAGATAAAGCTTCATTCCATCATAAGATAATGTGGCAACGTGTCTGACCACTTACCATAAACAGAGTTTTCCCATACCTAAAAAACCAACTAAATTGATAGATAATGCATATACCATTTTCCTCCTAACATAGTAGTGTTGAGACAGATTATGAACCCTTCATTCTGTAATTTATTTTTATTTTCAATTAAATCATTTCTTGGGGGATTGAATAAAAAGGCCTTCCAATTAACAAGCTTTCACATGCTGATCGACTCCATGGATTGACACCATCTCCTCTTTCTTAGTCATAGTCGAGGCAGATTGAGGGTACTGTAATTTTGTTAATAATTACTCGTTAGTAATCAAAATAAAAAGATACTCCAATTAGCACCTAGATCCATCTAATGTTTTATATTGAGGTAAATCCAACTACAGCAATGCTGGAATATTATTGACCGAGATTTTGTGCATCAAAGCCAAATGTTCTGTCAGTGTTTGATAGATTCGACAGTTTATAGCAATGCATCCTCTATGGAATTGTGTTATAAATATTAAATAATACTTTTTTTAATGAACAATAAAGATTTTTGGGATCTAAATTTGATGTTAGATGCTCGTGCATTGCGCTGAAAGAAGCAGAAGGCATAGTAAAAAAGGGGGGGCATACTGAGCCTAACTTGAACCTGGCCCACACTGGGCTGAATTTGACCTGTGTTTTTAAGGCCCGTGCACTGGTCACGATCTAATTTTGTCCCAGTAGTTAAATGGACTGGACTTGGGCCTATTTATGCTTAGAGGTCCAGCCTGGCCCAACAAATTTTGGACAAAAGGGATAATATATTTTTCAAATGGGCTTGGACTGACTTCAGGCATGCGGCCAGACCCATAAGCTAAACAAGCCAGGCTTGGACAAGCTTTGGCTCACCATAACCCAGCCCAAAAATACCCTTAGTACAGGGTATTCACTTAGGGTTAGGTATCATAAGATTCAGAACTGCAATTTACTTCTACAGTAGATGACCCTGCATTTCTCCATTGTTTGAATGCATATACAATAGTGACAAGAGGAAGGAGAATCAGCCCGTGTAAACAGCAAAATCAAGAGCTAGAACTTTGGGGCAGAAGTTGGTTAGGATTTATGATTTAATAAAATATAAAAAATTACATAATTCAGGACTAGGCTCCAGCATTGTGCATATCCTCAAGATTCACATCTGGAGAATCTGTGCCAGTTTCTGTGGCAATCACTGAACTGCAAAAAACCATTTGCAAGTGCAGAATGCTCATAACAGGCAAAAATGCAACAAAAGAATACCCAACTCTGCCAAGCAGTAGACTAGGAAATGATGAAAGAGCAGGCCATTATAAGAGAGAACCTAACCTTAGAATTAGAAGGTATGTCATAATTGATCACCATGTCCACAGAAGGAATATCGAGTCCTCTGCTGGCCACATCAGTGCATATGAGAATGTTACACTCTCCTGCCTTGAACTTGTTTAAAGCTCCCAGTCTCTTTGCCTGTCATAGAAATTCAACAAATAGTGAAGACAGCACAAAGGAGACCATCCATATCTTCTTTTTTTTTAATTTAACAAGGGAAATAACTCATGAGATGTATTATATGACAGATGACCAGGACAAATTATTTTCTTAAAATCAAATGGTGCATATGCACCCAACTACTGGCAATCTAAGCTGTTGTTCTGGTTAGCCCCATCAGGGATGAGGCATGCCCCAAACATTGTCTAATCAATGATGAAGCAGCTGAAAAATGAACATTTATGAGGAATATTCAAGTCCATCCATCCCTCACCATGGGGTGAGGGACACTTACATGACTTTCCCTCTTTACACATGAACATTCCCCTTCTGCATATGACCATATATGGCTTTTCCTTTTTTGTATGCAAATATTTCCAATTATGCAAGCGTCCCTCATCCTATGATGAGGGATGGATGCACATGAACATTCCTCTTTATGGTTAGTGATTGCGCAAAAAAGATCATCCAATAAAAGAGGTTTTCATATGGACTAAAATCATCCATTTGTGCAGGTTCCACCAACAATACATCTCAACAGCATCAATCAACAAGTGCAAACCTGTGATGGGGGTAGACAGATCTCAATTTGAAAATAAATTAAACAATCGTGTTAAAGAGAAGTGATTAAAGGGAAGGCTGAGACCTGGCTCATTTGACCACTAATGGGAATGGCCTTTAACCCAAGATTTCGTAGAATCAAAGCCAAAAGCCTTGTTGCTTCACATGTACGGGTAAAAACCATTGATGTACTTCCAGACATCTCGCTTAGAAGATAAACGAGATGGCAGTCCTGGATAAAATGCAGTAACTTAATTAGAGCAACATAATGATGGGTGCACAATGATCACAACAGAAAAAGAATCATTCAGAAACTGACACTGGAAAGGGAAAAAACTCAAACATAAGTAGAGATAACAGATGAAGAGAGAACCTTATACTTTGCAGGAACTAAGAGCCACTGTTGCTTCAGTGTATCAACAGTGGAGTACTTCGAGGATGCCTCAACCTGAAAAAAGAAAGCAAATGATGTCAATTGCATTACCCATGCCACTACCTAAAGGGTATAACATATACAAATCAGAACTTCTACATGCTTTTGTAACGATGAGAATAAAAGGATTTCTTCATCCATACCTTCGCGGGATTTTTCAAGCATGCCCGCTGAAGCTTGCCCACCTACACCAATTAAAAAAACAGAATAAAACTACTCAATTATTCCTGTAAAACTATTTATTAATCAAAATTTTAAATTTTTTGTTAAATTTTGCCATTCTCCACTCTTTAATATCGTCTAAGCATCTAGGCACTCGAGAGGGTTGGCCACGTTGGCTGTTAGACAAGTTGGTTGCCTTGGGCATAAGTAATTCTTTACTTGCCAAATTCATGCCAGGGTGTTGTCAGTGAGCATGTTTCCAAAAAGCAGTCTGCTCAATGAATGCATTCCTGAAAGTAATCTGTTTGCAAAGCCTAGATTTGTCTTCTTCATGCTCAAATCTCAAAGGCTAGTTTTCCACAAATAACTGAGGGTGGCAAACAAGTTGATTTGGGTAACAAAAGGCCATTATGTAATAATGTACTAGCAACAATATGAAAAGGAACCATTATAAAATTTAAAAAAAAAAAAAACAATACGAAAAGGAAATGCAAGTATACCTTTTTTGTCATAGTGGCCGAGAACAAATATGTCTTCCGTTCCCTAGGCATAACCTTCAAAAGTTCATCAATTTCTTTCTCAAAGTCCATGTTCAACAACCTATCCGCCTCATCCAAGACCTGTCAATAATATAGTCAAGCCACTAAGATAAAAATAATTTATACAAAGACGTAGAGTGACAAGACGTTGCTACAAAGTTTGGCAGGGGATTGGGAATGCGAAAAATTATGAAATATATAAGAATACATAGATAAAAGTTCAAAGTAGCAAGTGATGCAAAGTCCAAAGCATATGATGACCTACATAATAACTTGGAAATAAGAGGAGAAAAAGATTTTCAAGCTTATAAGAAAGAGGAAAAAGAAAAGTATGGACTTAGATCACTCAGATGTTTAAAGAGCAATGACTAAACAGGTTTTAGTGAAGAACAATGATAATAAAGAAAATTGGGGAGAAAATTTTAACAAATTTTTTAAATGAAGATTCTATAAGAGGCTTAGGAACAAGAGAGATATAGAATTTATCGCAGACATAGAATAGCATCAGGATAGCAAAAGTGAAGAAAGAATTGGCAAGAATGAAGAAAAAAAAAAGGGTATGGGCCGAGATGGCATTCAACAAGAGGCTTGGAAATGCTAAGGAGAAATTGCATGGGTAGAGTTAGCTAGGCTCCACGACAAAGCAAATGTCAAATGAATGGAGAACAAGTGTTACGATACCCACATACAAGAACAAAGAAGATATACAAAGTTGCATCAATTATTGTGGGATTAAACTTATGAGACATACTATGAAGTTACGAAAAAGAGTAATGGAGAAAAGGCTTAGAAATAATACCAAGATAATAGAAAATCAGTGTTTTTTCTATTAGGGGAGGCCAACTATGGAAGTTATCTTCTCACTTAGAAAATTAATGAAAAAATACCAAAAAGAAGAGGAAAAATCTTCATATGGTCTTCATTGACACAGAACCCAACGGCATTGTATCTAGAGATTTGATTTGGTGTGTTTTTTGATAAAATGGATCTTCAAAGAAGTGGTATTGACATCATTAAAGACATGTATGAGGGAGCGGTAACTATTGTAAGAAATACATGAGAGACAGGTGGCTATGGTTACAAAAAACATAGGTTTGCATCAAGGGTCAACTTTAAGCCTTCATCTTTTTGCACTAATTATGGATGATTTAATTGCTCACATCCAAGAGGAGTTACCCCCATGTATGTTGTTTGCTAATAAAATAGTGATGGTGGATGCATTAAGAGCAGTGGCGGACCCAGTATTTTAGTTTGAGTGGGGCGGAAGATAATCATCACCAACTACCTATAATATCCACTTAAAGCATAGTTTTTAAAGACATGATTTTCCAAAAAAAATTAAGTAAGGAGTCCTACTACTAATACCGAATTTGTATATAAATGAATACATCTCACAGAAAAACAATTTCCCACACATACAATTAATAGAAACCAAAATCCAATAGAAAACTAAATGACTCTGGACATAAAATATCACATAAAAGTACACCACCAAATGAAAACTTCTCACATGCAAATGAGAAAGATGCTTCATATTAATAAAAAGAATTAAAGCCCCATTAAGGAAAATATAACAATAATATTAATAATAATAAGGCTTAGGGAAGACCATAGAATCAATTCGTTCTAACATTCTTCTGCTGGACTACAAAATGGTTCATCTTATTTACTGCACCTATGTCTGCAAAAAGACCTGGGGCGATTAGGGGTTTTCATAAGGGCTTTGGGACTCTTTGATGGTGTTAGGCTCCGTCCCGAGTTAATTTCGATTAACTCTAATTAATTGAGCTTAAGGCTAATTAAGCCGGTTTAAATATACAATAAGTATGTCACGACCCGGACCCGAGATCAGAGTCATTAGGGTTAACCCCCGGGTCGCGATGTTAATCATACTTACTCCCGTAAACCCCGAATTAACCGAAGTTAAACGAAGTCTACAAGGGATCTTGCATAAGTACCTGTCAATGTACAGTGCGGAATATACAATAATATACATTGACAACCATTAGTAAAGTTACTTTACATCATTTCAGTTCTCCTACTATCAACCACTGCATATTCAAAATACAATGCAGGGGACATCATGTCTCATACTTACAATACCAAAATAAATAGTAAAAACAGTTTATAAAAAGTTCCCAAAAGATTCTATGTTATCCTCTCTCAAATCACGTCCATTCGGCTAGACCTCCTGGAGGTATCGAATGGGCCTCCTCCGCTGGCGGGATGGTCTCGGAGGTAACATCATCAGTAATACCGTGAACACAACGGTTCAACAAGGTATACATATATCTATGGCATGCTTGACAATTCATTGTTTAACAGTGCTAAACAATCCATAACAAATACTAATAACAATGACAATAATACTGGCAACTACACTAGCATTAGTTTCAACTCCATTCAGTTTTTCCTAAAAAGGAAACATTTTATATTCATTCATTCATTATGTTCAATATTTATTAATGGCTTTTCAATGTATAACTTTTCAGTCAATGACCTTTCGGTCCAATGAGGTGGGATCTCCCAGTGTCTTGATCAGAGATCACTGGTGTCACCATGGGCTCCGGAACACCCCAATTTCATCTACTGAAGTAGGAATAGTCACTTCATTATTTATTCAGTTCAATTCAATAATGAGTTCGGAAACCACTATGTAGTGCGAGACCTTTTAACACATTCACATCACTCTCATTCTAAGACTAAATCAATCTTCTAACCAACCATTGAGTGTAACTTTGGCTATCAATGCAAGGATTACTATAGATGATATTATTTAAGTAGAGTGTACATTAGATAACCTCCGCTAACACTTATGAAGGTTTAGATATCACTCGTATTAGTCTCAACGACTAGGCTTCCCATTTAGTTTAGTCATAACTATACGAGAAGAATAGATGACCACATAAACGATCTTAATTCTCGCAAAATCCAAAACTCACTGGCGGTCCGAGCGATTGGCCAAATTTTTCCTTGCTACGAACAATTTGGTCAAGTTCGGCTACCCAGGCGGCTACCTGGCGGTTAGCCAAAACTGTACTAGCGGTTAGCCGAATTTTGTTGGCGGCTAGCCGAAATTCGGCTGGTGGCTAGCCGAACCAAGTTCGATTGGCTTACGATCAGCTTTCCAGAAGCTGATTTCTCTGACAGGGATTTCTGACCAATTTCGGTCAGCTTGGCGGTCACCTCGCGGCTAGCCGAAATTCCAATTTCGGCTAACCGAAATTTGGCGGTTAGCTTTCCAGAAGCTCGTCAAATTCGGGTTTTCTGACGGTTAGCTTCGCGGTTAGCCTCGCGGCTAGCCGAAATTCACCCAGAAGCTCATTTTCGAGCTTCAGAAGTCCTGAACCAAATTCACATTTTTGAACTCCTTGAGCTCATACAAGTTATATAAAAGCTTAAATCGCTAGAAATGCATACACTTGCCTTAAATGAAGCTTTGATACACAAAACCTCTTGTTTAGCTTGGATTTGAGATAAAATCTTCCATGTTCAAGCTCGAGTTCCAAGAACCTCTAACAAAGTGATGAAGATGATGGACTCCTCTTCACTTCACTTCACTTGAACCTCACTTTTGATGAAGAAAAATTGAAAGAAAGAAGAAGAAACGGCTGTAGCTTGGGTTACAGGAGATGAATGAACTCATTTTGAGTTCATTCAGCTTATATAAGAGCCCATTTTTCATTAAGCCCCCCATTCATTCTTTCATTTACATTTTGAGTCAATTAACTACTTATGCAAGATCCCTTGTAGACTTCGTTTAACTTCGGTTAATTCGGGGTTTACGGGAGTAAGTATGATTAACATCGCGACCCGGGGGTTAATCCTAATGACTCTGATCTCGGGTCCGGGTCGTGACATACTTATTGTATGGTATCAGAGCCGAGTTAAAAGACTAAGTTAAGAAGACGTAAAAGACTTCGTAAAACTAGGAACGAAGTGAGATTTCGAACAAATCCAACTATGGATTTGTGTTTATTGCTTTCACATATTGTGTTATATATGTGATATAACTGACATGGAAGTGTAAAGATGTATTCTTACCTTCCGTATTGTTTACAGTATGGCATCAGGATCTGGATCAGGATCGGGATCTGGACAGGGGCAGGATGATTTCGTAGAGATTGTCCCACCTCCCCCTCCTCAGTCTGATAGTGATGCGCGTTTTATTGCCATTTTGGAGCAGTTAGCCTGCAGCCATGAAGCTCAGATGGGTATGCAAGCCCAAATGGCTTCTATATTACAAGTACAGAGCCAAATGCAGGCTCAGATGCAATCTCCAGTAATACCAGTCCAACCACCGCCACATGTTGAGACACAAGTGGTATTACAGCATAAGGACAAGGACCCTCATGCTATCTTTGAGCGGTTCCGTAAGAGGGGAGCCACTGAGTTCCATGGAGATGAGGATTGCATGAAAGCAGATGAGTGGCTAGAACACATTGAAGATGTGTTTGAGACCGTTGTCTGCACTAGCAAGCAGAGAGTGCTACTTATCTCCACCATGTTCCGAGGGGCAGCGAATGTGTGGTGGAAGAGTGTCAGAGATGCCTTCAAGGCAATGCCCGCAGAGGGTATTTGGGAGATTTTCCGACAGCAGTTTCAGAGGAAATTCGTCCCAGAGCATGTACAGCAGCAGAAGGAGGCAGAGTTCTTGACCTTGAAGCAAGGTCACATGACAGTGGTTGTGTATGTTCATACCTTCTTGCAGCTGTCTAAGTATGCACTTGAATTGATTGATACAGAAGCAAAGAAGCTGAAGAGATTTCTTCTTGGCCTAAATCCGGAGTACAAGACCGTCGTATTGGCTGGACAGAAGCCTACGACGTTTGATGAGGCCGTTGATAGGGCTTATACAGCAGAGGAGATCCAGAGAGAGAAGGAAGCAGAGAAAGAAGCTGAGACCTTGAGCACCAAAAGGAGTGGTGATTCATGGTTTCGAAAGGGAGGACCATCTAGGTCCAAGAGGCAGAAACACAAATTCATTCCTAGACCTGATAGGAATGAGAGGAGGGAGATCAGACCAGTCTGTGCTACTTGTGGGAAATTTCACAGGACTGAGTCGTGTCGGAGGACGACCGGAGCATTCTTTATCTGTGGTTCTTTGGAACACAGAATGACATTTTGTCCGAGAGCTAGGAGAGATGACAGACCTCCTTATCAGTACCCAGTTCCAGGACAGGCAGCACTTCCAGCTCCTCCACCGAGATTAGCATTGCCAGCTCCTCCTAGACCACAGCAGTCACAGCCTCCACATCAGGGTCAGCAGCGTCCATGGCAGAGACAGCAGCCCAGACAGCAGCAGCAGGCAGAGAGACCACAGATGGCTGGGATGGCTTGTGCCGTCAACAGAGAACATGCTGATGTTGCAGCCAATGTTGTTGAAGGTACAATTTATGTAGATGATAGACCTGCTATTGCTTTGTTTGATCCGGGTTCTACGCATTCTTTTGTTGCACCTGCATTTGCTTGTAATATGCAAAACCGGATCATGCAGTTAGCATATGATTTTACAGTGTCTACTCCTTTGGGGAGACAAGTGAGATGTGAACTATATATACCTCAGTGCACTGTCAGGATTGGAGAAGTGTCCATGCCAGCAGATTTAGTTGTACTGGCAATGAATGATTTTGATGTGATCTTTGGCATGGATTGGCTTGCGAAGTACAGGGCTTGTTTGGACTGTTTCCGCAAGATCATCACCTTCAGGGTTGATGAAGCCAATGCCAGTGTACTATTTGAGGGAGTCAGAAAGAAATATGACACCAGGCTTGTTTCAACACTTAAGGCTGAACGGTTGATGAAGAGTGGATGTGAAGGCTATATTGCCTTTATCTCAAAGAAGAAGCCTGTACAGGAGTTGAAACATATTCCTGTAGTCTGTGATTTTCCAAATGTGTTCCCTGATGAGGTGTCAGGTCTACCTCCAGCTAGGGAAGTAGACTTCACTATTGAGCTTGTGCCTGGTACAGCACCGATATCCAGGGCACCATATCGTATGGCACCATCAGAGTTGTATGAATTGAAAAGACAGATACAGGATTTGCTCGACAAAGGTTTCATCAAACCTAGTGTCTCACCATGGGGAGCACCTGTACTGTTTGTAAAGAAGAAAGATGGCACGCTTCGAATGTGTATCGATTATAGGCAGATAAATCAAGTCACAGTGAAGAACAAATATCCACTGCCTAGGATCGATGAGTTGTTTAATCAACTCCAGGGTGCAGCGTACTTTTCAAAGATTGATCTTCGATCTGGATATCACCAGATTCGAGTGAGAGATCAAGACGTACAGAAGACTGCATTCAGGACTCGTTACGGTCACTATGAGTTTCTAGTGATGCCTTTTGGTCTAACAAATGCACCTGCAGTGTTTATGGCTTTAATGAACAGGGTGTTTGCTTCGTATTTAGATCAGTTTGTCGTAATCTTCATTGATGACATCCTGGTCTACTCAAAGACAGAGATAGAGCATTCACAGCATTTGAGAACAACCTTGCAGATACTGAGAGAGAATCAGTTATATGCAAAGCTTGAAAAGTGGGACTTTTGGTTGCAGCAGGTTGCATTTCTGGGGCATATCATTACCAGAGATGGGTTAGCTGTTGATTCAGCTAAGATTGAGGCCATTACCAATTGGCAGAGTCCGAAGAATGTGCCTGAAGTGAGAAGCTTCTTAGGGTTGGCAGGCTATTACAGAAGGTTCGTAAAGGATTTTTCGAAGATAGCAGCACCACTGTCGAGACTGACTCGGAAGAATGTTCCATTTCAATGGAACGATGCATGTGAGTCCAGTTTCCAGACTTTGAAGCAGAAGTTGGTGTCAGCCCCGATTTTAGCCTTACCCGAAGGAAGAGGAGGATTTGAGATTTACTCAGATGTCTCGGGTGTAGGATTGGGCTGTGTATTGATGCAGAACCGCAAGGTGATAGCTTATGGTTCGCGTCAGTTGAAAGACCATGAGAAGAATTACACTACTCATGATCTAGAGCTCGCAGCGGTGGTATTTGCATTAAAGCAATGGAGGCATTATCTGTACGGAGAGACGTTTGAAGTCCACTGTGATCACAGAAGCCTTCAGTACTTATTTACTCAAAAGGATATCAATCTAAGGCAACGCCGTTGGTTGGAGCTGATTAAAGACTACGACTTTCCATTCAAGTATGTACCTGGAAAGGGGAACGTAGTTGCTGATGCTCTGAGTCGGAAGGTAGCAGATTTAGCTTCATTAGAAGATGGATGGAACCTGCTAGAAGACTTCAAGGACTCAGATGTGTCCATTGAATTTATAAATGACAGAAGAGTGGTTGCAGCAATGTCAGTATTCGAACCCCTTCTCATTACAAAGATTAAGAAGCGGCAGTTCGAAGACCCTGAATTAACAAAAATCAGGGATAACATTGCACAGAGACCAGATTTTGTGTTGGTAGAAGGAGTCCTCTATTTCAGGGACAGGTTGTGTCTACCAGCACAGGAGGATTTGAAGCAAGCTGTGATGTTTGAAGCTCATCACACCAGATATTCTATGCATCCGGGGAGCACCAAGATGTATAGAAATCTCAAAGGCAGATTTTGGTGGAATAATATGAAGCGGGAGATAGCAGGCTATGTTTCTTCCTGCTTGACTTGCCAGCGTGTGAAGTTCGAGCATCAGAAGCCACCAGGATTGCTTCATCCATTGGAGATTCCCAAGTGGAAATGGGATCACATTACCATGGACTTTGTATCTGGCTTACCGAGGACGAGGAAGCAGCACGATACCGTCTGGGTGATCGTGGATCATCTGACAAAGTCCGCACATTTCCTTCCATTTAGGAAAGATATGGGATTCAGCGAGATGTCCAGATTGTTTGTCAGGGAAGTGACTCGATTGCATGGAACACCGGTCTCGATTGTCTCCGATCGAGATAGTCGGTTTGTGTCCTCATTTTGACAGTCATTTCAGCAATCTATGGGTACTAAGCTTCGGTTTAGTACTGCTTATCATCCACAGACAGATGGACATTCAGAGAGGACTATACAGACTTTGGAGGATTTGCTTCGTGCCAGTGTCATTGATTTCGGGAGTGATTGGGATGACCATTTGGCGTTGTGCGAATTTGCGTACAACAATAGCTATCACTCCAGCATTGAGATGGCACCATTTGAAGCACTGTATGGTCGTCGGTGTAGGACCCCAGTAAGCTGGGAAGAGGTTGGAACTCGAAGTTTCCACGGTCCTACCATCATCGCTGAAACAGCAGAAAGGGTGCAGAAGATTCAGGATAGGCTGAAAGTTGCTAGATCAAGGCAGAAGAGCTATGCTGACAACCGTCGGTGTGATTTAGAGTTTGCCGTTGATGATCTAGTCTTTTTGAAGACTTCTCCGATGAAGGGTACGATCCAATTCGGTCAGAAAGGGAAGCTTTCTCCGAGATTTATTGGTCCTTTTAAGATCGTGAGTCGGATTTGAAATGTAGCTTATCGACTTGACCTTCTAGCAGAGCTCTCTGGTATCCACAATGTATTTCATGTTTCTATGCTTCGCAAGTATGTGGCTGATCCTTCACATGTGATTCGTCACGAAGAGATCCAAGTGTTGCCAAACACCACATATGTTGAGAGGCCAGTGCAGATCATTGATACCAAGGAAGCAGTGCTACGCACCAGGACGATTAAATGGGTCAAGGTTCTTTGGGATCATCATACGCCCAATGAAGCTACATGGGAACTTGAGGAACAAATAGCTCAGAAGTATCCCGGGCTGTTCGTTCAGGTAACTTTTATTTGAATTGTTCATTTGATTTATATTGATTTATATTGCATTCGGAGGACCGAATGATTCTAAAAGTTTAGGAGAATGTTAGGCTCCGTCCCGAGTTAATTTCGATTAACTCTAATTAATTGAGAGTAAGACTAATTAAGCCGGTTTAAATGACTAAATGGTGATTTCTCACCAAATGAAGTTGAATTAGCCTAATGTAGGCTTAATGAAATAGTAACTATGATTAAGAACTAAATTGAGTAAAAAGGAAGCTCAAATGAGCAAATTTAGGAATTGTGTATAAATACGGAGTTATACGTATTTTGTCGAATTCGGAAACTCTTGATACCCGCATGTGTATCTTGACGAGTACGATGAATTTCATAAAAGACTTGAATTGATTCGACGAATATTGGATTGAATGGACCGTTAATTGACTCAAAATGTAAATGAAAGAATGAATGTGGGGCTTAATGAAAAATGGGCTCTTATATAAGCTAAATGAACTCATTTTGAGTTCATTCATCTCCTATAACCTAAGCTACAGCCGTTTCTTCTTCTTTCTTTCAATTTTTCTTCATCAAAAGTGAGGTTCAAGTGAAGTGAAGTGAAGAGGAGTCCATCATCTTCATCACTTTGTTAGAGGTTCTTGGAACTCGAGCTTGAACAGGGAAGATTTTATCTCAAATCCAAGCTAAACAAGAGGTTTTGTGTATCAAAGCTTCATTTAAGGCAAGTGTATGCATTTCTAGCGATTTAAGCTTTTATATAACTTGTATGAGCTCAAGGAGTTCAAAAATGTGGATTTGGTTCAGGACTTCTGAAGCTCGAAAATGAGCTTCTGGGTGAATTTCGGCTAGCCGCGAGGCTAATCGCGAAGCTAACCGCCAGAAAACCCGAATTTGACGAGCTTCTGGAAAGCTAACCGCCAAATTTCGGTTAGCCGAAATTGGAATTTCGACTAGCCGCGAGGTGACCGCCAAGCTGACCGAAATTGGTCAGAAATCCCTGTCAGAGAAATCAGCTTCTGGAAAGCTGACCGTAAGCCAATCGAACTTGGTTCGGCTAGCCGCCAGCCGAATTTCGGCTAGCCGCCAACAAAATTCGGCTAACCGCCAGTACAGTTTCGGCTAACCGCCAGGTAGCCGCCTGGGTAGCCGAACTTGACCAAATTGTTTGTAGCAAGGAAAAATTTGGCCAATCGCTCGGATCGCCAGTGAGTTTTGGATTTTGCGAGAACTAAGATCGTTTATGTGGTCATCAATTCTTCTCGTATAGTTATGACTAAACTAAATGGGAAGCCTAGTCGTTGAGACTAATACGAGTGATATCTAAACCTTCATAAGTGTTAGCGGAGGTTATCTGATGCACACTCTACTTAAATAATATCATCTATAGTAATCCTTGCATTGATAGCCAAAGTTACACTCAATGGTTGGTTAGAAGATTGGTTTAGTCTTAGAATGAGAGTGATGTGAATGTGTTAAAAGGTCTCGCACTACATAGTGGTTTCCGAACTCATTATTGAATTGAACTGAATAAATAATGAAGTGACTATTCCTACTGCAGTAGATGAGATTGGGGTGTTCCGGAGCCCGTGGTGACACCAGTGATCTCTGATCAAGACACTGGGAGATCCCACCTTATTGGACCGAAAGGTCATTGACTGAAAAGTCATACATTGAAAAGCCATTAATAAATATTGAACATAATGAATGAATGAATATGAAATGTTTCCTTTTTAGGAAAAACTGAATGGAGTTGAAACCAATGCTAGTGTAGTTGCCAGTATTATTGTCATTGTTATTAGTATTTGTTATGGATTGTTTAGCACTGTTAAACAATGAATTGTCAGGAATTGTCAAGCATGCCATAGATATATGTATACCTTGTTGAACCGTCGTGTTCACGGTATTACTGATGATGTTACAGGCTCAGTTGCCCGTGCCGGTCCCTCCGAGACCGTCCCGCCAGCGGAGGAGGCCCATTCGATACCTCCAGGAGGTCTAGCCGAATGGACATGATTTGAGAGAGGATAACATAGAGTCTTTTGGGAACTTTTTATAAATTGTTTTTACTATTTATTTTGGTATTGTAAGTATGAGACATGATGTCCCCTGCATTGTATTTTGAATATGCAGTGGTTGATAGTAGGAGAACTGAAATGATGTAAAGTAACTTTACTAATGGTTGTCAATGTATATTATTGTATATTCCGCACTGTACATTGACAGGTACTTATGCAAGATCCCTTGTAGACTTCGTTTAACTTTAGTTAATTCGAGGTTTACGGGAGTAAGTATGATTAACATCGCGACCCGGGGGTTAACCCTAATGACTCTGATCTCGGGTCCGGGTCGTGACAGATGGCTAGTTTTTATATAAGTGGGGTATGTGCTGGGGGCCCTCTACGAACTCTTTGGAATTTCTAGATCCGACCTGGGGGACCGCCCCAGGTCGTCATAATGTGGGTCCGCCACTGATTCAGAGTTTATGTGATTGCATCACTTAAGAGATGGTTAAAAGTTTTAAAATCCAATGGCTTTAAAATAAGTCATAAAGAGATGGATATAAAAATTGCAACTTTAGCGAAGAGGTGCAGATAGATGCAACTCCTACAAGAATTGAAGCTCAAGAGATTGCCACAAAGAGAGTCCAGATACCTTAGCTCTATAATTATTAATTAGTAATGATGGAGAGATTGAGGAAGATATTGAACATAGGATACGAGTGGGATGGCTTAAGTGGAGACTTGCTTTTGTGGTGTTTTGTGATTGCCGGATACCAACAAAATTGAAGAAATATTATACACAACAACAAATACACCAGCAATGGCCTATGGAGAAGAATGTTGGCCAATTAGGGAAAAAACACATCCAAAAAAATGAGTGTACTAGAGATGAAAATATCGAGATGGATGTGTGGTAAAACTGGGAAATATAGAATCAGAAATCAACGCATTCGAGAGCATATAGTGGTAGCATCAATAGGTGATAAATTAAGAGGAAGACTCATAATGATAGATTTGAAGAAGTGCAACCTATTCGAGGAGTGGGCTCAAGAAAGACTAGAACGAAGAAGTAGAATTCATGTAGTTGAACCCAACATAATTGGGACAAGGCTTTTATGAAGATAATGACTTCCTCAATTTTGTCTAATTTATCCATAGCAAAAGAATCTTAATCAATTGCTAACAAAAAAACTCAACAATTGAAAAAAAAAAAAAAAAGATTTCTCATAGGAATGTTGAAAGTCAAAATAAGAGATTTCAATTTGAAAGGAATCCATTCGTACATCATTATTTAATAGAAATTCATTTGTAAATATATGTATGGCTTATACCAAGTATTTCACTGCCCGAAGAGTAAAACCCTTTGTATTAGACAGATGATCCAAAAGGCGGCCAGGAGTTCCAACCTACAAAACAACAGAAACATAATTAGAAAACATTCAAGAAAATCCAGTAAATCAAATGAATGGCTAACAAATAATAAATGAAGTTGACAGACCAAATTCAATAGACCTAATGAAAAAAAAAAAAATGGGATTGTTAAAATTGATTCCATGTACAATAGGCCCCATGATCCACATGCTTTTTGTCAATGTGCATAAGTACAGCTAGCAATGGAAAGCCTCCAAAAGCAATTCATATTGTAGTAGAACTCTAATTTATCGAATGGAGTCGACTGATTTTTAATACCATGCCGATAGTAGATTAGCTGTTGGAGTAGTTTCTCTGGTTAGAAATAGATGGGGAAATCCATTTGCACCATCAGGTCTGCCAGTTCAATTTGTAGGCATCCTAGGCTGGTGGAAATTTGGTATCTATGTTGGGAGTTGAATATTTTATCAGTCACATTGCTTATTTGGGTTACAGGCCATCAAAGTTGCTGCAAGGAGAGGGAATGAGTGAACCAGTCGCCAATATTTTTCTATGGGGTAATCTTTCTTGTCCTCTTTATTAATGAATTTGTCAACACTTTAAAAGTAACAACTCTTTTTTAATAAACTCTCAATTCAAAATAAAATAAAAATTCAAACTAAATAAGAAACATAAGTTTCTCATAACTAATAAGGAATTTCTGAACAGCCCCTTGGTTGCATGAAACATACAATTAGTTTGAACATCATTTATTCATAAATGACAAGACAATTTTTCTTTCATTAATCATAAAATTCAAAATATTCTCAGTGTAAAATATTATTAGTATAAACCATATAACATCAAATTGGGGTGACTTAAGTGCTAAAAGTATGACCCCAAAAAAATAAAAAACTAAGTATTAGAAAGTAGAAATGCAATTGATTTGGCGAGATCTTTTACAGCCAACTTGTTTGTCCAACTCCAAACATAGGAATTCAAGCCATGTTTGAGCAAAATTACAAAATAATACATTAGAAACTCATCACAAAAAAGTAATGACGAAATAAAAATTACGATACGCACAAATTTAAGCAAAACAGAATAATTATGTTTTCTAATAAACCTTAAAACCTAATTCTAATCACAAATCTCAATTGATATCTAACCCTTATCTTCCAATACAACAATATCATTCCTGAAGACCTCAGGACACGGGTGTGGAACTTAAAAAGGTAAATGACAGAACATGATGCAACCAAAGGGGCTGCCGTAACTGGGGCCAGATCCAGCTGAATGGATTAGACCCAGGTTCACTCAGCCCAAGCTCAAGAGCCAGGGCTGGCCTAACAGGTCCAGCTGGTGCAGCAGGAGGCCCAAGCCTTGTCCCCACTATGTGTGAGTCAGCTACATGAATTTTGTTTCACCATTCTAATCTCAGAATTCATGTTGTAATTGTGACAAAGTTTTACACAAAACTACCTGACACAACCATGCTCCTTCATCGTGGCTTGCGTCTGGCAGTTACAAGTCAGGCAAAACAGTGATGCCGGAAAAAAAAAAAATCACGGCCGTGACAGAGTCAAACTGTGATGCCATGTCATATCATTTTACGGAGCCAACCGCAACCTCGATTTCGAACCATGGTTACAACAAACCGGCGGAGTTACAACAACTCCCCTTTATTTGGGCTTGTTATTTCGTCATATCTTCCAATAATCTAGTTTTCCTACTTTATTACAGTCCATATTCAATGAAAATTATGTTTTAAGGAAATTAAATCCATGTACAATAAAGAAATTACTTTCTTTAGATTCCCAGGCAGCCTATTTAAGGACCTAATATGAATTATGAAAATACTACATCAATGTTCGACAACTCTTCTCTTTAGATGGAATAAAGGTGCCTATGTTTGGGCAGATCCACAACGCAACTCCGGCTGCATCAAAAAAAGGTTTTGTTCGCTTGAAGGTGCCTACATTTGGGCAGATCCTCCTGTAAATTTGGTCATGTCAGAACCTCTTGTCTCTTTTAGTTCCAAATCAAACCACCAAAAAATCCCGCTTAAAGTAATTATAAAAATCATTATAATCAAGTAAATTTTCCAAAAAAAAAAAAAACACATAAAAGCAGGGCTGCGTTTTTTTAGTTGCTACAAGTGGGGGCATCTAGACCCACATACAATACAAGTCATCCGTGACGACCAAACTCAAGAATGACCTTTCTTTATTTAACTTTACAAACCAAGACATGGTTTATAAGCGTGGTTCGGGACCCCATATTGGCAAGTGTGGGATAAGTTATGTCGCGACCAATTTGATGCTGAAAATCCTGGAAACAATTCTTTTCTTTTCTTTTAAGGAAAAAATGAATCAGCTCATTTTTTTTATCAATTCATTTCATCTCCTATTTTAATACATATACATATATATATATATGCATTTAAAAATTCCAAAAAACAATATCTAAAAATCTTCATTATATTTACTTCATTCTAAAAATCTCTCATGCTGGGAGTCCTGGCTTCACCCTTTATGGAGGTTTTATTATTATCATTCTTTTAGTTTTCCTTTTTCAGCTAGCTCAGCTTGGAGGTGATCTGTGGGTTTTTTTCATCCCACTGTATCATTATCATTATTATTATTATTATTAAGTCTACTCGCTAGTTGCTCCAGATGGTCATATGCCTTGGCATAGCCGGTCGCCCTAATGGAGTTCCTCAAATAGTCCAAGGGTGTTTTTCTCTTTCTTATTTTTGTTGTACAATGGGTTTTTGCTTTTGTGATTAATATTATACTTGCCTTTCAAAAAAAAAAAAATATTGTTCAGGAAAAAATCGTTGTTCTTTTAGAGTAAATAAAATTCTAAAGATATAGCATACTGCTAAATATAATATGTTTCTTATCTATTTTGTGTACCAAACGCTATATTCACATAATGGTGACTACATAATCCAAAAGTAATTGGCAAAACTAGTACAAAATATCATAAACATTACATAAAAATAAAATTATCACATAATGACCTTTGTTTTAAACATGAAAACAACCCATGTCAAAACTCCAAATCTAAAAGGCACCGAAAATAAAACATTTATTATCAAAATTTTCAAAGTTTCTAACCATCTACCTTCCTATGTTATGACTAACAATTGAGTGGCTCATTGGAAGTGTTGATTCAATGAAATCATTCATTATTTGTTTATCCTTTTTCAACAAGAATTCCTCCCATCAGCTTATAACTTCACAGTTTTTTTGTTAGAGCTCCACGTCAATTAAAAGGTATATAGACCAAAGTAAAAGGGCATCAGCACAAAAAACATTCATGAACTTTTTTTTTTCTGCAAACCACATTAGAATACAAAGCCTGTGTAAATTACCACAATATGAGGCCTCTTTGCAAGGGTGATTGCCTGTGCCATCATGTCCACTCCACCAACAACCTGAAAAAGTTTGGATGACATATATTGGAAAGAGCACACGATGAAACCAAGTGCAAAACTATCTATATCAAACATTGTTTCCACAATGACAGAGTGCACATATAAAATCCTAGTACACAATAACCACTTATGTATATAGCCAATCAAAAATTAAAATATAAAAAAATAAATATGTATACTTCAGTATAAGATAAAATCCTAAACTCTCTATGATAACACAGTAACACACACTTAGAATACCCTACAACATTATCTTCTATTGTGATATGCTCCAAAAAAGAGAAAAAGAAAGCGCATCTAAATCTGAAACTATAAACTGCAGAAAAGTCATAAATTAAGCGTGTAAATTATCATCAAAGCATGAACATAACCATTTAAAAATTAAAAGCATATTCTGAGAAAGAAAAACAATTTAAGCATATAAAAATAATGTCACAACTCACAAGGAATCTAATTTGGTAACTTTTGCAATTTGGTCTTACAAATAAAGCTCACTTTTACACATAGTTATCAAAATCCTACGATTCGTATTCCGAATCCCGATTCGCATCCCAAATCTTAAGAAAAACGATTCGTATCTATGCAACGAATCTCATTTACAAATGAATATTAGGATTTAGGTGTGAATCCTACAATTCGATACTTGTTTCATCGAAATTTATGATTCAAGTGATTCGGCTAAGCGAGAGTAGCTATAACCTATGATGCACGGATACTTCAAAATGGGGCAACGTATCGTGTCGTATCGTATCCGACACTTCACTTTTTATATGTAAAATCCGTGTCCCTATCATGTCCATGGCGTGTCCCTACCGTATCCATGTCGTATATGGGCATCATAGGCTACTACCAATGAGTTAATATTAATAATATTTTACTTTTTTTCTTTCTGTATTCTTTTTTTCGTTTAGCGCTTTTATTTTTAAAAGGTTATTTAGAAGTTAACGAAACCTCCTAAGAATTTTTGAGGCTTTGATAAGGTTTTAAAGATGAATAAAGAACATGCATTTAACTAAAACATTTGACTCTACGTATGGTGTGCGTGTCTATATCTTTTTCTTTTTTTAATCTCTTTTGGTTTTTTTCTTCACAAGCACTTTTTTAACTTCAAGAGATATCCTACTGTATAAAATTTATGGTTTAGATTTTATTTTTCTTTTTTATATTCTTATTTAATGATGATAAAAAAAATACATTGATACTTCAAACTTATTTAACTATTTACACGTCATTTATTTCATATATATATATATATATATATATATCTTAGTGTTCTTGATATGATTGTATGATAGACTTGTTATTATATTTATACTGCTATAAATGAAAAAATGGATGGTTATGAATAATTACTTTTTTCTTTTTCTTTTAATTTTTTATTATTTTCATTTTTATTAAAAAAATTAAAATCCTAAAATTTGCGATTCGATTTGATTCATGGGTATAAACGATTTGCGATACAATTCTGATTTTGAAAACTATGCTTTTACCATTCGAAAATAAATAAATAAAAAATAATGGTTACCTTTGGCCATAACAAAAACAAAGTAGTAGTAGTAATAATAATTACAAGAATATTAAAATATATATACATACATATATATATGTATATATATATATAGAGAGAGAGAGAGAGAGAGATAGATAGAGAGACTTTGAGTGCCAAGGCAGTCCTGCTAATTAGTTATGCCAGCCCGGGTGCACTCTAAGAGGTGAAAACTACTCATCTTTCCCCTATGCTCCAAGGCCTCTGAAGGATGTTTGTGCCTTCAGAGGGTTTGGAATATAGACACCTGATAACACCTGATAGCCAAACTATGTGGTCTCTTCTATAAGACCTTTCTTCAGGATACTCAATTGGGGTATCCCGAGCCTACCGCAGAGTTAAGCACTCTGCTGGTGGCTGACTTAGAACAAATCTTGCCTATGGATCAGTAGCGAAGTAGGCAAAGATTGCAGTAAATGTTTGCATGTGCTTGAAGAATGCAGAGGGTGCAGATCAGCTCTTCCTCCATTGAACATGTGCTAGTAAGAAGTGGAGTGCAGTTTTTAAGTTGGCTGGGATTATGTGGGTAAAGTACTATTCTTAATCTTCTATAAGCATGGAGTCTTGGACCTAGATCTGAATGGGAAAACTCATGAAACTCGAACACTTAGAACGGAGTAGTGAAACAATGGAGTTTCAGTAGCAAGGTGGGATCAAGGGACAGTACTTTTTGAGTTGGTTAAGTCCAAGGTATCCTCATAGGCTGCTGCCATGAAGGAATTTGCTGAAATTGCATAATGTCTCAAAACCAAGACAGACCAGCAGGTCCAACTCGATTGAACTGGAAATGCCACATACAGCAGTCCAGTCAAGCAAAACCTGGGAGGTGAAGAAGTTATGAATTGCCATATCAATTCCCAAATTAATGCCCCTTAAGTAATACTTAAATCAGTTTCCCAGAAAATCCCATTTTCTCTCTTTCAAACTTTCGGTCATTCCCCAATTAATACGTCACCTTACATGAATCAGTAAAAAAAAAAAAGAAACTCCATTGTTTGAACTTTTGACTTCTCAACTTCTTTGTCACCAACAGTGCCCATGCATCATCATAATCATTAAAGCCTCGTCCCATCTATGTTGGAGCAAAGTCCCCACTCTCCATCTCCATATCGACATCATGTTCTCTCTCATCCAATCTACAGTTTTATTATTTCTAATTATCTATTTTTCTAGGTTTCTTCTACTTTCAGTACCTTAGAAAAAATTTATGGTTACTGCTTTTATATAAATTTCAGGTTTTTATTATTTAAAATTTATTTGTTTTATAATAATGACATCATAATGATGTCCAGGTTTTAACAGGTTGAACTGCCAGTCTGACTGAACCTTATGCTTCACCAGGTTAATGGCCGCTCCAGTTCTAATGCATTGGTATTGTGCCTGACGGATTCCCACCATTTGGAGGATAATTGATTTCACATGACCGTTGTCAATGAAAATATACATGATTTAAGGATACTAAGAAGACTCCATCAACAAACAGCAAAGAAAAGTACAACCAAAACTATGAACTGCCAATGTCACAAATATGCAGTTTTGAATAAAAATTATAAAAATATATATAAAAAAAGAAAGAAGATCCTCGGTACATGACCTCCATAATAAAGAAAGTTATTATTATCGTTACTATTACATAGTATATGCTTCTATATGTTTGTTTGCTAACGTATGAAGGTAAATAATAAGCAAAAACAAAGAAACTCACCACAGCACATTTTACCCCTATGCTAGATCCAAGAGCTTCAAACTGTTCAGCAATTTGAATGGCCAGCTCCCTGAACATAACAAGAAGATAAAGGAAATTCTCAAATGAAGTATACTCATAGAACTGCATGTCATGAATATGATAAATAGCTCAGTACGGCGACTAGGCATAACATATCGGATCACTAACCTCGTAGGTGAAAGCACACAAGCAAAGAATGCTTGTGGGCTCTGCAGAAGTGCTTGGAGAATAGGAAGAGCAAAAGCTCCAGTCTTCCCGGAGCCCGTTTGTGCTAGCCCAATCAAGTCTTTTCCTGAAAAATGAAGTTTATAGAAAAATCTAAACTACTAATTGCGGAGCGCGCGCGGACACACACAGAGCAGCACTCCATCCGCAAATAGTAATCATTGAAGCCAGAGTAAGTAAATAAACAAACCTTCTAATGCATAAGGAATGGCTTCTGCTTGAATCCTTGATGGGGTATTCCATCCCAAACTTTTACATGCTTCAACCAGTTCCTCACATACCCCCAAGCACTCAAAGGTTTTAGCCTCTTCGGCGTCTACCATGGTGTATCTGAAACTGCCAACACACACAGATAGTTAATAATTAGCAAGTTCATACAAAAAATCACAGAATATGATGTACGGCTGACTAACAAATTTGAAAAAGGAAATGAAAAGCTTCCATTGCGCCTAAGTATGTCAATGGATTCCCCATTGCACAGTTAACCAAAGGATTCAACCCAAAAAATAAAGAGATGAATTCATGTTTAAGGCTGATTGAAAACAGGGTCCTGGCCAACAGTTTGCCCTGACTTATAATCAGGTTTGAGTATAGATCCAGTAGTGTTAATACCAAATAGGGATGGTAAGGATCAGGTCAAATGGCCAACCTGTACCAAGAAGGGGAGGTTTGGTAGTATTATTTTCGGGTTCATAGTAGATATGGGTATTGACTTTTGACCCGAGTCAGGGAAGATGGGTTCGAGTTTTGGCTGACTCACCTGTTTATAACCAATCTAAATATTTACGATACACAATGCACAAGTGTTATCTAACACCTTGTATAGGACTTTTGTAAGAGTGATGAGTTCCAGATTCAATTCCTGTTGGGCTGCAGAAATAAAGAATCTCTTTCTCCATACTCCAATATTTGAAATAAAAAATATCAAAACCACTTGAACCAACCCATACAATCATTGGGCGGGTTCAGTATCACATGTCATAAACCTGATCAGCGGCCTCCCTAATACCCAAACGCATGTAACCGAGAGTACAATTATGAGCATATAAATATGATAACTATTACTATACTTGTATAACTATATTAATATAATTAAAATAATATTATTAATAATGATATAATATACCTGTACAAAAGTAACAACTAATATAGAATAATATACTCAGGTTATGAGTTGGGCTTGGAGCCAGGCCCGAGTCCTAAAAGCATCAGTCACGGTCAGGCTAGGGGCCTAAATACATTGGACCATTATCAGGTCCAGATCCAGGTCTGGGTATATAACCATTAATTGGGCCAGGATCTGAGTCCACAATGGACTTCACCCAGAACCCAACCCGTTTAAATCCTCATTCAACCACAGAACCAAATAAACAAAGGAATTCACTCTTATTCTGAATGGTAAGAAAAACTATATCGTAGAGATTAAGCACTATATAATTATATATTGACTAAGACACCAACAAATCTATAACTTGTACATTGGCCGATGGTACTACAATACAAAAACCATGAACCCAGTGCTGCAACCAGATTTACTATATCTGCCATCATGTGAATCTCAAAAATCTACAGATGATTAAACAGCTTGAAACATGCAAAGTTTTCTATGTATCAGATAATAATAAAAAAATCTCAAAACCTTGAGTGTTGGTGACTAGCATACAATCCAAGCAAAAACAAAACAGAAAAACAAAAACTGAAAGCAGTAAAAAGTGAAGTGGGGAGTTGTTGGAAAGTCATCTAGTAAGTAAATTAACCATATTTTTTTCTAATAAATTAACCATAATTGTTAAGTCATCGTAACCATCGTTGAAGACATCTACTGAAAGGGAGCAACTCAAGCAAGTCTGGTTTCAAATCAACCCACCACCTCCATGATCAGTAGCAATACTACCAATAATCAGAACAAGAACACAGTCCAGAACTGAAATGGTGAAATCTGTAAGGATCCCTCAACACAATTTTGCGGCCCGCAACCTGGCTGACAAACTTATAAACAGAATGGCAATCCCCGCAAACACGGAGATTCTTGAAGATTCTAATAGTAGAGCCTTCAGGAGTACTGATCAATCCAAATGCAAGAGCAAGCTTCTCACTATGATTCCAAAGATTGTGTTCTTTTTGCTCGTCATCTGTGTCCTGCAATACAAAGGTTGTATCCGCAACATAACCTATTTCTTTGATCCTCTGCAAAAGCTCATCAACTTCGCATAAATCATCTTTGCTTGTGGGTGTGTCCTATCTCCAATGCCAAATGAACTCACTCTGTTCTTAACTTTGATCCAACTACATGCAGGTTTCTTCTTGATGTTATATGATTGCATTTGGTTTCTCACCTTCTCAACATCATCCCACCTTCTATTAATAGCACATATGTTTGATAGAAGAACGTAAGCTGAGTCATCTGAAGAATCCAACTCAAGAAGGTGCTTGGCAGCTCGCTTTCCCATCTCCAAATTACCATGAGTTCTACAAGCAGCTAACAAGCTCCGCCAGACAAGGTCAGTTGGAGAGACAGGCATTTCCCTGATAAAACTCTCAGCATCAACAAGCCTCCCTGAACGACCAAGGAGATCGACTATACAAGCACAATGTTCTATTCCTGGTGCTATGCCAAAATTTGATGTCATTAAACCAAAATACATAAGACCCTCGTCTACTAGACCTGCATGGTTACAGGCAGAGAGAAGAGAAACAAAAGTCACATAGTCTGGTTTCAAACCTATGTCTAGCATTTCTTGAAATGATTCTCTAGCTTTCTCATAACACCCATGTCTGGCATGTCCTGATATCAAAATATTCCATGACTGCCGTGATCTTTTGCTAGTTTCAGGAAGTATTATCAATGCATCATCCATTTTACCACATTTGCCATACATATCCATCGCAGCATTCATCACATGAAGATCAGAATCGAAACCCAGTTTGACTATCAGACTGTGAAGTTGTTGTCCTTCCTCCAAAACAGCTAAGCTTGCACTTGCAGCAAGTCCTGCAGAGAAGCTAAACTGATCTAGTTCCAATCCTGCACGAAACATTCCCACGACCAATTTCAAAGCTTCCTCACCGCAACCCTGATGGGCACTTGCAGCAATCATAGCATTCCATGAAACAACACTTTTTGTTTCCAATCCATTAAAAATAAAATTACTTGAACCAAGTTCGCCGCACTTAGCATACATCGTGAGAAGAGAATTCTTAACATAATCATCTGACTCAAACCCACTTGAAATTGCATGTGCATGGGTGGGAATACCATGCTTCAATAGCTCATCTCTAGATGAGCAAGCACCAAGAACATTTACTATTGTTATATAATTAGACGGTATACCCAAATCTCTCATCAACTTAAAAGCTTCCATGGCCTCCTCCCGCTCTTCATTCTGTACATGGCCCCCAATCATCGCATTCCATGTTACCAGGTCCGTCTCTGGCATCATCCTGAATACATGTTTAGCTTCTCCCATTGCGCCACACTTGCCATACATGGTCACTAACGCATTGCCCACAAGCAAATTAGCCTGAAGCCCCATGAGTATAATAAGTGCATGAAGCAATTTTCCCTCTAGAAGGGTTTCAGGACATGAGCATGCAGCCAATGCACTAGCAAAAGTCAAATGATTTGGTCTTTCACCAATTCCAAGCAATTCTACCATGAGTTTCAGGGCATCTGTACGCCATCCGCTTTGACCAAAGCATGCCATCATGGAATTCCAAGAAATCAAATCCCTTACGTGCATCAAATGAAACACCAATATGGCATCCTCCAATTTTCCAGTCAAGGAATACATTGTAATAAGAGTATTGCAGATGGTCACAGTTGAATCACGTCCTACTTTAATCACAAGACCATGAATTCCCTTTCCCCATTCTAGATTTTCAACGCAACTGCATGCAGATATCAAACTAGAGAGTGTCGTGGAATCAGGTTTTACATTAGCACAACGCATCTGATAAAAGCACCGCAGTGATTCCTCACAATCCCCATTACGCGAGTGCATAGATATCATTGAATTCCATGAGATTGTATCACGTTCCTCCATCCGATCGAATACATAGCAGGCATCATCCACACGCCCAAAACTACCAAACATGGCTATGAGAGCATTCTCAACAGAAATATCCGTCTCGAGTCCATACATCACAATATGGGCAAGAACCTGAAGACCTAACCATTCATCCTCAAGCAACCAGCATGAACTAATCATCGTTGCAAGAGAGTTTGCATTGCAGGTAACTCCTTCCCGTCTCAGCTGCTGATAAATATTCACAGCTTCCTTTGGTTCGTTGTTCCTCGAATAACCCACCATCAAGGATGTCCAAGACACCACATTTTTTACAGGCATCTCATTGAAAAACCGGTGTGCATCAGACATAAATCCATAAGTACCATACACATGCAAAATTGCAGAGCTTACAAAGACATCAGCCAATAACCCAATTTTACAAACCAAAGCGTGAATCTCAATACCATGCCAAACACTCGATGCCAATCGATTGCAACCCGTTATCAAACTGGCAAGCACAAACCCATTAGGCCACACACCTTCTTCCCGCATTCTGCAGAATAGTTCAATCGATCTAAAGAACAGACCCGCTCGAACATAGCCTGAGATCATCGTATTCCAAGACACATCATTTACATCAGGCATTCTATCAAACACATAGCGAGCGGCATCTAAATTCCCCAATCTCATATACATGTTGATCAGGGTGTTGGAATGGAATACGCCGAGCTGAACAGAATGCCTGATAAAAAAGGCATGGACAGCTCTTCCAGTAATCAGAGTGGTGATTCCTGAGAAACCCTTTTGAAGGAACAGTGAGATTTCTGAGTTGGGATGCTTGGAGAGGATTTGAAATGCATGGTTTCTGGGTTCTTTTATGCATTGGAGTGTTGGGCTTCTTGAGTGGGCAAGGGATGGTGAAGAATAAGAAGAAAAAGAAGGTGTGGGTTTGAATTTGAAAGGTGAGATTTTCTTAGCGCACTGAGCCAGCTCGCCTTGTTATTGTAAATACAAACAGAAGATAGTAAGAACAATTGCATGTAAAAAGATGTGTAAGAAAGAAGCAAAATACATACACATACAAATACATACACAAACTTTTGAAACAAATCAAGACAGAGAAAGGAATAAGAAGAAGAAGAAGAAGAAGAAGGTGGGAACTTACGACGAGGGAGGGAAGAGATTGCTTTAGGATCGAAAAGAGGGAGTCACGAAGGAACTGGAGAAGCGGAAAGAATTAGGGTTAGCGCTTCATGAAAAAACGAGTACTTCGAAACACCTTGTCCTTGGGTTACCACTTATAAGAATGCAAAAGCATCATATCAGAAAATACTTAAAAACAATGTCACTTAACTTTAACAATAACAATAAATCAAAATTTCGCCCCCGAAGTCAAGATAGCTTGTATCGTGCACTGCTTAAATTTTTAGTTGTTAAAATATAAAAGTTATAATACGGAATCCCTAAGCCGATTATTATAATTTATAAATTCATCAATATAACATATATTTAAATTTTTTACAATAATCATCACCCTTATATAAGCTTTGTAAAAAGAAACCAACATGATGTAGATCTATTGTTAAATTCTTTACAGCAGAACACTTCTTTTTTGGTGAAACACAACAATTAGAACAAAGGTGTTTCTTTAATTTTTTATTTCTATATTTATAAGTGATCAATTGAACATTAGCTCTAATTCTTATTTGATAAAAATTTATTGAGGGACCATTTAATGTGAGTCATTTGTTTGGTTTAGATTATTTTCATAAGTAGGCCATATTCGTATTTTAAAATGAAAGAAAATATGTTCATATTTTTTTTGGGAATGTTGTAGGCTCCAAAGGGAGCTCATTTATAAAAGAATGTAAATTGTTATAAATAAATGCCTCATTCTCTTAGGGCTCTTGGTTAGATTTTTCTCTAATGGAAATAGGTTCAGTGTTAGATTAATGATTAGAAAACCTAAATTGCACAAGAAGAAAAAGGAAAAAAATGATCTACTTAGAGGCTTTACAAAATTTTATTCTAATTAAAGATCATTAAATATGGCCCCTTATGCTAATTAATGTCCATTGTTAAATTGACCCCCATTCATGGACCCATCTTCTACTCGATTAAAATTTGACCCTAATTGAAACAAAATTCACATCAAATGGTTTTAAAAAGTTGGCCACAGTAGATCCCACATGACTTATAGTGTGGAATTATGGTGCAAGACTCACAACCTAACAAAAAGGTTAAAAGACCATTAAAGGGTTTTGACTTTTGACTTTTGACTTTTGACTTTTGACTTTTGACGTTTGCAGTTCCAACATTCTCTCCACAGAGGCAGGTCTAAGGAAAAGAAAAAGGCAGAGGGTAAGAGAGAAGCGGAAAAGGGAATAAGAGGAGGGAAGAGAGGGAGAGAGGAGGAGACGATGATAGGCAGATGCAACTGGTGGCTGGCGGCTGGCGGCAGGAGCTTCGCCCAACAGGTACTGTACCACATCTTCTCCTCGCTATTTTCTTTCTTTTTTTCTTCTCTTTTTTTTTTTTTTTTCTATAACTGCTTATTAGGTCTATGGTTTTCTCTCTCATTTTTCTTGCAAATGCATCAAATCACTACCCATAGTTTTCTTTCTCTTCCTAATCATTTTCCTTTTTCTTTTCCCCTCAAGTTTTCATCCGTATCGGTCATATTGGCATATTACAACCGATATTTTGAAAGCGATATTGATTGATACAATACCGATATCGCAATAAAATATCAGCTTGTCTAGGCCGATACTGATTCGTAATATTTTAAACCATGCATCCATCCATCCATGGGACCTTGTGCAGATGAATAAGTTTAATGATTTATATGGCAGAGAAAAATTGACTGTTGACCCAACAATCCAGTCCATTCATATGGCTGTAAATCCACGGGCTCCGATGTAATTAAGTAGGTCCCTTGTGCATGGATAGTTAGAATTTATGATAGGTGGGCCCAGCATGATATCTCTCACAGCCCATTGTGGAGTTCATTCTGCACACACATCCTAGTTTCTAAGCCTGTTAATGGGCCGGGCCAGACTTGGATTTGGGCTGTCCAATTATGTCCTGAATATTGGGTGGGCCTACGGGAGTTGTCTAATCTCAGCCCTAAATTGAACGTGCCTAAGTCAAATCCCATACCGGGTTGAGCTAAGGCTTAGTATGATCTTAAACATAAGTTAAATATTATCTAATTATTTATATACTCACATCGGATACCCAATGTAAACTGTGAACTGGACTTTAAAAGAGAGAAAAGTAGTGAAATTACATTCTCGTGAAGAGAACAAATAGGGTCCTAACTCCTAACTCATGTGCCTCAAGAAACAGTATATTTCCTAAAGCCCAATTCTGGACTTTTGTGGCCCACTATGGTTATACATGCCAACGAATGTGATGAATGCTTTTCCTTAATAAATCTCCAGGATTGAAAGAATACGGCCATTTATTTGCCCCATTGGCAATGACCACAACACCAGGCTTGGGGGAAAACCAAACGAGCAAACGAAAAATGCTATTTTTTCATCTTCCAAAGGCTGATGCTTTTCGGTCATTCCCCATATACAATGCAGCCCAGTTTTACATAAGCACAATTTGATCCAACATGCTTGGAATTGTCACTTGTCAGGCCATGGAAATGTTAGATTCCCAGAGACTAGATCCCAATATAAAATATAAAGTTCCATTTGTAATTGACCTTGTTCGAAGGTATTTTAGTTTCAAGGATAGTCATTTCTGGACAGAGTTGTAAAATATATTGATGTTTAAATGATTTTTGCACATTTCAGGAAGGACCAGCTGAAACATCCTCATAATGATCTGCAATTGAAAAGGTGAAAGTCCTAAAATACTGCATGTACTTCCAGCTATTTGTGCTGATTAAGGGTTGTCATCCCGTTTATTTGGAAAGTTCACATTCTGTTCTTTCAGGGAAAAAAAAAAAAAAAAACTCTCTGCTCATTATTTGGTGGTGTACATCATGCAGGATGCCAAAAAAAAAAAAAAACACCTTTGATCACAGGTGGATTTTATGTGACATAAATCATCCGCTAGAATGCACGTGGTTCCTATGCAATTATGCTCGATGGGGGCCAAGATCCTTCCCCTTCCCCACAACCAACAAGCTCTATGGATGGTTGCTCTAATCATTTGATTCGATGTGGGAGAAGTAATGTCTAAAATAACTCAGCAAACCCCGATGGGTAGTTCAGTTGGCCTAGGACTACGGTTTGCACCCGGAGGTTGTGGGTTCGAGACTGCTCTACCACACTGGGGCCACAGGGGAATTTTACCCGGCTTTCTCTCCTGGGCCCGTAGGAATTATTCTGGCCCAAATGGCTGGGAACCCTACGTTATCAAAAAAAAATAATAATAATAATAACTCAGCAAAAATCAATAGAAATCATTGTCCAAGCTCCAACTTTGTCTAAACTCGGTAAAAATTTATTAAAATGAGTGAGATGTGGTTGTAGTCAGGCCGGTCCTGAACTGCCTGGGCCTATTATGTCCAGTCCCAGTCTTATTTTAACCAGGCTTTAAAACCATTGTCCGCTGGGGCTCAATCTTTTTAAAGACCCTATATTTTCGGGCTTGGGCCGGGCCGGGCCAGACTGGATACCCATTTTAATGGGCTCAATTGACAAGCCTACTAGTTCCTGCTATAAGAGACATGTGAGAGACAAACATAGGATCAAGACCCAATAAGTTTCATAATTCCATCCGGTTCAATCCTTTCATCTCCCACAAAATTTCCGCCCACCTAATGATATCGAGCCCGTCAAAAGTGAGTGCCCGCCTGTTTATGGCATGCCCTCAAATTTTATTTAAAAGTGAGTTGATCGATTAACCATATCATTAGTGATATACAGTATGAGAAATGATCCCGTGAGATGTAAAATGAGTATCATGCCAGATCCACTCATTACCAATTCAAACTAACCACACACATGGGACCCCTAAATTACATCAAAGCCCAGGTTTGTATCAATCCAAAAGGACTAGACCACTCGATCGGTGGTTTATTTTATTTTATTTTTTAAATTTAAGTTATTAAACTTGTGAGCCACGAACGAAGTGGTTAGAGGCATGAGATTGACCTCTAAACTTGATATCCACACGAACCCCGCCCCACCTTCACAAAACCCCTTGGAATCTTAAACACCCCCCACCCCATTGGAAAGTGATGACATTCATTTTAAGTAGTCTAGATTATCAATGGATGGGCTCCATGGTGGAGCTCCACAAATACCACTCATAGAAATCACGTGGGAGGCACTCGTAAAAAAAAAAATGAAAATCAAATAATCTTTTCTTGTAGGGAAATAGAATCAAAATTAGATAGGAAACGAATTACAAGCCATCACCCTAGTGGTTCATTTCCCATCTTCTTTTTATTCAATTTTCCTAAAAAGAAGGGTTATTTGATGCTTATTTTTAAAATTCACACTTGATCCTCGTTCTTAATCAGTTATGTTATAAATTATATTTATTATAATGAAATCAAACAAGCCCTTCGGTGTACTTTATCAGGATGCAAAACACAAGGCACACCATGGGATTAGTCCAGCCCAAAGGGTTGGGAACTCTCCGATAGCAAAAGATAATAATAATAATAATAAAATAAAATCTAGAGTGTGAATAGACATTGACACATTCATGATTTACACCAAGATAGAAACTCAACAATAAATATACAGAGACAACCAACACATTTTCATTAATCCCTTCAAAGTGGAAGAGTACAACCATACAACCCACGCATTTTTATTAGTCTCTTCAAAGTTGAAGGGTACAACCATTCATAAAACTAAAATTGATAACGAATCAAGCAAGCATAATTCCTTTATAGAGTTTCCTTCCTAATTATTAGCTAACACAACTCAAATAATTCTCTTATTAGACACCCATATCGTCATAAGACCTTTACCAAAAATTTATTGTAAGATAACTAATGATTAGATCTTTTATTTAGCATGTGCTAAATTAAAGACTAACTGATACAGCAGCCCACAACACTCTACAGGCATATATAGACAGTCTATGCTAGAGGCCCAGGTTTCCAGTGGTAGACCCAGAGCCCAATGCAACTTACAGACCTATGGAATGGGCCCATCTGATGTGATAGTAGTCCATGGGCTTATGGGGTTCCCAAATCAACTCTCACCAGCTTTTATGAAACTCAACAATCTTGTTACTACTCCTCTAGGTCTAGCTTTAGAAGGTTCGATCTTTGTTTTAGAACCAGGGCCTGCAGTCCCACTGTAAAAATATGGTAAGATGATTCCCAGTTATAAGATAGAGCTGTGTATGAATAAAGGCAATGGTTCTATATGGCGTGCACATATTATTTTGCAACATGTTTACTTCCATGTACTACGTCATTTACAACCGTCATAACTAGACCATAAGATGAGATTTACATAATGGTCCCATAATGTCTTTGTTTAAAGACTGTTTTTGTTTATCATTTATCCAAACATAATTATGTACACAATGGAAAAACAGAAATAGTAGATGTAGAATTGCATTAAGAGCTCAATAAATGTCATATACAAGTATAGAAATATAATGGCAGAAAATGATAATTAAGAACTATCTTGAAGACCCATGCTTTCAGTATGTCCTTGAAAGGTCTTTGGAGGTAGTCCTTTCGTGAATATGTCTGCAACCATGAAATCTGTACGTATAGACTCAATGACAAATTTTTGTAATCTAACATCTTGCTTCAGTGATAGATATTTAAGGTCCATGTGTTTGGATCCCTTAGATATCCTGTCATGCTTAGAGAAGAAGGTTGCAGCGTCATTGTCACAGTAAATAGTTAATGGCTTAGAGATGAAACTCAAGGCTCCAAACTGAGTGATAAAATTACGCAACCATGTTCCTTGAATTGCAGCCTCATAACATGCTACATATTCAGCCATCATGGTGGATGTGTAAAGCAACTCGGACTTCTGGCTTTTCCATGATATTGCTCCTCCACATAAGAGATACACATAGCCAAGAGTGCAAAGTCTGGTGTCAGGACATCCAGCAAAATCTGAATCCGAATAACCAGTCACCTGTAGGTGACTTGATTTTCTGTATGTGAGCATATAATTCCTTGTTCCCTTGAGGTATCTCAGTACTTTCTTTGCAGCTTTCCAATGAGCGATTCCTGGGTTACTTTGAAATCTACCCAGCATGCCAACAGCATGACTAATGTCAGGTCTTGTACAGACCTGTGCATACATCAAACTTCCTACAAGAGAAGCATAAGGATATTTTTCCATTTCTTTACGTTCCAATTCGTTCTGTGGACACTGCGTAAGATCAAGCTTGTCTCCTTTATGCAGTGGAACAGGACTAGAGGAACATGTCATCATGCCAAATCTCTCTAGAACTTTGTCAATATATGCTTGTTGAGACAATCCCAAAATACCAAGTGACCTATCACGGAATATTTCTATTCCTATCACATAGGAAGCCTCACCCATATCTTTCATTTCAAAGTTCTTAAAGAGATAATCCTTTGTTTCATGTAACAAACCAAGGTCGCTACTAGCCAGTAATATATCATCAACATACAGAACCAAAAATATGAACTTGCTCCCACTGATCTTGAGGTATATGCAAGGGTCAACTATGTTTTCTTTGAAATCGAAGGCAGTAATGATTTCATGAAACTTTAGGTACCATTGCCTCGAAGCTTGCTTCAGTCCATATATTGATTTCTTAAGTTTGCAGACCATGTCTTCCTGACCTTCAATTATGAAGCCTTCAGGTTGACGCATGTAGACTTCTTCTTCCAAGTCTCCATTAAGAAAGGCAGTTTTCACATCCATTTGATGTAACTCGAGGTCATAGTGAGCTACTAATGCCATGATAATTCTAAGAGAATCCTTCCTGGACACAGGGGAGAAAGTCTCAGTATAATCAATGCCTTCTTTCTGATTAAAACCTTTGGCAACAAGTCTGACTTTATGTCGTTCAATATTGCCTTTGCAGTCGCGTTTGGTCTTGAAGACCCATTTACAGCCAACTGGTTTGTGTCCTGGAGGCAATTGAACAACTTCCCATACTTGATTTTCATCCATAGATTTCAATTCTTCCTTCATGGCATCAATCCATTTACTAGAATTAACATCCTTAATGGCCTGTGAATAAGAAATCGGGTCTTTAATTGTCCCTTCTTCAGATTCTACTTGGTAAAGCATGTAATCATCGGAAATAGCTGATCTCCTTTGTCTTTGAGACCTTCTTAATGCTGGTCCCTCTGGTGCTTCATCCATATGTTCATTGGTGACAATCTCATTATGGAGTTGTTGATCATTTATTGGATTTTCCTCATTGTTAAAGGGTTCAACAACGGGAGGATTTCCAACATCTTTCGGAATAGAGGGTAAAGGGATAGGTACCCTGATTTCCTGAATGATCACATCTTGAGTTTTATTACTCCCACTGATTTCACCATTTTCAAAGAATCTAGCATTACCGGTTTCAACAATTCTTGTACTATGGTTAGGGCAGTAAAACCTAAATCCTTTGGACTTTTCTGGGTAACCTATAAAGTAACCACTGATCGTTTTAAGGTCCAATTTCTTTTCATGTGGGTTGTAGACTCTAGCCTCAGCTGGGCAACCCCAAATTTGGAGATGTCTTAAACTAGGTTTCCACCATTTCCACAGTTCAAAAGGTGTCTTTGGAACTGCCTTACTAGGAACCCTATTCAAGATATAAACAGCTGTGCGTAGAGCATCCATCCACAAGGATATAGGTAAGTTGGCATGACTCATCATGGATCTAACCATTTCCATGTATGTACGATTTCGCCTTTCAGCTACACCATTCTGCCATGGAGAACCAGGCGTTGTGTATTGGGCAACAATTTCAAGCTTTTGGAGGAGTTTTGCAAAAGGTCCAGGATGTTGTCCTGTTTCATCATACCTACCATAAAACTCACCACCTCTATCTGACCTTATGATTTTCACTTTTCTATCTAGTTGCCTTTCGACTTCAGTAATGAATACTTGTACAGCATTCACAGACTGAGATTTGTCATGCAACAAGTATAGGTAACAGTAACGTGAGTAATCATCAATAAAGGTAATGAAGTACTTTTCTCCCCCAAAGGTTGGAACATCAAAAGGTCCGCAAATGTCTGTATGAATTATTTCAAGAAGCTGGGTACTTCTTGTGGCTCCTTTCTTTGTGTGTTTTGTTGTTTTGCCTTTAATACAATCCACACATACTGTAATATTAGTAAAATCTAGATCCGGAAGGACACCATCTTTTACTAATCGTTTTATTCTTTCACTGGATATGTGACCCAGTCTTTTATGCCACAAGAAATAAGAGTCATTTTTAGATGACTTTCGTTTTGTTTCCTTAGAATGCAGGGTAAGATGGGTTTCAGTAAATGGACTATTAAGATGAAACTTGTATAGCCCGTCAATCAATATTCCAGAACCAATGCAACTAGAATCTTTAAATAAATTGAAATTACCATTTCCTACTTCAAACGAATAACCAACTTTATCAAGTGCACTTACAGAAACCAAATTACGAGAAATAGACGGAACATAAAGAGTTTGACATAAATCTAACTGATAACCACTATCTAAAACAAGACGAAAAGTGCCAATAGCTTCAACTGAAGCTTTGTCTTTGTTCCCCATAAAAAGAAAGTTCTCACTTGGGTTTATGGTTTGGATCGTAAGGAATCCCTGCATTGAATTGGAAACATGAACATTTGCACCAGTGTCAATCCACCAAGTACCAGAAGAAACATAAGTAAGATTTGATTCGAAATAACTTACGAAACCCATAGGGTTACCTTTCTTTTCGAACCATTCTTTACATTTAATGCAGTCTGCCTGAAAATGTCCAGGTTTCTTGCAAAATCTACATACGTCTTCTTTCTTTTTCTTCTTGGGGTTCTGACTGGCCTCATTAGGTCTGGGTGGTGCCATTTTCTGGCCTGAATTATTCTTTTTCCCAGCTTTATGTCCAGCTCTTTGAACGAGATGAGCTACTTTAATACCTTGTTGATTCAGCCTGGCCTCCTCTTGAACCAGTTTGTTAGCCAATTCATTCACTGTCCACTTGTCCGTAATAGTGTTATAGTGAATTTGGAAAGGCCCGTACTGAGGAGGTAAACTATTGAGGATAAATTGGACGAGAAAAGCCTCATCCACTGATAATCCCAAATTCTTGAGTTTAGCAGCAAGGTTGGTCATCTCAATGACATGCTCATGCATTGAGCGAGTGCCATCAAACTTCATGGTTGTAAGATCTGCCATTAGTTTTCCAGCAAGGGATTTGTCTGCAGTCTTAAACCTATCTTCAATGGCCTTCATATAGTCCTTAGCATTCTCAGGTTTGGGAAGTGATGTTTTGATGTTGGTGGCAATAGTCATTCGCATAAACATGGTGCTTAGTCTGTCAGACCTCTCTCAAGCATTAAAGAGGGCCTTTTCGTCAGGGGTACTTTTTTCAGTGAGTGGAGCTGGCTTATCTTTAAGAAGAGCCATATCCAGTTCGAGTACCCCCAATGTGAACTCAACTTGTTCTTTCCATTCTGAAAAGTTGGTTCCATTGAGCTTAGTGACAGAGGTAGCATGCGAATTCAGATTAGTGGGTGCAACAACTGTAATAGAGAAACAACAATAAGGCTTCAATTAAAATAAGACAACACATACATAAGATATGAATATATACGATAAAAAATTTAGGTGCTCCTGTGGGTAGTCACCATAATTTCTACACATTATACCATCTAAGGTCGTCATATTCAAGGTGGTGCTAATGAGTGATGTTACTTGTAATTATGAACAAACACTCCTTAATTATTGTTCAAACGTATGAATATAATCCACCTGTGGGCGACTAAAAGTTTCATACGCTTGAACAATATGTAATGTAAACATCATGATGGTACTATTAGGGTCAAATATCAGTGTTTAATTGTTAGGGTCACTGTGGTGAGACCTAACCATAAGCATACAACTATGGTGATCAAAATTAGCTTAATATGAACATAAACATTATATGTTGCATGCATTCATGATAGATAATTTGATATATGAAAAGTACTGATAAAGAGGTCGAGCCCCGGAGGGCTGTCCGACGTTAGGGCTGAAAGCCCAGAAAGGGATCCAGTAATAAATGCCTCTGGGCCCCACAGTTTGATAAGATGATACGATCTGAACCGTACATATCGTGGGCCTTCTGTCGAGTTGTATCAGCTAATATATTTAATGCACTGTTACATAAGTACTCTTCCCAGCTGATATGTATAAATATAGTCCTGGAGCTATCCTCCAATTAAATAATACTTTTGTTTGGCTAGTCAACGTCTGTACCTTTTCCAAAATTGAAACAATGACATTTATTTTGTGGAGCCCACTGTGCCTACTTGACAGAGAGAGGGTCTTTGGGTTAATCCGGAAAATCAGGGCACGACTCCAATTCAATCTCCTGATGGATTGTCATGACGTGGCCCCCCATTGGGATGGATTCTCGTCAATCAAGGAAACGTTCCCAACGATGAAGAAAGAAAGAAAAAGGAAAAGCAACGCTCCTCCATTGCATATGGGGTTGGGATCTTTTCTTTGCCTTTTTGTATTGTGTAATGGAATATTGAAAAGAAAAAAAAAACTGACGAAACTTGCTTCTGTTTTTTTTTTTTTTTTTTCTCAACATACGCAGGAGTTTTATGCATCATAATAATAATAATAAAAAATCAAAACTTTAAATAAATCACGATCAAATAGTCATGGTCAAATTGAAATTGCGGAATAACATAAATTTAAACCATTCATGCAGGCTATAATAATTTGATCGATAATTTTTGTAAAAAAAAAGAGTCATAAACGGATCTATATTTGCCGATTATGGCGATGCAAAAGTTACCCTAATTAATGGACGATCATGTGTTCTTAAACCATGGCTCTGATACCACATGTTATACCATTATTAACATGAACCCTAAGATCGAGAACAGCATGATAATCACAGGTAAGATTTAATCTTAAATAAGTTAAAGAGTACCTCCAGACATTCTGATGCAGAGAGCTTTCCGATCCTGCTGTCTGGCCCTGTTGTTGAGATCCGTCGAAGAAGAGGCTGGGTGAATGGTTTCGGTTTCCCTCTCCTTGCCTATAAACCTTAATGTGTTGATTTTGTGTGTAGCCTTTGTGATGGACCAAAGGCTTTATTTATAGGTGGAGAGAGGACCAAATTCCCAATTAGGTTTACTTTAGATTTAATCTCAACCGTCCATCAAGGTAGAGAATATTAAGGAAACTATCTCATTAAGAAACCTTTTTGAGTAATTATAGCATATGTATCCTATGAAATCGGAATTCCTATTATGACCACACTTCTAGAAAGGAAAGGACTTGTGGTCCAAGTAATGAGCCTAAATTAATTTCCTTACAGCTTAAAGATTTTTGTGTTTACAAATTGCTTTCGAAGAGTTTAGCCAATAATAGATTGAGAACTGCACTTCCAGTCCTCATTAGTCAGTTTCAAAGAGCTTTTGTGAAGGGTAGGCAAATCTTGGATGACGTGTTGGTGGCCAATGAGTTGATAGCTTCAAGAAAAAGGTTTAAGAAAAAAGGAGTCATCTTTAAAATTGATTTGAAAAAGGCTTATGACCATGTTAAATGGAGCTTTGTAGATTACATGCTTCAAAGGTTTGGCTTTGGTGAACGATGGAGGAGTGTATTTCAACCACTTCTTCCTCAGTTTTGGTTAACGGATCTCCCGTTAGTCTTTTCAAAGCTTTTAGGGGTTTGAGGAAAGGTGATCCGTTGTCTCTTTTCCTCTTCATTTTGGCAGTAGAAGCTCTGGGTGGCTTGGTAAACAAGGCAAAAGATTTGAATTTGTTGGAGGGTTTTAGTTTTGGATGAGATGGGGAGGCGGCCTCACATCTTCAGTTTGCGGATGATACTATTTTTTTCAGTTCAACTAGGACAGAGGAGATTAATATTCTAAGGAGGATTCTAAGATGTCGTAAGTTAGTTTCTGGATCGAAGATTAATCTTGCTAAGAGTGTGCTTCAAGGGGTGGGTTGCTCTCAAGAAGAGATTATCCCTTTGGCCAATCGCCTCTTATGTCAGGTTGGCAAACTTCCCATTCAGTACCTGGGTTTGCCAATTGGGGCGAACACAAGGTCAAAAGCGACCCGAGATCTGGTTGTGGAAAAATTTGAAAGAAAGCTCTCTTCATGGAAAAGAAGATGTCTCTCTATGGGAGGGAGGATTACTTTAATAAAGGCAACAATGTCCAATTTGCCCGTCTACTTTATGTCCTTGTTCAAGATGTCGGCCTTAGTCACGGAGAGATTGGAAAGGATTAGAAGAGACTTTTCTGTGGGATGGTAGTGGGGAGAAGAAAAGATTACATTTAGTGGGATGGAAGTAGGTGGTTCGTCCAAAATGGAAAGGGGGGTCGGGGTTGGGAAATTTGGAGTTGAAGAATTGGGCTTTACTAGCTAAATGGTGGTGGAGGTTTGGAGAGAAAAATGATGCTTAATGGAGAAGGGTCATTTTGTCCAAATATGGTGAGGATGAGGGGGGGTGGTGGTTTCCTAAAAGGGTTTCAAGATCTCGGGTCCTAGGAATGTGTTAAAAGTGGAGGAGGAGTCTACTAAAGAGGGGCAGTGTTAAAAAAAGGTGTGGATTTCAAGGTTGGGGTGGGTAGCAGAGTTAGATTTTGGGTTGATGAGTGGGTGGGGGTGGGGGTGGGTACATTGTGTATGTTGTTTCCTAGGTTGTTTAATTTAGCATCTAACAAGTTGTCCGCGGTGAGTGATTGCTATGTTGAGATAGAGAGTAGGGGGTGTCTTGATCAGTGTTTTTTAGAAGGTCTTGCGTCTCTCTAAAGAGTCAGATTATGTGTCTTTGTTGAATATTCTTTCTAATGTATTTTTATGTAGGGGGGAAGCTGATGAACGCATTTGGACTCCTAATCCTTCTGGAAAATTTTCTACTAAGTCATTCTACAATATGCTTGAGGGTAGATCCTCTATTAGATCCCCTTTCTCACTTGTGTGGTCAGGATTGACGTTGTCTTGGTTGGAGACTCTTTGTTGGTTGGTGGCTAAAGGAAATGTGTCTACTGCGGATAATCTTAGAAGAAGAGGCTTGTCTTTACAAGAGATTTCAGATGTGTGCCCTTTATGCGAGAATGGGTTAGAGACAGTGGATCACCTATTCTTGCACCGTGAAATTTCCTCATATTTGTGGAGAGAAATTGGTCAGAGATGCGGATTAGCTTGGTGTTTGCCGGGCTTTATGATTAGTATGTTTGAATTTTTGAGATTTTGCCCTTTTTCAGGATGCGGGCCAGTACTGTGGAGACTTATCCCTTTCGCTATAGTGTCGTCCATTTGGAAAGAAAGGAATTATAGGATCTTCAGGGGAGCAAAATAGTCTATAGCAATCTTCTTTCAGTTATTACTTGGAGAATAGCTAAATGGGCTTTGGTGAGGGAGGAATTTACTTATTTCAAAACTGACGATATTCTTCATAATTGGGAGGCTTGTATGCTTTGTTCAGTGCCTTGAATCATGAAGGTGGAAGTTTGGTGTCCTCCCCCAAGGGACTAGAGGAAAGTCAGGGCCAGCGGGTGTTGGGGTTGTTCTTAGGGACCACAAATGGAATGTCTTGCTCATATTCTCTAAGAAGGTAAGTATCAAGGAATCAAATGAGACTGAGGTGTTGGCAATTTTAGAGGCTTTTCGATTGTTCTTTTCTTCTTTTCGTGAAAAATTATTAGTGGAGAGTGACTCAACAAATGCTATCTCTTGGATCTCAAGCAATGAGGGTCTTTGAACGTTCCACTTCCTCTTTGCGGAAATCAAGTCCCTATCTTCTCAAGGTTATGTCGAGTTTGGGCATATTAAAAGCTCGGCAAATACAATGGAAGACTCTCTAACGAAACAAGGGGTAAATAGGGTTATTCTCTTGATTGCTTACTCCATGTAATTATCTTTCTTTGTTCTTTGGGTATAAGGCTCTTATACAGTTATACCTGTTGTTGGTGGTGTATTGTTTTTTGAATGTTTCAATTACCGTTCAAAAAAAAAAAATGAATAAAGGCAATGGTTCTCAAGCATGTAGATAGAATGGAAAGGAATAAAATATAAAAGTTTCCCAACTTCTATGTTGGGCTTTATTTTTAACTAATATTGCTGATTTTGAAGCTAATCACTTGAAAAAGAAATGTCGTTGTTAACCAGAGCCGCCTACAAGTGTTACAAGGGAGGAAGGACGATGAAAAGGTTTAGTGTTGATTTTGAGGAACATGCAATATTAGGACCAATTAAAAACTTCTAACTCTTAGTTTAGATCCTCAAAGTTTAACAACCATTCATTAGCTAAGTTTAGCTTTGCTAAAAAGGCCAATTTGGAGTGGACTGATTAATTGGACTTTATTTTTATTGTTAGTCATTTAGTCTAAATTTTTAAATGTAGTAGTTTTTCTTGTTGGTTGCTTTAATAAAAATTTCATTTAAAAGAGTGTATGTGAAGAGGTTGACTTGGTTGTAGGTGGGCCAATTTTGGAAAGATGGGAGAAACAGCCAGACTTTTGTTGGATGCAAGCTGCCTAAACCTTTTTTTTTTTTTGGTAAAAAGCTGCCAAGGCTTAAAAATAGAAAAAGATTCACCAACTTTTGTCTGGGTCTGGGTTGGTGGGTAGTGGGAGTGGGATGACCCAATCGAATCGTATCTCGCAGGAGCACTGTTCTTCCGATAGTCTAAATCATCCAAATCTGTAATTTGAACAGTCGACTGCTGGTGCAATTGTGGGAATCAGGTGTCTAGCACAATATAATTGAGATGATGTAGATTGGGGGCTGGTTGCAAGACTTAGGGTGTCTTAACCTTGAGGGGGCTACTGGCTACTAGTGATTTACCTTTGTTAGAGAAATTTAAAAAAGTTGCAAAATTTCTCAATTTTCCATTGATTCACTTTTCATTAAAGGAATGATCATTTGATAGTCATTTTTGTATATTCATGATTTATCTGCATCTTTAACCACTTATGACATAAATTTCTATGCATTCACCTCTTATGCATTGTAAAGGCCATATGTATGTAATTGTATATTTGTAATTTTCAAAAACTAGAAGTGAAGAACTAAGGTGAATTTAGAAAAATGATCATCAAATAACCGCCAATTAATCTAATGGGAATTGAATCAAGAGAAGATGAGAAACTCACACCTAACCATTACCCAGCAATCAAATACTTAGAAAAATCAATATCTCATCTTCTTCAAGGTGGGTAGTTGTTTAAAATTTTGAAAGATCCTCTAATCTTTTAAGAAATTATTTTTTTTCACACCTTCCCCCAAACATATGATGGCCCCTCCATGGATTTTTTTTTGGGTTCTGCCAGTGTCTGCCTCTACACCATATACTCACCCCTCACCTCCTTTATAATTTTGGAAGTGCACTTCTATCTTACCAAAAACAAAAGGTGCATTCTTCTAGTAAGCATCAATCCAATAGCAGGTATTGATTTGATAAATATAAAGCCAGGATGTGTGATTAATCACAAGGGTATTGTTAAAGGGTTTTGATTGATCATGGGCCTTTGTTATCACTGCTTTCTCTTTGATAGTTTATGTTTCATGTCTTTGTTCAATAATGGAGTCTTTAAAAGGCTTATAATAACCCCGAATGGCAGCTCAGTTGGCCTAAGATTATGGTTTATACCCAGATGTTGTAGGTTCGAAACTGCACTACCACACTGAGGCCACAGGGGAATTTTACCCGGCTTTCTCTTATGGGCCCGTAGGGATTATTTTGGCCAAAAGGGCTAGGAACCTGCGTTATAAAAAAAAGGCTTATAATAATTTACAATTAATTTTGATAGATGATCTAATTCATAAATCCTACATGATCACATAGCTTTCCATTTACTTGAATCTTGAGGGGTAGCTCAGTTGGTCTAGGATCACGGTTTGCATCCAGAGTTTGAGGGTTCGAAACTGCACTACCACACGGTACCACACTGGGGCTACAGTGAATTTACTATGCTCCCATTAGGCCCGCAGGATTAATCTTGCCTAAAGGACAAGGACACCCTCGTTATAAAAAAAAAATCCATTTGCCTCATCATTTTAACTGTAATAAGCAGCTCAGATATTCACTTAAAAGAAAAGTGGTTTAGAGAAAAAAAAAAACCTTCCTTTCATAGTCCTCAGTGCAATGGAGCTCAGGGAAACTGTTTGTTGATCTTAAGATGGATGAAAATTTGGCTGTGGTGTAAATTTAGGTCACATACAGCATTATCATCATCTAAATATCATAACCATCAATTTAAATGCTCCAAACCTTTTTTCTTCTGTTGGTAAATTGAACTTTGAAACCCTTAACTGTCACATACCTCTGATCCATGTTAAAACCTTTCAATCTCACTCTAACCCCCAATTGAATGCCAATTTTCCCCATATTTTCCATTTCCACCGCGTGACAAGATATTGAGATGTGCCGCGGTGTATTTTATTTTACCAAACACTGCAATAGCGGCAGATACATGGCATTTATTCTTCCCTACTAAACCCACACAAAAACCCTTTACTCTGCAGAAGAAAATACAAAAAACAAGGACATCTCTGTTCATGGCGTGCAGGTTGTGGGCATCAAGAGCTGCTTCGTACCTCAAGATCTCTGCTGCTTTCCACAGAGGATTCTCTACTGGTAAATCCTAAACCTTACCCTCTCCATCCCACTTAATTTTTTTCCATGTTTGGCTTCTTATGGCTGTATCTCTCTGACAGTTTGATCTCATCGAGATATCATGCTAATACTTGATGATCTTGCTCTGACAAAAGTGGAGAAGACCCAATTAATAGCTATGGGTTTCTCTTCTTCTGCCCATTTCAAAAGTTTGAATTGATCAACGCATAGGCTATTGGATTGGATCACATGGGTGATGTCTTTTCTGTGCAAAATAGTAACTCCTTCATCTAACTTGGTTTTTTTCCTTTGCAATATGGGAAAATTCAAGTGTGGCATTTATCTGCTCTGATCATAGCTAATGTTCAATGATACAAAAGTAATCAATATTCTTTGGAAATCTAAAAGGCGAATTTCAAATCTCAATTTTCTTTTCTGAACTTCTTGTTTATTTGCGTTACATTTGGCTATTCTTCCATGCTTTTCAAGGTTGAAATTTCTGTATGTTTGAATCAAACTCAAATGGAAGATATATGCATCTGCTGAATTTCTTTATTTCTCAGCATGCTGTTCTCTGTTTTTTTTATTTATTTATATATATATAATTTCAGCTGCACTGGTGGGCCCCATTGTTTTATTGAATTGAGCCATTCATGTGGTCAGACCTCTATGCCGTATATTTATACTCTTGTTTAGATGATGTTCTTCACTTTAATTGGTGGTTTGCAAATGAATGGCTTAACCAACAGTTTAGATTCAACAAGAAACAATCCATCAATCTTACGAGTAACTCATTCATTAACAGATGAACAACCTGTACTAATATAGAAGAATTGGACAATTTGTACCCCATAAGTGATAGGCCTACCTGTACTGTGGTTGGCCGAGCTTAGAATGCTGTTTAGTTAGCTGTGCACTGTATATTTCCTTCTGCATAAAAAAGGGCTGTGCTCCCTTTGCCAAAGAATCTTCTCAACATACCTTCCCACCTCAGGGCTTTGAAATACTGAACTAAGAAGGTGACTTGACCTTATAATTCAGTCGATATACTGACTTTCCAACTGTTGCAATCAAACATTTTCATATCTTATGTTATTTCTAGTTTTCTACACAGTTTGTGCATGTGGATCATGGAAGATGCTGATGAAATGATTTCATTTTCGTAATCTCTTTTTCTTTATTTACAGTTTTGAAGGATTTGAAATATGCTGATTCTCACGAGTGGGTCAAGGTTGATGGAACTTCTGCTACCATAGGAATAACAGATCATGCTCAGGTCTCAATTTTTCCTCATTTAACTGCTTGTGGATGTGGTGCAACAAAATGAGTATCTAAGTTACTAGAATTTATTTGTTGTAGTGTCCCATGGCTAAGAGTGGATATAGATAGCCTAAAGAAATGATGCTTTATACTTTACAGTGAAATTGATAATGCTTTCTGTCAACCATGTGGGCTGACCCAGGAGGCCTTATCTGCCCTAGGCAGGATTGGTTTCTCCACCGTACTGCTCTTAATTTTAATTAATATCCATTCACCATCTAAAAAAAATTCATTATCAATTGCATTCCTGTGCTATGCCTCTTTGAAACTAAAAAAGGTCATCACCCAATGCGGTCCCGCCAAAGAAGGGTCTTGGGAGGGTTCAAACTAGAAACAGACCTAACCTTATGCATGACACCCGAGACTTTTACCATTGCACCAAAGCAATGACGCTTGTGTCTCTCTAAAACTAATCACACTAATAAATTTGAGCACCAAAGCATCCTGCCACACCCGTTCCATGTGTTTACAAGCACCAAATAGTACTTATTGCCAATTTACTTTTTTTTTTTATTGGTAAATCGATATAAGTATTTTACTTGTAGACACTTTGCTTTTAGGGTCTGTTTGGATGTTCACTTTTGAGTAGATTAGTTAGTATTCCACCCAAAAGAATATCCAGTGCATTTCAGGTAGCACCTGTACCACCTGTCCATCCTTTGGTTAGGGGAAGAAATGATAACCATCGTGCAGTTCTTATATCCTGCCAGAGGCAGCATGGAGAACTAACAACCACCTGTTTTTGTTCATGGCACAGAATTCTGATACTTAGGCGGTCCCATTTGGCAAACTGGTATGGAGTTTCTGAGAATTCATAGGAGAAAAAGGCTTTTTTTTTTTTTTAATCAAAGGAGTGGAGTAAAGGGTTGAGGGTAGAGATCTTTAGGAGACCATCAAAGTCCTTGGCTTTCATTTCCTATTTAACCTTTGATCATTCACTCTTTGCCCCTTTAGAAGCCCAATTTTCCTAAGAAATCCTAGAAATTTGGTAGATATTAGGCATATGGAACCATAAGTGCTCAAATTCATGTTATCAAGATGGCGAAACTCGTTCTATGTTCGATTCCATGTTTCTTGTTTTTATAGGTAATGGTGTAATGATAAATTATATTGAAAGAAGAAAGCATTGCAAGACCAAATTGGAGAAAAGGAAACAAAGCGAGGGTATAAAACATTGTATACCAACAATCACACAAAACAAAAATTACATAATTGGAGCACAAAAAGGAAAGACTCTAGGAACCTTTGCTTAGCTTACACATCTGCCAATAGATTCAATGAATGACCCCCTGGCAGAAAACCACTTCAATTGAATAAGTGAAAGATTTAATCCCCTTGAGGTAGACGTGAAATCTCCAAGTCCAAGGTCCTACATCCGAAAGAGCCACCCAAGAAATAGTGTTAGAAGAATCAGTTTCCACTTATTAGCTTGCCTTGGAAAGAACGAGAGAATATCCCAAGAGCTACACAAAATAGGCAACATCTCCACCTCATTAAATTCTTTAACACCTATATATCCCATGTAACTTGCATATATTGTCTTGGTGATGACTTCCCACTGGCTGCCTTCTAGGCAGCAGACCAAACCTCAAATCCTGTGCCTCCTCTATGGTGGAGGATATGCCTAAGCAGCACACCTTGATTTATAAATGTGTACATGTGCATGTGTGCATCCGATACTCATTTGTTCTATTCATGTTCAGGACCATTTGGGTGATGTTGTGTATGTCGAATTGCCGGATGTTGGTGCCTCTGTAACACAAGGAAACGGTTTTGGTGCAGTGGAGAGTGTTAAGGCAACTAGTGATGTCAACTCTCCTGTTTCAGGCAAAGTTGTGGAAGTCAATGAGGAGCTCAGCAGCTCTCCTGGTTTGGTAAGTCATCTAAGAAATATGTATAAAATTGGACTCACATACTTTGTCATCTTTTTGTTTAGATTCGCTGAATGAACTGTCCATATTTCTCCCATGTTTTCCATTGCATGTTTGCCATATGAGAGGACAGATCACACCTTATTTGAAACAAATCTAGAGCTTGATTATGTTTTTTGATTATGTTTTTCAACACCTTATTGACCTGTTTTAAGGGTTGGACCAAAACCTGTAGGTTTTTCTTGGTGAAGAAAATGCATATATGTATATGAAAAATTCAGTTATGGGTTTCCTTTTGGTTCATCTGGTGGAATCGTGGTGTCCTGGCCCTAACAAAATGGTGCTGTTGTAAATTGCGTACAATCGTTGAACTCTTTTTTCAGATTTTTCCTTTACTAAAAGGCATGGCTTTAGCAGTTTATGCTCTTCTGGTATAGCTAATTTGAATGACAATATTATCCATCTGAACTTCGAATATCTCATAGTTTGTTTTTTTTTTTTAATTTGGAATATCTCATAGTCCATTGCAGGAATCTCATGTTTTCTTAGGTGTTTCAGAAGTTTTTTTATTTTTTTCATATAAGGTTTTTTTTATCCTCAATTCAGGTGAACGCAAGCCCATACGACAGTGGATGGATCATAAAGGTTCAAATGAGTAACACAAGTGAGGTGAACTCATTGATGGACTCTGGCCAGTACTCAAAATTCTGTGAAGAAGAAGACTTAAAGCACTGAGTGGTGCCCGCAGGTCTCGAGTGTCATGCACTCATGCTTGTTGCCAATGTGAGCCGACTTCATGCCTTGGGTCCTAAAATGGCTTAAATTAGTTGGATTCGCTTAGAATTGGAGTTTTTTTTTGTGACCTAGAATTGGGAGTTAAGTTACCTGATTTGTTATTGGAGTTGAGTAACCTGGTTCTTAAACAAGTCAGGTGATATGAAACAGATTGCTGGTCGTTTTTACTAGTCAACACTCTCTCTCTCTCCCTTCCTCCCTCGATAATAATATCGTGTGAGGAGGGCCCAAAAATCACATCCATGGATCATTTTGGTATTTGAAAAGCAAGACTCAAGTTTGTGAAAAGGGGTTGGAATCCTCTAAAGAATCTCCTCGAAGACCTTGCAATAATACAAGGGGACGTTTGGTTAGCATCCTCTGAGAGGAATCTTGGGTGATTTTCCTCTAATTTGTGGAAAACCCATGTTTGATAATATACATGAATAGTGTCGTGTGGATTCTTTGCATCCATGGGATTGATTATTATGGGGATCAGACCTCCTTCCATCTGAACGAAGAATCATCTCACGGCAGATTTGCGGAGCTACAGTAATCTGGGTGTCATTTTTGGAACTACCAGCTGCTTTGGATTTTTTATTTATGTGGGTCTCATTTTGATTATCTGAACCAGAATGTCCAAAACGGCTCATGTCTCACATAGCAGTAGTTGATTCATCTTATTTTCTCGGATATTTATGAAGATGTCTAGACCATTGGATCCATAGAGCTAGACATTTGCGGGCCCCTTTTGAGAAATCCAAACCGTTAGATGTGATCAGGAGACCTAAAACGGCTATGGGATCAAATTTAAGAACGTGATTCATCACGAATCATGAGATATTGGCAAAAAAGCTCAACCGTTGATCACTTATAATGTATACTAACGTGATTGTCTTGACAGTTTGCTTTTTCTAATTTTTTCACCATTATGGGCCTAAAAATAATTATCTGAAGTGTCAATAATTTAGAGGAAGTCAGACATGGCTAGGGGGATCAAATTTCAACCGTTGGTCCTTTCTAGATTTTGAGATATTTACAAAAGAAAGTACATTCTTTAAATATATTTTTTAAATCTTTGTGGGCCTCCTTTCCATGATCTGAGCCGTTCAAAAGCTCTATATAACCATCTATTGACAACTCAACCGTTGATCCTTTATGGATTATGAGAAACTTTCAAAATCTCTAGATTCTTCATGAGATTCCTCTCTTTTGCCAAATTCGGAAAAATCTTGATAGAGGATGGCTTGACTCCATTGGAACAAGGGAATTATTTGGGGCATGGAATCCCATCCCTACTATGGATGCTTACCAAACGTCCCCTAGGATTGTTTGTATGGAATTGAGCTCTAAAACTAAGACCTTACAATAATATTAAGAGCTGCATTAGATCCATGTAAACAAGTGTTGGTAAAGCTAGCAGCCTAACACCAGGGGTGCTACCAGGATAAAGTCGATCAATTTTGTCCTCCAACAGTAGACTTGTAATTTCAAATTCAATTTCCAAATAAGAAGAGGCCCATTTAATTTTCAAATAAGAAGCCCATCTAGGTAACGAGAGATTTTGACTTTGTTTTCTATTGGGTTCTCTCGTATCCTTTTCTCTGTCACGCATAGTTTTCGACAAGAAACCCACATCTCTCTCAAAGCGCTCTCTCTCGTAACAGGTGATCATAGCCGAGCTTTAGATTTTGGTACATGGGAACCATTGGGACTTATGATCAAACTGACCACCACTCCCCCCTATATGTTTAAGACTCAGTGGTGATCAATATATAGACCAGCCCTCTCAACAGTTCGAGCGGACGGGAGAGGGCTGTCCCCTGCATAGGGTGGGGCCCACTATTTGGTCCGTCCAAATAGATCATACACAGGGCCCTCTTAAATTGCACATGTCCACCAAAATTTGGTCCCATCCGATTAAATTGGACCGTTAGATCGAGTGACACCCATTTGAATGGACTGTACACCGTTAAGATTTTGTGGTCCAAATGGAGATGATAGAAATTAAAGATAAGGCTGATTTTTTTTAAAAAGGAGGGCCCTGTGTCTTTCAAATCCCCATGTGGGTTCCCAGGTCGGCCCCACACCTATGAGCGGACACCCTTAACTCGAGCTGAGGATATGGGGCCACCAATATATATCCCCAAGAATGATTTTAGGTTTTATAGTTCTAAATGTCCTAGTGGTGGTTGTTGAACTGCTCTAGTAATATCCACAAAATACCCACACACATCCCATCTTTTTGGCTAGACACATTATAAGTGCATGTTTCTTTACTAGATGTTCTAAATGTCGGGTTTTTTTTTTTTTTTTTTTGAACATTGTAAGAAATAGAACTCAAATTCAAACGTTCATCAAAATGAGAGAGGTTTTAGGAGAGAAAGAGTAGTCCTCTTTGAAAAGAGAAACTTTTTAGGGATGATGTGGCACCCCTCACAGCCCAGAGAGACTTTTTATGGATGAGGTGACACCTCTTACAGCCCACCTCCCCATTTGCTTTAATATATATAACTAGCTACAACGCCCTATGCTTAGCCCGGGGCAATAAATAAGATATTATATTTTTAATTTTTGATATATCAAAATTAATTATAAACATATAAGAATATATTCATACATATTTATATAAAAACAGTGAACACATCTTCAATCATAAATATAAGTGTTATCTTCACATAGGCCAATGGTTATTTCAATCCTTCCGCACAAATTTCTTCTCTATCCCTTTAAAGTAGCACCGATACCATTTTAGAATTGATCAAACCGTTTTTTAGCTCTAGATTTTTTTTAAAAAATAATATAAACATCTTAACTTTAAAACCACATGCTAGTGTTATTTGACCCCAGTAATAATTGGCCCACCTTGGATCAATGTAAATATCTCTTAATTATGAGTCCATGTGGGCCCAAGGAAGTGTAATTATGGTGGGGCAAACCTAGAGTCATTTGTCTATATAATCAGATCAGAAAATGATGCCTATAAGATTCAATAAAAAAAACTCCAACCTCAAAATATTTTTATCAAAAGCCCATCATGAGGTGGTCTACTAGAAGGTCGGGTCTGATTTTCGTTCACTTGTGACAATCTCTGAATAGAGCAGAGCTCTATTTGGAAATTAAATGAAAATGACATTTTTAATGAAAAGTTTATCGGTGTGAATTGTTGAAAGGTGGGCCCCAAATATTAAAATAAAAGATGACAATCTTAAGAGAATGGAAGATAGATGATGTTGAGAAAGAGAATAATTTATAATCCATATTGACCTAGAAAACTAATATCTATGCATAATCCATGAGTGGGTCCCACTACAGAAATAAGTTAAATGTGCGGGGCCCACTAATTGATTTGCATCCATTAAGAAACTAGACAATGGCCAATAGGCTTGCCTCCCTCCATTAGTGGGACTCACTCTTAGAAAAAAGGGGTTAAGAGAAGGATGATGATTGAAGCTTTAAGGAAAAGCAAACAAACCGAGTGTAAATATTTGCATATAATTTGGATAATGGCAAGAAATAGGACTCAAATTCAAACTTTCATAAAAATATGTTATGAGAGGTTTTAGAAGAGAAAAAGTAGCCTTCTTAAAAAAGAGAGACATTTTAGGGATGAGGTGGCACCCCTCACAGCCCACCTCCCATTTTTCTTTAATATATATAACTAGCGACAAACACCCGTACTGAGCCCGGGCTGAAACAAAGATATAGTAAATTATTATAATAATTAAAACTATAAAAGAAGAATCCACTATTATTATTTTTAAGAATTTTTAGAAGAAAATAAAGTGGAAAAAGGTCTTGAGATTTTATGGTAAAAGGAAGAAATTATCGTGAAAAATAATAATGAGAATCTTGTGATATCGCATCTATAAAATCTTTGTAAATTGAAAAAATACATGGGTTGAAAGTCCCTACTAAAAAAGAGAAAACTTTGGATGGAAGCAAAAAGAAAAAATGATATCATTCAAAGAAGGAAAAAAAATGAGAAAAGAAACAACAAATGCATCCATTTTCCTATCAATACCCGGCTGAGGCTCAGTCTGTTAGGTATATCGTATGGCTAAGATGAGTCCCACACCAATTGCCCAAAACACTACCCACTCGTTTTGAGCATACTTACCATTAAAACACACCTGTTTGAAAATGTAAATCAAATCCACATCCAACCAAACACTTGAGAGAGAGAGAGAGAGAGAGAGAGAGAGACGTGTAGAATCCTTTTATTCTACATCAATGTCATATATTTATTTAATATATAAAATAAATGATCCAAGGAAAAAAGGTCCCTCACATGGGATCTATACGAATGCAAGATAACGATAGAGAGGGAAATTTAATTGTTTTCATCAATGTTGAGGCTCTAGGTTTTACATGAATGTTGAAGCATCAAAACTAACCTCATTGCAAGCATGTGCAATAAGTTTTCTAATTTAGAATTCTATTAAATTAATGGCCTATTGCAGGAATTTCAATGGGCCAGTTTCCGGACTTGTCCATTTCTACTATCAATAGGGATTGAACGGCCTGAGTTCAGGTATATATCAGGTCCTAGATACTAAGTTTGAGCATGCCTACTCAAAAAATATGGTGGGTTGAGATTGCCCCTTAAAGGTCGGGGTCATACTAAGGTTTGAGTCCGAGTGCACATAGGATCATCCCAACTCAAACCACACGATAAAAAAGTATTAAAAATATATGACAACTCTTTGAAAGCCTCAGTTCAACAAAGGCTCAAGTCCATTTAACATCTGAGTTAAGTTGATAAGTTCTATGAGGTGGTCCCATTGAGATGGTGCATGGGTTAGATTTATTAAATTCTCTAAAACTTTTGTGGGGTAACACATAAGTGAAAGAGATTGTTATATTTTTATCATAAGATCTACATAGTTGGCCCCCTTAAAAATGTCTTTTGTGTTATTTTTTAAAAATTAACTTTAATTTTAGAGGATATTGATTGATAGACTTTATGAGATAGAGGATATGGATAAAGAGATTTTTTTGGAGAAAAAATTGTGGCATGTGATGACATGACACCTTAAAGCACTCTATGTTTTTTCTCCATATTTATTTGAAAGGAGAATAATTGGGTGCTGAGGTGGCATGCCCCCTCAGCCCACCTCTCCTATTGCTTTAATATATATAACTAACAACAAATGCCCATACTAAGCCAGGGCAAAAAATAAAAATATCTTAAAATTTAAGAATTCTTTTGAAATATTGTTAAGATAAAATAAATATAAAATTAGTTTTTTTTATTATATTTGAATATTAAATTTTTTTCTATGTATGAAAATAAATATAAAATAAAGTAAATTTACATAACACGACGACCCCTTGAATTTAAAGGCATTGACCATTACGACCATCTCATTTATGGATATATAATACCATTGTTGATTGAAAATATAAGAAAAAGAAAATAAATAGGATGGATTACATCTACTAAAAAGAACAAAAAGAAAGGGATAAAAAATTTAACGTGTTTGATCCATCAGTGGGGGCCACCCTTGAAATGTTTTTAACGTGTGGAACCCACTGATGGCTCTACATCCAAAGAAGAAAAAAGGGAAGATAAGAAGAAAGGAAATGGAAATCAAATGATTTCATCCTCAATGGGTCACACACCACATCTGAATTTATGAGAACGGTTGCGCCCCTCAGATGATTCTCATATATAAAGAGCTTAGATCAACTTAGGCTCTACACATTTTCTCACGAGATAATTGAGTCCACGTCCATGAGAGTCCTTTTGAATTTAAAAGGATTAGTTGAAGAGTACAGATCGATCTCAAATTTGTAAGAAATTCCAAAGATAACATCCATGGAAAGTAATGGTTTGTGTTTATGGTATTATTAGTAGGATAGGAAAATAGGAGATAATTTAGGAATATATTTAAAGATTCAATTTATTGGTAAGTAGAGACAAGGCTAGAGCTATATTAGGAGGTGAAATTTAAATCAACTAAAGGAAAGGGAAAGGAATGAGATGTTTTCGGATTGGACTCTTCCAAGATAGAGTTTTATTCTAAATTGCAACTGGGGTTTTAGGTTTCTGAGAATAGGATTAGGGGTTTTTCAATTGGGGATTGAATTTAGATGGTATGGAAAAGGGTTCTATATTAGCAATTAACGATCTATAAACACGAATGAAGTGGAAGGCATAATCTCATCCGTTGTTGGCTTTAATTTAAGGTGAGTGAGAGACCGTTTCAAATCTTCCATTTCTGGCTGAATACTGGGGTTTCTTGATGATATTGGAGTTGTTGGATGGGGCCCACATGTGATCAGATGTCCCAACCTATCCTTATAAGAAAACACCTTCAAAATTAGCAAATGTCCCAATCTATCCTTATAAGAAAACACCTTCAAAATTAGCAAGTAAATCCCACGGTTCTCTCATTATGTTATAGAAAGAAACGTTGAATAGTTTGGTTAGGATTAGAATTATGATTATGATTATGATTGGCATGGCATCACAACAATCCTAATCCTAATCCAGCCCCCCTTTGATTGTAATTATTTAAAAGAGAAAATCGTCCTCCAGTCCAATATTTACAAAGGAGACGATTGATGATCTCTAGAGACCAACCATAACTGGTGCACATCCAAGCCGACACAGTCATTGTTCAAGATCATATCAGATTGGGTTTTTTTTAGTAGCGATTAAGGTAATCCTAAATCTTAACTACGTTCATATGAGATTGATCTGAAAATTCTGGAAAATTGGAAGGGATTATGCATGATCTTAACTAATAGATTGATAGATCTCATGGTTTATTCAGTACCCTAATTTTTTTTTTCTAATCCTAATTTTATTTTTTTTTTATTTTTTTGTGATTAAGTCTGCATCATTGAAACTGCATCCTGTGTTTGTAGTTTGCACCCTTTAACTTTATTTCATGTAGGACTCCTCTCGTCATAACTGACTTTCTATTTTAGGGTTACAGAAAAGCTAAATGGATCTTTACTTTAATTTTGACTTTGCAGAAATTGCAGATCATCTATCAGGCACAGTGGTATTTAGTAATACAAATATAAAGCTTGTTTTGTCTTATACAACTGTTCGTTTTCACTTGTTTTGTACAGGAATTAATATAGATTTGAAGGCTTTCAGTATTAGCGAGAGTGAGAGAATGGAAAAGCTCTATGCAGAGGACAAGTACTTTGAAGCAAGAAACTCGGAATTAGAGAATGAATATGAAACTCAAGACTTGTATCACAAATTGAAGACACTTGAAGAGCGAGAATGGATTTATCAAGAGCATATTAATGAATTAGCCAAAAGAGAGGCATCATGTAGGGCTGAATTGGAAGAAAGTTTGGTAAAATTGGAATGTCGTGACAAAATGAATGATGCATTAGAAAAAAAGTTCCTTGAAGAAAGTTCCACGTATGCAAAACTTGTGTCTGGAACGATGCAACAGGTTGAATCAGTTCGCCTGGAACTCCGAGAAGCCAATAAAAAATTAACAGTAGTTATTCGGGAACTAGGAGAAGCCGATTCATATATAACAATCACTGAGCTGAAACTACAACTAGCTAATGAAAGATTAACTCGGAGGGATTCCGATGTGAAAGACTTGAACAATAGTCTCTGCCTATCTGAAGAACGTGCAAATGAGGCTATTGCTCATGTTGAACAAAGAAATGATGAGTTAATTCGTTTAACACGTACTGCAGAAGGGCTGCAGATAAACAACCCAATCATAGAGAAGGAAAAATTGATGCTTACTCAGGAACTAGCCTCGAAGATTAAGGAGTCTCAAGTAGCAATGGAGGTGGTCTGTCGTGAGAAGGAAGATATTTTTAAAGAGCTTGAGGATACTAAATTACAATCACAAATCAAGGAAAAAGAGTTGAAAGAAGAACTTGAAGTTGCCCTTTGTGAGAAGAAGATTTTCGTTGAACACCTTCGGTTCAAATTACAATCACAATCACAGGTCTCTCCCTCCATATTTTTCCATATTTTCTATGGTTATGTAGTGTCATATTTTTCCATATTTTCTATGGTCATGTAGTGTATGTAATATTTTCTGTTTCTCTATATTATTTGTGCAGTAGTTGGACAACTCTTATTTTAAATTGTATTATAGATATTAGATATAGTTACTGATTCTTATCAGATTGATCTGAATCGATGGTTACAACTTTGGTTCTTCAAGGTGATAAACAAAAGCACTTTATTTTCCTTTTTATTTTCAGGAGAAGAAGAGGAGGACCAAAAGAGCAGTAAGGGTTGCTCGTATCAAGTTATCAAAAACGTGGAGGAAGAAACAAGACCAAAAGAGAAGTAGAGGCTACTTGTATCAAGTTGATTGTGGCTTTAATCTTCGCATTCATTTCTGTGATTTATCTTTGGGGCAAGAAATACTAGCCTTCTTAGGTGGAGTTCTAAGGTTTAGTTTGTTTGTTTGTTTTTTTTTCTTTCTTTCTTTCTTGTTTTGGTCTTGTCAAATGTGGGGTGCGGTTATCAACATTTGAATCATGTTAAAGTAGCATTTGGATGGATGACTCTCTAGCATTATTTGGATCATGTTAACTACAAAATAGCATTTGGATGGGTGATATCATTTGAACTATCACAAGCTTTTATCCTTATTTTTGTGATTTCACGTTAAAATGTGGAAGTATTTCTACTAATAAAAGCAGCACCAGGCCTTATTGAAAAGTCACCTTCAAAACTGCTATAAGCTGAAAAGCCAGATTGACCAACTGTTTGTGCATGTATCTCTTCAAGCTAACATCATGTACGGGCGATTATTCACAATCTCAACTGAAATGTATAGGATCCACAAAATGAACACCTTACACATCTTACCTATATCTAAATGGAAACCACCTCAACCGGCCTACTTTTCCAACCCATCATTTGTTTCAAGATGCATGGGACCCTTCACATATATCTAACCTGGACACCTCCATTCCATATATCCCCGGCGTTCACATTTTTCGCTAATGGATCTCATATGTGGTTAGGTTAGTTGCATCTAATGGCACTTGTGGATACATATATATATATATATATATTGAAAATATTCAAGTCACTTATTGTATGAGAATTTTTTTGCGGGGCCCGACTAGCAACCCTTCCAAACATAGCAACCAATAGAGAATTCCCTGATATTTACTAATCCCAAAGATTGGCACACATCCGAATGGATTGAACCGTTGGATCGATGGTTGAATATTTTTTTGAATATAAAGTCATTAAACTTGTAGGCCACGGATGAAGGAGTTAGGGACATGGGTTTGGGGTCAAACTTGATACTTGGGGTGGTCTCACATAGATTATTTAATATAAAGAAATACTTAAAAAGGCTCAAACTTATATAAATATTTAACTAAATATGCAAGTAGCTAGTTTAAGCGGGATGGATCCTAATTTAATTTACAAATATTTACTACATTTTGTTGGAGTGTTTTAAATGATTTTTTTAATTAGTTATGTTATAGTATAAATATATATTCTGATGACTACACTGTTCAATCAAATCATGCATTTCTTATTCAATTTGCTTGGGTTGACTCGAACTCATGTTCTCTCACAGAAACCCATGTTTCATTATCTATCATAATAAGAGAGAGAAATATAAAGAATCATTATTCATTAATAATAATAATAATAATAATAATAATAATAACAGTCCAGTGGGGTAGCTCAGCTGGTTTAGGACCATGGTTTGCTCTTGGACGAAAGGTTCGAAACTGTGTTAACCCAGGTGATTTATCTGGTTTTCTTTGGGCTCATAATGTCCGGCCCAAAGGGTGGGATACCCTCCCTTATCAAAAATTAAATAAATAGTAATAGTAGTTTTCTTTTTTGTCATGTTCATATTATTATAATTGTTGCTTTGTGATGATAATGTGTTTATCTTTTAGAAAGGTAAGTAACCACAAATCTGCTCCCCACACATTCATATAAGCCATGGTAAGCCCTTACCATGAGCCCTGCAGTTAGGAGCAATTCCTTGTCCTTTTGGTGGAAAGGAGGTGCCTCATAAGTCATAAGACTACATAGTAGGGCTCACCTACTAAAAACTTAAGCAGCTCACAATGAAAGTCTGCATAGTAGGGCCCACCTACTGTATTTCACTCTAAAAGGAGTTGGACCAACCATTATATTTTTGTCGTTAGGATTAAGATTAAGAGTTCTTCCTCTTCCCTTTCCTTTTGTCTATTCCCCTCTATCTTCAAAGTGGGCCTTGCTAATGAACGCTATATGCTATAACTCCTGGGGGATTTTTTTTCCTTAATTGTTTAGCAGCATGATATATAGTAGGTCCACCAGAATGTCAATCAGTGGGGCCCTCACAAAATGCTTGGATACCTTAGATTAGTGCATCTTATCACTTGAGAGTCTATTTAGATCCTTTAATTAGGGCCCAACATTCATCAAGCTAAACACATCAAAAATAAATAAATAAATCAACAAGCTAAACAAGCAAGTAATTAATACGTGCCGAGCTTGCTTTAATGTGATAGATTTCAGATCATGTAGAGTATATTCTAAAATTTGACACGTGAAAGAGCTGTGGGACCTCCTAAACCCAACAAAAAAACTTAAAAATTTTCAACAATGATTTTTTTAAAGTTGAGAATTCATGGACATGATGTGTTGGTTCGTCATCAATATTTTTAAAATTTCATAAATTTTAAATCTTTAACCACCTAAAATGTCTCATTGGTTTTTTTTTAACAGAATTTTGACTGGGATTTGATTTGTGGGTAATCCATGGGTACGGTATGATGTCTTGTCCTCTAACATTTGTAAATGACATATTTCTTTATAAGAATTTTAAATTTGTCGCAACCTAAAAGGTTTTAAATGACCTTTTGATTTCTTGAAGTCACAACCTCTTTTTTTCTTAATGAGATTTTTAATTAGATGACGAATTACAAAGGAGGATTTCGGAATTTCAAATGATGGAAAATTCAGGAATTATGCAGATATGAGTTCTCTGAATTTTAGTGAAGAAACAAACCCTAAAGGACCTTATTAATTCATGGAATTCCAGGATCAACGAATTCTACATGTTGGAGAAATTCTCTGGACATAAATTCTTTAAATTTTAGTAAAGAAATAGGCCCCGACATAAATTCTTTAAATTTTAGTAAAGAAACGGGTCTACGAAAAAGAGAGAATGAAGAACATGTTTAGGAAAAAGTGGCTTAATAATCTTGTCCTCCATGTTCAAAACGCCCATGTCTTCCTATAGATAAGGTTAAACGCCCATGTCTTCCTATGGATAAGGTTTTCTATGATGAAGTTTTCTGCAGTGCGACTTCTATAATTGACTTTCTTATGATAGAGATTAATTTTTTTTGCAATGGAATAGTAGAAATTTTTTGTGCTTACGCTTTTTGTATAGAGTCCTACTACAATTAGACGCGTACTGGGCCATTTACAATTGCAGACCACTATGGTCCATGGATGGATGTGATTATGTCCATGATGGGGATCCTCTTTTTGGCAATTCAAATATCATAGAAACCTGCCACACCAAATGTACATGTTGCATCCAAAGATATCATACGAGCGAGTACAGAGGGGAACATTCCGTGACAGATCATTGAAAAGAGAAATTTTAGGATGGGTGATTTGCAATCGAAGAGATAATTTTAATGAAAGACAACGTGGGTTTATATTTATCTAAGAAGAAATTGGATTTGGGTTAGGAGCTAACTTAGAAAGATTTTGATGAGCATGACTTTAAATGATTCAAATTTATTGCTCCTAAAATTCCTCTCAGCACGATGAGGACCAGGTAGGATCGTCCTAAGAGTATTTAACATGTGGGATTTCCAATTGAGTTTTGCAGATATCATCTGCGCATCAAGATGTGTGAGCAATGTCACCGTGGGATGGGTTTATTTTGACAAGTTGTACTGACCTTTGTTGGTCTTTTTATTGAGGTTGTGAATTAAAAATACTTTTATTTTATCTATCAACTTCAACACTTTGGTATTATGAATAAAATATATCTATATATGCTCTATTCTACTCTTTAAATTGGTAATTATTCTATCATGTAGGTAGAAATGTGAGAAAAATTATTATAAAAGTCGAAATGACTTAAATCCCCACACCAGTCATGTCTTTTGATTTGGGACAGCTAGGTTAATTCAGATTTAGGATGTGACAATAAGCCCACACAAGTGTGAAGAGTGGCATAGTCAGAGATTGATCCAAGGTGGACTAGTAATTGTTCATAGGTAGACAGGTGATAAACCGGATTTCCAGCCAATTGAGCAAGCTCTATTTGTTGGAAGATCCATGACTTGGTACGACAAAGAGGAGAATTCGTTATTCGTGGCTGTGCCTTTGTTTTGTTGTTCTTTGCAACAATCCCTCGTAGGAGTTGTGTTCATGGGATTTGCATGTTTTGAGGAGATGGCCCATGCAAGGGCATATGTTTCCAGCAAAGGACCCATGAATTTCATTTGAAGGGGACGGACCCAAATAGGTAGTTAGGTTTTGGGGCGGACCCAAGATTTTTATGTGGGTTTTGGAAGTAGGCTGAGAATTTTTATGTGGATGTTTTGGGTGCGACCCAAAATTTTCATATGGATTTTGGAATCGAACCCGAAATCTTTAGATGGGTTTTGGAAGAGGATCCAAGTCTGATGGGGGCGAGACTACTCCCAAAAGCATGTATGTATGTCCGTCCATGTTTGTTCCTATCTTATGGTGTATATAAAATGAATATATTGCTTATTTTCTTAATTGGACTGCTTAGATTTTGCAGAATTTTTTTGTTAAACCCCGTCCTGAGTTAATCGAGATTAACTCTAATTGATTGGAGATTAAGGCTAATTAACTATATTTAATTAAGCTAGTGGTAGTTTATGGCCAAATGGAATTAAGGCTTGAGATGAACTCAGATGAGTTCATTCACTCATTTCCAGCATAGCCAAACCCTGGACTCTTTCTTCTTCCCTTTTCCTTTCCATTTTCTTCATCAAGGGTCAAGAGTGGAGCTTTGAGGGTGGTTTTGAAGAGGACTCCATCCACTTAATCTTCTTCATCTTCTTCTTGGATTTCTTTGAAGTTAGAGCTTGAGAGAAAGTCCAAATTTCTCTCCTCAAAGACTACAAGTAAGTATAGCTTGATCTCTTTTAAAGTTTATTCAAGTTCCATCGAGTGCTTAGGCATAATTTTTGTCACAAACAACTCATAGGAAACCCTATTTGTGAATTGTTATGGTTTAGGTTGGAAAGAGACTTCAAGTTAAGAAGTTTCCACCTTAAACCCAAGCTAAACAAAGGCCTTTTGTCAAATTGATCTTCAAACAAGGCAAGTGTACACATTTCTATTGATTTAAGATGTTATTGAAGTGATTTGAGCTCGAGGAGCTTAAATTCCAGATTTTGCTCCAGAATTTTTGAAGTTCTGAAATGAAGATTTGGGAGCTAAACTGCTGATCGCCAGTTAACCGAACTCATTTGAGTGGTTTTCACATTAAATGTCAGTCTCTGGAAAACTGATCGTAAGTTGACCAACTCAATTTCGATTAATTAGCCAAATTTGTGAATTCGGCTAGCCGAGTGGTGACAGCAAGCTGACCGAAATTGGGTTAGGAATTTCATCAGAAGACAAGCTTCTGGAAAGCTAACCGCAAGGTAGCCGAAATGTGTTCGGCTAACTGAATTTGATAATTTGGTTAGCTGAGTAGGTGACCGACATGGTGACCGAATTGAGAAAATGCATCAGAAATTGCAAGGTTTTGGAAAGCTGACCGAATGTAATTCGGTTAGCTGCCTTTCAGAATTTGATTAACCGACAGGTAACTGCCAAGGTGACCGAACTTGAGGAAATTTGCAGAATTAAGTTTGATTTTTTTGAAATGAAAGCCTAGTCACTAAGGCTAATGTTAGTGGTATCTAAATATTCATAGGTTAGCTAAGGTTATCTAAACGTACAAATTACTAATTAAAGTGATGTTCATCGAGAATAACATATACGTTGGATAACGAGTGCTTCACCCATTGTTGGTTTCGAAATCTGAATTAGATAGTTGTTTAGAATTGGATTAGAATTGAATTGAATTGTTGATTGATTTAATTTCTTGAGTCTGACACTACATAGTAATTCTTAAGCTCTTTATTGAGCTGAATTGAATACAGAATGAATTAATGGATGATGAACAAGTTACCAAATGTAACAATGAATTAATGAACAGTCTTACTGCAATATTATGAATGCCAAACACTCTTGGAAAATTAGATTTGTTTTTAAAAAAATGCTACCAACCAAACTCGGGGTTTTTACCAAAAGAATCCTCTAAGAAAAAACGATTTCTTTTCATTCATAAAATTATTAGAATGGCATCTATCTATAATTTCATAAAAACTCTTTGTCCTTAGGGCCCACATTTAGGAATACATGGGACCCACCTTTAAGAATTAGAGCATAGGCCCACCTTTATAGGAATTGAGAAGCAATGGCACCTTTTGGATTGTGAAAATGAGAACCACTTTTATAAATGACGTGAGCTTTATCACATTTATGAATGATAATATAGGATCTACCCTTAGAAATTATAACATGCGACCCATCTTTAAAAATTAAAACACGATGCTCACATGTAGGAATTACACCGTGAGCATCAATATCGATACTCCGCCTTTACCGTAGAAAAAAAGAAAAAAAGAGGGAGCATTAATATCGATACTCTGCTTTTACAGTAAAAAATGCAGTGGTGATATAGTAAATATAGGTGTCCAGCATCTATAGTTAAAGATAATTACAAAACTAGGCCACTACCGTTCACATATATTTATTGGGGCCTTTTTCATTCACCACACATCTTATGAGTCGTTCGTTAATTCTACATGTGATATGAAAATGTTTTACATATGTAAATGACTCGCACATGCAAATGAGTCATGTATGAAACATAATTCATTGTTTGTCACTTTCACACCTCTTTAAATATGAATCTGATTCCATCTAAAGGTTCACATGTCCTTCACGGTTATGAATCAAGTGATGAGGTTTGACAAAATTAGCGTCGTTGGCCTTCTAAAAAGGATTAACAGTTTGGATCGGGGAAAAGAGACTCAAGAAAATCAAAATTGTGAATCAAACGCTTTGAGCTTTTATGCAAATATCTCACAATTCATGAAGGATCAACGGTTGAAATTTTAATAAAGGCTACAACTCTAACACAATATAACTATAACAACAATTTAATCTAAATATGTTTCGGGTGAGGCCAGTTATATGAGAAATCGAAACTATAAGTTCCCTCATCTCAATTGTTACCTTTATCTTCTACAACGTAAGGTGTAACTTCAAAATCATGTTTAACGAGCAAAAAAAACACAATCAAATAAATAATTAATCAGGGCCCACCAATCTAGCAACGGTTGCTTTTTGGAAATTAAGAAACTACAACAACCCTAATGTAGCACTTAGCAGGTCCCAACACTGTGAGATCTACAAGAAAGAGTCCGATCGGAAAAGAGTAGTGTCGAGGAGTATACGGGAGAACAAAACAATTATTATGAATAATATATTTATAAATATTGCAGAGCATAGTATACATGTTTCTTCTAGCTCCATTGGTCGGGTTAACGTGTTAGACCGTTTTTTTATGCTCCAGTTCGAATCCCGCCTAGTTACTTGGGCTAAGATTATTTAAATAGCTTGCGCTAATGAACTTTTGCTAAGCTTAAACAATAGCTACTCGGTACTCAATTACGTTAAACGTCAATATATTTAGCTTAAATATCTGTTAAATATCTTAATTTTTAGGTTATCTAAGTAGGCTGAGCTTGAGCTGTCCTTACCATGTCCTCAATGTTGGCTGGGCTTGGGTAGGCCAAATCCCTCAAAGGGCTTACGCTATCTAGTCCCTTACACTACCATCCGGCTGGGGCATATGGCTCAGGGCAAAAAAAAAAGTTGTAAATATGAAAACACCAATTCTCATAGGAATAGGATTTTAATCATGAACGCAAACATAACCCGACCAATTCTCATCCCTAGTCCAGATCACATTAAAACAACATCTTGACTTTCTTAAACACCCAAACAAGAAAACCGTAGTGCAGTACATGCCATATATGCATTGCTACCTTGGAGTGAGTTCACTAACCCAAAAGCTGATAAGAGTTCTTAAAATGAAGTTTCCACGTGAGGTCAGAACTCAATGGAGAATACACTTGCTGATGATCTGTTGTTAGAGAGATTGTCCGACAAAAAAGAAAAAGGTCATATGCTTATCAGAGTGACTACCTCATGTGCCCAATTAGTAGCAGTACTAAAAGTATCATGTGCACCAATTGGGCTGTGCATTTAATTTCAATTTGTAGTCACATGTTGAATTTGCTATCATAATATTAATACATGAATGATGTATTGCGGTGCGTTTATACAGTAGCTTTTTGTACTCTCCTACTTGGGTTGAAACATTTCTTTTTTTTTTTTTACTATACTCTGAATTATTTGGTATATGCAGTTTCGTCATAAAAGATGGGAATGGCAGGAGTGGCACCGTGTCCGCGCCAGTCCCCTTAAATTGAAACCCCAGGTAGACTGTAGGGTGGCGTCCACATGGGATTGTTGCTCGTTTGTAGAGACTGGGTCGTGCAAGCATGGCTCGCAATGTCATGTGTGTCACGGCAACACACACGCCAACACATTTGTCTTAATCCTTAGGAGTATTCATTAAATTTGCTCTTATCAATATTTTGCAGTTCGTTCACACACAGAGAGAGAGCCGTACTTGTTGGCATCTTTGCCTGGGAATATAGACACGAAGGCAAGTGTAAAGTGCAAAGGGAGGTTGCAAGTATTTGAGGAAATATGCCCAAGTGATCCATGACATTTCCACCTCACAACTGCCTCATCCTTGTCCATTATTAATACGCTTTTATATCTCCTTTTCATCTATTCTTTGATTCTTTCTGTATCTACTACTTTCTTATAGGTACTACATACATGTACAGATCATATACACACATTTACACGTACGAATCTGAGTGCACTTTGGAGTGATCGAATCCTCACCATTTTTGGCAGATGCCTTTTTGTCTGTTTCTTTGTTTCTGTTGCAGCTGCTTACAGATCTCTAAACTAGAAATACATTTCCCATGCTGATCATATTAATAAAAGAGCAAGGGGCGACTGTCAATATGATGGACTCAAGCCGGAACTATATGAGTTCGGGTCATGACCAATAACAATAGTAGAGCTCAAATCTGTGTATGGTTTGAAAAAATAGACCTCCTCTAATGGGTCAGACTGCTAGTCATGTGGTTAGCTAAGTAGAAGTGGTTAATTTTAAAATCCCTCTAAAGGCAACCTAAATAAACTTTAAAATTGATTACAAAATAAAAAGTAATTAAATTCTCTACATCGGTTTAAAAAAATAAAATTTCATGGTATCTAAATTAACAAAAAACTATTATGGAAAGCAAAGAGATTGGAACAATTAATTGATCATCTACTTGTTCCAATGTCAAATGATGATGCATTATCTTGTCTCTTCAATGGTGTTTATATGCTGCCTGTCTTCACTGTATGGAATTATAGCGGCTTATAGCTTGGATGAAGTTCGCCTTGCGGTCCTTAAATAATAGCATCATCAAGATTTTGTCCCTCTATTTCATGTCTCATTGCCACTTTAGTATTTATAAGGTCATTTTCAATGCCATATACATAAAGATGAGAATGCTTAGGTAGATTTCCATCTACAGGTAAGAGAGATCCAATCTTAGAATGCTTTATACTTCACAAATGACGTCCTGGATTTATGATGGGAACAATAGATTCCGTGTGACTATTTGTGTTTTAATTTGTCGTACTTGAATTATCTTGGAACATTTGGATATTGTACACTTACAGATCGATGCTATTGGATCTTAATCCGTCAAAGCTGAATAATGATGAGATTGATATTTTGATGCACAAAGACATTGTACGCTCTTCGTTCTTTGTTTTCGAGCAATGTTTAGGACTAAGTCATTGAATATGAATTGCCATTAGGTCGATCTTCATCAATGGAGAAAATTATCTTCATTAGTGGTAACTCGAGTGGTGCAATTTATACTTTGATGCATGAAGATATCATAGCTTCATCATTCCATGCATGTCTTTGAGCAAGTTTATATCTAAAATGTTGATCTTCTAATGCCAATGGATCTTCGCACGATGATTGGATATGAAAGGGCATTAGATCTTCATCAATGGAGTAAAGATCTTCATTAGTGGTAACTGTAGAGAATGGTGTGATTACTTCGATGCACAAAGATATCTTAGCTTCACTACTAGAAAAACCACTTTTAGCGACCGCGTCACTAAAAGTGGTCTGGCGGTCGCTAATATTCTTTAGCGACCGCCAAGAGACCGACGCGAATACTTCGTCACAAAGTAGCAGTCGCTAAAAGTTAAAAAATAAAATAAAATTGGAGCATTTGCAGCCGCCATTGCGGTCGCTAATACACTATTTTTTTTTTTTTAAGTATTAGGCGGTCGCTAATGGTATACCTGGCGGTCGCTAAAGGAAATATATATATATATTTTTAAATCATCCAATATTTTCTCTATTTTTTTCCTTCTTTTTATACATGTACCTGATATATTATCAATTAAAATTAAAAATACTACCATGAATTAAAAGTACAAATACTGCCATCAATTAAAATTACAAATAACAAAAGAAAGTCTTATATTAATTATATTCAAAACATTACAAAACTTTCAACAAATTATATCCATTACAATTACATAAAAGAAAACAAAAAATTATCCGTGCAGGGTGCCGTGGTAGATTTGATGCTCTCAAACCTGAACAGAAAAAGGAAAATAAATATTAATACTTAACTAAAAAAATTGACAATTAATACTAAATATAAAAAAATTAAGAATTAAAATTAAAATTTAAACATACGTTTTACCTGTACGAGCAATCCGGGAGTCAGAATCTTGTTCCGTCAGTCTCTACGAGTCATGAATGACTAGTGCCCGTGCCCGTCAAGTTTCACGGGCAACAGAGCCCGTTAGCCCGTTTTCGGCGCCCGGAGCCTCGTTTTCTAAATTTTAAGTTAATGTTCTAACTTAAACCTACGTCTCAACTGTACGAGCATTCCGGGAGTCGGAATCTTGTTCCGTCAGTTCCTGCAAGTCATGAATGACTACGGGCTCGGGTCCGTCAAGTTTCATGGGCAACGGAGCCCGTTTGCTCATTTTGGGCGCCCGGAGGCTCGTTTTCTAAGTTTTAAGTTAACGTTCTAAATTAAACCGATGTTTTAATTATACGAGCAATCCGGGGTTCGGAATCTCGTTCCGTCAGTTCCTGCAAGTCATGAATGACTAGGGGCCCGTGCCCGTCGAGTTTCACGTGCAACGGAGCCTGTTTGCTCGTTTTGGGCGCCCGGATGCTCGTTTTCTAAGTTTTAAGTTAACGTTCTAACTTAAACCTACATTTCAACTGTACGAGCAATCCAAGATTCAAAATCTCATTCCGTCAGCTCTTGCAAGTCATGAATGACTAGGGGCCCGTGCCCGTAAAGTTTCACGAACAACAGAGCCCGTTTGCTCGTTTTGGGCGCCCGGAGGCTCGTTTTCTAAGTTTTAAATTAATGTTCTAACTTAAACCTACGTTTCAACTGTACAAGCATTCCGGGATTCGGAATCTCATTCCATCAGTTCCTGCAAGTCATGAATGACTAAGGGCCCGTGCCCGTCAAGTTTCCCGGGCAACGGAGCCCGTTTACTCGTTTTGGGCGCCCGGAGGCTCGTTTTCTAAGTTTTAAGTTGACGTTCTAACTTAAACCTACGTTTCAACTGTACGAGCAATCCGGGATTCGGAATCTCATTCCGTCAGTTCCTGAAAGTCATGAATGACTAGGGGCCCGTGCCCGTCAAGTTTCACGGGCACCGCAGCCCGTTTACTCGTTTTGGGCGCCCGGATGCTCATTTTCTAAGTTTTAAGTTAGCGTTCTAACTTAAACCTACGTTTCAACTGTACGAGCAATCCGAGATTCGGAATCTCATTCCGCCAGTTCCTGCAAGTCATGAATGACTAGGGGCCCGTGCCCGTCAAGTTTCACGGGCAACGGAGCCCGTTTACTCGTTTTGGGCGCTCGGATGCTCGTTTTCTAAGTTTTAAGTTAACGTTCTAACTTAAACCTACGTTTCAACTGTACAAGCAATTCGGGATTCGGAATCTCATTCCATCAGTTCCTACAAGTCATGAATGACTAGGGGCCCGGGCCCATCAAGTTTCACGGGCAACGGAGCCCATTTACTCGTTTTGGGCGCCCGGGGGCTCGTTTTCTAAGTTTAGTTGACGTTCTAACTTAAACCTACGTTTCAACTGTACGAGCAATCCGGGATTTGGAATCTCATTCCGTCAGTTCCTGCAAGTCATGAATGACTAGGGGCCCGTGCCCGTCAAGTTTCACGGGCACGGCAGCCCGTTTACTCGTTTTGGGCGCCCGGATGCTCGTTTTCTAAGTTTTAAGTTAGCGTTCTAACTCAAACTTACGTTTCAACTGTACGAGCAATCTGGGATTCAGAATCTCGTTCCGTCAGTTCCTGCAAGTCATGAATGACTAAGGGCCCGTACCTGTCAAGCTTCACATGCACCGGAGCCCGATTGCTCCTTTTGGGCGTCCAGATGCTCGTTTTCTAAGTTTTAAGTTAATGTTTTAACTTAAACCTACATTTCAACTTTACGAGCAATCCGAGAGTCAGAATCTCGTTCCGTCAGTTCCTGCAAGTCATAAATGACTAGGGGTCCGTGCCTGTCAAGCTTCACGGGCACCAGAGTCCGTTAGCTCGTTTTGGGCACCCGGAGGCTCATTTTCTAAGTTTTAAGTTAAGGTTTTAACTTAACATTTCAACTTTACGAGCAATCCGGGAGTCGGATTCTTGTTCCGTCAGTTCCTGCAAGTCAGGAATGACTACGGGCCCGGGCCCGTCAACTTTCAGCCTAAGTGTTTAACTTTAAAGTTTCAAAATCTATAAATTTTGATCAAATGACCTTTTTAAGTTTGATGGGGGTTGCTGCTGGATTGGGAATTTTCATCTTTAAAAGTAATCTTTTTCACACAAATTGAAATTTATTATAATTCTTCTTTTGATTGTGGTACTTGCAATTGTTGCTTAATTGTTCTTCTTGTTTGATGCGTTTTGCATGTCGTAACTTTAAGGAATTCCAATCTTAAATGTGGATTTGAGGCCCATCAAACTAACAAAAAGGGACATTGGGAGATAGGTACTGACTTCTGGGCCTAATCAAGTGTATTTTCTAAGGCACCCATTTCTGTACATAGGAGGCCCATGGTTGTTGATTTAAATAGTTGATCTGGTGCACCCCACCATGCATTACACGACTCAAAATCTTCTCATTTTTGGATTGTTCTAAACCTTTTATAAGTTTCCACAATTAAGTAGCTAAGAAAAGAAAATAGCAGCAATCTAGAAAATGGGCCACAGAACACAGGGCTAGAACTTCCAATCTGGAAGATTATGTGCACATCTTCCCATCTAATGTAGAACTCATGATATCAATCATTAGGATTTGAAAAAAAACAGGACACGCATGAACATAAAAGGGTGCATCAACAAACATTACACCTGCTGAGAAGATCAGCATTCTATAACTGATCATGCACTGGATGAGTAATATACTAATATGAAATGGGAAATTTTAGATGAACTGTCAGGGAACAACCTAATCAGTTCGATTAACCAAAAAGTCTCCATTCACAGAATGCAATAAAAATTAGAAGATGATTGAGTTTAGGGATGACCTTGTGATAGGATACCAGCCCAATTAGTGAGTCAAGAACCATGCCACAAAAGCATTCTATTTTTTATGCTAGAAAACTGCACAGAAACCAACACAAAGCATTACCTGATGAACAGACTAGACCTGGTATCATAACATTAATTAATGGGCACACAATGTCCAAGTATTCTCACAATCATCATCATCATCTACGCTTGTCCCATCAATCTGGGGTTGGCTAAAGGAGTAATACAAACTAGACATAAAGCAAGGTAAAAATATTAATCTATGGAACAATAAAGAGTGACTATTCTCTCCGTTTCTGTGTGAATGTACACACTGAACAGCCCAGAAGGTGACTAACAAAGAGAATGGTTGTTTACGTGACATGCACGTACTCAGACAGCACACAGATTGCTTAAGTCCTCTAATGTAAGACAACCACAACAAAGAATTAAAGTTACACAGTCTTCTTGCTTAGAGATGTCAATGGAAATGATAATCAAGTCCAGAACCCACCACCTATATGTATAATATAACAGATGTATTAACAATATATTATATATGGTCTATATCTATCGTATAGTATGTGCAATATATAAAATATTAACAATATATTAGAGTAACATTATTATATATATTATACATTAAAGAATAATATACTTTTGCTTTCAGTCAGGTCCAGGTCCATCAGAGTCGGGTTTAGGTCTGAATACATGGAACACTAACCAGTCCAAGTTCATTTCGGGCATGTACCTGTACAGAATCCAAATCGTTTACATCCCTACCCTAACTGCTATCTGCTAAGCAATGTTATGATGCACTCAAACTAATCAAATCTCTACCCTAAACCAATTATCTTTGTCTAATCCACTTTACCTCAGTCACATTTGGTGTCCTGCTCTTGCATTCATACCTATTATTTCAAATAGAAAAATCTAAACAACGTACAAAATAAATAAGAAATAAAAAACTAAACAATTTACTGTAACTTTATGAGCATATGTTAATTAAATTTCTTGGAATATGCATTTACCTTTTGGAAGCGCTCATCTTCACCCTGCCTAGAAACCTTAAATACTTGTACAATGTCAACCGTATAACCTGAATGCGTTTTGGCATGAGTGTTCTGCGTATACTTCTTAATCTGCCATTAGAAAAGTCAATTGCATGAACATTCAGGCTAAACATCCATTTAGGGAAGAGATCAGCAATTCAGCTGATGAATTTTATTTAACTTCATGAGCATCAATATCACAAATAATGACGGAGGTTTACAGAGAAAATGTTCCTTCATCTTTAACTGTAGCCAGCAACTCCACGAAGCAAGTATGGAGAAGTTGCTGAAGAACATAGCCACCATACAGCCAATACAAATATTGGGCACATTGGGGTTTAAAAAAGTTGGAATATAAATAATAGAATTTTACCATGAATAATAATGAAATGGAATAACACTAATACTTTCTTTATTGTTATTTTGATGGAGTGGGTAGAAGCAACTGATGAAGACTGAAAGGTTTTAGCCGCACTTGCTTCTATCTTTCTTATTTGATGAAATTTTGCGATTGATTAAAAAAAAATTGTGATTTTACATGCCTATGCTATTGGTGTAATTGTCATGGTTAACTAAAAACTACAGTTAGATCTACTATTTCTTTACATGTTCCACAAGATCCCTCATCTTCTGCATTTTGATAGAAGGCAACTTAGTCACTGATGCACCTCGGAGAAGACTGGGTCAATCAAGGTTCAGTAGGATGAGGGGATTCCATATATGGTACATCATATTAAATCGTTAAGGCAGTTCCACAGTGTGAATATCAGACCTTCTTGGTCATCTCAACAAGCTAGCATCTTCTCATTTTAACAGTAACTTCAACTTTTAACATAATAATCCCTACTTCTACATATTAATTGATCCTTCACTCTTCCAAAAAGGTGAAGTTTTGGACACTTTAAACCCACAAACTATCTGAAATCAACATTTTGAGGCCTGAGGATTTACTTGGCTGGGCTTGGGCTTACATATGTGCCTGATGCCCAGCATCAGTTATTTAAATGATGTAGAAATACTTGGCTGATAGTAGGGGCCTAGATCCATACAACGTGGAAGGTTAACCAACATATGAATTCAAGTAATGATCAAATGGTGGGTGGGTGTATATTCAAATGACGACTACTAAAATATTGTGACTTCCAGTTGTAAAATGCACCATTGGGTTGTAGACAAACAACAAAGCTGATAAGGCTAATTCCTTGTATTCAGAAAGCCTCCATGCAACAACTTTGTTACCATGTCTTTATCATTACAACTACATATGTACATTCAAAGATGATTGCAATCAGTAAAACCATTCTCCACACTCAATTAGTTATATTAATTTTTCCTTTCATTTTGACTTCACAACACATTTGGATCTTCATGAAACATGTTCGAGTAAGTCAGTTTATGGGTGGATCCGGGTTCATGTGTTGGATAACCTCAGTTACCTTTAAATAACAGTTGTTTTTATCTGTCATAAAGGATCAATGAAGACAAAATCACATGTAATTCAATTTCCACGTGAACCCATGGCAACACAACCAATTTAGATGAGCCAAACCCATGCACATGAATTGTAGTAACTAAAAATAGTGGGATCATGTGAGCAATTACTATTGTTGGTTGAAACATGTAAAAAGATGCGATGAACTGAAATAAGCTAAGCTAATTACATGTAACAATAGTGCGTCAGTTGGGAAGTCCCATCAACGCGGGTCTTATAATGGGATTGAGGGGACTGTACAGAAGTCTCAACCGATTATGGAATAAACCATAAATACAAGTTTCATCAAACAGTGATTATCACTTTGATAAAAGTGGTGTTCTATGAATATGGTCTTTAACTGTTTACGGTTTGTCACTGGGTTCACTGGGTTGAATTAAGAAAGAGATAGCAAAAATGAGCACTGGGATCTGGTCTATGTGGTCTATTGATCTAAACTCCTTTTTTTTTCTTAATCTGAAGGTTGTGATCTTCAGTAATTCTTCTGGGCCTAATGATGGTTGTATTGGTTGTTTATGCAAAGGAAGAAGTGGTTTTGCTGTGTTTGAAGTTCTTGGAGCAATGAGATTGGTGGGCCAATTATGATGATGGTACTATGAATCTCTCCTTGGCTTTTAGTAAGGGCAGTTTGGTTTTCATGCAGCATACTGGTGGAAGTAAGGAAAGTCTGGGCATTGTTCTTTTGTTAGAACATACTTCAAAATGGGGATTTAATTTAAGATGAAATAGGAAAGTGATTGAATGTAATTATACATGTATGTGTGTAACAGTATTGTTGGGAAAATCTGAAAATGATCCCTATGTTTTGTCCTAATTTATTACATTCCAAAACCCCTACATAGTAGTATAGTATCAATAACCTCCTCACTAGCCATTTCTCCATTCACTCACATCTGCCATAAAGTAATCAAGAGACAATAAACACTTTTTCCTCGAACCAAAACCATGACAGGAAATCCTATATAGCCACATCAATGCCACTGAAAACATAATTCCCATTATTTGCACTTAAACAAATGCAGCTCCCATGGTCCTCTATTTCAATCCAAAGAAAAACTCTTTCATCAAGTCATTCTGAGTGTTCTCACTGCACCTTCTCTCTCTCTCTCTTTCTCTCTCACACACACAACAAATCTCATTGCAACTCCATCAAAAACTATTCAATATCTTCTTCATCTAATTTAAATATCCAAAAACCTGACCATGCTATTTTGAAGTCCTCATTCAATGCCATTATTCCCAAATCCACATTTAAGATTGAAATTCCTTAAAGTTACGACACGGAAAACGCATCAAACAAGAAGAACAATTAAGCAACAATTACAAGTACCACAATCAAAAGAAGAATTATAATAAATTTCAATTTGTGTGAAAAAGATTACTTTTAATGATGAAAATTCCCAATCCAGCAGCAACCCCCAGGAAATCAGCGGATGCGGGGCCGCCACGAACACGCCCTCTGCAAAAAGAGGGTGAATTGGCAATCATGATTATCAAAATAAGAAAGAACAATCACCAGAGAATTGCATTTGAAATTGCGATGTGTATAAATCCAACAAACCTTTAATCTTTCCAAAAAAGAGATTCTCGTTAGCTCCAAACTGGTCCTTGATCGTTTCAAGACTCTCCTACACAGAGCAATGAGGGTTTTGAGATTCAATGCATTGGATTTCATGGAAGAACAAAGAACCAAAAATAAAAAGGGTATCTTTTTTAATGTTTCTTACTAGGCTTTGATGGAAACGGATTTCGGAGAGGCACAATGCAGAGCGAGGGGGAGAGGGAGGGAAGAGAGAGAGAGAGAGAGAGAGAGAGAGAGAGAGAGAGAGAGAGAGAGCCGGTTGCGGCTCCGGCGCAGACGGGCTCCAGCAGTGGCGAGGGCGCGGGAGGGCACAGTGCAGAGCGAGAGGGAGAGGGAGGGAGGGAGAGAAAGAGAGAAATAGAGAGGGAGAGGGAGGGAGAGAGAAAGAACCGGTGTTGGCTAAGGCAGAGCGCGGGAGCAGGGGAAAAAAAGGATGGAAGGAAAAAAATGAAGAAGAAAATGTGGGTTTCGGGGGTTCATGTAAGAGGCTTTAGCGACCACTATTGCGACCGCCAATAGCGGTCGCTAATGCGACCTTTATCTACCTCCCCAGGCGGCCGCCCGCTTTTTCCTCCTCCAAAAGCACAATTTCTGGTAGTGATGGTGCTTTCTAGATTTCACAAACAAATGAATGAATGAAAATAAGAGTTTACTAAAATTTATCAGAACATATTTTAAAAATCAATAAGATAAATATGTAAACATCCAGTAATAACATATTTTGGAACTCATTGGAAATGCATGCCATAGATCGAACGGTTTTGAACATTCCAATGCTGAAACAATAGTAGATTTTCACAGTACTAGGGGTTATATAGATACTAGTATGAAGCTCCTGGGTGATGCATAGGATAAGTGTAGTGCGACTTAAATAATATATTAAAACCAATATCCCTCTCATATAAACCCATTTATAACTAAATAATTAAAAAAATAAAATCAACCAAACATTTATGAAAATCAAACCTTTCTTCATTTAATCCATATCAACATACACGTTTCCTCTTAAAAAAAAAAAAAGTATTCGTATGCATTTCTACTAATTTTGAATACTATATAAAAACTTTGAAAATAAACTTAATTTATAGAGTTGGAAGGCATTACTTTTGAATTTAGTCACATCCACACAAATGAGCCCAAGAGACACATTTTATTGAAAATGTTTTATTGAAAAGGCACGCATGTATTTTTAAAAAGACACATTCACAAATAGGCCAAAAGAAGGGGCACATTTTATTGAAAAGGCACATATGTATTTTTGGAAAGACACATTCAATAGATACATTCACAAATGGGCTCCAAGAAGCTGACGTGGCTTCTCCTAAGGCCATAATTGAGTTTCTTTTTTCCCAACTGCTATACAGCTTTAAAGAGAAAGATTCATAGTTTTTTCAAAAAAATAGAAGCATTTAATCGCCTCAGGCAATTGCGATCGAGTCCGGACCCTTGAATGAGCCTCCACATGCTTTTGCCATGGGTGGGATGATGTGTGGCACTCACCGTGGGGCCTAACTATTGATGATATGAACCTAAGGCCTAGATGGGCCCCACCGACGGTGGATGATGTGGGGAATCGAAAGATCTAGAAGGGATATGCATGAGAGATGTTCTCCTACGGATACAAGTGAGTTACAAACTGTACAATCAAACTCCATAGGGCTCACTTGGGCGTATCATTGATCAATCCAGTCCCTTTCACACTCTCATCCCCTCCGTGATGTTGTACCAGGCCCAATTTTACTTTCATCAAATCTTTACCCACAGTCGGATCGAACCTCAAAAGAAACCCATAATTAAACTACTTTGTTTTAAGATTGTTAAATCAAGGGTCAGGATGATCTCTGGTGCTGATTTTCATTCTCTCTCTCAGGATGATCAAGGGTCAAGATTGTTACAAACTGTACTTGAAATCCTCCATTTATAAAAGCATCCCTCACCCTATGGTGAGAAATGGATACACTTGAACATTCTTCTCTCTCTCTCTCTATATATATATATATATATATATCATCTGATAGGTAAATTATCATCATGCTTTTGGGTAAGTAAATGACTCCAACCCATAAGCTTGTAATAGTGAGCGCATTTTGACATTCTGCATGCTGTTGGTTAGCCTTATATATAAAACATCAATTGTTTTTCTTCTAATTTTTTTTTTAAGATAATCGCCATAAATTATGTTTTTGCAACCTTCAAAATCAAAATGGTCATTTTCTTCTATGACACTTCTCGTCCATATAAATCAAAATTGATTTTCATCTCCATCCTAGGCCTGGCCATCGCCCATCCGAGGACTTTGGTCCACCTCAAACCAGGCCCATATTATTGATGTCAGTGTACAAACAGAGGTGTAAAGTGAGCCGAGCCGGGCTTGGCTGGTAATACGTTTAGCTACTGCATTTTTGTTTAGCTGCTGCATTAAACCCTAAATTAAAATTAGTAGGTGTAGAAACTTCATGCAATAAATAACAATATGAATCAAGCTAATGTAAATGATATTTCTATAATAAAAAATTATTTAGAACAACTTTATTTAGAATATTCTACCCAAATGGGTAGATCCGAAACACCCTCTACGCCTATGGGTAGATCCAAAATATTTCTATAATGAATTAACGATATATTTATAGATGGGTCCGATTATGCCTGCGAGACTGGTTCCAGGCAGAGAGGAGAACACAACATTTCGATGGAGGAAAATGAAATAGAAGACAAGCTTTCGGCTTTAGATATATCAGTGTTCAAAATTTTTCATACTTGTACTCTTTGTGAAATTTAACTCAAGTTAGAAACTATCATCATAGATACAGTTGTTCATGTTGTAGTAATTTTTTCAGAATGTTTTTATATTTGTAATTTGTAAAGCTGCAGTTCTTTTTTTTTTTTTTTTTTCATTTCTCATACAGTTAGAATTTCACCAGACTAGTATTTTTTTTTAAATCTTTGCAACTTCATTTCAAAAGAAAATAAATTATTTGATATCTTTTTTTCAATGAATGTTTGTGCATTTATTTTATTGAATACTTAAAAATTCAGTTAAAAAAAAAACTTAAAAAAAAGAAAGGGCCAGCCCAGCCAAAGCCATGCCATGGGCCGTGCTAGGCTGACCCCGGGAACCAGGGCACAACACGGCCGGGCCGGCACGGCACCACCCCTCCCCTAAGGGCAGGGGTAGACAACCCTGGGCCTGGCCTGACGCTGCCCTCCGACAGCCCTAAATCGGGGTTAAATATTTATGTTAGCTAAAAAGACTCTGCTTCAATAAATTGACAAAGTAAAAGATGGTGAAATATGAAGGGGCTTTTGAATAATTAAGGAACTTCATACAAAATAGGGGGTTACATTTCAAAATATGAACGAACAGGACACAAAATTTGGTATCTCCCAAACCATCAGAGAGTACAATTACCTCGTTTCCTCTCCCTCTTTCGTGCACTCCATTGCTCTGATCTGTCAGTACACCAGTTCCATTCAGCTGGAAAAAGAAAACAGATACTTCAGTTACAATCCTCACTACATATGTGTGTGCGTCCAGTAAAGAACAGAGAGGTATAGTATATGCCTCCAGTAAAGAACAGAGTGGTGTAGTACAACAAATTATATTAATCCATCCTGGAAAACTGAGTGAATCCGTTGATTGTTGCTGTCAAAAAAGCAAAGCACCCATACATGCTCTTAACATTTTCAATTGGGGGGGGGGGGGGGGGGGGGGGGGGGGGGGGGGGGGGGGTGAGATTGAGGAGATTAAATGTAAAACCAAAGGCAGCTAGTTCTATATGTCGAAGTGTAGTAATTAAGAATATTTCCCTCTAGAAAATGGGAGATTTTATTGAAAAAGAAAGAATACAACAGAGTCCATCACAAAGATATTGAGAGTTTCTAATACATAATTAAGGCACATTGATTCTCATTTGCAGCTCTTCAGATATTTATGAATGCAATGCGAAGCAAGAATTAGCATCCAATTTCATTAAAAATGAACTTAAATGGTCAAACCTACAAAGTCTGGATCCTTCTTTGAAGCCCACAAGAAAGTAGGCTCCGTCCACAAGATCTCCAAAACAGAACAATGCTCTCAACTAAGCCTCTACTTCATGCGTCTCCAGTTCCACACACTGTTGAACTGGAAATCATCATCTTGGCCCAACCAAATCCTTGTAAACAAAGCCTAACGCTTCTTTACAATTGTTGGTAGACACTTCAACAGTTAGCATCTCTCTTGCAGGTGCCCCCTATCATCATTTCAACTCACTCCGCATGAATTGGTGCTCATCCCAAATTGACACTCATCCAACTAACACCCACTGTGATGCTCTTAAATCAAGGGTTAGGTTTATGTAACAGTCTGTGATGCTCTTAAATCAAGGGTTAGATTTATGTAACAGTGATTTGGCCCACCAACGCTAAGACCTTCCCCTCCCTCCCTCAATTATATCTATCTGTACAGTGGAAGTACAATAAGACAACACCATTGACCATACCTTCTGATCTGATAGAGTGGGCATTGGCAGTAACGGTGCCTGAGCTTCACGTGCAGCTGGAGCTGATGGTGATGCCACAGGCAAAGGCGGCTGCACTGCCTCTACGTCTTTCCCTGTTTGTAATGGCTGCACTGAAGAAACTGTGGTGGGCCCAGGCTGTATCAGTTGATGCGGTGTCACCAAAGAAGGTACTGATATTTCAGCTTGACTTGAAGTAGATGGCCCACCAAACACAGATACAGATTGCGATGCAGGTTGGTAAGGCAAGGTCAGACCAGGAACTGTCAAATGCTTGCTAGAGCCCGGTGGCTGATCGGCACTTGTGTTCAAGGTAGGAGGTAAAGACGCCAAAGGCAAGTTCCAACTTGGTGTTGTCACTGGAATGGGGCTGGTCAGAACCTTGTTTGGCATCCGACTTGATGACATTTCAGGAGGCAATTGTGGAGCTAGGATGGAAGCCAGTGTTGGGGGCAGAATAGTCAATGCTAGGCCCTCACTACTACTGATACCAACAGGAGGCAATAAAGGAGAATAAACTTCAGGCAGATTTGGAGACCCAGTTGGTGGTGATGAGCTCATTACAGGATAATGCATCTGTTGCTGCATGGAATGAGGAATTGGCAAACCAGCTGGTGGCCGAAACAAATGTTGCTGTTGAACATGATGAAGCCCACCTGAGGGTCCATAACACCATTGCAAGTACACTGGCAAAGCAAGCCCAGAGCCACTTGCACTTGGGTGAGCAGGTGAAGAACCCCATGCCCCCACACAACCTCCAGTTTGGTGCAACGGTAGACCACCTTGGAGTGTTGATCTTGAAAGCCCTGGCTGTACTGCATGGGAGCTATGAGCTGCCATAGTCACACTTCCAACAGAAGGCATGCTTGTGGATGACGATGCTCGCTGAAAATAGTGTGACTGCATGACAACAGAAAGTTAGAACAGCGACAAATATGGGCAAGCAAATGAGCATGGAAATATCAGTATTGGAGCACGTATCAAACAGCTACAAGAACAAAATGATCTTTCTTTTCTTTCCTTTTAAAATGTGTATGGGTTCAATACTTTTTTGAAGAATTTAATCATTTGGCAGGACTACTTTTTTGGATCTATTTGACTTAATAAGACTGATTCAATAGAGTTTTGACTTCATTAGACCATGAAGCAAAGTTCACGTGAATGTCTGATTTAAACAGCTTTAAGACATTTTGTCTCTTTTTCAAAAAGTAAGCAAAAGATAGCTTTTTTCAAATAGATGCGAATGTTTAAAGCAAACAGACACTTTCTGCATTTTTTTCTTAGATATTTTCCATCTAGCTTTTATAATATGACGAGTCTGCCTGAACTATTTATACTTTATGACAAATTTGCCGATACTAATTTATTATATGACAACTTAGCCCATATGACCGACAATATAACAAATTTTCTTTTTGTAATTAAATCAAGTCACTTTTTGTAATTGAATCAGACTCGCCAAACAGTCTAGTTGTGAGTCTAATTAGAACAGTTCAATCTCAAACAGATCTATTTGAATCAGATCTATTTCAAACAAAACTTGCCAAACAGGCCCTTACTTTGGACAGATGATCCATACATCACTGGTTCAGAAAACTATTATGAATCAAGAACCAAGCACTAGGATTCCTAGTAGACAACTTCTAAACCATGGCAAGAGGTTACAAAGATTTCAAGCGGCACATCAACAAGAATTTTCTTACCAGTATAATAGCAGGATTGTGGAAAATAGATGGTGGTGTCGGCTGGACAGGTGGGGCGGACTTGACCTGCAAATCCTGCAACCACATGCAAGAGAATGATTCAAGGTTTAATCATCTGAATATACAATATCCCAGTAGACAGACATGCCTCTCTCTACAAGGCTGGTGATGGCTAAAGTAATAATAAAGTCACAGAGAGTACAAGCCTATAATTATGCATAGTTGACTGTATTTTATGTGCTAAGGTAGCACATCATGTTCCATGAGACATAACCTTTGTGGTAACTCATCAACCACAAACTGGGCATAAATACATGCTCCTTGTCCGCCAAATCATGGCCCCCCTTGTGACTATAGAGCATAGTCAGAAGTCAGCCTGATTGAATTATGCAAACCATCAGATTTTCTAGCTGATTTTAGATCACTATCCAAATTTTTTCTCCACCACTTGAGAGCCAACAGTTGGATAGTTGGGATTGTCTGACCGGTGTGACCCAAGGTAACACATTTGTAATGGTGCCAACAATTTCAATTGTCTGGAATCTGGATTGGTGAGCTGCATGCCACATGTATGGTGAATTAAATTTCCATGTGTAGGTGAAAATAGAAGTACAACGAAAAACGAATTTCATATGTTGTCTAGCAAATAGAAGAGAAATAATCATGCACTTCAGACAGAATTTGGCTCATATAGAAGTTAATGTGCAAGTGCAACGCCTGCTTGCAAGCTTACTAAACCCATTGGGAAAAAAAAAGAAAAAAGAAAAGGAAAGGCCAGCCTATTTCGGTCACCAACTTGAAAGGGTAAAAAGGGAAAGAAAGATAGAATGAAATTATAGGCATAACAGCACCATGAACCAAATGAATACTGTAGTTTCATTCGGAGAGGATTGCAGGTCAGAGAAGGTGAGGAAAAAGCTACCGTACAATATTAAGGGAAGGCTAGTAGAAAAGCAGGGAGGAAGAATTTTCCTTTTTTGTACACCCATTTTTATCACTGACAAAAGGATGAGAGTTCATACCCCAAAAGGAAAGAGTTCATATCCCAACATTCAACATTAGGCTGCATGTGATTGTGGGCAGAAGACCAAATACCGAAAGGTTCCATCTTCTCCCAAATTGTAATGAGGTATAAATTGTATCTCCATCAAGTATATTTTATACACTACTTAGAGAGATAACCAACCTTAGGTTGAAGAGGTTATTGCTTAACCTAAAAAAAGCATAATACAGATGTTATTGCTTAACTTTGAAAAGCATATTGTAAAGGTTATTGCTTAGCCTATTGAAAAACATAAACAGTGGAAATCCGGTGGGGTGTTAGATCACAAGCCGGTAGTTGATGCATTGAGGCCGAACCACTATAAATCCTTGTGTGATGGTGCATGCTTTGTGGTGATTGTTTTTGTAAGCTTCCGCATTTATTTACTTAATCATCACTTGTGACTAGTTTAATTTAAAGAAGTTAAAATTGGTTAAAATTGGTCATAATTGAAGCTCACCCTATTCACCCCCCCCCCCCCCTCTAGGGTTTGGATCCCAGGACTTTCAGGTGCCCGTCCCTGATGAGCTTCTCGATGTGGGATTTCAGGGCCATGCAGTCCTCAGTCATGTGTCTGTGCTGCTTATGGTAAGAGCAGGACTTGCTCCCATCTCAGGTGGATGGGTCGCCATTCATTGGCTGCGACCACTGGAAATAGGGTTCTGCTTTGATTTTGCCGAGGAGTCTGTAGATGGGTTCCTTGAAGATAACATTGACGGCCTTGTAAGGATCTCCGGCCGGCTTGGCAGGCTTGAACTTCGGCCTCTTGCTGCTACCCGAGATGGAGGTTAAGAAGGTTGCCGAACTAGCGGTGGCCCTCTTCTTATCTGGTTTTTGTTTGAGGAACATCCCTTCTCTGGGGGTTTGGCCCTTTTGCGGGAGGCCGAACCGCTCGTTGCCTCGGGCTTCGTCTTCTTCATGCTCAATGTATTGATTCACCTTAGCCATCAGCGCTTTCATCGTGGTCACGGGGATTCGGACCAGGTCTTTGCGGAGCTCATGCTTGGGAGCAAAGCCTGCCGAAAACACATGATGGCGACGTCATCTTCGGCGTTCGTGATCTGGCTATAGATCGTCCGGAATCTTCTGGCGAATGTAGTGATGCTTTCATCGTCCTTCATTCGGATCGCCATGAGGTTGTCACCTGTCTTCGGGATGACTCGGTGCGCTTGAAACTTCTCAACGAAGGAGCTTCGGAGTTGCCTCCAGCTTGAGACTGACCCTCCAGGGAGCGCGCAGAACCATCGGAAGGGGAGGTCTCCTAAACTCGAGGAGAAGACTCAGCAGTTCAGGTGACCGACGCCCCCCCACACCGACATCCGCTGAGTGAAATGTCGGAGGTGCGTTGCTGGGTCCGAGGTCCCGTCATAGAGGACGAACCTCGGGACACTGAATCTCTCGGGAAGAGAGAATTCTTTTATTTCCTGGGAGAAGGGCGATATGCCCTGGTCTTCTGCATCACAGGCCTCCGATCGATCTCGAGTGAAACCGATCTCGGCCATCCGGGCCCGGACCTCCTGTTTGACGTAGTGGTCAAGCAGTTCCCTTAGGCTCGTGATGTTCTCTGGCCTTGGAGACTCCGGCTCGCGACGCGACCCCCCGAGGTTGCTACGCAGATGGCTGCTGCTCGAGTCTTCTTCTTCACAGCGATCTCTTCTTCTGTCGTTGAGAACTTGCCTCAAGTCTCGGCTGTCCAGATGATCCTGCTGTCGTCCAAGAGGTGGAACAAGAGTCCTCATTTCTTTTGCCTTGAGCTGCTCTTTGAGATGATGAACCAATGCATCCTTTTCTTGGAGGACCCGATTCTGGGCTTTGAGCTCTTCAAGCAGAGGGTCATCTTCTTCATGGGCTCGATGAAAGGACTGAGCATCATTGTGAGTGTGAAGATGGGAGCGGTCAGATTTTGCCCCGACAGGGGCTTTGCCCCGTCATTGTGGATCTGTCGGGGAAGCATTCTGCTGGGGACCCTCAGGTGGCTGAGCATCTTCGGGTTGAGGAGCCATACGGCAATCGTCACGCCGGGAGGGTGCTGTCACAGGTCGGGACGAGGAGTCCGACTGGATAACGCCCTCCATGTACACGGGACCGGATTTCCCTCCGGATCTTCTTTCGCGGGGAATCGCCGACAACTCCTGTAGAATGGGGGGAACCTCCGTTGGACCTGGAGGGGGAAGAAAAGTTGAGTGGGCGCCGGTGGGCACCGCTGGAGCTAACGACTGGAGCGGCTGAGGCTCTGTTCGCGAAAATGATGGTAACGGTGGCTGTTCCGGTGGTGGAAAGGACGACGCTTTTCGGGATTCTGACGATCCCTCGCCGCCATTCTTGGTTTTTGGAGGCATGGTTTTTGTAGGTTTGGTTTTAGCAAAGATCCGGTTCCCATAGACGGCGCCAACTGTAAGTGCCTAAAATTTACGGACTTGGTTAGGAGAGGATTAGACTCTTGATTTGATGATTTTGGAAAAGGATCGGCCTCCGGGAATCTGAAAGGAAAAACAAAGGTCAGAGCCCTTGGCTGTAGGCAGCCGAAGGCACTCCGATGCCTGAGTTAATTTGGTAACTGAAAAAATTAGAGAAGAAAGAGTATAGAGAGCAGATTTGTTGCATATCTCCTGTAGTTTTTCTTCATGCATTATATAGACGCGAGAGTCATCATCGGACTGGGCCCCTTAGGGGGAGATGAAAGTCTTATCGGCTTGTACTTTATCTCCTAAGTGGGGGTAGGTAAAAAGAGAACGTCCCATCGGGCCTTCCCCTATGTCTGTGGATGTGACCTCGAGATAAGGCTTGCCACTTATCTAGGTCCCGCACCCACTCTATTTGTCAGTTCGTCGTTTACCACCATGGCAGTGCATTTATGGTTGAATGACCGAGACCGAGGTGGGCACCTGCAGATGTGATCACCGAGATGGGCTCCGGGCTTTCCCGACCTGGCGCTTCTACCGAACTGGGTAACACTGATGCCAGGGACTATCCTGTCATTGGGGAATGGCCCCACACAATCTGTCATTAGGAAGTGACCCCACACAGTATCAAAGCTTCTAAGTTCCATGGGCTTCTTTGAGTGTTCGTGAATACGAAAGATATTCTAGTTAAATCCCTTTAATTTTAATTTAGTTCATTCATATCAAAAAAGAAAAAAGAACAAAAATAGAGTTCCATTAGTTTCATTATCACATTTCTACATTCAACTCTTGGTGCTGGTTTTTTTTTTTTTTTTTTTTTTCTTCCTGTTATTGGTCAATTGCTCCTACTGCTATTATTGTGCCTAACCATCATTGGATTCGACCCACCTAGAACAAGGCAGCCACCCAAAACCCTACAACTTCTGCTAATTGGCCTAAAACCAACCCACAATCAACGACACCCAAAATAGTGCCACACTGACCAAATGCATCCAGACTAACCCATATATATTTTTTTTTTTGGGATAACCCATACATACCCAAATTATGACAACCATATCTAAAATCTAAATCAAGAGTCAATACAGACGCTCCCCCTAAACCCAAACCAGCAGTTCAACAGAGACTTCAATATATTTTCTTTTTTCGAAGCAAGCCTCAATCAATCCAACCATTTGATGGTGAAATTGCATGGCTAGCTAGTCCTTTGATCCAGAAGGATTAAGTCTATGCTATACGTTCAACACTAGGGCCTACACCTAAAATCCAATCCATTCAAATAACCGCTGTTCTCTAGATTTACTCTGGACCAAATTTTACTTTAATCAAGGTTTAGCTCACCATCAAATCAATGACGTCTAAAACGCATGAATAAATTAGAATCAAAGTAAAACTCCATGTTTTATCGGTGAACAATCTTGAGGTTGACTGCAGGGAGAAATGAACTACTGTTAATACGGAGGGTGCAGTGCTCATGGAAATCACTCTGTGAGAATAATTTGCAAATATTTCAAAGGCCTTAAAAGCGAACTAGGTAGATATGGTCTAAAATATTGACCACTTTAATTAGAAGGTGTTATCTCTAATAATAATGAGACAAGATTGTTGGCTACTACAGTCTATATAAAGCCCGTAAAGGCTCTCAATAGTAAAACTCTCGAGTGAAGATTCCTTCGTTTTTCCAATCTGTGAAGACTGCATAGGCATGGGCTTCAAGATGTGTGTGAAGACTCCATGTTAATCCACTCTCCATTACATTGCTATAAACACATATGAAGCAGAAAATTAGGCCAACTTGAATCAATGCGAGGCCACTCAAAAAATGGCTCAATTTAAAGCTTTAGATGAGTGCTCTCTTTAACTTTCTGAAAAAAAAAAAAAAAAAAAAACCATTATGGCTTTGCTTATATACTTAGCCTTTGAATCCTGTAATGACTGCTTTAAAGCAATGAGAACCAATTTAGGAGGAAAAAAACCCATCTATTGTCAATATTGAACCAAAAAGATAATATCCAATATGAAGAAACTAGACAAGCACCATCATGTTTTCAAAATGGAAATAAGAAACAGATGTCCAAATTTCATACATCTGCAACAAATTGTTTCTCTGCTCCCAAGGCCTTCCTTAAGTTCTCCCTATTCTCCACTTCCATAATAGCAATCAGGTGTGCAGTCTGCTTTCATTTGAGGATCTCCTCTGATTCAGCCAATGCCTTCATGAGTTCTTCATATTTGGAGGTCCATTCCTTCTTTTCAATCAACAGAAGACCCATATTGTATTGGTATTCATAAAGCTGCTCAATGAAACAATTAATTAATATCAAAGTGAAATCTCAAACTAAGAATTGCAATTAAGAGACGAAAATCAAACCCACAATCATGATTTGTTTGTAAATAGAGAACTTTTATGAAAGCCTAAAAGAACACTAATTACAACAGAGAATGCCCAACTTACGACTAGCCTCTGCCTATCTATAATGAATGGTGGCCGTTCCAAATTAGCATATGAAAAAACTTTGTTATCCCCTTTTCTTGATTAATGGAACAAAGCATCACATATTTGACAGGTCAGTATGGAAAAAAGATAATAAAGCATTACATACTTTAGTGACCAATATTGAAGAGAAATCTTTGGAGGTGGAGGCGAGGTTGCATGCTGCTGATGCTAAGATGGCAGAAGCAGGTGGGAAAAGTTTTGAGGTCGAACAGAGACTACAAGAGCTGGAAACTCGTGAAAATGTACTTCGTAGGGAACAACTGTCCTTCCAAGCAGAGCATGTACTTGCTTTGTTTTCACTTTATCCTGAAGTAACCTTACTGCTAAACTTATTGGCACATCCTATCCAGAGTCACAGACACCTAGCAGCACATGTTTGAGATCTGAACCTTTCATTAGGCATAAGCTGCCAATCTACCATGGATGTGGCTATATCCCCATATCAGCGGTTCAAACTGTTCCAGCCCATGGACTTGAGGAAGAAGTGGATGTTAAAAAAAAATAAATTGACAAACAATCGGGTATTTAATGCCAAAATCACACAATTTTGATAGTAAGTCTTCCAGATGCTTGCACATCCTTGGTGGACTCATCTATGAATGGGTTTTGCATTGCAGGTAACCTCAGGATGCGCTCCTTGGCTCCTTTCTCTTTTGATGATTTCTTGCTCGATTATGCTGTTTAGGATCACATGGTACCTTATGCTAAGTTCAACCATGCATTTTTAGGACCAAACGTTTGGATCATTATGGTCCCTATTGCATATGGGAGATACAGAAAAAACTCGAAAGATCCTAACTTCCTGTTTAATTGCTGACTATTGTCTCTATTTGTCCATTTGTATGGCAAAGGATTGGTACAATCATCTAATATTAGGACAATGTCCATCAATGAATTGCTTGGATCTTCAAAACAGTGGCCCCCTCTGTATGCTGTCTGGTGAACAAATCATCAAGCATCATAAACTAACTCTTTCTTAATTGCAGCTTAATGTTTTTTAACATCAATTGTGATGGTAATCTATGGTATTCAGACAGAAGCACATGAAACTGCTTTAGCTAAACAAAGAAAAGATCTGCAATCTTGGAAATTGAATTACCATTAAAAAAAAGATAGGAAATTGAATCTTCAGGAAGGTCAAGATAGGCTTCTTGAGGATGAGAAGCTTCTCAGAGAGAAGATATGGCAAATAAGAACAAAAGGGCTCTGAATCAGAAAGAGAAGTATCTCAAGGAAGAAAAAAAGAAGATTTGAGATAAATGGAGTTGAAAGAGAAAGAAGCTGATATAAGCATAAGAATATCAGCCTTGTCTATTAAAGAGAAGGTGGGTTTAATTCCTTGTTGGTTTGTGCCAGAGCATCAGCCATTCATGATATCATTTTAACTGTCATTTTAGTGCAGGAAATCACTGTTATGGAAAGGAGCCTAGACATCATAAGACGGGAACTACTTTAGAAAAAAAGCTTAATGCAAGAGAGAGTGAGTTCCCACCAATCATATTTGCATTTTATTCGGTTTCATAGATCCCAGTTTCCTACAATTGAAGCTTGGGGTCATCTGTCCCTTACACAAGCGTGGTTCTTTTTTTCTTTTTTTTTTGAATGGCTACTTTCATTAAAGGAAAAAACAGTACAAGAGACTTGTACTGACAAGAAGAACAACAACAAAACAGCCCCTAAAAGCCAGGGATCAACCGAAACGGCCTCACCAAAAGAAGGAAAGAAGAACCACAACAACTCCAACACCTAACTACTGGAATGCGACATCCTTCCAATCAAGCATAATTTGATCTAAATAATAATCTCTGAAAATGGGATTTATCATCGCCCATTGAGCAACAGAAAATCTAATTTCCCTACATAATGAATCTCCATTTGTTGCACATAACCGAAACTGGCCAGCTTGTAGGCCTTCCAGGAAATAGAAAGGGGAGGGATATCCTTTACATGCTCATGCATTCTCTAGAACCTCTTCTACTTCCTTCTCTGTCAGGAACTGCATCCATACAACTTGGCCATCCAACATTGGAATCTTGTCTGGCATCTTCCCCAGCATCTCTCTAACCACTCTTCTGTCTGTTTTTGCCCATTAGTCTTCAAGAATCCAACTAGGCTACAAAATAATGACTTCTTTTGTTCTCTGACCACCCAAGAGGCTACTCTCACTCCTTTTTCCATGCCATCGTCCACTATCCACCCTGCTGTCTTCGGCTTTTGGCCTTCCCTTTCATCCTTCCTCCATATAGATGACTCCTTTTTAGCGTCTGAACCCAGCAAAACTTCCATATAGCTAATGTCATGTCCCTCTTTGCTCCACCTGGCCTTTCCTCCTGCTCCATCCATTTCCCCCTTTGAGCGATAATGAGCCATATTCGCTTGTATTTTCCTTCCCTTCCAAGTTCTTCCCAGTACCATCTCAACTGCCCTTTCAGCTTCTCCTTTTAGTATCAAACCGAACGAAGGCAAATCCCCTACCCTTCCTGCTTCCCTTCTCGACAGGGATGAATATGCCACAATCCTCCCCGCCCTGCAAAACATTGCCTCTAACTCAGCCTTTGAAATCTGTTCTGGAAGATTGGATTACAAAGATGGCAAATGTCCTCTCTCAGCCTCTGTATTTGAGCAGATATGGGCGCTCTAGTTCGATATGTTCGTGGGTGTTTTCCGTCTTCCCTTTCTGTCTACTAAACCTAATCTTTTGAAAAATCCTGCAATGAGTTCTGCAGCCGCTGCTCTGTCGGGTAGGAGGACCTCCTGACTTGACTTTTAACCGACCTCTTAATGCTTGTTTTTGGGTTGACGTTCCACACTTGCAACTATGCCCATCAACCCAACATGTCCTAGCTCTTTTTTTTTTTCTTTTTTTTTTCTTTTCTAAATTTTTTATTACGAATAACACATCCTAACTCATTGCACTCCAGCTTACCAATTTGACATGAATCTGTCCTGATAATTCAGGAATCGGGTTTCATTTCCAACCTGGGGTTGGATTTAGGTTGAATCCATATTTAGCCTTGCTGATCAACGACCTAACCATGCCTGACCTTCTGACCTATTGCCCCTCAATTGGCGCTTCTTTTTAAAAATACATAAAAATCTTGTGTGCACCACCTTTATTGGATATGTTGGACTCTATGACATAGCTATCACTTGTCAAGGAGAAAACCTAGTATATCGTGTTCTTGTATTTTAACAGTAAATTTATAAAACCTTGTATATTGTGTTCTTGTATTTTAACAGTATATTTATTCACAACTTGCATCAGATTTCAATCCATTTTTAGTCACGTGGATAAGGAGTAATTTAGAGAAGTCAAATTGGGCGTGCTGTGCTGCCCATTTGACCAATATGGCAATCAATGGCCCATGGCACAGCACGGTCAATAGCATGGCCCGCAAGCATGGGTTGTGCTGGGTCGAGGTCTCAGGCATGTTGGCACGACTGGGGCACAGCCCGGCCCCCAGAGGCATGGCACAGTACGTGATATTTGATATTTTTAGAGCAAATATAAAGAAATAGTCTTTTATTTTTTTATTATCCAAAAAAAATGTAAAGATTTCGAAGTTAATCCTTTTGAAAAACCTTCAAACAGAAAAGACCTAAATGGTTCTCTTCTCAGTGGAGTAGGTCAAGTTTGACCGAACCACTTAAATCTGTGTTATTCTCTTCTTTGTGTGTAACTTTCAAAAAAAATTTAGTGTAAGATCTCTTAATTTTTTTAGCCTAAACGGCCCTAAACCCTATGAAATCACGAAAACCCATGGCATGAAATGGCACGGCCCAGGTCCAAGCATGGCACGATTGACATCTCTAAGGAATATATAAATATATATGCCTGCGTGTGTGTGTGTGTGGGACTCCCACACACAAGCACCAACACTCACGGTATGTGGAGCGCCGGTGCTTCGAAACACTTGGTAGGGCCCACATTTTGATTGATCTAACTGAACCATGAAATAGGGACCCCCTGATGGTCACAGATCTCAGGGTTAGGCACTCATCCAAGTGAACTTGACTGTTGTATCGAGTGTGCACTCGTTTTGGACTGTTAAAAGTTGTTGGACGTGGATCAAGCAGGGCGCATGATGATCCAAGCCCCCCGGCCCCCGCGCAGAACACCCCTTTCCCCCGTCCCCATCCCCACAAGGCTTGGCGCTCAGCATATTGTGAGCGCCAGTGCTTAGCTGAAGGAGTCCCTATATATAGGGTAATTCTCCAAAACACCCCACTTTAAAAATTCCCCCTTTCCGCCCCTCTTTCCATATACATAGTTCTTCAATGTTGATCAATAAAGAAATGTTCTTCGCTCGCTGTTATATTTGGTCAGCCCAAGTTAGTATTAGATTCTTTGTGCCCTTAGTTGATGATGATTATTATTATCAGATCAGGCTCCTTCATTTTGATTGATATATTATCCAGTGGGCATTCATTATTGCACCACATGAAAATATGTGCAGTTTCGATCAGTCCTATTCAGGGCTTAGGCTTGAATATGATCATTGGGTCAACCCAACCCAACCTAACCCATTCCTTAAAATTTGAGATCCTGGGCTTGATTCAGGCCAGCAACTTAGGGCCCTTTTGTGTTTGGTGTGGGTTTGGGCCTGCGTAGCTAGTCATGCTGGGCCTGCAATGGTCTTGGCCCAGCACGGCATCACACACAAAGCTCTACATTGCATGTTGGTGGTCAAGTATGTATGTGCAACTGCTTAGCAGAAACCTTTAATGTGTATATTAGTTTTTTCAATTTTAATATGCTACATTTTTATAAGAATATTGAAACTTGGGACTTCGTTAAAGATAACCAATACTTTTTAGCAACCTGACCTCATTTTATGCATCAATTTCTTGCAGATGGAGATCTAGAATATTGTAGATGAACACAATGCTGTTCTGGATTCAAAAAAGAATGAGTTTGAATTGGAAATGGGCCAAAAGAGAGAATCTATTGAGGAGGAGTTGAAAAAGAAAACTAGTAGAATTAGAGCAAAAGAAAGATGAAATTAACCACCAGGACATGCAGGTTGCCGAAAGAGAGCAGAGTCTTGGACCTAATTTTCTACACTTCCATAGACTTGAATTCATGATACTAACCGTTCATCTATTGTTACATTAATGGAAATATTATAACATTCAGTTTCAAATATTAATTCTTCATGAATTTTGAGAAATTCCAACCTAACCAAATCAACTTGTTAATCAGTTAGGAATGTCAACCCCTACCCAACAATACAATCAACGTGGGCTCATCTTATGCTGAAAATCATGCAGTGGGCCCCCATGCTGAAAACCATCTAGTGTAGCCTAAATAACAATCACGCTAGTAAAATTACAATGACATCATTTGGAACAGGGTTATGGAAAACAATACACACATCCCTTTGCATATCTAAACAAGAGTTCAGAATCTAATGGCCTTCGAAACATAATAATTCATAAAATAATGATTTTAAAACAATTAATCGACCGCACTCGATCTTGCCATCTCGTGTTCTGAAAGCTAACTGATGAAGATGAAACAATTTTAACTAAAAACTTAGTACAAAGCCTCTGGGACGCACAAGTCTCTTGCCATTCCAAATTAAATAACTAATAAAAAATGCATAATCTGATTGAATTGCTTAATTTTCAGAATATCAATTCATACTATAACAAATAATTGAATTCCATACATTTCCCTTTAATAATATGTGAGTGAATATTTGTAAATTTAAATATTCACTTCAGTCTACTATATGAAAAGATGACTCATGAATCATCAAAATATCCTTCAATTGAAATCAAATCAAATCTTAAGGAGATCCCACCTAAATAAGGAGATCCCACCTAAATAACATAATCATTTGGGTTCACGTAAATAGTATAATAATAGGTTCTTAAATGACAAGTGTACCCACATCAGTACATCACACATGCTATCCATTAGATCCATCTAACCTAACCTATCCACGTATGTGATGACAGCTGGTTCTATACAAACAGTGGGGTGGATGTGATGCGCCCCATGTATCTAGAGACAAAGGATGGGTTGGATAAGTGTGCCGCTTATGGCGGAGTCCATTTAGATAAAGGTAAGATGTGTGTTCATTTAGTGGATCCTACACATTTCAATTGAGACTCTGAATAATCACTCTTACATGATATGCCTTCGAGGAGATACATTGCAGACAGTGAAAACAGCAACTTACAGCTTGTAAACCATTGTAATGGTTTCTGAGCACTTGTTATAAAATAAAAAAAATGTTTATGAGCACTTCTTGAGCAGAGTCAGCTACTTAGCACTTAAATCCAAATGCTACGTAGCAGTTAACATGACCCAAAAAAAAATTGTGATAGAGCCATCAGAATGCTAGAGTCAATGCTACTTATCAGTTGACATGATCAATGAAAATATAAGAAAAAAACTTATACCTTCAGTATTCCACTAGGACGCATAGTATCTCGTGCGTAAAAGAAAAATCCCAACAATGAACACCACCAACACAGCGGCTGCTCCCAAAACCCACTTGATAGAACTGGAAGTAGCTGATGCAATCCTAGGGTTAGCATGCGCATCAGTAGCTGTTTTCATTTCCTTCTTCTTCTTCTTCTTCTCCTTCTTCCTCCTATTTCTTGATGGACGGACAATATGTTCCGGTTCATTCTCCTGAAAATAAAAAAGAAAATAAAGAGCTTTTGTTTGTCACCTTGATCACATTTTATTATCATATCTTGCATCTAAGAGTAAAAGGAACTAATTATTTACTTGAACTAATTCGCATATCATCATTTTTTAAGTTGGTTTCATTTCCTGAAATGTATATATATAGAAAAATAGAAAAATAGATAGATACATATACAAAATACTTACATTACATCCACAGAGGAATAAAGACATATAGACAGAGAGAGGAACTCTACAAGAACCCAATACCAAAAACCATTAAATTGTCTCAAAACCCAAAACCAATACCTCATCCTGGACATGGCTAAATCACTGTTACAGATCAAGGAAAAAGAGTTTCAAGAGCTGCAGAGAAAGAACGAAGCTGTAATGGAAGCGACCCATCGTGAGAAGGAAGGTCTTTTCAAAGAGCTTGAGGCTACTAAATCACAGTTACAGATCAAGGAAAAAGAGTTTCAAGAGCTGCAGAGAAAGAATGAAGCTCTAAGTGGGGAAAAAATTAGGCTTACTCAGAAAATAGCTGCAAATGAGACAAAGATTAAGGAGTCTCAAGAAGCAATGGTAGTGACCCATTGTGAGAAGGATGATATTTTCAAAGAGCCTCGAGGCTACTAAATCACAGTTACGGAGCAAGGAAAAAGAACTTGAAGTTGCCCTTTATGAGAAGGATATGGTCCAGTCTGATACAATGCAATTAGAGGTCTCTCTCTCTCTCTCTCTCTCTCTATATATATATATATATATGAAAATGCCCCATGCATTTGACGAATGAGATAAGAATGACGTGTAATTGTGTTGATTGTGGTTGTCATAAAAAAGAGGAAATAAGATACGAAAGAGCTAATTTTAAGAAACAAAAGTTTAATGGTTTGAACAGATCCCTCAAGAGGAATAAAGACATATAGACCTAGAGTTGTTTTGAGTTGTTTTGAATTTCTTTCAAAATGTCCCAAATATCCCTCTGCAGTGTATTTCGGGGAATCCATCACAAATTAGTGAGGTTCATTGATGAGGCCCACCTATGAAAGATCCAAACCAATCAAAATGACTGGCCTTGTCTTTTATGGACTCCAACAAAATCTCACTTAAATAGGAGTTGGTCCCACCGTTGGATTATGAAAATCATAAGTTTTCTATAACGTTCAATCTAACGGTGGGCCTAACTCGTATTTTAGTAAAATTTGGATATGGCTAATAAAAGATGAGGGCATTTATTTTGAACGGATTGGATTTTTTTGTAAGTGGTCCCCACAAATTGCCTCTTTGAAGATGGCTTCTTGCCCTACGTGACATTTAACCAAAAACATGAAAAACGAGGGATCTGTTCAAACCATTAAACTTTTGTTTCTTAAAATTAGCTCTTTCGTATCTTATTTCCTCTTTTTTATGACAACCACAATCAACACAATTACACGTCATTCTTATCTCATTCGTCAAATGCATGGGGCATTTTCATATATATATAGAGAGAGAGAGACCTCTAATTGCATTGTATCAGACTGGACCATATCCTTCTCATAAAGGGCAACTTCAAGTTCTTTTTCCTTGCTCCGTAACTGTGATTTAGTAGCCTCGAGGCTCTTTGAAAATATCATCCTTCTCACAATGGATCACTACCATTGCTTCTTGAGACTCCTAAATCTTTGTCTCATTTGCAGCTATTTTCTGAGTAAGCCTAATTTTTTCCCCACTTAGAGCTTCATTCTTTCTCTGCAGCTCTTGAAACTCTTTTTCCTTTATCAGTAACTGTGATTTAGTAGCCTCAAGCTCTTTGAAAAGACCTTCCTTCTCACGATGGGTCGCTTCCATTGCAGCTTCGTTCTTTCTCTGCAGCTCTTGAAACTCTTTTTCCTTGATCTGTAACAGTGATTTAGTAGCCTCGAGCTCTTTGAAAAGACCTTCCTTCTCACAATGGGTCGCTTCCATTGCAGCTTGAGACTCCTCGATCTTTTTCTGATTTGCAGCCAGTTCCACAGTAAGCCTACCATTTTCCCCACTTATATCTTTGTTCTGTCTCTGCAGCTCTTTTAACTCTTTTCCCCCGATTTGTGATTGTAATTTAGTAGACTCAAGATCTTTGAAAAGACCTTCCTTCTCATGACGGATCGCTTCCATTGCCAATTGAAAGGCCTTAATCTTCTTCTCATTTGCAGCCAGTTCATGTTCTAACTTATCATTTTTGCATTCGGCAGCAGCAAGTGCTTCTGCGTTCATTGAATGTTGAGTGAGATTCCACTGTAAGTCTGATTTATGTTTTTCGAGCTCCTTGTTTTTTTCTGCAAATACTTCTTTCTCAGAAATGGCCTGCTCAGCTCTCTTTTCTGCTTCAATTAACTTTTTTCTGATTTGGTCATTCTTTTCCTCACTTTCCTCCCATTTCAGCCGGAATGATGCCTCATTCTGCGCTAGTGTATTGATGTAATCCTGATATCCATTCTCTTCCTTCCAGGTTTTCCATCACCTCGCCTTTGTATTTGAATTACTAAATACCACTATGCCTTCCAGATGATCTGCAATTTTTGGGTATACAAACAATTTCAGCGAAGTCCAATATTTTAAGAGCCAATTAGCTCATCCGAAACCATAAAATGTGATTTACACATGTACATGGGATTTCCCTTCTACGAAACAAATAGGAAAATGGGATTTACACATGTACACGTTATATATGTAAATCTTCCATACGTAGCTCGCTGGTAGTGTTCTGTGAATGTGAGTGTACTGTACAGTCAGTGCCTTGTGAGTGTCCTGTGAGGAGTGCCCACTGCCCACTGTATTCTTCTAAGGGTTCTTTGAAGATCAGAATCTGGGTATTGGTATAGAGCTTTGTGAGTGTTGCTGAGAAGAGTCCAGCAGTGAGCCGTACGGGAGAGTAATGGAGATGCTGGTTCATGATTCTCCTCTTTTTTAAGGGAGGGATCATCAGAAGTCACCCAACAGGAGTGAGTAAATACAGAGGAGATTAACTATGCATCAAGAGCATAAACTGGCAGAGTCAGCTGCAGTTAAGGAGGAAACCCTGCTTTCAGGTAAGCTTCTGACTAAGCAAACAGAAGCCGACTCACTGAGGATAAGCTTAAAGAAGGCCCTAAGAGGAGAACTTTCAAGGACATCTTGGTAGCATCAACCAAACCACTGATTAGCCAGTCTCTGACCTATGGCATCAGATACATCAAGGATCTGGTCCAAATTAATCCAACAATTCCAGTGATACCTCTATGAAAAGATTATTTAGCACCAACTCAAGAAAAAGGAAACTAATATCTGTTAGGGAAAATTCTTCCAACCACATTAAAAATTTGGCAGCTTGAAGGCACAGTAGAAATCCTAGAACTACCAAATCAATTTTTCTCGTTGCTTTTACTGAGCCATATGACATGGAGTTGCCAAGAATATGCTCCCTAGGGGTGTACACGGATCAGATTGGTGCATATTAGGCCAAATCCGTCACCAATCCGCTACCTACGGATTGATGAATTTGGAATCCGTCACCAATCCGTGGCTGTTAAAATCCGATCCGATCCGATCCGTGGAGGGCTGAATTAATCCGTTCAATCCATTCCATCTAATGTTAAAAGAAAAATATCAAACATGTTGTAAAAAAAATTAGCATATAAGCTAACAATCCACACACACACAGAAAAAAAAAAAAAAAAAAAAAAACCAATTGATCAATACAAAGAGTTGTTTTTATCTATATTACAACCAAAAGAGATCTAATCAACAAAATAGTGCAAGAACATGGAACAAAATACAGACAGAAACTTAGAGAAGATAGCTCTACATTTGCATTTTCAATTCTCATACAGTCTACAGATGTAGATAATTTATAAGCTTAAACACACACACACACACACACACACAGAGACACAGACACACAGACACACAGACACAGACAGAGACACACACACACACACACACACACACACAGAGACACACAGACACAGACACAGACAGAGACAGAGACAGAGACACAGAGACACACACAGAGAGAGAGAGAGAGAGACACACACACACACACAGAGACAGAGACAGAGACAGAGACAGAGACAGAGACAGAGAGACAGAGAGAGAGACACACACACAGACAGAGACAGAGACAGAGAGACAGAGAGAGAGACACACACATAGACAGAGACAGAGAGAGAGACACACACACACACACACTGATTAGTATATTATGCAAGTAGGTACACACACACACACTGATTAGTATATTATGCAAGTAGGCACACACACACACACACTGATTAGTATATTATGCAAGTAGGTACACACACACACACACACTGATTAGTATATTATGCAAGTAGGTACACACACACACACACTGATTAGTATATTATGCAAGTAGGTACACACACACACACACTGATTAGTATATTATGCAAGTAGGCACACACACACACACACACACACACACACTGATTAGTATATTATGCAAGTAGGCGCACACACACACACAGTGATTAGTAGGTACACACACACACAGTGATTAGTAGGTACACACACACACACACACACACACACTGATTAGTATATTATGCAAGTAGGTGTATTACTTGTTGAAGAGGATATCTAATACTATGGTCAGCATCAGTGGGACCCACATTAGATATGATACTATCTGATGTTCTTATGACTCAGATAAATGGCAGTTGATGTGGTCAGGCCTGTGGTTGATTGGCTACATTTCACCAAAAAAAAAAAAAAAGAAATTATCAGCCCAAAGTTCTGGCCCTTTGAACAATGGCCTCTGTAATAATGGTCAAAAAGTGGTGCAGCGGGTACATGAAAATGGGATAGAAAAGTTCAAGAAACTTGCAATCAATCTAAGAGGAAAGGAAAAAACAAAAAAGAATCAATATATCTTCTCAGCGAAAAAAAAAAAAAAATTAAGAACATAATTGACTCAACTATTATAAATCAAAGAAACAATCAACACATTACTTGAGAATTGAGATTGAGAGAGAGGATTGAAATAATAAAAGCCAAACAACATGACTTGCACTTCATATACAGACTAAGTTTCTAGAATCCCAAAAAGATATCTCAAAAAATCTAAACTTACCCAAAATCAAAGAAACCATAAACCCTGAATCTCAGAAACCCCAAAACCCTAATATCAAAGGAACATTAAATCCACAAATTCTCCGAATTCATGAATCCCCCAAAACCCATAAATCAACAAGGAAATCTACCATTTCCTGCAAGCATAAAGAAACTGCAGTAGAAATCTACCATTTCCCGCAGGTATTGGCTGCGGGAACAATCTTAACTCAAAAGACACGGTTTCCCCTTCTATTCTTCTTTCCTTCTTCTTCTTGTCGCCTCTTTGAGGGAAGGGTGTTCTGCGTGGCTAAGGTACTTGTGTAATGGTCAATGCCTTTAAATTCAAGATGTCGTTATGTACTTATGTTATGTAAGTTTAATTCATTTTCTATTTATTTTCATTACATGTTAAGAGATTCTAATATTCAAAGACAATAAATTTATTTCTTTTAGACTTATTTTATCTTAATAATATTTTTAAATAACTCTTAAATTTTTAATATATTTTTTTATTTTTGGCCCAGGCTTAACACGGGCGTTTGTTGCTAGTTTTTATATATAATACTGGAGGCAATAGACTTGATGCACTGTTATAAGTGGAATGATATGCTTATTTTAAGAAAAATGAAGAATAAAAATAATTAAGAACAGATTTTGAAACTAGATTCTAGTCCTCTAGGTCCGGGTTTCTCTATCGGAACCGGGTCTGGAACCAATAAAACAGGTTCCGAGTCAAAACCGGATCCAAAACCGAAACGGTTATTTAGAAACAGGTCCGGGTCCACTATGGTTCCGATCCGGAACCATCCCGGTTGCAACCCTAATTGAGACTGGACAATACTGTTTCAACCAGGAGAATTTGCCACATGGACTACTAAAATTGCGACTTCAGATTTAATTGTAACATCTATTAAATTTTTTTAATATTTTTTTAACTTCCTATTTATCATTTTCAAGCATCTTCCTTATTATTTTCTACTTTCAATGTTTAATTGGATTGATTTTGTGATATCATCTAGATTGGATTTAGTTTCTAATCTTGATTTAGGGCTTTGGGTTTCAGATTTCTAAAATTGTTTAGATTTCTGGAATTTGGGGTTTTCAATTGGTCATTAGATAATATATAGATTGGGGATTTCGATGTAGGGGCTTGGGTTAGGCCCGTTAAACTTCAAATTAATTAGAACTTCAAGAACTATTTTTATAGTGGTCTTGAAGGAGAGGAGGTATATATAGCGTAACCTTTCACATCAAAGCAAGAGGCTACATGGGGAATATTCTGATGGTGAAACATCCAATATAATGTCCAAATAATACTCAAATCTGATCCACGAATCAAATGAAGGACCATACATCCAATATAATAGACCCATTCATGGCACTCAAGTTTTCAATTTAAGAGTATAACCATCCGTTCTGCCAAAAACAATTTGGGGCACATGGCAACACAATCAAAGGGAATATAAAGCCTGCATTAAGTAATCATCACCTTGCCAATCCATTTTCCAGGTCTCACAACTATCCATTTCATTAGAGAGAAACAATAAGTAACATCTTCTTTAGTTTACATTTCAAAGAGTACAACTTAAGTAAAAGATATGATGAAATTATCATATCATAAACTACCAAAGTAAGAAAAATCAACATGATTCAATCAAACTATAAACCCAAAGCAAACAGACATCACAAGATGTTAGAAAAAACAAGGAGGGATTGGATGTGCCCCAAATCCAAAGGCCACAAAAGAGATCAGTTGTAGCTTTTCCAGTTCCCAACTTCTCACAAATATGTTTTGCCAAAAGTTGAAGTACACAGAGAATTGCAATTTGGGCATGCATTGAATCTTTCATAAACAAAACCAAAAACTACATTCACAAAGACAAAAGCCCCAAAATAGATTAAGTGCATTTAAATGTACCATGATGGTAATCAATTTCAAAATTTTGGCAGAAGGGGAATATTATCAATTCTAGTGCTATTGTTATTCGTTTTCTGCTCTAAATCATATTATATAATTTTTTACAAATTGCTGCATAATGAATGTTGGGAGAAGAAAAAAAGGTCAGATAAACACTATCCTAGGTAATTTGGTTTTGGATTTCCACTAGGCCCACATGAAAACCATTGATTGATAATTATCTATTATGCATAAGTTTCTAACTGATTTGATTTGAAGCATATTATACAAGTAATTTACAAGAAAAATAGGCTCTTTTTATCCATTTCTGCTTCATATCTTGCTTTCCTTTTGTGCTTGGGTTTGTCGACATAAGAACCAACAAAAGTCTGATCTGAAAGTCATCATTGAAGTCCTTTTCTAAATTGTTTTATTTTGTATGATTTAGTGTGAAGTAGAAATCACATCATCTTTTCACTCTGTTCATCAGTTTTTTTTCCCAATTATTGTCTTTAGATGGTATGCGGGGGCTTACATTAGGCCCAATTTTGGGTAAGTTGAGTTCGTTCAAGACCACGACAGGGAAGAAGGGATCCGTCGCTGTGATTGAGTACACATTGCTGGAATCTGCAACAAACAATTTCAGCCAAAGTAATATTTTGGGGGAAGGCAGATTCAGGGGTGTTTTCAAGGCTCGTTTCAATAACAATCGTCTTGCTGCTGTAAAAAAAATAGATTCTGGAGGACATAACTTTCTGTATTGAATCTTTCATAAACAAAACCAAAAACTACATTCACAAAGACAAAAGCCCCAAAATAGATTAAAAGAACAAGTAACAGATCTGCTTCTCATGCACAAAATCTGAGAATCTCAAACAAATCCACAATAATGCATCATAATAACAAAAGAAATCAGCAACAAGCAAAGAAAACACACCATTTTTTATCCAAAAGACCAAAAAAATTGAAAATTCCATCAATGCAAATGCAAATCACTCATCATTCCATTAAAAAAATCCCAAAATCCACATACATTTCTCTACAAACATTCATCAATCATCCATTAGAAATAAAAAAACCCATACACATTTCATCATAAAAAAAAAAAGAAACAGCATAACCGGGGGAAAAAAAAACCATCACAAAAAACCAACATCAAGATCTAATCATTTGGGTCGATCACAGAAAACCCAGAAATCAAACCTGCTAATCGCAAATGGGTCGATCTTATTTTCCTCCATTTCGATCGGGAAATGGGGTTTGGATCAAACCTCTTACTCTAAACACACATTTTGGGGCTAGAGAGATGAATGGAGGAGAACAAGGGAAGAAGAACCATACCTTTTAACACACTCGCCGTGCGTGCTCTGAGAAGCGAAAACGAAGAAGACCGTTGGAGAAGATCGGAGAAGACGAGGTCTGTGCCGGAATTCCTCTCTGAGAGAGTTTTTGAAAGAGTTTTCTCAAAAGCTCGATGGCTCAAGGGGATTTCAATATAAACATGAAGTTGCAGAGAGCTGTGAAGAAGAACAAGAAGAGAAGAACTTCTCAAAATATTTTCATTGAAACATAATCTCACATACAGCATTTTATATATATATATATATATATATATATATATATATATATATATATATATATAGGCCGGTCTCCTAAGCTCAAGCTTAGGATAAGATAAGCTCAAGTGTGTGGTGGAGCCCACCTGGGGACCCACATGGGCATGGGGTAGGGGGGATTTCAAAGACTCCATATGATCTTCCTCTCTACAAAAAATTAGCCCTAAATGTGATTTCTATCATCTCCATATGGGCCCAAAAGTTTAACGGTTACAGTCCATTTGGATTGATACATAGTCAATCCAACGGTTGAGTAAATTCGGATATGACCGAAAGTTGGTGGACATGTTCAATTTAGGGAAGTCATGTGTTTGGTCCATTTGGATGGACCAAAGGTGGGCCGCACAAACATGAGCTTACAAACTTTTACAAAGAAAATGATTAGTTGAGAAAACTCAACAAATCTCTGATTAGTTATGCAATAAACTCAAACAGAACAGGGGACCTTCCAGCTGTCATAATAGTATGAGCCAACTCCATTGCAGTTTCAACTTAAACCATAAGTTGGGTTATTTAGAAGTGGCAAAATATGACCCGTCCCGCCAAACCGACCCGACGCGCGTATTACCTGCTTAACCCGACTCGTTTGATAGGCGGGTCGGTCACGGGTCAAGTATTCATGACCCGCAATTAAGCGGGTCGGATTAGGGTTGACCCGCAGAATTCGTATTAATTTTTGTATTTAAGTCGTGTTTAAGATTACCAATACTTAATTAAAATGTACGTGGGGGTTGGCAATTGGCATTAATTCTAACTCTAGGGACTAGGGGTTGTTCATCTTACATGGATGGTTTCTTTTTTAAATGATTTGTGAACTACAATGTGCTTGCCTTGTATGAACCATGCTTGTATTGTTATTATTTTCTTTTTTCTTGTAAATAAACTTATCACTCAATTCTATATTATCTTTTTATTTTGATATGATATTTTTTATTTCTATGAAAAAATTGTTTTATTTTTAACATTTTTTCCTTGTAAAGAAACTTATCACTCACTTATTCAAGTATACGGGTTGACCTAACCTGTATAACCCGCAATGGTTATGTGAATTTAAGTGGGTCGGGTCGGGTCGATCCGTGGTGGGTGTGGGTTAGGGGTTTCTAACCCGTTTAATAAAAGGGTCGGATGCAGGTTAGGATTGTCTAACCCGTTTAGCACAACCCGACCCGATTGCCACCTCTAGTTGGATATGACTCGGTTCAACTCCAATTCAACTCTTCTAAGTCTTGATAACATTTAAAACTCCCAGGTTTTTGGTATTCCAAAATGCCAGCATTCCCTAAATCCATCAAATTCTACATCGGAAATAAGGAATTTCTAATGAGTTTTCCAAAATACCCAGGCAGAAGGAAAACCCGTCAGAATTTCTTTAAAAGAAACAAGCCCCGGCATTGGATAAAAGGGTTATGAGTTTCAATTTAGGGGTTAGGATTTTAGGGTTCTAGATTAGCAATTAATGATCTATAAACATGAATGAAGTGGAAGGAAGGCATAATCTCATCCGTTGGTGGCTTTAATTTAACGTGAGTGAGAGACCGTTTCAAATCTTCCAGATGTGGGTGGGCCCCGCCCCCAACCTATCTTTTTAAGATAACACCTTCAAAATTAGCCAGTAAATCCCACGGTTCTCTGATTATATTGTAGAAAAGAAACGTGGAATAGTTTAGTTAGAATTAGGATTAGGATTATGATTATGATCGGCATGGCATGGCGTCACAACAATTCTAATCCTAATCCAGCCCCCTTTGATTGTAATTATTTAAAGAGAAAATCGTCCTTCAGTCTAATATTTACAGAGGAGGTGATTGTTGATCTCTAGAGACTAGACAGACATTCTCTAATCACCAACCACAACTGGAGCACGTCCAAGCCGACACAGTCAATGTTCAACATCATATCGGATTGGTTTTTTTAATAGCGATTAAGGTAATTTTAAATCTTAACTACGTTCATATGAGAATGATCTGAAAATTCTGGAAAATAGGAAGGGATTATGCATGATCTGAACCAATGGATTAATCGATCTCATGGTTTATTCAGTGCCCTAATATTTTTTCTAGATTTTATTCCTTTTAATATTATACACCACTGCATCCTTACTTTTTTATTTTCATTTTTTGTGATTAAGTCTGCATCATTGAAACCGCATCATGTGTTTGCAATTTGCACCCTTTAATTTTATTTCATGTATTCAAAGATTAAATATGATGGATTCAAAACTGCTCTTCCACACAGGGATTTATTCAGCTCTCCTTAAGCTTGCTCGATTAGTCCACGCAAGTGTTATAAAAAAAGCCAAATACGATGGAATCAAATATTGAAAAGTCAATTAACATGGTTGAAACAGAGGGACTCCTCTCGTCATAACTGACTTTCTATTTTAGAGCTCGTTTGGTAATTTACTTTTAAAATAAAGTGAAGTGAAGTGAAATGAAAAGAATGAATAAAATATAAGTGAGTTATGATTGTATTTTGTTTTTAGTTGTTTGGAATAGAATATTTTTTACTTTTTGTACGGGAAATGGAGTTTTTTAGTTTTTTAGTGAGTAAATGTAGTTACTTTTTTTCTTTTTTTGGAAAAGATGGAGGAAATTTTGGTAAAATGTGTTTTTGAAAGGATGTTTAACTTGATTTGACTATATTAGTAAAATTACCAAACGGGCCCGGTTACATGGATCTTTACTTTAATTTTGACTTTGCAGAAATTGCAGATCATCTATCAGGCACAGTGGTATTTAGTAATACAAATATAAAGCTTGTTTTGTCTTATACAACTGTTCGTTTTCACTTGTTTTGTACAGGAATTAATATAGATTTGAAGGCTTTATGAGAACAGTTGCCCCCCTCAGATGATTCTCATATATAAAGAGCTTAGATCAACTGAGGCTCTACACTTTTCTCACGAGATAAATGAGTCCACGTCCATGAGAGTCCTTTTGAATTTAAAAGGATTAGTTGAAGAGTACAAATCGATCTCAAATTTGTAAGAAATTCCAAAGATAACTTACATGTACAAATCGGTATCAAATTTGTAAGAGGAAATTCCAAAGATAACATCCATGGAAAGTAATGGTTTGTGTTTATGGTATTATTAGTAGGATAGGAAAAGTAGGAGATAATTTAGGAATATATTTAAAGATTCAATTTATCGGTAAGTAGAGACAAGGCTAGAGCTATATTAGGAGGTGAAATTTAAATCAACTAAAGGAAAGGGAAAGGAATGAGATGTTTTCGGATTGGACTCTTCCAAGATAGAGTTTTATTCTAAATTGCAACTGGGATTTTAGGTTTCTGAGAATAGGAGTAGTGGTTTTTTCAATTGGGGATTGGATTTAGATGGTATGGAAAAGGGTTCTAGATTAGCAATTAACGATCTATAAACACGAATGAAGCGGAAGGAAGGCATAATCTCATCCGTTGTTGGCTTTAATTTAAGGTGAGTGAGAGACCGTTTCAAATCTTCCATTTCTGGCTGAATACTGGGGTTTCTTGATGATATTGGAGTTGTTGGATGGGGCCCACATGTGATCAGATGTCCCAACCCATCCTTATAAGAAAACACCTTCAAAATTAGCAAGTAAATCCCACGGTTCTCTTATTATGTTATAGAAAGAAACGTTGAATAGTTTGGTTAGGATTAGAATTATGATTATGATTATGATTGGCATGGCATCACAACAATCCTAATCCTAATCCTAATCCAGCCCCCCTTTGATTGTAATTATTTAAAAGAGAAAATCGTCCTCCAGTCCAATATTTACAAAGGAGACCATTGATGATCTCTAGAGACCAACCATAACTGGTGCACATCCAAGCCGACACAGTCATTGTTCAAGATCATATCAGATTGGGTTTTTTTTAGTAGTGATTAAGGTAATTCCTAAATCTTAACTACGTTCATATGAGATTGATCTGAAAATTCTGGAAAATTGGAAGGGATTATGCATGATCTTAACTAATAGATTGATAGATCTCATGGTTTATTCAGTACCCTAAATTTTTTTTTTCTAATCCTAATTTTATTTTTATTTTTATTTTTTTGTGATTAAGTCTGCATCATTGAAACTGCATCCTGTGTTTGTAGTTTGCACCCTTTAACTTTATTTCATGTATTCAAAGATCAAATATGATCATTCATTTAATCCCTCCCCCCACCCCCCATCTGTAACCCTAAATACTTGGGCAATAGGGGACCCTAGCCGTTGAAATAAAGGGACTCCTCTCGTCATAACTGACTTTCTATTTTAGGGTTACAGATGGGATAAATGGATCTTCTTCTTTTTTTTGGCCTCGCAGAAATTGCAGATCATCTATCAGGCACAGTGGTATTTAGTAATACAAATATAAAGCTTGTTTTGTCTTATACAACGGTTCGTTTTCACTTGTTTTATACAGGAGTTAATATAGATTTCAAGGCTTTCAGTATTAGCAAGAGTGAGAGAATGGAAAAGTTCAATGCAGAGGACAGGTACTTTGAATCAAGAAACTCATAATTAGAGAAAGAATATGAAACTCAAGACTTGCATCACAAACTGAAGACACTTGAAGAGCGAGAATGGATTTATCAAGAGCATATTAATGAATTAGCCAAAAGAGAGGCATCATGTAGGGCTGAATTTGTCACGACCCGGGCCCGAATTACGGTAACCTCAAGCCGTGAGCCCATACTTACTCCCGTAAACTCCGAATTTAACCTAAGTTAAAACGGAATCCACAAGGGATATCAATTTCAATGAACTTGTCAATTATACAATCATTGCGGAAATCTATGCTTGACAAAATCAATCTACGATTTACATGTATACAAAATGAAGTCCTTATACATGTATCACATCCAATACAATTAATTACATTCCATGAATGAATGTACAAAATAATGTTTCGAAACATTTATCAAAATATTAGAGTTCCTTTCTCGCACTCCTATGTCCACGTCAAATGGCATTCCGACCATTCCACTCGATTAGACCTCCTGGAGGAACCGGAGCGGTCTCCTCCGCTGGCGTCGCGGCAGGGGCAATCGGGCATGTGATGTCATCAATAACACTAATGAACACGACGGTTCAACAATGTATAAACAAATCTTGCAATAGCACATGTTAGTACATATATTGAATTAACTAAATCCATCTAGTAACAATTACCATTCTAGACAACTCTAGATAATTCCTACAATGACAATGGGTACATAAGAATTTATCAATAGACATTGCTATCATAGTTATCATTTATTTCGTTTCGTTTCCTTTCATTTACCATCTCATTTCATTTCATTTACCATCTTCCCTCAAAGGAAGGATTCATCTTCCGTACGGAAGGCATCAATCAATATCCATAGATAAGATCGGAATTTGTGGGACTTACTAGTGTCCGGGCCAGGGACAACTAGCATCACCATGGAGCTCCGGAACGCCCTCAAATCCATCTGCTGCAACAGGATTAATCATTCTATTGTTACCTTTAGTAACTGTTCATTCATTTATTCATTCATTGTATTATTCAATTCAACTCCGTAACGAGCTTAAGGCATTACAAGTAGTGTCATATTCAGGACTTGCATCACATCTATTAATCCTATTCAAGTTCACCATCAAATTTCTAAACCAAACAAATGGGTGAGACGCTTGTTATTTAATGTACGTGTTATTCTAGATGAACATCACTTTGGATAGTAGTTTGTACATTCAAATAACCTAAGCTAACACTCAAGTAGGTTTAGACAACACCCTGGAGGAATTAATACTTAATTCGTTACCATTCTTTTCTTTTAATTTCCTTAATCTCGATAATCTTAGATTATGGTACAATTGGTTCAAACACTAATTTACGGATCACTAATACCCATAGGAAGCATAAATGTTTCAAAAAAAATATATACCAAAATTCACCTGGTCCGATCGATCGGCTCGAAACAGCTCCCAGTTACGAGCCTGTCCGATCAATCGGATGATAGTCCGATCGATCGGCCAGAAAAACGTCCCAGTTAAAAGACAGTCCGATCGATCGGACTGCAGGTCCGATCGATCGGACCTGTGCGTGTTGCAGGTCCGGGAAAACCTCAGTTTTCTCTCCTTTTCATTTCTTCTCTTTTACACATTCAAATCACTCTCATTATACAAGAGGATAGAACTTCATGTTCCCTTTTTATACATCATCACTAATCATTTCAATCAATCCATAATAAATTTCCAAAGCTTAATGAAGGATACACAAACTCCAAATCCATGAGAACTCAATGAACTTCACAATGACTAACACTAATCACAAGCAAGTGTTTATACTTGCCTCTTATGAAGTCTAATAGCAAAAGCCCTCTTTCCTTGGCTTGGCTTTGAGATGAAAACCCCCAATCTCAAACCCTAATTTCATGAAAACATGTAAATGAACTCCTATGAGTCATTTGTTCTAGAAATCAACTCAAATAACCCATAGAACTTGGAGAATCTTAAAAGGAGAGTAACTACTCACTTGTGGTTCCAACAAAGAGATCTTGAGGTCTCTTACAAGCTTTTCTCTTCAACAATGGTGGGAAATGCTTGGAGAAGAAGATGAAGTTGAGATTACAATCCTCAAAGTCTACTTGAATCACCCTTAATCTCACTCTTGAAGGGGAAATATGGAAGAGCAAGGAGAAGAGGAAGTGACTCTAGGGTTTGCTCTAAGGTGAAATGAATGCAAAGGCTCATTTCATTCTAATATAAGCCTTCCTACACCAAAACCCCATTTTATTAAGTTTTATTACATTTTGGGTCAAATGAAGTCTCATTTAGTCCATTTGATGTCAAATGGAGTCGCTTTTATTATGAAAGTTGACGTACTACTCGTGATACACGCGTTGGTATCAAAGATTTCCGTATTCGACGAAATACGTGAAAACTCGCATTTACGGAAAAGTCTTTAGCCTAACATGTTTGAGTCTACACTCACTTTAACCAATTCAATTTCATTTCATTATGCTTAATGCATCATTTGAGACCAATTTGTCTCTCTTTGGTCATTAATCTCTATTAACCCATTTATTCATGTTTAGTTAGCATTAATCTCAGTTAATTAGCCTTAATCGCGATTAGTTTGGGTCGGGGTGTAACAGAATTGGAAGAAAGTTTGGTAAAATTGGAATGTCGTGAGAAAATGAAGGATGAATTAGAAAAAAAGTTCCTTAAAGAACGTTTCGAGCTCGCAAAATTTGCGTCTCGAATGCTACAACAGGTTGCGTCACGTACCCAGGAACTACAAGAAGCCAATGAAAAATTAGCAGTAGTTAAGCGGGAACTGGGAGAAGCCAAATCATATTCAAGAGTAGTTGCGCCGAAACTACAACTAGCTAATGAAAAAGTAACTCGGAGGGAATCCGAAGTGAAAGACTTGAACAATAGTCTTCGCATATCTGAAGAACGTGCAAAAGACTCTAGTGCTCTCGCTGTACAAAGAGGTGATGAGTTAACTCGTTTAATACGTACTGTAGGAGGGCTGGAGATAAACAAAATTGGCATAGAGCACAAAAAAAAGAATGCTTACTTGGGATCTGGCCTCGCAGATTAAGGAGTCTCAAGTAGCAATGGAGGTGGTCCTTCGTGAGAAGGAAGATATTTTTAAAGAGCTTGAGGATACTAAATTACAATCACAAATCAAGGAAAAAGAGTTGCAAGAAGAACTTGAAGTTGCCCTTTGTGATAAGAAGATTTTCTTTGAACACCTTCGGTTCAAATTACAATCACAGGTATCTCAATATTTTCTGTTTCTCTATATAATTTGTGCAGTAGTTGGACAACTCTTATTTTAAATTGTATTATAGATGTTAGATATAGTTAATGATTCTTATCAGTTTGATCTGAATTGATGGTTACAACTTTGGTTCAAGGTGATAAACAAAAGCACTTTATTTTCCTTTTTACTTTCAGGAGAAAGAATTGGCTCCATCAAAAATGAGGAGGGAGAAGAAGAGGACCAAAAGAGCAATAAGGGTTACTCGTATCAAGTTATCAAAAACGTGGAGGAAGAAGAACAAGACCAAAAGAGAAGTAAGGGCCACTTGTATCAAGTTGATTGTGGCTTTAATCTTGATCTTCGCATTCATTTCTGTGATTCATCTTTGGGGCAAGAAATATTAGCCTTCTTAGGTGGAGTTCTAAGGTATAGTTTGTTTGTTTTTTTCTTTCTTATTTTGGTCTTTTCAAATGTGGGGTGCAGTTACGAACATTTGAATCATGTTAAAGTAGCATTTGGATGGATGACTCTCTAGCATTATTTGGATCATGTTAACTACTAAATAGCATTTGGATGGATGATATCACTTGAACTATCACAAGCTTTTATCCTGATTTTTGTGATTTCACGTTAAAACATGGAAGTATTTCTACCAGTGGCGGATGCAGTGTATTACCTGGGCATGGCCCCAGTGGATTTCTAAATTTTATTTCTAATATTGGTGGGGCCTACTAATTTTTTCCATAAGGCCCCCAATGAATTTTTTGGGCCCCCAATGGATTTTTGTAGCCCAATATTAACTTTAATTAATATATGTTCGGATGCTCTTTGTGTGTTTAAATATATCCAACCTCTATTGCAGGCAGAGGCGGATGCAGTTCATAGTCACTGGGGGGCTGGCCCCTAGTGACTTTTTGGGAAAAAAAATTTATGTATACTAAGTTAGGCCCAAATCAATTAGGTCCCCCGTGACATTGAACCAGGCCCCCCAATGAAAACTCGTAGAAAACAATTGTGATAAATAAATATGATTTGTTTTATTACTTAAAATTATTATATTATATTTGTTCCATATAAAAGGTTTAGGGTAAATCTGCACACTATTTGTCCTTGCTAGGCATGATTTGCAATGCAGTGGAAATCTACAAACTATCTGTCTTTGAATGCACATTTCTGTGTATTAGTTACTGATAGTGTATGTAAAAGGTCCACTACTTTTTTTATGTATTGTTTTTTCTCAAGTATGAAGAAAAAAAGAAGAAAAAATCATTTGCAATCATATAAATAACCAAAAAAAAATTTCCGGGGCCATTGCCCCCAGACCCCCTACTACTTAATCGTGCCCCCAGTGATTTTGAATCCTGGATCCGCCACTGATTTCTACTAATAAAAGCAGCACCAGGCCTTCTTGAAAGTCACCTTCAAAACTGCTACAAGCTGAAGGCCTGATTGACCAACTGTTTCAGGCTGTGTTCTCTTTGTGCAATGTATCTCTTCAAGCTTACATCATGTACAGGCGATTATTCACCATCTCAACTGAAATGTATAGGATCCACAAAAAATGAACACCTTACACATCTTACCTATATCTAAATGGAAACCACCTCAAGCGGCCTACTTATCCAACCCATCCTTTGTTTCTAGATTCATGGGACCCTTCACATATATCTAACGCGAACACCTCCATTCCATAGAACCCAGCAGTCACATTTTTTGCTAATGAATCTCATATATGGTTAGGTTAGTTCTTTTGGGGGCGGTCACCTTTATCTGACTTAGGTCCACTTCCAAAATCGTATGAAACTTTTGATCCACTTCTAAAGGCCAAAAGTCATGGGTTCAGCTCCAAATCTCACCCACCACGAGACATGACTACCAGTTTGGTCCCGCCTCTTCAAAAGAAAATCCTTATATATATATATATAGGGGTCAGCTCTCCTAAGCTCAAACTTAGGATAAGGTAAACTCAAGTGTGTGGTGGGGCCCATCTGGGGACCCAAATGGAGATGGGGGTGGGGGGGATTTCAAGGACTCCCTTGGATCTTCCTCTCTACAAAAAATCAGCCCAAAATACGATTTATATCATCTCCATATGGGCCCAAAAGTTTAATGGTCAACGGTCCATTTAGATTGACACATAGTCAATCCAACGGTCCAATAAATTCGGATCTGACCTAAAGTTGGTGGACATGTGTAATTTAGGGAAGTCATGTGTTTGGTCCATTTGGATGGACCAAAGGTGGGCCCCACAAGCATGAGCTTACGAAATTTTTTTCCTAAGCTTGAGCTTAGGAGAGCCTTGCTCATATATATATATATATATATATATATATATATATATGGGGAGGTTTCAAGTGCATCCATCCCTCACCATAGGGTGAGGGACACTTCCATAATTGAGAATTTTCAAGTACAAAAGTTACTTTTCAAGTACATAGGGTGAGGTACACATCCTTGTCTTCATGTGCAAAAATGAGAAGTGTCTCTCACCCTATGGTGAGGGATAGATGCACTTGAAACTTTCCCTATATATATGGGTATGCTATCATTTAAGAGGGGTGACTTGGCCTTAACTCTACGCGAGACCTTTTAAAACCGTGCGGCTAAACTGGATTGAAATCCCACGAGTCAAAGCGAACATTTTCACGTGGACAATGGGCTCAGGTCGTTACAACTTGATCCGTAATTAGTTATTAAGGTGGGATCACCTTAAGATTTGATTTGATTTCAGTTGAACTAGATTTTTGATAATTCACGAGGAATTTTCTCATCAAAGTAATTGCAGTGATTATATAATATAAAGAAATACTTTAAAGGGAGGGGATCACACAGGCTGCAGCTAAGTGTAATACAAGCTGGAGGCGTGTGAGCGAGCCCAACGGATCCTAATGACTAAGACTAAGTTTGAATGGCAACGAAATGTTGTTTTCGCCCGCTCTTTCTGAAATATTTCCCCCATTCTCATTTCTCATTCCTCTCCTCCGTCTCTCGTCTCTCTCCCCTCCCACTCGACGACGACGACGATGACAACAAAAATTTCAGATAAAAGAACAAAGAAAGTTAGATCGATTGAAAGAGAAAGAGATAGATAGAAACTATCCCATACCTTGCTGGTCAGCTACAGGAAGTCTTGGAACTCCAAATCCCAGTAAAAAACAGAAGCAAACCCAGAAGCAGATAAAGCATCGGAATTCCATGGATTCATGCAACCCAAGAAAGACAGAGATAGAGATAGAAATGGACGGAAGTCACAAGAGTGGTTTGTTTCAGAGGGAATGGGAAATTGGGTGAGATTTGAAGTGGGTAATGATGATGATGATGATGGGGTCATGAAGCTTTTTTTCTTGGGACGAAAGGGAAAGGATTGAAAAGAAGGTGTTTGTGGAAGGCGTGATGATGAGAAAGCTTTTTCACTCACAATATCCCGTTTTATCCCTCGTGTCTGCTTCCCTCAACATTCTGAAAACACAGCAGGAGAGAGAGCAAGCGAGGAGCTTCGAGTGATAGATTTCGAGAACCCATTTCTTCTCTGATCTTGATCTTTCGATTTGTAGCTACTGTTTTGGTCGATTGATGGTGCAATCCTTGTTGAAATCAGTGTTTGCAGGAGGCTATTCCAAGTTATTTACCTCTCCTGCAAATAGAAGAATACCCTCACCAACCCCTCATCAGTTTCAATTTCAGTTGCGAATCAACGCCTTCTCTACTAGTAGTAACAGAAGCAGCAACAGCAGAGATTTCCTTTCGTTATCGAATGAACTGCTGATGGACCAGCGCGAGATGAACACATTCAAGGCATCAGGCCCTGGTGGCCAGCACCGCAACAAGAGAGAGACCGTCGTCCGCCTCAAGCACAGCCCCACCGGTATCATTGCTCAGGTAGTACCATGAGTCCATACACTTGTTTCTCTATCTCTGTCTTTTGCATGTTTGTTGAAATACCCATTACTTGAAATTGATGAAAATAGTGATGATGGTGGTGGTGGTGATGCCCTATTTAGAATGCCCTTTGGATGTTTGATTAAAAGCTTGTGACAGGAATTACTCTTGTTTGGAATTCCAAAAGGGTGCCACTGAAATGTGATGCCCTATTTTTTTTTTGTGTTGGGTTTGTTTGTGTTGTTGTAGCCATTGAAACTGTGAAAGAAGAAGAGAAGCAATGCAGGTCGTTGGCTGCAGCAAAAGCTACCCCTATATTAGAGGAATTCATGCCCATTCAGAGTAAAATAGAGGAAGATGGAGGGTCAAAAGTTGAAAAGGATTGCAGAGATAAGATGAACTGGATGAGCTCTGCTTAGCTATGGAGTGATAACAATGACAACAGCAACAACAACATTAAGAACAAATCAGTGGATGATGTGAAAGAGGTAATGAAAGACCCAATACCTTCAAGAAACAAAAAGGAGCAAAAAAGCTGATTTTTCCTTTTAATTTGAACTTGATTTTCATGATTTTATTGTTTTTTTTAGCAGAAAACAGAGGAATCGGAACGATCTGCAATAGAAAACCCTCATCTCCGCCATCAAGGATATGGTACATTGCCAGTAATTGATTCAAGTATATCACAATTATTGGCAGTGATTTTTGTTTAAACCAGTGTTCATTTTGCCGATACTAGGCAGAGTTAGTGAATGTATTTCATCTGATACATGCTACAAGATATTCTCACTGTAGTGAATTTATTATCATAGTAATGATTTCTTTACATTACTATATTATCATACTAATCAGTCCATGTTTGGTGGCAGGATGTATTGATGCTCATGTTGAATCATCTAATACCTGAAGGTGTTTTGAAATGATATATTTTTGGGATATTTGGTTCTTCATAGTTGTATAGTTTTTATAAGAATAGAGGGGGAAAAGTTGGATTGGGCATATTTGGGATGGAGCATTTTTCCCTCTGTGATAAACTTTCATTGTAATTTGGTATGTGTAATTCTCATTTTGAGTTTGTGAAGATTTGTGAAGATGTCAGGTGAAATGAAATGCTCCAGGTTATTATTATTGTTGTGTTGTTTCTTGTTCAAAAAGGATCTGTGTATTCATTTTCTTCATGAGGTCCTTGGATGTAATGTTGTATTTGCTATTGGTTTGTATGGATGTGTGAATGCAGGAGGGTCTCACTTCATGGGATGGGTGGGTGTATGACTGTATTTGCTGTTGTTTCTCTCATTGCATCATCTCATTTGTTTTCTATTCAGGGGCTACTTTTTCATGTGTATGGTGGGAATAGTCTTCCAAGTTCGGTCCTCCAGGTGGATTCAGAAGACAAGTTTCTGGTTTGACTTGGATGACTTGGGGTCTTTGGTGACATTTAATAGATGATAAAGGACCAATAAAAATCTCATCTCTTTAACAATGTATTTAAGCCATGTGAAAACCAATCATGTTTTAAGTGATGGGCAAAAACTGGTTGAGTTTGAATGTGGGAGTTATAGGTGAATGGTTGAGTGTTGAATGTTGAATAAGAATGGTGAATTATAGATGTTTTAAGTGATTGGCAAGAATAAGTTTTTTTGTTAAAGTGATGCTGCGTACCCCTGTGTGGGGCACTGGTTAGCCAACTTCCCGAAGGAATTTTTGGACGATATTTGGGGGTTTCAAAGTCTATATACTGAACTTGAAATCTGCAATTTTTTGTTCTAAAAAAAATCGTGTTTGGCTAGCGGACCAGTCGCGCACTTTTGGAACCCAGTCAGTCAAATCTTCCAAAAACCAATCTGAGTAGTCCTGTTTAGGTCACTATTTGACCCACTTCCGGAGGGTATTTTTTCATGAAAATTGGGGAACTCGAAGTCCATATAATAAACTTAAAATCTGAATTTTTTCGTTAAAAGAAAATCCCGTTTGCCTAGCGTTCCAGTCGCTCATTTTTGGAACCCAGTCAGTCAAATCTGCCAAAAACTAATCTGAGTAGCCCTGTTTAGGTCATTGTTTGACCCACTTCCGGAGGGTATTTTTTCATGAAAATTGGGGAACTCGAAGTCCATATAATGAACTTAAAATCTGCATTTTTTCGTTAAAAGAAAATCATGTTTGCCTAGCAAACATGGTTGCGTGTTGTTGGCACCTCGGTGTCACATGTATGCCCACGGATAGATCCCTGAATCTATAGTTTGATTGTATGACATTTGCTTAGTAGGCCAACCTTAATGAGGTAATTTAATTATTTCCTATTAAAAGAGAGAATATTGGTATCAATTCATGCTCTTTTTATATAAGTTATCATTGCATAGGTCAAAACAAACAATCATTAGGCTGTGGAAAGTATTTTTGTTTGATACAAATTTGTGAAAAGCCAAAAAGCCAACATTTGGCAACATAAACATCTAATTATTTGCGTCATTTGAATTTTAATTTCAATTTTGAGAATTTTCATATCCAACTCCTATAAAATTGAACTAAAGAATCCTTAGCTATAAAATCCTAGGCGAAAGAGTTTGTTTTTAGGGCAATGAATAATAATCAAATCTGCAAATTTCTCACATGGTTATCATACATTGTAAGGAAAGTATTTACCTAATATATACGCAAAATTTTCATTTATAGTGGATATTTCCGCAGGTGAAAATTTTATTTGAACGTTTCAATCTTACTATTCAAATATCATTAGAATTTCAATATAAACTTTATTTCCATATATACAGTAATATTCAGGTGAGAACCAGTTCTCACATATTATATAAGAACTTTTTTGTAGGGCCCAATTGTGAGCCCCATTTGAGAATGGGACCAAGGGGGTGAAAAGATTTATATAAGACCGCCCCAAGTATCAAGTTTGACTCCAAATACATGCTCCTAACCCCTTTATTCGTGGCCGACAAGTTTAATGACTTCATGTTTAAAAAATTATTCAACCTTCGATTCAACGGTTCAGTCCATTGGATGTGTATCATTCCTTGTGATTAGTGACTATCGGGGATTTCCTATTAATTGCTAGGTTTGAATGGATTGTTGGTTGGGTTCCGAAAAAAGTTCTCATATAATAAATGATTATCATTTAAATATTTTTCATATATATATATATTTACATTTGACATGTTAACATGCCCTACATGGGTTAAACCATCTGATGGCAGCATAAGATCATTTGGCAAAGGTCAACCAAAAAAAAAAAAAAAAAGTTTCATCCCAAAATACAGATATTTTATGTATTATTATTGCACCCATTCTCTCTCTTCCATAAACCTTGCATCTGCATGGGTTCACCCAACAACCCTTCTGCAATTCCCAGAGTCTGGCCATTCCTGTTGCTTCGGGAGAGATTCCTCCTCCGATTCGCCAAATGGGCAGGGCCGGAAAGTCTATACTAGGCCCTGAAAATCTCCAAAAAGCCCCATCTTCAAGCTCCATCCCTCAACATCATTGCTATTGCTGATGGTGAGTGAGTGAGTCTCTTTCGACCCAAGATTGCGTTTTTTTTTTTATAGAAACTTTTTGTTACATGTATTCTTGCTTCTTTCTACATATCTGCTTCATGTGTGCTTCCTTTGAGCATCTCCTGTTTGCTTGAGTGGCTTCTGCCTTGGTGGGTTTGAGTGGAGTGGAGAAAGAGTGCATTTTGATTGGTGGGTTTTTGTTTGTTTCCACTGGTTTTTCCCCTCTTGCTTGATCTCATGTTTCAAGGTGCTGAGTATTTCCACAGCTGGAAAAAATATGTGATTTTGATTAAACTCTGTTTTTCCCCCCCTTTTTCAATCTCAGTTTTGGATTGATTAAACTTCTTCATTTTCCCTCTCAGTTGGTGGTGATCTCAATCGTGGGGTTTTCTTTGGGTTGTTTTTATCGTTTTCTTTTCTTGACTTGCATGTTGTTGGTTTGGGTAGCTCAGGAAAAAATTGCATTTTGACTGTTTTGAGTTTTGACTATTGGATTGTATTTCTCTATTGGTTTTCTGTTACAGAGCCCCCACTTGAACAAGGCGACGATTCCTCTCTGCGTTTTTTAATTTTTTTGAAATTGCATGCGGTTGTTGGAGTTTGCATGTTTTCTTGATCCCCCACTTATTAAAACAGGAAAAAAAAACTGCATATTGATCTTTGATCCTTGTTTAGTTTCATGCCACTTTTGGATTCTGGTTTTCCCCCTTTTAAGTCCACGCTGCACAATTTGGTTGGTTTCTCTTACATAACAGAGAAGGATTGCATTTAGGTGTGAGATTGCTCTTATACTAATAGATAAAGTTTACATTTTGATTTGTGTATTTTGTTGTGGGACTCCACTCAAATTATGATGTGAGTTTGTATTCTCCGCTTTGTGGAAACAGTTGTGCTTGCTCTATCTTGCATTCTTATTAATGTTACTGACAGAGAAAAGCAAAAAAGGAATGTCCTTTTGATTAGTAGTCATTGTTTCTCTTCCTTACAAATTTTTTGATTAGGGTTTTATCCATGAAAGAAAGGTAAATGATTTCGGTTTCTTTTTGTCCCTTGTGTGGGAACATAGCATATCTCTCTCTCTCTCTCATGTTTTTCCTGCATAGAACAGAAAGGAAGATGCAATTGGTAATAGCCTTTGTTTGTTTTTCCTTGCCATTTCTTTCTTCTCCTATCTAATCCCATTTTGTTTTAATGATTTGGGCTAACTCAGCTGGTAATCTGGCTATTTAAGTTAATCTGAATGAAGAGACCAAAGTGATTGCATGCTGTCCTGTTCTTCTTTGTTTCTCAAAGAACCATATAAATGTGCTGATTTTGTTGTGTTTCATTTGGTGGGAAAAATGAAAATGAGCATGACTATATGAAGGATTTTATTTATTTTTTAAATAACTTTATGATGGAATTTTAGGTCTGATTTCTTACAAATTAGAAAATCCTTGACTTGGGTTTCTTCTATAATTGGATATATAGATTCACAATGGTCATAGGTTTCATTTAATCATTTCTATGATGCAATCCAGATTGATGGATACATTTGTCAACATTACAAGCTATATACTGTTGATGCCGTTTTATAAATTCAATGCATTATTCACTCAATTTGGTTCCATTCAATTTTAGATGTGAATCTTTCATATTTAATCTGTACAGTGTGAAGAGATTATGGGATTAGTTCCATGTAGGTTTAGTGAAGTATGGACATCAGAGCTTTGGATTCAAGGCGGCGTAACTCTGGACCGACACAGTCCGATGAATCAGCTTTAGATCTTGAGAGAAAATTTTGCAGCTTTCTTAACCTGCGCTCATCAAGTCCGCCTCTCCAAGCATACGCATCGGGTGGTCAGCACTCTGAAAGCAACGCTGCCTACTTCTCATGGCCCACTTCTACTCAATTGCATGGTGCTGCTGAAGGTCGAGCAAACTATTTTGGGAACCTTCAAAAAGAGGTGTTAGTAGAAAATCTTGAGAGCTTGCCTACGGGGCAGCAAGCTACGACATTGCTTGAATTGATGACCATACGGGCATTTCATAGCAAGATTTTGCGTCGTTATAGTCTCGGTACTGCTATTGGATTTCGGATTCGACAAGGTATCTTGACAGATATACCTGCTATTCTTGTCTTTGTTGCCCGAAAAGTTCACCGGCAATGGCTCAGCCACATCCAATGCCTGCCATCTCAACTTGAGGTGAGAAACAGGAAGCATTATCTGTGTTTTGTTCTTTTGTTGTTTGGTATTCTCTCTCTCTCTCATTGTTTTTTTATTTTGTATTTGAGATTTCTTATGCCCTGTTCTGTTTCTTCTTAACTGATGTTTTACTATTGAAGTTTAACTCCCCATCGATTCCTTTAATAGGGACCAGGAAGTGTATGGTGTGATGTGGATGTTGTGGAATTTTCCTATTTTGGTGCGCCAGCACCAACGCCCAAAGAGCAGCTCTACTCTGAGCTTGTTGATGGCTTACGTGGAAGTGATCCATCCATTGGTTCTGGTTCTCAGGTATTTTTCTTTTACCTCCTTTCTACTACCAGAGAAAAATGCTAGGCCTTTTAAATGCCCATATTTTTCTGACAATGAAGCACATTTTGAACCCTTAGTGTAAAAACTGTTTACTCTCAACAAAGAGCAGACATGACTTTATAGACAGACTAAATGGAAGATAGATCTTCAGTTTTACAAATAGTTATGGTTCAACCAAGCTTATGGTTATGGTTGCAAATGGGCCAGGCTGGTCTGACACTTGGCCAAGGCCAGTCTATTAGTCATCAGTCAGATATTTAGGCGTGGATTCAGCACACAGGCCTGAGACGGCCTGAGATTAAGGCATAGATCCAGCCTGTCAGTAACTGATAACACCCATTCTTGTTAGATATGTTGCACTGGATTGGGCCTATGACAAATATTATCCTATGTCCAGCTCATTTTATTATTGGGCCAAGCCAAATATTTAGGCATGGATCCAGCCATTGCCCTAAAATCTCAGGTCAAATCCGGTCCATATGATTTACTCAGATAAATTTTCATTTTGTAATTTGAATTGTTCATGAAAGCTAGCTAATGCAGCCAGTTAAGTCAAGTCACTATGGGATCACAAAGGTGGCCCCCACTGATAATTCCACTATGGTTGTAGCTCTGGTATAGAATAAGAGACGAAATGATAAAATAATGTGTGTATCCTTCATTGTCAGTTTACCACCATATATTCAAACACGAACCTCTTCGATAATAAGTTACAATCCCCTTGATTGGGGTTTAGATCTAACTAATGATAATTTTCCTTATCTATAAGATATTATATATGTTATATTGTAAGGATGAGACATAAATGAATAAACTCCCCTTTCTAATTTCTACATGGTCCATATGACTAATTACTTGTGTTCCTTTGTTTCTACAGTGTATAACTTTTTTTCCCCTTTTTTTGGGTATCATAAATTTATAATCATAATCATCGTGGAAGCATACCTATTTAGTGCTAAATTATCTACAACTCCACATCATCATCATCATTGTGGAAGCTGTGTGCTATCAATTTGGCTTTCACTTATTCTGTCAATTTGGGCTCTCACTTATCCCAATCCCTATACGCATGTAGCTTTCTTTTGGAGTCTCTATTGTGTCCAACATTTAGTTCCACACAACAAATGGCAAATGCTATCTGTTTTATATAAGTGATGCTACAATCCAAGTTAAACTTGATGATGACACAACACTCTACTAAATTGTCTCCAATTTGTCCACTGCATGCTAGTCTTTTTTGTGTTATTGTCCTCAAACCTTCTACTTTGTTTTACAATAGCTCCCATCTATCATTATTTAGTATTTTATTTCATTATAGGCCACATCAACTTCCTTAATCTTAGATCCTCAGAACTTGTGCTCCATCCAATCTGCTAATGTTCAATCTTTGAATTAAAAACCTTTTTGCTGAAGTTTGATTACTTGATTTCTTAGATCCACATTGTCTGTGAAGAGTGAATACAACATGGAACTACTTGAATTTCTGCGGCTCAATCATCCATAAGTGAGCTTAATAGATGAGGGCTTATAATGGTTGTTTTGTTCCAACTCCTCCAGGGAACTCATCCCTCCTCGAAAGTTTGTACGCTTATTATCAATCCTTCATTGGTGCATTGCGCAATCTATATCTGTGATGCATATAGTTCTCAATGCTTTCAAGATTAGCTATCTTGGTGCTCTATCATATGCTTTCTCCAAATAAATAAAACCACATGCTTAAAGTTCTTGAGTTGTCTTAATAGCAGAATGCCTTTTTTAGTTGGATCCAACTCACATGCATGCTAATTGGTTCTCTGAAATATTACGTTCTTATCATAGATCTTGCTCTACTGCTCCCTCTGAAAGTCCAGGTCCGGGTTAACACTGACAGAGCCCAGATTTGCTGCGACACCAGTTTTGGTGGAAAAATAAAAGAGATCAAACCGAACAAGAAAATATTGATGATGATGATGATTACCCTTTCCATGTCCTCTTCAGATCTATCATTACTACTTTCCATGGTCTCTTTGGCCTACTCCTTTTCCTTGATGGGTGATCAAAATGTATAGAGAAACTTTTCAAATACACATGATTTTGAGCTATATGTATTCTTAATTACATCTTCATCAAAATAAAGAATTTTATTCTAACTAACCAAATAAAAGAACACTAAAAAAGTTGTAATCTAATTTAACTTGGACACCAATCCAAAGAGATTTAGCCAAAAAAGAAACTCAATGTTGGCTATTGGCTTGTTCTCTTGGATTCTGGGCCTGAGTTATCATGGATCCCATTCCAAGTGCATTGGTTCCATCATATGATTCATCAGTTCAATACTTCAGTAGATTGCATTCTAGATATTCCTATGTTCCAATAAAAAAGGAGACTGTAATTCTCGTCTTCCATTCTTTTGGAGTCTTTCTTGCAGTCACAATACTTTTAAACTTTTACTGAGATTGCTCATTCAACATGCTTCTTTTCATGTGGTCACAGCATGAGACATGCAATGGCCTAGCCCAAGGTTTCCTAGAGCAGCATGAGCATCATGGTCATCCAAGTGATAGCGCATGTGATTGGATAGACATAGATTTTGATGGATTGATGGAGATCTTGAATGGTTTGGAAGGTTATGGAGGACTCTACGATAGTCTTGAATGGTGCAGAGTTATGTAGGACATCTGTAAATATGGAAATATGTTTATAGATTTATGGAGTATTCTAGAATATTATGGATGTGTGTAGGATTAGGATAGGGTTGTGCAGAAATTTCTTGGATTAGTGCCATGGTTTCATCTTAGCCATTCATTGCAGAGGGTAGAAGTTTCTTTGGATTCATTTGCAACCGAGCTAGTTGTGAAGCTAGTTTGTGGAACCAACTGGAAAGCTCTTATTCTTTAAGCGTCTCTTTCTTGTGTGAGTGTGCAAGCCTTTGTGTGTGTCTTGGTCTAAGGGCTAGATTGACATTGTGGAAGGCTGACTCGATAGCAGATGGGGTGAAATCGAGTGCCATATGGGCTAGAATTGAGTGGATTCACGTGGCTTGTGACTTTGTGCTGTCCGCTTGATGTGTTGGTTTTTTTGGACCGCCATCCAACTGGTAGGGGTCAACCTGTTGTGATTTGCATAGCTGGGATGAGGTGTCCCACCCACACACCCACACCCACACCCACACCCACACAGCAACAACAAAAAAAAAAAACTCTCATGATCAAGCGGTGTAGGAATTTTCCATTTGCGTTGCCTTTTTTTCCCTCTCTCTTTACTTTTGTAGATATAACTGACTTGTATCATTGATCATGTGCTCAGGTTGCCAGCCAAGAGACATATGGAACACTGGGTGCCATAGTGAAAAGCCGAACAGGCAGCCAACAAGTAGGCTTTCTGACAAATAGGCATGTCGCAGTCGATTTAGATTATCCGAACCAGAAAATGTTTCATCCATTACCTCCCAACCTTGGACCTGGAGTGTATTTGGGTGCAGTTGAGAGGGCAACATCATTCATCACAGATGATCTTTGGTATGGGATATTCGCTGGAACTAACCCAGGTAATATGGTTCTTTATTATTAATTCTAAGGATGTACGTGGGTAAGGGTTTGTTTGGGTTGGATTGAATCCATGGTGCATTCAGGTTCAGATATCCTTTCGAGAGGCAGGATCCATTAGCGATCTGAATCTGAAAGGGTCCTCCGTAGTGGACCTGGATCCCACATAAAGCAAAGATTCAGACTTGACCCCAGACCTGAGGCAGAACTGGATCCAGGACCCAAAAAGTGGCTTCTATTGTTGAATTAAGTTATATTCCTGAATTTGTGTATACTTGAGCAGTTGACCTGTAGTTGTGTTCGGATCAGGTCCTCAAGTCTGGACATTTGTGGATTTATGGATCTGGGTCCTCAACCTGGACATTTCGAGATTTGGATCCTTATCTGAAAATATCTATAACCAATGGTTTAGATCTGGATCTGGATCCAAATTTCTTTCAGATCCAAAAGTAGGTTCCATATATAATTTTTTTGAATAAGACCATCATATTTGTCAGATATTCATGGTAATTATTGATATTTTTATTAGATTAGTATAATCTGTTCACATAATGACCACCTGACACATGTGTTTATAATAATAATAAAATAATAGATTAAATAATTAAATAATATCAGCATTATTTATATTATGACTAGAGCCCTTGGCAGAGTGGAAGGGGCTCACTGTTGCATCCTTAAGGTTCTGGGTTCAAGTCACGTTACTGATAAAAACAAAAGTATTATGAAATCAATCAAGATATATGGGCATTTTTGTTTGAATGGTAATGGTTCAGAACTTCAGATGGGATCCATCCTTTTGTAGTCTAAGCTATTCATCTGGTGGCCATCATGGTATCTTCTGTCCCTTCTACCTCACCTATTGCATGATTCTAGATGACTGATTGGTGGCTAACAAATGGATTGATACCCAGTGGCCTGTGTTTGACGAGGGCAAACTTTTAGTGGTTAGGATCATCCAACTGCAGTAACCTTTTGTGGTATTAGGACATTCACAATAGTGCTTGTGATGTGAACAGTTTTGGTGAAGTAAAGGTCGTTCCAGTTGTGCAGTCTCCAGCACCAAAACTGCCGCAAACATTAATTTTTTTTTTTTTTTTTATGTTGTCTCTTCAGTAAAAGTTGATTAGGCTCTGGAATGTCCTAAAAATCATTCAAAGGACAGTCATTTTCCTGTCCAAGAAGCCCTTCTCTGATACAAACCTGGAATAGGTGCACTGCCTCAAGAGTGTAGCAAGAACAGTTAGTCCTTCAGTTCGCAATGTCAGCATTAAAGTAGATTTCAAAGATGTTGAAAGTTCCAAAAGTTACTAAGATTGCTGTAGAAAATATCATATGATGGAGTTTTAGGTTTCCTTGTTCTCAAAGCCCCATAATATGAATCACATATCAGGGAATTATATGATCTTTGATAGAGGATATTCAAATAGCCCCATGGTTGAGTAATCTTGACTGTTTTTCTAGTATTGTTTTGGGAATAGATCATTTCCAAATAGCAAATTCTATTTGACATTTTAACCCTCTGAAGCAGTCTGCAAAAAAGATGGACAAGAAAGCAATATGGTAAGCTCCATTCTGGAGGGAAAATGCCATATTGTTAGATTCTTGGATCTTCAGTCATCATCATCACCGTTATCTGAGCCTTGCCCCTTCTTCTATCTATAGTGGCATTTACATCACCAATTCATAGTTACTTTCGGGACTGACTTATCAAAAGTCAGATTCATCAGATCAGTTGTCTGCATCACTGAATCATGCAACTGCTAGCCCTGATTGCCTGTGGACTCTACATATTCTTGGCTTGAGGATGAAATGATTCCTTTAACATTTGTCTTTCTATCGTGTCTACTGATGGTTTATCACATTCTGATCCTTGCACATGCCTATTACAATTCGATGCACCTGCAGAAACATTTGTCCGAGCTGATGGGGCCTTCATTCCCTTTGCTGATGATTTTGACATCAGTAATGTCACCACTTTGGTGAAAGGTGTGGGTGAAATCGGTGCTGTCAAGGTCATCGACTTGCAGTCTCCGATCAACAGCCTCATCGGGAGGCAAGTGATGAAGGTTGGAAGAAGCTCTGGTCTGACTACTGGGGCCATAATGGCGTATGCTCTTGAGTACAACGATGAGAAAGGGATCTGCTTCTTCACTGATTTTCTTGTTGTGGGTGAGAACCAACAGACTTTTGACTTGGAAGGTGACAGCGGAAGCCTCATTCTCTTGACCGGACAGGGTAGTGAGAAACCACGGCCTATTGGGATCATTTGGGGAGGAACGGCCAATCGTGGACGACTAAAGCTGAAAAGTGGTCAGGGTCCTGAGAACTGGACAAGTGGGGTTGATCTCGGACGCCTTCTTGATCTTTTGGAACTTGATCTTATCACAACCAATGAAGGCCTTCAAGGTTTGTTTCCATGTTGCCTTCTAAATTTTCTTTGGGTCAAAATTGTGATTGTTTTTCATGGTGTTCATTCATAAATGTTCACACTTAGCATAACTAACTTTCCTTTTTAGGGCCTGTAACTTGGTCATGGACATGGGGCTCTATAGAACCAACAACATGCTGACAAGTCCATACACATTCACAATGATTTTGAAAGAGGAAATATTTGTTTAACTGAGTATCATCTGGCCCACCAAATGTTTTCATGGATGCCGTTTTTTGGCGGTCCATAATGTTCGTATGCTGGGTTCCATGTTGGATTTGAGATACCCAAAAAACCAACCACCCTTGATGACCTTAACTGATCACTATGAACCCAAATTAAATGTGGACTCTTGGTTCCAGTCTTTGATTTTCGACTGATAAATACAATCATTTGACAGTGATGATAGCAGGGCATGGTTCATTCTGTGACGGATCCCACCAGGTCAACACTATTTAATCAACCAAATGGTGGGCCTAACATGTGCCATTGCTGTATTGAATGCATATGTATTTTTTCCATAAGGCCCCCAATGAATTTTTTGGGCCCCCAATGGATTTTTGTAGCCCAATATTAACTTTAATTAATATATGTTCGGATACTCCTTGTGTGTTTAAATATATCCAACTGCTATTGCAGGCAGAGGCGGATGCAGTTCATAGTCACTAGGGGGCTTACCCCTAGTGACTTTTTGGGAAAAAAAATTTATGTATACTAAGTTAGGCCCAAATCAATTAGGCCCCCCCGTGACATTGAACCCTCAATGAAAACTTGTAGAGAACAATTGTGATAAATAAATATGTCTTGTTTTATTGCTTGAAATTATTATATTATATTTGTTCCATATAAAAGGTTTGGGGTAAATCTGCACACTATTTGTCCTTGTTAGGCATGATTTGCAATGCATTGGAAATCTACAAACTATTTGTCTTTGAATGCACCTTTCTGTGTATTAGTTACTGATAGTGTATGTAAAAGGTTCACTACTTTTTTTTGTGTATTGTTTTTTCTTAAGCATGAAGAAAAAAAGAAGAAAAAATCATTTGCAATCATATAAATAACCCAAAAAAAAATTCCGAGGGTACTTAATCGTACCCCCAGTAATTTTAAATCCTGAATCCGCCACTGATTTCTACTAATAAAAGCAGCACCAGGCCTTCTTGAAAGTCACCTTCAAAACTGCTACAAGCTGAAGGCCTGATTGACCAACTGTTTCAGGCTGTGTTCTCTTTGTGCAATGTATCTCTTCAAGCTAACATCATGTACAGGCGATTATTCACCATCTCAACTGAAATGTATAGGATCCACACAAATTGAACACCTTACACATCTTACCTATATCTAAATGGAAACCACCTCAAGCGGCCTACTTATCCAATGACCCATCCTTTGTTTCTAGATTCATGGGACCCTTCACATATATCTAATGCGAACACCTCCATTCCATAGAACCCAGCAGTCACATTTTTTGCTAATGAATCTCATATATGGTTAGGTTAGTTCTTTTGGGGGCGGTCACCTTTATCTGACTTAGGTCCACTTCCAAAATCGTATGAAACTTTTGATCCACTTCTAAAGGCCAAAAGTCTTGGGTTCAGCTCCAAATCTCACCCACCACGAGACATGACTACCAGTTTGGTCCCGCCTCTTCAAAAGAAAATCCTTATATATGTATGGGTATACTATCATTTAAGAGGGGTGACTTGGCATTAACTCTACGCGAGACCTTTTAAAACCGTGCGGCTAGACTGGATTGAAATCCCACGAGTCAAAGCGAACAATATCACGTGGACAACGGGCTCAGGTCGTTACAACTTGATCCGTAATTAGTTATTAAGGTGGGATCACCTTAAGATTTGATTTGATTTCAGTTGAACTAGATTTTTGATAATTCACGAGGAATTTTCTCATCAAAGTAATTGCAGTGATTATATAATATAAAGAAATACTTTAAAAGGCTCAAACTTATATAAATATTTAACTAAATATGCAAGTAGCTAGTTTAAGAGGGATGGGTCCTAATTTAATTTACAAATATTTACTACATTTTGTTGAAGTGTTTAAAATGATTTTTTTTAAATTAGTTATGTGATAGTATAAATATATATTCTGATGACTACACTGTTCAATCAAATCATGCATTTCTTATTCAATTTGCTTGGGTTGACTCGTGCACCCCTATGGCTTTTTACTGGTTTTTAAGTCAAAATTTATCATGACCGGAGACAACTTGAATTAAGTAGGTCTGGGCCATGATTGTTTACAAATCAATATGTATTAATTATTATGTTGCACAGGCCACAAGATGAATCATTCAATCTTATTATTGGCTTTGCAATCTGAATTCTGAAGGGCCTTTTTAGATATACATTATAAACTGAGCAGAGGTTATTCTTTTTCCGTAACCAATTTCGCATGACCATTGTGATTGTTATTTGGACTACACCTACACTGGATGATTTTCAGCATAAGCTGGGCCCACCTTGATCATTTTGTAGGTTAGGGTCGCTGTGTTTATGTATTCGATGGACTTCCAAAAGTACATTTGTAACCATTGATATAAGTAGATTAGGTTAGTTTGAGAATTTTCAAAATCCAAGATATGAAAATAACATTCTGATATTTACTCTCTAAACTTCACCATCTTTTGGATCCTAACGCCTTCTGCAACTGCCCCTAGGAGGCCAGGATATTTTATGTTGGGGTTCAGAGGCTGTTGGGTGATGTGCTGTACCATTAAAGCCCTATACAAATTCCTTACCTTTGGACCCATTGGACCTTAACTCCCATGTAATCCACCTTTGGATCTTTGGAATTGGAACCTTCACGTCCCACTCAAGATTAAAATTTTCGGATGGAGGTTGCTGCATGGATCGAGGTCTAAACACACGAGCCCGCCTCCATAAATTCATCGCAGCCATTTCTTCAGAATCATAGGATGAATGCTAGTTATGCAGATCAGTTAGGAACTAACTATTAATCCTATGCAGGCTGAACTGTGTCGATTGTTGATAGGATTAGAAATTTTTGAAAACCAAGAGCTGCAGACTCTGCTCATTATTGAGGGTGACGCACTTGTCATATATAGGGGTGTTCAAGGACAATCAGTATTCTCATCCGGACTTAATGCCACCATTTTGGAAGAAAATAATGGCTTCCCTAAAATAAAATAAAATAAAACCACTGTTCTTCAAGATACTGCATGCAGCATAATAGCAAACTATCTTGGACCTGCAACTCTAATAGTCTTTAGAACCACTTGGCCAATTGACATCATTATCAATCTTCTGTATGTGCAGTAACAGAGGACAAACAGATTGGACATGAGCGAATAAGGAAGCTCTAGATTAAGAGAACAATAAGAGGGGTTTATTAACAAGTACCTAACACTGTCCTTCAATAGAAAGTAATTATGTAGTTAGCCTTTCCTTCATATAGACACTAGGAACCACATCACTAGAACACACATAAACACGTCCATCTTGCTAATCTTATATTCCCAACATGCACGGGTCACATGGGAATTAAAGACATTCAACAGCTGAGTGATGGTTTTAGGAAATAGACCAACAACTAACACGTACAGCAAAGTTTCAGTGCAAACAGTATGGGGGTGTGTTTTGTCATTATCCAGTCCTAAGGGATTTGTCATCTTCTCATGGTAGCTGACAGAATGGCATTGATGCAAAGGGTGAATGGTGAGGGATCAGTTAAAAATATATGAAAGGAACTATCAGTTTTCCCACATTTGATGGTAAATAGTGCCTTCCGACCAAACGCAACTACGCAAGCCATGGTCTTCAATGTTGGCCATTAACTTATGTCATTATTATCTTCCTAATAGAGAATATCATCACAAGACCAATTGCATTAACAACTTTGATCACTAGAGCACAAAAACATGGGCATCAGACCTAGAATGCCTCAAATCATTTTCAGCAAGGCAGGGAATCAAACACTAGCAAAAGGATAAATGTGCTGCAGTTGTACTCTGCATTCTAAATATGAATCATTCAATCTACATATCTAAAAGTTGCAAGTACCATGAAACTTGTGCTAGTTAAACTCCAAAATATTCATGGGATAGGCATCTTATTAATAGCCCCACATGGTTAGTGTAACAATACATCTTCTCCGTGATTCTTCTGCTCTGCTTTCAAGCTTTTCCGCCAGTAACCATTTGTAAAGCAAAGCGGAGCTCTGAAAGAGAAATGGTGGTTTCTTACGGCAGAAAAGCAAGCATGTGATGTCAGGATATTGACTTCCAAGAGCTTCCTCTTATGCTATTGACTTCTAAGCTTCCTTTTGGCCAAAAGCTGTATTAATGTTCTGAATGATATTTCCAAAAAGAGCCTCCAATGATAGAAAGGCACCTGAGGAAAGAGAAATGATGTCAGGAAAAAGGAAAGACGAAAGAGGGGGTCCAACAAGCAAAGAGAATGGTATGGCTAAAAATCTACAAAGGCCTGTACATAAAAAGCGATCTATTAGTTATATGATAATTTGGGAGCTTAGAGTAAAGCATATTCTCTCACACATCCATTGTAACCGTCGCATACATCTAATCCAAACAGTTCAACATGTGGGTACCCGTTATGGATGGGAAGCTGGCCAAAAATCATAATGCTAATTTCGATTTGAAAGTAGAAAACTGAACATTTTCTTTTAGTCTGCACATTGCAAGCAATACTACCCGATGAAATACAAGCTTGCCAATCACCAGATTTAACAAGGCAGCAGACCTCTGACTTAATTAGGTTAGATAATTGGGATCTCATCTAGCAAGACTTCTGTTTCTCTCCAAATTGATACGACCCAGCAACTGCAGTAGTGCAGTGCATTGGTTCGAATTAACTTGAATTAATTTGGTTATAGAAGCGATTTCCAGTATGTGCATAAAAATTTAGTAGCAAAGCATATGAACAACTTTAATGAACCCAGATTACACAAATGATATTGGGGTTTTGTTTCTTTATTCATTACTTAGCTTTACCTGCGGCTTTCTTAGCAACACCCTTTGTTATCTCATACTTTCCTAAGCATCTTCCTTCCTGTTTTCCTTCATTCGTTGAATCATATATCTTTTCATCAATAGCCACCACAAGTTTCCTTACATATTTAATTCCTCTTCGCCATGGACTCCCCAAGCACGCAGTTACCTGTTCTTTTCTTTAAAATAAAAATAAAAATCAATCACATTGGCTCATTGCTCTTTCATTTGATGTGTCAACTTGTCTTCATTTAAATTCCACCATCATATCCTTCACTTCCTTAGAAATTAATAGCCATTCTACTCTAAACAAGAACATCTAACATCAATATCATATGTTTCTTTGCAAGACTCTCCTAAAGTGTGACATCCTTGCCAAAAAATCACTCCCACCGTCTTCGTAAAAGTAGTTTGGTTGTGACCTATTACACCCAATCTTAAAATGCCATAAGGTGGTTTTCCTTCTTCTCAAAGTACGAATTAGTAATTGCAAGATCAAAAGACCCAATGAAGTCAAAAATGGCTTTTGTCCAAAACCACATCCTTCATGCACTTTGTTGTAATCATCTCATTCCTCCACACTAACAACATTTAGTATTTTTGTACCTAATACAATCTTGAACATCATAACCTTATTGTTCTTTCTCTTAACTTCTACAATCTTTTCCTCTAGATCTCTATCGACTATAATGCTTGCCCATTTTCACTTCTCCCTCTCTCTTGCTTCTTACTGTTAACATAACATGGAGACACAACATGTAATTTTTACAATTAGCAATTACAACTGTGTTGTTGGCTCATCTCTTTCTTCATTTTCTTTCTTTTATTGCATAGTTAAGAAAATATTGTAAAATTGCAGAGTGGAATCAGCAATCCTATATTGGCCTTAGCAACATCATCTGTCTTGGTTTTTTTTTTTTTTGTGAGGCTCCTTTCCTCCATCTCCAAGCCACCAAATCCTTCCATTCCATTACCTCCTGTTAAATACAAAGAACCAAAGACAAAATCTTCTTTTTGTTGACATTAACTAGTTCATCAATGCTCTTTCTATGGAATCTGTATGTGACGCTCTTGTTCTTTCCTTCTCAAATATAACCACTTGGTTACACTTTCCTCATGAACTTCACTCAAAATTGTGTGTAAACCAGGTTGGGACTCAGGAGACGATGACAGGGGGACCAAGCAAAAAGTCAAATGGGCAATGAGTGTGGGTATTCCAATTAAGTTATAAATAAGGAACCTTGGGGTATTCCCAACTGACTTCATAATGATGAAATATTGACTATTGAGTTATTAAACTGACAAGGAAAAACTGGCATTCTAATTTTTTTGGTATATAACGAAGTAAAGGGAGGAGGATATAAAGGAAAATAGATGTTCGATCAGTTATGATCCTGGCTTAACTTTTGCTTGATGTGAGCATAGAGGGTGGCAATGGGCTTTTGCACGTGAGTTTCTTTAGAATATAAGTGTTTTTAAGATCTTTTTCTTTTTATTTTCTTTCTTGCTTCTTTTTTTTTTTTTCTCGTTTTGCACTTTTGTACAGGTGTATTGAGCAGTCTGTGGATTTACAAGACTAATAACAAAAATAAGACTGAACTAAGATCAATATGGAAGAAAAGCTAAAATTCAAGAAGGAATCGATGAGAGAGAGTGAAGATATCTTAGATAAGATGCTGATTTTTACTAATCTTATTGCAATCTGATTGAGATCAAAGAAGCGAGAGGAAACAAGCCCCCACCACCAAATTCACTACATATGGTAGTGGGATCAAGTGGAACCCGCAAATTTGATTTCAATGAAGGCCAAATCTTATCTTGTCACACAAACACGATTAGACAGGGATAAGAAGACGTCCCCACCTAACAACTCATGAGATCAGATCAGCTTCAGTCCCCACACATTGGATTTCAATCTTATCCCTATCTGATCAAGATAGGCCACAGATATGACACAAGTCATATCAATCAACATTTTGGCTTTTTATAAGCTGACATCAAAAGGGATTCCACTTTACAATCACTGCAAACCCCACCTTCCATCCACAGTCAAATCTCACTACCAGTGTCTCCCAAACCAGATCAATACCTAATGATCCAATTTCCCCAGTTCCAATACAACACTAATAATTATTGAAAAAATCACACACAAACAAAATTGCAATAGAACTTCTAATCTGTTATGATACCTGTCATCAGAGAGAGCATCTAATTCTCAGAACCCATCCATTCTCCCTGCAGGACAAACAAAGGCAAAAACTAGGATTAGGGTTTTTCAACAATCTAGCAGAGAAATCAAAGCTTTGATTTACAGGAATCAACTCACCCCAAATGTGAGATTAGGGTTTTTCAACAATCTAACAGAGAAACCAATGCTTTGGTTTGCAAGAATCGACTCACCCCACCTAAAAGTTTGGGATTAAGGATTAGGGCAGGGAGAAGAGAAGGGTGATTAGGGTTAGGGTTTTTCTGATTGTTTATCTATTGGTGCGAGGAGAGGCAGATGGAGAGGGAGAGCTGGGCCTGCTGGCACTGGGAACGTTTCAGGGCGGTGCCGCTGCTCGAGCAGAGCGACCGGACGGCGTCGAACTCCGACGGGCACGCCACCGACACAAGGCAGTTGGCGAGGGCGCGGTTCAGGTGCCTGCAAGAGATCTCACGCTCGTGCCGGTGGCTGAAGCGGCGGTGGCAGTCTCGCAGCGCCTGGTGGAGGTGGTCGCACCTTGCCACGTTCTCTTCTTCTCCATCCGACATCTCTCTCTCTCTCTCTCTCTCTCTCCTTTTCTTCGTTTCTGGGAAAAGAAGACATTGTCTTGAATTTTGATCAGGAATAGGCGGGTGGCACAGCCGCTAATCTGACCTGACCTAGACTTCGACCCGAGCCCTTAATGGGTTAGAAGAACTCGGACTGGGTTGGGCCCGGGTTGGGTAATATCAATGATGATAAGATGTATAAGCTCATCAAACCAGACATGAATCATTTCATTACCATACCAAATTCTGGGAGAATTTTCTCTAAACCCATTTACAAATATCAATTCCTATTTCAATTGCTTTAGTTGTCAAGGTTTAAAATTGTTGATATAGGCAAGGAAAGTATGAAGTGGAACTATTTTGTTAATTAATGTGAGCCCCACGGGATGTCTTATTGATAACTGAGCTTAAGATCCAAACCATAGTCACAAGACGACACCCCAAAGCACACTTTTAATTAAATAATTGATTAGACATCAGTATGCGAGTTCCCACGTGGAAAAACTAGGTTGCCCAAATTCTTATTTTTCAAACATTCATCGCATCCTAAAATTTAATCCAAATCAATTCACGTCTTAAATATTGGCATATAGAACATTTTACGTATGTTTCACAGACAATTTTATCGGAAAAAACAGTTTATGTGATCACTATATCGAAAATATTATTTTAAGCGCCCTTGTTCTAAATTAGTTATTTTGCTCGAAAACATAATTTTTATTTTTAACATACTCTACTAAGGTATTTATTCGCATTTTTTTAAATGACTAATTTGGTGGCAAAGGTACTTAAAATTATCTTTTCGGTATTATGGTCATCTAACCTATTTTTCCCCATTAAATCTCCTATTTCCTATGTATAAATTTTACATATGCAATGTTGTTTATATGTAAAATTTGATACTTATAAATGACATGTAAAAGGTTGGATCTTTTTTGTTTTTTTTAAAGGTGCCAACTGTAGCAGACCAGATATTTCCAAACACTACTTTATAATTAGCAGTCTTATTTCCAAGACATGCGTAACTTTTCTTCTTTTTCTTTTTTATGATACACGTGTAACTTTTGTCCATCGTTGGAGTAAGCCACAATCATGTCCATTCAAAAGCAATTAGACTTTGCGGCTTTAAAATCAAGAGACAAGATAGCCTGGTTGGAATGCTGTTCTCACTGACTTTAATCTTGGGGCAGTGCTTACTCATTCATCCATGGGCCATATTCAATGGCCTCCAATATTAGGGTGGTATACATGTTAGTTTCGGTCCGGGTCCACGGTTGATTCGGAACAGGAACCGTTAAGTAGAAGGTGGAACCGGACCTGAATCCAAAACTGTTTCGAAATCGGTTTTTTGGCATCAGAATCAGAACCGTATATGAGACGGGTCTGAATCAAAGTTCGGGTTTAAGTAGAGAATGATATTAAAAAAATATGATTTTTATGAGATATTTTTTAAAATTGAGATAATATATCGGGTCTCGAGTCCACGGGTCCAAAATGAGGTGGAACCTGATCCGGACTTATTTACTTACCGGGGCCTAAATAAAGACCCAGACTCATTTTTTAACAGGTCGGAACCTCCGGGTAATCAGTGAATCAGGTACTCATTCACAGCCATAGCTGCCATGCATTGAGCAGACTGTAGGCCTCATACTGTTGGTCACCCAAGTCACCTAACATCATTGTTGCAATTAGAAATTGAGTCATAATTGTTTTTATGGAATGGGGTGCATTACTCGCTGAGCTACTAGAGGGCCAAATTTTAATCATAACCTAGTAGCAGCGACCAATGTACACGCAACATGCATACTTCTTAATTTTTAACAAATTGTAAATCAATCTCCATGAATCTAAGGGATTAGGTTGTATTATGGACATAATAAATAGTGTATTCATTTTATTTTATTTTTTTATGCAAACTTGGAGGAACAAAGCAACAAATTATCATGCCAGCCATTTCTGGGAAATAATGAAGTCTAGTTAAAGCTACGGTTGACTTGCAATTGTTGTCCCATAAAAATCAAGAATAATTCCACTTGGGGGCGGGGGGGGGCGGGGCCGAATCCTGGCCGGTCCCCTAGGACCGTTGGATCCCAGAGCGGTCCGGGGGGGACCGGGCCACGATTCGGTCCCCTCAGTCGGTCCACGTAGAACTGCTGAAAAATCAACCCCCAATAAAGGAATGCAAGGAGAATCTAAGAAAATGCAAACAGTCACACAAAGTCGCATCTGATCCAAAAGCAATTTGACTCAGCCTAACGAGGGAATGGATGAACATGGATCAGGACCTATAAACCACAAAATAAAGGTAATTTGGCTTAAAGCTCGAGCTCAAGCCTACTGGTTAAGGTCTAAGTCTACAAAATTAATATGGTTAATTAAGTGATATCTTATAAATGCCTACATGCTTCTAAACTTATTCAAAGTGGGACTATATAAAAGGGAAGAAAGACAAGTTTTCAAACAATAATTGAAAGGCTGACATTCATGAAATAATAGGTATTTTTTCTACATGAAAAATACATGATCATTAAAAGAGTTTTCTGATGAACCAAAATTCAAATTCAAATATAATTATCTTTCAAATCCATCAAAATATAGATCTTCAGCTCAATACACCAGACTCCTGCTTCAAACATTTTATAATAATATATTCAAAGCCTCTAAATCTTAAAGGCATATTAGTAAAGTATCTCCCGAAACATAAGTTCACGAAACGCTCAACCTTTTCCATGCCCCCATCAAGAAACAGTCTTTCCACTTGTTTGCTGAAAATCATGCTTAAAAATCAAAACACCTTTTTCATATGATGGAAAAAATGAAGGCCATTTAAAATCAAAACACTTTTTTTTCATATTGTTATACAAATGCATTAAGACAGCTATGCATGCACTTTTAAAGAGCTGGCCACCCTATGGCCCTCTTAACATATTGGCCACAATTATCAATTTGCATTATTTTGTTTGAACTCTGAACTCTATAGCTAAATTTGGAAAACGTTCTCTGTGCACACTTTGTATTGCTTACAAGCCTCACATTCAATCCCGCTACTGGAGCCCACTTAAATGCTGGTAGAAAGGTCTCCTTGCGGACAAGTCATAGCCCTTGATATAACATATGGTATCTTAAATATAATTTTTATTTTAAATTCAATCTAATAAAGAGTGAAAGTTCAATGGGTGTGTATTTGGGCTTGAAGCGAAATCATGGGATGACAAGATTATTGAATGGGCTACACCGATCAAAGGTGAGGTAGCCCAAGTGAGCCCGTTGGTGCAATCTAGCCCCTAGGAGAACATTTTCAAGCTAAAATTTTCCTTAAAAACTTATAGGAGCCATTATGAGTTGCATTAGTTCTCACCCATACCTAAGATTCAAGTGCACCATGGTGGGCCCATGGAACTGCATCTTTGTTTAAATTTCCTTAATAACTTTTTTAATTTTGGTACGAATTTCATCAATAACCACAAAAACATCAACGACTGGCATTTGTGAAGCTCATGGAAAGGGGGGGGGGGTAGGTTTTGGGGGCTCATCACTCAGAAAGGGTTAAAAACATTTCCTTTTTTATATTTTAGTAGGCCACACCCCTAAAGAAGAAACACACCTGCTTCCATTCACATACTCTGGTTGTGCAGGGCCACCAAAATTCCAAAAGAGAGTCATTTCATCTATCTTTTATGCTCTCTCTGACGCAAGTGTTTGTTTTGTGGCGTCTGTGCACCCCACCACACACACAAAAGGTTTCACTTTTGGTATGTTGATCACCTCTGAACACTATAGGGAAAAAAAGAAGAAGATGATCTTCACCTATGATTAGTAGGGTAAAAATTCCAATTTATTCCGCGTTTTTCTAAAATAATTATTTATAAAAGTAGTAATTATATCTTTACATGCACCATGGTAGGCCTATATGCTTATAGGCGTATTTTGTATTGAATTCCTTTACATTACATGTATGCAAAAATGGGGTTTCGTCTAATGAAAGAATTTAAATATAGGAGTTAAGGATATACGGTAGAGAATTTGATGGGACTTTTAAATTTTCTATATTTAAATTATTAGGTGATGACGCTAATACACTCATGGTTGCGTGTTGTTGGCACCTCGGTGTCACATGTATGCCCACGGATAGATCCCTGAATCTATAGTTTGATTGTATGACATTTGCTTAGTAGGCCAACCTTAATGAGGTAATTTAATTATTTCCTATTAAAAGAGAGAATATTGGTATCAATTCATGCTCTTTTTATATAAGTTATCATTGCATAGGTCAAAACAAACAATCATTAGGCTGTGGAAAGTATTTTTGTTTGATACAAATTTGTGAAAAGCCAAAAAGCCAACATTTGGCAACATAAACATCTAATTGTTTGCTTCATTTGAATTTTAATTTCAATTTTGAGAATTTTCATATCCAACTCCTATAAAATTGAACTAAAGAATCCTTAGCTACAAAATCTTAGGCGTAAGAGTTTGTTTCAAGGGCAATGAATAATAATCAAATCTGCAAATTTCTCACATGGTTATCAGACATTGTAAGGAAAGTATTTACCTAATATATATGCAAAATTTTCATTTATAGTGGATATTTCCGCAGGTGAAAATTTTATTTGAACGTTTCAATCTTACTATTCAAATATCATTAGAATTTCGATATAAATATACAATAATATTCATGTGAGAACTAGTTCTCACATATTATATGAGAACTTTTTTGTGGGGCCTAATTGTGAGCCCGATTTGAGAATGGGACCAAGGGGGTGAAAAGATTTAGATGAGACCACCCCAAGTATCAAGTTTGACCCCAAACCCATGCTCCTAACCCCTTTATTCGTGACTCACAAGTTTAATGGATTCATATTTAAAAAATTATTCAACCCTCAATCCAACGGTTCAGTTTATTTAGATGTGTATCATTCCTTGTGATTAGTGACTATCGAGGGTTTCCTATTAATTGCTAGGTCTGAATGGGTTGTTGGTTGGGTCCCGCAAAAAAATTCTCATATAATAAATGATTCTCATTTAAATATTATATATATATATTTACGTTTGACATGCACATGCCCTACCTGGGTTAAACCATCGGATGGCAGCATAAGATCATTTGGCAAAGGTCAACCAAAAAAAAAAAAAAAAAAGTTTCATCCCAAAATACAGATATTTTATGTATTATTATTGCACCCATTCTCTCTCTTCCATAAACCTTGCATCTGCATGGGTTCACCCAACAACCCTTCTGCAATTCCCAGAGTCTGGCCATTCCTGTTGCTTCGGGAGAGATTCCTCCTCCGATTCGCCAAATGGGCAGGGCCGGAAAGTCTATACTAGGCCCTGAAAATCTCCAAAAAGCCCTATCTTCAAGCTCCATCCCTCAACATCATTGCTATTGCTGATGGTGAGTGAGTGAGTCTCTTTCGACCCAAGATTGCATTTTTTTTTTTATAGAAACTTTTTGTTACATGTATTCTTGCTTCTTTCTACATATCTGCTTCATGTGTGCTTCCTTTGAGCATCTCTTGTTTGCTTGAGTGGCTTCTGCCTTGGTGGGTTTGAGTGGAGTGGAGAAAGAGTGCATTTTGATTGGTGGGTTTTTGTTTGTTTCCACTGGTTTTTCCCCTCTTGCTTGATCTCATGTTTCAAGGTGCTGAGTATTTCCTCAGCTGGAAAAAATATGTGATTTTGATTAAACTCTGTTTTTTTTCCCCCCCTTTTCAATCTCAGTTTTGGATTGATTAAACTTCTTCATTTTCCCTCTCATTTGGTGGTGATCTCAATCGTGGGGTTTTCTTTGGGTTGTTTTTATCGTTTTCTTTTCTTGACTTGCATGTTGTTGGTTTGGGTAGCTCAGGAAAAAATTGCATTTTGACTGTTTTGACTATTGGATTGTATTTCTCTATTGGTTTTCTGTTACAGAGCTCCCACTTGAACAAGGTGACGATTCCTCTCTGCGTTTTTTAATTTTTTTGAAATTGCATGCGGTTGTTGGAGTTTGCATGTTTTCTTGATCCCCCACTTATTAAAACAGGAAAAAAAACTGCATATTGATCTTTGATCCTTGTTTAGTTTCATGCCACTTTTGGATTCTGGTTTTCCCCCTTTTAAGTCCACGCTGCACAATTTGGTTGGTTTCTCTTACATAACAGAGAAGGATTGCATTTAGGTGTGAGATTGCTCTTATACTAATAGATAAAGTTTACATTTTGATTTGTGTATTTTGTTGTGGGACTCCACTCAAATCATGATGTGAGTTTGTATTCTCCGCTTTGTGGAAACAGTTGTGCTTGCTCTATCTTGCATTCTTATTAATGTTACTGACAGAGAAAAGCAAAAAAGGAATGTCCTTTTGATTAGTAGTCATTGTTTCTCTTCCTTACAAATTTTTTTATTAGGGTTTTATCCATGAAAGAAAGGTAAATGATTTCGGTTTCTTTTTGTCCCTTGTGTGGGAACATAGCATATCTCTCTCTCATGTTTTTCCTGCATAGAACAGAAAGGAAGATGCAATTGGTAATTGCCTTTGTTTGTTTTTCCTTTCCATTTCTTTCTTCTCCTATCTAATCCCATTTTGTTTTAATGATTTGGGCTAACTCAGCTGGTAATCTGGCTATTTAAGTTAATCTGAATGAAGAGACCAAAGTGATTGCATGCTGTCCTGTTCTTCTTTGTTTCTCACAGAACCATATAAATGTGCTGATTTTGTCGTGTTTCATTTGGTAGGAAAAATGAAAATGAGTATGACTATATGAAGGATTTTATTTATTTTTTAAATAACTTTATGATGGAATTTTAGGTCTGATTTCTTACAAATTAGAAAATCCTTGACTTGGGTTTCTTCTATAATTGGATATATAGATTCACAATGGTCATAGGTTTCATTTAATCATTTCTATGATGCAATCCAGATTGATGGATACATTTGTCAACATTACAAGCTATATACTGTTGATGCCGTTTTATAAATTCAATGCATTATTCACTCAATTTGGTTCCTTTCAATTTTAGATGTGAATCTTTCATATTTAATCTGTACAGTGTGAAGAGATTATGGGATTAGTTCCATGTAGGTTTAGTGAAGTATGGACATCAGAGCTTTGGATTCAAGGCGGCGTAACTCTGGACCTACACAGTCCGATGAATCAGCTTTAGATCTTGAGAGAAAATTTTGCAGCTTTCCTAACCTGCGCTCATCAAGTCCGCCTCTCCAAGCATACGCATCGGGTGGTCAGCACTCTGAAAGCAACGCTGCCTACTTCTCATGGCCCACTTCTACTCAATTGCATGGTGCTGCTGAAGGTCGAGCAAACTATTTTGGGAACCTTCAAAAAGAGGTGTTAGTAGAAAATCTTGAGAGCTTGCCTACGGGGCAGCAAGCTACGACATTGCTTGAATTGATGACCATACGGGCATTTCATAGCAAGCTTTTGCGTCTTTATAGTCTCGGTACTGCTATTGGATTTCGGATTCGACAAGGTATCTTGACAGATATACCTGCTATTCTTGTCTTTGTTGCCCGAAAAGTTCACCGGCAATGGCTCAGCGACATCCAATGCCTGCCATCTCTACTTGAGGTGAGAAACAGGAAGCATTATATGTGTTTTGTTCTTTTGTTGTTTGGTATTCTCTCTCTCTCTCTCTCTCATTGTTTTTTTATTTTGTATTTGAGATTTCTTATGCCCTGTTCTGTTTCTTCTTAACTGATGTTTTACTATTGAAGTTTAACTCCCCATCGATTCCTTTAATAGGGACCAGGAAGTGTATGGTGTGATGTGGATGTTGTGGAATTTTCCTATTTTGGTGCGCCAGCACCAACGCCCAAAGAGCAGCTCTACTCTGAGCTTGTTGATGGCTTACGTGGAAGTGATCCATCCATTGGTTCTGGTTCTCAGGTATTTTTCTTTTACCTCCTTTCTACTACCAGAGAAAAATGCTAGGCCTTTTAAATGCCCATATTTTTCTGACAATGAAGCACATTTTGAACCCTTAGTGTAAAAACTGTTTACTCTCAACAAAGAGCAGACATGACTTTATAGACAGACTAAATGGAAGATAGATCTTCAGTTTTACAAATAGTTATGGTTCAACCAAGCTTATGGTTATGGTTGCAAATGGGCCAGGCTGGTCTGACACTTGGCCAAGGCCAGTCTATTAGTCATCAGTCAGATATTTAGGCGTGGATTCAGCACACAGGCCTGAGACGGCCTGAGATTAAGGCATAGATCCAGCCTGTCAGTAACTGATAACACCCATTCTTGTTAGATATGTTGCACTGGATTGGGCCTATGACAAATATTATCCTATGTCCAGCTCATTTTATTATTGGGCCAAGCCAAATATTTAGGCATGGATCCAGCCATTGCCCTAAAATCTCAGGTCAAATCCGGTCCATATGATTTACTCAGATAAATTTTCATTTTGTAATCTGAATTGTTCATGAAAGCTAGCTAATGCAGCCAGTTAAGTCAAGTCACTATGGGATCACAAAGGTGGCCCCCACTGATAATTCCACTATGGTTGTAGCTCTGGTATAGAATAAGAGACGAAATGATAAAATAATGTGTGTATCCTTCATTGTAAGTTTACCACCATATATTCAAACACGAACCTCTTCAATAATAAGTTACAATCCCCTTGATTGGGGTTTAGATCCAACTAATGATAATTTTCCTTATCTATAAGATATTATATATGTTATATTGTAAGGATGAGACATAAATGAATAAACTTCCCCTTTCTAATTTCTACATGGCCCATATGACTAATTACTTGTGTTCCTTTGTTTCTACAGTGTATAACTTTTTTTCCCCCTTTTTTTGGGTATCATAATCATAATCATCGTGGAAGCATACCTATTTAGTGCTAAATTATCTACAACTCCACATCATCATCATCATTGTGGAAGCTGTGTGCTATCAATTTGGCTTTCACTTATTCTGTCAATTTGGGCTCTCACTTATCCCAATCCCTATACGCATGTAGCTTTCTTTTGGAGTCTCTATTGTGTCCAACATTTAGTTCCACACAACAAATGGCAAATGCTATCTGTTTTATATAAGTGATGCTACAATCCGAGTTAAACTTGATGATGACACAACACTCTACTAAATTGTCTCCAATTTGTCCACTGCATGCTAGTCTTTTTTGTGTTATTGTCCTCAAACCTTCTACTTTGTTTTACAATAGCTCCCATCTATCATTATTTAGTATTTTATTTCGTTATAGGCCACATCAACTTCCTTAATCTTAGATCCTCAGAACTTGTGCTCCATCCAATCTGCTAATGTTCAATCTTTGAATTAAAAACCTTTTTGCTGAAGTTTGATTACTTGATTTCTTAGATCCACATTGTCTGTGAAGAGTGAATACAACATGGAACTTCTTGAATTTCTGCGGCTCAATCATCCATAAGTGAGCTTAATAGATGAGGGCTTATAGTGGTTGTTTTGTTCCAACTCCTCCAGGGAACTCATCCCTCCTCGAAAGTTTGTACGCTTATTATCAATCCTTCATTGGTGCATTGCGCAATCTATATCTGTGATGCATGTAGTTCTCAATGCTTTCAAGATTAGCTATCTTGGTGCTCTATCATATGCTTTCTCCAAATAAATAAAACCACGTGCTTAAAGTTCTTGAGTTGTCTTAATAGCAGAATGCCTTTTTTAGTTGGATCCAACTCGCATGCATGCTAATTGGTTCTCTGAAATATTACGTTCTTATCATAGATCTTGCTCTACTGCTCCCTCTGAAAGTCCAGGTCCGGGTTAACACTGACAGAGCCCAGATTTGCTGCGACACCAGTTTTGGTGGAAAAAAAAAAGAGATCGAACCGAACAAGAAAATATTGATGATGATGATGATTACCCTTTCCATGTCCTCTTCAGATCTATCATTACTACTTTCCATGGTCTCTTTGGCCTACTCCTTTTCCTTGATGGGTGATCAAAATGTATAGAGAAACTTTTCAAATACACATGATTTTGAGCTATATGTATTCTTAATTACATCTTCATCAAAATAAAGAATTTTATTCTAACTAACCAAATAAAAGAACACTAAAAAAGTTGTAATCTAATTTAACTTGGACACCAATCCAAAGAGATTTAGCCAAAAAAGAAACTTAATGTTGGCTATTGGCTTGTTCTCTTGGATTCTGGGCCTGAGTTATCATGGATCCCATTCCAAGTGCATTGGTTCCATCATATGATTCATCAGTTCAATACTTCAGTAGATTGCATTCTAGATATTCCTATGTTCCAATAAAAAAGGAGACTGTAATTCTCGTCTTCCATTCTTTTGGAGTCTTTCTTGCAGTCACAATACTTTTAAACTTTTACTGAGATTGCTCATTCAACATGCTTCTTGTCATGTGGTCACAGCATGAGACATGCAATGGCCTAGCCCAAGGTTTCCTAGAGCAGCATGAGCATCATGGTCATCCAAGTGATAGCGCATGTGATTGGATAGACATAGATTTTGATGGATTGATGGAGATCTTGAATGGTTTGGAAGGTTATGGAGGACCCTATGATAGTCTTGAATGGTGCAGAGTTATGTAGGACATCTGTAAATATGGAAATATGTTTATAGATTTATGGAGTATTCTAGAATATTATGGATGTGTGTAGGATTAGGATAGGGTTGTGCAGAAATTTCTTGGATTAGTGCCATGGTTTCATCTTAGCCATTCATTGCAGAGGGTAGAAGTTTCTTTGGATTCATTTGCAACCGAGCTAGTTGTGAAGCTAGTTTGTGGAACCAACTGGAAAGCTCTTATTCTTTAAGCGTCTCTTTCTTGTGTGAGTGTGCAAGCCTTTGTGTGTGTCTTGGTCTAACGGCTAGATTGACATTGTGGAAGGCTGACTCGATAGCAGATGGGGTGAAATCGAGTGCCATATGGGCTAGAATTGAGTGGATTCACGTGGCTTGTGACTTTGTGCTGTCCGCTTGATGTGTTGGTTTTTTTGGACCGCCATCCAACTGGTAGGGGTCAACCTGTTGTGATTTGCATAGCCGGGATGAGGTGTCCCACCCACACACCCACCCCCACACCCACACAGCAACAACAAAAAAAAAATCTCTCATGATCAAGCGGTGTAGGAATTTTCCATTTGCGTTGCCTTTTTTTCCCTCTCTCTTTACTTTTGTAGATATAACTGACTTGTATCATTGATCATGTGCTCAGGTTGCCAGCCAAGAGACATATGGAACACTGGGTGCCATAGTGAAAAGCCGAACAGGCAGCCGACAAGTAGGCTTTCTGACAAATAGGCATGTCGCAGTCGATTTAGATTATCCGAACCAGAAAATGTTTCATCCATTACCTCCCAACCTTGGACCTGGAGTGTATTTGGGTGCAGTTGAGAGGGCGACATCATTCATCACAGATGATCTTTGGTATGGGATATTCGCTGGAACTAACCCAGGTAATATGGTTCTTTATTATTAATTCTAAGGATGTACGTGGGTAAGGGTTTGTTTGGCTTGGATTGAATCCATGGTGCATTCAGGTTCAGATATCCTTTCGAGAGGCAGGATCCATTACCGATCTGAATCTGAAAGGGTCCTCCGTAGTGGACCTGGATCCCACATAAAGCAAAGATTCAGACTTGACCCCAGACCTGAGGCAGAACTGGATCCAGGACCCAAAAAGTGGCTTCTATTGTTGAATTAAGTTATATTCCTGAATTTGTGTATACTTGAGCAGTTGACCTGTAGTTGTGTTCGGATCAGGTCCTCAAGTCTGGACATTTGTGGATTTATGGATCTGGGTCCTCAACCTGGACATTTCGAGATTTGGATCCTTATCTGAAAATATCTATAACCAATGGTTTAGATCTGGATTTGGATCCAAATTTCTTTCAGATCCAAAAGTAGGTTCCATATATAATTTTTTTGAATAAGACCATCATATTTGTCAGATATTCATGGTAATTATTGATATTTTTATTAGATTAGTATAATCTGTTCACATAATGATCACCTGACACATGTGTTTATAATAATAATAAAATAATAGATTAAATAATTAAATAATATCAGCATTATTTATATTATGACTAGAGCCCTTGGCAGAGTGGAAGGGGCTCACTGTTGCATCCTTAAGGTTCTGGGTTCAAGTCACGTTACTGATAAAAACCAAAGTATTATGAAATCAATCAAGATATATGGGCATTTTTGTTTGAATGGTAATGGTTCAGATGGGATCCATCCTTTCGTAGTCTAAGCTATTCATCTGGTGGCCATCATGGTATCTTCTGTCCCTTCTACCTCACCTATTGCATGATTCTAGATGACTGATTGGTGGCTAACAAATGGATTGATACCCAGTGGCCTGTGTTTGACGAGGGCAAACTTTTAGTGGTTAGGATCATCCAACTGCAGTAACCTTTTGTGGTATTAGGACATTCACAATAGTGCTTGTGATGTGAACAGTTTTGGTGAAGTAAAGGTCGTTCCAGTTGTGCAGTCTCCAGCACCAAAACTGCCGCAAACATTATTATTATTATTATTTTTTTATGTTGTCTCTTCAGTAAAAGTTGATTAGGCTCTGGAATGTCCTAAAAATCATTCAAAGGACAGTCATTTTCCTGTCCAAGAAGCCCTTCTCTGATACAAACCTGGAATAGGTGCACTGCCTCAAGAGTGTAGCAAGAACAGTTAGTCCTTCAGTTCGCAATGTCAGCATTAAAGTAGATTTCAAAGATGTTGAAAGTTCCAAAAGTTACTAAGATTGCTGTAGAAAATATCATATGATGGAGTTTTAGGTTTCCTTGTTCTCAAAGCCCCATAATATGAATCACATATCAGGGAATTATATGATCTTTGATAGAGGATATTCAAATAGCCCCATGGTTGAGTAATCTTGACTGTTTTTCTAGTATTGTTTTGGGAATAGATCATTTCCAAATAGCAAATTCTATTTGACATTTTAACCCTCTGAAGCAGTCTGCAAAAAAGATGGACAAGAAAGCAATATGGTAAGCTCCATTCTGGAGGGAAAATGCCATATTGTTAGATTCTTGGGTCTTCAGTCATCATCATCACCGTTATCTGAGCCTTGCCCCTTCTTCTATCTATAGTGGCATTTACATCACCAATTCATAGTTACTTTCGGGACTGACCTATCAAAAGTCAGATTCATCAGATCAGTTGTCTGCATCACTGAATCATGCAACTGCTAGCCCTGATTGCCTGTGGACTCTACATATTCTTGGCTTGAGGATGAAATGATTCCCTTAACATTTGTCTCTGATTTTTTGTCTTTCTATCGTGTCTACTGATGATTTATCACATTCTGATCCTTGCACATGCCTATTACAATTCGATGCACCTGCAGAAACATTTGTCCGAGCTGATGGGGCCTTCATTCCCTTTGCTGATGATTTTGACATCAGTAATGTCACCACTTTGGTGAAAGGTGTGGGTGAAATCGGTGCTGTCAAGGTCATCGACTTGCAGTCTCCGATCAACAGCCTCATCGGGAGGCAAGTGATGAAGGTTGGAAGAAGCTCTGGTCTGACTACTGGGGCCATAATGGCGTATGCTCTTGAGTACAACGATGAGAAAGGGATCTGCTTCTTCACTGATTTTCTTGTTGTGGGTGAGAACCAACAGACTTTTGACTTGGAAGGTGACAGCGGAAGCCTCATTCTCTTGACCGGACAGGGTAGTGAGAAACCACGGCCTATTGGGATCATTTGGGGAGGAACGGCCAATCGTGGACGACTAAAGCTGAAAAGTGGTCAGGGTCCTGAGAACTGGACAAGTGGGGTTGATCTCGGACGCCTTCTTGATCTTTTGGAACTTGATCTTATCACAACCAATGAAGGCCTTCAAGGTTTGTTTCCATGTTGTCTTCTAAATTTTCTTTGGGTCAAAATTGTGATTGTTTTTCATGGTGTTCATTCATAAATGTTCACACTTAGCATAACTAACTTTCCTTTTTAGGGCCTGTAACTTGGTCATGGACATGGGGCTCTATAGAACCAACAACATGCTGACAAGTCCATACACATTCACAATGATTTTAAAAGGGGGAATATTTGTTTAACTGAGTATCATCTGGCCCACCAAATGTTTTCATGGATGCTGTTTTTTGGTGGTCCATAATGTTCGTATGCTGGGTTCCATGTTGGATTTGAGATACCCAAAAAACCAACCACCCTTGATGACCTTAACTGATCACTATGTACCCAAATTAAATGTGGACTCTTGGTTCCAGTCTTTGATTTTCGACTGATAAATACAATCATTTGACAGTGATGATAGCAGGGCATGGTTCATTCTGTGACGGATCCCACCAGGTCAACACTATTTAATCAACCAAATGGTGGGCCAAACATGTGCCATTGCTGTATTGAATGCATATGTATTGCTTTGATCGGGCATCATATAATGCCTTCATTGAAATTTTGCATATTCAAATAAATGCAGTTAAGGGGTCCTTTGTTTGCACTCATTTATATCTGTAAATGCTTCACATGCATAAATGGTTATGCGTCTTCTTTGTTTGTGCTAATTTATGCATGTGATGTGTAAATGAGGGGTGAAAATGGTATGTAAATAAGGCCCATTTCACTCCTATATAGGTGTGAAACACTTTCACGTTCCCCACTTGCAAAAATGCACAAGTACTTACTTTACACAGTGATTGCATTTGGTTATGCAATGGGTCACGGGATCAATTCCGATCAACCATTATTATTATTATTATTATTATTATTATTATTATTACTATTATTATTTCCATTCTTGTGGGCGCCATATTTGTAATCCAAACTGCTCAATTCGTTTATTGATCTAATAAACTGCAAGTCCTTAAGTTTATGATTCTAAATCTTCATAGATCAATATTCTCATGTTAATAATAAGCATCAAAATGTTTAGTTTCATATCTTAAGTCTTCATGAATTTTGAGAAATTTATGAACGAGTCCATAAATTCCGGACACATAAAGCCGTTGGATGTACTTATTTACTCATGTGAAAATGGTTTCTTTTTTGACAGACATGGTAATATGTTTTACATATGTAACTTTTGCATATATAACATCTGCAAATGTTAACAATTGTATATGTAAAAACACATTTTCCTATCACATGCATAAAAGGAAACAATTCCTATAAGTGTTCAAGGTATATTTAAGAACAGATCGCATTGCCCATAATACCAATGAGTGTCAAACTAAACTCACAAAGCAGACCCAAATTGGGGCAAGGTTTTAATCAAGGATTTAAGACTCTGAATCAGAGGGCGACTCGGCCCCCAAGTTGAGTTGGCTGATTTTCACTAATTTGGCCTCTAGAGCCCAAAAGGTCAAAACCTTTAAAAAATATTGGAAAACAAGATGAAGAAATAATTTTTTTTTAAATAATGTGATACGACATAGAATCTTATCATTACATTTAGTTAGTGTGAATAAATTTAGGTATAAAAAGGTTTTTTTCATTTGTTTTTCACTCCATCGAATGAATAGTGTATTTGGTCTTGATCTTTGATTACTTATATCTTCCACAAAATGTGTTTTACTGTAAAAGATCCCCAAAAGCCTCAAAAACCTTTTCCAACAGGAAAATGGGGAGAAAAAAAATGCTATAAAAGCTTTTCTTTTACATATGAGGCACGTAGTGGGGTTGAAGTGTATATGAGAATCTATGTAATAATATAATAAGTACAATTTAAAGCAGAACTATATACGTGGTATAAAAGTATTACTAAAATACAGGAAGTGAAAAGATTAAGTTTTTCCCTAATAGCCATGTCTGCATTGTAAAAGAGAAGTGATGTGGTTTCTTGGATGTTGGATCTTATCATGTCTGAGTATTGTATTTGTATGAGTTTAACAGAAGCCATTCAGGAGCAACGAAGTGCCTCTGCTGCAGTTGTTGATTCTACAGTTGGGGAGTCATCACCTCCTGAAGGCATGTTGCCAAAGGACAAAATTGAAGAGATATATGAGCGTTTGGATTTTAACCTCCACCAGATCTCTCTGGAAGGTGCCTCTGGCTCAGCCGTTAAGCCACCTTTTATCCATTCTGAGTTCCACATAGACAGGGTCGAGACTACCGCAACCAATGTGGAGCATCAGTTCATATCAAATTTCATTGGCTTGTCCCCGCTACATCAAGATCAAGAAGGCAACCATGAATCGAATAACCTCTCTGCATTGAGGGATTCCTCCGATGATGACCTTTGTGTTTCGTTGCAGTTGGGAGAACGGGAACCCAAGAGACAGCGTTCCAACCCCACATTTAGCATTGAAGAATGAAAATGAAGTTGGCCCTATGAAGGATGGGACATCTTCAAGAGGTCCTCGAATGGTACAGCAGGAAAAAACAGGATAAGGATAAGAGGGGAAGCAGCTCTGGATCAGATTGAATGCATGGGTTCAAATGATGATCCTAACGTACTCTGTCCATGTTATAGATTGGATGAAGTAGAAATGATAGCTGTTGTGGGCCCCGAAGAGTGTAGATCAGAATGGAACACTGGGAGATCATTCGAACAGATATGTCATCAGCATATAGCACTTACAGTTCATTGCCACCAACCTGTTCAATAGTCCTGCAGTTTTGCATGTTTTATAGGCACATATAAACATGTGGTGCTCTAAGTAGTACTTAAGCAGGAAATGTTACTCTCACGCTCTGAGTTCCATTGTGTATGTAATTGTTACTACGGAAACACTTATCTTTGGTTTTGGCATATTTATTATCTTGAACATAAGTGAGGGTTTCCATATGGTTTCATGAACAAAATAGAAATAGAATGCTCTTGATTAGCCTGAATCTTCTTGTTTTCTGGAGCAACTTTTTACAGATTGTTTGAGGAATAATTTTATAGGTGCACTGAAAACAGATGTGTCAATCATCTCTACTGTCAATCTATGAACATGCTTATCAATCTGCGGCACTCACTTCATGGGCCACCTCTCGTATGCAATTCGGTTATGAAGGGGTAAAAACATTCGGAGTATGATCCTATCTGCCCCATAAACAGACTCTTTTGGCTGGTGCTTAAGATTTCCTTACCTTCTAAAGCAGGGTATTAATCCTTTGGTTGGGAATATTCATTCAAGAGATGAATGCTGCTCCTAAGGCATCTTTGGTACTAGGAATCCCACACCCTTTATTTTACAGTATTTATTTATTGTCTCTTCGACCTGATGTGTATTTTATTTAAAATGGTCAATGCCATTAAACTAGCCGAAAAACTTTGGTGCTTCCATGCGAAGTTCCCATGTTTTACCAAACAAAATTCAGCAGCTATGCCCCTGTCCGGCTGTCCGGCTTAAAGGTGGTCCATACCAGTTGATCTCGGGAAGATTCTGACTAGTTCAATGAGAAAGGACAGTTTCCCATATGGTTTACATCTGAAAAAAGAACTAACAAGGAACCATGGCCGAGATTCTGTTGATAGAATTTCAGAGTACAACCCATTCATGGAGTTCCCCAGAATAGAGAGATGGGCTTACCAATTCTTTTTTTACAGTCCAAAATGGAGGACCACTTTGTGCCCACATCTAGACCACTCCCGTGTGTTGTATATGGAATATTGTTTGCATATGGAATATTGATCAAGCAAACGAGCATCACCCATGTACAAGTGCTTACACCTGTTGGCTATGTTTGATCTATATTTTGCAAAAGCAATGTGTTTTTGGATTGTGTGGTGTCACTTTCCAGCGTAATTTAAATGGATTGACTTACATTTCAAAGTGCTGGGTAGGTGCGCTTGATCCGATGGTTGGAAATGGTGTTTATTGTCTTACTGATGCATACATAGGTAAGTTTTTGCATGAATGTGATTGTATATGACAAAGATCCTACTCTAAAAGAACTAGTTTGCTAATTAATGCTTACATAAATGCCATATAGATTAACAAATGGCATTTTATCCATAGGTGTTCTTGCAGCGCAAGGTTAGTAGAAAAGAATGAAGGGTCTGGATGAGAAAAGGTGGTGAGAACAGTCCCAGTTCAAATTTTCTTCCATAGACAGCTTTCTTCACCTGTTTTCACCACAAGAAGAACGACCTGTAAATCTGATTGAGAGATGCAATGCCCTTAGTTTAACAAAGGAATTATCTTGGCATAAAAGTCGTACGAGTCTCGTCTTTTTTTTTTTTTTTTTTGGTAGTTCTATGACAGTTTGATGAAGTATTGGGCGGTAATATGTGGTGACTGGCAACCTCTAAGAAAGGTACATAGCACTTGATTTAATCATATGATGGTAAGCCTTAAAGATACTCCAGTTATATTTTAATTATAATTTTATGGTCATTGTAGACTAGTTGAAATAAATTATGGTGGGCAGTCCAATGCAAATCAAAGCATATTTTAGTGTTGGGTCTGGTATTTGTATGAACATCTTGATTCCAGTAGTTTAAATCAAAGGATATTTTAGTGTTGGGTCTGGTATGTGTATGAATTTCTTGATTCCAGTAGTTATGATATTATTCTTGTTTAAGTGTTTCTGTCTAGATTTCTTGCCTACTACATCTTAAAGCATGGAAATCGGGAAGGGTTTAAAATACTGAACAGCAGTATTCTCTAAAGAGCAATTTTTTTTTGTTTTTCTTTTTGAATGTTGACTCATGTCAATGAATAGGCAAGACACAGTATTAGAGATCTATACTGTGAGAGGCCAAGCACCCCCCAAAAAAGAAAGAAATAATAAAAGAGCACCAAAAACTAAGCAAACAAGAGAGAACTATTTTCTCTATGAAGGAAAGGAGAGGAGCCACCTTCATTCATGATGAGGACCATGAGGTTACTGTCACGCCCGACACCTTCCTTGGCTAAGCCATCAAATGAATTCACACTCCGATTAATATGCTAGAAGGACATATCCAAGGCATCGCTTCTTCCACAATATGCGCCTCATGCCATGGTGCCTTGGAGATACCTGGGACTTTTACCAACCCATGCTTTGGAAAATCAGGTTTTGAAGCGCGCATTTGCTTGTCATGTTAAACTATGCATTGAAAACTCACATCTCACTGGTTCAGTCAATGGTTCTTGCTCTAAAGTAACAATGACGGGGGTATGAATATATCACTTTCGTTTTGTGATAGAGTCCCTTTCGAAGAACTTGAATGGATGTCATGTTTGTTTGGCCACAAGTAAAGGTAAGCCCAATGGTCAAATAGTCTTCCTTCACCATATTTGAAATAAAAACTACTGTGGTAAAGTTGACCCAGCCATCACTTTATTTTACCATAATCCACCTTTTCTTTACCTAATAAAATCATGGTAAAATGTGGAAATGTAAAGTAAATACTTAAACTCCTCTCTCTCCCACTTTACTTCACATCTTCACCACATACTTTATCACTTTTTTTACTTTACCTCATCTTTACTATGGTGTGACGTCCACCTTTATTTTTATTTCACCACACATGTAAACAAACACGCGAATAATATGGTTTAGATGGCAACTCTATTAAATGCATTTTCCTGCGCTGAATGATATATCACAATCTCATGAGAAAGGATGTATCAAGTGCATATGTCGAATTAGTTTTGCCTACTATGAATTGTTAAGGGGCAATGGAGTTATGAATTCTCCCATTCAAAGTTGAATTAGTTTGTTGATGGAGCCTGAGTTGTGATTCTTATAGAGGAAGGGTACTTCCCTATAAGTGAACATGAAAGTACAATTGGTTAAAAGATAATAGCCAATGGTCTGCATTAAGTACAGTAAAATCATCTGGTAGTTACTCCATCTGCATCCTACAGCACGGTCCAAGATTTGGCACTCAGGATAGCATTGTTCAAATGATAGAATCAACTCGTCGATCCCTTGACTCATTTGACAGACTCAACGAGCGCCGTGTCGCATGAGTCTACTAATCTAAGCCAAACTCCGCTGAGTTACTCGACTCACTGTCCTTCCAAGTCACTCACTCAGGCTACTTGAGTTGTAGTACACTATGAATGAAGTGTGGAAGGAGGGGACGAAATTGGTCCTTGGATACTCGAAGGACCTGACTCCTGAGTTGGGAAGATCAGGTATGGGCCCTATATGTATGTATGTGAAAAAGGAAAAGCAATGTCTTGTGTCGGGTTCGGGTTTTGGTTTGAGTTGAACCTTATCCGACTCGCCCGATCTGGCCCGTGATGGGTCTTTAGTTTTTCATACCAAACCACCCCGAGAGGCGAGACCCGGGGTCAGACAGGGCCTGAATTTGAACCAACAACCTGTGAAATTATCATAAGTATCTACCACTACCAACTTTTTTCTTTTTAAATAATGTGGGTATCCGAGAGGTCTTCGACCCAACAAGGACTATTTCCCTGGCCGGTGGTGCCTGCTAAACGCACACAAGTATCACCCATTCCCACTTGAACCATTGAATTTTGCCAGTAAAAGATTAGAGAATATTATATAAATTAAAGGAAAACAGGATGGAGCAGGTCATGCACAACGAATACCCTTACTTGTCCTGGACCTGACTTGGATTAAAATCTTGAAATTGACAACTGCCCCAAGTCCAACCAATTTTATACCAAAACCCGCACCTAATAGAAGCAGGTTGGGGTGGGTCCCCAGTTAAACCTGACCCTATGCCATTCCTAATTGCAGTAGTGGATGGGTATTTTGGGTGTTGATTTGAAACTGAGTCCAGGCCCTCTATTTAGGTTCCCTTGTTTTTTTTTTTTTTTTTTTTTTGTGTGTGTGTGTGTGTGTGATAGAGTGATAGTAAGGGTACTGGTAAAGGTCCCCTATTAAATTGGGGATTGGGTTCGGGTACACCCTTGGACCCTGAACTCAAGTAAGTCCCCTTGTAATCCTTTAGTGATAGAGGAACTGTGGAAGTGTTGGACAGGAGTGGGTAAGATAACTGTATCAAAGTCATCCAACGTCACACTCTAGTGCCTTTTCACCATCACAGATACATGGATGTTTGATCATGTTAGTGAAATACAAAATCAGTGGAAGACTCGATGATGGAAGTTGTTCAGGTGTCAAAAAGTAAAGGTTAAGAAGGAAGTAATGATACATGACACCAAGCACTCATAATCCAACAACAACAACACTTAAAAGCCTTAAAGATAGGATAAAAGTGAGCGTGTCAGTTAGGAAGGAGAATTCTTAATTAATGCTAGTAACCAACTTAGGCCCCTCCCTGCAACTTTAAAGATGATAAAGTAATTGCCGAAAGCTCCTTGATGGGTCTCCTTGCAAGTTGTTAATGGGCCCACCTAGGATGCCGGGTGTCGAGCTGTCAGTCGATCTCCTTACATGCCAAACACTGTGGTGGATCCCTGTTAAGAAATCATCATGTGGTCTAATCGAACAGTGTGCATCTATGCCGGGGTCAAGGGCTGTTCTTTAGTCAAGTCTGCACCTAACTAATGAAAATATGATTTTAAGTGATTGGGTGATAGAAATGCTAGATGGGGGGTGGCAATTTCTAACTTGACTACCGACCTGTGAATCAAGGTTTTTTTTTTATTATATATTTTTAACTCCTTGATTGGGATTTGGATTGAAATTATCAACCTGATTAGGTAGATTTGCTTTTAATAAGCGCAACTTATTCAAGAATTTGGCTAATGATAGATCGAAATGGAAAATAGTTTGGAACAAGGCTTTGGTGATATAATAATTTGCTATTCTCGCAGCAACTTGACTGATGCTTGCTATTTGATCTGTCAACTAGGTACATCCCCTTCAATGTTTTAGTTTTACTTTTTTAACTGTCCAGTTAGTTTTACGGTTTTACTAAAAAAAATAAAATACTCTCCAGTTAGGGTTTTCCTGACATTTTCAATCCAATTAATAAAGATGTTGGACCTGGGTTAGGCCAATACTTGTTAATTACAGTGGTCGACATAACTAATTGGCTTGTCAGTTGGATGGTCTGGATGACTGAATTGATGGGCTGATGCCTTGCTTGGCTGACAAAGATATATGCCCTAAACAAAACCCTTCTATTGGTTCTATATTCATAGTTTGCGCTTTTTTTTTTTAGTTATTAGATGGTTCCCAACTCATTGGGCTGTACTAATCTCTCCGGGCCTAGAGGAAAGCCGGATAAACTCCTTATAGCCCGCCCTAATATGATACTGTACAAACTGTAGTCTTAGGCCAACTAAGTTATCCCTTGGGATTATAGTTTGCTTAATAAAAAGAAATTCCAAATTTCTCATGCTATCTGCAGCACATGATTGCCAATATTTTTCACTCAATATAGTAAATCTCTTTGTTCACACATACATAGACGCTCAAGGAAGTAATATAGCTTGGACTCTTTACACGAGATATACAACAAAGAGAAACTCTAATTTACTCAGTCATATGCATGTGGAGCTACGGACCTTTGAAGGAAGGTATCAGCATGTTTTGTGAAAGTTAGGCAAGGGGTTCTTTCGGTGAATGACATGACAATGCTCTGAAAATGTCTCCCAAGCAATAATGGAGAGCTCATTAATGAATTATTTAAAAATATGAGATTGGACTTTGGAGACTTTGATTGGAAGTATATATAGTTCTTAAATTGCATTTGCTGTTTCGGGAAATGATGGACAAGTAACCAGAGGGACGTGGATACATGTTTGTTCAAATAAGCTTCTCTATTGTCTTAATGGAGGATGACACTAGTTTTTCATAGGGCTCTCGGACTTTGTTTGCAGGATAACTCATAGGAAATGAATTCTAAGTAAGTAGAAAATGAATTAAGGTGAGATGAAAATTTACAGACTAGGCTAATGGTTGGGTATTCATTTCTGATCTCCCCTTGATTCATTTTCCCTTAAAAGGGATATTATTTTATAGCTATTTATGGATTTTTTTATAACAGCTATTTATGGATATTCACTTTATTTATTTAATTTTTGACACTATCAAAAATATTTACTTAAAAAATGATGAGAATTCAATTCTTATAAATTTCTATGCAAACAAATAAGTCCTAAGGTAAACTCACCGTTTCCTCCCTTTCTAGAAAAAATAAAAATAAAAATAAACTCACCCTCCATTGTTCATGAAACTGTCCCACAGAACCCGGAGTATGCCTTGCCAATCGTCATGTACCCATTTTAGTGAATGTTAGGCTAGTGACTTTACTCCCTAGCTCACATGCAAAATCTATCACAACATTTCCTACCCCATTCTGTCAATGATGGAGATAGCATATTTTGAAAAAAAGAAAAAAAAATGATGGAGATAGCACAATGCTATACTGCACAATGAATAGCATTGTATAGGGTTTGGGTCTAGCCAATTATATCCGAGTCAGACCTCGGTGAAGCTATATACATTTAATCATCGGATCTTGACTCGAACCTGACCCATTTACATCAGTAAGCAAGTCCTTTTTATCTACAAAAATTGTGACAATTTCACAAGACAACATATTGTGAGATAACAAATTAATAACACCATATGCAAGGGGTTAATGTTTGGATGTGATAATCCTTTTTCATTAATTAGTAAAACTCTTTTAGCCAACCACCAAACTGATGGGATAAGACTATGTTGACAACGGTAATGATGATTACGACGAGCAGCGAATGTTTGTATGTAGTGCAATGGTATATGACAAGTTCTTGAGACACATCCATGTGGGTATTGAATCACTATGTGGTTTGTCTACAGGGGAAGAGTTATGGAAAATGACAAGCCTATAACAAGCTAGATCAGTTGATGTTCACCTTCACCATGTTTATCATTATCTTGAATCATTGCTCACAGTAATTAGTGGTTTCTTAGTATAAGCCATCATTCATGTCTTGAGCCTTTTGCCTTTCACTTAATAAGGTGGCTATAATAACATTATCTTAGGAGTCATGTTCCCGTATTATCACTTTCAAAGAACATTTCATCTCTTACCAAAGCAGATGGACAATAACCCAAAGCCAAAAATTAATGCAAAGTTGTACTTGGTGTAATCAAGCGACATCACTTGCACCAAAACTTTGCTTTTTTTATCATGATTAGAGGGCTCTTGTATGGTGGGACCACTAGTTAAAGAAGCAACTTGGATGCCTTTTCATATAAAAATTATCTTTATTGCTTCATAAATTGCTATTATGCTTGACACATGCATGTCTCATGTCTCATGTCTCGGTCTCACTTTGCACCACAAGTGGATGCACGTGTGTGAAAAATCATGTGCTTGTCACCCGCACGACTTTAAGCTTGAGGAAAGAATAGTGATCGTAGATCTATGGATCTGTTTTTCCTTCTTCCACCATATATTGGGACTTCAAATGTGTAGGCCTCAGAGTCTTAAAAAGTGAGTACTGGCATTAGATAAACAATTAACAGTTATAAAGAACTCATAGAATCAAAATTTGAGTCTGCATTGAAAAAAAAGTAGCACTCTACCAACTCCACTCCAATTAGATGAGACATTGTTTCACAAAGTGATTTCACAAAATGATGAGATAGAGCTCTCTCTCTCTCTCTCTCACACACACACACACACATGGGTACATACACATAAAAAGGATGTATGGAGGAAGATGTTTGTATTGCATAGAGGCCGGAGACCCCACCCAATCCCTTTACTTGAAGTTCTTTTTGTCTCATACTCTTTTCTGTGTTCAATAACACTGGAGTCATGGATTTCTTCATATAAAAATAACTGAAGTCGATGACGTACACAAGAACATACCTCAGTATTTCCTTTCATTGGTTGCCATGAACAGCAAAAGTGCAAATAAAGAGAGAGAAAGCAAAGAACATGCAACACGGAGCCTTCTCAAATAATTAAAGTATATATCAGTAAGGAAATTAATCTTTTTAGTTAGAGACAAATTATATGGTGTGGCATGTACTCAAGATCCGATGGCTCTGGAGATGTCTCACTTCACAAACTGGTCTTGGGACTTGTAATTACCTGCATTATTCCACTCATATTCATTTGGGTATTTCACACCATTTGTATCCAAAATGCCTTTGGTTACTGGATTTTGCTTTTCATTTTTAAATGTGGAGTGCGTTTGGATGTACCTCAGATGACAATCATTTTAAATATTAGAACAAATGCATTAACTATCTTGCTATATGTATTTCGGGCAGGGGAGAGAATAGATCCACATAATATAATGTGGGTTTCTGTTTCTTCATCTTTCTGCCACAAATCTTATCAGACAAAAATGAAGCCACTACCATCCATGCTACCAAAGAACTCAAACCAATTGCAGTTTGGTACTGCATCCAGATGCATGAGATTTTTTAACACCACTCCATGAAGAGCTACAAATCCATTCCCAAAGAGACCCAATGCAGAAAAAGGGGGAAAAAAAAAAAAAACCTGCAAGATTTCAAGGATTTGAAGAATAACCATGCTCATAAGAACGAGAATCAATGTAAATAAAGGCTGGGAATACCATTTGATTTTTTAAGTTCTCCTGAAATTATTTAAGTACGTGAGTATTTATACTAACTGATTTGACATAAGTCACTTTTATCCAAGTAGTTGTACAATTTATTCCCCAAATCAACAAGATCATGAGCTGGAGATTTGGGAAACCTGTTCAGGTACTTGCACCATTCTATTTCTTTACCTCTTCTTCCAAAATGTCTCTAGTCTTGGACCATGATTGGATCCTTGTTTATAATTATATCATCCGTTTACGAAATATCCAGACATCAGTATGCAAACATCAAGATCTGCATATGCTATTTTTGTTGTTTGCAAAGAGATGTACTCCCTACCTTTATGGTGCTTTCAATATTAATAGCCACACTTCATTTGATCCAAACTAGCAGCTCCAAAATGGAGAATTGGGAAAAAAAAAAAAAAAAAAACAAGAAGAAGATTAAATAACTCATTAAGAATAAATTGTCATGAACTGTAATGTATAAATTGCACATACCTTTCTCAGCATGATGGTAAGATAAATCTACTGCAGAGAATTTTGTGGGTGAGCGATTGAAGCAGCCAGATGATCTGATGAACCCACAACTTAAAGCACCACTGATTGGCTAAGTTGACAATATTCTCTAAAATGGGGTTCTTGTCTTTTGACCCTTTCCTAACTCAATTCACTCTAAGCAATGAAGAATTCTTCTCTGCACAGTGCATACTGCCTGGGTTATTTACACTACTGAAATCATACACATACTGACTTGTCTGTCTTAGATCCTAATGTTAATCTATTTTATTTGTTGATCTATCAGGCACCAAATATGAGAGGAAAGAGAATATACATAAAAAAAAAAAAAAAAACTAAAATCACCATCATCATTATATGAGCCTCAAATAATTGATCTGGGGTCAGCTTATTGTGTTCTATTCATAAATAACAAACGAGCTACAACGATGTGTTCTATATCTTTCTAAGAGAAGTGGGATCTCTAACGAAAAACTTAATGCATGTTTCAGTGATGCTTAGGCCCAGGAGTACTACTCCTAAACTATGTGTCATCAGGACAAATGGACTAGAGCTATATCTTACCGACATCCAAACTATGAATACTACTGGTATTGCATTTGGCTGAAATCTTGGCTTCTTGGAAGCCTGATGTGGTGCAAACGTGGGATTGAAGAGTGCACAAATCAGATCATGCTGGCAGCTTCAATTTCTCATACCAACAAAGAGAAGACAAAGTTGCAAAATTGTTGACTTTTTTGCTTTCTCTTGCATTGTGGAGGTAGAGCCATTGATGGGAAGGGAATTCTCAAAAAACTCACACTTCTTAGATTGACAAAGAGAGCTAGCAAAACGGGCCATGCATGTTATGCTGTTGGCAGGGACTACTCGTGAACCTCATCACCCCTCTATAAATGCTCTTCCCATTTCCTGCATCATCTAATGCTGGTGTTTTTTAATGGTGGGTTTTGGTCCATTGTTACAGCTATTGACAATGACACTCTCTCTCATCAGTCTTGTTATTGGATGATACCCACCTTTTCTTTATATGAAATGTATGAATTGGCCAGGGTGGTGGAATCGGGTGAGAGCACGCTTTTGTCTTTTGCTTTGGGTGGTACCCATGTCTTTTAGTGTCAAGGCTGAGAAATAGACAAAGCAAAATTGGGCAGGACCACACCTTTTGATACTTGATTATGGATATGTCACATGGTTGTCTCTGTAACCAAGCTCTAGGAGTTGAATCTTGCTTCATTAAGGTCGTTGTGGTGGGATGAGTGGATGAAGTTCTTGCAATTTGGATTATGATGGATGATTTTTCTCAGTCATTCAATACTTTTGTTAGATTATTCCTCCGACACATGTCAAATTCCCACATGGGTCATGGGGCTAAAATTCGGAAGAGAGGGTTAGCGTCAGACAAGAAGACGAGCTAAAATTTCAGCTTTACTATAGTAGCAGGCACTGCTAAATCTATCTATCTACATTTTTTTTTTTTTTTTTGTTGAGAAAAAAGATGATTGCAGGTGGAGATTCAATATTTCTATCAAGCTTAGGAAAGAATGGAAGGCAAGAATTGTCTAGTTAAACTTTTTCTTCGGAGGGTACTCAAGTGCTAGACCTTAATTGTTCTATTTGGATTGTTTCTTATTATTACTGGGTAAAGATTAGGGTTGTTTGTTGGGAGGGTTCTCAAGTGCTAGACCTTGTTCTATTTGGATTGTTTCTTCAGAGGGTTCTCAAGTGCTAGACCTTGTTCTATTTGGATTGTTTCTTATTATTACTGGGTAAAGATTAGGGTTGTTTGTTGAGATTTGGTTATAGTCAATTTATTTTTCCTAATGCTTCCTCAAGATCAAACTCACTTATGTGCCAATGAAATTACTTAGGAAATGAGTTTCTATCTATCCTTAATTTACTCTTTTCAAGGAAGCAATTGAATGCAGGGAATGAGAAGTGAGGAACTCAGGTACTGATATATAAATATTAGAAAGGGTGAAAACGTAGGGTTTGAATGGTCAGGTTCAGGTGGGGTCCACGGTCGCCCGAACCTAGACCCGAGCCCAAGTCTTACAGCTGTAGAACCAAAAGAAGACTATTATCAGTCGATAGATGGCCCAATACCAATTTTTTTGGGGTGGTTGATAAATGGCCCACTGTCATCTCTGGCTTTTTACACTGCAAATCCGTGTTCTTTCTTAAGTTCAAAGGAACTACTGGAGGCAGTTGAAGACCTTCAATTAAATAGTGAGAGAAGACATGATAGTTTGTAAAATTGAGAATATAACCTTACTAAAGTGGGTCTGGGTGGAAATGCAAAACTCAATAGAACTACTTCAACTAAATGGATTGCGATAATGATGATGATGGCAGTGGTGGTAGTGGAGAATGATATGTACTCGCTTCCAATCCTTTTCCATGAAGGGGACTGTTATCCAGGGGTTTTGCCGGGTCTTTATATCCCCCACTAATAAACTATGGGCTTGAATACAGTAGTGCAGAAGAGTCAATGTTCCGAAGTATACACCATAAGTTGTATTACAAGTGTGTGGAATATGCCTATAATACGATTTTAATACTTTATATATAGGGGGTATTCAAGTGAGGGATTCCATCATCATGTGTGATGAGGGACTCTCTTTTTGGGGAGGTTTCAAGAACAAAATGGTGTACTTCCTTCAAGTACAAAAGCTCTTTTGTACTTGAAACCTCTAAAAAAAGGAGAGTCCTTCACCACACATGGTGAGAGAATCCCTCACTTGAATATTTTCTTTATATATATATGTATATCAGTATATGTATATATTATATTCTTTCATTCCAATAATAATCTCCAGCCTAATCACCTCTCAAAAATCCATTCTTGGCTCCCCTGATCTCAAGGACTCGTTGCAAAGAAATGAGATCTCGACCATCACGAGGGGGTGTTGGATTTTAAATTTGATCTCGCAGGGATAACATGTGCTATGAGAATAAAGGGATAGCCAAGTGGTTGAGAGTCTTGGCTAGGTACTCTTTCTAGCATGTATAGCATGTATAAGGGCTTACTTCTATATTAATTGGGTCTCTCGAGGGTCCAGCCACCTTGGCTGATAAAAAAAAAAACATATGCCATAAAAATAAGGATTTCAACTAATTTTTGATTTGTCCTTTTGATGCCGGTCAAAGATTTAGAATGCAAAACCAAAGTTTGGTATAAAAAAAAAAAAGGGTGGGTATGAGTTAGTAGTGAAAAGTGATTATATAGATCATGGGTGATGTGCAATGGTTCTAAGTACGTAGAATAGGGTCCATGGGTCCTAACTGATACACAATTAAAGATGCAAAAGGTACAAATTTTAAGATCCAAAACAGGACGGGGGTATTGGTTTGGTTTGCTGAATATTTTGATGAGAGCCAAGGAAAGAGTCATCTTTTTGCAGGAACAGTACATGAGACTGCATCATATGCAAGATAAGGTTAGAAAATTTAAAGGAAAAAGGATAAAAAAAAAAATATGCACATGGTTGTGTAAGCCACTTGGCAGAGATATGGTATTATTGAATTTGATAGAGTTTTGATTGAAAACCACAATGCTTGGCTTGGCATACGACAGTCACAATGTTTAGCTGCTGTCATCATCATGATACAGACCATGCCTAGCTTCCAACTGTCAAAATGTTTTGGCTGAAGTTGCAGGAAATTAAAAAGAAAGGAGGTTTGATTTTAAAGATCATTTAAAGGATCATAACACTTAATTTTTCTTTAAAAAAATGGCTTGTCAATGTTCGTTTAGGCACACATATTTGGAAAAAAGAAGGAAAAAGAAGAGAGTGTGTATATACATAAGTTTGATATTGGATTTATGAATTAGAACACCAATCTTGTTAGCCTCTCAGAAAGGGTTATTGAATGACTTCGAGATAGAACTTCAAAAAATGGAGTCGTTGTTTGTGAAAATCCCAATTTTCAGTATCAAAACACATCTTCTTTTCTCTTTTCAATACAAATTTACCAATTAGCAAAAAAAATAAATATCAAAACACAAGGGGCCTGTTTGTTTGTATAAAACACATAAGAATTGAATACATCAAAATCCATGGTAAAATTAGCTCCAATAAAAGATTATTAAAGAGGTGAAGTGTGAATGATAGAAGGTGAAGATATTGACAATACCTTGACTTTTCAAAGTATTGAATTACTAGGTGATACCTGTGTATTCATTTTCAGTCTTCTCTCGTTTCAATTTTCATTAAACAGGTGGTTATTTGATGGTAATTTTTTGATACACCCATGGATCTTCATTTTTAACCATTTATAGCAAATATACAATCTTATTTCCACATATTATATAAGAATTTATGTCATGAGTGGTTAAAAATTGAAGACCAAAAGTGAATTTACAAAGATGACTATCAAATAATTTCCCTCTTGATGGAAATTGAATCAAGACAAGATAAGAAATGAATGTCCCGCCATCGCTCTAGTAATTCAAATCCAGTAAAATTAAGGTCTTATCTACATCTTTAGTTCATATTTTTCACTCATTGTCTCATATCATTCACACTTCACCTCTTTGTAACAATCCCTTTGAGCTCATTTGCTCATGAATTCTTATGTATTTGAGTGTGATTCATGGATGAGTTTACATTAATGGAGGGCATGGAATATGAATGGCATTGATCAAACTAAAGTGGCCCTACATAGATCGGCAAAAGTTGATCATATGGAAATTCCCATCTGGCCGTTGGCTGGCGTAAGCCTGTTTCTCACACAACAGACCAAAAAAAGGAAAAGAGAAGGTGAGGGCTGTTGGAGATAAAACAGCACAGGGGTGAATTTTTAATGTATCAATCCGCCGAAGTCAAGGTGGGTAAAACTCTTAAATTCTGATGATCTATACCTGTGATATATCAACTAATCAACCTGCCTTAGTCAAGGAGACTTGTGATATTGCAGGAAAGAGCACACAATGATGATCTTATACTTCACTTTTTTCATTCCCAGGGAGGTTCCTGTCCTGGATAAACCACACTCGTTAGTTTCAGTTTTGCTTTCTGTTGCGGCCTGTGGGCCGTGGCTGTGAGTAGTTGTTCCAATGGCCTTCTAGTTGTCCCTTTTGATTTTTTTCCCCGGTGTTTTAGAAACAAAGATAATATCACTGGTCTCTTAGAATCTGTTAAGATCGGAAATACAAATACGATCTACGAGACAATCAATCAATCATACAATCAATCTATGAGATACAGATTTATGTGGTTTAAGCAAGATTGTTTACGTCAACGAGAGATTTACGCCGTTCACTAATATTTGAGATTCTCACTGTCGTGCTTTCTCTCAATATCACCATTAGTACAATGCTCTCACCACCTAGTATAAATATATAAAGCCATAAACCTCTAGACACCCACAACCATTAAATCTGGCCTTATAACAAATGTTTCAAATTAAACCGACAAATTACAGATAAACCCATGTAATAGAATATAGTTTAGATCAGGCTTCACCAACCAATCAAAATCAAGGCAAGACATTATTTAGTATGCCAAGAAGCCAATTGTTTTATAAATTTCTCATTTTGGACCCAACTCCTTTTTATAATTAATTAATCTTTTTGATCTTTTAATTTTTCAGTCGAGGGGTTGCCTAGTTGGTTAGCAACTTCTCTCTCACCCATATACCAAGGGTTCGATCACTTGGTATGCTGCCCTCTTTCGCATGTGTGTGGGCATCCTCTTTTTGCTTGTGCATAATCTCTTCCCATTTGCTTGGGCTCTCTTACCACATGCACATGCGGGTACTCGATCTCATGGGTCCCAGCCTCACAAGTAGGGATGAAGCCTACAACACAGGAAGATGTGGCGTACTAAGGTTCGAACCTTGAGCATGTAGGTGAGAACTATTAGTCCTTACCGCTCGAGTAAGGGCCACTTCTGGATAACCATGTATTTTATCTCCTTTGATAGCTACCAGCATCTAAAAGCCCCATTAATCAATATTGGTCGCATGAGAGCAGAAACAGAGAGAAAAGAAAATAAAAACAAAAGAAAACACATACAGACACTAAAAGAAGATAGTAAAAATAAAATTACGGTCACCTGTCTGCTTGACAATTGTCTCGTAAAAAATGCCCACGTCAATGGTCCCACCCTCTCACCATCATCTAATATGCTGGTTGGGCTTGGTAGTTGAGCTAGCTTGGATCAGTATATGAATGTTTGCATATACATTAAAAAGGCAATATTATGACTTCAACTTGATATGACTTGTAACTATTGAACTGTCTTTTGATATGATTTATAAGTATTGAGCTGTCTTTTATTCATCGTCTCGAAATATCCATGGCACAAATATTTTAACGAGAAATGAATATTATGTTCAAGTCAATTGGTGGCCAATTATCATCTATGTGAGGGCATCTTCACTAGTGTGAATTGCAATTGATGCATTATTTGGATCGTAATATATATAAATCATAACTAAATATTTTATACACGTTGAGTCCAATGATGCATGTTATTCAAAGTAGGTTTTTTTTTTTTTTAGAATGGCTCATTAGTCTTTACCCTAGTGATAATGAGTGACAATTCTTACTTTTCTATCTAAAGATCGGCCACATTTTCTCATATCGTGGGTTCTTCACCTCACCCAAAGCCATTTTTCCTCACTTGAGGGCTTGATGGGATCCCATCCCGTTATGATGAATAAAAAAAAAAAGTTTTTTTTTTTTTTTTTTTGTTATATAGGAAAGTACGATTGTATTATTAATATAAAAAAGTAATAAGGACCAATATAAGCCACACCTTAAGTAGACTACACAAGTAGGGATGAAAGTGGGCCGGGCCGAGCTGGGCTTTGACAGGCCCTAGGCTCGGCCCTAGTATTTTTCAGTAGGCCCTAGCTCGGCCCTAGCCCTAAAGGGCCTCAAAAACCTTGGCTCGGGCTCGGCCCTTATTAAGTTATGAGGCCCTAGGGCCGGCCCTTTGAGCTCGGCTAATGATATAACACTAGCTGAAAGAAAATATTTTTCGGAAAAAAAAATTCATGTAGGAATTCAAAGAAATCTACATATGCAAACCAAAACAAAAAATGGTCAAATGCATGCATTCATCCCATATTCCCATTCCCATAATTTGGATTGTAGCAATAAAATTAACTAAAATAAGAAAGACTCCATAAAAGCAAAGGGAGTCCAGTTCCAACACTCCATAATAGTTCAATGTTAATGTAGATGAGCATTATCAAACTCCAACAATAATACAAATCAAATTAAACTCCAATAGCATCATAGAATAAAATAAAGTATTCGGCTAGCATCATAAAATAAAGTCTCTAGCATCACCAGTATCACATATAACAACAACAATAGAGCATTGTTAATAAATAATAATAACAACAAAGGAAAGGTTGTTCCAGAGTTACAAGACTTTAAAAAATGACTTCTAGACCATTAATATACAGGCATCCTCAAGGTTGTTTAGGGATTATTTATATTGGATTAAAATTAGGGTTTAAGGTTTAGTGCTTAGGTTTATGATTTATGGATTATTTAGTGCTTAGGGTTTAGGGATTATTTATATTGGATTAAAACTAAGGTTTAGGATTTATGGATTATTTAGTATCATAGATTCATATATGTATTATATACTGTATAGTGTACACAAACATATAATATATGGATTAATATATGTAGGCCCTATGGCTTACTGTTTAGGTTTATGATTTATGGATTATTTAGTGTTTAGGGTTTAGAGATTATTTATATTGATTAAAACTAAGGTTTAGGATTTATGGATTATGTTATATCATATATGTATTATATATTGTATAGTGTACATATATATATAATATGTATTAATATATGTAGGCCCTAGGGCTTACGAGCCGGGCTTCATCAAGCCCGAGCTCGGCCCCTTTAAGCAAACGGGCCTCCTACTAGGCCCTAGCTCGGCTCTTTTGTCTTTTGAGCTGAGCTCGGGCCGAGCCTATGACGGGCCGTCCGCGGGCGGCCCTAGGACTGTCCGGCCCACTTTCACCCCTATACACAAGACAACTAGATTTTAGATCATTATCAATTTACAAGAGGGTTAGTATAGTATGTATGATGAAGGGATTGGATTGATAGGGCTGGGCTCTAGTCTAGTTTGAAAACTTGACAAAAAGTGGGTGATCTGGAGAAACGTGCTTCCTACAATGGGGTTAAAAGTACAACTCTGTATCTACAGTTGTCACCAATACAATACCAAATCGATTCACTCAATAACAACTGTCCGATTGGTGGGCCTACTAGGAATATCAACCAACAGTGCATACATTACCTTCCAATTTCTCCCTGGTGATGGAAGACCTTCTCCCATCGCACGCCGAACATCACCCATGATCCAACCACCACAAAGGACAAAAGTGCCACCAAATGCACCCCACTAGAATTTGCCAAACACTCCCAGGTTATAATAAATACTTCTAAGTTCTTACCTAGGCTTGCAGCTGGAATTGCAATTTGGACAACTGTATTGATTCACCCACGGAGTTGGGTAACCCCAAATCTTTTTTTTTTTAATTACTAGTATCTTTAACATGGTGACCCACTCAATGAAAATTTTCCCCATCACATGTGATAAGCTCAAATCAACAATAAACTTAACTACAAATTGATTATATCAGACCATGGGTTGGGCCGGGTTCTAGAATTGGGAGGTTCAGTTTGCTTTTTGAAAGGCTGCAGCATTCGAAATATTCGCCTTCGATATATGGTTTAATTGATTCGTCATTTATCGTCTAAGTGATTAAAATTCTTATTAATACATGTTGAGTGATTATATGTTAATCTTAATAATGAGGAAATTGAGTTCAAGTAATTTGTGGTTAAAAGTGAGCTCAAGTTAAATTTGCGTTTGTAGGCTACTTTTCTAAGATATAAACTTTTCATGTGGAACTTAAATTAGCGGATTTAAGATTTACTATCGTTAATGCAACGTTCACCTTTTTTGTTTTGTACCTCAGCCAAGGAGATTTGAGACCCAAGGTATCCCACACCGCGCAGAAGGAGAGCTCACACATATGGGAAGTGTGATATACCCAAGTGATCGATCCCTAGCTAACAACCCTAATGAAATGTAATTATGAATAATCGCTTTTAATAAATGATAATTTTATATACATTATTTACTCATGTGTTTGAATATAAGGGTACCTAAGTTCGATTTCATTATTTGAGGCTTAAATCTAAATTCAATCAAATCTAACAAGCCCAACTTATCTAGCACTCTTTGGATGGGTTCTATGGTGCTAGGCCAAACTTGCATTGCACTTGCAATTTGTAACTTGCTACTCCCTTTAGAACAAGTGAATAGAGATTGGGATGAATGAATACCGATGTAGTGAGATTTTCACCCACATGACTCTCCCTCACAAGGATGACTCAGTAGGAGTTTCAGTCTCCATCGCCTACAAAAGCTAGGTTGCTTTGCAGCAAAAGGTTTTGATCAAAATTTCTGTATAGCCTAAGATAGGCAGAGATGGAGAAAAAGAAAGAATATTGTCAAAACATATGATAGATTGAAAAAAGTTAATATAAACCTAAAGAAAATTATTTTTAGCACTTATTTATATTTATTTTTTAACCTTGATTTATTTGACCATATTCAAGTATTTTATAGATGATTTTAACAAAAAAAAAAAAGCACTTTATGCAGTCAATGGACCAAACATGAAAATTTAGCCTAACTCACACTAAATAGGGAATCTGTACAGAAAAATTAACCTTTTTTTAAATCATTTTTTTGGGTGGTCGACGTCGACGTTCATTTTCTGTGTTGAGAGTTGACAGCGACCCCTGCTATAACAAGTGAGGGTCGCCATCGACTCAGAGCATGCATGTTTCAACATTTTCTTCATTCTTCCTCTCTTCTCCAAATCCAATCCAATGATAAAAAAATTCACATGTCCGGCCTAAGGATTACATGAAGAGGAGATTGAGCTTGACTGAGCCAAATTATCACATTGTTAGGGGCCTAGGGAGATTTTAAGGCTTTTTGCATGCATGCACCCCAATGACAATTTTTTTGTTCCGCCCATCCCCCTCCTCTTCAAACCTCCACCAGCACCAAACAAAATGATTCATACCTAGCAGCTTCATGATTTCTATCCTTCCCGTTTCACAACCTCCTCCACCTTCAAAAGATGCATTCTTTTTTTTTTTTTTCCTCATCTCCCATTCCTTCCTACAAGAACTTGTAATAAATTGTCTCAAACCTTTCTTGACAAAGACTAATAATAAATAGGTAAGTTGACTAAACAAGCCTTAAACAAAGTCACCATACCCTTTAATGAAGAGTATAGCCTTTTCCAAGCAGGGAGGTTCTTTTAAAACTTGGCAATTAATGGATCCTGAATTAGACTTCGGTTCTACCATGAGACCCAAAAGGAAGCCCCAAGTATATTGAAGGGGAAGAGCGAATACTGCATCAAATATTTAGCAACTGAGAGCACCTGAGCATCACCCAAACTAGTCGCAAGAATGAAACTTTTGCCCAAATCACCTGTAGTCCTGACGTTAATTACTTCAAAACATCAAAGGATTGCTTTGATTATAAGTTTACAACAAACCATCAATGTTTGTGATAAATTGGCTCAACCAAGCTTCATCTCCTCTTCATGTAATCCTTGGAGTGGACATGTGAATATCTCCATTATTGGATTGGATTTGGGGAAAAGAGGAAGAAGGAAGAAAATAATGAAACATGCCTGCTCAGGGTGGACGACGATCCTAACTTGTGATAGTGAGGGTCGCTGTTGACCCTCAACACAGAAAACAAATGTTGACGTTGACTATAAAAAAAATGGTGAAAAAAGTCGATTTTTCTGTATCCATTTGGTGTGAGTTAGGCTAAAGTTCATTGTTTGATCTACTGACAACATAAAGTTATTATTATTATTATTATTGTTATTTTTGTAGATTCTTCTATTTTCTAAGAACAATAAGATTTGTATTAGTCATTAAAAATAGGGATTTTGACAGTACATCTACCCTCATATTTAACATTTATTCAATAACCGTTGAAGTTTAAATATATTTTTATAAAAATAATAGTAAAGTATTGATGTCATGTCCCACAAACAGATTTGTAGGAAAGACTTATACTTGATCCCTCAATCGTGAATGTAAGGTCTAAGACTCTAAGGGCATGTTTGTGTAACACTTTTCCGCGGAAAAGTTTACTGTTTTCTGCGGAAAATCTATTTTTCTGGCGTTTGGTGCGGAACAATTCCGCGGAAATGTTTTCCTGCCTCATCAGCATTTTCCTTGATAATTGTGGAAATGAGTTTCCCATGGGGGGTATGAGAAATGGTTTTCCTCGGAAAACTTCTCCCTCTTTTCCTCACTCTTGTCCATTTCAACCCAAAAACCCTATAACTCTTTCATTTTTTATTTCTTTATATAAATTATTATTTAATGTTAAATAAATAATATACATGTTATGTTATTTTCTTCAAAAAATTATATCACCAAATAAGAAATTTTGATTTTCTATAAAGAATCCACAGCCGTACCAAACAACATCTGCACTAATTCAATGAGGGAACTCTTTTTGCACCAAACATGAATTTCTAAATTCTACGGAAATCCTTTTCTGAGGTTTTCATTTCTATGGAATTTGTTGACGTGACAATTTCCCCTTTCCGCGGAAAATGTGTGTACACAAACGTGCCCTAAAGGGCATGTTTGTGTTACACTTTTCCGCATAAAAGTTTACGGTTTTCTGCAGAAAATCCATTTTTCCGGCTTTTGGTACGGAACAATTCCGCGGAAATGCTTTCATGCATCGTCAGCATTTTCCTTGATAATTGTGAAAATGAGTTTCCCATGGGGGGTATGGGAAATGATTTTCCTCGCAAAACTTCTCCCTCTTTTCCTCACTCTTGCCCATTTCAACCCAAAAACCCTATAACTCTTTCATTTTTTTATTTTTTTATATAAATTATTATTTAATGTTAAATAAATAATATACATGTTATGTTATTTTCTTCAAAAAATTATATGACCAAATTAAGGAATCCACAGCCACACCAAACAACATCTGCACCAATTAAATGAGGAAACTCTTTTTCCACCAAACATGAATTTCTAAATTCTATGGAAATCCTTTTCCGAGGTTTTCATTTCTATGGAATTTACTGACATGACAATTTCCTCTTTCCGCGGAAAGGGTGCGTGCCCTAAGAACACATCTATCGTTTTATTTCTGAGCCCATCAAATCAAATCAACGTTTTGGAATTTTTGAATCACAAGCTTCCATCAAGAATCACAAGCTTGCATCACCCAAGTGAAAATTTCAAACGGAGGAATCGAATTGTTGTATGGTCCGGCGGAGTACCGAACTCAACTCAGATTAAAAGAAAAACCTTCTCAAGCTCCCATGGCGCACGATAACCAAAATTCCCTGCTCCCTCTTCTCCCTCAATCTCGATCCATCAAACCCTAATTCCGCTCGAAAATCACACATCGGTTCCATTCGAATCTCCAAGTCTTCTCAGGAGCGATGATCGAACGCTTCCTCTCTTGAGGAATCTCATCTACTTTTGAAGGTTGGTTTCTTCAATTCCTTCTCTCTTCCAAGTATATGATGAAAACTCTTGCATTTCATTTTCCATTTTCCTTGCTTCAATTCTATCATATCTTATCGTTTCCTGATTGATGAGATCGTTTCTAGAAACCATTGGAGTTTGGTATGCGAAAAAGGAGAGATCTTTCAATCTAATTTCTTCAAACGAGAAGGATACGAATCGCGACTGAAGTTGCTCGATTCGTTTCGACTTTGTTTTATTGTATTGAAATTCTGAATTTGGTTTCTTACTCGAGGTATTTGCTGAGAGGGGGTATTTATTTAGGCAGCGTTTGGATGTAACCTAAAATGGGTATTTTAGGGTTTTTGGGCGGATTGGAGTTCTTATCTGTGGTGCTGTGGAGTTGGGAGTGAAAATCAGAAGCCACATTGAAGTGGAAACTTGTAGGAAAAATGGTATCTTTTTGGGGAAGAGGAGATGGAGAAACAGAATCCCCACATAATAACAAGTGGAGAATTGATAACCATCTGATCTGCCGGTATATTTGTATTAGCGGCTTTGTGTGCAATGCATTCCACCTTGTGTGATATTAGAAAACATAAATGACTTGTTAGTAAGTTTTGCAGAAGATGAGTGGGTTATGATGAGAACTCTTGGAAGGAAGCATATGTAAATTGGGTTAGTATGATAACTAAGGGCCTCTTTTTGCATGTAATTGAAGAGGGAGGATGTCCAATCCATCAGAAGGGACAATTTCTTTGGAATATTGTGCCTCTGGCAAATCTTTGATCTGTAGGAAAAGACTGGAAACTGGAAGGGCATGATCTTCAATAATATAGAGAAGGATGTTAGGATTTAATTTAGATTCTTAGATTGGAAACTAGAAAGGCATGAGCCCGTGGCACAGTGGAAGGTGCTCATTATATCAATCTTGAGGTTGTGGGTTTAAGTCACATTATGTTTCCAATAAAAAAAAAGAAAAAAAGAAGAGGATTGCTGATAAAAAAAGATTTTTTTTATAGCTCTGTTTGTTTGTATTAAAATAGTTAGGAATTGAATACTTAGGGTGGTTAAAAATGAAGATCAAAGGTGCTAATCTTCTTTTGATTCTGTTCTCCTGAAAGAAAATGTTATTTGATGTTCATTTTTTGAAATTCATCTTTAATCTTCATTTTAACCACCCTATGTATTCAGTACTTATGTATTCTAATGCAAACAAACAGGTCCTATATATGTACAAGCAAATGATATTTTTAGATATTGCATCCTTCCCCTGCAGCACCCTTTTTCTAGCGTTTCTCTTTTCTTTATTTTAATTTTCGAATCATATGTTGATAGGGTGCTTGGGTGTAAATGAATGTTGTTTCCTCTCTTGTTGAAGAGGGTGGATAGCTGCCTCCTGGTGCTTTTTATTGTATTTCCTTTACAAGTTTCATTTCTTTTATTAATAACTAGATCATCATCATCATCAAAGCCTTGTCCCAACTATGTTGGGGCCAGCTACACGAATTTTGTTTCTCCATTCCAATCTATTTTATTAATAACTAAATCATTAAATAAAAATAAAGGAAACGAAAGATGTTAATGCTGTAAACAGTTTGGGTCCAGTGAGGGACACACCTGATTTCATTTAGTAAACTCTGGCTTCAAGTCGGGGTCAAATCTTAGGATTGATATTTGGATCAGGTCCATGGTAATTACCTAAACAACTTACAATTGTTAAAAAACACGAGTGTACTATTATTATTATTATTATTTTATTATTGGTATTATTGTTATTACTATTGCTGCTTCTGCTGCTGCATTCAGGTCTGAGTTGGGTAACCCGTACATGGTCCATTGGTTTTTTGGCCAAGGACCTGGACTCAACTTATTGGGTGTAAACTTGATCCAGAGCCAGTATTTTCTGGACCAGGTTAATTCGGTTCTTGGGTCTGACCCAATGCATTTGTGGTCATAGGCCATAGAAGCTAGAATGCCAAAGAGTTTTCTTCCTTAGCACAGAAGTCCGAACACCTGTGGATGAAAATAGAAATGTCATCAACCAATTATCCTTACAAAATTATGGATATGATTCCATATCAAGCTAGGCTCCTCCAACATCTTTAAAGATGTTCAACAGCCTCTTCTTATGGCAAAAGGCAGCTACTCTTTAAGGGTACAGAATGCTGATCTTCATGGGCATTCCATCATCGAGGGCTTCAGTCTGTTGAAGCAAAAGTAGGATGTTATTTTGCATTGAAGTAATTGGCTGTGGTTAGGGTTGGCATTGGACTCTAGCTGACCTAACCTGGCCTTTTATTATATATGGAGCATGAAATTTAAGTGTAGACCAAGGTGCAGCCCTCTAAGTCAAAGAAATAGGCGCAAAGCCCACATATGGTGGGCAACCTTGGAAGCCTATGGATAATGGGCCCGACAGCCTGTTGTGCTTAGCCTGTTAAGGTGCCTGTACTCTGGTGGTTTTTAGCAGACAAGCTACAAATGCTTGTGTGCCTCTGTTCAGGTTCAACAGATCTTACTTTTGTGTCAAGTTACCATTTAAAAGAAAAAAAATTTAATCTCATTATTATTTTTTGGGATGGAATCTCCATGCTTTGATGCTGCGCATTCTCCAGGAATAGTGTTTACTTATCGTTATACATAGACATTAAGTCGATATTGTCTAGTGCCTTGATTTGATTTGTGTACTAGAAAAAGTAAAAATGGTGCCCGTCTCTTTATATTTGAAGTTTCAAAGATGACAATGTGACATTTTCTTTCTTTATTTCTGTCTTATTTTTAGTACTTTTGGCAACCAATGATATTATGGCTTCCATTGAAAAGAATTTGCAGCTAAAACTTTGAATGGGTGCTATGGCGGGCACTGGCCTGCCATCTCTGGGTCGTGTGAGGCTCACTGATTTGATAGCCTCCGAAGGTCTTCCATCTGATTCTTACAAGATATCTGTTTCAACTCTATCACAATCCCTAGCTCAGTATTCAGCTGCCATCATTCAGTTACCAGCTAGTGACAGTGCTCTTTTAAGATCTGGGCTTGAATCTGCTCGCCTTTTCTTCCATCAAAGATCATTTCCAGCTGCTGAGATGGTCCATACGACTGACACACGTGAGTGGTGCAAGACCTCTGGTTACTACTCAGACCCTCAGCTATGGCAAGAAACATATGATTTTAGACCTGGTTTGACACCAACAGAACCCAACAACTCGCTGGAATTCCCCCCTGCTGGATTACCTGACATATTTTCTCTTCTTGGAAAGGCTGCCAGAGATATTTTGGATGCCATAAGCTTCTCTTTGAACCTGCGCAGCTTCCCATTTACTGAAATACTTGATAATGTCCCTCTAAGAAGTAGGGAGATATCATCTTCAGTTTTGTCAGTTTGCTGTCACTCAAGACCATCTTTCCAAAGCACACAACACCATAGCTTGGCAACTCAGGAAGATGGCCAGATGGTCATGTATCCAGACCATGACCATCAGATTGACAAAAGCCTAATAACTCTTGTGAAGTCAGATAAGCCAGGTCTGCACATAAGGGACTTCCATGGACGATGGATACTTGTTGATGGGGATCTTGGGCCACAGGAAGCTGTTGTTTACCCAGGCCTCGCTCTTTACCAAGCAACTGCTGGTTATATCAACCCAGCATTGCATCGCATTGAGACTGGTAACTTGCAGAGCACCATGTACGGGCGGTGTTCTCTGGCATTCAAGCTCAATCCTCGGTCCATGGCAAGCCTCAGCTGTTCGGAGATGAGAGCAGCTGGGCATGGGGTCGAAGCTCAGTTCCAGCTACCTGTACCAGTGGATGACTTCATGCAGAGATCACAACCCACTGATCAGTTTTTCACCAGGCATACTTTCCCAAATTATTCTTTTCCAGCCTCTCAGGATGGTAGGTCAGCACCATAGTTTTGTTCTTCTGATGTTATTCCTTTCCATTGAACAGAAAATGCATATCCTTTTTCTATTTTATGGCTTTTGTATGATATAATCAACATTGTGGGTAGTGTTGGGAACTCGTAATGAAATTTCGGCTTGAATTTTGAGTCTCCATGTTTCAATTAAAAGAGGTTGCTATAATTTTCATTGTTCCACAACAATGCTGTACACTAAATGGCGACTCATCCACTATATGCATGACATATATGCATGTGATTGTACAATATTAATCAAGTTGCAGAGTTCACCAATAACATCCTTTGAAGGTTTTTCTGTTTAAACAATTGTTATGGGTGAATTTAGAGGCATGCATGACTGATTGCAAGAGCTCTCTTTCCATTATATTTTATATCTTCATTGCTATTAATGGTCCTTTTTAAGCTTTTAAGTGGGCTCTTAGATGCACCCTATTTGCCATTAGTTCAATCAGCGGGTACTATCAAACTGACTTCTTTACCACAGTTTTGTATCAGAAATTAGCATCAATAACGCCTTGCGGAAAACAGGCATAGAAATATCTTGCTGCAAATATTGTTTCTGTTTTCCATGTTTCCCCAAAGTAAATGAGAATGGATAATCATCTGTTATGCCGAATTGTTTAAATCACACTCTTAATTTCACTATCCATACACCTCCTAACATTGTAAGCATGGAATTCTCCTGCCATCAAGGGCTTCTTCCGGTCTAATTTGGATGGGTGATTTAGTTGTTTTCATATTCTCCAACTAATTTAGTTATTTTTTATTATTAACCAACCACTTCGCTTCCTCTGCTTAGAAATTGGATTTCTATGTGAGATGCAACAATCTTTGGTGTCATTTGTTTCCATTTCAATCTCCTAATCCATTATATGCAGGTTGGCACTCATAGTTTAAGTTTTCTTTTTGAACACATTTCTTGTTCATATTGATGATGGCGAGATAATGATTATTAAGTACTATTCAAAAAAAGAAGAAGAAGATAATGATTATCAAGTTGGACCCAGAATAAAGATGAGAAAAAGAAAAAAAGAAAAAAGGATGCAGTATGATAGAAGAAAGCATTAAAAAAGAGAGAGAGAGAGAGAGAGAGAGAGAGAGAGAGAGAGAGAGAGAGAGAGAGAGAGAGAGAGAGAGAGAGAGGAAATTTTAGAAGCATCTGGCTGATATGCTTTAGTTAGTGCCTGTGTTGTTATTTACAAATTTACAGATATGATTGGTTGGACCCTATAAAATCATGTTCAGAAAACTATCCTATGCAAACTTTCAGCAGTTGCAAATACTTTATTATCTCATATTCCATTACAGACATGCCTCTAAACTTTCCTATGCGAACTTTTACGAAAACTTTTTTTTGCTTCGGTTTGAGCATATGATTGCAGGGGATCACTTTATGATCGTTAATGATTAAAGTTGCCTTGTTGGCAAATGAATGAAGAACCTATCATAATATGCTGACATACTGGTATATGCTCATAGTATTATGTCAGACACAGCATGATACTGGTCTACTTTTCTACAAGGTGTATTTTAAGAGGATCTTGTTAACTTTAGTTATTCTTTTAATCTGAAAATATTTATCATATTTCTTGTCATAGAAGACACGAATCATTTAAATCATTGCTAGATATCCTACAAACATGACTAATGTATGGAATTTGCATGCTGGAAAGACTACAAACTAGTTCATTATTTTTGTAAACTAAGTATGTAAAACTAGTTACCACTTCATAAAAAAAAAAGAATAGCACAAGAAAACTTCCTAAACCAACCACTTCCCAAAACCCCCACAAACAACAACAACCCACCCACCACGCATTCATGTACACACACACACACACACACACACACACACACACACACACACACACACAAGAATAAAATTAGTAACAATGAAGAACATGTTGTAGTTTGTACTGCGCACATCCAAATCCTACAGATCCATATAGCCGTTCCCTATATGTATGCATATTTGTGCATGTGTGGCTTGTTGCTTGCAAAGAAAATGAAATATCAGATTTCTCATATATCTGAAGCAATTTTTGCTTGGATTCTTCGATATATAAATGCATGCATTGTTATTAAATATTTTTTTTATAGATACATGCATCAGCACAACTTCTGATGTAATGAGTTGGTTGTCTACTCCTATTTGAGAGAAATGAACTCCTGCCAAGAGAATAATATTTTTTCCTAGATTTCAGCTGTTTTTCAGGCTTCTGTGCTCATTGTTAGGGATTCATTTTTTTCTTCTCAAGCAGAAAATGCCTACAAAACGTGTGAAATTCAAGTAAACCGTCCTTCAAAGCTGTGATATTCCATCTTGTATATTTTGGTCCTTGGTAACAAAGTCCTAACAGAGCATTGGATCTGTGAATTGCTGGTGCAGGATCTATTAAACCATTGTTGAAAAGGAGGAAGAGCAACACAAGGTGCAAGCCTCTGCCTCCCTCCAAAAGGCTGCGGCTTGAAGCCCAGAGAGTCCTCAAGGAGCGGGTCCAGGATATTGCAGACAAGAAGGGTATCAAGCTGCGGTTCTGTAATCTCAAGGAATGCGAAGGTCACATACAGGCAGTGGACAGCCCATGTGGTAGCATACGCATGGAGATCGGATGGCCACCAGGGGTTCCATTTGTTCATCCCCACGACCTCCCTAACAAGGCAAAGCTCGGTTTCCTTGAAGCATATGAACCTGGTTGGACAGCATCTCAAGATATGGAGTTAAGTCTAATTGAACCCGGACAGGCCAGTCAACACTCAATTAACTGTAACCCTCCCGTTCAAATTTCTCCAACCACATGCACTGGAGTACATTTATTTCCTTGAGGGGATATTCACAAAGAGACAATTGAAGAGATCTTCATGGCAAATTTGATGATGTGTCATGTGTGAGACACTGCAGGTGTGCTTCGAAGATTATCATTAAATTGTCTTTATGTGGATATCTTTGGCAGGGTTTTAACTTTTGGCACCTCTTATTTTCTTTTGTTTGCACCCATAGAGATTTGAGATTTCTTATTTAGTGCACTGGTTGACTGGCAGAAGAGGAACAAGAAAATTGAAAATAGTTGCATTAGATGCTGTGTATAAGACATTTTTGAAGGAATTATGGTTGTCCGGGTCATTTTTGCATGGTCGTCAAGATTGTGTGATAGGATCCACCATTAATGATATCCCCATCATGATTAAACTTGGAATATTCTAACCGCTCAATTAGCAGCCTATCCATTATGACCTTCAAAATTGGAAGTTTTTTTAGGAAATCATGCATTAATTAGCAAGGTTTGTAGGAATGATCAAGATCACCGAACCATGAAGACTGCATGTTATCGATCTGCTGCCTTTTGAGGAATTTAATATCATAAATTCAGCAGAATCAGATGCAATGAATGCCCTTTTGCATTTCTCCCAGTTATCTAGCTGCTTCTTTATTTTAGATTGCATAATATGTTATTAGAGTTGATTGGATTTGCCAATTTATCTGGACTGTCCAATTGATGGACCATAGCATAGTTTAGGCAATGCCTGTAATTGACCTGATTGTTCTTCAGAAACAACTGAATGTGTTTTCTCACAGCCATTGATATGTCCATTAACATCTCAACATACATTTGTTCAACAATTAACAGAAGCAATAAAAACTTCTTTTTCTTTTGTTTTGCAGGAGTCAATCTCCATAACTTTTGACATTCGGCCACCCACTGTCTGCTTGTGACTTGACGAACTCAGCCAACAGCTTGATCTCCTCATCCTGCAGGCGGGCCCCAAATGTGCATTGTCCCCTTGGTGTGCACTTCTCACCAAATCCCTGCAAGGAGCCAAAGCATGTTATATCCATAGGTGTGCAGCATCCATTGAGAACACTTTCAATTGTAGATAGCAAAAAATGGGAGGACTTGCCGGCATTCTTCCCCTGCCATAATATGTGATTCCATATATTCCTTCTTCTGTGTCCACCCCATTCCTGCATAAGAATCCATGGGCCCGGTTATTACAAGGTGTGCCCATGTCTTTATACTACGTAATTATTTCATCCTATAGTTGTTTGCTTTGAAGGTGGAGAAGGGTTGAAGGCTTTTCACCTTTGTAGATCTTTCATAAAAAGGGTGGCACCCTGGAAAAAGGCAGTAGTGAGAAAAATTGAAGCAATAATGACAAATGGTGTTAAGGAGTTGTTGAGGCTCACTGGTTGAAGTATGTTTCCGCCCCCATCATGGCAACCAATGCAAGTTTTATTAAACAATGCTGCTCCCCTCTGAGCATCTGCTAGTTGAGCAAGTGCTGCTGCACAAAACAGGGGGTGAAAAGAAAAGGGAGCTAGAAAATTACAGGTTATTTTGTAAAGTTGAAAGAAAATGAATCTGTTTAGTGAGACTTTATTATGTTAATCAGGTCTGTTAATATCATAAACTGAGCAGAGAATCAGATGCAATGAATCCCCTTTTGCATTTTCCCCAATTACCTAACTGCTCCTTTATTTTAGATTGCATGACATGTGACTAGAGTTGATTGGATTTGCCAATTGATCTGGACTGTCCAACTGATGGACCATGACTTGGGTAAAATATGGCGTGACTTGGTGTTTGGAATTGCATGATCGATGTGATCCTTTTGTATGAGGAGCAGAGTTATGATAGTGTAATGGCGTTGACTGCCGAGAGATTACCAAAAACGATTTTCTTTACTTGTGAATCGTTCTTTCAAACAGGTATAATTTCAGATCCAGATTAAGCCTGTTGGGAAAGGCATCCCTGGCTTCCACGCGAATCTGACCCATGGTAACTTTCCAGTATGCTAATTGGTTTGTTGGTTTCGAAGTGCTATCGTTTGGATCTTATCTACCATATAGTGTGTGCCACATTACGTGCTCATGATTCAATTGTTTGGAATATCTACTATTGAGGCCAATGAAATGGACAGTTTCAATTACTGTAAACTGCAGATGATTTTGTCCACATCAATTGGATGATTGTGGTTTGGTGGTAGTGGGGGTTGAAAGAATAAGAGCCGTTGTATGCCAGTGTGACTAGCCTCTTCACTTGTTTTGTACGCTCGTAATGCATATTTGTTGATGCTGCACTTGATAAAGAAAGGATCATGTGAGGTTTGCAATCAGCAATTTACAGATAAAGGGGCAGCATCTTTTTAGGGTCTTGCCCCTGACCCAATTCGGAAGAAAAGGCAACTTGATTAGGTTGCAAGGCTACCATTCAATTTAAGGCCATGTGAGAAATTTCATTTCATTTTTTTATATGTTTCGAATTGAGATTGGATGGCTTAAAGAATTGACCTTTTGGCAAATAACTAATCACCCTTCCATATAGGGTTGTACGATGGTCGAGTTAAAAGCACCTCCCCCGTGTCCTTAAATTGCCTATGGGAGTATGAGGAGAAACTGGATCCAGTGATTTAACCATGGACAATATTGCTATGAAATGGTGGAACATGGGCAATGTTGTAGTTTACACAGATAAGAAGGGCCTTTTTCAGGCAATCAAAGAAAAGTAGATGAATAAAGACGTGGTTGGCTGGCTACCTGGAGTGCTGAAGACTGGAGAGGATAAGGTGATGACAGCAGCCATGAGAGGAGGAGCCAAGCACTTGAGGAATTTGGGCCCTTTGTGTCGGTGAGGAATTGGGTTTTCTTCCTTCATACAACCCTTGAAAGATTTCAAACATGTATCAGAAAAGTGAAAATCTTTCTTTTAGGTGTTATTTGATTCCTCTTCTTTCTCTCCCATACAAAGAAAACTATTCTTTGGGAGTTCTAAGTGTAAAAGGGATAGATAAGAAGAGAATGTAACTAGACCTTTGTAGTGAGAAAATGGGGACTGCTACAAGCAGAAATCACACGGAGAGACTGCATTCTTCTTTACTCGCCTCCTTTGTAGCTATCAGCAAAAAAGAGAAACTGGAAAAGAGTATTTTCCCTCTTTTCCCTGTATAGAATTAGGTGGCTTGTGGCTCGATGTTGCTAGTCTTTTTAAGAAGGGAAAACAGGGGATTTTAGAACTGGGAATCCACGGGATATTGAAGGCCCCAACACCAACTGCTGACCTTGTACTTGATACGAAGTGGTTGGTGTTGAAATGGGCCGAATCCGTTATAGCCCAACCGTTGAGAGCAGGAAAACATTTGCTGTCGCCTGTGAGTAATTTTACTGTTGGTGGGAAAAGTAAAGGCCTTCTTTTGACCACCTAGCTGTTTCCAAATATGAAAACCATCCCACAGGGGAGGTATTATATTGACGGCGTCAAGTTGTCCAATTTTTTTTTAGCCATTAGATAAAGCTGGGTGGGAGTAAAATTTTGCATGATTAGTTGGGTGGGTGGGTGTCTGCAAAATTCATCAAGTTTGGGGAGGGGGCACTCATATCTGTGAAAGGCTTAGATCAATCATGAGGGGATTGGTTAGCCCCCCAGGCTGGACCATGGGGGACTCTTGCTCCTCTCATTTGACCCTCGCTTCACCTCTAGTTTTGCCTTGACCCACATGAGATTAAAGTGAGGGATTTGGTTGGTTTCCATGCTTTAGTGGATAATCTCCACTTCCCTTTCTGCACCTCCAAACAACATCCAAGTCGACTCAAGAATGAACCGATCATTATCCCGAACCCTGCCCGGTTTAGGCCAATTAATGGCCTTGGATATGACCTCATTTAAGAAATCATGTGATACGAAACCGAATGTAGGTCACTTTGGCTCCTTATGGTTAGGTCCATTGTTTTACTAACAGCTCTTTTGGTTGGGGAGAAGTGGAACCTAACATGTCTAATTTTGTGGGCTTCTATATCTGTAATTATTTTAGACATTTAAAATCCAAATTCTGTAAACTTTATCACTGTTAGCCAAACTTCATCACTGTTAACCCTTTGTTTCAAAACTATAATTACTGGACTGAGAAACAAATGCAACTAGTAAAGCTAGAAGAGCATACCACTAATGTAGAAGCATAGCAGAACAGAGCTTTTGCTATTGTGAAACTCTGATTCCACATTTTAGAGTGTATTTTTGCAACGAGAGGATTCTAGGATTGAGAAAAATTATTTTGATTTTCCATAAACTCCACTATTTTGTTTTTTAGTGCTACACAGTTTCTTTGCAAAAAGGAAAGAAAAACTGAATCGAAATTTCTTTACAGAGATGATTTTAGTTTCCATGTGGAATTCATGTCTCCCGTGAAAAATAAGTCACTGGATTGCAGAATCACCCTCTCATTGCATAAACAAGTCAGTAAAAGAAATCCTTTTCAATGCTTACGCTAAGACGGTTCTAGTGCCTTCATTGGAAAAGGCTTTCAGAGTAATTGATTGAGAAAAAAAACTGTTTTAAAGTACTCTTTGGCTAGAAAAAGTCCTGCAACAGAACTGCGCATATGTAAACACACAGAAATTGGAACATTTTGGAATCATAATGTTACACAACCATGGCATAAAATGATTTTGAGGGAAACTAAACTTCTTTTATAGCGCATGCAGTCTTTCAAATTTGTATATTTTGGGCTTTATTAGCCAGCGATCCACTACATCGCATCAAATTCTTATTAGGGGCATATCCACAGGGGCCATTGGATAGGTAGGATTCATACAACTGATACCTTAGATCAAACGTTTCAAGAACAAACTGCAGGTGCAGGTGCAACCCATGGCTTTTTCCAAGTACTGGACAGCATTTATGAGTGATGACTGACTCGTGACCCTCTGGAATCTTGATGGCAAATTGAAAGCCAGAACACCTTAAATGCCAATTGACTCTGCTAGAGTAGTTTGTTATAGTTTTTCTCTTAATAATATATAATAAAATATATCATCTTCTAGAAAAAATTATCAAGTTGGAAGACCATATATGGTTTATGCAGATGAACAAGATCATTTTTCCCTCGAAAAACAAGAATTACAAGGTTTGCAAGGTGTTGCCACAAGAAATATTGCTCGGATTGGACAACCTTATTTAATTCGCTGCCGTATAGGGGCACATTCAGAAAGAATCAGGTCTGCCAATGGGCCAAGCCCATATTAAGAGTACTAACTAATTGAATATGTGCGGCATGAATAACATTTCAAAATCCCTGGCTTCATCAAGGAACTCAGGCCCGCCTGTTAACAGCCATTTAAGAAGCAGAATGTCAAAAGCTAATGGGCAAATGAGTTCTATGCCGCTGCCATGGTATGATTATGAACATCTCAATGCAACCTCCCTTGCTATTTGGATCACAAAAGTGGAACCTAACAAATCTATAGCATCAATTGTACCTATATTTAGATGCAGGGAAACAAATATTTTGGTACAGGAACCAAAAGTCCTTGTCACAGGTAACAGCCACTCTAGTAAAGTTTTTCTTTTCTTCTTCTTTTTTTTTTTTTTTTTTTTTTTTTTCCAATTTGAGGGGAACATGTTCAACCCATCTAAGCAACAAATTACAACCAACAAACAAACCAAGTTAAGGTTTGTCTTGTAGAGACTCAAAATCACGCACCCTTCACCGAGGTAGTGCTTGGTGTCCATGACCAGCAGGGCTCCAGATGGAAAAAATGGGAGAGAGAGAGGAGAGTGGCAGCAGGGGGTGGGTGGGTGGGTTCTCTTCAATTTTTTGGTATTTCTACTTGGCGAATATTAGTATGGCCGGTTACTAAGGCCCAGATCAAGGCAGATTCAGATTCAATGGATTAAAAAAAAAAATCTGAACTCGGGGGCAGATAATTGTAAAGGTCAGATCATGCAGGAGCTGATGAGACCAGAAAATGACCTTGCAAAACTGATTTTTGGAGATGGATCATGATAGAAAATTCCTCGCTACCTCATTGACATCCACGAGAAAATATCCCTCATCTCATTCAAAATGAATATGGACCCGTTAGTGCTAAAAAAGGCCCTGCAAATTGCATTGAAATAATCATCCTCAATGATCAAATGCCCCATCTAAGAATCCTCCACAACTCCCTTAGAGGGGTCAGCTTCATTCTTCATCCCAATTGGACTGAAGAAGAAAAGACCAAGGAGACAATGGCGAAGAAATGGAACAACTAACACACATTATCACCATTCTCCACCCTAGAGCACTTGAAGAAATGCTCTACTTGTGCTCCACCATACTGCATTTAAAAGTGCCCCATCTTATTGTAGAACAAAAAAAATATCAAGTGTTTCATTCCTAGCCCCAGTCATCTTTCCTTTCAAAACCAATTTAGCTTTGATAGCTTCTTTCAACAAGGCATCTAGTTCTCCAAATTAACATCACAACTTACTAAGAAGGAACAAATTGTAACCCCTCAAAAGCTATCAATTGCAAGCCCACCCCTCTTCCCCACTCACTCAATTCAATAGAAGATGATATTCAGAAACAACAAGGACACTGTTTCCAACTCTTTCAAGAATCAAGCTAGTATATATTGGCACTGAAATTTAAATAATGGGATTTAAAACAACAACAGATGTATGTTGCACTTCTTCTTCAATAAAAGCAAAGAGAATGTCAATTCCAATAACCTTTTCAACAATCATCCACCTTAGATGGGAAAGTTGGGTTTCAGAACTCTTAATTACTAATATATTTGTATACCCTAGAGAGACGCCATCATCTCAAAAACATCTACCAGAATGCCAACAAAGTTCAACTCACAATCATCGCAATTATGGCTAAAAAATACATCAAAACCACAATTCATCAACAATCCAATAATCCAGCAATTCTACCAAATTAGAAGGAAGAAAATAGAAATTCAAAATAGAACCTAAAGGAAACAATGTAAGTGGTCCGAGGACGACGATGAGATCTAGAACCTGAGCTTGGTGAAGAACCACCTGTTCTTGCCGGTCTTGAATCGCTCCTCGAGCCTGGCCTTGGTCTCCTTGGCGGCCGTGATCTTCTTGTCGCGGGACTGGAGGGCGTCGACGGTGACGACGTCCTTGAGATCGACGTCGAGGGTGTAGCGAGTGGGCATGATGTGGTTGTAGTTCACAAGCTTTATGAAGGCCTTAACCCTTGATTTCTTTGCCGTCTTCTTTGCAGAGTCCTTTCGGATCACCTTCTTAGGGTACTTGGCCATCCCCGCCACCAGGCAGTGCCCGTACGCCCGCTCCCTCGTCCCGTCGTCGAAGGATCGTACGATGACGGCCTTCCGTCCGGCGAATCGGCCCTGCAACACGATCACAGCCTTGTTCGGCTTCAGAAACTTCACCATCTTCTTCTTCTTCTTCTTCTGTGCTGCTGCTGCTTCTTCTTCTTCTCAATCTCTCTCTTTGGAGTTTGGCCTCTGCTGCTGCTTGTGCAGGATTAAAACCCTAGAAATGAGGGTTTTATACATGTGTTATGTGAAGCTGGGAGGGAAGTTTACCAAAATGCCCATTTTGATTTTTACGTGGATTGCCGCATGGGTTTTTGGCACGTGTGGACTTGGACAATAGTAGGCTTGGCTCAATTCCTTTTAATTTTTTATTGTTATTAAATACGGGAGATGTTCGTATAAGAGATATCTCTCATTTTATATAAGCAATAGGAGTGAGCAGCTTTACATTTAAGTTGTTGGCATTAGATTTGGATGTAAGGGCCCCATCCAATCCTCATTTTAGGTGAGATATCTCTCATTTGAGGTGAGAGATATCTCTCATAAGAGCATCTCCCGTTAAATATATACATGTGTATTTATTTGGGTTCCTGTTTTGATTCTTGTATTAGTTTTTACCATACGACTCTAATATGGACTCTTTTTTTCTTTTATATCTGAGGGCTCATTTTGAGCATGGCTTTTATGTGGGTTCTTATGTAATTTTTACGTAAATAAGTTATATAAGATTTTATGTGATATATATATTTTTGAATGGTTTATCTAGATACAAATTATTTTTTATAGAGATAATTAGCGAAATGTCCCTCATATAGGACTTGTAAGGCATCCAGTCCATCAACTTTTCTTTTAAAGCCTGTAGTCCATGCAACTGGACATATTTTGGTGAGAAGTCCCTCGATATAATTCTCATGACTAATTTACCCTTTCATCTGTTTTAGGCATAAAACTTTTAAATTTTAAATTTCAAATTTTGTATTATCCCTCCTCTTCTTCAGCCCAGAGTCTTACGTCCCCCAGATTTGGTTCAGAAACGACGACCACAATCACTTTCTCGTCCTGGCGCGAGCCTCTTGGGACTTCTCCTAGCCGTTTTCGTGGGACCCGCCGGTCTGGGGCACGTCCTTCCTCGAGCTGCCGGAATTCTACAACGTCACGGCGCTGACGCTCGAGTCTCACGCCTGGCCTTGGCAGGAGCAGGCGTTGCCTTACCCGACCTCGTTCCACCCGGCCAACCTCGCGAGCCATGTGCCTTACCCGACCAGATCCACATGTACGGGATCGAGTGGCACATGGAGTCGATCCACATGTACCAGATCCACATGTACCAGACGGCTCCATGAGCCATGTGCCATGTGCCTCGATCCACATGTGACGCGGGATAGTGGCGGGGTGCATACCAGTGTTCTTCGAGGAGATGTCGGCGAAGTTGCAGTTCGGGTGGCACATGGCGAAGGAGGAGTACAATGAGTTCTCGGTGTTTATAGCAAAGGAGGAGGTGGTGATGAAGGGTGTGAGGATTTCGGAGGTGCTGATGGGGATACCTGTGGCGGAGGTGAGGAGGATGAGGGAGAGGGTGCTGGATCTGGTGCCGGGGGTCACATACAGGAGGCACGATAGTTCGTTGGGCCTGCGGTTCTTGTTCTGGAACAGGAGAACGAGAGGAGGAAGAAGATGACCCAGAAGGTCGGTTTCAGTCCGGGTGAGGTCGGGTCAAGTTTGACCTGGTTTCAAAGCCCAAAAGCAAATATATATGAGTTTTTGAGAAATTTATCTATGTTTTTGGCAAATATATATGAGTTCCCGGCAAATTTAACTGAGTTTTTAAAAATTTTATCTGAGTTTTTAACAAATTTATCTTCATTTTGAAAATTTATCTGAGTTTTTTGCAAATTTATCTGAGTTCTGAAATAAATTTCTTTACGCTCTGGACAAATCTATCTGAGTTTTGGCTAATTTATCTGAGTTACTGGACAAATTTATCCGAGTTTGGACAAGTTTATCCGAGTTTGTGGCAAATGTATTTGTGTTTTTCTAAATTTATTTACACTTTTTTAAAATTTATTTGGATCTTTTAAAATTGATTTTCATCTTTTGAAAATTATTTGTGTCTTTTTAAATTGATTTTCATCTTTTGAAAATTTTTAGATTTTTTGAAATTTATTTGCGTCTTTTTAAATTTCTCTATGTTCTTTTGCTATTATAGCATTTTTGAAATTTATTTGCTTTATTTCAAATTTATTTGTATTTTTTTAAATTAGTTTTTGTTTTTTTAGAGTTTAATTTTGTTTTTTTACTTTTATTTACATCTTTTGAAATTTATTTTCGTCTTTTGAAATTTATTTACATTTTTTTAAATTTATTTTCGTCTTTTGAAATTTATTTGGATATTTTGAAATTTATTTGTTTGTTTGAAATTTATTTCAGTTTTAGAAATTTATTTGAAATTTGTTTCCTGTTTTCTGAACTTTATTTGAAAATCTCATTAGTGGAATTTTATTAATCGTGACTAATTTAATGGTAGTTTACCATTATTAATGGCTTATCCCACTAATCTTGGGATATGATTTGAAAAAAGGGTAAATTAGACACTTTAGGTTTTCAAATTTGGAAAAAAAGACCTTTTACACTATAAAAAAAGATTGTGGACATAAGGCAATAAAGTGAAATATTCAGGGACCTCTCGCCGAATCCCCCTTTTTTATATATAGATTTATTTGAAAATATATGTGAATTTATTGAGAATGATTCTTACGTGATTTGTGGTTCTTAATAGAATGGGTTCACTTTTCTTTAATTATTGGTTGTAATGCTTAGCCTCATATTCAAAATTGAACTCAAATAGCGCACCTCTTTCGCCCTACGGCCTGAAAAATGAAGTGGTACAAAATCTTAATGCCATATCGCAATAAATAAATAAACAAGGCAACTTTTTTCTTTTATCTTTTATATATGATCTATTTGTTTATCCAGGATTTAATTAATGAGAATTTGATGCATTGTATTTTATCAATCTCGGATAAGGAAGATTAACATCAGATTTATACTAGGATGAATTTTTCACTTGTGGTATTCTGTGTAGACTCTAGTGTGTGTGAACCAATCTCCAACTTTAACCCATGAGATGAGGTTTCACCCATAGGCCCGCAGAATCTCTCTTATATTAGGTGCCCACTGCCCAGTTGTATCATAGGAAGAAAAAAAAAATATTAAAGGTTTATTTTCTTCCCTTCGGCCCTGCCCTCACCTAAAATGGTAGAGCAAGGGCCTAGGTACTGCAGGCCCTCTTAGGGCTTTGGCTTGCCTCGCGCTCAGCTCACATACATTGAGGATAGGGTTTAGACAATTGACGTGACATTCGATAAGAGGGATTTTCACGATGCAGGCCTCCTCTTCACAATTAACAGAAAAATTGAGTAGCAAAAGTAAAATTTTCATTAAAGGTTGTCAAGAATCTAATTTAAGTTCTAATTGATAAATGAGTCCGGTTTCATATCCATATATGTTCTGACCCACGGACCCGAGATCCGGCATATGAATCTTTGATATGGCAAATTGTACCTTTAAATTAAAGGGTTTTTTTTTTCTATGTATGATATTGGAGGTGGTAGTAGACTTGATGCATTGTTATAAGTTGAATAATATGCGTATTGTAAGAAAAAATGAAGAATAAAGAGAAATTAAAATCAATTTTAGAATTAGATCTCAATCCTCTAGGCGGATCTGGGTTCTGGAATCGTATTTGTGTTTTCCTATTAGAACTGAGTCTAGAATTAACAAAACAAGATCCGAATTAAAACCGAATCCAAAATCGGAACTGTTATTTAGAAACTGGTCTGGATCCAGGTCCCCTACGGTTTTGATCCAGAACCATTATGTTTACAACCCTAATAAAAATGATATTTGACATAACTTATCTATCATTTCTTCCACACATCCAACCTCTCCCTGCATTCAACAGGTCAGGCTGAGAGAGGTATTTTTTTTTAGCCCCTGGAGACCCAGTACAGAGCCCACACAGGTAAGGGACAGAGTTGCTGACATGGCAACTTCTGAATTTCCGCTGGAGAGAGTTAATTAACCATGATGGAGAAGAATTTCATCACGCCATTTAAATCTGATGTTGATACTTTATCATTTAAAATTGAGTGCCTAACAATTTTGATTAGAACATCCTACCTACTTTGAGATGATTTCTTTTAGAAAATACTTTTTTCTCCATCTCAGTGCTGTTTCAATCAATGCAATGACGTTTAGCACGTCAAGTATATTATTGTTTAGAGCGGCAAGAACATGTTTGAATGTAACTACTATTTATGGATCATTCAATCTTCATTTACGGTAGTAGTAAGGAATCATTTGTAGAAGATAAAAGGATGTGAAAAGTTTGTATGACCTAAAAGTTTATAAGACAATTGACATGGAAAAATACAAAGTGAAATGCTGAATTATCTGATCACTTCCACTTTCATCCTAGGGTTGAACTTTAAATTATGCAAAATGGATTACTCAACAGAGTTTTTACACTTCACATCTTGTTGAAGTTTCCAAATGAGTCTTACTATTCATTAATCGATGCCCACCCCGATCCAAGTAGGTTCTAACCCTCTGTTTGAGGGTTTGATTCAGTCTACTCCACATTGCAATATCATCATTCTACTCTACTACTTTCAACATATGTGACAATGGAATTAGTGTTCGAACTTTGGGGTTGGGGGTGGGTGGAAATAGATCAAATACAATCTGTCTTTTGATTGAAATGCAAACGATACAAATTCTCATCATCCAGACCAAGCACAAGAATTAGGTCCATGGCACATTCAGAGAGGCCCAACGAAATGACCGGCTAATCCCATAAAATCAACATATACTATCAGTTGGGCTAAAACTAGAGTTCCTCACACCAATTCATGCAGACAAATCAAGTACACCACAAGCACGGGGGAAAGAAAACATCTTTCTGGCTCCTCAGAAGCACGCATCCAATACGCAACAGCAGCACAGAGCAGCACAACTGCAATCCAAAAGATACAGAATATAGTTAGCAAAAGGTCAGGGAGGAACCAACGGTGGATAGCCCCATGATTGTCCTGTCGTGGAGATCAGAGGTGGGGATCACACTTCCTTTGCAGGATCCAACGGCAATCAATGCACCATAAACCGATTGGTGGAGTTTATAAATGCCAAATGAAAGCAAAATCCAACCATCCTTACCATCCTTTCCAGAACCCTTCACCCCTGGACTTGGTTTCTACAGGTGGAGGCGCCTGCTGTTCGGGGTACCCAGGACCATCTTTCGTCGGATAGCCGGCCGGTGGTGGCGCCGCGTAGGCTGGTGGAGGGTAGCCTTGGGCAGGTGGTGGATAGACTGATAAAAAGAATCACTAATAATAATCAGATTTGAACAAAAACCTATCAAGATTTACATTCTATGGGAAATTCTTAAAAAAAAAAAAAAAAACACCATAATTTGTTGTTACAAATCATTTGGTTTGCTTGCTATTGGATTAAGCAGTTGGTTACACATCAAAATTACTAAAGTCACCTTTAACCCCATTTTTTTCCTAGATTAGGATGTGAAGTAGAATCTAAATTACAGTTTGTGACAAAAAATTAAGAGCTTTGATAATTAATCTCCATACATGAAATTCTCCATTTGTTTTATAAACTACCCAAGCATCCATAAAATGAAAAGAACTTGCAAGCAAAGTGAATTCAATTACCTGGAGGAGGTGGAGGACCTTGGGGTTGTTGCTCATAGTAACTCATCTTTCCTGGACTATTTGATTGTGAGTTATTGAAAGGACTACAATAAAAGAAAAAACTTAAGATATGGGGGTCTTGTGTTCTCAAGAGATTATGAGATATAGAGGTGAGGGAGAAGGTGGAGAAGTTGAGGATTAGGTTGAAGATGATATATAGATGATGAGCTGATGAGGTATCTGATCTGATGGATGTGGGGTAGGTTATATATACTTAATAAAATACAATATGAGACGTGTGGGGCAGGTCGGCTATACCCGTAGTGGCGTTGAAGAAGACTACCAGGTGCGAAGGAACTAGCTTCTTCTGCTTGGAACTATATTATATAATAGGAATCTGTTCCTTATCTTACTTCAACTTTCTACCGCTGATTGATGAAGACGCGTGAGAGATGCTGCTTTCGTTTTTTGAATTGAAAAAACGTGTCAAAGTATAAATTGCTAACAGGGAGACATGTGGAAAGAGGAAGGTAACCCACCTAAAATAAGATATGGATTCCAGTCTGGCAACTTCGATCATTTTCTACTCTTTTAATGGCTTTGTATACAGCAATATTTGTTGTGATTCAATTTTATTAGTAAATGAGTTTCATGATCAATGTCAAATTAAGATCACTTGGGTATGTGAAGGGGAAGGAGTGATCATTGCCGGGCCATTCTGTATAATGGCATATGTATTTCCTTTCGACTTGAATGCATGTTGTTTTACCAAAAAAAAAAACCTTCTATGAATTTGTGTAAATATGCAGTCCACATTTTCGAAAAAGCTCTTGACCTACTGGATTGAGTAGCCATGGACCACAATGTGACATGAATATGATTGTTGTTGGCCACAGGATGGAACCATGTGGAGAAACATGATGGCTCCCTTAGAAGTGTTTATCTTTTGGTTAGAAGCTACTGTTGTGAACATAAATGTGCAAGGATTGGCTAGTATGTTAAATCAAATTAAAAATAAAAATCCCAAGGAGTAGCTTAGTTAGTCTAGGACCACACTAGGGCTACAGGGGATTTACCCGGCTTCCCTCTGGGTCCGGAGGGATTAGTCCAGCCCAAAGGGTTGGAAACCCTCCGACAACAAAAAAAAAAAAAAAAATCAAATTAAAAATAAAAAGAATGACCAAGAAACTCATAGGCTGTAAAAAAAAATATTTTCAGTCTTTCACTAGAAATGAAGAGATTATGGTTCAAAGACCTGTTTTTATCTCTCAAAGCAGAAGAGGCCTTTGAGAGTCGGCTAATTTTATGAGAATTGCATCTATTGGACATTACCAACTATCCAATTTACAGATATTAAATGGATGGCTAGCTGATTAAGAAGAAGTTTCTTTGCCCCATGACCCCTACACCAATCTTTCTTCTTTTAGTTGCTAAATTTGTAGTTTTTGTTATTGTACATGGATCAAAGTGCCCATCTTGCCTTTATCTATGTAATGTTTTGTGAACGTTAGTGAGATTGATCCACTGATTCAAAAGGACTGGGCCTGGATGGGGTCATTTTGGATTAGAATAACATGGGGAGAGAACAGAGGTGGAATCTACTTTCCCACCGTTCAAATTTAGTACTTTTTTCTAGTTCTCTCTTGTTCTTTCTACACCTGTTTTCTTATCGTCCTAATCACTTCTCTCAACCCTTTACACCTATTCCCAAAACTTTGATGCCTAATTCACAGGAACAAGAGCAGCATGCATCACCGACCTCCACCAAGAATTGGGGTGTCAATGGGCTGGCTCAGGACCAGGCTGAGGTGTACCCAAACCAGCTCATTTACAATCAGGCTACAAAAATTAGGCTCCGGGCCAGCCTGCCCCCACGAGTCTAGATGTCAATCCAAGCTCAAACCTTGCAAAAAACATCAACAAAGAAGTTCTTAAATTAAATGATGGTATGTTTGTACATCTTAACTATTCGAATGTCCTTATTGATATGTGATGATGCAAAAAAGCAGTTTTCGGGCACCACCGGTCAAGTGATATGTAGTTAATGTAAAAAATTAAATAAGAGAGAGAGAGTTTATAGTGGTTCGGTCGATATGACCTACATCCACTTCAACTTATGATTTTACTACTCTGGGGAAGAGGTTACAAAGTAACAGATTACAATGATGATGTGAAGAAATTGGAGAAGACCCCCTTTATCTGATAGGACTTCTCCTTTTATACTCTTTCTCCAACGGGTGGGGAGATTCTCCAGGGATCTCCAATGATGTACGCTCCAGTCTGGTGGAGTCTCCCGCACTGTGGGGAGATTCTCCAGGGATCTCCAATGATGTACGCTCCAGTCTGGTGGAGTCTCCCGCACTGTCCTCAACAGATGAGCAGATAAGATCTCTTCCGCGGGACTTGGTAAGAGTAGGTAGGTGGAACGACGCACGTTGACTCCGTCATTCAGTGGATCTGGACCTGGGCTTGTCACGGAGGGTGGATATAGACCTGGACCCATCATGGACTTGGGTCAGTCAGACCTGATCCGCTATCGTGGACCGAGCCGTTTGGGCTTAACCCGTCAGCGCAGATTGAGCCATTTGGGCCTGACCCATCAATATGATTGATATCATGTATAGTCTCTATTGAATTCATATAGAGAGATAAAGAAGGATCTCGTGCATACGGTAAATAATTCCCTCTCTTAACGGCACACTGCCGTGACTCCTGCCGTGCAAAGTTTTGATATTACTTGTAAAATCTTACACCCCATTGAGCTACAACTTATTCCGAAACCAATTAGTGATGATAAACGGCACTCTTTAATAGTTTTATGATGATGATAAATTCTCAACCATGATTATGACTGCTCAAGAGTGATGGTGGACGTTGACCTCAACATATACAATGCCAATCCCAGTAACATGGATTTTGCTCCATCCCATACGCTGCTCTATGGTTGTGGAATGAATTTTCTTCAATGCAATACTTGCGCACAACAGAGGGAGAAGCAGACGAACTCTTTCTGAGGTTTTGTATTTCAATACTTTCAATACATAATTAGTGTTGCATGAAGAATGATGATAGATCTTCACTTTTCAAAATGTGACATTTAACTTGCAAATATTTGGGTGTTGATGAAAGTTAGTTTGTGCAAACAGAACTCCATCTCTCCATCTCCTAAGTCCAACTCTCAATCCCCTTAAAAGTTCAACCGTTTAGCGGTCTAAATTGAAGTGTTATATACAAGCCTTAAACCCTCTACCCATACTCGCTTGTTGTTGTTGTTGTTGTTCTTCTTTCTTTTATTCTTCCTTTTTTGGTTGTTTGCTCTCTTTGTTCTTTATTATTTTTCTATTATATGTAGGAATATCCTTTTTTTTTTTTTCCATTTCTTGAAAAGAAGGGGCATCACTTACTGATACCTTTCATTTTCATTGATTTCGATTTTCCATGAATTTTTCATAATTTATATTGCCTCTTTTCTTGGAGAGCATCATGATCAAAGATTAGTCTATGGGTTAGATGGTTGCTAATTGCGATAGACAAAAGGATTCTCAAAAAATTTGGGGGGTCATTCCCTCCGTCTTCAATCCACACCCCACCACTCATTTCTGCCACGTGATTATTCATATATTATCTGTGTATGACACAAATTTTTTCGATTTTTTTAAAAAAGAAGAATCCATTTAATATCTTTGAATTAAAAAAAAATACAAGGGACATACTATGAGTTTTTTTTCCTGTAATTTCTTCCGTAGATACAAAGTATATGTGTACTAGAATTGATTATCTAGGGTATAGACTATGGAGTATGGACATTTTAGTTGAATTTAGCATTGACAAATAATAACATAGATCCACCCATTGCATCCTGGAGTTGGTGAAATTACATAAGGTGTGGGTTTGCTTCCCACGTCTTGTTTTTGAAACTACTCCAAATCTACCCGATGTGTATTTTGTGTGGATTTAGCAGGTGACATCCGATAAATTAGTCTTGTTGGATCAGAGACCTCAGGATAACCATATTCCAGTAATAAAAAGAAAGTAATATCATAAATCTACATCTTCTACCACGGTCACTGCTGCATTAATATTTCTCTTTATACGCACTGAGAGTCAGTGAGACATACCAGACTATTATCAACAAGGACTTTAAAAACTAGTCATCAATTAAGAAAAAAAAAGGTGGGTTTCTAATACGAGGCCAAAGAGTAGACAGCCAGATTTAAAACTTTGCACTTCTCTTGTTCTTGGATTTAATAACTTTCTACATGACTTGGATAGGGCGGTGAAAACTTGATATAGGTCAAGCAATGAGGCTTTATTATGAGTTAAGGAATGAGCCATCAATTCTACCCAAAAAATAAATAAATAAATAAACAAGGCATTAGTCATGAAATGGTGAGTTGGCCTTTGGCCTGTTGCATTGTAGCTTTGTAATTGTGGGGACTGGGGAAGCTTCCTTCTCTCTCTCTTTTTTTTGGTAGAAAAGCTTCTGTCCTTAGAATGGCTGCTTCACATCTTCTTTTTGACCCCATATCACCTCCTTCTTTGTTTCTTTCTCTTTCTTTTTCTCTTATTTCCTCCCACTCTCTCTTGTTCGTATTGTCTTTCCAATTTTCCATTCTAAGGTTGACTGCATTTTCTTTGGTGGCCTTTTTATATTCCAATTTAACATAAAAGAGAATTCCCAATTATAAAAATATATATATAACACGTGAATAAAATATTATAAATAATATAAATGTTCTATAGCGATGAATTTTATGGTAGGCCAGCTCCTATTGAAGTGAAATTTCATTAAAGCTGATAGACAAACATGGCTTTTATGGTGAGTGATTTAAATTTTTTAAGAGTGAGTTCCATTGATGAGCTTCTAGGGGTGCTCATAGGCCGGGCTAAGGCATATCCAGCCTTGGCCCGGCTTTAGAAACATAGGCCAAGGCCAGACACGGGCCATGAAAGTTAGGCTCGAGCCCTCCCATTTAATCAATAGGGCCGGACTGAATCGGGCTTTTCATTACTTTTGTGGGCATTAGAGTTTTAATTAAATTAAATTACATGCATTTCTTACACAAGCCGGGCCGGACTGGACTATGGGCCCTAATTACATACCCAAGCCCGGTCCAAAGCGGGCTAGGCCTGGATCAGGCTCGGGCTGGCCCGGCTCATGAGCATCCCAATGAGCTTCCCCAACTTCTCCATAAGCCTACGCCTGAGAGGATACAGGCCATGGGTATGATGAATTTGGTAATGATACCCAGGGGAGTGCATCGAGAATGTTGGTGTATGTGCATGGTTCGAATTATCCCACCAAGTGAACCATGCATGTTCTAATGTGCCAAGTAAAGGGCCACAAGGCCCACAACCTTAATTGTGGCAAATGGCATCTTTACAGATATAAAACCTTGTTCATACCCATTGATTGTTAATACAATTCAATTTAGGAGTTTCAAATACGATTCACTACTTCCCAGCATAAATACCTCAACATTTAACAATAAGATTATTCTAATTCCACCTTTATGAAGATAGAAATGACACTTTCAGATGGATTTCCAAAATGATATATTGGTGGGAAATTTTCAAATAAGGCCTCAAGTTTTTGTCTTATTTTAAAAAAAAGGACTTACATTTTATAACTTTTCAAATTAGTCCTTGAGTTTTCTCGAAAGTTTTCAATGAAGGGCATTTGTCCATTTAAGGCTATTTTTTGGCATTTCTTTCTCTTGAATTGTTTAAAAATGCTCAAATTATCCTTTATTTAAAATAAAATGTTTTTTTCGCTTTCTTTATTTACTCCTCATTTTTTTTCTAGACGTCCTCGTTGTGATCAAGGACAACTAGTGTTCTCACATTATCAGCTACATGTAATGGCCGTCAGAATCATATCATGGCTTTAAAATGAAGTGTAATTTGGGTATTTTAAAGAAATTTACCAAAAAAGTCATCAGAAAATACTTTTAAATGGCAGAATGTCCTTAATTGAAAACTTACTAAAAAAACTTAGGGACTAATTTGAAATTCTTTGAAACTTGTGTCCTTTTATGAAATAAGGCAAAAACTTAAGACCTTAGATGAGATTTTCCCTATATTGATATACTACGCTACAATATGTGGTATGAATCACAGCTAATCAGATTGAGGCTCACTGCTCCGTGAGTGGCAATTTGAAATTGATCTACATAACTTTTGTTCACGCCGGAATCAATTCATCAATGAATTCCAATATTAATCGTCCTGAATTGGAATCGAAATTTTGTTCTAATAGAATGGGGAAGGATCAGAACATGGGCCAAAAGATATCTCAGGCTTGAATATCATATCTAAAACCTGTCCCACTCGCGAATTAAAACAGAATGGCTACACCTAGCTACTTGATCAATTCAAAAATATGAATTCTCTTGTGAATATTTTTGTCACTGTCTTCTATAGTCTCATCCTACCCTAAACTTCGCGAGTTTCTATTATTTATTTCAAGCTAAGAGAGGAGTGTTGCGTTAGGTGGGTTGATAACCAATGTAAAGCTTTTGTCATAACTTAAACATGAATTTAGGAAACGATATTCCAGAATCATGCTAGGGATAATGATAGATTGGAGTGAATAAACTAAATGCTGAATTCTAAGTAAACAACATTATGTGATCATGCTAGGGCTTAAGATTGATCAAAATGAAGAAACCAAATTCATTTAGCCGACCCAATATAATTGGAAAGGGGCTTTAATGATATGTCCTCATCCTTTCCCTAACAATTCAAGGTCATTCACATCAAACAAACCACAACATATAAACCACGAACTATTTACAGAGAGAGAGAGAGAGAGAGAGAGAGAGAGAGAGAGTTACTGAGTTATAAAATACATTATTTTGATTAGGAAACATAAGAACCTTTTAAGTCAACAAACTCTCAAACTGCCTCTTTTATTACATTAAGTCCCTAAAAATCAGATCAACAAACAGAAATTGAAGTAAACAACCAAAACGTGGAAAATATTAGAAGGATAAGTATCTAAGAAATTGAAACTTTCTTTCCTTTTTGAGTATAGCTATGGGATTATGGGATGGCTAGACGATGAGCTTATCGTATAAAAGAGAGTTTGAAAGGCCTAAGGAGCCTTTGTGGGTCTAATCTTAACTCCTCCAAGGATCATGCTTCCCTTCCACCAATCACTCTCAGTCTCATACATGCCAAAGTGCACTGCTCCATGATGGCTCGAAGGCACCATGAACTTGCCACCTCGAATCTCATGCCATTTATCACTGACTTTCCTGTAATGCTCTAGTATTTCAGCATGCACCGTTTCCTTCCCATCTGAGGTCATAACCTTGAACTTGATAGGTGAAGAATGCCAACCAAATGCATCCACCTTAAACTTCACCAAATAAACAATCTCATGTTCTCCAGTGCTTTTGAAACGACTAAAATCCAACTTCCCAGTCACTTCAATCCAGTTCACCTGAAGGAGCTCTGCACCAACAGAGAAACTTCACAAAAACAGTCTCTCATTAGAAGGGTTATTTACCCAGAGAGAGATTATTGGGAGGTTTAGATGAAAAGTGGCTTTCTTTACTTGATTTCATTGTGAGGGAGAGGAGTCCATTGCCAATAACGGTTATCGTTACCCCATATGATGTTTAGAGCCTTTGCTGAGATGCAGATTTCATTATTTTGTTCATTGACTTCAACATCCTATTAGATAAAGTCAATTGTCTCGTTAATTGGAACAAACCCAACACACTCAAGGGCCAAAGCACAAACATGGATCGTAAAAAATTCTACTCTTATGATGAAGATATTTAGCTTACACTGGTATGGGCTGTCCAGTGAGGGCTGGAAATCTTCTCTTGGCTCATGTTGCTCAGGTGTTGCAGGTTTGGTAATAAGGAATGATTTGAAACAGGACCAACTTCAGGAGACTGAATTTCTCGTTTCACTTAAATCATCCTCCAAAGCTCTCCCCATATATATATATAGAGACAAGACACTGATTAATATATATAAGGGACATTTACATTGCTTTCCCTCTTTACATATGAATATTCTTTTTCTGCATATGACTATATATGAATTTTCTCCTTTTGCACATAAATATTTTCTATTACGTAAGTGTCTCTCACTCTATGATAAGGAATGGATGCACATGAATAGTCTCATATACATATATATATATATATATAAAAACTACAAGAAGTCGACCTATAACTTTTTACTACTACAAATATACACCTGTATTTTATTTTAGTTTTTAGATGACAACCCATGAAATCTTACATTCTCAATTAACTACCTCGATTTAAATTAGAGGTGGAATTTCAACCAATTGGCGAAATTCGGCTTACTTGCTTGAAAAGTATTTGAAAATTATAGTCTTACATTTAATCTAATTAAAGTCAGAAGAAAGAGCATTTTCATTCTTTGACAACAAGATATCACATAAAAGATTCATCAACTGGTTGAAAACTAGTTTGTCTACCAATCATGGCAATTGACCAAAATATTCAGAAGGTGATCTATTTGCAAGATTAAAAGGGCAAATGGTTATTATAAGTCTTGGCTGGGGTTACAAAAGAAAATAAATAAATAAAAGTCTTCGGATTTGGATACACTCAATTGGTTTATGATAATAAGGGACGAACGATGCTAGTTGTCCCTCACATGCTGACATTCATTGTCCATCTTTCTCTTAGATCTAGATACTCAAGAGCTTCCATAGTAAAATATCTACGTTACTTTTCAAAATAGGATACATGGCATAATGTACTTCCAAATATAAGAGAAATAAGGAATTTAGCTATAAGCAATAAATAAATCAAGTTCATTAATCGAACTCAAACTATGAAATGGACGGCAAGAAAACATGTCGTTTTCCTTTCCCCGTCATTTTTATGACCTTAGATTGTGAAATCATCAATGTCCATTCAATTTGCCATCCACAAATTCGTCTTTTCTTGATGGGCTAATGGGTCTTGAAACAGCAAGCTACATGCTAGATATGCCTAGCATAAACTGTAATTAGAGTAGAATATAGGACATGTGGCACGGGAGTGAGGCACACGATCCCATCATATAAAAAAGGATATGGTGAATTATCAATCTATTAAAAAGCCGATATCCTCCTACATTGATTAGTGATCACATGTTTCACATGTATTTGATCTGATGGATGCATGGTTGCATACCCTGCACTGTACATTTAAAGGCCCGACAAAGAGAATGTATATAGTTATATATATTCCTCCTTTGGAATCGACTGGAGCCTTCTTATTCTTCTTTTAGCAAAGCGAGTTGCGTATGATTCAATATTCAATCCACTTTTCCCACCCAGACACGGATTTCAGGTTCCTGGTTGTTCAGCAAGGGAGGTGGGACCCAAGAAAGTGGTCTAACCCCATTGATTCTGGCACCTCTCTGTACTAAGCAGGACGATTCTAGAATGGACGGTGGGAAGCAAAGGAAGTAAAATTGTCCTGATCATCATGGCCACTTTAATCTGCCAGGAATATATTCGTTTCGTTGATTGTGAGGTATGTATAATGTATGTCGGGATAAATCTGATCTTAAAAGAGTGTGACACTTTATTCTATTCTATTGCGTGTGGGCTTAGAGAGGGACATGGACGGTATATAGTGTACAGGGGTGGTGAAGTTTTTTATTTGATAACCAGGACAGTTTAGTTGAGGGACTGTGGCTTAAACAAGACTATCCACTTTCAGTCAAATTAAATGAGATTTAGTAAATGTGAACGGATGGAAAGATGTTGTGGTGAGCGGTGAGCACCTTTATTTCAGGAGACTTTTTTTTTTCCTTTTAATGGGCCTTTAAATATTTTATAGTCTGATACAAAGGTGTGCTTGAGGACGTTCCCATATGAAAGGAAAAAACCCCAACTTCAACAAACATCCATTTGCACACTCGCTGTGGGCTGAGCAAGCCTTGGCTTAGCTTCAGCTTGAGCTCATGAGCTGAAGTTTGAGTTTTGGCCTATTTTAAGGGATTTCTCCAAAAATGGGCCAAAGCTTGATGGAGGCCTCACTCAGGTTGGCTTATCTTCATATCTTAGGATCAACTCATGAAATCACTCAGCTTGGCTTGAGAGAGAGAGAGAGAAATCATTTGGGCCCACATGAAATTCCACTACTACCCCATGAATGAATTGACACTCAACCCTTTCGACACCCATTTAGATAATTTAAGGTTTAAAATTTTTAGCCCTTCTTCTCTCCCTGATCTTTGGGCTTCATATTCCCACCATTTGGCCTCTACTCAGGCTAATTTTTGGACCACACCCGAGCCCTACCTCTCAATCCCCATCTTCTTTACTGATATGGCAGGTGGGCCCCGCAGGACTCGCCAATATAACATCACTTGAGAGATCAATACATACTTTTAGAACGCACCCTCGTGTAGTGGGCGCAGTTATGGTCTGTCCAGTCCTTCTGCTCTGTTCTACTTCGAAGATGATTACTCACTGTTGGATCTTATCAAATAAGTTTTTTTTTTTTTTTTTTTTTTTTTTTTCTCACGGTGGGTTTCTCCGTGTGCAAAGAGAAGCCGAAAATCCCTATGGCCCCCAGGTAATAGTACGAGTGAACTGAACCTTTGATTCCTAAAATGAGGAGAACGGAGATCGATACTAGGACCACTAACTTAGGAAGAGAGAGAAACCAGATCGTGACCACCGAAAATGTATAACCAGTCAATTTTAAAGACCTAAAACTAATGGCTACAATCCTTTGATGTCCTCATACTTCACACACTCGTAGTATACATTCAAATCTCTTTTTATCCCCCTCCCTCCCTGTCTAGTACTTAATTTAGTAAGCATCCAGGCGGGCCCCTTCACAGATGGGTACTCCCTATTCCTCAAGGCGCAGCTCTGGGTGCTGTTGCAAATAATACTGTGTGGCGTGTGTAAAGATAGGTTCATCCTTACAAAACTGTGAATTCTGAAGCTTGATGTTGGCCACTATTAATAATGATTTGAACATATAAAACAACATTTATCCTAACTTATTAAGATGAAATTGAGATGATTACACAAACTCAGGCTTGAATTTAAGCTTGATCAACATTACAAATAAGGCATTTAATACTCTAAACAAGTAAAGCTTAAGTTAACCTAACTAAGCTCAGCTCCTAATTTTTATTTTAGCCAAGAGCCAAGATTTTTGATTAACTGCTTTTGATCTGACGTCAAGTTGACTACGAAAAAAATTGACTTTTAGTAGTGGACAAGTCAACTTTAGTGATGGTTTTTAATTTCTCGCCGCTAAAGGTAATTTTTTGTAGAGGTTTTAGTGATTTTGGAAGCTCTTCATTGCTTCTCTAGAAACTTTCATGGTGTTCTTATTGTGGAGTGTGACTCCTCTAATGCGATTGTTTGGGTGACTAATCGGAAGAGAAACCCATGGAAATTTCAATTCTTCTTTAATGAAATTTGGGCTTTATCTTCCTCAATCAATGTTCACTTCCGCCATGAGTTTAGATCAGCCAACTACTTCGCCGATTCTTTAGCTAAACAGGGAATTGAGAGGATGTCTCATTGGGAGGGTATTATCTTGTAGTTTGCTTCGGTGGGGTACAACGCTCTTGTACCTAGTTGCTCTTTTCTCTTTTTGTGCTTCCTCTTTCTTTTATGTTCTTTATTATCTCTTCCTCTCTGTTTTCCTTTTTTGTAACCTTCTTTTAATTAATTAAAAAGTTTCTGTTACCATTAAAAAAAAAAAAAGGTAATTTTTCGCAGCAGAATCTTTTTCCCCACCTAAACCTGCTAGATATGCCTAGCTAGACGATCTATTAAGAGGCTATTACAGCAGATTTAGTGATGGAAAAAAGTTCTACCGCAAAAAGTTTCCTTTAGCGGCAGAAAAACACAATATAGCCCGACCTCACTTTTTTTCAGCTTGACCGGAACTTGAGCTTAACAATTTGAGTGGGAGATAAGCTCGAGCAAAATGAGGATCGGTCCAGTTAAGTTCATTTACAACCCTACTAATGGTTCATAGCATTCATAAACTATGAGACTAGAATTTGAAAGAAGATTTTTATACTTCATCATTATAAATCAACATGCCTGTAAAATCGAATCACCCAAAATCACCATCTTTAATATGTACACCCCATCTGAGTTAGGCCACGTCCGAAACTCACATGAAATCTTGTGGTCTACCTTTAAATACCAAGACAAATATTTGAGGTCCACCCTCAAAAGTTACATGAAAATTTTGGGTTAATTTCCCGTTTGGGTCTGCTCCTCTCAAACTAAAATTCTGGATCCGCTACTATTTAGTGTGAAGAGCACCACCAACACTTTTGGATGTTAGAAAAAAGCTTGCAACTTAGGAAATCTGGGGAACATCCTAGCTCTCCTTAATCCAACACCAACCATGTGACCGTTCGATCAGCAATAATCTCTGCCTGGGCCAGATTGATTTTAAACCTAGGGTGAGGCAGTTGAGAGTTTAAGCCATTGTTCCACCATTCCATCATCAAGCTCATCGGATCTAAGTAGTAATTAAGGATAAGCCAAAGTAATTAAATGGCCCGCACAAAATCACATTGGAACAATGCATTCTCAACTATTTCTGCACCTCTATCACGAAGAAGGCATAGATCACTGATGCTAGGAGTTTTAGAACTGAGGAAAGATCTTAACATGATTACCTTCTAGCCAAAAAAGAGTAGCCATCTTATGAAACAGTTACTTTGGATTATACTGACTACGGTTTTGGTTTCTGAAAAATCAGTAAGAGTAAAAAAGGAAACAACACTTGTAGTCATAATTGATTACAAAGCAGTACTTTTGTGCTCGAAAGCTTTGTGTGCATGTGTTACACCCCAACCAGAGTTAATCAAGATTAACTCTAATTAATCGAGATTAAGCATGATTAGTTAATTTAATAGTGATTAATAATTGAAATAGATATCAAATTAGTCTTAAGTGAATGAATTAAGCGTAATGAATGAATTTGGAAGAGATTAACTTAAAAGGAGTTGATGTTTAGACCCAAATTAATGAGATAAAGGATTTTTTCGTAAATACGAGTTTATGTGTATTTCGTCGGATGTGATGGAAATTGATATCATCGTGTGTATCTCAATGAGTACAACGATTTTCATAATACATGCATTTTCGTTTGATTTAGTGTGAGTCAAATGAGTCTTGAGTTGACTCAAATTGGAAATATGTATATTGTATGGGTTTATGTGCAAGAGTTTATATGATGTGTCAATAGAACCCAAGCTTCCTTCCATGAGGTGGCTTCATCCCAGCATTCCCGCAATGTTGAGAAGAGGAAACCAGCAAGCTTGAGTTCTTCTTCCTTGTTCTTCGTTCCTTCATTCTCAAGGGCTTAGAGTGGGATTTGTGAAAGAGATTCTTAAAGAGGACTTTAGTATTGTAATCTCCTCCATCATTTTCTTCAAGTTTCTTTGGAGATTGAGTTAAAGGGAAATCTCAAATTTCCATTGACCAACCTGTCAAGTGAGTAGTTGAGACTCTGTGTTAGATTTACAAGTGTTCATATGTGATTAGAATTAATGTTTGTCATAGATAGTTCCTAAAGGATTCGTTTTGGAATTGTTACATGGTGTTAGGGTTTCACTTGGGTGGTTTATACCAAATCAAGCTCAAGGAAAGAGTGCTTTTGTGTCAAATTGAAGTGAAAGGCAAGTATAAACAATGATTTGTATTTATATGCTATAAGTTTGGTGTTTCTAGAGTTTTATTGTCACTTGGTTTAAACCTAATGTTTAGAATTTTGTTTGAGTTGTAGATTGTTAAATGGATTGCATGATGAATAGAAGTGTGATTTTGATGTGTATGGAGATGATTATGGATGGGGAACAGGAGGTTCCATTGCTCACTTTGCAGGTTATGCAGTGCATGTAGAGAAAGAGGAAACAAAAAACGATCGATTTCAGGTTCCGCAACTGAGTTAGTTGCAGGTCCGATCGATCGGACTGTCACTTAACTGTGACAAAATTCGGACCGATCAATCGGACCGGTGAAAATTGGTCCTTGTTTGAGTTAGATTTTGGTTTTCGGATCATAAATGGTCTATGAAAATTAGTTTAACGACTAATTCTAGTACGATTAGTGAAGAAGGAATTTATTAATATTCCATCAAATATTATCGTTGGATTGTGATCCAAAGAAAAGTGTATGTTAACCAACAGGTTAACCAAGGTAATAATTATAACTTAATAGTATGGTTAACTTCCAAAACTAATTGATAATATGTTGGTAATTTGTACAAAGTTATTATAAATGCATAATGGCTTTCTGAAGTTGAAAGATAAAGCAGATTGAGCATCTTAAGGCTCATAATGTTGTTTTACCACCATGAATGTTGATTAAGAGGAATTTTAATGTACAAATTCACATAAACTGTGATGTCAACAAAGATAACATGTACATTAAATAGCTGATGATTACATCCTAATGGTTGGTAGTAGATAATGGAACATTGATTTGTGTCCAAGTCGAAATTAAATTGAATCCGTTAATTGTAATGGAACGGAATTGTTATATTGTTATTGATGGCATTACAGGCACAGCTGCCCATGCCGGTCCTTCTGAGGCCACAGCGCCACCGAAGATGTCCAATCCGATTCCTCCAGGAGGATTAGTTGAATGGAAATGAAAGGAACACAATGACTACTTGATCAGAAACTTTGTTATGGAATGGAATGAGTTTTTACACTTTTAATCATTGCCTTGTATGTAAATAGGCAAGTGATTAGGTTGTATATAGTGTAAATGGATTTTTTTTTCATATGTAAGCAATGTATATTTGTGAATATTTCTGCATAATGTATGTCTATTATCCTTTGTGAATTTTAATGCGTTGAGATTCACGGGAGTAAGTATGCGACGTGACTCAGAATTAATTCGGATTACCATAATCTCGGGCTCAGGTCGTGTCCGCATGGCTCACTTGAGCGGGTTTGTATTCTGGTTGAAGATAATAGCCAACGGCTCGGATTGTCTGTTGAAAGTTGAAATTGACTTTTGGACCTTACCATGGTATGATGAATGATTAATATACACGTGCAAGCAGAAAAAACCCCAGGGCCCCCATTTTTGGCATGGGTTTGAATTGGTAGATGTTAATGGTCATGAAATGGTTTCCATAAAGAATTATTAAATGGGTGAGGAAAGAAGGAACGGAGAGGAAGATGAGAACCCGTTTTTTTAAGATTTTATTTTTCAGAGTGATGGCTAGGTAGTCATTTTCTATCTCTGGAAAAATTCATTTTCATTTAAGTGGAGACTATCTAATGACTATTTATGAGGCCAGAACTACACTACTACGGTGCAGCGCGCTGCATCATAGTATGGTGTACCGCTGCACTATAATTCTGTACTATTTATGAATGTTTACCTTTATTTTTTTAATTTTGTACTTGGGTTGTGGGTATTTTTTTTTTTTTTTTTTTAACTTGTGCCCGCGTTGTGGGCTTCTCTTTTTTTCATGCCCGGGATGAGGGCTTTTGCTATTTCTATGCTCCATGTTTTAAATAAGCCCTAAGGGCACGTTTGTGTACATGTAATTTCCATAGAAATTGGAAATTGCCACATCAGCAAAATCTATGGGTTTCAAATTCTTTGGAAAAGTTTTTCCGCGGAAGTCAAAATTTTATGTTTGGTGCAAAAAAGTTTTTCTCGATGAATTAGTGCTAATGTTGTTTGGTGCAGCTATGGATTTCTTTAGTGAAAACCACTTTTTAGTGAAAACTATTGGGTGGGTGGGTTGGTATGTGTGTGGGGTGGGTGGGGTTGAGAGGGGAAGAGGAATAAAGAGGGTGGTTGGGTGGAGTGAGGGTGAGAGAGAGGAAATTGGGAGGTCAGTTTTCCGTGGAAATGGACTTCCCATACCCCCCCAGAGGAAGTTTATTTCCATGCCTAGGAAGGAAAAAGCTGACGTGGCGATAAAGCATTTTCGCGGAAAACTGCCGCACCAAACACATGAAAAAGAAGTTTTCCGCAAAAAACTACAATTTTTTCCGCGGAAATGGGCTACACAAACATGCCCTAAAAGAAGATAGTTGGGAAACAAATATTTGTGACCATGGGATTGCTCTATTGTGAATTAATAAAATAAAATAAAATAAGTGCTAAAGGATGATGATTAAATGAATGGTAGTCCTCTAGAATTTTCTTTCCTTTTCTTTTTTTTATAAATTGCTAAAAATAAATACTCCCCTTTTGTATTTCAACAATTCTTTTAAGAATTCTTGTTTGGAGAATTCGAAATTCTCCCGATGTTGTCTCCCGAATAAGATTTCAAATGCTCCCATCCAGCATTTTTAGTGCTGGAATTCTAAGAATTCAAAACGCTAGAAGCTAGTAACTTAACTTTCAGGTGAGTCGGCATTCAGAATTTCAACTAATGTGAGAAATCTTTTATTTGTATAGATAACTAATTTGCATCCGACTCTTAATTTGTAGGTTTAGTGTGCTTCACAGATTGCCACATATTTTTCTAATGTGAGATTTATTTGTTTTGGGGGTAGAATTCTAATACGAGAAGTTAAAGGGCCTTAAACTAATAGCTTCCAAGTTACTGTTGCGGGTCTCTTCTTCTTTTCTTTGATGCTTGCAGACTTTTCAAAGAAGCGTAAGGATGGTTTGGTTAGCCTAATGTTATGCAGCTTTACCAGTTTGCTTAGACACTTTAATTATTTGTGCGTTTTTAATATCCTGAGAATGTCTGAGAGGGTTTGAGATCAAGGGGAATCATTTGTGTGCTTTTAATATCCTGAGGAAGTCTTGAGAGGGTTTGAGATCAAGGGGACGGATTCTCAGAAAGACAATTAGGTTTGGGGAGCATTAGTGGGGCCCACCTATAGGATCCAAATCATCGAGATCATGGTCCCACATTTTGATTGGTCATTAAAAAGGGAAAGATATTGCTTTTATCAAGCCTCCCTCAAAACATTAAAAGGAGGAAGAAAAACGAGCTGGAATTAAACTTAGCCATTCAAATGATGTTAACAAACATGCCATCATGCACACCTTCTATGGCAAACAACTTCATTTTTATTGCTTATTCATAGGGATAAGATTACACCACAACCTAATATCGCATGACCCGATCGCAGTACCCAACTAGTGGCATGAACTATAAAGTCCATATGCTCACCAAGAGTAATTCTCCGCAGCTTTGATAGCTGTGCGACTTAGTCCCTACAAAAACAAGTACACTACATAGATTTTCATAGATGATTTATAAATTCTAAAGTCATGAAATGAATCGTTAAGCAGATAAAAGATAATAAGGTCCAGTTAGACAACTGCAATGTCATTGATTTTGGTTTTTGGTACACAATTAATCTACTAAACTCTCCTTTAAATAACATGTATGGTTTATTTGATTGATAAAAGACAGCAGTCGAGCAAATGCTAAGCAGGGCTTGGACACCGACAGCCCACAAGCTACTATTTATTGGTTTTTTTTTCTTTTTTTTTTTTTGGAAACACGCATAGTCTCACACGATATTAATCGTTCAAATTAAACATAAGAGACACATGCATAAAAATACATGTATCTCTCTATTTCTCTCACTGTTCAGGCAGAGTTTAATCTTCACATGTGATACGAACATCATGGATGACAAGACCACCCTTCCATCTTCCCCTCCATATTTCATAAAGGCCAAATCGGACCTTCTCGCCCGCGGGTTGCTTATCCTTATTAGTGACTTCAAACTTGAGATCGGCCGGAATTTCAATAATAGTATTCTGTTGAGCTGAGCCCAGATCAAACTTTTTCCATTTTTGTTTGCCTTGCCCAACCTTAACCATCATGTACACGGGGCTGCCCTGCCATCCAAATGCGTCCGACTGCAGGCTTACTCTGAAGCAGAGCCTGTAGTTCTTCCCGCCCAACTCTGCTAAATCCCGCGATCCGCTCACCTCCACCCAACTCACTTGTAGTAGCTCGGCTGGTGCAGTATCGCTGTCGCAACACAACAGCAAATCAAACACCAAGATTTTCATCAAAATGGAAAGCTATTTAGTGCGATAATCTGGGTATAGTTCTTTTTAAACACCAAGTATGATCGTTCTTCATTGATTGGTGTGATGTGCCCAAAAATCAGATTAATTGAGTGATACTTGATGTTGATAGAATCATACTACGAGGCATGATTGGCTTTAGTAATGCACCCTAGCTAGCATGGTTCAGTTAAATGGTGAATACAATACTAGGGCCAGTTTGTTTGCATCAAATTGAATTCCTAGCAATTCGAAGAATTTATTCTCTCTTAGAAATATTTGAAGTTGAAGAAACAAAGAGGAAGATCTAGAATGACCATCAAATAATAATCACTCGTTTAAATCAAGTCCCAGAAAAACTATATGGTCATATCAACATCTTCACCTTATATCCTTTTACCCCCACCATTAAAACCCATTTAACCAAAAATGCCTAGGAACTCAATTCCATGCAAACTAGCAACAGGCTACTCATGATAAAGGGAACTGTCCATATCCAATGGTCTGCAGCAATAAAAATTGACCCTGCATAGTCGGAAAGTGGACAGGCTACTCATGATCTTTACGCATGTCTATTGGCATTCCTTACCTGCTGGGGAGGCGCCAGTAGCGGGAGTCTTTACCCCAGACAATATCCAGAGCGCTGGGTCTGATTATAGTTGTTTTGGGGTTGTCCTGTGCAAAAGCAGAACATGTCAGTTTATAAAAGGGTTGGTAGTTTTTTTTTTTTTTTTTTCTTTCATATGCTGTATTACTATTTAATAAGATAATAGATGTCAATGTTATATTTATGACTTTCAAATCATAGTGAAAATAAAGTTTCACATACACACGCTATGAATGTACGTACAAGAGACTAAATTATAGTCATCAAATAAATGTAAATGCCCCAGAATCATCATTTCTTTATATCAAATTCTAACAAGGCACCCTAGGTTAAGTTCAATCTCTAAAAGTGAATTCAGATCAGTTCAAGTCTGCAAATTTTTGCGGCCAGCTGCCTGGCTGATGCCAACCCTCTTTCTACAAGCATACAGTGGAAACTTTATTAAAAAAAAGAAATTGCATATATATCACTTTCGCTCTATATTTTGATCAAAACAGCTTCTATCATTGAGGAAAAGAGAAAGGTAGAGAGAGAGACCGGATCCACGAAGACGGTATTAGCGTTAACATTGCCGTGATAATGAGATTGGGAACCCATGAAATATTATTGCAATCAACCTAGGGTTGTATTCAGGTTAGCAATCAGATATTGGGTGTGTGTCATACCTCTCTTACGTAGCAATACATATATAGGGGGGAAAGGATGTGAATAAAGTTGACCCAAGGAACAAATGGAACTGTCCAAATGTAACATCATCTCAGAATCTGCGTGAAGGATGAAAAAACAAAGATGGATAGCCATAATCTTTTTTTATTCCCCAACTGATCGAGAGAGAAAGGGATAGATACCCCCCCACTGAGAACCCCTTTGCTGTGCATCGAATATAGGACTTCTAAATCAAGATATTGGGGAATAATCTTTTTTTCTCCAGAGGTGAACGTCGTAAGACAGCAACCTTGTGATTGTAACAAGAGAATCTTTCAAATATGGTAGCCTCTTGAGGATAGCACAGAACAATTTGGCTGATGGATCAGGCATCAGAGAATTTTATGAAAACCAATTGATGATCTAAACCAAGGTATGCCCACAAGTTTCATAACTAAGTAAACGGATTTATTAACATCTGAAGTGATTAAATGTAATTAGGTCATAATGTTTTTAAAGGAGATGAATTATAACTAAACTACCTACATGCTGCTGTTGAATTAGAATACATATGATAAGAGTATTTTTTGTTTGCATTAGAATACATATGAATTCATAGTCAAATGAGCTCCACTGGAAAATGATTTTTAAAGAGGTGAATTGTAAATGATATGAGGTGAGGGATGAAGGATAAAATATAACAATGTGCATGGATGGGGCCTTGACTTTCCTATAATTTAAATTATTAGGGTGATAGCTGCCTATTCATTTTCTATATCCGCTTGATTCACTTTCCATCAAAGAAGAGATTATTAGATAATTATTTTTTAATATTTACCTTTGCTTCTTCATTTTTAACCGCTTTTGATGTCATAGTTCAACTCAATCGCCTTAGCTTTCACTGATTCGATGGGTGGTCCAATTCCAATTTTTTGAAACATCGATGGCGGTTGATTTGATATTTTCTCAACTATTCCATTGTGGGCAAAGAAGTTTGAAAATCCCTTAACGGAAAGCAACATCTTCCATCCATTGATCATGATTTCTAGAATTCAACTGAAAACTCAAGCATTACTGATACCAATCCCCTAGGGCTGAAAAAGGGCAGCGTAGTACACTAGGCTCCCACCACTGTGGGGTTTAAGGGTCAAATGTATGCAGCCTTACCCCCGCAAGTGGAGAGGTTGTTTCCCTTACTCTGGAACTAAAGTCGTATCAATCTTTACTCTCATGGGGTTTTACTATATTTATTATTTTATTTAGATTTAAAACACTCTATAAGCGATAAAACAATTAGATCCGTAATCCTTTCTATTTTCTATTTTTCATAGAAATGCTTTTGTTTTAATAAATGTTATTTTTCGTAGAAATACTTTTGTTTTAATAAATGTGGCCAAAACAAATTTGGTGTATTAGCCAAGACATAACGGTATCAATTTAAGCTAATAAATTATTGTGGATGCCTCATCTCTACCCATTATATACTTAATCGCAATTTAGATAATATCTAACCATATCCCTATAATAAACTATTTTGATAAATGGTTTAGATCATTGCTACCAGAATAAAATTAGTCTACCCAATTTTAGAAATAGGAATTAATGGCTATCCTCATATATTCACAAGGGAAAAAATGGTATTTACATTTTCTTTGTTTTATATGCTTGGTAAGGGGAGACAAGGCTATACTTTCCGAACAAGAAAAAGGTGGCGTTATTTTCGAATTTCTCTCCTTTGTTGGGTTTATAAATTTATTCTTATTCTTCTCTAATTATATTCCATCGATTTTGTTTTTGCAATTCATTTAGGTTCATTTGTCTACTTTGCATTTAATTTCTAAGGTTCACTACACCAAAAAACGGAAATTGGAACGGAAAAGCGTTCCTAATCCTTCCGTTCCTAATCCGTTAAAGTGTTCCAATTTCCGTTCCAATTTGGTACCAACCGTTCCTAATCCAAATTGGAACGGAAATTGGAACACTTTAACGGATTAGGAACGGAAGGATTAGGAACGCTTTTCCGTTCTAATTTCCGTTTTTTGGTGTAGTGGTTTCATGAATATAGTATTAAAGATGTGAGGAAAACAAGACAAAACGTGGACATATTGATGCAACTTTTTGAGAGTTCTGAAACTTCATTACTAGGGTGATGATTGGGCAATTGGCATTAAAAGGAGAGCAATTTGAGGTCTATGTGGATCTTAGGTCCACTCTTCATTTTAGCACTTCAGGTTAAAAAATAGTTAAAAAAAAAAAAAAGGCATTCTTAGAATTTCTAGTTAAGTCAAAGTGCAGCCTACAATTTCTAGCTAAAAAGAACTGGAATTTCTTAGGTGATTTACCCTTAGAAATGATCAAGTAAACATTGTAATTTTGGCGTTCTTTTGTGATAACCATTTTCTAGCAATTAATTTAGTTATTTTAAGTTACTTTCGGCTCTAATTGGTTGGTGCAGTTGGGTTGATGACAAGCCCATCACTGAAGAATCTATCTATGGAGGTGAAAACTTATGTTCAAACTAGCCATAACTGAGAACAGCTCCTCACCTCAGTGGTAAGGAGTCGTTGTTCTCACCGGACTGTCGGGTCCAAACCTTGGGTATACCCCCTTTTCCCGTATGTGCAGCTTTCCTTTCCACTTGTGTGGACTTTTTTCTCGTGTGTGCGGGCTCCTTTCCCACTTGAGTCCATTAAAATATATATATTATAATGTAGATTTTGGGCAAATGGAACAAGTCAGTCCACTGGTTCAGATGCAACAATAACCTCATATGCCCCCTCCAGCCTGGATATGCGAATACCAAAAGTAAGATTTCTATTGTGTTGGGGGATATTTGTGATGTTTAAACATTTTGGGTTTTGGTTTGGATGGTGATGCTGCAGTTAGCCAGTTTTTGTATTAAACGGTTAGTGTTTTGTTTATTAGATAGAGTCCTGAATCTTTGTTCATAGAGAATGAATGGTATTTGGTGTGAAAAGAATGAAAAGTGATGATGCCAAAAAGTGCTTTTCGGACACCACCGGTCAAGTGATGAATAATTAATGTGAAAATTAAGGAAAAGAGAGAGAATTTATAGTGGTTCGGTCTGTGCGACCTACGTCCACTCCAAACTGGTGATTTTACTTCTCCGATGTCGGGATTACAGATTAAGAGAATACAATAATAGTGTGAAAATGGATAAGAGTTGCCTTTTTTTCAGTACTGGTGGTGTTCTGTGATTTATAGTCTTCCCCTAACAGATGGGGACGACTCTTTAGCAACGGCGCTTCATTTTGGCGAAGTCTTCGAACCGCCCTCAACAGACGAGGCAGGTAGGATCTCCTCCGTAGGACTTGGTAAAAGCAGGTAGATGGAACAACGCGCTGACTTTATCATTTAGTGGATCTGGACCCGGCTCTCAATTGGTGGATTTAGACCTGGGCTCATCACGGACTTGGGTCACTTAGACCTGACCCACCATCGTGGACCGAGTCACTTGGGCCCAACCCGTCATTGTGGACCAAGTCATTTGGGCCTGGCCCATCATTTGCCCCCCAGTGCCCCTTGTCTAAGAAAACTCGGAAAAGGGGCATTAACTTGAATTTTTTAGCTCTGGGTGGTGGAAATTCCCTCTGCTAGATGACTCTTTCCCTCTATGATATATTTTTGCCTTGCTAAACACCTCAAGTTTTTTCCATTTTTTTGAATGATGGGCCGTTGTTGGGCGTGCAGTTGAAGCCCCGGGCGCCTGTGGGGGCAACGCGGGAGAGGAGACCCAGGCGGGAAGAGTGACAATCCAGGCTAGGGGCGCAATCCAACCGGGCGAGCTAGTTGTTTGCGCGAAGGGCGCTGGGAGCGCAGGCGCCGCCCGAAGTGGAAACGTGGGAGCCTGTGGGGGCAACGCGGGAGAGGAGACCCAGGCGGGAAGAGTGGTAATCCAGGCTAGGGGCGCAACCCAGCCGGGCGAGCTGGTTGTTTGCGCGAAGGGCGCTGGGAGCGCGTGCGCCGCCCGAAGTGGAAACACGGGCGCTGGGGCGCGAGCGCCTGTGGGGGCGACGCGGGAGAGGAGACCCAGACGGGAAGAGTGGCAACCAGGCTAGGGGCGCAATCCAGCCGGGCGAGCTGGTTGTTTGCGCGAAGGGTGCTGGGAGCGCGCTGCTGCGGGCGCGGGGAGTGCGGGCGCGAGCGAGGAGCGGGCGCTGGGGCGCGGGGAGTGCGGGCGCGAGCGAGGAGCGGGCGCTGGTGCCAGCAGGTGCTGGGCGCCCAGCCTGATGCTGGACGTTGGTGCGCAGTTTGGGAGAGCAGGCAGTGTCCTGGGCGACCTGGAAGTCACCTGGGCGCCCAGCCTGCTACTGGGTTTGGTTGAAGTGGGGGAATGGGATTTTGTAAATGCACCCACCCTATTTAGTATTTGCACCCACCCTAGCTATGGCCACCCTTTGAAAAGAGTCACATCTATCATTCAAGCCTTTGACTGGCAGCTGTCACATTCTACAAGACCACGTGGAGCCGGCAACCCATGGACATGTAGAAGAGTAGAATAGTCAGATATTGAAACCCACGTGGCAAATCAACTCCTATAGAATTTGGGCGTCGGAAATGGATCTTTTGGGCCTGGATCATTGGTCCATTGAATTGGACCTATCTCAAGATTTTCATCTTCATTGAAAGCTCTTTCCCATCCATATACGAGGGGAGATTTACAGTTTACACAATACCAATTTCCTCAGTCCATCATACAATTTTCACTGCCCCATCCATTTATGTCAACCAATATCAGGCCCAACACAGTCAGTTAGAACTGGGCCTCAAGCAACCCACCTCTGCAGTGATAATGGCAGGATTGTATCTTAAAGGATCTGGTCTTCTTGTACTTGGATTTCCCTGTTTGCTGGACCTTTTTTGGACTTTTAACACCATCAATCACTGCCAAAGGCAGTGTGTTTTGTAGGGCTCGTTGAGAGCTTCGATTTGATATATTATACGCCTCATTTGGAGCACTTGGAAGAGCCGGGGCTGCCTTGGGAGCTTTGGGCGCTATGGAGGAGGCTGACCTTGGCGTGCAGGCATCAAGAGGCGCCTCTTTGGGCAAGCTAAGTGGGTCGGGCGCCCCTCCAGGCGCTGGTTTGGCTCATTTGGGCCGCCAGACAGTTGGGTACGCTAATTTAATGTAGTCCCTCGGGTTACAGATGACCTGAGTTTCAAGATCCTGCCTTTTGAGACCGTGCTTTTGGCGCCCCTTTGGAGAGCCGCTAAGCTGGAGATAGGCTGTCTGTTTGAGAACAGTGCAGAGATAGGCCAAGCTTTTTGGCGACCAGCGAGAGAGCTGCTAAGCTGGAGATAGGCTGCCTGTTGAGAAAAGTGCAGAGGCCAAGTTTTTTGGCGACCCGCGAGAGAGCCGCTAAGTTGGATATATAGGCCGCCTGTTTGAGAACAGTGCAGAGGCAGGTCGAGCTTTTGGCGATCCACGAGATGATTCACCTCGCCTAGACCTGTTGATTTCCTCAGCATTCATATATTTTTGAGCTTTTGCCAATAGTTCTGGCATGCTCTTTGGTGGTCGCTTCGTTACTGAAAAGAGGAAAGTGGATGAACGGAGGCCTCCCAGAAAGGTGGTCATGGTGACTTTGTCATTGGGCTCCTCGACTTGGAGGACCTCCTCGTTAAAACGAGTGAGGTAACTCCTCAGACTCTCATCTCGGTCCTGTTTTATGCTGAGCAGGTGTGTGGCGGGCTTCTGATGGCGGCGTCCTCTAATGAAGTGTGACACGAAGGACTTACTTAGCTCTGCAAAGGTGGAGATGGAGGCTGGGGCTACACTGGAGAACCATTGTCGTGCGGACCCCTTCAATGTGGTTAGGAATGCTCTACACATAATCTCGTCAGAGATATTATGTAGTTGCATTAAGGTTTTGTAGGTTTCCAAGTGATCCAGTGAATCCTTTGTCCCATCAAAGGTCTCCATGGTTGGCATTTTGAACTTTTTAGGAAGTGGGTAGTTCGTCACGTCGAGTTTGAAAGGTGTGTCCGTTCATTGTACCAGGTAGTCTATTGATTCTGGTACTTGTGCCTTCATGGCATTGAAGACATCACCAAGCTGGTTCTGAATTTCCTTGATCTTCTCATCCCAACGATTGGGAGCTTCCCTGGACTAACCTTGGAAATGACTCTCGTCTTCCATGCTGTGATTTTCACTTCCCCTCTCCTGGAAATGAGGGTCATCATCGTTGGAGGCCGAGGGAGGAGGTGGAAGCCCGCCGCGACTCGACCCTCCAGGTGGGACTCCACCCGGGGGTGGAGGTATGTCGAGATGAGCGCGACCTTGAGGGTCGACCAGGAGTCTTTCATGCGGGGCGACACGGGGAGCTCCGCCAGAGGCGCCCTGGGCGCCATGGGAATGGGCGCCCAGGTGTACTCCTCGACCCTGGGCGCCATGGGGATGGGCGCCCAGGTGAGGATGTGGACGGGAGGCTCCTCGGCCCCGAGCACCATGGGGCTGGGCGCCCGGGTGAGGTGCTTTTCTGCGTGGAGCAGTCCGATGCCCCGAGCGCGGTACTTCTTACGGTCCTGCACCAGCTAGTGCTCCTCCTTGCCCTGCCAACATGAGTTGCAATATCTGCTGGTTCTGGGTCACCAGCTGCTGCATGGTCTCCAGCATTTGTTGAGGAGAGGGAGCTGCATGAGCATTTGGTGCAGGGTTACCCTCGCCTTCCCGGGAGGGGTTGTTATCTTGACGTCTTGTTGACCTTGTGGTGATCACCATAATGTCGAGAAATGAAATCTTGTCGTTTCCCACAAACGGCGTCAAACTGATGATGCCAAAAAGTGCTTTTCGGACACCACCGGTCAAGTGATGAATAATTAATGTGAAAATTAAGGAAGAGAGAGAGAGAATTTATAGTGGTTTGGTCTATGTGACCTACATCCACTCCAAACTGGTGATTTTACTTCTCCGGTGTCGGAATTACATATTAAGAGAATACAATAATAGTGTGAAAATGGATAAGAGTTGCCTTTTTTCCAGTACTGGTGGTGTTCTGTGATTTATAGTCTTTCCCTAACAGATGTGGACGACTCTTTAGCAACGGCGCTTCATTTTGGCGGAGTCTTCGAACCGCCCTCAACAGACGAGGCAGGTAGGATCTCCTCCGCAGGACTTGATAAAAGCAGGTAGATGGGACGCGCTGACTTTATCATTTAGTGGATCTGGACCTAGCCCTCAATGGGTGGATTTAGACCTGGGCTCATCACAGACTTGGGTCACTTAGACCTGACCCACCATCGTGGGCCGAGTCACTTGGGCCCGACCCGTCATTGTGGACCGAGTCATTTGGGCCTGGCCCATCAAAAAGAACTGTAATCATTGAAATCTTCATGTTGGTTGATTACCACTCTTTATATCAATGTATGGGGAATGTTCCCTTCACATTATCTAGCTAATTAATCTCTGTAGCAGCTGGTAAATAGCTAAATACAAAGATTAGAAAAATTATTAAAAAAGGACTCAGACTCTAACCATATACTCAATCTAACCATCCCAAGTTGGAGGGCACATTTCAGTTTTGAAACAGTGGTTATACTTATTTCTTAGAGTCCAGTTTGTTTGTATGGAATTGAGTAATTCCTTTGGATTCATGGTGAAATGGGTTCGGACAGAGGGGTTATAAGGGGTGAGGGGCTGAAGGATATAGGGAGAAAGAGCAATGGAATTTTTGGGGGCATATTCGTTTTCCATTATAGATTATTTGATGGCCATTTGTAAATCTTTTCCTTGGTTTGTTCAATTTTAGCCACTTTCATAATTACATATTCTAAAATGCTTAAGAATTCAATTCCTTGCAGAGAATTGGATCCTTTGGATCTTCTAGAGTGGGAGGTGTTAGGAGAAAATCCATCCCTCAAATGGTACAATCTGATTGATGATCTTAATGGATGAATTGTGGGCTTCCTGTAGGCCGAATGAGTTTTGGATCATTGAGGCTGGAACTCACCAGAAATGGGAGGCCTCCAATCAAGAGGTAAGCACATGCAAGGCTCCTTCGAATTAGACTGGAGACTAGGGGTGTTCATGGCCGGGTTGGGCAGGCTGAGCAATATCCCGGACTGGCGCGAGTTCAAAACTCAATGTCCAAGCCCGGACCAGGCCGGAAATGGGCCATAACTAGCATGTCTGAGCCTAGCCCGGATAAAGAAGAGTGAGCCTAGAGGTGTAAAACGGGCCGTGCCCCCAACTCAGTTGGGGTTGGCGCAGCACGACCCATGGCACGACTTATGTCGTGTTGAGTTAGGCTGTGCAGCCGACAGGCCGGCTCATCCTATTTTTTATATTTTTTAATTTTTTAATATAAACTGAAATAAAGTTCATGGAGTTAGGGACATTTAGGGATTTCAACTTGAAATAAAGTTGAAATTACTAAAATAAATACTCGATGATTGATTCTAATTTACAAATGAAAAATAGAACTTTAATTATTTGAAATTTTATTTTCCATTGACCTAAATTTATTTTATATAGATTTTGGGTTAGGCCGTGCCACAACCCATGGCGTTGACCGTGTTGGTTTGGGCCCGTCAATGAGTTGTGGCCGGCCATGGGCAATTGACTTTCGTGCTGGGCCATCCTGGGCCTGGACGAACAGACCCAATTTACTCCCCTAAGTGAGCCCGAGCCCAGCTATGCAATACTATAAGAAAAGGCCCCTGTAATAGTTTAAGAAAAATAAGAGGACCTTTTAAGCTGTTGGAGGCAGTAGCACAGCTGGTTTGGTAGTGTGCCTTTGTGTGAGAAGTCACGTATTCAAGTCTCCTCTCCATCTCTCTTTTAACCGGTCACTTGGGCTCTCTACCACTAAAACCAAGACGGCTCATATATAAATGAGCCCAGATAAAACAATTCGAGCCCGGCACTAGTCATAAGACCTAAGGCCCACGCCTGAGCCAAAGCGGACTGGGCCGGTCTTGGACTCGGCTAGCCCGGTCCATGAACTCCCCGAGCGGAGACAACAGTTAGAGAGAATCCACTTTATGGCCTAAAATTGTTATTCAATAGCTATATGAAGCTCGATCTCTAACTCTCTTGTAGCTGGTCATGCACAAGATCTTGGGCCCAGTGGATTTGGCTGAACCTTGGGTCCTCCCTATAAAGGTCCTTCGCTTTACGTGTCTTTGGCCCAGTACTTGGTCAATTTGTGGAATAGTGCCCTCCACTTGGGTGAAAAAGGAGCAAGGTCTGGCATTATATTATCATGATAAAACTGACCACCGCTAGAGTTCAAGGCTATGCTTCACACTGGAAGTTATAGTGGGTTTGGCTAATCTCTGTCATTTTCACCATTATCATGATATAAGCTTGAACTTATAAGAGAGCCACTTCAGATCATGCAATTTCAACAGTTATCTAATCCTCTTTAAAATAATTTCAATCAAAGTAGAGAATTGAAAATTGTAGAAACAAAATTAAAACCCATATCTGGCCATCAAATGATTTCCTCCATTGATTGAAAATTAATACCCACATATGATCTTAGCAAATGAAACTCTAGAAAAGTGAGGGCTTCATCTAATTAATTTCCATCTCATATCCTTCACTCCTTTCCTTTGAAATATTCTTTTTTCCATACCATAAATTCAATGGCCATTTATGAATCTCCACCTTTATTGCATGAAACTGAGTTCCTAATAAGTCTAAAACTTTGTATTCATATGACAACGGTTAAAAATTGAAGAAACTAATGTGAAGATATAGAAATGGCCATCAAATAATGTTTTCTCTTGATGGAAGATTAATACCCATATCCTAAAGTTACACTTTAATCTACATCTCCACCTCATTTCGCCTTCACCCATTGCGACTTCAATATTCTTTCTTTGCAACATTTTTCACTGTAAATTCATAAACGGGCCTAAGTGAATCATTAGTGTAGGCATCAGAATACTCTCTAGTTTTTGGGGCAATGCACTTGTGCATACATGCATAGAATGATGTTTTAAGCTATCGTTTGATAACATGAACTAACTACTGTTCAATTGTCTGAGAAAGTGGTTTATCACAGTGGCAATTGAAGATGGTAGTCATGTAGGTGACTAATGCTGATACAAGTAGGTAGCTTGCATGTACTAATTCATTGTTGTGAAGAAAAATTGCCCGGGAGATATGACAGGCAATAAGGGGGTTCTGCACATGCCCAGCCCATAATCCCAAAGACATAAAGTCATGTGTAAGTGGTATGGGGTGATAGTCAGCATCTCTTGTCAATTGTCACATGCCATACCACCAGCTGAGCCAGCTTTGCTGCTTGTTTCAGATTGCCTTGTAGTGAGTGGAGTGGGGTAGATAGAGAGCATTTCATTATGTTGTGGGAATCAAGATGCAATATTTAGTTGGTGGGACAGTGTCCTGCACTCCTGCTGCTGTGTGGTTTGGTATGCCAATCAACAATCTACTCAGTATCTGCTACATGTGATGCTGTAATTATCCTGCTTTGTTGGGGGAAATCTTTTGCCCAAGAAGGGTAAAAACAAAAATTTCCACTGCCATCTTAGGTTTGAACTTCTTAGGATCATGCCCTACTTTTCTTTTTTCTTTCACCAGCTCTTGTTTTGAACTCTCTGGAAGCTCTACAGGGAAAATGCATAAAATAAGTACATGTGTGGTAGTGATTGTACGAAGCGACAAAGAGGTTCACACAAAATATCTTAAGATCAATGTTGAATGGAGTAATGGACTATTTCATACTAAAAATATGCACTAAATTTTCAGGGATTAAATCAGATCAGATCATACCCAAGGCGACAAAAAAAGAAGAAGCAGAACTCACAATAACAATGAATTTGAATATTCAGGTACTATTTCAAATGCACCAAATTGAGATAAATATTAATAATACAAACAAATAAGGCATAATAATGTAATTGGGCCTGGTCCTAAAAATAAAAGTGCAAGGGGCACAGTAAAAGCTTGAAGCCATCCGATTTCAGAGTATCATACACTAGTGTGCATATAGGGGATTTTGATCTCTAAGGATTTTCATTTCTTTAAGAAAGGAATCTTGCATTCCTACACCTAACATGAGAAATCGAAAACTTCTATATCAAGCGTGAGAAAGTTCATTGTTTCTCATGCATTCCGGTTATCCTTTTAAGACCTCAAAACAATATTTCTGGTAAGAAAAAAGTGGGGTCCAGACATAATGAACGGTTTGGATCATATACTGCGGGGCCTACAAGAGTGCATAAAATTATGTATGCTTTCAAGAAATTCTCAAATTATAAGAACCCAAGAGCTTGAAACTTTGACTCTCAAGGTTCTCTAAGCATGATCAATGGCTTTTTTGACATGTCAATCACAGTGCTACTTATAATAAAAGAAAGTGTCAAGTCTGGTTAGTGTTTTTTTTTTTGTTTTTTTTAACCCCAGCCAAGGGATATGGGATGCAAAAAGAGCCACACATGTGGGACGAGAGCCCGCAAACATGGAAAAAGTTCACCCATGTGGGAAGTGGGGCAGCATTCCATGGATAAAACCTATGGGCAGCTGGCCGAGGAAGGGAGTTGCTCTGTTCTCAAGTCTAGTTGGTTGAAGTATCATAGACACCCCTCTGTTCACCTTAATATAAAAAGATTCAAGCATTTTCACGTTTCTTCCCATTATGAGGGCCTTAAGAAAAGAATGTGTCTTAAAAGTAAACTCCAAAAGGCCCATTGTTTCTTAGTGCTTAACAGAAAAACGCATGCATTGTGCTAATGAGTTCCAAGGACGCATCATTTGGTTACCCACTCACAAAGGAAAATCTTGTGACACATGAGAAAAGAGTTGCTAACCTGCAACCCAATGCCCAGAGCATGTATAGAAATCATAAAGGCAAAAGCATAAACAACTCCCTGGGGACCCTTTTTCTCCTTTTGGGACCCAACAGTCAAATGTAGGCATGGATTCAAAGGAAAGCTTTTTAAGGGTTCCAGGACAAGTAAGGCATGTTTCCTATACAAGATATAATCATGGCAGGCACACAAGCACAGGAGAACAATAACCATTGGCGGGAAGATGTCACAACTGCCTTTAAAGGATCAACTTTGTGTGGGGTGCCTTGCTCAGCTTTGGTCAGAGGCCAAACAACCTCTGAACATGTCATGTATGATGTATCTAAGGATTTATGATATACAGTAGCAAGTGCATATGACATAAAAGAAAAGAGTAGGGGCAGAGAGGGTCACTGAGATTCTTCTCAAATGGGTGTGAAAAGGGCGGGCCATATCACATGTGTATTCCATATAGCTTTCAGTTGAATAGGAAAAAGGAAAAGGTATGGGGTCATGCCCACAAGTCAGGGTGCTTCCATTTCACAAATACACATGATCTTCCTCTTTTACTTTTCAATTGTTTATGAGCATAGGGGTTTGAGTTTGTGACACTATTTGTTTTAATGATCTTGTGATTTGGGCTCATTAAACAAAGTTGTAGATGATACTGTTGGGCTTATGGGGGGAGAGAGACAGTTGGTGGTGGTGGAGGTGAATGGAAGAATCCATTCCACCCTTCCATCATCTCTTGATTTGTTTCTTTTCTCTCTCTCTCTCTCTTAATTTATTTTGTAGAGTGCCAAAGGCCCAAAGCAATAATAGAGATTGAGAAAGTGATCTCCGTTTGTTTTTAGAAGGGGTTGGGTTACTAATTACTATCATGATAAATGGCTTAGATTTTTTTTACAGCCCCACTTACCCACCTAGGTAGCTTAAAATATATATATATATATATAAAGGATAATTTTAGTATCATGACTCATGAGTCATGAGGATGGGTATCCATAAAAGTAATATCTATTTCCTAGCCATAAAACGGCCACAGTGGATTTGGTGGGCTGTTGGATGAGAGGACAGAAAAAGTTTGGGTATCAAGTCATATTTTTAGGGGTTTTGACATATTAATCATACCTAAATTTGGTTTTTCCAATTTAATGTCTGAAACTCAAATAAGCGACAACGGTTAATATTTTTTAAAAAACTTTTTTACCCCAGATCCCATGATATCATGGGATAATCCCATGTATCAATGGATTTATCAGTTTCTATATAATACACTTTTTTACAATTTTGTAAGCGAATTTATTTTTGTAGAACATGAAAAATGACATTTTATGAAAATTAAATACACATTTGACCACCATTTCTTGGGTTCTATCATTTGAAAAAAGTTTCTCCCGCATGTACCCCATAAAAGTCATGATATCCCGAGACAATTCCATGATATCATGAGATTTATCAATTTCTATTACATATACTGTTCCCATTATATCATAGGATAGAGGGCAAAAAAGATTTAAAAAAAATGTTGACCAAAGCCAAGCAACTCTGATAACATATTTTAATTTCAGTCGTGAAATTGGAAGAATGAATTTTTAGGAGGATTAATATTTCCAAACCCCAATTTTTTGCCCAATACATATGAAGGCGTAGGTCCGAGGACAACATTTCTGATCCGATAGGTAATCGAGGCTGTCTAGGTCCAATTAGAGTCCGGACCTGAATGCCTGAATACTTTGTTTATAATGCATTTAATGTAGAATAATACATATAATATGACATATGTCATTATATATTCATATGGTTGGGGTCACATAAATGGTCCAATAATACTCAAACATGGTGGCCCTTCCAAATGCTCACAAGTCACAACCCTCTATCTATTGCAAATTACACAACTTTTGATATGTGGGCATTTTTTCAGATAACCTTTTTTTTAATTAAAAATTGGCCTTTTCAGTAAATAATATAGTTTGTCTTTTACATAAACTACAGGACATAGTGGAATATGGGGATGGCCTAGTGGTAACCGCCCCCGCCCCCACATAGGGATGGCCTAGTGGTAACGCCCCCCCGGGATCGATCCCCCTAACTTGGCCACTGAGCAGAGTAGTAAAAACAAAATAATAATAATAATAATAATAATAAAAATAAAATGAACTACACAACATGGTTTGCTTGAAAAATTGTAGAGGAACATTATATTTTGACCATTGGTCAAGGTAGTTTCCTAACATTTCAACAAAAGTGTAGAGAACCTTATACAATTTTTTTTTTCTTTTGAGGTTTAGTTTTTTTCACGGCTGATTTTTGTGGCCCATGAAGAATATGGAACCCAAGCAGGCCCCACTGGGCCCATGAAATGCATGCGAGATCTCCCTCACGCTAAGTTTGTGCGATGAGATAAATACATGATAGAAAAGATAATTGTTCTAGTTTTTTTTGTGTAGCCCCTTTTTTGATCATTTTGTGCAACACATTTATTCTTTCCGGAAAGGAAAAAAAATTGAACGAATATATTTTTCATGAAGAGGATTTAATTTTCCTATGTGAGGGTAAAGTCTGCTTTTCCTAGGAATGAAACGGAGTTTGTTCTAAGTTCGAACCATAGTGGACTTGGAACCAAACTACTTTGGTAGTTCTCGTTTCGGACCCTATTCAGACTTGGAGCCTGTTTTGTTCATCCCAAACTTGGTTTCGATAAAGGGACCTAAATTTGGTTTTGGAATCAGTCCAACCAGAGGACAAAGATCTGGTTTCAAAACCTATTTTGACATTTTTTTTTCTTTTCTATTTTCATTTCGGCTTAATATAGAGATATTATACAACATATAATAGTGCATTAAGTTTATTATCTCTAGGATTTGGCATAAAATGTCAAACTAAAATCGATTTTGAACCTAATTTTCAACATTAAAGACTCATCTCTCATCTTCTTTTCTTACTTTACAAGCACCCAAACATACAACACCATCTCGCAAATAAACTGAGTAGCAACCGAGACAAACTGTATCCAACATTTGCATGAAAAACTAACAATAAAAACACATATAGTTTCTATATTTTAATTAATAGAACCATAAAAAAAGCGCATCGGAGATATGAAAAAGGAATGGTCAAATGAGCTGAATATAAGTACACGTATCAAAATCCATATATATTCGAAACTGAACCATTTTATCAATTGAAATCCAAATTGGACTTGACTCATTCATGAATCGGAGTATAAAATAAATCTCAAATCTAGGTTATTAATTGTTTTCCTCTCTCAGGTGGTCAGAACATAGGAAGTAAAGAGCTCTCACCAAGATTTCTCGTAAGGTCAACCCACTATTCCCACGTATCGAGGTTTTTATAGGTAGTAATCCCAAATAATTAGATAACCATTTACATCTCTACTTCTCGTGAAATGAAATGAAAATCCTAATGGTGAGGAATTTCTCTGCACCAACGGACAATCAAAAGGTCCTGAGGAGTAGGTTGTCTACAAATAACTCAGAAAGAACAAAGTAGTTAAAAAACATGAAAAACAGAGGAGCCCCGTTCCAACGCAGACGCGCGATGTAAGCATTCGAGAAATTTGTCGCCGTAGATCTCGTTGGGCCTTTGAACGCGGTTCATGCGTGCAACCGATAACTCTTGTCCACTTCCATCCCCCCACCCCCCCGCCCCTTGTCACACGAGCCACTGCTGTTACATCTAACATTCCACATAACCACACACAAACAACAACAGCAGCAGCAAGAATAAATGGTCTTCTCTCCTTCCTCAAATCCCACCACATCCAATTTCCAAACTCCAAAACTCCAAAATCCAAACGCCCCTCTCTCTCTCTCTCTCTCTCTCTCTCTCTCTCTCTCTCTCTAACCCCTGAAATAAAAACCACCACCTATTCAACTTTCCTCACTTGATTTGCATGCTTCTCCTCCCCACCACCTCCAAACCCCGTTTTATATGGCCGTTGAAGCTCACCACCTGCACCTCTTCTCTCCCCAATCCACTAATATTCGGTATTAATTCCTTTTTCTTTTTTTTCTTACCTTTCCGTGACTCCCTTCTCTCCTTCTTCTTAGGTTTTCTCTTCTCCTCTCTCTCTCTCTCTCTTTCTTCTAATGTCTTTTTTTTTTTTTTTTGGCAGAGAAAGCTTCCACAGCATAGAAGATAAGGCCAATTTCTACAAAACCCAGATGGGTTTTCGCATCGACGATGATCTCTTTCCTTTCTACACTTGTCCTATTGCCGATTCTCTCCCGGGTATCACCACCACAAACAACGGAGCTGACAGTGGCCTAACCTGCAATTTCTCCACCACCCCACAGAAACGAATGAGAGAATTCAACAGCAACTCTCATATAAAGAAAGAACAAAGCTCTATCCTCTCCTCCAATCCCCCGTTCTCTTTCCTAGGCGAAGATATCTCCCTCCAAATACAACACCAACACTCTGAAACCGACCGCTTCATCGCCCAACACGTAATTTCCAATCTCCCCTGCTTGTTTCCTTCAAAAGTTACAATCTTTTTTGCATTGTCTCTTCATGGGTCATTAATTTTTCTTGTTCTTTTTTTTTTTCAATTTTATCCAGATGGAGAAGATGAGAATGGATATAGCAGAGAGTCGGCAGAGAAATGCGAAGAGGATTTACGCAGCTGTAGAGCAAGGGATGAGGAAGAGACTGAAGGCAAAGGAAGATGAAATCGAGAAGATAGGGAGATTGAACTGGGCATTAGAAGAAAGGGTGAAGAGCCTATGTATCGAAAATCAGATATGGCGCGACCTGGCTCGGACCAATGAGGCCACGGCCAACGCTCTGCGGACCAACCTCGAACAGGTGCTGGCTCAGGTTAGCAACGAGCAGCCGCGGTGTGAGTTAGCAGAGGACGCTGAGTCGTGCTGCGATAGCAGCGACGAAGGCGGGAGGCTCAAGTTAGAGGAGGAGGTTCAGGATAAGAAGAGGAGTTGTAGGAATTGTGAGAAGGAAGAGCCATGTGTTCTGTTGCTGCCGTGCAGGCATCTCTGCCTCTGTAACAGATGTGGTTCGAGGCTTAATACATGCCCTGTATGTAAGGTGAACAAGAGCGGTAGTGTGCATGTTAACATCTCATGATCTGAAATCAGTATCTAACCCAACAATCACAGCAACAAAAAATATTTCTTTTTTTTTTTTTGAAAGAGAGTACTAATTTGTAATTATTGTGAATTTTCCTTGATGAGTTTTGTAGGACTTTTGTTTGTTTAATGATGTTTAACAGTTAAATAGAATTGATTAATGTGGGAACTGTGGATTAAGGCTCAATGGAGAATACAAGATCGTTCAATGTGTGTGATAAGTATTGTTACTACTATTCTTCTAGAGGATTGGAGATTTTAATTTTAGTTGGGTTGTTTATCTTTTGCCCCCTAGAGTTATTTTCCATTGTGGCTATCTCTATGTTTTACTCGCTGCCTGGAACAGAAGAAATGGTTTTATCTAAGACAGCGAAGTAACAAAATTGTATGTTAAAAGCGTTTTGTTTCTAATATATATGATAGGGGCACGTGGTGTCATGGTCTCGAACACACAGTTTCGTACGTTCATCCATAGTCTATTTTGACCCTTTTTCTTCTGGTCCTTTTGCCTTTGTACTCTGTGGCATCTTTGTTTCAAAAATATGTATAATGTCAATTACATATGCATTTGAAGTATATGTAATGAATACATAATCTATTTGTTATCAAATTATCAGTTTTTAATCCCTTGTTCAATATTTGTAGCAATTGGCCGTCTACACAAACAAAATATAAAAAACTTTGTCAAATCCTGCAGTAAAACAACCACCTTCCTTCTAAATTCAAATTATCATCAATTGCATGAAGTGGGCCCTCCATTTCTCCCAAAATTCTAATCTTTCTGTTGTCATTAACCTTCTTGAATTGGATCCTTTCAATACAAGAAGTCTTCTTTTGGGCTACTTCAATTTGACTTCGATCAACTTTAGGAAGATCTAAATACTTGGAAGGAAGGGCAGCAAGACCAGAATAAGAGGAGGGTCAGAGCTGGCCAGAATCAGAGTCCTAGAACCATCGACTTGTTGGGATGTCCTTCGGAAATGATACAGAGAGTGAGAAATTTTTATTTATTTTTTATTTTTGGTAGAAGATTGAGAGAGAGAGTTACTGCAACTTCTAGGATAATTGCATGACATCTAATCTTTATTTATTTTTTCCTGTAGTTATGGAGATGCTGCTATCAATGTCATTGCAGTTCACGACACCCCCCTAAGCTCCCCCTCCCTCTTCTCTCTCTCTTTTATAGACATGGCAAATCTTAGATCCTTTAAACTTGGACCCTGTTTGGATCAACCCTGTAGTAATTTATTTGTAGCCATGTTAACCAGAGATTTGTTACTGCAAAGAAGAGAACAACGCAGGCCGGCCACTCTCATTATCAAATCTTGTCCCCTCACGCAAGCAAACTGTGTTAAACTGGTCCCCTGTTTGCCACTTCAACATTCTCTCTAATTTGAGTACTTATGTTTTGCAAAAAAAAAGAAACTACTTACGTTTCATCTTTCGGCTGGAGTCTAGATCACCTATCACATTCGTTATACATTTATCATGAGTGGACCAATAACAGTCCGCTTCGTGATCGAAAAATTTAGGTGAAAAATCACCTAAAGTTTTGGATGACAGGGCAAAGTTTTATTGGTCCACTCACGGTGAAGGTATAATAAATGCGATAGGTAGTCGAGACTCCTCTCGAATGCTATTAGAATCCTCGTGCCAGGTGTACAGTGATATGGACCAGACCACCCATCCTGTATATATGTTGATGATGGAATCCAAGCCTGACCCAATTTTTACCAATATAATTGCCTGTTAGATATGTACCGTTGGCATCTAAGCTCATACTCATCAGTACTAAACCATATTTGTTCAGTGACATGGAGATTGTTGATTGACTCTCCAAATTATACAGCCTTTGAAAGTGAATGTCAAAAGTGGGTGGGTTTTTCTTTTCTCTCTTACAAAATACTCATGCACTCACACATACATTATTTAAGTTCCATACTATCAGTGCAACAACCGACTAGAATGTTTACATTGAGAGAAACATGTGTCACCACTAGCATTGAGCCTTCATGGTTAGGCAACTAATTATATAATTCTTAGGATGGTGTCATCTCTAGGTATTGTCCATCTATTTTCAAAATTGAGGCATTTTTCACGTGACGTTATAGGAAAAAGATGTTCCAGAAAATGAATTAATTTTCAAACATTAAGTTTTTTCATACTTTTTTTTTTTAACTTCAGTACTACACATATTTTAAAATGTCACAATTTTGTTATTAAAACTTTTAAGATAAACCCTGCTTGTATTTTATAGGTGGTGGGTCCTGCCTTCCATTATGTGTGTTTCTAGGACGGCATGTATAATTTGAGATGGTGGGTTCCTATCCTTTCAAGGGAACCAACCATTGCCCTTCATTAGTTAATGAATGACATGCAAAATAAGTTACCAGTTTTGTGCCATTTGTACCATGGAGTGTTGCAGAGATAGAAATAGAATAGGGGAAGATGCCATTGGCGTGGGGTAGTGCATGTGAAACTGGCAGTAGTCCAGCAGGTCGAGACGTGTCCCTTGAATCCATAAGATGGGGAGATTTTAGAGACTTTATTTTTTTGGTAGTGTCTCTGGAATCCATAAGTAGATTTTAGTGTTGTAACAGTGGCTATAGCATACATTTATACGAGTGTTGCAGCTAAAGCGGAATAAAGTCCCACCCACGTGAACTGTTAAAAAAGAATATTGATGGGTCCATGTACGCTTTATATGGTCTATATATATTTGTTTTTAGTTTTAGTATCCTAGGTATTCCAACACACCCACTACACCTACACACCCATATTCCTAACTACCTAGCTGAGCTAGAGATGAAAGACATTTATATGGGGCCCACATTTTAGTTAGTGGCAGTAGAGCAACCATACTATACTCAGTGGCGGACCCAAGTGATGATGATACACGGGTGACTGCACCGTATAACTTGATCATTATCCGCACCACTCAAATAAAAATTCTTCAGAAATTATTGTCGAGAGTAATCTTAGAAAATCTTTTCAGATTTTGGGTTTCCTTCAAAGATCGCGAGGGAAAGGGTGGCAATAAATAAATAGATTTTTAAATAATTGATACATTAATAAAGAATAACGTAAATCCTATTAAGAATTGTATTTGGATTTTTTCCATTTTCTATTCTTACTCACCTTGAATCCTTGACCTTGTGATAATATCAAGTTTGCACTTTATCTTTAAATATCACAATATTATCAATAAAGTACAATTTGGTAGTATTGCTACATCATCACAACACAACACAACTTTTTCTTTTTCTTTTTCTTTTTTTTTCCAAAAAATATCATCAATATTTTTTAGGGTGAGTATGAGAAGATTATCAGTGGGGTTTAAGGAATCACCCATGGCAAGTCTAACATTGCCAACATGCTTGTGCATGTATACATCTATTGGTTGGTAAACATTAATGTCAAATGACACACAAAATGCCTTCTTTAATTAGCATTAACATGTTGTAGGCACGAGCCAGCTGCAACTCAAAAATCAAAATAATGGAGGAATATTTTACGGGCCCATGTCTCTCGTATTGTGCTGTCAACAGGCATTTCTGTTTTTTTTTAATGGTTTAGCTTATGGAAATGCTTTAGTTGTAGGCTTGTAGCCCTGTACCGAACACCACAAAATTATAGCCATTAACTAAGCTAATGAGATCCCAAATATATCTAGTTTTTGAGCTTACATGAACCAAATTAACATTAAAGCTACACAGGTTTGTCGTGGATGTGTCCCCTGATTAAGAGCATGGCCCTTTTTTAAAAAATAATTAGCATGTTTAAGTATAACCACTATCATTTTTTACAATCATGATCAATTACATGCCCTTTTTTTTTTTTTTTCTTTTATATTAATAAAAGCACATAAACCAGGGTCAACCACTACGACTACTAGTAAAAAAATAAAAAAGAGCCCGAGGGGTAGTGGAGTTGACTTGGACCACGGCTCAAGATTTAGAGGTTGTAGTTTTGAACTCGCGCTCTTTTCCTAGGGCCACTTGCTCAGGCAAGAATGAGACTTACTTGGTGGGTGGGAGTGGCATGGACTTTACATTCTCGTGGGACTCTGAAGAGGCAGGCCGGGCACCCTCACCCGCAAAAATAATAAAGTCAGATTTTTTACGAATTGATGTAGTTTGACACATTTTATGAAAATTTTCATATTATGTCTAGCTAGCTTTGAGTTAAATCAATGTCATATCTAATTTGCTTGGGGTTATTGGTCATTTTGTGTTAATTACCTTAGTTTAATCAAAATCGGTTAGTTTCATACTTTTGGGACAAAATATAATGTATTTGGTCGAAAATCAGCCGTTGTGATACAATGCACATTGAAGATTCTTTTAGTTCTCTCCAAATCATTCATTTGTCAACGCATTCGAGTAAAGCAGGAAAAAGACTAAACCCGTGTCTCCCGTTGATGAAGAAAAGGATAAATAGAGTTGATAAACAGACAACTTTTCTTGCCGCAGAATCACATATCAATGTCATGTGGATGTGGATGTGGATGTGGATGTGGGTGTGGGTATCTCTTCTCTCCCACCTTCAAGGTACTTTTGCAGCAATGAATCTACTTTCACATTTGGGTGCATTTGGCATCTTCATGATGGATTTCCAGGAAAATGGAGAAGATTGATAGATATGTAAGACTAGCTTGCATTTCCATGAAACTAGTTGGTCATTTGCATTCATGAGAGGCCAATGTACATATGGCCTTAGGACAATCATTCATCCCTCTTTCGGAGTTAGAGGTTTTGGAATTGACTCCCGGTTTCCCCCTCTTCAGGAACCGAAGGTTGAGTCTACTTGTGTTACCACGTAGGGGCTACAGAGATTTTACCTGGCTTCTCTCTACGCTCAGAGGGAATAGTCCAGCTCAAAATCTTGAAAACTCTCTGTTAGCAATAAAAAAATGTACATATGGGCCACCCTTTAACTCTCGTGGAGCCTACTTGGGGCCTCGCCAGTTAATAGGGCAGGTTAGGACCAAGATCTGAATGAGACCTATCTGTATCCAAATTTTCAAACTCCATTATATTATTCTGAGCCCCTGATCCACGGCTAAAGCCACTCAAATTCTCAATCCTCACCAGATCTCCAATCCATTCAGTACACTGTGAGGTTAACAACTAACAACGTATATGATTATTACTCTTTGTTATCTTTTCATTTAAATTGTCTGTTTTAAGTTGACCAATTCTTTTCTAAAAAAAAAAGTTGACCAACATAATGGTATGCTCAACTACAATTAGAGTAAAATCTGTCCTACAGCCAAGGGAGCATAGTGATTTTGTGCAGCTTTGATTTGCATCTGGGTCCCATTGATGGATCTTTTACAGAGACAATAACTTTTTGATGCATGCCCTAGAGATTTAGGGCCAAGTTGTTATCATCGAACTGATTTTCTTTTTGGTAAACCATCAAACTGAATTAATAGGATTCTAGGAAGCAGGTTCCTAAAAATGGCTAAAATTTAAAGAAGCAAAGATGAAGATTCGTAAACGGCCTCCAAATAATCTTTTTCTTGAGATAGAAAATGAAATAAATGGTGATGGAGAATAAATACCAAGTCATCACTCCATTAAATAAAATCCCAAGTCCCAGTTCCATTTACAATATTCCACCCTATGCTTTTACGGTTAAATCTAATAGTCTTCTGCCGGGACTCATTTTACTGTTAATTCATAAGAATTCAATTTCATGATAAAAAGCATGCCCATAGCAACTTATTATAAGCCATCAAAGGATGTCCAGCCTAGCTTGGGCGTTGAGCAGAGTGAGTTGCATGAGTCAAACCAGGTCTTATTGAGTAATCAGCTATACTAGCCTATGTTAATGGGTTCGTTTATATTTGTTGTCTCGAGTTTCCAACTTTGTAATTTATTTACTCAGATGCAAACGAAGCAATATGTACTTCCGTCCAAAATCCAAGCCATTCACACATATATTTACTCCCATGAATTGATATTATTTTAAATTTGATACCATCAAAGCATTAACTACTATCCAATTCACCCTGTAATCTTTCTGTCTTTGTTTTTTTTTTTTTTTTTTGGGGGGGTGGTGTGGGGGTGGGGGTGTTAAACATTCCTTCACGAATTGAATATGACCCAAATAGGCCTAAACACGAGGTATGCACATTTTCAAGTAGTGCACCAGGTTTGATTATTTCACACATCACAAATGCCTAAGCACCCTCAAAACAGTGCCCTGTGCCCAACGTTCTGTGGTACTAAGTACAAAGAGCCTAAGACACACCACTCTCGGCTCATACGTACGTGCCACGCACCTTTAATGACGAATTTCACATGACGAGGTTGACAAGAACTCCACAACCAAAGGCATTTTGGTGGCCCACCCATGACAAGATATCCCAGTACACAAGTCTCACGCTTTTGCTTTTGTCTTTGGTTTTGATGATTTCGTGAGTGCACAAGCCAAAGAAGGGAAAAATAAAGTGTTAAGGCATAATCTATCCACTATAGAGATATCCTTATTCCATGCACTTTGATTGCCTCTATTGGGCCCTTGATGGGAAACCAAATTCTCTCCTTTTCAAGAGGAAACGTGTGTAGTATACTACTCTTCTTCGCCTCCATACAAATCACTTCATATCTCTTAGAATGATGTGTGTAAGGGGAGTTCAAGATAAGGTTCTCACTCACAACCCTCAATAAAAAAAAGAAAAAAATAAAGAGCATCAGAGAGCACAGCTAGTTCACCTAAAAATGATATCCATAACCACACCTTCCGCCAATGCCACTATCTTTCTGTGGGAATTTCAATGATCCTACAATGACTTTGCTTTTACATTGATGGATTTGGTGGGATGAGTGGTGCTAAAGTAACCCCATTTATTTATTGGATGGTTGAAGCAAAACCCAATAAAGAGATGGTCATTGAAAGGAACTGTTCTTTAGGGGGCGTAACCATTAACTTTCCCACTGACACAACTTCCTTTTCTTGCTGTGCAAATTGCAATGCCCACATGACTCTCTTGCCCACCCGTGTAAGATATGTATACAAGCAGTGGAAAAGAAACCAAAACTAGTAATTTTCAAGTGCTTGTTTCCCATCTTAGGTTTTGAATGATTATGACATGCTTTTGTTGGCCATGATTTTGGACTTTGGAGTAAAAACCTCAAAAGCCCCAATCCTACAAAACCTATCCACCCAACAAGAATGATTGAGGCAGCTTTTTTAGAATGGAGGTATGTAGACGGATTTGCACTAGGTAAAGGGTCCACATTAACAAAGAGGGTGAAAAGAAGCAGGCCCTACCATTCCACATAAAGGCCGTAGTGGTGGTGGCTTGATCTAATTAGGTGGGCACTTCATGTAAAAACTGAGAAATTTGATGTTAGTCCTGTGGGACCTTTATTACCTAAAAACTAATGATTTTGCTAATGGTAATAAACCTAATCAATTCAATGGGGGAGATTATCATTCTTTCTTTTGCTTTTTCCCCCTTTGTTGAAAGGTTCTTATTCTCACACCGTAAAAAATCAAAGACAAGGACACACATGATATGGACTTTGAGTGCAACCCATCTTTCAAGCTGGTAATCATCTTGAAGATTTATATAATCCATAATAATAGGCCAATAGCGATTGATGGAGAATCTGCTGCAAGCATAATGGCTTTCAAGGCCCACTCAATGTCTGAGCAGGTCAATTGGTCTAGGCCTATTTTGATGAAAGATAAGAAAAGCATTAACATGGACCATAAGAAAGGAAGTTGGGCCCCACTAGAACCATTGAGTATGATTTGACAACGCCATCCATCCAGAGCTTGAACAGGTGCGAGTGCTTGTGGTATGAACCTGCCCGGGTCCAACCTTGGTCAGTCCAATTGAGCTGAACTGGGGCTCTGCATTTTTAGGCCTGTCAGCAGGAACTGGCTAGTTATTTCACAGGTACAAAAAAACACAGACTGGACCCAGTGTTATGCATGTTTAAGGCTTGGCGTTGCCCAACATTTAGCACAATGGGAGCCAAATCTTAGCAAATATGTCTTATATGGGCCGAACTATGTCCATGTGCTGGACCAAGAACTGAATATCTTTCCTCAACTAATTAAATGCTTAGGTCTAGGATAAGCTTTGCCCCAGCCCAAACAGGCCCTTAAAACACCCCTAGCTAGCACTCATTTTGAGTCTTTGACCACACACATGAGACATCATCCCCTTAAAAGTCATCAGAGAAATGGATGCTTGGAGTAGATGTCACATATACATGTGTCATGATTTCACATTTCATCCACCATATTTGTTAAAGGTATAGCCCGCCATTATTGTTGTCGCCTGAATGATGCAAACATAACTGATTGATACAAGTGGGAAGGCGCTGTTTGTAGAGGTTTAACAAAGATTAGCAATCATGTGAATGTGCTTGTTGGACAGTAAATTAACTTCATCGATCTTGTGAACGATATCCGTTCAAGGGGCCCACCTTTCATCATCAATGTAGACCGTTCAATCGAAACATCACTACTTGAATGGTGATTGACCCGAGAATCACCCAGATAGATCAAATGGGTTTGGCTACAAGTTATATAGGTTGTAGTGAAGAGAAAATTTCTTTTGTGAGAAAGTGAAATTGGTGGTACCTTGTGAAGTTGATGGGTAGTTTATCAGTGTATGAGATGAAAATGGGATTTAGAGGTTTATATGAGAATAGGAAAAGAGATGGGAGTATATTGAAATTGTTGTGTGCATGCTGTGGTGAGGGTGAAGATATGTACCTACAAAGAAGTGATATTTTTTGAGTTGCAACGGGGGACTAGAGGAACTGTTGCGCTGTAGATGGATCACAGAGGTTGACACAGATTATCTGGATACTGGAGGTGGTTAATTGAAAAAATAGAGAAGGGAGGGAGGGAAGTATTTGCAGATCTTAAATAGTATTCGTAGGTTAGATGTAAATTGCCTTCTAGTAGAGATGGCAGCTGGTTGGATTAAATGGGTGACTTGTCCTAACTTTCTCATTTTAGGAGCCAGTTTGGTTTTTTCCTTTCCAATTTGATGTGGATGTAGATTAATTCCCAAAGAACTTTTGGAATTTGGGGAATTTCTGTCAGGGTAGTTTCTGAATTCCTAGGCATGCTAGAATTCCTTAATGCTCATTTCTATTTAAGCATCCAGAAATTCGACCAACAAGCAAAGAGGCTAATATTATAAAATTCTACTTTGGCATTTGAGACCTTTTAGGCAACTTAGATTTTGAGATTCTCGTTTTGAAACATTGCATTTATAAATACCACAGGAAAGGCCATCACATTATGTCTAAAATATCCCGACACCTCAAATTTCTATCAGAAGCTCTAGCAAAGAAACAAGTTGTTGGAACCCAACTTGGGTTCAAGGTCAGTTCGTTCATGGCTTTTTCAAATTTGATGTGGACATGGATTAATACATTTAGACCCGAGTTTTATTCAAGGTGGTTTCTGATTTTAGTTTATTTATATTTTAATAATCGAGGTAGACAAAGAATACATTTAATAGAATTTATCAGGTTAGATTTTGGGTTCAAATCTTTTAACCAAACCCAACCAAACTTATATCCCTCATGGAGGGGTTTATTTTATTTATATTTTTATTTCGGTCAAGGGGGTTGAGACCCAAGAAAGATCCAGCACACACGGGAAGAGACCCAAAAACTGGACCTTATCATCTAGGTGAGAGGTGGAGTTCCTAACCAATTGGGCAATCTTAAGATCTCAATATGGGATCTTGACCCTATGAGAAGTTGCTCCTAAGGAGCATGTGGTGTGGATTTTCTAAATTCTTGTGTTCGTCTACTGAGGAGCTTTTCTCATTGTTTTTTAATATTTTATTTTTGTACCCAGCCTGCCGCAACTAAGGTGGACCCAGAAAATCCTCTTTGGGAGGGCTTTATGCAAAAAATTATTATTGGAGAAGGGACAAATGTTAAAAAATACGTATTAATAATTTTCATAATTTGCAGGTTTTTTCTTTAAAATCTTGCACTTTGGGTGGGGGACTTCAACCTCTAGACCCTTGAACTTTGGTCCATCCCTGACCCCAACCATGGGAAAGAAGCTTGCTTTTACAAGAAGAGGAATCCAAAGATCGAACCATGGATAATTGGTGAGAAACATGGTAGCCAACCAATTGGACAACCCCTCATTCTCGAGCACCTTCCCTTGTTAAAGTTGGAGATCAATTTTCATGCAATTGAACCATGTGTGACTCCCAAAGAGACCAAAATTACTTGACCCAGGTATGACTCTTTTGTTATTGGGCATCCTCTATGAATCAAAATAATCTCATGATACAGGAGGGCCTTGTAATCTGACAACCCTTTTTTTAATTTCCTAAAAGGAAAGGATCTTGGATGTGGGCAATTAAGTGATTTTTGTTGGTAAAAATTATTTGATTTAAAGGCAGGAAGTAACAATAAGCAAAGTTTATAAGTTGACAGACCACTTCACAGGATTACATTAGGCGACGAACGCTCAACACTCAATTAATTGAACTTAAATTATAGTCGATGGCATCCCAAAACCCTCTTGTATATAGTGGTAGAGATGAGAAAGTATACTGGATACCCAAATGTCCACGGTCAGAAATCAGATATGGGCCCTGTAATTGGCCTTATTTTTAGTTTGGATTCAGATTCAGGTCCACTGACTAAATCGGGTCTTGTTTAGGGTCCATCAACTTAATTGACAGTACAATGCCACAGCTATATATTATGTACAAGTATGTTAATTGTGAATTAAGTAGATATAGGTATATAACAATGAAGGACGTTGGAGGAAAAAAAAAACATACCTTTTCATGTTCTTCAAAATTGCGAACTTTCAAACAAGGCCCATCAGGATGCATGAATTTGGCTGTTATAACTGTATGTAAGTAACTGGGCTTGGTTTGTGCCTGACTCAAGCCCTTTATCAAGTCCTGAGTTTCATATGACATAGAGTTATGCTTCCAAGTTGCTAGAAAAATGCTAGCAGTCACAAATTGGGTTCAAAATTTTGACCCCTTGGCTCCATCCCAATTTGGATACACTCCGATTGAAATGTGGTTGGAAGGTATTATTAAAAAGAGGTGCAGTTCTTACCTGGCTGCCGATGGTTCTAGCTTGAGTAGTCACCTTTTTTCACCCGATGGCTGTTCTACCCCACCAAAGGTCTACTTCCCTCACCAAAGGGCTGGGGTCCACGCCCCACTAAGCTGGGTACCAAAAAATTAAAAGCTGGAGAGAAAAAAAAAAATAACAACAAAGACAATTATTGAACCTGTTGGGGTCTTAATTGAAGTGGATTCTGTTACCCAATCCGAGGGTGTACAGAGTTGGTAATTTGGTCATATATCCCAGGGTTCTTGTTGAAATTGATTTGGCAAGGGGAATGGAAAGATCTATGTGAGACCACCACAAGTATCAAATTTTACCCCAAATTCATGCCCCTAACCCTTCATTTGTGGCCCACAAGTTTATCTTCATATTCAAAAAAATATTCAACCCTCGATCCAACGGTTCAATCCATTTGAACGTGTGTTAATCCTTGGGATTAATGACCATCAGGGGATTCCCTATTGGTTGCTAGGTTTAGATGGGTTGCTAGCTGTACCCCGCAAAACAGTTCTCATATAATAGGCAAGCACTAGTTATCACTTGAATAATTCCCTTTATGTATAAAATCTTATGCCAGCTAATGGACTCTCTTAATTGCTTCCTTTGAACAAAAAAATTGGAAAGAGCAGATTTTATATAGCTAGTCAATAATGATAGGATGAAATAGTATCTCTATGTTTCAATGAAATACGCTCTAGATGTAGGATGGAATAATTTCCCAAAAATTTTGTATGAGGATTTATTTGCTTGCCCAAATTGTGGGTGTCTATGCTTTCCACCCATTCCCAAGGGCAGACCCAAGAAATTCAACTTGGGGTGCTCCATGTAAATGAAATATTGGAGGAAATGGCAAATGTAAAAGAAAAATATATTAATGTTTAGAACTTTTAAGGGTGTTTTAACATTTTTTAACTTTTCACATATATGGGTGGGGGCTCAAGCCCCCATGCAACTATATTGGGCCCGCCCCCTTCCCATACCATGTACATCATGTGCCCAAATTCAGAGTGGAGTCATAGAATCAAGAGTCGACCAAGGGAAAGGATGGAGAATGATGATCAACAGTGATTTGTAGAACCAATCTAAGGATAAGCCTGATTAATCCTCATCATAGTTGTCAATTTCGTTTTGTTCATCATTTTGGTCAAGCATCCAAAATGGAATATTTCGGTAATTTGGGAATTCGCCAAAAACTTTCAGAGTAACCTTTTGGAATATTAATAATAAAAATAAGAATATATATAGATACATATATATATAAATAGAAAAATAAAAATAAAATATAAATTATGCATGTTTCTTTGTATGAATATTGAGAGAAAAAAAAAACTAAAAAAAATGTGAAAATTATGCTATATAGATCGAAATTGACAACCGGAATAGACTAGAATGGACAACCAAAATGACCGAAATGGACTGGAATGGATCGGAATTGAAAATGAAATTCTTTTTTACTCCATTCAATTTTGGTCAAAGGGCCGAAACAAAAAATTTCGGTCATTTTGGCCGAAACAAAATAGAATTGGCTATTATATTCCTTATACCATGATCTTGTCACGTAGGAATGAATCCAATTAAACACAAAATGAAATAGAATAGAATGAAATATATATTACAGACGGGAATCATAAAATAGTAATAATAAAGGGACCCTTAACCAGTGATGATAACCTTATCATACTCACGATGATGGATGATACATACCCTTCCCACAAGTCCTCACGTTATCACATGACAAACATGCGAAAACCAGAACAAAACCACATCAGAGTCAAAATGGTCAGCGTGAACAAAACAAAACTGGCCTTTTTAGTCAAACCTGTCTATATCAAAACACACGACTGTCTGGGCCCCGCACGTGTCACACACGAGCCTGCACGTTCCCTTCATGCATCTCCATATGCCCCCATTTTTTACCAAAATCCCCACATTCCCACCACAAAACAAGGCCACATTCTTCCCATACACAGGGGCATTATAGTCTTCACGACCCTTCCAAACTCCCCAAATCACGTATAAATCATAACTTCTCCATAATAAAAGAGTAAAAACCAAAAACCATTCAAACTTACCCAATACATACATACCCAAGTAGCTAGCAGCAGAGACATCTCTCTCTAATGGCAGCAATGAAGGTCACATTTCTCATCCTCATCTTCCTCACCTTGGCCTCACAAATCTCCTGCAATAAGGAGACGGGGAATTCGGAGAAATGCAACGTTGCATCAGCGGTGGCCTGTTATAACAAGCCCAAGGCCTTGACTTACAAGTTCATAGCCATTGCTTCCATCTTTGTAACGAGCATGCTAGGTGTGTGTCTCCCTCTTTTCACACGCTCTGTCCCTGCTTTGAGTCCTGATAAAGACCTCTTTGTCATCGTCAAGGCGTTCGCCTCCGGCGTCATCCTCGCCACCGGTTACATGCATGTGATGCCGGACTCTTTCAACGCCCTGATGTCAGAGTGCCTGCCGAAGAATCCATGGAGGAAGTTCCCTTTCACAACGTTTGTGGCCATGCTTTCGGCGGTTTTGACTCTGATGGTGGATTCTTTTGCTACGGCCTTTTATAAGAAGAGTGGTATGGGTGGGGCTGCTTTGGTGGACTCCACCAGACGTGGGGCGATCCATTCGGAGGAGAGGGCTGTGGAACTCAATTTACATGATCAGATAAAAGATGGAGAAGATGGCACAGAGGGCCCCCACTTGCTACGATATCGTGTAATTGCACAGGTATGGATCTACTATTGATCTCTTGTGTATTGTTTGTTGATATTGTTTTTATTCCAAAGTCCAGTTAAAATAAGATTCCTTGCTGATTGCAGGTATTGGAAATGGGAATTGTAGTTCACTCAGTGGTGATTGGGCTTTCTCTGGGAACCGATGAGAGCCCTTGCACAATCAAGCCTCTGATTGCTGCCCTTTGCTTCCATCAGCTCTTTGAAGGAATGGGTCTTGGTGGCTGCATACTCCAGGTAAATCTCTTCTGCGGACATCACAAGGACATACATAAAGGTCCTAATCCGACCGGATTAGGGTGCCATCCATAGTATTTGATCAATGTGGATAAGATGGGCCCTTGATCTGATAGACCCTGGAAATAAATGGTTGGTACAGTAATGGTTTAGAGTAACATAACACGATTTGATGATTTAGATTATTCAATTTGAACTTTCAAATTAAGTCATTTATCCATCCATATTGGGGTTGAGGAATGCTAGGACAAACGCGAGAGACAAGCAATTGACAAATGCTAACTGATATGGCATGATAAACAAGACATTTCAGATCTATTTCTTTCTGTATCAGATACATTTCTTCATTCTTCAACTCACAGATATTGTGCAGTACACAATAGGTACAAAAAATCACAAATTATCAGTTAGCGTTTGTCCGCGGCTTGTACCTCGCATTTGTCCTTGGTTTTATTCTCGTGGCATACCAACCCCATCCACACCAAACATGGGATTCCAGGGGATCATGTTGACCCTTCTACTTTTTCAACCCAGTACTCCCCTAGTGGCATTCAATGGCATTGCAAATTTCTCATGACTTGCTTGGTAATTGTCAGGCTGAGTATGGAATGAAGACGAAAGCTATGATGGTCTTCTTCTTCGCTTTTACAACTCCATTTGGGATCGCTCTGGGGATTGGTTTATCCAACGTCTACAGCCCAGACAGCCCAACAGCTCTTATTGTGGTAGGCCTGTTAAATGCCTCAGCAGCCGGTCTTCTCAACTACATGGCTTTGGTAGACCTCCTGGGAGCAGATTTCATGGGACCAAAACTTCAGAATAATATCAAGCTTCAGATATGGTCCTACATTGCTGTGTTCTTGGGTGCAGGTGGTATGTCGGTTATGGCATTATGGGCATGAGAGGAGAACTAATCTCTCTTCAATTCTTAAAGAGGATTTCTGTATTGCTATTTATATAGATACAATAGGTTACAATTTTTTGAAAATCTAAACACTTGAAATCAGTTGAATTTTGAGTTTGGTGAGGATCAGTTCTTTGCTAAGATGTTATCCTCTGTATCCGTGCATTGATTTGGACAGTACAGTTAAAAAGATTCACTCGAAGAGAACTGCAGTGGAAGATGATCGGCCCCATCCAGAAAGGCACTCGGCTGAGATTTTGATTTCTCAGATTTGCTTGATTATTGTTACTTCCAGAAATTTTGATTCATTAATGACAAAAAAACAGGAGTTTAGGATCTTGATTAACGCAACAACTTCATTTTTAATCTATTCCATTTGAATTATTGATTTCATCCTATGGTCACAGACCCTACCTCATTACTGTGAATGTAAGCGAACCACTTGCAATAGTTACTGGAGTTATTGGAATTGCTACTTGGAGTGTGATGAACTAAATCAAGTAAAAGCATCTTTTATTATTTAAATCATTTTTTCATTTTTTCTTTTTTTTTTTTTGTTGGGGTGGGGGGGCATATTAATTGGTGTGGGTTTCGTTTTGACTTATTAATCTTCCCTAAATTTAATTTTTTCAGTTTAATGATTGAAACTCAAATAATGTTATAGGGGATTTACCCGGCTCCCCTGCCCTTTAGGGATTTATTTGGGCCGGAACACCCTCCCTTATAAGAAGAAAAAAAAAACCGCAGATAATTAATGTCACTAGAGTAAATATCATACTCACACAAAGCACTATTTTGCTATGGTTTATCTTGATTTATGGTAAATGGTCTTTACTGATTTTAACTTTTAGTAAGGGGTGGGCATTAGCTAATATAATCCAAGTCCAATACTCATCCTAGTCAAATCCAACCTTCTCTAAAATAATCTCTAATAGTGGGCCCTCTCTATCGATGATTAATCTTAACCAAACGATGATGATTGTTTACGTTTCCAGCCACAGCATAAATTATGCTTTTGGTGCTTTATTGTTTTTATTTTTTGACCAATGGCAAGTGACAGTGATTTCTCTCTTGTCATTTGATGTTTTGAGTAATGGGTTCTTAATTTGTTGAATGAATAGGGAGGAGAGTAGTGTAAGAAGAGAGGGGTCAAGCGCAAAGTGGAGGGGAATGATGAAGTAGAAGAGACTGTGTTTGAGACAGGAGATTATAACTACACCAATTCCAACCCATGAATGATTCTCAGATTATGAGCATACTGTCTCATGTATTTCATTCTCTTCTAGGTTTTAGAATTAGAGTAGTGGATACTCATTTATGTGTTCCCAAATGATGTAAGACTATATATAAATTTCTTCAGTGGATCTTCTGTAGTTAATTTGCCAGATGGTGCTTAGACTCGTGATTAATTCTTGAACCCATAGAAATTTTTTATTTCCTCTTGGCCATGGACACATGAGAAATGGCTCTAATCAAATTCCACTCCATTAATAGTTTAGCCTGCCTCCCAGATTGATCATGTACAACATATGTATTTTTTTTAATATTTTATTCGCATGTTTCATCTGCATTCAATAAATATAGAGAAACAAGAAAACTCTTGAAATGTCTCCGTACAAAATACTCCTATTCCCTATGCCTTTAATCACCCCTTCCTCACCCAAAAAATGAATTAATTATCTTTCGAGTGAAAAAACTATAAAAAGAAAAAAAAAAGACTTCTAACCGCTGGAGAGAAGATTTGCAAGGATAGAAGGTCTATCATCTTGTATTGGCTAATACATTTTCTGAAAGAACTGGAAGACTTCTAATTATTTTGGGGAAGATCTAGAAAGATAGAAGATCATTTACCTAGCATTCTCATCAACATCTTAAGCAATTTTTGCATCATTTAAAAAGAACTAATAGTGTGTTCTGGGTGTTTTTAAAGGCATGGAGTGTTAAATCCCAACTAGAAAATGTTTTTACGAAGGTGGAGTCGAATGCAGCTTTTCCTCTCTTTACAGAGGAGGAAAGTCTGCAATTTCAGTTTATCCGCCGACTTAAACGGAGGAAAACCCTCAATGAAAACTTGCAATTTTCGATTTTCCGCTGTCTTCAACGATGGAAAGCCCGCAATCTCCATTTTCCACCTGACTTCAAAGGCGGAAAACCTGAAATTTACTTTTTGTTTCCGCTGCTTAAAAGGCGACAAAGCCAGCAATTTCCGTTTTTCTGCTACTGCTACTACAATTTTTCTATAATTTGGTTTTTTTATTTATAAAAACCATGGGGTTCAAATTATGAGTCCTCAACTATTAAGATCTGGGGTAGGACTTGTCCAACTCGAACAGTTTGACTTGGAGATGGTCAAGACCACGACTTGGGAATCATATTTTTAAAAAACAATTTTAAACCACTAAAAATAGATCAAATACTTATGAAATATAAAATTGCATCTATTTACTTGTATTTCATGAGATAATCAACTCAAAATAATAAAAGTACATATAAAAAAAATAGAAGAAAAAATCTTAAAATTTACAGAATTTTTATGTAGAAACATCAAAGGTAAAATACGAAATATGTCCTAGATTACTTTTGAATCATTATTTTTAAGTTGTTAACTCTTATAAATCAACCACAAGGGGTTGGTCGTTCCTCTCTCTTCCAGAGTTAGAGGTCTTGGTATCGACTTCCAGCTCCCCCCTCTTCAGGAACCGAAGGTTAAGTCCACTTGTGCTACCATACCACCTAGGGGCCACAGGGGTTTTATCCGGCTTCTCTCTGGGTCCGGAAGGAATAGTCTAGTCCAAATGATTGGGAACCCTCTGCTAGCAAAAAAAAAAAAAAAAACCTTATAAATCTAAGCACTAATTGCATAAAAAGAGAAATATGATTGTATGAAAGCATATGGTACAATCAGATTATTCAAAATGACCAACTTATCAAAATGACACAATTGAGTTGACTTCTCCGTGTACATATCTTAGGGTCTGTTTGGGAAGGAGGGGGAATGGGGGGAAAGTGGAGGGAAAGTGATTTTGGGGGGTGTTTGGGAAGGGGGGAGTGAAAATGGGGGATGGAGGGAAAAAGTACCATTTTTCCTTCAAAAATTTTCCCCCAAAAACAAGGGGGAAAATGAGGGGAAAGTGATGATGGAGTGATGAAATGACTAAATTGCCCTTAGACTCTATTTGAATTTTTTTCAAAAGCAAGGGTAAAATAGTCTTTATCTCTGTACCTCACAAACAAACAAAATTATACTTTTTGACTTTCCTTCTCCTTACTTTTTTACTTCCCAAACAAAAGGAGGGAAAATTAATTTTCCCTTCCCTCCCCTTCATTTTCCTTCCCCCTCAGATTTTCCCTCCCCTCCCCTCCCAAACGGACCCTATGTCATGGATTCATAATGTCTAATAGACTAATAAGTGTAACCCGGGGTAGCTCAGTTAGACTAAGACCACAAGTAGATTCGAAACCGCACTACCACACTGGGGTTAGAGAGGAGTTTACCCGGCTTCCCTCTGGACCCGGACTGCTCCCATAGCTAAAAAAAAAGAAAGACTAATAACTCATGTAATCTCCCTATACATGAACTTTATACTTTAAATATAATCGAATCATAATGTCTAATACCGGCAATGTGATACGTAAAACAAGCTCTGATGCAGTGATCAACGACAACGACATTAAATAAGTGTCAACATATATACTTTATACGGCTATCTACAACCAAGCCCTCCTATGTGGGTATTTGGTCTGGGTCGACCATAAAAAGGCTAGTAAAATGAGGCCCGTTTCTCTGCTGAAAAAGATATATAGGATAAGGTAGAGTCGTTTTTGGTAGAGCCCTTTTTATGCAAGCAGTGCATTTTATTTTTTCTTCTTTTTTTTTTTTTTTTTGGCATCCAAGCCTAACGGGCTAGGGCCCGAGAGAGCCCCCACAAATGGAAAGAAAAAGTCTAGTTAAGTGGAAGAGTAGTGGCATACCCATGATTGATCCATAGGCACCAGGTGACATGAGGTGTTGCCCAATCAAATAAGCAAATTAGAGTTATGGGAAATCAAGCCCATAAGGGCGGACTCAAGATGTTCATGCGTATCCATCCCTCACCCTAGGATCACAGTGGAGAAAAGTCTCAGACGATCTAGACTCATTCATAAATACGTGCCTACCTATGGTTAGCTATGGCCTATGGGCCTCTTCTAGCCCACAAAACCTGAAACAAGCCATTCACAATTCCAGCTCCTTTTAGCCTCACTAGTACTAAAATTCCCACATCCTCACCTCCACCACAAGGACTCTTTTCTATATGTACGTGATTTCTGCCTTTTAATTATTTTAACCTTGATTTACATATTAAGGAAGTTGGAAAATAGGGAGATCATAAAGACGTTTGTGCAATGAGTCTTTTCTACCCAAGAGAACAAGAAAGTTTCCATTTTTAAGGGATCGTTTGTACATAGTTGGGGAATTTCCTCTTCCGCAGCACTCAATTTCCATTCAAGCACTACACCAAAAATCGGAAATTGGAACGGAAAAGCGTTCCTAATCCTTCCGTTCCTAATCCGTTAAAGTGTTCCAATTTCCGTTCCAATTTGGATTAGGAACGGTTGGTACCAAATTGGAACGGAAATTGGAACACTTTAACGGATTAGGAACGGAAGGATTATGAACGCTTTTCCGTTCCAATTTCCGATTTTTGGTGTAGTGAAGGAAGGTGAGAAATCCAGCAATGAAAATAACAGGTCGACAAAGCGCCAATTTTTCCAGATTCAAGGATTTATCGCTGTACCAAACAAAGGCGCCGGAAAAACCAGTACCATTCCCACCCCTTTCACGTGGAATCGTGTTTGTATTGGGCTTGAGTTGGACTGATAGGCCGCGGAGTGAAATGAGTTGCTTGGATTGGATTGGATAATCAGTGCACAAGTTTGGACCCAACCGAACCTAGCCATTAATTATTTTGGTTAGAAATGTCAACAGAATGACGAGGCCCTACCTAAGAATAAGCAGGGTCTAACTGGAGTCTCTGGGTTGCATTGAGGTCAACTTAGATACTGCTCCCTTTCCTTTACTGTATAAGTTTTGTATATCATGGTCGGGATCGATTTTTAAAGCAGATTTTGTATTTTTAACATATAAAACTATGAAATTGCACACATGCACATTTGTTTTAGTTTTTTTGTATCATATTTTATTAACAAACATGTAAACACATCATCCAATAAAAAAACCATGCCAAATTGCAATTGTGCAGACCCGCAAAAAAGAATTTAAAAAAAAAAAAAAAAACAGTTTTATCGACGTATGTATGAAATACAGCTTTACCATGGAAAAACTGAAAATACCTCTTTTCCGCCGTATGATTCATCGGAATACTGAAAATATAGCTTTTCCATCGTATAAATCATCGGAATACTGATAATACATATTTTCCTCAATATTAATCAGCGGAAAAGGTGAAATTACTGATTTTCCGCCGTATCAATCAATGGAGATTACTGATTTTCCACGGTATAAATCTGCAGAAAAACTATAAGGGCATGTTTGTGTAACACTTTTCCGCGGAAAAGTTGATGATTTTCCTCGGAAAATCCATTTTTCCGGTGTTTGGTGCGGAACAATTCCGTGGAAATGGTTTCCTGCCTCGTCAGCATTTTCCTTAATAATTGTGAAAATGGGTTTCCCATGGGGGGGTATGAGAAATGGTTTTCCTCGGAAAACTTCTCCCCCTTTTCCTCACTCTTGTCTATTTCAACCCAAAAACCCTATAACTCTTTCATTTTTTATTTCTTTATATAAATTATTATTTAATGTTAAATAAATAATATACATGTTATGTTATTTTTCTTCAAAAAATTATATCACCAAATAAGAAATTTTGATTTTCTATAAGGAATCCACAGCTGCACCAAACAACATCTGCACCAATTCAATGAGGAAACTCTTTTTACACCAAACATGAATTTCTAAATTCTATGGAAATCCTTCTTCGAGGTTTTCATTTCTATGGAATTTGCTGACGTGTCAATTTCCTCTTTCCGCGGAAAGGGTGTGTACACAAACGTGCCCTAAGAATACAGCTTTTTCCTCACATTCATTAGCCGCAAAGCTCTAAATGGGTGGGTTCAATGAAACCAGAATGTGACCTGGCCTATTATGGGAGGCCCAACCCTTTCCGACAAAGTTTTGGGCCCATAGGAACCTGAATATGGAAAAGAACCTTTCGATAAGGGTTTAGTCCAAGCTTTAAATTTTTGTATTGGTAAAAGTTTCCAACCTTGACTGCATTAGCAAATTATTTTTTATTTTTATTTTTTTATAATTCCGAATAGAAGGCCATTAGAAAATGGTTTGAAAGCTAGCATTCCAAGAAGGGGCAGGTGAGATGATATATAAAAAGAGAGAGGTTTCTCGAGATCTAAGAAAGCTCGAGAAGCATTTCCCAATTCGCGTAAGAAGCGGAGGCGTTTCTTGCATTTCCCGAATCGATCCTTTTTTTTTATCAACCACTAAGGAAAAGAAGAATTGTGAATGCGGTGCGTGGGATTTTGTGGGCGGCCTCATTAAATTTAAGAACGAATTGTGTTCGTCTGGTTTACTTATCAATTTCGAAACCTTAAGGCCCGTTTGGCACTATATTAGATTAGTAAAAGTCAAGGAAAGCCTTTATTTTTTAGATTGGGGCCCCATCAATATATTTTAGTTCAAAATTCCCTTTATTTATTTATTTTTTTTTTAAAAAAAAACCTCATTTCTCCACTAAAATAAAATAAAAAACATCTACTTTTATATACAAAAAGTAAAAAAGATTTTATACCAAACAACTAAAAATAAAATACCATCATAACCCAAATCTATTTTATTCTCTTGATTTGATTCTTTACTTACACTTTATTTCACTCCACCACTTTATTACACTTTATTTTACATGTAAAATTACCATTTGCCACTTCAACCCAATTGATCAATTCAATGGCAATGAGTACTTTCTGAAAACTACTGTATTCTGACCACGTTGAACTTAATAGGGGTGTACACGAATCGGATTGGTGCAAATTGGGGCAAATCCGTCACCAATCCGTAGTTGTTAAAATTCGATCTGATCCGATCCGTTCAATCTAATGTTAAAAGAAAAATATCAAATATGTTGTAAAAAATTACATTTTGACCCCTTAAATTTTTTTCTTATTTTAAATTTAAACATCTTAATTTATATTTAGACCCCTTATATATATATATATATTTTATATTTAATGTCAACGGATCGGATCGGATCGGATTGAATCCACAGATTGAGGGTGAAATCCGACACCGATCCATTGCTAACATATTACAAAATTTTCAATCCGCCACCAATCCGTTTACCTTCGGATCGAATAAAAATCCGCAGACCGGATCTAATCAGATCAGATTTACGGATCGACAGATTTTTTGTGTACCCCTAGAACTTAACTTGACTGGAAATCAAGCACAATACATTTTCTTTTCATGCCTTCATTATTATAAAAACAAACCGCAGTGTGACCCTTATTAATCAGCCTAAAAATCATTAAATTTGAGAACTCTGGTCATCCAAATATGGAGTTTTCAAAACTGAGTATGTAAAGCCATAGCTGCTTCTCTAATTGTGACTTTTTCGCTTATGTAAATCGGAAGGGTAGCTCAATTGGCGTAGGACCACGGTTTGTTCCCTTAGGTTGACGGTTCAAAACTGCATTACCAAACGGGGCCACAGGGGATTTACCTAACTTTCCTAGAGGTTGTAGGGATTAGTCGGCCCTAAGGGCTGGGACACCCTGAGTAACAAAAAAAAAAAAAAAAAAAGACTTATTCGTTTATGTGACAGTGAATTAGATTATTATTTATATGGTTCCCATCCCAATGTTACCCAAGATATATGTGAGTTTCAATCCAGTACATTTCACCTAGTTGATTGGAAGATCAATCATATCTGTTGGAGAATACTGATGCCCCAAGACAGAGATGTCAAATGGGCCGGGCCGGCCCGGTTCGGCCCGACCCAGCACGCTAGTCAACGGGCCGTGGCCCGGCACGGCCCACAAGGCACGGCCCGAGACACGGGCCGTGCTGGGCCGAGGTTGCTGGGCCCGTTGGCCCGCCAGGCACGGGCCCGCCAGGCACGCCAGGCCCATGGGCTGGGGGTTCCAGCCCGCTGGGCACGCTGGAACTGGCCCGCTGGGCACGCCAGGCCCGCCGCCCGCCAGCCCGCCAGCCAGCCCAACAGAAAAAATAAAAAAAAAAAGAAAGAAAGGAAGAAAGAAAGAAAAAAAATAAAGAAAGAAAGAAAGAAAAAAAAAACAAAGAATGAAAGAATGAAAGAAAGAAAAAAAACAAAGAAAGAATGAAAGAAAGAAAGAGAAAAAAACAAAGTAAAAAAGAAAGAAAGAAAAAAAAGAAAGAATGAAAGAAAGAAAAAAAAAGAATGAAAGAAAGAAAGAAAGAAAGAAAGAAAGAATGAAAGAAAGAAAAAAAAAACAAAGAAAGAAAGAGAAAAAAACAAAGAAAGAAAGAATGAAAGAAAGAAAAAAAAAAAAAAAAGAAAGAAAGAATGAAAGAAAGAAAGAAAAAAAAAACAAAGAAAGAAAGAAAGAAAGAAAAAAAACAAAGAAAGAAAGAAAGAATGAAAGAAAGAAAGAAAAGAATGAATGAATGAAAGAAAATAAATAAAGAAAGAAAGAAAAAAAAGAAAAAAAAAAAAAAAAAAAACAGCCCAGCCCAGCAAGCCCGCCTGGCCCGCCAGCCCGCCTGGGCCGGCCCGCTCCAGCCCGCCCCATGGCGGGCCGTGCCAGTGGGCCGTGCTGGGCCAGGGGTTTTCCCTGGCGGGCCGTGCCGGCCCGGCCCGCTAGCTGGGGCGGGCCGTGCCAGCCCGGCCCGTGGCACGGGTGGGCCGGAGCTGGGCCGGCACGGCCCGTTTGACATCTCTACCCCAAGATCGTACTTTGTGTGAGCTTTGCAGGTTGACTTTATTGAAAGTACTCAAATTGAAACATGGTTTAAAAAAAAATGAGTTTATATATAATTTTTGGGATTAGCAAGATGGAAAAATCTTGATGCATCCATAATCTAAGATTATTCAGATTGGTATAGTGTTATATCATTGTTTGTACATTTATTGCAATTACTCTGTGCTCCTTCTAATCTTCAGATAAGAATGGATTAACGATTAAATCAATTAATAACTAACTCTTACAGAAATTTTCTATTTCTCTCTTTTGAAAATAAACAAGAGAACAAATCAGCAGAGCAGCAGAGAGCTACAAAGGAACATATGTGACTGTGAGTATGGATCAAGGTTGAAGTTTGGATTCTATAAGAGGACTGCTAGAATTTTCCTACTGAAAGTTAGCATAACCTGTCACAGGCCCTAAAAAGGACTACCTATTGCTGCACAGCAGTAGTAGTTACCTCTTAAAAATTCTTACCTAATCACACAGAGTGACAAAGGTGAAAGAGTGCACGAAAATCTACAGGAACATTATCCTAGATATATACTTCAGAGCAGAACAAACAACAGGCCTTTCCATAATATGAGAAAAGATGGTAACGTGTAAGATACCATATTTATTGTAACTTAATGACCCAAAGATACTTTCTGGTGTCCTAAAATAAGGAAACTTGAAAAGACAATCAGCATTTGGCGTTAGTTCTAACTCTTATGCATTAGGAAGCACACAGCATCCTGATTGCAGTCCTGCACATGTTTGGACCATGGTTCAATAATTCAGTCTAATGGGAGTCGGCAGTGGACCAGAGATGTCCTGAAAATGTTTAAAGATTGGAAGATCCTGGCTGTTTACCGTTCAGCCTACAAGTTGGAAACTAGTAGAGACAGCTGGATGTCTGGAAATTCGGGGGACATGTATCTTTCATACCAGAAGATTTTTTGGAGGGTTTCAGATAATCCACCCACAGTGGGCATCATCAAATAAATGGTCCGTATGACTAAGACAGTAGCTGCTTCCTGTTGAAAGGGGTACTTTAGGACCCATAGTCCTCCAGAATTCTTGTACACAACCAAACACTGATTTCACTGGAGATCGTCATTAGAAGATTTCCAGCACCAGGTCAAAGATTCAACTAGATATTTAAACAAGATTTTGAATATCATTTCACTTATAAATCCTGTTTAGCATATTCTTACACCCCGATCCAAACTAATCGCGATTAAGGCTAAATAATTGAGATTAATACTAATTAAGCATGAGTAAATGGTTAATCAAGGTTAATGACCAAAGGGAGACAAATTAGTCTCAAATGATGCATTGAGCATAATGAAATGAGATTAAATTGGTTAAAATGAGTTTAGACTCAAACATGTTAGGGTAAAGACTTTTCCGTAAATACGAGTTTTCACGTATTTCGTCAAATATGGAAATCCTTAATATCAACGCGTGTATCACGAGTAGTATGTCAACTTTCATAATAGACGCGACTCCATTTGACATCAAATGGACCAAATGAGGTTTCATTTGACTCAAAATGCAATAAAGGTAAATGGGAGGGGGCTTTAGTGTGAGACATCCATATATTAGAATGAAATGAACCTTAGCATTCATTTCACTCTCAAGCAAACCCTAGAGTCATTTTCCTCTTCTCCCTTCTCTTCCATTTCCTTCATCAAGTGTGAGATTGGAAAGGTGCTTGTATTTTGGGTGAGAGGCATCATCTTCATCATCTTCCCTAAGCCCTTTCCCCCATTGTTGAAGAGAAAAGCTTGAAGGAGACCTCAAGATCTCTTTGTTGGAACAACAAGTGAGTAGTTACTCTCCTTTTTGGATTTTCCTAGTTCTAGTGGTTATTTGAATTGATACCTAGAACAAATGACTCATAAGAGTTCATTTACATGTTTTCATGAAGTTAGGGTTTCATTTGGGTATTTTCATCTCAAAGCCAAACCAAGGAAAGAGGGCTCTTGCTATTAGACTTCATAAGAGGCAAGTATAAACAATTGCTTGTTATTAGTGTTAGACATTGTGAAAGTTTATTGAGTTTGCCATGGATTGGAGTTTATGCATTTTCCATCAAGTTTTGGGAACTTGTTTGTAGATTGATTGGAATGGTTAATGGATGGTGTATGAATGGGGAACATGAAATTCCATTTTCTAGTAGGATTGGAAGTGATTGAATGTGTAAAAGAGAAGAAAGGAAAAATGAGAGAAAAAATCAATTTCTCACTCGTCCAGGTCCGATCGATCGGACTATCTTTTAACTGAGACGTTTTTCTGGCCGATCGATCGGACTGTCATCCAATCGATCGGACAGGCTTGTAGCTGGTGAATTTTGGTATATTTTTTTTGGAAACAATTATGGTTCCTATGGGTATTAGTGATCCGTAAATTAGTGTTTGAGCTAATTGTACCATAATCTAAGATTATCGAGATTAAGGAAATTAAAAGAAAAGAGTGGTAACGAATTAAGTATTAATTCCTCCAGGGTGTTGTCTAAACCTACTTGAGTATTAGCTTAGGTTATTTGAATGTAGAAACTACTATCCAAAGTGATGTTCATCTAGAATAACGCGTACATTAAATAACAAGCGTCTCACCCATTAGTTTGGTCTAGAAAATTGATTGTGAACTTGAATGGAATTAATAGATGTGATGCAAATCCTGAATATGGCACTACTTGTAATGCCTTAAGCTCGTTATGGAGTTGAATTGAATAATACAATGAATGAGTGAATAAATGAATGAACAGTTACTAAAGGTAACAATGAAATGATTAATCCTGCTGCAGCAGATGGATTTGGGGGCGTTCCGGAGCTCCGTGGTGATGCTAGTGTCCCTGGCCCGGACACTAGTAAGTCCCACATATTCCGATCTTACCTATGGATATTGATTGATGCCTTCCGTTCGGAAGATGAATCCTTCCTTTGAGGGAAGATGGTAAATGAACAAAATGAAATGAAATGAATGAAAACTATGATAGCGATTGTTTAATTGATAAACTCTTGTGTTACCTATTGTCATTATAGGAGTTATCTAGATTTGTCTAGAATGGTAATTGTTACCAAATGAATTAAATGACTTTGATATATGTACTAACATGTGCTAGTGCAAGACTGTTTATACATTGTTGAACCGTCGTGTTCATTAGTGTTATTGATGACATCACAGGCCCGATTGCCCCTGCCAGTCCTACAGCGCCCGCGGCGCCAGCGGAGGAGACCACTCCGGTTCCTCCAGGAGGTCTAATCGAGTGGAATGGTCGGAATGCCATTTGACATGGACATAGGAGTGCGAGAAAGGAACTCTAATATTTTGATAAATGTTTCGAAACATTATTTTGTACATTCATTCATGGAATGTAATTAATTGTATTGGATGTGATACATGTATAAGGACTTCATTTTGTATACATGTAAATCGTAGATTGATTTTGTCAAGCATAGATTTCCGCAATGATTGTGTAACTGTCAGGTTCATTGAAATTGATATCCCTTGTGGATTCCGTTTTAACTTAGGTTAATTCGGAATTTACGAGAGTAAGTATGGGCTCACGGCTCGGGGTTACCGTAATTCGGGCCCGGGTCGTGACACATATGAATGAGCAACAGTGGGGAAAGAAGTTCTGGATAGTTAAAAAAAACCATTGAAGTAGAGATCAATAGACATCATAAAAGAAATTATCCGGCTCATATGGTTAGAATACTATATGTTGTTCCTACTATATTTATCGACTTCTTCATGTGTATGAAATCAATTACAAAGATGCATCCATTGCAGATAGTCATTTACATTTTATGACACAGATGCCAAAGAAGCCATTATTGCATAAGCCAGAGATTGTTAGAGAGTACCTCATATCAACCAGGCAACCAATCAGCTTTACCAAAAAAAAAAAAAAAGAAGACCCCATTTCGTCAACATTCGGAGACTTCTTTCACCTTGCACCTCACTGTAGGAGAAAAATCAAATGATTGTTAACCAATGAGTAGCTTGAGACAACTTCGATTGAAGAGTATACTAATAAACCTCTTAAAGCCTCCTCAGGGATATGCAGCTGAAGACCCAATTGAAGTGTATCTTCTCGTAGTACATGTGTAACTAAATCAGGTAGTTCCAACCATGATTCTTCTGTCCATAAACACAGCATACACTGATGCTGAATAAGGCCACTGTCTCTAATTATCACTTTCATTACATGTGGTATCCATCCAGTGAGTTGATTATCCTATCCTTGCGCCACAAACCAGTTGCCAGTGGCACCCACCAGCTACTGGCCCAATTCTCACAAAAGTGTGCTGTGTACCATGACTAGCTTCAATTGTCTCCACATGGAGACCCTTCATTTTCCCCTTTATTCTTTTGCCAAGTATCAAGAAATTGCAGAGGAAATGCCCATCTGAAAAGGCCTTTCAGCAAGAGATGTTATTAGACCCATAGCTTATAGCATTAAGGCTCAAATCCGACATATTCGTCATCCATCTCCTTGGGCCTCCATATTCTCCTAAAATATTATATGCATAAGAAGCCCACTTCAGATTCATACCACTACTTGTAATACCCATTCCCATGATCTTGTGTGTCCTCTGAAGGACTATAAGGCTAGAAAATGTGGAGAAGCTGTTTCCTACAAAAACATCAGCCCTCATGCACACCTCATAATCAATGGCAGATTGTATGAGGTAAGGGTATTTGTTGTAGATCTCCCAAACCCCCAACTTCTTCTTCTCAAATGGATAGAAACCTTCATTCCAACCACTCAATAGTGATGAATCTTCCAAAAGACTGTCAGCAACGGCCAGATAAACGACAACTGGCTTCCATAAGCCATTAATGTGGGCCACCCTGTTAATGATCTCCATCTTACTGCTACAGATTTGAGTGATTTTAGACCGCTGTTCTAGCTTCTTACAGTGTATCATCCAATCCTTCTCTATCCTCATGTGAACAGCTACAAAAGGTGTATTCGTTTGAATAATGCCTTCACTTTTCAGGATCAAACTACTGCCTCTCTCTCTAATCTTTGATACAACTTTAGTGGTTTCATCTGCTATCTCATCAACTACAACCAAGCATTCAAAGACCTTTGCATAATCCTTAACAGACCAATGATCATGCCAAAGGAATGGATTTTTTCCTACAACTCGAATGACTTCAAATTTATCAAGTGGATCTTTTTTGAATTGCTCTAATTGTTCCAAATCTCTCTCTACGGACCACTTTCTCCCACTTCCCTTCCTGAGCTCAAACGGGGCTGTTCGATTGGAAAGAGCTGAAAAATGACCCAACTGGACAAACCCATTGCAGAGGGAATTAAAGGTATCGAATTTGAAGATCTTATTGAATGCAATAGGATCTAAGCGATCAATCTCTTTGTAGAACAAAGAAGCACTTAGACTAGGCATTAACAGAGTCCGGTTCAGCATTCTTGCAGTTAAACAAGCCCTTGCAAATGCAATTTTCTGATTATTTAACGCCCAGACAATCTGAGGAACCTCCAAGAACTTGTCCCTTCGAACTCCAAGATGTGAATGGCCGATAGATGCTGATGGGCCGTATACTCTGTATAAAGGCATCTCTAACTCCACCAAACTAGAGAAAGAAAACATAACAATATATCTGAGTGCAAGAGCCACACACACCACATAGAGACATCTGCACAACACAGAATTAATGTGGCATCCTAAGTGCCCAAGGCTCTTATAGTATGCCAAAGCCATTGAAGTTCAGATAAGTTCATCTATCTTCCTTCCAAAATGTTTCATATTACCATCCCATCTCTTCTCTTCTGATAACAATGACTGCATCAAGGTCTGATGAAATTGAAATTCCATATATGAGATGAGAGTCACCAGTTTCTCACATCAAATCTTCAAGCAAAAATCACAAAAAATGAAAAACAATTAGCAGCCATAATTCCATTTATATGTCAATGGAAAAGGATCCCATGAAGATAATACAGGGCAAATATCCAATTCCAGCCCATATTTATATAAAAAAAATTATGAGATCCTCCTTCAATTGAAGCAATAATAAAACAAAAACAAAACCCATGAAAACAAACTATAGCAAGAACCTGAATTTTTAAAAAATCTTCCTCAATTCCAACCAAATGGCTATAATTTTAATCCAAAGAAAAAATATAAGAAAAAAAACCAGACCATATTGAGAGAAGAATAAAAAGCAGAAACCATGAAAATTCTCACCTCAAGGAGTCCCAATCCAGAAGCTCCCTAAAACATTGAATCCAGAACTGCCCCAGATAGCAAAACCCCGGCATAAATGAAGATACACCACCACCACAAACTCATGCACAAGAACCAGTCCTGAAGAAATTGATTTTGCAAGGACACCCAACCCAATTCTAACCAGAGACCATTAAATACATGAATTTAGAACCACCTCAGATGGGAAAACCAAAGCATGCCCATGATACACAGACATATCCAATGGCATATGCAGAAGTAGAACAAACAGGTTTCGGTTTTTAAAAAAAAAAAAACAGTGTGTAGAACTGAAGGCAGATGAATATGATGATTGAAACGGATGACAAGGGGGAGAGAATAAAAGAGAGGGAATCACGACAAAAAGAAAAACATCAGATGAAGGACATGAAAGGTATCTCTATAACCGTCCTACGGTTAGCTGTATCTGCAGCCATGTCCCAGACCAGAAACCTGAGAATCTTGATGATGCCAGAGATAAAAGAACAAACAGAGTTGTGGCAGAAGGAACTTTTCTGCAGATAAATATTACCAATCTCTCTCTCTCTCTCTCTCTCTCTCTCTCTCTCTCTCTCTCTAATCTAATAATAAATACATGTTGATGATCTTCGTGATAAAGTCAAGGGGTGCAATTTGGGTTGGGTCAAAATCCAATGGCATGGCCCAACCCAATTTGTGTTGGGGTTGCGTCCTCCAAAAATTTGGGTCGGCCTTGGGTCTACCCGATTTATTTATAAACTGATAAACATTTACATGTATCTTTATTGGAATGGAGTTTTGGGTTTAAGTTTATCCACATTAAATCAGGGTTAGGATTGTACTGAGCCACTACTTTCCCTAAAGTAAGGACTTGTTGGATGGAACATAGGCTGAGCAATCCAATTAACATTAATAAGCTTAACTTGACCCTGAATCAATTATTAAGCAGGTAGAAAATGTCACCAGAACTAAAATTAGAAGTTACAAGAGTCAACCAAAACCATCAGTCATCAAGCCAGGTGTAAGTTGGGTTAGCAGGTTAATGTGTAATTGGTCAGATTAGGTGAAGTTTTGGTTAGGTTACCGGGTCAAATAGAAAGAGTAGTTCAGCCCAATTATTAATTAGGTCAGAAATGTCAAAACCTCCAAACTTTTGGATTGTTGAATTCTTCGTTGAAGATGATCACTGTGAAAAGTGTTTGCTAAAAATCAATATGGTGGAAAAGCTGCCAGTGGAGATTGTGCTTTTGCCAGATAAGCGGCTCAAAGCCTCAAACCGAGCCCATGTCTATCTAGTGAAATTACGCAACAGAAAGTATAGATTTTCAAGTTGAGACATGTAAGGGACACAGCTAAGAAGGACTATGACTGCTTTCGCTATCCTTGTGAAAAAAGGCCATCTGATCACATGGGAATGGGAAGACATAACTAGCATTGGGTATGAAAATGAAGTGTGAAGATAAAAACATGGAAGGATGTAATCATGGGCAGCTTCATCTATCCACCTCTAAGAGGGCATGGGGCATGTTAGTAATTTTACTCTTTTAAGAAACCTCTAGGCTCTAGCTTAGAAATTCACACACATTAACCACTACCTTGGGCTTAAATTTCATACTTAACTTTTGCTAATTGTGTCGGGCAATTCTTAATATGCAAGTTATGCTAAGACCAGCAATAACGCCAGCTCTTATGTTCCATTTCGGCTACGCGCGTTTCGGCACGAGCGGTGGTGCGCTTGTCGAGACCAGCACTGATCGCCATGATCGAGTCACGCATCTCGGCTGCAATCGAGATGAAGGACTGCTAACCGAGACAAGCACTGACAGCCACGTCCCACCTAAGGACACGTGGCAGGATGCATGTACGTGCTGATGGGACAGATATTCCATCACAGCCGTCCAGAATCCTCATCAAATCTCTGACAGAGCCACATCCGATGGCTGCAGCTATATTAGGACAGGGTCAAAGAAAGGATCCGATGGGACCTTTGCCGCCTACAAGTCAAGGCGAGATCAGGCCCAATGTGACTAACATTTAATGCAGTATGGGCTGATCGGACCCTTATTTAATGCAATGTGGGTTATGATGGATCCTTATTAATTACTCTATGGGCTAATGAGACCCTAGCAGTCAAATCATTAGGCCCACTATTGGGTACCTAGGACTTTTCTCTTACAAAGAAAACACCATAAAAAAAACCAAGTACGCACACATGCATGCACTCTCCTAACCGTTACCCTGCTCCCTCAACCTTAGTCACTGCACTAACTTAAGCATCGGAGAGCCCTGCGCTTCCCACAGTCAGAGTCCTTTGATTGCTCTTTCTTCCCTTTCAGGTCTCTGAAGCGGATAGCTCTCCACAGTCATTTGGATAAGTCCTCTAAGGCTCCCCCTAATCTTGTGAGTTATATTTTCTGCACTTCCACTAATATTGTAATTGATCCTATAAGGAGACCTTTCATACCCCAGCCTTTTACACTTATTATTATTTATGTGATTCTTAAAATTTCTAGAAATTTATTTGGTCATTTGAATTACTCTTCTGAGCTCAAACTTATTGTCTTTGAAACCCTTAATCATCCTCTTAAGCTTGATAAAGAATCAAACATTCAAACTCACAGACTTAATGGGTCAACTGTTTTTTACTTTGATAAGCAGGAACCTAACCTACTTAGCATAAATGCTAGTAAGTAACTAATTTGAAAATAAAAGAGACTAAGGTTCAATCGTGCTAACTTGGATCATAATTGAATCATTTGTTTATCCAAATCTATGAGATAAAGTTTTATCCAAGTCTGAGTCAAACATCATACAATGATTGATATCCCATTCACGCATGTATCATTACTATCACTAGTATATAAATACAGTTAAAACATATCATCATTATGGCATGTATAGGAGAAAACAGGACCCCAAGGGGTAGCTTAGTTGGCCTAGGACCACGGTTTGCTCCCGGAGGTTGTGGGTTCGAAACTCTGCTACCACACTAGGGCTACAGGGGATTTACCCGGCTTCCCTCTGGGCCCGGAGGGATTAGTCCAGCCCAAAGGGTTGGGAACCCTCCGACAGCAAAAAAAAAAAAAGAAAAAAAAAATGTATAGGAGAAAACAGAATGCTGTTAGGATGTTAGTAGATTATCTTATCTTTAGGGTAAGGTTAGTTCAATATTTGATTATAAATGTAGATGTTTTCATTTAATGGAATGTACATTCTGCAAATTGTCGCCGTTAAAACAATTTAAACATTTAACAAAAGTTAATACCATTGTGACTGATATGATATACACCAATTTCATATGGACACCATATTTTTTTATTTCTCTTTCCCTTTTTCTTTTTTCTCAGTATGACCCATGAATTAAGAAGACTTTAATTAACTCGACTTAATGTGCCAGTAAACTATCTATGCTCAATTCATGACCTAGACTCCTAGAGTAGCAAAATTAATAATCATTTTTATCTCATCCCATCTCCAAAAACTATGAAAGTTTAGCAGTAGGTTCGCTTGATTTAGGTTGAAATTTGAGAGCATAAGCAGGACAATGAGGTATGGCCTATGGGCACATCTCAATTCTCAACAGACAGGAGTTTACATTGATTGAAAAATAAAATAAAAAGGTTAGCATATTACACTGATTCCATAATGCTATTCATAAGTAAAGCATCCTAGCTGCTTTGATAAAGTAAAGCAACACTTTGAATTTAGAGGAAACTCGGCTACTGCTGGGCAAGCAACTTTTGAAGTTGTTAATCGATTATGTGGAGCTGTGGAGCCCATTATGATGATGTTAATCATACATAAATCTGCGATATCATGTGGATTTGAAATGAGGATTATAACCATTCATTTAAGTTTGAACTCATTTAGGAAACACCTGGATGCACAACAATTCAAGGGAGTAGGGGGATGGATGAGTTTGAACTTAGATCAGACGTATATATGGTGATCATTAATTTTAGGTCATCAAAGTTTAATGAATAGATATTATATAAATTTATTTTGATTAAAATTTAATGGAGCTTGATGTAGGTATCAGTGTCAAATCAGAAATATGTGTAGCAAGGGATTAGACTAATTATAAGTGGGCCCTACATAAAATAATAAAATGCCACATTTACTCATGTATTAAAAAGATTTAAAAAACTTAAGGTAATACATTTTATACAATATATCTATCAGAGTTCCATTTCAGTAAAAATGTCTACACATAGTATACAATACGAACTCGTTGTGGGACTCAATTGGAACCATGCCAATCATGGGACGCGTTGGGGTTGAAAGATCTCGATGTAACCTAAAAATCTACAAAATATCAACCCCTATAGATCATTCTAACCATTGAACTATGGCTCACAATTTAATGATTTTAGATTGCATCATCTTTTTTTTATATTTAAATTCATTGATTACTAAACGATAGGATGAGTGTCGAATTTAGACTTGTTACATTTTCTTTTGAAAAAATTATGATTATTGGGCGTGTAAACAAGGTTAATTTGATTATAAGTGACTTGGGTGGATAAGATCTGAGACAAGAAATGTGGCCTAAAAATAGAGAATACAAGGGTCCAGGAGACAAGACAAGAAAAAGAAAACGACTCATGTGAGGGTGGGCCCTTCTATCTCACATGAAAGTTGAGCTCCTACTACTGCAAGCAGAAAAAGCCATCCTTTCTGGGGGTATATTTTAACTTACCCAGGCTTATGACTTTCTCATTTGTCTCAGGTCATGCGTGACCATGGTTCAAAATCTCGGTCTCGGTCGCGGTATCGGCCGGGCCGAAAAACCGATATGATATCGGTATCGGTCGCGGATATCGGTCCGTCGCGGTCATCGCGGTGTGAATTTTTTTTTAATCCAAAAAAATTCATAAAAATATCCAAAAAATCCAGAATATTAGAAAATGCTGGAAAACTATATTTGTTTCCATTAATAACAACAATAAATCAAAATCTCGGTCACCTTAAGTTATGAGTCCTGTCTGTATCGCAGACTCGCAGTTCACTGTCTTTTTTCCAGTATTTTATATAATGCAAACATTATTGATACTCTGCTCATGATCAATTTATTAGTGTCAAATCATTTACACATCATACAATGATCATGAATCATTAAAACAACATATTTATTATGAAATCCCCAAAAAATGATATATTATAATTCAAATATTAAAAAATCCGACAATAAAATAATTAAAATAAAAATCTAAATCATGTTTATGACTATGAGTAGATGTAGATCTATCATCTACACACTATTAATAAGCCTTTGGTATCACAAATATCCTAACAAGTAACAACAATTATTTTTTGAAAAACAAAATTAATAAAATCATTTTCAAAATCCTAAATATATCGATCTAACATAAAAGCATGTAGATCTATCATTTACACACCATACAATGATCATGAATCATTAAAATAACATATTTATGATGAAATCCCCAAAAAATGATATATTATAATTCAAATATTAAAAAATCCAAAAATAAAAAAATTTGAAAAAAAAATTCAAAATCATGTGTATGAGTAGATGTAGCATGCAAGTAAATAGATCTAACTTCTAAATGAAGAAAACAACACAATTACACAAGTGAATAAGTGACAAACCTCTATGCTTCATCTATAAAAAAAAAAAAAAAAAAAAACCGAGATAATGGTCATCTCGGCCGAGATGGACCGAGATCTCGGCCGAGATGTTGAAAAAACCGAGATAATGGTCATCTCGGCCGAGATGGGCCGAGATAATGAAGAAAACAGGCCGAGACCGATATCTCACTGAGATATCGGCTCGGTCCTGGCCGAGACCGGTTCATCTCGGCCGAGATGAACCGGTCTCGGCCGAGATTTTGAACCATGCGCGTGACACAGGAAAAGTGGGCCACAAACAACCCACAAAACTAGGGATGGCAGCGGGGCGGGGCCAGAATTGGGCTGTCCCGTCCCCGCCCCGCCCCACAATTCGGGGTATGTTACATACCCCGCCCTGCCCCGACATGTCCCGCGGGGCTCCGTGGGGCGCCCCGCCCCGATGTGGTACAACCATGAATATAATAAATTAATTTTGAATTGACTATAAAGAAAAATGTAAATTAATTTATTTTACATGGTAAAAAGCACATGAATGATTCATCTATGTTGTCTCTATGCCTTTAATAATATTTAAAAAAATCTCCCAAAATAGAATAAAAGTATCTCCCCGCATAAATATTTTATAAGTGTGGGGCACTGTTAGATTGTTTAAATTTTTTAAAATTATCTAATATTAATAATATAAATTTTTCTTTTCCTGAAATTTTACCTATTTAAAGTGAGATTTATTTTTATAAGATTTTCTCTAAGCCCTTGAAGGCCACTAACATACACTTGAAAATATCATATATGCTTTGAGATATTCTTTATAAAAAAGACAATATCTCTCTAAAATATCATGAACTCCATCAATACATGGTTTCACTTCATTTCTGGTATTGAACTCCACTCACTAATAGAGGTTGATTACATATAATTAACATTAGTATAATTTATAGTGTTGTTAGTATGATTTTTTTTTTTTTTTTTTGCTATCGGAGGGTTCCCAACCCTTTGGGCTGGACTAATCCCTCCGGGCCCAGAGGGAAGCCGGATAAATCCCCTGTAGCCCTAGTGTGGTAGCGGAGTTTTGAACACACAACCTCCGGGAGCAAACCGTGGTCCTAGGCCAATTAAGCTACCCCTTGGGGTTTAGGTTAGTATGATTAGAATCATATTAAGTTACTAACTATAATTTACCTTGCTATTTCTAATCATATAAGTTATTATAAGCGTATAGCATGATATATCTTGTAATGTTATATCAAATTAGTATAATTTATATTGTTATTAGTATGATTAGAATCATACCAATTATAATTTACCTTGCTATCTCTAATCATATATGTTATTATAAGCTTAAAGCATGATCTATCATTCTATTATATATTTATATTCGTTGTATTTAATATGATTTATCATGTCACAATTTAACATTATATATGATTAAAGTAAAATAAGCTTAGATAGTTAGATAGATTTTTTAACAACTTTAATTTCATTAAATTTGAATTAGAGGAAATGGGATCATATTATATGCCTTTATAATGTCTAGGGTTCATTCAATTACATGTTTAACTTTAAAAAAAGTCTTCAATCAATCTACTTAACCCTTAATAACAACATAAAATCAATATATACATTTGCATATAAATATGCTTATTTATTATAAAAGAAATCTAAAATATATATATTTTAGAAGATTATTAATTTCGGGGCGGGGCATGGGGCGATATTTCGGGGCGGGTTACGGGGCGGGGCATGGGGCGGGGCAACGGGGCGGGGCGGGGCAGGGTAAGAAACATACTCATCCCCACCCCTCCCCGGATTCGGGGTATATTTTTTTGCCCCGTCCCCGCCCCGTCTAAGAGTCGGGGCGGGGATAACCCGTACGGGGCGGGGCGGGCACTTCGGGTTGGAGCAGGTCGGGTTAAAAATGTCATCCCTACACAAAACAGCACATAATGTGGGGGCCACCGATGATAAGGGAAATTTATTAACATTATGTCAAGTTCTTTATTTTGGTTCTTCTATCCTTCTAAAACGAAGCTCTTCTTTTTTCCCAAGACAACCATTGTCACACTCTTCTTAGCCACTGTATATAACTAAATAAGAAAAACGAAAATAGCCAAAAGAAAGGTGTTAATCAGTTGAGGGATTTTTTGAGAGGGAGAGAGAGTTTGGGGAAATAGATGGGGGGGGGGGGGGGGGGGGGGCGGGTGGACAAGTTTTTAAGTGGGGGCTAGACTTGTTGGGCTTTAGGGACCTCATGGACATTTTGCCAATTGGGTGAGGGCTTCACCCCAAGACGCCTATATGCATGTCCGCCCATGCTGAGCTGGGCTTTTTATTACTTACTGTAGGCTTTTTTGCACCTCTTAGGCAAATCAAACACTAAACTATAAGGCTAGCTATTCAGGTCCATGTCAAGCCCGACTAGCCAATACATCCCAAAAAAACTTAGCTTTTAGGAAGGGGAAAGCCAGTATACTTAATAAGGATAGTTTTCAAGCTTTCACTCACTTAATCAAAGCTTGGCCCAAATATTAAATAGGACCTAATATTCGATCATGCCTAACCGTACTAAATTAAACCCAGTGCCCGAACCTAGCTTGTGGTTTCTTTTTTTCTTTTCTTTTTTCACATTGGAGACTCAAACTCACCCACTCTCATACACTCGTGTCGCCAATCAGCTAAACAACAGTTGGGAACCGAAGGCATGCTAATTATAGACCAATATTGCAAGTATCATTATTAGAATAATATAAGTTAGAGATAATATCAAATAAACCCAACCCATAGGTTAAAAGGGTCATCTTGGATCTGCAATTAACAGGTTGGTTTTGGTGCAGGTTAGAGTGTACTTGGCAGAGTTGGGTCGAATTTGGGCCATTTCTCAACATGAATCATTTATCAATCTGGTTAGAAGTGTCAACATGAACCCAGTCCGAAAATGAAAAGCGCCAACCAGATCCCTGAATTACAGGGTTGGATTCGGGTCCTGTTAGCAAGTTAGGTCAAAAATTGCCTCCCCTAACAGAAGCTAAGCCCAGGTCCTGCCTGAATGACGACCCTCCGACGCTCAAAAATCAAAATCATGTACTATCAGGTTTGGACTGGATCAAACCCAGGGCAACTCAGCAATAACTCATAGTGTAAGATACCACACTTCTGCACTAATAAGAGGGCCAGCCCCTCTTCAAGTATAGATGCAAGCAGTTCCAGTTCAAATTGGGTTCGATGTTATATGCAGATCCAGTTCCAACCCCTATGGACTGGGCTGGATCCAGATCCCTGAGGCCCATACAAAATGTATTCCCAACTACTTATACTCAAACCGGTCAGAAATTAAACAGGTCGAGTTTGGGCAGCTCCATGTTGGATCCAGACTCAAGATAGGATTATTGTTCTGTGAGCCCAGATGGAGCCCCATATGATGTGTGTAATGTATATGGGACACAGACCTGTCTCTCATGGGCCCAGGTCTGTATTCAATTCAATTCAATCCTTATTATTGAAATTCCCAATTTCTTCGAAATTATATATTATAATGTTAATCTAACAGGGTTTGAGTGAAAATGAAGTAAGGGTGAATGTGGATTGGGTCTATAATGCAATTCTGGCCCAAATTAATGTGCTACAAAACGTAGCTATATGAATGGAAAAAATAAATAAAAAACATATTTTGACATTTGCACAAAACCCCCCACATGAAGAATGGGATGATACTTGCCCTTTGACTGATTCTGTCTAAGACAAGAATTTACGGTCCATTCTAGACTGCTCATATGAATTATGATACATCATGCATCACCATTTTTTCTGCGAAAATCCCTATCCCAGGCCCGTATGGTAGGTGTTTAAGTTTCTTCCTATTGAAGAAACAGATTTACATACAGCATTTGTACAGACTGTAAGGTTGGAGGTCATTTTCTTGATAAGCACCTTTTGACTTAATTGTACTAGGATAAAATGGGCTTCCGATAATAATAATTGAAAAAACTTGGTGGCCCAAATGGTGTCGGAACCGAACTCACCGACGACCTTGTGCGTTCGGGTGTAGGGTAGATCTGGAAACTCACGGTGAATACCCTCAGATCTATTGGATAATCAAGTAAGAGTTCTCATCACTCTTATATAGAGCAATCCCTATGAGTCACGACTACTATGAACTCTACCTCTCCGGGAATCTCACATCTCCTTACCAGCGTGAATTCTTTCAAACTCTACCAAGAGTTTGATCATTATCTGACTCAACCAGATCAAGACTTATTGGGAGTTCATCTATGTCACATAGCCATGCTCGATTTGGCGTGGGACCAATTGCAATCGGGCCATACAATTTTCCTAACAATCTCCCACTTGGCACGAATGTCAAGTAAATCAAACGTGCCAATGTACATCAACAAATACTCTAGTCCCTACAATAGAAAGTTCTCAAGCAGATACATTGCCTTCTTTCATTTTTTCCTAAAAAAAAAAAATCTAACATGTAACCACCTTACTTTAGGATCAATTTTTCTTCTTAATTTGCCTCAAGGGATGGACCTATTAAAAACCATCATCAGATACCAGATCAGGCTGCGAAAGCACTATTTACAAGTATTTTCAGAAGGGGAAGCACCTTTTCAAAATACAAGCCAATTGCATACCCCCAATATTGTTTTTGTGTAGAAACTAGAAAGAGAGGGAGCCCCTCATGTGCGGTGATCATTCTAACGGTGGGTCAACTCAAATTGACTTTAAAGATTTCGATACAATGAACACAATATGGGTGTAGAGTTGTAAGCAGTTTTGATTTTGAAAAGATGGCTGCCCCCCATCCTGAAAAAAGGTTCCATATCAGGAAAGTCTGTAAAATACAACTGCAAATCTGCAATGGTTATGGTGGCAGAGGATTTAAAAATCAATGGGTATGGAGGAGGGGTCAGCTTTGCAGAAGAATCAGCTTTACCCAAACTTGACTTCCAATCTATCAAATTCTTCGAGGATGGTAAGATCTGTTTCCAGGTGGATATCCAAATTCCAATGCCAGAAGATTGTGAGTGCCGCATCTTTTCTAAGGTCTCTATGAGCATTAGACTATAGTCCCCCCATATGCCTGAGGAGCCGAATGCCTTTGCATAAGAATTGTTGTTCTGCATCAATAGTCTGGAGACTAGAATCTGTTCCGATAATGCTGCCACTAGTTGTCCTTTATAATCACTAATTATGCCCCCTGTCCCAGATCTTTGTTTCTAAATATTCACAGAGCCATCAAAATCTCATTTTGCCCAATTTGTAGGAGGGGACTATGATCCCTTGTTTAATCGACATCCTATGGGTGAGATTTGGACTATACATTCCAATAGTGTAGAATAGATGAGGTAACAAATTGAATTAAGATGTCTTTCCTCATATGAAATCTTATGATCATTTTGATATATTTTAGACACTTCTACTGAAGAGGTTCATTGAATGTTTGTTGATAGTTGCCTATCTATACAATAAAATCATCTATTTCATGACTTTAAATTATATAAATATCAATATTCATTCAATCTTATTTACCCTTTTTCTAAATATGGATACATTGGGAAGTCCTAAAAAATTAATGCCACAACAACTACTTTTACTATAAATAATAAAAAATAAAAAAAAGTTATCCTATGCAGAGCAATAATGCATTTGATTCCACCTTTTGAAAGTGACTCTAATTTGGAACCATGGTTATGATACTCCTGTTGTTACCATAATGAGAGTGGAATACAAGATAAACAGTATAGCAGATTAGCCTCAGCATATGAATGAAGATATGTTAGATCACCTATCTAGGAATCAATGTATCAGATTCTATTTGTTGTTTGATGTAAGGAAATAAAAAAGTGGATGGAAATATGAAGGTGTGTGTTTAACTTAGAAGTTGGGTCGAGCATTGCCTTTAAGCCAAGACAGGCCCAAATTGTATGAAAGTGAACTTGAACTAGACCCAAATGAATCCCAAAAATATTTTACCCAAATTCTAAATTCCCTGTGCAAGTGCAATTGGAGTTAAGATTTAAAGTCCAATTGGAGTAACATGATTGGACAACCATAATTTAGTTGCCCTTTTCAAGTGTGCCCAAACCTAATAGTCAGTCTTAATAGTTTCTTCTGTTGAAAATTAAGATGCCCACTGGAAGATCAAATTATCAGTTTGATCCATGTTGTCCTTATTTTTATACAAAAGCTTATTTTATTATGAAAACATGATTTTATATGATTTCTAACCTAACTTTTTCCTCAGACATCCACACAAATGATGACAGCCACATCATTGATCTACATGGATAAAATTGGGAGGCTTCCTATTTTCAACGTTTGGGTCATCTCAAAGTTGACTAACCATCTTAGTAATTGATTCTATCTTACTAGCAACACATGTGTTGTCAAATCTTATAAAATCATTCTAATTTATCACACACATAGACACATGGAGTACATAACTGTGTTCTACTGTGGAGATAACAGAGGTTATGGCTAGTAGGTCCAGAAAATTAACTTTAGCAGGGAACCTAGGAGGGAAATGATTAAAACAAAAGGAAGAAAGAAAAAACATAATCAATTCCATATGTGGGGAAAGCCAATGATGCCAATCTAATGGTGGATATCACCTGATCCTCATGCCAATTTATCACCACAACCACAAAGCAATCAGAGCTCCACTTCTCTTTCACCTGTCCAAGGGTTTACTCAACTCTCCTATGATTCAAATGCAAGGACATCAATCACAATCAGCCTGTCGTAGATCTTTACGGACAGTCCCATACATAGGTATTGATGGATTTCAAGGAGTATTTAATGTCTGTCTCAACGACCACAAATGTTCAAGTACTCTCAGCAGCTACTTAATAAAGTCGACCCCACCAGATTGTAGCAGAGTTGTATTAAATTGTATGTTTGACGTCAATGTCCTCTAAAATGGTCCAACTATATGTGACACTGTTCTATCAAAAAATTTGAAAAAAAAAAAAAAAAAAAAAACTATACTTGACATTTTTGGCTACATTCAGCTCGAATACTTTCTGGTTATAGTTTCGTGATTTCTCAACTTGTTTTTTCATTCTCGTTTTTTTAATGATTAAATGTGGCAACATTTTTTTTTTCTTTTTTTTCTTCTTTCTTTCCTTTTGTGACGCATAATATTACGTAGCAATGTCATGCCCTTAACCGAGCAAGCATTAATTAAAAAACTCATGCAATTAGATTTTGTTGATTAGGAATGCACTAAAAATAAATCTAGCAAATAGTTGAATAAAAAATATTTGATTTGCGGTGATGAGATTATTATATATGAAAGGGACTAATCCTAATTGAGAAATCAACATCAATTCAATTTCAATCGACATTAATTAATTTTGACGCTCCCTAAATAATTGACTCCCAAAATGTTTTCTCGTGTCCTCAACCTCCCCCACATTAATTATAATTTAAGAAAGAGACTAATCCTAATTGAGAAATTAACATCAATTCAATTCCAATTTATATCAATTGATTTTGACGCTCTCTAAATAATTGAACCCCAAAATGTCTCGTCACATCCTCAACCTCCCCACATTAATTATAATTTAAAATTTTGTCGGTGGCATGTCTCTTCAAGCGCGCCCAACCGCCCCTCGGCCCCCCCAACACACACTAATTATAACCTAATTAAAATTAAGTTAATTGATATTAATGGTAAGTTAATAGAGGCAAAATGGATTGATGTTAGTTGCATAACTCTTCAAAACGGTTATCAGATTTTCCTCTCTCTTTCTCTCTCTCTCTCTATCTATTTATTTACCATCCTCTCAAATGTTTTTCCCTCGTTATTACTACCAACTTAGCCCCAACAGAAAAATATATAATTAATGTTTATTGACTTTAGCTAACAAAAATCAACTTTTCCCATTTTTCTATCTTGAAATTATTCTTAATGTATCCATCAAAAGTTTGAATCCCTTAGGGTATTTACCCTACCAATCCTTTCCCTGGTTGGTTCATGTGCTTAGATTATCAACATGATCCTAAATGGGATTTTATTAGGAAATGGATTAGGGTCTTGGATCATGACTCCGTTTTTAAGATCTAGAGGCTAGTGGATTGGAATTTAAACCTAGCATGGACATTTCTATTTGAACAAGCCAACATCAACCTGATAGATCCTTGGATCTGAAAATCTTCTGTCATGGATTTGATATCTATGAATTTTTGGCCGTTGATATTGCATGGTTCATATCCGATTATGATAGATCCTTCAATATGAGAAAACCGCACTCCCCCCCGGTAGAGGCCCACGTCCAATCAAAGAGTCACAGCCCATGTCTAAGGGCGAGGACTTTCACCCATTGTGGTGCTTCTTCTGCCCAAAGCATGCTCAACACTAGAGTTGTTAAAAATTGTTATGGAATATGACACTAGAGAGTAGTTATGGAATTCGACGGGGTTTAACTTATAAGCTAAGGGTGATCAGGGGCATGGATATTTTTTTAAATGACCCTAATTTCTTGGGTGTTCTTTGGTGGGTGATGGGCACAACCGAGGCCCAACAGATCTCACACAAAACTAACACAAGGATGAGCAAATTAAATTAGCTTGTTTGCCTAGTTCATGAGTTGTTAAAATTGTTCATGAAGGGACTTCTATAAAATTGGATTGGTCCTAGAAATTTCCATTAACCACTCATTCTTGGGGTAATTTTATGCAGGGAAGTAATGCACAAGCCTATCCTAGTCCAAACAAAGTTTGTTGTTTGGTGCAGTTCAAAACTCTGTAGAAATGAGTGGATAGTCAGTTCAAAATCTAGCAATTAGTTGAATAAAAAATATTTGATTTGCGGTGATGAAATGAATGATTGAAACGGAGACAATTAGCTTTTGCTCAAATTGGGTTGACTATGTCCAACCAATTTACATAAATCTCAATAATAGCATCTTTATGTGGGCCTTACAAGCTGGAATGCATGTTGCTCACGTGAAGTCCTCTGGTGGGAGAAGACTATTATATCGTATCATTAACTGCCATCACTAAATGCGTCTTCTTGGGCATCTTAATTACTCTGTTGTGGATAGTCAAAAGGTTGGTTGGACTTGTTCTTTGACACTATTTATCTTTGAATGCTCTGAAAGCAGAGACTCAAGATCTCTCCAGAAAACCACCTACCTCCACAGCGTGAACGAGAGTGGCGCCAATGAAAGAGGAAACACGCAATGAGATAGGACAAGGGTACTAGAAGGAAGTCTAGAAGGGCGATGGTCCCCTGATCCTGCACCTGTTTTGTACACTCAGACACCAATGACCAACAGATTGATATACAGCTTCACTGGAGAAAAATAACTTCACCTACTCATTTACCTTATCCTAGACTCCTCATATCACATCCTTCCCCACCTCAAATCTTTATCTCAAGGAGTGGAGCTCATTTCAAGTGAATTTGAACTCCTAGTAATCGATCGGCTCGAGACAATCCAAGGACTAAAGAAATAATTTTATATGAGTCATTTTCTATATTTTAATATTATTATAAATATTTTATTTTAAATTTATTTTTCTTGCCATTCGTGATGCAAAATTACTAATTAAATTTTTATATTTAAATTTTGTTAATCTATCTTAAGTCCACCTCCAAAATACACATGAAAAAGTCTTGAGCACCCCCCCCAAAAAAAAAAAAAAAAGAAAGAAAAAAATTAAAATCTTGAGTCTACCACTAATGGGGCTTGAAGCATTTTCACATGCGCATAGTGCAGATAGACTTCAGAGGTGTGTCCCACGTATTAAATGTTTTAAATGCTCGTGCTCATATGCACTATGGGCAAGTAAATAAATTATGGCGAGAGCCCATTGTTTATCTTAAATTTTAAAATTTATTATTAGGGCTAAAAACCCAAGCTATGGATCTATTACAACCACATCATAAATCAAATCAGAATGGGCCCCTATTGAAATAGGATACACACAAATAATGAGAAAGGCTTGTGAAGCAAAATCATGACTGAATGTATAGTTGAGATTTGATATACATGGATTGCTACAAATATAATTGTGTGCTAAAATCAATTAGACTCCTAGCAATAGAAATATAAGAGGTAGATTTGGAAATATAATAGGCCATAAATGACACTTTAATGCACAATGAAAATGTTGGTAGTATCTTTTCAAAAGAGAGTTGTTATGGGGCCTTATATTGTGGGGAGAAAAAAGAGAGATGGTAGTTGACAAATTTGTTTTTTTGAAATTTTAAAAGATATCAGCCGGCTAATATTATGGGGCCTTTTTTTTAGCTTTATTTTTTGGGGACTAAAGCAATTGCTTTTTTGGCCTTATGGTACAGCCAGCCCTATAATTAATTCCCATGCATTTTATGCAAACAAATGGGCCCTTTGTATTATTGGTAGAGAAGGATTGTGTAAGTTCTGAATTCAGTACCATGTATCTGCTAATAACATTCAAGATCGATATATATATATATATGGGATGATCATATATATCGTGTATCTTTAAAGAAGCTATACTAGAAGAAGATTTTGAATAAATCACCACAATGTCATTCATTGACGTTGTCTACAGGCTTTAAGATAAAATGCTGAATGAAAGAACTAGATGGCAAATGGATTGGAACGGAAGAGTACTGTATTCCTCTTTTTCGCGCGTTTGACAATTAATTAGTTAAAGTAAAATAAAGTGAATCGAAATAAGAAATGACAATGGATCATATCAAAAGTGCATAATTTCAAATTTCCTCCGAATTTTTTCAAAAAAAGTAATAAAAGCAACATTCTTTCTCCACTAAAAAATAAAAAAAAAAACTCTACTTTTCAATACAAAGAGTAAAAAATTTCATATCAAACAACTAAAAACAAAACATCATTATAACACATTATATTTTATTATATCTTGATTTGATGCTTCACCCTAACATACTTCAATTCACTATACATACAAACCGGCCAAATAATTCCCTTTCCCTTTCTTCAAATCTTTATTGATGCCTTAAAACATGGGTCCAATTGAAAAGTTGAAGGAGAAGGTAGTATTGATTATTCCTCTGCTTCTCTTTCTCAAACTCTTCTTATATTGGACATAGAAGAGAGGATCCCGAAGAGAAAGGATGTATTTGTTTCCTCGTTGAAGGAGGAAAGCGGAAACTTACAAAAGGGGAAAAATCATGTTTACTTTTAGGGTGATTCATCGGGACTGCCTTTAAAATGCAATTTGATCAAAATGAAGTCACCCTGGGTATCGGCATGGGCAGAGTTTCATTCCACCAGAGTTAATGGTCTCTTCTAAGACAATTGAAATTGCTTCAAAATATATACTTACAATTATCAATCTAGTTTGTTTGATTTTAGGGTGATTACATTTTTTTTTTAGAGAGCAGCTGATTACGTTTGTTTTTTAGAGAGCAGCCCTATTGATGGTTTTAAAGTCATGGCATGGATATTTACTAACATGGAGTCGTGGACCACCATATCTGTGAGATTTCGTATAATAATTTATAAAGATTAGGATGACCCCAGTGAAGAGAAATCACCCATTCAAGAGGTTGATGTAAACTTGCTTAGATTAGGATAAGCTCATTTAATACACATGACTTCACTCTGTAGATGAGAACCTAGTGTGTTGCAATTGGGATTCGGGAAGTGCTTGTGGTCCAACAAAACCATGCTAAATCAAATCAAATATTAAATTAGGGACTATAGTGGGGCTTTGGTTTCTATAAACAGCCTCCTATTACCACAGTTGATACATGCTCACCATGAATTGATCGATCACGATCGCGTTGACACAAAACCACATGATTTTGAAGTTGTACGATGTTTAAATTAAATGGGAGCAGTTGCAACTGTCGTGGTTTTCTATCGACATGACTGGCCGTGGTTGATCCACTCACATTAAGTAGGGGTGTAACAGTTCGGTTAACCGATCAATTTGAGAAAATCGATAATCGAACCGTAAACCGCGGTTTTCTGTCTTTAAAAACAGTAATCGTATCCACAAAAACCGTAGAAAACCGTAACTGCGGTTAACCGTATTAAACGGTTCGGTTACGGTTAATAATCGTGGAATGTCTTCCTCACATAAGGGGATAAATGTGAATGATTGAAGGTAAAATGACATTTAATGAACAATTGAATAAGGTAAGAAATATTTCATTCAACCCCCTTATTTTTTCTTTTATTTGTAAACGATACAGTTAACCGCATACGGTTCGGTTCGGTTAATAACCATGAATTATTACCGAAAACCGTAACCGAATCGAACCGAACCGTGCGGTTTTTTTATTTCATTAACAGTAACCGTAACTAAACTGTGAAATACGGTTATTAATCGCGGTTCGATTCGGTTCGATTAGACGGTATTCCGATTTTTTTTTTACACCCCAAACATTAAGCATGTATTAACTGCGATAAAGAACCCAAACTCACATTGATGATGAATGTTAATACAAAGAATAAATGAAGCTGAAATTATGGTAAGCTCTAGCCCTTTAAATGTGCTAGATGGTTGGATCTGTCATCCTCCATGGCATGTGATAGGTGCTCTCAATGTTGAGCATGCTCTCAATTTTCATGGATTTGAAAATATGTGATAGGTGCTCTCACTGAGATATCGGTAGCGATTTTTTTCTTCAATATCTCGGTCCATCTCGGCTGAGATAATGTCCATAGCGGATTTATCGATATTTCGGCCGATATTTTGAAAATATCGGCCAAGATATGTATAAAAGGGTGAAAATCCTAATTTTTATATTTTTCCTTCATCTTCATCTTCTTCTCCTCTCTTCTCAACTCTTTACTAGCCATAGTAGCAACCATCATCTCTCTTACATATTTTCAAATCTCACTTCTATTTTTTGAAGAAAATATTATCTAAGGTAAGAGGAAATCAACTTAAAACATATTATGTTTTTTTTTATTTTTTAGATGAAGCATAGATGTTTGTCACTCACTCACTTGTGTAATTGTGTTGTTTTATTCATTTAAAAGTTAGATCTACATACTTTCATGCTAGATCTACTCATATACATGATTTTGAACTTTTTTTTCAATTTTTTTATTTTCGAATTTTTTAATATTTGAATTATAATATATCATTTTTTTGGGATTTCATCATAAATATGTTTTTTTAATGATTCATGATCATTGTATGGTGTGTAAATGATTGATCTACATACTTTTATGTTAGATCTATATATTTAGGATTTTGAAAATGATTTTATTAATTTTTGTTTTCCAAAAAATAATTGTTGTTACTTGTTAGGATATTTGTGATACCAAAGGCTTAATAACTTATTAATAGTGTGTAGATAATAGATCTACATCTACTCATAGTCATAAACATGATTTAGATTTTTATTTTAATTATTTTATTTTCAAAAATTTTAATGTTTGCATTATATAAAATACTGAAAAAGACAGTGAACTGCGACAGCAGCGACACAGACAGGACTTATAACTTAAGGTGACCGAGATTTTGATTTATTGCTGTTATTAATGGAAACAAATATTGTTTTCCAGCATTTTCTAATATTCTGGATCTTTTGGATATTTTTGTAATTTTTTTTGGATTAAAAAAAAATTCATACTGCGATGACCGCGACGGACCGATATCCGCGACCGATACCGATATCATATCGATTTTTCGGCCTCGCCGATATCGCGATCGAGACTGAGATTTTGAACCATGATGTTGAGTGAAGCCGTCCTTCTTAGTGATGGCGGATTGAGAATGCTACAGCGAACCCAAAACAAATTATATATATATATATATATATAGTTATGAACCGAGAATGTGAATTAGTGTGGGTAACTAGCATTTCTTTTCAAATGAAAAAAACATGAGACACCCCATTGATAAGAGTGTCTCATCTCACACAGTGTTACCCACGATCAATTCCTAGGTAGATAGGTTGTCTCACTTATTCAAGACCCCCAATCTAGGAAAAGAGATAAAAATTAAAAATAAAAATAAGGTCAAAATTCACAAAATGGTCATTAAATAACCCCTCCTTTATTATAAAATGACTATTTAACCATCCCTGCGGTAGTCAAATATTCGTAAAGTGGTTCGTACATCTCCTCATTAATATGCGTTACTCCACGCCTCCCTAGTTACTTACGACCCACTTTTACATTCCTATTTATAAATTCTAGGCAAATGGACATTACAGTCCCCGCCCCCTCTCAATTCCTTCGTAATTCTATGTAACGGTCTTCACTTTAATATCAATCCAAACCCTATCGCACACCAACTTCTGAGAGCCAGTGCTCATCCCCATTTTTGACATTGATCTAACTATAAATTACTGTTGGATGAAGTCAAAAAGAAAGAAAGAAAATCTCACTTTCAAAAGATTATAGAACTTTGAAGCCGTAAAACTAAAATGTTAGGATTGTTTGATTAAGGTGATATACTGACCAGTTTCCACTTCATACCCTTCTCATCCAACTCACCCTTTTGATTAAAATGCATCCAAGCCCATTACAGAAAGCAAACAAAGTTACTTGTAGCATTCTCCTAAATGTGACAGTAAATTATGATCATAACCCTGTCCTAACTATATTGGAGCAAGTACGTGAATTAAATTTCGCTCACTCCAATTAACCTTGGACCAAATCTTTAGATAAGTTGCACTTTCATCAATTTCTTCTTCATGTTTATTTTCGGGGTCATCAACTTGCATATAAATCTTTTTCTCACCGAAATCGTTTTTGGTTGCAACTATCTCTAAACTTCAACTCTCTATCGGAGTATAATTTTAGCCCTATAGCCTTTCCCATCTTCGATCTTATCATTGTTTTCTTTAGCTTTGCTACTCTAATTTTATTGTATAACGTATTTCAAGCAAACAAATCTTTTATAGGTATATGTTTGTTTCAAATCTTGTTTAGAGCAATTTAATTTCTTATTGAAAAAGCAATGGATGTTTTCAAATGAGCCTTGTTAGTTTTCCCTTATTAGACCTTGACTTTCTTGGGATTTGAGTTACTAGGATGATGACTTGTATTCATTTCCCATCTTTTATTTCTCATTTTTCATCACATGATAGATTATTTGATGCTCATTTTTTAATATTCATATTTGTCGTTTGTTTTTAACTACATTAAAAAACACGTCTTAGGATTGTTAGAAATTGGACTACATCAAAAAAATGGGTCCCAAATGTGTTTTCCATGCTAATATATTCATGATTGAGTGGTGTTGACACTTGACACCTTAATCTCACGCAAATTTCTATGGATTGAACTTGGGACGGCCCCTAGTCCATGCTAATATATTCATGATTGAGTGGTGTTGACACTTGGCATCGTAGTCTCACGCAAATTTCTATGGATTGAACTTGGGACAGTCCCTAGATCCTCAAGTGGAAATATCGGTCTCGGTTCAGTAACCCATTGTAAAAATAAAAAATTATTTTCTATATAAAATTTTGGTTGAATTTAGGTGTTCTCAAATTAAAATCCTCCAACACAAAAACCCCCCAAACTTCTCTACTAAAAAAAGGCCCTTTATATTATTGATTGTATTAAGAAAATGACTGTTTTTGTCTTTAAAATAATTGCATCTAGAATGTCTCTTTGAAGAAATTTGCTATTTTTACTCTCCGCCCTGGAACTTGTACACGTGGCCCTAATTTTGATGATTTTAGGCTGTAAATTTGCCTCCTTTACGCCCATGTAGTTACATCCACACTGCCACTTGCCACAGACACACTAAACGAATCCTCAACCATTCATTGTTAATCAAGGGATCGGATGGTCACAAAAAAAATCAAATCGATGGTACCGCATAAAGCAACATAGGCAACGGACTGGATTATTCTCTCATTCTCCATCTACTACTTTACAAATAGCGAGCATCATCAATACGATTATGGACGTGTTTGTGGGGTTTGTTTGTCTGTTTCGATTGGGAAGAGAAGGAGGAGAAAGGAGAGAGGAGAAAGGAGGAATACCATCTTTTGTTTTTTTGTATTTGATCTCGCTTTCTTTCTCAATCTTTTATCCATCTGTTGATTGATATGGATACAGTGGTGTGCAATCCCCACCAATCCAATCCAACAAGCAACGCCCATATCTTCTTTTCGTAATCGCAGGAACATCCCAAGGTATAATAGGCTCTCTCTTTCATTTGGAATGCATAATTCAATAGGTTGAATGATTTTGGGAACCGAATCTTGACTTGGGTCTGTTGGGGTTTTCCTTTTCGTCTGGGTTTCCTTTGATTTCCATCATTCATTCTTATTTCTGGGTTGTAGGCACAGGTTTTGCCTCTTGTATTTCTGGGTTCTTGGAGATTTCAGTGCCAAAAGCAGAGGTTATGGTGTTCTCGAATTGTGGGTTTTTTTTTTAATTTTATTTATTTATATTTCTGATGTGAGATTTGTTAATTCAATTTGGGTTTTTATAGTTTCTGTTGTTGTTTATTTTTTATATGTTTTTTTTTTTTTTTTAATCTGGTTGTTTGGATTTTGGTGGTCAAAGTTTGTTTTGAAAATTCCTTGTTCTAGCGTTTGGAGATGAGATTGTTGAATACCAAGTGTGTAAAGATTCTATATTTATTTTCTTTTGATTGTTTGAGACTTCTGGTCTCTGTTTATCTTGTGTGAAGTAGGTTTTTACTCAATAACCCTGTTCAAGTTTTGTGTTTTTTTTTTTTTTAGAAATTTTGTTTTGCGATCTTTTGGTGAGTCTGTGTGTTTTTGTTGCCTCTTGATCTTGGTTTTCTGGGTTATGAGTAATTCAAATGAATTTTATTCTTCTTATGAAAGATTTCTTTCTTTGAAGCCTATTTGCCTACTTTTTATTGAATTCCTATGAACTTGTAGTAATATGGGATCTAATGAGGAGGATAATGAGGAAGGATTAAAGAGAAGAGAAATGAAGGACACAAGTTCAAGATGTATATTGGACACTTACTTTCCTAGGATTTGATTTACTATGATGATGGCAGGTCATTTTTTCATATAAGAGAGGCGACTATTTCATGGGCTCTTGTTGATATTCATCTTTGCTCCTTCAAGCTTATCCACTGTCAAAGGCATTGCTTAGGGGTAGTTTGTTTGTAGCCATTTATACGTATAAACACCACACGTGTAATGTTTATTCACATGCAAGTTTCCACATAGGCACATTTGTTTATGCTCATTTACTCATTACTTCCCTCAATGAGTGAAAATGGGTGGTAAATGATGCCATTTTCATTGGAGAATTTCCACTTCTGAAAAGGTGTAAGGCATTTACACACCTCCTTGGCTAGACTGGTGTCAGTACAGTTTCCACCCGGAATAGGTTGCAGTATCAAACATTATCACCACCTCTTGTTTTTTTTTTTTTTTTTAATAACCTCTGTGGGCCCCACTTTTTAATTTGAACTTTTCAAAATTTTTATTGGCCCATCAAACCTTAAAACATTTAATTTCATGTCTTAGTTCTTCATAGATGTGAGATTTAAGAAAGTTTTACAGAGAGAATCTGAACCATGTGAAAATGTTGCTTCCAAACCAAAAAAAACATGGCAATGTGTTTCACATGTGGAGATTTTACATATTTAAAATTCACATATATGTGTGTGTAGTGGTGGAGGGGTTGGGAATTTTATGATATTCTTATTTTCTGATAAAACATTCAACTGAAGAATATGTTCTGATGCAGATTTCTATGACTACAGTGATGGCAATAAGTTCCTACTATAACCAGGCTGAGGTGCTGGTCAGGGACTACTTATTTTGCTCTTCTTTTATCCCATACACTTCTGTCATTGTTGGGGTTTTAATGTGCAAAATGGTATGTTCTCCAATGCCTGATTGGTGGATTCTTCTGTTCCACAGTGCATATTTTGAATATCATGACTTGCTCTAAGAATTTTATAGCTCTTAGAAATAGTTTCAGATTACAACAGAATTTTGTTGGAAGGTTTTATTCTTCCGAAGAACTGCTACATATTCATTATCATGCATATGGTTGTAACTTGTGTAAGTTGGCTATGGACTAGTCTCAAGGTTAAACTTCTTGCAACCCCTAGTATCACTTCACTTGTAGCATCTCTTTTTTCTGATGTCTGACAATCAGGCCTGTATGGACAAGTACAGCCTGACTGATTGTTTTCTTCACTAGCGACAATCAGGCCTGTAACAATCTGAAATTCTGACCTAAACTAATCTAAAAGGTGATTGATACCAACCGAATCTAGTAATGAAAACAATTCAAAGAGTTTTGTGCATACACAGTTGAACTGTGGGCAAGGGTTGGGAATAGTGGATCACATCCAAATATTTGTTATTAATGGACATAACATCCAAATCGTCCAACACTGATAGATGAGGTGGGTTTAAACATCGTGGATGACTGTTATTCTATTGCAACTTCCTGTGATTCATGCACTTGCCTATTACTGCCCCATTTTACCATGGTCATACAATGTTAGATGCCCGCTTTTTAATCCCATCAAATGCAGGGGCGGATCCAGGACTTCTAATCTGGGGGGGCTGCACTTAAGTTACACTAAAAAAATTCTTTGGGCTAAGATAAAACTTTTATTGAAATGTTGTCAAACTTTACAAGAAACATAAATGTTTTAGACATCATCCAAAGAGAAAATCACGAGGAGGAGTCAGAAAACCCACCAGAAAAAACCCAACAAAACCCATGTTTCAGTCATCATCCAAAGAGAGAATGATAAGGAGGAGAAAACCCACAAGACGGGGGGGGGGGGGGGGGGGGGGGGGGGGGGGGGGGGGGGGGGAACAATGTTTCAGTCATCAAACACATGAAAAAGGGAAAAAAGAAAGAAAAGAAAAACCCATTTTAAAAAACCCAACAAAAAGCATGTTTCAGTCATCAACCACGTGAAAAAGGGAAGAAGAATGGAAGATTTGGGAGGCAATGAACCTGAATAGGAGACAAATTCCTCTGATAAAACACAGTTGTTGTATCTTGAGACTCCCCAAGTTTCTTACAAATGTTGTTAAAACCATGGCTTTTGTTACTGATCAAAGGAGGATGACCAACAGTGTGCTCATTTTAACATATTCAATAAAGAAGCTTGGTATCTGCGAAAATTGAAAACTTAGTTTTTTTTTTTGGGGCTGAAATCTTGGGTGGGCTGCAGCCACCCCCCCCCCCCCCCCCCCCTTCATCCGCCCCTGATCAAATGGACTGCACTCTCAGACCCACACTGAGATTGTGTTTGCCCTGAAACCAACCAAATTGTGTTGGTCTGGCAGCACTATACATTCGAAATGTTCAGAACATTTCTGATCTTCAGATCAGCAGCCAAGATCAGATCGGTTGCAGGCCTGTATTTGATTTCTGAAATCTTTTTTTGAAGGCAGAATTGTAGAAACACCTCATCAAACTAAAAACCAGACTTTGCTTAAGGTCGGCAAATAGGAAGCAGAAACAGATAGATTGTTTAGAGCTTGCTGCTTCAATCCACATGGGAATTAGTCCCTTTTGGTTTGGGTTGATTCCCTCCTTGATATAGCATCAATTTGATCATGACGGCAGCTGTTGTAGGTGGTAAGTAAGATTAATGGTTTTCTATATGCAAGGTTGAACTCATCTTCAAATGTAGGATGCAGTTCTCCAACAGTGGAGGAGGTCAGTCACATACATCCATTGATCTCAGCTTGGGTGTCAACCACCCCTAGCATGGAAGCATGCGTCTCTTCTTTTACATTTATGAAAAAGGCTACACGCGCTACAATCTGGATTCCTCCCATAAACATAATTAACTGATCCCGAAACTTAAATCAAAAGAGAGAGCGAGCGAGTCCGTGAGACCAGGAAGGCAAGCAAAGGGGACAACAGAAAGTTTCATCGAACAATTTCACCGCCTCAGGTCAAACAAAATCTCCTAGCTCAGTAATGGGCAGTATGAACAAGTGCCAAAGTAAGGAATCTGCAGACAATTTTATTGGCTGTTGTAGGAGCATATGCATAAGCAAAGGCTATTTATTCAGCATTTTCATTTAAAATATGAAGCTAATTCAACCAAATAAGTCAGTAACTTAATAAGAAGATCTTATTGAGGTGGAGTGACAGGAATTGACCAATGAAGAGAGGAAAAGGACCCAGTTCCATTGAGGGAGTTTACGCTGTTGGGAAAGTCCCACATCCCGTATATGTATGTGTGTGTGTGCGCGCGCACGCGCTCTCCTAAGGTGCAACTTACCTTATCCTAAGTTGGAATGACTTTGATTTGTGGGACCAGCACTGTTTCAGCTTAGGATAATCTAAGTTGCAGCTTAGGAGAGCCCTCATATAAATATATAGGGGAGGTTTCAAGTGCATCTATCCCTCACCATAGGGTGAGGGGCACTTCCCCTTTTTGCACATGAAGACAAAGAAGTGTACCTCACCTATGTACTTGAAAAATAACTTTTGTACTTGAAAATTCCCAATAATGGAAGTGTCCCTCACCCTATGGTGAGGGATGGATGCACTTGAAACTTCTATATATATATATATATATATATGGGGTATTCAAGTGAGGGATTCCCTCACCATGTGTGGTGAGGGACTCCCTTTTTGGGGAGGTTTCAAGTACAAAAGGATGTACTCTCTTCATACTCTCTTCAAGTACAAAAGCCCTTTTGTACTTGAAACCTCCCCAAAAAGGGGAGTCCCTCACCACACATGGTGAGGGAATCCCTCACTTGAATATTGCCCTATATATATATATATTTTCAAAGTCTGATCATCTTCCTTTTTCTTCCCTATTAAATGGTAGAAACGGTAAACTATCCTATCCACAATTCCTCACTGTGATCTCATCCATGCTCGTGCTCCACCCGCAGTAGGGTTCAATCCCTCTCACTTAGGTGAGAGTGGGATGCCCTTCACCACTGGGCTGTCCTATGCTTCTTGACATTTCTGCATAATTTACAACACGTAGTCGGCACAAAAGGAACCTATATATATATTTTTGCAGAAGATGGAATGATGGGGGAAACTAGAGGATCTCCTAGAGTGTATAGGAAGATTTGGATATTTTGTACTTGGATTGTTGTCACATGGTTTCTGACTAGATTAATATTTAGTAGTCTAACAGAAAAATAATCCCCTGATTGAAATCCTTGTTTTGAGAAAAAGTGGCTGGACTTATCATGGGGGGTCGACATGAGGGGTATCATAATATCGGAATTGTGGTGTTCGGTGTTAAATTTCCTCCACTAAACAATCCTACCAAAACCTTGAGGCCTTAGTAGAGACAGTGAAAATACTTTTCAACACTCAACCTCGGTTGGGACTTGGGACCCGGTCGGCACACATTTCGCGTCATGCACATTTAAGTGTTGAGTCGTTCGTCTTGGGATTCAAACTTGTGAAAGGTTGGTTTGGATACCATATTAATAACCAATTTTACCAAAACCTCACGGCATTAGTAGAGGCAACAAAAATACTTTTCAGCATTTGGTCCTTGCACACAAAGGAATGGGACCAATGAAATAACACAGGTTCTCACTCAATTGTACATGCACAAAGTGGAGTAGAAGGAACTGCAATTCTTTCACTCATTCATCGTCTACTACATTGAAAATACATCACATGAACTGATTATCTTCAAATGACTACCTAAAACTGGTTAATGTAACTTAATACATGAGAATGGTAGGGAAGGTGGCACATGACATTCCTACCTGACCGACTCAATAACATATGCTTCATGAATAAAATAGTTACATGACTACCTATTGATTTGCCTTGTATGTATGCAAGATGCACCAAATCTCAAATTCTAAACAGGGGGACTCCTACATGTTTTTTTTGGGAACTGGGCATCTCTAGATTTGACCCCTATATATGTATTAGTTTTGATCAAGTGAGCACTGAGCACCAGTTACAACATTAGTACGCTGCAAACCTTCAATTTTTTTTTTTTTTTTGTTCACTTGGTCCAACTGCAACCAATTTAGCCCCTCCCCGATTTTACACTCTACTGACCTATATTCATGGTTGGACCAAACATTAACAAAATAATATAATAAGAATAAAATAAACAAAATGAAAGTTAGAAAACTGCGGGACTTTGGTGCCCTTGAATCAAGCATTAGGATGAAATTATGGGGCTAATTTTTGCCAACCCTAATAAATAAAAATGCGACTTTTCCATTCCTATAACCCCGCCGTTGTCATGCTCATGAATTCCAGTTGGTCAACAAGAGATGTCTGTGCCATAAGACCATGAGAACATGATGTGCATTTTTCGTTGTTGGTGCATATTCAATCCCCAACTTGGCCTACATCAAATCGTGGTACCCACTCAGTTTGAACATGAATTGAATTAAGCAAGGTAGTACAACCCAAAGTCTCTCTCTCCCTCTCCCCCCAATTTATTTTCCTGTCACCTAGGAGTCTGTTTCTACAAGTCTATTGCTTTTGATGGTTATAGCCTATTGGAGTCTTAGTTTTTGCTAGAATTGATGAAATCATTGAATTTCATTCCATTTACTCTATTTCGCTTAGAATAGAGTCAAGATGGCCAGATACTTGCTGCAAAGGGTTCCTTCACGTGGAAAACACAAAGGGATAGCCAATATATGTATGTTGACTACATTAATAAAATTATTATTCAGTGTTTTTTTCTCTTTTCAGTAGGTTTCTCTTTTCTAAAGTGTATGGTGTGATTCCATGGCTGCTTTAGGTGTGACTCCTCTGGTTCTACAAACAAGGTGAACACTGAAAGATTATGCAAATGAGCATCTTGTGTGCTATATGCATACTCATATATTCAGTGTAGTCTTTATTGGACTGTCATTTGATTAGAAAATCTTTTTGAAGCTTATTTTCTCTTTTGATTGAAAGTTCCTCTGGATGTGAGATTCTCAATGTTCATCTCAAGTTTCAGCTTTGCTGTTTGTTTTCACTGAACATTTACCCTTTTTTTTTTCCTTGTAGTCCTATGATCTTACTCAGTTGATCAGTTCATTTTACTTAAAGAGATATGCTGGCCTTAGCAAAACTCAACGTGTTGAATGGAATAATCGGTGAGCATTCATACTCATCCTTCTATTTATTTGTTTATAATGGTTTATTTTCGTTATGTTCTCTCATTTTCTGTTTCTATATTTTCTGCAGCGGTATTTCTACTGTTCATGCTATATTCATCACCGTTATGTCTATATACTTTGTGTTCTTTTCCAATCTCTTTTCTGGTGATCACTTTGCCACCCCTGTTACATTCAGAAGTTCACCTTTGTCTGCCTTTACATTGGGGGTATGTGTTCTTTTACATTGAAGGTCCCTTGACTTCAAAAAAAAAGGATTGGTGTTGGGGTGGGGGGTTTGTTCTTTACCATGTTCTGAGTGTCCGGTGTATATTAAAAACAAATTTTACTGTTGGCAGGTTTCCATGGGGTACTTCATTGCAGACCTTGGAATGATAATTTGGCAATATCCTTCCCTTGGAGGAATGGAGTATGTAAGTGCGTTCTGTTTGATGCTCCATAGTCAGTTTCTGCATGTAGTTTTACTAATTAGATGCAAGTCCTGATTCTCTTTGCTGCTTTGAGTCTACTGTGCAAATTCATAGAAGAGGAATTATGTTGTCCTGATGCATGAGGATGTGCACTGTTCTGATATGCCTATTTAATTTATGTGGCCCATGTTTTACTGATCCAGTCCACTTTGCCTAATGCCCCAGAATGGATAGCAGATATGCCAAATTCATTTGGTATTGAACGATCCTGACCAACCTAATACTTGGCTCAACATTGGTGTTTTAGAAAAAAAAAATATTATATATTAATAAATAGAAGAAAGTTCAGTTAATCATGGGATAGAAAAGAAGATGGTTTGTCCATGATATTTCAATCTGGTGGCGGGTAGTCTGGGATCAATGGTTTTGATCACCAAATTATGATTTCTACATGCAAAAAATTGAAGTCTCTGAATTCTGGACTCTGCATGCAACTTCTTGCATTAGGATCCTATATTTGCCTTGTCATGGCGTGTGAAAATTCATATCTTCTTTATGACTTTTGGAGTTTATATAATTAAAAAATAGCTTTGGAGTCACAATACAAAAATGTGTTTCAGGTTCTCCATCATCTGCTTTCACTAGTTGCATTAGCATACTCCATATTGTCCGGGGAAGGGCAGCTGTATACATTCATGGTTCTCATTTCTGAGACTACTACTCCGGCAGTCAACCTGAGATGGTAACTTGGATAAATCACTGAGTTATTCTAAACAGATTCTATTTTCATTTCTCTACTGAATGTGTCTTTGGCGTCTGAAGGTATCTTGACACTGCTGGAATGAAAAGATCCAGTGCATATCTTGTTAATGGAGTCATCATGTTTGTTGCTTGGCTGGTAAGCTATATTTTGCTTGCATTCTTTGTAGAGTTATATGATTCTTGACCGTAAAAAAAAAATGATGCTTAGGTGTTGGTTAATCTTCTCTACAAAATCTTCTCAATAGAGCTTCCTCGAATTGCCTCTCTTGATGGAACAATATTGGCATGTTTTATATTTTATGGGACTCATCAAATGATCTTTCTGAATCCTTTAATGTCATTTGTCTCCATATAAATTAATGAAGCTCGTGCAATAGGCTGTACGCCACCAACGCCACCAAATCACAAGGACTTCAATTATTGTGCGGACTAGGTTAACTTTGCCATCACATTAAACCCTGTTTTCTTTTTAATTTCTCCCCAAAAATCGTTGTCATTTTTTAGGTGAATGGTCAGAAAATCAGGATCCGCACTGCTGCTACTGTTTTAGGGACAGCACGATGGATAATCATCTGCTTGGCCAAAATATTTAAACCTTTTGTGATTGGGTTCATTGAAATGCACCAACATTCTTCTCAATTGAAGGGGGCTATTTACCATTAAAGTTGGGAATCACACTTTTGTCTAGACATATGTTACTGGCTTCAAACTGACTTGTCTAGCCATGTGACTTGGGCCAATAACTTTCTGGCTCATTACTTAACTCTGTTATTTGTGAACTATGCTCATTGCTGACGTATCCAATTAAACAGGTTGCACGAATTCTCTTGTTTGCCTACCTTTTTTACCATACCTATTTGCACTATGATCAGGTGCGTGCTTTGAAGTGCAGTTGTTATCTTTCACTCTCTTAAATATTAATAGGTGATTTCTTTGTCTAACTAGTCTTTCCTCTATATCTCCACGTTCTGACAACAGGTGGAGCATATGCACGCCTTTGGATTCTACTTGGCATTCATTGTTCCTTCTGTGTTAGCTATCATGAACATAGTGTGGTTTTGGAAGATTATAAAGGGATTGAAGAAAACATTGGAAAAGAGGCATTAAAGGATCTGTACAGTTGGTTATCCATATGTAGTCGCTTTGCTTCTTCCCCTAATTTACTCCTCTCCTTATCCCCTCTGCTTTGGTATATTTTCTGTGCATTCTTATTAGATCTTTCCTGTATAGCATTATGGACATGATACCTCAAGGGCGTTCTTATGCTTCTCCAAACCTGGTTTATGTGGAAAGGGGAAGGATGGGGGACTTTGGTGGTGACACTTAACAGGGCATTGCAGGTTAAACAATGGGGTCGGATGGTCGTCTTCTTTTTTTTTTTTGGCAGAAAATGTATCCCCACCCACGACCAATGAAACTGAAATCAGATCCATGTAGATCTCCACCTTTGACCCTTCTCCCCCTACTTCAGAATCTGCACCTCAATCCTTATAGTCAGAAACACAAGAACATGCCCTGAGATAAGAGTTAGGATATATAGGCTCCACAGAGATGTATATGAAGAGAGATCATCTGTAAGTATCCTAATTTATTAGTCAGAACTATTGAACACTGTGGATTCAGTTTCACACTCTTTTTGCTTCTGCTTGTATGGAGTTTTCTTTAGTCTTAGTAATTGTAACAGATTGAAATTATTTCTCGAAAGATTGAATTTAATGGGGCTATCAGAAGGGTGACAAAATGGTTATGTGGATATGGATTCAGGTGACTTTTTTAGTCTGGAAGTTAAGTGTCATGTTGGTCTAGAATTCATATTCATGTTTCCAAACTTTTGTGAAAAAAGAGAATAGCTTTTGAGGTGGACGAAATTTCCTTTTGTTCTATTTTGGTGAAATGCAAGGTAGATAAATGCGTTGCAACCAAATAAGGGAAATTGAAAGTGCAGAAAGTTCAGTTTTCAGTTTTTTATATCCACGAAAGAAGGATTGATGATTACAGAAGAAAAAAACTGCAGAAAAAAAATGCGCAGTAATATGGCCTAATGTCTTCACTATATAAGAATATGTGAATTAGTCATGTAAAATCTGACTTCATGGATGCTCAGTCTAATCAATGGACGTAAGTACAAAATCTTTCATCTGGTGGGTTAAGTGGACCCCACCATCAAAGCAAATTCCACTTTTGCAGTGTGTGTCTATGAACCAAAGGACTCTGTTTGGACTTGGAGAAATGCATGATGTTGGCTACACCACGGCTTAAGGAGCCAGAGGTTGTGGTTTTGGAATTGCGCTCTCCCCTTCACTAGCGCTTCGAAAAAAAAAAAAAAAAAGGGAAGAAAATCACTTTTTCGATTCTTAAAGACTCAGCATTTATTAAACAGCCTCAATTATAAGAGCTTAACGACTGGTATCAAAGCTCGTAAGGTCTCAAGGGAAAATGAAATACTATGTGCTCTTGAAAAGATTAGAAAACTGATGCTTCAGAATAAAAAAAAAAATATGAGCCTCTATCCAATACCATCATGACTAGTCAAAAGAAAGTGCATGCGTGAAGAACGATGAAGCAAATTCCTAGGGAGAAGCAAGTTGGAACGATCAACCAATCGGATCCTCCGAGTCAGACTTCACTCAAAAACTTTATTGATTCAACCACTACATAAGCACGCCAACATTTTACTCTCTAGGTAGGTGGGTGCGACATTGTGTTGGCCGCACAATTGCTTTAAACCCCAGGCCTAATCCTATAGGATTTCAATGAGCTCAAAATGCAGCTTTCTTGTGCTGAAAATTGTTTTACTTTGAAGGGTGAGAAAGAATGGAGCAAATAAGATTGTGGATGCCATTCAAATGCAGCATTCGTTCCACAAAAATATACCTAGTGCAATGGAGCAAAATTTTAATTGAGATGACACACGTTCCAATTCAAAATCCATCAGCCTTGCTATCGATCTTGTCAGAGGTTGTAGTAATATTTCAAGAGCCAAGTAGCTTTCCACCGCAATGACCCCACAACCATTGAATATCATTAGAGCTTAATGGCCCCTTAGCATTTTTAGATGGCATTCAATAAATTGTATTAGCGCATTACTGTTGAGTCTTAATTAAATTGCTCCATGCATTTTTAGCTGGCATTCAATAAATTATATTAGGGCATTGCTGTCTAGTCTTAGTTAAATTGCATATCATATCATGATATCAATGGATTTCTTGCTTGGATATATATATATATATATATATGGATATGCTCTTATGAGAGATGCTCTCATCTTATTATGAGAGATAGGGTGAGGGCCTTCACATCCATATCCAATGCCAACAATTTAAATGTTCTCTGATATAAGGTGAGAGATATTTCTCATAAGAGCATCGAGCATCTTTCACCTTACTATGAGAGATAAAGTGGGGTTCTCATATTTAAGTTGTTGGTATTGGGTATGGATGTGAGGGCCCTCACATAATCTCTAATAATAAGGTGAAAGCATTTCTCATAAGAGCATCTCCCGTGTATATATATATATATATATATATATATGTGTGTGTGTGTGTGTGTGTGTGTTTTTTTTTTTTTTAATTATTTGAATCACTAATTCTTTAAATGCAGGTAATTTCCTTTATTTCTTCAATTGCGTCATTGCTAAAATCATGGATTTGGCTAGGGAACTTATATTCTACGTAAGAGGCCAGGGGAGGCTAAATATCTCCCCGCAGTGAGAACATTTCGTGGAGTGTTTGAGCAGATACCCTCTAATTTTCAGGCACAGCACGAAGCTTAACAAAATATAGCCTAGAAAGTTTATGACGGTATCATTGTCCTTGTTGACTCCTATCTTGCCATTAGGCTTGCTACAATCCTGGCCGTTTTGCTTCCAAATAACCATCAAACATCCTTGTCTCTCACACTTTATTTCTTTGGATAAATTTTTTGTTATTTATTTATTCATCATCATCATTAAAGTCTTGTTCCAATTTTATTGGGGTTGGTTACAAGATTTTTTGTCCAAACCAAATGTATATATATTTTTTATTTTTTATTTAAGTAAAAACCTACCTTCCTATATTCATCTAAAAAACCTGCACAATCTATACTATCATTCAGGCCACATTATCCCCACATTTATTTTCTTAAATATTCTCTAATGAGAGTTTTAATTTAGGCCGCACAATCTTACTCAGATATGCTTCTAAGAGCAAACTTATCTAGTAGGCCATTGCTTTGACATACTCAAAATGAGAGGAATGCATGTGAAAACAAGGGACTTGACAGAGACAGCATTGATCACCAATAGCACGATAGATGCATTTTCGACGATCCATCAAATGTTTATTTCATTAATCAAGGGGTTATACCAATATAACTAATGTGGTGAGAACAAATGTCAATACATTGTAATTTATGCTCTAAACACATAGAAAATCAGTATCATCACTATGGCCAAACTTCTATTTATCAGATAATACAAATCGATTGGATCCACTTTTAAAACCATGGGTTGTATCTGTGTGAATTAAGAGAGAGATTAAGAGCATGGGTACTGTGATTGTGTCCTAATGAATTGAGAGAGAGAGAGAGAGAGGAGAGAGAGAGAGAGAGAGAGAGAGAGAGAGAGAGAGAGAGAGAGAGAGAGAGAGAGAGAGAGAGAGAGAGAGAGAGAGTCATTCTACATTCAACCAAGTGAAATTTTGTATAAACTAAGAACAATGTAAGAAAGTTGGAGCTGCAATTATGCAAGTCCTGTTTACTTAGTTTCACTTCTCAAGGTTTCTCATATTTAATATTGAGCAATATGTTCCTTTTTAGATACACCGTAAGATAGGAACAGAAAGGTCTTCGTGGCCCATCTCCTCAAAACATGCAAATCCAGACCTGATTTACACAATTCCTACGTGGGATTGTTGGAAAGAAAAACAAAACAAGGCACGCGCACGAATAAATGAGCCCTCCAGAGCAAGGGCGTACAGAAAAAAGAAAGTGGAAACGTATTTACTCAAAATATGCTATTCTCTTGTTCGTACCAAGTCACGAATCTTCTTTTTCATACGACGTTCTACTCTTCTTTCTAAAATAATCCAGCCCACTACAGGTTACAGGTATGGGATTAGCAGTACTTAGCTATTGTTACCAATAATAATCCTATACATCAAAGACATTGAAAGACTTTTGCCTGATCGATTGTGAGATCTTTTTAGCTCCTTTTGATTATACGATCTAGAGAGCGTGATTGAGAGATTTTACAGATTATGGTTGAGATGATTTCCTCAAGCGAATGAGAAATTTTACAGATTGTGATTGGGGGAATTTTGTAAAGCAACAGCTTTTATTTTACGTGCTAACACTTTCCACATGCCTTCTAAACATAGAACGTAGCAACTTATAAAAATTAGTGATTTCTGTTTTCTGTCCCCCTTTATTCTTTCTTAGTGCTTAGGAAATTCAAATCTCTTCAAGCACATGTATTCCATTGCTTTGCTTGATAATGCACCCCATATACTGCAATTCTTGTATAGTGGGTGCTCATCAGCTCATAAGAGAACATAGTTTCCAACTCATCCTCAATCATTCAAAAAAAAGCCTATAAGAGCGTCCTCTCGCAACTCAAATCTCCACCTCTCTTTTCCGTTTTCATTCCTCTTCCTCTTCAAATCCATATACTAGGATACAAAATGCTTCTCTTCACTCCCTTCACCACCTTTATATTAATCCTCCTACTCACCACCTTCTCCTTCACATCCCATGCAAAGCACAAGACTAGTAACTCGCTGGTCTTGGGTCTCACACATTCTAGAACATTGTCTCCCTTTCCCATGCAATCAAAGGCTTCAAAACCACTTCAAGTGCTGGATATGTTGGAGCCACTCAAGGAGAATAGAGATGGGTACTTAATCTCTCTCAATTTGGGTACACCCCAACAAGTCCTACAAGTGTTTATGGACACTGGGAGTGACCTTACATGGGTCCCCTGTGGAAACATCTCTTTTGATTGCATGGACTGTGATGACTATTGGAAGTACAAGTTGACAGCCACCTTTTCTCCTTCTCGCTCGTCTTCATCCCTTAGAGACCTTTGTACAAGTCCCTTCTGCATTGACATCCACAGCTCGGACAACGACTATGATCCATGCACTGTGGCAGGATGCTCTATGAGTACCCTTGTGAAGGGTGCCTGCCCTCGACCTTGTCCTTCATTTTCCTACACTTATGGTGCAGGAGGGATTGTTGTTGGGTCCCTCACCAGGGACACATTGTGGGTCCATGGAGATAACTCCAGTGCCACAAGTGAGATTTCAAACTTTTGTTTTGGGTGTGTTGGGTCCACCTATAGAGAGCCCATTGGTATTGCTGGTTTTGGTCGGGGCAGACTCTCCCTCCCTTCACAGCTTGGGTTCCTAGAAAAGGGCTTCTCTCACTGTTTTTTGGCTTTTAAGTATGCCAACAACCCCAACATTACTAGCCCTTTGATTCTAGGGGATCTTGCAGTTTCTTCCAAAGATTATCTACAATTCACCCCAATGTTGACGAGTCCCATGTACCCAAATTTCTATTACATTGGCCTAGAAGCTATCACTGTAGCAAATTCTACTTTCATTGAAGTGCCATCAAGTCTAAGGGCCTTTGACCCAGAAGGCAATGGAGGGATGCTGATTGACTCAGGCACCACATACACTCACCTTCCAGAGCCCCTCTACTCTGGCCTTCTTTCGGTGTTGGCATCCACAATAACTTATCCACGGTCGACGGAACATGAGGACCGCACCGGGTTTGGTCTTTGCTACATGGTCCCATGTTTAAACAATATTTTTTTAGATGATCTCCCTTCAATCTCCTTTCATTTCTTGAGCAATGTTACTATAACTTTGCCCAAGGAGAACTACTTCTATGCTGTGAGTCCTCCAAAGAACTCCACTGTAGTAAAGTGCTTGTTGTTTCAAGCCATGGATGATGGTGACTATGGGCCAGCTGGGGTGTTTGGGAACTTCCAACAGCATAACCTAGAGGTTGTTTATGACTTGGAGAAGCAAAGAATTGGCTTCCAACCCATGGACTGTGCTTCTTATGCAGTTTCTCAGGGACTTCATGGTAAGCTTGCTTAAGAGAGACTACTTCATATGAGGACTTGTTGTCTTAGATGGTTTGAGCTTGCAGTACTTTTTGGTTCTGTACTTTGTTTTTGTTTTTTTGCTTTTCTTTTTTCTACTTAGGACTGTGAACTTGGAGTTGAATAAGAGAATGACGTAGACTTATTCTTATTGCTTAGCATCAAACGGGGAAGTGGAGTTGGAAGTCATGTACTTGAAAGCCATGCTTTTGCTATGTTTGGAATGATGAAGTGGCTGTTGAAAGCAGCCAGAAATTATCTATTTAAGCATTCCACTATGTCACCATGATGCGTGTTTATTTAAAACAAGATAATAACAGGGCTTACTTTATCAGTTTGTAACTGCCTTTATGCATGTTAACAAACATAAAACAAGCATTATAATGGGGGAGATCTTAACCGTTTTCTCCTTGTAGTGGTGGGTATACTTTCCACCCTCTGCTTCATTGCGATGAACCATCTTGGTTCAATCAAACTTTGGATTGGAGATTTGGATTTGGGATCATTAACAAGGCTGCCTTTAGGGTTGGATTTGGGCTGGACTCACCTGTGATCAAGGCCAAGTCCATTTACAATCAAGTTGTCTAAGCCAAGCCCTGCAGGCCTGACACAGGGACAAGTGCTTCCATCTGAGTCTACCCGTTTGAGAAATGGGCAGGCCTGAGTCCATCCAATTTGGACCAGGATCCATGCTCTGGATCAACTATAAATTGATAAATAAATTTAAGAAGATCAAAGACATCTCTTTTTCTGTGTCATGTTTATGTTTTATGTTAATATTATGTTGTTTAACATAATGTGGTATTTTTTAATAATAACATACATGCATCTAAAACAGACAGGTTTGTGGTCAAGGCCCACGGTCCATATTCTGGCCCAATACAGGTTCTGGACAGTAAATGGGTCTGGATCTGTCCCATTAGACCCAAATGTACGTCTAGGTCTGCCTAAATGGAACCTTAGCTGGGATGGTCCCTGCCAGATTTAGACCCATACGCTTCATATGCTTCATTCATCTCAATGGACCCTGGATCACGGCCAGTCTCAGCCTTGGACCATTATGCTCCAGAGACCACACTGGGTAGCCCTACGGTAAAAAGAACACTCTCTAGCCCTAAAGTTTCAAAACGGCCAATAACATTGAATTCAAGAGTGGGTAGATCTGTTCAATTAAAGGCATTACTATTAGAAGTGTTACAGAATCCAAATCAGTTTCACTGAGAGCACATTGGTGCAAGTGAGTTTTCCTGGAAGCTAAACTCCCACATCTAGGGGTGTTCATGGATCGGACGGGCCCCTGCTAGCTTGGGCTTAGTGGTAAGAGACCAAAGTCCGGCCCGGTCTGAATATAAAAAATAATTATAAGAGAGTGGTAAAGGTGAAAATAAAAGGCATGACTTCTCGTAAAAATGTGATATGACTAGACCAATTGAGCTACAACCCATGTACAGTAAGAAATTATTTCTTTTATTCTTTAACTCTAACTTTGGGCCAGCCGCTTTTGGCCCGACTCTTGCTTATTGTCTAGAAGTCAGGCCGCCCTGACTCTTTGAAATCGTTTCCTTCTGAGCAAGCCCTAAAGCTGCTTTACCCTAATTAGAATTGTGCGAAACCCTGAACCATTTAAAGCATTGTTTCTAAGTCCAGTCAGGCCCAGCCACAACTTTTTTTTTTTAATTTTTTTTAATCATTGTTTTAGGCCTAAAACAGAGATGTAGCCATGATGAAGGAGATTCTTAGGAGTCCCCGTATGGTTTCTTCACATAAGGAAAGATATGCAGAAGGAAAAATGGTCTGGGGGATATTTGATTGCCTAATGAATGCCATAAAGGGCCAATTTTGAGGGCCCAACCCTATCTTCCAAGACCCAGTTTTGAAGTTTGAGAACAGAAGAAAGCCCTAATCATTTCATGTGAAGAGTCCTTCTTTAGATCTTTAGCTTCTTTGCTTGATTAGTAACTCGAAGCAGAGATGGCCCAGATCTCATCCCCACTCTCCATTTGGACTCAGCCGAGTCTCTTATGAAACAATTTGAGTCAGAGTCAACTCAGACTAGAACGAGTTCAACGTTGACACCGGCTATTTTTCTTAATAATGGGTAGATTAGTAAAATGGAAAATAATTTTAAAAACTGGAATCTTAGTTATTACTTTTAATTTCTTTTCAAAAAAATAAAGAATTGTAGCGTCAACCTTTTTATTTATTTATTTATTTATCTTAAATTGGATCCTTACGAAAATTACCATCTAATACCACTCATAATCAGATAAAAGGCCAACATGCTGTTACAGCTGATAGTCGATCTGAAGCGTCGACTTAAATGGCAAAACTAAGATTATTAGTTTTTGGCACACCAGCCTAGGAGGCTGGGACCAAGAGAGAGCCCACACGAGTGGGAAGAAGAAGCTCACACCAGGTAAAAGATACCTAGAAGTATCTGGGCCGTAGGTTTCTTTTGGTTAGGAAACATGGGCTTGATTTATCGAATCATGTAAGAGAGATGAGAGCCCTATGTTGGATGCCAGGGATTTGTGAAGACTTTCAACGATTACGAATAAATCATATGAGACTCCTTGTGAGGGGTGTATCTTTGTCAGTGGGATCCACCCACATGTAAACACAAGTGGAGCCCATCACAAATGCCAACAGTGGCGTACATGCGCCAACTCACCAACCACATATCCCCTTCTAAAAGATCTGTTATTCCAAAGGGCCCTGTTTTCACTATTTTATGGGCAAAGTCCTATCTTTGTACAAGTGGACACTTGAATCATTAATCTGAACCAACCATTAAATCCAAACCACTTCAGTGGGGCCACTGTACTAAAATTGAAGGTGAAGTCCACAGTGGAGGAGAATGAATGCATGTTGATGGTAATGATCGTATGGCCAGGATGACACCATGAACTATTCAACACGGAGTACATGATGGATGAGAGAGAGAGAGAGAGAGAGAGAGAGAGAGAGAGAGAGATTTATGCAGTTCACATGGTTCATCAGTGAGATAGAGAGAGTATGCAGTTCACATGGTTCATCAGTGAGAGAGCGAGAGACAGAGAGAGAGAGAGAGAGAGAGAGAGAGAGAGAGAGAGAGATTTATGCAGTTCACATGGTTCATCAGTGACATAGGCATACAGATACAGTCAAAGATTGCGAGTAGGACAAAGCTGGGAGAGTTCATTCAGATGCAATATCTTCTTACATGGCTCGCAACACAAAGAGATTTTTTTTTTTTTTTTGCTAACGGAGGGTTCCCAATCCTTTGGACTAGACTCATCCCTCCGGGCCCAGAGAGAAGCCGGGTAAAACCCCTGTGGCCCCTAGGAGTGGCCCTTGGTGGTAACACAAGTGGACTCAACCTTCGGTTCCTGAAGAGGGGGGAACCGGGAGTCGATACCAGGACCTCTAGCTCCGGAAGAGGGAGGAACCGTGGTCCTGACCACTCGGCCAACCCCTTGGGGTTAACACAAAGAGATAAGATATATAGTCTCTAGCTGAGCCATTTTGGACCTTTTGGTTCATCATCGCCTAACCATTTTGCACATTGATGCCTGGATATAAATCCATGTCCTTTTCTGTGGACCTCTCCGGTTCGCCTGTTGATGCATATAATTGGTGATGTTCTTGTACAGTGGGTCATTTTGGGTAGGCATTGGGAGCACAACCATGAATCAACGATCCAAATGCACCGGATGCACGTCCACATGCTTGTCAACGATTTATGTGCTCAAAATTTAGGCCAATACCCGCTAACCATTTTTTTTTTTTTTTTGAGATAATTAGCGAAATGTCTCTAAAATTGAATCTTTCCAGCCTCTAGTCCAGGCAATTTGTTTTTAAGGGCTTTTATCGAAGCAGCTAGACTTTTTGCTGCTAGAAGTCCCTGAATACAATTTACATGACTAATTTGCCATCTTTCAACTGTTTAGGCAACTATATTTGAATTTTAAAATTTCAAATCTTAGATTCTCCTTCCTCATTCCTAAGTAGACGAGATTCAATTCTCAGGATTTTTAAACCCCTTTCGGCAATGGATGGGCAGCTACCAAAGGTTCATTCCTTCTTCTCCGGTGAGTGTAGCTGGACGCTGCACGTAACCGCATTGCAGAGGAAATAAAGTTCTCTGTTGGTTTTAAAGAGGAGAAAATAAAACAAGCCAGAGACTTGGTTTGCAAATCCAAGATGATAGTTAGTGATGATGTGAGAGAAATAGAATATAAGACCCTTCTCTGTTTGCATCTTCGTCTCTCTCAGAGAAAAAGAAGAAAAAACCCACTATGGCCTGCACTGCCTAAAAGCTCGACAACGAGGACACGGGGCGCTGCCTCATGAAACAAGTCGTCTTCTCCCGCCTCGCTGCCGCCCATTCCGACTCACTTCTCCGCCCTCTCCACCTTCGCCGCCGGAGAAGCCCTCTCATTCTTCGACGAAACCCCTGCCGTCCTCCTCCGTTTCCCTTTTCCTCCACCTCCTCTACCACTACCAACACCACCGCTCACGTCGTTCCTCCTCCACCTCGTCCTTTCACTCCATCACCACAACCTCGGCCTCATCCTCCTTTTACCCCTTCTTCCCCCACCATCACCAGCTCCAAAGTCCCTCAGATCCTCTCTGAGACTAGCCCTTCTGCCTCGTCCTTTCACTCCATCACCACAACCTCGGCCTCATCCTCCTTTCACCCCTTCTTCCCCCACCATCACCAGCTCCAAAGTCTCTCACATCCTCTTTGAGACCAGGCCTTCTGCAGCACCATCCCAAAAATCCTCCTTTCCCAAATACCCAAAATACCCCCATCTACCCACCAACTCCTCCTTCACACCCCTTCTCAGTCCTCCTCCGTCTAGAACTAAGAGGAATTCTACCCTCAACCCTGATGAGGTTGTTGCCTATGGTGTTGTAGCCCAGGTTGCCATTTTGAGTGGTGAGGGCAATGAGAAGGTGCATGACTTGCTTCTCTTAGATGTCAATGGGTTTGATTGAGTTTTGATGGGGTTGGATTGATTGAGAATGAAGAAGGCCTGCCGGTCTTGTTGTAGCCGCCACTGTAGTTTTTCGATCGTGTCGAACGTAGTCGACGATGCTACGCCAACACCAGAGAAGGAAGACAGCAGAGCTGTTATACCGTTTTTAACAAATCTATGAGTTTTTATGAACTTTATCTGAGTTTTTATGAAATTTATTTAATTTTTTTTCAAGTTTATCTAAGTTTTAACAAATTTATATGAGTTTTTCATTTTTTATCAAATTTATTTAAGTTTTGTACAAATTTATCTGAGTTCTGAAATAAATTTCTCTGAGTTCTGGATAAATCTTTCTAAGTTTTTGGCTAATTTATTTGAGTTCTGGAAGAAATTTATTTGAGTTCTTTAATTTTTTGAGTTTTGGCAAATGTATTTGCATTTTTCTAAATTTATTTGCGTTTTTTAAATTTATTTGCGTCCTTTGAAATTTATTTACACTTTTTGAAATTTATTTCAATTTTTTGAAATTGATTTTCATCTTTTGAAATTTATTTATATTTTTTAAAATTTATTTGGATCTTTTGAAATTTATTTGCGTCTTTTTAAACTGATTTTCATCTTTTGAAATTTATTTATATTTTTTGAAACTAATTTGGATCTTTTGAAATTTATTTGCGTCTTTATAAATTTCTCTGCCTTCTTTTGAAATTTATTGCTGTTTTTGAAATTATTTCATTTGTTTTAATTTTATTTGCGTTCTTTCGAATTTATTTGTATTTTTCGGATTTATTTAAGTTTTTTTTATTTAATTTTCGTTTTTTGAAATTTTTTTTTACATTTTTTGAAATTTATTTGGATCTTTTGAAATTTACTTGACTAATTAAAAGGTAGTTGACTATTATTAATGGCATATCCCACTAATCATGGGATATGATTTTGAAGAAAGAGTAAATTAGACATTTTATGTCTTCAAATTTGGAAAAATGACACATCGCACTATAAAAACAGATTGTGGACCTAAGGTAATAAAGTACATGTTCAGGACCCGTCACCGAATGCCCCTTTCTTTTCTCTTCTACCGCACAACTAGCTAGTTAGGAGTTACACTTTTAATTCGAAGACCCAGGGATTTATAGCTGGCCAATTCATACTAGCTCCTCTCCACTATTGTCATCCTAAGATTTGGCAATTTTACACTCACTCGAACCAACACTCGCTGGAATGAATCTGATTATGTTCCTTTTTGGGTTGACCCTTATCTAGAGTGAGATTTTTCCATCTGCCTTCTTCCCACCGATGGACATTCATCTAAGTGCCCCCTACCAGTTAGCCTACATTTAAAATACATGTCGTCAGCCTCCACATGGAATAGAGTTCCTCAGAACTATTGGTTAAATGAGCTCCAAGGAACATTGAAGAGGCAAGGGATGAAGAATATAAGGTGAGAATGTAGATAGAACCCTGATTTTCATATGATCCAATTTACTAGGGCGATGCTTGTGTATTCATTTCGTATCTCCTTTTAATTCATTTTTCATTAGTGGGGGAGATTATTTAATGGCTATTTATGGATCTTCACTTTTGTTTATTCAATTTTAACCACCTTTAAGAACTCTTTGTTTGCAGAAATCTTTAAAATTTATATTAAGGAGAGTTAAAAATTCTCAAAATGTTATTTCCAACAAGTTTTCCATATACTCAAGTACAACTTATACCAAAATGCTAGAATTTATAGAATTCCAAAAGAAAATGTGGCATTTAATAAAACTAAAAGTCCCAAAATCTTCTAATCAAATAAAAATAATAATAAATGTCCTTAAAAACTAACTTTACTGTAAAAAAATTTATCAACCTATAAAGTCCCGCAAGAAATTCCTTCAAACATTAAACTAGAAACACGTCTTAAAACTCATGTCAAGGGTTCATTGGTGTGAATGGTTTGGGAATCCATGGTCAAGTGAACTTCAACAAAGAATTAGTAAAGAGGTGTGGGTGAAGGCTAATTATTAGGTAGAGATATATATTTGTCAGCTTGACTTTCCTAGTATTTGAATTACTAATCATTTTTTATACTTACTATTGTTTCTTCATATTCTATAACTTTTGAAAATGCAAAGACTTAGCGTTTTTATTTTGTTTACATTAAAATATATAGGAATTGAATCATATAAATTCATGGTGAAATGAACTCCACAATATATGAAGGGTATAATTAGGTGAGATGTGAAAGAAATGAGGTAGATAAGTAGTTAGGACTTTCACTTTTCTATATATTGAATTACAAAGGTGATGGCAGACTATTCATTTTTAATCTTCTTTTCATTCTATGTGTTTAGAAGATATTTTTTTTTCATATTTGCTTTTGAAAATTCACCTATGATTTTTATTTTTAACCGGTTGAGATATGAACCTATGTATTTAATTCCTCCCTATCATAATACAATTAAACACGCACTTAGAATTCCTTAAAATTCCATTACATGAAAGCTAATAAGAACATAGGGTCCTAATCAACAAATTGAACCTTAATTTGGTGGGCGAATTAAACTAAAAGATCATTGAGAATCTAGTGCAAGCAAACGATGTAGAAGATTGGACTCCACTAGCAGCCAGCCACACCAGATTCCCTGGTGGTGGTGGCATTACCGTAATGATTGTAAGTATGGTCTGAAAAGTATTATGGGCGAGCTTTGACCATTCCAGTTTGACTGTCACATCGGTTGCCAAAAGACAATGGTTTGGTGTATCACACTAAATAAAACAAAACGTCACATCTCACATAAATTGGACAATTATATAAAAGTACACCAATCGGACAATTATAACCATCTAATACGTGGGTACAAAACAAGCCCCACATTTTGGATGGTCAGGATTAATGCATCATGTGCTACCTTGGGAAGATTTCTGCATGTTTTAAATTCTTTAATTTGAATTATTATTGAAAAAAAATCTTGCAGGAAATAAATAATCAGAAAATATTAAAATCTGTTGAAACATAAATTTTTTAAATTCTGATAAAAAAACAGGACATAGGATTTATACTGAAATCTTAAAGACCATTAATAATTGACTTAGGTTTAAGTTTAGTTACTCTTGTTATTCAAGGTACGACTCAACTCAAATCTAGCCCCCACCAAGAAATTGCACTATAATGTGTCAATCTAAGCTTTATTTGTTTATTCAATGTTAGGACATACATGTTTAACTCAAGGGCTCAACATATAATATCCAGATATGGCATCAATATGATTGAGACATGCCAATGACACAAATTTATAGATAAAATAGGGAAATTTCAAATGAACAATACTGATATGTTGTCTAATTTGAAATATTCAAGTATCCGAAAATTGGACATATTCAACGACCTTAATAAATGGGCCAACCTTTGGATGAGCCTATACATGTTACCTAAATTTTAAGTATCCAAAGTATCACAAAACGCAACCTACTCTACTCAACGAGGTTATAAATGGGTCAAATTTGGGATGACCCTGTACATGTTACTACAGTATTAGCTAGACCCGACCAAGCCAGCCGCAGTAAAATAAGGTTTCATGAGAGAGGGAATAGCTTAAAATTACAATGATGAATGGAAATAAATCCCAACACAAACGAGTTTTAATCCCATGTACACAAAAAAAGGATCCCTGCACTTCTATTTTGCATTTTTCACTTTTACCTGGGAGCTGATGGGTTCCTCCTTTCTGAAGCCAAAGCAAGAATTGAAGTGGCAAGCTTGTTGACAGCTGCAGTAAGGCCATTGATTGCTTGCCTGCTGATATCTGTCTTTGATTCTTCAATCTTCAGTTTCCTCTCTTCCACATTTATAAGCTCTCTGTGCCTTCTCTCTTCCTTCTCCTCACGTGCAAGAAGTGCTTCTGATAGGATAGAGGCACTCTTGGAGATTGCAGCGCTAAGTTCATGCGATGCACCAGTGCTGCTGCTTCCTTCTCCTCTTTTTCTCCTTCTCTTTGCAGATGAGTTCGAATGCTCACTCCCATCAGAATCTGAGCTATCACACATCTCCAAACATATGGAATCAAACCAGTCAATTTTTACAGACGCAAAATCAATGACAGAAAAAGAAAAAGGTCCCAACACCCATCAAAAGAAAGCTCAGCCTCAGCTCAGTCAACTGGCACTTTTCTTGAGAAAAGGGAAACAATTAAAAGTTGAGCAATAGACAAGGGGAAGAAAGTAAACAGAATCCATCTGAGGAAAGTAAGAATAAGTACACATTAAAAGGAAAGGAGTAGGCCATGTTGCAATGGAATCAAGAAAGAAGAGAAGAAAAGCATATATACATCTCATTAAAACATTAAAAAAACCGGAAAAATAGTATCTGGAAGAAACATAAAAAGAGTTGCAGATAAAGGAGAAATGAAGTTGTGATGAATCAAAGGAAGCTGCAGGAGAAACAAGGTAGCCATCAACATATCATGAAGACATGAATACACAAATGATAAGAGACGCATGAAAGTATGTAAAATACTGCCAGATGACTGGATGATAGAAAATCAAAACACAAAATGACAATGAAAAGATATCTGAAAAAAAGGTCGATATATATCCGAACATGAATTATAATAGCATCAAACTGATAAAAAGAACTATACTATGATCAGATGAAAGTATTGCAGAGAAACCAAGCTAAATTCCTCCAAATTTGGCAGAGCAGAAATTTGAAAACCCAATGAAGAAAGTTACAGCAGTTCTGCATGCGGAAAAAGCCATCAAACCCTACATTTATTACAAGATGAAACAAAGGATAAAGATACACAATTTCGTATTAGTAATGACAGATTAGATGTAGGAAACTTACCATAGCAATATAGAGAAGAGTGCAGACGAGACATCAAAGAAATGAATAAGAAACATCAAAAAGATTATAGAATAGAACATACCCAGATCTCATGGGGTTGTGTGTGTGTGTGTGTGTGTGAGAGAGAGAGAGAGAGAGAGAGAGAGAGTACCTAATGTGGCTAATGCCTGAGCATGTGGAGAAGGTGGTTGGGGTGGAGTTGGAAGTGAGCTGTGATGTTGCAATAGAGGGAGTGAAGGTGGCATACTACTGCTAATTGGTTTCTCTCCTACAAGACCAACCTCGATAGAATTAGGAGTAGGAACATGTACCCTGGCCCTCTGAGTGCCTCTCCTCTCCACCACCTCAACCAAAGCCTCATGTATTTGAGGCAAGAGATTCGTGGGCAGGTTCTTGTCCTTCCTGTCATGCCTCTCAAGCTTCCAATAAGAACTCTGCTCTCTACCATCCTCCACCTTCTTCTCATGGTCTCTTACCTTCTTGTAGTCCCTCATGAGGTTGTCCCACTTGTCATTGCATTGGTTTTGGCTCCTCATACACCCATTCTTCCAACAGTAGTCCTCCACCCATTTCCACCTTAACTCTGTTGGTCTACCGCCCCTTCCCTCACCACCACTCTCTTTTTTCATCCTCCTCTCTTCATCCAGCTTCTTGGCTGTGATAAGAACCAATGCCTCATGAAGTGTCCAGTTCCCTTTCCTGTATTCTCTCATAGTCTCTCCTTGAGCTACTCCTACCACCATCACTGCATTGCTTTGATCAGCCATTCAAAACCCAAATCCAATGTTCTGAGCACCAAAATCAGCTTCTCCTTCTTTACTTTTTGTAACAGTAACAAGACAAGCATGAAGAACACGGGCCCTCAATCTCTTTGTTAACGTTCTTTCTTATATTTGATAATTGTTTTGAAGTTGGATCCTTTCCAAGTCAAGCAAATGCTAATACCAGACATCTCTTCAAAGTCATAAAGAAGAAGATAAATAGCTGTTTTTTTTTTTTCCCCTTCCCCTTCTCTCTTCCTCTTCCTTTTTTTTCTGTTCCTGCTTTGTTTGATGTGATTTTATTAGAAAATTTCCACTAGAGTCACATGTTCAAACTTTAATGTCCGTTCATGAGAGAGAGAGAGAGAGAGAGAGAGAGCGAGAGAGAGAATCATAAGATGCAGAAAATGAAGCGCAAAATTATAAGAAAAGGCCAACCAAATCCATTCAAAGTGACAGTTCCAACAAACCCAAAAAGAATCTAAGGTGTGATGGCACTCATAGAGAGAGAGAGAGAGAGAGAGAGAGAGAGGGAGAGGACACCACATTGTTGTTTTTTGCTAAAAGGACACCACATTGTTAAATGCACTGAAAATGCTCACTATGATTCCACGCTGCTGTTGAAAATATGCTTTGATTTTTCAATTGCCCAAGACCATACAATTTTTTTTTCTCTGGGTAAGTACATCCCTGGTTGTTCATGTGGAAGAAGTTGCCTAGCACTGAGCTTCCGATGGTAAACTATGTATAATTTGATGGAACACTTTCCATTTTAGAAAGAAAAAAAATCTTCAATAAAAACTTCCCTGCTCATTCCTTAGAAAATCCTCTCATATTTGGAGAGCACAAAGTTTAAAATATTTAAGAGTATCTGGTTCTTTTTGCAACTACAAATGATGACTTCCTTCTTTTTGTTTCAAATAACAACCATTTTTATCTAAATATTTTTGTCAATCATCCCATGAGGTTGATTGACAAATGATATAATTCTAATATCCCTCGAGACCACTAAAATAAAATAACGTAACGATGATTAAAATCCATAATTTAATTCAAAATGATTTAGATCTAAGAGAATCTTCATCCTTTCAAAACAATATAATTAAATGTTCTCACTTTTTTCATAAAAAGAAAACAAGCAACCATGTGGAAATATGGATGATTATTAGTAAGGCAAATGCGACCACTAAGGCCCTGTTCGTTTCGATTGAACTGGATTTTTAGAAATTCTAAAAAAATGTATTCTAAAAAATACGTGCAGCTGAATAAACGTGAAGATCCAAACTACTATCAAGTAGCGTATTAGCAAATGGTTCATACATGTAAATGAGGAAATCAAGTTCATCTATATTTCTACCATATATTATTCACCGACCACCCCTTTAATAACTTTTTTTTATGCAAATAAAAAATTAATTGATGAAATCCAATTTAACATAAATTTAAGGCAAATAAACAAAATGTGGTAGAGTGTGTGAGACCGAATCTCCATGTCACAAAATTTATATATATATATTTATATCTTATACTTTGAGGCCATTTTAATGAGATAATCGTGATCATTAGATTCTGCCATAATGGCCCATTTCAGATTTAACCAAATGATTCGCATTTATGTGAGTGGGGCTTTCTTCTTCGTATATGCCACGTCAGCACGAGCTTTTTCAAACTGCCAGCATGGTCTGGGGACGTATGATTAAAAAAAAAGCTCCTTTGACCGTTGTTTGACCGGGTACTGCTTCGCTTCGTCTCTTTGTTTTTTCTCGTTTTTGGACTCTAGCCTGTCATTTGAACTCCGCTAAAAAAAAGAGGGGTATTATAGTCATTTCCTTAGAGCTGAGCTGCCATAGCCGGGCATTTTAGTGATCTTTGTAGTAGGGGCATTTCCATTTTCCACACATGGCCGGAATTCCGAATAAAATTAGATTTTTTATAGCTTTTGAAGTTTTAGCTCCACTGACTTTAATATTCCCTCCGCAAGAAGTCAGGTAAAACCCCTGCAGCCCCTGGATGGTAGTATAAGCGGACTCAACCTTCCTAAGGAGAAGGGAACCGGGGGTCAATACTAAGACCTTTAGCTCTGCAAGAGGAAGGAACCGTGGTGCTGATTACTTGGCCAACTCCTTTGAATTATATCCCTTTTTTTCAAAATTATATGCGAGAGGGTGTTTAGCTGACTCCTTAAAATGCCATTAATTCTTATTCATGGTTCTTCAAGCATTTGTGTGGGTCCCTGTGTTCTAGGCTTTTAACTTTTAAGTGAATATTAATTAATGTGGGTTTTCATATTGGGGGCTTAATTTACTTTCACCATTGTCACAAGCATCATATCAGGAAATTGTGGTCACAGGAAAAATGTCTGGATATTTTCAGATTTTGAAAACAAATGTTAGGGAAAATTGGGCCATACTCACTTGGGCTTCCTGAGATCGATGTATGTTTGTTTGTTTTAATGTAATTGAATTCATTGGAATTCTAGATTTTGTAATCTTGTTGGTTGGTCAAAAAGAGAAGAAATAAAGGAAAGGCTATTTGACGGTCATTTTTATATATTCACCTTTGGTTTTCATATCTTAACCACTCATGATATAAATTCTCATGTATACAATGCACATGCGATCTATGCAAACAAACATGCCCTTAAGGCCATGCTCATTTGCATTAAAATACATAAGAATTGCATGCATAAGGTCGTTAAATATAAAGATCAAAGATGAATTTCCAAAATTGAGAATCATATACCATTTTCTTTTTATTCTATTTTCCTAAAAGAATATGTTTTTTGATGTTTAATTTTAAAAATTCACTTTTAATCTTCATTTTTAACCACCATATGTATTTAATTCCTATATATTTTAATGTAAATAAACAAAGACGTACAATGCTCTCCTACAAGTAGACTGCATACTTTTCATTTGCGATCCGACTCATAAGCCTCACTTAGATGGCTACTAATTAGTGGAGTTGGGGTAAGTGGAAGCGTCTCCTTATCAATAAGAGTGGAAAAAAAAAAAAAAAAAAGCCCAGCACTGTTAGATCATCCCAACCCCTGATTTAGTAGCCCTAAAATTTTGTGGTCTTTTAACCATAGATTTTTTATTTTATTTAAGAAAATCAATCCATTGATGGATAAAGATTTGATGAGAGTGATATTCAGCCTAATATCAGATCATGAAGTGCTAAGAGCGTAAAAGGGTTTGCATTGATCAAATTCAAAGGGGGTCCCAAGTGGACCACACAGAGAAGTACTGCATCTAATGTTGCCACATTAGAATGGAAGCCACGAAGGAAAAAAAAAAAAAAAAAAACCTTGCCACACCAGCTGACATTATTGGTAACGAGTTACGCCATCTCTTAGGATTCCTTCCAGCAATATATTGTACACACTACAAAGATATGGTCGCCACTATACAGATTATGAAAGAATGATACAGATATGGTGTAACCTATAAACCTAACATCTAAAAATTGTAAAAACAAAAGGAAAGAAAAAGAGGCCTTTATTTTTTAACCACGGACCTAAGCAGACTGCCGAATCACATAAATCTCTTCATGTAAGCTTGTGTTGTTTGATTAGTCCATTGCGGGTTTTCCACATCTGCACAGAAAAAAAATTCTATGGTCCATAACTGATAGTCTGCACTATATATTCTGATTTAAGATCCAGCCGATGAAGGGCTTGTCACATAAATTTCATAATATGATATCTAGATTGCAAAACAATTAGGACTGGGTCTTGGCCCTATCATATCAAATCACTTGAAATATTAAATCTATTTGTAAATTTATATTGTCACAGACGTTTAACCATAAATTTATTTCAGATTGGGTGATCTAATCAAAGTAATTACCCAACTACTAAGTACCAACCTATCACTATCCGACTGTGCTAGAAGGTGGAATACAGTACTCATCGTACTAGGCATGCATGTGTGAGCTACTGATGAGAACTTTCATCATTTACATGGAAAGCAGAGGCTCCCAATATGGGTTGAAATGGTTGGTCATGTATCAGGTCTGGAGCTGACTTGTAAAGGGCTGCATTTTTAACATGGTTACCTCAAAAGGCCTGTTTGAAAAAGGGCTGGCTTTTTAAAAAGCACAATGGCACCAAGAAGCATGAGGCACCAAATAAACCTGTGATCTTTGGACCTTAACCCAAGAGATTAAAATAGAATCTAAGCTTTATGAATGCATTTGTAATTAAGTGCACCATGTGGAGTACTCCCAAGTCCCAATTCCAAGAGATTGAGAGAGACTTCTCCCCTTTACAGGTAGACCATGGAGGCAACAAAAACTGGCATGATTGCCATCCAACCCACATATAGAACCCGGATGTCACCGGTGCATGGTGCAATGAAATGGGTTAGGATCTTTTGACCTGCAGTTAAATGATCTGGCTGGTCATGGGTTGATCACCCACCGTTAATGCCGTCTAACCCTCCCAAACCATTTGGAGTGGGAGCTGTATGTCTGGTTACATCTTCTCATGAATTGGCTCACAACCTTCTTGGACCCAGACATTAAATCTGCCACGATCTTGGTTCACTTCACTTTTTAAAAATTATGAGTTGAGCCCACCTGGTAATAAACACACTCAATTTAAGCATAAATTTCAGGGATAATTCATAAGGGTTCTCCCATGGACTTACCCAACACACTGCAAGGATGCCACCCAGTTAACAAAGGTGCTCATGGTCTAGATTGAGCCGGCCAGAATCTTGTCCAAGGCCAATCCATTTAATTTTAGGCACAATTTTTCCCCGATCCAGCCGACGGGCCGGACTGTTATGCCCAAGACTCGCTTGTTTGCAATATATTCATATCCTCTGTATTAATTTTTCTTCACTCCTAGCTATGGTTGCTAGGACCCTGAGAGTACCCACACACATAGGGAGAGAGACTTGTAAACACAGGGAGTGAGGATTCGCACATGCAAGGAGGGAAACATGTAGCAAGAAATACACACGGGGAGTGAGAACTTGCACATCCAAGGAGTGGAGAAAGACCAGGTATTGATCCCTGATTAACCATGTGAGAGGTGGGTTGCCAACCACCTGATAAACCCCTCGTTATCTTGCTCCTATGTGTTAAATAGATATCCAAGGCCAGTTCAAGCCTGGTTTGAACTATGTACAGGCCCAATCTAGCCCGGGGAAGTACAACTTAGATTTACCCCACGACCAAAAGTCAACGACCAAGTCAGCCCAATGCATGCCATGCTCGGATGGGACCTGGGCTTGTCTGGGCCATGAACAGCTCTATCTGTTTTTTTAAGGGTCTGTTACCATATAATTTTTCTCCTTTGGCTTAGGACTGTGCCATAGAGTATATGCTTGTTGCAACCTTGATATATAGCAGTTTAAAAATCAATAAAATATTATTGAGGTAATGTGGCTACATTAATATATTTCTGGAATCGGACGAGCCAGATCTGATTTCTGCTCATTTAAGGCCCAGAGTCAAAATCGAGTGTACTTCATATCCTACCTAAAATGCATAGGCCGGAAACAACTGCAGCTTGAAATTCCTACCCAAATTTCTATAGATCTCCAAATGGAGGTCAATCCATTCGCTGGGCATGGGCCTGAGAAACTTGGGCTTTCTTTACCTTAAGCATTACCCAATCATTTTAACTTAGGCCCAACTTGGACAGTTGTCACGGGAGAATTTCATTTTTCTCTGACACCATATTATTAGCTTTTCTCAACCCAGCCAGTCATGACATAATAAGCCCACCAATATGGAATTGCATAGTATAACATCCTTTTCTTGCACACAAATTAACACCTCTATGCACCCAAATTTAGCATACATGTCTACCAGGGCTGGACTTAGTACCACATATATTTCCCTCCCTTGCATGTTAATCTCTTTACAGATCTGAGTGCATTTCCTTTGATCAAGAGGACCCAAGTGAACATGAGCCTTTGATTCACTAACTAGAGTAATTAATTACGTCAGACTTGTCATCCCAAGCGTTCTCTATACTGGATATTCAACCCAGAAACCCTACACAAACCTGAACTGATAATTCAGTGTTCAGGTTTACCCTTTTTTTGGCTTAGTTTGGGTCGCGTTCTGGACCAAGTTAATAAATGGGGCAGGTTCATTCTGGGGCCCTATATGTGACAAGGAATGGAGAGCCCAACCTGCATTTGACCCAACCCAACTCAATACCACCCCTGAATTAGACATCAGACCTAATCCAAACTCTAGATTTAACAATACCAGTAAAAATTCAAATCCCAATCTGTTGTGATAGCCAAATCAGGCGCTCTAGTTCATGGTGTCTATCTGGTGGTTTGGAAGCACTAGTCCAGTATCTCAGACAATGAAGAGTCCATTAATACCTGTTATATATTGCAGGCCTGGCCCATCTCTGGCCCGAAAACATATCTCTAAAACTAAACTCGACCAAGTGACTTGAAACAACAATGAGTTTTATTATTATATTATTATTGGGTTGCGTACTAGCTCAGGCATGTTTGACCGAGTTTGGAAGACTTGGTAAGATTTGTCCGACTAGGTCCCCTGCCAGTCAAGTCAACTCACGTAAGAAGGAGTCAGTGGGTTTTCAAACTAAAGGGTCTGTTTGTGTGGAGAGAGAATTCTGTGACGGAGAGGAATAGTTCTAATTTTTCATGCACTGTTTTTTTTTCATGTTGCCTTTTTTATTGGAAATATAATATAATAAAAAGATATTTCTGAATAGAAAGGATTTAGACTTTCCATGGAGGGGTAGGAATTTGGAAATCCACTTAGCGCGGAATCCTCTTATTGCACAAGTGAGTTCCAAAAGACTGGTTGAGCAAATTGTAATCAAGATTTGACTAGCCTTGGGCCAGAGAATTTTAATATTTCTTATTACATGGTGATGAGTGTTGTCTTTGTCAACTGCCCATTGGTAGATCCCACCAAATAAATGGCTAGGAGCCAACGATCGATCATCAATCCAAGTAGTAGAAAGAAGTGGCAGGGTTCGAAATAGAAACTCTCGGACCTAGTCCACTTCACAAATGAGCTTGATTTTTAAGACTAGAAATGGTCTGCTCGATCCTCCTAAACCCGAAGCTAGTCCAAGGTCTTGGTACTGGGTCCCGGGTCAGAAGCTATCATCATCTGCATGATTTTAGGGCTGGTCAAGCTATGCGCTGATAGTTGCATATATTTATATATATTTATATGCCTTTTTTCTTCTATGTTGAAATTCTGAGTCAGTGAAAGAAACTTCTACTTCTGCCCTGTTCTTCCTTTCATTAAATTTCTCCGTTGCCTTTTATTCAACCTTGAAGTTCTTCACTTGCTACTTTTCACAAAGTCGTCGTCAGCCATGGTTTACATTTCAGAGAGAGAGAGAGAGAGAGAGAGAGAGAGAGAGATATGAAAGTCAAGGTGAAGAGACCTTAAATGCAGTCCTTCCACTGGAAGGAGTCTTAACAAGCTACATTAATGAATTGGTAAAGACCTGCTGATGAGTGACTTTTGGCTAAGAAAGGTCCAGTCAAGGCTAACTGTTCCGAGAGTGATAATTTGCTGCATTTCGTTGAATGGACGGCAGAACATAAAGAATCTCTAGTAGTCAAATTTTGAAATTGAATCGATTTGATATCTTAACCACAAATACAATATAGTAGAACATGGAGCAGTGAAAATAGACGAGAAAGAGAAGAAAGGACAACAGTGGAGGCGCAGACTCATTCATTGTGTCACGCATAGACCTGTAGATAAAGAAAATTTGCATAGTTGAGATGGACTTAGGTGGTGTTTGGCGTCTCCACATCTCACTTCTGCATCTCTTAAAATTGGTTCATAGCGGTTTTAGATTGTTTGGTAATGATTTTTCTCACCTCCGTTTCAAACCACTTTTGGATGAAAACATCTATTTGGGACAGCCTGAGAAACTGCCCAATAATAAGTAGGTATTTTTGTCTGAACCGGACAGACAACATGAGAAGAGCGGAGCTACAATATGAAACGGACGGAAATGAGGGTCCGGATATTAATCCTTTTTTTTTTTTTCTCAAATTATGGGACCCACAAGAATCATCCAGTCTGTTGGATATATTCACAAGGCCAAACACGCCAACTGTACCAAGTTTAAACCGTTGATTCATCAAGGATCCCAAGATATTTGTGGAAAACCGCAGAACCCTAAATCTACATTTCTGAAATTCTCTGGCCCCATAATCAAAATCTGAACCGTTGATATTCTTGAGGAAGGTAAAAGCGGCTGTGTGTCCAGATTTTAGCCCTTGTTTCATTGTGGTTCTTGAGAAATTATTTTAGAAAAATGTGAACTGTCGGATACTTAAAACCTTTATTTCAAAGTATATACTTGTCTTACCAAATGGTTTATTTTTAAAACATCTATTCTATACATATTTATTATTCACGGATCTATTTTTTAAAGATAAGAATTGCCAAACAAGGCCTTAGTATCTTAAAATTCATGTAAGTAGATGGGACAAAAGTTTGGTTACAAAGGTCAATATGATGATACCCTCCTTTTATTTGAGCATCATAGTAAACTTACAGCGATAAAGATAGATATGAAGTAGTACAACCTTCGTGAGGGTTTAAATTTAGCTTATAATAGACTAGACCAGTGAATAAAATGCTTAAACAAGGCTTGGACAATAATAATGATGATGATGATGAGATGTAACAATGTATATCAACCACGCACTTACTCCAAAAGCTTAAACCGGTAGAAAATGGTATAACAATGTATATCAATATTGTTACAATAGAATTAACAACGTAGTATACAATGGATCACATTAAAAGAGCAAAAATTGGTAAGAAACCTTTGAGAATACATTGGTAGTGACCAGTTGAAGGTGGATTCCGCAGGATAAATAAGGTTGGACCTGGTATTTTTCGGTCATGTATAAAGTAAATCAGTTATAGTCATTTTTCTATCCGTTTGCGTTGGATCAGTTGGAAACTTTGGTCAGCTCCAATTCTTTTCTTATTGAGAATCTTTCAAACATGACTACTAGAATGAATTGGTCTTCTCAGCTAGGCAATCACTCTCAAAATAATTATTTTGAAACAAAAATACAAAACTCATGGTTGAAAAAATTGCATATTTTATATTGATGCCAAGGAATTATTATTGACAGCAATTTCATTCAACAAAGTGCTTAAAATATGTAAAAATATTGAAATTTTTATTCAATCAACATCAAAACTTTATGTAATGCTTTGTACGGGTGACAGCAAAGGAATCTAAAACTTATGTGGGCAGATTTTGTGTTAGATCTTGTAATTCAGGTGCTTCACATAAATTCATTTTTGCCGAGGTGCAGAAAAGGGGCTCCTTGCCCATCTTAAGAAGGATTTTATAGAATTGAGAAAAATTAGTTTAAAATTTTATGCATGAGAAAGCATAGCTTCATCAACTTTCAAGATCTTCACAGAACTGAAGCATTTTCTATGGCGTCATGAAATCCTCAATTGAACACAAATTTTGCTCTAAGATGAATTGGCGGTGCCCACTACTTCAACCCAAAAAAACAAAGAATTGCAGTAGTGTCACATGTAAATAAACATTAATCATCACTAGTCATTAAGTTACATGTGAAGAATATTGAAAAGTCCAATGTTTTTCATACATCAACCACATTTGCCTAACCAAGGTTTCTTGTCTTTCTTTTTCTTTCACGGGAACTAGCGTCAAATCCCCGTACGATGCACGATTACGAAATGCATCAAAAACCTCTGTAGCTCTAAGGTTCTATTATAATCCTCCCAACTTGCTCCGTAAGTTATAAAATTAAACATGCAGTATGTACCTTTCAACCAAAGTCAATGATGGAGAAAAAATCATCATTAGAATGCATGTAGCTGCTAATAATGCTCTACACGATACTTGTCACCTATTGTATCCCACAATTATGGCACTATCAGGTTGATTGCTTTTATTCGATAAAAAAACATGGTCTTTCATTTGAATGATCTAAGTTTGGAAAGATGCATGGGCCAGAGATTTGCACGCTGCAGGTCCTTCTCATGGGTTCTCTTTTTCTTTTCTTTTTTTTGGTAAAAGTCCTTCTCATTGGTTGAACGGTTTGGATTGAAAAGACGAACTCCGCCGTTGGATATAGATTGTTGCTCTAGAATTCTGAAACGTCGGCCACCAAAGGGCCACAACATCAAGCAACATAATAGTGAAGTTCATCTTGATCAATATAGTGAGTCTCACATTCCTATTTGCTACTCCAGAGTTTCAAAAAAGGCGAGGCACTGCTATCAAGGATTTAGAGGGCTAGACCATGGTGATGCCCATCTTAATCAATGGGCCCGATATCACACTCATCACGTATAGGCAAAATACCTTACTCAGCATTTCTCAACAGTGAGGGGCCAGTATTATGAGGCATGACTTAAGAGATTGTTTTTAATACTAAGACGTATTTTTCAAGCTTTTCAAATGGGTAAAATGTTAAGAGGCATGACTTGGGAGGTATGTATTATAGGGTGTAGATTTGGAGGGCTAGACCATGGTGATGCTCATCTTAATCAATGGACCAGGCAAAATACCTTGCTCAACATTTCTCAACAATGAGAGGCTTGTATTATGAGGCATGACTTAAAATGTGGTTCTTATTCTAAGACGTGTTTTTCAAGCGTTTTAAATGGGTGAAATGTTAAGAGGCATGACTTAAGAGGCATGTATTATGGGGCGTAGATTTAGAGGGTTAGACCATGGTGATGCCCATCTTAATCAATGGACCCAGTGTCTCACTCATCACAGGAAAAATACATTGCTCAGCATTTTTCAACAGTGAGATGCCTGTATTATGAGGCATGACTTAAGAGGTGGTTCTTATTACTAAAACGTGTTTTTCAAGCGTTTCAAATGGGTGAAATGTTAAGAGGCATGACTTAAAAGGCATTTATTAGGGGGCGTAGTAAAGAGGTGCAGTACGACTTGCAACCCCTTAACTAAATTTAAGGGATAAGTATTAGAGTCCTTGAATATACCATGCTGATGTGGCTCAAGTAGATGGGAGATTTGCCTCTTTTTTTTCCTCTCTTTCCACTAACTAACATCCAGCTTTAAGGTATAGAATAAGAAAATTATTACAGAAATGATAATGAGATGAAAAGGATGTTTACATATTTCTTCCAATCACTTGAGAAAGAGAGGAAACGAACAGGTGGGCGGGGCTTAGGGTTTTAATTACAAATGGTATAAGTGCTAACCAATATCATAAACCATGACATCATGGGTTAGGGTGAAGACCGTAAAAAAGAGTTAAGAAAATAAATAAATGGCTCTGATAACATTTTTGGGTGTCTTGTTACTAACCATGGAAGCCAGATTTAAGAGGGAAGTAGTGCCAAAAAATCCCCAAAGAAAGAGTCCTCTTTTGATTTCTCAATATTTTAAGTAAATCTAAGCATAATCTACTGTAGTCTTACCTCCATGTTGTTAGGCAAGAAAGATTACTGGATCATTTATATTTGTTGATGTGTCACCAGTCCAAGGCCATACAAATTGCACTGTACTTATGTAAAAAAAAAATGTCTAGGGGGCTCAAGGTGGATCAGTTAATTTTACAACAATTACATGAGTTCAGATAATCATCTAATATGGGAATAAGAAAAGTTTTATGGCCAGGCTAATAGATTCAGATGCGGGACTGTCACTTTTAAAATTCAAACGGCTCAATAACATGTTAGCTACTTACCTGTGTGTTCACTCTTGGCCAATTTCATTACAATATTAGGAATTGAGTCACCTGTTACATGTGATCAAGTTGGTGAGGGCTCAATTCTTATTCGAGTGAAATTTGATACAGTACTAAATGAGCCGTCTCAACTTAATTAACTGGCGATCCCAACTAGTCAATTCATGGGCCTAGCAATAGAATAGGACGTTCTCTCATTTTTATTTTTTTAATGGTAAAGGGAAGTTCTCTCATTTGAAAATACTGTGAAAGTTGATCGAAAGTCTTCCTTCAAATTCACTTTAATTTTCTGCCTTGGGATTTGACGAATCCAAAATTTCAAAATATTAGCAGGTATACATAGCTTTTCTTCAACAGTGGCGACTTGCAAGGTAATCACTGCTGACATGGAAGGCCAATTATTTCAAAGCTAGCTAGGACTAAAACATATCATCATAGAATGTGCACTTGACTTCTTCCATTCGACCTAATCAAACATGAACTATTCCATATATAGACTTTCTTATCATCATCTTGTTTAACTATATAATGCAAACATTACTTTTATAAAATTGCGGATTGTGGGCACTTGTGCTGCAACACATTTCTGTTGATGATTTGGTAATATACATAAATACTTTTGAGGATCACCGCCATACATGGGGTCCCAAAAACTTTCAAATTGGAAGATCCTACCACAAGAAATAGATTATGAGGCCCGTGGATGACTGATGGATCCTTGAAAAATCTAAGGGTGAAAAGGAACAACAATTTTAATTTAATAGATACGGATATTATTTCACTTTTATAGGAATGTTTAGATTGGTTTTTAGTTATTTGGAATCCATATAAATCTTTCTTTTCTAACCAACTATTCATAAAAGTAGTTGAAGTGTGTCCCACTCATTTGGGCTGGACTTAATCATTTCAAATTACACATATCAAATTACTCTGAGCTCAATGCAATACGTTGGTCTGTTTGTTTCATCTAGTCGACTTTATTGTTATAAGTTGTTAAAAATAAAAAAAAATTAAAGGCAAATATCCAAAAATGACCATCAAGTAACCTTCTCTTTAATTGAAATTAAGTCGAGGGAAGATAAAAAATGAATATCCTACCATCACCATATTAATTCAAACAAGTGGAAAGTCAAGGTCCTATTTACATCAATATCTTATATCCTTACACCCCCTTCCCTCTTTAATAATTCTTTGGTAGCACTTGACCATGAATTTCTATATATGTACTAAATTCTTATGTATTCCATGCAAACAAACAGGATGTATTATGAGTTTATCAATGAGTTTGCCTTTGAAATCCAATTTATTCATTATCATTGTTCCACCTAATTGCATCAGCAAGGAATAAATTTCACTCCTGATAAATAGTTTTGTGTGAGAAGACAATGAAATTTGAGAACATGACAATTTGGTTAGCATCCCCATCTCCCACCCAACTACATTTGGGACTCCCACACAAAGACTCTGGGATTTTTAGTACTTGGTGTCCACTAAAGAGACCCTCATTCATGGCCCAGCATCGTCGCCATCACTCTTGAGGTCTTCTACTCACCTCCCTTTTTTTCCCTCTGAAAAACCAAGTTTATGGGCTACTATCTCCTGTACATGTAACTCAACCTCAGTCATGTCCACTGAGTCGACTGATGAGTTCACTCAACAATTTTATTACTTTGGTAAAATATCCTCAGATCTAAAGAAATAATTTTGTTGGTTGGTAGACTCATTCCAACAAAATGAGTTCAATTATACAAGAAATGAAATAAGGAGCACTACGATCAGGAATCTAACTGGCAGATTATATAGCACTTCGTTCCCACATTTGGAAAGACCCAAAACATTTAATAATGACTACTCGATCTAAAGTAAGTAGGAAACTGATTCAAACCAATAGATCTCATGACATGAACATAGCGAAGACTCTGGTTATTTATTACAGAATGTACGTACTACCTGATACCCACTCAACGAAGAATTCTAGGTCTTGGTTCTTGGTGGAGTCCCAGTCCACTACCTGAAGGGCCATCTGAAACATACTAGAATAATATAATAACACATTGTACGTAGTTCATTTTATATTTATTTTTTTAAGTTTTCAGGTAATAATCTGGATCCACTGAAATCTGATTAGATATAATAAGGATTAAGAGCATGTCTATGAAGTAATCTAAGACGACTTTATTAGAAGAGAATATAGCACTGTTGGAAGGCACTTATCTCTTCAAGTTGCAGCTACAGTGCTACCAATCAAATTAGCTTAGCTTAGAAAGGGAAGTTCTTTTGTAAAACCCTAGTCCTGAACTTGGAAAAAGTTACATAAAAGCAACAGAGAGTGGCTGTTGCCCTTTAACCAACCATCATTATAAGGCAGCTAATAGGCCCATTTGAGAAATAAAAGACGGCAACAGTTCCAAAACATACCACAAGATACATTAAGATAAACAAACACCAAAAAGTTTATCACATGACTACCATTAAATCTACCAATGTTTTTTTTTTTTGTTAAATGACACCTTTGAAGATGTGGCATTGCTTTGTAGAGGTGCAGCTTGACATACACCAAACCAATCCAAGACCCCACCAAAAGGAAACGAACAACCCATTTGAAGTTCGAGAAATATGAGATTGATACCACGCAATAAAGATTATTTACAATCTCGGTGCGGAAAATAGCTCTCACTTGTCAAGGAAACAAGCCAAGGAAACAATTGGATCTCACTTTCCATCTATGACAATCAATGGATCTGATTTTTGAATATCATCTTGGTGGTTGGGTTGGAGAGAGAGATCCAAACACCTAGTTTACATTTGTTTTCTTCTCTCTTTTGTTTAGTAGAAAAGTTCATTTTCCAATGGGATGCATCCATGATTTATCTATTGATGGATCTCTTCACGTAATCGAAGTCTATCCCTCGGTGGTTCCTAAGCTGGTCAGGGACATTGGTAGTACCTATTATTTTGTGAGTTTAAGTCTCTTGTAAGAAGATAAAAAATTATTTTAAATTATATTTTATTGCTCAAAGACCTTGTTTTCTTTTCCTTTTGTGACGAGAGCATGATATCAAAAACAGGTGGGAGGCCCTTTTTCTATTCAACAACACATGGTCGGTTTTGAACCACAGTCTGCAACTTTTGAAATTCTACTCTCCACCATTATTCTCATGGTGTCCCACGGAAGAAATTCATCCCCATCAGGACAGTTTAACAGGCCCTACTGACGAGCCCTTACATGTTTTTCTTTTGGGTGCCAGGCTACCAGCCAAGATGGCTAGGCCCATATGTGAGACCAAATTAATGCAAGGGAAAAACCCAGTACATGTCCAGGGAGAAGACTACTTACGCGGTGTAAAAATTACTTGTACACGTAAGGGCCGAAGAGGACATTTGGATGAGACCAAGACTCCCAACCACGACCATTGGGCTGTGTCCCTTGTTCCTCGCATCCCCACTCGCCCACTCTCTATGAAAAACTACATGAGGCAATGACTCAATCGAATTAAAATTTTCGATTTTGTAACTCAATGGCTCACTCATATCAGGTGAGTCTATTCAGCTCAACCAAAGAGACCCGGACATGGTATTCTGTCCAAGACCAGCCCCAAATTTGGCAAAATAGGATTTGATTGAATTAATTGACCCAGTCAAAATGAAAGAAACTCAGTCCCCAGCAGAAAGCAAGGGAAGAAAAGGATTTGAAATGGGGACAAGGCCAGTAAGCCTTCTCATGAATTGTCAGCAGCCCAAGAATTACTTCAACCTTATCATTGGTGTGATAATGCACGTAAAACGTGGCTGTGTGGTAATTAAATATTTTACACAAGACCAGTAAGGCTTTGTCATTTTCAAATATGAAAATAGAGTCGTTATTGACTTATTGGGGCCTATCTCTTTTACTTTTCTTCATATACGAGATCACCTCTAGTACACTTTGGTGTGATATATTTCTCTGGCGAAAAAATAAAAATAAATTGACTTTTTTTTAAATAGAGAGAATTTCTTTTTCCTTTTTCTTTGACAAGATAAGCATTCGCGCACATCAGCCAAGGCCCTCACCATCCATGCTCCAGCAGATCATTAATTTGGGGTATTTTTATGAAAGGGAAGTGCATCACCGATTGAACTAGCCATTGGTGGATTGGCGTGCAAATTTATTTGTGCTGGCACCTTAGCATCACATACATGCCCATGATCGATCTTTTAGTCTTTAAACTTAAAGTATCACTTCTATCGATAGGCCAACCTTGAAAATAAAAAAATAAATATAAATAACTTCAATTTCTTATGGGCCTATTCGGTTTTAGAGCATTTTTAACAAGAATTCTTCTTGTTTGAAATTCCTAAGAGACGTACAAAGGTTATCCCTATAAATTTACAATATTCTATTGGATTGAATTTAGGTAGTTGGAACTTATTGTGTTGGTTAAAAAAAGAAGTTGCTTTTGGCAAACTAAATTCTCCAAGTTTTGAAATTTAGAATACTCATTTTCCATTTAGCATCTTGAACTTCTATATTTTAGGTGACAACATTACAAACTCTCCAAATTCTTCATACATGGTATCCCAAAATGTTCGGGATCTAACTCGTCCATGACAAGAATAAGAAAGTAGAATTATTCTCTTCTCTTGCCTAGAAATAGAAATCTACGCTTGGGTGGCATAGGAGAACACTCTAGACCAACAGAAGTCGAAAGAATAAAATAACAGGTTCTAGAGACCGTACGATTACTGCAGATCAGTTACTGTGCTGGGTCGTAGTACCTGATTGTTGCTGGTTTGACTATAGAATTCAGATCGATCTTCTCATGCCACGTACGTATTCAGCTCGTCGTATAGGGTTGGGTGGCTATATCACGTGAAAGTTTGCTATTCCACAGAAGCTTCGAACCCTGCGATTTTTTCAATTGCTTCGTCATCTTTGTTCAGATGTAAATCATCTTTTCATCACGGAAACGACTTTGTGGCCTTATTTACTTACTTCAACTGCTGCGTCAAGGTAAGATTACTTAGTTGAAATTTCATATAAAAGTGGACTTTGAAGAAAGGATTTATCTTGAAAAAAAAACTGTATCTTTTACCCAATGAGTACAAGTTTCACCTTGGACATAAATACTCAAAACAGAATTTACTACTTAGTACTTCTCTAAAATTCTATTCACTTAACATCCCGCATGGGGTATCTCAATTGGATTAAAATCACGGTTTGCATTTGAAAGTTGTGGGTTCAAAACTGCACTACTACACTGGGGCTACAGGAAAGTTTACACGGCTTCCCTATAATCTGAGGGATTAGTCTAGCACAAAAAATTAGAAACCCTCCAAAAACAAACAAAAAAAAAAAACAAAACCTCTATTTACTCTATAGATATAGTTAATTGGATTAAACCCATGCATGCCCAAGCTAGAAAGTATATTCAGAGGACACGATGGCAAATGATCACTTAAAGGGACTTAGTAGCATACAAGGTAAACCACAAAGGACGGTTGAAACTTGAATGCATTTTTTTTTCTTTTAGTGAGACCGTAATAAAGAAATTTCATTAAAAGAGACAAAAGATTCAAAGGATGTCAGACGAAACTTGAATGCCAATTGAATTGGTGAAAAGGAAGGGCGACTGAAATTCCAAAAATATTTCTTTCTTTCATAGAGGATGCTTCCTACCAAAGCTCATCTTCATCCTTCTTTTATTATCACAACTGATACAAGCTGAAGAAGAGACTCAGTCTCATCTTTTTCAGGACAGATTTCTGTAACAACTGGAAGTCATTTGCTGAGAACCATAAATGAGAGAGAGAGACAGGTGGAAAATTCCAAGAGTAAGAAAGAGAGAGAGAGAGAGATAGGTAATCCTTTGTTCGTACGTAGATGTAGGCACATTAATTAGCTATATATGCAAATTCCTTTTATGATTTCTCTCTTCTAGATGTTTACCTTGTGTGATTTAATTGTTGATCGTAGATTTTTATTTTCTTCCATACGTGTAAAACAGGGATATGAAAAAAAATTTAGAGTGATTGAATTGGTCAATGAGACTTTTGAAACCCCAACAAAGGGCACAAGACCTTAGATCTAGCACTATAATGATTTTGAGAAAGATCGCCTCGATTATGACCACTAAATCATAGAAAGCCATAGGTGAACAGCAACGCCAATAGCCGTGGGGACCAAAGGAAGCTAAAGAAAGACATAAAAATGAATGGGATGTTGTTATGTTTTCAAGAAAATCACTCCCCTTCATGCAGGTTGCATGTGCAGCCCCACTTGCACAAGTCTTTGTTGAACCTTCATTCATCATTGAGTTGAACACAGATTAGATGGTAGTAATTAAAGTTTGGCCATACAGCTGTCGTACAAAACATTCTAATAAAACTTTCAACAATTATCGTACAAAAGGTGTTAAAGCTGACAATAGTTTTAAAACACTCGAAAAATATATATTTACCGCAGAATTGTTTGATCTGTGCTGCGATACCTTAGGGATGTAGGATATCTTATAGTCAAGGATAAAAAAAAAAAAAGAAAAAAGAAAAAAAATGGACCTTTTAAGTCTTCCCGCTTCTGATTGTGGGATATCCTATATCTTTAGAAAATCACAGCTTGCGATATTTTAGAAATTGAACAGTTCTGCAGTAAGTATATATTTTTTGATTATTCAAAGGCAAATATCAGCTTAAACACCTCCCATACGATAATTGTCCCAACTTGAAATGCGCATAGGGGTTTCGATGTTGTGGATGGTCGAGGTCGAAGTCCTACACCGCCCATCAAGAAAAGTGCGTAGTGAAGATTCACCTTTCAATATCTGTAATCATGGCTCCTACCGTGTTTTTCCCCAGCATGCATCAATGAATACCGGTTCCTATAGGACCCAAGGTTTTGGACTTGTGAGCTCAGTGAATTGGTAAAAGTCTCCGGACCCATTATTACACTTCCTGGGGTACCACGTCACCAACTTGACAAACGTTTTCAAGTCTGCATTTTTCTACCAAAAAACAAAAAAAGAAAAAAGGAAGGAAGTCTGCATGTTAATTAAATCCATCAAGTACAGAGTCTACGGGGCCCACTTATAAGGGCCCACTTAAGAAACCCATGACCATCCGTAGATTGGGCCCCAGAAGATTAACAGCCAAGAGAAAAGGATGGCAGCGTTCTAATGGTATATATTGCCATTTTTCCTTTATAAAAATTGTATGTTAGTCCTATGCCTTGTCACAAATGTTGTTCCCACATAATTATTATCTCTAGAAAATATCCCAATATTTTTTAATTTGGTGTTTTCACAAAGATGTTACAGGAGAAATGTGGCATAAAATACATTAATTTTAAATAATAAATAAATGTAAATGCAGTAAAAAGTATTTTTTTTTTATTTTCCCATTCTGACTGCTATTTTCAACAACTTTTGAGTTTTGCCAATATTTCCAAATATTGGCTGACATCATAAGTTTGGTAACTAGCTCAACGTAGACCTCTCAGTCAGTTAAGGACATCTAAGTTTTCCAAAAATATCAAGTTTTAACCATACAGCCTACAGTCTCTAGTGTTAAAAATAACCTTTGTAGCCAATGTGACCCTTCACAATCTTTGATTGGTATATAATCCGTTATCGTGACAGAAGATCATGCCCAATGTACGATTAGAACCATTTAACAAATGGGTCAATCAGGCTGAGTCCCTGCCCAAAATGCATGCTGGCCAACTCGCAAGCGGGTCACCTTTACAAACTGAACTGAATGTACCATAGGCTTGCACCTCCTCATGGTCATCCACATTGTTTTCCCATTTTTGCCAAATGAATTGACCACCTTGTTTTTCAAGCTCTAAAACAATGCAAGGTTGACGGCTCACCCCATTTTGAATGGCTGGGATGTGGGGATGTTTTTCTCTGTTTTGGAAGGAAGCCCAAAATTATAATGATAATAAATAAACCTCAGGTAAGAGTGTGTATTCAAGTCCCACTCGCATCTGTCTGCCCAAACAAAAATCAGAAATTGACAAAGAAAGGCAGAGATATCTGTTACAAAGTCCAAAATCTAACAGTTTTTGTCAAATAAAATGCTTTCCATTGGAAAGACTTTTTATCTCTCGCCCTTGGTACCATTTTCAAGCTCCAACGTCACATGTTTCTTTCCCACACTCACCACCCTCTTTGTCGCTCTCTTACGTGCCTTCTTTCTCTTTAAAGCTGAACAATGGTTAAAGAAAAAAAAAAAAAAAACAACTCTATCTCTCTTTCCTTGAGCCACATCAACAATTGGGCCCCATATATTACTTCAAAAGACATGTCTAAAGGATATGCCAACTTTTTATCTCTCTTTGAATCAATGGTTGCATCTATTAAAAAACGGAAACATCCCTTTCATATCTTTAAACCATTTATACCCTAAAACTCGATCTAGATCACACCACCTTTGGACATTTATTTTCCACACATCTCCCACCTAACCTCCCTCTTTGTCCCTTTATTCTAACTCAAAAATGAATAAGACCTAAATAAGGCAAATGAAGTGTAGAATCTATAAGGCACGAGATCAAAATATATTTACAAGAAGACAACAAAGCTGAGAGAGAGGCAATTTTGTTTTATGTGTTTCATATAAATGGATTTATATGAAAGAAATATTAATTTTCATATATTATATATTCAGGTTACATGATATTTAACTTGTGCATTGCACAGCACCTTCATGCTAGTGATGTATGATGTATGTATATGTATCCCCTCAAAAAGAGTCCGGATTTAAAGGCAATATTGCTCATTGGATTCGAATCCATCCCTTTATTAATTCCTTTTATGGGGGGTTTCGTATGTAAACTTCATATAACTACTTAAAATCATTATCACCTGTTGTACTATGTTTGGGCCATCATTCACTCGACCGTATTGGATTTGTGCTTACCTTGATTGGTCATGCCTGATCATGCATACGGATTGATGGTCAATGTGAAAGGCAGGCTCAACTCCTATTAAAGTGAAATTTGGGATCAAATAATGCAAAAGAGGGATAGTGGTTTTTATCGGTTGGGATTATAGACGTATAGACATGGGACCCATTATATAGGGATGTCCCAAGGTATATGTAGATGTACGTGTAGGGAATTTGGATTAATATTGCTTTATCTTATTTCCCCAATTTTTACTTACATCTGGCCCATTGTCTCTTCTTCGTTTTCTAAAATGAGGGAACAGTTAGAGAAATTCAAAGCATTCAAACCCAGTTTAATTGAGACCCCCTTGTTTCCCTTTTCAATTTTTAAATAGTGGCATGCCTTGGAGAAATCCAAGCTATTTAGATTTACCTACCCCTCTTGAATGGACATTATGTTCAATTTGACACTTATCAGACATTAATCCACCGTTGAACTCAGTCACAAAAAATTAAATGTATCTAAAAATTATGAAACATTTTTTGAGTAAATACTCATACACCAACACACACACACGTCCCACACCAAGAGAACAATAAGGGAGGATTCATCCCCGTAGCCTATGTGGAAAGGAAGTTGCATACTATAAAAACATGACTAAGCTGGCAAAAAAAAAAAAAGAAAATTAAAAATAAAAATAAAAATAAAACCAATATTAATAGTATCATTATATTTTGAGGCTTTAAACATGAGACTATATTTTGAGGTTACATAATAGAATCTTCTCTTACGAGTAACTATACTTGCAGCCTAGCTCTATGAGGCCCACCTTTGATTAGAGCAATTTTATTCACACTCGTATCCCCCATGATCTACAATTAAGTCTGTATTTATGATCATCTGACCTTTGAAAAAGAAGGATCCAGTTGGTCATGCAAGGTTGGCACTCAAGGTCATAACCTGAGAAGTTTCCAAAAGAATTGGGCGACCACTGCTCCAAATTCTAATATGAACGGGTCTATTCTAATATGAAAGGGTCTATTCTTACAAAAAAGTCTTTCCAATCAATTCTTCTTGTGATCTTTTATTTTTCAAGTAATGTATTTCGATAATATTTACTGGAATACCAGAAATCTTTGTTAACCATAGTATTTTCATTTAGGCCGCGTTTGTGAGTGGTTTTTCACGAAAACAAATGTAAAAAGCAAAAAAACTTTTCCATGCTACAATAAAATCCAAGTTTAGAGCATCATTTTTTTTTTTTTTGGGGCAAAAGCAAAAAATTGTATTGGCTTTTCTATGATTCCAAAAAGAAGTGTTTCCAGGAGGTCGGGGTGTTTATTGAACTTAGTTTTCTTCATAGCGCGGAAAAGGTTTAATGTGGATTGGGTTTTCAACGGCGACACACAAACACATCCTTACTCATCGTAGGATTGAGTCTAAAAAAAAAATTTGGTTAAAAGACCATTAAACTTTTACTCTATTTTATCAAAAGCTAGAATAATATGATGTAGCTGCCATTGATAGGAAAGCAATCGAGGGAGCCCCATGATGGGGAATGCATTTGCACTATTTGCATTCTGCTTGTAGGTGAATATCTTCAAGATTTTCTTATCATGGTGTTATTTACTAATCCCAGACCCTCAATTTTCCCAGAACCTAGTGCGCCAGCCAAAACGGAAGTAATTTTTGGAAAGCACACACAGGCTGATTGGAGTTTACCCCCGTTTTCAGGAGCCATTTAAGAATTCTAGCAAAAAATAATAAAGTATTTTGTCCAAAGAGCCAAGAAAGTCAAACCTTATGACTTGACCTGAGCAACCTTCCTTCATCTTCACAATTATAAGGGGGATCATTTAGTCGTTCATGCTGTAGAAACTTTTGCAAAGGGGAGATGGGAAGAGAGGCAGAAGACCCAATGGACATAGAGAAGACGAGCGCTCAAAATAAAAGTGAGGAAGATGTTCTACTTCCAGGGTTCCGATTCCACCCAACAGATGAAGAGCTTGTTGGATTTTATCTTCAACGGAAGGTCGACATGATACCCCTTAGCATAGAAATCATCAAACAGATTGATATATATAAGTATGATCCATGGGATCTTCCAAGTAAGTTTTGCATCCTTCATCTAGCTATCTAATTGTTCTCTCATAACAAGTTACTATGCAGTCCAAGTCATGGGTGTCTATTGTTGAAGATCAGTGCCTAGACTAGTTTTAGAACTTGCACTGATAATCGATGTAGTGGGTAGATGTTGAAGGTAAGTGATTAGTTTTAGAACTTGCACTGATAATCGATGTTGTGGGTATATGTTGAAGGTAAGTGAGTTATAATACTAGTAATAAGCTCATAATAATATCTCTATCTCTCTCTCTCTCTCTCTCTCATAAAATTATTATGATTTCTTGTTCTTTTGTTAATGCTTTTGATACTATTGCTGTCCTCTCTATCATCTAGCTTTAAGCAAGTTTTTTTTGTATATTCATACGTGAAATCTAAAAGAAAATAGCCCTAATTTTTCTTTTTGCCTTCCTTCTAAAATCACACATTTAGGAAGCATAAAAGCAGGTAAAACATGCATCGTTTAAACTTTAAAGTCATGGCCGAACGGTCTCTTTTCTTTCATTTTTCTGGTTAATGAAGAGTCTTAATGAGAGAGGGACATTTTGGTCCAAAAAGGATCTAAATAAAGGTCGGTATCGACTATTCTCCGGTATAGAGGTCGTTTTCGGCTGAGGTCAACCGACTTAAAGGCTTAAAGCAGCCGACATAATGCAACGGCGACCAAAAGGACCCTTGGAATTCTTTTATTTACGATATTGCCACAGACGATTTTACACTAATGACCCTCTTTAATTTAAAAACTACACTTCTACCATGATGGCATTCTGTTCTACGTGATCGAGAAGCGGTTAAATAACGGTAATATTGCTCATTTTAATCGATTTCAGGGTGCAGACAGGCAGTTGATCTTGATTTGAGCTATTTCAAAATCTCACAATCACAGCCATCTATTTATTCTAAAGATGTATAAAGCATCAATCCGTTTAACTCAGTCTAACAATCCACGTTTCGGTTCTTTAACTATTGGGATCATTGATCATCCAATAAGAATAACATTTGTCATTCCAACATTTATGTTTTACTTTTATAGTTTAAAACCTGCACTTCTTAATCATGATTCTAAGTAGAGATTGAAATTTGCATGCACCTTCACATGTTAATAATATTCTATGCTCCTATAAATGAGGAAGAACTAATGGGTTTTGTCCTTGTTTTGTTTTCTTGTTTCAAAAGAAGAGGTGAGTACTGCGGGAGACAAGGAGTGGTACTTCTTTTGCCTTAGAGGGAGAAAGTACAAGAATAGCATTAGACCCAATAGAGTCACTGGGTCTGGGTTTTGGAAGGCCACAGGCATTGATAGGCCAATATATGCTGGTGGAGAGAGAGCTAATGACTGCATTGGCCTCAAGAAATCACTTGTTTACTATAGAGGAAGCGCAGGAAAAGGCACCAAAACTGACTGGATGATGCATGAATTTCGCCTCCCACCAAGCACTAATAGCTCCTCCAATCCCACCAATGCTAAGAACAATCAAGAAGCTGTAAGATTTTTTTTCTTCTGGTTCATTTTTTTCCACATTATCTTTGTTTTCATTGATTCCTTTTTAGGCCCATGCCTTAAAAATAAAATACAGCATTAAAAAGCTCAAAGTGTGATGCAGTTCCATTCTTCTTTATTTTCTTTTGTTTTTGTTAATTTAAGGCAGTAGAAATCCAACTGACACAATTAATTTGGACCACAACAAGAAGGATTTAAGTTTTCGGCACCCTTAATCAATCCATTCAATCCTAATAAAGACCACGATTTATGCTACAATGAAAATAACATTGCAATAACATTTGAAAACACTTCAAAACTTCATAATTTTCAAGTCTGTGCTGTTCTGACAAGTATTGAGAAAGTTCAGACGGGACAGGACTCAAGTTGGATCCATCTGGGCTGACCCAAAAATGATGTAGATCTCATCCAAAGACCCGAGGACGGCCATGATATCAAGAACATAAAAGGACTCTTACGAAGGTTCGAGGCACTAAGGAGTTTGTTAGATTCCCCCAAGATGTCTCCAAAACTTGTTTAAAATTACCACAGCAGACCTAAGCAACCAGGAGACCCAAATCTATATTGATTGGCTAATCTTAGGTTTCCAAAAACCCTAGTGACATCCAAAGGACTCTAGTATATATTGTAGAAAATTATGGATTTCATCTTGCTAAAATCTGTTGTGATATCATTAAGAATAACCAAATTAAAGGCCATTTGTAAGAATACCATAACTTAAAATAGAAAATATATCTGACTAACTAGAAAACCCAACCACATCCCTAGTAGCTAGGAAACCTAATATGTCTAGCCTAAAATAGGAACCCTAATCACATAATAAACTAGCTTAATATAACCCAAATCTATTCCAATTTAATGAAAGATGAACTCATCCTTTTCATGGCCACTACACCACATACAATAATAAAATTTCAGAAATTTAGAGCTTCTCAAATTTATCTTATGTGGGATTGTTTCTTCTTGAAAGTTATGGTCCTGAAGGACTAAGTAAGTTTTTATGGGCTTGCAGGAAGTTTGGACGATTTGCCGAATCTTCAAGAGAACTGCTGCTTATAGGAAATACACACCGGGTTGGAGTGATTCGTCCCCAATCAAACAACACCCAACTGATGCAAATTCTAAATCATTCAGCTTTGAGTCTGATGATGGAGAAAAATATCAGTATTTTGGAACTTCCTCCATCCAACAAACTGAGAAGAAGCCTTCTACAACTGTTAATAAAGACAAGCAGTTACTTTCAGACCAATATAACCCCATAGCCCAAGCTCCTTTAACAGCATTGTGTTCAAGCTTTCCAAGTACAAACTCCAATGAATTCCTCAGACAAGGGAACTGGGATGAGCTTGGGGCGATCGTGGAGGTTGCACTTGATCCGCTTGTATACGGTCATAGATATTAGATTTTTTTTTTTATATAGACATGGAGTGTGATTTTATCTGCTTGTAAATGTATTACTAGATGCACAAACTAATAAAAGACAAGGTGATTTAGACTGTTTACAGTTTTAATTATAGTGCAAAACTTGAAACTATTATTGTCGGCACACTGGCACTAGCTGGTGATTATGTGCAGGAAATGTAAGCTTGATAAGGTAAGCAAGAGCAATCTGTAGGCTCATTGGTGCATTTCTTATTTCACTACACCAAAAATCGAAAATTGGAACGGAAAAGCGTTCCTAATCCTTCCGTTCCTAATCCGTTAAAGTGTTCCAATTTCCGTTCCAATTTGGATTAGGAACGGTTGGTACCAAATTGGAACGGAAATTGGAACACTTTAACGGATTAGGAACGGAAGGATTAGGAACGCTTTTCCGTTCCAATTTCCGATTTTTTGTGGTGTTTGTGACCCGAAAATAGTCCCATTTTATTTGATTTAATATGAAGTATTGATTACTGTCATCTCAAGATAGAAGCATGAATTCACCTTGTGAAGTAGAGGACTTCATTCTAGCAATTCAATGTTAAACTGGGTTTGATCAAATGGTCGATGTTGATATCTAGTGGGCCCAAATTGTAGGTTTACTCACTTATATCATATGGTAGTTGGGTATGCATATTATCATTTGAGACCATAGACATGGTCATCGTTTCAATCTCATACAGTTAGAGGTCAGTTGGCAATAAACCTCATGCTTTGATTTTCAATAGATTTTCATAGAGTCAACTCCTATGAACATCCAATGGGGCAATAAATACTTCTTTAGTTGATAATGGTAATAGTAGTAGTAGAACAACAACAACAACAAAATACTGAGTTGCATTTTAAAAATTGTCCCTCAAAACATGGCAACTGATGTTTAGGATATATACTAATGCTCACCCTATTGTAAACTGAAAAAGGAAAAATAAACCCATAAGTTTGGCACTTTCACTAGTAGGGTCCCTTTGTTTGTATGAAATTGAATACATAAAGATTCATAGACAAATAGATTTGGGCAAATGATTATTAAAGCAGTGAGTGGTGAAGCATAAGGTGGTAATGTAGATGGCCGACCTTTGACTTTTTTAAGATTTCTATTACTAGGGTGATAGCTGATATTCATTGACCATCAATTCATTTTCCATTAATGGAAGATTATTCGATAGTCGTTTATGGATTTATTTTTCCAGTCTTAACCATTTTAAAAATAAGGAAAACTAAGAATTCAACTCCATTAAAAAAACAGCCCTTTGTGGATAAACATGTCTAGGTAGTTAATTGATGACTCAAAGCAAGTAGTTACAAAATATCCAAAATAGGGATTTCATACGACACCTGATCTCCCTTCAACATTTGTTTACATTTCTATTAGGCATTTCATATTTAAAAAAAAATCATATTCCAAAAATCAGATATTTTGACTGGTTTCCAACATCATTTGCAATATAGTCACATTTACTATTGTATTTTTGTACTTCTTCATTGTCCAAATTAACTCCAAATACTAATGTACGTCTAGATGCTGAAATTAGACAGAGCTATGCAAGTACATTTTAGATAAGAATGGTATTTTTCTTAGCCTCAAAATTAACCTACGCTATGCTTTCCTATGTTTTGTTTTTTCTTTCCTCTTGTTTTTGTTGTTTGGGCAACATTGGGGTTGGGTTATCCTATGTGCAATTGTTTTGTTTCCTCTCAAAACTTGTTTTTAGCTTGGATTAGAAGTCGAAAAATATAAACTGCATGATGATTGTCTATTAATTGGGTACATCATCTAATTTCTAATCATGGATTGGCTTATGGCGCCCTTCGGCTAGCAAGTCATTTTCACCATTTATTTCTCACATTTTTATGTTGTTCTTCTAGTGGCCGATAATGGTTTGATTGGATTTTAAATTGTATAACTCATTGGAGGCAAAGGTAAGACGAAGGCCAAGCTTGCTGTGAAAAGAAAAGACACGAAAATATATATGATCACCACCTCCGCTTTTGGTTTTTTGGTACAGCTAGCCACCTGTACTCTTCAACAATATCGATCGATAATGCAACTAATAATTTTTAATTCATAAAAAGGGATGAATGCCCTTGCCTATTTAGGTTTGTAGACTTAGGGCCTTTTATTGGTATATAATATATAGAAAATCATCATCAAATGAGCTCAATCAAAGGATTGATTATTAAAGAGGAGGGATGAAGGATATAAGTTAAGGGATGAAAGACATAAACTAGGAATGGAGATACAACCCTCACTTTCCTAGGATTTGATTTCCAGGGGTGGCGGGCATGTTTTCATTTCCCACCTCTCCACCATTCATCTTCCATTAGATGTGAGATAATTAATTTGATGGTCTTTTTTGGGATTTCACATTTGTTTCTTCAGTTTTAACTATTTTTACAAAGTCAATTAGCTGGGTTGTATGTAGGGAGCTTGTCCCTAAACAAGCTACTTTATCTTGGAATTACCATAGCAATTTCTACCATAATTTATTTTAATGTTAACATGGACCAGGGGTGAATTGTTGATGTTGAATGTAGCGAAAGAGCATTTTCATCCTTTCCAGTATTTTTAATGAGAATTCACTACAAAAAATCACATCACATGCACTTGTCAAGGCGAGTACTGAAATGTAAGTAGTTGTATGTTGTTTGGAAAATATTGGAAAGGCAGGTGGTTATATGTAAATCTTTCCAAAAATAAATGCAAGCATCTGTATTTATTTATTTATCTATGCACAATTAACTCAACGAGTCAAGGTTATTATTTATTTATTTATTTATGTTTGAGATGAAAGTTTTGGAATATCTGAGCAAAGGAAAAGTCAAATTCTCTCATGACCCAGATGTTATTGGAGCACAGTCCGATTTCAAAGAAACACGGCTGCTAGGGTACGGATAAGTTATTCACGATCGAGAGTCAAAATATTTGGTCAAAATTCAGCCCCCTATACATATTTAGCAAATAGAAATTGATATAGGTTGTAATAATCTTTTCATTTTATTTTGATTAAATCTTGGCCAACTCAATGAATTCTATGGGATATCTCTAATTTTTACCATAGGAGGAGTTAGTCCGATCATAAGATTGACTATTTTATTAAAAAGAAAGTGTGGTAATGGATAATGCATTAGATTGTATTAATTGTGTTTTCCCTTTACAATCGATCATATCCCATTTTTCTCATTTTTCATCTTCCTCCTTTCCATCACCTCCTCCATCGATCTCAATCCAACTGGTCTTAGGTGCTCCCCGTCGATTGCAATGTTTCTTCTTCCACCTCATTTCGCCTTCTAGTAAGTATGCGGAGAACCTAATTGTATTTCTCCCCTTCGTGACCCACAACTCGTCAGATATCAAGGAGTGTAGAACACGAAACCCGACCCATTTCCACAATTATGACATTTAATATGTGAGGTTTGGGTTTAAGCTTTAGTTGGAGGAAGGAGGAAGGAGGAGGAAGATGAAAAACGAGCGGAAGAGGAGGGGGAAGAAAATGAAAAAATGAGTGGTTGAGGAAGAAAAAAATTGAGCGGGGACAATCGCGGGTGAGTGGGATATCCCCACTCATAAAAGGTACAGCTCTCACATGAGTATGTTCATCCTTTAGAAGAACTTTATCATGGGTGGGGATATCGCCACTCATCGCATATATAAGCTTTATATATTAAGCTGGGACATCCCCTCACGTAAAACATTAAGCTTCTAGTTCATACCTTTGGAAAGTTACATTAGGTTTTGATTGTTTTTAGTTCAAGCATACACTGTCAATGGAGGAGACAATGAAAACAAGGTAGATGAAAAGGGAAAAAAACGGAAACATGATCCATTGTAAAAAGGCAACAGGAGCGGCGCTATCCCTTGCTCTCAAGAAAAATTGAAAAGATTAAACTAAATCAAGTCTGTAGGACCACTGTAGTGTATGGAGACTTTCTGAGCCTTTTTTTTTATCCTCAATGAGTCCAAGGAGATTTTTCTAGTAAAATCTCATTTTAATTAAAAGGTCAATCTTATAATGAGAACAACTTCTATTGGGATAAAATATGGAAGTTTATTCTGTGCAACTCGAATTTTCAACGGACAAGCCCCACCTTCATCTCAGGAATTATCTAAGCCAAAGCCTTAGGATCTGGACTCATGGAGCTTTTACTAAGTCAACTGAGACTAAACCAAGTTAAGTCAAGTCTGACCAAAACTCAAGATGAACCAAGTTTCTCACTGACTACAACACGAGTATTAATTACCTTTGTTTTTTTCAGCCCAACAAGTTTTGGGTCTTTGGATGCCTTGCCTTGAAGATCAACTCTCTGGTATCCTATTTGACTATGACCTCGCAAATGGTGCTGCACATAACCCAGGCTCAACTTAAGCTGGGCCTAGATTCGACTCAATTTGAGCTGTGTCTTAGGCATGCAGTCACCATGCGGTAGATCAATAGGCTTTATCTGGGCCTAAGCGCTCTTAATTACCCGGTAATAAAACCCAAGCCAATTCAATAGATTTAAACATAAATAAGCATTAATATTGCTAATGGGCTGGGCTCAGACCTCACTTTCAGGCCTGTGGGGGTGACCCGAGATTTGAAATTATGCCCAATTGATAAAAACATACGCCAATGCTTAAAAATGTATTTGTCCAGTCTAGCTAATTCATGCCGTGCCCTACATCCAGTCTAACTCTAAGTGTGATCTTTTTCATTCATTTATCTTCTAATTGCAGGATAGAATATTTTGTGAAGCATGATTTCTTCTTGGATTTGCGCGAGAACTGATAGTTGAATTTGGTTTGCGAGCTTATCTTGTGATCAATTTACTAATTTATTCAAGAACAAAATCTACAAAGGGCATGATGCTTCAAATAGATCAGTATCAGTAGGGAGATTTTGATGAAAAAACATCAGAGACACTCGGGGTTGTAATGCAAAGTGTATATGATTAAAAACTACTATATGTTGAACCCTGGAGAAGACAGTTCCTTTATAAACTTCTATCTGGTAATGGTGATGTGTAGTATATTCGTATAAGGCTCTTATAGTACTAGGGCTCTTTTGCTCTCTTTTATTGTTGTTTTTCTTGCTTTCCTTCTTAATATAAGTGGTTGTTACCGATCAAAAAAATTATATGTTGAACCCTTCTTAGGATATTACGCTGAGATGGTCCACCTGTGCTAGGTTTAAGAATTGAGCTAGCAGAGCCCACCTTGATCACTGGTTTAGGCTGGTCTATTGGTCAGATGGGCTTAAAAATTGATATGATGAAACTAATATTATCAAACTTAAGTCACATAAACTGGAAAATGAGCCAGAAGGCCAAAGATGGACCTTTGCATTAATTGATAGCTTTCAAATTGTCATGGATTCCTCTTTTTTTTTTTTTTTTGTATTGGACTTGGTGTCTCCTAATGAGTACAATTTCCTAATGTCCTAGGTTTTACATGGTTTCCTCTAAGTGCATTCTATTTCTATTTTTGTTTGTTGGTACCATATCTTGAACCCATGACCTAATGGTCGAAACCATAGGTTCCAACTATGTTGACAAGGCAGAGATTGGCTAAGTGCATACTATTTATCCAAACCTTGTGGGTATAGCATAGTTTGCTCTGATTGATTCCAACCACAAATACATCGTTTCTGCTATGCTTTACTGACCTTACTTAGTCCATATATTGGACAAACTACAGATAGCATGTCCCTAAAGAGTTGCTTAAACAGATGTAGAATTGTGATCAATAGCCTAAAATTGGATAGCTTAGATAATGTCAGATTAAGCTGAAAACATATCCACCCCTATGCAAATGCTTTTGATGCATGATTCATTGGTAATGGAACATAGCAACCTTCTCGCAATTTTGTAATAACTTGATTAGGATTTGAATCAGAGAAATAGCATCTTCTCTAAGGGTATGTCCTAGAGCGTTTTCCACCGAAAATGGAAATAGTTTCAGAAGGAAAATGAATTCTCGGACATTCACCCATGAGCACCAGTGTATCAAAGCACTGATCAACTTATGGGAAGACAATTGTTTCAGCCAGTGTTGCCACTAAAAGAAACAAAGAAAAAGGAGGAGGGGATAAAAGCAGAACTGCTTAAAATCATTCAATTATTCAATTACTTAACCCAAGTTCCCTCATGTCACTGTTCACTTTAAGTCACTCCACTACAAGGACCAATTTCCAAGATGGTCTGTTGGAGATATCCTCCCACCATTCCTGTCCTTTATCATATACCCTTTGCAAACACCAGATGGGTCAGATCGGTGAGACTATAGAATTCCCCTGCCAAGTACTTTGCACTTTGACAGCCTCTCCTCATATACATCCAACACCTTACCCAGCTTATCCTGGCTTTCATTCACTGCCTTCTCATCATTGGGGAGACCCAGTTTTGGGTAGTACAAGATCTGGAGGACCAAAGTATAAATTGGTGGGTGGAAGTTCTGCCCCTCAACTTCTAGCCATTGTTCTACAACAGCTCTGTCCTCTACACTCTTCCCCCAGTAAATCAACCCCTTGTGACTTGCATTTCTCTGCATAATACCTTATAATTGCATGGGACTCTGAAGATTGGATGGTGACAAGCCAACGATCGTGTTAATTAGCAATTACAAATTATAGGGGGGAAAAGCTTGGACAAGTGCAATTTTTTTTATGTGCTGACCAAAAAGAGTAACATCATCATCTTGTATGAGAGGAACCACTCTGAATCTAAATGGCTGTAGCAAATAAATAAATTGAGGGAAAAATCAATGGAAAATAACTTTAAATGGTCGGATGACAATTGGCATTTGCTACAAAAGTGGCAATGGTCGGATGATCCTAGCTAGTCATTTCATCATTAATTTTCTTAAGAGTTTTATAATGTGGGTGTTGTAAATAACCCCTTATCATCTTGTGCAAGAAGGTCTGTGGGTAACAACTGCGCATGCTCCGGTTGTTTAGCCTGACTTTGTTGGAAATTTGAGTTCTAATCCTATGAGGTTTTGACTTAAGAGAAATCTTGAGTTGAAGGAGGGAACTCCTCAGTGAAGCTCACTCAGTGAAAATCCGACCCGCTCATAATGAATGGGCTTCTCTCTTTTTTTTCCCTTTTTTTTTTATAATCTTTCCAATATAAGTTGATCACTCCGTAAAATAGGTCGTTTTGGGGTTATTCTGCGTTGGTATTTTTTCCACATCTCTCTCTCTCATATGTAGTCTTGCACAAGCTAGAAACACAGTGAACATTCACCACACCAAACAATAGAAAATTAGAGGGGGTAAGTACTTTTCATATTCCACAGAAAATGAGATCACTGTTCAAAGAATGGCGAAGAAAATGTTGGGCACAAACGTGCCTAATTTCAGGGGCCTCCAACACATTGATATGCAAGCCACCTATCCATTATTTTCTGCATATAATTGTCATACTTGAAAACAGGATATATCTATTGAAAGACAATTATGCCAGCCAGTGTGGCCTCCTAAGAGAACAAGGGTCAGCTTTTAGTTATTTAATTATTCAATCAACCTGCTATCATGTCCATTGATGCAAATTTCCTCATCAAAATCAGTTCTCCATAAGAAAAGGCAATATAGCCTAGAAAACTTGAGAGTCTCAAGAGGCCCACAAGCCAGAAGAGAGAGATTATTACTCACTCCAGTACAAAAGGACCTTCTTCCAAGATGGTCTATTGGAAATGTCCTCCCACCATGCATTAACATGCTTCCTGTCCTTCACCATATACCCTTTGCCAATATAATTCACAAGAGAGTAAGTGAGGGAAGGTGGGTCAGATCAGCAAGACTATAGAAGTCCCCTGCTAAGTACTTGCTCTTTGACAGCCTCTGCTCATAGATATCCAACACCTTCCCCTGCTTCTCCTCACTTTCTTTCACTGCCTTCTCATCAATGGGAAAACCCATTTTTTGGCAGTAGATGATCTGGTGGGCCATAGTATAAATTGGTGGGTGGAAGTTCTGCCCCTCAACTTCTAGCCATTGCTCTACAGCAGCCCTGTCCCCTACAGTCTCCCCCAGTAACTTGACCCCTTGTGAAGCATATTTCTCCGCATAGTATCGTATAATCGCGCGACTCTGAAGATAGGATGATGATCAAGATGGTTACCAAAATTCCATGTTAATTAATCGGCAACTTCAAATTAGATGGGAAGAAGAAAACAGAGAGAAATGTCATTTCAGGTGTTTTTCCTACCATAAAGAGAGATCACCATCTTGTATTACTGGAACCACTCCAAATGGCTGAAACAAATGAATAAAAACACACAGAATTAAAATGAATATAAGAAGATATTACTATCTAAAACAAAAAAGAAGAATTCAAGATTACATGGTTCAAAATAACGGCCGTTACCGTTACGTTATAATGAATATAACGGCCGAGATGCGTATCGGGGTAAAAAATCAACAAAAAAAGGGTCCATAACGGCCGTTATATTCAAAATAACGGCCGTTATAACGCCTGATGAGATTTATTTATTTTTAAAAAAACTTCCCTTTGGCCTTCTTTTTTCACTTCTTTCAATGTGTTTCTTCTCTAAGAGCTTTGTAAAGCCTACTACAACTTGTAAAGCATGGAGGAGCACCTAAAAGTTTAGATCGAAACTACTTTTGGGTGGATTTGTATGTGGGGAAATCTAATCAAACTCAAAGGACCTCTTTGGTAAGCTTTTCTTTTTTTTTTTTGTTTTTTGGAGTTCTTTTCAAGATTCAACATCGTAATAACTTTGAGATGTTTGAGGCGTGTTAGATCTATATTCTTTTAGCAAAAAATTTCAAGTTTTAACACTTTTTGTAAAAAAAATTATTTTTTCATTATTTATATCTGAATTATTTTAGGGTTTTTTTTTAAGATTGTGTAATACATGAACCAAAGGCTTTATATTGAGTTAGATTTGATGTTACTAATTTTTCTCTAGATCTAGTGTTTTAAGGTGTAGATCTAGATTTTTTTTATTTTCAAAATTTGGGGTTGTTCGTGATATCATTTACATTTTTCCAAATTAGTGTTCAAATGCATTTATAATGTGTTAGTTTACAATAGATCTACACTTTTGGAACAAAAAAGTGTGAATCTTATGATTTAAAGTGTAGACATTAAATGTTTAACACTATTAGTTTGACTAAAATTATGGTTGCATTATGTCAAGTTTATGATATTTCAACTTATTTTAGTATATACATCGATACAGCAATGATATAGGATGTTATAACTTGAGGAGACCGTTATTTTACTTTAAAGTGTGCACTAATGGGGAAAAAAAATATTAGTTTCTATCATTTTAGAATATTTTGGATTTTTTGGATATTTATTCAGATTTTTTTTTTTGTCAAAAAAAAATCCGCTCATCGATAGGCCACGATAACCGCGAATTGCGATGCAGTGACTGCAAACCGTGATAACCGCAACGCGATGACTACGAACCACGATTTTAAACCATCTTCAAGAGATCATTTTGATCTGATTATGGTTAACCTCTTAATGGATTTACTCATTCAACAGATGCAATTTTGGATATTGTTTGGTACATTATATCTGGCCATTTATTTGAAAAGTTAAAATAAGGCCTATATGGATCATTCCATCCATTTGGTCTGAATCATCAAATCATGCTAAAGAAGAAAATAAGAGAGCACTGAAAAATGCAAAAGAAGAAAAATATAAAATAATTGACAATGAAAAGTTGTGTGTGGAAATACTTGTAACTTGAGGAAATCAGGGCCCTTGTGCTCTCTCTTGAGCACATCGATGTGGACAATCTCGGACTCGATATCTTTTTCTACCAGGCAGGCCAACACTCTTCTCGTTGCAGGTGTGTAAGCATGTCCATACACCTTAACCACCACACTCTCTCTCTCTCTCTCTCTCTCTCTCTCTCTCTCTCGGAAGTGATGTTTGTTGTATGTTGGAGGTTTAAGCTCCTATAAATAGAGCAGTTGTGTACTTTACCATACAAGACCAGAAGCATACCATAGTTACCCTTGTTGTGTGCGTGTATATGAAAACATGAATTAATGCAATCGAGCAAACAATCAACCATACAAGAATGAGCAATAAGACACGAGAGAATAACGTGGTTCAGCAATGTTGTCTATATTCACGGAAAAGAAACTCGACTCTTCTTTTGGTTCACTTTCTGTATGATCAGTAATACATCACATTGGTTACTCATTACATCATATATATATATATAATGTTCCATTTTTTAATCCCCCAAGAAACGCTATCTTACTCAATAAGAAAGTCCTTGTACAATTACCAAAATATCCATGACCATATACCAACTTGGTCTGGACCCACTAGGCCAACAACTTTGTTGTCGACTAATTAGCAATTTAGTATTTGTGACTTGTCAATTGGTTCTCTTTTCAATTCGTCTAATTCGGAGTTCAAGTTTGACAAGTTCAATGAACTAATTCATCTATATCCAAGCTATAATAGTCCACTCAATCCCACATCTAAAATCCATATACTTGAAAAATAACTGTTGTTCTTCAAATATACTCTGGGTCAAATTTTACTTAAACCCACCATTAGATTAATCAAAAGCAAATGATTAAAACTGAGGCAAACTCTAATTGAAGTTAGACATGGGCTAGTATTAATGCATTAGGGGTGTAGTGCTTTTGAGAGGCTTATTTTTTTAGTTGGCACCACTAATGGATTTTATAGGACTTAGCTCACTGAACTTTATGAGAATAATTCGCTAGCAGTTTGTGAATGGGATAGTGAATTGTTTTAAATGAACTATTTAAAAATTAGAAGACCTTCTTAGGAGGTCATTATGAATCAAATAGAGACAAGGGAGGTACATAGCAAACGACAAAAAAGAAACTAGAGCATCAAATAAACGAATCAAGAGGAAAACACCAATGTTTCTTTTATCTCTGTGTTTGCATGATAGAAGAATCCTAAAGAAGTCAAAGAAATAAAAGATTAGTATCCTAAAGAAGTCAGGAGTGCAAAGATTAGTATACACTATACACCTCCTCTTCGAGTGGAAGAAAAGAAACAGAGAGAGTAGACCAAAGATGCTATCGATTAGTAAACTACAGCAAAGAAAACTACAGCAAACAAAATAGAGAGCAAGAAAACAACTTCACAATGGCCATGATGACCATTCCAAGATCCAACTCCCAGGCCCCATGCCCCAGCGCACCATACCAGATCCATTAAATTTTGTCCCTGACCAGCTATGGTACAGCCCAAGTTCAAAACCGAAAGACTGGGTTAATATAGATCGTTTATTAGGCTAACTTAAGCCTTCAGATCCAGGTTCCTTGGACTCTAGTAATGCGCGCGCCCACACAACACACAAATATTTCAGTTTAGAACCTTGCAGATAGATCTTATATGCATAGTCTACTCTGTATTTTTGGGCAATCTGGCTCACCTATGGTCAGGTAGCCTCCTTCACACATACTGCCCCTTTCAATTGCCAAAAGCCCAAAATAAGTTGACACTTATTCAACAGTACCACTCTTAATGAGTATAATCTCTTCATGCCCCTCTGTATTTTATTCTAATTTTTCATGACTTTTTGTTGAGGAAAAATAAATTAGAAATGTGCATTTGAAAATAAACAATTTAAAATAGAATGAAAGAGACGCAAGGCTTGTTCGTTTGCAAAAATACATTGGAGTTGAATTCATAGGAATTTATGATGAAATGAGCTCCCGCCAAAGGATAATTAACGAGGTTAGGGGTGAAGGACATGAGGTAAGAAGCCAATGATAGAAGCTGAAGATGTAGATGGAATCTTGACGTTCCTAGGGATTGAATTACTAGGGTGATGGTGGGATATTCATTTCTCATCAATCTTTGATTCAATTTTCATTAAATGAGGGTTCATTTTATGGTCCTTTTTTTTTATATTTACCTTTGATTCTTCATTTTTAACCACTTACAAATATACAATCATAGGTATTCAATTACAGGAAACAAAATGCCCATTCAGAATTTTCACAAAGGTTTATGTTCTTTGGCATGTTTCAAAATCAACACCCACCACCCAATCAAGCATTCCCATTTCCAAAGGTCCCTAGATTAATGAAACTACCTAACCATTATTTCTTCATATTAAAATTTTTGCAACCTTGTCATATTTAAACAAACATGAAATAGCTCAAGCATAGCTTCATGATAGTGATATCAACTCCCATAGTGACCAACAGGGATTGGAGCCCTGTTCAACCTAATAGAAGACAATCATGCCATCAAGTATAACCCCCCAAAAGAAATTTAAAAGAAAAAAGAAATAAAGAAATAAAGAAAGAAAGAGAAAAAGAAAAATGCAGCAGACGTTGTTTAATTATTTAATTATTCCATCAACTTACAAACATGTTTATTATGTAAATCCCTCATCTGAAATTCAACCTCTCACATCTCACTGCTCGCTAACAAAAGCAACATATCAAAGAAGACTTTGAAACTCTCAAGTCCCAAAAGCCAGAAGCTTTATCACCAGTCCTTACAGATCAAGGACCTTCTTCCAAGATGGTCTGTTGGAGATGTCCTCCCACCATGCATTAACATGCTTCCTGTCCTTAATCATATACTCTTTGCCAATATCATTCACAAGATAGTGTGTGAAGGGCAGGTGGCTTAGATCAGCAAGACTGTAGAAGTCCCCAGCCAAGTACTTGCTCTTTGACAGCCTCTCCTCATAGATATCCAACACCTTTCCCAGATTCTCCTCACCTTCTTTCACTGCCTTCTCATCAATGGGAAGACCCAGTTTTGGGTAGTACAGGACCTGGAGAACCAAAGTATAAATTGGTTGGTGGAAGTTCTGCCCCTCAACTTCTAGCCATTGTTCTACAACAGCCCTGTCCTCTACAGTCGTCCCCAGTAAATCAACCCCTTGTGACTTGTATTTCTCTGCATAATACCTTATAATTGCGCGGGACTCTGAAGATTGGATGATGATCAATATGGTTACCAACAATTCATGTCCATTAGCAACTTCAAACTAGATGGGGAAAAACAGAGAGAAATGCTATTTCAAGTATTGTGCTTACCATAAAGAGTAAGATCACCATCTTGAATAACAGGAACCACTCCAAATGGCTGTAACAAAAAAATTACAACAAAAATTAAAAAAACAAATATATTATAAAAGCAGAAAAAAAAACAAAGGATACAGATATATCATTGTTTGTATATAATTAAACTCATAATTCAGAGGGTTCACTTGGAGCCCCACCATGGATGAAGTCTGCTACAAAGGTGGCAAAGGTTGGATGATCATAGCCCATAACCATCCCTTCTTTTTTTAAGTTTTTGTATATGGGTGTTGTAAACCACCCCTCTGTATTCATCTTACTTGTAGAAAAAGATCACCCACAAGTCAAAGCAGGCACTGATATCAAGATTACCTGATTGCATGAGCAGTAGTGAACAAATGATTGAGTGGATGGTCATGATCATCCACCCATTTGGTCTAAATCGTATAATCATGCTTAAGAAGAAAAACAAAAGAACACTGAGAAGAAGAAAAAAAAGATATAGAGGGAAATACTTGTAGCTTGAGGAAATCAGGGTTCTTGTGCTCTCCCTTGAGCAAATCAACAGGGACAATCTCAAACTCGATCTCTTTGTCAAAGAGGCAAGCCAAAACTCTCCTAGTTGCAGATGCATAAGCAGGGCCATACACCTTGACCACCATCTTTTTACTCCTCTTCTTCCTCTCTGCTGGATCTTCCTTTGGAAGTGATGCCGATGCCGTGGATCTTAAAGTGTGGAGCTTCTCCTATAAATAGAAGAAAGATCAATGGGAGCATTCAGTACGTGATTATCTTATTATCTTGGGCCAGATCTGTGTCAAACAAAGGTGGGCCAGCCACATTTGCCACCTCTGGAAGGCTCACGTGGGAGAGGAGAGACATGTATCGCGTGGGAGAGGTAGACTCAGCGGCGAATTTTGTCTTTGGTGCCTCTGCTTTTAGTGGAATCTTTCCTTGGCCTTTGTGGGGTGGTTGCTGAGCTGTTTCACTCGAATCAGACCAATCAGACTCAAATAATTAAAATGGGCTCAATGGGCTGGGCTCAGACAGTGGTTTCTCCTGGACTTCTTATTAGGCCACCTTAGACTCGAGCTTATGATCCAGGCAGCTTGGCATTCAACAAATATATTTACATTAGGGTTGCTTTTAGGATCAACAAAAGTGCCTTTCAAACGTCTTGCCTACGGGATCCACTTAGAATAGTTGAAAAAAACGGATTAGAATTTAAAGATCTCACTGTGACCTAGCTATGCGTGTGCTCCAAAGAGGATAAAAAAAACATACTATCAGGGGTCCTAATTTGTACACTTTTAAATAAAGTGGATTTAGCATCAGAATTGGTATGATTAATTGAAGATGCAAAATTTTAAGTGATCAAACCGTATCTTATATAACGTATCCAACACAAACGGTGACATGTGAAGTGAATCATGGACTCATAGGTTAACATGGGTGGGTACTTATTTGAATGGTTTCCTCTAATACCTCTACCTTTTGATGGTGGGTTCCTCTAGTACCAGTCCCCTTTTGATGGTTTGGATACCTTCCCAGCCATCAGACCTGCACATCCTAACTCTATTAAAGGTCCTTTTTGTTATAAAAATTCTCACATTTGAATAGTGTGGAAACAATTATAGAGCTCTTGGTTAAGAACCGGATTATCTAAACCGTATTTAATTCCAAGAGGTTAGCCGAGTGGTCAGGACCACAGTTCTTTCCTCTTTCGGAGTTAGAGGTCTTGGTATCGACCCCCGGTTACCCCCTCTTTAGGAACCAAAGGTTGAGTCCACTTGTGCTACCATGTAGGGGCCACAGGAATTTTACCCGGCTTCTCTCTGGGCCCGGAGGAAATAGTCCAGTCCAAAGGGATGGGAACTGTCCGTTAGCAAAAAAAAAAACGTATTATTTTTGCAACTCTTGTAGGCTGGCCTCACATTTTTAATTTGAAACCGTTCAAATCTTTTATTGACCCATCCAAACACAAAGCTTCTAGTACGTCATAAAAATTTAAAAACTTTGAGATATATAAAGACGTTATACACAATCCAAACTATACAACATTTTGAAGCAAACATCTAAATTGTATATATATATATATATATATATATATATAGGTCAGCTCTCCTAAGCTGCAGCTTAGATTATCCTAAGCTGAAATAGGGCTGGTCCCACAAATCAAAGTCGATTATGTTGTTTTTTTGCATGATGATGGTCTCCAAAATCAAGATAAATCCAATCAGAATTGAATTTTTCATTTTCGTCATGCAAAAAACATATATAATTAACTTTGGTTTGTGGGATAAGCACTATTCTAGTTTAGGATAAGCTAAGCTGCATCTTAGGAGAGCCCTGCTCATATATATATATATATATATATATATATATATATATATGGGAGATGCTCATATGAGAGATATCTCTCACCTTATATGAGAGATATGGGTGGGGGCCCTCACATTTAAGTTGTTGACATTGGATATAGATGTGAGGGCCCCGACTCTATCTCTCATATAAGGTGAGAGATATCTCTCATAGGAGCATCTCCATAATACTCATATACAAACTCCCCTTACGGTCTTACTGTACAAGCCACCTAGTGGGGCCTACTAGAGACCCGACAAATCATGAAACAAGAGGGGATAGAAAGATCCAAGAGGGGTTAACCTAGATATCAAATTTGAAGTCAATCTAACACCTCTAACCCATTCATCCGTGATCCACAAATTTAATGGCTTTATATAAAATAATAAAATCGATCATTCATCGAACGATTCAATCTAATCGGATCTATCAAAACCTAGTGGCACTTGTGTAAATAGGAGGAGTGAGTTTGAATGGTCAGCTCGGATGAACCAGTAATATGCCCCCACTAGGTAGCTTGTACCCTAAGACCATAAGGTAGGCTTGTAGAGGAGCATTTATATATATATATAAGAGATGCTCCTATGAAAGATGCTATCACCTTATTATGAGAGTAAGGAGAGAGCCCTAACATCCATATCCAATGCCAACAACTTAAATATGAGGGTCCTCACCTTATCTCTCATAGTAAGGTGAGAGATATCTCTCATATAAACATCTCTCATACATAAAATATATATAGAGAGCAAGGTTGTCCTAAGCTCATGCTTGTGTGGCCCACCTTTGGTCCACATCCAAATGAACCAAACACATGACCCCCCTAAATTACACATATCCACCAACTTTCAGTCAAATCCGAATTTATTGAACCATTGGATCAACTATGTATCGATCTGAATGGACTATTGACTATTAAACTTTTAGGCCCATACGGAGATGATAGAAATCACGGTTGGGGCTGATTTTTTGTAGAGAAGAGGCTCTCAGGGAGTCCTTGAAATCCGCCCCATCTCCATCCTCATGCAAGTCTCCAAGTGGGCCCCACCCCACACTTGAGCTTACTTTATCCCAATCTTGAGCTTAGGAGAGTCATGCTCATATATATATATATATATATACACTAGCAACAAAAGCACGAGCTCAAACAAAGATATAATAAATTATTATAATAATTAAACCATAAAAAAGAATCTACTATTATTATTTTTAAGAATTTTTAGAAGAAAATAAAGTGGAAAAAGATCTTAAGATTTTATGGTAGAAGGAAGAAATTATCTTGAAAAATAATAATGAGAATCTTGTAATATCGCACCTATAAAATCTTTGTAAATTGAAAAAATGTATCGGTTGAAAATCCCTACTAAAAAAGAGAAAACTCTGTAGCAAAAATAAAAAATGTTACCATTCAAAGAAGGAAAAAAAAATGAGAAAAGAAAAAACAAATGCATCCATTTTCCTATCAATACCCGGCCGGGGCTCAGTTTGTTAGGTATATCGTGTAGAGTGTGAGTGTGGCTAAGATGAATCCCACACCAATGCCCCAAAACATTATCCACTCGTTTTGAGCCTACTTACCATTAAAACACACCTGCTTGAAAATACAAACCAAATCCACATCCAACCAAACACTTAAGAGAGAGAGAGAGACATGTAGAAACCTTTTATTCTACATTAATGTCCTATATTTATTTAATATATATATATAAAAACAATCCAAGGAAAAATGGTCCCTCGCATGGGATCTATATTTGGTGAAAGATAACGATAGAGAGGGCAATTTAATTGCTTTCATCAATGTTGAGGCTCTGGATTTTACATGAATATTTAAGCATCAAAACTAACCTCATTGCAAGCATGTCCAATAAGTTTTATAATTTAGAAGTCCATTAAATTAATGGCCTGTTGTAGGAATTTCAATGGGCCAATTTCCAGACTGACCCATTTCTACTATCAATATGGATTGAATGGCCCAAGTTCAGGTGCATATCAGGTCTTAGATACTAAGTTTGAGCCTGCCTACTCAAAAAATATGGGTGAGTTGAAACTGCACCTTTAAGGCGATGGTTAGACTAAGGTTTGGATCCAAGTGCAGATAAAATCATTCCAGTTCAAACCACATGATAAAAAAGTATTGAAAATATATGACAACTCTTTGAAGGCCTGAGATGGTGCATGGGTTAGATTTATTAAATTCTCTAAAACTTTTGTGGGGTAACACATAAGTGAAAAAGAGATTGTTATTTTTGGATCATAAGATCTACATAGTGGGCCCCCTAAGAATGGTCTTTTGTGTTATTTTTGAAGATTAACTTTAACTTTTAGGAGATAGTGATTGAGAGACTTTAGGAGATAGAAGATATGGATAGATAGTTTTAGAGAAAAAATAGTGGAATGTGATGACATGGCTCTTTAAATCACTCTTAGTTTTTTATGTATATTTATTTAAAATGAGAACTCCTTAAATGCTGACGTGGCACCCTCCACAGCTCACCTCCCCATTTGCTTTAATATATATAATATATGAGCAATGCTCTCCTAAGCTGCAATTTAGCTTATCATAAGCGGAAATAGTGCTGGTCCCACAAATAAATGTTGATTATATCTATTTTTTTGCATAATGGAACTGAAAAATTCAATTCTAATTGGATTTATCTTAATTTTGGAGACAATTATCATGCAAAAAACAATGATAATCGACTTTAATTTGTGGGCCTAATAATGTTTCAGCTTAGGATAAAGTAAGCTGTAGCTTAGGAGAGCTGACCTATATATATATATAATATATGAGATATGCTTCTATGAGAGATATCTCATATCTCTCACCTTAAATAAGAGATTAAGTGAGGCTCTCACATCCATATCCAATGCTAACAACTTAAATGTCTATCTCTCATAGGTTCCTATAAATGGGAGATGCTCCTATGAGATATCTCTCACCTTAAATAAGAGATTGAGTGAAGCCCTCACATCCATATCAAATGCCAACAACTTGAATATGAAAAGCCACACCCTATCTCTCACTGATTGGATGGGCTCTCACATCCATATCAAATGCCAACAACTTAAATATGAAAAGTCACACCTAGGGCTGTCAATCCGGCCCTTTGACGAGGGGGCCCGGCCCGGCTCGGCCCGCAAAAGCCCTCAAAGCAAGGGCTTTTCTTTTTGCCCTAAAGCCCGAGGGTAGGGTAGGGCCCTATTTTGAAAAGCCCGCAACCTTGAGGGCCGAGCTAGGGCTTGACTTAGCCAGCCCGAGGGGGCCCGGCCCGGCCCTTTGTCTATTAATATATAAAATAAATAATATATATAATATAGAATACATATATAGAGACTTTAAAAAAAATACATAAAGAACTACTCTAATTAGAAATTAATGATAGAAGCTTAATATTTTGTCAAACAATAATAACCGAGGCTTTGAAAGAATTTTAATGGATATCCCCATAGATCACAATATTGCCACCTGTATTTAATTATATGTTATCATTTGAATGATATATTTGATTCTATGTTTGCCCAATACGAACATATTCTTAAATGAAAAGGGAATTCAAGTTGTCATTCATCATATTGATTTTCACCAATGTAAACTATTGAAGGTTGAGAGTTTAGATAGATGATCATTAACATTATCATTAAGTGAGGTTAAGTTTCAACCTCTAACTATTGATCGATGCCAATTTCTTTCTATACCCTTACTTTTATGACTATTGTTGTTTCATTCATGTGGACCCCACATTCGGAGTTAAAAGTTTGTGACTCTTGAATCAAATCATCTTTATCATTCATCTTCGGTATTCAAAGTTTAATTGTTTTATTATAAAATCCAAGGGTGATTTTTCGAAGAATTACAAGTTAGGGTTAATGCTAACTCAAAAGTAGTCTAATGTTTATTTGAACCACATATACAAATAATTTATTTGGAATAAGTCTAATGCCTATTTGAAGTAAATTTAATTGAATCGGACACAAGACTTGCCAAACATGTTCTCATGGTTCACATTATTGCTTTATAAAAATATATAGAACATAAACTAGTAAAAAATGCAACAACCAGTAAAACTTCAACTACGACAATCTTAATAATAACTTGAAAACAAATAAAACCGAGCGCATTATTTAAACTATTAAGACTGAAAACAAACAAAACCGAGCACATTATTTAAACTATGTAACTATTGTTAGTGTATTAAGGTATTTAAAAGTGTATTTCCTAGTTTCATGTCACAATACTATCACATTACCTTATTTCATTTAATCCTAACCAATATCTTTATAAAATGATGAAGTAACTTGTTTTGTGCAATCTTTTAGAAGTGTTGCAAAAAGATTGACTTTTACATTGCCCCTCGAATAAAGGTGAGTTAGCATTATGGTATAGAAGAATAATTATATATGATAATATTAAAAAAAATAATCATTTTTTTCAGTCCTGACCCGACCCTAGCCCGGCCCTGACCCTTGAGGGTAGGATAAGGGCTTCAATATTGTTGGCCCGCCATGGGCTCCGAGGGCTTTGACTTGACCTAAGCCCGGCCCGCATATGAGGGTAGGGTAAGGGCTTACCCCGGCCCGGCCCGGGCTCGGCCCTTTGACAGCCCTAGTCACACCCCTATCTCTCACTGATTGGATGGCCCTCACATCCATATCTAATGTCAACAACTTAAATGTAAGGAGCCACATCCTTATCTCTCATATAAAGTGAGAGATATCTCTCTAAATATATCTCACCTTAAATAATAGATTAGATGGAGTCCCCACATCCATATCCAACCCCTCATATATATATATATATATATATATATGATTAACAAATGCATATCCGTGATATTGATGTTGTTTACACTTTTTCTTAATGAAAGTGTAGAGCTGGCCCACTTCCCGTTTTTGCAAAGGAGGCAAATCTCATGCAGATATTTCTGCCTAATTTTGGGATACAGTGTGCGTATCTAACTTCGGTCCACGGGTGAAAATCACCCATACATCAATGTTTTAAAAACCAAACCGGCTCAATTGGAGAGGAGTTTCGGTCAATCCATTGTATCTAATTCAAACCTACTGAACCATAACATCAAAATCTTTTACCATAAGAGAAAATAGGAAATTTTACAAAATAATTAAGGTTAAACTCTCATTATTCAATTTTATGAAGAAAAATAAGAAAACTACATGTTAGTGGTTTGTACATATTTTTCTAATAAAAATAACTTAGAGAATATCATCAACTATTCATGATATCGTCAATCTACCCTCATGGAAAAAACCCCCAAGTCCACTGATTTCAAGCCCACTTTCGTTGGCAACATTTCTCCATGTTGCAATAGATTACTTAGAAAATTGTTTGATTACCATTTTGTCAAAACCAACCTTTTTTGACATGAGTAAATAGTACATCGAATGCTTTTTGGATTTTATTTTATTTTTTAAATTCCTTAAGACTTTTCTCAAGATCTACAAAGAATTAAACTATAAAATTAAACTTAATATTTATCATTATTACAAAAAATATTGAATGGTCCATACGGTAACTATGGGGAATTCTCCAAAACATGCATTTTAAAATGCCCCCTTGAGTCAATTTAGTTTTTTCATACACACTACCCAATAAATAGTCACAATTCTAAATTCAAAACTCATCTAACTTTTTCTCACCATTAGAATACAATCATAATAAAGTAATACCTTTAATCTATTAATTTTTAGGATCATTGATCAACAAAAAAGTCACAAATTAACATATAAGTCAATCTCATCTTTTCATCTAATGAACTTTCTTGATCATCATGCATCTAAATGGGCCCAATTTAGGAGGGGGGTTTTCTCGTAAAAAAACGTTCAGCCACTATTTAGCACTCACATGTAAATATATAAGTGGGGACTTTTTCAAAAATTACTCAATCTTATGAAGATTTGATAATCCCAACTTGTCGTTAGATAGTTGAATAAACAATTTTGACTACAAATATCAAACCCATAGAATGAAAATATGGTGTTTTATGGGGGGCCCTACAATAACACAATCCCCTTGCCAGAGGTAAATCAACTCATTTCGCAAGAAAATGATTTTCAAATGAAATTTTGATGTGTCAACAACAATATATTTACACACTTTTCATACCTAGAAAATAAAGGTACACATGGCAATCATTTACGCATATAAACGAGTGCAAACAAACTACTCAAAAGTAGGGAAGAAGGAGCCGGGGGTAAATTCATAAATAAAATCTAAAAAAAAGCAGTTTAAAAAAAAAAAGGCAATACAAGATAAAACTTTACATCTCCCTAGTTTAAACAAGTTAAGAAGAGAGCATAATAAAAGAAAAAAAAAAAGAGGGGTAAAATAAAACCCTTATCTCATGTCACATCGAACTATAATCGTCCTTTTTTTTATAATCGAAACACTTATGAATTAAATCTTTAGCTTACATCAATTTTCCTCTCCTAATCCTTCTCACATCCAACACTTATGAAGTAAAACTATACATATAGCATTAGTCACCTCTTGTTAAACATGTTTGTTTAGCTCATAAAACCAAGTAAAATGGTAAATAAAAAGGCATATGATGCGAGACCCATATCCTCTAAATTCATAGTGTTTTGGATTGAAATAGTAGGCTAGTAAAAACAATAATATTGACGTTTTACTCCACTGCTCCACCCATAATTGAATTTAAAAAAATTAAAAAAATAAAAGTAGTGAGAGATGACACAAAGGTAAATCTCCATCCACTTTTGCCCAATTCTAATTACTTCCCAATAGTGGGATAAATAAATGCAATAAAAAGAGGAGCAAATTTTTGTCACCAACTACTTTTTCTCCCCCTTTGTTGGTTGTCATTCTCTCCCTACCGAAACAGTAAGAGTAAGGATCACTACTGAACGATCCTAATAGCATAATCTATCAACCATATTTCCCGCGATGAAATCACATTCATCAGATAGATGGATTGGCAGAGGTAAGAAAACCAGAGAAACTGAGTTTCTTGGCATTTGACCATTCAAGCAACACCCACCGATATGTAAATCATCCTATCCATTGTTACATGATGCACCCATCTATGATCTAACCCATGCCAAGTTGATGTTTTCCAGAGAAAAATCAACAGTAACCATCTCACTATTGAATAGAGAATATTAACGAAATTGCTAAAAATAAAATTTACCAAAGATTAAAAAATATATATATATATATATATATTCTTTAAACATTTCGATCTGCCGTACATCTGACGGTCAGAAAAATAAAAATAAGAAAATAAAAACAAACAAATAAATAAAAAAGAAGAAAGAATCATAAACTAAAAGTTAAAGAAATCAGCCTTCAGAACGATAAGAAAGAACATCTTACCGTCGAATTGAATCCATCATAAGGCCGGAGAGAGAGCGATTGAGGGTGGGATAAAGAAGAGAAAGGGTCGAGCAACTCATGATTTCAGATTGAAAACTATTCTTTTGATGATGAATGATCAAAAGGGCATCTTAGATCCCCACACTCAGCACTGAGTTTCTATCCACATGCTCAGAGCCGCTTCTAGAACCCCTCCTCCTCCTCCTCTACCGCCCTTCGCTCCCCCTCTGAATTTTTTTTTTTTTTTTCTTTGGTAGAAACATCTGGTTGATGTTAGGGTTAGGGCATTGGGAAAACACACTATATATATATACAAGACATTGGGAAGCCATTGTGTGCGTTTGCAACTGTTTTACATTATCTTCTTTTGTTGTGGGGAATGTTCTTTATTGAGGAGCCATATATGTTCTCACTAAGATGGGCATGGGAACAAAAATAAAATTCACTCCCATCGAATTATTTTAACCCTTGAGTTAACGGCATTAAAAGTTTGATAACGTGTTAAGCGTAGATCTTAACTTTGATTCAATCTAACGGTAAGTGAAGATTGGATGAATATAAAATTAGATCTATACAGTAAATGGACAAATAAGATTAGCAAAGGGCTTGTACAAAGCAAAGGTGATACAAAGTGACATCCATAGAAGAGCTGGAGTGCTGGACTAAACATAGGGTTGCTCATTGGCCAAGCAAGTCCGATCCAGATGAAAGCCAGGTCCACTTTGGGCCAGGTTTTGACGTATAATAAATTAGGCCAGTTTAATATATTTAGACTGGACTTAAATTAAGTGATAGAAAGCTCAAAGCCCAGCTGAACCCATATAGGAAGTGATTGTAATTAGTAAAAAGGATGTCGCTAGAAAGCCTGTGGGCCAGGGTTTTTGGCCCATGTCTATCTTGGGCCAGACACAGGCCTGTGGGCGTGTGTAAAGTCAGTGCGGGCCTGAAATGCCTCAGCCCGGCCTGACTCAGCACATGAAAACCTAACTGAACTTGCAGCTCCCAAGAGAACATTTTTCGCTGCTGTCCAATGTCCAATCATTGCAATTGTGTTGTGAGCATCTGGACGCCCAGCCAATTCTGCCAAGGAAATGAAATGAGTTTCTGACTATGACCCTACCCATGATCAAATCATCCGTGGAAATCACTGTCCCACGATTAACCAGTGTCTCATGACTATGATGGTTTTTTTTTTTTTTTTTTTACAAATGTCCATCACCCACCATGAGAGTTTTTCGCCCACTTTCTCTACATGCATTCATTAAGCTAAGTTGATGATAAGAACCAATGACATAAATCACAAAATTGTTACCCCACCTGATTCCATTTTTAGGCATGAGACAGGAAAATGGGTTTTAATTATATGAATGTTGCATGCAAGTGGCAACTGTTACCCATGTTAAACACCTTAGCATGCATGTTGACTGTTGAGTACAACTAATAATTTTAGATGTATTTGGATTTTTTTAAATGCTTTTCACATATAAAGCTAAATGCCTATATGCTTATCATTAATATGAAAATATTAAATAGTTAAGATCGTGCATTCGGAAACCATAAAAGTACAGAAAATAAAAAAGTATAGATGGGGACTTCTTTTAAAAAATCACAAATTACTCAATAATGAACTCAAAAGGTCTTGGGGTTTATTAATTCAATTAACAAATTGAGAATTTGAGAACAAGGGGTTTGCCCAGTTGCCAACCCTCGCCTGGCTTCACAATGACTGATCCCTAGGTATGTTATTCCTAGTTTTGACAAATGTCCAATTGAGCAGTACAGATTTGATACCCAGTTCTGCTAAGTATTTATGCTCCATTTGAGCAGCCTGGATTTGAACGGTCTAGATTTTAGCAGAACACCTGTTCTTGTCGTTTAATATCTTCAAAATTTACTGTCAAGCAAAGACTGATTGATGACTCATGTCATCAGGTAGATGATGACCACACATGTTTACTAGTAAAATAGGTTAAAAAGAATAACTAGTAGCCCAAAATCATATAATAGTTTGGTTATTTAGACACTGGAAAGTAGCAAAATTGTTTTTTTCCAGATGCCCTCAGCCACAATCCATTTATAGTCAGTCAGTCATACAATAATGGCTCTGGATCTATTGCAAATGATATCTCAACCAATAAAAAGCCTCCTAAATCGAGAGACCCTAGCTCTTCACAGGCCTGCTGGTTGGTCGTATGTACATGTAAACAGCTCTTGCAAAGCACATAGGTGAAAACTGAAGATCCCATACTCTCTTTATCTGACTATTGTTGAGACACATGGCGCCTTTTACTCTGTTAACAAGAGTTCAGGTGCTCTTTAAGCAGCCACATTTCAGATGAGACCAACACAATTCAACCAATACCTCCTCCAAATGAATAATAGGTGGACGGACCTGAAGCACAAGAAAACACTGATGCATGCCATGCAAGCAAGAACTAGCTTTGGCAGTGATTAAATCTGAACAGGTGATTGGAGATGGTCCGCAGTATGAAAGTTTGAAGCTGCAGTATCACTTTCCTCGCTCTCATCAAAATCAATTGGTTTCCCACCGATAAGATTCCTAGTAATGAAATGAACAAGTTGATCATATATACTAGTAATAGTCATATCAAAAGAAATTGTAATAAAGAAGACAACAAAGCAGTTGAGTGAAAGGAAGGAGGCGAAGAAATTAAAGTTTGTAGGACCAAACGAAGAAAGTATAAGTGCCCTGCATGCATGCATCCCTGGCTGTACCTCAGCCGGTAGGGGGCGTAAGTGCGTGACTGCATGAGTTCAAGCCCTCCTTATGGCAAAAGCAGCGCGAGGTATGTGGGTGGGTGTGGGGTCAGGAGAAAGAAATTAAGAAACAAGGGCATCATTTACCAATTTAATAGAAGTGCACTCAAAGGATCACACGTTTACCCTTACAAAACTGAAACGGTTATAAAATTGCAGCAGACCAAGAAAAACCATACAAATTCTGTCCTAAAAATAAACATGAGTCATTACCATGGCTAGGTTGTTTCATCTAAAATCATTTATTAATGATTTCTAAATAACTATACTCATTTTAGTGTCATATTTCACTGGTAAAACAAGGGCAAACTGTTGCATCTCAATCATCCGAAAATATCATTTTCTAGAAATGAAAATCCAATACTTCAATGAGAAAAAAGTGATGCAATTACAATAGATCATTTTCCAAAAAATGAAAGGGAGTAAAGGAAATAAAAGGGGGAAAAAAAAAACTATCCTAGGAAGGTTGAACTATAAAAGGAAAGGACCAAGCTTTGTCCATCACAAGAGGCCAGGATTCATCCCTATTTTCAAAATGAGCTAATAAAAAACCACAGTCAATATCATGCTTACAACAGTTTCTGTTTTGGCCAAAAGCCTATGCCTGTTTCTGAACCCATTTATGACTGCAAAGGGAATGCTTAGCCCCGAACAAACCCCTTGACATCCCACATCAAGACGCCTCCAAGGGATATGGTATATGAATGTGCACATTTTTTTTTTATCAGTGATGTATGCGTGTTATTTATATCAACTATAGATGAAATTCAGTAATCAGGATTCAGGATTGCCAACAACAATGTAAGAACTAAGAAGCATCACCAACCTTTGAGGAAAAAGCCTCTCATCAGACAGTGCCTTCTCTAATCTCTCTTCAAATGGGGTTGCATGCCAACTGACTTTCTGGTCCTGTAAACAAGCCATATATTCATTTTAACATGCAACTTCATTATAACATCTTACATGAGAGAGAGAGAGAGAGAGAGAGAGAGAGAGAGAGAGATATGAGCATGACTACCTCCTTGTATTTGTTGGTTGAATTTGGTATTCCATTTCCATCCCAGGACTTAGGTGGAATGTCGGAAGGCTCATCATCATTCCAGTGTGCAGCAACAGTTCCAAGAATTGGCCTATCATCATCAGAACACTTGCCAGTATAAGAATTCCCATTTGGGATAGCCTTCTGGTTTTGGTTTCTGTCATTTGACGTTACCGGCTTCAGCCAATGGGACAGGCTTGCATCAACAGGAGTTGGACTCCTGTGATTCTGCATCATACCTTCAGCATTGTCCTTGAAACCCCTCTCTGGTGTCTTGACTGATTCACAAATACCCTTTCTACACTGCTCAAAGGACTCTCCAGGATGACCAACCCAATAGCTTTCAAAATCATTCTTTAGTGCATTCCACTGTGACGCATTCTCAATGGGATTGAAGACTGGGTAGACATACTGGGATCGGATCCTAGCATTCTTCCCACCTGCGAAGTTCTCTAGTTTTGCTGGATAAACAGTACCTGGAGTCTCCATCTCATCTGTTAATTTTAATGGAGTCGGGTAAGGGGAATGTTTTGGTACAATCAGTTTGGCTTTCCTAACATCTGTGCACAAAGAATCATGAAGGTTGCAGTTATGAGATTCCCTTTCAGATGGAGAGCTTCTCAAGGACAAAAAATCCATCCCTGAGTTATGAGTCATGTCACATTCAAATCGTACGCACTTCTTGCACTGTGAAGTTGGATTTGGAATCTCAACAGTAGTTTCATGCAAGTCATTGTTACCCTTACAGCGAATGGGCATCCCCGTTTCCATTTCAAGATGCTTAAACCCACTGTCTTTGGGAGACCCATTAGTGTTTGCAATTGACTGCTTCTGCCCTGTAGAGATGGAGCTTCAGAAGACAGAAAAACCATCAAAGACTGCATAAACCTCTTCCTGGAAAAAATTTATAGTCCTGCACTGCAGCAAATGTACAAATTCCTGACATAGAATCTGTACATATGCTGCCCCATGATTGGATAATCCAGACCAATAAGCCCCACAGATACAGAGGAAGCCCAAAGAATCTTCCGGATTTGAAGATCTAACCCTTCAAATTCATCCCTTGTCAATTGATTGCAGGTCTTGGTGTATTAATTTTCTCAACTGATTATATATAAGCCATCAAACAAAGGATTAAGATACTCCAGACTTTGGGCATCGTCAGAACGGTAATGATAACAAGACCATGTGCACATAGATTCAGAACCAAAATAGACCAGGTGTGCCCACGTCTTCTTATCTGAGCACCTGCTGTAGCTTAGGATTTGAGTTTCTCGGCCAGAATTCAAGTAAAACAGTGATAACAAATGGGCAATATGTGTCTGGGTGAACAAAAAAGATAATCAATGTATTCTACCTGCATTGTAGAGGAGCTGAATTTTCTTGCAAGCATATCCTTCCCTGTTCTTCAAGAAATTTAATGTTGGAAATAGAAACCTCATCATGTTGCTCCTCCCAACTGAGCTCCTTACAAGATGTACCAGGAAGCCATGAATGGAATTTGCAAGATTCATCACCTCCATCATGAGGTAAAACTTTCAGTTTCTCTGATGCCTTCCGGATTTCTGCGGGAGTTTGAAGTAGCGTACCACAAGACTTGAGGAATTTGGCCTGCTAAAATCCGAGGAATAAATCAGTGATATCTCTCTCTCTCCCTTCCCCCCTCTCTCTGTGGTACCACCAGGAAGTACAATGGTTTGTTAAGCCCATGAATGGGTCCAAACATGAAAAAACCAGGGACAAATCAAGGGTTTCACGAAAAAAAAAAAGTAAAGCACCCAGAAATCATGAATGGATTGCTAAGCACATGAACAGGTCCAAACATAACCACATGTTTGCACATTCAAAATGTTCAACAGGTTAGACGTTGCTATGTATAAGATGACTGGCTGATGCTGCAAGAGTATCCCTCAAAGTCAGTACATGGGAAGTTCTGTATAAATAACCTTGTAATAATTTGTTAAGGTGGCAAGTGAAAAATATATGGGTTCTGCAAGATAAATGAACTAGGACACCAAATTCCAAGAAACGTTCAACCATTCCCCTCGTTGTAACTCCTAAAATTATAGAAAGCCAATGACTTGAACTCCCAAACAAACTAAGACAGGCCAGTTTGTTTGGAAGAATTGTGAGAATTATTGTATGAGAGAATTCCAAATGCTGCCCCCAAAGTAAAATTCCAAATGCTCAACCCCCTCTCGCATTTGGAATGCTGGAATTCTAAGAATTCATAAGGCTAAAAGTGCCTTTTCATGTGGTATGGAATTCTGAATTATTGCATCAAACGGAATATTTGGAATGCCTTCGTAACTAATATTAATAGTGACTTTTCCCAGACAAATAAAAGTGAGTAAGCGAAGAACCAACCATAACAATCATGTGACTTTGCCAGGACCTTAGTCAACTGATTTTGGCTCAGGCCCTAGCTAGGTCTGGGCCCAGGGGTATATAGTTAATCAGGTCTGAGTCAGGGTCCACCACAGACCTATACCCAATCTGACCCATTAAGATCCCTAGATTAAATATATTGAAATCTGGGTCCGGTTGGAGACCTGAATATCACCCATTTACAACCCTAATTCATATGGTATGACTCTGTATGAGCTCTTACAACTTAGCAAATGAATTGAGAACCCATATTATTATGATGTTATATAACTTTATGATTACAACTTTTTTACTATCTGTACTCTATCCCTACAACTTTAAGCCAATAAAATGAAAAGAATGACTAAAACTCAACACACTTAAAAGTTGCTCAATAAGAACTATTGACAAGGTCTACATGAACTTTCGGTGTTCAATACATGTTCACATTTACCTGGTTGGGCATGGGCCAAAAGAACAAAATTCCATGATCTAGTGTTTTTCAGTAGTCTAGAGTTCCAATTTTATTTTGTTTTTTTTTTTTTTTTGGCACCCTGACCTCTAGGTTTAAATAAAAGTACAGGGCTTGATACAATCATACAAGATACATATCCCCACACAACAAGTATCAGTTAACAGCTACCACGGCCGATTTTTTCTGAGGCTTGTTGTTGAGGCATATTTACAAGTTCAAGCAACATAAGAGATTATAATCATAACATACACAAAGATAAATTCCATTTATATCACCATCACACCCTGGAAACAAATCCTAAGCACAAAGAAAGAAAACCACACCTCTGCCTTGAGATCCCTATCATCAGTATCTCCATCCACAGCATTGTACTTAGATTGCAAACCATTCTTTTCCTCATCCTTGCATGGAGAACCTGGCTCTTCAACAATAAAACCCTATAATTATCAGCTAAAATATCTCAAACTTCCTCACAAAATCAATAGAAACCCATCATAGATGATTCGATTCCACATGATCAGAAAAGCATTACCTTCCAATGAGAATAAAGATGAGAGCTGATTTCTCGATACCAAAGGATCCTGATGAGAGGGGGGGATTACATTTCTATTAAACTCAAACTCCAGTCACGAGAATTATTCAGAACCAATAGAAAATCTGAATGAAGAGAAGATGTACAAAAGAAATGCAGATCAAATTCAATCAAAGCATACCCTGCTTTTGGAAGAAGCATTATTGGAGAAGAGATGAGACTGCGATCGATCTCCATCTTTGATACGAAAGCATCCGAAGAAACACCCCATGCTGGAGACAATCTTCAAGAAGAGAATCCGAATTCCCTCTCGATTGCAAAGCATTTATCGGATTTAGTCAACTCTCATGCACATTCCATTCTTAATAAAACCCTAGTTTCTATTCAACCAGACAAAAGGCCTAGTTTTCCATGGAATTATAAAGAAAGTTGGGGGAAATCAAAATCAAAAGAGAAAGGCGAAGATCCCAACAGAAAGAACAAGTGAAAAAAAAATCTCTTTTTTATGAAGTTGGTAAGAGTGGAGAATAGGAATGAGAAAGAGAGACAGTGTGTAGGAGACAAGGAGAAAGGGGCAAAATAGAGTGTTTGTGAGTGTGTGTTAAATATTATTAGGGTTTTGGAGGTTTTTGAATTTTGAATGGGGTATATGGAGGGAAGAGAGTTTAGGTAGGTAGTAGGAATGGGACATTAGGAGTGAGTCCTCCTGCCTAATTCAAAAAGATATATACACTTGAATGATGAGAGTACAAATGGAAATTGATAGGCTCATTTCACGTTGGCCTGCTTTTATGTATGGCAGTTTCTCCGCACCCTTCTTGTGGGCATTCCTTCTATTATTTTACACATAATCTACACATTTAATTTAGGCAGATATTTATATGCATGCATCCCTCATCCTATTACAGTTTAGGGTAATATAGCGAGCCTGACTTTATTAACCAACCGAAACATCTATACTCAGAACTCTTGAATCGTATGGAGTTTTAGTCTATCCGAATGGACCAAACCATTGGATTTAAAAAGTTAGTTTTCTTTTTTAATATAAAGCCGCTAACTTTTGGGTCATAGATGAAGGGGTTAGTGGCATGAAATTAAACATAAACTTGATATCTAGACATATCTAAAACGCCTCTTTCTATCTCCTCCATCTCAAGATTAGTAGGGTCATAGGTGGGTCCCATCAATTATGGTGAGGGACATATGCATATGAGGATTTTCCTCCAATTTTAATGCACAAAGTAGAGCCATTGAATTTTGAGGACTTAAGAGCTCTGATTTTTTGATCTGTCGCCTTTTTCTTTTTCTTTTTCTTTTTTTTATTATCGGAGGGTTTCTAACCTCAGGACTAATCCCTCCTTGCCTAGAGGGAAGTCGGACCCAAATGTGGTAGTGCAGATTCGAACTTACAATCTTCAGACGTAATCTGTGGTCCTAAGCCAACTGAGCTATCTCTTGGTCAGGTATTTAGTTTGGTTAGGTTATATTACCAGTTGAAATGATTTGGACCAAGCCGTTTGATGGCCAACTTTTGGCATTTTGCAACAGTAGAGATGCCCTGTGGCCATACCATGACGGGTGGTGAAACTGCCGGCCCAGTGTCCCATATGTCTATAAAATATTTATTTCCCATGGTCTTAATCAGGAAGGGTATCGTTTCTATTTACTCCTTTCGATGCATTTCCTTGTTCGAACACATGAAAGGAATGTTTAGCACAAATTGGACATAGGGTTACTCATGGGCCAGGCCAGTTCGAGCTTGATGCAGGCCCAACCCTCTTTGGACCGCCGGGCTTGGGTAAATAATTTGGGAACAGAGCTTGGATCAAGTGACAGAAAGCCTAAAGACAGGCCTGGCCAATGAGTGCATGTAATTTAGTGTATTTTATCCAAATAGTTGGCATAAAATCTTATTTGGCTCTGCCCGGCCTAATTGGCTAAATGCGCGGGCTTGTGCCTGACTTATAGGGCTCATGTTGGGATTGGGCCAGGACTTAAGTCAAGGATAGGCCTCGGCCCGACCCGGATTATGAACACCAATGATATTGGTCACCGTCTAAGAGGAAAATTTCCTCCTGTAGATGTTCCTGCAGTCGGACACAAGAAATTTAAGTGGGTTCCAGACCTCCAGTACTATTTAAATTGGAATTGAAATTTGTCCCTAAGAACAAAGGGAGCAACATATTTTGAGCAGGTTGAAATTTAAAAGGTGTGTTTTGATGAATGTCCAAAACCTTAGAGTTCAATTATAGACTAGGTTACCGTTTTAACCCACTGAGCTGAGTGTCCATGTTCTAAGTTTACCTCCAAATTCAATTATTTGTAACTGTGCTTGCTAGGGTTACTTAGATCACTAGATTCTAGTTTGCATTTTGGTGGATCATGGGTCGTTATTTGCTTCCTGTTAGGATCCCAGTTTGTTGGGTGTAGGATGATGAGTTAATTTATATTTATGGATAGTTGGCACAATTATGAAAAATTCTTTTTATTAATGTATACAAGGTTTCAAGCCAAGATATGAAGGACATGTGTCCAAATCCTTAATACTGATGAATTATCATGAAGATTTGGGTCACAATATTAAAGGATCAAATTTTCAACCATATATGAGCTAAAAGTCATGAATCTCAAATAATATACAACTTAATTAAGATATCATAACTGATGTAGAGGCACATGGTGGTACAGTAATCTAATCTGTTGCTTACACCTGCAATTAGTTTTAGCAAGGAACAACATAGGTATGATCACTCCCTCCCCTTGCACATGCAAGTTCCTTTTCATCACTTGTGCGTGTTACGCCCTCCTTGCTTGTGACTTGTGAGAGTTTCCTATCTCCTCATGTGGGAGTCACTAAAAGGGTCACGGCCCCTTAGCTAGGGTAAAAAAAACTCTCATTTACAGCTAAACTGGGTTAATTAAGAAAAAAGAAGAGAACAAAGGCTTAACCCTAAAAAAAAAAACTGGGAACATACCCAAAAGCAAAAAACTTAAATAGGATTTATGAGTTTGGCATCATTGTTGTACTAAAACTATTTCTATTCTGAAATTGGACTGTGCTGAGAATGCTCTATTCTAAGAATGAGATATTTTGAAATTGTTTGCAAGCCACTCTCTTTCAAAGGTGTCCCCACCAAGAAGCATAATCAACATAATCATGAATGGCAACATTTTTTTTATTTGTGTTATTACGTAAGTGTTTTACATTCATATTATTGTTGAAAAGACGTTTATGATATATATCTTATAAAATATAAGCTTTGTAAGAATTAAAAACTAATACAAATATCAAGAAAACCAATACAAACCTAAAACTTAGATCTCAACTCACGAGGGTAAAAAAGACTCACATATCTCCCATAGGAAAGGTAGGGTTTTTTTTTTTATTTTTATGAATTGTGTAAGTTTTTTTTTTTTTTCGCTTTGAGTACCTCATCCAAGTGGGCTAAAATAAAAGAGAAAGCTTGTATACACGTGGAAAAGAAGCAGACTCAAGTGGGAAGGAAGCCACACACAAAGGAAGAAAGCTCACACAAGCGAGAACAGGTGACATAGCTAGGGTTCGAACACCGGACAGCAAGGTAAGAAGTGATGCTCCTTAGTACTAGGGTAGAGCTCACAATCCAACTCAATTTGGCTTAACTGAGTTTGAGTGGGCTCAATTGCCTCACAAGCTAAGCTCAAGAGCTCAACTAACTGTCGGACTTGACAGAGGTGAGTTTGGATGTGGCCCAATGATGAGGTCATCGACCAACTTGTTCACGTGTGGTTGTCAAACATTCAAGCCATTTTAGCTCATCTCTCAGACTCTCGCCAAGCTTGACCTGAGCCCACCAGGGCCACTACACTCAGCAGCGATAGAAGAGGCCTATCCTTGAGTTGAGGTTCGACGCAGTTCATAGGCGTGTGTGCAAAAAGGAGGACAAGCACGCACAGTGGGGCCTTGCATGTTGTGGCATTCCTCAAGCCACCAAGTCCTGTTGGGTTTGGTGTCAGCACAGTGATCACATGACTCTATAGTCTATTATGCCCAAAACCCATGAGCCATGACAATGAGATGCAAGGAAGCTAGCAAACCAACAAAACCAGAAAAGAGAAGGAAACAACCACGTGATGTGGTCCTCTGTTGACTGATGTTCATGGTTTCATACAATGCAACTTGCTCAGTGCTCACCAATACCATGCCATTGCCATCTCTATCCCACTGAATTACACCACCCGGCCCCTTTCACCTCCTCCTCAAAGAAACAAACCCAAGCCATGCCGAGGTCGTTTCAATTCCATGGGATGGGACACGGTTCGCCCATTCCAGCTCACACTGCCAAATCCAAATTGAATTTATGAGGGCCACCATGGTCCACAGAAAAAATTAAGGTCACTCATCTATGGTTCTTAAAACTTATCATGGGAAGATCAGCAGTTGAATGAGTGGAGCCCATGTTAATAAATCCAATCCGTTCCAAATTGCTTGCTTCCTTTGCATCCATGCTGGGCCAAATTTCATTTTAACTGGAGTTGGGTCTACCATCCCATTGGTTCACATATGAGACAAATGTGCTAAAACACAAAATGTGAGAATGTGAGATGGACCTCTATCAATTTCTTAGTAGTTTGGGTTTAAGAAGGTGGTCTCTCCTTTTGGGTTTTGTGGTGTCCCAAGCATGTTTTCGTGCAGAAGGATCAGAACATGGGAAAAGGTTAATTCAGTGTTGGGGCCCTGTCTTGAGACCCATAACCTGATTATTTCAACCAAAGGTTTAAACCATGAAGCCAGCGCACTGATTGGTGTGAGAAAAAGGCTCCATAGTATGTATTTCTGTATACACAGGAACAAACTGCTCTATAATTACTTTCTTTATTTTCACTTTATATAATCCTATAAGCAATGATACACACAGATACACTAAAGGGGGTTCATAGGATGGGCCAGGTTGGGGCAAAGTTTGTCCAAAGCCAGCTCAATCAGCTATAGATCGAGGCCATGGGCATGATGTTCAGGCCCAGGGATGAGCCCAGGTACATCCCATTTGCAAATTATATACACTCATTTATGCTAAGTATGTCTGGTTGGGCCTTAACCATCCACAGCCACAGGTCCAGACTGCTTGACTATCATGCTGGGAAATTATGCCCAGGTCCAATTCACAGGTCCGAAAACACAGTCTAATTGAAGCTCAAGTAAACCAAGGCTCGTCAGCATCCCTGTATGAGTATTATTACATATGTAAGAAACATCTTGTAGAAGTGTTTTTACTCCAGCACTAAACACAACAATGTACAGTAAAAGCCCAGCAAAGCCATGATAAAAGGTACTTTAGGAACCTCCAAAAAGTCGTACTAAAATGGGCCCCCCACATCAAACGCTGGAAAAAGTTCACAGAGACCTCTAGGTTCCTCCTACATTTGGACCCCACATAAACTCCTGTCAATAGTTTGATGGGGACTTGACATTGCCAATTTGCCATAGGGCTAATACAAGGCCAATAAATGAAGATGCAATGTTCAAATGGAAGTTGGAGATATGGGTCCAAGACAAAAGAATAGAACGAGGAACTTTCTCCATGATTCATGAATCTTGCTATTTTGAACTTTGAAAGTGAAAAGCTTTGCCAATAAATGAAGATGCAATGTTCAAATTGAAGTTGGAGATATGGGTCCAAGACAAAAGAATAGCACGAGGAACTTTCTCCATGATTGATGAATCTTGCTATTTTGAACTTTGAAAGTGAAAAGCTTTGCCTTCCCTTCTGTCTGTAAATTTGATTACCTGTATCTTTTTGCCTAGGGCTCTATCTGTTTGATTAGGATTGAAAAGGCAGGAATTCAAAGCAATGGCCTCTGGTAGAAAACGTTCAACCATGGTACTTTTTTTTAGAAATCATCCTATTGGATTAAATCCCACAAAAGTGAGAGCCTTGTCTACGTCTTCACCTCATGGAGATTATTGCAAAATGCAATAGGTAAGAGAAAGGTCTATAGCCGATTTTACAGCACAAGATTGCTACTATGTCATAGCTTTGATACCATATAAGATTTTAAGAAATAGAGATGCTTTCATCAAAGATGTTCTCACCTTACTAAAAAAGATAAGGCGGAGGCCCTCACATTTAAGTTGTATATGAGAGTCCCGCCTTATTTCTCATAGTAAAGTGAGAGATGCTCTTACACAGGAGCATCTCCCTTTAAGAAACACCAACACTAGATAAAATGTTGTAACATTTATGAACAAGCTTCTATGTATATTTATAAATGAACAGATTAATTCAAATTAAAATCAAACTAATCCTATATCCATCTCTAAGGTAAAATGACTAATTGTTATCTCTAATTAATAGACCTATATATCTCACCTCTAATAATTTAACAAACATCTCTAACATTATTGACCCACCATCCAAATGGGCCACTAATGTTTTTGAGAAATTAAAGACCAAGGTTATGAATGCTTTGCTGCATTATTTCCGACCTATCTACGTCGGACTTATCTTTTAGTGGCCTAAAATTCACCTCCAAATCTTCATCACCTCTCTCCAAATCTATAAATTATATTCTAATCAGTTACGCTTACTACAAAAAAAAACATACACTCTGTAACTAAACCTAGCCCATGTTTCCACTTCCATTGACTTAGGCTGAAGACAAAGATGAATCGAAAAATTAAATAAATAATAAAGTTGAAGGCAGAGATTCCCTGCATTATATTCTATCATAAGAATCACATGGTTTTAGGGTAAAGCCTGCATTATAAGAACTACATGGTATTTTAAGGTAGAGTCTCGTCCTTTATAGGTAGGGGCACCCCACGATAGACATGTAAATCAAGTCCAGTGATTTATCTGGGGGTCTTGTTACATATTTTACTGTCATTTGGCTTTCTGAAGATGACCATCAATCACTTTTGCTCTCCTTTTTCTTTGTTAACTGTACATTTGGTTGCCACCAATTGCATGCATGGTCCGGATTGTCAAACTGGCATCATCTTGGGCATGCAAAAGTGGTAGAACCTCTAGAAGAATCACAAGAGGCTAACAGTCAGAGCATGTAAGATAGAAGAACTACAAGGGCCCACCAAATGGAGTCCCGATCCCCTTATTTAGTCTCTTTCGAGAGTTTCGAGAGTGGGACTCCACGTTAGAGCCAACTAATTGAGAATTCTAGTCACTCAAAATGAATGCTCTCATCATATATGGTATGTCCCACCATTGTAAGATTCGCCATTTGATGATAACATACTTCAATCTTATGCCTTAATAATCATATTTATTGATTCCGCTATTCATCATATAGTCAATGTTACAATGGGCCAACTCCTGTTAGCGTACAATATGAGGCTAGTGAGGGTGTCCGCTTTGAAAGTCTCAAATTTTCGATAAGTTAGCGTTATTGTGAGTTTTCACTCCTTCAGCATAAGAATTCTCTAAAGTTGGAGACCAAGATTACTGGGAGTCCACAAATAATCTCTTTTTTTTATATAGGAAATGATTAGTCACTCGCCAGGCTGGAGCATTAATGCCTAATAAGAGCCTGTCTACCTAAATTTTATTGACCTTCTAAAAATCTCCAATGAAGTCAGATGTAGCAGAAGGAATATGGTAAGTGAAGAGTATGAGGATGCAAGGTGTGAAGTAGTAGAAGAAGCCCACGCTTCCATTTGGTTTACTAAGGTGAAGTTGAACAACAACATGGGGTTGCTCATTTAGTTGAAAACCCTTGGTGTCATATCACCAACCACTCTTTCTAATTTGTGGGCTCCCCTTTTCACTTGTGTGGGAAACCTTGAATTTACCCCCACTTTCTTCTACCTTTTTACGACCTCACTTCCCTATAAATTGTATCAATCAAATAATATTCTATCATGTCTTTAGAATATTCACTGTCCCCTACAACAGACTTATTGTAATCTCGTCCGGGCATATGCTCAGAATCTTTGGGGTGAAATGTCAAAAGATTTTTAAAAGAAGAATTTACACATAATTACTTGCCCTTTTAAATATTTGAGGAAACTAGGGGGAAAAAACCCGATAGGACCCGTAGCATTGATGAGGTCCCAGGAGCATAGTATAGACGAGAGGAGTCCTTTAGGTGCGTTTTTATCGTTTAGTGATATGGTCGATATCGACAATTCTGTGGTGGTTGCTCTCGGTTTGCAAAATCCAAATAAGAGTAGGTTTTTCTCTCTTGATTGTTGATACTGCTCTAGAGCGGTGGATGAGGCCAGGGGAGGCAGGGAGATGAAGGATATGAAGGATTGAGGAGGAAGGAAGGGGAGACAGAGGCAAGATTGTAGGCGGAGACGAGGAAGAGTGTATGGGCCTGGAGGTGGTGGGAGAGGGAGGGGATGAGGGCCAAAAACCTGCAGACCCAGGGGGAGTGAGAGGAGATGTCAGTCAAAATTTTTTTTTATCATGTAACTGTCGTATTTGCTGAATACAGCAGAATGGTCGATATCGACCATATCGCGAAAAAAGAAGAAGACATTAACATTGAATCTGCCGGTCCACCTGCTGATCCTCCGCTCTCACCTCCTCTCACTCTCATTGGGCCGATATGCAGGTCTCTGGTCCCCATCCCCTCCCTCCCCCGCCAGTTCGGGCCCATGCCCTCTTTCTCGTCTCCGCCTACAACCTCGCCTCCGTCTCCCCTCCCCTCTTCTCCCTCCTCCTCTCCCTCCATGGCGATCCTCCCTCCTCCGATAAAGATGAGCCTATGCTCGCCGCCCTCCATTCCTTTGTATCTTCCCTCTCCCTGCCTCCCCTAGCCTCATCCACCGCTTTAGAGTAGCACCAGCAATCAAGAAAGAAAAATTCATTTTTTATTTGGGTCATGCAAACCGAGAGCAACCACCACAGAATGGTCAATATCAACTATATCACAAAGAAGAAGGCAAAAACGCACCCAAAGGACCCCTCCGGTCTATATTATACTATTGAGACCTCATCAATCGTACAGGGTCCTATGAGGTTTTTTCTTGTAGTTTCCTTTAAATATTTATAATAATATTTATACTTTTCTTTACAATAACATTTATAATAAAATTTACATATAAATTGTATCAATCAAATAATATTCTATCATGTCTTTAAGAATATTCACTATCTCCTGCAACGAACTTTTTGTAATCTGGTTTGGGCATATACTCAGAATCTTTGGTGTCAAATTTCAAAAAAAATTTAAAAGAAAAGTTTACATATAATTACCTGTCTTTTTAAACATTTATAATAATATTTTCATGTTTTTAAAAAATCTCCTATACTTCCCTGACCTAGTTTTTATTTTATTTATTTTTTATTATTATTATATGAACCCATCTAATGCTTTCATAAAGGGATAAAAGTTACATTAAACTATTCCTAACTTAATATGGTGCTATTTGACTTTGGTTGCAATAACTCAAACTAAACAAATTTTAATCCCGTCTCCAAACTAACCAGAACTACCATAATCTTTTCACTGGTTCAAAGCACCATAGTTTATCATCAAGGTTAAAATGTGGAGGTGGACGGCCCTAGCCAGTTAAAGTGCATTTTTATCCTTTAAAATAAATTTTTAGTAAAAAGTCCTTTAGAGCGCCAAAAGACATTTTTAGGCTGAGTCCGGATCACCTATCACAGTTGTTATACCTTCACTGTGAGTGGATCAATAATAGTCCACCAGTCATCCAAAGTTTAAATCAGATAAAATAAAGTCACCTAAAATTTTAAATGACATGGCGGATTGTTATTGGTCGACTCACGGTGAAGTTATAACAGCTATGATAGGTAATGCAGACACCTTTTGACCCTTTAACCACCAATTACCATTGATAATGTAAGAGGAGTATAAGTGGTTGTATGAACCAAAACTAAATGTAAGAGTGTTTATAATCTCTTGTACTCGAATAAAACAAGAAGTGATAACATGAAAAACCCCACAGATGCAAGTCAATTTAATCAAGAGTAATATCTTAGGTAAATAAAATCAGATATGATCTATAAATAAGAAAAAAAGATTATCCTCATACTGCGTAGAGCATCTGTTTTAATCAACCAATCTAAAACTATCATTTGATTGTGAGCTGAAGTAGTTGATTAAGATTATTAAATTAACAGAGGTGGTTGATGGTTATTTGTTCATTTCTCTCTACTTATATTTACCATTGAGTTTTTTTTTTTCCCTTGTGGGTGGGTGGGGGCTAGGGATGTCAATTTTGCCCCGCCCCGCCCCGGCCCGGCTTGCCCGCCCCGCCCCGCACGGGTTTTCCCCGCCCCGATCCTTAGGTGGGGCGGGGATGGGGAATAAAACCATGCCCCGAAGGCGGGGCGGGGCGGGGATGGGTTTGCCCTTTTCCCCGCCCCGCCCCGTTGCCCCGCCCCGTGCCCCACCCCGTGCCCCGCCCCGTTACCCCGCCCCGTACCCCGCCCTGTTGCCCCGCCCCATTGATTAATAATCCTCTTAAATATATATTTTAGATTTTTTTTATAATAAATAAACATATTTATATGTAAATGTATAGATTGATTTTATGTTGTTATTAAGGGTTAAGTAGATTGATTGAAGACTTTTTTTAAAGTTAAACATATAATTAATTGAACCCTATACATTATAAAAGCATATAATATGATCACATTCCTTCTAATTCAAATTTAATGAAATTAAAGTTGTTAAAAAATCTATCTAAGCTTATTTGACTTTAATCATATATAATGTTAAATTGTGACATGATAAATCATATTAAATAAAACGAATATAATAGAATGATAGATCATGCTTTAAGCTTATTATAATATAGATGATTAGAGATAGCAAGGTAAATTATAATCGGTATGATTCTAATCATACTAATAACAATATAAATTTTACTAATTTGATATAATATTACAAAATATATCATGCTATACGCTTATAATAACTTATATGATTAGAAATGGCAAGGTAAATTATAGTTAGTAACTTAATATGATTCTAATTATACTAACAACACTATAAATTATACTAATTTTAATTATATGTAATCAACCTTAGTATGATTAGAATCATTGTACTAATGATTTAACATTGCAAGTTAAGTGTCACATAAATAAGTAATTATTTACTTAAGCTAATATGATCCACATGCTTGGAAAGTTAAAGCGGCCGAGGTTGTTTGACACTACAATAACCATATCCACATATTGATAAGTCATTTCTCTTATCTTTGTTTTGAGGGTTTTTTTTTTTTTTTTTTTAGTGATTTGCAACTTGCAAATAAATTGCAAACCCACGATTACCTCTTTATTAGTGAGTGGAGTTCAACACCAGAAATGAAGTGAAACCATGTATTGATGGAGATCATGATATTTTAGAGAGAGATTGTCTTTTTTATAAAGAATGTCTCAAAGCATATATGATATTTTCAAGTGTATAAATATGTATGTGTGTATATATATGTATATGTGTGTAACAATCTTGAATATATGAATATATTTTAAATAAGGTAAAGCATTACAAGAAATGAAGTTTGGTCTAGTGGTAAGACAAACTTTTAGTTTTCTTCCCACCCAAGTTCGAATCCCATCTCTTGCATATTTAAAATTTTTATAATGGCGGGGCGGGGCGGGGAACCCGTAGGTGTGGCGGGGCGGGGTCGGGGCGGGGTAAAAGAGGGGCGGGGCGGGGACGGGGCACCCCAATTCCGTCCCCGCCCCGCCCCGTTGCCATCCCTAGGTGGGGCTATTGACTGCTTGCTTATTTACTCTTTACTCCTGAGACTTGTGTCTGGAATCTGAGCCCTAGCTGGTGGATACATATGGGGAAATGGATCTCTTGTTAGGTCCAAACAGGGCAATCGGGGGTGCCACATGGGGGGGGGGTGCGGTTACCATCCCATCACCTTAAAAAAAATCCTATCTCCTAAATAATTTCATTTCCCATGTGGCACCCCTGATGGGTCCAAACAGGGGATCCGGATCCACATATGGGACTAAATGGGAGGAAATGGGTGGACTGGAGAGGAGAGATAGGAAGAGGGCGTGGAGAGATGGATTGGTGAGAGGGACGTTTTTGAAAGGTTTTGGTGTTTCCACGTCCACTTTTTTGAAAAAAGAAGGGGCCATGGGACTCTGCTGCTGCTCTCAGCCACACCCAGACTCCCATTAAAGAATCACTAATCCAGATCCCAGAGTCCAGACCTCCCCAAGAAGAAAAAGATTCCAAGAAAAACACAACTTTTCCAAGTATTTTTAGCCAATTCAGCTGCTGGGTCCTTAACTGAATCCACAAATTCATCTCAGAAATAGAAATAAACAAGTTCAAAAGATCCCAGTCACTACTACAGAGAGAGAGAGAGAGAGATAGAGAGAGAGAGAGAGAGAGAGAGAGAGAGAGAATGTCTGCTGTTTTTCTTTGGGTGGTTTCTCCCAAGGAGACTGGAAGAAGTAGCTGTCCTTGGTCGTCATCGTCTTCTTCTGTGATGAATTTCATTGGAAGAGATGGTGGTGGTAGGAGGAGGAACTGGGTTCGCTGCTTGAATTACTCGAGTGGGTTCTCGGTATTATCGAGCGCAGTTGCCAACCCGTATAGATCTTCGGAGGAGATGGTCTATGATGTCGTTCTAAAGCAGGCGGCTTTGGTTAAAGAACAGAGAAGATTGTTGGATTCTGGGACTAGTTCCGAGGCCATGACGAATCCGACTCTGTTGAATGAAGCTTATGATCGATGCGGAGAAGTCTGTGCAGAATATGCCAAGACATTTTACTTGGGTACTTGCTATCTTCCTATTTAATTAATCTCTCTTCTTACTGTGTTTGTTTTTATCACTATTCAGTTGGAAGATTAGTGAGCTTTGTTTTATTTTTGACGTTTGGGTGTGGTTAATGTGATTGAGATTTGGCTTTTACTCGGTTGATTGCTGCTTCTTTCTTCTTCCCTTCTTGGAAAACATCTGTTTCTCATTTCATTTTCATTTGTTGCATTAGTAACTATAAGTTTTACTTGGACGCCATTTGTCTTTCTTTTTTCCCTTCTTAAATCTCTGTTATTTTTGGATTCTTTAAAGGATATGGTTGGGGTTGGTATGGGATTTAGTTAGTTTGGTTGGTTTGATCTTTGAGTGTGATTTGAATGATGGGATTTCTGGATTTGTTTCTTGAGTAGAGAACTTCTTTGGATTCCATTTAGGGACCCGATTGTTTAATCAGAATTGAACTCTTGGCATTTCGGACCAGTGCCTTCCTATCATCAAAGGGGCTAAAAGTGAAAAATGATGAATATCCACAATGGGTCATTAAGTAATCTTCCCTTCAATAAAAAATGATTACCCACCCAATACCCTAGGAAATTGATGGTTTCATCAACGTCTACACTTTAGACTCTTCACTCCTCACCTTTTTGATAAATAATGCTCCCTATACATGACCCCCTTGACTCTGTATTCCTATGAACTCAATACAAAGCAGGCCTATGGCCCTCAATACTTGTGGCCAAAGGCCCAAAGCATATAATATGTTCCAAGTAGCCTTGCTTTCTTCAGTTAACAAATAAATATAGAGCCTTATCTTTCTTGGAAGTAGAGATTGAGCAACAGATGCTGTGGACTGGTTCTCAACTGCAAATGTGTCTTTGAGCATTTCTATTACCATCCTTTGATGTGTTGTTTGGATATACAAGATACGATTTCGATATTCCTCGGTGAAGATGGAGAGTGGTTACAGTTAATTAAAAAAAGATACATCTCCAACATGCTCCATTCTCACAAAACCGTAAAATCATTGCGACACTTCAACAATCGAACTTGCATTGTAAAATTTCATTTTCAACCTTCCTCTGAAGGATCTTGTATATTTGCCAATGTCATTTTAATCTCATCAATATGAATGAATTGAAAACACGACATTCTCTAAACTTATGGATTGCATTTGCATCACCTTTGTGGCCCTTTTTCAGGATTAGATGGAAAAGTTCACATGGATGTAGCTACACTTATCAATGAGATATTATAGCTGCGATGAATTATTGAATGTTTACAAACATTGTTTACTATTTTCAGGGACATTGCTTATGACTCCTCAGAGGCAAAGAGCTGTCTGGGCAATTTATGGTATGTGCATAAGAATTCCATTTGATTCCTTATTCCTATATTTATGCACTGTCATCGTAACCTCTCTCTATCTATCTATCTATCTATCTATCTCTGTGTGTGTGTGTGTGTTCGTGTGTATTCATTATTGCCTCTTCAAATAGATGCATGTCTTAGTAGATTGTGGAAGTATTTGAAAGTAGTCCTGATTTCTTCAGGAAATTGACTGAGATGCTTAGTTGAATCAGATGATCTCTCTTTTCAGAGGTCCATTTGTTCAATGTTCTTTACTATATGCTTCCCTTTTAAACAGTACATTTGGTCACGAAGGCATGGATCTCATTTTCACTAAATGACACTGGATCTCTCACATACATACATACATGTGTATGTATGTCTTTTTCACTTTTGCTTTACAAGGAAGGTACTTGAACTCATGCACCCACAGGTCACACTCACACGCTACATATGTCCCTAACCAACTGACCAATAGGGTTCAATTATGCATGTGCATGTTTGTATATATGTTTCTACGTATTTGTATAAATGCAGTTCTTTATTTAGCATAAAAATGTGACGCTGAATGAAACAGATTAATGTTACTCAACACAAAATTTTAAGGAGTTTAAATAAACAAGTTTTAGAACCATGACTGAGAATGCATATTGGAGCTTGATGCATGTAGATATCCCTTTGTAGGTTGGAAAATTCAACTAGAATTAAAAAACTTGGAGATGGACACACCCACACCATCTTTTACTATGAATTATGTTTCTTTTATTGATGGGGACTATAAATTCTGAAGCACCAGGGCCCAAATTGAGGATTTTTGTACTCCTGGTTAGCCATAACCTTATTTGTGGAATTGGTTTACGTTTCATCTCTCTGTGCACCTTTTGAAGCATGTATCAAGGGAAAGGCACCGATCATCTGATGGTCTCCCTTTCATTTTTTGAATTGTTAAGCTTCAGACTTTCTCTATTTTTCTGATTACTCTTTTATTCCTTGATCCTTCAATGCATGATTCTCTAGTAAGTTGATATCCATCCGACTAGAAAGAAGACTGAGGGGCACTGAATGCATTGATTAGATATAAATTAACCTTCACAAGAGCCATGGCACATTTGAAAAAAATTACATTGGGATTATTGCAAAAGCATAAGAAACAAGATCATGGCTAGTTGATCACAAGATCGTTACCGGGCCATGGCTTTGATACCATGAAGAAATTCAAGAGGCACTGCATTTCAATAAATTCAATGTAGCTTTATGATGGAAACTGATCCCAATTTATAGAAGGAAGAATGGAGAAGAAACTTCAAATATTTAAAATTCAAATTTCCCAATATATCACCTATCATCTAGCTCCTGATATCTCTCCTACTATCTTTAACATTTGGAAGGTGCTCATTGTCACAACTCACAACTACAAGTTTGCTGGTTCAAGTCATGAAGAAAAACGATATAACTTAACCTTGATGTGAAATGAATATTCCTGTTGGATATCTGGCTGAAGCAGAAAAATGTCATGAACGTCAACTATGCTTAATTTCATGAGTTATTAAAATTTAAAGAGGACATGTCTATCATATCTAATTACATTTAAGATTCTGACGTGGTGTAAACCAGCGGATATTATTGAACCTTGATTTTGTTGAATTTATTTGTATTCTTTGTAATTTCCGTGGATCAATAGACTGTGATGACATGAAAGAAATCATAGAAGGAGTTTTTACTGTTTGAATTTGAGTACAATCACCAGAAACTCCAAATGAGGTTTTATGAAAAATTAAGCTGTAGTCTTGATAAAACAAGAAATCCTAAAATTCTTTTAGCATTCCCAAACACATGCGCAAGGAGCCCAATGGACTCCTAGCTGGAGGCATGCCTCATTCCTCACTTATTGTACCTGGGTATATTGTTGGGCGGGGATCAGATAGGGAATTAAATACATATAAACAACTGCTAACATTTATTTCAAATTCCCAGTGTTGCAGTTCCAATGCAACTCTGTGTTTTAGAGAAATATTGGGGTGGGAGCATATGATACCGAAGACAGAAGGTCCCAAGATTTTTCCTATCAATTTCAGGTCATTTGCATAAATAATTCATGTCTACATGGGCGAGTTAGGGTAAAGGACACTAGATGCCTTGCATCTTTACTCTTGGCATCCTTGTCCTGTGTTCTGACTACTGAAAGATGTGAGTGGCCTTGTTGATTCTCTACCAAAAAGAGTAGAATGAGTGATTTTTATATAAGGTCTTTGCACTCATTATCCTTATGGACTTGTAATATTGCCTGGATTTTCATTGCATGTTTCATTTGAAATTAATAAAAAAGATTTTTTTTCCCTAGAGAATAGAAGTTAGTCCCTTCTAGTCTTGCTTAAAAGATACGCCTGTCACTTCTTTTGTTCAGATTTGTAATGGTGTCCAGCTGAGTTCTCAATGTTTGGTGTTTCTTTGAGCACATATTACTACAAGAATTATGAGGTCATGTGCCTCCTGTCCTTAAAATGGATCAGCACCTAGACTGGTGATGGTTCCCTAAGTGCATGATGTCCTATAAGTTTATGGATAGAGTACAGCAATGTCCAAAATGAAATCCAAAAATATATAACTAGGATATCCCCATCAGAGGGTTTTTTTTTTTTTTTTTTGACATTGACCATGCTCAACCTACCAGAGAAATGGTCTGGTCTCCAAATTGTTTGCCCCTGATCACCCCACCTCACTGCAGATTTTCTCTGTGCAACTTTGTTACTCAACAATCAATGGAATTGGACTGTTCTGTTCATCTTTTTATTGGGTTCTACTACTAATTTTGTTAAAACAGCTAATGATGGTAATTGAAAACATTTAAGTTCATGTTTGGTTCTTGAACATTTCTATGATGTTAATAAATGACTATTTGTGCCATTAGATCTGTAGTGAATGGCTATTTACTCAATCAAACACATTCTGGTGTTAGAGAAACTTCCTTTGTTTGGTTGCAAGGCAACTAATTTACTAATCCATTTGTTGGAAGAAAGAAAGAAAGAAAAAGATGTGAATGCCATGCATCTTTCAGTCGATGGAATAAAAATCAACATAAATATCTTGGTTATCTTTTTCTATAATCGAATGTCGATGCATATCAACACGCTTTTTACTCATGAACACGTAGCATGACCAAAATTATCTGCAGTGCAAATGCCGCCAGCACATTTGTGTATTGTTACAATAAAATGCCCAAATTATTTATCCATTTACTATCGACTATTCTTCATATTTTTCACTTTTATTATAAATTGCTGCTTCAACTGCATATGTGAATTGGTGGTGGAGGATTCTTGATGGAAATGGTTAATGATATGATGACCATGCACAGTGTGGTGCAGACGAACAGATGAGCTTGTGGATGGGCCTAATGCTTCTCATATAACACCCATGGCTCTTGACCGATGGGAGAAAAGGTTGAACGATCTGTTTGAAGGCCGCCCATATGACATGTATGATGCAGCACTAGCAGATACTGTCTCAAAGTTCCCTGTAGACATTCAGGTATATCGAATCAGAAAACTCCTTACCCACACACGTCACATACTTGAATATGAGCATGTATATTGTTCTGCCATTACGGGAGACCAACTTGAATTTATGTTTTTTCTCCTATTTGAACAGCCATTCAAGGACATGATTGAAGGCATGAGATTGGACCTGAGGAAATCAAGATACAAGAATTTCGATGAGCTCTATCTCTACTGCTACTATGTAGCAGGGACAGTGGGGCTAATGAGTGTACCAGTGATGGGTATTGCCTCAGACTCAAAGGCCTCAACAGAGTGTGTTTACAATGCTGCTTTAGCCCTTGGGATAGCTAATCAGCTCACCAACATACTCAGGGATGTAGGAGAAGAGTAAGTTTCATAAATTCCTGTGTTATATTATATATATATCATCCAAAAAATTTCCAATAAAAAGGATAAATAGGTCAGATTCCAGGCAGGCTGTTAAACAAGATTAATACCAATCAAGAAGGAAAAGAGGAGGAACGATGCAGCATTGCAGTACAAAGTATTTTCTCCTCATTAGAGCAAAGGCCTGGGCACATGATTGTGGGACTACCTTTCATGAAAAATTCTGTTGGATAAGAATGGCCCTCCACAACCCAGACTTCTTTCTATTGCCACCAAAATGGAAGTTCTCACATTGCATAGAAAGATGTCTGTACTAGTCTTTCTATCTTCTGTTGATAGCATTTACTTTCCCCTTGATTCTTTAACGTACTGTTTGTGCCAAGGATTTACCAAGTATTTTCTTTTTTGTTATTTTCCTTCAGTGCAAGGAGGGGAAGAATATATCTTCCTCAAGATGAGCTGGCCAGTTCTGGCCTATCAGAAGATGACATTTTTAAGGGCAAAGTGACAGAGAAATGGAGGAATTTTATGAAGGGCCAGATCAAGCGAGCAAGGATGTTCTTCAATGAAGCAGAAAAGGGTGTAACAGAACTCAATGCTGCTAGCAGATGGCCAGTATGTTATATTCGCATCATGTTACATTTCCATAATTTCCATTCTCCAGTAGTATTGATTTGTATGAGAAAGAGAAGTTGACTTTCTTCTTTTATCTATTGCATAATAACACAAGTTCTTCACTTGTGTTGTCAATGCCTATTGGTAAATGGGTATTTGTTACATTTCAAGGGACCCTTTTCTGTTGTTTAGACATTGCCTTAGTTGCATTATTGGCCTCCACCAATAGCCTTTAAAAAGTTTAGTAGTTGCTTAAAACCTGTGTTAATAATGCTCAGTATATTGAGAAGTTGCTATTTCAAGTTCTGACATATCTTTACCTTGATCATGTTTACAGGTTTGGGCATCCCTATTGCTGTATCGGCAGATTTTAGATGCGATTGAAGCAAATGATTATAACAACTTCACCAAGCGTGCATATGTAGGGAAGGTGAAGAAACTGGCATCACTGCCCATGGCCTATGCTAGAGCGCTTGTACGCCCTTCCAAATCATTGGAGTTAAGAACATGAATTCAGTTTTAACATTTTAGCTTGTTTTAGTAATTTAGCCTGCTAAAAATCCCATTACTGTAGCAGCATTAGCCAGAGTATTTTTTATTTGAAAATGAAATGGAAGTTGTCCAGTTCACAAGTATTTATTTTTTGTTCATGGTTTTTCATTGGAACCAAAAAGATGATTAAGAAAAAAAAGGTGGGCAGTGAAATATTGATAGGGAGAAGCTTTTGTTCTATTTTTTTGCCCTGTTTACATCCCTATTGATAGGAGAATCTTTTATTCTATTTTTGGGCTTGTTTGCATCCCTGTTTTGATTGCCCAATAAATCTGATTAGCTGCAACTCTTTTACATGTGACAAGAATTACAGGATAAGCAGTGTTATTGTTTGGGTCCTCTGACAGTTCATGACTATAGAGTTACCAGGTAACTCAGTTTACGCAAGTGGGGATATCCAAGATAGTTTCATATAGAAAACCAATTTATTCTTTTTAGACCGAAAACCAATATAGTTCATTGTGAATACACACATTTTACAGTGTCGGTGAGTATATGCTAGATAATTGGACTCTAATCAGATCAAACCTAAAAACTAAATCTATTTGATATCTATATTACTAATCCGATCAAACTGTTCCCAATCAGATTTAATCGTTTACTTGTACTAAAAGTCCGAGTGTTCCAGCTCTTAACTTAGTTCACACTTCACATAGATGAGGGGAAAAGGTAGAGAATACAAAGTGGAGAACTTGGCACGGTACTCTCTCTCTCTCTCTCTCTCTCTCTCTCTCTACACTGGGCTATTTCCTATTGGTCCTAGAGCAATACTTTAACTTGAGGACCCAAGATTGATCCCCTGGGCATGTGTGTGAAACTAGGGTGCGACCATGAGTCTGTTGGCCGCCTATTACAAATTTGAACTATAGAGAGCTCTCTAAAATCAGTCACATGGGACCTTTCTTTAATGCCACTTACATAAGAAAAATGCTGGATTGAAGCAAGAAAGAGTCATTTTGGGAAAGAAAAAAAAAAAAAAAGTTTTGGCTTTTTCCTTCCAAGGGAAACAAGAGGACTGTTCTCGTAGGACTAACTTGATGGCTTTCTTGAGGTGGAGGAGTGCTCAAGGACTTAGAACCTCTCTTGATTCTTTTCCTGGATGAATTCTCAGGTTTGAGCTTTTTTTTTTCTTTTTCTTTTTTTGGTACCCTAGCCAAGGGGGCTGTGACCCAAGAGAGAGTTTACAAACACACGAAAAAGTAGCCCGCACAATTGGGAAGAAAGCCCACATAAGTGGAAAACGAGTCCGCACAAACGAGAAGAGGTGACCTGACGTCTCCTTACCACTCGGGTAAGGAGCCGTTCTTCTCAAGCTTGAGCTTGATTGAAGGGGTTTGACTAGTAAAGAAGGAGGATGTTTTCATTCTGTTTAGCACTAGTAATAAAAATAGGTTCACTTGGGCATCCTAGAATTTAGTGAAGTAGATTCTTGAAGCTTGACTGAGTTGAAAGAGGTGGAGAGGAGTGGTGGCCTCTCGTTTCCCTGTCAGTTTCTTGCTGTTTCAAGTTCAATTTTCTTCGGTATAATTTCGCGGAGAGGATTTCGAATGAAATTAGAGAGTTATCTGTTGGAATCAATGTTTCATTCCGTCATGAGGTTAGATCGGCTAACTCCATGGCTGATGTGTTAGCCAATCAAGGAGTTGATAGGTTGCTTCCTTGGGTGGGTGGATTATGTAAATGGTTGATAGGTTACTTCTTTGGGTGGGTGTGATTTTGTTAGTAGGGTTAGAGGTAGTGCAGTTCTCCTGCACATCCCCTTCTTCTCTTTCTTTGGTTTTTTATATTTTGTATCTTCTTTATTTTTTTAATAAAATCTTTCGTTACCGTTAAATAAAAAAAAGGAGAGCATGCATGGTCTTTCATCTTGGCTAGCATATTCTTGTAAGGTAACCTTGTATTTGTAATCCACTTTTGTAATGCTCTTGCTGGCATAGTGAAAATAATTTCTCCAAATTGCCCGTGGAATTGATGCCTTGGGCTGATTTAGGAAGAAGCCAAAGTTTCCAACAGGATGGAACATAAATAAATGCATTTGCTCATTAGTCAGATGATCCTAACCATTCATAGTTGATTGATAGCAAAAGGTAAAACGTGTATGATCCGCATTCAACAAATGAAAGTTCTTTTGGCAACATGATTTGGATTATCCATTTTGAGATATTTTCTCTTGACATGTACATTATGGCCCACTTGATGGAAGATGCAGATTTTATTCGAGTATGGAGTAATAAAATGGAAATGTATGGCACGATAGAAAATATAATGAAAAAAATAGTCCAATGGAGCTTTCTGAAATGACCGGATTGACAAGTTTTTACATCGCTTTCCTTGATTGTGCTCACCTCTTTATATTTACCATTCATTCGCTTTCATTGCCTTTAATCAAACAACTAATTTAATCACCAGTTTGACATGATTGAACCATGAGGTCAAATTGCGTAAAATTGAAGACAGAACATCAATTAGTAAAATTTGTTGCTATTAACCGAAGATATTCTCTAATGACTAACTACAGCCTACCACTTGGGCCCACCGTTCATTAGTGCAACCCGTTTGATAGTCTTATCATCCTATGATCTTACATGTGGATCTAATTTTACACTCACTAAACCTTCACTCACCGTTTGAATCTCAAGAAATCTATTTAAGGCTGTTAAATCAATCTAACCTCCTCCCGTTGGTAAACTTGTATCTAAGTGGGCCTCACACAATCTATATTGCATATAAATTAGATGCAGTTTGCTTGTAGGAGAACATTTCCCGCTATTATCGAAACTGTAGAGGTTGATCTACATTGGATTAGATTGCCTTGACAGGTTCTAAACTATTTTTCTAATCTAAGAGATGTTCTTTTCTTTACTTTTTCTTTTTTTCTTTTTATGTTGGGCCACTGTCCAATTCTTATAGGCTTTGTTTCTACTTCAGAATAGTTTGGAAATCAAGAGCCTCATAACTAGCAGAAACGGTGACCAATTCATTTAGTGGGGTCTTCTGGTTAGATCTGGGCAAGGCTACGATGAACCAAGACCAATCCATTTATATTAAAGTTTACTATTGTGGCCTGATCCGGTGGACCTGAAAGTGTGGGCATCTTTGGCCATATTTCAACCTAGATAGCCCCGTATGTATCGGGGCTGGGCATCTGGGCTGGGCAGTAATAGAGGCCTTGTCCCGACTATGTAGGGGCCTGCTACATAAACTAGGTCTCTCCATTTCGATTTATCCTTAGCCAAATCCTTGAATAGGTTCCACTTCTTCGAATCCAACCTTACTGCTTTCATCTATGCCCTCTTTGCTCTACCCCTTCCCACCTAACTCCATGCTCTTCTGCTTTATTATTTTGGCCCAAACTGCCTGCTTGACTGAAGATGTAACTGGAGTCTGGTGGTATTGGGCCAGTCCCAGAAGCCCTGTGAGAATAAGTCATAGGTTTAGCTATAATTAACGGGCCCATATTGGCTGCATGAAAACCCAATACCATATCATCCATTCATCCCTATTGGTGATTATCAGTTTTTTTTTTTTTTTAACCAATATGCATTAGGGGGATGTATATATATATATACATATATGATTTCTGTGGGACATCCCTGGCCATTATCAGCCAAATCTTGATCTTGAATAGTAGCAATACTGCCTTTGTACTTCAGCCCAAGTATAAAAACATGGTGAGCTGATTGCTTCATTCGGATTTGTCTCAAACTGACAAAAAGAAATTGATTTAGGTCAGACATGTATTCAAGTCACCAACTGGCTTCCACAAATTATAGAGAACTTGCAAATTTCAAACAGGCCAGAAGACACCCTAACCATGGGAAGAAAAAAGACCTGCCAATATTGGCTAAGAGGCTAGGTATGGCCTTATGTATTGTGTATATATATAGTCCATACAACCACAAGAAGAAAATCTCCATAAAGTGAACAAACAGACATCATTAACATAAGCAATATTCATCTTGCAAACCCCACAGACCAAGCTCTTCATTACCTTCTATATAATAACTCAAAAAGTTCATATGTTATCCTTATATACAATATTGTTAATGATAAGATCTCCATCCAAGTCACATAGGAGTAAGGACTGAGGAGCTATGAAGATGAAAGAGTTCTTCATAAGAGGAAAACCCCAAAAAAAAAAAAAAAACAAAAACAGAGAAGCCCTTACAAATAGTATTAAGTAAAATATGCTTGTGTGACTAGCATGACCAAAGGGACTCCCCCATGTTAGCCTGGTCAACCACCATATCCATTGCAAATAAGGACCTGGAGTGACTGTGAGGAGTGGTTAGCTTTGAGGAAGGCGAGCCACTCTCAATGGAGTTTCCGGCAAGGCCCGAGAAGGATGTGGCCTGGCGCATCCTCATGTGGACCACCTCTGCTTGTGCCAATGCCAACTGCGTCTGAAGGACATCTACCTGCTGCTGTAGAGATGAGATCGCGCCCACACATCCATACACTGGATCCCTCACTCTCGCATTTGCTTCATACACCATGCTACTTACCGCGTCGCTGCGCTGATGCATTGGCAACTCCTGAATGAATCACAAGCCAAATCTTAGTCATAAGCTTTACAGCCTAAACATTATAAGAGAAACATGCATGAAAGATGTATTCAATGTTTCCAGTATTAAAGCAATGAAGATATTTAAACAAGCACCACCAAATTTTGGCCTTCCTACTTCTCAATTGTCAAAGAACTAACAAAAACTACTTCAAAATGTCAGCCAACGGCTAGTGCTTATGCTCAGATGAAATTGAAAAGCAAAAAATGTTTACATAAATATGAAAGATCAGAGACTAGAGACAACTCAATATACAAACTAAGAATCAGGTTGTTAAATGTGAGATGTCAGATTATGGAATAGGAGAAAATGCACTTCTTGCTCAGGATAAGTTAAAAAGTAAAACTTACTACATAACTCGATATATTTACCACTTTTTTATCATGAAAATGACAATGCTAAAGATACAATTAGAGGCCTCGAAGGAAGCAGCAAGCATAGAAATGATTTAGTTACTTTCCGGACACCAAAGTAATCGTGAAAGGATGTGTAGTCAAAGTTTGTTTTTTTATTTATGTTTCCATCCATCCATCATCATACAAGCTAAAAAATGATGACAACAACAATATCAATGATGATGGTAAAATCATTTACCATGAAAAAAAGTTGTTTTCACTTACCCTGTAAACATATAAATATAAAAATAGGACTTTTTTTTTTTTTCCTTCGGTCAACTTTGGTAATCTATGATTATGAGTTTCTACTGCAGTTGTAGTAGGTATTATATCCAGTTATTAAAATAGTACTACTTATAATCTCAATAGCCCACCTTCCAGTCTTTGAGAAATGTGCCTTTAAGGGGACTAATACTTGAAACCAATCAAGAGGAGGTCCCACAATCAAAATGGGCATGTGGCTGTGGGCTCCATGTTTGACTATTGTCCCATCCGAATCACAAGGACATGTTTCGCACGCACCGAAAGCTCACTACAAGATGGAAACGGATCCAAACAGAGAAATCCTATTTGACCAATCAGGATGATGCCACATGGGGTAGAGGATGTCAAATCAGCTACATCCCATCTCCTACTATGAATAAAAAAATTCCTCTCTCCATGTGGCATCGCTTGATTGTACCAAACAGGATTTTCCTATTTGGTCCAAAGAGGGAATCCGGATCCTGCACGACTATATGAGCAAGTGCTAGCAGTGAGTAGGAGATAAAAAAAAGCGTGATGTCATTATGTCGTCATGTACAGTTTGATTGAAAGAACTGATCTCTTTTGGTTTTGGGCCAGTCAAATCCATGGTTTGTCCCTCTTGGACTTTAGTCTGAAACCATGGCGCCAGCAAGTTCAAATTCCTTCAATACAAGATTTATATCCCGCGAGAGTGCCCCAATTTGCATTACATTGGGCCCACCTATGGAATTTGGAAGCATTCATTTGGTGTGACATGTGTCATTCATAGATGGCCCACCTTCTAGAAAGATGTGGGCCGTCCAAGTGCAGGCGGCAATCAAGTTGGAAGAGATGGACACAGTTATATATTTTTGAGGTCTCATAAGCCATGGAGTAACTTCTTCTCATGTCAATGTTTGCTAATGGGAATTGGAATCTCTCTACTGCAGAGAGATAAAATATATTATTCTTCTGAGAGTAATGTGAATCACATCAGTAAAGAAAGGGCTTTGCTTCTTTTTCTTTCATTAAGTAATTTATTAGAGATCTAATCTGACATTTAAGACTCACATGGGGCCACATTGAATTGACCCAAGTCATTCATATCACATTCTGTATGAGAACAGTGGAAATATCTCAATCTTCTCTTTAGCAGCCTGGGTGGCTTAAAATGGAAAATCTGATTTTACAAGTCTTCATCACTCTACTGGTTAAAGTAAAATTGAGGCCTGTAGCCAGATAGTGGGCTGCTTCATGCCTGTGATGTAAATGGTTAGAATAGATCAAAGGTGGGCCTCATGTAATGAAGAAAATAAAAAAGGTGCTGGCCAGGGCCAGTCTTTGGGACCTTCCTGTTTCCTTCTAAAAGAGGAAGCTTGCCCTTCTGAGAAAAAAAGACCAAAATGCCATTTTAAGGAAAAATATGTGAAGAGTGAATAAATTCTCATAATTAGTTGCAAAAGGGAAATTTTTGTCATTTCCACTAATATTATTTGGGCATTGTCCTGAAAAAGTAAATTAGAGGGCATTTTGAATACATTATTTCTCTGTAGAACTCAGTGGTATTTTGGTTAAAGTTAAATATTTGAAGTAGTTAACTAGTGAAATATTTTTGGCAGATTAACCCAGAAATAACAAAGTATTTCAGTAACTTCAGCTTAAGAAGATTTTATAAAAGAGAGAGAAGATTTTATAAAAGAGAGAGAGAGAGAGAGAGAGAGAGAGAGCCACATAATATAGATTTTTTTTAAATAACAGAAATAAAAGGACACAAGTGAATTATAAAAAATGACCTCACAAAGTAGCAATATCCTAGTAAGAATTTTTTTTTTTTTTTTGGGTAAAAATTTTAAATTGACTGATACACAGACATAATTCACTAATGTAGGGGGAAAGCCTTTTAAGACATAGATGAAACATTGTTGATTCCTTTCATTATCTGAAAATAAGGTATATTTTCACACGAGAACTCCCTAAATCCAGCTTTAAAATAAGAATGCACCCACAATTGGACGTGTACGTGTGAGAAGGATAGAGAGTTGAACCTGTAGCATTTTGTTGACATTGCTGGCCCCAAACACCTTGTGCACATTAGCAAACTTCTGTGGCTCATCAGCAGGGAAATAGGGCGCAAAAACACAGTCCTGTGCACACCTTCTCCTCAGAAGCTTGCAAGCCGCGCATGGCGAAGACGCCCCCTGTTTCCTGCTCATGTCCCTCATTATCTTCCAAGGTAGATGCCCTCCTAATTCCTCCTCTCTACCTCAGAAGGGCAGCTACCTTCACTATAAGATGAGCTCCTCCTTACTACTATATATAGCTCACAAATACAACAAAACTACTCCTTTTTTTTTAGAGAGAGAGAGAGAGAGAGTGTGTGCGCAAACAAGAGGAAGAAAGCGAAATAGGAAGGGGGGAAGAAGGGGCCGGGGTTATAGATTTTACATCAGTGAGAAGGGGAAGATAGCGATATAGGAAGGGAAGAAAAAAGGGGGTGTAGGGAGATGTATATATCAGTGATGGGATATGTGAGGGTGGCCCACCAAAGCAGAAGATCATAGATTTTAGGCCGACAAAATACATCACCACGGACAAGATCTTTAGCGGCTTTATTTATTTTATGTTTTTTTTTTTTTTTTGCTATTTTATTTTTCACGTAATCTTTTGCACACCACATGCAGCCACATTAATTGTCCTTTTGTTTATTTTTCCCACTTTCTCGTTTCAATTTTCTTCTCAAGTTTTTTTAAGGGTTTAGCGGTATTGGGTGGGTCTTCAAACTGTCAATTTTTCATGCTGTATAAAGTCAGTGGAACCCACCATCAGAAGACCTTGGCCGTTCATCTGGCCAACAGTTGGCCGGAATAAAAAAAAATAAAGGTCTAAAAATGAAGAAACTGATCATCTTCCCTGGTCATCGATTGTGTGCTTTTGACTGTTGGGCCTTTTTTTTATTTTATCCATCTTGGCTCAGGATCAGGTCCTACGGAAAGTGAAATTGAAGGATTTTTGGGGCAGTGGGTGGGGCTGCCCGTGAAAGGGGTAGTAGCCCCACATCACAGACCACAATTTTGAGTAGTCCCATGGACCAAACCAGGGGTTGGCCTTTTCACTTTCATCTAAATATATGAGGTCTTCAATACTGAAATGGAAAATCTCTGTGGATATCTCTTAGTCAAATTTCACATCCACTATATTAATTTTGAGTGGTTTGGATTTCTAACACGTGATAGGATTAGAAAATCACCATAACCCTGCCGTAAATAGGGATTCAAGTGGAAAAGGATGACAGGTATTTTCTTTCAAACCGACGTCAGCCCGATAAACCAAACAGGCCAATTGGCCCTGCTAAAAGCAAAAGAGAATTTGTAATCGAATTGACTACCTATCAATTTCAAGGTCCACTAAATGTTTGTAGAATTCAGATTTAAACCAATAAGTTGAGAGTTAGTAAGAAAGAGAGAATCTATTTATTAACCGTCCTTTTATTCATGGCCATATCTATAGAACCTTTTCTTCTTCATAACTAAACGTAATAAAGTTCAGCTCTGCACCTAAATTTGTAAATGATGCCTTTTGTTAGACTTTGAAGTGGATTACAGTAAGCTTTCCTATTCGCTTTACAAGAGATTTAAACTCACATGTTTGTACACACACTTCACATGTCCTTACCAAGGGGACCAACAGAGTAAGACCCATCACCAAGCTTACCACGAGAGTGACTGCATGCCTCTACACATGCTAGACTCCATTTGGTTTTCACATGTACATCTTATGATCAATCCAACTATCTATATCATGCTAATTTGAGTGAAATTGCAGCCACTTGAAGTATTGTAAGTCCTCTTGAGGGCTTTGATCGGACTCGTATATATTGAAGGTACGTACGGCTTAGACAACCCTGATCTGGGCCCCATCCAATACATCCTTTCCTGATAAATTGAGCCAAGGAGGCCCCACATATCCGATTTACTGAGCTTGGGTTTGAGCGTGGTCCATCCTTTCACACAGTATCGTTCCACCTTTTCTTTTCCCTTTTGACAGAGACCTCTATTATGTGGACAAATGTTTTGGCTGAAGTGATAAAAAGAATGTTATGTTTTTCACTTTCCTTCGTTTGTGATACACTCTCAACAATCTGTTCATAGTTTTTACACTTGTAATCTCTAAATTTTCATACCTTTTGTTCATAGTTTATACACCTATTATCTCAAATATTTCATACCTTTATTGATCCAACTTTCCTTGCTTTCCCTCCTCGTCATTCAAACCCAATGAATTGACTCTCATCCCAATTCAACACATCAAATGAATTGCAAAATGCATAGTCAAACAGGCCATTAAATTTTAAGAGCACTCTTGAACACATAACTTAAAAATTAGCCAGGGTTGCCGACAGACAAATGCAGGGCCTAGAATTATTAGATGCATGGATTGGTGATATCATATATAAAAATGAAAGCAAGAGAGGCCATCCGACAATAACCTAATTTTTTTAATTTTCTTAGCATAGAAAGAAAGGCAGGAATACTAATAAAGAAAAGAGTAGCCACGAGGATGTGTCGGCAATGTAGCAGATGAGTAACGTTAAAAACGGTCAACCACCTGAGGCCATTAGGTTAGGTTAGTTGAAGTAAGAGTCCGGATCCTAGGCTTTGACTTGGAAAAATCATAAGGTTAAAAGATGGAAAAGATAAATGCCTTATCAGGGCTTCTTACTGTAAGGCATGTTATTGTACTTGAGATTCAGATTCCTAATGTTGGAAATTTATTAGCATGATGTAATGGCTCCATCCTCATTTTTAGAATTCCAAATTCCATAAAAAATTTAAATAATATTTTAATATTTTCAAATTCCAGCCTCCTTACTTACCTATTTGTTTAAAATTCTTTCAAAAAATACAATGGTTGTCCTAGGGATTCTTGGCTTCTCTATTTGATTAGGATTTCAAGGTGAGAATTAGTTGAGCTGGCTATATTAAAAATCACTTTTAGGCGGCTGAAATTTCTAAATTCTAGCATTCTCAAATTCTACTTCTTAGGGTGCTAAAATTTAGAATTTTCTAAATGCTAAAGATATGAATACTTCAAATGCTTGCAACTAAACAGACTTTATGCATTCTTGGATGCTCTATCCTAGGGGACAACTTTTGAATCTCTCAAGGTATGGCTTGAGTTTTACAATAATAGAAGCTGATCTACCATAAGATTGCTATTTATTTTAAAACGTGTTTAATGAATAATGCATAAGATCGTGTTTTCAAGTATTGATCAAAAGGTCAATCTTATAGGGGAACAAACACCCATTGGGGTAAAATTTGAGGACAATGGAAGGGTGTTTGTTTTGAACATTATTATTTTCAGTAAGTGGGCTCCACGATAGATTTTCACTGTTTTTACTCATGATTTCTCTGCAAAGTGAAAGCCTTAGAGGATCTGACCCAAGACTCTAAACAAATAAAAATAAGAATCGCTAAAACATCGCTGCTGCTCATCATGCGACCTTCTTTTTCTGAAAAATAGTGAAAAAAAGGCTCAAAACTCAGCACTTCCTATATCCATTTGGTGGGTACTACAAACAGGGTTGGTATAAATATTAGATTATGGTTGAGCCCATGTGTGATATTTAACCATCCAACTCAACTCAACTCAAACCTCACTTAATCCAACTCATTTACACTATGGCCTTATCTGAAACAACCTTGTATTAACAGGTTTGGGTTAACTTCTGTTGAGATCTAGGGCCTAACAGAGGAGATCAATTACGCACAAATAACACAAAATTTACGTGGTTCGGCTTTTGACCTACTTCCACGGAGAAGATGGGAGAATCATTATACAATCAGAGGTATGTGTATACATCCTAAACACTCTACGCCTCTATATATAATATCAACCCCAAACCTTATTATACTCAAACCCTACTTCTAATCACAATAGACTTAATATAATAGGCATACTTCTAATCAGAGTACAACTTAGGCAATCCAAGGGCCCGGTTATCCAAGACTTACTTATTACTAGTGAGCCATACTTATTAACAACTTCTTTAACTTCCAGGTTGGATTTTGATTGAAAACCCTCGTAATAAAAGCATCAGGTTGAGCTTTTATTGACAAAGATCCTATTAATGTTATCCACATTGCTTAAGCTACCAACCCCACTAATCAACCCATTGCCAGCCCCAGGTGCACACAGGTTTTCCATCAATTTATGGTAGAGACCATTGCCAAACCATATGAATTTCAAAAAAAATTTCTAAAAAAATCCATACAACAACTAAGCCAGTTTCTCCATCTAAAATGGCAGACAATCAAATCAAAATCTTCAGGTAGAACACCTACTGCTACAACATTGGACAAGACAAAGATATGATGAAATTTCAAAATGCACAGTGCACCTTAGTCTAACATAAAAAAGTTGAGGTTGGAGAAATATGGTGGGTGGCCCACATTTTTATCCAAGTCAATAGGGCGATGTTCATGTGCCGATGTTGGAGGTATGATCTCGTCAGAGACACTCGTGATGCACGTGTGGGTCCCACCTGCTGGGCTGGTCCAGTCCAACTCCCAACACGCACATAGTTTTGGACTCAGGTTCACCCTTTTCTGTGTCCCTCAGACCACTGCAACAAAGAAAACCTTCGCTAGTCAACTCGCGAGTTGGAACAATGAGCTGCGCGGAGACGACCGGTCAAAGCGCGAGGAAATGAATCAAGATCAACGGCTCAGATCCCAATACCAAACCGTACGAACCATCAAACAGCCGTCGGATAGTCAACTGAAAAACGCGCTTTTCCCCGACAGTTGCTAGAGAAAGGCTCCGAGCGGTTGATGATAAAGTGGAGGGAAAGTCGAGTTTGGTAGAGCACAACACAAGCAGTGAGCTTTTTTCAAATCTAGAAAGGAAAGAGAAATAATCTTCCATGGGGCCCACTTCAGTAGAAAATGTGCCCATATGTTGGAGAACCCAATTATACCAAATGCTTTAAATTAACCAATAAAAGTTGGTGGTTAAGGGCTCTTAAACAGGGGGAACATATATCACTATTTCAGATTTTGGGATTGCTCCATCTCACCTAATTTAGCTGCCCCTCTAAGGTCCATGATTCATTTGATAAGAAAAACTTTCTATTCTAAGAACTCATAAGATCATATAATGAAACCTCCACTCAATCATGAAAACTCTTTTAGATGGATGGTCGAGATGAATCGGAATCACCTCATTTTTTTTTCATCCCTATTTCATTCTTAGGTCAAAGACCCTTTGCATGGCTCCTACAATACCTAATTGTAGGTATGATCGAGACAATATAATTTTGTTAACGAATGAATCAGAATCTTATTACCAATTATACCTGTTCTCTTTTGAGGGAGGACAGCCCAATTCACAGGCGCCCAAAGGCACTCATTGAAAGGGGTTGTTCATGATTAGGAAGACCCAACCATTTGGCGGTGGCTTGACCCATCATCATAAGTTGGTGTAAGTTGGTTGTGTCATTAGACATCACCATTGCTTTGTTTGTCCAATGCTCATGTCTTTGAGCACATGTTCCATATATTGGAATTTTTTCTAATATGAGTGACTATGACCGGAGACAAAGAAAAGTTTCTTTAAGTCTGCACTGAATGACCGTTGCAATTGACATTTTCAACTCAGCCGATCTTCCATTCAATATAAAATAAAAACCAAAGTCATAGCCTGTGTCTTTACCATGACAAAAGTTTAATGCATGAAATAAGGTAGGGAGGTGGATCCTATTGATCTCGGCATTAAAAAGGGCACTTAGTTTCCCATGTATTGGATTACTAAGGATGATTGTTGGATATTTGGCGTGGATTTTCACTCCAATAGCCAGGCAAAAAATGACATGACATTTGATATATGAGAGTGAAATGCTAAATTAGGAATGAAAAAAGGAAGATGGCAAATAATATTTAGACTTTATTCTAAAATTCTCCATTGGAGATGGATTGGATTTAATCTAATTTATTTTAAAGGTAGGTAGCATTTATAATAAAATACTTCATTTGGCATATGGGGTAGAGTCGTCTCCCATAAAGATGATAAATTTCAAATGGTCAATTTGCCACATCAACCACCAAAAGAAATTTGATATCTCCAACCGATTGCTCCTTCAAATCCAAGGTGGACATGCCACCTTGGCTATTTGGCAAGGAAGCTATGCTTGAAATGACATGGTATTTGACATGTTAGAGCTCAATGTCATATTTGGCTTATGGGAAAGGGAAATGCCAAATCTTTAAATCCTTTTTCAGATTATTTTGTATCAAAATGAACCATTGGAGATGGGTTGGGCTGTCACTTTTAGAGAGTATAAGTCCAAAATGCCAAAGAAATAATAAAATATTAGATTTAACATATGTGGTGGAGCCGTGGAGTTATCACTGTCAAATTTCAAAATACCAAATTGTCACATAAGTCATTAAATGAAATTTGACATATCTATAAGAGATACTTTAAAGACTTAATCTCACACCCCTTCTTCCAAAGAAAACGTATAATTACCGCTAAGAAAAGAGCGGATTAAAGAAACACGATAAGAAAGAAAGATAGAACAGAATTCATGCTTTGACATTGACATTGAGAATTCGGACCCATATCATAACTATTTAGTACAAGACATGTCTAATGTAAAAGGAAGAAAAAAGAATGCATACACAATGGATGCATGAACTAAGGTTTTGATTTGTGGACATGGCTGTCTAGTGATCTCATGAAAAGAAAAAAAAAAGCATTAATGGTACAAAGACAGGTAACATCATTAAGAGAGGTTTTCTTGATTCGTAAGCGAGAATTATTTAGGTGGACTCCCCATTATGGGGTAATTAAAAAAGTGATTTTGGTTGGTTTTATGGATCTCATGTTTGTTGTAGATCTTCCAATGGCCGGATATGGACAACCATACAAAGCAATAGCAATGGGATTCTCTCTCACACACGAATAGATCATCAAATCTAATTTCACTGTCAAAAGCTGATATGTTTGAGAAAGAATACAAAATTCTCATAGGTCCACACGTAGAAGTTGATCCAATTGTCTTATTTCACCATGGGGCAAGCTTGTCTGTGGCCCCACCATTAATAGACGTAAAAGCTGATCTACCACACGTGCACCACATAACTGGATTGGACATTACTCGTTCATTTGGGTGTGTTCTAAATCTTTGTTTGTGTCCTACTGGATAAAAATAATGCTTGGTGGGGGAGAAGAAAGTGGAGAGGTGTTCTTAAAAAAATCTGGGTTTTGTTTTTCAAGTGTAAGAAGATGATTCAGATGGGAATCTGCTGCAAGAAAAGGTTTTATGAGTCATATCATGAGACCCACCTTGATGGATGTAAAGGGTAGAGTTGCGTGGGAATGTTTTAATGTAGATCATTGGCAGGGCAGAACAAAGAGGTTTTCCTTGGAGGGGCCTCCTTGTAAAAAAAAAAAAAAGTTTTCTTGGAGTCCATACTCAAAAAAATAAAAATAAAAATGGGTATAACATATGGGGCGTTTTCAAAATTTCTGAGGGGGCATGCCCCAGCACACCGCCCCACAAGGTCCGCCCCATCATTATAGGCTGGTAAAATAATGACCGTGTCTAATTATCATAATCACTAATTTAAGGGACTATTTCACTGAATTAACCTAAAAGATTGGTGTGATTAACCCAAAATACAAGATATAACCACACAATACTTGTATTTGTAAATTTTTTTTTTTTAACAGATGAGACCTATTTCTCGTAGTGGAAAATGGGGCACGCCTGATTTTTTCTTTACAGAAAGAGAACTCCTTAATACCTTTTTTAACCCACTTTTCCCCTTTGGTGGTTACATTGGAGTAGGAATGTTTTTCATGGGGCACCATTGCTTTGACTTGAAGAGATTTCTATTACATGGGATAGCCTTTTCCCATTGTTATGCAAACGAAAGAACGTACTCCTTGGGATCTCTGTTACTGCACCAGGCTCTCTTTTTCATTACTTGCAGTTCGCTCAAAGAATCTCTTTCTAAAGCGGTACGTATTGTTGGAAGACCAAATTGGTGCACAATGACCAAGACCCATATCGAGTACATTGTTCTACCCAAGCCTTAACTTTTCTTTCCTTCAAATATTAAATATAGCACTCTTTTGGACTTAGTTCAGAAGGGCATGCTGCATACATGTAGGGAGAATTTTCAAATAGAAACAGAGCTTTTGTCTCGTATTTAAAAAATTATATAAAGATTTGAATATTTAAAAAAAAATATTAAAGTGGGTTAATAAAAGGGTATGAAATTTTGGAAATGAGCTAAAAGTTTTATACCGTTTTAAAAAAATTTCCTTTTTACAAAAAGAGCCCAAAAATCTTTGGGCCCCACTACTGATAGGAATGGCCTAAAACCCGCAACGATGTAAAGTGATCCTGACAATTCAATTGGAGGCCATAGGGGCCTGCCCATATTGAAAAGGGTGAAAAAAATTGAAATAATCAAGGGTAATTAATGGATGGATGATTGGATGGTCATCTGATTAGTTTAGCTTTTGGATTAGTCCAATTCAAAGGTACAGGTCATGGACCATGTATATTCTCTTTAGATCTTAATAAATGTTTGTCGCTTGTAATAAGAGGATACGATGCATGGATTTATTGCCACATAGCCATTGGGTGATTGGTGTAATGCAAATCCAGTACTGTTGTTGGCATGAATGCTTTACTCTGCTAGAAACATGCAGGCATGGCCAACAAGAAAACCTCATTTGTGTGGCATGGGCGAGGGTGCAGGGGCCATCCTACCAATATATCTACTTTTTATCATGTCTCTGACCATTTTTGAAATTCAGTACACATGGATAAAGTTCCGACTTAGCTGCCCACCGTATGACTGCAATGAGACAAGAAAATTAATATATATATATATATATATATATATATTGTTTTTCTAGAAAAAAAAAATAGATTAAAAGAAGATGTTAGATTTTTTGTATTAAAAAAATCATATCTTATAAAAAAAAAAAAGGTGTGAATGGTTTAAAATCAATAATAGCTACAATAGATAGATCGTTGTTCTGTTAATGAGGTTGATTTCTAATGTAAAACTAATCAAATGAAACTTCTTTCGTCCACTTGTTCACATGAGTAAAAATAAAGTAAGGGTCAAATCATGAAAACATGAGATAAGGTATAAGGTAAAAGTTAAAAGCACTAAAATATAAAATTCTACTTCTCTCCACATTATCACACTTGGGAGAGTAAAAAAAAAAAAATGAGGTAAAAGATTTTTTTTTGGTGTCACAACAAGGTTTACTCTCCTTTATCTTTTTTTTTTTTTTAGGATTTTGTTGGTATGGCTACCTTAAGACCTTGCATTTTCCCATCAACAATTAAAATTTAATAAATTCCACAGATCTTATCATGTTATATTCTAGGTAGGGGTGTAAATGGGTTTCTGATTTTTCGATTATACGGTGGTTTCGACCCGTTAAAAACCGGGTCTGGATCCTTATTCAGGGCCCGATAAGTAAATGGGTCCGAGTCCGGTTCCACATTGATTCGGACCTGTGAACCCGATACCTGACATATTACTTCAATTTTCTAAAATCTCTCCTAAAAACCATATTTTTTTAATATCATTCTCTAACTAGGTCCAAACCCAGATCCAAACCCGTCCCATATATATTGTTCTGGTTCCGATTCCAGAGCCAAGAAATCTGTTCTGAAACGGTTTTGGGTCCGGATCCGGTTCTAGATCCAACATGGAGCCAAACCGGAACCGACCGATTTACAACCCTAATTCTAGGGTCATGCAATATCACACTATGGGGTATCCTACATCCACATGATATCACACTTTTTTCGTACGAACAACTTTATAGAAAATATTATAACTCTCACCGACCCAAGGTAAATGTAAGGATCATATGATCAAAATCTTTTTCTTTTCATCTAAATAGTAATGAAATAAAATAATCTTATATTCAAACCGTCATAAGATGAAGAAGTAAAGATGTCATTGCGCCATCATTTTCCATATAATAGCAAAAACAAATCTAAATCCATATCTTCAAAAGTTTATATGCTTCTAGTTTTTAAGGTTTTCAATTGTCTTCTCCAGGACCAAGAGCTCCATATAATGTGCATTGTTTATTCATGAAGCCGTACTCTATAGATAATGGTAATCGAATCTTGTACTCTATAATACTCACTCTTATGGGGCCACCATCTGCAGCTGACTCATCTGCCAGGGACAAATCTTCTATGGACAATGCGTCTGCCATGGACCCCACCTCAGGCATTTTTCTTGTCGATTTAGGTAGTGAAAAGAGAGATCAGAGGCCATCAAATGTTTGTCATTTTTTGTTTGGGATCAGCCCCACTATGTTGTGCTTCTCACGAGAGGTCCGGCCACCATGTAAAGACAACTTTAAAATGGGCAAATTGTTTGTAAGTATTGTTTAAAAGCAATTGAAGAATAAATGAAAAAAAAAGAAAATTATTTCATTTAATGATGAATTTTAATGGAGAAAACCCTTTTAAAAAGTATTTTGTAAATAAAAGTTTTATTAAATAGTTAAATGTTAACTTTTATTAATAAAGTTTTTTTTATTTTTTATTTTACTGGAGAATAAGGCGTTTTCTTCTTCCACTTCGCGTAAAATCCTTAGTCCTACTTTTTGTAGAAGTTAGATGAAGAAGAGAATTATTTTTCAGAATCCAAGTACATCTAAACAAAGGAAAAATCCATGAATCTCCTCCATATTTTTCTCATATTCAAATAGGTGCGGAAATTCTGCTTAGCTTAGAAAGCTATTGAACCAAGTTGACTCAAAGGCATGACCCAGTATTAATCGAATGAAAAGGTCAAAATATGGTATAAATGCATATCAAATAGATGTAGGAATATGTATTATTATTTTTATTACTATTATTTTTCTGAATTCTTATCTAGCCTTGACTGAGTCTTGATCGAGTCATGTCTGAGTCAACTGAGTTATAATGTCATGCCTAGCTGAACAAAAACTCATGAAGGCTTCAGTTTTTCTTTGAGTATTTATTTATTTTTATTTTTTTATGGCCAAAGTCGATGTGGCCTTTGTGAGTCCAATCGAGTTTTCAATTTATAGTCAATATTTGCGGTGCAGGCATCAATATTTAGATTTGGTTGTAGTTCTTAAATATCCGTACTTACGCGATTACCACATCGATTGAACCAAAAAGGTCAGTTTTAGTGCATGCATGAAATATATAGAAATTCAAGGCGAAATGAGCTCCGCCAAAAGATCATTAAAGAGGTTAGGGTTAAAAGGATACAAGGTGAGGGGTGATAGATATAAAGCAGTGATACAAATAAAATCTTGGCTTTTCTAGAGTTTGAGTTAATAGGGTAGTAGAACCTAACAAGTGGGAGAAAGCCCATATAGATTGAAAAAGGTATACCTAAGGTTTGAATTCTGAACGGCTAGGTGAGAATGGCCGCCACTCACCAATGATCATTCTCAATGGTCAATTGTTGATATTCACATTTAATTGTCATTTTGAACCACTTATAGCAAAAAAAAGAGCCATGTAAATCCTAAGAATTCGATTAGATGAAACAAACAGGCCCCATGGATATGACTCTTTTGGACCCAATAATAACCAGAATGGGTCTTCACCGATCCCGGAATGGCTACAAGTTACAGTCCTAAACCAGATCTTGAATTGTCTGGATCCGAATTTGGGTCAGAACATCCATAATTGGTTGGGTTTGTGTCAATGGGATCCAATCGGTGTTAGCATTCCCTCCTTTCCTTTTGTAAGCCACAGAAGAGGGATGACCCAAATCTTAAATATTCCAACCAGTACATATACAGTCTAAGAATCTCAATTCTTTGATGCTTGTGTGCATTTTAATGGTCTAGCATCTTCCTACTCTCCGCCCACAAAAGATCCTATCATATCATTAATTAGATCAAAAATCTGGATTAGGAGTTGGTAATTTCTGACGGGCACCCAGGCCCAGTAATTTGGCTGTGGCTCGACATTTTTAACCCAATTAATGATTGGGTTGCTTTCGGTAATTGAGTTCAAACAAGCTAGTTGGGTCTGGATCTGGGTATATATATTAGGGTTGACAATCCCTAATCCACCCTCCAACTTGAGTTGAACCAAACCCAAGATTTTTGGGGTTCTGATTCAGATTTCCTAGTTGATTAAGAAATGAGCCAGGTTTGAGTTGGGGTGCAAACCTTATACCTTAAATGTTGAACCAAAGCCAAAGCCAAACGGACCCATTTCACCAAATATACAAAGTTAATCTTAAGGGTTAGTTTATACAACTGAAATAATATGGCTTGTTGTGGGAGGATTTAAGAGGGGACTGGAGAGTGAAAAACAAAATTCAGAGAAATTGAATAATTCTGTCTTAGGGAAAAAAAAGAAAGCCCTGACAACACTAAAGACCGTATGAACATACAACTTGTTCAACTTGCTCTGCTTTGGCTGAAAAATCCAGTCAACACTATCAGACTCGTGCTGTTGGCATCTATTTCTTACTTAACCTTTTCTGCCGTGAGAATCCTACAAGCGACTGTTGGAAAGAGTGGCTGCACAGTGCTCTACCCCGGATGGGAAAAGCATTTCATATTTGATCATGTAGGCCCAATGTCTACGTGTAGAAGCAATCAGGAGATATGTCCACATGGACCCGTCATCTAAATATAGGTGACAAAGAAAAACTACTTTAAAAGAAAATAGACAAGCAGCTAGTCCACATTCATGTTTAGACTTAAATTGTGTTTCATGCAATTCATGTATTTGTAGAAATTACAATACTTTTATTTTTGAAAGTGGTTAAAAATAATAAAATAATGGTGAACGTCCAAAAATGATCATCCAATGATCTCCCCTTCAATAAAAATAAAAATAAAAAATTCAAGAAATGTTGATAGGAAAATGAACACACTCTCACAATTCAAATACCAATAAAGTCTCATCCACATCTCTACCTAATATTCTTCACCGTTTACCTTTCATTAATGGAACCCACTTGACCATAAATTCATTCGTATATTTAATAACATGCAAGCAAATGGAGCCAAAATGTTGGGCAACCGCAGCATCATCAGAGATACGACCTCGTGCACCCTACCCAGATGTTCATGTCTTTAACCAGCTAAGGACAATGTTTGAATGTTTTTACATCTAAATCATCAAATATTATTAACTATTATAATAACGCCAATAACAAGACCACAGAAGTCCAAGGATTTAGATGAGGCTTTTTAGTTATTGGACTGAATTAAGTAAGAGATAAGACTCGATCCTGGTCCTGATGAGCAAAGTCTAATCAGGCATGACATTTGTGTTAACTGAGGTTGTAAACTTTGAATACCATCTGAGTAGCATACGACTTTCGAGAACGTGTGAAATGAGTACAATCTGAGCATAAAAAGAGACAAAATGGTCTAAAGAAGACTAATGCGAAGAGCTTTATCTTTTGGGTTATCCGAGATGATAGAAGTTTCAAGAGCACGACAAAGAGAATATCGAGGACAGAGTCACCACTAACTTAACTCTACACAAACCACATCCTTGGTTTTACTTTGTGATGTCATATACGCATGCAAGTTGAAAGGGAGTGAGAGAGGAGGTCGTATGAACAATATATAGGCTACAAGCACGCGTGAGATGAAAAGACAATAAAGAAGAGAGAGAGAGAGAAAGATCCATCTAAATCTAATATTCTACTTCCTACAGCAAAATTGTTGAAAAGGAAAGCCTGGAAGGATGATGCAACCCTACTCGCTTTTCTACGTAAGACTATCCACTAGAAAAGAGAAAAATTATGCTGGAAATTGATTTCAACATTCAAGGAAATAGAGATAGCAGGCCGGTTGGTTGGAATATTCAATTTCTCACCTATCTGTTACGGGTTTAATTTATGACTTCTTTTGTACGTGAGCAGGTTTCTCTCCCCATTTGAGTAGACATGCTCCCCATAGTGGGATTTTTTCATAGGTCCCAAATACCCCCCCTAGCTGTTACCTGAAAAAAAGAAACTTTAATTAGGATTGTTTTCTTTTTTAATCTAGAAAAGAAATAGATTTTCTACAAGCATTATCTAATACAAATACGGCATGTTCATTTGCATGGAAATGAATGATTATTAAAAAGGTGAGGAGCGAATGATACAGAGGATGAATTACTGGTGTGATGACTATGTATTCATTTTTCATCCCTTGATCCAATTTTCATTAAAGGGGAGGCTATAATTTGACGGTCGTTTTTAGATATTTATTTTTGTTTATGATAAGAACTCCAGGGCATCACAAGATAAGTAATCATCATAGTCACAGCTTCTAATATCTTGACACATCACTCGATCCATACTTCAAGGGATCATGTTTTTTTTACATGCATATAAGGAATGCTCCAGCTCATCCTAATCACTAAAAGGGATTGAGAATCAACGTGTTGTAATCTTCTGTATCTTTATAAATATACAATATACACCTCATGAAAACTTGAGGATTTGACAACCCATTCTCTCACAACTTTTAAGCACTTGAGGAATAAACCTACATATTCTATGCAAACAAACAAGAGACTGAAAAATCAAGGTTACGAGTCCATTCTTAGGAACTCTGTTTAGGTAAATTTGCACACGTAATGGCTCATAGATTTGGAGAATTTATCTATAGTTAAGGGTTGTTTGGTTTAATGTCAATTTAATCACTGATATAGAGATTATGGATAGTTAGATTTACTGGCAAACTGAGTGCACATAAACCACGCTGAGGTTAGTTGACATTATGAGTTAGCACAAACATTTGCTCTTTCTATGACTAGTTTTATTCTAAGATATGACCCTCTGCTGATGTAAAATAAGAGACTTTTTGATCACCTGCACTTGATCAATCGATCGAAGTCATTTATATCATTTGTCCTCCAGTCAGCTCAAATTTGTAGTCTATTTCCATATCAACATCAGGCCTGATTACAATTACCCACTAGGCAGGGGCCTCAAGGCTGTGAGCTAGCCGGGACCAGCTTTGCATTTTTCTTAAAAGCATGATGTCTTTGTAACACCACAAGGAAGCTGTTTCATGGATTTTCTGCTTTAAATCCACCCATCCTCCTTTGTAGAAATGCCTTTCCAACCCTAGTCATGTAGGGAAGGATTTTCTGTGTCTATGCAACAAATTAATTGCTTTTTCTGCAAAATTCCCTTGAGTGTGCTAAACCAAACTAAGGAAAAGCTACGACTAGGGAAACCATTTCAGTGGAAATGGTGTTACACAAATGTGCCCCTTAATAACTTAGATGTTTGTGCTCTGTATGTAGTGCTAAGGTTGAGAAATGCTGTTATCTGCTTTAGATCATATGTAAGTGCACTCAGAAAACAGCCAAAAATCATAGACTATCAATGCATGGTTATGTCATTATAAGATTCTCCATCTAGAGACCCTATAAAGGATGGTTCGTGTATCAAAATCACGAAGTCGGCTGTCCAATCGGTCACAACACCCATACAAACTGTTGTTAAATAGAGGGCACTTGTCCACTTTTGGTGGGTGAAATCGGAGAACAAAACAGATGATTAAATGAGCATATCATACGCTTTTACCAAAACAAAAATAGAAAAAAAAAAGATACACAAGAACAAAAATATGTTACTGGATTGTTCATTACAATAGTAGTAAAGAAAATCAGAGATCTACTTGATGGATATAGAATAAACTATCAAATTTACATTTCCTGGGAAAAGAACAGAAGACTAACTTGAGCAGATCATCAGTCCAAATTGCTCCGTCAGGTGGTTGTTATAATCTTAAATTTGTTCACAAACCAATATAATGGATAGCACAGCATGATATCTTCCAAGTGATGCAGAAAGGCATTAGAAGTGACTACAACTGAATGCATAGTTTCAGTTGATCAGAATACGATCAGATGGTGTTGGGAGATACTGCTTCCAAAGATCACCAAAACCCAATTCACGAGTGTTAAGTTCTGATGAACAAGCTTTCCTGGCCCCGTCGAACCGAAGAAGATTTGATTCATGGTTTGTTTTAGATGGTATCCTATCTCTGACCTTCCAAGTGGTGGAAAGCTTCAGATATTTGTCATAGAGTGCAAGCACAAATGCAGGATTAGTCTGACTGAACCTGCAAAACGCAACCATACTACAAAGTTAGAAACGAATTATCAACATCACAACAGTCAAACTAGATAATGTAGATGGAAAAGGTATTGAATAATTAAAAAATAGTAAATCTCCCCTTTGCAAAAAAGGTAAAATAATAAACTCACATGCACATTTACACATTTACTTCCCAAAGGAGATTCAGGCTACATTTCAGTGAAAACACAGTGAGAAGGATTTTTTTTGAGGAAAAATGAAGTGGCATCATTCAATTTTGACAGTAATTTAACATGAGAAGGGAACCAAACCAACTGTGAAGAAGCTTTGTGGAGATCAAAAAGATCCCTGAAATGAATTAGGTAATATATCCAGAAATGAACTGGAGTAATATCTATGGGTGGGTACAAGTCTGAATCGACAACTGCTGAGACGCATTTGATTCGGCAAATCCTAGAACATATAATTTATGGATTCAAGCAAATTATTTAGATACATGTTTATTTTAAATAAAAACTAATGCAAAAATAAACCACAAAAAAGTAACGTATAAATCTTAAAATAGGCAATCAGATAATGTGCATTGCTATATACAGATGGATTCAAAGTAGATGAAGGCATAATTATCAACTGCAAATCAATGCATCTGTACAGATGACACAGGCATTGTACCTGATACTGGCACATTGTTCATTTCAAAGAACCCATACAGTATATTTCCTCAAGTCTGTTTAATATGCAGAGAGGAAGATGAAAATTTTAACCATTTATTGCTTCATTGTTAAAGTGTGAATATTACCTGGGGCCATATTATGGGCCATTTTGGCATATTCATGGTTTATGTAACAGATCTTCCGGTGATGTTTTTGAACATTGGCCAAGTGGTTTTAAGGAAAGAAATACAGTGGGAATCACTTTGTTTTGCCATTTCTTAGGAGACTTGGAACAAAGAAGTATGATTGACTGGACACCAAGCCTTGGGAAGTCATTGTGCCCAGGTTGTGGCTACTAAAATATTTCTAAGGGATCTAACATCTTAATCCATTTTTAGCTTTATGGGAAGTTTCATTCGCCATGTATAATGTATTCCCTTGTGAAAGATATGCCTAACAGATCTCAAAAGGGCTTGACTCTTTTTCTTTCTTTCTTTTTCTTCTGTTTCCTTTTCCATTTAATAATCAGAGAAAAAAAAAATAACTGTAAAAGAGGTTGAGAACCATTGAGAGAGAGAGACCTTTCATTTCCCACAGCTAAAACTTTACTCCACCATAGAATGGCTTCCATGAGATCATATTCCAATTTCTTCGAATTGATTAAAAGCATGCTAAGATCAGGCACACAAACGTTCTTCTCATAGGGCTTCCTAGAAACCCAAGGTTTTGTGGCCGACCTTTGTATCGCATCCAAAATATCAAAATTGACATATTCATGTAAGAGTATACTGCAGTCCTCAGCAGCAGCAAGAGCATAATTACTCAAATCAACTCCAAAGAGTTCTTCCACTCTTTCCTGTATATGCAACAGGTTGACTAAAGTCAATCATAAAATGAGAAAAAAAAAATCAGTTGTTTTATTGCAAACTCAATTTATCAAAGACAAAAAACTTCAGAACCAAAACAAAAAATGAACCAAACATTAATAACAAAATCTGACTTTATTAGTCTGTTTGAACAATGGGTTCACTTTTGCAGTATTATACATCCAAGCAAAAACCAATTCAAAATCAATTTCCTCGTTCAAAACTTTAGTCACATATAAAACAATTAAAAATCAGGTTCAGTTATCTCAGAAAAACTGTGGCAAAAAAGTGATGAACATGATGCATTTTATTTGAACCATGCGTGTTCGTGTGGTTGCATATTATGGTAAGTGGTGGCCACTGTTTATCACACAGGGGCAACTTATCCACTATTCACACAGCACATGTATGTCGGTCAATCACAAGCATATAGCCCAAGAAATTGTAATGATTGTTGTTGAAATTAAAGTAGACTTCGTTTCTTTTTCTGAATTTATTGTGTTAGCACTTACAGGCTTGCAGTAGTTAGGCTAGTGGTAATGTGTAAAAAGGATGTACGTTGTTTTTTTTTTTTTTTGCTGTGGGGTGGAGGGTGAGAGGGAAGGAATTAAGAAGTTAGTTTTTTTTTTTTTTTAATTTGAGAAGTTACAAAATGCGAGCAGTGAAGAAAAGACGTAGGCCAAAAAGGACATGGATGGAAGCAATAAGGATAGATTTGAACAAGTACAACCTCACCAAAGATTTGGCCCAGGATAGACTAGAATGGCAAAATAGAGTTCATGTAGATGACCCCAACATAGTTGGACAAGGCTTTGATGCTCATGATGAAATGCACGTAGTTATTTTCTACAATTAGTACATTTATGTTTATGGGAAAGGTGTATATTTTATAACCATTATGAATGGTTTTCTGTAAGACTGCATACAAGCTTTGTTTTCTTCAATTTTTGGCCATAGGTCTTTGGCTGGTTGGAACCTAGGCTCATGAACTCAACCACTTGATTGAATCTACCACTTGAATTCCTTGTCCTCTTTAGTGAGATGAACTCAACCGCTTGAATCTACCAGATGAATTTGGACCATTGGCTAATTTACTTAGCAATCTGTAACTATACCTCTCAGCCAGCCATCTGATGGACAACATTTGAACATTTACAATTTCCCTCTCAGATTGAAGTTTATATCCATCCATCCACAAAGTGACTCAGAATTGGGATACCCTGGACTCCAGATAGAAATTGATGCATGTTGAATGTATGCTGATTTGGTTGCCTGATTTTAGGAAACTCAGACCTTAGCCAGCCCCATGGGTTCATAATAAACCTGTTCCAAAAACTCAGACCATCATCAGTTTTTATATCTTTAATCAAACAAGATATACAACCACTAATACCAGAGTTTTATTTTGAAAGGACCAGCACCGACGAGATTGTTTCCAAATATTGTATGAGTAGGTACGTTTTTCATTTTCAATTAAAACTGAACCGGCAATGATTAAGATTTGGGATGAGTACATAAGATGAAAGTTTCAGGATCAAGTATAAAGGATCAAAGTTTGAGATGGTTTCCCCCCATATAAAAACGATTATATGCATTTAAGGGTTACAAGGTCAAGGAACTAAAAGGGGAATACCAATACAAATCTTAATGAAGTTGTGATGCCATGATAGATTGTGGAGTTACAAAGAACATGGTTTTAAATAGGGTTGAGTGAAAAAGTACAAAATAGAAAGCCAATCCCAAATAGATGGGACAAGGCCTTGACGCTGATCATGATCATGACTACATAATCACTTGGAAGCAAAACAAGTACAACCATCATCATGAACTCATTCAAGAGACCTGTCCATTAATGGGACAATCCTGCCCCTTTTGAAGCATCAAGACTCAAGACTAACATATATTTGGCTAGAGTGAAGAATAAATTTAAATATTTAACTTGAAATTTTAATTCATTACATATTGCAACACGTCAATGAGGCAATGACATAACCTATCAATGAATTTCAGTACTGAAACGGAACTAATACAAAAGGTGACCATCAGCATTGTTAGTTTGTGTTGAAAACATCAAATACATTTGCTTTTGATCCTTGGACTTTGTCATGCAATGCTAGTAAGACTTTATGGGAGAATTATAAGCCAGATATCAAGATCCCAAACAAATACTTTTTCAATAAGGATAACCAAGAGACAAAACAGACCTTCATGATTATATCTGGTGAAACATATATAAACCTCTTCAAAAATGGGTGGGTGCTTGGAATGACAAAAGGTGCCACTTCATGAAGTGGAGGCCACACATATCCGCCTACAGAAGTAGCAGTCTCCAATTTTTCTTTTACTTTCTCCTGCCTATATATATAAACCATAATAGTAACTACTAAGTGAAATGAAAGGAATTAAAAAAGGCAATAGTAAACATGTCATGCTTACCCAATGAATTCAAGATTTGAATGAGGAAATAGGACTTTTAGCTTATAGTAGGACACCTTGTCTTTATCCCCTTCAGGTGTAAAGATGTGGAAATGTATACGCTCTGGATTTCTGAACCAAAAAAATGAGGAAGAGCTGAATAACGTGGAATTGACTGCTAAAACAACTCCAGCAAATGGAACAATAGTAACGCATTCAAGACTAACAACACTGTGTGAGGTCAGGTCATGCTTTAAACAGAATACAGCCTCAGCCCCAATTTGTGGAGACATTCTTAGAGTAACTTCTACAACAAATAACTGGTTAGGTAGCTGATTCATGTCTGATGCAAGATTTGAGTCAGAGTTTCTTCTTTGTTATGGATTTTTTTTCTTTTTGGGCTACATTTGGAGATTTGAACTCTCTCCTCCCTCCCTTCCCTCCCCCCGAGGATTGTTGGATATCAATTTTTTTAACAAGCAGAAAGATACCCGTCAAAGAATAACAAAAGCAATCCCGATATGAGGTCTTCCACTTCCACTGCCACTTTTGAAAGAAGATAAGAATATAAACTGCCTCCTTTCAGACGTCGACAGATTTGATCATTATCACAAAATGGTCAAAGAAAAATTCATGCATTCCAGTAGTTGGAGTCTTCATGACAAGCCCGTAGCACATCTAGAAAGAGCTCAAGCCTCAATGCCGCAACCATAAGGTTGCAGGTTCAAGTCATGTTACCATTAAAAAAAATTTGGAGTTTTCATCTTATTACACAAATTGCTGACAGTACAGGAAAAAAAAAAACTTGAGTTGAGATCAATCCATGAATGTGAATGATAATAATAAGCAAATCTGCTAATGAGGAAGTGCTGATCTCCAGATTGAGAAAAATACACCTTAAAGCAAAACCATGGCATGAATGAATTGAGGAGGGAATACAGTTCTAAAACTTGACTCACTCAAGTGACTCAGAAGTTGGAAGGGCTTCAGCCATCAGGTTGAGTAACTTGGGTGAGCCTGCTAGAGTTTTTTTTGAAAACTTAACCAGACTCGGTTGCCCGAGTGCCCTTTGGGCTTCTTTGTGTAAAGCCGTGGGCGGAAATGGATTTTTTTTTTTTTTTTTTTTTTTGCGCGCGCGTTTGTGTTGGGGTGGGGGCCAAAAAGTACTTAAAATCTCCGCTTTTCTGCGGAGGTTGTATTGCACAAATATGGTATGGAAAGGAAACGGGAGTTCTGCTTCCACAGAAACTCAACAAGCGTGCTTTTTGTGTCAAGAAGATTCAGCAGAAAGTGTGTGAATCAACTTGAGTTTTCAACAATGGACGCGAAAAGGATGAGAAACAACAGACATTGAAGCTTTTGAGACAGGACTGGAGTTTACACCAATCAAGTTCTAGCTCCAAGTATGTGGATTTTAATTTATCAAGTGGTGAGTAAGTCGTTGCTGCAAGAATCCCATTCCTAAAAACAGAGATTATATTGGTGTTTCTAAATCACACTGAATCAAGTTCCACAAAAGAAAACTCATACAACTTTTAAAAGTAGTTCAAAGCAGTAAACATTTGAGAAATTTAGTAGTTTCGAACTCAATTGTTAATGAAATAAAAACATACCTTGAGTTTGAAAGTGTTGAGTTGACAAGAACTGCAAGCATCCGAAGATCCAGACAGTCCATCCAAGAAACAACATGTACCATTCCAGGCTCCGCATTGCCTGTGGAGATTATCATTGATTCTCCTTCATTAGATGAGCCCAAGTTCCCTTCCTGAAGGCAAAGGCATTCAGGTATACACCATAAAATATAACCAAACCAAACCAAACCAAGCCTTTTCCCACTAGGTGGGGTCGGCTATATGGATTTGACGACGCCAATCAAATATGTTTAGGGCCATATCCTCCGTTAGATCCATGTAGGCAAGGTCATGTTTAATAGTTTCTTTCCAACTTCTCTTGGGTCTCCCTCTCCCTCTCCTACTCCGGGCAATCTCCATGCTTTCACACCTTTTAACAGGTGCCTCCGTTGGGCGCCTTCTAACATGACCGAACCATCTCAGTCGATTTTCTCTCATTTTATCTTTAATCGGTGTTGTTCTTACTTTGTCCCTAATCTCCTCATTCCTAATCTTATCTCTCCTTGTGATCCCGCACATCCATCTTCGCATTCTTATCTCCGCAACTTCCATCTTCTTAACATGATTATGCTTTACTGCCCAACACTCTGATCCATATAACAAAGCTGGACGTACCGCCACCTTATAATACTTTCCTTTAACCTTGAGGAGGACTTTCCGATCACACAAGACCCCCGAAGCACTCCTCCATTTGGTCCACCCGGCCTGAATCCTGTGACTTACATCAGTATCAATCTCTCCATCCTGTTGCACCATAGATCCAAGGTACCTAAAGTTTTCTTTCTCTACAATCTTTTGTGTGTCCAAACTTACTTCTAAGTTACCAAGTGTCATACTTTGACTAAACTTGCATTCCATATATTCCGTCTTGCATCGACTTAGCCTAAACCCTTTTGTCTCTAACGTTTTTCGCCACAATTCTAGCTTAGCATTCACTCATTCTCTCGTTTCATCCACTAAAACAATGTCATCTGCAAATAGCATACACCATGGCACCTAATCCTGAATATGTCTTGTAATCTCATCCATAACTAGGGCAAACAAGTACGGGCTTAACGCTGAGCCTTGGTGTAGACCAATCGTGATAGGAAACTCTTTAGTCTCTCCGCCAATCGTTCTTATAGATGTTACGGCTCTATTTTACATATCCCTTATCGCCTCAATATATGCGACACACACTCTTTTCTTTTCCAGTACTCTCCATAGAATCTCCCTAGGAACTCGGTCATAGGCCTTCTCCAAGTCAATGAACACCATATGTAAATCTCTCTGGCCTTCTCTATACTGTTCCATTAACCTTCTCAGGAGAAAGATAGCCTCCATGGTTGATCTCCCAGGCATGAAACCAAATTGATTCTCTGAAATGTTTGTTGTTCTTCTTAGTCTTCTCTCAATAACTTTCTTCTATAATTTCATTGTATGGCTCATCAATTTAATCCCGCGGTAGTTCACACAGTTCTGAATATCTCCTTTGTTCTTGTATATGGGTATAAGAATACTTTTCCTCCATGCATCAGGCATCTTCTTGCTCTTTAGCACTACATTAAAAAGCTTTGTCAACCAACTTATGCCTTTCTCCCACAAGCACCTCCAAACCTCAATAGGGATACCATCTGGCCCAACCGCTTTCCCATTCTTCATCATTTTCAATACTTCTTTAACTTCTTCCCTACTGATTCTCCTATAAAATATATGATTCGATTCTTCCCTAGAAATGGTAAGTTGCCCCAATTGTATGTCACTACTACTGCTATCATTAAATAACTTGTAGAAGTAGCTCTTCCAACGCTCCTTTATCTCCTCATCCTTTACTAATACATTTTCATCCTCATCCTTAATGCATTTAACTTGGTTTAAGTCCTTGGTCCGCCTATCTCTTGCTTTGGCAAGCTTGAATAACTCTCTTTCGCCTTCCTTAGTGTCGAGTCGCCTATATAGCTCCTCAAAAGCCTTTGCCTTTGCCTTTGCTTCACTAACTGCCTTTTTTGTTTCTCTTTTTGCTTTTTTATACATCTCCAAGTTTGCTTCATTTCGATCCTTTTGTCAAGTTTTAAAGCACTCTCTTTTAACTCTTATCTTGTTTTGGACGGCCTTCTCCACCACCATGCTTCTTTATGTGCCGGAGCACCCCCTTTGGATTCTCCTAAGACTTCTTTCCCTACCCTCCTAATACACTCTGCTACCTTATCCCACATATTATTTGCACTCTCATTTACCGCCCAAACGTCTTCCTCTAGTACTTTTTCCCTTAATGCTAGTTGCTTATCACCTTTCAAGTTCCACCATTTAGTCCTTAAGCATCTATACAACTTCTTTTTTCTAGTCCACCTTTGTAGCTGCACATCTATGATCAACAACCTATGTTGGGAAGTTAAGCTCTCCCCCAGTATAACCTTGCAATCTTTACAAGCTAAGCGGTCTCTTTTTCTAGTTAAGAAGAAGTCAATCTGTATCCTTGAGGAGCCACTCTTATAAGTCACCAAATGTTCCTCTCTCTTCCTAAAAAAGGTGTTAGTTACCATGAGATCATAAGCCACTGAAAACTCCAAAATATCCTTCCCTTCTTCATTTCTATTACCGTATCCATGTCCCCCGTATACTCCTATATATCCATCTACGTCGCGTCCTACATGCCCGTTCAAATCTCCTCCTATGAAGACCATCTCGCCTTGGGGTATCTCTAGTAGCACTCCTTCCAAGTCTTCTCAAAACTTCTCCTTATGTCCATCTCCTAAGCCCACCTGGGGGGCATAAGCACTAATTACGTTCACTATCTCTTCTCCTAACACTAACTTAATGGCAATAATCCTATCTCCACATTGCTTTACACTAACTATATCTTCCTTTAAGTCCTTGCTTACCACTATGCCGACCCCATTCCTCGATCTATTAAGTCCCGTATACCATAACTTATACCCAGTCATCTCAATCTCTTTAGCTTTCTGTCCCACCCACCTTGTCTCTTGTAGGCAAGCAATTGTGATTCGTCTCCTTTCCATTATATCCACCACTTCCATAAGTTTCCCAGTTAGGCTCCCAATGTTCCAAGTACCTAATCTCAGCCTTCTATTTTGGACTAGCTTCCTTACCCCCCACACTCGTCCCAAGTGTGAGGACCCTTGCCTATTTAGCACTGCACCCGGGCGCCAATGCAGCGGTCCTTGCTCACTTATCACTGTACTCGGACCATACAGCGCGTCGCTAAGTAGGGGACGCCCCAACGAAATTTCATTAGGTCTCAAATCCATAAAGAAATCCGACTGAGTATTTATGCATAAAAAAAGAAGAAGATAATAATAAGTATCACAAGTATTATGTAGAAGGTGACCATCTCATTATAGAAAAAATTAGTAAAGAGTCATGCTACCAATAACAAAAAAAGAACAATTTATTAAGAAAAAAGGGCATTTGCAAAGCGTATACAGACCTTTCATCGAAGAGATGAAAGTAGCATAAAAAAATTCACTTATTCAGTCAGGACATCACATTAGCAAGCAAAAATCCTTCCTGGTGGACTCCTTTGCTAGGAAATCCACCAGCTGCATTGGACTCGCTGTCGATAAGAGTAAATGGTGCTTGCTCCTATTGTCAATGCCATGGCCTTGATCTCAATTGGAATGAATTTAAACTACAAAGGATCATACTACTCCCTCACCCACCCACCACACCCAAAAAAGTAAAAAGAAAAAGAAAAAGACAGGTAGCCAAGGATAATGCATTCTTGGAAGAAACCTCAACAATCAAACTCTTAGTAAAATGCTGAATGAATATCAGCAACTGGTTCTACATTATTAGAGTCACCTAATCTGACAGACTGAGTAAATTCAATATAGTAACACCACATCCACTCTAAAAGGTTTACTACTACTACTTGTGGTTACAGTTCAGTTAATTAAATAGGGTGTGTGTGAAGAAGCCAATTAAGTCTAAATTGCTCCTTATGCTCAAGGTAGAGTAACCAAATGTGATAATACAAGCAACCAAACAAAATGAATTGAATCCTGAATTGAGTGAATTGCCCTCCTCTCAAGTCTTAACACTCTAAAACTAGAAAGATCACTTCCAAATCATTAAATTTTTTTGGTGGCTAGTTCAATTCATCGACCCACTTCAAAGTTCACAACACCCCATTTTTTTAATTTTCTTTTCTATCCAAGTTCAAAATCAAAATTCAATAATGGGGTAGTGGGGTCAAGTTGGGAAGAGAAGAGAAGAGGAGAAGATCTAACCGTAACCGTAGGAGATGAGAGATCGGAATTGGAATTGTGAGGGATCCAGGTGCCAAAAGGATCAGAAGGATCACGAAAATGAGTGGGAGGACGGAACTGGAGCATGGCTAAGAAGAGGATGAAAGCCAAGGCCAGGTACTGAGCCACGCGCCATGGTTTTGGAGGAGGGTCGATGTCAGGATTAAGAGATCCTCGTACAGATACAGGCTTCTTCCACGCACGAGCTACCGCTCTTCTGCTAATACCAGCTCGAGACAACAAGGTGCTCTCATGATGAGAAGAAGAAGAAGAAGAAGCAGCAGCCATTCGTCTTCGCCGTCGCCTTCGTTACCAACTCATTCATTCAATCTTCCAATTTGCCGAGTGAGTCAATGAAAAAGTGCCAAGCTTTCAACCTAGCTGTACTTGGATTTTGAGACAACAGACTTTTTTCCTAGGGTTTTTGGACAATTTCTATGGTATCCTTGAATATTTTAAATTTATAAATGGATCTATATGTGCAATAACACATATACTTATTACTAGTTATGATTTTCCAATCCATATATTACCCACCATTGGATTGATTAAAGGTTCAAATTACATGATTAAGCTTCATGTGTAGGGGGTATAAAAAAGTATTAGGGGAATGGGCAAATGTAAAAAAATATATTAAATTTTAGAATTTGTGCGAGGTGGGTGTTTGGCTCTATGTAAAATAAATATTGAGGGAAGGGGCCAATGTTAAAAAAATATTAATTTTTAGAATGTGCAGTGTTCTTAAACTTTTCTCAAATATGGGTATGGCTTAATTTCCCAGACCCTTGTACCTGGGTTCACCTCCAGTCATATGCATGAGAGAGTTATTATTGAGAAAAACCATTAGGACTTGAAATAGAATAATGGTGTTTTTGAAAATGAAATTATACTCATTTTTGTTTAATGGATGTATGGGCAAAGCTGTAATTTATATAAATACTCAACACAAATCTCACGGTGGATGCTCATTCTTGTTAAGAATATTGATTTTGGGGACATGAAATGTATTAAAAAGAAAAGGCACGAGCCTATTTACAAATACTAAAATCTCAATGGCCTATTTACAAATTCTACAAACCTTAGGGGGTTCTATATAAAAAGCTCTTTGGATTTTTAAAAAGGAGTCCATAGGAGTCTAGAAATTGAGATCAAATGTTCGGGATTTTTTTACAAGTATCTCAAAATATAGGAAGGATTGATGGTTGATATTATATATATTAAAGCAAAGGGAGAGATGGGCTGTGAGGGTTGCCACCTCATCCCTAAAAAGTCTCTCATTTCAAAGAAATATAAAAAAAAAAAAAAAAAAGCATACAGCCCAACAAATTTCCTTAAATCTCCTCCATTGAAATCTCAACCCATACAGATTTCCTTAAATCTCCTCCCTTGATCCTAGGTTTAGTTTAATAAAGTTTCTAATCCCTTTCCATTTTATGTCATTGTTGTCTAATCTAAAACTGAAAATCCCTAATTTGTCTCTAACTGCCCCCAATTACATTCAGCAAGGATAAGAAAACTAATCTCCTTTGAAAATTCAAAATTATAGAGCTAATAGTATCAGGGTCCCGCTTTAATTCTATGATCAACCCTTTGGGTCATGAAGTTACATAATCATACACTAATTAACAGCATAATCACTCGACGCTCTACCAACGTTCCACATATAAAAAAGGGGACAAAATGAGGGCTAAATTGCCCTATTGTGCTATGATTTTAAATAACCTAATGAGACCCATTGTACATGGATGACCCTAAAAATGTATCAAATAAGTGGACACCAGTGGGCGCCACTTGAATGATCCACGCACCATCTTTAAAGGTTGAGATAATCTTAAGAAACTAAATTACATAATGAGTTTATTCAAATTCTTAAATTCTAATTAAATATAAAACCACTTTACAGTAACTATATGTTCTCTATACAATATTCTCATTGGCTGGTCCCATTCTAAAATCATACTCCTCTAGCCGAGGATTATAAGTAATTATTCTTTTATGCATTTTCTTTAGGTATCAAGAGGATCTCTACAAATTAAAAAGCCTCGTATGATCAAGAGTTGCTATGTAAGAGGGTCACATGTTGTGGGGCCCACTCTCTTCACTCACATGAAGATGGTTTGTGTAAGTGCAGAAAAATATACTCACAAGATCAGGATGCCTCCAGGGACTTACTCAAAGAACCAGAAGAGGAGCTGCGTGTCTGGCAGGTGTCTGGTGAACCTGAGAAGGAAAAAGAGAGCGGTCAAAGGACCCTGGCTGGGGCAGCACAGGGCTCTCCGATGCTTAAGTTAGCAGTGATCAGAGAAGAGGAGAAGAAGAAAGAGGAGTGTCGTTGCACGTAAGAGAATGCATACCTTCCTCCTGGTCTGTCTTGTGCCTTATAGAAGGAATAGTTCTGATGATTGTGCCAGTGGGCCTTGTGATGTGACTATGGTCTCATCAGCCCACATAGTCATTAATGAGGGTCCATCACAGCCCTCATTGCATTTAATGGGGGTCCGATCAGCCCATACTGCATTTAATGCCAGTCACATTGGGCCTGATCCTGCTCTGATCTGTTGACGGCTGGGGTCTCATCGGACCCCTTTCTTGGGCCCCGTCCGTATGGGGGCTGTAGCCAATGGATGCAGTTATAATCCGTGTGGCCGAGACTGGATGAGGTGGCGCGGCCGAATTGAATATCACTTCCCGATATCAGCAGCTGGGGCCGAGACCGAATCAGCAAGGGTCTGTGTCCGAGACCGATATGGACGTGCTTTGCCGAAACCGAACGAGGTTTTGTTGTAGAGATGGTCCCCACACAATAGCCCCCCAGCTCTTGATCTCTAGGGCTTTCCAGTCTCCGAGGTCGAGAGCTGAGTTGGCATGCCGAAGTCGCCTTTTCATTAAGGGCTCTGACGGTTAGGTTGTGCATGCCGCCATCAATTCGCCTGCGCGAGGTAATAAGGAAGGTGATAAATGCGGAAACTATGATTAATGTGGGGAGACGCAGCGCCACGCGTCATCATTCGAAAGGCCTCCTTGTCACTTCGAGGCGGCGGGCACTGCAACCCGAGGCGACACCTCGCACGCGTTTCACTTCGAATTCCGGGATGGCGCCCATCCCTGTCCTTTAAATCCATTTTGGCACTCATCTTCGCCATTTTCGCCTCTGGAGTCTGCTAGAACTCCTGCTCGCCAGAACTCTCTTTGCTAGAACTTCTTCAGCCAGGGCTTCCTCTGCTAGAACCAGTGAGGGACTACCGATTCGCCCCGTGATTTCGCTCAAGTCTGTGAGTGTTCCTTCTCCGACTTCTCTGTCCTCATTATGCTTTGTCGTTCTTAGGGCTTCTGTCCTTCCCCCTCCTTGTCCGATTCCTGTCTGTTTTTAGGGTTTGTCTAGGGTTTTCTTAGATTAGAAATGGGGGCTTATAGTCATTGGATAGATTCCCAATCGGCCCTGGCAGAGCTCAGGAGGACCTTCAAGATCCCGGAGGACGTCCGGGTGAAGGCTTCTGATAGGTCATCCGACTATACTTTTAGCAACGGCTGGATGCCATTTCCCCTGATTGCCATTATCGAAGGTGGGGTTAGATTCCCCCTTCATCCTCTCCTTGGGTCCTGCCTCCGAGCTTGGAACCTATGCCCGTGCCAACTGATGCCCAACGGCTACAAGATCATCATGGGCGTCGCCGAACTGAATAGGATCCTAGGAATTGACCTCGGTGTCCACGATATCGAGGATGTATATGACCTCTGCAAAACCCGAGAGGGCAACACATATTACCTTCGTGTTAAAGCAAAGTGTTCGCCCCTCATCACGGCCTTGGAGGACTCGAATAAATACGCTGGGGATGATCGGCTACTCATCTCCGGCAACTGGGAGTTCGGTGGGACCGAATCCGAGACTGCGTGGAGAGTCCAAGTCCCACGGACATTCGGGACACCGCCGAGTAACGCCCTGTCCCTTTCGCCGGGTTTCGGATTGTGATTTACCTTGTTAGCTTTTATTCTAATTATCTTCTTTCCTTTTGCAGGCCTCCACCAGCGAAGGCGAGACGCTTACCTCGATCGTTGGAGGAGAAACAAAGATTGGCTGAATAAAATATACCAATACCGAGGCCACTACAACATAGCAGTTTTCTCCTTGCTTGGGTACGAACCGAAGTACGCGTCCTATACGCGGAAATCAGGCTGTCCTGGGGAGGTCGTACTTGCTTTAGCCGAGGCTGCGAGCGGGTCCGTCGCTGTTGCTGAAGCTTCTTCGTCGGCTGCTGTGGCCGAGAGCGATCCTTTGAGGGAGGTTGAGAACTTCTCAGACGCCGAAGAGATGGAGAGGCGTCGGCCAGCCTACCAGCCGCAAAATCTGGCAGAGGCTATCTTCGGCGAGCGGAGGGCCGGATCCAGCGCCCGTCCTCCTTGCACCTCCATTGTTCTAGCGGTCTCTGAGGCCCAGCCCGCCGCTGAAGAGAGGGAGAGGCCTCGGAAGAGGGCAAGGGGGAAGTCCCCTGTCCGCGAAGATCGGCAGCGGCAATCAGAGGCTATCAGGGAGAGGGCCAGAACAGAGGAGCCAATTCGGTCCGAGGCCTCGCCGGATCGGCGCTCTGAGTCGCCTCACGCCATGGTCTTGGCCGAACCAGAGGCCTTCAAGCCCGACCTCGAGTTGTGGCCGGGGAGGCCTCTCAACGTCGAAGACAAAGTCGTAGGGAACTCGGCTGTAATCACTACCCTCTGCCGAGCCTGCGCACTTCGGAAGGACGTGGAGAGGCACCAGGAGGAGGACAGTCAGCAGCTACTCATGAGGACTATGCAGCACTCCATCCTGGTAAGTATCGAGTCTTTGGATATTAGTAATGCTAGTTTCTCTTTGCATGATACTGAATCTTATCTGCTCCTTGCAGGCCGTCCAGAGGCTTCCACTGGTCCTGAATCGGATCATGGAGGACGATGCGAAGCTGAATCGCCTGGCGGAGGAGAAGCAACAGGCCGAGACTGTTCTGGCGGCTAAGTGCGAGGAGCTGAAGGAGGCCGAGGCCAAAAGGGCTGAGCTGGACGCCCAGGTCGTCTCGGCGGTGTGCGAGCTCTCCCAGGCAAAGGCCGAATAGCTAACCTTACAGGAGAGGCTCGTCGCCGAAAAGAGGAGGTCGGCTGAGCTGGCGGCCGAGCTGGAGCGAGAGAAGGTGGCGAGGGAGGAACTCCTCGCGTCGAAATAAGCAGAAATTGATGCCGCCTTCCTCGAGGGAACAGAAGATGCTGGGAGGAACTACACCGACCAAATCACGCAGCTGAGCCAGCAACTGTTCCATATCGGCTCTAGGGCAGTGCTCAAGGAGATGGGGGTCTCGGAAGATCACCCGCTATATCTGAACCCTCCTGAGTTCGTGCCCCCAGCTCCTGCCGAGACTATAGCCTCACCGCCTCCGGAGACTCCTGCCTCTCCTTCGCCAGAGATCCCTGCTCCCCCACTAGAGGCCTCCGCTGACACGGCTCTGGGGTCTTCCGAAGCCAACACAACAATCGATCCCGCGGTGGTTATCATTAACGACGTTGAAGCGAGATCATCTTGAGCTTCGTTTTTGTTTCTTTGTTTAACGAATTCCCCGTTTATTTTTGCTTTTGTAGTGAATTGAGAACTAAATGTATGAATGGGTGATAACCACCTCTGAATTTTAATTGTAAACATCCGTCCATCAATAAAGCTTCTCAGTTTGCCTCGATCCAGTTTCCATTGATGCTGCTTGTTTTCCTTCTTTTTCCTTTACTCATTTCTTCAAAGTGTATGAGTTCGGATTGAGATGGACCGACTAGATTAGGGCATGCCACCGGCACTAGTTCCTTGTTGAGCTCGCTCATCTTGGCAGCATAGCCGTTATGCCCAAGCGGGAATTGTGCCGTTTCGGCCATACGTCTAGGTGGCTGGGTGCCAACCTTAGACGATCTCACCGTTGGCCATTTCGGCTATACGTCTAGGTGACTGGGTGCCAACCTTAGACGATCAAACCGTTGGCCATTTCGGCTATACGTCTAGGTGGCTGGGTGCCAACCTTAGACGATTTCATCATTGCCCATTTTGGCTTCGCGTCTAGGTGGCTGGGTGCCAACCTTAGATGATTTCATCATTGGCCATCTCGGCTTCGCGTCTACGTGGCTGGGTGCCAACCTTAGACGATCTCACCGTTGGCCATTTCGGCTATACGTCTAGGTGGCTGGGTGCCAACCTTAGATGATTTCATCATTGGCCATTTCGGCTTCGCGTCTAGGTGGCTGGGTGCCAACCTTAGACGATCTCACCGTTGGCCATTTCGGCTATACGTCTAGGTGGCTGGGTGCCAACCTTAGACGATTTCATCATTGGCCATTTCCGCTTCGCGTCTAGGTGGCTGGGTGCCAACCTTAGACGATCTCACCGTTGGCCATTTCAGCTTCGCGTCTAGGTGGCTGGGTGCCAACCTTGGACGATCTCACCGTTGGCCATTTCGGCTATACGTCTACTGGGTGCCAACCTTAGACGATTTCATCATTGGCCATTTCGGCTTCGCGTCTAGGTGGTTGGGTGCCAACCTTAGACGATTTCATCATCGGCCGTTTCGGCTTCACGTCTAGGTGGCTGGGTGCCAACCTTAGACGATTTCATCATTGTCCCATTGCGGGAATTGTTGCTAGACTGCCAACGACCACCAAATTGCCTCGAATCGAAGACGAATGTAGTTCTATTAATCTCGAAAGTAATGTACAAGTACAAATTTAAAAATAGAATTTCTTGAGGTGTGATGCATTCCATGGTCTCGGTAATTGTTTTCCTGCCGTATCTTCAAGTCGATAAGCTGACTGCCCAGCAATAGAAGTTACTTTGAACGGTTCGTGCCAATTCGGCGCCAGCTTACCCTGATTCGGGTCTCTGTCCCCCGGGAGTGTCTTCTTAAGAACCAGCTCTCCCACTGAGAATTTCCTCTCTCTAACCCTCTGATTGTAGCCTCTGGCCAGTTGTCGCTGATAGGCTGTAAGCCGAACTGCTGTTGCTTCTCTTCGCTCATCGGCCAGGTCCAGTTCCACAGCCAGATGGATCTCATTTCGGCTCTGGTCGAAGAGTTCGGACCTTAGGGTAGGGAGACCAATTTCTAAGGGAATGACGGCCTCCATTCCGTAAGCTAGGGAGAAGGGTGTCGCCGAAGTGGACCTCCTAGGGGTAGTTCGGTAGGCCCATAGGACACTCGGGAGCTCTTCTACCCATCTTCCTTTGGCTCTGTCCAGCCGTTTCTTCAGCCCGTCTATGTTGGGATTGGTGTATGCCCTAAAGCCCACTGACTGCACTCTCATCTCTGTAACTGGATATTTATTGGAATGACATCTTTCTCTTATTACTTGTGTATATGTATGGTTGTATAAGGCCCATTGTTTTCTAGTAATGACTTAGGTGTGTAGTGGCTACACACAGTTAGGTCTGAGTCATGGACACTTGAAACAATAAACTTGTTCATAACTGAGAGATGGAGTTGGGCACTTCATCTTGGTAAAAGTTATAATGAGATACTCTCCTGTATTCAGGGTGACTTACCTAAGTCACGGGAGGGTTTTTTTCCGGATTTATCTCATTAGTGCATGTGTCATGCATTGAACAGGACCACTTGTAGGTGTGATCTCTAAAATAGTACTATCACAGAGAGAGATCAAACCACCTCTTGCTACTGAGTGACCAGTGCTCTTAATCTTGAGCATTTGTGGATGAACTGACGAAGTCAAGTTCTTGTGCTTTAATTCACTATGGGTGAGATCCTGTTCATGGGTCAACAGCTCTGTGTTTTGGGTGCTCGGGCTTGATTAGTTGGGACGTGCAAATGCAATATGGAATCTATGCCATCACATGATGGAATGATCATCCCCTTAGAATTATCCGATTAATCATCAGAATCTAAGATCTTAGTATATGGATGTTCCATATGGATATTGAACTTGTGGGTCGCTCCCTGGATCAAGAGAATGATATCCGGATGATGATTAAGTCAAGGGTATGAAGTTCTAAGGTTGAGATGTAATCAAGAAGGTAGATAGTACATCGGTTAACCTACTTGATTATGGATGTTACATAGAGGGGCATTATGGTCATTGTACTTGGTAGGTCAAAGACAATCGTCTATTTATGATGAGCTTATTTGCAATTTAATATTTGTCCCTGGAGTGCAACCATAACTCTCTAGTGGAATGAGTTAGGGTTAAAATGATCTTAATGTTGCTATGGGGTTAGCATGGACATTTTGGTCATTTTGGGAGCCAAGGGCAAATATGTCTTTTGGTCCCTCTTCTAGCCACTTTCCTATATTGGCATGGTTTCCTAATTAGATGATATGTGGTTGAATTAATTTTGTGGAAGAATAATTTTGAGTTTAAATTCTAATAGGCTCTTGAGGGCATACATGAATTTAACTATAGCTAAATTATTGACTAGTGGGCCATGGTGTGTTTAGCTATCTTGTGGGCCAGCCATATGTGGGGACACTTGTGTGAGGTTTCCAAGTTTGATTAGGTATCTTTACTTGGAAGGAAAGACTCATCTTTGGGTAAGAATTCCTATTATTAAGGGTTACTAATTTTAGTATCCTAAATTAGTAAGTGTTGCACAACTAAGGGGATTAGTTGCTAATTATTAGGGAAGGTCATTCCTATTAGAAAGAGGACTCTTTTAGGAATGCAACCTTTTTAAAAGGAGAGCACTACCTTGGGCGTGCAACATAGAAGGAAAAAACCCTAGTGTGGCTGGAATTTATACCCAAGGGCGTGGAGTATTAAATATACCTTTTGGCCGCCCATTGCATGGGGTGTAGTATTCACGCCCAGCCCCTTTAGGTTGCTGCCCTCATCTTCTTCCTTGGAGAGAGAAGACCAGCAACTATCTATTCCACAAAGATCAATTCAGAAAACCCTTCTTAGGATTCCATAGTTTGATCCCACCATCACTACCAATCAGATTTGGAAGTGGAATAGGAGAGAAGATCAAAAGGGAAAATCCTGCACAGAATTTCTGCACCTGTGCTGCTGATTGCAAGTTGTTTTCAGACCTTTGAAGCTTCTTCTTTCAGAGATTTGAAGCATACAAATCATCAAGGTAATAGTCTTCTATCTTCTCCTTAATATTAGACACATGTTGATCATGATTTCATGGACTTTTATGCATGGTTACATGGCTGAAATCAGATCTGATTTCTAGTTTTAAAAACTCTGAAAACTCATATCAGCCATGATTAGTCTCCTTTCAGATCTGATATGCATAAACTTTCAGTCTAGCACTACTTTATTGGAAATTTCCGCCTGACCGTTACTCTACGGGTAGGCCGGGGTGGAGTAGCGATTACGAATGCCGTGCTCCTGGCAGAAGCTTCTGAAGAGGTTAGAGTCGAACTGAGTCCCGTTGTCCGAGATCAATATTCTGGGGATACCGAACCTTGTGACGATGTTTTTCCATACGAATTTTTTGGAGTCCTGCTCCGTGATGGAGGACAACGGCTCTGCTTCGATCCATTTGGTGAAGTAATCCGTGGCTACTATCAGCCATCTTTTGTTTCCAGGAGTTCGGTGGAGTGGTCCCACTATGTCGAGCCCCCACTGGTAGAATGGCCATGGACTAGAAAGCGGGCTGAGGTCCTGTGCTGGCTGATGAAGAGAGTGGGAAAATTTCTAACACTTCTCGCATTTCTTCGCGTATACCTGCGCATCCTTCTGCATATAGGGCCACCAGTAACCCTGACTGATAGCTCGGTAAGCTAGTGACCTTTCTCCGATATGGCTTCCGCAGATCCCTTCATGTATTTCGAAGAGAAGGTCCTCCACTTTGCTCGGATGAACGTACTGGAGGTACGGGCCTGTGTACGACTTCCTGTAAAGCTTGACTTCGGGAGACAACCAGAACCGGGCTGCTTTGAGTCTGATGCGATGGGCCTCGCTGTTGTCATCGGGTAGCTCGTCGTCCTTTAGGTAGGCGATGATGGGGTCCATCCAACTCGGGCCGAGGTCAAGACACGACACTTCCCGAGGTGGGTGGAGCTCGATGCTGGGTGCGGCCAAGGATTCCACCTCGATGGTTCGTTTTCTCCCTGCTTCGACAGCACTGGCCAAATTTGCAAGGGCATCTGCATGGGAGTTTGCTTCTCTGCCTATCTGTTTGATTTCAGCCGTATCGAACTGAGCGAGCAGCTTCTTTGCCAGGGCTAAATACGCAGCCATCCGGTCGTCGCGAGCCTGATAGTCCCCTGTCAGCTGGTTTGCCACCAACTGTGAATCACTGAAGATCACCAGCTGTTGAGCTCCGAGGATTTTGGCGCTATTCAGTCCAGCTACAAGGGCTTCGTATTCAGATTCATTGTTCGACGCCTTGAAATCCAGGGCCAGAGCCTGCTCGATGACCAGTCCTTCTGGCGATTGGAGGACGACTCCTGCTCCGGCTTTTCTCGAGGTGGAAGATCCGTCGACGAAGACTTTCCAAACTGGGGTGAGGGCTTGGCATTGCGATTGTTCAGAGCCCGTGGGCGCCTCATGCTCCCTGCCCCCCAGTTCGGTGCCGAGCTGGGTTGGTGTCGAACTTGAATCGAACTCGGCAAGGAAATCCGCCAGAACCTGGGCTTTGATCGCTGTCCTGGGCTGATACTGAATTTCATACTGCCCCAGTTCGACGGCCCATCTTGAAATCCTCCATGAAAAGTCAGCTTTTCTGAAAACAGATTTAAGTGGATGTTCCGTAACAACCACTATGGTATGTGTTTGAAAGTAATGAGAGAGCTTCCGCGAGGCACTAACGAGTGCCAGCGCGAGCTTCTCAAGTGACAAGTATCTGGTCTCGGCATCAATCAGGGTTTTGCTTGCATAGTAGATGGGTTTTTGGACCCTATCCTCTTCTCGGAGGAGGACCGAGCTCACTGCATGATCCGAGACCGCCAGGTACAAATACAGAAATTCTTCATGAACCGGAGTTGACAGTAGAGGAGGTGAGGATAAATAGACCTTAAGCGCCTGCAAGGCCTGGTCACATTCTGGAGTCCATTGAAATTTAAAATTCTTCCTAAGAAGCTGAAAGAAAGGCCGGCACTTATCTGAGGATCTGCTGATGAACCGATTTAGTGCGGCCGCCATTCCGGTTAGCTTTTGGACCTCTTTAGCCGAGGTGGGACTCTGCACTCTGAGGATAGCCGAGATCTGATCTGGATTTGCCTCTATCCCTCTGCGTGTGACCAAGCTTTCCAAGAATTTGCCGGAACCGACACCAAAGGCGCACTTGGAGGCGTTGAGCTTGAGCTTGAACCTTTTCAAAGTGGCGAAGACTCCAACTAGGTCTGCCAAATGGGTATGGGCTTGCTTGGACTTGACCACCATGTCATCGATGTAGACTTCAACAGTTTTGCCGAGCTGATCATGGAACATCTTGGTGACAAGTCGCTGATAGGTGGCTCCTGCATTCTTCAACCCGAATGGCATCACCTTATAACAATAAGTCCCTCTGGGTGTGATAAAAGCTGTCTTCTCTTCATCCGGCCCATATAAGGGAATCTGGTGGTAGCCGCGATATGCATCGAGGAAGCTCATCCTGTCGTGTCCGGCTGTGGCATCGATCATCTGATCAATCTTTGGGAGGGGAAAGCTGTCCTTGGGACAGGCCTTGTTGAGGTCGGTAAAGTCGACGCACACCCTCCACTTGTCAGTCTTCTTTCTGACGACCACAGTATTGGCTAGCCAGGTCGGGTATTGGACTTCTCTAATGGCGCCGGCCTCGAGCAGTTTATCCACCTCCTCGACCACAGCTTCGGTTTGTAGCACCCCAGTCCTGCGGGCTTTCTGCATCACCGGTTTATAGTTAGGATCAACATTCAATTTATGGCATATTACCTCCGGGTCGATGCTGGGCATCTCTTGAGGCGTCCAGGCGAAGGCTTCTTTGTTCTGCACTAGGAACTGGACCAGCTCGGACTTTTCTGGCTCGCCGAGTTGACTGCCGAGCAAGAAGAACCGTTCCGGATCTTGTGAATCGATCCTAACCTCGGTCAGGTCCTCTACGCTCTTCTTCTCTGGGTCCTGGCCGACCTCATCCAGCTTCTGCTCCAGCCTCTTCTCCATCTCGGCCATATTAACTTCTTTGGGCTCTCGCTCTCCGGATACCACAGCTGTCAGGCATTGCTTGGCTGCTTGCTGATCTCCTCTGACAGTGACGATTGCAATTCTGCCATTCTTTCCTTCCCAAGGAAATTTCAACTTCTGGTGGAGAGTGGAAGGAACTGCCTCCAGACTATGAAGCCAAGACCTGCCCACTATAGCATTGTAAGGCGATGGTGCATCAATCACCATGAAGGTTGTCTCAACGGACGCGCCGCCGGCCTCGACCTTGAACGTCACCTTTCCCTTAGGGTACACCGGCTTGGCGCTGAAGCCAATGAGGGGAATTCGGGCCTCCTGCAGGTCCTTCTCCGTCAGTCCCATCCTCCGGAAGCTATCGAAATAGAGGACCTCGGATGAACTACCGAGGTCGACGAGGACCTTCTTCACGGTGCAATTCTTCACGCCTTGCTTAGAGCAATCGAACTTCAGGGTGACGATCAGCGGGTCGTTATCGGGAAGCTGCACCCCTTCCAGGTCTGCATCCGTAAACCTGATTTCGGGCCGCTCCCTCCTAGCCCTTTTCGGTGCTGAGCCGAGTTCGGCGGCCATGACCTGCTTACTGTGGGAGGCTTGCCTGGCCTCGGCGCGAGCTCGGTTACTCCCCTTGGGCGGGGGAGCCAAATGGATGACGTTAATGATCTTCTCCGACCCGTCGCTGTCGCGGTCTCTTTCATCTCGGAGCGGGGCTCGGGTGTCGGCTCTGGTGTCCGCCTTGACGAACTCCTGCAGGTGTCCCTCTTGGACAAGCTTTTCTAAATGCGACCGCAGTATCCTGCATTCTTCGGTCTTGTGGCCGCCCTCCTTGTGATATGCACAAAACCTCGTCTGGTCTCGGGTGGACGGGTCTCCTTTCATGGGCTCTGGCCAGCTGAAGTACGACCTTTTCTTGATTTTGTACATGATCCTGTGGATAGGCTCCTTGAAGATTGTGTTAACTGCCCGATATGCGTCTTCGGACAGCCTGGGCCTTTTGCCTCTCGCCGAGGTGAATGCCTGAGCTCTTGCTGAGCTAGCTGACGCCCGGCGTCTACCTGAATCATCTTTTCGGGGCTCGTCTCTTCGGGACGGTCCCCTCTCCTCCTTGGGAAGCCTTTCACTTCGGTTCTTCTGTGCAGCCCCATGGTTTTCCCGAGCTCGGACCTGGTCGTCCTCTTGGGCGATGTAGCAGTTGACGACGGACATGAGCGCCGTTATGGAGGATACCGGGTTCCTGGCTAAATCTTTGCGAAGGTCACTGTCTGGCAGCAGGGCATTCCGAAATACGAAGACGGCCACTTCGTCCTTGGAGTCTTCAATCTGGCTGTAGACCGTCCAGAATCGCTTCGCGAACTGGGTGACGTTCTCCCCCTGCTTCATCTTCAAGGCCATGACATCTGCATCTGTCTTTGACAATATTCTATAGGCCTGAAACTTCTTCATGAAGGACTGTTGGAGCTGCTGCCAACTCGAAATGGACCCCTCTGGGAGTGCACAGAACCACTTCAAGGGGAGGTCACCTAAACTGGAGGAAAAAACTCGACAGTTCAGATGGCCCTCATCTCCCCGAACAGACATCCTCTGAGAGAAGTGCCTGAGGTGTGTAGCTGGGTCCGAAGTCCCGTCGTAAGTGACGAACCTCGGGACGGTAAACTTCTTCGGCATGGGATACTTCTTGATATCGCGAGAGAAAGGAGACGCGCTGAGGTCGATGGAGTCGCAACAAACATCCTTTTGGTCTCGGCCGAGACCAGCCACCTCCAAGTTGCGCTGGACCGTTTCCCTTATGCGCGCGTCCAACCACTCCTGATCATGATACCTGCACTCCGGAATGGTTTCTGATGCCTTCCTCGAGTAGCTATGGCTGGCGCTCGAGCCTTCGTCTCGAGTTCGGTAGTGCCTTTTCTTGTTCAGATGGTCCCTCAAGTCCTTCTCGGGGGAGTCTGGGCGCCGGTCACGAGACGTCCTCTCGTATTGTCGCTGTGAGTGCTGTTGTCGCAACCGCTGCCGCTGCTGGGAGTGCTGATGGGACTGTTGCCGGAGCCCTGCTGAACCCGTGGCTCTTTCCAGCTGCTGCTGGAGCTGGAGGATCAGAGCGTCTCTCTCCTTGATGGCCTCATTCTGTACTCTAATCTCTTCAAGGGTGGAGTCGAAGTCATTATCAGGGTTATATTCTTCATCCTCAAAGTCCTCAGCATCCTCTATCTGATCAGAAGGACGTGGTCCATCGACCACTGGAGACTTGCTCCGCCGATTTCGACCCGTCAGGAGGCCTCCCTCGGGCTGCTGCTGAGAGTTTCTCCTCCGGAGAGCAGACTCCAAGCGAGGATCACGCTCCTGAACGTTGATTCGAACGAGGCCACGCTCGACGTCATCCTCTGCAACTGGTTCCTTCCCGGACCTCTTCTTAGCATGGAGGAGGTCAGAGGACGGTCCTGCACGCCTTGACTTGGATGTTTCTCCGCCTTTCGCAACTCTCCTCGTCATGGTGATAGGGAAGATTGTAGAAATCGTTTCCCACAGACGGCGCCAATTGTAAGTGCAGAAAAATATACTCACAAGATTAGGATGCCTCCAGGGACTTACTCAAAGAACCGGAAGAGGAGCTGCGTGTCTGGCAGGTGTCTGGTGAACTTGAGAAGGAAAAAGAGAGCGGTCAAAGGACCCTGGCTGGGGCAGCACAGGGCTCTCCGATAGCAGTGATCGGAGAAGAGGAGAAGAAGAAAGAGGAGTGTCGTTGCACGTAAGAGAATGCATACCTTCCTCCTGGTCTGTCTTGTGCCTTATAGAAGGAATAGTTCTGATGATTGTGCCAGTGGGCCTTGTGATGTGACTATGGTTTCATCAGCCCACATAGTCATTAATGAGGGTCCATCACAGCCCTCATTGCATTTAATGGGGGTCCGATCAGCCCATACTGCATTTAATGCCAGTCACATTGGGCCTGATCCTGCTCTGATCTGTTGACGGCTGGGGTCCCATCGGACCCCTTTCTTGGGCCCCGTCCGTATGGGGGCTGTAGCCAATGGATGCAGTTATAATCCGTGTGGCCGAGACTGGATGAGGTGGCGCGGCCGAATTGAATATCACTTCCCGATATCAGCAGCTGGGGCCGAGACCGAATCAGCAAGGGTCTGTGTCCGAGACCGATATGGACGTGCTTTGCCGAAACCGAACGGGGTTTTGTTGTAGAGATGGTCCCCACACAGTTTGAAACAGTGATATTGGAATACTCATATCATATTGGAAGACTTAGATGATAACATTCTTAAAATGAGAATTAATATGCCTATTTTTATTTTATACTAGATATGTAAGTGATACAACTTTTTTTTTTGTGATAACCTGAATGCCTTTTGACCCCTACACGGCTGTGTGAGATGAGACACATTAACCTCTTGGGTGTTTCCTGTTTCTAGAGAATTGGTATCTCTTATTTTCTTTCCAATATAGTTAATAAAATATTAAGTTTTTATTTAAGTTTATTTTTGGGGCCCGGGCTAAGCACAGGCCTTTCCAATTTGATTATGCCTAACAATCCTTTGATTTTTAAATCGCATGAACATCATACAAATGGAAATACATTACCATTTCATATTGTTGCAATGAATATGATCATCTAAATTTTTTGTGTGGCCACACCGTTAGATTGAGCACATGATAGTGTTGTTAGCATTAATATAACGGTTAATATATTATTATGCATATGACTCATGTTCAGTGATCCCACAGAAAATAAAGCTTTCTTAGGAATAATTTTGGTATATTTGCTATTAGAGCGCATATTAAAAACACATGTCATTTCAAATTATTAGCTAATCATTTTTCAAATAGTATTGGAGATAACAATAATATCATTTGTGTTTTCAATTTTTAATATCTTTATCTTTTTGGGCCCGGATTTAGCACGGGCGTTTGTTGCTAGTTTGATTACATAGCTGTTTTAGTCCTTTTAAACATGATTAATGGTTCGGATCTTAATTATGAGACCTAAAAATTAGATTTCCAAATATAAAATCGGCACCTTAGACGTTCATGCCATTGTTATTGTTCATCCACACTCTGTTACTGTTCATTCGTTTTGGAAACGAAGAAGCAGTGACTCCTCACTGTCATTTTCCACATGTAATCAAATGTGGATTTTCCCGTGGGATTGCAGAAAAGCACGGGATCCCCTTTGCAAGCCCCCGTGCCTTTGGAAGTTTTTTTTTCTTTCTTTTTAAGTACCCAGCAATAGGGTCTAGGACAGGTCCCTCACCTCCTATCCCCACATATGTTGGCTGCGTTTGGCTATAGCAACTTCCTAGCCATTGGTATAGTGATTGGTTAAATCGCTGGGGGGCCCACCAAAGACAGCTTCTAGAGCCTCAACTCGCTGATATTTGATAATCTCGGTCCTCTCAGCTTTTTATGCAGCGTTAGCAACTAATATTATCAAATTACCAAATTATCCAATGCTTAATAGCATAATGACATATGATGCCCTTATTCAACTACAAGATGTTCAACTATAATGTCTTTTTTAGTAATTGTGACGATTACAATAGCTGCCATATTTTTCATACACCAAACACTAGCCACAACATCAATTTCTTTTCACAGCTACTAAGGTAGCTTCTTTTACTAAGGTAGCTTCTTTTTTTTAGCATCAGCAATAGCATCTACATAACCTCAATTGCTATCAATAGTTGCTGTGACCAAATGCAGCCGTTATGTACTGGAGGCATTCTACCAAAAACTCTCTCTTGGTGGATCTTTGTTATTTGATTTGATTTGGGTTTTGATAATTTGATTTTTGGGATTATCTTGGACACCCATCGCTTTGATTACATTGCTGGAACTTTCAGAGATCCTCATGACACAATACAAAGATTGGGCAGATGGGCTGCAGGTTGGGGAATCTAACAGTGTCCAACACCTTTGTGAAGAGCTTCTGATGAAGGGTTTTCTAAATATGTGATACATGTATAACATAAGATAGGTAACTTGGATCAATTTGAAATGGCATCAAAGTATGTATCAAGGCTTATTGCAGACAAAGTCTAACTGGTAAAAACTATGGCCTTTTCAACACAACATTCGAACCAAATCCTGATTACTAGAGGCAAGAAAAGAAGCATTAGAGCTATTCAAAGCTCTGTTCATTTTGCTCCTTGAAGATTCCTAAATATGAATCCTGACTTCGTTTCTTTTTAATCAGTGTGCACTTGTATGGCATCGATCTGATGGGAAGAGTGTTCTAAATGTTCATTTACGCACCTATGCCCATTGTTCAAATGGAGTTTTCTCTACAAAGTTACCCTGGCATATCAGTTCTGCCACATGATCTGCCTTATTAGATATCTTTGCTTTGGGTTGGTTAGATTTAGCTGAGACTTGTTTACACCAAGCTTTTTGGGCCTCTTGTTTTGCAATCCAGATCCCCTCATGGCATCTCATACATGCTTTCCCACTGCCAGATGAACTCCAATGTGAGACCCACACGATGATAATCTGGACCATTCAACGATCAAGGTGTTTGATTAACAACACATAAGGTTGTGTGCTGTTTACAATTTTTAGCCCTTGATAGAATCTTGCATTAGGTCTGACCAACATACATAATTGGTCTTAAAAAATTAAATGTTGCTGGTTGTAGAAAACAAAGCAAATCAATGAGCAATGGGACGATGATTAATTGGCTATATATACTAATATTTTACTATTAAAATTAATATAATACTAATTAAGAAAGCAAATCCACTGAGATGGAGCCCCCACATACAGATGGACCCACAGTTAACACAATCAAAAGATTGCAAGATTTATTGCAATAATGAGAATTGTAACCTAATAGGAAACTTGACCGAGAGAGGAGAATTGGAGATAAATAGTTGGTATTTGGTAAGGTAAAAGCCAAAAGTTTAGGAGAGTTCATATATATACTATTTCTAATAATTTATTAGGAGTGAAGTTCGGATCATATCCTTTTTGGAAGGCTGTAATTACAATAAGTTTTGAGACTCTAATTACCATAAGATTTGAACTTGTCAAAATAAAAAGAAGAAGAATGTGTAAAATCGTGTAACCCCTCCTAATTCCTAAACAAAAGGGACTTGCTGAGTTTGGATGGATTTATCCCTATCTCCCGAATTGATAGGGAATTAAAGTATGTGGACTAAAGATGTCAGAGTCACAGAGGTTTTTCCGAACCTAATCAGAACGGCTGTAGTTACTAAAAAAATAATAGTTAAGTTGGGAATCCTGACCTATATATATTCTCTTCCTCTTACTCCCATCAGTCATAATCGAGTGAGCTTAGTGGGGATTGTTTGAGAGTTTCTTCCTTCCTCTGTTCTGTGTTACAGGTAACATCAAATTTCCTTCATCTTCTACTTTTTTTTTTCTTTATCTGTCTTGATACTCTTCCATTCGAAAAAGTGCTTTGGATCAAAAAAAAAAATTTAATTGGGATGTTTTATGTTTTGACTCTAGATCTTTTAGTAGTACCAATTTGAGAGAGAGAGAGAGAGAGAGAGAGAGAATTCAAGGTGGATCCCATCGGTTGAGAATCTGAATTCTCTTTTAGGAGATGGCATCAACTTTTACTCCAGTAGGCCTAATAGTAAGATTGTGCATGTAACACATTAATAAAATATTACAAAATAAATTATATTTTCTACACCGTCGATTACTCTAATTGAAGTAAAATTTAACAACAATTGCACAGATGGATTAAAAAAAAATATTTTGAAGGTGTAGGGTTTCACTCCTAAAAACGGCGCGATGTACCTATATTGAGGTATATGATTTTTTATCTTTTTTTAGAGATATAAGATATGGTTATCTGATTACTGATTCATGTTCCTTTTTATTAGGTTCAATTAATTAAAATATTTTGTTGATAGTCTAGATCTAGAAACTGTTCACTCACATTCCCTCTCCCAAGTCCCAACTGATACTAGGGTTTGTGCTCCCGCGGTCTACCGAAAATAAAATAGAAGCCCTAATTTTTTTGTTACTTCCATATTAAGAAGAATTCGAGATGAGATTTATCGGTGCAGCCCACTTACAAAAATCTGGTTGGGTCTGGTGAGTTCCACCAATTAAAAAAAAAAAAACCATTTAAAATAATTGTCCCTCTCCGAATGGTACATCAAAAGTTTAGTGAGGATTTAGGCCCACTTTAATTGATCATGGATGAAACATATCCCACCATCAAATTGTTGACGTTAGGCTCAATCTGAAGGTGCATAAATATTTGCCATAACATACAAGTATGATGCGTCTATCTGGAATTGGACCTTATTTATACTTTGGACGTATGAGAAGTTTAATGAGACTCCTTGAGGCCTAATTATTAAAAATCTAAACCGACCATTTTTTTTATTCAACATGTCTCGTTACGTTATTAGTCATATAATTAGACCAACTTCTATTAAATTAAAATTTTGAGGACAACTAATATGCATATAATGAATGAAACGATTAATTTTCAATGAGTGGGACCACTAATTGTGAATTTCTCGGAAACGCTCGTGGTCGGAGTATCTATACGGAGGCTTATAAAACTAGGATTTCCTTCTCTCTCTCTCTCTCTTTTTTTTTTTATACAGTCCTCATCTCTCTCAGAAAATTTACTGCCAAGCTCAACTCGAGGTTTTACTGTCTTTTTTTTTTCCTACGGTAACAACATGTTCTACCTAGAAGATTAGGTTTTGTTTGTTGTTGTATAGTAGTTGATATATTTCAATGACTTTGTAATTTTAATGTTTTTATTCTTTGTAATTGAAAAGATAATATTGAAAATGTTTATCTTTTGGTGTCAATTTAGGGTAAGTTGTTTAATTTCTTTTGCACATAGTTATTGTTATGTAATCATTATAATGCTGAATCCATGAATTATATTTTCTGGGACTTGCCAATCACTTGCCTTGCATTGGTGTCAGATTTTAATAAGCATATCTGTTTTCTTTAGCAAGTTGATTAAATGAATAGTGGTTTATGGCTGAAATTGTAAGAAATTCATCTTGTTATATGGAGGTTTAGTATTTCTAACATTCCTATTTTGGGGCTCTGACTTATCTACTGCAGACATGATTTTGGAAGGTTTTGGTGTTTTGCAATGTTTGCAATGTGTTATTATTATTGTTGTTGTTGTTGACCAGACATGGGAATTTTTATGTTGACCCACTGGTGACTTGTGTTGAGTGACTCATCCAGGGCTCATATTTGTTCAGAACCTTTCGTATTTCATCAGTGCAACCCTTTCAATAAGCACTCATCCAAATTCCTCTATTTTTAGTGGAAAAAAAAATGATTAATCAATGTTGGTGAAATGGATTGCACTGATGAACCTATTGGTATATGTCTCTGTTTGGGCGAAATTCAGGCCCCTGCTTACTTATGGGGGATGATGTGTGATATTAATGACTTTGGTCAAGAAAAGGTGGCCCCACATTGGTTAATTGATAGTGCCTCAGACACGGAAACTTTGATGTGGACAATCAACTTCCGATCTCATTTATTCCATAATTCACCATTTGTTATGTCAAGGTATCCCTAGGTTGACGGAAGTGTTTTTTAGTCCCATCCAATACCTAGAAAGGCTCAACTACATGAAAAATAAGTTCATGAAGCTTATGCTAAATTACATTAATTACACTGTATCTTCAGGGAGGTTGAAGTAAAATATTTGTTATTTCTTTGTTAACCTTCCCTTGCCCCCACCTTTGTGTGTCACTAATTGCCCCTTTTATCCTGATGGTAAATGGCTTGACAGAAACTTTTCCTTATTTTAATTCACATTCCTGCTATGAATCAGCATTTAGCCAACTTCAATTACAATCAGACATTGCCCATTACTGAATTTGTATCAGTTTGAAATTAGCAAGAGGGCAGGATCATTCGTAGATTCTTTATGTTGCCATGAATGAAATGTCATTCCACCAGCGTATTCGCCTTTATAATGCGACTCTTATCTTAACTCCCCTATAACCCCTCAATTTCAAAAATCCATCTGCCTCTCATTGCATCTAAGTTGTCAGTCTCTCTCTCTCTCTCTCTCTCTCTCTCTCTCTCTCTCTCTCTCTCTCTCTCTCTCTCTCTCTCTCTCTCTCTCTATATATATATATATATATATATATATATATATATATATATATAACGTGCAATCTTAGCTTACAATTATTTCTCATTAGTATATGCATAATACTTGGATATATTAGTGGATTCCAATGTTTTATGTTTTCTTTGCATATGTTGCAGGTACTTCTGTTGTCAAGTGCTATTGTCTGGTGATCTGTGAGACAAGATGGTACAATTTATTTATAATAATAACTGCTATTGGTATTATTTGGTTGTTTTTACATTCTCTTCCGACTAATTCAACTGTTGGTTGTGTAAAAAATATGATTCAGGTGAAGTTTACAGCAGACGAACTACGTAGGATTATGGACCTGAAACATAACATCAGGAACATGTCCGTAATCGCACATGTGGATCACGGTATGAATGCTTCCACTCATTTGCAAGAGATAATTTTTTATCATTATTGTTGTTATTATTTTGGTTCTCTCTATTTATATGCAACACTAATATGGACTTCATCTAGTGCACATAAATGTTAAAGATATTTCAACATCCAAGTTTCTTCTGTATGAGGCCTTTTAGATGTGATGATATTTAGCTAATCTAATGATTTTGGGTAATGCAGGTAAATCCACCCTCACAGACTCACTGGTAGCTGCTGCTGGGATCATCGCACAGGAAGTTGCTGGAGATGTTAGGATGACAGATACCCGTCAAGATGAAGCAGAGCGTGGCATCACGATAAAATCCACTGGGATCTCACTTTATTATGAGATGACAGATGAATCCTTGAAGAGCTTCAAGGGTGAGCGTAGTGGCAACGAGTATTTGATCAACCTCATTGATTCTCCTGGTCACGTGGACTTTTCTTCAGAGGTCACTGCTGCTCTTCGTATCACTGATGGTGCGCTGGTTGTGGTAGATTGTGTGGAGGGTGTCTGTGTTCAAACTGAGACAGTTCTGAGGCAGGCCCTAGGAGAAAGGATTAGGCCTGTGCTAACTGTCAACAAGATGGATCGCTGTTTCCTTGAGCTTCAGGTCGGAGGAGAGGAAGCCTATCAGACTTTCCAACGAGTCATTGAAAGTGCCAATGTCATCATGGCTACATATGAAGATCCTCTTCTTGGTGATGTCCAAGTCTACCCTGAGAAAGGAACCGTCGCGTTTTCTGCTGGTTTGCATGGATGGGCTTTTACCCTCACTAACTTTGCGAAGATGTATGCCTCTAAATTTGGAGTGGATGAGGCGAAGATGATGGAAAGGCTATGGGGTGAGAACTATTTTGACCCTGCTACAAGGAAATGGACGTCCAAGAACACGGGTTCTCCTAGTTGCAGACGAGGATTTGTTATGTTCTGCTATGAACCCATCAAGCAGATCATCAATATCTGCATGAATGATGAGAAGGAAAAGCTATGGCCTATGTTGCAGAAGCTGAATGTCAACTTGAAGTCAGAAGAGAAGGAACTGGTTGGGAAGGCATTGATGAAACGTGTGATGCAAACCTGGCTTCCGGCAAGTGATGCGCTTCTTGAAATGATGATCTTCCACCTCCCATCTCCTGCCATGGCACAAAGGTACCGTGTTGAGAATTTGTATGAGGGACCGCTTGATGATATTTATGCGGATTCCATTAGAAAGTGTGATCCTGAAGGGCCTCTAATGCTATATGTTTCCAAAATGATTCCTGCATCTGATAAGGGGAGGTTCTTTGCATTTGGTCGTGTTTTCTCTGGAACAGTCTCTACTGGGATGAAGGTAAGGATCATGGGACCAAACTATGTTCCAGGCCAGAAGAAGGACTTGTATGTGAAGAGCATCCAGAGAACTGTTATTTGGATGGGAAAGAGGCAGGAAGCCGTGGAGGACGTGCCCTGCGGAAATACAGTTGCAATGGTAGGATTGGATCAGTTCATCACGAAGAATGCAACTCTTACGAATGAGAAGGAAGTTGATGCACACCCCATCCGCGCTATGAAGTTTTCTGTCTCGCCCGTTGTCCGCGTTGCTGTGCAATGTAAAGTTGCTTCTGACCTCCCCAAACTTGTTGAAGGTCTCAAACGTTTGGCCAAGTCAGACCCTATGGTTGTTTGTACAATCGAGGAGTCTGGAGAGCATATTATTGCAGGTGCTGGAGAGCTCCATCTAGAGATATGCTTGAAGGACCTGCAGGACGATTTCATGGGTGGTGCAGAAATCATAAAGTCTGATCCTATTGTGTCTTACCGTGAAACCGTGCTTGAAAAGTCATGTCGGACTGTGATGAGCAAGTCGCCGAACAAGCATAATCGCCTCTACATGGAAGCCCGACCCATGGAAGATGGACTTGCTGAGGCCATCGATGAAGGGCGCATTGGCCCAAACGATGATCTAAAGGTCCGTTCCAAGATCCTTACAGAAGAGTTTGGCTGGGACAAGGACCTTGCCAAGAAGATCTGGTGCTTTGGACCTGAAACTACTGGACCAAACATGGTGGTCGATATGTGCAAGGGAGTTCAGTATCTGAGTGAAATCAAGGATTCCGTTGCGGCTGGATTTCAATGGGCATCCAAGGAAGGCGCATTGGCTGAGGAGAACATGCGTGGAATATGCTTTGAGGTCTGTGATGTGGTTCTTCACGCGGATACAATTCACAGAGGTGGAGGACAGATCATTCCAACAGCCAGAAGGGTCATATATGCATCCCAACTTACAGCGAAACCCAGGCTTGTGGAGCCAGTTTATCTGGTGGAGATCCAGGCTCCTGAACAGGTACTCGGTGCTATTTACGGTATTCTCAACAAAAAGAGAGGCCATGTTTTTGAGGAGATGCAGAGGCCGGGTACTCCGCTTTACACCATCAAGGCCTACCTTCCAGTCAGTGAATCTTTCAAGTTCTCTAACGAGCTAAGGGCTGAAACATCAGGTCAGGCGTTCCCACAGTGTGTGTTTGATCATTGGGACATGATGTTGGCTGACCCCATGGATCCTTCGACATCGGCCTGGAAAACAGTGTGTGAAATCCGCAAGAGGAAAGGTTTGAAGGAGCAAATGACACCCCTTTCTGAGTTTGAAGACAAACTTTAGGAGTGTCAGTTTTCTTTGCTTTTTCCTTTTATTTTTCCAGGCATACAACACTTCCTAGCTCAATTTTGTTTAGATTTTTTTCTCTATCATACATTTTAAATATTTTTTCTCTATCGTACATTTTAAATATGCTTGACGGATTCGGGACATATATTTTCATTGTCTACAACTCACATACATACATCAAATAGGCTTTTACGGTGCTAAAGAGTGGTGATGAATATTTTGTTTCCTTTTTATTTTCCATGCTCTTTTCAAGGTGCTGGTTTGTGTATTTTTCATTGCGTTATGTAAAGTTTTTAATGCTTATATGCACCCAACCCTGCATGTCCTCATCAAATGACCCTTCTCTATGGAGCTTCTTTTACCTTCCTGAATCTCCACTGCCTGATTGCAACTCAATTCTTTAATCCCAAACGACCTGATCTCATCCCTTCTGATTTTGTCTCTGCAATATCTGTCCACAGTAAACGTTGACAGACTGGCCTTATTTTGCTAATTATCATGACCAGATAGGAAAATTGGATTTACAGGAAAACCGAGATCCAATGTTTCCCAGTGTTGTGCATGTGATTGTGATATCTCTCTCTCTCTCTGGATTAGAGTTTTGGCACCTGTGCTGTTTCTTCATTTTGGAGAAACTAAATGATCAATGGACCAAACAACGATGAGTCTGAGAAAGTGGTGCCATTTCTTGTAACCTTGCTAAACTGGCAAGTAGCCTGGTCTTTATGTCTTTATCCAGGAGAGGGAGGGCATGGCGACAGATTACATGCCAAGGCCGCATGTTTGGACGTAAAGAAGTATTCCCCTTGCCAATAATTAGATTCACTGTTAGTTGGAGCTACTTATAACATGAGAAACCTGTGTTACAGACAAGTCTACAGTCATCCGTTTTCTCTGGAACACCGTTTAGGATGACCAGACACTTTATCAGAAAAGACTGCCTGTGACAGAACCCAATTTCTAGTAAGTCTGCTTTCACGTTGTTAAATCTTGCCAGGATAACATCAGCAGCTCCTCTATTTCAAGTTCAACTAATCCAAAGGGGTTGGCCGAGTTAACCTAGTGGTAAGGACCACGGTTCCTCTTTCTTCCAGAGAGAGAAACCTTGGTATCGACCTCCAATTTCTCATCTTCACCAACCAACCAAAGGTTGAGTCACTTATGCTGCCACCTGGGGCCACAAGAATTTTACCTGGCTTCCTTATGGGCCCCGGAGGGATTAGTTGTAGGGATGGGAACCCACCCTCCGTAAGCAAAAAGGGGAGAAAAAAAAAAGTTCAACAACACACCTTTTTAAACAATTAATATGCACAAACTGATTAGGTTTAATAATAATCCTTGACCTTGATGGCACCCTCCTTAATGTTTCCATCCCCCTCTATTAGTCAATGATTCTCTATCTCAACAATTAATCCTTCCAGTCCTCACTACATTGAACGGAGAGAGAGAGAGAGAGAGAGAGAGAGAGAGAGAGAGAGAGAGCCAATAAATTTGGTGCTTTAACAGATAAAAGATGTAACCATTCCACCCAAAATCAAAACACATGAATCAACTGGTTCGTCTACACAAAATCGAAAAATTACAAATACAGCAATAATAGATACAAAGAGTGTTTCACTTGCCCTTCTCCATCCCTTTGACAAGAAGCTCCCAGCAAAGAGCACTCTTGCCTCTTTCCCTTCTTACAATCACATCTGCAGCGAAGATTGGAACAATCCAAGTCAAATCAACTTGCATTCTTTACCATAAAATCTGAAGAATAAAAAAAATACCCATCACCAATGCTCAGTTCATCACATTGAAACAACAAAAGAAAGAAGAAATAATATATATATACAACAAAAGAAAAAGAAAAAAAAAAGATCCTTATCTATATAGAAACCCAGAGGAATGAATGATCAAGGTCTGGCTAGGACCCAAGGTAGCCCATAGTATACAAGTGGAAAGGGTGGCATATCAGATCCAGGGAAGCCATATGACATCTGGGGTGTGTGAATAAAATACCCATCATAAACAAGTAGAACCAAATTAAAAAGCCATCATCTTTGGGTCTCCTCATCAATGAATAATGCCTAAGAAGACCCCAGCCATTCAATCTTTGACAATGATCTTGAAAGATCAATGTATACAGAACCCATTGTAACAACTTGGGCCATACAGGACCCCAGTTCAACGAAAATCCAATTTTCAAAACCCAATTCCAGATGATGATATGATAGACCCAGTTTAGATTTCAAAGAGCTTTTACAACAATATGATCAACCCATGTTAAACCCCTATTCAATGAATGGTGGTTTGGATCTTACCTGGGTTGGGTTTCATCTAGACCACAGTAACATCAGCATCATCCACAACAAGATCTCCATTCACAAGCTCTCTGTAAGCAGCAACAGGCCAAATAAATCCCCTGAAGAGCAATCCGGAGGCGAGAGGCACGTCGATGATGATCTCCTTCTGGGTGGGCTTCTTGTCCCCTCTAATGGCAATCAGGTAGCTCCGACCCACCCACCCGATCCATCCGGCAATGTACAGGAACAAGATGCCGGGGGTGATGAACTCGCCCCAGTGCCTCTGATCGCCGCTCACAATCAGGTGAGGCAGCCCATCTGAGCCGCACAGCAGCCCCTGCTTGCCATAGTTCTCGAACCGCCTCTTCGTCTTCTCCATAGTGGCCTTGATGGCCAGAGCAGGGGCCGAGTCGGGCGCATACAGCTTGAGCGAAGATTCGAGCTTCTTCAGAGACTGCTTTTCGCGCTTGGCGAACTGCTTGGATTCTTTGCAGGGGGTAAGGCCGGCGATGTCTGCGGCGGCGGGGAGTGGGGAGGAGAGGAGGATGGAGGAAAGAGCGAGGGCCGCTGAGAAGGCGGAGAGAGGAGATTGAGAGGATGATGAGGATGAGGATGAGGATGATGGAGATGGAGGAGCAACAGAGCAGGAGATGATGGGGTGGAATTTAGGGGAGAAATGGAATTTGGATTTTGGTTTGGAGATGGGTTTGGAGAGGGTGGTGGGAATTGCTGTGAGAGACATGGTGGTTGTTTCTGTGTTTGAGGGAACAATAGGGGTGGGTGGGGATTTGGAAAGAAAAGGAGTGTGGTGTTTGGTGTTTGTAAAGAGAAACAGAGAGACGTGGGAAGGGAGGGAGGGAGGGAGGGAAATGAAGGAAGAAGATAAGGGATGAAGAGAGAGATAAGGTGGGTTGGAATTGGTGGTTGTTGATTGGCTGAGAGTGTTGGATTTTGAAGTGGATATTTGATTTTCGTAGATTCTCCTGTCACATTGTTTGTGGTGGATGTTTTATTTGCTACAAGGAGGAAACTCCAATTCAGATCAGGTACTATAAAGGGATCTCACTGTATGGCCCACATTTAGCAAAGGCAAGATCTACCTTTGGATCCAAACATAGTCGGAGTAATTAATCAGCTTCATCATCTAATCATATCATCTGAAACTTCCAACCGGTCTCATTGTCTTTAGATCTCTGGAACAGCACAGCCAGTGAATGGTAGATAGGGACAGAGGGACAGTCTGCATTGGCATGTTATGGTCAGCCATTAGCATGCAAATCCTCGATGGATCACTTTCTTTGCACAAGTTACAACCATCTATGATGATTCCCTCGGGTTAATAAATCCTCAGAGTTTGCTGCAAGACGGATACAACCATGCCATAATCCCTATCGCCTCATTGGATCTTTGTAAACCAAGACAACATTACTCAGTTTACTAATGCATATGTAAAACCTGAGTTAGCTGCAGCCTGCAAGTCACCTACCATAAGTTGACAAGAGTAACAGCCAACCAGACAAGTTAAATGAGTTCACGCTTCCAAGGATCCAACAGTGTATTAACCTTTACAGTTTTACCTCACAAGGCACTTTCAAACCAATGACAGTTTACACCTGATCAAAGCTTGGATTTTTTAGCACATGTAGATGATCAGAACTGTCAATCTGATTGACAATTACCATGGGTGTACCGCGTACAGAAAACCATGTGTTTTAAAATCTAAACTGGATGGCCCTAACCATGTACTGCAATGATTCAAATTTGGCATTATAAAACAAGATAATTTAATACCCATGTTAAATGTCAAGAAATCTATTCGATCAAATGGCCAGAATCATCCCATCCGTGCATTCTTTATTTTTTACTGCATGCAACCCATGACAACACTGACTGCTAGGCAGATGGATATTCCATTCATCCAACATCACTGTCGAATCAGCCTCACCCAGCAACAATGAATCGCGCAGCACCTTGCCCTCAAAACCTAACATTTAATATAACATTTTTTTTTACAACATTATCCGATAATATCCCCATACAAACACAATTTGAAACTGTCTCAACTTCATCTTTGGCTGATATATCCCCCATAACAATACTTGCATTATTTCTTAAAAGACCTGAACCAGGCATCAAAATGGAGACCTCAAAAAGAAATGGATGCAGGTTATATTCAATCAAAGTGTACATGGAATATAAAACAAACATTTTCATTCTACAACGATGCCTAGAAGAGAACACAAGCAGTTCTCCAGCTCAGGTGGCAGAACCCACTATCATCAACACCATGTAAAACTTCACTTGTTTGGTTTTGACTCGATGCTGTACACAAGAAATCATGTCCAACCCATGGCACCCTTCCAATCCTCATCTAACCACCAAAAAAAAAAAAAAAAAAAAAAAAGGAATTACACTGCATTGATCCTAATCTTTCATCTAAGGCTGCTGAGCTTGAGAATCCATCATGCCGCATTTACCAAGTTGCTGAGGACTACACCAGATCATCTTTCAAAACACTGCAACATGTCAAATTTGTAACTTTAAGCAACAGTGACATGAAAATCACCTGGGAGCAAGGGTGACTGATGCAGTACAAAGTCCCCCTAGACCCCCTTTTGGACTTCCGTACTGCATCAGTGACAGTTAGAAACCCCCCCTCAAAAATTGCTCATTTGCTCTTACCTGACAATTTTACTAAAAGATAGACAATTACCAAAAAGAACTTCCAAAAATAAAGAGAGCATATCAAAATCTCAATGATGGGGTCCGAAACATGACTAAAGGCTTAAAGTTTGGGCTCTCAAAAAGGCCAAACCAATTCATAAATCAACTTCAACCATTCTCCATTGCTCATCTTTTCTGCCAACAAGGTATATGGGAAGTCCAAAACGGCTGAATCAGCCCACAAAATGTGGCAGAACAAGTCCCAACTCCTAACCCTCACCACCAAGAGTCGCATCAAGATGGAAAAGTGGCATGTAAGTTAACTTGCAGGAACCCAACAAGAGCCTTTGGATCTTGGGCAGTACATATGATCCTGCATTCCGCTATGCAATAGCGCGGAAATCAGAACCCACATTGTGCGGGGTTACTTCTATTGGTTTTTCCACCAGATCTCAGTCAAAACTAATGTCACAAGCACATGACACTTCTAGGACCTTGTCAAACACACCACAAGGCTCTGTTTAAAACTTATCTTCTTAGCAGTGACATTAAAAGAATATGCTATATGATACTTAGTTTAGAATAGTAATTTTTAGATCTTCAGAATTTCTTTTTGGTGATATTTTTAGATAATAAAAATCTATAATATATGGAAATGTCCTTCTAAAACATTGGAATATATGAGCTGCAATAATGGACTTTCTTTTAGTTTCCATGCATGAGAAAACATCAGTGCCCCATGATGAGCATTTCTATGAATTTTCTTACAGTTATCTCAACTAGGAAGCTGTGAATTAATCCAACCCACTATTTGCTCATACAACCAACCTTCCAAGAGCAAGATGGAATATCTTAAACCGAGAGGAATTCATCTCTTCCCCCTTTGCTCCTACTATTAATAATAATAATAAAAAGCACCGCATACAGTCCTTAAAAACAAATTACCTTTTTCTTTCCCTAAGACAAGCTGCGGTTAAGAAGCCCTTGAAAGGATAAGTAAAGATCTTTGTTATCTGTACCAAATATCTCTTCTGCCTTCCTTAAAGTTTCCTGCATCATATAAAACCATTTTGATTTCATTCATAATTCAAAACAGTCAATAGAGTTCACACTAGATCTGATTAGTAACATGACACAATTGATAATTCACCAAGTCAATCAGCATCAAATGCAAAAAATTCTGCAGTATACTGAAGGACGAAATATGAGATTACCTCTCGTGATTGCCTTTGAGCATTAAGTTCCTTAATGTTGGCTAGAAATGCACCAAACTGTTCATACGAGAGTCGGCTTCTGAATCACAGAAAGAAGTAAAGGTCTCAGAATGGACTCTACTAATTAGCAAAACCAAAAGTCAAGATCTATGAACTGACCTTGCTTGACGGAAGAACTCCTTTCCATCAATCCGAGGAGTGCGACCTAGAAATTTGTACCATAAAAAGAAAAAAAAAACCACTAGTCATTAGGAAATCCAAAGTTCATAAAAAAATATGCATGCAAATTGTGCTCTATGAAACACCAAAGACTCGTGAAAACATCAACATTTTCCTGAGTGACTCGTGGTTTTCCACAATGTACATTTCTTTAAATACAGGAGATTTGTTAAATTGGCAAATGCATGCCATTCACTCATGGGAATACATGACAAAATGGCACATGAGTGCAGCATACTTGCATCCAAGATGTACAAAAAATGTACCCACCACTTGGATGACCTGGCTCAAAAACCAGGTGCCTGCCTGTTATGACTGACATTTATGAAATAGATGGATGGATGAAAAAACTTTTCAGCTATTCAAATTCAAAGGACAAGTTCAGCCCACCTCACTTTTGGCTAAAATGCCGATTATGATGTGCCACATAAATATATTTAGTTCACATGCATACCGGGTATAGAGGCCCACATGGGCTTAGTAATTCTCAACTTATGAACTAAAGTTTCCAAGTTGTTTAGGGATCTTTTTTTGGCAACCTTTTACGTATGAAATCGTTACTCATGTGAAAAGTTGTCAAAAAAACAGTAATGCATCATCTAAAGAAATAAGTTTAATAGATAATAACACACTGTATATGTCAAAAAAGAGTAATGGGTCATATAATGAAATAAGTTTAATAGATAATAAGAAAATTAAGGTTTATTTAGAGATTTATAAAAAAAGACATTCAATGCATTACATTAACATGAGAAATGAGTATTCATCAAACATGTGTGGACAGTTTGGATTGGTGATAGGTGGGCTCCAGCATGCTACCTCACTGTAAGACCGTGAGAGGTAAATGCATAGGAGCATTTATATATATATATATATATAGAGATTTATATAAAAAGACATTCAATGCATTACATTAACATGAGAAATGAGTATTCATCAAACATGTGTGGACGGTTTGGATTGGTGATAGGTGGGCCCTGGCATGCTACCTCACTGTAAGACCGTGAGAGGTAAATGCATAGGAGCATTTATATATATATATATATATGCTCCTATGAGATATATCTCTCACCTTATATGAGAGATAGGACTGGGGGCCCTCACATTTAAGTTGTTAGCATTGAATATGGATGTGAGAGCCCCCACCCAATCTTTCATTTAAGGTGAGAGATAATATTTCTCATAGGAGCATCTCATATAAATAGGGAGATGCTCCAATGAGAGATATCTCTCACCTTACTATGAGAGATAGGGCGAGGGCCCCACATTTAAGTTGTTGGCATTAGATATGGATGTGAGGGCCCCCACCTTATGTCTCATAATAAAGTAATATATATATAATATAAGAGCTTTTGAGCTCAACATGAGTTTGTCAGGCATTGTCAACCCAAGCTCAAGCTTGGCTGAGCTTGACTCATTTACATCCCTAGTAGATAATCAATCAGAAAAACACGCATAAATGGAACTGATATGAACACTATATGATCTATCATTTTCTTTGACTTGTATTATAAACCTAAGGAGATGATTCTTTCTGATTTTTGTTTTCACAGTATAACACTCCTATAATATATAGTTTTGTGTACTTCTCTCTTCCCTTCCATACATTTAAAAGTTTTTTTTAGTAAAGTCTCAACTCTCAACTCTCATGTTACTGATAGAAATCATCATCATCATCAAAGCCATGTTTCAACTATGTTGAGGTCGGCTACATGAATCCTATTTCTCCACTATGATCTATCCAGCTTCAAATCCTCACATAAGTTTCACTTCTTCATATCTATGTTACTAATAGAAATATGTTATAAAATATGATGGCATTGTGAACCTGGAACAGCACGTCCATGTGGAGGAGAGCTTGCAGCTGAAGACTGCTGACTTGATGGGTACCACGATGATAACATACCCCTTCCTTCAAACTGAGATTTCGTGGGTGATGTAGCACCAGAAGTCATTTTAGGAGATCCTGCAACAGAGTACCTAGGGGAACCGCCTGTTGATATTACTTTTGGGGTTGCATAAGGAGTAAGCCTTGGTGTGATGTATGGAGTCACAGAGAATCTCTGACCAGCATTCCTTGAGGCTGTAACCAAGCAAATGTATGAATGGCATCATCAATAAATGTGGACTCCAATGGGTGAGTTTAGTCACAAATAATAAAGAAGAGAGAAGTTCCTAGCATTAAATGGATTACCCATTTCTGTAGAACCACTGATTAGGTTTGGTGCCGTGTAGCCATTAGATGCCTCATCTAGTCACCCCACAGGTATGACAAAAAGTTAATAAGCAATTAAGCATCAAACAGAAATCAGAAAGTACATAGGATAGCCAACATGGAGAGATTTAATTGTCCATAGAGATACAGCTAGACCCATCATACGCCCAGCCAGAGTTGGACTTGATTTTATCAATGTTCATTAAGTTGGCTGCAACAGAATGAGCAGGTCTGCAAATTAATCAGGACAGTCCTCAGTCCTGAACCTACACCTGCTGAAGTACTCAATCTTACTAAATACTAGTGACTAGTACTTATTTAGTTGAGAGGACAGAGCAGCCAAACTCAATGGTCCACATGATGGATCGCAACAAGCCATAGCAGAGCTTAGACAACCCCAGTTGGGCAATATCATAGGATTACAACTTACAAATAGTAAAGGCTCAACAAAAAAAATGAAAGGTACCCTTTAGAGAAGAGGCTTTGGAAATAGATTGGTCACAGGTCCCTAAATCAATAGTTTCTGCTAGCTGCTGCCAGCACAACCAAACATAGACAAACATTGCTTTCAGAACTTAAATTATATATATTTATATATAGAGAGAGAGAGAGAGAGGGAGAGCGCATTACAGGTGAACCATCATCATTCAAGGACTGCATCAGATGCCTCTTGAATGTCTCTAACTGTCAAAAGAACAAGAGTTTAGTTCATTTGATAGAAATAGAAAGCACTGTTGACATTTTGAATGAACAGCAAAAACAAGAATGCAGAATTGAACAGAGAGAGCATCCATAATCAAATAAGGAACAATTGGTACCTTAAAAACCTTAAAATAAGCACATTTGTTCTATAAAAATAAAACATAAGCTGACATTACTGCAACCCACCGACCGTGCAGAACATGTGCACAGCCAACTAGCTTCAATCTTCTCTCTTTCAATTTTGGTAGAGAAGAGGATAAACAGGTTGGAAGCTTGTCAAAATTAACAAGTGTAATATTACCCATTTGCCCATTTGATGAGAGATCAAGCTTATAGTAAGCTCTCTCTTTGCCTTTGATCTCTCTCTCTGCTTTCTCTAGATCCCATCCCCCCCTCCCCCCCCCCCCCCCCCCCCGGGGCATCATTTTGTTATATTAGAGTAGGGACATTTCTTTGGGTTTTGTTAAATTGTTCCCATATATTTTTGCTATGGTTATAAAAATGGGATTTTGAATTTTTGTTTCTTTATCTGTAGAAAATCTTGCTTTGTCTGGGTTAGTGTATGAGATGTGAATTGGATTGTCGGATTGCTAGTGTAATAGTTTTGAGAGCCCTAGTTAAGACATTGAATTGTGAAGCGATAGCCCAAGGATGGAAGGGGGTAAAGTTCACTAATAGCGAAGTCAGACCTGCCTCTACATGCAGTTTCTTTTGCCTCACCCAAAGACACTGAATAGGCTAAAAGATAAAGCAAACCCAATAAGAAAAATTCAAATTCTCAAAGATCCAAGCAAAATCATACCTTGGTCAAATCCCGGGTCAGTTTCTTAGATGCCAGAGCCAGTGCATCTCGCTCACTCGTCAACTTCATCTACAAAAACAAAAGAACAAATAAATCAAACAAAAATCAAACTAGAACAGAGGATCAAGTAATCTGCGTAACATGTGTTGGAGGGAGGGAGGGAAGGGAACAGTTACATTTTCATCTAGAGCGGCACCGAGACGAGAATCGGCTTCACGGAAGGCCCGCTCGAGCTGCGAGAGCTTCTCCTGGAGGTCGTAGATGGTGCGGTCCTTCTCTGCGATCTTCTGCCGCAGCCTTCCAGTCTCAGATTCCAGCCTCGACACGCGTGAGGCGATGGCCATGGACGTGATCTTCCTGGCCAGATCCAGCTGGTCGTAAGGATCCGTCGGGATCACAGACAGGATCTCGTCTGAGAGATGGAAATCCGCGCCATTGCTGCTCTGATTCATCTTCTCACTATTTCTATTGAAGAAAAAGATACCAAACTTTGGAAAATAAAACCCTAATTTGAAACGGATTGGGCGAGGGGGAGAAAAGAAAATTCGGACTCGAAGAGATTTGATTTCAAAAGAAAAGGTCCTACTTGAGGAGGACCTGGAATAAAAAAAAGTTGAGGTGAAAAGGGAGAGAAAAATGGGTTTTCGTGAAAATCGAGGGGAGAAAGTGAGGACGAGAAATTTCAGAGAGGTGAGGGGAGCGAAAAGGGCTTTTTTTTTAGGTCTCAGCTTGGAAGAGAAGCTGCCCTAGTGGGAAATTCTTCTTTTTCGGTGGGGCGTTTTGGCGTTCGAAAGTTTTTAAAAGGTTTCCCTCCAACTGCAGGAAAACGTGGAGTTATTTTTAATGAAGATAACAAAGGTTTTTAAGGTCTGGATTTGAAAATGCAATCGTTAGAAAGTCTCTTCTTTATGCAGCTGCAGCTGCTGAAATTGAATGCGTCTTTCCATTTTATGCCGATTGGTAAACGTTGTACATCATTCATTTCCATTTGATGCTCTAATTAGTAAACATTCTACTGTTGTAATCATTGTCGATATATATAAGGAGTTACTGTTTTTCTTCAATTTCTCAAAGCGAGATTTTACTTTAGAAATATGCAAATGGTCAATCAGAGCCGGAAATAGCAGCTGCTTCTTCTTGGGGATGAAAGTGATTGGCAGCTTTTAATTTGATCGTATCATGTATGTATGCAATAATTTGGTAGGATTTTGAGACAATTGGAAGAATTTGGGATGGCAATTCCATCCATGCATTGGGTTTTGAATTCTAAAAGTCCAGCCTTCAAAATTTCCACTTTCTACAACATCATTGATTTGCACTGACGAGCATGAAATTTGGTATTGTATTTATTGCTCAATGGTGTTGAGAGATCCTTTTAAAGAAAGACTACTTCATGTATTTATTTTATCACTCTAAGAGGCCACTGGGTTCTGGACAAAATCACTCATAAAAGCCTGACCAGCGGGTCCAAATGATTTTTGAACATTTCATTACAAGATAAAAGGTTCTATGATAATCACTCCAATATTACAAATTTGACCAAGAGTAGAGGGGCTCATGCAAGACACCAAATACAATTAATACGAGAATTTCACCATTTGTGTCTGTAGGCAGGCAATGGTTGCATCTTAAGATGGTGAAGCCCAGAACTCCACTTTGAAATTGTACTGTACCATCGTAAAATACTGTAGGGCATCTTTTGACAGCAGAGAAAATTAAAATTAAAAAAAAAAGGATCTCGTCAATTATTCATTAACTTTTCATATGGAAACAGTCATTAAATTAATGATACACGATATATCACATTTTCACATGCTTGAAATAAGCAATATGAGCTCTGCAATTCAACACAGCACCAAGTATTCTGCACAGAAAGCTTGACATTACCCAGCAGCCTTCTTTTTTAATCCCCCGAGCAGATGCCGCAAGGTTCCTGTCCTCATTTTAGTGTTGAGATATTTATACTTCGGAAGAATAGCGACATCATCATCACTCTCAGGTTCTCCTCCACCAAGAATTCTGTGGAATCGGGCGGTTCTCTTGTTGCGGAGTCTCTGTGTAAACCTGGCCTGGGTCCCGCATATCTCTGAACATGGAGAAAAAGGAGACACGGTTATCAGAAGAGGCTCCTCCTAAGATCCACAGCAGCAAAGAATTGAAAGAGCTAAGCGGCGCATTTGGAGCAGCTTCTGTTTGTCGTGAATCTGCTGCCCGGAACTGGAGTTGGCTGCCCATTGCATCTGAGTTGTCTGCCGCTGGTGGTTCTTGGAGTGTGGTGACATCTGCATCTTCAACTGAGTTGACTGGAGGTTGATCAGGTCCCATTCTGGGAATGGGCCCTGACCCTAGTGCACTGTTTACCAGGTTCGGGTTCCTCATGTTTACTCTTGCTATATGGAGGGTTGAGGTGAGGATAGTGGAGGAGGTGATATGAACACCCAGTTGTCTGCTCCGCATGTATCTCTCTAACGCTGGAACCTGGGTAGAAATACACAGATAAATGGGAAAGAACAAATTCAAGAACCCAAAAAGTTAATAAGAACATCTCTCTAGCACTGGAACCTCAGTAGAAATACACAGATAAATGGGAAAGAACAAATTCAAGAACCCAAAGAGTTACTTAGAACCCTATCTCTTTAACCAAGTGTATTTTCGAATGTATTAACCAATCATTGGTTGACTGCATGAGTTTTGGTTAAATTGTTATTCCAAAAGGTAGGCCACCGAAACTGAAATGTGTGGTGGACTTGGAAACAAATGTTTTGGGTTATTCTTGTGTTTTATTATTTGGGCTGCACAAATTGTTCAGTGGAAAGGATAACAGGATTTCCAAATACCCCTGACATACATAATTTGTGTCCACAAAAAACCAACCATAACGCATACAGGTTCCATCAACTGAACGGAAATAGTTAAGAATGAATAAGTGCATCCAAATGCAGGAAACTCAAAAGAGAAAAAACTAACAAATTAACCTCCCATACAGGGAATAGAGGGTCCAAAACATTCAGCTGGGGGGCAGGAGTAAAATTTCTTAAAGCAGTCTTTTCTTATGTGGCCCACTATTGATTTCAAAGCCCTCTACACCATGGATACGAAGTGAGAGAGAAGACAAATGACCACTTAAGAGTATCATGTTCAGGAGGATTAAAAAGTCTTATAAAGAAAAAAAAATAGCTTCCACATGTAGTGTATACACTGGCAGAAACAGGGGGGGGGGGGGGGGGGGGGGGGGGGCGCTGGCAGGGGCATACCCACCCACAAATTTTCAAAAAAACCCTTACATATTTTAAAAAATATATGCACTTTTTATATGTGGCCCTCCCAAGATTTTGTTTCTACATAGTGTTCCCCCCAAGGAAGAGTTTTTGGGTCTGGAGTGTATAGTCCTCGTCAGATTTCACTTAAATGGGATCAGTAATTTCTAAAATACTCAAATAAAATAATTTAAATATTATACATATGCCTGACAGTGGGGCTCATTTCATCCCAAGAGTTATTTTTTTTTTATAGAAAAGATGATATTTTGCATTGGCAAAAGGATTTTCTTGTAGGGGGAAAGCGGCTGTCGATCAGTAACATCAATTTTTACGCATTTCCTTTCCACTAACAATCACAAAAGAAAAGTGAATCTTGCATTTTCTTTTTTTTTTTTTCCTCACTGGCAATTTAAAGGCCCACTGATGTTGTTTAGAAGTAAATACAAATTACAGAGAGAGAGAGAGATCACAAACGCCCCTTGAGAGCGAGAGTTGAGGAGGGGCAATTGCCTTGAGATTTTATGTATGGGACAGCCCCATTTGGATCTTTCGATCACCGTTTTATCTATGATTAGTGGGGCCCACATTGTCCCGCACAGTCTCCCGTGCGAGACATCCACACCTGAGCACACCCCAAATATTTGAACAAAAGGATTTCATCATATTTACATGAATAAACAGGTGAGTGAGATAAAATGGTCATTAAGTCAGCTGCCAGATACTTGCCTCAAAACGATTCCAAAAATACAGGATAAGGTGATACATGAATGCAGCAACTGCTGCGAACGCCAAATATGAAAAACCTGAAAAAATAATGGAAATGTGAGATGGGATCTTAGGAACAATGTATATTCTCAATTCTTTTTTTTTAATTGGTATATTCTCAATTCTCTCAGGACTAATGCAGAAAGTGATCAGGAATAGAAACATGCTTATTCAGATGAAATTTGAAATTCAGCATGCACTATGCCAAATAGATGTATTCCAAATCACAATGGATCTTTGACCTGGTGGTGAGTGGTGATTTGAGTTACATCTAAACTGCACCTAAGTTAGCTGCATGGTTCTAAATATCATTATCCGAACTGTATCAGCTGTATCAACTTTTCCAAAAATCAACGCTTATTGGCCACAATGGCGTGCTTTTCAAACAAGGGTCAAAAGAAAAATGTTCGAAATTTTGAAGGCAAGGAAAATCCTATAATTTGTATTCTTTTCGAGATTAAATTTTGTGTATCGGTCCTTGAACTACTATAAGATACTGTTTTATAAAAACATTGTCACTAGAGAGTATATTTTTTAATTGACTTTTTAAGCACAATCAAAGTTGTAAAATTTGTTTAATTATAGTTAGTGCGTTGCTCTGTAGCTTGTAAGTTCTCAATGAGTGTATTAGCATAATCATACACCTTTGTTTCATCTTTTATTCTTTTGAGGTTGTAATTAGAATATTAGAAATTTCAAATGAATAAAAATCAGTAGGCCTTAATGTGGAGAATCAATGAAGTCGATCTTACGTGTACAACTCCAATGTGGTGTATGCAGTCATCATTGCTTGTGACCTACCTAGATGCATAGCTACCAATGGAAATTGGAAAGCAAGGGATGGAGAGGTTAGCACATGCATTAGGGGCAACTTCAATATCAGTCCAATCAAATAATCCTAGCCTTACAAGTTAATATTAAAAAAATAATAATAAAATCCCAGCCTTAAATTTTAGCTCCTTGAAGTATAATGGTTGCATATTGTGCAATTTTATTGTGATAAAATCCAATGGTTACTTATTTGTAGGTTAGTGTCAAACTAGGGATATTGCAACTTCAAAGGAAATAGGTTGCTTCTTTTTTATAATTCCCATCTGAAATGGGGATAGGTTGTTTGTGAGTGGATTGGATTGATCATAAGTGCCAAATAATGGTTCCGTGGCTGGCCTACATTGGACATGTCCAAACTCCAAACCATTAAAATAAGTCTCTTAATTAATCAAAATAATTATGGTCACATAAAGTTCAACGTCAGGGCACACAGAAGATGTGATCAGTCCATATCAATAGTAAAAACATTCTATGTATGATATGGCCAACTGCACCATGGTGTATTGGCAATGTATTGCATCATTTCTCAGCACAAAAAAAGAAAAAAAGAAAAAAGAAAAGAAGCAGCAGCAGCATCATAAATCTGAGTGCATAACTATTTGATGGAGAGAGAGAGAGAGAGAGAGAGATCTCATACCAGAAGCATATGAAAAGAAGTAGATATGAAACACCAAGAAATAGAGCAAGAAGAAGCGAGGAAAGAACTGCTTTGATATCGGTGTGCGGACGCTGCAAACCAAGTATAACCATATTGATATTATAGAGCATGTACCAGCAGATTTATAATGAAATAAGAGCGATATAATGAGAGAGATTACCTTATCATAGTAAACAGCTCACATAACCAGACAAGAATCAAGACCATAAAAGCAAGCAGCTGATCATCATAAAACTCGAACAGGAAAAATAAGATGCCAATCATAATCTGCACCAGCCATGCACATGCATTAAAACAATGCAGAAGTGCCCATAAATTAAATAATTGTTATTCTGAAAGTCAGAAATGCTATGGTAATTCTCTAGCAAAACAAAATGAGCCACTTGTTTTTTTAGTAACACAAGTGGAATGGAAATGAACTGACCGGTACAAAAACAAGAGATTCAATCACATGTATGAAGATCAACTGGAACGTGGGGAGCTGATATCGAGCATGGTGTTGGAGCTGCACTGCAATCATTCAAGAGAAGAAACTGCCTTAAAGACATCAAGAATGCTCACTGATGGGTGTCACTCGAAAATGTCACCATAAACCAGAAGAAAATAAATAAGCTGACCTGTGAACTTAAGCATACGAGATTGTGTCTCTCTTAGCGTAAATGATACTGACATTGTTGTTGTGAAGAAAACGAACAGTGACATAATAAGCACACCACACTTGGTCACAAGGTAGTCTGTGTAGACCAGATAAAAGGTAAATTAGGACAGACTCTTCAGCAGATATTTTATCACTGTACAAATATTAAGAAACAATTTCTTTCATTTGTAATAAAGAAAAGGAAAGCTGATTAGCCATTTCTTCAGCGACTGTTACTTTCAAGTCAATAACAAAGAATTCAACCCCATAAACCTACAGATCTAGCAATCAGAATATAATATGATTTGAATGACTAAATGCTCCCACAGGCAGAGAATATTTCTTGAGAGTGATTATGGGGATCCGAATATACCGGGTCATGATTATGTGCTGATGCTCCATTTCTGTACAACTGGGGTACCACGGTTTGGTGATGCCGATAGTTGAGCATATACTGCAGGTGTTTGATGCCCCAAATGCTTCCACTCTGGAAGATCAGTAGTTGTGCAATCTTTGACCCACAAATAGAAGATTTAATATATATATATGGGGAGATGCTCCTGTGCTATGAAGCACGGATACATAAAAAAGGGTCCCGTATCCGTATCCTGGGCATATCGGACACGGATACGCCCGGATACGTATCAGATATGCAAAATCCGTATCCAGTTTTTTTTTTTTTTTTTAAATGCCTGATACGTGAGGGACACGTGCGGGACATGCACGGGACACGCACGTATCCCCCACGGGACACGTTTTTAAAAGCCCGTTAAAAAAAGAGGGGAGGGTTAGAAAACCTGGGAGAGGAAGGAAAAAAAAAAAAAAAGAGGGGAAGGAAGAAATTCGTCGTCGCCTCAGCCTCACCGTCGCCGTGCTGTTGTCGTCCTGCTGCTGTAGCCATGCTGCTGCCGTCGCCATTGCTGCTGTCGTCGTGCTGTGCCGGAGCCATTGTTGCTGTCGTCGTACTGTGCCGGAGCCATTGCTGCTACTGCTGCCGTCTGTGCTGTGCCCAATCGAGCCACTGTGCTGTGCCGTTTCATCTCCACTTTCAGGTTCTTTCCTCTTGTTTCTTTCTTTCTCTTCATCTGTAAAGGTTGGTTTTTGTTGGTTGATGCTATTCTAGTTAATTCTAATCTAGGGTTTTTTTTTTCTTCCCCCTTAAATCATTTGGATTTTAGGGCTTTTTTTTTTTTTTTTGCTAATCTTCTTTCTTTGCTTTCGATTGGCTGTTGATGCTGGGTTTTTTTTTTTTTTTTTTGCTGCTTCTTTTTTCTGTTCTTTTCTCTGCTATGTTCTGCTGCTGTTCTTTTCTCTGTTGTGTTCTGCTGTGTGCTGCTGCTGTTTCTTTCTTTTTTTCTTCTTTTCTTGATGCTATGCTACTGTTGCTGTTTCTTTCTTTTTTTTCCTTGATGCTATGCTGCTGCTGCTGTTTTCCTTTTTTCCATTTGTTCTTGATGCCATGCTGCTGCTGCTGCTGTTCCTTTTTTTTTTCTTTTTCTCTTGATGCTATGTTGCTGCTGGCCTGCTGCTATTTCTTTTTTTCCTTGATGCTATATTGCTGCTGCTGTTTCTTTATTTTTTTCCATTTTTTCTTGATGCTATGCTGCTGCTTCTTTTTTTTTTTTCTCTTGATGCTGCTGCTATTTCTTTTTTTTTTCTTTTTTTTCTCGATGCTATATAGCTGCTGCTATTTCTTTTTCTTTTTTTTCTTGATGCCATGATTTTAGGTGGCCTGATGGGGCCAATATGTTGTGTTTCCGGCAACCAAAGATGATGATTGATGATGATTAAATCAATGGAAGTGCATATTTTATGGCTATTTTGATTGAAATAATGTTAGATTTTTATTACATAGTCATATAAAAAATATTTTAAAAAAAAATTTCAACGTATCTCCGACTTATCGTATCCTACTTTTTTGAGAAATGGCGTATATGCGTATCCATATCGTATCGTATCCATATCCCGTATCCGTGTCCGTGTCCGTGCTTCATAGCTCCTGTGAGAGCATCTCTCACCTTACTATGAGAGATAAGGGTGGGAGCCATCACATTTAAGTTGTTGGCATTGGATACGGATGTGAGGGGCCCCACCTTATCTTTCATAATAAGGTGAAAGATGCTCTCACATGAGCATTTCCCATATATATGTATATTATATTTTATATATATGTGTGTGTGTGTGTGTGTTATATCCAGAAATGGTCCGAAAAAGACAACATTAGAGAATATGATTTTACATCTGGGATTTCTTATTCTTATTCTTTGGAATGCATGGTTTTAGAAATCAGATGAGTCCCAAACAACTAAGCATTTAAAGGTTCAAAAATAAATAACCATTCAAAAAAAAAAAAAGAGGAACCCATGGCAAGGAAAAAGGGGCCAAAACTTCTTTTTTTCTCATTTAATTGTTGCAAGAAGATGTTGCATGCTTTTGGGGTCCTTTTAGACTAATTTTGAAATATCAAAACCATATTCGGTGGAAGATCTATGCACTCAAAGATTGGATATACTGTTCATCCAAGTGAAAAATCGAACACAACGGCACAACCACTTATTACTACTTAATATCATTTAGAATAAACAAGCATGTGCCTTCAAATTCCAGATTTATAAGATGCTGATTTCTATTTTTAAAACCTTCTTGTAATTATAGCCATTGCAATGGCCTCTTGATAACAACAAAATATACCTGATATTTCTCCAAGCTTAGAAGCTAATGAGGTTTAATATCACAGGACACCTTTCTACTAGTGATCAAACACACAAGCAGATCCCCAAAAACTACTATTATTTCACAGATAACTTCCCAAAGAAGATCTGATAATGTTAACTACTCAATTTGAACATAAGTACTTTCTGTAAGAACAACTTCAGAAATCATACAATAATTAGAAGTTCTCTCACATTATAAATTATCTACAGCATCAACGTAGGGAATACTACAATTATGCACATTTTCAAAATCCATTTTGATTAACCAAGCATCATTAACAAAGAAACAAGAAAGCAAGAGTATATGCTTTAATTCTATATGGAACATTATATCAGGTGAATGAAACATTTCTTTAGATTTAACAAACCTTCAAATCTCGCAGAACCTTCTGCTGGTTCATGTGCAAAACTTAGATCATAAAACTCCTTTGTCTGAAAGTTATAAAGATAACCTGCATGAAGTCCAATAGATCTTAGAAACACACAGATAAGAGTTTGCACATAGGCCCATCATCATATCAGTACAATAATGAAAAATGAAAGCTCACATGACCAAACATTATACTGTATAATCTTCTAACCTTGACCAGGAGAACTCAACAAACTATTCATTAGGATTGTATCATAACCCACAAAAATGTTTATGAGAAGTTGCTGCCACCTGGAAAGTAATTATCATCATGTCAGGGTGTTATGGATGCATCCAACCCCAAAAAGGGAAAAAGAAGTAATGATATTCCTCAAAGCAAGACCATCGCTACAAGAATGTTCAATGTCATATACTAGGTATGATCAATGTTGGTCTTTTGGTTCTGATGTGCTATGCAATGTAAAATGCAAGAAGAACTGATGAACCATATGCCCAATTCTCCAATTCCCATAGATAACATTTAAGGCTAATATCCGTCATCAAAAAAAAAATATTTAAGGCTAATATCAGTCATTGAACAACAATGAAACACCAGGAATTGGTACTGCCAGATAGCCTACTGGATTATCCATCCAACAAAAATTATACTGCATATTCTTTTATCTGCTAAATATCTGCTTTCTAAATGAAATTAAAACCTGGTTACCCATAAAAAAAAAAAAAAAAAAAAATCCTTAAGAATTGGAATTAGTAGTGGCATGGTGATTTTAACCTGTTACCAAAACAGGAGTTTTGAGCAGAAATGCTAATATTGACAGTCTTTATATTATGCCGAGATTTAGCTCCTTCAGGGAGAAAGAAATATCCCTGCAAAACAAAATTTCAAGAAAACCTCTTGAAATAAGTACTAATATCAGAAAAAAAAAATCAGAGAGATTAAATCAAATCCTTGAAAGCGTATGAGTTGCAGCGCTTGCGCATAACAATGTATGGAGCAATGGCCGATTTCTCACCAGTTTTAAACATATGCTTACTTATAGCTTGATGCATAGTGGACCAATGGTGAATACTGTTAGAAATTAAGTTCAGGCAATATTGACCCATTTCTATCTACAAATGATTTCCGCAATTCAGCTATATATGAGTATTCCTCCACATCCATGATACCTGAATAGGGCATCCGTTTCGCTAGGGTGAATGGTTATACTGCGTAACTGTAAGAGACATCTGCTACAATATCAGGTTTTTACTCTAATTCTATGCATGCCAATTGCCAAGACAGTTTCATGCTATGGGCTCCACCATTCATTAATCCAATACCAACAGATCAGACCAACTCACACTGAATTCTTCATGCAGTAAAATTACTCTGATTGCAAAATCGTTCATCATTGACTGAGCAGGGCACAATGCACTGCTTGAATCCAAAGCAGATAAATTCTATCAGAGTTACATTTAGGTGCCTTCAAGGGACAAGGGTTTGAATGGTTTTGATCAAGAAAGGTGTGCCCCTTGTACAGATTTGGTTGGAAGTATCTCTGCTTCCCCCACACCCACACCCCTCAACAACAAAGTATGGTAACTACAAGCTTTCATCTCCATTTCTAGAATGTGGGATCCACTATTCAAAGATCCAATCCACTCAAAATCCATACCCTCACAATCCTATGTATTGACATGTGCCAAATTTTCACATTCAGCAGAGTGAGGCCCGCCACTAGTTGATCATGTGAAAAACATGAGTTAATCAAATGTTACATAACCAATCCAGCAGAGGAACCCACTCCATAGGGGCATGAAAAGACAGCCAATGCGGGTACATGGGAGGGTGTGTGTCTTGGACAGATTGGATCTTTAAACAGTGGGGCCCACATGCTATATATAAATGGAGCTGGCAGCTTTGGCCGTTGGTATCCTGCGGACAGTATCTAATAATTTCTCACATATTCATCTACAACTAATCAAATAAATATGAAAGCAAAGGGAGAAAATGCATAAAAAGTACCTTCTCAACAGTGTATAAATAGGTCGGCTCAAATGCCTTGCTTCTTCTCTCAAGCCATTGCACTAGAATAGACGAGAGCAAACAACTTAGGATTCACAACTTCAAATGACTCAAATAATATGCAATCAAGTAAACACAAAAAAAAATGTTGAAGCTTCATTAAGAATCAATGGTTTTTTTGTTACAAACACTAGCTTTTACAGTGGTTTAATACAAAGAACAAGGGATCCCTAAAGCCTTTGAACAATCTCAAGGAAAAAGCAGGAAATAAAAGAGTTTTATGCTTTTAGCTAGAGAAAGAGAAAAGAAGGCTCTAAAGCACTTGAGCTTCTCAACTTCTCAAGGACTCTCCAACAAAAAGCCCCATTATCAAGTCCTCCAAACGGAAGGTCGCACCCCTATTTATAAGCTCCCAACCACTCCATGAAAGATTATCAAATAACAGTGATAAACTAAAGATTATGGTAAATTGAGGACCACATGAAATTAAGTTTCTTCACATATTGAATCCTATTATCCATGTGAATCATGAGTTGTATCATAAATGTAGAATTTGTTTCTGTACCATTTGACTTTTGTAAATTGTGATTTGCAAAATCCAATATGAATTATTTTTATGCAAATTTGATACAAATCTTTGCATAGTGAATCGAACAATTTCGAAAACAGTAGGCCTTTAACTAGCAAGAATAGGCCATGACTTTTCTTTATACTTGTCAGAACTGCCATAGAATAGGTAATCAAATTACCAATCAAATGCACCTGATATTTTCCACTCGGTCATTATTTGACACATGAAAAACATGTCCATCTCAAAACAGAAAAAAATCTAATAAATAACATCACTATTTGATGTAATTGACCACATGTAGGAACACCATTGTCTCGCTTGCAGCACACTTGGTTTGAAAGTAGATGGTTCATGAAGAAAGAAAGGCATTGGTATCAATAAATGTAAAAATAGGGCCCTAGACTAAGGCTCTTATATGAGAATTTGGCTCGAGATAGATCGGAAGGGAGAAACAGAATTCATGTAGCCGACCCCAACATAGTTGGTACAAGGCCTTGATGATGATGAAATGAGTGCTGTATGAGTACTGTTTTTCTTTTCCCCTGATTGCAGGAACACTATTCTAGGTCATAGTGACCTGGAGAGAGAGAGAGAGAGAGAGAGAGCGCAATAAAAAAAGTTATAAATTCCATTTCATTTCAGTAGCTGTTCTGAAACAAAACAGTGTGTGTGTGTGTGGAAAATTATTCAACATATCTATGTGTGTTTCAAGCCAAAACAGACAGAATAGCCCTATTGTGGCTGAAAGTGTGCAAGCAAATGTACATAGTTGAATTTCTGAAATTTATTTATTTCAGATTTAATGCATTAAACCCCAGAATTTTGAAGTAATTTAAAAAAGAGAAGAAAAGAGAAAATAAGAATTTGGATGGTATTTCTATATATTATTAAACCATTTTCAAAATTATAAATAAAAATAAAAAAACCACCAGTTTATTAATTTACAGAACAATCCCTACAGTTTCAAAAATTGCCAAAAAAATCCCATCTCTCAACACTTCCCTCCCCTGGGAAAACAAAATCTGGTGCATAGAAAGCCATCATGCCAAGCTTGGAATAAACTTCATACGACTGCTTCTTGTTGACAGCCATTGTGAGGAAATGTGCTAATTAATCTTTTTCTATGTGTGTGCTCCAGCTTTATATCTTTCTTGGCGACGAGGAACTTGAAAACAAGGAATTTAAAATAATTTTGCCGCTATTAAAAAAAACAGATCAAACTACAAATAAAATCATTTCGTCACCATTATAGAGAGAGAAAGAGAGAGATAAAACCTAGGAATTTAAATTATCCTAAAATTGTACAAGAAGTCAAAATTTTGAAATAGTGACAAATTTTTATTTCTGTAGGAGAAGAATCAAAACAGGAAAAACCCAAGACAAACAAGACAACCAGCCCCTAAAAAAACTCAGAAATAAATAAATAAAAGAGCAAAACAATAGCCAAGGGCAGGCAACAAGGCCCTTATAAAAGCATACCGGAAAGACAATGAAAGTATGAAACACACCCCACCACCATAAAGGACTGTCACAGAGGGTAACCAATTGACAATGATTAAACAAAAATAAGAATGACAATCAGTACCTATAAGTGAGTCAATCCTATCAAACTGAAATGGTTGCATCCACTTCGGAAAATCCAAAAGCACATTCCATCCTGCAGTTTTCTGCATTTCAAATTTCAGTTCTAGGAAAAATAGCTTTCTCCTTGCTCTAATGAAAATTCAAGTTACATAAGAAGCACACAAATGGTAAACTCATTTTATATAATAAAATAAAAAATTTGTAAGAAAAAACTTGCAAGGGAAGAACAAGGACTGTGTGTGTGTGTGTGTGTGTGTGAGAGAGAGAGAGAGAGAGAGAGAGAGAGAGAGAGAGAGAGAGAGAGAGAGTATACACGAGCAATTTCAAGATTTTAGAAGGGAAAATGTACAGAGGCTGGAAAAGAAGGGAAATATTAAACAGAATGAGAGTAATTTGTAAAAGAGAGTGGCAATGTTAAGTTGATCTTTGGATAAGAAAATGCAAAAGAAAAAAGAAAAGATTATCCAAATAGTAGTGCATGGAAATTTTAAGTTGGCCCCACAAATCTTTAAAAAAAAAAATGATGGACGACAGAAAGATCATTCAACCAAATAATAACCTAACAATACCACAATATAACTGGAAAAGCGTTTTCTTTGTCCAATTTCCTCACCGATGATTGGCTGAAACTCCCCAATAACAGCTTTGCATTTCTCCATAATGAAGGACAAAGCAAGTGACACTTGTTGCAGAAGTGAATAACTGCTGCTTTCAATGATTCTTTAGCATACAAAGGAAAACCTACACGTGGTACCTCCGCATCAACAGCAATTTCTGCACCATCTGCAGCTAGCTTAGAGTTGCTATGGTCAGCTGCATTATCTGTTTGAGGGTCAAGAAACTCTTTATCATTCTTCCAAGATCTGAATATCAATTTACCCCTCTTAGCACCTGGACCTATCCAATTTGACCAAAGTTTGGTGGCAAAAAACGTGAAGCCATCCCCACTCTCTGGAATCTTCAAACTCTCAGTGGAACTTCCCTGCTGAGGAATATCCGTCATATAACTATCATCTGTATATTGTGACCACAGCCCAGCACTAGTTATCTGCAACAGAAACAAGTCATAGCATACCTAAGACACTAGAGCAAACAATCTAACAAATTCACAGTAACACCAGAAAAAAAATAAGAAAAGATTAATGGATCTTAGCATTAAGAGCAGATGCCAGGGATGCTGAGCCGACTAAGGAATAATATAAACATAAGGACATTGTAATTCTTTTTATTAGGAACAGTTGATTTTATTAACTAGAAAAGACCCATAGATACAACAGACTTGGGAAAAAAAGAAGAAAACACGCTAAGGTATAAGAAAAATTATACCCAACTACATAAAGGACATTGCTATTTATCTTTTATTTTTTATTTTTTCACTACATGGAAAACTCAAACTCAGGTATTCACCCCCTAAAGCGAGCTTTGTTGTCCCTAACCAGTTGAGCTACAACTGGGGACATGTAAATTGTAATTTATAAGATGGATTAAATGGTGGAAAACTACCTGTCAGAAACGAACATGCACATTTTTTTTTTATAATAGTACATTTTATTTCCACAAAAAACAACAAAGAATACAAGCAAAGAAGCCAACAAAACTTAGCCAAAACGCAAACTTAAAGAGAAAACAAAGAAAAAGAAAACACTGGGCATCAAACAGAATAGAAGAGCGTAACACTCCCTCTTTAGCAAGAGCATCTGCCATGACATTTGCCTCCCAATGAACAAGATGAAATGAGGCTCCAAGCTGTTTAGCAATGTGTACATATTATTCAACACTAATAATAAGTCAGACCATTTCTATATAACTAGATGCGGAAATGTTGGCAGCTTTCCAGTACCCTCAAAATGAGGGGAAAAAAGGAAGAATTATGTAATGCCTAACTGATCATATTCAAAATTATGGAATGCTCAGTCAGAGTGGATCTGTATTTTATTCAGGTCAGGCATTCCAAACCAAGGTTTTGAAAGGACTTTTGCTGTTGGGGAGGGAGGGGAGTCTCACCTTAAAGCCCAATAAACTTTTTAAAAAATGAAAAATAGTACAAAACTATCATTTTTTAATCATAAGAATAAATATCACTCAGAAAACATTTGATTACAAAAATGGATAATTCAGGAAGAAGATAATATTTTCTTAGACAATATTTTTTCGTTTATGCAGATAATTTATCAGAGGTAAATAATAGAACATCATCATAATCAAAGCCTTGTCCCACCTATGTTGGGGTGGGCTACATAAATTCTGTTTCTCCGTTCCAATCTATCTAGAAAACAATCGATTTATAATAGAAGATTAATAATAAAAAAATCCAGAAAAGAAATGCAGTATGGTTATTGAAGCAAATCCATTGTCAGGCCTGTTTCAAATGATTCTTCCATAAGAGATTATGCCAAGAAATTGAAAATCAACTAAATATATAATACACTAAACAGGAAATAAAGGCCACAATTAAGTTAACAAAAAGAAACAAAGGATACCTTAATATGAACAAGGTCTGCATCTGCAATCTCATGCCCAGAAAACTCACTTGAACAGCCAGGCTTCATATGCAAAAAAAAAATTACAGCAGAAAATGAGCATAAAACTGATGCATTAATACTTATCAACAGAATACAAGGCATTTACATAAATGTCCATGAGAGAAGCATAATATGCAGCAGAACATTTACTCCATTCTTCTATTAAATAATCCAGCAGGTCTAATGAAATGCAGGGCAAAACAGTAGGCAGAGAGTAGTTGTCAGTAATGCGTCCAAGTAACTAAATAATATAGAACGAGTAATAAAGTGAAATGTGTAGAGACATAATGTCTGAAGACCAGCACAAGTAGTAAGATCTCAGCCATCCAATAACCATCCCATTTTTTATGTTGAACGCAGAGCAATGAAGCATTTCCTTTTCTTCTCAATTTAGAGAATGTTGCTTGAAGGATTTCATAATAATTACATTTTAGAGTTATGGCCTAAGCACCATGTGGCTCACTAGATCAAAGGACCACAACTGTCTAGATCACCAACCATGGGCACATGTGAAGACTGAAGACATGGGGCTCAAGCTGCTATTCAAAACTTTATGTCACATAATTCCATATTAAATGAATGCATATCTTTCCACTTCAATTAGAACAGGAGGTAATCCTCCTATAAAACTAAAACTTTAGCAATGTCGAAAAGAGAAGCAATGACACCTAATGTATCCATACAAGATTGAAAATCACTAATAAATTCAAGTATGCAGGATTTCATTGATCACAGCACAAATAAGTGTTTGCTATGAATCACCAGAGTACTGAAGTATTTTTCCTATACTGATAATGAAAATGAGTTTATATTGGATTGCATGATACTGCAAGCCTGCAATGCAATTCCTCACATCACAAGCAACTTCTAATCCTTCAAAATCGTCAAACAAATGAAAGGATATGGCACAATCAGAATGCTAAGAACAAAAAATCAGGGTTTACTGGTTTATAAAATGCTAAAGAAAGGATTTGCATCCATCAAAGCACTTAAACATCCAATAAGAACTGAATATGATTGAATAAGGATTTGATGATGTGATGTTAACGATAATGACTGAGATGAATAATTAAAAACAACCGGGACAAACAAATAACAATAGTCTGAAGTTGGAATTGTATGACAGAAAGGAATCTTCAGTTCATAGTATGCTAAATCAGGACGAGAGGCCAAACATTACAAAGTTTCGCCTTCCCATAAACAAAAGTTGCTAGGTTAAAATTTTCAGCTCTTATCAGAAGACTTTAGTATCATATCATATCATTCAATGTCAAATGCAGCAACAATTCCAACCTTTGGATATGGACAGCCAACAATTGCACAATAATATGACAGTGATTTAAAAAAAAAAGTTTGAATAAAGCTTCCTTGACGATGATGTTGATGATGATGATGAGATATTAAAACGCTGCAAATTGAAGCACGTCCAAATGCACAAATACATAATTCAAATGAAATATGAATCAAAAGAGGAGACCTAAACAGGAGAGAGAGATTGAAATTCGCCAAAGGAAATCGAAATTCAGGACAATTCACGCCTTGTAAATCCGGAAGAGAGAGATTTGGATTAATCAGGAGGGAGGGAGAGAGAGAGAGAGAGAGAGAGAGAGAGAGAGAGAGAGAGAGAGAGAGAGAGAGAGAGAGAGAGAGAGAGAGAGAGAGTGGGATTTAGAATTTAGAACCTGCTGGACGAAGTTGGTGTGCATTACGACGAGCAGAAAGAAGAGAGCCATGGCGACGACGAGATGGATGTATTCGAGAACGGTTCTGATTCTCGGTTTGAGGAGTCTGAGAAGCATTCCAGATAGCTTGGCATGGACGCGAAGGAAGGTCTGCTCCGGATCCATGGCTTTTGATGAACTTGCCCTAGCTTTTCTAGGGTTTTGTTTTGTTCTGTTCTGGGAGGGGAATGAAAACCCTAAAAAAAACAGAAGGGGATATAGATAGATAGATAGCAGGAAAGAGTTATGATGGGCTTCTTTGCAGAAACGAACAAGAGAGAATAGCAGCACAATCTCTAATCATTTATATGTTTTTTTGGGCTACAATCAACAAAGGAGACAAGGAATAAGGAAGATCTGCTGATGCTTTTATCTTCCTCTTTCTCTCTTGATTCTTGACCGCAGCTTGGGCCAATTCAAAATGGATGATGATGATGAAGAGATGTGACGATGGCATTTGGATTTTAGAGCGAATATTCCAGCTAATAAGCCACTGTAATGTAGAGCAGAGATCGCTTGTCGCTTGTAGGTGGTCCGGTCCCGCAGGCCAAGCCCAAACCTTGTAACATATGTAGGTCAGACCAAAGCCCTCAAAATCCCTATATAAATATATATATATATATATGGGAGGTGTTCCTATAAGATACACTCTCACCAAATTTACGAGAAATAGGTGGGGGCCCTCACTTCCATATCCACTCTCACCAACTTAAATGCAAGGACCCCTAACTTAAATGTGAGGGACCCCACCCATCTCTCATCAACTTAGTGAGAGTGTCTCTCACAAGAGCACCTCCCGATATATATATATTCTTGACACTTACTCGGCGTTTCAGGCTAGGCCGAGCTCATTAAATTTTGTGTAAATATAAATTTGATGTTAACCTCCTTCCTTATTCGAGCTTAGGATCCTTGATGCAATGCAACAACCAATATATTGGATAAAAATCTCATTTTACTTTTAAGACCATCTAATTTAGTAAGGTTATATATATATATATATATATATATATAACGCAGGGTTTCCAGCTCTTTAAGCCAGAATAATTCATGCAGTCCCAAGAGAGAAAGCCGGTTAAAATTCCCATGTGGCCCCAATGTGGTAGGACAATTTCGAACCCACAACCTCTTGATGCAAACCGTAATCGTGGGCTAACTGAGCTTCCCCTCGAGACAATTTAGTGAGGTGTTGCTATCCAAAAGAAACTATTTGATAGTATTGGCAACGAGTATTTTTTAACTCATCAATTCCAGGCCCTTTATAAAATGCATTAGTTGAATTCTCATGAGTTAAATATCGAATAAATAAATGAACCTTCTAAGAAAGGAAATAGGAAAAAAAAAGTGTCTTATAATTTCCTCTAGAACATATGCCATTTAGATTTTGTAACACTTTAATTTTTTAGGCTGGTCCATCTGATAAGTGGGCCACTAGAGTTAAATCTAAATATTAGAGTTAATAACTAAAGAGAAGTGATCTCATGCTATTAAGTACTTACATAAAAACCATGATCAAATAAAACCACATTATTATATGTGAAACTTGTAGTTGAATGCTCTATTTTGTATTTAATTGCTCAGTTTTGCAATTGATTATTCAATTTGTCTTAATTATGATTTCAGTTTTGACCAAATTTAACCACATTATTATGGCATTGCCTTTTCTTTTTCCTTTTCTCTTTTTGCTAAAGTAGATAGAGTGGACAATACAAATTTTATGTGTTAAATGAAAACAACCACATAATATTTTAAAAACGACGTAAATGGCTGGTTCTGCACTATAATTTTTAAAGGGTGAGCCCCAATTACCATAACTCCTATAAGGTCTGATCCAATTACCTTATGAAGTAAGATTTTTTTTTTTTTATCGAACATACTAGTTATTAAAAATTAGAGTTTTTTTATTTTATACTTTAATTTAATTAGATCTTATTAATTCCATTAGAGTTTCCAAATAGCACCTCTGATTGAACTTTTGAATCTTTTTGCTTATACAAAAATTAAAATCAATTAGTTTTTACTGAAATTTAAAATTTGAAGTTTTTATTTTATACTTTAATTTAATTTCTTCTTATTAATTAGATTAGAGGTTCCAATGGCACCATTAGATTGAACTTTTGAATCCTTTTGCTTATAGAACAATTAAAATCAGTTAATTTTTGCTGATAATCTAACACATGGTTACAAACGTGAACCTTTTGGAATAACAATTTAACCAAAACTGATGCAGCCAACCAATGATTGGTTAATACATTCGAAAATACACTTGGCTAAGTAGATAGGGTTCTTGAATCTGTTCTTTTTTGGAATAACAATTTGACCCAAACACAATTAGGAATACATCATAAAGCTAATTTTTGCTGATCTCTAACACATGGTTCGGGACTTTCTAACCCGGTATTCGGAGTTTTGTCACACTGGTAGAGGTATGTGAGGGTGGTCCCTCACATTCACATAGCTAAACTTGACATGAGCAAAATCTGAATAGAAAATCGAATTGTAAGGAGGAGATCCGACGTAATCACTAAACCGAAAACCAACAAAGGCTCCCTCAAATCATATATACGACGAAATCACTTTGTGATGTTTATTTCGTCTTTTTGTCAAAGCTCTATCTACTTGTGCATTCTCGTCACTTCAAGTTGTAGCAAATACGAATCGAGAATAAAGAGCACAGAGCTGCATCTCCTTTTCATCCTAGAAAGGTGGAAGATGAAAATTGGGTTGAAAAAACAAGCTCTTGTTATCAACTTCAACCAATAAAAAAGTGTTTCCATCCAAGGTTTACTTCATAGGAAAATTTCTTGACTTGGGTAAATTGGGAATTTTCAGTCATGTTCTAGGTGCCAAGGTTTTCTGCAATGGACTGGAAAATGTTTCGACATAATTTTTTCACTGTTTGGTGCAACACTTATTCCTATAACAAGGGGGAAGTTTTGAACTACTACTTTTTTTTCAATTCCATGAAAAATCATTTTCTAGTGCGACCATCTTACACTCTGTAGAATTAAATTTTTGTGCAACACAAAATCCTGGCACTACACAGAGATGTCACCAAGGCATGTGCATTACATTTTTCAAAGAAATGTAATCGGACGTGTAGGAGAGTGATAATCTGTTGTCAAATTTGCATACTTTATTTTTTGTGGTTTTTTGTTTTCTTAGTGAAAGAATTTTTCACTACTTTCAATTCAAGCACACGGGTTTAACGCAAAACAAATTTTTTAGTCTTGCACAAGAGGAATTAAGAAACACGTTAAGTTATCACAAAAACACATGTTGTTGCAACCAAAAATCAGAAATTGAAACATAGAAAGGAAAGTTTCTTGGTTTCATGGTTTTGAGTTTGGGCTAGTGTAGTTAGATGGGCCTGCCATATAACAAATCTAATGCAGAGAGGATAAGTGCTGAATGGAGGAGATAGGAGAATGAGCTCTCCCATAACTACTGGCCCAGTGGGGGTGGTGTTCCTACTTCCTACGTCTAATGCATTGATGGTCCCACGTCTAATACAATAAATGCAGGGCCACCTGCTGTTTAAAGTTGGCTGGCCCTTGAGAAAGACGGCCTCACTTTGGATTTCATACACAGTAGCCAATTCGGAACAAATGTAAATGACTGCATTTTATGGAATTCACCATGGCTTTAGCCTTTATGGTGACAACTGAAAACATATCTCAATTACACGAGAATAATAATGAGATCATGAACAGCTATTTGAAGTTTTCATTCAAAAAACAAAAAGCTTCCTCTCGCAAATGTGTGATCGTTTCATAGAAAAGATTGTGAATGACAACCTTAATGCATGGGCAAATATTTGGCAAAAATGATCATCATACTTTCTTGTTTGCCCATAGAGCCTACTGTTGTCACATCCCATCTATTCAAGTTAATTTGTTGGTGCCAATGACTCGCTAGATAAGATCTGTCACGACTTATTTGAGAAGCATTCAATTATGCACTTTTGCAAAACCTTAATGAAAATGGCTAAATTTTATATGCATTGATTAACCAACAGTATGTATTGCTGCCTCTGAAGTAAAAACAAGGGGAGTGATCAGTTTTCATGGGAGAGTAGTATCGTGTGGCATCAGTGGGTTGGATGAAGCAAATATTAGCTTGAAAAATTCCCATATGCACATGCAGTGAACAACATAAGATCACTTAAACGCTAGCATTGTCCTCCTAATAAATGTGATTTTTAGGCCTTCGGTCAGAAGTAGGAATATGCCTGTCAATTTAGCCTGTTGAAAAGGATATCCGGCTCAAGCTCGAAAACACGGGGCTTTTAAAAGAATTTGAGCCCAGCGAGCTAGGCTAGGCTTGGACAATTATTTGAAAAACCGGCTAAAATGGCACTAGGAAAAGACAGAGCCTGCCCAGCCCGTCCAGGCCGGGCAGCAAGTTATAGCTAGATTTATAAATACTCAAGTCCTAGATTTATAACTCTGACACTATTCCAAACAATTGATACATAAAGGTCTCAATTCTCAACTCATACATTTTTTGCATTACTTACTGTGAGCATGCAACTCACGGTTGTGTTCGGCGAGCTAGCAATAAAAAAATTAAGAACAAAATTGATGCCAGAGCTACAAAATACATCTTCCAAAAGAAAAATTACTATCCTCCACAAAGCTACATGTCTATATAAAGAAATAATGACAAAAAAGAAGCATTAGATAGATTTAAAGGCAGCTCCTATTTTAGTTAACTAGCCATGTTACTTATTGCATTGCATTGTCGGTCACAAGCCCGGAAAAAAAAAGGAGGAGGTTGAAAGTCTGGTGACAATATAGGAATAATTAATTAGAGAATGTTGATCTTATATTCAAGATGGTGCAAAAGCCAGGCCCGACCTGAGCTTGCATGGGATGAGACTTGATATAGGCCTGCTCAATTTAGGACCATGATTGGACTACTCTTGGCAGGCTCGTCCAATATTTGTGACGGGATTGGCCAACCCATGTCCAAGTCTGGCCCAGCCCATTATTAACTAGGAGTGATATCACTCCCGACCATTATTAACTAGCAAAAGACACCCGTGCTCAATATAATTCATAATATAAATGATAAACAAAATTCTTCAAATTTTTATTAGAAATATAAAATATGATATTTTCATATTTTGGCAGTGAGACGGTTTAGTTTGGAGCGGGTATGTATTTTTGGACTATGACCCGAGCATGATCCAAAAAAAGAGAGATCGTCAACACCATGATGTCAACGGTCAAAAAATCTTTAATTGTGAAAGTTCTCGTAATCCTTTTTGTAGCCTTTGAATAGACGTTTTAGACATTAAAAAACATAGCAAAGGTTTAATTACGGTGCCTCTGCAAAATGTAGTATAAGAAGACAAATTGCAAAATGAAATCTACTCTTGCTTTAGAAGCTGAATAGAGAGAGAGCACTACACGAGTGTAAAATATAGAGAAAATATATATGCCCAACACAAAGTGAGCCTACAAACCCGGAACAAAAAAACAAAAGAAACTGCCAGCCCATGAAATAAAAAAAAGGCATGCAGCCCAGCAAAAAATCCCAATAAGGAGAGATCTCCATTATTATTAGCATCTACCTGTCAGAATATACATACTACCTTGACTGATAGGTAAATGGTTAGGCCTTTAAGAAAAAAAGATTTTGATAAATAAACCATGGGCCACATACTAAAGGTCATAGGATATTATGAATACTCTTGGGACAGTGGATTAAATAATTCCTTCTTCAAGCAACCCTTAAATTGAGAAACTGCACACATGGAGTATGTGTCCAAACTCCAAAGTAATGCAGTAAAATATGAGAGAGGTTGAAAATGTGTTCTTAGCTTGCAATGTTTAATCTTCAAGACTGGGAATTAGAGCAACCCATTACTCCTAAATCTCAAGCAAAGAGAGGGGAAAAACGTTAGAGCAGAATACCTTTTCGCTCTCCTCCTTTTTCAATAGAAAGAAAAATGAAACATACAGAGTTGACAGCTTCCCATGTGATGTATCTGAAACTGAAAATGGGAAATCCGTATACATACAGAGTTGAAAGCTGACAGCTTCCCATGTGATGTATCTAAAACTGAAAATGGGAAATCCGTATATGTACAGAGTTGAAAGCTGAAATATCAACATAGGTGTTCTGCAGTTTCATGGCAAGAGAGGTGAAAGCTGTATATGTATAGATTTCTATAGAAGATATTAGCAACATGGGAAATCTCAACCTTGTTAAAAGGGAAATCTGTTTGTTATTGTGTATCCAAATTTCTAAAGAATCAAACATGGGAAAAGCACGTTGTATACACAACATATGAAATATGTTTCCATATGGCAACATGGAAAAAGCAAGGTGAAAATGGGAAATTTATTAATACAGACCTAGAGTCAATAAATCTTCATATGATTAATACTAAAGGACATATGATATTATGAATACTCTTGGACAGTGATAAAATAATTCCTTGTTCAGGCAACCCTTAGGACCGAGAAACTGCACACACGCTACATGTGTCCAAAGTAATGTAGTAAAATATGAAACATTTTGAAAAAATGTTCTTAGCCAGCAATATTTAATCTTCAAGACTAGGAATTTGAGCAATTAAAAAAATTAAAATACGTATACAATAATATGAATTATGAGCAATTGGATAGAAGACTTATATGAAGCAGAAGGTATCAAATCGGAATCATATTTTTAAATGTTAAGCATCACTAATAATATGAATTGTCAGTTCAGTGTTCAATGTGACTAATTATAAGAATTTTTTATAAAAAAAGCCATCTCATGCAAAATTCGAATAATAGTCAGTCTTGAATCTGGGTTGTTCCCTACTAAAGAATTCAATGCCAAAGATGTATGCCTCGTTTGTGCATCAACCACTTATTTTTTCTTCAAGCTTTCTCAAATTAAAAAAGAAAATTAAGCAGATTTTCGATCACCGTGGCATTTTGTCAAACACCATATGCACATAGAGCTGACTAAAAAGGACAAACATAAGAAGAAAAAAGGTAGAAGAACACATGACACTCACTGCACATATGGGCATATATTAATATCCACATTGACCACCCGGTGGGCCTGAACATAGACAGATAGATAATAAACAAAACACCAAAGCCATTGATTAATCCCAGCCATTGGAGCAGTGGGCTGACCAAAATAAATCGAAAAACAAAACATTGAAGAACACCATAACATTTCCTGCAGATTTGGCCATATATCAATATCCACATGTATTATCTAGTGTGCCTAAACACATTTAGGTGATGAACAGAACTCCAAAGCCATCGAATAATAGAATAGAGCAAGAACCCATCTAAAGAAACAGAGATTGAAATACAGAGTATTAATCAACTAAAAACAGAAATAGAACAGAGCAAGAACTCATCTAAAGAAACAAAGATTGAAATACAGAGTATTAATCAACTAAAAACAGAACAGAAAATAATCAACTGATTAGAAGATATTGGCAGTGAGAGAAAGAATTGAAAAAAAAAAAAAAAAGGACACAGAAGTGGGGATAATCTACATACTTGAGAAGGAAGAAAAAAACAAATCAAAAGAGCATGAATTAAGGAAAAATCTCAAATACCTGATATCCGGCCAAAAGTCAGAGCAACTCTTGTTTGAGAGTTGAGACTACTTGAAAGACCTCCAAAACTCTGAGTGATTGTTGTGGGGAGGGCTTCGGTCGGAAAACAACTATCGAGCGAAGAAGATAGAAAGAAGGAAAACGGTGCACTGATCTTTGGAGAGAGTTGCATCTTATCCATGATTTGAAACCATTACTCAAATGCAAAGAATGCAGAGGATGAGAGTTATGATAAGGGAACAAAGAGGAGAAGAATAGAGTAACGTACTTATGGAAGAGGAAATGCAAAGTGGAGTTACGGTTCCCGGGTGCATTTGAAATTGCCTCCACACGTAGAATTAATATTAAATGCGATATTAATCAGTAGGGTTAAATGGGCCATTAGTTAGAAAGGGCTGGCTTGAGGTCAAAAATCAGATAGTCAAAATCAATCTCAAATTGGCATGGAATTGGGAATTGAACCCCAGTTCACTTCATATATAATAACTAGCAACAAAGGCCTGTGCTTAGCCCGGACAAGAGAAATTTAAAATATAATGGGTTTTTTTAAATATTACTGATAAAAAGATAAATTAAAAATAAATAAATATATTATTTAGCAAAAAAGGTCTGTGATAATTTTTTTTTTATTATAAAAGTTAGATTGAAACACTAATGACATCTAGGTTTGAAATTGATATAGAAGAATTATAGAAAGAGAGAATGATGATGATGATGATGATTGGTGAAAATCTTATTTAAATAAAGTAGAAAAATAAGATCTCTAGAATTTTCTACATTTGCATGGATGTGTTTGTTCGAATGTAATATAAAGCCCAAAAAATAAAAAATAAAAACACCCCAATACCTATTTAGTAAAAAAAGCAAGCTGATTTATAGTAGTAAATGGCGTTCCTAGTCCAGCATTATTTCTAAATTATTATAATTTTTAATAAATTAGAAAAAACAATTGACCTAAAATGAGAATAAAAGGTACCATTTAGGCATTTACTACCTTAATTTGGAGCTCCTAATCGCATCTTTATAACCCTCAAATATCCAAAATGTAGTAGTAGTAGTAGTAGAAACACCAACAAATAATACACAAGAAATTGAAAACTAGACTATTCATGGATAAATGACATTTCTGGAACACAGGCACTCCATGGATTGAATTGCAATCATTTTTTTTTTCTTTTTGTATGGCTTCCCAAAGTAGTTTATAGTCTTAGGTAAATTTATAAAGACTAAAAAAAAGAATAGCAACATTAGTCAATAATTTGATATTTTGAAACTTGGAAGTGAATCAAGTAAAAGTAATTATATTTTCATGCATTTTGAAATTACATTCTTACTTTACAAAATGTTATAAAGGCTTTCTTTTTTTCTTTTTGGTTTTCTGTAGCTTGTATGACTCTATCTAATTCATATGACATTTCCAAAGCAGTCAACAATTTTGGTTGAAATGAGAAATTTTTTAAAAAAATGGAAAACACAACAATATTAGTCAACGATTTGGTGTGATGAAACTTAAAAGTAAATCAAATAAAAGAATTTACATTTCCATGCTTACTAAAATTGCATTCTTGTTTTGCAAAATATTCTAATAGCTATAGAAAAAATTACTCATTCCACACCCTAAGTTCATATGACTTTACCGTAAGAAACAATCATAAAAAAATAATTATTGACCAGTTACTTGGTTTTGCTGACATTGGTAAACAATAATTATTTATTTAATATATTTCTCCAAAAAACAACAACTAACACCGTTAAAAAAGTCATTAAAAAACTATTATCGTAGATATGTGTAGAATTCTCAAATCAAATAATTTTCCAGTGTATGATCGATAAAACCAACATGATGCAGAGTTGAAATAAATTTCATGACAAAATTATTGAATTGTCATACAACCTATCTTACCTCAATCGCAAGAGAATTTCTATATATATATATATATATATATAAAGATGGTAATATGGTGATAATAATGAACATTGTTCAATCCATTAGTCTCAATGTCTTCCACAAAAAGATTTGAATTTACGATTTTGGAGTTGAGATTTCAAGAGAGGTTTTTGCGTATTTAGAGAGGAGAAAAATATGAAGGCATTCCACTTGGTAAGAGATTTTTATATATTTGGTTATGCAGAAATGGATTTCCATATATTTGAATATGCAGAAATTGATAGTTGTTTAGTCAAGGATAAAGAGAGATTTAAATGAGAGATTAAGAAGAGGAGACTTAAAAGAGATTTAATAGTGTCATTTACCATTCATAATGGGTGGGGAGAGAGCAGTGACGTTTTAAAATAAAATAACTAAAATGGAAAGAAAGGAGACTAAAAGACAAAAATTAGTATTAAGTTCTAAGGAAGTGATTATTAGTATGCAATATTAATACGAGGTCAAGACTCTAATGGATGGTCAAACTCAAATTGGAAATCAACCTCAAAATTGATTCTAAAAATAGTTCACTTCATATATTATAATGGTCGGACATGGGGCTCTGCCGGACAATTTGCACGGATCTTATAATGCGCCTAGAAGCAAAGAGTGTGATTGGCCAAAGCACTTAGTTTTTAAGATTCTGGATATCATATCTTTGACTTAACTATGTGAATCAGAGCTAATAATAACAGGAATGTTAAAATAATAATAATAAAAGGATTTGTTTTAAAATTGAGCTTTATAATGATTTTCTTTTTCTTTTTCCTCCTTACTAGAGGCTTGAACTAAAGCCGCACACTACACATGTCTCTAATTAATTAGTTGAGTGACACTGAGGAGACAAGGATGCATATTTATATTGTCTTTTGAGAGCCTTACATCACTATTTATTTAAGAGCTCCATTTGAATGCCTAATGAGCTTATTTCACTGCATGTAGATCCAAACTGTTCTCATGTTAACTCTACTTCATAGTTTAGAATTGGATTAAAATTATAACTGAATCTTCATAATTTAGTTGATACCAATTAAGTTTGAATCAAACAAGTAAAGTTCATGTTAAATTTTGATTCATTTAATAAGAAAATATATATGAATTCAGAAAAACCATGGGTCGTCGTGGTTTCAACTCATTTATGTTTTGAGCAAGACCCTTTCCTCGTATAAATGATCAAGTACCTGCAATTTCTTCATTCATTTCCATATATCCGTATCTTTTTCCTCCCTTTGTTGTGTTCATAAGAGACTTGAGCTCATATGTATATTATATCATGTTTTTAACTAGCTGAGTTACTATTGAAGATATCTATTGCCATTCAACTTTATCGTACTCCCATCTAATTTAGTTTCTATTCATGGTGAACCAATTCATAATCAACAACTCATTGCCCGTGATACGTATCATTATTTCATCATTGACAAACTCTTGCCCTATCAATTTAAGGCCGACCAATTTTTATTTATTTGTAATGTATGACGACCATTGATGGATTTTCTTATCACAGCAGGGGGAAGGTAATTAAGAAGGTCCCAGCAGAAGGATATCTTCTTTCCTCATATAGTAAATGGCAGAGACGATCGATGGTCCCCATTCATCCCTCAGAGAGGAGCAGGTCTCGGCCGCCCCCACTTCATTCCCCCTGCCCTTCTAAATATTAAATAACGCAAACGACAACATGCAGGTCAATGTCGACTCCCCAATGGAAGGATTGATGACACACAAGAAAAAAAGAAACAGAATTGATTAAATGAAATGGAAGTGCTAGAGGTTTTGAAGACGCAGCTCTCTCAATTGGCCCTTCCTATACCTGAAAATAGAATAGTTTTGAATTGATCATCACATGCAACGATCGTTTTAGCTTAAAAGAAAACCACATGGTTGTCAGACCAATCAAGAATCGGGATACACTGATGTCATGCATGAGTGCATTATATGGAGCCTGGGTTTTTTAATTTTCTAGTGGGGACTACCTCCTTACCCTTTTCGGCTTTTCTCCTAATCTGTGCTGAGGTTCTGCCGGATCAAGTAAGAAAACAGTGGATTAGAATGTACAAAATAAAGGGAAAGAACATGATCATTTGCGACTTTGATCAACCAATTTATGGGTCTAACTTTGTTTAGGGTAAATTTTGCAAAGCAACTCTCCAGGCCTTATTTGTTTGTAGGTATTTCTGATTAAAATTGAAAGTGTTGAAACTTATTATATTAGTTTTAAATAATGTCTCTTAAGCATTGGAGATTTTAATTTGTTTGAACTGTAGAATTTTAAAAACCAATCTCTTGAAGAGTTACATTGTGCCTTTATCTCATAATTAATCCAACTGACTGGATGCCTGATTGTACTTTCAACATTTTTAAAAATGACTCTGAAAACAGTATTTGGAGAATTCAAAAAATTTTCCATTACAAGATATCCCTTTATTTTATGGTCAATACAAATTTCATCCATCTTGGAGTAGGCCTCACCATCTGAATGATAATGCATGTTATACCGGTATAACCTTTTGAATAGTGCACCCATATATCTCTGGTTCGAGTGATATTTGACCCAATACTAAACGGGTTTTTTCACAGCAGTTGGGACTGAAGCAGGCAGTTCCACTGCCACACTTGTGAGGTCCCACCTTTGGTGGGTCCTCTAAATGCTAATTTATAGACTAATTAATCCTAATTTATGATAATCTATGTTAATTATTGGTTAATTATTTCTAATTACTACTAATCTTTGCTAATCTTGGCTAATTACCATTTATTTGTGCTAATTAGGGGTTGATAGCGAGATTAGTTAGATTTTCCTAAATTAGTTAGATTAGCTTAGTGGGTTACTGTTTTTTAATTAGTCGGGTGTTGTGTTAATCCTAGACTATTAGTGTGGGGTAGGCTTAGTTAGTGAGTCTAATTAATTAATTAAGTGGGTTTAGTGCAAAAGGTGCCTTCTCTAGAAGCTTCCAGCCTAATGACCCAACTACCCCCAGCCCTTACCCTAACTACATGAAAACCCTAGGGCTAAGATGGTCATTAATCACCCCCCCTTAAACCTATAAAATGTCTCTAATCCCCATTTCAAAAACCCTAAACCTAAGAGCCAGCCCCCATCTCAAGGCAAATTCACTATTCCATTGCAAACCTTCTCCTCTCCTCCCTCTCAATCCTTCCCTACGGTTGTGCCATTGCTACTAACTGTTGCTGGAATCCCATCTCTGTTGTATCACCTTCCTCTCCTCCTTCTCTGTTTGTGCTGGGAGAAATATTCCTGGGAGCAGCAGCCACTGTTGCATCTTCTCCCCCTCTTATTCTTCACCTGGGAGGTTTTATTTCTGCTGAGGAATTCTCCAAGCTGCTGTTGCTACTGCTGGAACCCATTTTCAGAGCTGCTGCAGTGTCACCATCTTCTTCTTCATCTTCTCTGTTCTGCTGGAGTTCTGATTCTCCTTCTCTCTTCAAGTTATTTCTCTTTGCAAACCTTTCTTCATCTACAAAAAGGCAAGTGCATCATACTGTTAATTTAGAATATATGTTGTCTTTCCTTTGATTTCTGTAGTTTCACTTCATGATTGTCATTAATTAGTCCTAGATTTCATCTTGAGCTCTGTTATTGTGTATGGGATGGAATGGCCATTGATGGAAGATTAATAGGTCTAAATGATGATGGATTGGGCATTAATGAGATCTTTGTAATTTTAATTGTTGTTTGCTAAATGGGATTGGTTGGAATTATAGTTTTGAATTGAATGGAGAGGTGAAGGGGGCGATTGTTGCAGTGGCTCTGCAATAGCCACTGTTACAGTTGCATTTCCTGCAACAGAGACAACTTTGGAGTTGTTTTTATTAGCTTGTGTTGGGATCAGTGGGCCCAGGTGGGCCATCCTGGGGGATCCGGACCCCACATCGTGTAGAGCCATCTTGGGCGACCCAGGTGATGAGGGCTGATCGTGGGCCCTTGATCAGTGGGGTCCACGATCACTGCTTCTCTTTGTATCAGGCGTGAGTTCTTGGAGTGAGTTTTTATCTTATTTAATCAGGTTGTGGGCCCCCAGACTGATCTGGTCACAGATCTAGTCCGTCCATCAGGACCGAGTTGGTGGGGCGACCATGGGGTAGGGCTCTGATCTGGACCTTGATCAGAGGAAGGGTCCTAGTCAATGCGATGGGTACTAACCTGATTAACCCAAACAATGGATCACCCCTCTCGTTTTTGGAATTTGTGGGGCCCAGGTGGGCCATTGATTGCAGATCAAACCCGGTCCTCTTGTAGAGAGTCCTTGGGCGACGTTAGTGGTGTCGCCTGATCTGAGTTTCCTCCAGTGGGCCCCACCATCCAAGCCTTTCAGTTGATGCCGTCACCCCAGCCCATTCCATTCCAGACGATGGTTCTGTGTTGATAAGCACCTGACGAGTTTTAAATGAAAGAGAGAGAGATGAGTGGATTAGGAAGAATGGAAAAAGGAAGGAGGGATGGGTGATGACGTGGAGTGGTAGTTGATAGGGATAAGTGTGTTGGTGGTTTGGTAGTTGGTGGGTGTGTGGGAATTTGAGGGAAAAGAGGATTATGGGAAAGTGTGGTCCGCCGAGGTTGTGGGGTCTAGGTGGGTCCCTGGTTTCAGATCAGGTCCGGACTTTGGACCAGGGGATGCCTAGTGACCTTGATGGTGAGGACCGATCTAGGACAGGGCCTAGTGGGGCCCCCTGATCCAATAACCCACTAACTTTGCTAATTAAAAATAATCCCTTAGTTTTTAATATCTTCTATTAGCACCATTAATTTTCATAAACTAGAAATATAGACCCTTTAATTTTATCGGATCAAATCGGAGCTGGGCCCAGTGGGGCCCATATTTCCATAACTCATTTGCTTTATTAATTAAACAAAACATTTAGTTTCTAATGTGCACTATGGGACCATTAGTTTTAGAAAATTAAGAAAGTAGGACCCTTAGCCTTCGTGGAACCCCATTAGAATAAATTAACTTATTACCCTTAAATTAATATTTCCAGACCCTTTAGTCTTTAAATTAATTTAAATTAATCTGGACCCTTAGTTTTACACTTTTTAAATATCATTAGTTTTTATAATTTGATTAAGCCCTGGGCATTTTACGAACCGAATTCGAATAGTTTGTGCATGACTTGGATATTTCCATCAGACCCAGACCTTAGTGTAAAAGTTGAGATTTGGCCTAGAGTCTGTTGACTCAGGTACACCTGTGTACCAGATCGACCGGCTGGCCACCTGGTCAATCGGGTACACTGGAAATTCCAGAATCCAAACCAAGTCCCAACTTTGATTCCAGTGGAGCAGATCGACCCGACCCTTGCCAGGTCGACCTGCCACTCTGTGAACTCTAGGGTGTGAGTTTAGCATTGTTGTATGATTAATCGATTGTGGGACCCATTAACCATCCAAATGAACTTCCATCAATGTGCCAAGCACGAGTCAATGGCGTGGCTCGACCTTAACTCGTGGGGACCACCGATTAGGGTTTTGGTTGATAATCTAAGATGATTCGACCTCTAAAAGTTGTCAACAATGCCCTTAACCAACTAAGCACCAAATACAGTATTTTACGGCATTAATGACATCGTCTAGAGATCGAATTACCGGAGATGGACCCGAACCTTAAGTGGCCCATTACCTAGGATTGGACCGTTGGATTTCCCGTTGATTCTCTGATTGGAGTTTATACTTCACTGTTATTATTACTCTGTCATTCTTAGATCTTTTAGAATAGCTGTTTACTATTAATTAAACATAATTGGAAGACTTGAACCTAGGGTATCTAGAGGTGACCCGATAGTGTGATTTCGGAGATCATTGACCCGTGTCTGTGTCTAGGCGGGCCCTTATTGGGCCTAAGTGTGGAGATGTGAACCCTTTAGCTTGAAGAGGTAGTTTTATCGGACTGTTAAGCTGTTATGGATTGAAATGGAACTGTTTATCAGTATAAGTGGATTAGTTGCCTCGTGTGGACAGTGTTAGACCAGGCCATGTACTGATGGGCCTTGGTATGGATCCAACGAGTGGGCCTGGACCTTGAATGAGATCCAGAGACTGTATTGAGATGTGTAGACCTCTTAGAGATACTGTTAGGACCTTGTTCACGCAAGGCAAAGCCTAGACAGACACAGACCCTTAGAGTTATTCTCGAGTCGGCATGAACATTCACTCGGTTGATTTAAGCTCAGCCTGTGGACTGATCATCCCCGGTAGGAGCTAGATGAGTATTGAAGAGCTATCATGATGAGCTGTGTGGTTAAGACGGACGGTGTGATACCGTGCCGATCTGGAGTGTTGAGATGATGAGTTGATGAGATGATTTGAGGGATTAGTTATTCCCAGCACTGGTGAGATTTCCCCGCCGCGACTGTGTTCAGTATGGGAGGGCCGCGGCATAATATCCCGCGGTATTTTAGCTCGTGTGAATGTGCCACCTTGTTGTAATAGTTTAGATGATTTCATTTATACTGATTCCTTATGATTTAAATGCACAACTGCCTAGTTCATTTCCCTTGCTATTCATTTAATTTATGTACCTGTCTTTATTTCCTTTGATATATATGTTCTATGTTAGTAGTATGCTGTAACTTGCCAGATCGTTTAGATCTGACCCACTCATTGGTGCTTAGGCCTTGATCCCAAGATTCCAGACGATGCATTAGCCCTAGTGGAGGCACCTGTTGCAGGAGAGTACGCATGGGGCCCGGCCGACACGGATGTCGAGCCGGAGGGCGAGGAGTATCTTCATGGGTTTTGAGAGACTCTTTTATTTGGGTTTTGAGAGAACAATTTTGTAGCGAGATGGGTAGAACTCAAATGTATAACTTTGATTAACATTGAATCCTTTTAAGTAGACTGTAGTTCTGCTCATACTTAATATATATCGATACCTATTGCTTCCGCTTTATTTATTCGTTATGCTTCCGCAAATTTAAATGTTATTATTATATGGTTCAAAAAGTTTTAAATTGGACCTCACTGCGGCCTACGATCTTGGAAGTTCTCGGATTTTTCGAGAAGTAGCGCGCCAATTTCGGGTATTCGAACGATTATATCGGTATCCGGAATTGGGGCGTTACAACACTTGATTTCTTATTTCTTTTATTTCCTGGGACCTTGTAAGAGGCGGCCGGACAAAATGAGAATTGGACTTCACTCCCCAACCACATTTCTTTGTAATTGATCGCAATGACCGAATCAGGCAAAATATGATATATGTTGGAGAGTCTGTGATGCCACGCGCTCAGTAAACTACAGGAGGAATTTGAGGTAGTCATAGGGAAGGCAAAGATTAACAAATTCAGATTAACACTTAATCGGACGGCCTCGTGGACTCTCAAAACTTAATCCCATTTTGAAATGGGCAGAGATCTTTGGGAAAGCCCCTTAGTATGGATTTATCTTACATCTTTAATAAACAACAGTATTATCGGATTTATCATAAACAACAGCATCCTCGATCTCTCAGCCATATTCTAGGGTCATGTGTCCCATGCACCAGGATGTTTAGATTTAGACAAATTTTGAGTTTTGTTTTTTTTAAGGTGTGCTCGGGTTCAAACACTTAACAGCTAGGTAAGAACTCACTTTTTACCACTCACGTAAGGAGCCGATCTCTATATAGGGTTGTCGTGTATGTTGAAATTCTGAACCGCCTAATATGAGTTCTAACTTCTACTAGACCATCTTATAGGGCACCTCAAAATTTTACTTCATGGTCCTACAGTAGAATTGGTCATTTGATAAACGTATGAATAAGATTATTTAAAATTTTAATATGTTTTAAAATAAATAGTCAACCTTTCGGTGAGACAATAAGTTCATTTTGAATGGCGTGGATTTTCAAGCTCCGCGGTAGAGTTCCACTGCTGCTTATCACATGGGGAATTTTACAAGGGAGAGACGATCCGGACTTGCATGCTAGAATTTTAACCGCCTCCCAGCCATTATATAAACACCACCTCCTCCTCTCCACTGACCTTCACTACCAAGTGAAAGAGATGGCATCTCCCACCTCCCGTCTCTTCACCACCCACCAAGCCCCTGGCCGGGCTCTCTTCAGGCTCTACTGCTTCCTATTTGTCGCCGGAATATTCTCTCTCTTCTACTACCGTCTGACCCACATCCCGGCCGACCACCGCCTCCTATGGCTGCTCATCTCCCTCGCTGAATTCTGGTTTGCCGTCATGTGGCTCTTCCAACAGAGCTTGCGGTGGAACCCCACTTACCATGTCACTCACCCCGAACGCCTCCCGGCGAATCTCCCTCCCGTTGACGTCATGGTGTGCACAGCCGATCCCGACAGAGAGCCGCCAGCGCTCGTCGCCAACACGCTTCTTTCCCTCATGGCCTATGACTATGATGTGAGCAAGCTCGCTTACTATCTGTCGGACGACGGTGGGTCGGAGCTAACATTTCATGCTGTGTATCTGGCGTCCATCTTTGCCAGACACTGGCTGCCGTTCTGCCGGAAGTATAACGTCGAGCCGCGGGCACCACAGGCCTTCTTCAGCACTGATAACCCTGTCGCGGATAGCGGTGGAGGGACTTTCCGGCAGGACTACAGCTTAGTTAAGGTGACTATGCTCTCCATTTTTGTTTATTTTTATTTTTTCAGCTGATCTCTTAATTACATACTAAACTAAAGTGGTGTTTTCTTTCTAATAATATAAAAAAAAAACCTGCCTTTTATTTATTTATTTATTTTCGAGCCTTTCATTTCAAATCTTAAATCAGAAACCTAATTTATTATAAGATTACTAGATTTGAAGTCACTGTGTATATTTGGTAAGGTGTTTTCTTTGGTTGTCATCAAGCAACCAGGTGGCTGCACTAGCGTGTTTAGAAATATGGAAAATTATGCCCAGGTGGGCGTTTAGAACAAAAAAAAATGCCCAGGCCTCCTGCAGTAGCGTGTCTCGATAAGAAAAGATTAGACCAAGAAGGATGGACTCATGGAAGGAATATGGAAAATTATTTTAGAATTTGGATCTTTCAGCGAACGTGATGTCTTTAGATTTTGTTTTTGGTTTTGAGCGATACGTGGTCTTTGATATGAAGTCGACTTGGTTTTGAGTGTTGCATGATCTTTAATTTGTTATGAAGTTTATAATTAGGAATATCTTATTTTACAAATTTAGCTCTTTTTGGGGTTTTGACATATTAATTCTCTTTAATTTGAGATGTTTCAATTTCATGACTAAACTTCAGGTAATGTGTAATGTCACCAAAGTCTAGTCAACTTTTTTTTTTTTTTTTATAACTGTTTTATTCAGGATCCCATAATATCATGGCTTTTAAGTAGCATCTCAGAGAGATTTTTTTTTTCAAATGATAAAACCTAATAAATGGTGATCAAATTTGTATTTACTTTTCACAAAATTTCAAAATATAAGATTTTATATTTTATAAGAAAAAGAATTTGTTCACCAGTTGTAAAAAATATATGATACAGAAATTCATAAATCCCATGATATCATGAGACATGGTGAAAAAAAGTAAAAGAAATAGCGACTTTGATGACATTATATAAATTTGAGTTATGAAATTGGAAAAATAAAATATGAAATTAACCAATATGTCAAAACCCCGCTCTTCTTTTATGCTCAATTGTATTGAGATAATCATGCATGTGGAAATAGAGATTTCGTTATAAATATATATATATATATATATATATATATATATATATATATATATATATAAAAGAGGTACTAATATTGCTTTTGAGATAGTCAAATGAAGCATCAAAATTCAAGTAAAAATATATTATTTTAGAAATAATTCGTCACTCCTGTCATATAAAGTAAAGAGCACGTAACAACAGGATTCAGGAGTATATGGAACGTGTCCAAGTATCCATAATCAAAACTCACGTATGTGAATATTAGATAGCCAGGCTAATAATACAACAAAGACCGGTGTTTTCTATGACGTCATTCATTGGTATATATGTCGTCTTCGGACTGTGACCTGTGGGAGTCGTTTATTTTCGTGTTTACTGTTAAAGAAAGATAAAAACTTGCATTAATGGGCTGAGTCAAACACCAGGTTAGATTAGTTTACTGAGTCACAAAAGTAAGTCGGTTCAAACGTTAACAATTAGCAATAGCAAGTCATGACTACTTTTTACAACAAAAAATTGAAAAGAAAAAACAGAAGAAGAAGGAGAAGAAGAGGAAAAAAAGCCATCACAACCATGGGTTCAAATAAAATCCACTGTTCAAAAATCTCCCTTATGCTTCCCCTGATTAAAAGGGATTTAAATTCACAGTGGAACCCACCTATAATAAAATATGTAGCCACAACCACGGGTTCAAATAAAATCCACTTTAGATTCTCAACTCTAATAATTAGAACTTTCCACCTAAAAAGAAAACCCTCTACTAATTAGAACTTATACCCCTCCGTCGGTGCAGGTTAAAATCTGAAGTTTGTTGGTTGCCCATATAGCATGATGTCCATAATTTATTTCATTTATGCATAAACGATTGATGATTATTTAGGAGCATAGTCATTTCAGACTCCTCTTCATTGTCTCTTAAAAGTGACAATTCACTTTGAAATTAATTTTACAAGCTTTTCGTTTGCATGATATTATATTCTTAATTAATACTTCATGGCTAAATGAATTTTAACAAAGAAATATTGAAGAGGCAAGGAGTGAAAATATTTACTAAAAGATGTAAATGAGACCTTACTTTACACCCGGAAGATTATTCCTTACAGGTTAATACTCTACACGATTGCCTTAATTAAAGAATTTTATTTATTTATAATAATGAATGACTCTAATTAATTAATGATTTTTCGTTCCATTTGCAGGAAAAATTTGAAGAAATGCAGGATAGGATAAACAGCACTGTAGAAACTGGAAAGGTGCCAGAGGAGACGCGCAGACGACACAAGGGATTTAATGAGTGGAACACAAAACTCAGCCCTGGTGATCACCAACCCATAGTTGAGGTAGGCCCCCATGTCTTAATTAGGTGGTACACATTTCGAAACCCTGGCCGTTTATTTTGATGAACATTCACATTGATTGGTGGTCCCAATTTTTTGGCTACCCAGATTATTAATGTGACGATTGGTGCGTGGATAGCACATAAATCTCCTATTTTGGGAGATCTGATCCCATCAATATAGAAAAATGGAGTGGCTCATCAAGGCCCGTTTTGAATGGAATGCATTAATGGGAACTGTTTTGAATGGATGTGTGTAAAAGATGATGGACGGATTGAATTTCTTAAGAGTGGGCCCCACCTACTTGCATATGCCTGATAAGAAGTAGCGTTGTTGTACGGTAGCTTTGCCCTTTATATTTAACCATCAGAAAACTGCCAATTTAATGATCCGCACATGGCCAGCGATATAATTAGTTTGTTGGGACTTTCCAGATAACTGCCTATTATTTTTGGCAATTGTAAATATCTGTTTAGTTTTTACTGATAATAGCATCCATTGTTTCAGGAATCTCTATAACCTTGATTTAGACTTATTTTCAGGGAATGCACAATTTTTTGACAAATAAAGAAGAAGAAGAAGAAGATATGTATCAAACGTTTTAATTTAATAAGAACTAGGCTGGATATAAGAGCATTTCCATGTTTTTAAATTAGCATAAGCTGGATTTCATCAACTAGTATTTAAAAATCAGTGTCTGCAATCCCCAGAAACTAAAGACCATCAGGTAAGTTACATATCTTCTATGTTCAAAATGGGAAATAATCAAGGGATTTTTACCATAGAGTATATAAAAGACTATGAATTTTTCAAAATGGTGTTGACCAAAACTATATTCCAAATGTGGGTACTATACATGAGACCCCAAATTCTTTTTCCAATTCTACCCATTTTCTGCGATATTGTACAATCTATGCGATATCGCACAAATGGTTCAATCTCCCTTTTATATTTATCCCCGTTCTCATCTCCAAAGAGCACTAAACCTCCTTTTTTTTTTTTTTTTTCCTGCAACCTTCCCTTTCCTAATATTTTCTCGATCGTTAAAAAAGGCACCAAAAAAGTATAGTCTCATTCTCTTCACCTAAAGATGATTTATGAGAAGCAAATCCCAAAAAGTATAGTCTTTTTAAACGATAGAAAAAGTAGTAGAAACGGAGAAAATAGCAGAAAGTAACGGAGGTTTAGTGCTTGAGGAGATGAGAACGGAAGAAAATATAATAGAAAAATCGATTATTTTCACCTTTAGTTTGTGCGATATTGCACAGATTGTGCGATATCTCACAAAATGGGTAGAATTGAAAAAAGAATTTGTGGCCCCATATACAATAACTACATTTAGGATATAGTTTTGGTCAACATCATTTTGAAAAATTCATGGTCTTTTATATCCCGTATGGTCAAAACCCAAATAATCAATATCTTATATATATGCACACTAACTTGGATCATTTAAATTAATAAGTTTTGCAAGAATGATCATGCAAGTCTTTATCATTCATTTCAACTGATATTTGAGTATCATAGATAATAATCTACCGCCTACACTAAAAGTTTAACGTCATGGTCCCACACGCTACTAGCTCCAAGACAATGATGAACTTCAAGAGAAGATTAGAACCACGAAGGCACAATTGAGACATAACAGAATAGACAAGGATTAATAGCTTTAAGAGATTTGATTTGGTGTGTTTGTCATTAAATATTTGAACCAACAAGACTATAATAATGGAATATGAATATAATGTTCATTTAATAATGGGGACCAGCTCTTTCTCTTGGAACAAAGCATTCATTTCTATATTTCTGTTTTATTGTGCTAAGTACATAATCATCTACTATTGATGGTCAACTAAGCGGAAAGGGGTTGAAAGGTTGGCTAATCGTCACTGTGGGCATTTGTGACTCAAACGAAGTAAAGGTATTAGCTATTTTAGAAGGTCTTATGTTGTTTGCAAGGAGAAATATTGGTGCTCTTTGTAGTGAGAAAAGTGATTCCTCTAATGAGATCACTTGGGTATTTAACCGAAAAGGAAAAGGATTTCCTTGAAATTTTCTATTCCATTTCAGTGAAATTAGGGAGCTATTGACCACTATAAATATCTTTTCTCGTCATGAGATTAGATCAGCCAACTCGATCGTGGATACATTAGCCAAATAAGGGGTTGAAAGGTTATCTCCATGGGTAGGTGTGATTATGTAATTGAATTAGGTGTGGTATAACACTCTTGTGCCTTCTCCCTACCTTTTTTTCTCTTTTTGCTCTTTCGGCTTTGTATTTGTTGGTACGTTTTAAAGAAGTTTGGTTACTGTTTAAAAAAAAAAAAGGTCAACGGACCCATAACAGTTAATTTTGGAAATCTTGAATATAATTTTAGAATTCAAATCCTCCACGCACTTTGTAAATCTAGAGCAATTTCACGATTAGACATCTACAAAAGTTAATTTAATGTTGCCTTTGCTCGATCTAAGCTAAGGAAATAAATAAATTCTAGTTTAATGCCCAATAAAACAAAGACAAACTTCATTCTGTTGGATCGAGCTCTAGAGAACTCAGACTCATGTTTATTCATGACATTATAACGAAAAGATCTCAATCATGCAACATGGCCCGGCCTTTTCATTAGAGGGGTAGAGGAGCCAAGTGGATCCAATCAGGTGCTTAAAGGTCTGAGTCCATCTAAAAAGGGCCACTTATAAACTGTTGCAGCCCTAAAAGTATTTTACTATTTTTTGTCCAACCATCTGGTGGGCCACTAGCATATAAAAGAAGTGAAAGTTGGAAAGCTTGTTTTTCTCATTCGTTTTGCCAAGTAGGTTTATATTACAACTGCAGCTAAAACATGAGTCGACTGTCTTTGTGAAAGGTTTGCATGATGAATGATTTAATTTAATCTAATCATGGTGTGGTCTTTGTTAGGTTATCTTAGGTGGAAATGGAGGCGATAGGGATGCAGAAGGTAAACCCATGCCAACGCTTGTATATGTGGCGAGGGAGAAACGGCCGGGCCACCCACATAATTTCAAGGCTGGGGCCCTCAATGCTTTGGTAATTCTACTTCTCCATCTTTCTCGAAACAAGGAAGGGCTACATGGAAGGACTATGTGGCCGGTTCGAAACTTTTCAAACTGGACCCAATTATTAATTAGGTTTGAAAATTTCAACTAGAACAGGACCCAACGATTAAAAGGGTCAACTTAGATAGTTAACAAGCTGAGTCTGAGTCTGTGTCTGATTGGGTTGACATGTAAAATAGCAAGAATGACTAAAACCCCAATCAGACTCATTCATTAATTGAGTAGGTAAAAAATGGCAAGAAGAACCAACTCGAAAATAAAAAGGGTCAGCACAGATTCTGAACTGAACTATCAGATTGGGTTTGAGTCAGATTGGCAGGTCGGCATAGGAGCTGCCACCCTTACTTCCAACTATTGTTATTGTTTACCATATTTATTGTTATTAACTTATTATTGTTGTTGTTGTGTATGCAACAGAATCGGGCGTCGGCTGTGATGAGTAATGCTCCATTTATCCTCAATGTGGACTGCGACATGTACTCAAATTACTCGCAGACTCTCCATCACACAATGTGCTTCTTCTTAGATTACAAGGAGAGCCATCGCATTGCTTTTGTTCAATTCCCTCAGTGTTTTGCAGGCTTGACCCCAAATGATTTGTATTGCAGTAGTCTCACCAGAATCTTCGATGTAAGCCCCAAATCTCAAATTTTTTCTTCCTGCAATAATGTAATATTATAAATATATATATATATATAAGAAAATTCTCTGTACAAAGGTATCTCTTGGCATAAAATACCGCTAATATATTATTTTTTTAATTTTTGGAGTCTATTTTAATACGTGTTTAAATGGACCCTTAGTACCCGAAACCTTCTCTCAGCCTTCTTGATCTCACTTGGCGTTTTTGGAGCGAGACCACCATCGGAGCGCGGTTCAACCATCCTCGGAGAGCGGTTCAATTGAATATGGAGCGAACTGTGCTAAATCTTTGATTATTTTTTTTGCATTTTCTTTTTCTGTAAGCTTGTCATTTATCTCTTGAATGAAAAAAAAAACTTATTTTGACTTATTAATTATTGCCCATTTTATGTGATCAAATTGCAAAGTTAACCTTTTTCTCTATTTCTTATACTTGAATATATGGATAAAATTTATTTAATCTCATTAGTTAATTATTTATAAACCCATTAGCACTATTTTGTATAGGCACTCCGAACATATATTTATTTTAAAATTTAGCGTTTCGCCGCCCCCGCTTCATGTTTTGGGCACTTAGAATAGACCCAAGATGACCAACATATTTTTCTTAGGCCTACTTGGATCCTCCAAACCTAGTGATTTGCACTCACTTTATGTTATTACCTATAACTCTTATTAAATCTTCTTAGCTAATTATTCCTACTAGAACACCTCGAGGCATTGGTAGTATTAGCAAAAACACTTTTTAATACTCCCTCTTGGATTGAATCTAACTAGTTCACTTTTGGTGGCAAGCACATTTTCTCTCACTCCAAATTGTTCATCGTGGTGTTTGTACTCGTGATCGGTTGACTATGATGTCATATTAAATTTTTCTGCAATCTATTCGTGACAAGACATTGAGAAAATTGGAGAGATAGAGAAGAGGTTGTAATTAAATGCATCCCATAAGTGATGTATCGCAGTTACCGCCAGCATTGTAATTACCTTTTCCGGCTCATTTTCAGATTGATCTACATGGAGGTAACAGCTATAATGGCCCCCCATATTGTGGCACCGGCGCAATTCATCGCCGTGAGTCTCTCAACGGCAGGAAATTCACCCCTGATTTTCAACCAAAATGGGATGAGAAACCAGGTATAATATTTCATTTACCATTACATGACCAAGGAGCATTCCCTGTTTGTATTATAAGCAATTGACAAGTTCGACATTGATTGTTTTTTTTCTGTTTCTACTTTTTCCACTATGCGTGTTGATTGAATGAATTGAAAGTATGTGGAGAAAATGAGGACTGGAGCGAGTTGGAAGCAAAGGCAAGAACTGTTACGAGCTGCACCTCTGAGCTAGGCAAACCATGGGGGAAGGATGTAAGGCCTTGGATTTTCTCTCATATACATATATAGCATTCATTGTAGATATGTCTGTACAGCATGTACACCCCTGATTACCACCCGTTTAGACTAACTACCCGGCCAAAAAGATCCAGGTAATATGGACCTGCTTTCTAGACCATTGGTCCTGGTTACCAGTCGGGTTGGGTCTGGACCTGGACAACCGGACACATGGAGTGAACTCAAGCCTGGTTAATGGCAGGGCCAAAAAAAATGCTGAATTAAGAATTTTTTTAAGGCCCGTGGAGTAAACTGAGGGAGGTTTTACCAACCCGAAAGCTTAAAAGACCAGTTCTGACCCAACATATATTAGAATAAATGTTAGTTTTCCAAATGTAGTACTGGACCTGGGGCTAAATCTTAAAGCTTGTGAGCTGTATCGGGACCTAATATTAGGCACCATAACTAAAATGCGCCGCAGTGGAAACAAGGATTATATAATATAATTACTGTATTCTAAGTTTCTAAACTTCTTTTTTTTAAATTCTTTTCGTTTTAATTTTGTTCAGATGGGCTTGATGTATGGATGTCCAGTAGAGGATGTATACACAGGCTTGGCATTACATTCAAGAGGTTGGCAGTCAGTTTATTTAACCCCCGAAAGGAAAGCGTTTTTGGGCCTCTCTCCTCAGAACACAAATGATGCCCTCATCCAATACAAGAGATGGTCCAGTGGTTTGTTGCAAGTCTTCTTCTCACACCTTTGCCCTTTTACACATGGGATTGGAAGGTTGAAGTGGGGTCAGATCATGTGTTACACTTTCTACACTTTCTGGGCACCTTGGAGTCTGCCTATCCTATGCTATGCACTCGTACCTCCTCTGGCTATGGTCAATGGAATCTCACTTTTTCCCAAGGTAAAGTCATCTTGTAAGTAGGATTTAGGCCACATAGATTAATGGGCTGGAGTCTGGACCCGGGTTTGGGTTATTGTTAGTCTATAGACAAATGGGTTGGGCCTGCAGCTATGTGTTTTAAGATCCTGTCAAGCTCTCCCAGCCATAACCCTATCTTGCTTTTAAGGCTATCAATGAGTCAGATCCATTTTTGTAAGAGCTGGCTATTTCAATTGGCCTAGCCCAGTCTTTCTCAGCCCCAACGTGTTGTCATCCCAACTTATTTTCATTGATCTCAAAGTCGGTTATTGGGCCAAATTTGAAAACCAATATTTGATGCATTGAATGCTCACTCAGTCGAGGCTTAAATGCTTAATTGATTTGATCGTGACTAGCTAGGTTACATCTCAACTAATATTGTTTAGCTTTTTAAATTGATACCGAGTTTCGGCTATTTGACTCAGTCAAGGCTTTGGCCAGGCAACTGAGTCATCTCAGTTTAGCATGCATTTTTTTCAACCGTGTTTGGGTTTCTTTCTTGCCCCAGTCCAATGCTATATTAAGTTGCAAGTTTGCAAGATTGCATCCTCTACAGATATTGAAAGGAATAAGTTGGATAATTTGAACTCACTTCTCTCCATGTTATGATGATTGTACGTATTCTAGGCCTCTGATCCATGGTTCAAGGTGTTCGCCTTCCTGGGGATTGCATCCCATGCCTACAGTCTGGGAGAGCTTCTGTGGGTAAAAGGAACGGTCAAGATGTGGTTGAACGAGACTCGGATGTGGATGATCAGAGGGGTGTCTTCCTTCCTCCTCGCAATGGTGGTCACAGTCTTAAAATCCCTGGGGATGTCCGAGTCAGGATTTGAGATCACCAGCAAAGTGGTAGATGAGGAAGCCCTCAAGAGGTACAAGAAGGAAGTCATGGAGTTTGCTGTTGCCTCCCCAATGTTTGTGCCCCCTACCACACTCTCTCTACTCAACCTCTACTGTTTCCTCAGATCCACGGTGCTGGTTATAGCGAAAGGTGGGCCATCAGTCCTCGATCACATGGCCTTACAGATGATCCTTTCGGGTTTTATAGTCTTGGTTAGCTTGCCCCTGTACGAGGCCTTGTTCTTGAGGAGAGACAAAGGCCGAATGCCCACGTCTATAACTGTCTACTCTACCCTTCTAGTATTTGCTCTGTTGTATTTGCTATCACCCTTCATATGATGGCCCATTGATTGAAAGGGTTTATGGGGACTAAATAGCTTGGATATAAACTTGTATCATTTATGAACTTCGAATGCCAGCATTCGATTTACCTACATAAAAATGGGTTCTTTTGTATTTGTTGAATGTTGCCAACGTTTCAGGTAGGGGTGTTCAAAAAATTCGTCGATCCGTAAAACCAATCAAATCCGATCCATGGATTTTTAATGGATTCGAAAGTAAACGGATTGGTGACAGATTGAAAATCTTGTAATCCGTTCATAATGGATCGGTGACGAATTTCACCCTCAATCCGCGGATTCAATCTGATCCGATCCGATCGGTTGACATTAAATATGAATAAAACATACTTAAGGGGTCTAAACATAAGTGATGGCACAATTTGGCATTAATTTATTTTGTCTTGACTGTCTCAAGTCTCAACATAACTGTTGATGAATGAAAAAATAATTATTATGGAACTACTGGATGATTTACATAATTGGATTCATTCCTTGCATTGGGTGCACTTTTCTAAGATGGGTTCATGTACTGCTTTATCCATTGGCTGATTTTATGAAATGGGGATGTTAGTTAATTTATTGAAATGGGCTGAGACATTAATTCTTCAATAAGCCCATTTTCTGACATTGTTTGGAACCATGCATTTTCAACCCATTCCCAACCAGTATTTGAGCTGTATTTCAGCCCATTTTCAACCTTGCAATGTGATTTCTATTGATTGTTAATTGTATCCTCCTCGGGCTGCACCTAGCGAAATTTTCTCGTCCGGACAAATAGTTCAATTAATTGTGTGCCCATTTTTTTGTCATCTCCCTTTATTATATGATCAAGGCCAAATTTAATTTACCTTGGAGTAGGCCTCCGTCCCCAATTGATTGATAATGTGTTACAGGGACACGTACATACTATATCCGTAACCTATCCAAAAATGCACCTAGGCCTATCAATTGAACCCGTTGAAATAGGTACCCAGCCCGACTCGTCCCAAGTCCAAAAATACAAGTCTTAAAAAAAAAAATTAAGCCTAGTGGACTGGACTTGGACAATTATTTGAAAGCCTGGCCAAAATGGGATTGAAAATGGGCGTAGCATGCCTAGCCCATTCAGGCCCAGCCCGCCCCCAATATAATTTTACTAATTTCAATCAAAGTTGCATTGTTTCAATCTCTGTCCTCAACTTCATTCTTATGACTATAGATTTACATGATCTATTCTTGGTGGCTATTGATTCTATTGAGAACTGTCTTTTTTTTTTTTCTTTTTTAAATCTTGTCTGAAGGAGAGCAGTATTATTTTTATTCACGTAAGCTATATTTCAATTCAAGTTAAATAGTGGCAATATCGGTCCTCAACTTCAATCAACACATCTATTTTACTCTCAGGACTCACTAAACTTGCACTATATGAAAGAGGAAACGAAGCACCAGAAAAGAGCAAAAGAAGAGCTCAAACAACTAAAGAGACCATCTATAAGCCTTGTAGTTGTATACCCATGCAATCAAGGAAACTTGAAACCCATACAAATGGTTTTGACAACTCCCTCAAAGTGGCTATGTTCACAGAATCAAACCCCATTGATTAAGTGCTTAATGCATATAACTAATAATGCATAAGATCTTGCTAATGACATCATCAGTTATGTTGTAGAGTCCTTGTCTCGTGAGATGTTGTTCCGGGATATGTTCTACATTGTTTTTATGACGATCATACTATATAGATACAAGTTTTTGTCAGCGTGCATGCCAAGTGCAAGTTTTTAACTCCACCATGTTACTTGTTGCATTGCACTATCAGTCCCAAGCCCGGAAAAAAGGAGGAGAGTTTGAAGTTCGGTTCACATCCGATGTCCAATGACAGTATAAGAATAATCAGAGAATGTTTAGGTTATGTTCAAGATCGTGAGAAGTCCAAGCACGACCCTAGCTTAGGCTGAGCCCGCACGGGATAAGATTTGACATAAGCCTGTTCAATTTAGGGCCGAAATTGGATAGCCCTCGGTATGTCTATCCAATTCTTGAGACGGGATTAGACAACCCAAGCTGAAGCCTAGCCCGGTCCGTCCCATTGACAGACCTAATTATGCACCCAGCTCGGTCATATTTGGCCCAATATTAAAAGGGCTTTACTCATTGTGCTAACAAAGGAGAAGTGCTTTTTTCCATAGTTTTGTGTGGGTGAGTGGGGGTCGTTTTTGTTGAAAAAGGCAAACCATATTTTCTTTACTAACTAAGGATATATCAAATTTCCTCCGCCTTAGTCTCAACAATTACAAGATGTTGGAGGACCTGGAAGCATACATGACACAACTCCACTTTCGATTGTCACTTTACTAGATTAGTAAAAGTCAATTAAAGGCTTCACTTTTTAGACAAAGGGTTACATTAATAGTACTTTAATTTAAAATTTCTTCCATCTTAAAAAAAAAAGTAAAAAAACAATCTCCTTTCTGTACTAAAGGACAAAAAAACTCCTTTTTTTTTTAATAAAAAAAAGTAAAAGAGATTCCATACCATACAACTAAAAATAAAATACCATCATAACCTCATTATATTTTATTATCTCTTTATTTGACGTCTTACTACACTTTATTTTACATGTAAAATCCCCAAACGGGCCCATTTAAATTATTGCAGGATGAGATCCGTGGAGATTTTGTAAAGTTGGTCTTCAAGAAGAACCGAAACTTTTTAATAAATAAATATAAGATGATTGGAAAGTTAGTATTCAAAAACAAAATCAGATTCCCATCAACACCACTCATCAATTGTTTTGGTTCCTAATTCGTTTCACGCAGATGCCCTGGGAGTGACGCGCATCGCTCCTGGTCCAGGATCCAGTTCTTAAAAAATAAGTAAATCATATTTCCACTCATTGGGCCCACTATTTATCTTATCTTGCATGAAAAATAAACAGCAGTCTCCTGGATATTTCTCAACCATGTTCTAAGTTCATAGTCTAGATCCACGGCGGCTTTCGTTAAGACAAATGACTGTTTGAAATAGTTGAATTTTACTTTAATAACAGTTGGTTCCACTGAAAAAAAAAATATTTCATAAAAATATAGATAAGAAATATAAATACACTTGTATTAATCATGTTTCTAATCAAATCTTCTTACAATGGGAACCAGCTCCCATTTGAGTAAAATTTTAAAGTAGATGAGAACATTGGTATTGAGCTACTTGAATTTTCAATAGTAAGCCACGAGGGTGGAGCTCTACTTATTGATCAATCAAAGATTTTTTTATAAATGGAGAAAAAATGTACTCACATGTAGGGATGTCAAATGGGCCTGGCCGGCTGAACCAATCAATGGGCCGAGGTGGACTAGGCCTATTGGCCCGTTTGGCCAGGCCCGAGGTGGCCTAAGCCCGCCGGCTGCCCTCTGCGGCCCGCCTGGCACGCCCAAAAGTGACTGTTTTTTTAAAAAATGTTCCATTTTACCCCTCCCTCCAAATAACCATAAAACGGTCATATAAGGGGTATTTTATGTCATTTTCAATTTTACAACGTCTGTAATACTCTAAACCTCCTATTCTTTTTCTAAATTTATTAGTATTATTTATATAACCCTTGAATATTTCAAGCCTTTAATCTAATTTCCATATTCTTACCTTAACTTCTTAGTGATCTAGATATTTGATTATGTAAATTTGGATAATAATTCAAGCAGAACTAGGTTTTGAGAAATAGAATAATAGAATTTGTTTGATATTGATCATTGTGGTTATTCGACTGGTATATAACAATCTTAGTAACTCGGACTTTTCTCAATATCTCATAAAAAAATGATGCTTTTAGACAATGAATTACCTATCAAACAAAAATTAACTTAATTGGTAAATATTTATCTGATAAAGACTTTTAAATAAGCTTTATGCTTAGTTGCATGTGTAAAAGGCACTCATCCAATAGGGTGATGGTTCAAAATTGCTCATCAACAACACTGAAAGGTATAAGTCAAACATGACGTGTGTGTTTGAATGTATAGTAAATTGAAGTAAATTGAACTAAATGAATAAGAATTGACAAATGAGAGATAATTAGGAGCCTTAAAGAGACCTCTTTGGAATTGACACTCCAACATAGTTGGAATCTGACAATTTTGCTAAAATATCATAGTTTCCTAGAACTTGTGTTGATTGGGACAAGAGGAAGTCGCGTAGTTGTTTGCTCTTTGGTGTATTTGTTTGATTATTGTGTCAAATGAAATTATCCTTTTATATATATATATATATATATATATATATAACTACACTGAAAGGTGATTCTTTGGATGAGTGGTTTTGATTTATGTCCCCCAAACTACACAAGTGGTGGCCAGTTGATATGAAGTACCAAACACATACCAATGGGATCACATCACTAGACAGGTCTGAGCCTGGCCCATCCATTTAGTCAGTAGGATGCAAGCCCAATTAAACTCCTCTTAATATAAAAAATCGAGATAAAAAAATTGAACAAGAACCCCCTGGCCCGGCCCGCCCCAGCTCAGCCCATGGTGGCACCGCCCGGCCCGACCTGGCCCATTTGACATGCCTACTCGCATGCACCCGATTGGCAGCCCTTGTCATAATCTATTATAAATAGCAGTAGGTAGCTCATCTTCCTTCACTGCCAAGTGCCAACTGAAAAGATGACATCTCCCACCTCCCGTCTCTTCACCACCCACCAAGCCCCCTGCCGGGCTCTCTTCAGGCTCTTCTTTATATTCGCGACCGGAATATTCTCTCTCTAATACTACCTTTTGACCCACATCCCGGTCGACCACCGCCTTTTATGGCTGCTCGTCTCCCTCGCTGAATTCTGGTTTGCCGTCATGTGGCTCTTCCAAAAGAGCTTGTGGTGGAACCCCACTTACCATGTCACTCACCCGGAACGGCTGCCGGAAAACCTCCCTCCTGTTGACATGATGGTGTGCACTGCCGATCCCGATAGGGAGCTGCTGGCAGTCGTCGCCAACACGCTCCTTTTGCTCATGGCATATGACTATGATGTTAGTGTTAGTCCGAGTACATATAGTAGTAGTTCAGAATTCAGGAAACAGTTCCTCACAATAGTGAATTAAAACAACAGTAAAACAAAACCACAGAATGTAATTTACGAATGGAAATCACTTACTGTTTGAAGGCAGAAAAACAGTACTTTGCTGCAGGAGTTACGAATCTCAGAAATTTACAGAAAAAGACTGATCAAGGCTAGTGTTTGACACTATGTCCTTAAGACAAAATTCGCCCCCGCAATGGTGCTCACGAGCTTCAACAGCGTTTGTCTCCCAAGATACAATGATCGATCTCACAGCAGTTGCAGCACTACAAACTTTGTGACAGGCGAACTAGCAGTGCAACAGAAATCTCTCCAGACACAGATGATGACTCGAAAATGCAATGCTGCAACTGTGATTGAATGATGAAAATTGCATGGACAAGATGCTTTATATAAGCCTGCTTTAGGACTCTTCAGAGGGGGTTGCATATGTTCAGAACAGTGACTGTTCAGTGAACAAATGCTACACACACTTCTCTTGGATTTGGACACACCCTTTCAAAGGCGAATGGACACACCACTAAGGACAAATCCCTTTTGCAAAAAAGATAAATTTTATTAAATAAAATTTCTCCAAAAAATAAATGGGTAATGGGCCGAGCCAGGCCCAACTCGCGCGTGAAGCCCAGGGCCAGGCCCGGGTCGGTGCGGGGCGGGGAGGAGCGCGTGTGGTGGTGACCCTACCTTGATCTAGGTCCTCACTTCTCCACAAAAGTGGGATGCCCCTTGGGGCTCATCTTATACTACCAAGGTAAGTATATTTATACCCAAGGATGTTTTGCTCCCAAGCAATGTGGGAAGCAAGTTCACCACTTACTTTTGGTTCCATGTTTAACTTGTTCAAGTAGTGGTGTTTAGGAGGAAATTTCTCATTCACTCCTAAATGGATTAGAGCAACTCAATACATATCCATAATCTACTCATGGAGTAGATTACATTCCCATGTTAGTTAGCAAGCTTGCTTTCTATCTGCCGAATGACGGTGGGTCGGAGCTGACGTTCCATGCTGCGTTTCAGGCGTCCATCTTCGCTGGTCACTGGCTGCCCTTTTGCCGGAAGTATAACGTCGAGCCGCGGGCTCCGCAAGCCTTCTTCTTCAGCTCTGAGAACTCTGTCGTGGACCGTGGCTGCAGAGGGACTTTCCAGCAGGACTACTACTTAGTTAAGGTTACTATTCCTTCAATTATTTTGATAGAAAACCAATATTGTTTGGATTCTCCTACCAGCAAGACTTTCCATTGTATGTTTTTCCACGCGCAGCACAAACATGCCCTTTGGTTTATTATTCATCTTTTTCCCCTGCTTTACTCTTGTGAGTACCCATAAATCCTGGGACCCTTATCAATTCTCTTGCCATTAGCTATTTGTTTATGTGGAGGGGAGATGTCTCACCATTGATCTATTAGTGGATTGGCACATTCAACAAGTTGTTAGTGGACTTTGTTCCCCAATGATGATGAGAATGAAGATATATCAAATGACCAGAGGCGGACCCACGCTGTATGGACCTGGGGCGATGGCCCCAAGTCAAATTTCAAAATCCTCTTGAAATAGTGTTGGGCCTTGGCCCACGCCCCACATCAACTCAATCCACGCCCCAGGTCAAGAAGGGAGAAGAAAAAAAAAACCTCTTCGGCTCTTCTGCTCTGCCCCATGTCAAGAAGGGAGAACGAAAGAAAAAAAACCTCTTTGGTTGTTTGGCTCTTCCCTCTTCCCTCTTCCGCTCTTCCAACCTACCCTCTTCCTTTGAGGATCGACGATTAAGGTAAATATCTCTCCCTCTCTCTGTAGCTTCTCTCTCCCTCTCCCTCTCCCTCTTTGGCTAGGATTTGTGCAGTTTCCTTTCTTCTTTTCCTTCCTCTCTTCCTCCTTTGCACATTAGGGTTTATGTTTTACTATTTTAGTTTTCCTTCTTTTTTCTTTTTTTTTGAAGTGATGATTTCAGTTTCTCTGGCCTCTGTTCTATCCAAAATGAGAAAATGGTGATTGAGAAGAATATGTTCTCTCTGACTCTCTCTGTCTCTCTTTCTCTGATAAATGGAGGGAATGAGGGAAATGAAATCAAAATGTAGAGATATCATTGACTGACTGACTTGATCACATTTATGGAGGGAATTAGGGAAAAGGGCGATTTGATTGTTGACTGACTCGATCACATTCACATTTATGCTTTTGTTTGCTTCTTTTAGTTGTGATTTCTTATTTGATTTGATTTTATTTTATTTGGGTAAATGAGATAAGGAGACGCATGTGAATATGTGATGTTCTTAGTTCTATAGCACATCTTTTATTTCTTCACTTTGGACTGATGAGAAAATTTGAAGATAAAACTTCAGTTGCTTTCTGGTATGTATTTGATGTGAGACTGTGAGAGATGAGTTGATGTCGTGCTGCCATTGGTGATGAGTGTTGCAACTTGCAAGGCTTGGACTTAAACATGCTCGGCCAGTGTCTATTGGAAGAGGCCATGATAGTATTGGGTTCAATGAGGGAGGGATGATGATATGATGAGATGAAGGAACAGAACAACTTTTGAAGAAGCTCAGAAAGATCTAGCTTTCTTGCTGCAACTGGGGCCTCTAGTCAAAACAAAAGAGCTCTTCTTATAGGCTATAGCCTTGTCCTACCCCTGTTCAACGTCCCACACCATCAATAAAAACAGTCCTTCCCATCTCCATAAAATGAAAAAAAGCCAAAGAAGTCTTAGAAATCCTAACATTCAAATCAAATGAGCCCCTATTGAATGCTGCCCATCCAAATTCAAGATTTATTCTCTTGTGATTAGGGTTTATGTTTTAGTTTTCCCTTTTCTTTTGAAGTAAGATTTCAGTGCCCTCTATTCTATTAAAAATGAGAAAAGGGTGATTGAGTTGAAGGAAGTGAAACCTTGGTACATACCAAGTTATATTAAATGCAAACCAGGATTTTATTTAGCAGTGTTTTGCATAATCAAGAAAAAGAGGAATGCAATCTGGGTCTGTTGGTGTAATGGGCCCTATCCATGCCTCCAAAATCTCCTTGATGAGCCTGCACATAATTAAAAAAGAATTACAGCTGCTAGGCATGTTCAAAGGTGAGGTTCGTGGTGTTGTATGGTGAGATATTCTAGTATGGCTGGCATTTGATTAGTGGCATTCAATTTTAATTAGGATAATTTGCACTCAATTTCATAATTCCATGCATTTTAGCATTAAAGTTGAATTTTAGTCAAAATAATCAATATTGCATGAATTTTATGAAATCTTTGGTTTACATCATCTTAGTGTCACACCAATTAGCTTTTTGATTCTTGCATAAAAAATCATCTAGTGGTGCATTTATGTGCTTGATCTCATTTGGGTCCCACGCATGCCATTTATGAATTTAATTTATACATATTATGGCTGAATTATTATTTTTGTAGGGAATCTTCAGTTAATTGGGACCCGCCTGGAAAAGAAATTAAGAGAAGAAATTTACACAGAATGTCCAAGCCATACCACTTCAAGATGTTTGCACTACCCATGTGGTCCCACACCATTTGCCAAAGCTTTGCTACAAATTCAATTTCAGATTTGAACTTATCAAAGAGAGTGGGCCATAGCATGAGAAATTTCCAAGTAAGAGAAGAAGAAAGAACCACATGCCCAAGTTGGGATGTTTCAAGGTTGCACATATCTAGTGGGACCCACATGTGTTTCATGATTGAAGAGAAATCCAAGTTTCAAATTTAAGATTTTTATTAAAGAGAATGTGGGCCCAAGTGAAGAGAATTTAAGAGGAAGTCCTTGTTGGCTAGGGAATCTAACTAAGCAAGTCTTGTCCAAAAAGTTAACATCTCTCCAAAAGTTACTAAGAAGCTCACCTTAACTTGGAAAGCAAGAAGAAGACTTACCAAAGAAGGAAGATTCTTTTGCTAAAAAAGAGGATCTAGAGAGAAAGAATAGGGAACTCATGCCCTATTTAAAGAAGGCTTTGGATGTCAAAAGAAAGGAACCCCCTTCTCCAAAAAAATTGTCTCACGTGGAATTCTCTCTCTCTCTCTCTCTCTCATATATTCCCTTCTTTCTTTCTTCTTTTCCATTTTTAGCTAGTTTCTTTTCTCTTTTCTTTTGATAGCCTTGGACCATGTCCAAGGATTTAATTTGAAGGAGAATCTTTGTGAAGGAGAAGTTGTAATTGCCATGAAGTATTCAATGAAAATCATATCTTTTGCAATGGAGGAGTAAATTCTTTTGGATCGGAGCACAAAGTTAAGTTAAGTAATTTTATTTTCGTTCTATGTCTTTAATTTAATTCTTTTGTCCTTATGATGCATTATTTAATAGAATAATAGATCTGCCTTCGTGCCACAGGCAAACCTCCACTTTATATTTTTAAATAAATTTCTTTTTGATCAGTTAATCTTTTTTTGATAGGATATACTTAGGTTTTTATACCTTTGATAAATTTGTTAACTGACGCTCAAAGTAATTTATGTTTTTATGAGGTGATGGAGATCTTGGGTTCTTCTGCTTAAGAATTGATTTTTTTTAAAAAAGAATATTTTCCGGATCAGAAACATTGAGTTGTTTCTAATCTGAGTTATTTGCAAGGCAAAAGACAAAATTAAAGTTTGTGGTTTGAGAATTAAAATTAATTAATGGATTCTTTGTTGCTCTGATCTACCTTTATCATTATTGTTATCTGTTCATCTTGCATAGTAGCCTTATCTCTCATTTAAATCTTGATTGATCATTACAAAAGATAAAAAAAAATTCAGATTTTTAAATTTTAACTTAGTAGTGCTCCTTGTGGGATCGACCTGTAATTGCCACTATTTCAACAAGATAACTGTGTACTTGCAGTAATTTTAATGGATTGATTTAATTCACATCAAGTTTTTGGCGCCGTTGCGGGGGAGCCAAATCTGAGTTTTTATTAAAAATCTGAATCTTTTTTATTAGATTCATATGCATGCTCATATTTAGTTTGTATTAGTTGTTTAATCATCAAATTTGCATTAGTAGTGTTCTTTGCAATTAGTATTAGTTAGTATTGCACCTTGCTAATTTTTCAGACTTTTCTGATTTTTTTTATTAATTGAAATTTCGGAATAAATAAATAATTATAAAAAAAAATTTACTTTTTGAAGGATTTCTTTTAATTCCGAATTTCAGTAAATAAAAACAAAAAAAAAAGTTATTTTAGATTGGTTTAACTAGTGTCCTGATTAGATTAGGATTGGTAAGATAAAGTTTAAAATCTTTAGGATTAGTTGTTTTGATTAATATGCAAACTTCTGAATTTTGAAATTAGGATATGATAGAATTTGATTTGGTTTCTTAACTTAGGAATTACTAACAAGTTTTTTTTTTTTTTATATAGGTTACCTTGCTAAGAGGAGAGTTGCACAAAAATAGGAAACTACGTGGATTTGCTCTAAGCAAACAAGTTGCTCTCAGAATTGCAAAATCTGCCAAAAGAGGTTAAGCTTACACAATTTAAGGATTCGCGTGGGCCCACTGTAAGAGTTTCAAAACTGTACCCCACGAACCTTTTACTTGCAAGTGGGGCTTGGGTGATTTAAATTTTTGCAAAGTGTGAATGCGTGATTGACACACCATCTAATTGGACACACACTTAGTTAAGGGCAATCCACCCCAAAAAGATAAGGTCTGGATTCCATCACCAGATCCTTGCCCAATTAGGCTTAACCACCTCTCACATAGTAACTTAACTATTAATTAAAATCTAGTAGAAACGAGACCATAGGACTCGAGCTCATTAGGACGAAGACCACAAAAGGTTGCACCAATTGCGCTCTTTGGTCAAGTTGATGTCTAGGTAAGTCCTATCCCTACCAAAAAGGGTGGCAGTCTCTGTTCTAGGAGTTTGGTTCTTAAGCGGGACCCTTGCCAAGTGCATTGTGACCCCACCACTCATCCTGGGGACTTACCTGGTCGATTTGACTTCATAAGACCGGATTGGAGGCCTTAGTGCACTCTTCAAACCAGTTAGGAGTTGTCTAGTGAGTTAGGTTAACCCTAAGATAATTTCTTGTGCTCAATCTTTGTGCTTGACTGCTTGTGCATCATCTAGTAAGACCATTAGGACCTCGCATATAGATTAGGCTTGCATTTCTTTAAGGTTGAACCCGATGCATGCGCTCTAGACCTGAGAGAGAGAAACTGTGGGTACGCAAGAGTAAAAGGTTAGTCAGGATAGAGCCCGAATTAGCCTTAACCGTTGTCGGAAAGTCTTCCATTTTTGAAGAAATTGTTAGGATGGCTGATCAAGTGGACCCACCCATGACTTTGAAGGACTACATGTACCCCACCAGGACAACTCAACCGTCTTGCATCATCCTGCCTCAGACCAATGCTACATTTGAACTGAAATCTGGCATGATCCAGATGCTCCCAGTATTCCGTGGGCTAGACCAGGAAAATCCATATCAACATGTTAGGGAATTTGAGGACATCTGTGGGACCATGAGAATCAATCACATGACTGAGGAGGCCCTTAAACTTAGATTATTTCCTTTCTCCCTAAAAGAAAAGGCTAAAGCTTGGCTTTATGCCTTATAGGCCGAGTCCATCACTACATGGGCCAAGCTAGTCGAAGAATTTTACAAAAAATTCTACTCCAAGCAAAAAACAGCTTCGATTAGGCAGGCCATCAATGGATTCCATCAAATGAAAGGGGAGACACTTTATAGTTTTTTGGAACGGTTCAAGGACCTCTTAATCCAGTGTCCCCACCATGGATTTGAAAAAATTCGATTGGTCCAGATCGTGTATGAGGGTTTGGATTACCCTACTAAGCAAATGGTGGAATCTTTCTGTGGTGGGAAGTTTACACAGAAGACAGTGGATGAAGCATGGACATTTTTGGAAGAAACCGCTGAAAACACATTACAGTGGGCCCCTATCGAGAGGGAGCCCATCAAACCCACCATTCCTGAAAAAGGGGGATGTTTAAGGTTGAACCCAAAATTGAGGCAGAAGTCAAATTGGCCACACTGGTGAGGAGAATAGAGGCCTTAGAACTGAACCAAAAGCCCACTCCAAACACTTTGGAGTCATTGAAATATAACCAGGCCATAAATGGAGGGACTAGCCCAACAACTTTGGGTTAGATTGAGTCTATTGAGGAGGTGAATGCGCTTTATCAAAACACTCGTTTTGATAATCGTCAAAGGTATGACCCTTACTCCAACACATACAACCCAGGATGGAGGGATAATCCGAATTTTTCTTGGACCAAGGGTCCAACTCAAGGTGGCCCATCACAATCCCATCAACTTCAGTCCAATGCCCCACCCGGTTTCCAAAAGCCCAATTTCACCCCCAATCCGCAAAATCAGCGAATAGGTTCTCTTGAGGAAACCATGAAACTGTTAGCTCAGAATACCCTTCAGTTCCAGCAAAGCACTGTTCAAAGCTTAAATGCTAACACACAATCAATTGCAAAACTGGAATATCAGATGGGCCAATTGGCCAACTCCATCAGTGCCAGAGAGAAGGGAACCTTCCCTAGTCAACCCGAACCTAATCCCAAGGGCCAAGTTGTTCATGATCCTAAAGGAAAAAGCCTGGAACAAGTCCAATCCATCATCACTCTTAGGTCGGGTACACAGGTTGATAACAAGGTGAAACTACCTAAGGAAACTGAGGAACTAAGTGCGAATGCTGAACCCATATTAGAACTAGAGAACTCAGTCAATGCTAAACCATCACCTAGTGAGCCCACTCCTAAGACCTATATTCCCAAGGCACCATATCCACAGAGGCTAGGCCCAACAAAATCAACTGTTCAATTGGATAAAATGCTAGAAGTATTCAAACAAGTCAGGATTAACATCCCACTTTTAGATGCAATCCAACAAATTCCTGCCTATGCCAAGTTCTTGAAGGACCTTTGCACCTTCAAAAGGACAACTAATGTGCCCAAGAAGGCTTTTCTAGCTCAACAAGCTAGCTCAATCATTTCCTGTCCAACCCCGATCAAATATAAGGACCCAGGGTGTCCTACCATTTCTTGCCAAATAGGGGACCATCACATAGAGAAAGCATTGTTAGACTTGGGTGCTAGTGTGAACCTTCTTCCGTACTCTGTTTATGAAGAATTAGGTTTGGGAGAGTTGAAAAAGACCCATGTAACCTTGCAATTGGCTGATGCATCGATTCGATACCCCAAGGGGGTAGTCGAAGACGTTCTTATCAAAGTCGGGGAATTTGTGTTTCCTGTCGATTTTGGTGTCTTGGATACCAAACACACATCTGGGGCTGAACCCAAAATTCCAGTAATTTTGGGAAGACCATTCCTAGCCACCTCTAATGCCTTGATCAATTGTAGGAATGGAGTGATGCAAATCTCTTTTGGGACCATGACAGTTCAAGTAAACATTTTTAATGTCAGTAAGCAACCTCCTCATGAGGATGATGGGATTTTTGAAGTTAGTTACATTCATGAATTGGTGGAAAATCACTTACCCCATTTGAAAATTGAAGATCCACTAGAGGCTTGTCTGGCCCACTTTGGAAGTGATTTTGATATAGATGGACATATTGAGGAAGTCAATTCACTTTTAGACTCAACCCCATCCATGGATTGCTCCAGGTGGCAACCGAAGCATGAGATTTTGACTCCATCTGCTTCCCCACCTGTCCCATCAATTGTAGAGCCCCCTAAGTTAGAACTCAAGCAGTTGCCAGATACCCTGAAATATGTGTTTTTAGGCCCGCTAGAAACCCTTCTAGTGATTATAGCTTCAGACTTGGATCCTGTCCAAGAGGAAAAACTCGTGAAAATTTTGGATATACATAAGGAAGCTATAGGGTGGTCCATTGCAGATATCAAAGGAATTAGCCCATCTGTGGTCCAGCACAGAATCCATTTGGAAGAAAATGCAAAAACTTCTCGTGAACCACAGAGGCGACTGAACCCTACAATGAAGGAAGTGGTCAGGGCAGAAGTCTTAAAATTACTTGATGCAGGGGTGCTTTACCCCATATCTGATAGTGCATGGGTGAGCCCTTACCCCATATCTGATAGTGCATGGGTGAGCCCAGTTCAAGTGGTACCAAAGAAATCTGGTATAACAATGGTTCAAAATGAGGGCAATGAATTGGTCCCCACTCGGATACAGACTGGATGGAGGGTATGCATTGATTATAGGAAGTTGAACTCTGTCACTCGGAAAGATCATTTTCCCCTCCCATTCATGGATCAGATGCTCGAAAGGCTAGCCGGTCATGCATATTATTGTTTTCTTGATGGTTATTCAGGTTACAATCAAATTCCAATTGCATCCGAGGACCAGGAAAAGACCACCTTCACATGTCCGTTTGGCACTTTTGCTTACAGACGCATGCCCTTTGGGCTATGCAATGCACCGGCCACCTTTCAAAGGTGCATGTTGAGCATATTTTCTGACATGGTGGAAAGATTCATTGAGGTTTTCATGGATGATTTTTCAGTCTTTGGCAATTCTTTTGAGGAGTGCTTACATCATTTGTCCCTTGTGCTTAAAAGAAGCAAAGAAAAGAATCTAGTCTTAAATTGGGAGAAATGCCATTTTATGGTAAAAAGGGGCATAGTTCTAGGACACATTATTTCTGATGATGGAATTGAGGTGGACAAAGCAAAAATTGATTTGATCTCCAAATTGCCACCACCAAAATCAGTTAAGCAGATTCGATCATTCTTAGGCCATGCTGGTTTTTATCGTCGATTCATCAAGGATTTTAGTAAAATCGCTAATCCTCTGTGCCAATTACTGACAAAAGAGGCCCCGTTTGAATTTGATGAGAAGTGTCTAAAGGCCTTTGAAAGACTAAAAAAGGAACTAACTTCAGCCCCTATAATTCAGCCACCTGACTGGACCATTCCATTTGAGCTAATGTGTGATGCATCCGATACAGCTATTGGAGCTGTTTTGGGTCAACGGGTTGGGAAGCTACCTCATGTGATTTACTATGCAAGTAGGACCCTTAATGATGCACAGCTAAATTACACAACCACTGAAAAAGAATTGCTCGCTGTGATTTTTGCCTTGGAGAAATTCCGGTCCTACTTGATAGGGTCCAAAGTCATCATCTACACAGACCATGCAGCTTTGAGATACCTTCTGTCCAAAAAGGATGCAAAAGTCCGATTGATCCGATGGATCCTTCTGCTACAAGAGTTTGATTTGGAAATAAGAGATAAAAAAGGATGTGAGAATGTAGTAGCAGACCATCTTTCGAGGATACCTTTAGAGCCATCAAATGAGGTCCCACTGAATGAAAGTTTTCCTGATGAACAATTGCTCAGTTGTTCTCAAATCCCCTGGTTTGCAGACATAATCAATTATCTTGTTACAGGGGAGATGCCCACCCATTGGTCAAAACAAGATCGATCAAAATTTCTAGCTGCGGTCAAGTACTTTTTCTGGGATGACCTGTATCTTTTTAAGTACTGTCCAGACCAGATCATCAGGAGATGCATTCCTGATCATGACCATTACTCGGTCATCTCCTTCTGTCATGATCATGCTTGTGGGGGCCACTTTAGTTCGAAAAAGACAGCTGCAAAAGTTTTGCAGTGTGGATTTTACTGGCCCACTATCTTTAAAGATTGTCACACCTTCTGTTTGAACTGTGAGAGGTGTCAAAAGCTTGGCAAGCTCCATCGAAGGAACATGATGCCCTTGAATCCCATACTTGTGGTGGCAATTTTTGATGTGTGGGGAATTGACTTCATAGGGCCATTTCCACATTCCTTTGGAAATCTTTACATTTTGCTGGCAGTAGACTATGTTTCCAAATGGGTAGAAGCCATACCGACAAAGAAGAATGACCACCATGTAGTGATTAAGTTCGTGAGAGATCATATCTTTTCTCGCTTTGGTACACCTAGAGCGTTCATTAGTGACGGAGGCACTCACTTTTGCAATCGTCCCTTTGAGTATTTGTTGAAAAAATATTCTGTCACCCATAAGGTTGCTACACCTTATCACCCACAAACAAGTGGCCAAGCGGAAATTTCAAATAGGCAAATTAAACAAATTCTGGAAAAGACGGTCAATCCCACTCGGAAAGATTGGTCTTTGCGATTGATTGACGCACTGTGGGCCTATCGAACCGCTTACAAGACACCTATTGGGATGTCCCCATATAGGTTGGTCTATGGTAAGGCTTGCCACTTGCCTGTTGAATTGGAGCATAGAGCTTATTGGGCCATTAAGAAGTTTAATTTTGACTTACCCACTGCGGGCACTCTACGCAAATTGCAACTCAATGAGTTGGAAGAACTTCGAAATGATGCCTATGAGAATGCCAAGATCTACAAGGAAAGAATGAAGTTGAACCATGATAAGTCAATTCTAAGAAAATCCTTTGAACCAGGTATGAAAGTCCTTTTGTATAATTCCCGGTTACACCTGTTTCCAGGGAAGTTACGAACCCGGTGGACTAGTCCATTCATTGTCAGAACTATTTACTTTCATGGTGCTGTAGAAATTGAAAATCCCAAAAATGGGGATGTTTTCAAAGTGAATGGTCAACGGTTGAAACCGTTTCTGGAACTGAAGGATAAGAACATTGAGGATATCCTTCTGGAAGACCCAATGTACCAGGACTAATCATTTTTGGTCACGTCGGGCTGACGACATTAAACTTAGCGCTGATTGGGAGGCAACCCAAATTTGGAAGGTAATTGAGCTGGTTGATCACATTCTTTTGAAATCACCCTACATGGTAAGATATTCCAATTTTCCTTATTGTTCATTTTCACATTACACATGCATTCATAACATTGAGGACAATGTTGAATTTAGGTTTGGGGGTGTGAGTTAGAACATAACATGTGATCATTTGTTCAATTTTCATTCTACGTTTTCTTTTCCGCTTTGCTTTGGTTTTTAGGAGACTAAAAAAAAAAAAAAAAAAAAAAAAAAAGAAATTTTTTTTTTGCTACTGTAGAGGGAAACTTTCAAGAGAATTTTTATTGGTTGAAGATATTTATTTTGGACAAAAGAAAACAATGGTTCACTATTTTATTTACGGAAAGAGTTTTTGGAAAAATGCTGACTTTTGATCCCTCACTTTTACACAGAGTGTATACGTTTTCAAGGTTTTGAATGTGAAGCTATGATTTCCGTTTTTCTTTGATGATTGAAAAAAAAAATGGAAAATCGACCCTTAGTGCACAGAGCTTCCTAGTTTGATGGGTGGATACATGAAAATGGCTGCCTATTGTTGGGGGACCGCAAAAAAAAAAAAAAAAAAAAAAAAAAAGTGTTTAGTTAAAAGTCTTGAAAAGAATAAAAAATTGTGTGACTAGTTTGGGTTCGTAGCCTTTTTAACCTGAGCCAGTAAGTCCGTAGGGGTATTTACATACCTAGTGCCCTAAAATCAACTGGTTTGGGAGTCATTGGCCTAATGCTCATTACATGGGTTAATTAGAAAGCTTAAGGGACCTAGGCATTGCACAGTCACCTGTGTGTGTTAAAAAAAAAAAAAAAAACGCCCTTTGGAAAAAGCAGTAGTGCGAAAGCCGTCATTATAACCTTCAGTGGGAGACTGTTTTTCTTTGCTACATTTAGGCGGCCCTGAAAAAAAAAAATTTGGGAATTATTGGTGGATCATTTGATGCTTTGTATGTATACATGCTTTTCACCGTGCACGATCAATTAGCATGATTTCGAGAATTTCTGACCAAAAGATGGGACTGGTGAACCGAATTTAAGATTTTTCTTTGAAAATTTCGTGAACCGAGAATAGTCAGTGTCAATAGACTTACTCTTGGAAGAAGTTTCCCTAGATTTTGTTAAGCTTTAAAATCTTATCTTTTGCAAAAAAAAAAAAAAAAAATAAAAAATAAAAATAAAAATAAAAAAAAAGGAATTTTGTGGGTATATTCACTGCAAACCCTCACGAGGCACAACTCGTCCACTAGGGGGAACCTAGGGGTTTAAGGGCTTATTGCATACGCTAAATGCAGTCGAGAGAGCCAGCGAAAGTGGCATTTTTCTTTTCTTCTTTGCATTTGTTAGGATAGTAAACTTCTCCTTTTTCACTTATTTTGCTCGAGGACTAGCAAAAAGCTGGTTTGGGGGTGTGATAAGTCCACAAAATTGTAGTATTTATCATCATTTTATGTTACTTTGTGGACTTAATTAGGATAATTTGCACTCAATTTCATAATTCCATGCATTTTAGCATTAAAGTTGAATTTTAGTCAAAATAATCAATATTGCATGAATTTTATGAAATCTTTGGTTTACATCATCTTAGTGTCACACCAATTAGCTTTTTGATTCTTGCATAAAAAATCATCTAGTGGTGCATTTATGTGCTTGATCTCATTTGGGTCCCACGCATGCCATTTATGAATTTAATTTATACATATTATGGCTGAATTATTATTTTTGTAGGGAATCTTCAGTTAATTGGGACCCGCCTGGAAAAGAAATTAAGAGAAGAAATTTACACAGAATGTCCAAGCCATACCACTTCAAGATGTTTGCACTACCCATGTGGTCCCACACCATTTGCCAAAGCTTTGCTACAAATTCAATTTCAGATTTGAACTTATCAAAGAGAGTGGGCCATAGCATGAGAAATTTCCAAGTAAGAGAAGAAGAAAGAACCACATGCCCAAGTTGGGATGTTTCAAGGTTGCACATATCTAGTGGGACCCACATGTGTTTCATGATTGAAGAGAAATCCAAGTTTCAAATTTAAGATTTTTATTAAAGAGAATGTGGGCCCAAGTGAAGAGAATTTAAGAGGAAGTCCTTGTTGGCTAGGGAATCTAACTAAGCAAGTCTTGTCCAAAAAGTTAACATCTCTCCAAAAGTTACTAAGAAGCTCACCTTAACTTGGAAAGCAAGAAGAAGACTTACCAAAGAAGGAAGATTCTTTTGCTAAAAAAGAGGATCTAGAGAGAAAGAATATGGAGCTCATGCCCTATTTAAAGAAGGCTTTGGATGTCAAAAGAAAGGAACCCCCTTCTCCAAAAAAATTGTCTCACGTGGAATTCTCTCTCTCTCTCTCTCTCTCTCTCTCATATATTCCCTTCTTTCTTTCTTCTTTTCCATTTTTAGCTAGTTTCTTTTCTCTTTTCTTTTGGTAGCCTTGGACCATGTCCAAGGATTTAATTTGAAGGAGAATCTTTGTGAAGGAGAAGTTGTAATTGCCATGAAGTATTCAATGAAAATCATATCTTTTGCAATGGAGGAGTAAATTCTTTTGGATCGGAGCACAAAGTTAAGTTAAGTAATTTTATTTTCGTTCTATGTCTTTAATTTAATTCTTTTGTCCTTATGATGCATTATTTAATAGAATAATAGATCTGCCTTCGTGCCACAGGCAAACCTCCACTTTATATTTTTAAATAAATTTCTTTTTGATCAGTTAATCTTTTTTTGATAGGATATACTTAGGTTTTTATACCTTTGATAAATTTGTTAACTGACGCTCAAAGTAATTTATGTTTTTATGAGGTGATGGAGATCTTGGGTTCTTCTGCTTAAGAATTGATTTTTTTTAAAAAAGAATATTTTCCGGATCAGAAACATTGAGTTGTTTCTAATCTGAGTTATTTGCAAGGCAAAAGACAAAATTAAAGTTTGTGGTTTGAGAATTAAAATTAATTAATGGATTCTTTGTTGCTCTGATCTACCTTTATCATTATTGTTATCTGTTCATCTTGCATAGTAGCCTTATCTCTCATTTAAATCTTGATTGATCATTATAAAAGATAAAAAAAAATTCAGATTTTTAAATTTTAACTTAGTAGTGCTCCTTGTGGGATCGACCTGTAATTGCCACTATCTCAACAAGATAACTGTGTACTTGTAGTAATTTTAATGGATTGATTTAATTCACATCAGCAAATCTTCTATTTTAGTACGATCCCTCTACCTCCATCAAATTTAGGTAGTAAACAAGAGGATTCCAATCCCCTGCTGTTTGGTCCAATTGGCGGTTGCCACATGCGTGGAGAGTATCCTTTTGGACCAATCATAGGTGAGGAGAGGATTTGAAATCAGCTGCATCCTATCTTCTTAAGGGCGTGTTTGGATGTGTGGTGAGGTGAGGTGAGGTAAGGTGGGGTAAAAATTTCATTATCCAAACAAAAAAAGACAATTTAAAAGTACATAATTTCAAATTTTCCTCCATCTTTTAAAAAAAAAGTCAAAAAAGCAACCTCCTTTCTCTACTAAAAGACAAAAAAGCTCCACTTTTCTATATAAAAAGTAAAAAAGATTCCACATCAAACAACTAAAAATAAAACACCATCATAACACCTTATATTTTATTATCTTTTGATTTGATGTTTTACCTTGCCATACTTCAATTCACCGTATATCCAAACAGACCCTAAAAGAATAAAAAAAAAAATACTCTCTCTTATGTAGCATTATTCCCCGTGGTTATCCAAATTCTCAAAAAGATGTAGGGCAGTCAAGTCAAACACAAAAAGGCCAGGCCATACCCTCAACATATGCGGGTAGCGAGGTTCTGGGGCACGCCAGAGCCCTCAAAGAGCCAAGCAATAAGTTTTAGTTTGTAGTGCACCCACTGGGCGCTAAATGTATAATCTGATTTAGCAGAGTGATGGCAGCCGATGAGTATATCTGTTAAGGACCATCAGGTAAGTTGCATATTTTCTATATTCAAAATGCGAAATAGTCTTTATCTAATCCACATGACTACATGAGGGATGAGCTCAACAAAAACTTTGTAAGAAGTATCATGCAAGTCTTTATCCTGCATTTCAACTGGAATTTGAGGGTAATAGATGGTAGGTAATATGTGGAGCCAATTTGTTTGCATACATACACAATTCCTTTTGGGTAAAAGGAATTATATTAGTAGGGCAACGAGAGGGAATCATGAGAAGCAAAAGCAACGACAACAACAAAAACAAAATAGCTAGATCACAGAAGCTAGTCCGTGAACGACAGTGTCCAACTGTGTAAGCCATAATTAGTGGAATAAGAAATTTGGCAAAATGATGAGACGCCCTCCTCATTTGGACTTGTAGAAATTAAGGTGAGGAAAAGAAATCTTCACAAAAAGACTCTAGAAATTGAAGATATATTTACAACAATTGGACTCTCCTCAAGCCTCTGTGTTTAGAGCAGATTGCCCTAAGCTTGTTTCTACCGCTTTTCAAGCGAAAATTAACTCTGCTCTTAAGCAAACCAAACATCCATTAAATGTTCACAAGACATGCATATTCATAGGTAGCTTTTCCATCCGATCCTCTAAAAGCAGGGCATCCGGGAAAATTAAGATCACATCTTTTTTGATATCCCACCAAGATTTGAGATTTAGTTTCCATTAAAGAGAGGTTATTTGATGTTTTGGTTTTTATATACACTTCTTATCTTCATATTTAACACTTATATATAGCATGAATTCACATGTATATATGATGCAGCCTCCTAAGCTGATTCACATTGATCCATTGCATCATTACAAAATAAGTCCCAATGATGCAACTTGGACAGGCCAATCATCACAAGAGTAGTACAGGAGCCAATGGCTAAGCCAGAAGTTCAGATGATGAATGATTTAATGAAATCTTAGTCTGGTCTTCTATGTTCTGTTACGAGGAGATGGAGGTGATCGGGATGCAGAGGGAAAACCCATGCCAACCCTCGTATATGTTTCGAGAGAGAAACGGCCGTGCCACCCACATAATTTTAAGGCTGGGGCCCTCAATGCTTTGGTAATTATTCTCCTCCATCTTTTTCTCATTTAGCATTTATGGTGGGACCAAAACAAGACCTTCCTAAAGTAGGAAGGGCTACATGGAAGGAGTTCGGAGGTTGAAACAAGGAGATACTGTTGCATCCAATCAAGATTTGTCAACCGTATAAAATCTCATCTTTTTTTTTTTTTTTTCCTTTTCAAATATGCAAATGAGAGGGTGCATTAGATGACATGAGATTTTATAGAATTAACAAATCTTGATTGGATGAAACAATATCTCCATGTTTTGAATTCAGGCTCACATGAAAGACTTATGTAGCTGGTTCGAAAATCTTTAATTAATAACAACAAACTCAGAGCACCCCAGCTGAGACTTGTACATAACAAGTACATGTTCCGCTCGAACTCAACTTATTTATCGATCAAATTGAAAATGTCAATTTAAACTTGATCCAAATGTTAGAAGGGTGAACTCATACCCTTAATTAACCAGCTGAATTTGGGTTGGGTTGACAGGTCAATTATCAAGAATGGGCTCAATCCAAATCTAACCCAAGAAAGACTTGGTTTTAATTTTTGCCTTCGTTTTTCTTATGATCGTTGTTGTTGTTGTTGTTAGTGGTGGGGGTGGTGGTGTTACTGTGCATGTGACAGAATCAGGTGTCAGCGGTGATGAGTAATGCTCCATTTATCCTCAATGTCGACTGTGACATGTACTCAAATAACTCGCGGACTCTCCATCACACAATGTGCTTCTTCTTAGATCCCAAGGAGAGCCATCACTTCGCTTTTGTTCAATTCCCGCAGTGTTTTGAAGGCTTGACCCCAAATGACTTGTATGCCAATGGTCACATCAGAAGCTTCAATGTAAGCCCCAAATTTACTTAAATGTTCACTTTATATATATATATATATATCCAAAGGTTCCATTATATATATATATATATATATTAATTCTGTGATATTTGGAATCAATTTTTACACATGCCTAAACACTCCCAAGAATTACAACATATATTCCCTAGGGCCTGAATGACTTACACCCTTTTTATATTACAAACCCAATCACCTGTAACTCTGTTCAGCTGTAACTGATTATCACACAAAATTAAAGAAAATTGTGCATATCTAATAATCTGCACTTGATTTACACATATCCAAATTGAAAATTCTATATGGGGCTACCAGAATGGATTACTAGTTCTATTTAACCAATCAATGCAGCGGAAATAAATTAATCAGACAATATAGAACTAGCTATCTACCAATCACACACCACAAGAAGGCATACACAATATTTAACGTGGAAACCCTATTCAGGGAGAAAAACCACGAACCAGAAATCAAGAGTTCACGAACAGTTACAAGATATACTCACAAGCTCCTTTACCTCAGTCTATACCTCGACCTAAGGACTGTAGTTATTCTTGTAAAGAATCCACTGATACGACATCCACCGCTCCCCGTTCTCCTTACTTGATCTCCTCGCACCTTGTCAACCAAGATGATCAATCTTCTACAAGAGAAGTAGAAGCAGCAACAACCTTCTAGAGCAGCCCTTCAGAATAATCTCTCAATGGCTCTAGAGAATTAACTCTCTCTAAAATATCTCTTACTCAGATCAATGAGAGTTGTAGTGTATATTCTTCTAAGGTTGAGAGAAACACCCTATAAATAGCCCAAAATTCGTGCCTTAGACTTAGTGCACAAGTAGGACTCAAACTGGGAAAGATAGTCTCAAAAGGAAACTAAATCTGATAGAAACTGGAGATTTCCCGAACTCTGCGCACCTGTCCGATCGATCGGCCTGACATTTAACTGAGGTCTTTTTCTGACCGATCGATCGGTCTGAGGCTCCGATCGATCGGGCCTGGGAAATTCGCCCGGTCTGCTTTTTTTTCTTCTATTCTACACTTCAGCTCTTCCGGCGACACATCCACAGTCCATTCTAAAATAAATTAGAAAATACAACTCATGGACCCAGAGTTTTGTCCAACCCATGAATTAGCCAATAAAAATACTAACAATCTCCCCCTTTGGCAATTCATGGACAAAACTCCCTAGAACAATACAAATGATCTACCCAAGAGAAAAATCCAAAATACATTGAATTTTAAAAAATCAGCATTTGTAGATCTTTGCTTGTTTCTCCCCCTGGCTTCAGTATTCTCCCCCTTTTTGTTCACAATTGACAAACAATTTTCTTCAAGCAGCTTCTGTCAATCTGGATTCTACAGCTCCCCCTAAATAGACTCCCCCTTAATATGAACTTCATATCAGCACTGGGGGGGGGGGGGCTTGATCTTGTAGATCAGGGGTGATGAACCTTTGGCACACACACTTGCATTTTCAGATAGTTCAGCATAGTGTGTACCAATACAGATGGAATGTCTTCTTTCTTGACCCAGACAGCTTTGGTTTTCATTTGTGACACTTCCTTCTACTTTTTCCATTGCGTTTGGTTTGGAGACTTTCGCAACTTATTGCAATGGGGTCGAATGTGTCTTTTAATTCCACAGTGATGACAAGTGGGTATACGTTCAAGACGTGGCACATTCTTCTTCTTGGCATCTGTATTTGTAACATGACCAACAGAATTAGTAACAACTGAATTTTGAACAAAACAATTATTACCTTTGGCTTTTGATGTAGATACTCCGTCAGCGTAGCCAATGCCATGCATGTTATTCTTTGCCTTTTGATGCACAGGATGTCATCAAATTTTTTAGACCCAGCATTCATCCTGTTTAGTGAAGCCTTACTTGTCTCCAACTTAGAAAGAACTATCTTGAGTCTTCCTTGCAAGTCGGTAATTTCAGCTTTCAAAGTCTCCATATCATGATTAAGAAAGTCACACTTCTGTGCTTCAACAGTCAACATATCTGCCAATTTGTTATTTTCAGCCTCTAAGTGACTCACTTTTGTAAGAGCTTCAGACAATTCAGCTTTTAAAGAAGTATTCTGCTCTTTAGATTCTTTCCAGCTTGTAGCCACTTTTTCATTCATCTTGAGCATCTTCATGGTCTTTGCAAACAATATATAATATTCAGCTTGCCAATCATGTTCTGTCTCTGACTCACTAACATCTTGATTAGTCCCTTCATCAGAAACTATTGGAGTAGCAGAAACAGAAGTTGCCATTAATGCCATGAATTTTTCTTTGCTAGCATCAGGCTTCCATACTCAGATTTTTTATCATCTTCCTCAGAAGTATCATCATCCCAAATCAGATTGAAAGCCTTTTTCTTTGGTTTCCTGTTAGCACAATCACTAGCAATGTGTCTATAACCATGACACTCAAAACATTTAATCCCTTTAGAAGTTTTCTTCTTTACAAAATTTTTAGGGACTTTCAAATCACTTTTCTTCCCCTTCATAAAAGCTTGAAATTGCTTCATAAACTCAACAGCAACTCGGGAATCAATCTCCTCAGAATCAGACTCAGAATCACTAGCAATTTTCTTGTATGATTCTTTGGAGGCTCTCAAAGCAACACCTTTGGATTTTGATTTTCCATTAGTTCTTAGGTTTGCCTCAAAAGTCTGAAGGTTGCCAACTAATTCCTTAACTTTGAGAATATTCAAATTTTTATTCTCTTCTATGGCCACAACCTTTGCATCAAACCTTTCTGGAAGAGACCGCAAAATCTTCTTCACAATTCTATTTTCAGGAACTGGCTCTCCCAAAGTAAAGGTATCATTCACAATTGTATTCAGCTTTGAATTAAACTCATCAAAAGTTTCATCATCTTCCATCTTTATGGTTTCAAAGGCTGTATACAATTTCTGAAGTTTCGACTGTTTGACAGTGTCAGTCCCTTCATGCACAGTCTGCAGAATATCCCACGCTTCTTTTACAGTAGTACATGTAGAAATTCTACGAAACTCAGATATGCTAACTCTATTATAAATAGCATTCAAAGCCCTAGAGTTGCAAGTGGCTGCCAATTCTTCATCCTTTGTCCACTGTTCTTCAGATTTAAAATTGGTTTTTCCATCAGTAGTAACAGTGGGCAAGGAATAACCTTTCTCAATAGATTTCCAGACTTTCAGATCTATGGCTTTTACAAAGGCAACCATTCTGGCTTTCCAATAAGCATAATTAGAGCCATCTAGCAGAGGAGGCTTATTGGTTGAAGTGCCTTCACGATAGGTATCCATTCTAGCAAAATATGTATCAACACAATAAAATAGTGTAACTCGCTCTGATACCAATTGAAAATTCTTTATGGGGCTACCAGAATGGATTACTAGTTCTATTTAACCAATCAATGCAGCGGAAATAAATCAATCAGATAATATAGAACTAGCTATCTACCAATCACACACCACAAGAAGGCAGACACAATATTTAACGTGGAAACCCTATACAGGGAGAAAAACCACGAACCAGAAATCAAGAATTAACGAACAGTTATAAGATATACTCACAAGCTCCTTTATCTCAGTCTGTACCTCGACCTAAGGACTATAGTTATTCTTGAAAAAAAATCCACTGACACGACATCCACCGCGCCCCGTTCTCCTTACTTGATCTCCTCGCACCTTGTCAACTAAGATGATCAATCTTCTACAAGAGAAGTAGAAGCAGCAACAACCTTCTAGAGCAGCCCTTCAGAATAATCTCTCAATGGCTCTAGAGAATTAACTCTCTCTAAAATATCTCTGACTCAGATCAATGAGAGTTGTGGTGTATATTCTTTTAGGGTCGAGAGAAACACCCTATAAATAGCCCAAAATTCGTGCCTTAGACTTAGTGCACAAGTAGGACCCAAACTGGGAAAGATAGTCTCAAAATGAAACTAAATCTGATAGAAACTGGAGATTTCCCGAACTCTGCGCACCTGTCCGATCGATCGCCCCTGCTGGTCCGATCGATCGACCTGACATTTAACTGAGGCTTTTTTCTGACCGATCGATCGGTCTGAGGCTCCGATCGATCGGGCCTGGGAAATTCGCCCGGTCTGCTCTTTTTTTTTTCTATTCTTCACTTCAGCTCTTCCGGCGACACATCCACAGTCCATTCTAAAATAAATTAGAAAATACAACTCAATGGACCAAGAGTTATGTCCAACCCATGAATTAGCCAATAAAAATACTAACACAAATGCACTCTTAGGTATTATATCAATGTTACTGCTGGCATCCTACTTAACTTGGTCGGCTTCATCTTCAGATTGAACTATGGCATGAACAATTATAATGTTTCATTTTACTGTGGCACTGGTGCTGTTCATCGCCGCGAGTCTCTCAATGGCAGGAAATTTACACCCAATTTTCGACCAAAATGGGATGAGAAACCAGGTATGTTTTAATTATCTTTAAATGACCAAGGAGCATTTCCCATTTGTAGAACAAATTGACATTGATATTTATCTCCCCAAAAAAGTTCTGCTTCTACTTTATTTATTTATTTATTCATTATGTATTGAATGATTGAATGAATTGAAAGTATGTGGAGAACATGAGAAGTGAAGCGAGTTGGAAGCAAAGGCCAAAGCTCTTACAACCTGCACCTCAGAGCAGGGTAAACCATGGGGAATAGATGTAAGGACCTTGGTTTTGGACAAAATTGACAAACAGATACAGGTCTAGGTCCACAGTTGAGACTGTTTAATAATCGAGTAGGGTCCCGGGTCAAGGGCGGACCCAAGTGTTGGTATGCGAGTGCGATTTGAGAAGCCCTGTAGATAATGTCGAAAAAATTAAACACCACCCGAACAAAAATCCTGGTCCGCCATTGGTTCCCGTAGAATTGGGCCTGTTTTTTAACACTCGTGTACCAAAATTCTCTTATTCTACTTATATTTAATTTTATTTTGAGCAGATGGGTTTGATGTATGGATGTCCAGCAGAGGATATGTTCACAGGGCTGGCATTGCATTCAAGAGGCTGGCAATCAGTTTATTTAACCCCCAAAAGGAAAGCGTTCTTGGGCCTCGCTCCTCAGAACACAAATGATAGCCTTATTCAATACAAGAGATGGTCCACTGGTTTGTTGGAAGTCTTCTTCTCACACCTTTGCCCTTTTACACATGGGATTGGAAGGTTGAAGTGGGGTCAGATCATGTGTTACAGTTTCTACACTCTGTGGGCACCTTGGAGCCTGCCCATCCTATGCTATGCACTCCTACCCCCTTTGGCTATGGCCAATGGCATCTCACTTTTCCCCAAGGTACTGTGGTAGGTCGGATTAATACTACAAATGACTCAGTGAGTCCAAAGACCGATGGCCTAGAGCCTGGACCTGGGTTTGGCTTCTTCTAGGGCTAAAGATAAATGGGCTGGGCATACAACCCAACACCTCTGTACTCTAAGATCCTGGCTTACCCTCCTAGTCGTTACCTAGTTAATTTAGGGATATCAATGAGTCGGGTGCATTCTCTTTTAATGGGTCCGCCCCAATAAGGTCCGGGTTGGAAATGTCCCAGGCCCAGCACGCTGTCAGCCCTACTTGTTTTCATAGATCCAAAACTCAGTTAGGTTGGGCCTAATTCCAAAAAACATGGAATGCTTTGTTAGAGTTTTGGGCGCACTTGGGCTGACTCAGTTGACGCTTAATTGATTTGGTTCATGACTAGATTACACCTCAATTAATATCATTAAAAATAATTCAATGGGTACCAAAAAAATGTAAACAATTCAAAAAAAAAAAAAATTTATACCAGAGTTTTGAACAATCCTTCTTTGGCGAATCTGAGTCTTGAAATTTATTACGAATGACCCGATTTTGGATTTAAAAAGGCCCAAGAATTCGCCAAGATTATGGGTAATGCTTTCCCCAGTGCAATGCTCTATTAAGTTGCAAATTTGCATCATCGACAGACATATCTACAGTCAGATTTGGCAACATTCTCTAATAGCACAGAAACCGGCAGAGGGCACAACTAGAGTCCACAAGTGGCAAAAGTGGGTTCTACCAAAAAGACAAGAGTGAAGGAAGAAAATGTGAGAGTGGCAATCGGGAGGGTCCCACTGTAAATGTAGACTAATGAATATCAGATCCTTAATAGAAGCCACATCGCTGGATCTGATGAGATGAACTAGTAACCACGGAAAAGAGGATTCACATTTGAGTTTTGACACTGACAAAGACAAAGATAAGAGGGATATTCGTTTCAGAGTTGCAGATACCTGTCCGGCTCGTCGCAATTTGGATATCAATATCTATAGTCCTGTTGCTCTGAAACTTCAAACCATACATATGATCATATACTAAAGAATTCATTAAATGGATTTGGGTATTAGGGTATTCTAGGTTGAACTAATTAAGTTTGACATGAACTCACACACAATTATTAATCAGGACCAGAAAAGGAGTTTTTTTGTCCGGATGACTAGGAACCGGCCCACCCCCTTGGGTCAATCAATGGTAAAACTTCAGGACACATAACACCACACCACCCACTAGTGTACTGCATATTGGGTAAAATATAGAAGTAATCTATTGTTTCCTTCTTTGTTGTAATGATTGTTTTCTAGGCCTCGGATCCATGGTTCAAGGTGTTTGCCTTCCTGGGCATTGCATCCCATGCCTACAGTCTGGGAGAGCTTTTGTGGGTAAAAGGAACGGTCAAGATGTGGTTGAACGAGACTCGGATGTGGATGATCAGAGGGGCTTCTTCCTTCCTCCTCGCAATGGTGGTCAGAGTCTTAAAAGCCCTGGGGATGTCCGAATCAGGATTTGAGATCACCAGCAAAGTGATAGATGAGGAAGCCCTCAAGAGGTACAAGCAGGTAGTCATGGAGTTTGCTGTTGCCTCCCCAATGTTTGTGCCTCCTGCCGCACTCTCTCTACTCAACCTCTACTGTTTCCTCAGATCGACGGTGCTGATGATATTAAAAGGTGGGCCATCGGTCCTTGATCATATGGCTCTACAGATGATCCTTTCGGGTTTTATAGGCTTGGTTAGCCTGCCCTTGTACGAGGCCTTGTTTTTAAGGAGGGACAAAGGTCGGATGTCCACGTCTATCACTGTCTACTCTACTCTTTTAGTAGTTGCCCTCTTGTATTTGGTATCACCCTCCATATGATAGTCCTTTGGAAGTGTGTTTGGCCTGAATAACTTTGATAGAAACCTCCATCATGTAATAACTTCGATATAAATTCGAGGCAATCGGGCCCGCCAATTTAACTCTAAAAATGCTTTCTAGATTTCACCCTAATAAGATGTTGTACATGATATAAAATATCCCTCAATAACTTAATCTCTTAATACCTCACATCACCATACACTCTTCACACTCTCAGAACACTTCACTCGCCACCTGACTTCACTCGTCAGTTAACTTCACCTCACCAGCTCGCACACCTCACTTCCCAGATACCCTTATCTCCACTGTCACCTCACCAAACAGTGCACTATTTGCACATAGGAGGACTCCACTCGCACACTTCTTCTCCGCTTGTCTTCACACTTATCACTTTAGACACACCTCAATCCAGGAGGTATGCTTTACTCCACTCTACTTTACAAGAGGCACTTGCGTTCTCCTTAAAAAAATTTCATCTCCTAAAAAAATTCCCTTCTCCATATGGGGGCACCGATTGGTCCAAAGAGGAAATCCGAACTCATTTAGGGCATGTTTGTGTAACACTTTTCCGCGGAAAAGTTTACGGTTTTCCGCGGAAAACCCATTTTTCCGGCGTTTGGTGCGGAACAATTTCGCGGAAATGTTTTCCTGCATCGTCAGCATTTTCCTTGATAATTGTGGAAATGGATTTCCTATGGGGGGTATGGGAAATGGTTTTCCTCGGAAAACTTCTCCATCTTTTCCTCACTTTTGTCCATTTCAACCCAAAAACCCTATAACTCTTTCATTTTTTATTTCTTTATATAAATTATTATTTAATGTTAAATAAATAATATACATGTTATGTTATTTTCTTCAAAAAATTATATCACCAAATAAGAAATTTTGATTTTCTATAAGGAATCCACAGCCGCACCAAACAACATCTGCACCAATTCAATGAGGAAACTCTTTTTGCACCAAACATGGATTTCTAAATTCTACGGAAATCCTTTTCCGAGATTTTCATTTTTATGGAAAATGCTGACATGGCAATTTCCTCTTTCCGCGGAAAGGGTGTGTACACAAATGTGCCCTTAGTATTGATAGACATGAAAATTGCGCCGCAGAGAATTCTTACCGTTGCAAATGCTGTCACGTTTCTCCAAGCATTATGTCAGTCCGAAGAGAGTCCCGTTATAGTGTCTAGGATCTTCCAGACCATGTGACAACTGACAAGTTTGAGAGAGCGAAGTGTGAAGTTTCTCGAGTGAAATGGTGTTGGAGAATGAGCAATGAATGTCATGAGGCAGTGAAAAGGCAGTGTTGCGTAACAATCACAAATCACGGGCGGCTAGACGACAAACAATCACCTGACACTCGTCCGACACATTTATTGTTGAGAATTGATCTTTTGCTCCGTGGAGCCTACTTGAGCTCAAATTTGACGGGTCCAAGCCCGTTGACGCTGTAAACTCGCTAGGCACCATATATATATATATTTTTTTAAAAGAGGGTTTTCTGTCTTTTGAATTGAATTATTTCCTTCGGATTCAGAGAGAAGTCGGGTAAAACCTCTGTAGCCTCTAAGTGGTAGCACAAATAAATTTAACCTTCGGTTCATAAAGATGAGAGAACCGGGAGTCAATATCAGGACCGCTGGCTTCGGAAGAGAGATGAACCGTGATCATGACCACTCGGCCAACCCCTTGGGATTTAGCACGATTAAATTTGATCTATACAAAACTTTTGGCTAAAGACTACCAAATGATTTCAATTATATTTATATATACAGGGAAATATTCAAGTGAGGGACTCTAATTTTTAGGGAGGTTTGAAGTACAAAAGGGCTTTTGTAGTTGAAGGGAGTACACTTTTTTGTAGTTGAAACCTCTCCAAAAAGGAAGTTCCTCACAACACATAGTGGGAGAATCCCTCAATTAAATATATATAGGGGAGGTTTCAAGTGCATCCATCCCTCACCATAGGGTGAGGGACACTTCTATAATTGGGCATTTTCAAGTACAAAAGTTACTTTTCAAGTACATAGGGTGAGGTACACTTCCTTGTCTTCATGTGCAAAAATGGGAAGTGCCTCTCACCCTATGGTGAGAGATAGATGCACTTGAAATTTTCCCATATATATATATATATATGAGGTACATGCCTCTTGTATGTAGCATTCGAACGGGGGACGCATTTTTGAACGTCGGATTTCATCTAACGGCTTTCCAGCTATTCAGCAACTCTTCAAATTGTCTCATGAGATATTGACTAAATACATTAATATCTCATGATATTTTGAAAGTAAATTGGCCAAGAAAATGACATTTAGCTTCTCAAGAACGGCCCGTCCTTTGCTAACTTTCCAACTTTCTCATTTTCGGATGTTGTGTCCTTTGCTAACTTTCCAACTTTCTCATTTTCGCATGTTGTGTCCTGTGCTAACTTTCCAACTTTCTCATTTTCGGATGTTGTGCAAAGAGAAGGCCGTTCTGGAGAAGCTAAATGTCATTTCATTGGCCTATTTACTTTCAAAATATCATGAGATATTAAGTCAAGTTTTTCATGAGACAACTTGAAAAGTTGCTGAACAGCTGGAAAACTTTTGGATGAAATCCAACGTTCGAAAACGCGCGGCGCAATGGAATGGTACATACATGACCCGTGTACCTGATAAGTAATATATATATATATATATATATATATATATATATATATATATTAAAACAAATGAAAAGAGAGATATAAGGAATACCACTTCATTTCTAAAAGGTCTTTCTTTGAGCTGTGAGAGTAGTCCCCCTCTCTATTGGCTTTAGTTTGGGTGAATAAGGGGAAAAAGATCTCATGGTTCGATCAAACAGGAAAGTCCTGTTTGGACGAAATAGGACTTTCACGTGGGGTAGAGAAAAGAGATTATTTTTTTCTCTTTCCTCCTCCCCTGTCATCCCTATTTCGTCCAAACAGGAGAGGGACGAAACAGGGCTCCGGATCTGTGAATAAGGAGCATAAATTTAAAAAGAAAAGACAAATAGTCACAATCATTGGACCACGGAGAGCACTTGAGAGAAGGCATGGTCAATAGGTCATCCAATTAGCGAACTAGACTTCGAACCTATCCCATTAACTGCTTTTTGTGTAGTAAAAAATTAGTCTTCTCATTATCTCAAGCATCTTATACGGCCATGCTGATGCACCACCCATCTTCCAGTTTCCCAGTCCACTCCCAGCCAATGTTATAATCGACACCACCTCTCAGTATCCCTTCACTGCCAAGTGCCAACCGAAAAAGATGGGATATTCTTCCACCACACGTCTCTTCACCGCCCACAAATCCCCCTGCCGTGCTCTCTTCAAGCTCTACTTCTTCATATTCTCTGCCGGAATATTCTCTCTCCTCTACTACCGTGTGACCCACATCCCAGCCGACCACCGCCTCCTATGGGTGCTCGTCTCCCTCGCCGAGCTCTGGTTTGCCGTCATGTGGCTCTTCCAACAGAGCTGCCGATGGAACCCCACTCACTATGTCACTCGCCCTGAACGCCTCCCGCCGAACCTCCCTCCCGTTGACGTCATGCTGTGCACTGCCGATCCAGAGAAAGAGCCGCCGGCTCTTGTCGCCAATACGCTCCTGTCGCTCATGGCATATGACTATGATGTGAGCAAGCTCGCTTGCTATCTGTCGGACGACGGTGGGTCGGAGCTGACCTTTCATGCTGTGTATCAGGCGTCCATCTTCGCCAGACACTGGCTGCCGTTCTGCCGGAAGTATAACGTTGGGCCACGGGCCCCCCAAGCCTTCTTCAGCTCGGATAGCTCTGCCGTGGACGCCGGTAGTGGGATTTTCTGGCAGGACTACAACTCAGCTAAGGTGACTAGCTACCATCTCCAAATCACATTTTATTTTCTTTCCTAAATCTCTTTTCTGTTTTTTTTGGGAGGGTTCCCAACCCTAACCCTTTCTGCGAGACTAATTTCTTCCGACGTAGGGAAAAGTTGGGTAAAACATATGTGGCCCCACCTGGTAATACAGTAGACTCAATATTCAGGTCTTGAAGAGGGGGAAACGGGAGTTGATACCAAAACCAGAGAGGAGTAGCCCTGACCACTCAGCTAACCCCTTAAAAAGTTTTCCCTAATCTCCTGATTACATTAATTATAATGATTTGGTACTATTCCAGGTTTTTCCTCTTAGCCATATCTATAACAACTCTGGTCATATGACTGTTGGTAAGTGACTGATGGTCTGAAGTTATTATAGAAAATCTGCATTGAATTTCATCTGAGAACCTTTCATTTCTTTTAGATCAAATGGGCTGACAAGTATAACACTCCAGAGCTGTATTTTAAATCCACATCTTAAAGTGATTTTTATTTGATACGAGTGAGCTATTAAAAATATTGCACCCTTTCTCCTGCTTTCATTGGTTGCCAAGCCTTTTTCTGATGGATCTCTTCAAAATTATTGTAATTTTTTGTTTTCTAATTCTTAAGCCTGGCATGCGTGTCTTGGCTTTTGTTTTCTTGTTTCTCTTCTCCCCTTGTGCCGTGGCTCTTTGGGCTTCTTCTTTTGTAGGTTCCTTGCCTTTTAGTTTTCCTCCCCACTTTCTCTTAATACAATTTGCCTTTCAGCAAAAAAAAAAAAAAAAAAAAAGAAAAAAGAAAAAAGAAACGAATTTATAGCCGCAGGTGAGGTGGGTTTTTATAAATAAATAAAAAATTATGCAGGCGCGTTGTAGGGTGTCTCAAAAGAATTAACCTTCCTCGGCCTAGCTAAGATAAAGTGTCTCAAAAGGATGGGTGGAGAAAATAGATTAGACAAAGAAGAGTGGGTAGAAAGTACTGGACGATATTAGAACAAAATTTGGATCTTTCTATGAATAGATTGGCTTTAAATTTGTTTTTGGTTCGAAAGTTTTATAAACTCTTTAAAATAAAGTTAATTTTCGAGTGTTAGTTACAAACTTGGGTCTACAAGTATGTTGATGAAAGCTGTAAATTTTATGAATAATTTATTATTATTGTTATGATTATTATTTACTTCAATTAGTAATTGATAATTTAAAAAAACATTCACCGACACATTGCACACCATCAAAGCTCATCAAGACTGTGTGCCACGCATGTCAGAGGTGGATCCCACCTTATGGTCCAGGTGAATATTAATTACTTGACCAGCTCTTGGTTGTTGCTCACTTCCACTGAAATAGTCATAAATGTAAGTATCTGTTTCATCTTTATTTATTTTATCTTTTCACTTTTGGGATTGTTAAATTGAGCACAAGAATTGAAACAGAACATATATTTTTCTAGTAATAAGTCATCAGTCATGTCATATATTTAACATACAGAATAACTTAAATCGAGATGTCCTTTATGAAAACTCACGTGAATCTTAAAAGAATCTTTCTGCACAACAAAGACCACTGCATTTCGAAAGAAGATCTTTTGTTTCGTCCAAACAGGGAATTTCTATTTAAACGAATCATGGGCCGCCACATGCGGGCGGAGGAAAGAGAAAGTCCGCTTCCGCACGTGGCGGCTCCTGTTTCGTCCAAACAGGGACGAAACAGGGATCCCCTGTTTGGACGAAACATGGTATCCGGATCCGTGTTTTTCATGCCATTTTGGTATGCGGTCTTTGAGATTCACCAGTGATAGTGTGTACTTGCTCTCATGAAAAGATAAGACTACTCACATTAGTGGGCTGAGTCAAACTCTTGGTGTTTTGACTCAAACACCAAGTTGCATTAGTTCACCGAGTCACAAGAGTAAGTTGGTTTCATGTTCAAATATATGACCCTGCACCAATCAAAAGAAACCCAATGCGCATTAATCGATCGCATAGGTGTACAGATCAGTGTATCAGTCAGTGTCTATACAGCATACACCAAGTTAACCATCAAAACAAAAGTCTTGCAAGCAAGCTGTTATTGACAGTACCTTGTTTTTCCCTGTTTTTTCTCGCCGATAGACCAGGGCGTTCTACATGGCACATAAATTTCAACTATGCTTCTTTGATTCAAGCTTAACCTTCCTTTTCGATTGAAGTGGTCTTTTCTGTGGCACCCAATCAGCCCCCACAAAATATAAGATAAAATAAAAGAAGAAGATGTTTGGTGGAGACATAAATTCGAAAAAAAAAAAAAATGGTGTTTGCAGACATTAATTGACCTGACACATCTCGGACTTGGTTTATTAGAGTGTCAACTTGGTGATCATTTCTTACCGAGGGTTATGTCTTCAATTCTGTCTCCTTTGATAAAAATGCATTGTTTGAGATTCTAGTTTGTTTTGACTTTTGAGGTTTTTCTGATAGAATCCCTAACAGCTGCTTCCCCTTGAGAATTTGAATCCCCTATTTATTTTGAATGGTAAGAATTCATAAAACCAATAATGTGTTGTGCGACTTTTGGCCCTATAGATTTCTCAGAATTTTGTTTATAAAATGCTGTCAAGTATTTGATCATTAGTCAAACCAGCTGGGGATTTAAAATGCTGTAATGTATTTGATCATAAAACCCTGCAGTAGAAAATTCTCCCAATCCTTGAAACAACCAGCCCAGAATTCTCAATATTCAACTACTAGATGAGCCAAGTTTTAAAATCATCCATCAATCACATGTGTCTATGATGTGATGTGATATATATATATATATATTGGGGAGGTTTCAAATGTATCCATCCCTCACCATAGGGTGAAGGACACTTTTATAATTGGGCATTTTCAAGTACAAAAGTTACTTTTCAAGTACATAGGGTGAGGTACACTTTCTTGTCTTCATGTGCAAAAATGAGAAGTGTCTCTCACCCTATGGTGAGGGATATATGCACTTGAAAATTTCTCATATATATATATATATATAAAATTCGTGCTGACTTGTGTGACCATCATCAAAGTTCACAAATTTAAATGCATCATTTCCTTCTAAAAGGTAAGGAATCCAGTAAGAATAACAAATTGAATACTAGATGAATGGCTGTTACAATAAAATTTCTAATTAATGTCTAAACTTTCCGAATGCAGGAAAAATTTGAAGAAATGCAGGATAGGATATGCAGGACTATGGAAACTGGAAAGGTGCCAGAGGAGACGCGTATGCTACACAAGGGATTTAATGAGTGGAACACAAAACTCAGCAGTCGTGATCACCAATCCATAGTCGAGGTGGGCCCCTCTACTTTAAGTGCCATACATTTGGAATCCCTGGTGGTCCTGAATTCCTGGTTACCGGGATTATTGATGTGTGATGTGCATTCCACGATTGATAGGCCATCACACATCCATCTCCTATCATTGGAGATCTAATCCCATCACTCAACCAAAGAAAGCGAGTAGATTTTGTACTTTTGAACTGTTCAGATCTTACTAATTCTTCAACGATAGATGAGATTAATTGGTGTCATACTCAAACAATCAAATTTGAATGATCTAGTCAGGAATGAGATCCTCTGGGTGGTTTTATCTATTATGGCTGTGAGTAGACCGACCAGAGTCTACTAGGCAGTCCGTCTTTGACACCGATAAGCTACCCACAATGCTGTTGAGGACCGTGAGAGGTTCACTCATGATCACCATTATAGGTAAAGCGTCACAAGATCGGGTAACCCGACCAAGTGTATCCTTTTTTATCACCAGATTTTAATTAGGTCTTTTTTGGATGGTTTGGATCGAATTCAGAATGACCAAAATAGAAGGCCGGTCACATTGGACCTTCTAAAAGACTAATTTATCCCTATTCAATGAATCGGAAAGAGTTATTTGGGGCCCCCTTGCATTGATACTGTTTAAAGGAATATCACGGCAAACTCCATTGAATTGATATCCACAAAAGGAATATCAACAAAGAGACCACCCAAAACATGATCGACGCGATTCCTTCTAATTGACTTTCTTATTTACTTTTTGAGCATTTCACATATAACCCCTAAGGTTTTTAGAATTTGTAAATAGGCTATTGACATTTAATTTTAATACCTTCCATGGTACTAGAATTAATTGTCCTAACGAGAATGAATAACTACCAAGAAGTTTGTATTGACTTTCTATTAAAATGACAGTTTTGCCCTTACATTTATTAAACAAAAATGACTATATTATTTTACAGAAATAATATTACTTTATCTCGATTCGCGTGCGCTCTCTCTCTCAATAACTATCTCATAAACAAGAAGCCTAATTATTATTTCAAAACTTTCATCAATCTAATGGTGGGTCGGAGATGAATTAGATAAACAATAACCAATTATAAGTATATCATTTTACAAGAATAAATTTATTTTATGTCAATTCTTAATGGCCTCTCACTTAATATATAACTCTCTTATGCACATGAAGCCTAAACATTATTTTAAAACTTTCATCAATCCAACGGTGGGTTGTGGATGGATAAATCAATTATAACCAATTATAAGGACAAGTGTTGATTGTCTTTATGACTAATTTCGATTTAATGAAATGAGCCTTATATTAATAAAAATATAATTTGTACAAGGTTATTCTCTCCCACAAAATATACTATATAATTTATGAATGTTACAAGCTTTATAGAAAAATAAGTCCAATTAAGCTTTTGAAAATATACATATAGGGATAATAGAGAGAAAGGGAAAGGTGTCATTTCACTATAGAAACTTATAATAATTGGAAGACTACTAATTTGGGGGAAACAGAAGGTATTATAATGAAAAAATATAAGGGCCTATTTACAAATAATAAAACTATAGGAGCCTATTTGCGAATCATAGAAATCTTAGAGGGGGTATATAAAAAACACTCTTATTTTTTACTTCTGGTCCTCTTCCTTTTCCTTCCTCTTTTCACCTTCCTCAAAATAATATCAATGGACAACTCTTCCCCTCTTAAAGTTACCAATTAAGCAGGGATTTAAACCAAAAGTAATCCATTGGATTGAGACAAGATGTGATTCTCATTATCTTTTTATCAAAAGGTGGAGTCCATTAATCTCTAATTTTTAGTTTTTAACTCAGTAAATAAATCAAAGGTTGCACAAGTGGGACCCAATCAAGGAGCCAGCATCTGGGCCTATACAAGAATTTTGGGTTATTAGAGATAATCACATCCATTGCTAACGCATCTCAGCAATCACTTTTCGTTCCTTAGAAGTTTGTTGAACGAAAGAAACTTTTCAGTAAAAGTGTTCTTGGTAGTCCTGATATCCCATCTCAACTGGGATTTGAGAGTCAATTATGTTATAGATAGTACTCTGCTGCCCTAAACCAAAAGTTAAATGTCTTCATATCACACACACAGCTCCACCATCAAAATAAGCGACTGTAACCTACAAGGGAAGAATGGGACATACCATGAGAGAACAAACAAGGATCAATCAATAGATTTAAGAGGTTTGATTTGGTTCGTTTGTTATTAAATCCTGATGGGTAATGGGGACCAGGTCTTTCTCTTGGCACATCCATATATAGAATGCCATAATAGTATGAAACAATAAAAAAAAAAATTTATTTTGGTAAACGGAAAATTAAATTAAGGACAGACCAATATTACAAGAAAAACTGTTAACAAAAAGAATATTTTTATAAAACTTTATTTTTGCCAAGTACAGAATTAACTACTTTTGTTGGTTAACTATGTTGACATGTGGGCCTATGATGACCCCCACTTGATGGCCACACAAGAGCCTTAAATGCTCGTTGATTTAGTTGGCTGAAACTCTTCCCCTTATATGATACTTGAAAAGCCTGTTTTTCTCTTTAGATTTGCCAAGTAGATTTATATTACAACTGCCGTTCAAATTGACCTTGTTTGTGTAAGGTTTGCATGATGAATGATTTAATTTAATCCAATCATGGTGTGGTCTTTGTTAGGTTCTGTTACGAGGAAATGGAGGCGACAGGGATGCAGAAGGTAAACCCATGCCAACGCTTGTATACGTGTCGAGGGAGAAACGGCCAGCCCACCCACATAATTTCAAGGCTGGGGCCCTCAATGCTTTGGTAACTCTACTTCTCCATCTCTCTCATTTGGCGTCCATGGTGGGACTAAAAAAGACCTTCCCAAACCACGAAGGCCTACATAGAAGGCCCAAGTAGCGGGGTCGAAAATCTTGGGTGACAGCTAACTTAGGCCAAATTCGAGTTGAGAACTGTAGATAACTTATACAGGCTCGACTCATTTATGAATAAAGTTGAAAATGTTAACTTGAACCTGACCCAAATGTTAAAAAGGGTCAACTCGGTCCCTTAATAAAAAAGTTTCGATTGAGTTGGGTTCTTTTGTTTTTTATAAATTCGGTTTGAGTTGGATTGATAGGTCAAATAGCAATAATGAGTTTAACCCAAATCTGACTGATTTATCAAATAGGTCAGAAATGTCAAGTAGAACCCATCCTGAAAATAAACTTGAACACGGGAATTATTATGTTGAGTTTTAATTGGAAAGGCAGGTGGGGCCAGGTTGAGTTTTTTTATATACCAATAAAAAATGCCTTTGTTTGTAAATAGATACCACCTATTGTTATTTTCATATATATTTTTTTTCTGTTAAGCATTATTATTGTTGTTGTTATTATGCACTGAACAGAATCGGGTGTCAGCCGTGATGAGCAATGCTCCATTTATCCTCAATGTGGACTGCGACATGTACTCAAATAACTCACAGACTCTACATCACACAATGTGCTTCTTCTTAGATCCCAAGGAAAGCCATCACCTCGCTTTTGTTCAATTCTCTGCACATTTTGTAGGCTTGACTCCAAATGACTTGTATGCGAATGGCCACATCAGAGTCATCGATGTAAGCCCCAAATTTCTTAATTTTCTCTTTCTGTAATAGTGTAATATTTACTTCTCTACAAATACACACACAGCTTTGGGTAGGAGCTCTCCAAGAGTTATGCCCGTGGGTGATGGTGGATGGAAAGATCTCAATCAATGAAGATGAAAAATACCACCCCGGCCCAACAACTTATCCTCCTCAAATTTTAGGGAAAGGAGTACTTTGTAATAAATTCACCTGTGAGATTCATCCAAGCAAATGTGATCAACTCATACAACCTAATAAATAACTTAAATTTAAGCAACTCTTTATCTCAATGCAAGGAACCTCTATCTCTAAAATGCAATGACTCCTAATATCTCCAACACCCTCTCATAATCACATTCTCCTTTCATAGAAGGATTATGTGATTGGTAATAAATAAAAACTTACAACCCTTCTTATTTATTAATATCTTACACGACCATTTCTTTGTTGGTGCTACAATTCGCAATCTGCTCCTTTTGAGTCTTCTAGTGTATTGGTCTATTAGATTGAATCTCATTATGAAATTATCGTAGAAGCATAAAAGCCAGGACCATGGCTAGCTCAGTCGCAAAATCTCTACGGGGCCATGACTCAATATCGTGACACATTTTAAAGGAATGTAAATATGTTTTATAATAAGTTCACCGTGAGATTCATGATTCTTCCAAGGAATGATCTTAATTTGTATAACCTCACGATAAGTCAAATTTAAGCTAGCTACTGCTTGGCTTAAGGTGAGGAACCCTTATCTCTAACCAATCTTATGTCTCTAAAATTTCTAACCCCTTCATCCATGCTTATAATGGGTTTTAAAAGAGGCGAGTCATCTTGATCTCATGCACACCTCAGTGGGGCCGACCTAATGACCCATCCACATGAACTATACATATAGGTCCCCCCTCAATTACTCCTCAGTGTGTGTTGGGTTGTGGGGGTGAACTCATGACTTCTACTAGAATAGTCCAGATCTAAAATATTTACTCGGACAAAGTCAACTCGATGACTTGAGAGTGTCATATTTATTTAAAAATATTTTAAACATATTTAAAGATAGATCAAATGCCTATAAAACTTAAATATTCATATATTCACATGTACTGCTTATAATAAATTCAAATTAGTAAATTTATAACATCTCAATCAATCAGTTTTAAATTACTAATTAACTCCAAACCTCAAGCATCAATCACTTATATTTGATATGGTTGAGTTTACCCTATATTTGATTTCGTCTTTCATCAAAATGAAGTGAGTCGACAAAGTCAATAGTGAACTCACTAAGTTTTCCATCTTTATTTTGAAGTGCATTGTCATCCGTGTGTGAACAAAAACAAATTTGCAACATATATTCCTTTGCCTCTTTGGATACATGAGTGCCATTTGAAGAGGAGGCAAAAGGTGTGAAAGCCAATTGAATCGGACGTTCAAGAAAACCTTGTCTAGTATTTTTAAAGCATTTAAATATCTATTTATATAATAATGATATACATCAATAATTATAATCACACTCAGTAAAAGAAAACGCTCATACATGCACTTGATTTGTGAACATCCATATGTGCCCTACATCATTGTTACCACCTGCATTGAACTTGGCCCTTTTCTTTCATCTTCAGTTTGATTTGCCTGGCATGAACAACTACAATGGGCCCATCTATTGTGGCACAGGCACAATTCACCGACGTGAGTCTCTCAATGGCAGGAAATTTACGCCCGATTTTCAACCAAAATGGGATGCGAAAGCAGGTATGTTTGAATTATCCTTAAATGACCAAGGAGCATTTTGTCAACCAAAATTGACCATTGACATTGATTTCTTTTACCCTAAAAAGCTCTTTTCTTCTACTTGTTGAATGAATGAATGAATTGAAATAAGCATGTGGAGAAAATGAGAAGTGGAGCGAGTTGGAAGCAAATGCCAAAGCTCTTACAACCTGCACATATGAGCACGGCAAACCGTGGGGGAAGGAGGTAAGGACCTTCTTTTTAGACCATAATTGATAATCAGGTAAGGGTCCAGGTCCACAGTTTGAGCCTGCCTAACTTTCGGGTTGAGTCCCGATCAAGTACATTAGAGTCAGGCTTAGTCCCATATATTACAGACATTTCTGGACCAGGCACACAGAACACTAATTATGTCCTAAACCATCAAGAGTAGACCAATTCCTAAGCTGATTACATCACTAGATCAATATTGTTTAAAAACTTATATATAGGAATTTTTAAGAAATAATTAAGCTTAAAACTCATAAAACGATTTTACGAAGAAATACAATGAAATGAGAGGAGTTGTTCATATATTTTTTTAATGAAAATACCTCGATTGACGATACCTCGATTGACGATATAATCAACTTATATCAATCTCTTGCAACTTACCTTTCTTTTTCTTCATCGATAGTTTTAGGTTTTGATCTAGGTTTATTCTTCCCTCTTGGACAAAATCTTTTTCTATTTTTCTTCTTCCTACTCTTCTTCATGCTCTATCTCATTGTCCTCATGATAACCCAAGATAAACCTCATCATCGACCAAGAAAGAATAGAAATTAAAATATAACAAACCAATTCAGAAAAAAAACCACCAATATCTATCAATAAAAAGATGACATTCAAACTCCATGTATATCCAAATAAGATTCTATCACATCCTATGACATACAATAACAATACATACATTTCAAACAAGGAAAAATGGAATGCCAAATAAACTAAATGAAATCCAAATAAAATGATGGAGCAAAAAAAAAAAAAAAAAAATTGATCCGATGACCATAATCCAATAAAGGAAATCAATTAAAGCGTTGGTCAAGTAATGAAGAAAAAGAAGAAGAAGAAATTGTAGGAAGTTGACAATATCATCCCCCACCTTGATGATATTGTCCCCCACCTTGATGATATTGTCAATTTGAATATTTTAGTATAAAAAATGTGCGGACAACTTTGTCGTCATTTCATTATTATTCTTCATAAAACCATTCAATGATATATAGTTCAAGCTTAATTATTATATATTATACATTTCAGATTAATAAAGTTTTGACCATTGCATGAAAAGAAACAAGGATTACAATGTCATTCTCTTTTTCTAATTTGTTTTTTATTCTAAGCAGATGGGTTTGATGTATGGATGCCCAGTAGAGGATTTGCTCACGGGCTTGGCATTGCATAAAAGAGGCTGGCAGTCAATTTATTTTCAACCCGAAAAGAACGCGTTTTTGGGCCTCACCCCTCAGAACACAAACGATGCCCTTATTCAATACAAGAGATGGTCCGCTGGCATGTTTGAAGTCTTCGTCTCACACCTTTTCCCTTTTACACATGGGATTGAAAGGATGAAGTGGGGTCAGATCATGTCTTACAGTTTCTTCACCCTCTGGGCGACTTGGAGTCTGCCCATCTTTTGCTATGCAATCCTACCTCCTTTGGCTATGGCCAAAGGAATCTCACTTTTCCCCAAGGTAATGTTGTAGGAAGGATTTAGGCTACAATGACTTAATGACTCCATATACTGATAGGCTGGAGTCTGCACCTGGCTTTGGATTATTGTTAAGCTATAGAAAATGGGTTGGGTCGGCACCTACGTGTTCAAAGATCCTAGCATTCCCTCCCAGCCATGACCCTGTCCCTGTCTTATTTAAGGGCTGTCAGCAATGAATTGGTCCCATTTTTGTAAGAGCTGGGTCTTCCGGTTTTAAACGAACTCTCATCCATCCAAAACATGGATTAGGGGCCTGATTCCAAAACTCACGTTATGCATGGTATGCTTTTGGTCAGGGTATTGGCAATTTACTCAGTCAATGCTTATTTGATTTAGTCATGACTAGGTTTACAGATCAATAAATATTAATAGAAATTATTCAAAAGAAAATCTTATTGACTTGCTATTTGAGTGAGTGAAGGCTTTGGCCAGGGTTCTGACTTCTGAGTCATCTTGGATCGGCACTATTTTCAAGCGTAATTGGGTTTGAACAATTCTTGTTTGACAAATCTAAAGTAAAGAAATTTATTGAGAATATATAACCCAGTTTGGGTATCGACTTACAGGCCTTGCGGGTTGAAAATTAAGGCCTCAATGATAGCCCCAATTTTTTTTTATTGTGGTAAAAGAAGAATGATAGCCCCATTACAAGTAATCTAAAATGTCTTTCTATGTTACGATGATTGTTTTCTAGGCCTCTGATCCATGGTTCAAGGTGTTTGCCTTCCTGGGGATTGCATCCCATGCCTACAGTCTGGGAGAGCTTCTGTGGATAAAAGGAACGGTCAAGATGTGGTTGAACGAGACTCGGATGTGGATGATCAGAGGGGTGTCTTCCTTCCTCCTCGCAATGGTGGTCAGAGTCTTAAAATCCCTGGGGATGTCCGAGTCAGGATTTGAGATCACCAGCAAAGTGGTAGATGAGGAAGCCCTCAAGAGGTACAAGCAGGAAGTCATGGAGTTTGCTGTTGCCTCCCCAATGTTTGTGCCCCCTACCACACTCTCTCTACTCAACCTCTATTGTTTCCTTAGATCGACGGTGCTGATGATAGTACAAGGCGAGCCATTGGTCCTCGATCATATGGCCCTACAATTGATCCTTTCGGGTTTTATAAGCTTGATTAGCCTCCCCTTATACGAGGCCTCGTTCTTGAGGAGGGACAAAGGTCGGATGCCAACGTCTATCACTGCCTACTCTACTCTTCTAGTATTTGCTCTCTTGTATTTGCTATCCCCCTTCATATGATGGCCCTTTGGAATGTGTGTCCCCTAAACAAGTAGCTTCGATATAAACTTCTATATATCATATATGAACTTCGAGTACCGGCATTTGATTTACAGATATCCAAATATGTACTATGCTGTGTTGCTTGACTTTTCCCAACTTATCAGGTTCGGTGCATCCACAGCTCTGCATTTAGTAACCATTTGATTTAAAAGGGCATCACGCAAGAATTATATGGATATTTTTCCTTTCCAAAACAAAAATAACCAGATATTTCAAATTCCTTTAAACGGACTTGAATCTTACATTACTTGTTAATTAGAATTCAAATACTTCGGCCAGCAAATGCTTTGCGGGTTGGGGGGGGGGGGGTGGTCCTCAACTCCCCTTCTTTCACATATGAGAAAAGAGGAGTTTTGGACATCTTTACTTTCTCATTTTTATCCTTGTTTCTTGGCAGAAGATGGAAAGCATCTCACAACTCTTATCTCCTGGCCTCTTTCTTAGTCCTAATCCTCGCATGAGAATATCAACAAAATGAGTGGATTTCTAGTAATTGAAGATTATATGGTCCATGTCACATCCCGGATCCGAGAATCCCCTTATTAGGGTGGTTCCCAAGGCGTGACACGCGTACTCCCGTGAACTCGCACCTGTTCCGGACCAAGTCCGAATTCACGAAGGAGAAAATTCCACATTTCACGTGTGAGGATTACTCACCGACACCTGTCAATGAACATTTGTTTGCGGAAGTATGTACAATATCAAAGCCATGAGCGGTCCATTAACCAATCTATTATATTACAATTGTCTTTATTAAGCTAATAATTTAAACATCTAAAATGCATAGTACACTAGTACGCTAATGACCATCTACTAAATGCTTATCTAAGATTGAACATAATTCTAATACAAATGCAAAATAGAACTAATCATATGCATTACCTTAAACTAAGTGCAAGATTAAATGGCTAATCTTAAACTCATCAAAACCACTCTTGTACGTACTCCGGAGTCAAGCTAACCAATACCTTAACCGATTCAATCAATAGTCTGTAGAGCTATCAGTTATCCTCTTCGGAAACATGAATTCCTGTGACACCAAGTGTAGCACCATGAATACGACGATTCAACAATATATATGAGCAATTAAGATTCAACGCATGTTATTCAAATTTTGAATTTAAAGACGAATAGATTAAAGAGCTCAAATAAATGTCAACTAGGCATATTGTGCATTATGAGTAAATCATGCTTTATCGAATCAAGAATCGAATATTTACTTTCTAATTGGCTACTACATTTGCTCATCCTCTCCGATAGAGAGCGAATCTAGTTGGGATGTCACCAGTGACCCGGCCAAAGGTTCACCTGGCTACCCGGTTCTGGAGTTCCGGTGCTCCAGACGACATACTGCAGCAGTCTCTAATAAATAAACCAAGTGCTGACCCCGTCGGGCGTCACAAGGTCGAAGATAGGTAGTGCCGACTCAATCAAATCAAATAATAATAAACTGGAGTAAGACTCTACGAACTGAATCATTTCGAATCATATCCATTATTTTCATTTCATAATCTCGAATCATTTCTAATTGAATCGAATCACATACTCCCTTCGAATAACACATAAATGAATGATAACATTTGTAAGACAATTGTAATACAATTTAAAGAATGCAATATAATAATCATTTGAATATTTGAGGGCAATAATGAATTAATCCCAATATGCATATGCAAATAAATTAATGGAATCAAGAATATTTACTAGCCAATCCTAATCTAATTATCCGTCATCTCTAGCTGTCCATGACGATGTAGTTTTAGATGATTCAATGCACGTGCTACATCTCGTTGGTGTCACGTTGTGTATGTGTAAGGTGCATTGAAGTCCTCCAAACCAACACCTATGGCAAAGTTCTAGATGAGTCAGATAAGTATATGAGATAATCTCAGCCAAAGATTTCCCATATGATATAATTCCATCGGACTATGATAATCGGTTAGGATACCATGTCTAAGGACCTACAAAGTCATTCCTTTACACCCTAAAAACCTTATTGGTTTAGTGTTTATGTCACAATCATCCTCAGGGATTGATTATGAAGAGTTTAGGCCCTTTTGAAGTGGCATTAACTCCCCTTAATGACCAATGGTTCCAACCTAGGAGTCCAACTAGGTGAAAAATCCCATTTCTCAAAAGAGACGGGCATGGTTCATTGATTCACATTTCCACTTCCTCTTCCAACCTCTAATCACTAGGAGGTGTGTACCATTGGTTTCTACGTTCAAAGAGCTTTCCAACGATATATGGAGCTCAAAATTCGGAAATATGGGTCAAAAGTTATGGCCATCCAAAGTTGGCATTGTTGGGCCCATTGGGCTGACCCATTCTAGCGGGCCCAATCCGGCTGGCCCAATTCTGGGCAAACTTTTCCACACAGAACCTATAAAAATTTTGTTTTACATGATTTATCAACCCCCCATCTATCCAATCTTCTACAGCATTCCTAAGAATAGGAAATGACCAATTTGAGCCTCCATTTGCTCCCTATGGTCCATTTCTTTTCCACACATCTAATTCATTTTTTGCTAACCATTCAAAAGAACCCACTTAACAATATCAATCTAATATAAAGGAACAAGGCTGAAAGTAACACACAAGAGATTATAACTTTCAATCAAGGAGTCATTAGCATGCATTTATCTCAAATTGCTCATTTACTTGCCTCTTTTTGGTGCTTTCCAATCTAATTTCTCTTCTTGAATCAAATGAAGCAAAAATGTGAGGTCCCACCCTTGGTGGGCCCTCTAAGGGCTATTTTATAGGATAATTAATCTTAATTTATCTTAATTATTGTTTAATTATGTTAATCTTCGCTAATTATTGCTAATTATGGCTAATCATTGTTAATTACTGTTTTAATTGAGTTTATTTGGGGCTAATTAGATGGACTAGTTAAATTTCCTAAGTTAGTTAGATTAGCTTAGTGGTTAGTGTTTTTAATTGATTGGGGGTTGTGTTAATCCTAGGCTTTTAGAGTTAGGTTAGTTGTTAATAGAATTAATTAAGTTAATTAAGAGGGTTAGTGTAAGCTAAAGGTGCTCTCTAGAACCTTCTTCCCTAATGACCAAATTAACCTCAAACCCTAACCCTAATCCCACTAAACTCTAAGGGTATCTTGGTCCTTAATCATCCCTCCTAGACCTATATAGTGTCTCTTAATCCCCATTTGCAATAAACCCTAAACCCTAAGCAGCCCCCTTCCCAAGATAACCACCAGCCCCCTTCCCAAGGAAACCACCCCAGCCCAACTGTCTTCTCCTCCTTCCTCTTCCAACGTATGGAGACTCTGCTACAGTTGTGCTGGAACCCATCTTAAAGCTACAGAAGACCACTGCTGCAGCCCCTTCACCATCTTCTTCCTACCCATTTCAATTTCTCCAAGCTACTGTTGCTGTTCTCTTCTTCTTATCCTTCATTGTGGTGACTGCTGGAGCCTCTACTCTGCTGGAATTTCTCATCTTCCTTGCTGGGATCCCATCTCTACAGCAGCCACTTTCCTTCAGCATTTTCTCTCCTTCCTCTCTATTTCTGTGCTGGGATTTAAGGAGCTACAGCTGCTGCTATATCACCTTCCTTCTTCCTTCTCTGCTACTATTCTGCTCTTCATCTCTGTCAGCTGCTGGAATTCTGGTTCTCTGTCCCTTCTACAGTTCCCTTTCTCTCTGCAACTCATTTCACCAAAAGGCAAGTACACTTACTGTTGATCTAGAATATATGTGTTTTACCTTTGATTCTCAGGATTTAATCTCATGTATGTGTTTTATTTAGTTTTAGAAATCCTGAGCTCTGTTTTATGAATTAGAATGGATTTGGGCATTGATGAGAATTTGTAATTTTCAATTGTGTTTAAATAAATAGAAATAGGCTGGAATTTTTGGATGGAATGAGATGGAAAGATGATGAAGGCAGCTGTAGCAGGGGCTCTGAAATAGCCACTGCTACAGTTGCAAATTCCTGCAACAGTTATGGTTTGTCGTGTGGTATGGGCTTGCGCATTGTTATCAATGGGCCCAGGTGGGCCACCCTGGGGGATCCGAACCCCACATCTTGTAGAACCATGATGGGCGACCTAGGTGTCGTGGACTGATCGTGGGCCCTTGATCAGTGGGACCCACGATCATAGCTTCTTCTTGCTGCAGGCGACGGTCTCATGTAGCGATTTACTTTTATGTAATTCGGTTGTGGGCCCGCAGGATGAGTGGGACTGTGGATCTAGACCATTCATCTGGCCGTATGGGTCCGAGCGACCATTAGGGTGGGGTCTGATCATGGACTACAAATCAGTGGGCCACTAAACGTAGGGGCTTAGTTACGGCTCGTCGTGACCCACTTCAGAAGCAGGCTCTGTAATGGCTGCCTCTTGTCCTGATGAAGTGAAGGAAGGAAGGAAATACACGTGTAGATGTGAGGGTAGGTGGCTGATGACCCACATGGTTTTGAAATTTGAGAATAAGTGTGGAGTGACCTGATTGGATAATCCAAGTGGTTTGAAAGTGGAGAGTGAAGTGTGGGAATTGACCTGATGAGGGGGTGGTAGTGTTGTCCACGTGGGTTGGGCTTGGGTCCTGTCCACGTGGATTTGGGCTTGGGGTCTGTTGTGGGTTTGGGCTTGGGTTTTGTTTGGGGCTTTGGGCCCAGTGGGGCCCACTAATCTTTAAACCACTAGTCTCTTTACTAATTAATTAAGCCCCTTAGTTTTAATACTTTTTATTAGCACCATTAATTTTCACAAATTAGAAATTTAGACCCTTTAATCTTTGTGGACTAAATCGGGGCGGGGCCCACTATTTTCCATAACCCATTAGCCTCATTAATTAAGTAAAACCCTTAGTTTCTCATATACTATAGGACCATTAGCCTTAGAAAATTTTAAGAGTAGGACCCTTAGCCTTATGGAACCCCATTAAAATAAATTAACTTTTTAACCTTAAATTAATATTTTCAGACCCTAGTGTAAAAGTTGAGATTTGGCCTGGAGTCTGTTGACTCAGGTACACCTGTGTACCAGATCGACCGGCTGGCCACCTGGTCAATCGGGTACACTGGAAATTCCAGAATCCAAACCAAGTCCCAACTTGATTTCCAGTGGAGCAGATCGACCCGACCCTTGCCAGGTCGACCTGCCACACTGTCAACTCTAGGGTGTGAGTTTAGCATTGTTTTATAATTAATCGATTGTGGGACCCATTAACCATCCAAATGAACTTCCATCAATGTGCCAAGCACGAGTCAATGGCGTGGCTCGACCTTGACTCGTGGGGACCACTGTTTAGTGTTTTGGTTGATAAATCTAAGATGATTCGACCCCTAAAAGTTGTCAATAATGCCCTTAACCAACTAAGCACCAAATACATTATTTTACGGCATTAATGACATCGTTTAGAGATCGAATTACCGGAGATAGACCCGAACCTAAAGTGACCCATTTACCTAGGATTGGACCGTTGCTTTTCCCGTTGATTCTCTGATTGAAGTTTATACTTCACTGTGATTTTACTCTGTCATTCTTAGATCTTTAGATAGTTGTTTACTGTTAATTAATCATAATTGGAAGACCTGAACCTAGGGTATTTAGAGGTGACCCGATGGTGTGATTTCGGAGATCATTGACCCGTGTCTGTGTCTAGGCGGGCCCTTATTGGGCCTAAGTGTGGAGATGTGAACCCGTTAGCTTGAAGAGGTAGTTTCTTTTGGACTGTTAAGATGTTATGGATTGTAATGGAACTGTTATCAGTAATTGATAGATTAGTTGCCTCGTTTGAACGGTTTTAGACCAGGCCATGTACTGATGGGCCTTGGTATGGATCCAACGGGTGGGCCTGGACCTTGAATTGGATCCAGAGACTGTATTGAGATGTGTAGACCTCTTAGAGATATTGTTAGGACCTTGTTCACGCAAGGCAAAGCCTAGACAGACACAGACCTTAGAGTTATTCTCGAGTCGGCATGAACATTCACTCGGTTGATTTAAGCTCAGCCTGTGGACTGATCATCCTCGGTAGGAGCTAGTTGAGTGTTGAGGAGCCATCATGATGAGCTGTGTGGTTAAGACGGCAAGGTGTCATACCGTGCCGATCTGGAGTGATGAGATGATGAGTTGATGAGTGATATTCGGGATTAGTTATTCCCTGGTGAGATTCCCCACCGCGACTGTGTTCAGTATGGGAGGGCCGCGGCATAATATCCCGCGGTATTCCAGCTCGTGTGAATGTGCCACCTTGTTTGTAGTAGTTTAGATGTTTTCTATTTATACTGATTCCTTATGATTTAAATGCACAACTGCCTAGTTCTTTTCCCTTGCTATTCATTTAACTTATGTACCCGTCTTTAATTCCTTTGATATATATATGCTATGTTAGTAGTATGTTGTATCTTGCCAGATCGTTTAGATCTGACCCATTCTATGGTGCTTAGGCCTTGACCCAGAGATTTCCGACGACGCATTAGCCCTCGTGGAGGCACCCGTAGCCGGAGAGTACGCTTGGGGCCCGGCCGACACGGACGTCGAGCCGGAGGGCGAGGAGTACATTCCAGGGTTCTGAGAGTTTATGTTATTTTGGGTTTTGAGTGACATTTGTAGTGAGAAGGGTAGAATGAAAATGTATAACCTTGATTAACATTGAATCATTTTAATAGACTATGTTTTGCTCACACTTAAATTTATATCTCGATACTATTGCTTCCGCCTTGTTTAAATCGTTATGCTTCCGCAATTTAAATATTATAACTCTATTGGTCAAAAAGTTTTAAATTGGACCTCACTGCGGCCTACGATCTTGGAAGTTCTCGGATTTTCCGGGAAGTAGCGCGCCAATTTCGGGTAATCGAACGAGTATATCGGTATCCGGAATTGGGGCGTTACAAAAAAACCCCCAATTTTCTAAGCTCAATCACTTCCTACAATGGTGAAATGCAATAAATGGAAATCTATTAACTTGCATGCACTTGAAATGAGTCTAATCCACAAGTATAATCTAAAGAACACATTAGAGAGAAGAAATCTTACCAAGAAGTGGGTAGAGATGAAATAGTGAAGGAAAAAGCTTAGGTTGGAGAAGATGGTTGCATGTGGTAAATGGAATGGAGGAAGGAGATGAATCCGGTGGCTAGATTGCACATGCATGCCCTTCTTGTAGTTTGAAATGGCAAGAAAGAAGAGGGGATGGAAATGGAGAAAGAAAGGAGTTTTCCTTTGGCTGGGAACATATGAAATGAAATGGGTGGAACGATGGTGATTGCTTGTAAAGGGGCAATTTTTGTTCCCTTTGCATGTAAGTCCAATGTCTTATGAAAAATTTGGGGAAAAGGCTTCTTCATGAAGGAATTCTAAAAAAGGGCTTTTGAGTGACAAATGGCTTAGAATGGGTTGTGTTGGGTCCAATTAGGTTGAGTCCAAACATGAATTTTAATGATAATAACATGCTAATGAAATGCACATAAACCCAATAAACTTTGGCAACACATGTGCGGCCCAAAATTATCAAAAGGTCATAGGTTTGCCTAAGTTGGTTCAACACTCCACTAATCTACTTATTCCATCACAAAACCATCCAAAACACATAATTAGCACCTAATTAAGATTAATTAGGCGTTAAGCACATTTAAGCGGGGTCGGGGTCTTACAGTCCATCTAATCAAATTTACTAGAGTTTTCACATTACATGGTCAGTATCGTTTTTGTAATTATTTCTGTCAGACAGTAGCGAGCCAAGATCTTCTTTTAGTGGGTGCAAGTGACGGATGTCGATGACATAAAATTTCATTACAACCGAATGATACACTTTATAAATATCTAAAGATCTCTTGTGCATTATCGACAATGGGTCCATCTATTTTAAATCTGAACAGCAAAAGAAATGTCTTTCTTTTTCCAAAAAAAATCGAGTTTAGATTTAATACAAATAGAATACTACAAAAAAAATCATTTGTTTTATCCACAATGAACCCGCATATTTAAAATGTGAACGAGTCATAAAAGATGCCTCCACTTTGCATGGGATGTAATCTAACATATTTAATGCCAACCGTATAATTTCCAAAAAAAATACACTCGATTAGAATATTATGAAAAGCTCATGTGTTTATATTAAAGACTAATCTAGTTTAATACAATTAAAATACTATATAAAATTCCTGGGTTTTATCAACAATGAACCCTGTCATTATAGATATATGCCCCTACAGATATCACGTTTAAAAAAAATAAATTTAACCACCTAAATTTTGAGGGAATGCTAATGAAAGGAAAAGTGTACATGTCTTTTTAATAGTGAACCTTATATTAATTGCTGTTTGAAAGCCTTAAGAACATCTTTAATGAGCTCTTTTGTTCTTTTCATAGAAGTTCCATTACCGATAAAAAAAAAAAATCAATCTTTAAAGAGTATCATTTGAATGCTTAGAAGTTTTATTTTAGAGCACAAAGAACCGAAAAAAAAAATACTCATATTAACCTTATTTCTTATATATCTGATTCAAATTATAACCGACTCTCCATATTTTAGTTGAAGTCGTATGATATAAAAACATAAAATTTTACGTTTAGATATGTCTTATGAATAAAGAGACGCGAATTCTGATAAAGCATGATTTTGTTGTGGTTTGGACTTTGCTTTTCTCCTTTAACAAGATCGACTAGGTCCCTTCCGCTCAAAAGAAACTACCTGTGGGACATAACTCAGGTGATGGGGACTCCCTTTTAAATATTAAATGAAGAAGACAACAAGGAGGAAATCAATTTCAAGGGGGATTCGTAAGGTTTGATGAGAAACCAGGAAAGGAACAAAATTTGATAAATGAATGTGCTATATGTGATGAGAAAATATTCACTAGCACACTGACATCCCGTGCATTCAGTACGTTATTCGGGCAAAATGTTCAAGTGCCCAATGTATTGGTGCTTGAAACCCAGGTGTTACTCAAGATCAGCTCTCTGGATCGGCTTTCTACCTGTAATTACAAGGAGTCTGGATCTGATGAGGCTTTACCCCAAAATAACCAGGGGTGGACCAATTACGGCCCCTCCTGTCAAAGCAATTGGTCCGCCCACTATTATAGTTGGTCGATTCCCTGGTTGACAGAAAATCAAATGGTTGTCAGACGATTAGGAGTGGGATTCTATGTCATGCATGACTGCATGAGTGAATTATTTAGAGCCCCTTGATAATAAATTTGCTAGTGGGGCCTAGTTACCCCCTCTTCCAACGTGTACTGAGTGAGGACTGTGGTTATGCCGTATTGATCACGTTTAAATATTAAAAAAAAAAGTGAACCACAGTCAGTTTATATATCCTGATCAACCACGGGCAATGGCCCCCAAAATTCACTGAACACCCCTTCATGATTCAAAAGATCTTAGACTTTATGGCTCCCATCATCCCTTGTTTTCTAAATACTCCATGCATTAGTCCTCGAACGCAGAATTTCTGGGTCATTAAAGAAACAAAACGCTAAAGACAAAGAAAAAAAAACAACAAAGGATATAATATTGTAATATAAAGTCTCAGTAATCTCAAGAAGGCAGACGATTGAGAACCTCAGGGAACAATTAGCTCTTCTACCTTCACAGCTTCACTGCCAACTGAAAAGATGGCATCTCCCAACTCCCGTCTCTTCACCCCCCATCAAGCCCCCGGCAGGGCTCTCTTCAAGCTCTACTCCTCCCTATTCGCAGCCGGAATATTGTCTGTCCTCTACTACCGTCTGACCCACATCCCTGCCGACCACCGCCTCCTATGGCTGCTCCTCTCCCTCGCCGAGCTCTGGTTTGCCGTCATGTGGCTCTTCCAACAGAGCTTCCGGTGGAACCCCACTGACCATGTCACTCATCCCGAACTCCTCCCGCCGAACCTCCCTCCCGTCGACGTCATGGTGTGCACTGCCGATCCCGACAGAGAGCCGCCTGCGCTCGTCGCCAACACGCTCCTGTCGCTCATGGCATATGACTATGATGTTAGCAAGCTCGCTTTCTATCTGTCCGACGATGGTGGATCGGAGCTGACCTTCCATGCTGCATATCAGGCGTCCATCTTCGCCAGACATTGGCTGCCATTCTGCCGGAAGTATAACGTGGAGCCGCGGGCACCGCAAGCCTTCTTCTTCAGCTCTGAGAACTCTGTCGCAGACGCCGGTAGTGGGACTTTCCGGGAGGACTACAACTTGGTTAAGGTGACTGATATCTCCAAACAAATCATTTTATTTTCTTTTCTAAATATCTTTTGATTACATAAAATAGGAAAGTCGCATTATCTTTTATTTTATTTCTTTAGTTTCAATAATTATAATGATTTGGTAATATTTGAGGCCTTTTTGGGAAATTAGGGATGGCATGTTGGTAAGGCATCTGCTTCCATCCCTTCCACTAGAGATCGATCCCTGGTGGGAGGTTTGAATTTCTTCCTCCCGGTCAGTAAGCCAAATCAATATATATATATATGAGGCCTTTTAAATTAGTCATTTGCTTCAATGATTAATGATATATGTATATGATCTAAACCTGTGAAATATATGATTAAAATTAAAATTTTACCCTTTCATTTTAGATCAAGTGGGTGCAATACTATAGAAATCCATTTTATTGGTGGTGTATAGATCTTAAATTCAGAAATTATTCTCCTGTGCATAGTTCTTATGAAAACGACACATCCAAGCCCTCTATGCATCCAAACCCACCTCTTGACACCACGTGATATTGCCTGGATGCACGGTTCTCATTAGAAATTTAGAACGGTGCACGAGGTATCCTTAATTTATAAGGATGAGGACTTTTCATACTTTTGAACATTTTCTCACATTCAATTATTGGAGTATTTATCTCCTGCTTTGTTTGGTTGTCAAGCAACTTGATGGCTGAACGTGACTAGGTTAGGTCCGTGTTTAACAAGTAAACGCAACGAGACGAATGTGTATATGATTACATCAAGCTTTGGATCTTTCAATGAAGTTAATGTCTTTAAATTTTGTTTTTGGTTTAGAGGTCTATATGGTCTTTGATATCATGAAGCTAGTCGTCAGTTTCCAAATTTGACTCTATTATACTGATTCAAAGCTGCTAATTTAATGAACACTTTTTATTATTATTATTATTATTATTTTGTTTATTTCAATTGGCAACGTTACCCATATTTGCTGGTTGATGCTCACTTCCACTGAGAACCTTCCTATATGCCAAAGACCAGTGCTTTCATGCCATCTTCGATCGACTTGTGAGAACTGTCAATTCTTATGTTCTATGTTAAAAAGAAAAGATAACACTCACATTAGTGGGCTGAGTCAAACACCGTGTCACAGTAGTTCACCTAGTCCCAAAATTAAAGTAAGTAGGCTAACAATAGCAACTAATGGCCATGGGTTCAATTATTGGCCATGGACTCCTTACCAGTCAAACAAAAACCCAATACGCCATCACTCACATGGGTGTGCATATCAATGAATCAGTCTTGTCCAAATGTATAACAATCACACACAAGTGAACCGTCCAAAGGTCCACTTGCATGGTGCTTATATATAGCAAAGCTTTCACTGACAGTTGATTGTTGCATTCTGTTACTTGGATTCAAGCTTGGCAGTCATTTTCTGACGGCCAAGGTCAGGTCAGGTAGTGGGCATCTTGGAGTTCACTAGTGAGGTTTTTTTTTTTTTTTTTAATAAGTTGAAATTAAAGAAGAAAAATGATAAGTGGAGATGTAGAAATAAGAATAGACCCAAGTTATCTAAAACCTGGTGATTTATTAGGGTTTGTGATAGGTAGGTGATCATTTCTTACCAAGGAAGAGACATTTGACAACCATTTTATGGCATGGACTAATTATCAAGGTGGCACCCACTAAACCCATACAAACTCACTTCAAGCACATTCGAGGCGGTTTTGAACCCAATACATGGAGAGCAATCATCCCACCAACTCCCACTTGGGTAGAACTTTGTTTTATTTATTCAATTCTATCTCCTTTGGCAGAAAGCATTGTTTCACATATTTTAGGCCTGTTTGTGTGGAGGTAATTCCTAAAAACAACTATCCCTAAAAGAGTTTCGAATTCCCTATGTTTTGAATCTTGAAAACTCATAAAACTAATCATGAGGAATGTTATTTATGAGCGTGTATATTTCTCAGAATTTCATATTTCAAAATGCTATATTGTACTTGATCATTTGTTAAATTAGGTAGGCAGTATTTCGGAAATTGATAAAACCCTCCAACACGAAATTCTCAAAATCCTTGCAAACAAATGGTTCTGGATTTCTATATTCAACAAGCAGACCAGCCAAGTTCTTAAACCATCCATCAATCACATGGTTGATTCTTTCTAGTTTCAATGGCAGTAGTCTATGGATAACCACCAAACAAAAGCCTTTCATTTGGTGAAAGCCCTGTATGTGCTGAAAGAGAGAAAACGCCAATAAGCTCATGCCTATCCATACTCTGGTGAGCATATTTTTGTACGATCTTATGGATTGGTAGTAAATTTCTCCTCTTCTCACTTTGTTCTTTTGCTAAGCAGCAAGTGGCCATGAAGGCCGCTTTTAATGACCATACCTCCATTGGCTGTTGTTTTTAATAATTTAGTTGGGTCAGCGGAACTGCATGTTTGTTACCCTAGACCCATATATAGTTTGGTCAGTGATGATAGATTCAGGAAGTAATCTCTTCAAGTAAAATAAGTTACCCTAGACCCATATATTTATACATATCTATGATAATTCCCTTCCAATCATAAAACTCCTGATGAAATAGAGCATTGTCCTCTAATTTTAGTAAATGGGGTTTTGACATATTCGTTCAGTTTAAATTTTGTTATCCCAATTTCACAACTCAAATTTACATAATGTCAACAGAGTCATTTAACTTTGGTCAACACTATTTTTTAACTTTTTTCGCTGTATCCTATGATATCACGGGATTTATCAATTTCTGTATCATATATTTTTTGTAACTAGTGAACAAATTTATTATTTATAAAATACAAAAATTGTCATTTTGTGAAAAGTAAATACACAGCCGATCACCATTTCTCAGGTTTTGTCATTTGGAAAAAAAAAATTCTCCTTAAGATGCTACAAAAAATCCATAATATAATGAGATCTGAAGCAAAAAAGTTGACTATAGTTTTTTACTATAGTGGCATTACCTGAATTTTAGTTATGAAATTGGAACATCTCAATTTAAGGAGGACTAATATGTCAAAACCCCTTAATAAATTAAAGTAAGATATAACTTTGATTTTTCAAGTCAAAGAAAGTTTCTAAAATACCAAATATAGAGAGTCTGTAGTTGCTTTTGGACTACTAGAGGTGTGACCCAGACATGGGCATACCGTCAAGTGTGCCACACGTACGTCCATATTCTAACATGTTTTATTTACAGTTCAATAAAGTAAATTAATTAAATTCCAAATCAATGAAAAGATATGGTTAAGTAAAGGCAAAGTATAGTTTTTGATAAAGTAAATTTAATTTTTTATTTATTTTGCATGAGGTAAAAGTAAAATGAGTGAGAAAGAGAGACAGTAGTAGAGTAACCACTTGTCTTTTATGAGGCAAGATTTTGGGTATGATGAAATAGAAGAAAAGGTTTTGCTAGCTCAAGCTTTATTTTCCCATTTGTTGTAACAAAGTAAACATGGGTAAAGTAAAATCTCTGACAACTAAATTTACTTTGTCATATAAGTTTTACTTTACCACATGCAAAATGCAAAATAAATATTGCAGGGAGAAATTAAAATGGTGCCTTCAATGATTGTAACTCTAATGGCTCTAGTCCTGCAAATGTTTTGAATGCCTTGTGTCCGTTTTGCAACTAGCCTCCACAGTTTTTTTTTTTTTTTCTTTCTTTTTAACATGGTGGCTTTTGGGTGGTCATGATTGTCCCTTTCCGTGGTAGTGCTGTTCCTAGATTTCAAATTTCACACTTTCAATTCTAGATTCCATCAGAACACATACCTATACCCTTTGGGAGTTGAAAATTAATGTTGGTTGCCCACATAGCATAATGTCCATGATATAATATAATTCGTGCATATACGATTGATGACACTCTAAGAATACCCTCTCTTAGATAATCCATACTTGAACCCTTATTGGCCGTTTGTTTACATGGTACTGAATTCCGGAAAATTCATGGTAAAATGGGTTCTACAGAGAAAAATTAAAAAGTGAGGACTGAAAAATATACGGTGTAAAGGTGTAGATGAGATCTAACTTTCTTATGATTTGATTTCCTTGGGTGATGCCTAGATAACCATTTTCTGTCAAAGATAGATTATTTTGGGCTTTTTTTTTTTGGATTTTCATCATTTTATTTTTTGCAAGTTTGCCCTAATGACAATTTTCTAGAATCTTTGGAAATTCAATTCTATGCAATAACAAATAGGCCCTCAGCTAAAAGTCCCTTTTTGGAATGGATTGTGTGAGCATTACCAATATTTTGTGTTTGTCTTTTTTTTTTCCTTCCTTGAACTACTGATAATTCCTATTTCATGTAGTCGAGATGCGGAAAAAAAAAGGAGGAGGATGATACTGAGAAAAAGATGAGACAAATGGATTGGTTTGAAAAGGGGTGAGCGTTCGACCTTCAGAAAGCATGACTAGCCCATTCCTCGTAATCTCATTATAAAATGATATGCTTTCCTTTTCATAAAAGATTTGTGACTATACATAATCACAACAGATTTCATAGCCCAGGCCAGCTCTATTTGCAATCACATCTATCTCCATATGTGCTGTCAAGCCAAATATAGTAAATCACCATTCTGTCAAGTCCGTCTCAGAAAATCACTATCCAGGATTTTCTTTAGTCATGACGTGTTGCACTTATCTTTAGACATGGCTGATGAGGTGGGTAGGCCCACTGACTTGTGGTCTTCCTTATCAAATACCTTAGCAAACTTAACTTCTAATCTATTCCAGTTTAAACTATAGCTAATAATTGCTTTCAAAACCTCGAGCAGTTAGTAGAGGAAGTGGGAATATTTTTCAGCATTCCCTATCGGGTGGAGCCCACTTATCAATACTCCCCCTCAGGTGAAACCCGCCGTGGCACTTTTGGCGACACGCTTCTTTTTTTTCTTCTTTTTTTTTATGCCGAATCGTTTCTCATGGGATTCGAAGTCACGACCGGTTGGCTCTGATACCAAAACCTCGAGGTGTTAGCAGAGACAACGGAAATACTTATCAATATATAATACGATAATTAACTTCCTGCTTTCTATTTACTTTTGTTAATTGGACCATTAGAAACCTTCAATATAACTAAACTTTTTATAAACTGCTAATCAATTAAACCTTCGTTCTCTGGTTAAACCAATTTCTGATGCAATATTAAACTAGGCATTTGGTGGAATTTAACTATCAAAGATGGATGGAAAGTCATGAAATAGAGTAAGAATAACAATTTGATAAAATTTTGGAAGATAAGTATTATATTAGAATTAGTGGCTCTCATTAATGTTTTCTCTTTCCATTTGCAGGAAAATTTTGAAGAAATGCAGGATAGGATATGCAGCGCTGTGGAAACTCGTAAGGTGCCAGAGGAAACGCGTAGACAACACAAGGGATTTAATGAGTGGAAAACAAAACTCAGCCCTCGTGATCACCAACCCATAGTTGAGGTGCGTCCCCTTGCTTTAATGGGCACACATTTCGATCTACACCTTGGCAGCTTATTTTGATGTGTTTTTTCCCTTGTACATGGGAGGAATGGTTCCTAACTTACTATCCTAATTCATAAACTAGCCTAGTCATACTTTAGTCCTAGGAATGGAACTCCACTTCAATGCTCCGGGCTTCCTTTTCTCTGCTTCCCCATGACATGACCTACTTCAGCCGTGCCCAGCCAATGTATTCAGCTGTCCTAGCTGCTAGTGCCAGGGGGATGGCCCCCTTTGGTCCTTTCCCCGCTGAAATTTCAGAAAACTACTTGGTATTTAAGGGAGTTTCTACAGTATTTTATATTCCCCCTCCCACTAGTTCCGCTCTTGTTCCTTGGCACTGGGGTCATATGAGAGCCCCATTACCACCTGGGCTATCTTGTGCTTCCTTATTTTGATGGACATTCACATTGACCAGTGTTCCCAATTTTTTTGGCTATACCCCATAAATAGATAGTAATCTGCCGCCCTAAACTAGAAGTTAAATGTCTGGTCCCAAACATTATCAGCTCCACCACAAAAATAGGCGGTTAGAACCTACAAGGGACGAACTGGACATAACATAAGATAACAAACAAGGATTAATAAATTTAAGAGGCTTGATTTGGTGTGTTTGTTATTAAATCCGGAAGGGATATGTGATAATAGGAATGGTTGGACCTACATACAAGCTTTTGGGGCTGGTTGCAACCATTGGACCTGGGCTCACTTCCAAAACTCACCTGAGGATTTCGATCTACTTCCAAAATTTACCTGAAAGTTTTGGATCCGCCTCTAAATTTCACATGAAAATTTTGGAACCTATCTCAAAATCCAACTACTTGCTTGGGAGTAAAATACTGGGTCCACTACTAAATTGGGAACCAGGTCTTTCTCTCGGCACACATGCATAGACTATAATAATAGTTCGAAACAATGAGAAGAGCAATTTTTTTCCCTTAAGTTTTATTTTTCCAAGTAGAAGATCATCTAAAGAGTGGCTGTTATATCTACACTTGTCCCGGAGGAAGGTTTAATCTTCTTTTTTAGATTAGGACAAATGGTGGAGTTTGTAGGACCCACTGTATCTATTTAGATAAAGGAGCTCTTCAAGTATTAAACATCTTTAATGTTGACTTATGATGAATCTAATTATGATGAATATTCTAAGAGGTCTGAGTCCATCTGAAAAGGCCTACCATGAAACTGTTGCACCCCAAAAAGTCTTTTTGGTCCAACCATCAGGTGGGCCACTAGAATTTAAAAGAAGTGAAAGTTGGGACCATCATGATACATTTTATTCTTTCTCCTCCTTCCATAATATTTGAAAAGCTTGTTTTTCTCTTTCATTTTGCCAAGTAGATCTATATTACAAGTGCCATTCAAAATGACTGACTTCGTGTGTTCAAAATGACTGTCTGTGTAAGGTTTGCATGATAAAACGATTTTGTGAAATCCTGGTCCGTTTGTGATTAGGTTCTGTTACGAGGAAATGGAGGCGACATGGATGCAGAAGGTAAACCCATGCCAACGCTTGTATACGTGTCGAGGGAGAAACGGCCAGGCCACCCACATAATTTCAAGGCTGGGGCCCTCAATGCTTTGGTAACTCTACTCCTCCATCTTTTTCTCATTAGGCATCTATGGTGGGACCAAGAAAAGACCTTCCCAAACAAGGGCGGGCTCAATGGAAGGCCCAGGTGGCTGGTTTGAAAATCTCCAGTAACAACTACCTAAGCCTGCAGGTTGAGTTGAGAATTGTAGATTATTTAGATGACATTATAGGCTCAACTCAAACTCAACTGATTAGACCCTTTCATGAACAGTCTGCCTAGGAGTTTGGTTTACTGATCAAATAGCAAAAAATGAGCTCAACCCAAGTCCGACCCATTCATTGAATCGATCAGAGATGGCAAGCAGAACCCAAAAACTTGAAAAATAAATTATGAGGTTGGGTTTTAATCAGAATGGCATGTCGGGCCAGAGCTGCCACAATTTTTATTTTTTATTTTTTATTTTTTTGCTGTCGGAGGGTTCCCAACGCTTTGGGATGGACTAATCCCTCCGGGCCCAGAGGGAAGCCGGATAAATCCCCTGTAGCCCTAGTGTGGTAGCAGAGTTTCGAACCCACAACCTTCGGGAGCAAACCGTGGTCCTAGGCCAACTAAGCTACCCCTTGGGGTTAAACTGCCACAATTAGATACCAACTATTGTTATATTTCTTATCATCTTTATTATTGTTGTTTGTTGTTGTGCATGGAACAGAATCGGGTGTCAGCTGTGATGAGTAATGCTCCATTTATCCTCAATGTGGATTGCGACATGTACTCAAATAATTCGCAAACACTCCATCACACGATGTGCTTCTTCTTAGATCCCAAGGAGAGCCATTGCATTGCTTTTGTTCAATTCCCGCAGTGTTTTGGGGGCTTGACTCCAAATGACTTGTATGCCACTAGTGCCATCAGATGCATCGAGGTAAGCCCTAAATTTCCAATTTTTTTTCCTGCAATATTAAAAAATATTCACTTCACTAATAACACATACACAGAGATTGTTTCCTACAAGTGGACTTTATGTGCAGTCCAGCACTAAAAAGGGCTCACTTGGGGCCACCATTGATTGCGGGGGCTCCTTTAATACTATTGTCATCCCATGATTTGGCATCGGGCCAATTTCACACTCACTGAACCTTTACGGTGTTCACCATTTGATTAATCAATCTTAAAAGATCTATGGTTAAGACGTCATTAAACTCTAAAGTCGTTAAATGAAAGGCTATGATAATTTTATGGGGCTGATTTTTTAGGCTTTCCGTTGTATATAAGGAGACCTTTTCATCTACCCTCCTCTAATTGAGAGACATTTATCCAAAGTCGGCCTACCCTCCTCTAATTGAGAGACATTTATCCAAAGTGGGCCTCACGAGCCGGAATCCATAATGGGAATATGCAAATTACTCGTAGGAGAAATTTGTTTGTCCATACACACACGTGTTGCCCAAGAGCAGCTTTTTGTAATAAATCATCCTAACTTCTTCATCCATAACCCTTAATTTGTATGGTTTGTAGAAGAAATCATTTTTTTTTTCAATCAAACAATGAGTAACAATTAGATGTGTGTCCAATTTTGGAGAGGGTAGTGGTGTGAGGGAGGCCGGATTAGTTCTAAGAAAGTTTTAGGTATCTAAAAAGGGGGATTCCGCAAAATGTCTCTCATGAGCGATGGTGAATGGAGGGTGAAAGCCTTGAAGCCGATTGAATCAAACATTCAAAAAAACTTCGCCAAAAATTCTAAAGCACTCAAACTTCTATTTAAATGAGTTTTAACTAAAGTAGACACAAAAAGTGAAAACTAGTCAAACAATACCTAATTAGTTGTTACTCTATTAATCTGTAATTGGTTATCACACAAAATAAAAATAAAAACTCTCACATATGTGTGTGTATATATGTTTATTAATCTTTACTAGATTTATGAAGATCCAAATGCACCCTTAGATAATATATCATCGTTATGACCGGCATTGAACTTGGCTTTTTCGGCTTGATCATCTTCAGGTTGAATTTCATGGCATGAACACCTACAATGGGCCGGTCTATTGTGGCACAGGCGCGATTCATCGCCGTGAGTCTCTCAATGGCAGGATATTTACACCTGACTTTCGACCAAAATGGGATGAGAAACCAGGTATAATATTTTTCATTATCACTATTTAAATGACCAAGGAGCATTTCCAATTTGTAGAACAACTTGACAATTGACATTGATTTTTTTTATTTTTTTACCCAAAAAAAATTCTTCGCCTTCATGTTGAATGAATGAATTGAAAGCATGTGGCGAAAATGATAAGTGGAGTGAGTTGGAAGTAAAGGCCAAAGCTCTTACGACCTGCACATATGAGGATGGCAAACCATGGGGGAAGGAGGTAAGGACCTTCTTTTTAGACCAAAATTGATAATCAGGTACAGGTCCAGATCCACAGTTTAGCCTGCTCAATAATTGGGTCGGATTCCAGCTGGGCTGTATATGAACACCCATATACCCAAATGTATAACATAAACATTGTATATTATTATTTAATTTCTTTTATATAATGGAGTTAAAATATATAAAAAAAAATTATATAACAATGTGCTGTGGGCCTATAGGTTTGAGATGGGTCTGAAATTGGGTTTGGGTCCTGCCAGGTACATTACAGTGAGGTTCAGTCTTATATATTACAGACATGTCTGGTCCAGGTACATGGAATAGTAATTAGGTCCTAATCCACATGACCCGACCCATCCTTGAGCCCATTACATCCCTATATATATCGTTTCATTAAAAACTCATATTGACTACCCTGACTTGGATAAGCCATCTTGACTCAGTAGGGCCACTCCTATTGATTGGGCCTATCTAACAAGCCTGACTATACTCCAACTTACCCAAGTTGTTCAACTCGATGATCTGGTCAGATGAATCAAGTTTAGACAATGGCATGAAAAGAAAGAAAGGTTACAATGTAATTCTCTTATTGTAACCCCTCTAAACTTCGGAAGAAACAATAGACCTCTGTTTGTTTTGTTGGCGTCGTTTGGTTTGTTTCTGTTTTAACTTTATTTCTGATCACCCCCAAGAAAAAAAAAACAAAAAACCTCCTCTCTAAACCGACTTCTTGAATTTTTATTCTGAGCAGATGGGTTTGATGTATGGATGTCCAGTAGAGGATGTGTTCACAGGCTTGGCATTGCATTCAAGAGGTTGGCAGTCGGTTTGTTTTAGCCCCCAAAAGAGAGCGTTTTTGGGCCTCTCTCCTCGGAACACAAATGATACCCTTATCCAATATAAAAGATGGGCCGCTGGTATGTTGGAAGTCTTCCTCTCACACCTTTGCCCTTTTACACATGGGATAGGAAGGTTGAAGTGGGGTCAGATCATGTGTTACAGTTTCTACACCCTGTGGGCACTTTGGAGTCTGCCCATCCTGTGCTATGCACTCCTACCAGCTTTGGCTATGGCCAATGGAATCTCACTTTTCCCCAAGGTAATGTTATCTTGTAGGTAGGATTCAGGACTGAAACTGGTTTGGGCTGGTAGAGTCTACATTGAACTGTGTATGTAGATTTTAGGCTACAAATACAATGCTGGAGCAATGGGCTGAGTCTGGACCTGGGTTCAGCTTCTAAATAGGTTAAGCCTGCATCTATTTGTTCTAAAAATCTTGACCTATTTACCCAGAAGCAAGCACGTCTGCTTTTAGGGCTACTAATGAACGGGCCCATTCTTAAAACAACTGGCTATTTGAAAGGACCCAGCCCGATGAGTTTGAATCGGGCTTTGGACCTTGGAGGAACTCTGGCCCATTCAGTTGTCAGCTCCACTTAGTTTCGTTGAATGAAAACTCAATCACATTGGGCCTAATTAACCTGGACAAGCTGAAAAACATGTTAGCCACGAAATGCTCCATTAAAGTTTCGGCCAAACTTGGGTTGACTCAGTTGAGGCTTAATTGACATGGCCGTGGCTACGTTGCACATCAATAAATTAATTAGAGATTTTTTTTGTAACTTTTCTTCATTAATATCGAGTTTTGACTTTTTGACCGAGTCGAGGCCTGGCCAAGTTTCAATGTCAATTCAGTTTGGCAATTTTCTTGAGCCTAGTGGAATTTTTTAGTTTTTGAACAATGCTTACTTTACAAATAAAAACGTACCATTGAGAATGACCCAGTTCGGATCTCACTTCCAGGCCTTATATAGCTTAGAAAGGCCTGAGTAATGGGCCCAACAAAATGGGTGGCTTGCCCCAGTCCAATTCTTTACTAAGTTGTGAGTTTGCATCCCTACAGACATGCTAGAACTAAATTAGGTAAACTATTTAATATTTTATTCCTATGTTATGATGATTGTTTTCTAGGCCTCTGATCCATGGTTCAAGGTGTTTGCATTCCTGGGGATTGCATCCCATGCATACAGTCTGGGAGAGCTACTGTGGATAAAAGGAACGGTCAAGATGTGGTTGAATGAGACTCGGATGTGGATGATCAAAGGGGTTTCCTCCTTCCTCATGTCAGTGGTGGTCACAATCTTAAAATCCCTTGGCATTTCTGAGTCAGGATTTGAAATAACCAGCAAAGTGATAGATGATGATGCCGTCAAGAGGTACAAGCAAGAAGTCATGGAATTTGCTGTTGCAACCCCAATGTTTGTGCCCCCTACCACACTCTCTCTACTCAACCTCTACTGCTTCCTCAGATCGACGGTGCTGATGATAGTTCAAGGCGAGCCATCGGTCCTTGACCATATGGCCCTGCAATTGATCCTTTCGGGTTTTATAAGCTTGGTTAGCATGCCCTTGTACGAGGCCTTGTTTTTTAGGAGGGACAAAGGTCGGATGCCCACATCTATCACTGCCCACTCTATTCTTCTAGCATTTGCTCTCTTGTATTTGCTATCACCCTTCATTTGATGGCTCGTTGGAAGTGTGGGTGTAGCCTAGATATTCACCCTTCATCTGATGGCCCTTTTGGGAGTGTGGGTGTAGCCTAGATATTCACCCTTCATCTGATGGCCCTTTTGGAAGTGTGGGCGTAGCCCAAATAGCTTTTACTTGAACTTCTCAATTTAAGATGGTTCGGTGTGTGTGACTAGCGAACGAAATACCCGCACTCGATTTACAGATGCTAAAATGGGCTCTGATGTATTCCTTAGACCTTTCCCCAACTTAACCAGGTTTAACTCTGCATTCCTCCGCCTGATTTATATGGATCCAATGGGTCCAGAGTTTTGGCCGTCAAATATACATGACAGGCACCGCCTGCCAATGCCAAAAACAATGCAGGTTTGCCCTCCAAAACAAAATTATAAGACAATTCATATTCCTATTAAAATAAACGAAAGGATGAGCCCACACAAGTAGAAAGAGTGGCGTACATAAAGATTAATATCCTCAGCTAGCCGACGCAGTTATCGGTCCGTTGCGGCGTGAATATTTTTTTACCATAAAAAATTTTGCAAATATGTCCAAAAAATTCAGAATATTATAAAATGCTAAAAAATAAAAAAAAATCTCATTAGTAATAACAATAAAGCAAAATATCCCAAAACCCCCCCCCCCCCCCCCCCCCCCCCCCCCGCGTCATGACATCTTGTATCATTTGGCTTGGATTGTTGATATGTGGGCTCTCACCATGAGTCCTTTTGATATCTAATGAAAAGAAAAGAAAGTCCGGACTTAAAACAGTTTTAAAAGTGGAAAAGGGCATTCGTTGGCTGATGCCTCCAAGTGGAAGGAGATGAAAAAGAATATGGTGATTTGGCTGCAAGCAGTGACAGGGCAACAGCCTTCAAGTCCATGTAGGCTCCTCTGATCTCTATTTGTTATTCAATTTCTTCAATGCCTTTCTCTATTTATTTTTTTTCCTTCTTCTACCTTCTGCAACATGCCAACATGGACTTCTTGTATGATTTCTGCAACAGCCCTGCTAGTTGTCCCGACTGGGAGACCGACCCATGGCCCGGATCGATCCAGCGGCCTGACTGGTAGACCGGGCCATGGGTCGGTCTCCCAGTCGGGACAGTTAGACATTCTCTTTCTGCAATCTTCTTTAATCTCCATGTCTTCTCTCATTGTCTCTTTCCGAAAAGACGATTCTCTCATTTTATTTTTATCTTCAGCCGATATTATAAAAATATCGGCTGAGATCAATTTTTCAAGATATCGGCCGATATTAAGCGATATTTTGGCGATATTTTAATGATTCGAACCAATTACCGATAAGCAATAAAAAATCGGATGGCCGATATCGGTATGTATCAGGTATCGGCCGATATTTTAATCCATAGTCACAACCCACACGGTAAGTAATAGCAAATGAGGAACGATATGCCGCTTATATGAGACAGTTTTACACTAATATATTTTGGACCTAACATAAGACCTAACAAATATGACACACTTTCACAATTAGAGGTTGCTTGCTTGATTGGCAACCCTATTTGTCACCCACCTAGGATCAATCCCAGCCAAAAGGGTTCTCATACTCTTTTGGTTTTGGTTGGGGTATCAATAAAAAAAAATACAAATATGATGCACTTCATAAAATACCATAAAAACTTCATGTGTCTTATCCACAAGGGACCTATCAATTTAAAATTGGGATTTTGACGATAGTCGTTTGACTCTAGTCAATATTAATTTTTTTTAACTTTTTACATCATATCCTATGATATCATGGGATTTATCAATTTTAGTATCATATATTTCCTACAACCAGCAAACGAATTCATATTTTATAAAATACGAAAAATGATATTTTGTGAAAAGTAAATACACATCTGACTACCATTTTTCTGGTTCTATCATTTGGAGAAAAAAAAAAAACTTTCCTAAGATGCTGCATAAAAACCATGACATTATGGGACAATCCCATTATCAGTTTATGATATTATAGAATCTAGGGTAAAAAACTGTTGACTAGAGTCGAACGACTCTGGCTACATCATCTCAATTCTGGTCATGAAATTGAAAAAAAAAAAAAAAGATATAAGGACTAATATGTCAAACCCCTTTAAAATTTGAACCGCTTGTACTTTTTTGAGATCAATCTACCCATAGGCAATTCCCATCAGAGAGACGCATTTCTTTTCAGTGATTCAGATTTTAAACAATGTGAGTCAAAACTATGGAACCATACATAAGAGTGGATTCTTGGTTTCGTAAAGATGGGAAATGGATATTTGATTTTTACAAAATGCCACCTGTTATATTCTCTGCCTCTCTCTCTCTCTCTCTCTCTGGTGGATATTAAAAGCCCCTGTCCCCTTCAAAAAGCTATGTAGAATGCAAGATTTATTGTCATGGTGCAATTGGCCCACTCATTGGAAGCATTTGCTTTTAGATTATCTAGATTCCTCTGAGAGCCAGAGAGAATAATTCAAAGAAGTTGCGCCCACCTATTTAAATCTAAAATGCTTGCTAAATTTAACCCTAATAAGGAGATGTCCCACCGTCGAATTGATCATGTATTATACATATTTTTCTTTTTTAATATTAAACCAACATATTTTATATGCAATCAATCTTATATTGCCCAACTTCTATTGAAGTTGCTTGGCTTGGACTATTGCGTATTGAGTGAGCCCCAATTGCAGCAACAAAAAAAAAAAAAAAAGGTGGCAAGAACTTGAAAACATTGGGGACTCAACAAACATGAAACAGTGTTTCACTAAAAATAAAGTACTGACATTGTTTAAGAATTGAATTCAGAGTAAAACAACCTTGGGTATACCAGTGTCTCAAGATAATTGTAGTCATTTCACAAAAGGCTGTCAATATGAAACATAAAAAAATATAGTCATTTCACAAAAGTAAGCACGTCAATCTGAAACATAACAATACAATGCTATATACAAGGAAGAAGTATATTGTGAAACAGATTTTCCAAATTTAAGAATTATTAACAAAACTACATGAAGAAACTTACCTCCATAAGATCAGCCAGACATCCCACTTTACACTGAGGTGTCATATTTTGTCAGATATTTCATCTTTTCAGTGGGACAAACCTACTAACAAGCTATCAGGTGCAGCTAGCCAGCAACTGCCACTCCAAGATGACATATTTTTATCCTGTGTGTGTTATAATTTCAAGCAAGCTCTATCCATGAAAATAATTTTGTGCAGCGGGTCCTGCATAGAAAGGAAAAAAAAAAAACTTTCATACTTGCAAAAGAGGTTATGGTGTGTACACTTCACAAGCTGGACAGCAACTAGGCCAGCAAACCTACTAAATTAAGTTGTAGAACCTGCCAAAGCAACTCTCTGACTTCTGAATTTTATAATTAGAAATATAGTGCATACCTGAACTTCCCACAATAATTGACATGGTGGCAGAAAAAAATAGTGGTGATTGGGATATTGCCGAGCGCAAGGTTCTTCACAAGAGTTGGGTTGCATTGGGCCAGTTTTGCAGTATAAATGTTTCACGCACGATGATGATAAGATGGCCACTGCGGTGATTGAAATGGCCCCAGTGGTGATCGAACTTTGATTCTCATGGTGAGACAAGTTTTTCCAGCTTTTGTCAGTGATGAGTATCATGATATCAACCATAATTTGTCAAAGATGTTCACAAAGAACTTCACTTCACGGGTTGCACCCCAACAGTTTTCAAACGGAACCGATATTGGGGTTGCGAGTCTTCTGCTTCATCTTCCTCTTCACTCGAATCATCCTCTACCTTGTCCCAGCGTGAGTAATCCAGACGAGAATGCCCTTTCGGTTTTGGCACTGCTTCCCATCCTTGAGGATGCATATCAGATGAGTCTTCAGAGGTGCGATTGACAAGGAGTTCAGGATTGTTTCCTGGACTCATGATTTTCTTATTTTTATCCACTTCTGCAACAACTGCTACTTCTTCAGCCTCACCCTCTACTTCTTCATCTTCAAGCTCAGCTACCACTGTTTCTTCAAGCACAGCTTCCATTTCTTCTTCTTCTTCTTCAAGCTTAGCTGCCAAGGCTTCTTCTTCAGATTCGGGTATGGGAGTAAGTGCCTGGATAAGCAAGAAAATATACACAAGTCAATTGGCGAGGACTGGAGGAGGACTAGTTCATCATCAATCACCAGTTTTGCTCAATTTTAATATTCCAAATAAAATTCTGAATGATGATTGAAGGAGAAACCTAACATTTGACATTATTTGTGATGCTATATGACTATAACCAGTGCAATGCACTCAAATTGGCTTAGCAGCATGGTGGTACATGGCCTAAATCATAGTTTTCAATCCTAGTGGGTTGACCACACTTGGGGCAGTTACCAGGTCGGCAACTAATGTTGGTCAATTATTATTATTATATAACTAAAATAATCAAAACTATGAGAAAATCTCCATAAATTTCATATCAATTGTTATTTCAATTCTTTCGTTCTCATTGAAGCATGTTTTAACATCTACAATTTTGCTTAAAAGAGGCTAATAAATGATTTTCATTTGTTTTTAGATGACCAAGGATAAATGGCCTTAAGACAATCTCTAACTGATTAGGTAAACCAGAATGCAAGAAGCTGATTCCTGAGTCAACCAGGTGGGTCAACTGGGTTTCAACCAAAACTTGTCCAAACTGAGTTTAACTCCACCCAGTCACCTAGTACATGGCCAGGCCGAGTCAACTGGGCCAGGTTTCTAGTTGATTCACTGGGACCAAAAATAATACCCAATGTTCATCAGGTGGGTCACTTTCTTGATGGTCCCAGGTATAAAGACATTAACTGGAAAGTGCAGTATGTTGGACTTCTTGTATAATACAATGCTGACCTTTGACAATGTTATTTATACCATCCATATGCAAGTCAGCATTGAATGGTTAGGATTGTCCAGCCAGTGAGCTATTTCCCCTCTGCTCCAAATAAATAAATAAAAACCCATTCAATGAATGCTGACATCATGGATCATCATGCCACATCTCAGTATAAACACATAATGCAATACACCTTCAGAAAACTTATATCTAATGTTTATCAAGTACTATATTTTCCTTGATCATCAACCTATGTTACAGAATGAACCCATTCAATGGACCCATGCAATAAAAGCATCGTGGAGATACAAACCAATTGTGTCTTTAATCGAGACTGCAGGTTAAGATACACATCAGATGATGGGTTCAGCTCCATTAGCCTGTTGACATCAAAGAGTGCTGACTGGTATTCCTTAAGGGTGACCAATGTCTGTGCACGCAGCATCAAGGCTCCAGTGTGGTTGTGATCCAGCTCAAGCACAGACGTGCATTCTTCAGCTGCCTAAGATAATAATGTTTCAATAAATTCGCCAGAAAACTACACAAGATCATATACTAATGAATGTACATTCCATGCACCTAAATGGTAAAAGTTAAGTGGTATAAAGGCCTCTTTCTAGACTTAAGAGAAAATGATGCTCAAGATTGAATAACACAATCATGTCTGCACCCAGAAATGGAAGCCAACTGGAAATGCAAGTGCTTGCCATTCCTTTGATGTGTTCTTTGATGTCAGACACATCATTAAGTAGGAGAGGGAGCGGTGATCAAAAGAAAAAGAAAAAAATAAACCATTTTGAGACCTAAAGCATCTAAGAATTGCGAGATCCAAAGTGCCAAAAGCATCCATTCATACAATCATTGGGTATTTGCACCAAATCCATGCCCGATTCTTAAAATATCAAGTGTTAAAAGCTGCAATCATGCAGTTTCAATCCTAAATATCAACAAACATTTCAGAAATTTTCTAGAGGAAATTACCGGAAAAGTCACCTTAGATGTCCGGTGCACCAAAAGGCCCTCATAGTTCCTCTATAACATTAAAGGCTATCCCGCCAATTTTCACTTTTATTTGAGCAATGATATCGTCGCCCATCTCTTCTTCTTCCTCAACTGAAATGAGTGACGATGTCATCGCTCAAGCAAAAGTGAAAAATGGCTGGAGGGCCTTTACTATTACTGAGAAACTATGAGGGCCCTTTGGTGCACCGGACATCTAAGGTGATTTTTTCGATAATTTCCTCAATTTTCTAAATTAACAACTATTTAATAATGCAGAGTTTCTTTTCTTTATTGACAGAAATTATTTGATCCAAAGCAATATTTATATGGGAAATATAGTGCTGAGCATTCAGCAGATGTTCTAGATCCTGAGCAGCAAATGTTGGCTTATGATAGGCCTCATTGTAGACACAGCCTTGCAAAATATACCAGAAAAAAGATCAAAGACAACAGTTCTCTTTATCTGAAAAAGAAAACAACACATCTCCATTCTCCAAGTTTTCTATAAGATGTGGACAAACCTTTCCAGGTTTATAAGGGAAGGAACCAGGCATAGCAGGCCCAGCCAAGGCAGGCCAGTCCATCATGGGCCCACTGGACCAAACCAGCCCCTCATATGCCCAATCAAACCAGAACAGGTCCTCCCAGGTCTAGCTGAGACACATGGTACATTGCACGGTCCATGTTGACTACCGATGAAGCTGAAGCAAGATTTCAGACTTTAAAATTAGTTTGCTTAAATCTTTTGTCTCTTTGTGAATAAGGGATCAGAGAGGTGGTATTAAGAGTTTAGAGTAAGTTGAGTAGAAATTTGATTTTAGCTGGGAATTTAGGAGATTTACTCCAAAGATTCCCTTTTAAAAAAAAAAAAATTTCCGAGAATTCAGACTTCCTAAAAAACTGTACAGAAACTGCTGGTAGAGAGAATTCAATTCTAATTCTAATACAGCCTTCTTGTTGCTGTTCTGTGAAGCTGCCAGCCCTTCAATTCTCTATAGACACAGAGAGTTTAACTGTCAATCTACATTGTTAGAGGACTGGTCTTCTGCATTGGAATTAGCATTAGTGGTTGGGTTAGGAAAAGGTAATATTTATTTCTAGGGACAGGATAACTTTAATCAAGACAGCATCTTCAAATCTGTCAAATCTGCTGGTGTACTAAATTTCTGTTCAAAATGTCAATGACTCTGGTTGAGAGGTTGGAAATCATCAAAGAGAATTTCATAAAGGAAGAGCAGGGCAAGTAAAGGAAGCTGAATTTAATTATGGCAGAGAAAAGTGGTCAAACCCAAGACTTCAGGCACTTGGTATCGGCAGCCTAATGCATAAAAAATGAGGATTGTTAGTAAAATTGTAGCGGAGATTTGGCGAAGAAAAAGAAACTCCATCGAGAAAATGTAGTTTCAAAGTATGGTGAGGACAAGAGTGGGGTTGGATCCCTAGAAGAGTCCCTAGGGATAGAAGGTTGGGGTTTTGGAATGGAGTCTCATTTCTTGCTTCAAGAATGAGTCCAAGAACAAGGGGGGAGACTTCAATAAAGTCGGGACGGGAAACACAGTCCCTGTTATTATTTGATGATTGGGTGGGTAAAGGGGGCTTTGTTTAGTCTATTCCCTGGGTTGTTTAGAGTTGTGTCTAACAGAGTCCTCAGTTCAAGATTGTAATGTTTGCATGGGGAAGTCTTGTGTCAATCAAGAGAGTCAAAGTATGAGTCTTTGTTAGGTAAGATTTCTAAAAAAATTATTCGCAGAGAAGGAAATGATGTTTGGATAAGGAAGCCATCTTTTCAGAACAGTTTTTAGCAAAATTCATCTCTCTTGGCCATGGATCTGTTCTATCTAGATCACATCCCTTGTTTGTGCATCTGGTTGGGCTTGGCTCTCCAAGAGTGGAGGTTTTTTGTTGATTAGTGATGACGAGGAAAGATCTCCACAGTGGACGGCTAAAGAAAATGTTTTACTTCGAAATCTATTTTTGACACATGTTATATGTGAGAAAGAGCCATTGTCAATCAACCATGTATTAATTCATTACAAGGTATCTTCTTCCATTTGGAATCATATGAAAAAGATGTGGCCTCTCTTGGTGTTTTTCAGGCTCTTCAAGCAAGGTGGAGGATGATAACTTTTCATGGTCACAGCTTGGTTCTATGGAGGTTCATTCCTCTTTGGTATTGTTTTCCAATGACATTCTGGCCACTATGAGTTTGTGAATTCACAAATGGGTAATTTTTTAAAAGAGTTTGAAAATCTGAATCTTAATAATACTTGGCCAATCGACTCAGACTCAGGACCGAGTCAAGTCGGTGTCAGAGTTCCCTATTCAAAAGTGAATCAGCTGAGTTAGAGTCAGCCAAGCCCCATTAAAAAGATCTTTGCAAGGCTTATGGGGCCCAAGAGCGACTCAACTCAAGGGAGGACTGAGTCACCCCCCACCCCCTGGATTCTGAGTTCTTAAATATTGATTGCATAATAACAAGGGAGAGATGATAATCTTGTTCTCTAAGCCTATCACAAGGAGTGAAAGATTCAAATGAAGTTGAGGTTTTCGCTAATGGGTCCGCTAGACCAAGCCATAAGGGCTTGGAGGAATTGCTAACAACCATTGGGGAAGCTGTATTTCTGTATTCGAGCTGCAGTTTCTGTATTGCAGCAGTGTTTTTGTACAGGCTAGTATGAATTTGCTCACATCCATGTGGAAGCATATCAAACTGAATTCCTTGATCTTCCAAATGGGTATTAAATATTAATGTATTTGCAGGTGCAGCCCAGTTAAACATATTATGAAACGATGCTTTCATCATAGAGCAGCTCAGATCACAACACAGTGCAAAATGGGAAAGCACGAGAATCCTCAATGCTTAGCTCCAAGGTTAGCAAATAATTAGTATATCTAAGCCTGATCATTCTAAGAACTCCTTATTCCTTCATGCAGTGCCCATTGATCAACAAAAACAAATGATGTTTGGGGTTTTAAAAATCAACAATGTTATTAGAGTTTTAAAAATCAACAATGTTATGTGAAGTCTGGGGAGATTGGTTATGGAGATGCAAATAGATAAGGAGTGAAAGAGTCTAATATATGGATCTAGATGAAAACAAAACAATTGGTTTTTCTACTAAACAATTGATTCGATCTGTTTTAAGCCACGAACTCCAACTCATTGCGCAGTTTAGAAATACTATCAATACCAATCAAGCAAATGAGCCCTAAATCCTAAATTTGTAATATTAATCAAATACTAGAAATTTGAAGAAGAAGAAGAAAAGGCTAAAAAAGACGTGATGTTAATCTGCTGCTGCTGCTAAGTTGAGTGGGGTCGAATCCACACCTTGTTGAAATCGTGCAGTTTCAAATAGCAGGCGGCTCGGTTGCTATGGAGAGCGATCCTCTGAGGCTTGTTCTTAGCGATCGCAAGCGCGTCCGTGTAAAACCCTAGGGCTTCCTCGTGCCTCCCATCGCGGTAGAGCTGGTGAGCTTTCTCTATCTTGTTAAACGAAGATGTCGATGTTGCAGCCATTTGTTTTTTCTTTTTGCAACCGATGCAGATTTCTCCAATCTAATCCAATCCAATCGATTGAAATCCAACAACTAGGAATGCCGAAATGAAATGAAATGAAATGATCGAGAGATGAGAATATCTATCTCTAAGATCTCGATAACGACGAGGAGGATGAGGCTTTGATACGCGGCGTGGCAGGAAGAGATAAATGGATGGATTTAGAAGAAATAAATAAAAAAAGAGAGGTGTGGATAGATTGAATTGAAAGCTTGTAATGTTTTTTTGTAGAGTGAATGAAGCAGCGGAAGGAAAGAGGAAGGTGGAGGAAATCGTGAAATGGTAAGTAAGGATTTAGGAATAAGGAGACGGAGGGCAGGAAAGGAAGGGTTTTGGACGATGATGGATGGATCGGATCGTGTTGTTGTGGGTTGCCACTGCCACTACTAGGCCCGACGTTACATACTTACTACATTAAATGGAATCTGGCACTGAAACGTCACCTCCCTTCCCCTTGCAGATGAGTAATCAAATCGCCTAATCGGGTGAGATCTGAGATGAGGGCAGAAATAGAATAGATAAAACCGGACGTTTCCATTTCCAATTCATTTTTTTGATGACACGCTCTTGAGGGTCCCACGATGATGATAAATTTATAGATTAGTTGGTTCGTTACCGCTCGAGTACTATACACATCCGATCCAATCAACTCTCGGGCTGCAATGCAAAATGGGAACTTCCAGAAGCATGGCCGACTGCGTTGGTGGAAAACAGTTAAACAGGGCACCCGGATTTAGGGCTTTGTTTGATGTATAAGATGGATTCCAGGAAGGCAGGAACTCTTTAAGACTTCCTATTTCCCTGAAAAAAAAAACCTTCATAATTTCTTACAGATGCAAAATTAACATTCAGGCCAACGTCCCACCCTCAATGGCACTATGGCCACACCAAGATACCCTCAATGTCATTATGGCCACATCAAGATGAAGGCACCAATACAATGGAACGCCGGTTAACCAGTCAATTTAATAAAATCATTAACTGAACCGTAACTGCGGTTTTCTGTCTTTTAAAACCATAACCGTATCCACAAAAACCGTAGAAAACTGTAACCATGGTTAATCGTATTAAACGATTCGGTTACGGTTAATAACCGTAGAATGCCTTCCTCACATAAGGAGATAAATGTGAATGATTGAAGGTAAAATGACACATAAAGAGCAACTGAATAAGATAAGAAATATTCCATTTAGCCCCCTTATTTTTTTTCTTTTATTTGTATACGGTATGGTTAACCGCATACAGTTAACCGAACCGTATTATACTGTTCGGTTCGGTTAATAATCGTGAATTATTACGAAAAATCGTAACCGAACCGAATCGTGCGGTTTTTTAATTTCATTAACCGTAATCATAACCAAACCGTAAAATACGGCTATTAACCGCGGTTCGGTTCGATTCGGTTAGACGATTTTTCGATTTATTTTTTTTACACCCATAGAATGCTACACGCCTGAGCAAATCATCCTATGAAATGAAGACATGCCATTTGAAAAGTCAATGATCCTTTGTGGAACTCATGTGATCATAAATTCCTAAAGATTCATTTTCATACATGTTCGGTGTAAACAAGCAGTGGACTTTATGAACATTTAGTACATAATAATCATTTTGAACCTGTCAATGATTTTATTTGTTCTTCTTCTTCTTTTTTTATTAGATGGCTAATAATCATCATTGTTATGAGACATACTATATCTAAAATAACAAGTCCTTTCTTTTAAGATGAGCCTACTGGATCACGCTCCTACCTCTCTTGGATTTCATCATTGTCGCCTCGAGTAAGACTGTAAGAGTGACATAAGACAAGAGTCTTGTAACCACAGAATAGAAAGTAGAAGCCCACCTACATTGGTTTTTTTTTTTTTTGGGGGGGGGGGGGGGGGATTGGGTTTGGGGTTTTGGTTGGGCATCCCGAATATACCTGAACATGTAGAAAGCACAACGAGCATCAGATATTAATCAATCAAATGATCTCAACCCCCTAATTTAAGGGCAATGAATTTAAATCATAAAAATTTCTTGTGATTAAATTCAATGGAGAGTAAATTTTGAATCAATGGCAAGTTACCCACTTGGGAGTTGGTGGATTGCCTTAAGTCTCAGGTCTGCTCCCCTTGTGTTCGCCCATGCCCGATGTGAGTTGGTACTTCCAAGTTAGAATTATTGCTAATTCCCGAGTGTATGACGAGATTTCATAGACCATAAGTGCATGGTGCACCAACTCTACACAACAAAAATCGGGCAAAATAATAATAATAATAATAATAACAATAATAAAAGGAGTGCGCCTTCTATTGAATTTGTACTAGGATGATTGTTCTGAATTTGCTACAGTGGGTAATGTGTTAGCTGAGGCGATATATAATATAAAATCAATTAGTTTGTTCTCATTTCGGACATGGCATACCAGAATTTAAAACCATTCAGCGACCACTCAGAAAACTGTGCTGATTGTCCGATTCACACAAACTGAAAAGAAGGGAATCCCAAATGGTTTTGCATTGATCAATTGGGAAAAAAAGGTTGTAGCCCGGGAAAAAAGGAATACACGGGACCCAATGTGGCAAAATGATGGAGGAGGAAAAAAGAGCAATCTACAAAACTCCACCCACATGTCCAACAAGAACAAAACCAATGTCAGTGACGCAACATTGCCACAATCAATGTCATGCCTATTGAAAGGTGTCTACGCATGTAATAATTTTCTAGAGAAGGGGGGCAAATGCACATAATAGTTAACAAGTTGCCTAAGCAAGAGCAAAGAGACTGTTAAACAGATTTTGAAACAGAAAAGTTCACATACTATATTCTAGTCAACAAGAGACGGTAGAGAATGGAGGAGGAGAATTGTATGGGTTCAAACTTGTGCCATGAATACTTTCTCCCCATCAAAATGTCCCCAAAGATTTTTATTAGCCTATTCCAACTAATGTTCAGCGACAAGATTAATAAACCAAAAAAGGTACAAATACACTACAAAATATCTAAATTGCCATTTTAGACTCCACCAACTAAGATTCTTCTCAAGTGTTAACCATCAAGTGAAGACATGCATTCGGACAGAATATCTGATGCTCGTTCCAATTCCCGCTCTGATATCACCAGAGGTGGGGCAAGCCTTACAACATTCCCTTTCCCAGCAGTTAGTATCAGAAGGCCAGAATTCCGGCATGCATCCACAAGTGCTGATGCAGACACATCCAATTCAATCCCAACAAGAAGCCCAAGCCCACGTACTTCTTTCACATGTGGGTTTCCTCCAAGCTTATGAACCAACAATTCTTTCAAGTACTGGCCCTTCTTAGACACGCTAGCCAGGAACTCAGGTTTCTGGATTTTATCCAATACCGCAAGGGCAGCATGACAGATGAGTGGACCACCAGCAAACGTGCTTCCATGGTCACCAAAGCGTATAGCAGTAGCAACCCTTTCTGTAGTCAGGACAACACCAATAGGTAGGCCTCCAGCGAGAGGCTTGGCAAGAGTCATTATATCTGGAAACACACCATAGGCCTCATGAGCCCAGAGGTATCCCGAACGGCCCATTCCACATTGGACCTAAAGATGAAGAACCCAAATTAAAAATAAAAATAAAAATAAAAAAAACCCACAGAGAAAGAAAAAAACTTGTAAGGGTGTGATATGTTTGGTTCAATGGTTAACATAGACTACTGATGAAATGTAAAAGGTACACAGCATCTGACTGAATTCTGCTGCTCACACCTCCACTCTCATACCATAGCAGTCTTAATGCACATGATCTAATGAGCCTAATGGGTGCAAGATTCAGGCCATTAATCCGGTGCTACCACTGTAGATTCATGGGTTCAGGAATCAGGCCACTTATGTGTCACATGGATAAGTTGTATATGGGACAGTTGTCACTCTTCCAACCGTCCTTGTCAATGGCCGTGCCTAATAAAAAGTAAAGACATTTGTTGGCCAGTGAAATCCACTTGATGGGTCCTTTGTATGAGCAGCTTAGACATTGTACACTCAGCACATGTGATTACAAGCAGGAGTTGGGTACAGAATTACACAACCCGGATCAGGAAAAACTCATCAGGACAATAGACTATACACCAGCTGAGACCAGCTAGCCCAGTTCTAGAATCAAGCCCACTTGATTGGGCCCACAATCCTAAAAGCCAAGGCACGTTGCCTGAGCATATTATGGGGATGACCAGCACCACTTCGATTTATTTGTTCTTGTAGTCTCCAGGACTTCTTTCTACAAAGAAAGGAATGACTTAATGTAAAGATCTAAATTTTTTGATTTGAAGTAGGAAATATTTTTTTAATAATGTATTGAAGTAGGAAAGACGGAGGGTTAGGGTTATAATTATGCAAGATTGCTTTAGTAGATTGCTTTAGTTCTTTATGAAAATTGCTAGTTTTCAATTGTACAATCATTTGATTATTTTCAATAAAAATGAAAGTTCATGAGCTTTCCATTTCCCTCTACTTGGTTGACAGGACAACACATTATCCTCACTTGTAATTCAGCCACGTTAGGTGGAATCCAAGTCATCTTTCTCATTGAACCAATTGCTGCAATATTGAGGCATTTGCAAGTGTACAGAAATGTTTCTCACTAAAGATTGGATCTGCATTCAAACCCATAGCCCAGTCCAACAACAATGACCAAAAGTTTTTACCAAAAAAAAAAAAAAAAAATGATCAAAAGAAAATTGAGTCAAAGCTTCAGGCAGGTACAGAGAACTGATACAGTTTTGATTTCCCTTCCCGAGCTTCAATTTCTCGCAACAAATCTCAACCCCTAAAGGCCTCCATCATAGAATTAAATCAAAAACTTGCAAGAGGCTCAGTTTAGATTCGAACCTTCAGACTCAACCCTAGTCTGAAAATACTGTGATTGTTGGATTTCAGAAATGGGTTTAAAAATTTACTATTAACCTGATTCTATCAATGATAGAGCAAATTCCAACTCAACCTCAAATACAAATGTTTTGCTAGGTTGATCTGAGTTGGAATCAATGACTTGATTTCCCGATTTGTATCTTGTATCTGTCTAAGTTCTGTCTACAGATAATTTAAGCAACTAGGAAAAGAATTTTAAATCTGCTTCCAGATTGATTCCAGTAAACACAGCAGTCTAAAATTCTGAATCCTGTGCCAACTTGGTAAGTGTGCTTTAGTCCTTGTCTTACAATTTTTCAGTTTGAAGTTACATCAAATTTCTGCAATTCTTTATAATTACGACTATGCTGGGTTTGTTCATCAATTCCTACATTCAATCCTTAGCTGAGTTCTGATTCTAAGACTGTAATCTGCACCCATAACTTGTACTTTAAACCTTTGCACACAAAGATTTTGTGGAAAGTAGATCTGAAATTATAATGTCTTTGAAAGTCACTAGTAATTGAAGGGTTTTCCAAATCTTATATTGCACCAGGTTCTCCTCTTCTCCGACATGTCATGTCCAGGATCAATCTAACATGTGTCCACATCCAAGTTATAAAGCATATGAAGAAAGTAAACGACAAATTCAATAATGTCTAGTAGCAAAAAACAATAATCCAAAAAAACAATTAGAGAAGAAAGTAAAGGACAAATAACTGCCTACCTCATCAAAGATCAGGAGTGCTCCAGCATCATCACAAGCACTACGCAGTGCCTGCAAAAATTCCTTTCTTGCACAGCATATTCCACCTTCACCTTGCACAGGTTCTACAAAAACTGCAGCTGTTTTGCCAGGTTGGATGGCATTTTTCGCAATCTCTATGTTTCCATACTCGATGAAAGTCACTCCAGGCATGACAGGTTCAAAAGGTGACCTGTAATTCTTTTTGCTCGTCAAAGCAAGAGAACCCATTGTTCTTCCATGGAAAGAATTGGTGAAAGCAATAAACTCCATAGCAGGAAGTTTCACATCAGGCCAAGAGAATCTTTGAAATTTCCTACTAAATTTAATAGCAGCTTCATTTGCCTCCGTTCCAGAGTTCGAGAAGAAGACACGGTCTGCAAAGGAACACTCCACAAGACGTTTTCCAAGTTTTACCTACAGCAGTATAACATTCATTTTTTAATCACATGACAAAATAAGTAATGTCCTATGCAGCAAGTAGAAGAGGCAGTATAGGATCCTGTATCAGCTGAGGAGCCCATCATGATGCATGTGGGGCCCATGCTTCTAAATTCAAATCACTGATCTGATGGGCCCTATTGCATCTCTTTTGTTTATAAGTACATATAAATATGCAGATCTATACATATTGTAGATGGAACAACTGTTCCGCAAAAGGATGCATTACATAAAGGCTTTATATGCTTTAGCACTTACACTGAGGAAAGCCCCATGTCTACACTCTAATATCATAGACAATTTTAGCTAGGATTCATCAACCCAGATCCCTTTTAAGTTCACTTATAGTAAAGTTGATGTAAAATGGAAATTCAACTATAGGTTGACCCAAAATAAAATGATTGGGGCTAGCGTTGTGTTCTGCTTCTAATATGATAGACCATTCTTTAACAGCAGCAGATGCCAACAAACGATTGGGGCTAGCATTGTGTTCTGCTTCTAATATGATAGACCATTCTTTAACAGCAGCAGATGCCAACAAACCAGTAAGAACCAAAATGTTTTACTACCTGGTTAATCAGTAAGTCGTGCAATGCTAACCATAAACACTCTCATGCAGAATCTATAATTCACACGCTTGTAATCAAGGCTTCACACAAAGGACAGAGAAAAAAAGGCTGAAAATCTTTAACTATATGTTTCATGAAAGAGATGAACAATGTCTTCACCCCCAAAAAAATGTTTTCAACCTTTTGCAAGGTTACTGAAATTTGATTGAAGGAAATGCCACAAGTCAAAACATGAATCAGAATTAGATGGGCGAACAACCCTTGTCCCTTGGAAAGGTTTAAATAAATAAATAAAATAAATGAAACCTATACTAACTAAACCCTTGAATTAGCATATAGTTTTAATCTTAGCCATTATAAGAAAGAAAAGAAAGAAAACTAGAATGTTTGCTAAGCTAGGACTTATTTTCTTATCGGTAATATGACTCAAATCTGCAACCTCATGGTTGTGACAATGAGCACCTTCCAGCTGTGCTAAAGTCTCTTGTAGTTTGCTAATCTAGGACTTCCATTATGTGGTTGTCACTAAGTGGAAACATGTAAGAATAAATTTGTAAGCCCCCTAATGACATGCTTCCCGAAAAAAGTGGGCTCCATGTGGTCAATATGGGCCCATCTCTTATGAATGACTAACAACTTAAAAACAAGACCAACACTATGACTGATGACCTGAGAGACTGTTTGGAAACTCTCATCTATTTGAAATAGAGTAGTTTCATTCGACCCTTTTACAAATGGGTTGTAGACAAGATTCACGTAAACTTTCCCAAATAGTCTAAAGCGCTCATTGTCAATTATCAACAACTATCGAATAGTAGCGATGAAGGGTTCCTATGATGCTCGCTGCTCAATGACACCTAGCAGGTATGTCTGGTCTCCGTTCTTTGTAGGTCTAGTATAGTAGGTGTCTTGTAGGTCTCTTCACTGTAAATATTTGTTTGAATCTGTTTTAAGTCAAAGAGACCTAAAAAGTAGACTTGCTCCAAAAGAGAAGGTAGGAGTATAATCCACACAAACCATGACTAACACTTCTATAACTCAGGGCTAAACTACATTAGTAAACAGACCATAACCTTCTCTTTGTTTTTTTAATGGTGAAAATGGACCACTTCTTCAGCATTTGCTGTAACTGCATAAACTTGTGTGTTGGAAATATTATTGAATGACCCATCAAACGCACTGTATTTCTTGTCATTTGTACATCATTTGACACACAAAATTGTACACTAGTAACAAGAAGGGTGCACAGACACTCATGGACCATCCATAGGCTTCATCAAACATGCAACAACAGAAGTTCTGCTGCCTTTAGTTGCTGCCGCATCTGACCCCATGTCCCTTATTTTTAACAAACAAACAAACAACCAAAAACATATGATGGTGATGGATGGGATGAGGTTTAAATGATGATCATGATGATGGTAATGAACAATAATGATAATAACAATAATAATACAAATAATGGCTATGTTTGAAATTTGAATCATGTTAGGAGTTGGAACTCAGAAGTCTTTAACTCACATTACATCGCTTGATACAGCTTTTGGGAATGGATTTCTGATTCTGGAAAGTTTGCTAAAACTGTGTGTTGAATTCTTAAGTCTGTCTAGGAAGCTCCATTACAGGGACTATCAAAGCCTTAAAACTCACTTACTCAGGTCATTGTGATTCTAATTTCATAAGATTTCTAACTGATAATATCTCTACAGCCAGGTAGCATGCATGTTTGTTGGTGAACAAATTCTAATGTGTTGCAAGAACATAAAGCAATATGAGCATATATTTGAGGTGGCCAAAGTACATAAAAATGAGCGTAGCTTCTAACAGATCATATCTCTACAACGAGGTAGCATGCATGTTTTATGGTGAACATAATCTAATGTATTGCAAGAACATTAGGCAATATGAGCATATATTTGAGGTGGCCAAAGTTTAAAAAAAATGAGTATAGATGAGAATGTTGAAATCATAGTAGCCAATTCTGTTCCGTTCCGGCCAATCTCGACGGGAACGTCCCAGATTTAGCTCAAGCCGGAACGGAATACCACTCAGAAAAATTATGTCAACAATTCCGGCTGGTTTCCAGCCTGGCAGAACGACAGAAACATGTTTGTTCAGCTGCTTCAAGTGGTAAGCAGAAAAGAGTTAAAAAGAAGGAGGAGGAGAAGGAGAAGGAGGAGGAGAGGGGAGGACGGGGGGCAGGGGGGTGGGGGTGGTGGTTGAAGTATCTGGGCCTAGCAGATTCGCAGCAAAGACCTCATACAATTTCAATCATGCAGCTGCAGCTTTGACCAGGTGCTCTTTTTTTTTTTCTTTTTTTTACTTCTCGGTTTGACGACCTTCAGCGCCTGCAAGAACTCTCCCCCCTTCTCTCTCCCAACGTTGAAAACCCGAGGGAGAAAAACCCTTTTTTAAATATTTTTCTCTCCTGCTGCCATCAACCCAAAGAGTCCAGATCCGGTGACGCTTTTCCCCACGGTGACCATTAGTGGACCTATCACGGTCGCACGCGGTGGCGGACTGTGATTGGTCCAATCACGGTCACCGATTCCACTTTTAAATGATTTTCTGTCTTTCTCTGCGACAGAGTGCAAAAAAAGCAGACTACCTCATAGTTTTTTTATTTTTTTTTAATGCTTCTCTCTTTTTATAAGTGGAAACTTTGTTTTGTATTTTTTAATGGTGGCCTCTTTCTCAGCACCTTCTCTTCTTCTATTAGCTGTACAGTACGATACTTCCTCTTTTTTTAATTAGTTGTAGACAGTCAAACAGTGCCTTTCCCCTTTTTATTGGCTGTATCCTGTATACAATTAAACAATTGATTTTTAACTAAGCCTCTTTCCCAGCACCTTCTCTTTGTTTTATTAGCAGAATACAGTCAAACAGCACCTTCTCTTCTTTTTATATTAGTTTATTAGCCATATACAGTCAAACAATTGATCTCTCATTTTTACATCGACGCTGAATCTAGCCAGACAATTCATGGAAAATATATTATTTAAAACTTTAATTTTTTTTCAATTTTTGATAATATATTATATATTTTTTATTTTGCAAGTGCGTCTTATCCGAAATAGAATGCCAGAATTGACCAGAACACCAAAATGTTCTACTACAGGGTCAAACCAGAATGGCAACCGGAACGGAATTGACAAATATGGTTGAAATAAATGTGTGGCAAAATTAGAAAGACAGAATAAAAAATGAGAGAATTCTATAGAATAAAAAATGAGACAATTTTGGAGAATTTAAGGGCCACATCAATAGGTGAAAAATTAAGACATTCATTTGAGGTGGTTTGGGCATATCCAACACACGTCAAGAGCGGTGACGGTAAGGATAAGTTTTTCTATGCAAGTTGATGGCCCCTCAAAGAAAAAAGGTAGGCCGAAAAGGACATGATTGAAAATAGTAAGGATAGATTTGAATACCTGGGTGGGGTGCATGGGGGGATGAAGGTAAGGAGAGTACCTGGGCCTAGCAGAATCGCAGCAAAGACCTCAAACAATTTCAATCAAGCAGCTGCAGCTTTGACCAAGTGCCCTTTTTTTTTCCTTCTCGGTTAGACGACCTTCGGTGCCTGCAAGAGCTCTCTCCCCCCTCTCAACGTTGAAAACCCAAGGGAGAAAAACCTTTTTTTAATATTTTTCTCTCCTGCTGCCATCGAACCCACTTTTAAGAGTCTGGATACGGTGAGGCTTTTTCCCACGGTGACCATGAGTGGACCTATCACGGCCGCACTCGGTGGCGAAATGTGATTGGTCCACTCACGGCCAACGATTCCACTTTTAAATGATTCTGTCTTTCTCTGTGACTGAGTGCAAAAGCAGACAGCCTCCTATTTCTTATTTTTTAATGATTCTCTCTCTTTATAAGTGAAAACTTTGTTTTGTATTTTACTATTTTTTAATGGTGGCCTCTTTCTCAGCACCTTCTCTTCGTCGATTAGCTGTACAGTACGATACTTTCTCTTTTTTTTATTAGTTGTAGGCAGTCAAACAGTGCCTTTCCCCTTTTTATTGACTGTATCCTGTATACAGTTAAACAACTGTTTTTTAACTAAGCCTCTTTCCCAGCACCTTCTCTTTGATTTATTAGCTGAATACAGTCAAACAGCACCGTCTCTTCTTTTTATATTAGTTTATTAGCCATATACAGTCAAACAATTGATCTCTCTTTCTTACAACTAGAATCTAGCCAAACAATTCATGGAAAATGTATTATTAAAACTTTAAAATCTGATTTTTTTTTCAATTTTAGATAATATATTATATATTTTTATTTTGCAAGTGCGTCTTGTCCGAAACGGAATGCCGGAATTGACCGGAACACCAGAATGTTCCACTACATGGCCAAACCAGAATGGCAACAGGAACGGAATTGACAAATATGGTTAAAATAAATGTGTGGTAAAGTTAGAAAAGATGGAATAAAAAATGAGAGAATTCTGGAGAATTGAAGGGCCGCATCAATAGGTGAAAAATTAAGAAACACTCATTTGAGATGGTTTGGGCATGTCCACGTGGACCCCGCGGACGAGCATGTTAGGACACGTGGCAGTGGGGGCCTTCATTAACCACTGCGGGTGGAACTCGGTCCTGGAGAGCATCATGGAAGGAGTCCCCATGAAGTGCCTGCCCTTCTTTGGAGACCAGAGGGTCAACGCACATGTGCTGGGAATTGTGGCGGAAATCAAGGGTGGGGTCCTGACTAGGGAAGGTGTGATGGACGGCCTGGATCTGCTGCTGAGGAGGGAAGAAGGGAAAAAGATGAGAGAGAACGTGGGGTCACTGAAGCTAATTGGCAAGAATGCAGTAAGCCAAACAGGAAGTACAACCAAGAATCTTTTGGAGATTATAAATGGATCTGCTTAACAGAGCCATGTATCTCTTTACATAATATTTAGTTGTCTTGTGTATGAGTACGTGCATGAGCTCGAATCCTTGATGTATGTAAAAAAAACTTCTGTCATGTCTCTCTTCAGTGGGGGATGATGTGATTGTCTCAATTGAGTTTGAATCCTCTCATCCGTAAAATCAATAAACAGTTGGTGAAGTCTGAACCATTAAAAATAAATGTAACCTAGTCTGGGCTCTCACCAAATCTCAAATACAAAATAGGACTTTCACCTGCCATCAAATTGTTCACAGAGAATTACTATCCTTTTCTTTGTAGGATTTTATTTTACATGTTTTATAGGGTTACCAATTATTCCAAACTGCATCAGAGATCGTCCACTTAGATTGCTTAGCCTCAAACATCCAAAACCAACTATTTCTATTTTTTTAACTAGTCATGTGGTTGTTTACTATCTTAATCCTGCTCACCTCCTTCCACAAATAAAAGAATATGAAAGTAAATAGAGGTCTGTGGCCACTACACCCAGATTGTATGGAGCACCACTTGATGGCTGGGATGCACTGCTCTATGTGATGATTGGGACTCCTTCACAACACGTGACTATTGTTGAAAAGTATTTTCGTTACCTCTACTAACACTCCGGTTTTGGTAAGTGGACCATAACCTTCTTCTTCTTTTTAAATGGTGCAAATGGACCACAACTTCTTCAGCATTTGCCGTAATTGCATAAACTTCAGTGTCTTGGAAATATTATTGAATGACCCATCAAACGCACTGTATTTCTTGTCATTTGTACATCATTTGACACAAAAAAAATTGTACATTAGTAACAAGAAGGGTGCACAGACACTCATGGACCATCCATAGGCTTCATCAAACATGCAACAACAGAAGTCCTGCTGTCTTTAGTTGCTGCTGCATCTGACCCCATGTCCCTTATTTTTAACAAACAACCAAAAACATATGATGATGATGGATGGGATAAGGCTTAAATGATGATCATGATGATGGTTATAAACAATAACAATAATAATACAAATAATGGCTATGTTTGAAATTTGAATCATGTTAGGAATTGGGACTCAGAAGTCTTAACTCACATTACATCGCTTGCTACAGCTTTCGGGAATGGATTTCTGATTCTGGAAAGTTTGCTAAAACTCTGTGTTGAATTCTTAAGTCTGTCTAGGAAGCTCCATTACAGGGACTATCAAAGCCTTAGGTTCCAACTCACTTACTCAGGTCATTGAGATTCTAATTTCATAATATTTCTAATTGATAATATCTCTACAACCAGGTAGCATGCATGTTTGATGGGGACCAAATTCTAATGTGTTGCAAGAACATAAGGCAATATGAGCATATATTTGAGGTGGCGGAATACCCCTCGGAAAAATTAAGGCAACAGTTCCGGCTGGTTTCCAGCCGGGCAGAACGACAGAAACATGTCTGTTCAGCTGGCTTAAGTGGTAAGCTGAAAAGAGCAAAAGAAGAAGAAGAAGAAGAAGCAGAAGAAGAAGAAGAGGAGGAGGGGACGAGGGGTGAGGGAGGGGGGGATGAAGAAAAGGAGAGTACCTGGGCCTAGCAGAATCGCAACAAAGACCTCAAACAATTTCAATCGAGCAACTGCAGCTTTGACCAGGTGCCCTTTTTTTCCCTACTCGGTTTGACGACCTTCGGCACCTACAGGAGCTCTCTCCCCCCTCTCCCAACATTGAAAACCCGAGAGAGAAAAACCTTTTTTTAATATTTTTCTCTCCTGCTGCCATCGAACCCACTTTAAGAGTCCGGATCCGGTGAGGCTTTTCCCCACAGTGACCTGAGTGGACCTATTCACGGTTGCACGCGGTGGCGGACTGTGATTGGTCCACTCATGGTCACCTATTCCACTTTTAAATGATGTGCAAAAGCAGACAACCTCCTTTTTTCTTTTTTTTTTAATGATTCTCTCTCTTTAATAGTGGAAACTTTGGTTTGTATTTTTTAATGGTGGCCTCCTTCTCAGCAACTTCTCTTCTACTATTAGCTGAACAGTACGATAGTTTCTCTTTTTTTATTAGTTGCAGACAGCCTTTTTATTAGCTGTATACAGTTAAACAATTTTTTTAACTAAACCTCTTTCCCAGCACTTTCTCTTTGTTTTATTAGATGAATACAGTCAAACAGCACCTTCTCTTCTTTATATATTAGTTTATTAGCCATATACAGTCAAACAATTGATCTCTCATTTTTACAACTACACTGAATCTAGCCAGACAATTCACGGAAAATGTATTATTTTAAACTTTAAAATCTGATTTTTTTTCAATTTTTGATAATATAATATATATATTTTTATCATGCAAGTGCGTCTTGTCCCAAACGGAATGCCGGAATGGACCAAAACACCAGAATGTTCCACTACAGGGCCAAACCAGAATGGCAATTGGAACGGAATTGATAAATATGATTGAATTAAATGTATGGTAAAATTAGAAAAGATAGAATAAAAAATGAGAGAATTCTATAGAATAAAAAATGAGAGAATTCTGGAGAATTGAAGGGCCACATCACTAGGTGAAAAATTAAGAAACACTCATCTGAGATGGTTTGGGCATGTCCAACACATGTTAAGAACGGTGACGGTGAGGAAAAGATTTTCTACGCAGGTTGATGGCCCTCAAAGAAAAAGGATAGGCCGAAGAGGACATGATAGGAAATAGTAAGGATAGATTTGAATATGTGCAACCTATACAAGGATTTTCCCTAGGATAAACTGGAACTGCTAAATAGAATTGTAGGTGACCAAGCATACCTGGAAAAGACTTTCATGATAATGATTTGTGGTGGCCAAAAAAGTTTACATGAATATCGTTGTTTCATAAAATGGTTTAAGCAAATCTTATTAGTTACAATTCACGAGTCATAACACAACACATTTTTTATTCATGCGACCAAGAAATGAGATCAATAGTGTAACTGTGTTCTTTTGCCCCACTATTAGCTCCCAAAAATATCCCTTTCCTGTACTGAGTGTAATCTCCAGCAAATACATGCATTCAAAGAATTGATATAAGTATGTTCATGGATTCTTCCACACATTAAGCATCAGGTATATCATATGAGAATGGAATTTATTGCCCACAATTGAAATATTATTAAAAATTCTTCAACTAGATGGTGTGAACCAAGGCACGTAACACACTAAAATAACAGCCAGGACAACGTCTAGTGATATTGTTGTTTTTACTTAACAAAATATATTATAGCAGTAAAGCAACCATGAACTATTTGATTTTTTTTTTCTCTGTCCTCTTTATAAGTGTACACATCTATAGGCCGGACATTACTTCTGCTATAAGCATTGTATTTGGTGAACACTATCAAAATAACAATGATACTTCGATACAGTTCAAAAGTGTCAGGTTCATCCCCTGAAAATTTAAATATATATATATATATATAAAAAGCCAAAGGATGTTGAAATAGTATATCATCTCCATAAAGATCTACTACACAGAACCATAAATGCATCGAAATGGAAAGCCATGGCCAAGTAAGAAAAATGAATATGCACCAATCGTAAATCCATCAATCATTTTTAAGCTATCGTTCATTTCAATGATAATATTCCCAAACCCACACCAAGATTAGTAAATCCATCAATCACGAGACAAAACAATCACAAGACAATCACTCGTATCGAGTGTGCATACATATAGGTTCAAAATTCTATCATTTTAATCACCAACTTGTTGAACTCAGGTATCAGTTCTAAACAGACAAGTACTACTTTCACTTGTTTAAAATGGTCATTCCGAGAATAAAAACACATGAGACTAAATTCATCTTGTCAGAGAATAGGGGCCTTATCAGAATCGGTTTTTAAAAAATCATCCATTCGCCAAAATTGCAGGTATCCAAGTAGGCCCAAATCGGACCCAGGATTTTTATTTGGGTGGGGCTAAACTTTTGGTCAACTTTGCTAACTTTTCTCACATGAACAATACAAAAAGAAAAACTTTATTGCATTTAAATAGACAAAAAAAAAAAAAAAAATCATGCACAGATCCCCTGCCCAATTGAAGGGTCTTCCCACTACCTCTCCCAAATTTAGGTGATCATCAATTAATCGTCATCAAAATAACCTAAGATAACATTTCTTTTAATCCTACTTGTTTGGATGCCTAAAACAATGATTTGATTGAGCACCCAATTTGGGTTCCGACAGGGGTTTTATTTGGATCTAAGGAATTTGGTTGCCTACACTTGCCTTAGCTGTAAAAATAATTTCCTATAATTGGTCATGGGCTCAAGGCAAAGAAAAGAATTTGCCGCCTAAATGTTACTAAAATTATCCAAACATATGAACTCTAAGACCCAATTTATGTACGAATTGAAGATTCAAGTGTGCCTAATGGTGATTTGGTCATCTTCGGCTTGTAGATATGCTCAGATTTGGTGATTTAGGGCTTAGGATTTGGATTATGATTTGGAGATTAAGGATACAAATTTTTGGTGTGGAGTGATTAGGATTATACAACATCTGAGGAGGGAGGAAAATTGATTTATTTAGGGTTATTTGGAGAGAGGGAGATATTAACCACGAGATGACCCGCGATGAGAAGCTCGATCACCGCAAAGAGGATCTCACACTCTCAGTAAAAAGAAGATGCCGAAAGAAAATGAGGGGAAGATGTCTAAAGAGAATAGGAGTCTCTCACCAAGGTTTTGTGACATGGGGCGATCACAAAATTTTGACCTGGGGCAATTGTTTATTAGATATCTGTGGAATATGTCCAGGCCTGATGCAAAGCAAATGTTTATTTTTAGTAACTTCTTAATTTTATTGTAATTAGAATTAGTATGCTGATTTATTTGGTTTCCTAGTTTGATTAGGATACTTTCTATTATTAAATTAGGTTTTTTTAGGCCCTAAGTTACTTTGCCTATTTATATTACAATGTAGAGATAATAATCTCAGAATTGGAATTGAGTAAAATTGGGATTTTCCCTTGGAGAGGTTTTTTCCTCGTGTTAGAAATCTCTGCGGAGATAATTTGAGGTGTCTTTTGACACGTGCTACGGCATCTACGCAAGCCCTAACCCTACACTAAACTTTCAAGCTTGATAATTAGCAATATCTTCAGCTTTGATGGCATGTTGGATGATCTCATCAACATTATCAAAATTCTTGAATGTAAGAATATGTTGTATATCAATACGCAGCCCATGAAAATATCGATCAATCAACACATCATCATCTTCATTCAAAGAAGCCAGAATCACCGAAAAAGAAATCAAGGGCCCATGCTACAAAGGAAGTGCTTCACGTACATCATATATATAGAGGCAACTTGAAGAAGACCCAAGTTCGAGGTCGAACTCTTCTTTCAACCTGGGGGGAATGATGCAGAGCTGATGTTTATTTTTAGTAACTTCTTAATTTTATTGTAATTAGGATTAGTATGCTGATTTATTTGGTTTCCTAGTTTGATTAGGATACTTTCTATTATTAGATTTGGTTTTCTTAGGCCCTAAGTTACTTTACCTATTTATATTACAATGTAAAGATAATAATCTCAGAAATGGAATTGAGTAAAATTGGGATTTTCCATTGGAGAGGTTTTTTCCTCGTGTTAGAAATCTTTGCGGAGATAATTTGAGGTGTCATTCGACACGTGCTACGGCATCTACACAAGCCCTAACCCTGGGGCCTGCATCAAGGCCCATTCAAATATCAAGCGATTTCAAAATCAATATGGGGTGACCGCCCCATGTCATCTTCAAGTAGGTCCGCCAACTTGGGTTTATTTGTTCAATAAGAGGTCGTTTGTCTTTTACATGTGGAATATGTAAATACAATTTACACATGTAAATGATGAATATTCAAATTTTAAGTATGTAACGTTTACACATGCGTTTCTTTTTACAACGTTTGTCTAATAACACTATTTTCACATCATTTACACATGTGATTCATTTTTCTATGTTTGTTTCAATGATATGTGTATATGTATTAAACAATTTTGTAAATGATACTTATTAATCATTAAATTATATTCTACTATAATGACATGAAACTAAGACAAAAAAAGGTCTAATTTCTATCAAAGTTTTCATTTGCATTTTAGATCCTTAAAAAATGACATGTCTTTCAACATGAAATATACTTTTAAAAAATATACATTTCTATCAATGATCACCTTAAAAAAAATGCATTCCAACATGTTTGGTTAAGGAAATATGAGTTTATAGTCTGATGGTTAAGAAAATAAGATTATTCTTAATATTTTTATTAATTAATATTTAGTTCAATATTATCTTAATTCATTATTCAATTTGAATAAAACTTAACACACGCATCTCACCAGCTTTATGCTAATATTAATCATTTATAGAAATAGATTTTATAAAGTTTTTTTTTTGGGTATAGCAAGGCAAGAGAGAGAAATAGAGAGAGGTTACCTTCGTAAAAGGAGATGAGATGCATTGAGGGTTTTCATTCAGCTTTTATTATTATTCTGTAAATGTGTTGGAGAGGGGTTTCGAACCCAGAACCCGAAATGCCTCTTTTTATTATTTTTCTAAATGCGCCGGAGGGGGTTGGATTATCTTTTCGGATTGGATTATATGCGCAGAAGGGGGTTGGATTATCTTTTCCCACCTGAAGAGGGGTTCAGGTCTTGGTATAAAAATGGACTTATTTTCATACCATTTACATATCTGATTATGCGTAAATACTTTTAGACAAACATGACTCATGCTTAAATATTATGCATATTCACCATTTACATGCGTAAATATGTAAATGGGTGTAGACAAAAATCGACCCCTAAAGTTTAAAATTTCATTAGCCCGATTCATTTGGAATAAAACCAAAACAAGGCATTTCAATGCAGAATCAGAAATAACATCTTCCAAACCAAACATCCAAATGAGGAATTCTCACCTGTGGAATCGAATAATACACATTGCTGACATGAATCAGTGCTGTGGCCTGTTCCTCAATAGCCTTGAGCAAGTCTGGATCTCCATGCCCCAGCGAATTCACAGCGATCCCGGCTCCCATATCCAAATACTCTTGCCCCTCAGCGTCATACACTTTACATCCCTTGCCCCTCACCAAAACAAGAGGAGCCCTAGCGTAAGTAGGCACCAGCACCCTCCCTTCAAGCTCCATTACCTCCTTACTTCTCTCTCCAAGCCCTGATTTTTCGGATTTCCCTGCGGATCCTACTTCCTTTCTCTCCAAACCCAAACATGCCGAAATCCGATTCGGACCTTCGAGTCGGACAGCAAATCTCTGCTGACTTAACTTAAACGAGCGGTGGAGATTAACTGAGGGAGAGGGAGAAATCGAGCTCCCTTGAAAAGCATAGAGAGAAATCATCGTTTCTTCTTCTTCTTGAGATTTCAAGAAGCTTATGGTAGAGGATGTCCGATTTGTGCCTGAAGATTAGGAGATGAAGGGCTTAATTTGTAAGCGGAGAAAATACGATGGAATGGAATCGAGTTCGAGAACAGAATCAGATTCTTGGAAGTTAAAAAGGAGAGGGAATGAAATCAGAAACTCTAATTATTAAGGGAACAGGGGGAGAGCTTCGATTGTTCGATTGCGATGATTGTTGGAATAAGTAGTTGCAGAGATATAGATTCGGAGAAGGACTTTTCAGAAATGGCGACGGAGAACGATGGGCTGCCCTCCGCCGCCTACGCGTTCTTTGCAGGGCAGATCATCGTAAGGGTTGAGGTTGAATTTATTTAGGGTTGGCGAGGGGGCATATAAATAAAACTAGTGGAGCACGTGCACCGAACCCACAATTTTATTTTATTAAGAAAAATCTTAAAAAATAAAATTCATAAAAATTTCAGCAAAAGCTTCAATACATTTAAAAACAAAATTTCAACAAGAATTGAGTAATTATAAATTATAAGGCCCGTATAATGTCCAAATACAGCTAACACTACAGTTTTCCTATAAATTTGAAAACAATAAAACAATGATATAGTGAGAAAAATGATATCTCAAAAGACAATCGATATGAAATTTATATAACTTTTTAAAGATATAAATCACATATTTCTTGATATTTTATCATGAATGTGTACAAGAAAATTTAAAGTTACTTTATTTAACTTGTCAGGTCGACCTTATCAGTTTCCTGGTAGACTTAACCTGCTAAAGTTAAATATTTGAAATTCCATAAGGTAATTTGAGACTTTTTAGGTGGCTGAAATTTGGAATCTTAATAAAAAAATGACATTTAAATGCGAGAAGACAGGCCATCACATCATATCCTAATTCTTATCGTAAGCTCTAGTAGCAGAAATGCAAAACTCGAACTTCCTTCCGCTAACCGATTGTAATGGAAAACAAGGCACATGGATTTAGGGCTTATTTAATGTAAGAAGGGTTCTAAGAAATTTAGGGCATGTTTGGTAACAGGCGAGGAATCTATAGATCTTATGATTTTTCACTACCACTGGAACAAGGATTCCTCACTGGGATTTGCATAATTGAGGATTTCACATCGATATTGATGTGTATTGATGAATATGACTGAGAAAAATAGAGTTCGGTGTGCAAATCCATCTAAATAAGGATTTTCAAATCTTATGGGGGATGGTCGGATTTGAAAATTCTATCAAATGAAGATTTTCGTTCAACTAAATCCTCAGGAATTTACAATTGCCAAACATGAATTTACTACAACTTTAGGGAAACCGAAAATTTTTTCCCTAAAGATTTAGTAACAAAACGTGACCTTAAACTCCGGATTTCCTTCTTGACACAAGGGGAAAAACCCTTCATATTTCCTTAAAATTGAAGAATCAATTGAATCAAGGGATATGGAATGAGGAAAAAAAATTTCTACGAAAGCGCGCATCTAGACCATCTATAAAGGTAGGACCTCCTTGAATTTGAACTGCTAAAGGTGGGACCTCCTTGACTTTGGGCTGCACCGAGACACCAATCCAATGGAGCACGGAGGGCAAGAGAAAATCATCCTACGAAACGAATGCCATCCATTACTCTTGAATCTCAAGTCCTAGAAAAGTCATTAATATTTTGCGGAGGAGCTCATTTAATCATAAATTCCTATGGATTCGACTCCTAGGCATTCAGTGCAACAAGGACGACTTTGTTACACTAATTGTAGGTACAAAATATTTGATCTTAAGAAATGTTATGAACATTTAACAAAAGATAAAAACTTTTAACCGCCCAATGCTTTTATATCTCTTGTTTGTTTTCATTTTCTTTGATTAGATAGCTAATCATTATTATGAGATAAATTATAGTAAAATTAATATGTATTACTAGTTTTATACCCCTGATAATTTTTATATGGTTTTTTAGCTGAAGAGAAGAAACCCATGTCCGACCTCCCCCTACTTTCGCAGAAAAGGAAATCCAGTTTCCTCTTCAATGATGTTACACAATCAAGCCCTTAAGATGTGGCTACTGGATCACACTCCCCGCATGTCTTGGATTTCATTATTGTCGCTGTGACATGGGATAACATAAGACTATAGTTGTCATAGTAACCATGGGCATAGAGTATAAAAATCATCACTGGTGCGTAAGCTGATTGTGTACCACCATTTTAACACCGAAATAAGCGATATACACCGGCCCCCCAAGTAAAGGCCAGGTTGACCAAAATGGAGATCCCAAATTGCATGGTCTTATATATGAAGGGTCCAATACCCATGCAACAGAATTTCCTTGCCAAGCTACATAAAACAGATTTCTACATCGTGGGGCAACCTGAATACACCTGAACATGTGGGAAGCATAATGAGCAGAGATATAGATAGACTTGAATGTAGATAAACTAGTACTGCTACACAACAAAAAGTGCACACTAACTAATAATAAAAATAATTACAAGGTGTCTACTTATGTAATAATTTTTTAGTGAAGGGCGGCCAATGCACATGGAAGTTAAAGAGTTGCCAAATTATGAGAGAGAGAAGCAGATTTTGCTCAGAAAAGTTCCCATACTTTATTCTAGTCAACAAGAGACAGTTGAGAATATGAAGTGGAGTACTGTACAGGTTCAAACTTGTGCTATGAATAGTGTTCTCCCCATCCGAAGGACCCCAAAGATTTATAGGCTATTCCAACCAATGGTCAGGAACAAGATGAATAAACCAAAAGAGGTGAGCATAATACACTGCAAAATATCCAAGTTACCATTCTACACTTCACATGAGAACTCATCTTTATCAGAACGAGTGAAAAAGGAACTCCCACCGATAGCTCAATGTGCTGCTAAGATTCTTCTCATAACTATTTAGAAGTGTTACCATCTAGTGCAGGCATACATTCCAACAGAATATCTGTTGCTTGTTCCAATTCCTGCTCTGATATCACCAAAGGTGGAGTGAGTATTACGACATTGAGGCCTATTGTGTGTATCAGAATGCCAGAATTCCGGCATGCATCCACAAGCGCTGATGCAGACACATCCAATTCAATCCCAACAAGAAGCCCAAGCCCACGTACTTCTTTCACATGTGGGTTTCCTCCAAGCTTATGAACCAACAATTCTTTCAAGTACTGGCCCTTCTTAGACACGCTAGCCAGGAACTCAGGTTTCTGGATTTTATCCAATACCGCAAGGGCAGCATGACAGATGAGTGGACCACCAGCAAACGTGCTTCCATGGTCACCAAAGCTTATAGCAGCAGCAACCCTTTCTGTAGCCAGGACAACACCAATAGGTAGGCCTCCAGCGAGAGGCTTGGCAAGAGTCATTATATCTGGAAACACACCGTAGGCCTCATGAGCCCAGAGGTATCCCGAGCGGCCCATTCCACATTGGACCTAAAGATGAAGAATCCAAATAGAAAGGTAAAAAAAAAAACAACATTGTCAGGATGTGATACATTTGGTTCAATGGTTAAAATAGACAGAAGGCATAGTAATGAAATGTAAAAGGTACACATGCATCTGACTGGTTTTTGCTGCTCACACCTCTACTCTCATACCTACAGGAGGCTAAGGCACATGATCTAATGAGTCACATGGGTGCAAGATCCAGCCCATTGATTAGGCGATACCACTGTAAATTCATGGTAACGGTAATCAGGCCACTTGCATGTCACATAGATAAGTTGAACATGGGACAGTTGTTAGTCCTTTAACCATCCTTGTTTTCTCACTAAAGAATGGCCTCGCCTAATAAAAAGTAGAATGACCCATTTTTTTGCCTGTGAAATCCCCCCCCCCCCCCCCACCCAACATATGGGCAGCTTAGACGATGTACACCAAGCACATGTGATTGCAAGTAGCAGTTGAGTAAGATAAGCAAAAACTCAGCAAGACAATAGACTATACGCCAGATGATCCCAAACTGCCCAGTTCTAGAATCAGGCCCACCTGTGAAATCCCCCCCCCCCCCCCCCCCCCCCCCCCCACCCAACATATGGGCAGCTTAGACGATGTACACCAAGCACATGTGATTGCAAGTAGCAGTTGAGTAAGATAAGCAAAAACTCAGCAAGACAATAGACTATACGCCAGATGATCCCAAACTGCCCAGTTCTAGAATCAGGCCCACTTGACTTCCCACTATCCTAAAAGCAGAAAGGTCCAGACAACCAGGCACATTGCTTGAGCATTTTATGGGGATGACCAGCACCACTTTGATTTATTTGTTCTTGAAGTCTCTAAAACTTGTACAAATACAGGAATGATTTGATGAAAAGATTTTTTTTTTAAAAATGATTTGAAGTACGAAAGATAGAGGGTTAGGGTTATAATTATGAAAGATTGCTTTAATTTTGCTTGAGTTCTTTATGAAAATTGCTAGTTATCCATTGTAAAATTGTTTGATTATTGCTAGTTCTCCATTGTAAAAAAGAAAGTTCATGTGTTTTCCATTTCCTTCCACTTGGTTGACCAGCCGAGGCATTATCGTCACTTGTACTTCAGCCACATTAGGTGGAATCCAAGTCATCTTTCTGGCTGAACTGATTGCTGCAGTACTGAGATATTTGCACGTGCACAGAACTGTTTCTCCCTATAGATTGGATCTGCCCTCAAACACATAGCCGGGCCCAACAACAATGACCAAAAGAAAAACGAGTCACAGGCAGGTACAAAGAACTGATATGGTTTTGATTTCCCTTCCCACGCTTCAATTTCTCACAACAAAACCCAGCCCCCAATGGCATCCATCATAGAATTCTATCAAGAACTTGCGAGAGGCTCAGTTTGAATCTTTGGTCTTAACCCTAGTCTGAAATTTCTGTGATTGTTGGATTTCAGAACTGGGTTTAAAAATTTGTTCTTAACCTGGTTTTCAAACTGATAATGCAATTTCCAACTCAACCTTAAATGAACATGTTGTACTAGGCTGACCTGAGTTGGAATCAATGATTTGATTTCCCGATTTGTATCCGAGTTTCTGTCAAAGTTCTTTGTGTGCACTGGATAATGTAAGCAACTAGCAACAAAATTTTAAATCTGCTTCCAGATTGATTCCAATCTACAAGGCAGTCTAAAATTCTGAATCCTGTGCCAACTTAGGAAGTATGCTTTACTCCTTGAGAAAATTTCAGTTTGAAGTTCCATCAAATTTCTGCAATTCTATTTAACTAGGACTATGCTGGGTTTGTTCATTAATTCCCAAATTCAATCCTTAGCTGAGTTCTGATTTAACAGCTAGGAAGACTGTAATCTGCACCCATAACTTGTACTCCAAAACCTTTGCACATAGAGATTGTGGAAAGTAGATCTGAGAATGAGATTATATTGTCTTTGAAAGTCGCTTGCAATTGAAGCGTTTTCCATATCTTATAATGCACCAGGTTCCTCTTGTCTGACATGTCATGTACAGGATCAATCTAATATGTGTCCACATCCAAGTTATAAAGCATATGAATAACCAAGGCATGTGTTCAATGATGTATAATAGAAAGAAAGAATAATCCATAAAAACAATTAGAGAAGAAAGTAAAGGACTGTCTACCTCATTAAAGAACAGGAGTGCTCCAGCATCATCACAAGCACTACGCAGTGCCTGCAAAAATTCCTTTGTTGCACTGTACATTCCACCTTCACCTCGTACAGGTTCTACAAAAACTGCTGCTGTTTTGCCAGGTTGAATGGCATTTTTTTGCCATATCTATGTTTCGATACTCACTGAAAATGACTCCAGGCATGTAAGGTTCCAAAGGTGACCTGTAATGCTCTTTGGCCGTCAAAGCAAGAGAACCCATTGTTCTTCCATGAAAAGAACTGGTGAAAGCAATAATCTCATTAGCAGGACGTTTCACATCAGGCCAAGAGAATCTTTGAAATTTCCTAGCAAATTTAATAGCGGCTTCGTTTGCCTCCGTTCCAGAGTTCGAGAAGAAGACACGGTCTGCAAAGGAACACTCCACAAGACGTTTTTGAAGTTCCTCCTACAGCAGCATAACATTCATATTTTAACCACATGACAAAATCAGTAATGTCATCCTATGCAGCACATATGACATGGAATGCAAGTGTATCGGTTGAGGAGCCCATTATGATACATGAGGGGCCCATGCTTAGAAATTCAAATCATTGATCTGATGGACCCTATTATCTCTCTTTTGTTTATAAGTACATGTAAATATTCATATATACACATTGTAGCCAGAGCAATTGTCCCACAAAGGCATAAAGGCTTTATATGCTTTAGCACCTACACTGAGGAAAGCCCCATGTCTACACTCTAATATCATAGCCAACTTTAGCTAGGATTCATAGCCAACTTCCAGTAAACTTGATGTAAACATGGGAATCCAACTATAGATTGACCCAAAATCAAATAATTGGGGCTAGCATTGTGTTCTGCTTCTAATATGATAGACCGTTCTTTAACAGCAGCAGATACCAACAAACTAAGAACATAAATGCTTTACTAACAGGTTCATCAGTAATTCATGCAATGCTAACCATAAATACTTGTTACACCCCGTCCCGAGTTAATCGTAATTAACACTAATTAATCATGTTTAGTTGGGTTAATTATGATTAATGGTCAAATTAAGTTGAATTAGTCTCAATTGATTGAATTGAGCTTAATGGAATGAGTTTGGATAAGGAATAAGACATTTGAAATGGTTTTGAACTCAATTAATGAGAGAAGAGGATTTTTTCATAAATTCCAGTTTTCACGTATTTCATCGAATACGGTAACTTTTGATACCATCGCGTTTATTTCGAAGAGTACATCAATTTTCATAATAGACTTGATTACATTTGATCTTGTATGGATCAAATGAGTCTTCATTGGACTCAAAAAGTAAATAAGTTAATGTCATGGGGTTTAAGTGCAAATTTCAGGTTTTATGAGGTTAAAAGGATCCAAATCGCATTTCAACCGATCATTTCCAGTAACAGCATAACCCTAGGTTCATTTTCTTTCTTCTTCTTCATTTCTTGTCCATCAAAGGCTTGGGAAGAGTCTGCTCATGTAGTTTTGGAAAAGGAATTTTTCCTTGGTGTTGGAATTAAGGGAAAGCTTCAGTTTTCTCTTCATCAAACTTCAAGTGAGTATTTCAAGGTTCTCTATAGAAGTTTCAATGTCTTTTAGATGATTTTGACCTTTTCCATCTCAAACAATTCATTAGGTTCAATCTTTGTTGTTTTTGTGATGTTAGGGTTAGAAAAACGGGTTTCAATTGGAGGAATGTGTTTGCAATGTTATATATGATTCTTACCAATTCAGGATCTTCAAATTGTCTGTCCTTGATTTGCTGAATAAGAATCGATTCAAATACAAAAATCGCTGCAACCATTACTTTATCATCCACCATTTTAATTAACACATCCAAATCTCTGAACTCTTCAATCAAATTCCATTCACCTACTAGCGATGCCTAGTCAGCAGATTTTCGACTCAAAGCATTAGCTACTACATTACCTTTTCCAGGTAAATATGTGAATGGAAAGTCATAATCCTTGATGAGCTCTAACCAACGACGCTGCCTCAGATTAATATCCTTAAAGGTAAACAAATATTGAAGGCTTTTATGATCGCAATGGACTTCAAAAGTCTCTCCATACAGATAATACCTCCATTACTTCAACGCAAACACTACTGCCGCAAGCTCCAAATCATGAGTAGCATAATTCTTTTCATGTTCTTTTAACTGACACGAATTGTAGGCAATTACCCTACCATTCTACATAAAAAAGCATCTCAATCCAATACCTGAAGCATCTGAGTAAATATCAAATTCTCCTCTTCCATTAGGTAGCCAAGACTGGGGCTCATACCAATCTTTGCTTTAGAATCTGAAAACTAGACTCACATTCATCATTCCATAGGAATAGAATATTCTTCCGAGTCAGTTTTGTCATCGGAGCTGTAATCTTAGAGAAGTCTTTTACAAATCTTCTGTAATAGCCTGCCAACACTAAGAAGCTCCGAACTTCCAGTACATTCTTCGGATTTTGCCAATTGGTAGCTACTTCAATCTTACATGAATCAACAGCTAATCCATCTCCAGTAATTGTGTGACCCATAAATGCAATCTGCTGCAACCAAAAGTCACACTTCTCTAGTTTTGCATACAACTGATTCTCTCTCAGTATCTGCAAAGTTGTTCTTAGATGATGTGAATGCTCCAGTTCTGACTTTGAATACACTAAAATGTCATCAATGAAGATTATGACAAACTAGTCTAGATACAAAGCAAACGCCCTGTTCATTACAGCCATAAAAACTGCAGGTGCATTTGTTAGACCAAAAGGCATCACTAAAAATTCACAGTGACCATAACGAGTCCTGAATACAATCTTCTGTACATCTTGATCTTTAACTCGAATCTGATGATATCCAGATCGAAGATCAATTTTGGAAAAGTACGCTGCACCCTGGAGTTGATCAAACAACTCGTCGATTCTAGACAGTGGATACTTGTTCTTAATTGTCATTTGATTTATCTACCTATAAGCGATACACATTCTGAGGGTGTCATCCTTCTTCTTCACGAATAATACCGGTGCTTCCCATGGTGAGACACTAGGTTTGATAAAACCTTTGTCTAGCAAATCCTATATCTGTTTCTTCAATTCATACAGCTCTGATGGTGCCATTCTATACGGTGCCTTGGATATCGGTGCAGTGCCTGACACAATTCTCATAGCAAAGTCTACTTCCCTTACTAAAGGTAAACCTGACACTTCATCGGGAAACATGTCTAGAAACTCACAGACTATAGGAATATTTCCTCACTCATGTACTGACTTCTTCTTAGAAATGAATGCGATATAGCCTTCACAACCACTACGCATCATTTTTTTAGCCTTAAGTGTTGAAACAAGTCTCGTGTCAAATCTCTTCTGAACTCCTTTAAACAATAGATTGGCATTGGCTTCATCCACTTTAAAAGTGATGATCTTGAGAAAACAATCTAAACAAGCTTTGTACTTCGCAAGCGAATCCATTCAAAAGATCATGTCAAAGTCATTCATCGCTAACATTACTAAGTCAGCTGGCATTGACACTTCCCCAATTTTAACATTGCATTGGGGAATATATAATTCACATACTACTCTTTTTCCTAATGGAGTAGACACAGTAAAATCATACGGGTATTGCCTAGCCCGTTTTTTGCATTTTATAAGAGAATGCAAGTGCTACAAATGAATGGATAGACCATTGGTCGGACAAAGCAATTGTAGGTCTATTATCTACAAAGATCATACCTTCAACCACATTGGCTGCAACCTCTGCTTGCTCTCTATTAATAACATAGGTTCTCTCAGCTATCTGAGGCCTATTATGTTGTTGTTGCTGCCATGGTTGCTGACCTTGACGTTGCTGTTGTAGCTGTTGACATGGAGCTCTGTTATCTCTCATTGCCTTAGGACATCGAGACATTCTGTGTTTCTTAGAACCATAGATCAGACAAGCTCCAGTAGTTCTCCAACACGCTTCAATCCTGTGAGCTTTTTCACAAGTCTCACAGATTGACTTATTCTTACTCCTTGCAATACTCTTTTGCATCTTAACTCTTGAATTGCCCTCCTTTCCTAAACTGCTCGTAAAGGATATTAGGATCCTTTCCTCAGATTGTACCATGACCTTAGTTTCAACATGGTCATGTTGTTGGACCGGTGGTACTGATGGAGCATGCAACTGAGCCTAAAGTTGACTCTGCACTTGTAGAATATAAGTAATTTGAGCTTGCATACTCATTTGTGCTTCATGGCTCCTTACTAACTGCTCCAAAAAAGTAGTCAATATAGCATCTGATGCTGAACTAGGAGGTGTAGGACTATCATTGTCACCACTCCCTGATCCAGATGCCATTTTGAAAGCAATACGGAAGGTAAGGTATACATCTTTACACCTTCCATCACATATATCTACATAATAGGGAAAACAAAAATTCAAAAATCCAAGAGTGGATTTGTACGCACTCAACGTTTCTCACCGTGTTCCTATACACTCATTCAAACGCTTTTAAGAGATTTTATTTAACTCTTATTTTACCTTCGCTCTGATACCATACAATAAGCATGTCACAACCCAAGCCCGAAATTTGATTATCTCCTAGCTAACCCCGAGTCGCAAGCACATACTTACTCCCATAAACTCCGAATTAACTTAAGTTAAAACGAAATTCACAAGGGATACTTACTTCACATCCGTATTTGAGGGAAACAACTCCATTTTTGGATTCAATTCAATTCAGTAATTCCATTCATAACATTCGAAGGAATAAACAGTAACATCAATCATATTAGATTGGGATACAACCATATGAATACAATACAACGAGAGAACTAGGATAACTAGTAATTCTACTAATTTCTATCTCAATTCTAACCAACCATTTGGGTGTAATCATTGGTTATCTAATGTACGTGTTATTTTCGATAGACATTACATTTTATATAAAAATTGTACATTATAGTCTCCTTAATTAACACCTATAGAGGTATAAATACCATAATAACCTTGAAACCATATCATAATTCAATAGGCTTTTTATTCAGAAAAATCAGACTTCAATTCTGAAACTTTTCCCAAGTTCGGTCAACTGTTTGGTCGACCGAACTTCGGAATTCAGCTGATCAAACTGAATTCGGTTAGCTTTCTAGAGATTACCATTTTCAAAACCACAAATTCGGTCACTTTCGTGGCTGACCGGAATTCTTCAATTGGTTAGCCAAATTTAAATTCAGTTACCTTCGGTCACAATTCCAAAACCTCACAAATCTTCCCACAATTTCGGTCAGTCGAATGCAGAATTCGGCTAACCGAATTCCACCCAGACCTTCAGAATTTTGCTACAGAATTTGGAATTCTGAACTCCAAGAGTTCCTACTACTTCTTAAGCATCTTAAATCATTAGAAATGCATACACTTGCCTTTGTTTTTGAAGTTTATAAACAAGAATCCCTCTTTGCTAGCTCAATTTGAGATGAAAACTCTCAAATTCAAACCTTAATTCCATGGAAACATGGAAAATAGAGTAATATGAGCTATTTGTACTAGAAACTACTTCAACCTACTCAATAGAACTTCAAAGTTCCATAAAAGACTTAAAACACTTACTTGTAGCCCAAAGAAATGAGAAATCGAGGTTTCTCTACAACTTCCACTCCAAGAATTGAGTCCAACTCGATGAAGAAGATGAAGTGGCTCGATCTCCTTTCAAAACTACTTGAATCCCTCCAAACCTTGATAGTTAATGGAGAAAAGGAAAGAAAGAAGGAAGAAAAGAGTCTAGGGTTTGCTCTTCAACTCTTGGGCTGGAATGAGTGAATGAACTCAATGTTGAGTTCATCTCAACCTTATCAACATCCCTTTTTCACTTAAGCCCTACTCCTCTTTCCTATTTACATTTTGAGTCAAATGAAATCAAGCCTATTACGAATATTAATCTACTCTTTGAGATACACGTGTTGGTACAAAGAGTTATCGTATTCGACGATATACGCGAAAATCCGTATTTACAGAAAAGTCCTTATCCTTCCTTGTTTGAGTCTAAACTCAATCCAATCAACTTAATCTCATTCAAATTCATTTCCTTAAGTTCAATTCAATCATTTGAGACTGATTTATCTAATTTTGGTCATTAACCACAATTAGTCCAACAAAACACGGTTAGTTAGCATTAATCATGATGAATATGTTTCCCCAACTTCTTCAGCATTTGCTGTAATTGCACAAACTTGGGTATGTTGCAAAGATTATTGAATAACCCATCAAATACACCATGTTTCCTGTCATTTGTACATCAATTGACACATGAAAAACAGAAACATGCACATCTATAATGAGAAGAATACACACAGATTTGTACACTAGCAGCTAGAATGGTGCACAAAAACTCTCATGGACCATCAATAGGCTTCATCAAACATGCAACAGCAGAAGTTATGGTGTCTTTAGTTAATGCTGCTGCATCTGACCCCATGTCCCTTCTTTTTACCAAACAAACAAATAAAAACAAATGATGGTGATGGATGGGATAAGGATTAAATGATGATCATGATGATGGTAATGAACGATAATAACAATACTAATAATGGCTGTGTTTGAAATTTGAATCATGTTAGGAGTTGGTACTCAGAAGTCTTAACTCACATTAAATCGCTTGATACAGCTTTTGGAAATGGATTTGTGATTCTGGAGTGTTTGCTAAAACTGTGTGTTGAATTCTTAGGTCTGTCAGGGAAGCTCCATTACCGGGACTATCAAAGCCATAGGTTCCAAGTCACTCAATTCATTGTGATTCTAATTTTACAAGATTTCTAGCAGATCATATCCCTACTGTGGTAGCATGCATATATGATGGGGACTGGAAAACATTCTAATGTGTTGCAAGAACATATGCCAATATGAGCAGATATTTGACGCGGCCAAAATGAAAAAGAACGAGTGTAGCAAAGAAGAGAATGTGTTACTTTTTTTCAAATGATTTTTGCCTTCAGTTTTTTATGCTTAAAGTTTAAGGGGCATAGTTATCTTCTTATCTGAAGGAATAAATTATTTGAGTTTCTTTTTAGAATATATTGGTAAAAAAAATAAAATTTGAGCTAAGGGATATTCTAATAGAAACACAAAATACAGCAACCATTTTGAGAATATGTGAAAATAAAAGGTCCTATATGTAAATTTCTATTTAGAAAGAAAAAAAAACTTTGCACCAGCGGAATTCAGATTCGAACCGACCAAGGGCCACCACAGCAATATGGCCAGTGAGCCCTAATAAGTTTTTTCGTTTTTATGTGCTAGTGCTCTATATGGGCGGTTCGGATCGATTTAACACTAAAACCAATAATCAAACCGAACCTATCGGTTTTTCAATTAACCGATCCGATCCGACCGATGGAGAGGGCTTAAACTGAACCGAACCCAACCCAACCAAACGGTTTGGTTCAGTCGGGTCGGTTAAACCATTGTTTTATATTTTAATTTTTTGAAATTAGACATTGAAAATTTCAAAATGATGATACCCCATCCTTTGCATTTGTTCCAGTGTTTGGTACAAACATAAAAATCCAACAATCCAGACTAAACGCATATAAAAAATAATTCTACTAAAAAAAAGAGTTTGGACTAAACACAAGAACAAAAAAAAAAAAAAAAAAAAAAAAACAAACAATAACCAGCTTGCAGTGAAACATTCATTCCACGTGATACCCTTTGAGGTAGTGCTCGCAATTGAGTTTATGTGAGAATGGAGTTGTCGGCTCTAACTATGAAAGTAATAAAAAACGAAATCCTAAGGCTAAAATAGTAAAAAAATAATATTTAAGTTACCGCATACAGTCGATTCGGTTTAAGTGGTTAACCATGGGCTCAAACTAAGAACCGACCAATGTAGGCGGTTTTTATTATTTTCAAACCGTTAACCGAACTGATTATTATAAACCGATCTGAACCACCCGGATCAGTTGGCTCGATTCGATTTTGAGGTGATACGCCCTACTATGTGCAATATATTATATAAAACAACTTATTGATTTCAGAATAGCACATAGGTCAACCCGGTGCCGACGACCCGAATCTTCGTAAAGATGTACTACACACAACCATATATGCGTCTTTCTCATACGAAATGGAAAGCGATGGGCCCAAGTAGGAAAAAAGAATATGCATCAATCACAGAAAAAAAAAAGAAAAGGAGATTATGCAGCATAAACAGAACGCTAAGATCCCGTAAAATAAAAAGTATTTTTATTTGTTCAATAAAGTTTATAATTTCATGGGACATCTACCAGAAAAATCCCCTTAAATAGGAAAGCCACAATTCACCACCTCACGGCCAAACCAAACATCCAAATAAAGAAATTCTCACCTGAGTCGGATCAAACACATTGCTGACATGAATCAGTGCTGCTGTGGCCTGTTCCTCAATAGCCTTGAGCAAGTCTGGATCTCCATGCCCCAGCGAATTCACAGCGATCCCGGCTCCCATATCCAAATACTCTTGCCCCTCAGCGTCATACAATTTACATCCCTTGCCCCTCACCAAAACAAGAGGAGCCCTAGCGTAAGTAGGCACCAGCACCAGCACCCTCCCTTCAAGCTCCATTACCTCCTTACTTCTCTCTCCAAGCCCTGATTTTTCGGATTTCGCTGCGGACCCTGCTGCCGCTTTGTCCGAACCGAAAGCTGCCGAAATCGGATTCGGACAGCAATTCTCTGCTGACTTAACTTAAACGAGCGGTGCAAATTGACTGAGGGAGAGAGAGAAATCGAGCTCCCTCGTAAAGCATAGAGAGAACTCATCGTTTCTTCTTCTTCTTCTCAAGAGATTTCAAGAAGCTTTTGGCAGAGGCTCTCTGAACTGTGGTTCAAGATAGGAGATGAAGGTTGATTAGGGTTTTATAACCGGAGAAAATGCGATGACTTGAGAGACAAGGAAACGAGAAAAACAGTTTAATTCCTATATTTTCGGGAGGTTGGCTCTTCCTTTGCCTAGCGCAGACTGTGGGCTTCGTTAGCTTAGCGAATCTGTTGGGATCCGGATCCAAACAGGGGGTACACATGAGGACTTTTTTTATGAGATAGGAATCTTTTTTTTAGAAATGGGATGTGACTATCTTTCCCATGTGGCACTTCCTGATTGATGCAAACAGGGTTTCTTGCTTAGTCCAAACAGGGAATTGTTTTAAAATCTTGACCTATTTACCCAGCTGCAGCCTGCAAGCACGTCTGATTTTAGGGCCACTAACGAACGGGCCCATTCTTAAAACAACTGGCTATTTGAATGGACCCAGCCCGATGAGTTTGAATTGGGGTTTGGACCTTGGAGGAACTCTGGCCCATTCAGTTGTCAGCTCTACTTATTTTCGTAGGACCAAAACTAAAACATGGGGCTTAATTAACCTGGACCAGCTGAAAACCATGTTAGCCACGAAATGCTCCATTTGAGTTTTGGCCAAACTTGTCATCTGATGGCCCTTTCGGAAGCGTGGGTGTAGCCCAAATAGCTTTTACTTCGAACTTCTATCATATATGATTCTTACCAATTTAAGATGGTTCGGTGATAACACAACCGTTTATGTGTGACTAGCGAAATACCTGCATTCGATTTACAGATACTGAAATGGGCTCTGATGTATTCCTTGACTTTTCCCAACTTAACCAGGTTTGGTGCATAACTCTGCATTCCTCCACCTGATTTATGAGGACCCAATGGGTCCAGAGTTTTGGTTGTGTCCAGGCACCGCCTGCCAATGCCAAAAACCATGCAGGTTTGCCCTCCAAAACAAAATTAATCAGACATTTCATATTCCCACTAAACTAAAGGGAAGGATGCGAGACCACACAAGTGGAAAGAGTGACATACAAATACCTAAAGATCTAATGAGAGAGAAATCGATGAATGATTTCTCCCTCATGCCCTTTTTGGGAGCTTGATTCATTAAAAGCAAACAAAATAACAAGAGAACAGTAGAAAGATAGAATTACAGGAAACAACCAACCAAAAAACACTACAAATTAGGAAATGGATCCTAACCTCGTCACCCCTATAAGTGTTGTTTGCAACATTATGCGCAACCATATTCATAGATTGGAAATATAAGAAACCTCAAAGCATTCAAAAGATGGATGGGAATGCCCAATTTCACCCATTCAAATCACATTGACACTTGAGTACAGCCATTTATCTAACTTTCAACTAGTGGCAATTCTCACCTAACTGCCTAGGATTCGTACCCTTGGTTTGCTGCCTTTTCCCCACTTGTACGAGCTATCTCTTGGGTCCCAGCTCCCTTGGCTAGATTACCAAAAAAAGATAATTCGCATTAGCACTTTCGGACCTAGACCAAGGTTCTACGATCAAGAATGTTTATGAAAAAAAAATTCTAATAAAATTCTTTTTATGTGGTGTATTCGTATTTAATATTGATGTTATTTTAATGGGTTTGCATATGGTATAAACTTAATGATACGTGATATTTACATATAAATATACAGAAGCTGGGCCCGTTCTGCTTGTGATGGGTTCGGACTTCGGACTATAGACATGTATTTCTGTCCAGCCTGCTGCAGGAACCAAATGCAAGTCAGGATCGAATACACGGACTCAGATTTGGGCTGGACTCGGATCAGATTCAGGCCTCTTTCAGCCTACACAGTGTCCTTTTTGGAAGATTCTAGAGACCAAAATAGAGATAACAGCTTTTCCAGGCGTGAACAGAGCAAGTAAAGTGGGGCCGATCGGCCTTGAACCAAGCACAGCCCAGGCCTCTCTATTCTCGAATGAATTTAACTTTTTTCCTTATCTCTGCAACTTGAAAACAAAACTTGTGCCCCAAGGACATTCAATGTAAAAAGGGCGCAAAAGGTACAACTTTCATTTTGACCAAAATCAGGTCCATATCATGTCACAAATATCAATGTCAAGAAATTATCTTCTTGAGAATATGTTGAGATTTTTTCTAATTTGGGGTTTTTCTCAAGACATTATTAGGAGATAATTGCAAAAAAAAATAAAATATTTTAAATAAAAAATATTTCTCAAGACATTATTAGGAGAATATGTTGAGTTTTTAACAAAAAGCATTCTCAAATACAACCATACCTCCAAAAGTATTTTTAAATATGTAATGTTCAAAAGCATCTTATATAGCATACTCTGATTTTTTTTACCAAATTGCTCCTCCAACCCATTTCTTGCAACATTAAAACTTGATTTTATCATTCATTGCTTTCAGTCTCAACCCTCTCCTCTCTTTTCTTCATTTCGCCCCTTATGCAAACAAATATACTCCATATCTCAATTCTTAATTCTACCTCTTATGAAGTCTCTATCAAAGGAAAAAAAATAAAAGACTCATATGAAATGGTTTTGAACTTTTTTTTTTCCTTAAACGATGGTTTTATTTAAGAAGTATGAAGGATTCGCATAGACCTGTCACATTGTATATCTGGCGTATCCGCCCTACTAGCTAATAATAAACTGAAAAAAGACAGAGAAGCAAGATTTAGCCGGGAACAGGGGAATTTTGTTTTGAACTTTTCATTTACTTGAGGGGAATCTTTTGTATTTTTTCACTTTTTAGTTTTACCCAAAAAAATGCGGCACCGAATCAAAATAAACAACACAGAGAAAAATGGTTTAATTTCTGTGGAATCATTGCTATGCTGAAGATTTTTTGGTGGTGAAGGAAACCTCTGATTTTTTTTCATTCAGATTCTACAGTTTGGTGGGCACTTTTCACTTAAAAGGGTCAAAGTTGAACTGTTTTTTAATTTATAAAATAGAATTCTATGGGAGGGTAAAACCTGCTCTTCCTTTGTCTGTCTTTTTTTTAAGACCCTGTTCAGGGGCCTGGGACTCCAATCCTCAGACTCAAAAAAGGAGATGTGGAGGGAGGGAGATATTGGATGAGGGAAGGTGGCATCCCCAGGGCTTTTCCAATTAGAAAGGGCGAATTGCGAGAGATGCAATCAGCGGGCTGTCATGTACCCATAACCCCAGGGGTGGAACCAGGCCCCCCCCGCCCCCCCGCCTTTGAAAACCCTTTTAAAGGACCAAAATGCCCCCCCCCCCCCCCCCCCCAGGTTTTTGCATCTTTCTCTAAAACCCACCCTGCCCTGGCCCCCACCCCACCCCTTTTAACTTTCGAAAATCTCTCCACAGCTCCACTCTCCAGACTGTCTCAAGCCCTAACCCTCTTCAGCTCTTCCTTCTTTGTTTTGTTCTTCTCCTCTTTTTCTCCATTAATCTCTCATATTCAGTGATTTAAATTTTGCACGCCATCTTCTCTATGTCCAGCATTTTCAAGGAATCAAGAATCATCCTCTCGCTTTGAAGAAGAACGATTCTCAGTTCAGAAGATGCCGTCACAAATCGTGCTTCTTCTTCCCTCTAACCAAGTAAGCTACTTTGAAAAAGCGAAACAGAGAGACGAGCCTCACAAATCGTGCTTCTTCTTCCCTTTCTCCATCTCGCTTCGCTCGCCAGGTACTCTCTATCTCCAATCTTGTATATACACTGAGATTTTTTCTCCCTTTTCTGTTGTGTTCTTTCTTCATGTACTTTGCTAACATGCTATTGCAAACTGAAACCGAAAACAGTCTCTAAAACCCCAGACAAGACTGAGATATAAGGATATTTTTTATGGGTTTATGATGGGTTTGGATGGTGTTTCACAGAGCTTTGTTGCTGATAGAAAGAGAGTGGGATTTTCTTTTTTATGGATTTGTTTTCTTTCCTTTTCTTTTAATACCCCAAGTGATGTTTTCCCCCTCTTAATCTGTTTGTGGATTTTAAAGCTGAATTGGGGTTTTTCAATTTTTGTATGTTATGCTATTCATTAACTGTATGAGGACTGAGGGTCTTGTTAGCTTTGTTTATTTCTTTGTTTTGTCCCCTATGAAACAAAGGAATTTGTTATCCTTCTCTGCTTGTTCGATTATTTGATTATTACTACTGGGAATCTTAAGCTGTGCTGCAATTTATTAGGTTGTGGAATTGGGTGGGGCTGATTGGATGTCATTAAGCTGAGGTGCTTTTGATTTCTGGGGTTGGTGGTGTTTGAGATGAGTATGTAGTGTTTGGAAAAGGAATCCTGAAATATTTAAAAAATTGGTAGATTGCTCCAGGTAAAAAAATTGTGCTTTCGTCTTGTTTGATGTTGGTGGGTTGCGTTACTTGCGGAGATGGTAGTTAGGCATGTGCTTGAGGGAAGGAAATTATGGAATCAAGTATTGTTGCGGTACTAGTGATTCCATTTTTATACATTTATATGTCTAACTAAAACTCAAGTCTTATAAGGAAACTCAAGTCTGATGATTTATATGAGAGGGTGAAAAGTACTATTCAAGTCTTTTGGCTACAGAAGAATAGAGAAGTAAGAAGTTAAAAACCACAGGTCCACAACCACTTCATGTAAAATTTATTCTTGAATCGTAATATAATTTTCATGGTTGAACTTACAACTATGTCAAAAGGAAACTTTAAAATATAATAGTTATAATAATTGGTGAAATAAAATTTTATTCAAGTTTGCCCCCCCTCCCCCCACAAGATGAAATCCTGGCTCTGCCCCTGCATAACCCAGGCAAGGGACGTGCATGATCCCACGTTCTGTTTCTACGGCAGTTATGTTAACCATTTTCTGTTTTTTGCTCTGTTTGTCATGGAGGTTAGGTTATGGTATGGTATGTAGTTATGGTGTGTGTTGTAAGTGTTTGTGTAATTAGTGGTAGTGGAAGGAGTTTGTGTGGTGTTGTTATCAGGAAGTGATGGGGGTGTATTTAAGGTTTGCATTTGAATGAATGAGACAACTGTATTTTTTTCCTTATATTAATTTCACTGTCTAAGGAGGTGGACTACCCTCAAAGTAGCCACTACCTGCCCAAAATTGCCAAGAAGAAGCAGTCCCGTGACACGGGCGGTGTTGCTGGCACATCACATGGGACTGGGAGCGAGCGTCAACAGTAGTGAGTACTCAAATACTCTCCTGTCTGATACTAAAAACAAGTATGACCCAAGTGAGTCTGGAGACTGCAGAAATCGTGTGGGACCAGTTCCCCCCACCAAACAAAAAGTTACAGTTTATGCACAACGTACGATTGATGACAGGGACAGAGCCAAAAAAAGAAAGAAGAAAATGAAGAGGGGCGCATTTTTTCTACTCAAACACCGCCACAGGTATGAGCCCCAGAATTCCGGATTTTCCAGCCTTGACAAGACAACTGAAACCAAGCGGACACTTCCCTCCAGGCTCCCTTCCACCTTCTCACGTCTTAATTATGTATGTTCTCACTTCTCATCTCCAGATCCACTACCATTAAACTATCACGTGGCTTGAGATTAGAACACATAATTAAAATTGATCAAATCCAAAACACATGGTTTGATCGTTATCAATCTAATGGGGTGTGCCTGCAACTAAAAGTATCAATACAAACATTTTTTTTTCCACTCTTTCTTGCCTCAGATTTCGGGCATTTGCATGTTACTGATTTAATTGGAGTAAATTTATATGGAGAATACTTATAGTATATGATTTTTGCAAACAAAGGCTTTATTAAGCAATATTGGTATAGAACGGTTCAACAACTCTGACATGCAAAATGATTTGATTTAAGGCTTGGGCCAGATCACAAAGTATAGAATAAAAAGTAGTTTTAAATTGTATTTGATGGGTCAGGCCCAAATGACTCGGTCCACAGTGACGGGTCGGGCCCAAGTGACTCGGTCCGCGATGGTGGGTCAGGCCTAAGTGACCCGAGTCCGTGACAAGCCCAGGTCCAGATCCACAAAGTGACGAAGTCAGCGCGTCGTTCCCTTAACCCGCTTTTACCAAGTCCTGCGGAGAAGATCCTATCTACCTCGTCTGTTGAGGGCGGTTCGAAGAATCCGCCAGAATGAAGCGTTCGTTGCTGAAGAGTCGTCCCCTTCTGTTAGGGGAAGACTATAAATCACAGAGCCTCACCTGCACGGGGGGGCAGGTAAATCTTATCCATTCTTACACTATCATTGTATTCTTCTTACTTGTAATCTCTACCTCGGAGAAGTAAAATCACCAGTTCAAAGTGGACGTAGATCACACTGACTGAACCACTATAAATTCTCTCTCTCTCTCTCTCTCTTAATTCTCTCATTAATTATTCATCACTTGACCGGTGGTGCCCGAAAACCACTTTTTGGCATCATCAGTATTTATCATGATTATCTAATATTTACAACTTTGATTTGTTTGATGCCTTGCTAATAATATTAGTTTCTCAGACATAATCTTGTCTTTATAGTAAAACCCGTAAAATCTCAATGGCGGCCCTTGAACTCTAAACATCTTGGTTGTTAGGATCCATCTGGCCCGCAATCAATCTAAGCCCATTTATGAGAAATGGTATTTTGTTTGACAATTCTACTTGTAGAGTCAAGTAAGGTGAAGCCCCATTTCTCAAATAAAAAAAAAATCCCACCAAAACACTTTAATTCAAATTTCCCACTATATATTTTTTTTTAAAAAGTCAAAAAGTAACCTCATTTTTGTACTAAAAGAGAAAAAACTCCAAATTTCAGATAAAAAAAGTAAAAAAGATTTCATTACAAACAACTAAAAATAAAATAACATTATAACATACTAATATTTTATTATTTTTTCAAAATAATCTTTACTCCACTCAACTCCACTAGTAAATCTCCCAAACTAGCTTTACCAACTTAGGTGTCGGTTCTCATTTATAAGCTCACCCAGCACTATGATCATTCTAAGTCCTTCAAAGTTCAAACTCATGATCCCCTCTCAGCATTAGCATTGACCAAAATTGCATCCACATCTCTTTTTGAGTGGAGTGCGCCATAAATGGAAGACCACGTTATGATTCCCATAGACTTTTATTATTATCATTATTATCACCATCATCATCATTAATAATTAATGTTTTTCTTCCTTTTCTACTTCTTTGAGAGTCCTTGTAGGATTTTGGACTCAAACGCAATGCACTCTCACCCCTTAGAAGAATGTTGCTGCTGAAGGGCTGAATACCTAATTCAACTCCAATTTAATCCTTAACGCAGGTTAAGGTCCCAACTCAGGTTATAATATGAAATTCAGTTTCAATTAATTAATATAGATGATCATCCTAATCACAGAAAATCAGTCAACAACAATCAACAGGAGACACGCGATTTTTAACATGAAAAAACCTACTCGGAAAAAAACACGGGTGGTAGAGACTACCGAAAAAACCAAGCACTATATAAAAGAAGATTAGAAGATCACCAACAAAATCTTTGACCTAGTTGGAACTCAACCTAAAGGACCATGATAGACTTGCCAATTACCCGCCGTTCACCTTCACCGTATTTGATACAATCCCACCGTGAACGCCTCTTCAAGGTGCTTTAGAAAAGAAAATAATTCATCATCTTCAGCACAATTCTTATAGCATGAAACAGCCCATAAAAGTCTCTCCAAAATAATTCTTGATACTAGGGAAGAATAGAGAGCTCAAGTAAGTCTTTTTAAGGTTGCAAAAAGAGGTTTATATAGGCCAAGGATTTGCACACCAGATTTCCCAACTCAACTAGAACAAGAATGGCAAGAGGAGAAAAAAAATAGAAAAGAAGTCCGTTCGTGCTGGGTAGCCAATCCCAAGCTCGTTTGAGCGAGCAATGGCTCTGTCCTTGCAATCCTTACTGTTCTCTAGAGCGAACCTACAATGTGTATTAGACTGCTTCTGAACTTTGAAAAACTATCTTTCATTTGTTCAAAACTCTTCAATTTTCAACTTGAAGTCCCATAACAGTCCATATCTAAAATAAATAAAAAATATAATTAAATATGGACTTGAGTTTTGTTCACAACCTAATGAATTAGCGACTTTACCGTTGTCCTTAATAAAATAAGTTATAGCTCATGGCGCTGGCATAAACTTTGAAAAGCGAAGATTTTAGGAAAAACAAGTGGAAGTTCGCATGTATAAATTATAAAACTATAGTATGAAGAATCAAGGGCATTTTGAAATCTTATTTTCCCCATAAACTTCATGTGCTTCTTATGTCGGTCTTCTAATTTTTTGTTTCATATGTTCTGAAAGACATGCATTGGGCCAACGTAGTCTCCCTTTTGTAGTTGTGATATTGACATTTAGTGGGGCTACACACCGGCAAGCCAAAGTTCGTTCAACATTAGATTCTATGTTAGGCTTCTCCCATGTTTCTCCTTTCTTAATGCTGCATTAGCGTATCACCAATTTGGCAAACTTTATGTTTTTCTGCTATGTATGAGCCAAGCAAGGTTAACAAGGGATTTTCTTAATGTAGAAGTGACGCATACGAGGGGCTATGACCTGCAAGAAACTTAAACACATGCAGAGGTGGTGCTCTTCAAGGCACAAGATAAGCTCTTCAAGGCATCAAGGGAAGCTCTTCAAGGCTAAGAACGAGAATGTTCTCTGTAATTTTATTTCACCAAAAACTGCCTCCTCTTTTCACATAGAGATGCTTATAAATAAAACCTAAAGATAAAACATGATCTCAGCCATCCAATCTATAAACAACCTATGGCTGAGATTTAAAGAAAAGAATACCTAATTAAAGAAGCAAGAATATCAAGAAATTTAAAGGAACTAAGGTTCAGATTTAAAAGTAAATGTAGTCTGGGCTGAGTTGCTTCTTGACTGCCCGGTTGGACCGTCGCAGTTGTTTCGGGTGTGAGTCATGACGCTCTAAATCTTCTTCAATTGACACTGCATCAGTCTCCCCTGGTTGAAAAGAATTCGCCCTCGAATTCGCAAAGTCGTTGTCTGAGAAGTCCCCTACATAAGGAATAAGATGCTTGACATTGAAGACGTCTGACGTCTTGAAATGGGACGGCAACTTGAGACGATAAGCATTGTTGTTGAGGCGTTCCAACACCTCAAGAGGACCAATTTTTCTATCAGTAAGCTTACCATATTCGCCAACAGGATGGCGCTCCTTTGTCATCACAGCCCACACAAAATCACCAGGTTCAAAAATTACTTCACGACGCTTCTTATCAGTAGCCTGTTTGTATCGAGCATTGCTGTCGGCAAGTCGTTGCTTAACTACACCATGGACGTCCTGTAACTGAGAAACCAATTCAGCAACTGTTTTTACCGTTCTTCCCGGAGTCGGTAGAGGAGCGAGATCTAACGCAGTATTGGGGTTGCGTCCATAAACGATATAAAAGGGACTATAACCGGTAGACCGGTTAACAGATCGGTTGAAAGCAAACTCCCCTTGATAGAGATGAGACTCCCATGACTTTGGATTATCATCAATCAAACTTCTCAATAAATTACCAAGGGAACGATTCACGACCTCTGTTTGTCCATCTGATTGTGGATGATGAACGCTACTGAAGTTTAAAGAGGTACCAAGCTTGCGCCATAACTGCTTCCAAAAATGGCTCATAAATTTGGTATCCCTATCAGAAGTAATGGATTTGGGAACACCATGTAATTTGTAGACCACCTTAAAGTATAAATCAGCAATATAGGAAGCATCCATGGTCTTGCGACACGAATGAAATGCGCCATTTTAGAGAATCGATCAACAACAACAAAAATGGAATCCATACCTCGTGATGTTCGTGGCAAGCCCAGAATAAAATCCATGCTGACATCATCCCAAGGAAACTGTGGAGTAGGGAGAGGAATATAGAGTCCAGCATTAGAAGCATGACCTTTGGCGGTATGGCAAGTGCGGCACCGATCGACAAGGCGAAAAACATCTCGGCGCATATGGGGCCAATAATAAGAGGAAGAAACTAACTGAAACGTTTTGTCTCTGCCAAAATGACCCTCTCGGTGAAGCTCCAAAATAATACGAAGGCGCAATGAACACTCAGGTACACAAAGCTGGTTTCCTTTAAAAAGAAACCCATCGATCACAGAAAAATCATGCCGTCAGTTTGAATGCACATCGTCCATAATGCCTGCAAAATAACCATCTGTAGAATACAATGCCTGAAAAGTGTCAAACCCAAGTATGGTAGTGCGCATAGTAGTCAACAAAGAGAGTTTCCGACTAAGGGCATCGGCTACTTGATTCTGAGTCCCAGACTTGTGTTGTAAAACAAAAGTATATTCTTGTAAAAATGCAGACCACTTGGCCCTTCAAGAATTTAATTTATGTTGTCCATTCACATACTTCAATGCCTCATGGTCAGTATATAAAACAAATTCCTTATGAATGAGATAATGACGCCAGTGCATGAGAGAACGCACAATAGAATAAAACTCAATGTCATAAGTACTGTACCGATGCTTTGACCCACTGAGTTTTTCACTGAAGTATGCAAGAGGGCGACCCCCTTGACTAAGCACAGCACCAATACCGACGCCTGAAGCATCACAATGCACTTCGAAAGCCAAACTGAAATTCGGTAATGCTAGCACAGGGGCGGAACACAGCTTGTCCTTGAGAGTGATAAAGCTCTCCTCCGCGTCGTTAGTCCACTCAAACCGACCCTTCTTCATACATGCAGTAAGGGGGGCAGCCAAGCTACTAAAGTGAGCAATGAATCGACGATAGAAAGAAGCCAATCCATGGAAGCTACGAACTTCATGCATAGTAGTAGGACGAGGCCAATCGCGAATTGCTGCCACCTTGGACTCATCCACAGAAATACCATCACCAGAAATAATATAACCAAGAAATAAAACCTGATCAGCAAGGAAATGACATTTGTTAGAGGCTGCAAACAACTTTTCCATGCGTAACACCATGAGTACCTCTCGAAGATGATCGAGATGAGTGGTAACATCAGCACTGTAGATAAGGATGTCATCGAAGTAGACAACTACAAACCGACCCATGAAAGGCCGCAGCACTTGATTCATTACTCTCATAAATGTAGAGGGAGCATTGGATAAGCCAAACGGCATAACCAACCATTCGTATAACGCATCCCGTGTTTTAAATGCAGTTTTCCACTCATCTCCAGGCCTAATACGAATCTGGTGATAGCCACTTTTAAGATCTAATTTGGTGAACACTGTAGCACCTGTGAGTTGGTCCAACAAATCATCTAGGCGGGGAATAGGAAAACGGTACTTCACAGTGATTTTGTTAATAGCCCGACTGTCAATACACATTCTCCAAGTACCATTTTTCTTAGGTATAAGAAGAGCAGGTACTGCACATGGGCTAAGACTCTCTCTAATGTAGCCCATACTCAGTAACTCCCTGACCTGTCGCTGGAGCTCTTCATATTCCATCGGACTCATCCGATAATGCGGTAAATGAGGTAAAGATGCTCCTGGGACCAAGTCAATATGGTGCTGAATATCTCTCAGTGGGGGTAGTGCAGATGGGAGTTCCGACGGAAAAACGTCACTAAACTCAGACAACAAAGGTTTAGCTAACTCAGGAATTTCTACACCAGTTTTACCTGTCTCTATGTTAAGCAAGATAAAAACCACATCTGAATTTTCCAAAGCACCATGTAAATCACGATAGGTGAGCAAATTAGAAGTTGATTCTGTTGTGGCAGCTCTAATGGGTTCCTTAGCAAGGGCCAGCACAATCTTGCGTTGCTCATACATGAGTGAATGGGTGTTTCGATACCCATCGTGTATGACCCTTCTATCAAATTGCCAAGGTCGACCCAAAATTAAATGGCTCGCATCCATAGGGATCACATCACACCAAATCTTATCAAAATATGTAGAGGCAATAGAAAAAGTAATCAAACAGCGCTTGGTGACGGTTACTTCAACACCCTTCTTTAGCCATGACATTTTATAAGGCTGTGAATGATTCTTCGTCTCCAAGTTCAATTTCGTCACAGCTTCTTCTGAAATTACATTCTCACAGCAACCAGAATCGATGATAAGTTTACAGACCTTACCACCAATAGTGCAAGCGGAGGTAAAAATATTATGTCGTAGCCACTTATCTCCCAACTCTTGCTTAAGTGCCAAACACACCCTACGGGTAACCAATAGTTCACCTTGATCAGCATGCAATACCTCTTCCTCATGAGTATCTTCCTTCCACTCATCGTATATAGGATCGCCTACCACGTCAAAGGGAGGATCTCCTGCTGGCTCACCCGACTCAATAAGTAAGCCTTTCCCTATATGTCACGTCCCCCGAACCCGATTAGAGAATAAACCGGATCCAGGGAGTGAAATTTAGGACTAATTAAAAATTTTGTCCTTTAGGCCCAAGGATCGTAAGTCCGCTGTGAGGATATAATATTTCAAACCTCAAGTAATATAAAACTGCGGAATTCATACGAATGAGGCATATTAAATTTCGAAGCAATGAATAATAAATCTCATTAATAGTTAAAGTTGCACGAGGAATAAAATAAAACTTAAGCAATGAAGTTAATCTATTACAATGGCCATCCCAATACTCAAGGCCATTTAAAACAATTAAGAAGTCAATGATATGAAAGATTCAACGAGAGATAAATAAGAATGAAATAAATCTAAGAAAGTCCCGATGAATCACTCTCGTGCCGGGAATGATGACGCTACTCTACGTCATCGGCACGCCACTCTCGTTCCTCCTCAGCCGGTTGGAGATCCTCTGGGATCTCCTCACCTGATTGCTCCTCGTAGTAGTACTCACCTGAGGAGTCTGCACACCAAGAAATATGGTCAACGACATGTTGAGCAATAGATAAGCAAGTATAATTAATCATGACATGCATCAAGTATAAGAGTAATGACAGGCATAATAATCAAGAGAATACAAGGAATCGAATCTAGGCATAAAGCATGAGTAAATAACCATCAGGATCATAAATAGAAATCCTAGCAATACTAGCAATCACCACTATCAATATAATGCAATGCATAAGAGGGAGACTCCATGGATGTCCTAGCCACCTCACGGGGTACCAGTAACAATCCTATCCGGACTACTGATACCAAAGTCCGGCTCCAGGGGGATCCCAGCTCCCGGTCCTAGGAATAGTAGCACGGTCCTAGCCCGCTCCCAACTATTCAACGCCATGGACGCCGTCCAAAGCCGACTGCCCACCCCGATGTCCGAGTAACCGGCCCATCAATAAACCCCCAAACTGCAGCTGGCCATGATATGCAAGTAATAATAATAATAATAATGTGGTGTTGACACGAGAATAGACCAAGACAAGCAGGTCTGGCTAGCTCAATATACAAGACACGGTCATAGGGATTATCTTATTCAAGTCAATACAAGACAAATCCACTCCCATGATAATCCCTTCAGTCCAGCCAGTCATGTTCATCAATTACATAACACGGGGTCTTAAGGTACACTCTAAATCAGGTCCAAGTCCTAAATCTACAAGGGATTGGGTTTCTTAATTAATTAGGTGTTTTATGCCAAGAGAGTGAGTGTACAAGGAATTACAACAACGGATACGATTAACAAATCAAGGAGAGATTACAATCCAATCCTAGGTAAGTGTTTTCATCCATGTACCGTATGTGTTTTAACGGAGTGCGTGGGGAACTCGAATAATCAATGCTTATAAATAATTCCATTGGTGTACAATCATGTTGAGCATCGATTGATTCAATTCCTGTCACGCCCCGAGCCCGAGAGTGCACCCATCTCGAGGCGCGACAAACGCCCGCATGGGGATTCGAGTCAAACAAATTGACCCTTGTCCCCACGAACGGAATTCACCCACAGGATTTCACGTGTGAGGTTTCAAAATTTCTATTCACTTGTATTTCCACCTGTGTAATTTCTATCAAATAGATATCAAATTGTAATCCAACAACATCAAATGCATCCAGATATAGAGCATAAGGTTCATGAGCATAGATTAAAAAGGTTCAAGTTTAAGTTCAAGAGATAGAAAGAGAAAGAAGTACGTTAAGTTAAGGTTTACAAGCCATAGTCTAAACAAGTCTATAAATTATAACAAAAGATGTGGCAATCCAAGCCACGGCCCATGGGTCATTTTTCGTCCAATCTCAGCGAGTAGATGTCTAGAAGACATCATCAGAAGTCCATTCGACAACATGACGGGGAGATTCCTCCTCCTCGTGGATCTCCGGGTCGGTGGCATCGAGGTAGTCACCTGTAACGCCAAGTGTAGCACCATTAGACTAAGCTAAGCAAGATAAACAGATACAAATCATATAACATGTAACAAATGAAATTGTTAGACAGATATAAATCATAAGAGGTCAAAGCATAATTACTAGGCAAATCTGAGCAAGAATAAGCATAAGACGTACGAATCAAAATTTACAGGTATACCCAGTAACAGAACTAAATGGCACATCCACATTAGCTATATTCTCTCAAATTAACCATGTAAACATGTATGTAAAGTGAGAGCAGAATACAGAACAGAACAGAGCAGAGTGGTGCCACTAGGAGACAGAGGGCCCAAAACTCCCCATTGTGGACCTAGGGTGCCGGTCAACCCTCAGAATATAATCCCATCTGCAGAGGGCCAGAAATATATACTAAACCCACACTTAGCCGGGTCCGACTTAGATAGGGTCGAAGCCAAGTGGTGCCGACTCGCAGAATAAAAGTACAGATCAACAGAACATATACAGAACATATCATATCATAATTCAGGACTTATCAAGATGTAACGGATCAGAAGCGGAAACAGATATAATATAAACAAATACATAAGAAAGATATACATAGCTAGACAGAAGTATGATCAAGTCATACGAGAGTACTGGAAACGGAATGCAATGCATGAACATAAATCATAGACAGAATCATGATATGAAACAAGCCAATCCTACGGTCTTAGGAACTCTCGGGGTCTTCACCGTCCAACTCAGTATAGTACTAAGGATTTCGGTGTTAGTGGTGTACAAAAGAACCCTTGGCGTTACATAATTTGGGCACCGAATCCCTTAATATAACACATTGGGTTCGGATCTCAATTTCGAAGAACACGAGGTTCCTTGTGGGTGCACGGTTGCTCAAACCGCATCCACATAATATATAAGTCCATTGGTCATGATAAAATGTTTAAGGTATCCATCCTTAAGGTCCAACTATCAGGCCAATTAATCTAAACATACTACGGTTCAACGCTTGGCTCGCGGTACCCTTCGAAAGCCATAGTTTTTAATAAAATCCAATATCCACTTATTTCCAGAATTTCAAATCAATTATATGTATAGACCATTGGATTCTACACTTTAAGAGCTTTCCAATGGTATGTGGAACTCCAAAAACGGACATACGGTTAGAAAGTTATAGCCATTTGAAGTTCGCACTGTTGGGCCCAATGGGCCCATCCGCACGAGCGGGCCAACACGTGCTCGAGCGGACAGTCCAGCATGCCCAAACAGCAAGCACGCGCGCTCGAGCACGCAGGTACGCGCTAGAGCACGCAGTGCAGATTTCCGAGTCTACAATCTGGCTGTTCCTGTCCTCTTCCAACCCATCCATTGCCTACTCCCAGCCTTCAAACAACATTGATACACAAAGATGGGCCTCCAAACATGCTCAAAAAACATCACCATTCAACCACCATTTAAATTAACAAAAGATCAATCCATTTAACCTCAAACATGTACAAAAATCCATTTTTGAGCAGGGAAATGAGTGTCTAACATGAGTGAACATATTCAAAGGATCAAATAAAGAAGCATGCATACAATCATATAAGTTTAACTTGCCTTAAGGTGCTTAAATGTGAATCCTACACCAAATCAATCCCTCCTAGCAAAGCCAAGCTCTCCAAAGCAAAAACCCCCAAAATGTAAGATCAAGCAGCAACCTAAAATGATGAAATGAAATGGAATGAGGAAGAAGAAGATGCATGCACGAATTATAGCATTCTATGACCTAAAGAAATCAAGAGGAAGTAACTAATAGAGAAGGAGCTTACCAAGAGAACAAGAAGATGGAAAATGAAGAGATGCTTGAGCTTGGAAGATGAAGTCCTAGTTGAAGAAGATGAAGAAGATGATGTGGAGGTGAAATCTACTCACATGCAAAGGATCTCTTGGTTGGTTGCTTGAAGTGAGGAAGGGCATGGAGTAGTAGAGAAGAGGGGACTCAGCTGGAATGAAGAAAAGGTCCGTTTGAAATGGGGAGAAAGAGGTTTTGAGTTAGAATTTCCTGCAGTTGCATGCAAGTCCAGTAAGGGTCTGAAATTTTCAAAAAGGGGCTTGGGCTAGAAAAATGGACTGGAAATGGGTCAAGATGGATCCGAATCCATTGGGTCAAAACATGAAAATCAAAGCCCATGCTATGCTTTATGCAATGCGCTAAAAATCCATAAAATTCTACATACACACACAAAAGCCCAAAACACTCCAAAAGTCATAGTCTACCTAGTCCATAGTCAAACCCAACTAATTCTACCTAATCAAGCCCAGTTACATTCAAAACATCCATTAAGCTACTAATCTAAGTTAATTAACTCTAAATCGGAATTAAGGTGGGTCGGTGTGTTACAATTCCATACGCATTCGGTTAACCATACACAATACACGAATACCTAGACAACCCATCGAAGCACACCAAGCCACGTGCTACGATTTCAAAACCCCATTAATGGTCACGTGAGAGTGGTTTCATGGTTTCCAATGTCTAAGGCCCAAACCTAGGTTAACAATCTCGTTACTAACAAGAAAGTGGTCTAGTAATTAATCTCCTTAACTACCTCCCTACCTGATCTCCAATCATCGCGAGACATATATCATTGGATTCTACGCTCAAAGAGCTTTCCAACGGTATATGGCTTTCGAAATTCCGATGTATGGTTAAGAAGTTATGGCCTATAGAAGTTTAACCCGTTTTTATATATATATATATATATATATATATATATATATAAAAGCGCGACGGACGAACCGTGTGTCCGACTCGTCGGATTGATAACCAACATCACTCATATGCATGTCAGTACATTCAACGGTTCTGTGTTTCTTTTTAGTTTATTTTTTTGACTCATCTCATGTGATGATGTCATGGTCATTAATGTTTTCCATTCTTTTATTTATTTTGTTCTTTCTCATCCTATGCACAGGTGTGGCAACTGACATTCATCGGTCAACGTGTCACAACTTACCAAAAAATATTTGCCCTCCGATCGATCGGACAACAGGTCCGATCGATCGGTCTGAGATTCGTCTCAGTTAACTGAGAGCAGTTTCAGTCCGATCGATCGGACTGAAGGCCCGATCGATCGGCACTGTAACAGAGCCCGAAAATGGGTTTTTCTTCTTCATTTTTCCTGCATAAAACGAGCCTCCACGCTCCCCAATCATTTTAATCATTCTTTCCATCCATTCTATTAAATTAAAAACTTCCAAAGCTACAATTAAAACATTAATCCAATCCAAACCACAATTAACCTAACATGTCAATCCCAATAAAATACCCACAATAAGCTTGGAATTTGGGTAATCTAACAATAGTATCATTGCAATCAAAAGAAGACAATACAGACATGATTAAAGATAATTGCATATCTACTTGCCTCAACCAAGAAGATTAGAAATTGGAAAAGCTTGAGGAGAAGCTTTCTACCACGAAGATCACAATCTACCCCGCTCAAAAGTAATCTAAAACACCGAGAAGAAGAAAGAAAGGAAAAAGATCATGATCCAACCTATTCTAAACAAAAGAGAAAACGAATATAAAAGTTGATGATGGGAAAAGGCTTACCCACTAATATCAATGGAGAGAGGAGAGCGAAATGAAGAAGATGTGCGGTCCGGATCGCGAAGATGACCTCTTCCGGAGGGAGATCTGGGCTTGAGAAGATGAAGAGGGAGAATGAGGGCTGCTGTAACTCTCGTTGCAGAAGTGATACTACGATTAGGGCTAATCCCTGTTTAAGAAGAAGAGAGGGAGGAAAATACTAATTTACCATTAAGTGGGTCCGGTGAAAGAATGAACTATTTGAAGGGTTTCTAATCGTCAGATCGCGACGAGCCAGAAGACAAAAATGATCAGCGCGACGAGACCTTTCCAACGAACCCAAAATCACGGTGATAAGAATTTTTCGGAAAAACACTCAATTTTCCCTAATTAGCAAACTACCCCCCTGCTAGGATCAAACGAACTCGGAATCGAACGAAACTTCGCAGACACTATCCTAACACTAAAAGAAACTCGCTCAAAGACTAAACCCACTTAAATATCTAAAATACAAATAATTATAATAATAATAAAAATAAATGGGTCAACGGGCCTGCTATTGGGCCCAATTGACCCAGTAAGGTCGCGGACCTTACACTATATGACCTTTTGCTGATTTACAGTTAGCTGCCCTGTGACCCACTTCACCACATTTAAAACACTTAATTGTGCTAGAGGAACTGTCTTGTGGCCGAATAATGGAAGGCTTCTGGTACCCTGCATCTCCACCACCTGCACCAGTTGGTCCACTGGAAGGTCCACCTATGGACTGGTTGTATCGTTGCTGAGAAAAGGTGCCCACACTTTGTCGTCGCACATTGGATTTCTCTAGTTTCAATGCACGTTGGTGTGCTTCAGACACAGTCCAAACATCAAAAAGATTGAGAACGTCCTGTAGATGAGATTGTAGTCCGCCAATATATTTAGAAACTAATTGCTCCTCATCTTCATGTAAATTATTACGAGCCACGAGTTGATAAAACTCGCTCGTATACTGCTCAACAGAACGGGTTCCTTGGCGCAAATTTTGAAATCTTTGGTACAGATCACGCCCATAATTGTAAGGTAAAAATTCGGATCTCATTTTTTTCTCCATCTTACTCCAAGAGTCAATAGGATTTTTACCTTGATTGTGTCGAGTTTGTTTCAGCCGCCTCCACCACGCCGCAGCTCGTCCTCTCAAACGGACAAACACTAACCCCACTCGTTTATCCTCAGGCACCTCCTTGAATTCCAAGATTTCACTTGTGGTAGCCAGCCAGTCCAAAAAATCTTCTGGAGTGAGCGTCCCAGAAAACTCAGGAATGTCAAATCTCAACCCTGCCTCCCATCGCCGTGACTCATTAGGACGCCTGACATTAGACGAGAGAGACGAGGCAGAACTCGTCTCGTCTTCTTCCCCCTGTGCAGCAACCTCCAATGCCTCTAATCTTCGTGTCAAATCCCCGAGTTGACGGCGCAGGTGTTGATTTTCTTCACGGAGTTGGTCTTCCTGTTCTCCCCGAACATGGCCTACTCTTCATCTGGGCGGCATACTGCAGATCTCACAACTTTACACCTTTTTTTTTTTTTTTTTGAAAATGAGAAGATTCAGGAAGAGAGAGAGAGAGATTGCTTATTTCGGCTATGGGGTTTTGGCTGGCACGATGGTGGGTTTGAAGATGGGTGACGATGGTGGGTTTGAGGAGAAGATGGGGGCTGCAGCGTGGATGGCTGAGGAGAAGATGGGTTTGATGGGTGACGATGGTGGGTTTGAGGAGAAGATGGGGGCTGCAGCGTGGATGGCTGAGGAGAAGATGGGTTTGCAGAGTGGGTTGGTTGCGTTTGGCGATGGGGCAGAGAGGGCTGGAACAAAGGGTGGAGAAGAGGGTTTCAGGGTTTGGGTGGTTTGGGGTGGGGGTTTCGGGTTCCCACAGACGGCGCCTCTACAGTCACTCGCAAGGATGAAGAAGATGACCGGAGATGGCGATCGGTTGATGCAGACACTCTCTGCAATCTTTCTTCTTCAAACTTCCCTGTCTCTGATACCAAATCTGACGCATACGAGGGGCTATGACCTGCAAGAAACTCAAACACATGCAGAGGTGGTGCTCTTCAAGGCACAAGATAAGCTCTTCAAGGCATCAAGGGAAGCTCTTCAAGGCTAAGAACGAGAATGTTCTCTGTAATTTTATTTCACCAAAAACTGCCTCCTCTTTTCACATAGAGATGCTTATAAATAAAACCTAAAGATAAAACATGATCTCAGCCATCCAATCTATAAACAACCTATGACTGAGATTTAAAGAAAAGAATACCTAATTAAAGAAGCAAGAATATCAAGAAATTTAAAGGAACTAAGGTTCAGATTTAAAAGTAAATGTAGTCTGGGCTGAGTTGCTTCTTGACTGCCCGGTTGGACCGTCGCAGTTGTTTCGGGTGTGAGTCATGACGCTCTAAATCTTCTTCAATTGACACTGCATCAAGAAGATTCATCAATAAGGTAGTTGCATAAGCCCCTATATATTTTTTTTAATTATTTCCCATAACCTCCTAAAAATTAATGGTATAACGAACTAATACTGTTTTTGGAAATGTGCACAAGCCCTTAATTAAACCCCAAAGGATAACTCAGTTGGATTAGGACCACGGTTTGCACTCGGAAGTTAAAGGTTCGAAACTATACTACCACACTGTGAATTTGGATATGATCACGATAAAAAGGGAAAATTTTATTTATTTATTTATTCTAGCCCCCTAAGAGTCTTTTAAATTTCTCCGGCCCCAAAAGGATGTTAGACTCATTGGAGATCATAATACATAAATAAAAAAGCATGAGTATATGATGAAAACTACTATAGAAATGTTCGGTGCCATGGTGGAAGTCAGCACCAAATCATCCAACGGCATAACTAACGCGGCGCAGCAACCTCCACCTCGTACACGGCCCCAACAACCACTGATCGACCAAGTGGCGACCACTATTGTCACATGCTCAGAATTCTATAGTCTCATAAAAATAGTGAAGATAATTTTCGAATAATATATATTAATTACTCTGGTAAATATTTACACACACATCCCTATAAGTCTGTCATTATTTGCGCCGCTGGAAACTGTGAATAATGACGTTTTCTTATTATAATTAAAAGAATTAAAACGATAAATCAAGCAAAATAAACATTTTATATTTTTTTTCTGCTTCTTCTAATTTTAATCCTATAATCTAATCTAAGAGGTAGCTTAGGCACCAAAGGTTTTAGATTTGAAACTGCACTACTAGAATGGAGCTGTAAGGGAGTTAAACCGGCTTCTCTCTAGGTCCGAAGGAATTAGTCCAGTATAAAGGATTGAGAATCCCACTATAAAAAAAATAAAAAAAAATAAAAAAACATTTTATAATCTCATGATAGTATTTTTCTCGTTACTAAAAGTGTTGTCTTAATAATATCTGATGATATGTTGAAAATGTGGTCAATTTTAGAGAGTATTAATGACATGGATGTGTGTGGTCAAGGGCGTGTTTCGTACATGCCCTGCTCCTTGACTATGCTGCAGAGTTGAAGTGTGCTCAGCTATATCAATATGTAAAGAAATTAAGCACTTCTCTTTCATATTGGAGGCCGACCTGACGCGAGAATGAGTGGAGCATATTACTTTGATCGAACAATCCAAACCCTCCATTTACAAGAGGGGCTGGAGCCCCCCCCCTCCCCCCACCCCCTTCATTCCAACTTTTAAAATGCAAGTCACACATTCCCAAAACTCATTTACGCTTAATATTTTAATTTTATTTCCAACTTTTCCCTTCAAGTAATGAACAGACGTGCTACCCACCCCTACCCAGGCCCCAAATGGGAGCCCAGACCCCGACTGGGAGCTCGGGCCCCCGCCCCTGGGATCCAACGGACCCCATGGGGGCCCAGGCTCCCAGTCGGAGTATGGAGGTCGGAGTGGGTAGACTTTTTCAGTAATAAATTCTTCTCAATAACCCTAGCACTCACCCATAACTCTCTCCTCGAGTCTTTCCCACGAAAATGTATCAATGGCCCACATCTCTAATGCAAACCACCATTCAAATTAGAGTTTCCTTTTCTAGCGCTAGCGTCTTGAATTAAAGTAAGACCCACCTTCAAATTTGATCATATATAAATATGATTACAAAAACAAAAAACAAAATAAGAAATTGCATCACAAAAAATAATGGGGCATGCGAGAACCAAGATCTTTTTTTTTTTGTTAGGGTGCCAAAGTAACAGAACCAAGATCCTTCACGCTGCATTGGAGCCCAGCCCAACAGGGACGTTTCCTTGAAAATACCACGCACTCTAAAATTCTAAAAATTTCTTTAAGTGTGTATACTTTTCATATATTAGTTGTACAAAGTTACTCAGAGAAAAATGCCCTTTCAACTTACTTATAGAGTTCGACCAAGAAAAAACGTACATATAGAGAGGCTTAAGTTTGTTTTATTAAATGCGACTAGCCTAATAACCCGTGCTTAATACGGTATCCTCGTGCACTGCAAAATAAATAATCACATATTAAAGAAAATTATCTCGTTCCATAAGACAAGTTGAATAAAATATAAATAGAGAAATTGGAGCAAATAGGGTATAGTAACATAGGAACAATTGAACGAGTGGTTTGATGGAAAAATGAGTGGGTAGTTGCATGAGTAGTTACGTAACCATTAGTCGAAATCATATATAATCGATGGTCAAAGTTGGATAAAAAACCTCCTAACTTAATATATTATAATAGGTCTGTTTTAACGCATTGGTCTGAGAGTTTGAAAAAATGTGACTTTCCAATATCAGAAGATAGAACTTTCCATATATATAAATAAGATATATCCAAAATGGTTAAAAAAGTTTTTGAAAAACTTTGAAGTCTTTCAATATGGAATAATTTCTCCTATTGGAAAAAAAAAAAAAGGGAAAGTTCGAATAAAAATTCTCAGATTTGCGATAAGGAAATTCTTTATAAAGTCTTTTAAAACAATAAAAAAAGAACCCAAATTAGAACCATTTCCCAGATTGGAATTGCCAGGGCATTTTCATCATAGTAATGTGTACAAGTCTCTTGTAGAAAATTTAGGAACCGCATTTTACCAAATTCTATGATGAAAACGGGTGCTCACCCAAATTACCATTTCAAGGCATCCAAACGCCTACGATTAAAGAAAATATTATCTTTGGTTTTTTTGACAATGATGAATTGATGATCACCTGAATTTGGGAGAAGTAGTGAAATGACCCTTTTATTGGGCAGAAAATCCGAGCATGGGAAAACATTGTGTCGATCTAAATAGATATTTTTGATCTTTTGATAATGTTAATGTGAAAAAAAGTTAGCAAAGTCGAATAAGAGTTTAGGCCCACCTAAATAAAAATCCTAGGTCCGCCATTATATACCATGTCTGGTTGTTGTTGAATAGAATCTTATTTTTATGAGTAACAATTGGATACGAGAGAGAAGATGGCATGAGCGTTTCAGCTGAAAAGATACATGGTGTTTGAAGTTTGATAGATGAAAGCTGATGTGATCGTAAGATGGCTATCATGTTATGTAGAAAATTTAAGCACCACATTTTTCTAAATTCTAAGTTTATTAAGAAAAGCCAATAACTAGTTATTTATAAGAAAACCTTGACTTGAGATTAAAAAAATATTATCTTAAACTATAAAATCAAATTAATTACATTCCTAATAAGAAAACTAAATCTCCTACATGAGACTTACCAAATAAAATACAAACCCAATCTAGGGTGAACTCGTGGTTATCTTCTTTTTTTTTTTGTTATTTATAAGAATACCTTGACTCAAGATTAAAAAAATGTAATCTTAATCTATAAAATTAAATTAATTACATTCCTAATAAGAAAACTAAATCTCCTACATGAGACTTACCAAATAAAATACAAACCTAATCTAGGGTGAGCTTGTAGTTATCTTTTTTTTTTTTTTGTTATTTATAAGAATACCTTGACCCAAGATTGAAAAAATGTAATCTTAAACTATAAAATCAGATTAATTACATTCCTAATAAGAAAACTAACTCCTACAAGAGACTTACCGAATAAAATACAATCCCAATCTAGGGTGAACTCGTAGTTATCTTTAACCTTTCCAACCAGAAACGGATCCCTCTCTGTACCAAACAGGTTCCAATATTAGATAGATATCAGGCATCCATTCATTTTTCCGCATCCTTTATCAAAGTACCTGACCCGTACTCTCTAGTCGGTACCATTGTATTATTTTATTCCAAGTCCATATTCAAGTTCTATACATACCCTCACCACGTCTATTTCGCATGCAGCTTTCTCCTGTAACTTCCTCTTCTCTCTCCTATTCCGTTTCATATCTGTCTCTCTTGTCTCTCTCAAGCAAAAGAAGAAGAAGAAGAACAAACAAGGAAATATGAAGCAACTAATCCGATGCTTTTCTCAATCCTCCCACATCTCTCACTACTTCCATCTGGACTCAGATTCTTCCTCCCCACGAGGACCCACCAAACCCCGCAGATCCAACTCCAGGTCAACGAAGGTGGGTCGTTCAGAACAAGTCCCAGAAGGCCACCTCCCCGTCTACGTTGGCGAGGAAATGGAGCGATTCGTGGTTAAAGCCAAGCTGCTGAACCACCCCATGTTCATGGAGCTGCTCAATCAATCCGCAAATGAATATGGGTACGAGCAACAGGGCGTCCTCCGAATCCCTTGCAGAGTTTCTGTTTTCCAACAAGTCTTGGATACAGTGGCGGATCCAGGATTCAAAATCACTGGGGGCACGACCCGAAATTTTTTTTTGGGTTATTTATATGATTGCAAATGATTTTTTCTTCATTCTTGAGAAAAAACAATACACAAAAAAAGTAGTGGACCTTTTACATACACTATCAGTAACTAATACACAGAAATGTGCATTCAAAGACAAATAGTTTGTAGATTTCCACTGCATTGCAAATCATGCCTAGCAAAGACAAATAGTGTGCAGATTTACCCTAAACCTTTTATATGGAACAAATATAATATAATAATTTTAAGCAATAAAATAAGACATATTTATTTATCACAATTGTTCTCTACGAGTTTTCATATTCTGAAAAAGTTCTATTACAATATCATTAGTAATTGTTCCAAGCAACTCTTTTTCTATAAACCAAACAATACAATCATTCATAAATTGGTCATTGGGGGGCCTAGTTCAATGTCATTGGGGGCCCAAAAAATTCATTGGGGGCCTTATGGAAAAAATTAGTGGGCCTCACCAAAATTACAAGTAAAACTTAGAAATATTGATGTGTATAAAGAATGGGTTGATAAGTGATAACTTTTCATTGGGGGCCTGCTTCAATGTCACTGGGGGGCCCAAAAAATTCATTGGGGGTGGGGCTCACCAAAACTTAGAAATCCACTGGGGGGGCCAGGCCCCCAGTGGATACATAGTGCATCTGCCACTGCTTGGACACCTTGTGACATTAAAATCTCTATTCTCTCTTTCTTCCCAACAGGGTGTCTAAGTTGTTTAATTGTATATACTCTGCGGAGAAAAGAAGATCCCAAATTGTTGACAGCATGGTTTTTTAGCTTTTCTTTCTTTTGAAAGTTGTAACAGCTTCTTGTTTACCTTTTTGCAGTCTGTTTTCTTTGGTTTATCATTCTGTAGAAACTATCTTACAAAGAGGCCGCGATGTAATTTTAAGATCTCTGCCATTTGATATACTCATCCTCATCTAGAGTTTAGGAGAGAAGTCTCCACTTGCAAACTATACTGGATGGAGATGGTTCATGGTTGCAAGGATAAGGATTATAATAATGCAGTTACGTTGCAAGGGATAAGGATTAAATAATGCTATTCCAGTTACAACAACGGATTTGATTGTAACGTAAAACTGTGACACTTACTGAAGATTAAGCGAAAGAATACTGTGTCCGGATTGGGAACCCCCGGGTACTTAGTCTCCCGCACAGGAGTGGATCTTTACAGTGGGGCCTACCTATTGGAGCCATGCAGCAGATATGGCTCAACATTTCACCACATTAGGATTAGGAATTGATTGGAACGTAAGATCGATGATTTCCAAATAGATTAGCCCCACTGTTCCCTTCCTTCCTGTTGGATGGATAGGCCCCCACACGGTTTGCTCATAAGCCTCAACAGCATGTTACTGAGAATCTCAATTAAATCCCTTAATCTCACACACTTGTTGCATTAACTCTGAGAGTTCTAGGTTCCCGGCCTTGATAGAAAATGCAATCTCTATATATTTGGATGCTTAGATCCATATGGGGATATAGAAATGTCAAGAAAAGAAAAGAAAAAGATCCGTCAAGGGCGCAGTCAAATGCCATGTTTTTCTTTTCGGCCTAAATTTTAAGATTTCAGCCATCTAAAAGGTCTTAAATTACCTTCAGATGGAGCTCTTGAAATTCTAATTCAAGTCCTTTCTTTCTTATGAAATTTAATGATGGAAGTATAAAGAAGGATTCAAGAATTCTGCTATATTAAAAATTTCAGGAATTCTACAACAGAAATGGGTAGAATTCCAACAAAGAAAGAGGCCCCATGTGAGATTTCTGATGTTGTTGCTGTGGAAGCTCTCTTCATCTTTTCAAAATAAAATACGTGTCAGTTGGTAGCAAATGTTATAAAAGTGGGACCAGCCACTAAAAAAAGTGAATGGCAAGGGCTCAAAATAATGATTCATCTTCTAACTAATATTTTCTCAGTCATATTTTCGATGTTTTAAAAATATAACTAGCAACAATTTGAAGTGTTACATTTAGCCTGTGATTTTTATTTTTTAATTTTATTAATCCACCCATTCTTAAAAACCGGCTATTTTGAATGGTTGAGCAGAATGGTTTTAACAACTAATTTGTGACATGTTAATTAGACCCAGCAGCCCAATAGGGTTAAGCAGCTGATTTGATCCTAGTTTTTTGACATACTAGTTTGCAAGGGTCCATCCATATTATGAAATACGAGGGAGATTTGCGGATATCCAAAAATGTAAAAAATATGCAATAATGGCTTAATATTAGGAAATAGTCATCAAATAACCTCTGTTTTAATGAAAATAATTGACTCAAGGGAGGATGAGAAATTACTAATCATCCTTCACTCAAGTAATTCAATGCTCAGAGAGTCAAGCGCTCATCGATGACCCTAACTTGTATCATTCACCAATCACCACTTTAATAATCCATCTATAAAGCTCATTTCACCATTAGTTGCTATGTATTTTATCAAACAAACAGCCCTAACAAATGGGATTGAGAATAAGTTTTACGTTACATACATAGAGAATTTAAAATATTACCGCCGTTTGGTTATAATAATGACTAATGTTTCTAAATTGTTATAATAAAGTGACTACAGAATTGCACAAGCTGCTGCACAATCAGAAGTAATTCTGATTTAGTTGGGAGCCAATGTGTTGTCAAAGATGAATGTCCCTCGATTGGTTTACTACTCGCCAAAATTCTCTTCAGTATGAGTTGGGCCAAATATCCATTACAGTCTCGAGACTCGACTGCTCAGTTTGTTGGGTGATGTTATAAGTGGAGACGTATGGTCTTTAATAAATAAATAAATAAATAAATAAATATCTTTCACCAAGATTACTTCATATTAAATTTTGCTCAAATATGAGTTGGGCATATATACCATCTGTGTGGGGTCATTCTGTGCTCACGGATTAAGGTGAGGCCATCCCCCAGTCTCGGTTTACCATTGGTCTCGGTACCACCCAAGGTCGGCCGCAACGCCAGCTCGGAAAAACCATGGGTCGAGTCTCGGTGGCTACGTCACGAGTCCCGACCTCGGTCAAGGCCTCTGGCCCGATCTCGGCCCCCGTCACTCAGCCATAAATGCACTGCCGTAACGGGAACGACGAGCTGACAAGCGGAGTGGGCGCCGGACCTATATAAGGAGCACGCCTTATCTAGAGTCATTTCCATAGGCAAGGGTTGATGTTCCGATGAGACATTCCCTTTTTACCTACCCCCACTCAGGAGATAAGAGTATACTCTAATAGGACCCCCGTCCCCTCAAGGGAACAGTCCAATGATGACTTTCACGTCTATATATTGCATGAATAAAAACTATGTAAGGTACGCAACCCGTCTCCCTCCCAGACCTCTTCTTCTCCATTCTCTTTCAGTTCCTACACTGACTTGAGCGTCGGAGGGCCTTCGGCTGCCCATAGCCAGGGGCTCTGACTCGCTGTTTCTCTCTTTTAGGTTATCGGAGGCTCGATCATTTCCCCTCGTCTTCCCAAGATCTCCCAACCAAGAGCTTAATCCTCTAATAATCAAGTCCGTAATTTTTACGCACTTACAGTTGGAGCCGTCTGTGAGAACAGGATCTGTGCCAAAGCCTCTACAGAAGCCATGCCTCCAAAGATCAGATACGGTGGCGGAGGACCATCGAAGCCCCGAAAAGCATCGTCCTTCCCGCTACCGGAGCAACCTTCATTTCCGCCATTCTTGCAGCCGCAACCGTCCCAGCCTGTGCTTCCGGATCCAACCCCTAGCCTCCGTTCTGCTCTTCTTCCCCCGCCTGGACCGACCGGGGTCCCTCCCGTCAGACAGAAGCCACCAGGGGTCCCGCGCCAGAGGAGGTCCCGAGGAAAGTCGGGTGCCGCATACGTGGAGGGTATCGTCCAGTCGGACTCTTCGTCTCGGCCCGTGACTACGCGCCTCCGCCAAGACAGCCGTCTTGAGACCTCTCACCACCCAAGTGAACGGCCACACAGGGGTCCGTAGCTGAACGCCTCCACATCGGATCTTCGACGGCGAGGCAAGACCCCAGTCAGGGCGAGGTCCCATCAGTCCCACCATCGCTTCCACGACGACGGCCAGTCCTTTCATCAAACTCGTAGTGCAAGAGATGACGATCCCCTGCTCAACGAGCTCGATGCCCAGAATCAGGTCCTCCAGGAAAAGGCGGAGTTGATCCGTCACCTCCAGGAGCAGCTAAAGGCAAATGGAAGAAGATCTCGTGCTCCACCCCTCAGGCGACAGACAAACCATCCGGGCAATCGAGATCTGAGGCAGGTCCTCAACGACAGAAGGAGATATCGCTGCGAGGAGGAATGGTCGAGCAGCAGTCATCTACCTAGTGGCCTCGGGGGATCAAGGCGCGAGCAAGAATCACCGAGACCAGATGACCAGACGAATCTCAAGGAGTTGCTAGACCATTACGTCAAGCAGGAGGTCTAGGCCCGTTTGGCCGAGATCAGGTACGCCCGGGACCAAGCTGATGAACGCGAAGAGGACGATCAGGGCATGTCCCCCTTCTCGTAGGAAATTAAAGATTTCTCTCCCCGAGAGATTCAGCGTCCCGAGGTTCGTCCTCTATGACGGTGCCTCGGACCCAGAAGCACATCTACGACATTTCACTCAGCGGATGTCGGTTTGGAGGGACGTCGGTCTCCTGAACTGTAGGGTCTTCTCGTCAAGTCTGGGCGACCTCCCACTCCAACGGTTCTGTGCGCTCCCCCCTGGGTCGGTTTCAAGCTGGCGGCAGTTCCGGAGCTCATTTATTGGAAAGTTTCAAGCGCACCATGTCATCCCGAAGTTTGGCGGCAACCTCATGGCAATCCGGATGAAGGACGGCGAGAGTTTCACCGCTTTCGCCAGAAGATTCTAAGCCAAATATAGCCAGAACACCGATGCCAACGATGACATCGCCATCATGTGTTTCCGACAGGGCTTACTTCCTGGAAACGAGCTCCGCAAGGACCTAGTCCAAAACCCTGTGGCCACAGTGAAAGCACTAATGGCGAGGGTGAATCAGTACATCGAGCAGGAAGAGGACGAAGCCCACGACAAAGAGCGATTTGGACTCCCGCAGAAGAACCAAGCCTCCAAGAGGGAAGGGACGTTCACCGGACCGAGGTTGGATAAGAAGAGGACCGCCCGTTCTTTCTCAATCTCCTCAGACAGCAGCAAGAGACCGAGGTCCCAGCCCGGGCCTGCCGGCGATCCTTACAGAGCTATCAGCGTTATCTTCAAGGAGCCTATTTACAGAATTCTGAACAAGATCAAGGCAGAACCTTACTTCCAATGGCCACAGCCGATGAAGAGTGACCCATCTACCCGAAAACAAAGCAAGAACTGCTCCTATCACAAGCAGCACGGGCACATGACCGAGGACTGCTTTGCACTAAAGTCCCACCTCGAAAAGCTCGTCAAGGACGGGCACCTCCGGGAGTACATTAAGAAGGAAGAAAGGGTCAACCGAGCTCAGCAGCGCGCTCCACCCAGTGATGACCAGGACAATGACGAACCCGCAGGTATCATCAACGTCATCCACCTGACTCCCGCCTCGTGTAAGGAAAGTGCCCAAGCTCGGTCAGAGGCCAGGAGGGCCGCTCACGGTAAGCAGGTGATGTCGGCAGAATTGGAAAGCCCTCCAAAAAGAGCCAGGATGGACAAACCCAAGATCTGGTTTTCGGACGAAGACCTAAGGGGGGTCCAGTTTCCCCACAATGACGCCCTCATCCTCACACTGCGGCTCAACAACTATACTACGAAGCGCGTCCTCGTAGATCCGGGAAGCTCATCCGAAATCATCTACTACAGCTGCTTCAAGCAGCTCGGCTTGACCGAGGCCAATCTACAGGGGACGTGAAGCAGCTCGGTTTGACCGAGGCCAATCTACAGGAAGTTCACGTCCCTCTGATAGGATTCAGCGCCAAGCCGGAGTACCCCAAGGGAAGGATTACGCTGGAAGTCCGGGTAGGAGGGGCCACGAAGATGGCGGACTTCATGGTAATGGATGCGCTGTCTCCCTACAATGTGATAATGGGGCGAAGTTGGCTGCATGCCATGGAGGCAGTGCCCTCCACCCTTCATCAGAAACTCAAGTTCCCATTAGAGAAGCCCGGTGGGGGGATCGAGATAGTGACCGTATGGGGAAATCAGGAGATGGCCAGAGAGTGCCTCGTGGCCATAACACCTGGAGAGGTGGAGCCAGAACAAGTGCATATGGCTGAACTCGAAGCTGAGATTGAGGATGTCGGGCGGACAGCAGGACAGAAAAGCATAGAAGAATTCACCAAGGTCAGACTCAATCCCGAAGACCCCGAGCGCTACTTTCTGCTGGGTAGCCAACTCCCCGACAGTGAGAGCGCCGAACTGCTAGCCTTCCTACTTCTGAATAAGGATATCTTCGCCTGGACTCCATATGAGATGCCCGGGATCGACCCCGAGGTAATGTGTCACAAGCTGAATGTGGATCCCGGAAATAAGCCCATTGTGCAAAAAGCTCGCAGAACTGGAGTCCCGCAAACAGAGGCAGTAATCGAAGAGGTAGACAAGCTGCTCGAGGCTGGAGCGATCCGCGAGGTCCACTATCCCAAGTGGCTCGCCAACATAGTGGTGGTAAAAAAGAAGAATGGCAAGTAGAGGGTCTGCGTGGACTTCACCGACCTCAACAAAGCATGCCCCAATGACAGTTTCCCCCTGCCCAAAATCGACCAGATGATCGATGTCACCTCGGGGCATGACAGAATGAGCTTCCTAGACGCCTACCGAGGCTACCACTAGATCCCATTGTACAGGTCGGATGAGGAGAAAACTGCTTTCATAACACCTCGAGGCATCTACTGTTATAAGGTGATGCCCTTTGGGTTGAAAACGGCGGGGCAACATATCAGAGGCTGGTCACGAAGATGTTTCAGAGCCAGCTCGGGAAGACGATGGAAGTCTATATTAATGACATGGGGGTCAAATCTAAAAAGTCCCAAAACTATCTGACAGACCTGCGCCAGACATTCGCCGTCCTCAGAAAGTTTCAGCTCAAACTGAATGCTTCCAAGTGCGCGTTTGGTGTCGGGTCTGGCAAGTTCCTAGGAAGCCTAGTGACCAGAAGAGGGATTGAGGGAAATCCAGACCAGATCACAGTTATACAGGCTGTCCAGAGCCCCACCTCGGCGAAGCAATTCCAACGACTCACAGGGATGGCTGCTGCGCTCAACCGTTTCATCAGTCGAGCATCGGACAAATGTCGTCCCTTCTTTCTGCTCCTGAAGAAGAGTTCCAAGTTCCAATGGACCCCTTAATGTGATTTGGCACTGGACAAACTCAAGAAGTACATCTCTTCACCACCGCTATTATCCACTCCGTCACAAGGGGATCTTCTCTATCTCTACCTCGCAGTCTCGGACCATGCAGTGAGCACGGTGTTGGTTCGAGAGAACGACAAGCAGCAACACCCCATCTACTACACCAGCAAAACCCTGCTCGACGACGAGACGAGGTATCTGCCACTCGAAAAGCTAGCACTGGCGCTCATCAGCGCCTCTCGCAAGCTCTCCCATTATTTCCAGACATATATAGTGGTGGTCGTCACGGAGTTCCCACTCAAATCCCTTTTCAGAAAGGTGGACTTTTCTAGCCGAATCTTCAAGTGGGCCGTCGAACTAGGGCAATTCGATGTCCGATATCAACCCAGAACGGCGATCAAAGCACAGGTCTTAGCAGATTTCATTGTCGAATTCACCTCTCCTAGTTTGGCACCGACCCCGCTCGATGCTGAACTGGGGGACTCTAAGGACAATGACGGAGCTGAAATCGAGGCCATGGAAGACCAATCCTGGATAAAATTCCTCGAGTCAGCTTGGACGGTCTTCGTCGACGGATCGTCAACATCCAGAAGAGCTGGCGCCGGCGTAGTCCTCCAATCCCCAGAAGGACTAGTCGTAGAGCAGGCACTAACCCTTGACTTCAAGGCATCAAACAATGAAGCGGAGTACGAAACACTAATTGTGGGTCTCGGTAGCACAAAGATACTGGGGGCACGTCGGCTTGTAGTCTTCAGCGACTCCTAGTTGGTGACGAACCAGCTGAGCGAAGATTATCAAGCCCGAGACGAGAGGATGGCGGCCTACCTAGCCCACACCAGACAACTCCTCTCCCAGTTCGAGAAAGTTGAAGTCAGGCAGATCGACATGGAATCCAATTGCCACGCCGACGCCCTGGCCAACTTGGCCTCGGCCGTAGAGGCAGGGAAAAGAAGAACGGTCGATGTGGGGACATTGAAAAGACCGAGCATAGAACTCCTTCTAGTTCGGCAAGTCTTGTGCACTGATCTCGGCCCGAGTTGGATGGATCGGATCATGACATTCCTGAAAGAGGATAAGCTCCCCGAGGACAAGAATGAAGCTCACAAGATTAGGATGGAAGCGGCTCACTTTTGGCTATCTCCAGATGAAAAACTCTACAGAAAATTATACGCAGGACCATATCTTCAATGCATTCACCCAAGCAAGGTGAAAGACTTCCTCTTTGAAATTCACGAGGGAATCTGTGGAAGCCACATCGGAGGAAGATCACTGGCATACAGAGCTATTAACCAGGGCTATTGGTGGCCCTACATGCAGAAAGATGCCCAGCTCTACGCCAGAAAGTGTGAAAAATGTCAGAAGTTCTCCCATTCCCTGCATCAGCCAGCTCGGGACCTGAGTCCCCTCTCCAGTCCGTGGCCCTTCGTTCAGTGGGGGCTAGACATCGTGGGTCCTCTTCATCGCACTCGAGGGAACAAAAGGTGGTTGATGGTGGGCACTGATTACTTCACAAAATGGATAGAGGCAGAGGCCTTGTCCTCCATCACCGAGCACGACACAAAGAATTTTGTGTGGAAAAACATCGTCACAAGGTTCGGGGTTCCCAGGGCTCTGGTCTCGGACAACGGGACCCAGTTCGATTCAAAACTCTTCAGGAACTTCTGCCAGGAGCACGGTATTAGGAACCTTTATGCAACTCCGGCCTACCCACAAAGCAACGGACATGCAGAGATATCAAACAAGGTGGTGCTGGACGGACTCAAAAAGAGGCTTGATAAAGCTAAGGGCAGATGAGTGGAAGAATTGCCGAGTGTCTTTTGGGCATACAGAACCACCCCGAGGCGGTCCACTTCGGCGACTCCTTTTTCACTGGCCTATGGGATGGAGGCCGTGATCCCTCTCGAGGTCGGTCTCCCAACATTGGGGACGAACCTCTTCGATCAAGGGCAGAACGAGATCAGCCTTGCCAGAGAGCTCGACCTGGCCGAGGAACGAAGGGAAGCGACATCCGTGCGTCTGGCCTCCTATCAGCAGCAGCTATCCAGAGGATACAATTAGAGAGTCAAAGAGAGGAGATTCTCAGTTGGAGAACTAGTCCTAAAAAGAGCACTTTCGGCGGATAGAGATCCTAACGAAGGCAAATTCGCGCCGAACTGCCTCGTCCCCTTTAAAGTAATCTCGGCCTCTAGGAGGTCGGCCTATAGGCTTGAGGGGATGGATGGCAAAGAGTTGCCACGACCATCGAATGCGCATCTTAAAAAGTATTACTTCTAGTTGTACTCAAAATTACAAATCAATAAAGAATGATCTTTTGGAGGAAATCTGCCTTATGTCATTTGAGTTATGAACAAGGCTCCGGCCATCGTGCCAACCTCTTTGAGTTCGGTCACAGGGCCAACTCCCCAAGGCTCCGGCCCTCGCGCCAGCCTCTTTGAGTTCGGTCACAGGGCCAACCCCCCAAGGCTCCGGCACTCGCGCCAGCCTCCTTGAGTTCAATCATAGGGCCAACCCCCCAAGGCTCCGGCACTCGCGCCAGCCTCCTTGAGTTCAGTCATAGGGCCAACACCCCAAGGCTCCGACCCTCGCGCCAGCCCCTTTGAGTTCGGACACAGGGCCAGAACCGCAATCCCTCAGACAACAGACCATCCCCTCAGGATATAAAAAGGGCCAAATATCTGAAGTCGCGGAACTCAGCCTGCCTGTGAGCCCAACCCAGACCCCTCGGGTCATCTAAGGGCACGGCCCTGGCTCTCCAACAAGAAGGCTGCTTCTCGGGGTGTAGTACAAACTAACTATGATCTCTTCCTAAGGTTCTACCCTCAGGAGCATGCCATCGAAGCCTAACCATCGATCAAGAGGCAACAAGGCCTGCCTAATGAACTCGCCAACTCAGGTCATTCGGGAGATTCAAAAGCCAGAGGGGTTCCTCATCCCGACTGGGGTGCCCCTGACAGACCCCGGGATTCCTGGGGTCCCTTGGATCCCAGGCACCTCCCGGGATCCAACGGACCCCAGGAGTCCCGGGGTCCGTCCGGGGCACCCCAGTCGGGGTGCCTAGACGTGCTGCAATGGTAAATGCTGATGCTAGGACGACAACTTTTGATGGCTCAGCCACCTAAGAGAATGCTAAAATTGGTTATACAATTATTTTCTCTAGGCTATCATATGGCCCAAGTTCAACATAGTTTTGATGATGATTATAACCATTTAAAATTAAGTTAGTTTTTAGGTCGTTTGGAACCCATATAATCCCTTCTTTTTTTATCTATCTATCTATCTATGAGAGGTAGCTAAAGTGGGTTCCATTAGGTTATTTGGGATATATTTAATCATTTCTCTGAAAATGACTTAAAGAAAAGAATTGAGAATTGACAAAAGGCTGTTTTTATCATTTTTAAATTTTGGAAAAAATCTCAAATAAGCTTTAAGTTTCTGCCTTTTTTTCTAAAAAGATACAAGTTTCAAAACTTTTTAATTTAGTCCCTAAGATTTTCAGAAAATGTTTAATTAAGGAGAGCTGCCCATTTAAAGTTATTTTACATCAACTTTTTTCTAATTTTTTTATTCAAATAACCAAATCACTCTTTATTGAAATAAAACTCTCATTTACTTCCTCTAAATTTTAATCATTTCCCTCGTTGATGTCCTCACAGTGATAAATTATAACCAGTGTTTTCACAGTGATTCGTTCCATATAGTGGATCTCGAAACCATTTCATGAATTTAAATGAAATGTAATTTGGGTAGTTTTCAAATATCAAGGAAAAACTCTTAAAAAATACCTTTAAATGGCCAGATTCCTTTTAATTGAAAGCCAACTGAGAAACTTTGGGACTAATTTGAGAAATTATAAAACTTCTATCTTATTTCGAAACAAGGCAAAAACTAAAGTCCTTATTTGAAAATAATCCCTAATTTCTAATATGGTGAGAGATTTGATTGAAAGAAATATAGATAACTTTTATACTCCTTTTAAAATAATCAAATCTCTTTATACTTTTTTGAAAATAAGCTAAGAACTTTACGTTATTTTGGGGCTTTTCCTTTCTCAATTCAATTGAAATCATTTTCCATGGGAGCGCAGAACCGGATTGTACCATTATAATAACAGTGTGTCTACAGCCCGCACTCTGCAGAAATCGCGTGGGACCAATTCTACCCATCGTGACAGAACGTATGAATGATTGGACAGCACAATGCAGAGACAGAGAGTTGCATTGCATATAATTATTCAACAGTAGACACCGCCATAAACACTGCTACTACCGCAAGTACGTATCCAAGAAAATCCCCATTTTCCAGGGCTGACAGGACAAGGGAAACCATGTGGATACTTCTATCGCATCTTTTCACGTCTTGCTTTTGATGCAGAGTGTTTTCTCTCTCTGCACTTCGCTGTTGAGGGAGAAAACTAGAGACAAAAAGGACATGCACTGAGTCGGAAGACTTATCAATCATCATCACATGCAATGGACTCAGTCTCAATAGTACTAGGTGCTATAAGTGGGTTCGAAACTTCACTACCACACTAGGGCTACAGGAGATTTATCCGGCTTCTCTCTGGGCCCGGAGGGATTAGTCCAGCCCAAAGGGTTGAGAACCATCCGATAGCAAAAAAAAAAAAAAAAAAAATGTATAAATACTAGGTGGTATAAATTTTACTTCTGGAGAAGGGTCACATCACATGATATGGACTAAATGCATGTCAATCTGGGCTGGGCCGGGCCGTGCTGTGCCCATTGCCATGGGTCAGCCCAGCACTGCTCAGGGCATGGACGAAGTCTACTGAAGGTCTTGATATGAATAGTTAGCTAATGAGACTTAATAAGGGCAAGTAACCATTCTAATTCATTTCATCATTTTTTTTATAACCATTTCATTAAAAAAACTGACAACATTAAGAGATTAAAATTTATATAAAATTACAGAAATTATGGATCTCTCTTCAAGTTTAACAGTTGGTTTAGAGCCGTTTTCAACAACTCTGATCGGCTAAATGATTTGGTCTGAGGCTCGGGCTAGACCAGTACGTATCAGATTTAAAAGTAAATCAAAGTTATATTTTCCAATATTATCTAATCGTTACTTCTTTGATTTGTTTTTGGTGCTTTGCTGGTAGTTTTATCTTCTTTGACTTTTCTTCATTTCAAAATAAACTTGGGTGTCTGTGCTCATTTGGCCCACCACTATGATCCCTGTAAGCCCTTCATCCTCATTATCCCCTTCATAAATTAACACTGACCACAATTTGCATTGGGCATGCCATGACCGATGACAATTTCTTGATTGCAACGGATTATTATTCTCATTCTTCTTCATCCTCTACTCGATCGACTGTAGAATCATGGACTCGAACCCAATGCACTCTCACCTGAAGAGTTGTTGTCCCTAACAAACTGAAGCTACAACCAAGGACCATCGTGCAACAAACATTAAAAGCCAATAATAATTAGAGAAATTCAAGTTGGATTTTAAAGGTATTATTAAAAAGTGATAAAATAAGAAGCGAAGGGGATTTTGGTGCCAATATACCCACGGTTAAGTGGTGTTAAGATCATAAGCTTACAAACATGCCCAGAAATGAATCCCTTGTCCTCAACTTTGAAGTATCCCAAGTAAACCAGCGTCCCGACATGGCAAAAAGAAAAATAAAGTCAATTTGGCATCTTATTATTTATGCATATGCTTCTTATCCATTTCTTTATAGTTTTCGTTTCATATTTTCAATGGGCAGTTATAGGGTTCAGTGAGTCCCATCTATTAGCAGTGCTTTGACATTTAGTAAGGTTTCCCATCCGCGACAGGGCACCCAAATTCTTTTCCACATTAGATTGCATCCCATGTTGTTAGTCTTGTCACATGTTTTCTCTCGTTTCTGAAATGCTGTATACCACCTAATTAACAAAGTTAAGGTGTGTGTGTGACACCTGTGGGGCCCTGCTACCTTTGAGCCAAGCAATTGGCACAACAGCCAGCCCTATTTGGATAAAAGATATATCAGGTCAAGGTGGACGAGGGATTTTATTAAGGTGGAAAGCATAAATTTTTTTTCTTGACCAATTGTCTGTAACGTCCTAAAAATTGATATTGTAATGAACAAATATCTGTTTTTCTTTTTGGAAATGTGCTTATGCACCTTGACCACTTCTATTGGGTCGGAGCTTTAGCAGATGTGGTTTCAGTTGAATAATAGATAAGAGAGTAGAAGTATATGCAGAAAAGTACATCTAGCCGGAGATTTTCAAAAGGCCCCGGTAAATTTTGAAAAATATATGCACTTTTTTGTATGTGGACATCTTAAGATTTTATTTCTATATCAAGGAAGAATTCCTGAGCCTGCCCTGATTGGAGTGACCAAGTTTGAATTTGGCAGCATTACGTATGAAAATATAATAAACCTTAGACTGTGTTCATTATGGCACAAAATTTGGCAGCATTACGTATGAAAATATAATAAACCTTAGACTGTGTTCATTATGGCACAAAACTTGAACTTTTCCCCTAAATCATAATATCATGTTATTTTCAAAACCCTGTCAATTTTGGAGAGTATTAATGACATGGATGTGTGTGGCAAAGGGCGGTGGCGTTGTATCCTTGACTAGGGATGAAAGTGGGCCGGGCCGAGCCGGGTTTTGACAGGCCCTAGGCTTAGCCATAGTATTTTTCAGTAGGCCCTAGCTCGAATCTAGCTCGAGAGGGCCTGAAAAACCCTGACTCGGACTCGGCTCTTATTAAGTTATGAGGCCCTATGGCCAGCCCTTTGAGCCTGGTTAATGATATTGCACTAGCTGAAAGAAAATATTTTCAGGAAAAAAAAATCCTGTAGGAATTCAAAGAAATCTACATATGCAAACCAGAAACAAAAAATGGTCAAATGCATGCATTCATCCCATATTCCTATTCCCATAATTTGGATTGCAGCAATAAAATTAACTAAAATAAGAAAGACTCCATAAAAGCAAAGGGAGCCCAGTTCCAACACTCCATAATAGTTCAATGTTACAAATCAAATTAAACTCCAATAGCATCATAGAATAAAATAAAGTATTCGGTTAGCATCATAAAATAAAGTCTCCAGCATCACCTAAAACAACAACAATAGTGCTTTGTTAATAAATAATAATAGCAACAAAGGAAAGGTTGTTCCAGAGTAAAAGACTTAAAAAAATGTCTTCCAGACCATTGATATACATGCATCCTCAAGGTTGTTTAGGGATTATTTATATTGGATTAAAAATAGGGTTTAAGGTTTAGTGCTAAGGTTTAGGGTTTATGGATTATTTAGTGCTTAGGGTTTAGTATTTAGGGTTTAGGGATTATTTATATTGGATTAAAACTAAGGTTTATGATTTATGGATTATTTAGTATCATAGATTCATATATGTATTAAATATTGTATAGTGTACACATATATATATATAATATATGGATTAATATATGTAGGCCCTATGACTTACTACTTATGTTTAAGATTTATGGATTATTTAGTGCTTAGGGTTTAGAGATTATTTATATTGATTAAAACTAAGGTTTAGGATTTATGGATTATGTTATATCATATATGTATTATATATTATATAATGTACATATATATAATATATATATTAATATATGTAGGCCCTAGGGCTTACGAGCCGGGCTTCATTAAGCCCGAGCTTGGCCCGTTTAAGAAAACGGGCCTCCTACTAGGCCCTAGCTCGGCTCTTGTCTTTTGAGCCAAGCCTATAACGGGCCGTCCGCGGGCGGCCCTAGAATGACAATGCTGCAGAAGTTGGAAGGATGTGGTCAGCTATGGATAGAAAGCACTTCTTTTTCATATTGAAGGCCCACCGGTAGGTGTTCGATCAGAATTATCCGGATGCTGAACGGCTCCTGAATGAATCTCTCCTTAATTTCATGTCTTTTGTATCAATAGTGCAGAAGACACCATTTTTGTTTTTCCAGGCATTTAAGTTTCTCGCAGAGTCATGTGATATATATAAGGAAAACAGAAAGGAAAAAAGAGGTTACTGGCAGATTTTCTGCCGTTTTAAGAACTCATATCCTACGTAAATGGGGAGTGCTTTTCTCTAATTCATGCACTGTTAAAAAGAGAAAAAGAACAGTTTTTTTTTTTTTTTTGCTAGCGTGGGAAAAAGGGCTTACACAAACAGCCGCTTAGGGGTGGATTATTTTCACTCATTAATTAACTATGTAAATGACGCAGAGCCCTAATGGTTAGGTAAGAAAACGATTGTTAGGGAATGTTCTGGCTAGTAAGGTGTGAAATGATAGATAAACGAGGCCATTTTCAATCTCTAACTTACCTACTTAAGTAGAAAATAAATAATTACGTATGTCAATGAGGTGAAACAGTGGGATGTCTGCCTAAACAAGTTATGGGTTCAGATCCCATCAACCATAGTTTCTTCCCCTTTTATGGACTCCAAGACTGGTAATTTGAGTGATTTATCTTTTTTACTGTTTGAATGCTTTGTATAGTCTCGTAAATCTTTATAGATTTTGAGAAATTTTGTAACAAGTCTAAAAAAAATCCAACCTAAAGATCGAATCTTGTAGAATGTTACGGCTTCTAATTCATGATCCAAACCGTTTAATATTATTATATCAATTATTATAAGCATCAACATGTTCAGTTTAATTGTGAAAAACTCAAAAATTCAAACACATCTAAAACCTTTAAGATTACTCATGTGAAGATGGAGATTTTGATAAACTTGATAATATACGCCGTTCAACTTTCGCGTATGCAACATGCAAATATATAAAACTCATTCTTATTCCATCTGTCAATGGCAAGCAACCACTAAATGTGGAACGGCATATTCAAAAAGAAATGTGTTAGCTCATTCCTGCTGCATCATGGGTAAATAATTTTTTTTTATCTTTTGCTACAAGTAAAGGTAATTTTTACTGTACTCATCGCTTTTGTGTGTTTGTGCAAGAAAAAGGATTCTTCGTTTTATGGAACTCATTTTGAGCGAGTGAGAGAGAAGAATTAAGCCCCCCCCCCCGCCCCCCGATTTTTTTTCTTATTTTTATACGAGGAAAATTTGTTGCACCAAAAAATTAAAGAGAAGCTGAATAAAAAATCAAAATAGTTTTTCTCTTAATCACGAAATTCTCTCATCCCAAAATTTCACTCCTAGCTAGCACCATGGAAAACAGGGTCTGCGGACAACTTTTATGGAAAACTATTTTACACAGTATTTCTCACTCCAACATGCTGTTCTTGAAGCGTATATTTTATTTCCAATGAAAAACGGCCATCCAAGCAAATTCAACATATTATATGTAAAACAACAAACTTATAAATATACCACATGTAAAACATCCTCATGTGTAGGAATATTTCTTTGATTAGCAGTGTTTTCCCCAAAAATACCTGGTAGAAATTTGGAAAACGGACATTTGCAGTGGCATTTCATCATCTAAATTCACTAAATTACAAAATCTTAAATGCAATTCGGTATATTAAGGTTAAGTTATTGTAGTGTACTCCCTGAACTATCGATCTTCCGCATAATTCTTCATCCTATACTCTCTCAGAAAGAAGCAATTTTTATAGATTTGCAAAAAAAATTAAGCCAAACAATTTATCTTTCTTTGTAATGAACTATTCATACCAAATGATGAAAAATAAAAAAACTATATGGAAAATTGAAACACATTTTTATTCTTTTTTGTGGAAAATGCAAAACCAAAGTGTGCCCATCCATGGTCTCAAGAATTGATATAATTTGAAGATTTACTAAAATTCCTTTCCCCTAAAAAAAGTACCCTTCTTGGTAATGACCAAAATAATGTGCCCGACTTCTTTTTTAAACGACAGAGCAGGGTCACCCCTTCCAGCTGCCAACTTTAGCAAATGTTTGTTTACGTACATACGTCGCTTTACTTTCTGATTTTGACAGCCAGATGGGCACTTAAATTTCCATGAGACAAATGAATACATAAGATATATTTTGACAACCGGGAATCCCTTGATATTTTGGTGGTGTTATCAGAAGCACTCAAAATTTTAGCTTTATGTTTTAATCCATCGTTTGCTTGGTATTGAATTGCGTCGACCCCACTGATGAAATTACAGGGATGAGCTTGGATTCATGGTGGATCGATGCGTTTTCTAAATTCCCACTCTTAGCAGTTTCTATGTTTGGACTAAGCAGATCCATGATAATCTCTAGAAAGGTAGGATAATGGGCTCATATATTAAGTGTGGAGTCGGTCCTATGCTTCTAAATCCATCTAACATGCTCACAAATTTAACTACTTTATATTAAAAAGAAAAACTGACTCTCGATCTAATAATTCAATTTATTCATATAGTGAAAACTCAAATGATCCGGTGTACGTAATTCAAGGGTCCCATGTTTGTGGATGGTTTGAATGGATCATAAAGTTTGTCCCACTATGTCATCTCTTACTGTAATATGATGAGGAATAAAGTCACATGAATATTTTCCATATATACTATATAATTTGAAAGATAGTGCTACCTGAGGGATTAGGGTAACAGAGACTTGGTCCTCCTATGGGAAGCCCATCAACCGCCTGAGAATCCTCTGTTTTTAACTTTGGAAAAAATGAGCATGACAACCATATGTTGATATAAATTTAACCTAAATCTGTTTTACACGTGGCACGAAGTGAACTATATACACTAGTGACAAATAGAGTTTTGATCCACCGTCAACCAAAAGCATGATTCTTAAGAGCAGGGTTATCATGTTAATTATTGCTATATAATTTACAAATGGGGCAAAACTTAGATCTATTTAAATCAATAGGGCAGGCCCATGTTCTAATCCATCTGTACTCGGCATAAATTCAAAATTTTAACCTATTGGCATATTGAATCCGTTCCTGAAATCATAAGAACTCACCTGCAATTCAGATCACAGGATATTGCCAGTGTTTAACTGGATATGAAAATGATGGGATGTTGACCAGTTATATCTACGCAAGAGCAAAAGTTTTCTTCTAAAAACCAAAAAAACTAAATCAGGTATTAACATGACTCTAACCAAATATAATACAAACCTAATCTGAAGTGAACTCGTAGTTCTCTCAAAGACATTCATTATTAGAAAGAAAGATATCAGCATCTTCCCTTTCCCTTCCCTGAGCGTCACTCTACTATATTTCAATCAAAATCCAAATCCGTACTCCACTGCTATATATACCCCAACCCCTGTCACCACCCTTCCATCGCTCTCTCAACTGCCTCTCTCTCTCTCTCTCTCTCTCTCTCTCAGTAGAAGAAGAAAAAAGGGAACATGAAGCAATTACTTCAAAGCTTGTCTAGAGTCTCTATCCGCTTTCACTACTTCCATCTACGCTCCGATTCCTCCTCTCCACGAGTATCCACCAAGAAAACACGGCGATCCAACTCCAAGGTAATGAAGATGGGTCCCTCCGGACAAGTCCCAGAAGGCCACCTCCCAGTTTACGTAGGCGAGGACAAGGAGCGGTTCGTGGTGAAAGCCAAGCTACTGAACCACCCCATGTTCAAGGAGCTTCTCGATCAATCCGAAAGAGAATATGGGTTCCAGCAACAGGGTGTCCTTCGAATCCCTTGCAGAGTTTCTGTTTTCGAACAAGTCTTGGAGACATCGAGACATTAATTCTTTCTTATCTCTCTCTTTCTATCTTCTTCCTCTAAGTTGTTGATAGCTCAGATTCTTTTTTAACCTTCTTCTTGTGTTTTGTTAGAGTTGGTTGTTTGCCTTAATTGTTGGGCGTCAAGATTCCATGTATCTGTTCTCTAGGGCTATTTAATTTGTGAATGGCACACCAATATATATATTTTCAGTCTCTTTTCTTTCGTTTGTTATTCTTTAACTAGATTCTATATCGATTGGTATTGAATGAAACTTGCATATGAAGAGTCCGATATGCCATTGGAAATCATATTTCTGAGGTTTGTTGAGTCGTGACAGTTCAGACTTCAAATGGCAGTAGCCATGGAAGCTCTCTCTCTAATCTTTTTCAAAATAGATCATATGTGGGTTTTTGGATCGATCTAAATTCTTGGTCGAACTAGTCGTTTATTTTGGTTGAGGTTATAACTATGTTTAAATAAATAAAGTTTATTCTAAAACATATTAATCATAAGAACCCAAAACTGTAAAAAAGCTTAAAATAATGTTCGTATGTAAAACTACCATTCTTGAGTTAAGTTTTCAAGGTTTAAGAACATAACTAGCAACACTTTGAAGTTTTAAATTTATCCTATTTATGATATTATTCTTAAACTTTAATCATTCCCTATTTTTTTTCTTTAAAGAAAAAAAATTGAATGGTTCGGCCGGATAGTTCTATCACAAGTAGCTATTCCAATTCAACCAGATTAGACTAGAAAGGCCAATCCTGGTCCTATAGGGCAATTAAATTAAGCAGCTGATCTCATGAATTCTTTTTGGACACATAACTCATTAGTTTTTTAAGACAGATATTTGCATGGGTCTCTATGTATTTTAAGATACAAGATACTTGGAGGAATTTGGAATCAACCATTTAAAATAGAAAGCTTTCTGATCGAGTATGAAGTAATATATACTCAACTGGAATGGCCTTACTCATGGCCTATAGAATCAACCAAATGTTTAATGAATCTGAGTTCGCAAATAAATTTGGATCTGCTCCATTGTACGACACTCTAATTTCTTGCAAAATTTAAAATCCCAAGGATTAAATGAAATTAACTTTTCAACCTTTTCCTTTGTTGAGTTCTCATGGTTTTTTTTTCTTTTTTGTTCTTCTAAACCACGGTTCATTTTTCTCTACATTTTCTTTTTATGTGTATTTTCGTGTTTAATGAATTTTATTTTTTTGCCTTTTATCATAGTAATCTTTTATTTATTTTTTCAAAGTATGATGAGTTCTTTTTTAGTTTTCTTGTTGATAGGTTTTCATGGATTTATGACTTTTCTTTTCTTTTATTTTAATTTTTTTGTCATTAGGTATCCATTGGTTTATTTGTGTCTTCTAAACTGTTTTTATTACAGAATTGCCTATTGACTTTTGTTTTCATGTTGTATTTTGTGGTATTCTTATCTATTTTATTTTATTATTATGGTTTTATTCTTCTGATTTAAAAAGAATGTCGGAAGAAAAATTCTCAACTAATTTCAAACAAATTAAAGTGCTCTGATTTTAGAATTAACCAACTATATTTCACAATTATTATTATATGACATATAGAAGCATGGTGAGTGTGATGAAGTAACTGAAATATCTAAATACTTTGGAGGAGGCTACTTCTCATCGCCCCCTAATGTTTTGTTGGGCCCCAAATTTCATAATTCTCATGGTCCCCCTTCCAGCGAATTTGGACTCTTGAGTGGCATGTGATGGTATAATCCACTGCATGCACTAGACCGAGAGAGAGCATGGCACATGCTAGCGAAACCCAACAGTGTTTGGCGTCACTGTCCTAAACCGCGGTCCATTGCCGGGGTTGTCGGTTACCATTCCTCTTGCACCTCACGCGCTTGTATCAACATTTACTTTCTATTTGGTACGGTTCCGGACCCGGCCCTACAATAAGCCCTTATTGTCCCGGTTCATCATTATCTGGGTTCAACCTTCTTATAGGTTGGGTTTAACTTCCACATCTTTTACTCAGTTAAAAAAGGGGTTGGGATCAAAATGAGGTCCTATATATATCAAAAGAAAGAGTTTTCCAAAATCTTTCAAGCTTTCTCGTATGGAGAAATGGGATTGAAAGAAAAAAAAAAAATAACAGATATCATTAGGCTTTCCTCATAAAGTATTTTGATATAATAAAAAGCTAATCCTAATGATATCTTTTTAGAAAATAAAAGAAAGCCTTTGTCCCAACCCTATAGAAAATTCAGAGACTACAATAGTTAATTTCTCTTTTCTTTTTTTATAATTTTACTAATTAAGAATAGTCAATCACGATTTATAACAATAAAATTACTCAAAATAAGAGATATAATCTGACTCAAACTAAAAAAACCTCCTCACATCCCTAAAAATTAATAAAATACAAACCGATTAAAATAAGGTGTGTTCGTACTTCTCGTTCACATGCATATCCAATAATTAATATGAGAAAGATACAAGGCAGCTTCCTTTTCCTCCAAATGCTTTGTCACTGGACATGGCAGTTACTCTACTCGGTATCCATGGATTATTTTAATCCAAATCCATATTCTAGTGCTATATATTCCCCCACCCCTCTTACATCCCTTTGCATCTTTCTCAATTGCCTCTCTGATCTCTCCTATTCCCCTCTCTCTCTCTCTCTGAGTCAGAAAAAGCAGAAAGAAGGGAACATGAAGCAATTACTTCAAGGCTTGTCTAGAGTCTCTAACCGCTCTCACTACTTCCTTCTCGGCTCCGATTCGTCCTCCCCACGAGGACCCACCAAAATCCACCGATCCAGCTCCAAGCTAATGAAGGTGGGTCGCTCCGGACAAGTCCAAAAGGCCACCTCCCAGTCTACGTAGGCGAGGAAAAGGAGCGATTCGTGGTGAGCTTCAAGCTACTGAATCACCCCATATTCTTGGAGCTGCTCAATCGATCTGCGAACGAATATGGGTACGAGCAACACGGCGTCCTCCGAATTCCTTGCAGAGTTTCTGTTTTCCAGCAGGTCTTGGAGACCATGAGACATTAATTCCCTCTCTCTATTCGTCTTAATTACTTAATTAACATCCTTAATTTCTCTTTTCCCTTGTCTTCTTTTACCTTTTGTTTTTTTTTTTTTTCACTTGTGTATTGTCACGCCCCCAAAAGTGAAACCGGGGTTATGCGTGAGATTATTGTCAATTTAAAACTTTTCCAACGATAATAACATATCATTTGCCCTAATCGTGTTCCATCTAGATCGAAGACCGCTGTGAGATATAAACATTTCCTCGAATATATCAAACGATAGCTGAAGCTTCATAAAACAAAAGGTATCTTATAAATGTATAGTTTAAGAGCAATATACTAAGTACCAAAGTTAAGGTTAAAGTTTAAGACTATAACAAAATATTAATTACAAGTAAAAATGTCAAACTAAAACTAGGCCTAAACAAAAGTACAAAGAAACCAAAAGATGAAGCTAAGAGGACAATCGTGTAGCTCTCGCGTACGGGGTCATCACGGCTATACAATGCCGTCCGTACTGTACTCTAAGAAGTCATCAGGCTGATCTGCCTAAACTTCTTCTGTCGTTTCCTCCGCCTCGGGGTAGAATTGCTCGGTACCTATGCACCAAGAGTAGCATCATCAACACAACGGATGGCAAAGCAATAGATATAGAAATCACGTAGATATGCAGTACTAAAGAGAGTAAACGATAAACATGATTATAAGAGATGCATAGCACTCCGATCGTAAGAGAAGCATTGCATTCGAATCATATACAAACTATCAAAGTAGGCGATCCACATAAGCCAATATATATCATCAAATGGGATAAAAACCCAGTATCCAATATCCAAACAACCCGTAGCTCAAGTAGCTCTGGCTCCGTGAGCTCTGGCTCTATCTCGCTGCGAGGAACAAACAACCCTTAGCTCAAGTAGCTCGGGCTCCGTGAGCTCTGACTCTATCTTGCTTAGAGGAACAAACAACTCTCAGCTCAAGTAACTCGGGCTCCGTGAGCTCTGGCTCTATCTTGCTTAGAGGAACAAACAACCCGAGGATAGTAACAGTCCTTTCCACAGATGGTGCCCCAACTGTGTTGAACGTTAACAGCTGAGTGGTGCCTGACACAAAGAATCCTAAAACATCGGGGAAGGGCTAGGCTCTTGTGCGAACAAGATTCCATACCAATAGAGAACTACTTTATTCCAAATCAAATCGAACTCCAAAACAAATACCAATAGTAGTCCTCTTTAAGCCTAACAATCAAAGCCCCCTAGCCTCAACACTTCAAACGAACATCGAAACAGACGAAACAATAGAGGGGATCCTAAATCCATCATCTAAGTTCTCAAAAGGATCCTCTAATAAAGCAAAGCAAAGAGAACTAAAGAACATGCTCATCACATGTAGAAGATAGCACCCGAGGGTACCATTTGGAATCAAAGCGAATAAACAATCCAATCCTAAGTAAAGTGTCAACCCTGAAGCATCACACAACCTATTCAGTCAACGAAGGGGTTAAAGTTCGCGATACTCGGACGAACAATCTTCGTGCATAGATTTAAGAAGAGTATCCCGTTGTCCCATACCATTCAAGATTGAACTAAATTAGCTTCCGATGCAACCGGATCGGCAGTGACGAATGTCGGCTCAAGACATCCTCACAATAAGGCAAATGAGTCCTCAAATGGGTATCCAAAGGTCCACCAAAGTCCACCTTAAAACAGGGTAAAAATCCCTTCAAAAAGGAAAATTCACAAAATCTGTATAAGGCTCGGTCGACTCTCGGTCGACATGCCCCTGCTGTCTCGGTCGACCGGCACCTGCATTCCCGGTCGACCGGCAAGCCTGCGAAAACTGGGCAGCAGCCCTGTTCTGAGCTGAAATGGGACTTTTCCCATTTCTTGTTTCTGGAACCTGATGAGCAGCATATGCATAATTAAAAATAACTTAAATACAACCTATAAAACTACTAATCAAGCCATTAAACTCTAAATCCATTCCATTCAATCTATAGACCATTTTATCATGTTTTCAATCTATTAATGTATCAATTGAGCCAAAACCATCTAAGACATGATTGAAACATACAAATCAAGGTAAACAAACATATCAATCATTAATATAGCTATTGACTTGCCTTGGTGATGTGATTGACTCTATTCAAGAAGAAAAAGGAAGGAGGAAGACACTTTAAAAACTCCAAATGGGGTTAACACTCCTCCAAACCCAACAAGCTCTTACAAATGCATGCCAAGGTCAAGGTAAGTCTCCCTACTCCATTTCTAACCAAGGAAGAAGATGAAGAGATGGTTTCCAAGCTTAAAGAGCTTACCTCTAAATGGGTTGTGGGTGAAACACTTAGAAAAGTGTATGGTTGGACTCTTGAAGGCTTGAGGAAGAGAGTTGGTGGCTTGGTTTCCTTCGCTGGAGCTCCGTGCTCGTCAACGGAGGAGAAAGAGATGAAGGAAATGGAGAGAAGAAGAAGAGTCGGCTGCTGTGTTGAGGTGGTTGTAGTTGAGTGAATAGGAAATGAATGAAATGAGATAAGTATTAATGGGTTGGTAGGATACTTAAGTAAGTGGGTCTTGGGCTTGGACTTTGGGTTTGGGCTTTGGTTGATGGGTCAAGTTCCGGGTCAGCCTATGTATACAATTAATGGATTTCGGACATCTTCGACGCGTCGAATCAAAACGCGACCGAAAGCTAAAGTTCATGAAACGACGAAACCTACCAAATGCACCCAAGCTCACCAAAACTCATAATCTCATGTAATCCCTAAAACCTTACCCAATTAGTAAAATGACTCTCTATCCTACCCAAACGCACTCCGAATCGTGCGAAACTTCGCACACGAGCTTCGGCGTTAAACCCAACTATTTAGACTCTAAACTAGCTTACTAACTAATCAAACAATTAATTATAATTAATAGGCCATTAGGGGTCAGGATGTTACACGTATAGTTTACACTTCTCCAGAGAAAAAGGAGATCGATGCCGAATGGTTGTTTGCCTTAATTGTTGGCCGTAAAGATTCCTATATGTATCTAATTCTGAAGGATTATTCAAATCTATTTTCATTCGTTTATTATTCTGTAGTGAAGCTAAGTGTCAATTGAGCCTATATACCGATTTGCAATATTGCCGATATGCCAATTCAAGATTTCAGTAAACTGATACTTTATGTAAAGCTTTAGGAGAGAAGTTTCCATTTATAAACTAAAACCGTTCAAGGTGGGTGCAGCGCGTAGGGATACTTTATGAAAGAATTGGTAAATACCTAAGCATATTTGGACGTCTTGTAGCTTTGGTTCCTTTATTTATATAGGGAAATGTTCATATGCATCTATCCCTCACCATAGGGTGAGGGATGCTTCCATAAATGGGGGGTTTCAAGTACACCCTATGTACTTGAAATCCCCTTTTAGTACTTGAAACCCCCCATTTATGAAAGTATCCATCACCATAAGGTGAGGGATGGATGCATATGGACATTCTGCATTTATATATATATATATATATATATAATATGATACTGGCAATATAACCACTGCTAGAGGCATGACCCACGTGGCGGGGTCACAACTCCATTTAACCACTTTTGATCAATAAATAATTGCATGGAGCATTGGGGCATGTAATGATTAAGTTAATTATATGAAAATGCAAGAGGTTATGAGATCAAATCCCCTAACAATCAAGGCAGCTCAATAATATAATGGCGGTAGATGTCAAAGCTTTATACAACTATTTAGAAATATTTTAGTTATAAACACTACACAAAATTGACTTTTAGTGGCGGTTATTTTCCGCCCAATCAATAAAAGTGTTGTTTTTGCCTCTATATAGACCGTCTAAGTTTTTCCAACAGTTTTAGGGCTTGTTTCTTTACTAGAAGGAATTTTTGTGGTTGGAGTTTTTGAGACATGATGTCAGAATTTTCAAATCCCCCGTTTCTTTACAAAAATTTATGAAATCTGGTACATGATAAGTCCCAATTGGCCCTTAAGAATTCCTGAAATTTCACATTCTTTGCATTTTGGTGGAATTCCAAAATACTCATGCCCTTAGAAGGATTTTGAAATTTCACTTAGTGGACTTTTAGCGACCGTAAAAAGATTTTCTAGTTGCCAAAAGTCATTTTTTTTATCGTGTATCTACCAAAATATGCCGGCTCAACATGGTCAATATAATTTATAATATTACAATTCTAAAATTTCTATTAAATAATAGATATGAAAAATCAATTCCTATAAAAATTTTAAAAACCAAGGTTCGCAAACTGATGACTTGAACTCAATGGGTCTATCTCTTAAATATTGATTGGGAGTGTGTCAACTCAATGATTAGATCAAATACTTATAAATGTAGATATATATGAAATTACATTTATTAATATTAAATTAAAAACAGTAATCTATTGCTTTCAATCAATAATTTTTAAACCACAGTAAGCACACTTTCTTGTTGGGCCTAAGGTTAGGGATGGGACTCGGGGGAAAGAAAGATATCCCTCCTACTAGTGTATTGTGACAGATGTTTGAATCATTATCAATCTAACCACTTGATCAACAATTGACAAGTTCTCACTATCCAACACGAGTGCAAGTTTATTCAACCGTCTAGTCCATTAGGATGGGTGTTAAACCCGGGCTCGATGACTCTAAGGTGGGTTCCCTATTTTAAGGCACACTTAGACGGATCAAAATCTGGTTCCCACTAGTTGTTTTGGCATGTGGTGCTCAACTTAGGGATTTATTGGCAATTCTACTAATAGAGTGAAGTAAGGTAAAGCCCCATTTCTCAAAAAAAAAAAACCCCGCCAAAAGCACTTTAATTCAAATTTCCTACTATATTTTTTCAAAAAAAGCCAAAAAGTAAACTTATTTCTCTACTAAAAGACAAAAAAACTTCACTTTTCTATAAGATTTAGTAAAAAAGATTCCATTACAAACAACTAAAAATAAAATACCATAATAATTTATTTATATTTTATTATTTCTCCAAAATAACATTTACTTCACTCAACTCCATTAGTAAAGCCTCTAAACAAACCCTAATTAGAGACCTTATGAATAGAGATATTTTCTTTTAGCTGTTGTTTATCTTTCCGACACTAAAGTTCTTTTTATGCTGATGAAATTTTTTCCACCACTATTTGTTCCAATTATTCTTGCGCAACCCAAATAAAGTTATCGACAACAGTTTTTTTGCAGCAGCAAAAAGAATCTTTGGCAGTGGAAAAAAACCGCATAGTAAGTTAAAACATCCCCCACTATAGGCCTTCTTTTTTAAGCCACATATACACTTGTGCTCGGCCGAGGGAATTCTATTTGGTAACTCCAAACCTCAAGCTACTTATATATGACTTGACTACATGTACCCATTATTTGACACAGTCTTTCGTTATAATGAGGTGCTCAACAATGACAAGGGTCAACTCTGTAAATTCTCCAACCTTGCAAAGAAAAATTATAAAATTTATTTATTTTAAAATGAGAATCTAATAAGTATTGGAACCATGTTTGAGATTTGGCGAAAGTACATTGCATTGGGGGCGTGGGTGGGTCAGGGGACTCATCCAAACTTGACCTGCCACGTGACAGGTCACTTATACGTGATGCTAAATCCACCCCATTTAGAGTGGGGTCATGTCAAATTTAAAGTTTGTGGCCTAATATATACCAATTGCACAATATAGATTTTGTCCATAATTTAAGTAATAATAAATATACATTATGCATACAGGATCGGACGGGCTACAAAACCCAAACTCACCCCCTTTCGAAAAAACCACTATCAAAATCACCCAAACTAGAGTGGAACAAGGCATGTCTCATTTTTATTTTTTTTCTAATTTGTATCCCATCTTAAGTGGGTTGGGCCCCTTGCCGCCCTCCAACAGAAAGCGAGAGAGTAAACCTCCAGTCAGGTGGTGAAATCCTCATGTGAGTGGGGTTTGACGGAACCTGCAGTGAACCCCACCCGACCAATTGCCATATCCCTAGTTCCAGCGTTAAAATCGCACCGAAAAGGGGACGCGTCTATTCCTCAGTGTAGCTGGCACATGAGAATGGCGTCCTCCTTCGGAGTGCGAGTGGGATACGAAATCGTGTGGGCCCAATTTTTGCAATCATATAGACAGAATGTACGTTTTGTGCGGTGGAACGTACGATTGCTTGCACAGTAATATATCTGGGACCTTTTTATTTCCGTAGAAAGGGTCCACCATTGAATTATCTATCACATGGCTGGGGACTAAAACACATACTTAAAATTCATCAAATGCTAATCACATGATTTAATCTTTTGCAATCTAATGGTGAGCTGGCACTTTTGTTTTCCCTTCACGTTTGCAAAATATTACAATTCTTCTTCGTCTTTAGTTTTTACTTGGTTGCAGAATCATGTTTGAGGTTTTTTTTTTTTCATAACCAGCTGAGCAATAGATCACAATCGTTGCATGAACTCTGAAAAGCAAAGAATAATTAGAAAAAATCAAGTGGGAATTCGAACACATAATTATAAAATTGTAATGAAGGAAACAAGGGCATTGTGCCATCTAATTTGTGCATATTCATCCTCTGCTCGTTGTCTCTATCCTTGAAACTTTCTGCTTCATATTTTCAAGAGGATTTTACCCAAAAAATCCCTTAAGACTTGTCAAAAACCGCCATTTTCCCTAATTCCCTCCATAAATGTGAGCAAGTTAGTCAATCAACGACATCTCTACACTTTGATTTACCTAATTCCCTCCATTTATCAGAGAAAGAGAGACAGAGAGAATCAGAGAGAACATATTCTTATCAATCACCATTTTCTCGTTTTGAATAGAATAGACTATAGAGGGCACTGAAATCATCACTTCAAAAGAAAAAAGGAAAACTAAAACATAAACCCTAATGTACACAAACCCTAACAAGAGGGAGAGGGAGAGAAGAAAAAAGCTACAGAGAGAGGGAGAGTGACAATGTCGGTCCGCCTCTGCATTTGCCCCAGGTCATGTCAACGTCGTTCCGCCTCTGCAGTGCTGCCAGTGCCGACTGATTTGGAGAGAAAGGGAGAAAGATAGAGGGAGAGTGGAGATGTTGAATAATGGAAAAGGGAAAAGGGAAAAAGGAAAAAGGGTTTTGGGTTTTATTTCGGGCAAAGGAGCAGAGATATCCCTGCTGAGAGAAAAAATTAAAATAAATACCAAACAGGGCCTTTGAGACTACTGTGGTCTTTTTAAGATGTTGATGGTGCTTTGGGCAATTAATAAGTCTTAAGAGATATTTTGGATAAAATCCTCTATCTTCAAAGGACATGCATCAGGTGCTCAATGTAATCTAGCTTGTAGTTTTGCTTTTGACATTTAGTAGTGTTTTCACTTTCATCCCAGCAAAGGCGGTAGTCAATTCTCTATTCACATTAGATACTTATGGAAACAGATCCCCTGTTTCGTCCAAACAGGGGAGCCTTGTTTGGACGAATCAGGGGGGGGGGGGTGACACACACGGGGTGGAGGAAAGAGAATTTATTTTCTCTTTCTTCCGCCCCGTATGTGGCACTGGCGACCCCTGATTCGACCAAACAGGGCTCCTCTCTTTAAACAAAACAGAGGATCCGGATCCCATACTTATATGTTGGCCTTCTCTCATGTCTTCTCCTTTAAATTCTGTATACCACCTACTTGACAAACTTGATCCTTGTGGCGCTTGTGTGGGGCCGTCCTACCTCTTTGGATATTTAATCCATCTGGTTGGGCAAGGTGGACGAGAAATATTGAAAATGTGAAAATTTCAAAATTGAGGTATTTGCACAAACCCCTATCTGTTTCTTATTTTTTTTAAACTACCTGCCATAGCCGCTTGAAATTATTTCATATTGTAAAGAACAAATACTTGTGTTCAGAAGCGCCTTGATTGTGTAAAAATTTCTTGAAGAATTTTAAGTAAATATTTATTTCTAATTAAAGGACAATAGTTTTTCTTTTAATAATTAAAATTATATATAATTAACAGAGGGATCAATCTAAAATAAATCATCTTCAGTTAGGCGCCAAATCAAGGTTGTTTCCCCAAGAGGATTTTTCTATATGTCTCCCACGTTGCGTTAGTCAGGCTTTTGCATGGATAAGTAGCCCGAGGAAGAGAGCATCAGTTTGAAATCACAGCCTCTAAATCCTAAATCTTGATCCTAACAAACTACGCAACCTCTCGAGGTTTACTAACGATGCCATGTTTGTACATACGATTACAAATCTCCTCATGCACGGCCTTTGCAAGTGCTACACGAGATATTTTCAAATTTTGAGTGTTTTAAGAATAGTGAAAATTTGATTTAATTTTCATGTAATATAAAAAATTATATTCTATTATTTCCCAGCCTTTGTTTAGATCTTATTCCTAATATTCTCATGATAAAACTTTCTTATTATTAAATGTATTCGTCTTATAATAATAACTGATGATATTTTAAATATCTGGTCAATTTTGGAGAGTATTAAAGACTTGGTCATGTGCATGCCCTCTCTTTGACCAGGTTGTAGAGAGGAAGAACGTGCACAGCTCAGATAGCACTTCTCTCACACTGGAGGACCCAGCAGTAGGTGTTCGATCACTGTTGCCAGGAGGGAAAATCAAAATAATTTTTGTCTCCGCCCAAAATCCTCGCAGTCACTGCAATCATTTTTTATTTTTCTGGTCACAAGGGCGTGCCTTACTACCGTACCATCACCAATGTTGGTTTTGTGCAGAATCCTCGCATTCACCAGTTGCCAATGCCATATGCAATGGTAACACATTGAATGCCAATCACCAATGAGAATGAATGCGTATGCCCTTAAAATCCGGTGTCGCCCACTTGACCTGAGAATGAATGTAATGCACAGGGGTGCCGAGGATTGAGAATGGGTCAAATATTTCTTTTACCATCTATTTTCTGTGTATATTTCAAAATCTTCAATATAATATGAGGGATTCATGGCAAATTTATCTAGCGTCCAAGGAAAAAGAGGATTTTATAAAAAAAAAATTCTCCTTAGACTTGTTGAAGACCAAAAATGCCTTTAGATTTTAATATAAATCATATAGGTCCTCCAACCCCCTTTTTATCCTTTATTCATGTGTTTTTGTTAAACGGCGATTTCCCCTCTGATTATACTCAAGAAGGAAACCACTATTTTTGTCATTTCTTTTGCTTTTTCGGTGAGTGAGGTTATTTCCCTTTCAACTGTTCAAGAGTGGGTAGGGATATGCCCGCTCATCAGTATTAAAACACTCACTTAACTGAATGTTTTTACTATGATAGGTGGGGATATCCTAACTTAACTAAGTGTCTAAATGTGTTGTGTGGAAATTACCATGTGGGGCACTATTACTTTTCTTCTTATATCTCAATCTTTATCGATGCCTCTCACAATGAGTAAACAGATTTTTAAAGTTTTAAATAATTTTTTTTTCATTAGTTAGAAGAACTGCACTATAACTTCATTATCAAGTCAAACAAACAACTTTGATTTGGTGTAAATAGTTTGAAGCAAGTGTTTCAATTAAAAGGGGTTTCCACGTCCACACTAGATAAATTGAACCATGGAATTGTAAGAGGTAAAAGGAACATGCTACATGAATAACCTGCATATTTTGTGATCTCAAAGATAAATATGAAGTGCTTTTGAGAGCGATTATTTATAGAAAAAGCGCTCCCAGTTGGAGTAGAAAATGGTTGTGGCAGGAAGAAGGAAATGAAGAGACAAAGTGGGAAGAAGGGTAAAGAAAGACGAGAAGTATGGGTCACCTTACGGTGGCTGATGCTCACCATTGATGGAGAACAACAAAGGTTGAAGATGAAAGAACAAAAGGAAGCAGGAGATGAGGAAGAAGAAAAAGAAAACTTGTAGAGGAAACGATAGGAAGAATAAGAAGAAAAGATGAAAGCTTGTGGAGGAGAATAGTAGAGGATGAAAAATGAAGGTTATAGAGGAGAAAAGAGGAGGGGGAAGAAGAAATTATATTGAGTTTTAAAGAACACGTGTGCAATGATATCCCCACCCAAGAAATTAAAGAACATATTTTGAAAGGGCCCTTAGGACAACACTAGTGTTTAACTATACTTTGGATCTTCTTTTGTCTCCACTTAATCTATAAGAGTATTTTTCCGATAAAATTCTCAAGAAAATAAAGTTAGCAGACCTTCAATTTTACGAAGAATTTTACACTTTTTTAATACACCATAAGAAAAGTTCTTTTTATTTTTGGCGGACTCACAATAACATGTGAAAAGTTTAATTTTTATTTAAAAGTTATCCACACCAGACCATGAAAAATAAATTTTATAGCAAATTAAAACACTCTTTTCATTGCTTTTATGGTCCGTTTGGGAAGGGGGTAAAATGAGGGGGAGGAAAAGAAAGGGAAAAATAGAGAAAAAAATGAAAAATGAGGGTGTTTGGGAAAGGAAGAGGGAAAGTGGGGGAGGGGAAAATGAAGGGAAAAAGAGTGTGGGGCCCACTCAAAATCCCCCCCGCCCCCCCGAAACTTTTGCAAATCTTTGTTTCTCTACCTTACAAAAAATAAAATTATACTTTTTCACTTTTTCTCTCCCTACTTTTTCACTTCTCAAACAAGAAGAGGTAAATTAATTTTTCCTCCCCTCTCTTTTTTTTTCTTTATTTTTTTTCGCCGTCAAATTTTTCCTTCCGCCCCTACCTTCCCAAACATAGGGTTACATACGTCAAATTGACCCAAGAGGAGGTTTTGTCCGTCTCGATTGGCCACTGGGCCAACTTGAAAGAAAAAGAAGGCATTTTTCCTCAATTATAAGGCCATCTTGAGTAATGATGAGCGTGTCCTTTTTCAAGGACAAGGGGATGGGTGTGCTGGGGGCTGATAAGCACCTTTCAGCTCCCAGCCGTACTCTTTGCTTGTAAACGTACATACCTTGCATTAATTTCTGATTTTGACAGGTGGAGAGATAAATTTCCAGTTCAATGGATATGCCACTGCCAGCAAGATTATATCTTGATAAATTTCCACTGCGATGCTAGGAGAAAATTTGCATGGCATTGCACTCCAAGTTTATGATTTAAAATTAGGGTATCAGCACCACAATATAGATCGGCCAAAAACACTGATACGGAATTATTATTGATCTATCATCATGTAAATTTTTTAATTAAAGAAATTATAAAAATATTTAAAATATCTAAAAAATTAAAAAATATTGAAAAATAAGGTCTTTTTACATTAATACACACTATAAAGTAAAGTATTAGTCCCCCAAGTCATAACATTATGTATAGCCGATGTTTAGCCATTAATTGTTAAATATGCTATGTTCTAAAGTTTATTATAGCGTCCTTCAATATAAATTGAATATTTAAAAATGCATGAGTAAAATAAAATTACATTAGTTGAACAAAACATTTATACTTAATCAAAGACTTGGATTGGAGTGAAACTTAAATGAAAGGCAACTGCAAAAGTTCAATATTGATTATGACAGTTTATGAGAGAACTTAGCTGTGGACCTACTCTGACCAGTTCAAGTAGAGCAGGTAAAAGTGAATACGACCCGCCAATATGGCCCGCCCGGTAGTTGGCTTTGTTAGTATTTTTTTGGGAAAAAAGCATTATACCTATCTGGACTTTGACCGTTTTGCAGAGTGCATCCTGTACTTTGGTATTTATGACTAAACCTACCTGTAGTTTTAGTTGACATGCAAAATGGACGGATTCTGTTAGTATTAACGGTGTAGGTCGTATAAAATGTGTTTGGTGCATACTGACGCCAAAATATTCGCCCAAAAAGACCTATTTGCCCCTGAACCAGCCTAGAATAGCAAATATCCACCTTTCACTGCTCCGGATCATTCATTTGATGAGCTCCACTGTGGATTGGCTAGTGAACAATGAATTGTTTAATAGTAAGCTCTCAAAGCCAGCTCAAGATTGATATGATGGGGGCTCTTTCAATGGCATTTCATCTCTCTCTCGTTTCCTAAAACCATGACTTAGAAGAAGAAATCTGCAGTCATTTCTGCATAGCATCAAATGGCAGCAATTGCCAAATCCAAAGGAACTTGGGCTCGTCTTCTTCTCTCCCGATTCTCTATGAAGTCAGCCTCTCCCTTTGCACAACCCATATCCTGATGTAGAAATAAAAACGATGAGCACGATCCTTGGTAGGTTCTTGGCACAAATTAACGGAAATGTGGTGCACCAACTACCAATAGAAGCCAAGCATAAGGATTTACAAAGCGAAAAAAAAAAAAAAAACCATCTGTATTTTTACCAAACATTTGAATCAACCAAGAGCATTTCCAAGATGAAAAATAGAGTTTTTATATATGATTCCCCAAGGAAGAAAACCCAATTGAATCAGTTCTAAACACTATCAGAACATCATGGATAAAGAGTTCATAAAACTGGGGGCATTGCATCATATCATCAGTTATCAACCCAAGGAAAATAAAAGACAAGATCTAAAACTCCACAAACCTGTACATGTAGATATCTTTCCCTTCTTCCAGTTTCTTCTTGCAAGAGCAGCAGAAGCTCAAAAAATCATCTGGGGGATAGTAATTGTCCGCGCCCTTAACCAGTGCTTGAGATTCAATTCCCCATTCTTTCTTATTACAATCTGCCAACTCAAACGTATGGCTCTCTAAAACACAATTACCATAAATATGAGTAGTTCTAGGATTTGGACCATGAGAAATGACATAGGTATAGTCCTCAGAGAGTTCTATTTCACTAGCAGAGAGAGACCCAATAAATCTCTCCCCAGAGGCAATAGATTTTAGGGGTGGACTTGATTTCAAGTCAGAAAAATTTTGAAAATTGGGGCAGTCAAGAGCAAATGGAAGAGAACCGGAATCCTGTTGGGTGTTTTTAGAATCTGACCAAAATTCCTCTGATTTGGACATTGGATTAGAGTGCATCAGCCACGAAAGATCAGGGAATAAGATAAACATGATCGGATTTTCTCAACTACCTCGCTCTTTAAATTCATTTCATTGGATTCAAATACAATGTCTGAGTTACCCAATTGGAGGTTGGGTGATTTTAGCGGAGAAATCGCATAGTTCTTAGGCAGTGATCTGGGAGTTAGAGAAGAATCAAGTGAATTAATCAGACGGGTCTGGCAAGTTGGGATGTTGATCCTCATCTGAGAACCAAGCACTATATTGCGTTGCGACCCTCAGAAAACCCAAAAATCTTTGCATTTGGTTTGGTCTCATTGTTGAGAGAATCAATAATGATCAAGAGGAGAAGTAGGGCTCCTGGCAGATTCATAGTTTGATAAACCCTTGGCAGTAAATCCTACAAAAAGGAAGGAGGGGCGGTTTCACCCAAAATCGCCAGGAACCCTAACTGCTAGTGAAAAGGGGGAAATGAGCAAAAATCGTGAAGAGTAAAACTGATATATGGAGGGGTAAATTCGTCATTTTATTGATTCCGTCACGGCAGTTAGTATTTGCATGTCAACTAAAACTACAGGTAGGTTTAGTCACAAACACCAAAGTACAGGGTGCACTCTGCAAAACGGCCAAAGTACAGGTAGGTATAGTGCTTTTTCCCCATTTTTTTTAATCTGGATCTGGGTTTTTTATTCATTACTGTATATTGAAGCTAAATGCACCCTTACCAATTCTTTTTCTTGTTCTTTCCTTTAGAAAATTTTTCTCTTTTCTCTGCGTTTGAATAGGATTGTGAAGGGCATGGGTTTTCTTCAGTCGGTGCGGAATGTCAAATATGCTAAATTCTTTTTTTTTTTTACATTATGATAGTAAATAAAAGAGGTATATCCCTCCAATAAAAGGCAAATAGAGGGTGTACCGATCAATCACCCCTATAAATCAAAGTCATATCCCTTTAATAAGAGGCAAAGAGAAGGTCTACTAAATAATCTATTTAAAATAGATCTGTGTAATACCAAATATGTTTTCGTTTTCTATCGTTCTTTTCTGGATGACTCTATTTCAATTGGCTCTATTAAAGTATGAGTAGAGATACTAAACAAGGTATAAAACTTCTTGTAGATGGCTAATTCTCACAAGTCATAAATATTTAGTAGGACCAAAGAAATATCCTAGCATATCAGCATTTAATACGGACAAAAGCTCCCTATAGTTTAAAGAGAACCAGCATGAAAGCCTAGGTGATGCAGGGTCAAATATCATCCAAACGAAATAGTTAATCAATGTGAATAATTAAATTAATTATCCGCTAAGAAAAAAGGGATAAAATCATTAATATTAATGAAAAATCCATGTGTGATGCACAGTTATGTCCTGCATAAATTGATTTTTAAGTTAAAAATAATATTTAAAATAAATAACAATTAATAACAAGGTTAAGGCACAAATTTTTTTATTTAGTGTAGGTTAAATACTGATTTTATTCAATAATCCAAAAGACACACAAAATCAAAGATAATTCAGAAATATGGAACTGCCTTTCAAATCAAAGTAAAAACATATGAGAAGAAAATGAAGTTATACAATGTGCTTCTGTTATAAAGAATTGAAATCACCTTAAATTATAAAAAAATGCTGCATTTTTGTTCATTTAAAATGCTATATAAAACTTTGAAATCACTTTAATTTATATAGTTTGAAGGCATCCCTTAGAATTGGGCCACATCTACAAAAATGGGTCCAACAAACACATTTTATTGAAAATGTACATGTATTTTAAAAAAGTCACATTCACAAATGAGCCCGAAGAAGGGGCACATTTTATTGAAAAGGCACATGTGTTTTTAGAAAAATACATTCACAAATGGGCCCGAATAAGTTGTTGTGGTTTCTCCTATGGCAAGCATTGGGTTTTTTTTTTCTTCCCAACCAACTTTAAGCTTTCAAGAGAAAGAATTTGGACTTTCAGTGGCCTGTTATGCATTACAATCCACTTCACTTATTTTTACCAAAAAACAATCCACTGCAATTTGGGCGAGAAAGAGAACATGGCACTTGCTAAACGAAACGCCAACAGGGTTGGCCAGGACTGTCCTAATCCGCGGTCCATTGCTGGGGTTGTACTTGTCGGTTACCACTTTCTTTTTGCATCTCACGCGGTTGTAATTTTTATCTGCATTTACTTTATATGTGGTCACGGTTCCTGACCCGGCCACACAATAAGCCCGTATTGGCCCTGTTCATCAGAATCTGGGTTCACCCTTCTTATAGGTTGGGTTCAACCCCAACATCTTTTCCTCAGTTAATGAACAGGTTGGGTTCGAAATGAGCTCCTACTTCTCGTTAACACGCATATCCAAAATTAGAAAGCTATCACGGATCTTCCTTTTCCTACTATTTCTTAAGCTGTACATGAGCGTTAGTACTGTACTCGATACCCTTCGATTATTTGAATCCAAATCCATATACTAGTGAGTGCTATACCAATTCAGATCCATTTCAAATAAATAAAAATAAAATACCATCATAACTTACTTATATTTTATTCATTATTTTCATTTTACTTCACTCCACTTTATTTTAAAAGTAAATTACCAATATGCTCTTAAGGAGAACCACATGGGAGTTGTGATTAAATCAAGAGGTGTGATTATTTTTTTAAAGGGACGGGATGTGACATCCCATGTGGGGGATCCGTTTCCGTGCTATATATACCTCCACCCCTCCTAACACCCTTGCATCTCTCTCTCTCCCTCAATTGCCTCTCCTCCCACTCTCTCTCTCGCTCTCTCTCCCTCACATTCCGTTTTCAGCTCTCTCTTTCTCTGAAAGAAAAAAGCAAGAAGGGAACATGAAGCACCTACTCCGATGCATGTCTAGAGTCTCTAACCGTTCTCACTACTTCCTTCTCGGCTCCGATTCGTCCTCCCCACGAGGACCCACGAAAAGCCACCGATCCAGCTCCAAGCTAATGAAGGTGGGTTGCTCCGGACAAGTCCCAGAAGGCCACCTCCCAGTTTACGTAGGTGAGGAAAAGGAGCGATTCGTGGTGAGCGCCAAGCTACTGAACCACCCCATGTTCTTGGAGCTGCTCAATCAATCTGCAAACGAATATGGGTACGAGCAACAGGGCGTCCTCCGAATTCCTTGCAGAGTTTCTGTTTTCCAGCAGGTCTTGGAGACCTCGAGAAATTAATTCCCTCTCTCTTCCCTTTTCTTCTATAACCTTTTTTTTTTTTTGCTACTGTTTATACTTTGCGCCTCTCCAGAGAAAAAGGAGATTGATGCCGAGTGTTGATAGCTCGGATTCTTCGACTTTTTCTTGTGTTTTGTTAGAGTTGGTTGTTTGCCTTTATTGTGGGCGTAAAGATTCCAATATGTGTCTAATTCTGTAGGATTATTTAAGTCTATTCTTATTCGTTTGTTATTCTGTAGAGATCATGTTAAAGTGTCAAATGAGCCTTTATACTAATTTGTATTGCCGATATGCCAATTCAAGATTTAAGCATACTGATACTTTATGTAGAATACCTAAGCATATATGGACATCTTGTCTCCGAGCTTAATTTGGTTACATGCTTTATATAATAGTATAACAAGCATAGTAATCAGCGATAAGCACGGGGCGCATTACCCACTGGGTAGGGTCTCTACTCCATTTAACTACTTTCGATATTATTTTAAGAAATAATTATCTTTCAATATTGTGTGGAATAGTGGTTAAGTTATTTGAAAATGCAAGAGGTAATGGGACCAGACATTGAATCAAATATGACACCAATTAGATCATATGCTTCTAAAATTTTTATAATTATTAACCGGTCCTATAAGGACGGTCCTTACAATCATAGGTGCGGACCGCCTACTAGGGCCCACTGTGAGACCCCACAGGTCATGGGATGGAAGGGGACCAAAAGATCCAAATGGAGTCAACCTACATATCAAATTTAAAGTCAATCTAATACCTCCCACCTCTCATCCATAGCCTACAAATTTAAAACCATTATATGATCAAACAAGAAAAAATATTGACCCCCAATTCCACTGTCTATCTCATCCGAATCCATGCAAGTTCATGGGATTCAATGCCTAAAGGGGGTTGTGAGGTTTGTCAATTTGGATGGGTCATAAGGTAGGCCCTAGTGGCCTTTCCAATCTTTGCAGATCGTAAGGATTGTCCGTATATGATCGATTCCCATAAATATATATTTATATATATGAAATTATATGACTAATAATAAATACAAATTTATAAATTCTTGCAATCACGTACTTGTGTATGGTGACAGAATCTAGAATCATCATTCTAACCACTTTGATAAACAATTGACAAGTTTTCACGATCAAACACGAGTGCAAGTTAATCCAATGGTTCTGTCTATTAGGATGGGTGCTAAACCTATGATCGACTACTCTTGCGAGGTCACCGAGCTTAAAAAAATAGTAATTTAGCGACGGAATTTTTGTCTTTTGCTGTAGAAAATTCTCCCACTATTATTTCTGTCAATTATTTTTATGCAATCCAAATAGAGATATTAACGAAAGTTTTTTAGAGCGGAAAAAACCTTCCGTTGCAAAAAAAAAAAAAAAAAAAAAAAGAGAAAAAAAGAAGAAGATACCTTTTGTAGTGGAAAGAATTCACCGCTGTCTAAGGGTGCACGTGGGCGGTTTGGATTGATTTAGAGAGGAAATCATCAAACAACAAACCGAACCTATCGTCTCAAACAGTATCGAAAGGAACCGGTTCGGTTCGGTTACCCCTTTTTTTAATATATTTTTTTCACAAAAAATAACAGTTCAACTGGTAAGAGACGTTGGACTTTAAGTAACGAAGTGAGGGTTCGGTTCGGCTCAGTTTGAGTCTTTTTCAAATAACTTCTTATATTTGTTTATATATTTTATAAAAAATATATATTTATATAATTGCCTCAATTCGGCTCGGTTTTAACGGTTTAACAGCATATTCAAAATAAAAACTGAATCCAATAGAACAATTTTATGTAAATTCTAATCGTGACTGATCCAATCCCGTGCAAAATAGATCTAAACTGTCTCATTGAAATTGATTTAGCGGTTTCTTTTTGCACACGGTCAAGAATTCCTACGGTATGGATCTCTTATTTTTCTTTTTCTTTTTTAAATCTTGTGTGCATTAGTGCTTGGCGGAGGGAATTCTATTTTTAAATTGGTTACTTCACAGCTCTAGCTACTTATAGGAGACTTGGCCAGGGGTACCCATAATATCTGACTATGTCTTTCAATAAAATGAGGTGCTCAACTTATTGTAATCTTGTGTAGCTGGCACATAGTCCGAGTCGGATACGAAATCGTGTGGCCCTAATCCTTACAATCATATAAAAACAAGGTGAACGTACGATTTCTTGCACGGCAATATACCCGTCTCCTTTTTACTGCTTTTGAAAGGGTCCACCATTCAATTGTCTATCACATAATCACATGGCTTGGGACTAAAACACATAATTAAAATTGATCAAATGCTAATCACATGATTTAATCATTTACAATCTAATGGTTGGCCTGTAGTTTCTTTTGTCCTTCATGTCTTTATAGCATAATACATTTTCCAACTCTTTCACGGTTCCATCCAAAAATGAGAGATTTTGGGAACCAATATATTCAGTTTAAGCCCTTTACACTCACTATCCCCTTCAATGAATAAACACTAACTCATATTCTACACTCATCCAAGTTTGAGTTCCCCATAAAAGTGAAGGCCATATTATGATTGCAATATACTCTTCTTCTACTTTAGTCCTTACTTGGGTTGACGAATCATGTACACTGTTATTTCTAGGTTTGAGTGTTTTTTTTTTGGGTAACCAGCTGAACAATTGGTAACAATCATTGCACGAACTCTGAAAGCAAAGACTAATCAGAATAAATCAAGTGGAAATTTGAACTTATAATCATAAAATTGTAATGAAGGAACCAAGGGCATTGTTCCATCTTATTTGTGCATGTTCTTGAGATTTTCCTTGTATTCACTTTCACCCCCAACAAATCGGTAGTCAAATTTTTATTTTTATTTTATTTTTTATCACATTAGATACTATTATAAATGGTCAGTCTTCTCTCATGTTTTCCTCCTTTCTTAAATGCTGTATACCACCCAATTGACAGACTTTATGTGTGTGCCGCTGGTCTGGGGCCATCCAACCTGTTTGGATACATAATCTATCTGGTCAAGCAAGGTGGACTCGAGAGATGTTGTTAATGTGGAAATTCATAATTGAGGTATTTGCACAAACCCTTATCTGTTTTTCTGTTTTTAACTATTTCCCATAACCTCTTGAAATCATTTGATACTGTAATGAACAAATACTTGTGTTCAGAAGCGCCTTGATTGTGTAAAAATTCCTGAAGAATTAAAAAATATATATTTATTTCTAATTAAAGGACAATAGTTTTTTATTTTAAAAATTAAAATTATACATAAAGAGAGGGAACGACCTAAAATAAATAATCTCCAGTTACACGACGAACTATGGTTGTTTTTTCATGAAAAAGCTTCCTAGATACCCCACGCACGACGTAAGTCAAGCTTTTGTTTGGACAAGTGGCACTAGAAAGAGAATGTGAGTTTGAAACTGCAGGCTCCAGTTTTTGAACCATGGTCCTAGCCAATTGTGATACTTCTCCAGGTTTATTATAAATGTCATTTTTGTGCATAAAATTTCGAATTTCCTCATACAAGGTCCCAACAACTTCTACTAGAGATATTTTCAAATCTGAAGTATTTTAAGAATAGTGAAAAAAATTGATTTTAATTCTCTTATAATCAAAATAATTATATTTTATGATTTCGCAGCCTTATTTCATTCTTCTTGGTTATGTGTGTGTCCTGCTCTTTGAGCAGGTTGCAAAGTTAAAACGAAAATGCACAGCTCGGATAGCATTTCTCTTACATTGGAGGACCACCAGTATGTGTTTGATCACAGTTTTCCAGGATGGTTGTCACATTTCGGTCCCGAAATCGCCCTGGCCTAGGGTAATCCCCGAGGTGTGACACACGTACTCCCGAATGTTGTACCTGTCTCGAGCCAAATACAACACACGAAGGAGAGAAAAATCGACTATTCCACATGTGAGTCTAGCGCACTAACACAAACGAATGACATTTAAATATAGCGGAAATCGTAATTCATTTACAGAATGTATCATTTCCCATTTAGTTCAGTTAAACATTTAAGTTTGATACAAAAGAATTATATAAGTATAAATATTAGGTTACAAAAGAGGAATTAATGAAAGAACCCTATAAATCCACTACCAAAAGTATATTCAAAAGAATTACGTGTGACCACACAAAAGGGGCTAGTCACACGAACTATGATATCTTCAAAATGTAGCACGCACTCCGAGAGAGTAGAATCTAAGCTGGCCCTTGCTCTGGCAACTCTTCTAATTCTGGAGGTACCTCTTGGGTAACATCCTTCTCCCTCCGGGACCTTTTAAGGACCGGGAGTTGCATCTACGTCTGTGACACCAAATGTAGTATCTAAACACGACGATTTAGCAAGTATATGTAAAATAAGAGCTCACATAATGTTGCAAATTGAATTTAAGACAATTGACTCAGTGGATATCAATGATAAGTATCAACTACGTAAATTGTGCAAAAATCGAATAATTATGCTGGTGAATCAATTAATAAGAAAACATACTAATTTGATTACTACTTTAAGCTCATCCTCTCAAAGAGAGCAAATATAGTTAGGATGTCACCAGTTGCCCGGCCAGAGGCTAACTGGCTATCTGATTCTGGAGTCCCGGTACTCCAGACGACTTACTGCAGTAGTCTCTAATAAATTAAACCAAGTTCAAACTCCGTCGGGATCACAAGGTCGAAGCCAAGTAGTGCTGACTCAATCAAATAAAAATAATCGAAATATAAGTGGATTCAAGTAAGTTTGTATTTCAAACTGTCTATAATCAAAATCAATGAAATTCATATATCTTAGTATACTTACTCAATCCACATTTCCAATAAATACTGAATCGATATACAATACTTGAAGAATTATGGAAGAAATGGAGTAATTAGACCTCAAAGGATATTGATGATACAATAAATCTACTAATTATGATTGATATACCAAATGAAAATATAATTTAATATGAAATGCAATAATTTAAGGAATTAAGAAATTTACTAGCCAATCTAGTCTAATCCTCTTTTGCTTCCTCACAATCCAATTCGACATACATTTAAAGAACTTTTACTTAGTGTCACATTTTAATAAAAGGTTCATTAAATTAATATCCATGGCATCGTGATAAAGTCCCGACTTTTAGAGCTACTCAAGTTCCTAGGGTTTCAATTAGGCAACTAAGATGTTAGGGTATCAATTCATGGCTCTAAGAAGGCTTTTGAAATAAATTAAAAAAATTAGAGATTCTGGAAGGTCGGTCAGCTGGCGGTGGCCTGGCGGTTAGCCGCCTGTAGAATAGTCGGCTAGTTGCCAGGTAACCACCTGGTGACCGCGGTTTCTTGACATAAATGTCAATTACTGAAAATGCAACCGTGGAGTTCGGCTAGCCGCCAGGGTCACGCGGCTAATCGCCAGGTGACCGCTTGGCTTACGGCACTATTTCTGAATTGTGCATTTTGCCAAATCTGAAACTCTCTCTCTCTCCTCCCTCCATTTCCACACTTCTTCTCACATTAAACCTATAAAAATGGAGCATCCTTGCTCCCATTTCCAACATATAATCATTCCAAAAATTTAAATACATAAAGGAAGCCCAATCTTACATTTGTTAAACATTAAGAGTAATGGAGTAAAAGTTTCATTGAATCAATGAAAGTAACAAGAATGCAAATCCATATTATGCATATACTTGCCTCAATGTAGCTTTCCAACACCTCTTCTACACTCTTGGCATAAGAACCCTAAACCCCCAAATATTCAAACCCTAGAGACAAATACCCATGAAAACACCAATCAATGTCCATACATGTTTATAAGAGGGTCTTTTGACTCTAATGCAACCCAAAAATCCAAAGGAAAGAGTGTTGACTCATACCTCAACAAAGAAATCCGAATTGAAGATAATGGAAGATGATGGGGGTATTTCCTTGCTAGCAAAGAAGAGAGGAAGATGAAGAACATAAAGTTGAGTCCTCTCCAAGCCTCCAATGCAAATGCCAAGATCTCTTGATGATTAAAGGAAGGAAGAGAAGAAATGGAGAAGAAGAAGAATAATAGAGAAAAGAGAGTGAAGGAGTGAAAAGAAAAGGGTAAAGTAGCTTATAAAGGGATACGGATGTCCCTTTTTTCAAGAAAACCCACTAAAGTTTCATATTTCTAATTTGAGTCAAATGGAGGTCCACTAGTTTAGTGGTTGGTCAAATAAGGTAGAGTTCAATACAGAAATTAACGTGGTCGTCAAAATACACGTGTTAACACAAAGATGACGTGAAAATGATGTAAAATGTGAAAATCTATAATTACGAAATAGTCTTTGACTCTACATAAGTGAGTCAACTCTACACCACTCACCTATCCAAATTTCAAGACTCGCTTGACTCAGTCTAAAAAGACTAATGGGTGCTAATTTCGATGATTAACAACTAAGCATAATTAACTAAGCTAAATCTTCATTAATTAGTACTAATGAAGATTAATTTGGGTTGGAGTGTAACAATGGTAGAGGGTGACCACAATTAACTGCATGGCAAATCAAAATAGCTTTTCTGTCTGCCCCAACTCCGCTCGTCATCACTCTAATCAAACTTGAATTTTCTGATCACAGGGGATTGCAAAGAAGACCTGCCTTACTACCATACCAACCGTGGTTTTATGCAAACATTGTTTTTCAATCAATCTTGATTCTTCATTCGCCATTTGCCAATGCCATATGAAATGGCTACACATGGGAGATCAAATCCCCAGTGAATTCGATGGGTGATTCTTGACAGTTTAATGGATTCAACTAGAAAAAGTAACTAATTCAGAAGAAATACGGTGTCGGCCACTTGACTTGAGAATGAAGGTAATACACGGGTGCGGAGGATAGAGAATGGGTTAAATATTTATTTTATCATTTAGTTTCTCTAAATTACAAAATCTTGAGGGAATATTTATGTAGCATCCAGGAAATAAAGTTAGCAAACCTTCAATTTTACAAAGATTGTTACACTTTTATTTTATGTTCCATAACAAAAGCTTCTTTTGGTTGACTCACAAAAATCTGACAAACATCTATTTTTTTTAATTAAAAGTTATCCATACCAGACAATAAGAAATAATTTTTATTGAAATTTAAGACACTCTTTCATTGCTTTTACACACACAAGAATGTATTACCAACATATCAATTTGATCAAAGGGATGTCACTGTGATGATACCTATGATCGGTCCATAAAGCCAAGTAAAAACTTTATTTTTCATACAAGATGTTATATGAAAAGTACTTTAATTCAAAACTTCCTCCATTTTGATTAAATAAAGTAAAAAAACAATCACTTATATTCACTAAAATATAAAAAATATATATACTTTTTTATTAAAAAAGTAAAAAAAATTCATAAAAACAATTCAAAATAAAATACTAGTATAACCTACTTATTTTTTTTTATATTTCTTTAAAATCAATTTTATTTTTTTTGACTGACTTTCGTACTAGAGTTGCCAAACTCACCCGTAAATTGATTTTTTCCATCAACCTTCGCCGCTAGGCCAATTTGAGAAAAATGAATGATACTTTCCCTAAAAACTGAAAGTGATATTGAGTAATGATGACCATGTCCTTTTTGAAGGACAACAAGGTTTGTGCGCTGTTGCTGATAAGCACCTTTCAGCTTCCACCGTGCCATTGCTTGTAAACGTACATACGTTGCATTAATTCCTGATTTGATAGGTGGGGACATGAAGTTTCCATTGCAATGGAAATATCAAGAAGATACCTTGATATTTGGGTGATGCTTCGAGTAAATTTGCAGGGGTAGTGAACTCCAAGGACATACTTTCTGACTAGTATTTTGGGTGATGCTTCGAGTAACTTTGCAGGGGTAGTGAACTCCAAGGACATACTTCCTAACTAGTATTTGTGGTATTGAAATTTCACTACACCAAAATTCGTTAGTAATATCGGTCGTGAACCGTTTCTAATGGAATTAGGAATAATTTTGATTCGTTCTAATTACTTTGGTACGATCCCTAATTGTTCTACAATATTATTTTGAAACGAATTTGAACCATCCCTAAATTTAGTTTTTGAAACTATTTTGACTCGTTCCAAAAACAGATTTTTGGAACGATGCCGAACCGTTCCTAAATGCTTTTGTTTGGAACGCTCTTAACCTGTTCCAAAATTATATTTTTAAAAAGATGTTGAATCGTTCTTAAATCGTTTTCTGGCACAATGTGAAACCGTTCCTAACTTATATTGTTGGAACATGTCTAAACCGTTTCAGAATCTGTTCATAAATAGTATGATGGTACAATTACAAACCGTTCCTAATATTAAAATATTTTTTTTAAAACGAAAATATTAAACTAAAAAACTTGTATGAGAAACCTGTAATAATATTCATATGTGTGTACACACACACCATATATATATATATATAAATTAATTTGCAATGAATCAACAAAAGAGATCATTTGAAGAAATTTATACATTGAGCTAAAGGAAAACCAAGATACTTAAAAGGACAATTCAATCCATGTACTATTCTACTGTTCTAACAAAAGCTATAAATGATCATAAGCCATGATAAAATTTAATAAGTTGTTCTTTACAAGCCATAATTTATTGGTGAACAAAGTAAAGCTCATAGGCCATGCTACAAATGACTCATTAATTTTTTTCTTTGATATAATGTGATAGCTAGCTATTGGCGTTTGTTGATGCTATGTTTTTACACAAAAAATCTCAAAATCTAAACCACCCCAGGAGGTATCAAATATTGGAGATTTTGAAATTCCAACCTCAATATTTTTTGGTGGAATATTTAGATGCGTAAAATAGCATCTAGGAGGTCCACCACATTGTATGGAATAAGGATTCTTGGACATGGTTATTTTTCAAAGGTACTGCGGAGCAGTTTGCTTCTTATAATATATTTTGAAACTCCGACTCTTTTAGCTTTTTAAAGTAGTTGAAAACTAAAAAACAAAGGCAATTATCACAGACTGACACTTCATCATGAAATAAGTTAGGGAGAAATGGGAAATGAATTTCCATTCATCACCCTAGTATATTAAATTTATATACATTTCTATTTTATATCATTCAACCCTCCCCCTTTAAAAATTTTGAAGCCTATTTGGCTAGTGTTTCCATGCAAACAAATTACCCCTAAAGTTACAATGATCAATATAGTTGAACATCCACAAATGTCATCAAATGTCATTCCATTGATAGAAAATGATAATGCATTATCACTACAGTGAGTTAAATCATAGAAACCGCATGGGTTAACTCAGTTGACTTAGGACCGCGGTTTGCACCTGAAAGTTATAGGTTCGAGACTACACTACCACATTGGGGCTAATCCGGCTTTCCATTGAGCCCGGATGAATTAGTCCAGCCGAAAGGGTTGGGAACACTCCAGTAGTAAAAAAGAAAAAAAAAGTAAAGTTAAATCATAGAAATTTAAGGGTATAGTTCACATCTTCACTAACTCCTTCCTTCATGTATTTACATCCACGCGGCCAATACTATTGTAGGATTTCATAATTATGAAATTGGCCAACATTCTAAATTTCATTCTATATGTTTCATTTCTTATCACTTCATTCATAATGTAAGCGGTTCTTCGTCCCCCTTTCCCAAAGCACAAATTTGAAGATTCCTCAAGATATTTCACAATGGCGACTTGGTATGGATAATGTAGCACAAAATGTCTGAAAAAAGGAAAAAAAAAAAGAAAGAGGAATGCTAAAATACAAATAGAAAAACCTTCCAAATTATGGGGAAAAATGTGTAAAGTTAAATAAATAGGATTAAATATAGACAGACCAATATTTTTAAAATGGGGCTAAACCAGTATTTTGTGACCCAAGTTGAATAGAGGATACCTGGTATGCATTGTAATTTGTAGATGGGTTGCACAGGCATTAGTCCTTCCATATAATATAGAGCTTCAAGGATTACTTATATAAATAGAAAAAAAAAGTGAGTTTCGTATAGGGATGGTAACATGTCAGGTTTAAATGGGACCGCCCGACGAGCACCAATTAGGGGGGTGGGGGTTAGGTAGCGTGTTGGTGGGGTTCGGGTCGGATATAATTTACCATGTATTAACCTTGAGTCGGGTTCCTGAGTTTGGTTAAGAGCGGATGAGTGATTTTGGTTCCATCAACTCGACCCGGCTATATATATTTACTTAATATATTATCGAGTGCATTTCATTTCATTTGAGAGTTCAACAGTGAAATGGCAAAGAGGAGGGAGATTTTCGCAGAGGCATGGTCTTAAATCTCTCTTAGCACATTTATGTTTAATATTTCTCAAAAACATTAAATTAATCTCGGGTCTCTTAAATTTCTTGAGCTACCTATTATTACTAAAACCTCGAGGCATTAGAAGAGGCAGCGGAAATACTTTTTTCTTGGGATTCAAACCCGTAATCCAGATTCAAACTCACGACCTATTGGGTCTAATACCATCTTAAATTTCTTCAGCTAACCATTCATACCAAAACAACGATGCGTTAGTAGAGGCATATAAATACTTTTCAATATTTCCCTTTGGGTGGAGCCCACTTGTCAACACTCACCCTTAGGTGGAACCCAGTCGAAGCACATTTGGCAGCACATATTTTTTTTTTACTCTGAGTCAGTTCTCCTGAGATTCGAACTCACAACTGGTTGGCTTTGTTACCATCTTAAATTTCTTTAGCTAACCATTCATATAAAAACCTTGAAGTTTTAGTAGATGCAGCAGAAATACTTTTTAATATTCCCCTTTAGGTGGAGCCCACTCTTCAACGGGGTCGTGTATGACAACCTTCAAACAGTCACAAGTCGGGCCGGGTATGGTATCATAAGAATACTAATCAGGATGGGTTCATAGTTTCCTATATCAAAAGAAAGAGTTTTCCATTTGGAAATCTTTCAGGGCACGTTTGTATATACAACCTTTCTGCGGAAAGGGGAAATTGCCATGTAAGCAAATTCTATGGAAATGGAAACCTCGAAAATGGATTTCTGTAAAATTTAGAAATTCATGTTTGATGCAAAAAAAATTTCTCGTTGAATTGGTGCTAATGTTGTTTGGTGCGGTTGTGGTTTCCTTATAGAAAATCAAATTTTCATATTTGGTGAAACAATTTTTTGAAGAAAAATAACAAAACACGTATATTATTTATTCAACATCAAATAATAATTTATTTAGAGAAATAAAAAATAAAAGAGTTGTAGGGTTTTGAGTTGAAATGAACAAGAGTGAGGAAAAGGGGAAGATGTTTTCCGAGGAAACCCATTTCCCCTAACCCCATAGAAAACACATTTCCATCATTATTAAGGAAAATGCTGACGAGGCATGAAAGCGTTTTCGTAGAATGATTCCGCACCAAATACTTGAAAAATAAATTTTCTAGGGAAAACCGTTCACTTTTCTACGGAAAAGTATTACACAAACGTGCCCTCAAGCTTTCTCATATGGAAAAATGGGATTAAACGAAAAGAAATTATGAAAAACATTATGCTTTTCGATATGTGGGACAGTGGGAGAATTTTCATCTATTACAAAAAAAAGAAAAGATAAATATGATAATAAGATTTTGAGGTTTTCAATATAAAATTCTTCATGAAGTCTTTTAGAACAATAAAAAGCTAATCCTAATGAGATCTCTTTAGAAAATGAGAGAGTGCATTTGTCCAAACCCTATAGAAAATTTAGATATTATACACTAGTTATTTGTTTTTTTTGTTATATTTGTACTAAGAATAATTAATCACTATTTATAAAATAAAATTACTCAAACTCTGAGCTGTAATTTGACTCAAAGTAAAAAACCTCATCACATCCTAAATTAGTAAGATATAATACTTCTCGATCAATTTAAGGTGCACTCATACTTCTCGTTAACATGCAATTAAGGAAATGGATCCCCTGTTTGGTCAAAATAAAAAACCTTGTTTGGACAATTGAGGGAGTGCCACATGGAGAAAGGAGTCACATCCCATTTAAAAGAAAATTCTATCACTTTAAATGAAACACTCATTTTCCCAAGTAGCATCCCCTGTTTAGTCTAAACAGGGGATCCGGATCCTCGAGGATATCCAAAAATTAAAAAGATATCAGGCAGCTTCGGGTTTCCTACTAGTCCTTCTATCACTGTACCTGACAGTTTCTCCACTCGAAATCCAGATACATATTCTAGTGCTATATATACCCCTTCCCCTATTACCACCCTTGCATCTCTCTCTCTCTCTCTCTCAGAAAAAACCAGAAGAAGGAAACATGAAGCAACTAATCAGGTGCTTGTGTCGTGTCTCCGATCGCTCTGGCTTCTTCCTTCTTGGCTCCGATTCCTGCTCTCCACGAGGATCAACCGACAAAAAACGCAGATCCAACTCGAAGCTAATGAAGGTGGGTTGCTCCAGACAAGTCCCAGAAGGCCACCTCCCCGTCTATGTAGGCGAGGAGATGGAGCGGTTCGTGGTGAAAGCCAAGCTACTGAACCACCCCATGTTCAGGGAGCTGCTCAATCAATCTGCAAACGAATATGGGTATGAGCAACAGGGCGTCCTACGATTCCCCTGCAGAGTTTCTGTTTTCGAACGAGTCTTGGAGAAATTGAGACATTAATTCTTTCTTATCTTTCCCTCTCTATGTTCTTCTTCTAAGTTGTTGATAGCATGGATTCTTTAACTTTTTCTTTGTTTTGTTAGAGTTGGTTGTTTGTCTTAATTGTTGGGCGTAAAGATTCCTTGTATCTGTTCTCTAGGGCTATTTAATTTGTGAAAGGTATTGAATGAAACTTGCTTATAAAGTGACCAATGCGCCATTTGATATTATGTTTCTGAGGTTTGTTTACATAGTGATGACGGTTCAGACTTCAGAATATGGTAGTAGCCATGGAAGCTCTCTCTGTATTTTTAAAATTAGAGATGTACATGTCCCTTTTTGGTAGCAAAGTTCCAAAAGTGGGACCCCATTGTAACGGTGATGCCAAGCGTTTTGATCGATCTTGGTCCAACTAGTCGTTTATTTAGGTTGAGTTTGTAATTATGTTAATAAATAAATAAGATTAAATTTATTCTAAAACATATTAATCATAAGAACCCAAAACTGTAAAAAGGTTTAAAATAATAATTCATATGTCAAACTAGTATTCTTGAGTTACATGTGTGTTTTCAAAGTTTTAAAAACATTACTAGCAACACTTTCAAGTTTCATATTTAGCCTATGATATCATTTGGAAACTTTATTCATCTCCTTGTTTTTAAATAAAATAAAATAATCCAGTTAGTTTGAATCAGAGGCGGACTCAGGCCGAAGCATGCGGGTGCAATTGCACCCAGTGCGCTTTAAAAAATACAATAAAAATCATAGATCCACCCTCAAAATCAAGATGAAAATCCTTAATTTACTCCTAAACCCAAACTATTAGTTTAGGTCTGCACCCCTCAAACGAGAATGCCGTGGGTCCGCCATTGTTTTGAATAGTTGGGCAGATAGTTCTAGAATATGTAGCTATTCCAATTCGACCGGATTAGACTAGCCAGCAAGTCCAATCCCGGTCCTTATGTTTCATGGCCAATCAACGAAATGTTTTATGAATCGGAGTTTGCATAGGAATTTGGATATGCTCCATTATACGATGCCCTCAAATTTTTTTATATTTTACGATAGGCGCCTAAGTTTGTAAGGCCCACTTATGCTACTTTATAGAAAAGCTGTCCGGGATTTAGCCATTTTTTTCAAGCATCAGTGATTAATGTGATAAAGTAAGTGAAAGGTCTAAATCAATTTATAGATAGCTAATTCTCATTGCCCTCGAATATTTAGTATGACACCCTACCACATGGCCCCCCTGTATTTAGCAGGGACAAAGGGCTCCAACTAGTTTGAAGAGAATTTGGACTCTTGACCGTCATGGACGTTATGGTACAATCCATTAGGCCCACTTATGCTACTATCTAGAAAAGGTGTCGGGGATCTAGCCATTTTAATATAGCATCAATGATTAATGTGATAAAGTAAGTGAAAGGTCTAAATCTTTTTATAGATATCTAATTGTCATTACCCCTTAATAATTTATTTAGCTAGGCCAAAGAAGGTTTTTTCAAATCCAATATTAGAAATTGAATTTGAGAAAATTTAGTCTTTTTTTTTTTAATGGAAACCCTAGAGTGCCCATGAGTGCACGCTACGGCTGCACGGTCGTTGGATGGGACACACGCATGGTGCAGCCATTGAGCGCACGATTATGAGCCCACTTGAGGGATCCCCTTTTTAATATTTTCACAGAAAATAATTTTTTTTAAATATAAATTATTTAAAAAAATGACTGTGCTCAAATAACTCTATATTTGGCACACATCTAAGGTATGTTTGTATGTGAGAGTTTTTGTGTCATTTGATTTTCACAGTAATTTCATTTTTGACCGAAAGTTAAAATTAAAGATCTCATTTTCTACGCAGTCTATATTCTATTGTTTGGTCTGGCAAAACTTACCTATTGTTAAATTTTGTTTCAGCCGCTTGTTTTAAAATTGTAGGAAATTCTACCCCTTGAGAAAGTCTTGTGACTGAATGGGGAAAAATTAGTCTGGCTGATCGATCCTATTCATTTTGTTGAAAATGCTGCTCACTAACATAAGCTTATTCCCAAATGAATTTTTACTTTGTTTCTTCCTCAATAGCCTTTTGTTTTATACTTCTTTACCATCCATACCGAGTATCTTTTACTTATTCACTCTTTAGATTGCAAAATGCATCTGTCATGATAATGAAACTTTTGATTCATGATAGCATTCATTCTCAAAATGAAGCATTTTCATAATGATGCCAAATAGGTCTTAAGATTTTGGAAAAAGAAAAAGAAAAACTCCTCTAAAAAATGGACCATTGGAAAAACTCACTCCAAAATGGTTGGGCCTACCATCAAATTAGTGGCCGAAAATATATGTCATTGAGTGATTTAATTATTGTACTTTTTTTTTTATAACTACCTACTCGCTGCTTTACAGATGAGCAATTTTGACTCTGATTGTAATTCTTTCTAAGATCAAAGTTTACCCATAAACATAAATACATGGAAAAGCATTTATTTTGTCATGGGATGGTTTTCTTTTTTTTTTGGTGTCTCAGCTTAGGGGGTGGGTCCCCTAGCCCTCTGGCGAGGGAGCTCTCGGATGAGGTGTGGAAACCATCTGGTGAGGGGAGTCGACCTTTGGTGCGGTAGCACAGCCGCATGTGAGAAAAGGTATCTCGCATGGGTAAGAACTGCCGTATTGCCAACCATTGCTTGAGGGTAATTGAGGTACATGTTAGTTAAATCCTAAACACAGAAGATGAAAGTATCTCTATCTCCCAAGTCCCACATTATAGAAAGAGAGAGAGCATGGCACATGCTAGGAAACCCAACAAAATTGGCCATGACTGTCCTAATCCTAAACCGCGTTCCTTTGCTGGAGTTGTCGGTTACCATTCTTTTTGCACCGCACGCGGTTGTATCTATGTCATGTTTCTTTGTATCTGGTCACTGTGCCGGACCCGGTTCTTCACAATCTGGGTTCACCCTTCTTATAGTTTAGGTTTAACTTCGTCATCTTTTACTCAGTTAATAAGCGGGTTAGATTCGAAAGGAGGTCCTTCATATCATTTGACTAGCCAACCCAATTCAACCCGACTAATTGCACCATGACCCACTGCAAAATTCAACTAAATCCAACTTGATAAGGTATGGGTTGATGATCCTTTTAGCTTTGGGTTGGAGTTTAGTTTGACATTTTCAACTTTGTTAATAAATTATTAGAGTTCAGGTTGAGCTTATTCAGTGCTCAAACCTACCAATTGTTAGCATTATGTATTAATGTATTATGGCGCTACAGTAATTCATTACTATATCTGAAACCTCTTTCCAGTTTCTCTTCATATAGGCTCGTTACTGTTAGTCAAAAGCAATTCTCAGCATTTCACACCCACATCGATCGAGTCTGATTTGAGACATTCGAATTGTAGTAATTTTGGATTGAATTTCAAATATATAGTTAAACTGACAACCATGCAATTGCAAAATGATCTGATACTGCCATCACTAAGGTGCTCATGGTTCCTGAAAGGGTTTTATAGCCCCACCAGACTGATTAATTACTTTTAAAATATTTGAATAGATAAAGAAAACTAGAGTCAAATCACTTGTTTTACTTACAACATCAACAAAATTACCTTTATTGATAAAAGAAGATATGATGATGATTTTGAATGATTTAGATTTTAAAGTTGAATCCAACTTACTGAATTATTAAAGTATCCCTCAAAGAAGTGTGGCCTATATAGGGGCGGACCCACATTATGAATACCTAGGGCGAATTCTTGGACTTTGTTACAAGTGCCATGGCCCATGCATCACTTCAAGGCTTGATGGCCCAATCCCGCCCCACCTCCTTGCACGTCGCCCTATATATAAAAGTCTTCCCACCACATGTCACCCTCTACTCATTATATTATATAAAGCAATGGTAGACAAAACCCATTTTTATTCTTTCTTTAATTGGTTTTTTCTAGACATTTAAAATGCATCTTTCTAATCATAACTTATGAAGCAATGGCATGGAAAAATAAATAAATGGAACCATAATATCAATAGCATGCATTTTAGATTAGATTGGATGGGATAAAAACGTGAGAAAATGAAGGCACAGCTATTGAAGTATTGCCACGTTTCATTATGCTGTGTTATTATCTATATGTAGAGATTGTGTTGTGACGCCCATGGAGAAAGGAATTGAACAGTAGAAAAAATTATGTTTAAAATCATGTCTTTCTTTTTACTTATCTATTATCCCTATGCGAAGATCAAACTACGTAACCCTTTGTGTTTTCTATGGTTAATAGGTTTATCTAATATTAACCTATTTTTATTTAATCTTTTTCTTTATTCCTCTCTGTTTTTTTATTTTTATTTTGATGAGATTTATCTAACCATTATCCACAGTTGGATTCTATTACCAAAATTAATGCACTAAAATAAAATTTAAACTTATAGATTTTTAAATGAGAGATTTGGTTATCTAACTAGAGGTAGATTGTACTACGATAATATAGCGGATGGAGCTAAAGAAAATAACCAAAGAGGTATTATTTTTATGTGATAATTTTTTTAATGGCTTGTATGATAATAATTAATATTTCCCTGGAGTTATCTAGAGTTTGTTTATTATCGTTACAGTGTGATTGCTAATTTCATTTTCTTCCCATTAATTTGAATAAAAAATTATTTTCTCAAGGAGAAATTGGTTGGTGTAGTTAAAAAGCTTATGTAGAAATTGAGCATTAGTAGTAAGATGTAAGTTATTTATATTTTATTTATGGGGATTTTACCAAAAAAAACACATTAAATGACTAGTGGGCCAAAAGAAACACTTTAACCGACCGTACACCAGAACAATCAGTTTGCCTGAAACGGTGTTTTTTTTTAAGGAGTTTCAACTAGCGTCCCTAGGGACTTTATTTTTGTTAATCTAAGGGTCCCTAGGGACCCTGCGGCGGACACGAATTAGAATAAAAGAGGCGTTTTGCTCTTGTTTCGATGTCAGTGCTTCACATACAGGTTCCTCTGCTGCCATTTCTTCCTCGAAAAACTGTGGTCCCCTCCAACATTTGTTCCGGCTGCTGCTCTGCTCATCGCCCTCCTACCAACTGTGGTCCCCTCCCACACGTCTTTGTCGAAGGTTTCCAGCCTTTTTTTGTGTCGTCTGGGCTGGATTGTCTTCTAGGTTTGGCTGTTTGTTTGGTGGGGAACATTAAAGTGCATTAAAGCCAGCTCTTGAAGGTCATTCCCACCTCTTGAAGACCATTAAAGCCACATGCCTTTGTTTGGTGGGGAACATTAAGTGCATATGATACTCTGTTTGGAGTAGAGCAATGGAAAGGTGAAGCTTGTATTTTGCCCTAAAACATGATTTTCTACTGTTGATAAACCCTTTTCATAATAGCTAGTTGCACGTAACTATTTCTGTATGCATCTCATTGTCTTCTTCCCCACAGCATCCCATCATAAAAAAAAAAAAGATTTGAAATCAAAGTGTTTGTGCTTTTCTTCTTCTTTTTTAATATAAATCTTCTGTCATGATAATAATAAGAAATGTTGTATTTTTATCACGACCATTGATCAAAAACCCTTTGGGCCCTCTCAAGGGAAATAACAAACCAGATTGCTGACAATTGTGTGATTGATCTAAGATTTTGAAGGTGACTGATATTTGTAGATCTCAAACCTAGTAGCTGATGACTTGAACCAAATGTTTCAAGCCAAGATAGAGATTGGCATGCAAAATCTTTGATATGATTTTTTATGTTTTTATTTTTTACTGACATTGATGTGAGAATAATATGGACCAAAAGAAATGTCAGCATACAATTGAATTTTGGGTTTTAGAGAAATTGGTAGATAACATAAAGAAAATGATTTGAAATAAGTTATGTGATTAGAAAGAACGTAGAGAATCATATATGAAAATAAAATTTTCATTTGATTACCACTTGAGGTTGTAAAAAAAACAAGATTAATCGAATCAATGTTATCAGAAATAATTGTACCATTGCTGATGAATCGCCTTACTTACCATTTAACTTCCAAATGGACTTGTGGTATTGAACAAATGTTCCTTTTGCAAATTATATATGTTCAGTGAAGCATGTTTGTTATTACTGATTTAACCAACTAATATGAAATGTTGCAGTATTCTTTCGGATGTTGATGTCCTAATAATATTACATTATGATGGTAATTTTCAATCTGATCTCAAAGGTCCTCAATATATTGGAGGAAGACAAAAGATGAGGCATCTCCCTAAAACCATAACATATAGTGAGCTGGTGAAAGTAGCACTCGAAGCATCAAACTGGGAAGCAAGTGTGGAAGCGTTATGTATAAAGCACCTTCTTCACAATGGAAGTTTTTTTTCATTGATAGACATTGATGATGACAATGATGTAAAGGGAATTTCCCACAATCGACTTGAATGAGGATTGCGATTTCAATTTTCCATCAACACCGAATGGTATGATAGGAGAGGAGGAACCAATCATTCGTGCTTTGGACAATGATGCAAGTATGGATTGTTCAGAGGATGTTCATTACTCTACGAGTATACCCTCCATTTCAAGACACACGAAAGAACATAGTTCAAACAAGGAGCAACAATTTCATGTTCCGGACGAGTGGATTACTAGAGGGTTGAACGATGCAACCACCAAGCAGAACTTCACAATAGTGGACATGATGGTGCCCGAGGCAATCATATCTGAGGAGGGAGTTGATTCAGCAAGGGAGATGTGGTTGGGTCGTGAGTTTAACGATCGTGAAGCTTTCAGAAGATGCATTGCAAAGTTTGCAATTTACAGTAAGAGCATGACCCAACCATGTTCTTCCCCCATTAGCAAGTAAGCAGCCGGGTCGGCCAAAGAAGAATAGGGTCCGGGTGGAAGACCGCAACCGCGTCAGAAGGATTGTAACCTGCTCCAACTGTAAAGAGAGGGGACACAATCGGGGGACCTGCCGTAATCTTCCAGCTGTTCAGTAAAGGAACCAGTTTTTGGTTTTTTGATGTCTAATATCACATGTAATTTTTTGGGTTTTGTTTATGCATATTAACAACAAAATTATACCGATTTAATGATATTTTGTTTCAAATGGTTATTTATGGCTCCTTTATTTATGCATACGAACAACAATGTAATCACAAGAAATTTAATGACATGTCAATGACATTTTGTGTTTTTCTAGATGTAATGTTCCATCTGGCTTCCTCATGGTTGTTAATGTATAATTTCCCTTATTTCGTTTTATTCTTATCCCTCGAATAATTCTAAATTCAAGTTGGATTTCCCTCTGCAGTTATGTTGGAATGGACTTTATAAAGACTACTTCTGTTATGCACTTTGTCTCAATATGTGTAAGATGTCATCTGTTGATGCATGGGTCCCTACCAACCCATATTTATAACTAATATCAGTCGTAAGGGATGCAGGGAAGGAAACATATACTGTTAAATTGGTCCCTAGGGACCCTTATCTATAACTAATAAAGGTCGTAAGGGATTCAGGGAAGGAAACGGATACTGTTAAATTGGTCCCTAGGGACCCTTATCTATGACTAATATCGGTCGTAAGGGATTCAGGGAAGGAAACGGATACTGTTAAATTGGTCCCTAGGGACCCTTATCTATAACTAATATCGGTCGTAAGGGATTCAGGGAAAGAAACGGATACTGTTAAATTGGTCCCTAGGGACCCTTATCTATGACTATATCGGTCGTAAGGGATGCAGAGAAGGAAACAGATGCTGTTAAATTGGTCCCTAGGGACCTTTATCTATAACTAATAAAGGTCGCTAGGGACGCTGGGAAGGAAACAGATGCTGTTAAATTGGTCCCTATGGACCTTTATCTATAACTAATAAAGGTCGCTAGGGACGTTGGGAAGGAAATTTGGCCCGCTTATAAGCCCTCACGGTGGATTAACAACAACTCTACAGTTGTTGCCTCATTACATCAAAAATCAACTTCAATTTCAACAAATAAATCTCAACCCAAGCAACAATTTCATTACATCATTTTTCACAGAAAGTAACAACTTCATTACACATCATACATCAACTTTAAATTCAACAAAAAAATTACGTCCAAATAAATTCCATCCAAAGTACGCGTTCTTTACATCATTTTCATCCAAAAGAATACCAGTTCATTGCATCAATTGACCAAAAGAATTTCATACGTCCTTGGCATATAATAAAACAGAAGTCTATAAAGCTGAGAAGTTCGGGAGTTGAAGCCTGTCAGCATTCGTAAGCCAGCTTCTCTTGAATATCTCAACCAAAATCTTCCGACGATAGTAGGGAATGTCAGCCTGGGTGAACCTTATCGGGCGACGGTATATGCAGTGCTCTGCGTATCCAATAGCAAAGAAACCACAATCCATCATATTCTGCTGATAAGGGATATTAGTCTTTGTGATGTTTGTCCACACCCATGGCTCACCCCATCCGTAATCTCCAAATCGCTGAGTGTGTAGGATGTAAAACGAGGGTCTTACACTCTTTTGCATCCCAAACTCTGGATCCATTTGGGCCAAACGCTGCATCATCTCCGATTTTCTGCTTTCCTTGCCACCAACTCTGTAAAGGAAAATGATAGATGTATTATACACTATAACAGTTAATGGGAAAATTTCAAAATAAACAAGCCACCCAAATATCATAGTCCACAATCCATATTTCCACAGTCCACACTCCATAGTCCACAATCCAAATTTACAAGTAACTGTGCACAAGTATGATTCCTTTGAAAGAATTTACAAGTAACTTAAAAAAAAAACCCTAAAGTTCCCATTTTTATCTATGTATAAGTGCAAGTAACTCAGTTTACACGAGTCATGAGTCCAAGAATTTGGATATTCCCACTTATGCATAAACCCAGTAACTCAAATACCCTTCCCAAAAGCTAGGAACTCATCTGGGGAAAAGCTAGGAACACTCTGAGTCCCGAGTAACCAGATTGGGGATCCAAATCACAACACCGAGGGTACATGCTGAGTTCAACTAATCAGATTTACTGGGCAAGCAGAGTTTTAGGGCTACAAACAAGCCCATAGGAAAGAATTTCTTCAAACTATGTGATGTAACCACCACAAGCAATTATGGCTAGTGTCTTTCACATCTCCTTTGATACTCCAAAGTGAATAATTCATTGTGCATTTATTTAGCTCTGATCTGCATATGAGATAGATTTGTCGAGTCAAAATTCCAAAGAACTATTCTGTTGAAAGCCCTGCTTCTCAATGAAGCATTTGACTCTTAAAAGTCTCTTGATAATTATCAATGCTATGAGTCAATTTAGTCTCTTAACCCATTGTGAAGGTATGACTGAAACTTGACTTTTAAGTTAACGACAGGAGGAATGACTATGAAACACATAAATTTAACAACCACGGCCTATGGTACAAACAAGAAATGCAGATGTAAATAACAATTGCTCCTTGGAAGGCAAGGATCATCATTTGATAACTATCAAAATTATAAATTTTAGCAAATTCTAGATTGATATTGTAACATTGAACACATCTGGTCTCACTTTTTTCCTTTGTATTTTTCCATTTTCCTTCTACAAATAAACTTGCAACACCAACACACGTGACAATTATGTCAATTACTCGTCTATTCAAAAAATAAATTACTTCATCCAATCCTGTATACCTCCAGTTAAGCATGTTATATAAAGAACATCTATCTAACCATGACATATGACCAATTGTATATTGCGTTCATTATTCAGTCCTCGAAAATTCTCTCAAAGCTTATTTTTCAACAAATGAATTGGTTCGGTCCAAATTTTGAAAAGACGATAATTAACATACCCATATAAAAGAGACATTCTGAATATTCCAAAACAGGCTAAACTGACTAAATAATTTCCATGTCAAAATCCAAACTAATCCACAAAATGGTTTGGGTTTTTATGTAAAAATCTTATTGGAGGTGGTCATTTCTGTAATACATAAAAACCCATTATTATTAGATTAAAAGGAACTCCTACGGATTCAGCAAACAAAGAAATAAGAATTAACAGAAGTAGAGGCAACAGCATAGAGTTGTCCCATTCATGAGGATACATTGACAGTTACACCCCTTAACCGTTGAAAAATCATAAAATAGTCTTTTAAGGCTTGCTAACAACACCAAGCACAAGTTGCAAAAATATCTTCCATTCTCCGAACCCCCCAATCTCCTTTCTCGTTTGGCTTGACCACATTTTCACACTTCTTCAAATGTGGCCTTTTATCCTCTACATCTTTCCCATAAAAACTTTCCACGGATGCTCTCAACTCTTATCAGCAATCCCAACTGGCATCTTGAAGAGAATCATATATACAAGGGCAAATTGGCCAGCATTGCTTAATCAACATATTGCGACCAATAAAAGATAGATAATGCATGTCCCAAGCTAATAGCTTCTTCTCAAACTTCATGATAACAACATCCCAAATAACCTTGGACCTCGGCTTAGCTCCCCACAGCAGCCCAATATGCTTGATGGGAGAAGATCCAAAGATTAACTTCAAAGCCAAACACTGCTTCGGAACATCTCAATAAAACTTTAACACTATCCACCTCACCTTCCTCAGTCTGCAAACACAATCATGTTATCTGTAAATTGAAGATGTGCAATTTCACAGTCACCTCTTATAACTTACAAACCCATGGATCAAGTCCAATTCCCTAGCTCTAGTAAACAAAGCACTCAAGCCTTCTACCATCTTAGTGAAGAGAGACAGTGAAATGGGGTATCCGGTTTGGAATGAGGTGAGTAGCCACATCTGCACTCAAGCCTTCTACCACCTTAGTGAAGAGAGACAGTGAAATGGGGTCTCCCAGACTCACTACCTAAGGCCTCTGTGCACTTAAGAGACGTGAAGGATCCATTAATTACAATTAAAAATGACAAGAACGCGTTACAAGCAGCAATCCATCCCCTCCATCTATGCCAAGTAACATATAACCACAAATCTCATTCGATATGATCATAGACCTTCTCCAAATCAATCTTGCAAACAACACCTGGCTTCCTAACTTTCTTTAAAGACTGACCTCATTAGCTACCAAAACTCCATCTAGAATACGTCTACCTAACAAAAGCAGATTGAAATGCACTGACAAGAAGAGGAAGGACCTCCTTTAGTATCTTGGCAAGGACCTCCCACAATAAGTTCTAAACATAACCCACCAAAGTTGATAGGTCTGTAATCTTTAAGGTCCCGCATATTATAGATTTTTGGTAATAAATCCCACATTTAATTCCGTATTGAGAATACCTCAAGAATAGAAACCCACAAGAATAGAACCCCACAAGAAATCATCATCAATTCCAATTCCACAGCATCTATATCTCCTTTCTTAAACCAGGACCCATCTTCCCATCTCCCTTAAAACGTGTGCCAGTACTCTCCTTATCCTGAATAAACCTGGATATGGGCACTTAGGGTCCATTTGCATCTGCGTAAACTGAGTACCAGTAACTTACCCATAAATAATAACCCATGCACTTAGATAATCTAAGTTGCATGCACTTAATCACATTTTTTTTATTTACCAAAAAAAATTAAAGGTAAACAGAGTTGCAAGGTATTAGAATTACTGGGAATCCAAGTCACAAGGAACCAAATGGACCCTTATTATAGAAGAAAAAACTCAAGTCACAGACTCATCCGATAAAATCCAATCCACTGAATCATCTCTCAATCAATCACAAGAGACATACAAATAAATCATGCCTCATTGCAATCATGTAAATGCTCACTAAACATGCCATTAAACCCAGTCAACTTCTACATGGAAATTATGAATCATAACCCAATTTACTTGTAATCACTCTTCTTGTTCTTTTGGAAAGACCCCAACTTTTCATGGAAACTCATCCCATCACAAGGTCTAATCATATTTTCACTTGATAAACATAGTAAAAACAACACTTAGGGTTTACCTTGAATTGGTAAAGCACATCCATTTACTCATCTCTTTCTAACAATAGCATTAAAAAGGAAGGTGCTTTTGAATGCATTTGATGGAGGAACAGTGAATAGTATTCAAACAATGATGCTGACATTGCAATGATTTGTGCTTGGGTGGGTGTGTGAGAGAGTAAAACAACAAGTACTTAGCTGTATAACCGACGAACTGATGATGGAGACGAGACGGTTTGTAAAGAGGAGAGAAGAGAGGAGAGAAGAAGTTACCCGAATTCGATCGTCAGATGCATCTCGATCGCTTAGAATCAACGGAAGTTTTTAGGCTGCAAGTGGACTTGAAAAAGAGAGAGTGAGGGAAGAAGGGGTTCTTCCAAAAAATTATCAAACGCTACCCGGAACCTGCATCAAATAAAAGAATGTTGGAATTCCAACGTTCCTATGGAAGAGGTGCATAATTATTAGGGCACGTGTGGAAAAACCTTCGACAGAAAAGGCCAAAAGGGATCATCATACCTTCGACAAACCTTCAACAAAGACGTGTGGGAGGGGACCATAGTTGGTGGCGATGAGCAGGAGCAGCAGCCGGAACAGATGTTGGAGGGGACCACAGTTTTTCGAGGAAGAAATGGGCGCAGAGGAACCTGTATGTGAAGCCCTGACAGCGAAACACGAGCAAAACGCCTCTTTTATTCTAATTTGTGTCCGCCGCAGGGTCTCTACGGACCCTTAGCTTAATAAAAATAAGGTCCCTAGGGACGCTAGTTGAAACTCCTAAAAAAAAAACACCGTTTCAAGCAAACTGATTGTTCTGGTGCACGGTTGGTTAAAGTGTTTGTTTTGGCCCACTGGTTATCTAAAGTGTTTTTTTTGATAAATTCCTCTTTATTTATCAAAAAATAAAAATTAAAAAATTGTCTTTAAACCATATAATAAGTGGAGATTATTGATAATTGGTGTTGATTTTGACCTTTGTAATTGAGCATTGTCTACCCCACCTTATAAAAATTCTTGGGTCCGCCACTGGGCTATATATCCTCATAATACACCATATCAATTTTCTAGTAAAGAGCTTACAATAGTGTTTATTTTAACTATACTCCATCAGCCGCTATCACCCAACCAAACATCTTCATTCTGCGAATTAATAAGTGCATGAGTGACATCTACTTTTGGCATCGAAGCGTGGAACAGCATTCTTCATCCTCTCAATCTGATCGTACAAAAATTGCAACTCGGAGAGACAGTTGGAAGCTAACATCACTACTGCAGGGTAGCAGGTGAGAGAATCCAGAAAAAAAGTCAATCAAGTTCTTTTAAACGTTTGGATGTGTGGTAAAGTGGGGTGGGTGAGATAAAGTCTCTATTATCCAAATAAGAAAAGACAATATGTCGTATTAAAAGTACACAATCTCAAAATTCGCTCCCTCTTTTTTAAAAAACGATTAAAAAAACATCATTTTTCTACTAAAACACACAAAAAAGTTCCACTTTTCTATACAAAAGATAAAAAAGATACCATACCAAATAACCAATAACAAAACACCATCATAACAACTTATATTTTATTATCTCTTGATTTGATGCTTCACCTCACTATATTTCAATTCACCATATATCCAAAAAGGTTAAAAATTATATATTTATTTGGTTTGCTAGTTAATAAGTTGTATTTTAGTTGAAAAACATAGCATTACAGATTTTAAGTGGGAAGAAGTGGCCCGCCAGGAATGTATCTGTTTGCCCTTGGAGGACACTTGAACTTAGGACTATCAATGGACCAAGATTAGGTGAGTGTCCTCATGAGTTTGGACTGTCTGACGGGCCTCACGGGTCTGATATATGTAGGCACAGGTTTAGAATCTAATCCCTTAATTATTATTAGACCTGTTGGACTGCAATAGATCATATCACATCCAATTGAATTAAGACCTTGATTCTCCCTCTACCAGTTCTTCTGTTTTGTTTAGATTTTCCCTCTCCCTGAAAGGTGCAGTTTTGAGCATTTAAGAGAATTTGTGATTACAGGTGCACCTTGGTTAAGACCAAGCCCAAGCCCTCATAGCTGGACCCAACCTAAAGTTAAATTTTGGTTGGGTTCGCTCAGGTGTGGGTCAAGCTTAAGACTGGATCCTGAAACCTACACGGAACGGGGGTCTGTTTTTGGTACCAAAATTCAACACAGGTGCGTGACTAATAATATGAAGAACAGAGAATACATAGTTTTCTTGCGTGTCTAATAGAAAGATCAACTCATGAAAATTTCAATTCCTCTTTAACGAGATCCGGGTGTTGCCAACATCTTTCTCTGCAGTCTTCCTTCATGAATTACGATCGGCCAACTCTTTTACGGATGTTTTGGCTAAACAAGGAGTTGAGAGGATGTTTCCTTGGAAGGGTGTGATTATGTAAGCTTTGTGGGGCTGGTATAATTTTTATCTCCCTTTTTTCTGCTTTTGAATTTTTTTTTCTCCTTTAATGAAAGTTTCTATTACCATAAAAAAAAAAAAAGGTGTAAACGCTGCATTATAATATTTATAATATATAGTATTACATATTTTCAAAACTCTATGCCCTTTGAGATGCAGACCGAAACCAAGAATATTGCTGCCTGACATGGCCGAAGTATTCCTTTCTAAACTCAAATTGAACTTGGATGGGCAAATAACTACGGGTGCTCATGGGCCGGGCTCTTAACTTGGGCGTCAGTACTAGGGATGGGCCTGGATATAAAATTTGGGTCCATCTAAAAGTTGGTCTGGGGTTGTAGTGCTTGATAGAAAGCCCCAAGCCTTGCCCCAAATAAGGAGTACGTAATTGTAGTCTCAGTAATTGATTTGCCCAAAAAAGTGTTAGAACTTCCAAGCAAGTGATAAAAAGCCTGGCTTGGCCCAATTTTCTAAATCAGCAGGCCCTTGCCTAACAGGTTTGAAGCGGGCTGGGTTCAGGCTAAACATTTACAGCCCATGCCATGCTTGAGCTAAACAAGTGCCTGTGTTTCTAAAGACAGACTGGGCTTATAATATGACTTTAACCCGGCCGGCACATCCGGCCCATAAATACCCCTAGAATTAAGAATACGGGGTGGATTTGTTTGGGTTTCATTAGGTTTCGTATATATGCTTGGATTTGCCTGAATACAGTTCAGGATGAGCTTGGGTAGAGGCAATACCGACCAACCTGCCTGAGTTGAACCCATAGTTGAGATGGATATGTGTTGCACCCAATGGCATTTGAGTTTATATTAGGTTCGATCCAAGTCAGACTCAGGTCTTTATTAGGCGGACTCAAGTCTCCCACCTCCTTTTGAAGGTGCAGTTATAACCATCTACAGGGCCCATCTCTAACCTGAGCCTACTTGATGAATCTAGATCTAAACCTACATGATGTAGGCGCATGGAGACAAAGGTATACCTGATCATTACATCGCTGAGAAAAAGAAACGATTCAAGCCCAGGCCTAGGCTGAAAAAGAAGGCCTGCCAGCCCATGAAGATCCACCTCTTCTTGCTTTCATGTATACCGAGATATAGGCAGCTTCATGGGGTCGACTTGTCATTGGCCCTATAGCCTCGATAGTCTATCCAGTAGTTTGGGTTTGGGTTTTAAAACATGGTACTATTAAGAGAAGGTTAGAACTAGAGTTCTGACTGTTCCACTTCTTGTCCATTTTTTGGGCATCCCAGCTAGATAAGGGGGTGGGACCGACGAGAGAAAATGCACCTGCAGGGAGAAAGAAGCCGTAGATATGGTTAGTGAGAACTCCCATAGGACTCATTTGGCACTTTAGTAATACAATATAAGTCAAGTAAAGCCTCCATTTTTCAGACAAAATGTCACATCAAATGCACTTTATTCAAAATTCCCCCCATCTTTTCCATACAAAAAGTAAAAAAACTACCTTTATCTACAAAAATACTCTACTTTTCCATACAAAAAGTCAAAAAGATTCTATAACAAACAACTAAAAACAAAATACCATCATAACCCACTTATATTTTATTCTTTATTCAAAATCAACTTTACTTAATTTGACTCAATTAGTAGAGTTACCAAACGGGCCCATATGCAACCAACTAGACAGCCCCACGTGCTCCATTTCCTACAAGTATTGAACATTTGAAGTTATCCACAGATTTGGCCTGAGTTCTGGGCCTAATCATGACATAGGGGTAAAGCCTTATAACGGGTTTACGCGCCCAGTAAGTCCTCACTAAGATCATTCCCAAATAGAAAGAAGAAGAAAGAGAAAAAAAAAACCGTTAATTTCAGAATGCCATGAGAATTATTTAGTGACCCAAGCTAAATAGATGTGGGGGAACTGGGGAAGAACCTTCTTTCTCTTTAACCGGGGGTTCTATATATAGAACTTTGAAATGGCTACAACTAAATAAAATACCTGTCAAACCATGTTCATGAAAATGATTTCTCTCTCTTTTTTGTGTAAAAATGAATTTATTTTACTAAAAAAGTGACTTTTATGGGGGTGTTAGTATTTTTATTGGCTAATTCATGGGCTGGACAAAACTCTGGGTCCATTGAGTTGTATTTTCTAATTTATTTTAAAATGGACTATGGATGTGTCGCCGGAAGAGCTGAAGTGAAGAATAGAAGAAAAAAGAAGACCGGGCGAAATCCCTCAGGCCCGATCGATCGGAGCCTCAGACCGATCGATCGGTCAGAAAAGGCATCCAGTTATTTTGTCAGTCCGATCGATAGGACAGGTGCGCAGAGTTCGGGAAAATCTCCAGTTTCTATATGAAGTTGTTTCCTTTTGAGACTTTGTTTCCCAGTTTGAGTCCTACTTGTGCACTAAGTTTAAGGCACGAATTTTGGGTTATTTATAGGGTGTTTTTCTCAACCCTAGAAGGTATTACCAACACACACAACTCTCATTGATCTGAGTTAGAGATATCTTAGAGAGAGTTTATCCTCTAGAGCCATTGAGAGATCATTCTGAAAGGCTGTTCTAGAAGGTTGTTGTTGCTTCTACTTTTCTTGTAGAAGATTGATCATCTTGGTTGACAAGGTGCGAGGAGATCAAGTAAGGAGAACGGGGCGCAATGGATGTGGTGTCAGTGGATTCTTTGCAAGAATAACTACAGTCCATAGGTCGAGGTACAGACTAAGGTAAATGAGTTTGTGAGTATATCTTGTAACTGTTCGTGAACTCTTGATTTCTGGTTCGTGGTTTTTCTCCCTGGATAGGGTTTCCATGTAAAATATTGTGTCTGCCTTCTTGTGGTGTGTGATTGATAGATAACTAATTCTATATTGTCTGATTGGTTTATTTCCACTGCATTGATTGGTTAAATAGAACTAGTAATCCATTTTGGTAGCCTTTATAAAATTTCAATTGGTATCAGAGCGGGTTGCACTATTTTATTGTGTTGATGCAAATATTGCTAGAATGGATGTCTACCGAGAAGGCACTTCAACCAATAAGCCTCCTCTGTTAGATGGTAACAATTATGCTTATTGGAAAGCAAGAATGGTTGCCTTCTTGAAAGTCATAGATCTGAAAGTTTGGAAATTTGTTGTGAATGACTATTCCTTGCCCACTATTACTGCTGATGGGGTAACTGGACCCAAACCTGAAGATAAATGGACAAAGGATGAAGAATTGACAACCACTTGCAACTCTAGGACTTTGAATGCTATTTATAATGGAGTTAGCATATCTGAGTTTCGTAGAATTTCTACATGCACTACTGCAAAAGAAGCTTGGGATATTCTGCAGACTGTGCATGAAGGGACTGACACTGTCAAACAGTCGAAACTTCAGAAATTGTATACAGCTTTTGAAACCATAAAGATGGAGGATGATGAAACTTTTGATGAGTTTAATTCAAAGCTGAATACAATTGTGAATGATACCTTTACTTTGGGAGAGCCAATTCCCAAAAATAGAATTGTGAAAAAGATTTTGCAGTCTCTTCTAAAAAGGTTTGATGCAAAGGTTGTGGCCATAGAAGAGAATAAAAATCTGAATATTCTCAAAGTTGAAGAATTAGTTGGCAACCTTCAGACTTTTGAAGCAAACCTAAGAATCAATGGAAAATCAAAATCCAAAGGTGTTGCTATGAGAGCCTCCAAAGAATCATAAAAGAAAATTGCTAGTGATTCTGAGTCTGATTCTGATGAGATTGATCCCCAAGTTGCTGTTAAGTTTATTAAACAATTTCAAGCTTTCATAAAGGGGAATAAAAGTAATTTGAAGATCCCTAAAAATTTTGTAAAGAAGAAAACTTCTAAAGGGATTCAATGTTTTGAGTGTTATGGTTATGGACACATTACTAGTAACTATACTAACAAGAAACCAAAGAAGAAGGCTTTCAATTTGACTTGGGATGATGATACTTCTGAGGAAAATGATAAAAGATCTAAGTCTGAGAAGCCTGATGCTAGCAAAGAAAAATTCATGGCATTCATGGCAACATCAGTTTCTGCTACTCCACTTGTTTCTGATGAAGGGACTGATCAAGATGTTAGTGAGTCAGAGACAGAACATGATTGGCAAGCTGAATATCATATATTGTTTGCAAAGACAATGAAGATTCTCAAGATGAATGAAAAAGTGGCTACAAGCTGGAAATAATTTGAAGAGCAGAATACTTCTTTAAAAGCTGAATTGTCTGAAGCTCATACAAAAGTGAGTCACTTAGAGGCTGAAAATAACAAATTGGCAGATATGTTGACTGGTGAAGCACAGAAGTGTGACTTGATTAATAATGATATGGAGACCTTGAAAGCTAAAAATACCGACTTGCAAGGAAGACTCAAGATAGTTCTTTCTAAGTTGGAGACAAACAAGGCTTTACTAAACATGATGAATGCCGGGTCTAAAAAACTTGATGACATCGTGTGCAGTTAAAAGGCAAAGAATAACATGCATGGCATTGACTACGCTGACGGAGCATCTACATCAAAAGCCAAAGGTAATAATTGGTTTGTTCAAAATTCAGTTGTTACTAATTCTGTTGGTCATGTTACAAATACAGATGCCAAGAAGAAGACTGTGCCACGTCCTGAACGTATACCCACTTGTCATCTCTGTGGAATTAAAGGACACATTCGACCCCATTGCAATAAGCTGCAAAAGTCTCCAAACCATAAGCAATGGAAAAAGCAGAAAGAAGTGTCACCTATAAAAATCAAAGATGTTTGGGGTCAAGAAAGCTTCTTTCTCTTGGGTAGATCATTTGTATTGTTCTAGGGAGTTTTGTCCATGAATTGCCAAAGGGGGAGATTGTTAGTATTTTTATTGGCTAATTCATGGGTTGGACAAAACTCTGGGTCCATTGAGTTGTATTTTCTAATTTATTTTAGAATGAAATATGGATGTGTCACCGGAAGAGCTGAAGTGAAGAATAGAAGAAAAAAGAAGACCGGGCGAAATCCCTTAGGCCCGATCGATCGGAGCCTCAGACCGATCGATCAGTCAAAAAAGGCATCCAGTTATTTTGTCAGTCTGATCGATCGGACAGGTGCGCAGAGTTCGGGAAAATCTCCAGTTTCTCTACGAAGTTGTTTCCTTTTGAGACTTTGTTTCCCAGTTTGAGTCCTACTTGTGTACTAAGTCTAAGGCACGAATTTTGGGCTATTTATATGGTGTTTCTCTCAACTCTAGAAGGTATCACCAACACACACAACTCTCATTGATCTGAGTCAGAGATATCTTAGAGAGAGTTTATCCTCTATAGCCATTGAGAGATCATTCTGAAAGGCTGTTCTAGAAGGTTGTTGCTGCTTCTACTTTTCTTGTTGAAGATTGATCATCTTGGTTGACAAGGTGCGAGAAGATCAAGTAAGGAGAACGGGGCGCGGTGGATGTCGTGTTAGTGGATTCTTTGCAAAAATAACTACAGTCCTTAGGTCGAGGTACAGACTGAGGTAAAGGAGCTTGTGAGTATATCTTGTAACTGTTCGTGAACTCTTGATTTCTGGTTCGTGGTTTTTCTCCCGGGATAGGGTTTCCACGTTAAATATTGTGTCTGCCTTCTTGTGGTGTGTGATTGATAGATAGCTAGTTCTATATTGTCTGATTGGTTTATTTCCGCTGCATTGATTGGTTAAATAGAACTAGTAATCCATTCTGGTAGCCTTTATAAAATTTCAGGGGGGGAAAAGACAGCTTTAGGGGCATTTTTTTCCACTAGGACATTGTAAGCATTTGCTTAGACATCCATCTCTAATCTAAGCAAATACGACACTTTTAGAGGTGAAAAGATCGAGTCGCTTTTTAAAGTGAATTGCTCCCACTAAAAGTCGCTTTTTTAAAGTGAATTACTCCTTTCAGTCCTTCGATGATTCATATCAGCTCAAAGTCCAGGTTACATCTAAGTTGTCCAAAATGCTCAAAGTTCGATGTTACATCTAAGCTGACCAAGCTTTAGCATCATAGTATCAAAATGAACTAGAAATGAACTTTGGAAGGTACCTTCGAGATGAACTTAGGAATTATTGTGATCTAAGGCCTACGAGAAGAGATCAAGTACGTACAAGATAACATAGAGATTTACGTGGTTCGGCTTTTGGCGTACATCCATGGAAAGACAATAGAATTCACTATGCAATTAGAACAGATGTTTATAATAGAGATTTTTAACCTCTATTTATAATATTAGCCCCAAAACCCTGTTATACCCAAACACTACTTTTAATCACAGTATACCTACAATAATATACCTACTTTTAATCACAATAGAACATGGACAATGCATGGGTTCGGTTTACCAGATTTATTACTTCTATTGAGCCATACAACCTGACAGGAACGTACGTGCCTAACTTTTCATTTTCTTTTCATGAGTTTTAAATTATCAACTTGGATGATCTTGGATCACTCAAAAACTCAAATTGTCCCTGGCTATAAGAATCCTTCTTGCCCAATGTTATTACATTTTATTTAAAAGTCCTCTTCTATATCCATGTGCTTTGTTTTAGATTTGTAACAAACATCATATCCCAATTACATTTTATTTAAAAGTCCTCTTCAATATCCATGTGCTTGGTGTTAGATTTGTAACAAACATCATATCCCAATACGATTTGCTGCCCTTTCTGTCATCTTCTAATATATATATTTTTATTTTTATTTGTACTTATATTATCGATATGTAGCAAAACAAGGAGATTCAAATCCATGATCCACTTTGCGTGTGTTATGAGACGAGTCCAATTAGGCAGAGGACAACGACATCTGCTAAACGTTTTTCTTAGGGCATGTTTGGTAAACGTAGAAGAATCCGCTTTTAGAGGATTCTCTCCATCTCGAAAGAATCAATGCATCCTCAAGAAGGATTCCTAATGAGAGTTTCATGTTTTGATGGAGGGAGGTTTCCTATAAATTGTAGAATGTATGATCCAATGGTCATAAATATATTTTTTTTAAATTTCCAAAATCCATGAAAAATCAAGACCTCAACTTTCACTTCAAAGTATTTTGTGGTCATCTAGAGAATATGTACGATTCAGATCATGCAACGGGGCCCCACAGGAATAAGAAATTAATATTTTAGTACTAAACTTTTGTGTAAATATCTCAAGATATGTTAAGGATCAACGGTTGAAATTTGGTCAACTAGTCGTGTTTGACATTCCAGAAATAACTACTGGTTCAGATCATGATCTTGGGGCCCACAGGAACCAGAAAATCGAAAAAAATGGACTGGATTTAATCCCGTTTTTTGGCCCACAGCATATCAGAAATTGTCATCTAACGGTTTGGACGATTTTGCAAATATCTCAAGATCTAAGATGAATCAACGACTGAAATTTTGGGAGATGGCCGTTTTGGACCTTCTTACCAATATTATCGATTCAGATCTTGATTGTGGAGCCCATAAAAACAAAAAAAACGCAAAAACCGGTCTGCCCTCTATTAATGCCCAAAACTACTGTTGCTCCGCAAATCCCCTCTTACGCTGAATCCATGGATCCGATGGGGGGGCGTCCGACTCTTCAAATATTCAAAAGGGTGGATGTCTGCAATCCATCCTCTTCAAATCCATGCCATTCCAAACAAGAAAATCCGCGCGATTGTGGATTTTGGGCGAGGAATCCGTGGCGAAGACCTTTGCCAAACATGCCCTTAGAGTTTTCTAAACACGAGATTCATATGACACTGAATGTCTAGCCAGTGGCAACCCATTCCTCTGTCGGTGATGTTTTTTGGTGCAACTCAAGCCTGATTTTTTTTTGACGCTAGAGTAAAATAAAATAAAATTTTGAACACTAGAGTAAAATAAAATAAATTAAGTGTCAAATAAAAAAGAAACGAAGGTAAAAAAAAATTAGGAGCAAAAACACCTTTATTTGTCATTTTGTCCCTTCTAAGATTATCTTTTTTTTATCATGTCGTGCCTTTTAAAAGTCTCATTTGCCACCTACAAACAAACCTACTCTAAATTGCTTTCAAGAAGAAGAAATGGGAAAAAGTCTTAGGACATGTTTGTGTAATACTTTTCTACGGAAAATCCATTTTTCTGGCGTTTGGTGCTGAACAATTCTGCGGAAATGCTTTCCTGTTTCGTCAACATTTTTCTTGATAATGGTGGAAATGAGTTTCCTATGGGGGGAATGGGAAATGGATTTCCTCGGAAAACTTCTCTCTCTTTTTCTCACTATTGTCCATTTCAACCCAAAAACCCTACAACTCTTTCATTTTTTATTTCTTTATATAAATTATTATTTAATGTTGAATAAATAATATACATGTTATGTTATTTTTCTTCAAAAATTATATCAGTAAATAAGAAATTTTGATTTTCTATAAAGAATCTATAGCTGCACCAAACAACATTAGCACTAATTCAATGAAGAAACTCTTTTTGCACCAAACACGAATTTTTAAATTCTACGAAAATCCTTTTCCGAGGTTTTCATTTCTATGGAATTTGCTGACGTGACAATTTCCTCTTTCCGCGGAATGGGTGTATACACAAACGTGCCTTTAATTGTTCAAAATAATTGTCTTCACACACACTTGTACAACCTCTTGCCCTATCTTATCAGTAAAATTTGATAGGAACCAATCAAGAAGGCAAAATTTGAGCATTACTAATTCCTCATAATTTTTACTGTCAACGATGACTTCCTCTTTTTAGAGTCAAACTCTTGTAATCAATAACAAAATCAGGCAATTTGACTTAGAAGGCACTGTGTTAAAAAAGATTTCTTTGTTATATGCAAAATAAATCATAATATTTTCATAGAAGTAGAGGGCTTAAATTTTGGGTTGGTCTTGCACGAATTATAAAAGCGAGAGCAAGCTATATGATTTGAATATTGAAATTGAAAACATCTAATTATATTTACATTACTAAGTCAGGAGCTGCATGTAAATAACTTCAAAAAGTATTCCCGTCATGAAATCGCAGTGTATAGGGGGTGTTTGGGTTCCAGTCACTTTTTTTTTTTAATGGGCGCTGGAAGAGACAGTAAATCCTATAAAGTCTTAGTGCGGTAGCACAATTTTAAACCCTCAATCTCTATAAGCAAAGAGCGGTCCTAGGCCAACCCCTCCGGGGTTGCGTTTGAGTCACTTCTATGAATAGAAAAAACCTTCAAAAGTGTTTGATAGCCATTTTATTTTGTTGCTATATATTACATGGGAGGAGAGAAGTACTTTGCCACTAGGTTATCTCGGTGTTTCTCGTTCTTGATAGCCTTTCAACTAGTTTACAAGCTTATCCAAACTCGGTGATGTATTTGTTTGACATAAGCTACAATCCCCTTATCATTTCTATGTACTATTAATAGTTTATTACACCCATCCATGGGTACTTTGAAAACAGATACAATAACATTAATATAATCCCCGTATTTGACTAATGAAGCCCATCTCCTCCTAATTGTGATCGACTATTCAAAGCACCTATTATCGTAGGAACCCCGGAGAGGGAAAATGACAAGAAACCCCATTAGAATTGACTTCCTTTTTTAATTTGGGGGGGTGGGGGGGGGGGCGGCGCGGGGGCAAACAGTGACTTCCATCTAAAGATTCCATTCATTGCAATTTCATGCCCCAAGAAATCAAGAAGAAAGCATGATCAAGTTCTTTGATTTCCTTAAATTTATTCAAAAAGAGAAAATTCTAATCAACTAGCTAGTGAGTTAACTCTTGAGTCCACGAAGTCACCTCATTTTGAGGAAGTGACTACAGATCAAATCAAATATGAGGGAAACTCAATTGAGTCACCTCATTTTGATAAATTGTATGTATTATCAACCATTTCGTCTTTATATTACATTCTAAAGCATTGATGTTTATTTTAAAGTAATCTATGCTTGAGATTTAGGGATAGCAATTTTAAAATGATAATTGAAATGTAATTTGGGATTTATTTTTGATCTTTTACATGCAAGTTCTTTTTTTTTTTTTCATTATTATACTATTTTTCTTGCATATATAAATTTATCAATTTGAATTGATTCTTATTAATACTTGTAAATAAATGTATATTTAGATTTGACAAGTATTTAATCTATTTTTTTAAAAGAAAAAAAGATTTATTCTCCCTGAGAGCCGTGTTGACTCTATCAAAATCAATTTTTTAGAGCTAGATGAGCCGTGTTCGATTCATAGGGTTCCTGACCCGATTTCACCTGCATCAAAGGTAGAATTGTAATTTGGCAGAGGCATTCACACTGTGGCACTCGCTGACCACCTTCAAGGGCATTTGATCAGCATAATGTGAGCGCTGCCATGCGACACCAAGAGTAGGAGATTTTGGAAAAACTGAAGAAGAGAATATCGATCGGCCAGTTGAAAAATAATCTTTGCTTTTAATAATGCCGGCCTGTTTCCAAATAGGGATCGATTTTGATGTTTCTTTCATTAAATCATCAAAAGAGAAAATGAGGAACCCATGATCCAATCTCTTTGTACTAGATGGACCGCCGGGGTTTGAAAAAAAGAGGAAAAATGATAATAAAACCACTTTATTTGACTGAATGGTCCATGACCCCTATGATTAAAATTGTTACTAAATTGAAGCCTTTGGCCCCATATCCTTGACCGTTCATACAAGGGAAAGGACGAGAAAACCTACATGCCCCCGCCGCCCCCCCTCCCTGCCCCCTTTAAAAAAATTACATTTCAAGTAAAAAAATTTACTCATCTCTTTTATGAAGGATTGTAGTGTTAGAGATCTCCAAAGGTCTTTACGGAAATCCAATGTTTGGGTTTTGGGATTTATGTGAAATTCCTTTTCAAAATCATGGATTTTTTTCTAGAAATTGTGTTGAAGATTCCAGAAAATAACCTTTCAAAGAACCCATTCCTTTACTCTTTTTTGTTTTTATTTTGGTTAGAGTTCAACGTCTAGCTATTAGCCTTTCTAAGCATTTACTTCTTAGGAGAAAAATCAACATGGAAAACTTCATAAGATCGAAGTCAATAACGAAATATAGACAGTACAGAAGATTCCAAGATACCTAATGGCTCATCCCCGAAGAATAACAAAATATTAACATAGTAAATACAAATCCTACTACTTGAAAACACAAATCCATCGCCCATAAATAAACCTTTCAAACATAAATCCAACACCCATAAATAAGTCTGTCCAGCATATTCCAAGAGCATTTCGGATAAGAACCCTATGTAGCAGTAGCAATACCATTGTCAAATATATTCTTCATTCAAAACCACTCCCAGTTCTATGTTTTTATTTAATGACTTTTAGAACATGTCAACCTCTAGTTCATGATTCTACTATAAAAGTGCTAGGACTCCTTAAAATGAGACTACATGAATGAATGATGAAGATATAAGGGGTCATGGGGAAGAAAGGGAGTAAGGAGGCACCTTACCAGCGATTGGTCGACCACGGTGAATGTGGGAGCAGTCGAGCTCCAAGAGGGTATGTTCCAATGCTTGTTGGGTTAGAGAAGATGGAGAGGTTTGAGGTGCACACCAAGTTCTTAAGCCATCCAAGCATGGTAGCATTGCTTGAGATGGCTTCTCTTGAATTTGGTTATGAGCAGCAAGGGATCCTTAAAATACCTTGCGAGGTTGAATATTTCTCGCAGGTGGTCGACATGATCTCAAAGGCAAAGCAAGGCTAGTTTTTTTTTTTTTTTTTTTTTTTTTTTTTCCTTTTCCCTTTTTCTTCTTGCCTTCTTTATGTAATTTATAGGTAAGGTGCAGTAATCAGGTGCAGTTTAGAACAATATCATCCAATAAAATGTTTATATAATTTTAGTTTTACATGTCTCTACTTCGATAGCCTCTCTCTTACATGAATGAACTGTGAAAGTATTTGGTTTGTAAGTACTTATATCCTTGTTGCATTATGATTAAGAAACTTAATTCACTAAAGGATGAGGAGAATCCAACGGTAGATTAGATCAATCTTAAAGAAATCTATACAAGGGAGACAAAATTTGATATATTCAAAGGAAGGGAGCAAAAGGGGCTTACTGTGAAATTCACTATTTGGATTATTGCATATCGCCGCTGGTCTGCGTCATGGTTTAAAATCTCGGTCTCGGTAGTGGTATTGGCCGGGTCGAAAAACTGATATGATATCAGTATCGGCCGCGATATCGATCCGCCGCGGTTGTCGCGGTGTGAATTTTTTTTAATCCAAAAGAATTCACAAAAATATCCAAAAAATCCATAATATTAGAAAATACTGAAAAACAATATTTTTTTTCCATTAGTAACAATAATAAATCAAAATCTCAATTATCTTAAGTTATGAGTCATGTTTGTGTCGCAATTCGTTGTCTTCTCCAGTATTTTATATAATGCAATCATTATTGATGCTCATGATCAATTTATTAATGTAAAATATAAAAAAATAATGATAACATATTAATAAGCCTTTAGTAGATCTAAATCATGTTTATGACTATGAGTAGATGTAGATATATTATCTATACACTATTAATAAGCCTTTGGTATCACAAATATTCTAACAAGTAACAACAATTATTTTTAGAAAAAATAAAGATTTAATAAAACCATTTTCAAAACTCTAAATATACAGATCTAGCATAAAAGTATGTAGATCAATCATTTACACACCATAGAATAATAATGAATCATTAAAAGAACATATTTATGATGAAATCCCCAAAAATGATATATTATAATTCAAATATTAAAAAATCTGAAAAAAATTGAAAAAAAAAAACTCAAAATCATGTGTATGAGTAGATCTAACATGAAAGTATGTAGATCTAACTTCTAAATGAAGAACTCAATACAAGTGACAAACCCAATGATATCTATGATTCATCTAAAAATAAAAAATAAAAACACATAATAAAATGCTTTAAGTTAATTTTCTCTTACCTTAAATAATATTTTCTTCAAAAAATAGATATGGGATTTGAAAATATTCAAGAGGGATGTGTGATGGAGTATGACTGTTGCTTTGGGTAGTAAGCAGATGAGAAGAGAGAAGAGAGAAGAAGAAGATGAAAATGGGGAAAAAAATAGAAAAATTAGGGTTTTATCACCTTTTATGAGATCTCGACCAATATTTTCAAAATATCAGCCGAGATCTCGGAAAAACCGAGATGAACTTCATCTCGGCCGATATGAGCCGATATTTTGGCGATATATGGCCCCGAGATACCGAAACCGATATCTCAGGGCTATATCGGATCGGTATCGGTCGATATGAACCGGTATCAGCCGAGTTTTAAAACCATGGTCTACATCTCTACTAAAACAATCTAATTGGGTGTTTAAGAAGACACTTGAATTCTACCAAATAAATAAAAAAGAGATTAATTTGAAGGTTCAAAGGATTGAAATGTAACGGCCCCAAAATGTTGGTTGAAAATGATTGTCTTACTAGTGTACTTAGCTTTGGTACAAAGTTTATATTTTGACATTGATTTTCTTTTCTTGGTTTTGATGGTCATAGTGCCTACTTCTTGAAATGGGGAGATTTTAATTTACCGTTTTGAAAGAACAGCTTGTCCATGACTTGGTGTAGATGGGATAAGCATCAATGATGATGATGATTGTCTACAACTGTCCATTTGGAAGCCACCCATTAGACAGCTAGGATTGCCCTCAAGGAAGATATTAGAGCATCAATAAACTCGATAGGGGGCTACATTACTATCACCGTAGATGTCACGACCTGGGCCCGAGATCTGATTACTCTGGACTAATCTCAAGTCGCGAGATCCATATTTACTCTCATAAATTTCAAATTAACCGAAGTTAAAACGAAATCCACAAAGAATAACCATACATACACACATGTCAAATGTATATTTTTGCGGAATATATAAATACGTTGACGAAACAATTCAAACAGTACGAGTCCTTTACATTAAAGTAAAGTCTAATATACACATTTCATTTCCTAAATAAGTCAACCACTGCATATTCAAATACAATGCAGGTGACACTATTCACATTCCAAAACGAATATACAAAAGTATTTCTCAAAACATTTCCAATTCAATAAACAAAAGTTCATTCTAAATATTTCCCAAAAATGTTCCAATCCAATTCGTACTCTAATTTACGTCCACTCGATCAATCCTCCTGGAGGAATCGGATTAGCCTCCTCCTCTGGTGGTGTGGTCTCTATATAACTGATACAGGCAACTGCGCCTATAATGTCATCAATAACACTGTGAACACGAAGGTTCAAATGTATACACAAATCTAAGATAATACATGCTATCTTCAATTTACCAACTAAACAATTCTATAAGCAATTATCAATTCTAATAAATACAATAACATGTACAATTGGAGTCAAGTAATAACAATTACTAAATTTGTCAGCTACAATAGTATTCGTTTTATTTCAATTCTTCTAACGGAAGCAATCATTGTATTTGTCAACACAAATACTAATCATTCATTCATATTTATTCATTTAAGTGAGTACTCTTTATCAAGTGACTTATCATTCAATAATTGTGGGATCTACCAGTGTCTGGATTAGAGATCATTGGCATCACCACGAAGTTTCGGAACACCCCCAATCCATCTACTGCAGTAGGATTGTTTATTAATTCATTTCATTAGTTCATTTCAATCATTCATTTCAGATCTACAACGAGCTTAAGAAACTACTATGTAGTGCCAAACTCGGGAATCAAATCAAATCAATAAATTCTATTCAACTTCTAAACCAACATTCAGGTGAAATGTTCGTTATCAATGTATGTGTTATTTTCGATGACATCACTTAAATTGAAATTTGTACATTATGATATTCCTAGCTAACACCTATGAAGGTTAAGAAATAAACACCTTAACACTAGTCTGAATCAAAAGGCTTTTATTTAGAAAAAAAATCCTACCTACATCTGTAATTTTTCCTCAGTTCGGTTACCTTGTTGGCTACCTATCGGTTAACCGAATTTTGGAATGCGGCTAACCGAACCATATTCGGTTAGCTTTCCAGAACCTTGCAATTTCTAACAAATTCTCTCAATTCGATCACCTTGTTGGTCACCTATTCGGCATAATTCAGCTAGCCAAACATATTTTGGTTAGCTTTCCAGAAGTTTGACTTTTGATGGAAAAATCCTGACAAAATTTTCGGTCACCTAGTAGTCACCCTTTGGTCGGCCGAATTAGTAAATTCGGCTAGCCGAACATGATCGGTAAGCTCATGGTTAGCTTTTCAGAAGCTGACATTTACTGTGAAAATCACCCAGATGGATTTCGTTCGTTGTCGGTCAGCAGTTTGGTTAGTCGGATTACTCCCAGAACTTCAGATTTTTAGAGTTCAAAACTTCAGATTTTCTGAAGTGAAAACCTGGAATTTGAGTTCCTTGAGCTCTTACAACTCTAATAGCATACTAAATCATAAGAAATGCATATACTTGCCTCTTTTGGAGATCAATTGACAAGAAACCCCTTTATTAGCTTGATCTTGAGAAGAAATCCCCAAATTGAGACCTTCTTTCAACATAAAATCAACACCATTCACAAAACACAACTCCTATGAGCTATATGTGTTACAAACCATTCCTAAACACTTAGGAGAACTTGAAACTCTATAAATACAACTAACTACTTACTTGTAGTTTGTGAAGAGAAGATTGAGATCTTCTCCGAGCTCTAACTCCCAAAGAAATGAAGACAACTATATGGAGAAGATGAACTAGGGTTTGGCTGTGCAGGAATGAGATTTGAGTGAATGATCTTTGAGTTCATTAAAAACCTTATAAGCCCTCTTTTGCATAAAACCCACTTCACTTCTAATATTTACACCTCGAGTCACATTAAGACTCATTTGATCTATTTCACGTCAAATGGAATCGCGCCTATTACGGAAGTTAAGTACTCTTTGAGATACACGTGTTGATATCAAGAGTGACTGTATTCGATAAAATACACGAAAATCTATATTTACAAAAAAATTATTGATTTTTCCTTTGTTTGAGTCTAAGTCAATTCAAATAATTCAATGTCATTCATTATCATGCCATTAAGTCCAAATCAATCATTTAAGACTAATTCGATTCACTCTGGTTATTAACCATCATTAACTTAATTAAATATGATCAATTAGCATTAATTTTAATCAATTAGAGTTAATCTTGATTAATTCGAGACGGAGTATAACACTAGATTACCAGAAAATGAGGGACACCTCTCATTCAGCTTTAGCCAGTCTCCCCCAGGTGTTCTGTAAATTCAGTTGAAATTTGACTCATAGTGATGAAAAAAATTCTTCTACAAGAATATTTTTCAAGGAAGTGGAACTCTACTTTAACTTGTTTTTTTTTTTTTTTTTTATGGTTCATTGTTTGTTTAGGTTTTTTTTTTTTTTTTTTTGTCCTTCTTGTTTTCGTTTCTGCAGGCATTACACCAATAAGCTTTAATGTTAACCACTAAATGTGTTCTATTGGACTATCCATTCTACCCTTATCTTCACCAAAACTCTACTGCTTCCTTTTCTTCACCCAAAACAACCTTTTGAGCTCAAAACAATTTATTGTATGAAAGAGATACTTATTTTAAATGTTATCAGCATTATCAATTTCATCAACTTACAGCTTCTATTTACAATCAGCCTTTAACATTTGATTAGTTTGAACGAAAAGATAAAATCTTCCATCTGGGAGTAGTCACATACCTCACTGTTTCATGTTTCACCCAATGTCTAAACTTTATACAACTCATCAAACGTCTGGAACTGGTATGCAAGTTGGACTAGTTCTAAATATTGAAGATGTCTACGATTTTCAACCCTATGTTTTAATATTTATTTATTATTTTCAATTTTTTATATAAAAAAAACTAGCATTTTCATGACATTTTCCTGATAATATCCAACAAACCCCCAAAATTTGAAATCATCCCAACTTTTGTTCCCAGATGATAATTGGTTAAGAACAAATAATTGTGATAATGATGGCTAGGGAACTCTTTAATGCAATAAACTGACCTGCAACCTACTGGAAATGAATAGCAATCCTTCAATGGGTCCTCTAATAGCCAAATATAGGAAATGTCCAAATCGAATAAACCAGGTCTTATCCAATATTTAGACCTCAGCTCCAATTGGGTCTAGGTTTTGATCCACTTCACGGTAAAAAAATTTAGATATTGGTTTAATTCCGCTTCACGGGCCCAAATAAATTTAGTGTTACTATAAAAAGAAAAAAAAAAAAAAAAAAACTTTTAGCAGCAGAAAAACACCTCTAGCGGCGTGAAAGGGTGGTATATCTTTGGCGGTATGATTGGGGGGGGGCGCTAAAACATTGGGTCAGCTTTATGAATTATGCTTTCTCTCATTAGCGATACTATTTATTTATAACAAGTTTATTATATTAATCTAAATAAATTTTACAAGTGTATCTATAGTGAACGTGCCACAATTCGGGTTCAATTGCAGGCGCCTTTTATTTGGCTCAATTTTGGTTCTGGCCATCGATTGAAATTTAGGATCAGCTGGTACGGGATGTGACCTGGTCTCTATGTTGGGTAGAGGTCACCAATCCTAATTCAAGTTCAGGTAGGAATTTGACCCTAGTCTAGCACGTCCCTATCCCTACCAACAAGGAAGCCCGACTTAGGTGAAAATGAGGGGAAGATCTTCACCCTCCCATTGACCTCATATCGTGCTTATCTGATAGCATAATTGTGAATTTGTTTTTTACATTTCGGTTTGTCCTTCAAATGAAAATTCTCGTTTGATTGAGAAATTTTGGTGAGATTTTTCAAACTTATATTTCAAAAAATATATAAATTTATATGCACGCACAACACATGTAAAGTTTTGATATGGGACTTATTTTAAGTGAAACTTGATTAGAGGATTTATTTTAAGTAAAATTATTATTATTATTATTATTATTATTATTATTTATTTATTTATATTTATTTATTTATTTCTGTTTGAAAGAGGGCTTAGGATAGGGGTTGGGGCTTTTAAGAAGAAAAATTACAACAAGTCCTTTAAAATCATTTTGGGTGAGATTTTCGAAATCGACCGAAATCCACTAGAATTTTCGAAATCATACGAAATCTTAACTAAAAAGTTTTGTAAGGTTATTTCGTTTTGGTAGACTGAAACGAAATTTCGCCCGAAACGAAACGAATTACACAACTATGCCTAAGAGCAGACCTCATATTGTGCTTACCTGCCTAGTCTAGCTTATATGTGCCTGCTTGGTTGGATTCCTATCATTAGAAATATGATGGATGGAAAGGTCTCTTTACAAAAAAGGGTCATGTAAATAAATGCCAGCAGAGGTGTTTTTATTTTATGAAAAGATGTATATTCATTGCAAATAAGAAAACAACAACAACAATATAGAAAAACCAACTAACAACACCAAAAACCGAAAAAAAGAAAAGAGTGTTGCTACCTACACACTACAGAAACCTTTCCACACACTGCATTTAAAAAAAATAAAAAAAAATTCTTAAACTACCCATTTCCCTCTCATTCCCTCTCTCTTCCACCCCTGCTCCCGCAACCCCGCCGGCCGTTGCCCTGTGCCGACCCATCTCCCTCTCTTCCTCTCCTGCTCCAGCTGCCCCCACCCGCCTTCATCCCCAACCCCAGCCCACCCCCACCCCTCCCCCCAGCATCTCCTCCGCCGCCCACCACCTCCACCCCTCTTCCTCTATCTGGTCTCTCTCTTTCTCCCCCTCTCCCATCCTCCCTCTCCCTCCGATCTCTCCCTCCCTCCCCTTCTCTTTCTCCCTCCGCCCACACCCACTACCTTCGCGCCTCTCCCTTTCTCTGGTCTCTCTCTTTCTCCCCCTCTCCCATCCTCCCTCTCCCTCCGATCTCTCCTCCCTCCCCTTCTCTTTCTCCTTACGACCACTCTTTCACTAGCCACCCCCAGCTCCTCGCCGCCCACTACCTCTCCTTCTCTTTCCCTCTCTTTCTCCCTCTCTATGCTCTCTTTCCCGCCGCTCGACCTCCCGTCTCCTCCGACGGGAGCATACTAATCAGTAGGTGCAAACCCATTAGAGGGTTGTGAACCCATTAGAGCATACGTGGACATGTGTGGATTGACGAAATCCATTAGAGGCGAAGGCGATCAAGCAGGTGGGTGCAGAAAGGGATGGGGATAAGGGCAGGTGGGGGTAGGGCTGGGGTTGGGCTAGGGATGGGAATGAGGTCGGGTGGGTGCAGAAAGGGAGATGGGTCGGCGTAGGGCGGGGTTGCCGGAGCAGGGAGAGGGAAAGATGGGTCGGCGTAGGGTGAGGTTGCCGGAGCAGGGAGAGGGAGAGGGGTAGTTTAGGTATTTTTTTATTTTTTTAATTTTTTTAAAAAATGCAATGTGTGGATAGATTTTTGTAGTGTGTAGGTAGCAGCACTCAAAAGAAAAACTAAACATCACCATGCCACAAAAATATTGAGACCAAATTGACCACATTTAGTAAGGAAATTAAAACAACGTCAAAACACTCTTAACTTTCATAAACTAAAATATCACCAACAACTCAACAAGAGACTAAGTAGACCAATCTTTACCATCCTTGACTGCTTTGACTACTTCCAAGGCATCCATGTGCACACGAATTTTAGAATGACCGCATCCTTTAATAGCATTTAGCACAAACAGGAGAGCCCCTACTTTGGTCTCTTCAACGGAGACCAATCTAAGTCCTTTAGTAGCCTTTGCAGCCATAAGATGATCATTAAAAGAACATCGCAAATCCAAAGACCCATTGGCACAATTTAGCATAAAAAGAAGAAGCTGCATCAGCAAATAGAAGGTGATGTGCTCATGGTCTCGACTCCCAAGTCCCAATTCCAAAAAATTGATTTGGGGGTGGGGTTTGGAAATTGGAATGTTGTAATGTAATCCGGTCCTTTTTTTTAGCAATGAAACGGCCGCAATCAAAACATACAGTACAGAAACTTAGGTGCACGAACTCACAGAGGTACAGGGTCCCATTCTCATTATTATCTGGCACTGTAGCAAGCACGAATTCATTTGTTATGGGGTTAAAAAATTCACCTGCTCTTCTATTAAGTGTAGCTTTCGATTCAACAGAAAAGAGAAAAAATTCATTTATTCTGAAACTTTCGACCTATCAGTTTAGACTTCATATCTACAATGACGAGCCCATCCTCTAGAAGAAAGAGAAGGAAGTTCAAAACAAAGAAGCTTTTGGTCATCATTATCAATGAATCAATGCATCTAAAGTCTTTTTACCAAAACGAAATAAAAAAAAGCACCTACAGGCATTGGTCTATGATTCTCACGTGTCCATGAATGGTGAAAAGTGGCTGCCCCCATTAATTGCTCTTTGATTCTTCTTACACCATCAAATCTAACATGAGAAAAATTTTGCATCCCATTTATGTAGAGGTTGTTTTAGTAGTCACATAGCAGTAAGAGAAGACATCATTGAGAAGATGGACATCAACTCCATTCAATAGATTTTAGACAATAAATGCTAGTTGAGAAGGAAATTTTATACTTTTCAAAGACCTGTCATTGCTGAGAGAAGCACCCACACGTTTCTACACATGTGAGATCAGAATTAGCTCTACCTGACGTTGAACTTGTAGGCCCCACCATCCAACGGGACTTGGGAAATGGAGGGGAGTTGCAACAATTATTTACAGAACCTTACAATGTATCCCAACTCCAAAGTCAGTACAGATAGGCAGGATGTTTTCAGTTATGTCTTGATTTGAGCATTCATCTTCCCTTTTGGTTGGCAGAGTTGGTTGAGGCAGACTCACCTTCCCTGTCATGGCATATATTTGACCGGGCCCACAATGGATCTTACATTTGAGTGGTGCTACTTGGACCGACGGGGGCGACCGAATTCTGGCCCGGTCCCCCCGCCCCACCCACCGCGGGGGGACCGGGCCAGAATTCGGTCCCCCCAGTCGGTCCAAGTGGACATTTTCCTTACATTTATCTGTGGCTTGCAGAAATTGACTGTTGATGTAACTATTCAATGCAGAGTACTCACTGGCCATAGAAAAAGGGCCAATTATTAGATGGACAGGATCTGCTGTTCTGGGCTGTGTAGATAACCAATATATATCCTTTTCTTTTGAAAGGTATAACTAATAATTTTGATGGCATTCAAATGGCGTTGTGTGGCATTGGGCCCAACTCGTAATAGCACCTATGTATAACACTGTAAAGAAGGGCCCAGATGAGGGTGGATCACATCTTTGACTTCATCCAAAGTTCATCCAATCTGGTTACACCTGATCTTCGACTTAACTACTAAAAGATGAAATTTGTTCAATTGGAGTTAATCATTTATTTCAAATAGAGGATTTGACAGAAAAAGTCCTAGAATTTGGTCATTCTTCGCGAAGAGTCCCCACAAATTGTACAGCACCAACTCGGTCTTCCCACCACTTTTTTATAGTTTTTTATACTTTTTTCATGAGAGACGATAACGTAGCCTAGAGAAATTTAGATGACGATAGTGTCATTCCTTGCGTCTTCTTCTTCCTCATCTCCTTCTTATATACCCCACTCCATTTTTCACCGAATACACCACCCACAATACTTCCATCATCCTCAAATACAGGTTTATAACTATTTATGTTGGCACAAAAGCTGCAAATACAAGTTTTCCACTATTTGAATTGACGGAAAAACTGTAATTACATACATGTCTTCGCTGTTCATATTGGTGGAAAAACTGTAAATACAGGTTTTCACCATTTACATCAGCGGAAAAGTTGTAAATACATACAGGTTTCCACTGTGAACCATTCTTCCATGTTACAAGTTTCAATTGTAGAAACTTGGCACTTTATTTGCTGACTATGTAAATCATGCATATTTGACATGTGGGAGTCCTGCAAAAGGGCAGTGTAGGATTTTCAATCCATACTACCCAAAATTTAAAGATAGAGATAAAAGGTCCTACACAAATGTTTTACGCTGATCCATCATGAGACTAAGACCTTATATTCATAGGCTAGCTAAAAAAAAAAAAAACATCTAATTAAGATGGTTAGGTTTTCCTTTTTTTTTTTGTGAAAAAAGGTTTAAATACCATTGGAGCCCATCATCCTAGGAAAGCACTAGACAAAAATTTGGGAAGATCATCCTCAGATAAGAACAGGGCAAAATCATAAAAATGGTGTTATGGTAAGATTAATTATTTAGGACGATAATTTCGAGGTTGAATTTTATGATTTTCAGATGCCAAGTGTCTAACTGCCATTACTTGCCTGCAATGTTTACTGCATGGTTCATCCAACTGCTATTATAATTAAACAAAGAAGACGTGAAGGTGTTTCTCTCCTATTAAAGGAAAGAGTAATCATCAGTCACCAAGACATTCAAAGATAGAGACCCAACAAAGCTTTGTATCGGTTGTTGTGATGTGAGCCCAGGTGAGGACCAAACCCCTTGTTCAAAGTCTTCAATTCAATTTACTGAGAACCTTCAATGTACCCATAAAAGAACCTTCATTCAATTCATGATTCAACTCCACGTTTGTGATTTCAATGCCATTTAGACACAACAACGAAGGTGCATGGTGAGTGCCTAGCACTGGGGACTTTTGAATTGGTGTGTGTGTCTATATATATATATATATTGGTGGTGTGTGTGTCAAGCTTAGGAAAAAATTTCGTAAGCTCATGCTTGTGGGGAGCACCTTTGGTCCATCCAAATGGACCAAACACATGATTTCCCTAAATTGCATATGTCCACCAACTTTCGATCAGATCAGAATTTACTGGACCGTTGGATCGACTATGTATAAATCCAAATGGATCGTTAACCGTTAAACTTTTGAGCCCATATGGAGATGATAGAAATCACATTTGGGGCTGATTTTTTTATGGAGAGGAAGATCCCAGTGAGTCTTTGAAATCTCCCCCACCCCCATTCACATGTGGGTCCCTAGGTGTGCCCCACCACACACTTGAACTTACCTTAATCTAAGCTTGAGCTTAGGAGAGCTAACCCCATATATATATATATATATATATATTACTATTGGGTAAGATGTCATTGAGTTCATTATCCGGCTTGTTTGACAACACTACGAATAGAGTCAAGTAAGGTAAAGCCTCAATTTATCAAAAAACAATCTCATCAAAAGCACTTTTGATTCAAATTTCCCACAATATTTTTAAATAAAAAAAGTAAAAAAGTAACCTCATTTTCCACTAAAAGACAAAAGAAACTCCACAATCAATATAAAATGATCAAAAAGTATCCATAATAAACAACTAAAACTAAAATACCATTATAACCCACTTATATTTTATTCTTTCTTCAAAATAATATATACTTCACTCAACTCCATTAGTGAAACCCACAAACATGTTATTTGTATATAGGGACGTTTCAAAGGAAAAAATCTCACCAGATATAGATTTGTCTCTAAACAGCATAAGCTCATGGACATTTCACATCCTATTCATAAAGAAAAATGGTTTGGAGATTAAAAAAAATTAGTGTTCAATTGCATACTCTTTATTGAATTTATACAATTTCATAGTAGAAGTGGATTCAATTGAAAGACCCTTGAAAGAGTTGGATGTCGAAGATGGGCTCTCACTTCTTTAGGATTCAATTCACTAGCGTTATGGCATTGGCATGTATATAATTATGGAATGGATTCAGCAGAGACACATCATGGATGGATGTGGCATAGACATAATTTTATACATCAGAAAAATGAGGCATTAAGCATTTTAGATTATGGCTACCCAGCCCATTTGTATTTCTTCACCTTTATATTTTAAATATAGTCCATTAGTCAAAAAGAAACTGGTGATAATTCCCTTGAAATTGATACCCTAGAAATTGGTGAGAATTCTCCTTTCTCAATGTATCCTCACTTGTGCGGGCCTCTTCCCCACTTGAGTGAGCTTCCTTCCCATGTGTATTGCAGGTCTCTCTCTTGGGTCCTAAACCCCTTGGCTAGGGTAAAAAGAAAAACCAGAATGGGTTCCATAATGCCAAGTGGCCGATGTCATATATGGATACATTTTTTTCTCAAAAAAGGATTTTGAAAGAGTTCAAAAAAAAAATAAAAAAATAATAAATATGATTATCCAATAATACTATCTATAACTTAAAAGGCAAGAGTTGAGGCTGAGATATCATTTTTAAAAATGTCAGGTGGAAGTGGAACACATGTGAAAGTGAAATATGCATGCATGAGCAACTTCATTTGGATGAGATTTGATATTCCATGCAATATACCACTACCAGCCAAACCAGACGACTTTATCTACTTGACCAGTTTTCCTTTTCCCACCCACCACTCTCTCCTCCCTAATCCCTACTTTAACAACCAGGCGTCCTCAGACAGACTCAGCAGTTAACACCTCCTTAATTACTCCGGCTGCCTTTAAACGTCGGCCGCTCGTCAGTCGTCCCCATTTAATCCCCGGCATTAATGACAGGTGTCGTGTCTATAACGCAACTTGTGAGTCGACGAACATTAATAATAGTAGTAGCGAGTCTAGTTGGACACGAAACGTGGACGTAAGCATAGTCAAAAGTGCTGACGTGGCAGAATCGACAAAATACTGCTCTGTTGGCGACGAATGATGACGTTAGTTTGGGGGAAGACCGTACGTCCGTGACGATCGTTACTTATCTCTTCTGTTAAAGTGCCAAGTAGTCATCTATAAAACTTTAATTTTCCGCTTGTGTTGACTGAGCATGGTCAAGTAAACTTTTTGGCAGCTAAATTACTTCACTAAGATTTTACTTTGCCACTTGAAATGAAAACAATAGCAGGAGAATCTTCTTTTTTATGAAAAGCATTTTTTTCTTAAAACTTAGAGCTTTATTTAATCCATAATCAGGTAAACTCCGTGAAAAAAAAATTAAGTAATTAATGCTGGTCCTGGTGGGATTCATCCAATATTAATTCTTAGGGCTGAATTAGGATTTCATAGAATTTTGGACTTACTCCATTATATATGCATTCTCCTCTAATAGTTTCACTTTCTGATGATTCTTTGAAAATACTGTGATATCATTGAGCAAATAATGTTTAGGGTAAAATATCACAGGTATCATTGTGATTATCTATTATAACAAGATTACATGATGTCAACTTACTTGGATTCAAATAATGATTGATCCTGTAACTGATACCTTAATCTGAGCTCATGAAAAGGAAAGGCACATGCACAATTTGTTTCATATGCTTACAAGATTGATTGCAAACCCAATTGTAATCATGGTATTATCAAATTCAATTACCGGATTAGTTGTCCAAAAGGGGTGGAACTCAGGGCTGGCAGTGGCCATGGCCAAAATTTAGTCAAAAGAAAACCAATATGTTAGGACTTTGGGAACTTAGTGAGAGAGAGAGAGATTGCTTCTGTCAATTTATAATAGTGGTTCCTTCTACTTTGATCAGAACACGTTAAGAACCCTATTCAACCGTTTGTAATGCCCTATTAGTGATCTAAAAATGCTTGATTATATTGTGGTTTCAAAGTGCCCCGAGCGCGGAGCGACGGCGTCAAAGTGATAAATTTAAAATAATTATATGTCTAGAGCGCCTCGGGACCACCTATATAATATAATTTTTGTGAGTTTATAAATAATTAACTGATGTATACAAATATTTTTTATCCATATATTCAAGCATAAGAATTGGATGAGAACATTTTAACTTTACAATTTAATCACATAAAATAGACAATAATCAATAAGTCAAAATAAATTTCTTCATTCAAAAGATGAATATGAAGCTTACAGAAAAAGAAAATATACATAAATTAAAAATTGTCACGGTTCGCTCCACGCTCCGAGGACAATCGAATTGCACTGCAAGGACTGTTCTACTCTAAATCTGCATTTTAAGAAAAGGAATCGAAAAGGCTAAATAGCTGTTCCTGATGTTTTAACTCACACAACATGACATGAATTTATATTGAGTGATATGAAGACGCATCACACCGTTTCCTTCCCAATTAAATCTTTCATCCAAAACTTTGGGTTAATCAATGATATAAAGAGGGCCAAACATTCCTTGTAATTGCATATAAGTCCCCATCTCTTTCTCACACGTAAAAAGGAATATCAACTTTTCATCTATCGTTATTCCTCCTTTATCTACACAATTACACCCCAAAACCCCCAAAAAAAGGAAAAAAAAAAAAAAAATATATATATATATATATAATTTTTTCATTTTCTTTGAAAAGAAGAATATTATCGGAACTCTATGAATTCAAATCTATCTTGGGCTTCTTCAGCGACCGAAACGGCACAACCACATCGCATTTCGGACATTTCGGGTTCTTCTTCGATGTCAGGACATAAAACAGGCAATTCGGACAAGCAGCAGCGAAAAAATGGCTCGACTCGGTCGACTCGGACGATTTCTCTCCGTCTCCATCTTCGATTCCTCGTCCCTTGGTGGAGAGCGGAGATGGGGACGATAGAGACGAGCTGATGGTCATCGACGAAGATGAGTCTCTGCTCAAAGATCGTTTCTTTACAAATCCTCTCTCAACTCGTTCCAGTGCAGATTTTACCTTGTCGAGAGTACACACGCTCTGGTAATCAACGGAAGGGAAGACCAAGGCCTCCTTCTTCTGCATATCGAAGCCTTCTTCAACAAGATCCGGAGGAAAGTTCAGATCTTGGAGCTGAGAAACCGATATCTGCTGCTGCTGCTGGTTCGGCTTCGGATCCGATGACGACGACGAATTCAGAGAATTGCAGCGTTGTTGCATATAGACTTTTCCTGACTGCAAGAGTACGAAATAGAAATTCTGTAATCTTAATTTTCAGATGCACCCACAGATCGACAAGAAGACATTGAATTTTTATTTTTTATTTTTAATTTTTCTTACCTTTAGATCGAGACGCTTCTCCCAGCCGTTAGGGACCTGGAAATCGAGGTCTAAATCTAATTCCTTGGATCCACCAAGAAGATCTCTTGTGATAGGGATGTTGGTATCCTCTGCTTTGATCTTCTGTTGATCTTCTTTGTATCCGCTCAAGAAGTGAAACAAAGAGCCTACTTCCGCTGCCATTGATAAAAGATTGGATTTTGCAGAGGGTTGGTTCCTGAACAGCAAAAGATAATAATCGCTACAAAGAAGAGGAGGAGAAGGGAAGAGCAGAAGAGCAGAAGAAGTTGATTTGATCTGAAATTAGGAGTAAATGTAATAAATAGAGGAGATGAGAACGAGATTGAGAGGGAAGAGAAATGAAGAGAGAGGGTGTCAGTAATGTCGGCATTAAATGCTAAACGCGAGAGGAAAGTGGGTCACCAATTGCTTGTGCGACCCAGTTTGATTTGTCTTCAGTGGTCCCCCCTAGACCTGTTAACTTAAGGTCCTACGCATCCATCCAAGTTAAAGGTCCTGTTTTTGTGGGTCCTACCAATACTCTGGTATGCACGCTTGGTCCAGGCCCGAGGGATGAGAGAGACATGGCTTGAATCTTAATGAGTCAATATTAACTGATCTTAATTATAAATGCATTCTTATCTAATTCAATCTAATGCGGATATGAGTCAGTTCAGTTTTGTCTTCTCTTTAATATACAAATCTTAAGTGGTGTCTTTCCTTTGGTGGGCCAGATTTTATAATTGTATGTGAGGTTTAATGCTTTTATACCCTTGTATGGTTTCAATGGCTATGAAGCATCCAGTAATTAGTCCACAAAAGGAGATAATGGCCAAGGGAAAGGAGAAGGAGAAGGAGAAGGAGAAGGAGAAGGGGAGAAATAGAGAGGACAAAAGGAACTCAGCACACAAACGTAATAAGAAATTTATGCAAGGAATACTTTTCAGTAATGGGTAAACATCTCAAAACCTACGCTGTGGCATAGAAAAAGAATTTCTCATAAACTTTTGTCTAAAACCGCTTTCACATTTCGTTATTGCTGTAATTTTCAAGTTTCTTGGTTTTGATTCTTTTGAACATGATCACACTAGTGAAGGTGCCGGCTGAGTCTGAAAATTGGTTAGACCAGTAGTTAGGTCCGGTTACTTTAGGGGCATTTTTCCTACAGGAGTCTACATGCAGATGTCACCGTGGATAGTATGAAATTCAATGGGGTATCATGGTCCCCATCCCCTTAAGCCTCTGGATCGGGACATCCGTATGCAGATCTTCTACATCACAAAATTTTGTGATTATGCATCAATTCTATCATGCTCATCATCTTTAGTAGTTGTTGCCTATAAACTAAGTCCTGTGTGTGATTATGGCATAAGGCGTGGGTTTGCTCTCTCTAAAATGTATCTATTAGTTTGTATGGATTTAGTGGGTACCGTTTGAGGGACTAGTCCCGTTGCATTCAAGACCTCAAGGATGCCCACGTCATCAAAAATGAAAAAAAAAAAAAAAAAACCTTGAAAATATTCATTTGAAAATTTGTGAATTGGTTGATTATGATATCAAATATATTATAGTATTTTATAAAAAATAATTTAGAATTAAAAATTATCTCATTTTCAACAGAATTTCTTGAAGAATAAGATATGAGAAAGAGCATGGAAACATCGTATCATCACGAAGAACTTGAGAGGGAAAAAAAAAAACCTCAACTAAGTGAAGCCCACAAAAACAAACACGTGCATGTAAGATAATTTCGCCCATGGTGAAAAGTGATAACTTACCATTTGGATTGCAACATATCATCTCACATGGCGCCGAGGGCATTATATAATGAATTGATTATCTTGCATATGATATGGCTCCAATCAGGCCGAAGATGAGCGGACTGGATCTTCCAAAGATGGTCCCCATTTAGGTCAAAGGTGCTCAAGACCAAATTTGGCTTGTCTGCCACAGGGCCATTATCTCGGATTAAGCAATTCCTTAATTTCTGATGTCACGTTTGGCAACTAAATCTTTAGGGAAAAGATTTTCATTTTCCCTATAATTATATGAAATCTATGTTTGGTAATTGTAAATTCCTGAGAATTTGGACGAATGAAAATCTTCATTTGTTAGGATTTTCAGATCCGACCACCCCCTATAAGATTTGAAAATTCTCACTTTTTATGGATTTGCACACTAAACCCTATTTTTGTCAACTATATGCATTGATACAGATTAATATCAATGTGAAATCCTCAATTATACAAATCCCCAGAGAGGAGTCCTTGTTCCAGCGGTAGTGAAGAATTATCAAAACTATAGATTCCTTGCCTATTGCCAAACATGCTCTAAGGGTGTGTTTGGATGTGTGATGATGTGATGTGAGGTGAGGTAAAGCCTCCATTATCTAGACAAGAAAAGACAATGGGTTATATCAAAAGTACACAATTTTAAAATTCCCTTCATCTTTTAAAAAAAAAAGTATATAAAAAAAAATAACCTCCTTTCCCCCACTAAAAGACAAAAAAACTTCATTTTTCTATACAAAAAGTAAAAAAGATTCCATACCAAACAACTAAAAATAAAATACCATTATAACACCTTATATTTTATTAACTCTTAATTTGATGCTTCACCTCACCATATTTCAATTCACCATACAACCAAACAGACCCTAAGAGATAATTGCTTAAATGTCTTAATTCTTGGACCCAAGAGAGTTTGGATTATGATCAAACTCTTGACAAAGAGTTTTGGACTTGCATCTAACTAGTGTGGTGGGAAGAACAACCTCTTACCTTTGGTGAAAGGCATAAGTTTTTACTTGCCTGTCTTGGGTTTGTACTTGGGCAGGTACCTTTGTTCATCCGAGGCTGTAATATCTCACCTGAAGTTTACTTTCCTCACCAAAGGGCCCCCTACCTCAGCCGAGGGCCTCCTCTCCAGAGGGAGGAGGGCTAGGGGCCCATCCCCCATAAGCTCGGATTATAATAATAATAAAAAAAAAAACCTCGTGTGGTGTGACTTATCCATAGAGAGATGAAACCCTAGCTCGGATATCCACAAATCCTTTCCATTCTTAGGCCATTCAGAGTGACTAGATGTTCGTAGTTGAACATTTGGTGTATTTGGATTAGCCTACTCATTTTTAATGATAAATATCTTGAGCCGTCTATCTTTAAAGATGGTAAAAGAAAAACTAGACAAACAAATGAAATTTCTTGTTAGTTTGATCCATGCATCAACCAGTTTAGTGTTATTTGGTGCAAAGGTAGGTACCCAATGTCCTTTATGAAACCATCCTACTTCAAAATAAAAATGTGGACCTCATTGTTCCAAATACGAATCAAAAGGGACTCATGATGACTAAGTAACGATCTTTCCAAACTGTTAATCGGTATGGCCCAATAGAAGTTAATAAGTCTTGGTTAATCAGCCCCTGTATTGCCCAACTTGTACTGCGATTAAAAGTAGGCATGATATAGGTCTACTGTGATTAAGAAGTAGGGTTTGACGCTGATATTATAAATAGAGACACAGAGTCTCTAAGATGTACACCCTCTATTCTAATTGTATAGTAAACTCTCTCGTCTTCCCCATGGACGTAGGCCAATCATGCTTGTTTATGCTTCAATCTAACCCCAAGGCTGGTTCACTTCTCAGCCTGTCAGCCATGATTAATAAAAGCAGTGGTACTAAAAAAAAATATTGCAAGTAGCCCTAAAAATTTCAGGGAACACCTACATGGGCATAAAACTTCTTGCTCCTAATTAAAGTCAGAAATGTGCCTTTTCTGTATCATTGATATACCAAACAAAGGCATGCATGATAATGGTGGGCTAAGACTCGCTGATTATGAAAGGAATACATGAACATTCTATTAAAGGACAGATGACAAATATGCACCTTTCAATTTGGTCCCATACATTTCATGTTGAGTCACTGGGCATCAGCTAGTGATATGAGGCATTGACATTTGACAAGCTGACATTTATTTGGGCTGAAGTTCCTGCTCTGGGTGGCAATTTCTGTTTGTATGTTTCTGGGAAATTGTTAGGCCTGGCCGTCAGGGACTTTTCTCTTTTAGCTAGATTTCAAATCTTAGTGGATAGGTAATCCTAATTGTTTGTCTATTAATTATGGTGGTTTTAAGGAAAAAAAAAACAGTGAACAGATTTCTGCCCAACCCACCACTTCAACCAGGTAGTTTGGAGTTCAGATTGTCTCTTTTTATTCTTAGGTTTAGAGTGGGTTAGTATTTCCACAGCCCTGCCAATATGTGGATCAAGTTCAGATAGACGCCTAACTTGATATTTGATAGCCAATCTTAAACAACCCAGCTCAACTACACTTTGTGCCATAACCTGACTTCAACTCAAATGGGTGATATCATGGCTCAGGCTGGCTTTTCTATATCTGAGGTTTGGTTTAGGTTAACACTTTCAACCTCATTAGTGAATGGGTTGATCAGAGACATAAAGCACATATACACATTGCCCACAGTGGTACCCTGACCCAAAATTGACCCGGCCAATTGCCATCCACTGTTCTTGCAATTGTTGTGTGATTAGGAGATGTATTCCACCATCCACCATATAGGGGAGACTTTTATTTTCTTTTCCTTTTTCAGTAACCAAGGCGTTTGGCAGAGATGAATTAAGTGCAAGGGGAAGTGTTGTTGGCAGGTGTTTGACGTTTCAGACACGAGATCCGAACAAAAACTGCATTGAAGACACTTGTTGGGAAGTGATCAAAAGCTGAACAAGAGACAAAATTGAACTTGTTAAGACACTTTCAGGCTTTTGGAGTTACTGATAGGCCTGGGCAATTTGTTTATGGCGCACGGTACCAATAGATGGAGAGTCGTGGGAATCACTTTGAAAGAGAGCCAACAAAATCACATTAAAGATGTTTGTTTTGATCGGTCCAACCAAATTTGCATTTAAGATATTTGTTTGGATGGATTCGAAAATGACTGGGAGGGTGAAAATGGTACTTTTTTTTTTTCATTTTATTGCAGCTAAAGGAGGGACTAAGTGACTTGCACCTACCAAAGGCGGGACAAAGTCGCACATGTAAGCTAATAGAGACTCGCACATGCCAGGCAAAAATGCACTTCAAACTATATAAATTGTTGAACCTTCTGTTTTGGCAGAAAATTGTTGGACATTAGTAGAAATTAAACAGGTATGCTTCCTAGGTGAAAATTGGGAGCACTTTCATCTTGAATTTAAGAGAAGTTGTTTGCTCCAAGGCCATGACCCGCTCATTGGATATTAATGTATGATTTGATGTGCCCATTATAGGTTGATCATACAAAAAATCTTAATCTGATTGGAAGATTGGGATTCTTTGTTCCATAGAAAATGTATGTGGTACAAAAAGGAGATCTTGATTATCCCCTTGGAAAGGATTTTATGGTGAATCCAACTTTCAAATTCTTCCTCTTTTGGAGCAAAAAAGTACAAAAACCAAGTTATGGAAAAGTTGCTCCGCCGTAAAACTAAGACCCACCTAGGAGTTTGTGGAGCGGCATTAGTCATGAATTTGCTCTCTATTTTTCGTGTTCGAAATCCACCCTATATTTAGTAGGTATGCATTTATATGAATTTAGTAGGTGTGGTAATGGGAGTAGTCAAGTTGGATCAAAGACCTCAAGGATACCCATATCATGAGAGAGAGAGCACTCCAAATTTGACCAATTTGCATTTATATGGATTTAGCAGGCACAATAATGCGATTGGTCCAGTTGGACCAAATACCTTAAAGATACCCACGTCATGAGAGAGAGAGAGAGAGAGAGAGAGAGAGAGAGTATGAGCATTATTTGCTGCATTATGAAATCCTTGACATTCCTCAATGTCATCTTGGGAAATTCTATGTCCTATCATATTGAAAAAAGTGACCACTCGATGATAAAGGAATACCAACAATAGGATAGGAAAGTACATAGTTGCCCCCTCCAATTATTGAACACCTTTTCTGTCTCCAGTTTTCTCTGTCAAGCATCATGTAAGGAAAAAACGTGAAAGTTGATGTTTCTCCGCCTCATATTTCATCATCTATTGGAAAATCCCTACATACTTTTGCTCAAAATGAGGGATTCATTAGACATAGAGGGTCATAAGATTCAAAGCAAACCAAAAGGAACAGAAGCCTTAACAACCAACTGCACAAAAACAAAAGACCATAATCTAGATGCATAGATCTACAAGAACTAAAATTCAGCTGGGGGATTAGTGTTTGTTAAGTAGTTAGTTTGCCGCATCTTTTAAGGCTTAGACATTTTGGGTATATTGGTTAACAACTTGAGATGATATTTGAATAAACACGTCTTGGGTTCAAATTCAATGACGGAAAGTACAGGCTCCATGCTTCATTTTATATGCGGGAGACATGTACGCAGGGCAAAAGGACCCCATGCCACGTCTTATACGAGTGTGTGCTTTGAGTCCGGATTGTGTCCCGTAAGAAGGGGGATCATAGCCATCGTTTTCTTCCAGGTATGAAAATCCCTACATAGTAAAATGGGCCTGGTACTTGCCCATTAGCTGAACATGTTGTTCCTCATTCAGGGCCTGAACTTTAAGGCCTTGGAATGGCTTTGAGCGAATATTAATTAGGCCTAGCAAACAATGGAGCCTGATTGTATATGCTCTTGCCAGGCCCATTGACAAAACTAGCATTGTAGATCTATAAATTTTGAGTTATGATAGATTATTTAACCAATCGACATTGAAATGTATAGGCTTCTTCTTAACATTTGGATGGCGCTTCAAGAGCTTTGAGCATGAACAATATTTGAATTTTGAACCCATATTTGTTTTAACCCTTTCTTTTACCCCAAAAATCTTGTTACTGAAAACATCTCATCTCAGGAATGAGGTATCACCAAAGAGATATTCAAAATTTTGTGTTATGTTGGAGAAACAATCAAGCTAATCTTGCCCCAAAAATAAGATTTTAGCCAACTGCTCTACCAACATTTCCCAAGTGAACTGCTACCCTCTAAAAGAATATGAGAAAAAAAAAATTTCTAAAAAGGATAATTAATTTTTATGAAACCATCATAAACCCGCCTATATTAAAATTTAGAAGATTTTATTGAAAAATTCTCATTACGTGAGGGTTACACGAAATAGTGCCTCTTAATTCACGCAGCACGAAAGTATTCCTCCCATAGTTATGGGGAGTGACGCTAGCGTCGCTTAATTAGAGACGAGCGACGCTAGTGTGACTTCTTTCAATTACTCGTTTGTGTTGCCTGAATTAGGAGGCATTATTTCGTACAACACCTATATAATGTAATTTTTTTAATAAAATCCTCTAAAATTAAAAAAACATCATGATTTGATCCGTATAAACCGGGTATATTTATTGTCATGCATTCAGATAGGTCCCATACTTAATAATAGTGCCGGCCCTTAAGAGGGGCTGTAAGTGCGCTCGCCCCGGACTCATTTTTCAGGGGGGCCCAAAACGTCATAAAATCGCGACTGCATTTATTTCAATCCCAAAAATTTAGACTCCAATTAAACCAACTAGCATCTTTCAAATTCCAAAAAGAAAAATGCAAACGGCTGTCCTTTTGTCTCCAAAATAATAAGTCCCCAACTGCATCTTTTCACATTCCAAAAGAGAAGTAATTGCTATTTTTTTACGTCTAAAAAAATATCCAAGCCACTTTCCTCGTAGTTTCCATTGAAAAAAAAAAAAAAAGGAAACTCAATAGCAAGTTCTGAAAATCTTCATGTTTGCACATTTTTTTCCTCTACATCTTCTCCTCTGTATTCTTCTTTGATCCCTTCAATCTAAGAGGATTTGTTCAGACCCCTGTCTCGTACTCCAGAAGTCTCTTCCTAGTTACCCATCTACAAATGTCGCCACTGCAATATGGAGGCGTTGAGAAGAGGAACTGCTGAATCCTCTACTGCTTTAGCTAGAAGGCAGGTATGCAATTTGATGTTTTTTCTTCCCCTTACAAAACTCTCAGGGTTCCTGGGAGACTGGGACATGAGTTTATTGAGCTCCCAAACTCCCATCCCATCAGTTGTCTCCATCACTGACTCATCCTCCCCCCCTGACCACATACTTTTTTCTTTTCTTTTTTAATTTTTGTAACAGAAGGGACAATATAAAGGGCCTTTACACTTCTTAGTCTCTCTCTCCATATTTTTTTTTAATGTTCAAGACTTACAATAGATGATTGTGCTTGCACAACGAGTGGCCGTGACTTTAGTTGCAATCCTTATCCAAAAGACATGAAAAATCACACTTAATAAAATGTTCCACTTCCTAAAGTTTGACTGTAAAAGCTTAGTGAACGAAAAAAACAATGGGACTTTAAGTGGATAATCTATTTCAGAGTTGGATTTTTAGACTTGAATTCAGGTGGAGCCTGAATTCAGCCCATTGAAGTCAGACAAATGTTAAAGAACACTTTCTAGCGGTCCGATCCCTTTAGTCCTTTACATGCGCTTTCAATCATCAATGGGCCAACTGTTCGATCACCCTAAAATTATTAAATCTATTCCAAGGGTGGGCCCACTAATGGATCTGGACCTACATAATATTTTTTAGAATTTCTAAAAGTAAACGATCCCACTGGAAAAAGGCCTATTTAATTAGTAATTTTGCATTACAAAAGTCGGAAAAAAAAACAGATTTTAAATAAAATATTTATAATAATATTAAAAAATAAAAAAATCTCATTTAGAATTGTTGCTTTAGGCCTCAAATTGTCTCGAGCCGGCCCTGTCCACTCCATCAGGTTAGTAACGTTAGATTTTTTGTTATAAATTTTTCTTCTTCTTCCTCTGCTTCTTCTCATCTCATCTCATCTCATCTAAGCCTAGAGTATTGAATCCCTAAATTAATTTTCCTGTTGGTAGATTGGGGAGATTCCAAAATCCAAAGTGTGGCTTTTTTCAGTGCAAAATTGGTCGTTGTAGAAATCAATTGAAGGTAATTTTTCATGATTTGATATCAAATGAAAAGGAAAATATGATTTTTGTTTGTTTGTAGATCTGTGAATTCACATGAGTTAAACATTCTCTTTGCAGGAATTCTTTTAAGCTCTATTTGACTGCAAATTTGGAAATATCAAGTTTGTTGTTGTTGAGGGGGATTTCTCAAATCCCAAGTTATGTTGTTCTTTGTTTATTCTTTTAAGTATTAAAATTGCATTGGTTTTACTTGTACCGTTTCTGTTTTCAAGTAGCAATGTTGCCTAAGAAACAACCATCTGGAAGTCAAAAAAGAAAAAGAAAAAAAGAGACAGAGAAGAATTAACTAAATCTCAAACTGGAGCTCTAAATAAAACTTTTCTTAATAAAACAAATAGTTCACTTGATAACTAAACTGAAGATTTAGTCAATGAATCTAAACAACAAAATCATGTTGAAGAATTTGTAGGAATTGATAATGATTTAGTCAATGAATTTGAACAACAAAATCATGTGGAAGAATTAGTAGGAACTGAGAATGATTTTAATGAACATGTAGGTGACTTAGGCGAAGAAGATGAACATGTTGAGAATGAAGATATTGATCATCTTTGTAATAATGAAGACATTGAACCTGAGGGTGTAGAACCAAGTTTTCCTTTAAACTTTTGTGATCCTAGAATTTGGGATAATCTTGAGGAAAAAATGAGAGCTTTACTTGTGGAAAAAGGTCTTGCAAGAGATAATAATATCAAATTTCCTAGGGATGAAAGCTTTAGACATTTTTCCTCAACGTATTACATGAGAAAGTTACCAAATGGAGAGAGTCAGGATAGAAAATGGTTAGTATACTCAAAGGAATTGGATAAGGTATTTTGTTTTTGTTGTAAGTTGTTTAATACAATGTGTAGTATAAGCCAATTAGCAAATGAAGGACTTAGAGATTGGAAACATCCTAGTGAGAGGCTTAAACAACATGAAAATAGCACTGAACACATAACTAACATGAGTTCTTGGATTGAATTACATAATAGATTGAAAAAAAAAATGAAACAATTGATAAAGGCATACAGGAACAAATTAGGAGAGAGAAGGAACACTGGAAACATGTTTTGGTAAGAATAATTTCTGTTGTCAAATGTCTTGCTAAAAATAATATTGCATTCGTGGAACAAAAGAGAGAATATATGAAGAAAATAATGGTCATTTTTTGGGTATATTGGAAATGATTGCAGAATTTGATCCAATAATGCGTGAATATTTTCGACGAATTCAAAATGACGAGATTCATTATCACTATCTTAGCCATAAGATTCAAAATGAGCTGATATCTTTGCTAGCATCAAAAGTCAGAAGTGCAATCATTGAGAAAATCAAACAAGCAAAGTATTTTTCAGTGATACTTGATTGCACTCCTGATTCAAGTCATAAGGAACAAATGACTTTGATAATATGGTGTGTGGATGTGTCAAGGAGTCCAGTTGACTGCCCTAAATTGTACCCCAAGTGTAAGGATTGCTAATGTAGTATAGGCAATCGAATGTCGTCCCACAAGGAAGAAATCTAACAACCAATTTATGATTTCTTATATTATCTAGAGAAATATAAATTCTGTTTGTATGAAAATCAATATAAAATCCTAGTTACACTAGTAACAGATTATGATAGTTGCTAGGGATTCGAATGTCATCAACAATTTATGTTGGAAACCTAATTGAATTAATTTCAAATCTTCACTTGCTACTTACAATGATTGAATTCCCTAAGGTCTATTCTGATCTTTTTCAAGACTCAAAATATTAATCATGTTAATCCTATATCCACTTTCTTGATTATAGCAATTAACACAATTTCATTAAGAACCAAGGAACCTACATACAGTCACCAAGGTTAATGTTTATTTCTAAATCATTTAACCAGAGGTTTGATGAATTCACAAACTAATATCAAACTTAAACTTTCGTTCTTCATTCAATATCTTAAACATGCAAATTAATGGCCAATTAAATTGCAAGAGTGAAAACTGAATTCATCAAATTATAAATAGCAAGAAAAAATTTAACATCAATCCAGTCAAGTAACCTTCAATAATTTGTGGTTACATCCTATCCCTAGCAAAGAAAATTTAGCCAGATAACATTGTTTTGGTGATGAAAGAAAGAGTAAAGAAAAACAAAAGTTGAAGAGAACTCATTCGATCCGAGAAAAACTTCGCAAAATCGGCTTTGTTGCACTTCTTCTTCCTTCTTTTCGTCTCCTCTCCTTTCTTCTCCATTTCTGAATCTCTCGGTTCACACTTTATAAAAAAAAAACAAAAAAAACAAAAAAAACAAAACCCTTGTGAATATTCGATCCCCTCTTTATTTCCTTTCAAAACTGAATTCTCCAACTGACAGTTTTCATCCTCTGTCTTGACGCCCAAATTTTGTTATCAAAACGCCTTAATTTCAGAAAGTTCTCAACAGAAAAATCGAAGATCTTCTTCTTACCTTTCCTCAGCAACTTTAATCAATCAAATCTGATCTCTCTAGCCAAAGTTATGCCCGAATTACTGAGTAATGTTCCAAGAATGGCAAGTTTCACTATCAGTGCATTGTGGCGAGATTTACTCCTTGATAATGGACGATTGGAGACAGGCTGTCCCCAGAAAGATTGTAGGGCTCTCTCTTATCTTTCTGTAGCCACCGAGATCTCCCAAAATGGAGTTTTCTAGAAAAAGTTATGCCTGTCTTGGTGAGATTGGTTCTGGAATTTCGGGAAAGGACGTTTTTTTCAACGTCAATCAACTTCTAAATGGGCTTCCTCATGGTCCAAATTCGAGGTCCAATTAAGACCAAGATTGGACTAAGACTTCAGCTGTCCAAAACTTGTTTTCCATTCCAAAATCCATGGTTTTATGAGTTTATTTCCTCCTACAAAAAAAATAGATGAAAACATGATAAAATAAAGAAAATAAAAGGCAAACTAGCATAAAATCAAGATTAAGAGTATGGAAAAAGTCCTATAAAAATTAAACACATCACCAGTGAAAATAGAAGAGTACTTTTTAGAGTTTTTAATTGTGAAGAATACATCAGGATTAGGACTTTTCACTGAATTGCAATCTGTTCTGGAGTCCCTTGGTCTCAAAATTGATGATGTGAGAGGACAGGGTTATGATAATGACTCTAATATGAAAGGGAAAAATCAAGGTGTACAAAAAAGATTACTTGAAATAAATCCTAGAGCTTTGTTCATGCCATGTGGTTGTCATTCTCTTAATTTAACACTATGTGATATGGCAAATTGTTGTGTGAAAGCGAACTCCTTTTTTGGGGTGGTTCAACTCATTTATTGTGTTTTTGCTAATTCTACAAAGCGTTGGAAGATTTTACAGGATCATATAGATGGTTTAACTCTTAAAACATTATTAACTACACGTTGGGAAAGTCGTGTAGAGAGTGTTAAAGCAATAAGATACTAATCTGCCCAAATAAAAGAAGCTTTATTTAAAGTAGCAGAAACTAGTGAAGATGCTAAAGCAAAAAGTGAAGCAGAAAGTTAAGCAACACATGAACTGGAAAATTTTGAGTTTTTATTAGACATGGTTATTTGACGTGATATTTTGTTGAAAATTAACTTAGTCAGCAAAAAATTACAATATAAAAATATGTGCATTGATGTTGCTTTAAAAAATTTGGAGGGGCTCATTTCTTTTTTTGAGAATTATAGGGAAAATGGATTTGCATCTAGGGATGGCAACGGGGCGGGGCGGGGCCGGAATTGGGTTGCCCCGTCTCCCCCCCCCCCGAACCTCCCTGTCCCCGCCCCGCCCCGCACCGCAATTCGGGGTATGTTACATACCCCGTCCCCGCCACGACATGCCCCGCGGGGCCCCCCGCCCCGATGTGGTATAATCATAAATATAATAAATTAATTTTGAATTGACTATAATAAAAAAGGTAAATTAATTTATTTTACATGGTAAAAAGCACATGAATGATTCATCTATGTTGTCTCTATGCCTTTAATAATATTAAAAAAAATCTCCCAAAATAGAATAAAAAGATCTCCCCACATAAATATTTTATAAGTGTGGGGCACTATTAGATTGTTTAAATTTTTTAAAATTATCTAATATTAATAATATAAATTTTCCTTTCCTGAATTTTTACCTATTTAGAGTGAGATTTATTCTTATAAGATTTTCTCTAAGCCCTTGAAGGCCACTAACATACACTTGAAAATATCATATATGCTTTGAGACATTCTTTATAAAAAAGACAATATCTCTCTAAAATATCATGAACTCCATCAATACATGGTTTCACTTCATTTCTGGTATTGAACTCCACTCACTAATAAAGAGGTTGATTACATATAATTAACATTAGTATAATTTATAGTGTTGTTAGTATGATTAGAATCATATTAAGTTACTAACTATAATTTACCTAAGTTACTAATAATAATTCTTATAAGATTTTCTCTAAGCCCTTGAAGGCCACTAACATACACTTGAAAATATCATATATGCTTTGAGACATCCTTTATAAAAAAAGACAATATCTCTCTAAAATATCATGAACTCCATCAATACATGGTTTCACTCCATTTATGGTATTGAACTGACTACATGATATATGTTCCAATTTTCCCTCAACAAGCTTACCCAACTTTTCATGGTGTGGGCGGTGGGCCCCAACCATATGCATACCAACCACAGGTAAGAAAAAGATTGGAAGATCTTAACGAGGATCAAGTCGAGTCAAAATTATTAATAGTTGATGGTCAATATCATTAAATCTCATTGATTTGGCAGGAACCTCACTTTAAGACCAATGAACTCCACTTACTAATAAAGAGGTTGATTACATATAATTAAAATTAGTATAATTTATAGTGTTGTTAGTATGATTAGAATCATATTAAGTTACTAACTATAATTTACTTTGCTATTATAAGTTACTATAATTTACTTTGCTATTAAAGCATGATCCATCATTCTATTATATATTTATATTCGTTTTATTTAATATGATTTATCTTGTCACAATTTAACATTATATATGATTAAAGTAAAATAAGCTTAGATAGATTTTTTAACAACTTTAACTTCATTAAATTTGAATTAGAGGGAATGGGATCATATTATATGCTTTTATAATGTCTCATTCAATTACATGTTTAACTTTAAAAAAAGTCTTCAATCAATCTACTTAACCCTTAATAACAACATAAAATCAATATATACATTTACATATAAATATGTTTAATTATTATAAAAGAAATCTAATATATATATATATATTTTAGAGGATTATTAATTTCGGGGCGGGTTACGAGGCGGGGCATGTGGCGGTATTTTGGGGCGGGTTATGGGGCGGTATTTCGGGGCGGGGCGGGGCAAGAACCATACCCATTCCCGCCCCGCCCCGGATTCGGGGTATAGTTTTTTGCCCAGTCCCCGCCCCGTCTAAGAGTCGGGGCGGGGAAAACCCGTACGGGGCGGGGCGGGCACTCCGGGTTGGGGCGGGGCGGGTTAAAAATGCCATCCCTATTTACATCTGCTATGATTGAAGCTAAAACTATTGCTTGTGATATGGGGATTGAACCTGAATTTCCTAAAAACGTCAAAGTCATAGAAAGAAACAATTTGATGGAAATGCTAAAGAAGAGATAGTACAATCAATTGAAGAATCATTTAGAGTCAATTATTTCATATGTGTAGTGGATATGGCTCTTTCTTCATTAAGAAGTATATTTGAACAAATGCAAACATATGAAGGTATTTTTGGGTTCTTGTTTAATTCAAAGAAGTTAACTTCATTGGGTGATGATGAATTGAAAAATTGTTGTGTGAGGCTTGAAACTACTTTAAGAAATGGTGAGTCTTCTGATGTTGATGCAAGTGATTTGTTTTCAGAGTTACAGGTGCTGCAATTTCTTTTACCAGCAGAAGTAAACACAACACTTGAAATTGTAGAGTTTGTAAAAGATATGGACTGTTTTCCAAATGTTTTGATTGCCTATAGAATACTATTGGCATCTGCAGAAAGAAGCTTTTCTAAATTAAAATTATTGAAATCTTACTTGAGGTCTACCATGTCACAAGAAAGGCTAAATGGGCTAGCAATCTTATCCATTGAAAATGAGATGTTAGAAAATCTTGAATTTGAAAGCATAATTGAGGATTTTGCTTCTCAAAATGCAAGAAGAAAATAATTTCAATAATACTTTTTTAGTTGTGATTTTGTTTTTCACCTTATCTTGTAGATGGTGATGCTGCTGTTTTGCTTTGACCATTCATGATGTAAAGAGATTTCAAGTAGGTTGATGTTCTTTGCTTTGGCTATTGAGGATGTAAAGACATTTTTATTTTACTGGTTGCTGAAGATGTAAGGGGATTTTAAGTAGGATGATGTTGCTTGCTTTGGCTATTGAGGATGCAAAGAAATTTTTTTTTTGTTGGTTGCTTATTGCTATATGAAATAGAAGATTTGAATTGTTGCAACTTACAAGTATTTGTCTTGTTTATACATTATAGCCTTTTATTTTGAATGTTTATATATTGAAGTTTGAATTTATATGCTTTGAATGTTAAATTTTTAGTTAATTTTGACATATTGGATATTGGTTGAAAAATGAATGAGGCCATCACTAAGTTTATATATATATATAGGGGGATATTCAAGTGAGAGATTCCCTCTTAATTAATTTTAACAGATTAGATATTGGTTGAAAAATGAATGAGGCCATCACTAAGTTTATTTATATATATAGGGATATTTAAAATAGAATCTTCTCAACAAGTACAAAAGTGCTTTTGTACTTGAAACTTTCTAAAAAAGGGAGTGTTCTTCACGAGAGAATTCCTTATTTAAATATTACCCGTATATATATATATATATGCCTAATTTTTACTCTCGGCCTTACCCGAAAAATTCACAACCGGCTTAATAATAGGTGAAAAGCCAATAAAAGCTCAAAACAGCTGTCTACTATAAATAGAAGATTGTCAAAATAGCTCAATTGTAATCAGCGAAACTTTCATTTCTTCTCTTCGCGTATTTGTCACGAAGGAAGAGAAGGACCGAAAGAGAGAGAGAGAGAGAGAGAGAGAGAGAGATATGCAGATATTCGTAAAAACCCTAACTGGAAAAACCATCACTCTCGAAGTCGAGAGCAGCGATACCATCGATAATGTCAAATCCAAAATTCAGGTTTCGTTTCCGATCTTTTCTTTCTTTTCAATATCTAGGGTTTTTCTTCTTCTTCTTCTTCTTACTCGATTTCTTTCTTTTGTAACTTTATTTTGTTCAGACATCGATGCTTTTCCTTGCTTTCTTTCTGTTGTTTTCATGATAAGTTAGTGAGTGAGAATTCTTCTTAGGTTTTATGGGAATCACCCAGGGTTTGTTTGGCTTTCTATTTGGATTCAACAGAAAAAGTTCGATAGGTTTGGTAATGAATTCTAGGGTTTGGTGTGATCGTTATCCGCTTTTAATTTTACTGGTGTTGTGTCGGTTAAATTGAGTACCTGAGACTTGCTCTCTTTTGGATGATCCATCGTCTTCCAATTGATGTTATTATTTTGCTAGGGTGATTTGAGCGGTTGCATATTTCGAATTCTCTGTGGATGTTGTCCATCTGGGCTGCTGCTGCTGAATGAATGGTCCAGATCAATGGATTTTGTATCCGAGTGTCGTGTATTTGGGGGAGGAGTGGGCCCCGCATCGTCACACTGGTTGCTTTCTGTTTCAGCTAGATTTACACATATCATTGAACGGTTAATGATCTTGAATTGAAAACCCTTATCGAAACTCATTGTTCCTGTATTGGGCTGTCTGATATCGAACTGGGTGGGTCCCACTTTTTATATATATAAAAAAAAGTTTGATGGTTGGATGGCTAAGTTCAAGCAGGGTTCCTAATCACTGCCAATGACCTTCTATTGGATCATTACTCTTTCCAATTAACCCAAACAATATTAGAGGATTTCAACTAATGATTACCATTATCAAGTTCTTATCATCAACCATAGTGGTCCCAAAGCCTCTATGGGAAGAATTTCTCATGCCTGACACAATTATATTTGTATTTCTTTTCTCACTTTTGCCTACCTTTTCCGCCAAATTTGTGTCATATTCAAATGTATTTCAGAAGCTTCCATAGGAAAAGAACTAATTGCGACTCTGTAACTCAGTCATGCGGGGTAGTAATTTTCATGCAATTCAATATGCGATGGAAGTTTAGAATTGTTAGAGCAATGCAGAAAAGCAGGTTCTTTGCATTATGTGATACATTAGACTGTCTATTATGATCTTGTTTTGGTTTCAGTCACACAACAACTATAGGTTTTCAATGTTGCGTGATGTGGATTACAATATGTGCGAGTTAACAACTGAACTCCAAGTTTTAAAAGTTTCCTTGATGTATGCATGTCAGATGCGCCCACATGCAGCTGTTTTGAGAACCACTCAACTGATTCTCTTTTTCTTGTCTTTCACTGTAATTTTGTTTACAATTAATGTTGTATCGATGCATTCTTTGTGTATTAAGGTTATGCTTATATTGATAACCAAGTGGAGCTAAGGGGAGATCCCCATCTAACTATGCATTTCCATATCATTTACAGCTTCAGAGTTTACCTTTTCATGAGTTGGTGAACGAATTTAATGTTGCCCTCTCAACCATCCGTGCCTACAATAGGCACCATAGCCCAAACGATCACAACAGAGCAATCAACAGATTTTCATTGATAAATTGTGGTGGATTGATTTATGTGTGATCAATCTGACTTTATTCCCACTTCTATTGGAGTGAAATACAACTCTCAATGCTAAAACAAGGAGAAAAAGGATTATCTTTATTGGTTTGAACTCCTTCTAGTGACCCTTATTATTTTCGTATTTTAGTTGTCTTCACAGAGTGTTAGGAAATTCTGTCTTGGAAAATGTTGCCATATTTTCAAAGTTACTATTTTTTCTATCGATATTATTTTAGAAAGATGCAAAAATGATTTATTTTTTAAATGATCTGTAATAAATTAGTAAATGTTAAATATTATTGGTCAACCATCAGTTGTCCATCTACAAGAAATTCCTGACTCAGCCATTGCTTTACCTTGGGTCGGAGTTTTCCATAAATGCCCCACTCCATACAAGTTCATCCTTTAAGGCATGGATGAAAATATTAGTTGTCGGGCTGCTACGGGGTGAGAAAAATTCTTGCTTTCCATATTTTAAAAAAAATGCATAATAAGACTTATTTCTTTTATTCTTCTCTCCAAATAACATTTCTACACAACTTTTCTACCCTTTTATGTTTAAAAGAACACAAAAAAACACATGATCTTACCGAATTACAGTCGATACAAAGAGTTCTTCTCAAGGATTCTTTTCTAAGTACATCCTATTAGCCACCTCCTTTGGTAGATGTATTTTTTTTTTCTCTAGGTACTCTTTAAGTCTTGACTTCATAACATAGTTTTTTTCTTTTATGAGCCTTTCATTAGTTTCTAAGTTAGCATAACTAAGCAAAATGAACACATGTGAAAAAAATGATCATTACTATTATTTTCTATTTATATTATACATTGATACAGGACCTCATACAATAAGGGGATTGCTACACCCCCTTATCTTAGTTACTTTTGCAAAAAAAAAAAAAAAAAAAAAAAAAAAACATTTTATCTCATTTTTCAATATTCTAGATTTTCTACAATTTTTTCATATTTTTTTGACGATTTTTCTAAATCGCACTGCTACGCCACTACGTGACGTTTTGGCTGCGAACCGCTACACCCGCCACTGCCGCTATTTTCATCCTTGCTTTAAGGTGTAGCTTTCATTTAATGCGTACCGCATACATCTCTCCATATGAGGCATACACCTCAGAAAAAGACTTTGTTTTAGTCACAATCCGTACAGGAGCATATGCCCCATTAACACATCTTATATTTAAGAAAAGAGAGATGCAGTTTGTATTTTTAACAAGAATATATATATATAGGGAGATGCTCCTATGAGAGATATCTCTCACCTTAAATGAGAGATTGGGTGGGGGCCCTCACATCCACATCCAATGCCAACAACTTAAATGTGAGGGCCCCCACTCCTATCTCTCATATAAGGTGAGAGATATCTCTTATAGGAGCATCTCCCATATATATATATTTAAAATTTAGGATGGTAAGAACGAGTTTAACTTAATTCAACATTAGTTAACTTATTAAAAAGGCTTAAAAATAGCTGAACCGCTACTGTTTTTCTATTTTTATAATATCTTATTCTTTAATGTAAATATTTTTTTCTTTATTAAAAAGGCGTTTTAATGAGGCTTATGCTCTACTTTTTGTACAATTCTCACGCCTCGCCACATGCCTCAATATTTGACAACATTGGTTGGAAGATATTTGGATCTTGAGTTTCATAGCATGCGTGATTCCTTGTATATGTGCCTAAATTTTAAACATGTTTATTTACCCATGTCACATAGAATCCAATGCAAGAGATTACATTCCCGCAACTAGCAAACTCCTTGATTAGGTTAGCTTTGCATATATCCCGAAGCCTGGGTGGCTGTTTTATAATGGAACTATGGAAGAACATATGATTCTGATCCAGGAAGCGCATTCAAGGTGCATGAAAACTGAAGATGCATTAGGTGATCCCCGAGTCCAATATGACTTTGGTTGAAAAAGGAAACCTTTATTTCTTTTTCAGAAAAAAAGGGAACCACATTTGTTGGGACTTCTGCGTGCTCCTCAAGGTCTCATCTGGATCTATATAAACTCAGCAGGGATAAAAAAATAAAAAATTTGGCCGACTCCAAGTTGGCTTTGGTTAGTTGCCCCGATCACAATCCTTATCGTCGCACTTGGTGGAGTCTTGGTTTGACTCCCCGATTCAATTCGGATTGGTGGTGACTGAGTTGGTCACTGATGCTGTGATTTAAAAGTAAATACCACGAAACTGGGTGCAGGTAACTTGGTTCAGTCTTCAGTCAGAAGTTCGAGTGATGCAGGGCAATCCAAGAAGAAGAGGGCCCCCTAGTGGACCCCCCACCAAGGAGTCTTTCCCATTAAGTGTTTTCCCTAATTAGATTGATTTAAGAGGGCCCCCTAGTGGACGCCCCACCAAGGAGTCTTTCCCATTAAGTGTTTTCCCTAATTAGATTGATTTAAATTTGTTAAGAGAATATTTGATTTGATTTAGAGTGATTTTAGCAATCATGGAGTAATTAGATTCTTCCTTATTTAGTCATTCCTCTATTATAAATAGAGAGGAGATCCTTATTGTAAGTATGCTATATTCTTAATAAAAACTCAGAATTGTTCTTGTGCGTGAGTTCTTTGGGAGTTCTCATCTAATTGGCCTTAGGGCTCGATCTCACCGTCGGAGGTGTAGATCTTCACCGTGATCGTGGCTGGGCTGCACCATCGAGTGTTTGGATATACTTATGTGTAAGAGAAATTTTAACTTTTTTCTGTAAAAACCTTGTTGCTCAATTATGATTAAATTTTTTTGGAAGCAACATGGCAAAAGGTCAGGTACTCTGAAGGTGATTAGATTAACTCTCACCTTACTGTAACCTTCGTCAGATATTCTCGGTGACAGCATTACAAGAGTAGGCCGCGAGTAATTAATTACATACAGAAATATATCCCAACAAATCAGTCATAGTCTCTAAATAATTGAACACCAAAGTGACTCCTGTAAGAGGAGATGCTTTTCAATAGTGAATTGTCTGCTTTGGTCTGTTATTTTTCATGTCTGATTGAGGAGTCTAAATGGATGTTTTTCAGGACAAGGAAGGCATACCCCCTGATCAGCAGCGGTTGATTTTTGCTGGAAAACAGTTGGAAGATGGTCGAACCCTTGCAGATTACAATATCCAGAAAGAATCAACCCTTCACCTGGTTTTGAGGCTGAGGGGAGGAACTATGATCAAGGTGAAGACACTGACTGGGAAAGAAATTGAAATTGATATCGAACCCACGGACACCATTGAGCGGATTAAAGAGCGTGTTGAGGAAAAAGAAGGGATACCTCCTGTGCAGCAAAGGTGCCTTTTTTTTTTTTCTCTCTTTTATCATACCACTTATAGGTCAACTTCCAGAATTTGAGTTTGTTTTAAATGAGTAATCTCTGATGGGCCTTCTGTCCTGTTTTAAGTTGCTCTTTTTCTCTGTATGTGCTGTTCATCATTAAGTACATACTAGATGCTTGCATAATCTTTTACTCCTATTAATCTAGATTCTTTAAATTATCCATTCTAGTTATTCATGTAGAAGTTGTAGTTTTGCTTGTTTTTTTTTTTTTTTTTTTTTTTCTTTCATTGGTTCTGCTGGCCATGTTCATGTTTTTTACACCCTGATGTGATGCTCATTGCTTCATGTATATATTGAAAGATATTGCGTATTCCGTGTTTATTTGATTTCAATTTTCATCTTTTATTAACCTTAAAAAACCTTCAAGCCAAGAAGACATGCTTTCTTTCATTGGTTCTACTGGACATGTTCATGTTTTTAACACCCTGATGTGATGCTCATGGCTTCATGTATATATTGACAGTTAATGCGTATTCCGTGCTTATTTTTATTTCAATTTTCATCTTTTATTAACCTTAAAAAACCTCCAAGCCAAGTAGAGTCTGTCTTTAGGCCAAGAGGATCTTATCGCATTTATGAATATGTTTGTTTTGGGTTAAATATGGACTTCAGGAAACAATGTTATGAAGAAAAAGGAGAGAAGCAGCAAGTGAAATTGAGAAGAAAGGAAAAAACATGGTTGTCCCCATACCCATACTTGGGTTTAGATTTGGGCATCAAACCAATGCCTATCAGGAAGGCAGTTGACTATAAAAGCTTGCCAAACCAAACTGGGTCTAATTCTATATAGACTTAAGCATGTACCACTAAAAATTGTTGAGAATTGGTAATTGAAAATAATGATGACAGATACCAGTCCCTTTTTTGCTTGTATCTCAAAGAAGAAAAAGTTAAAGAAAAGGAATTTTTAATCAATTTTTTGGTTGAACTACTGTAAGACTCAGTCCTCACTACTCATGGGTTCCATGACAGTGTGTTCCAGTCTGGCACTGGCCCGTGCCAGTTTAATTTCGTTACATATTTTTTTCTTCAAATTTTAGATAGTTAGGAAAAATGGAGGCAATAACACCAATGGAATACAATGCTGTATAAATACAAAAAAAAAAAAAAAAAACTTTTGCCTTCTTTGGAGTTAAATATTAGAACCAAGTGATCCTTAAGTCTGTCGTACGCATGCACATATATTTTTGATCTGAACATATATGGATATATGCATAAGAGCTCTAGGGTTGTTGACTTCTAAACTTCTTGCGAGCATGGCTCAATGTACCCTAGTTGCTTGCGACTAAAAGGCATCAACAATGCAAGCCCAAAATAGGAGATTCTTGTAATAGCTAAGAAAATTCAGCAAATAGCATTTAATTCCTTCTTCCAAGAATATGCATAACATCTACACATAAAGGCATGCAGACCTTTTGCTTAACACTTGGGGATCAGTCTTGGATAGGACTAGTTTAACAAACCTAGAGCACTTACCAAATGGATGATCACAAACCCATAATTTGAAAATTTCATGCCTTGACAAAGTCCTAGGCACTTGAAAGCCTCAGTCTAGGATGATACTGTTACCCTATGAAAAAGGAGCCTTCAAACCTCCAAAAGAGAAGTACCAAAAGAAAAAGGAGGCTTCAAGCCTTAATATATTATATTTTTCTGAACGAAGAGAAGCCCAATTAATATCTATTCATCAGATTACAGTTTCCAAGAAGTTTTAGTTTTGGCCATTACAATCTCATACGAGGCAACTGATTACAAATTCTAATTCTAATAAGTGGAAATGACACTAAAGTACCAATTTACTTATTGATTACTTAATAATTTCAGTGAACTTATTGTAAATTTAGAATAGTCTTTCCATGCTCATTTAGGTCTCCTTTGCCTACTTGGTATTGAATTCCCAGGAATTCATAGTAAAGTAAGTTTTATTTGATAAACATTAAAGAGGCTAGGAATGAAGGGTCCGAGGCGGAGAGTGATTTATGTAGGAGTTAATTTACTAGGGTGATGGGTGGTGTAATAATTTCCTGTCAAAGGAAAGATTATGGAATGTTCTCTTTTGGCTCATCTTTATCATTCACCCTTACCGCCATCCATAGAAAGTCCGGAATTCAAATGCCCTCAATATGGAGCGACCGAAGTGGATGTATCTTTTTGGGCGTATGCATATGTTTTGGACCCATTGCACCGAGTTCCATGTGTGGGTCTAGGTTAGGAACACACCGTGGGAATCAAGTTGGGCTCAGGTCCACCAGGGATCTGGCCCTGATACTGATCTGTTTACACTTTACAGCCTCACGTAATGTACCTTTTGATTTCTTTTTATTTTCCCTGAATTTTTGTATGCTTACGGCGTACATGTGATGTTTTATTTAGGAACACCTTTGATTTTCTCTTTCGGTTCTGTTGCTTACCCAAAAAAGCTCCCTACACACCATTGGCATGAGTAGACATTGTGGGGTCCACCTCAGACGATGATAAAATGTTGGATCATATGGCCTTGTTGTATGCTGCACCAAAATTTAACCATGCTTACTGTTTTTTTTTTTGGTAAATACCTTGCCGAATGTTGTCCCTTTGATTGGAGTGAAATTTGGGTGTTTGCCTGTTCTTTATTGATTTGAAGCATGACCAAACGCCCTGCTTTGCTTTGGAAATTGGAATCAAAGCAGTTTATCATCTGGCACTATATCCTTAGTCCATGTACTTGTCTATGATAGGGAGAGAGCTGAGACAAGGATCCTGTTGAAACTCGTGTCAGTGCTCGTCTTCTCATGATTTGATGTCGTTTGTGGTTGCTGATGTTAAAACCTTTCACACCCTTGTGGCTTACATGTTGATGCTCATCTAAGGTTCTGACGTTTGTATAAGTGGGGGCTGTTGTTTGTTGAGATTTATATCAGTGCCCGTGCCCTTTGGGCTTTTGGTAGTGCCAGCACAGGCTTAGATTATATGTTTCACCTTCCACACCCTTTTTGTAGCTTACCTGTTGATACTACTAGAATGGCTGATATTATCATGCGTAGGAGCTGATGTTGGTTATCCTCTACTGTTTGCTTTGCACAGGCTTATTTATGCAGGCAAGCAGCTGGCTGATGACAAAACTGCCCGGGACTACAACATTGAAGGAGGCTCGGTTCTTCACCTAGTCCTTGCTCTAAGGGGTGGTGGCCTCCAATAGTTACCATTCATGGTGGAAATGGCCCTCTTATGATTTGTGGTTGGGTTATTTTGTTGTTAAGTGCACTTCTAAATGAACAGATTTTGATATTGGATTGATGTAAAATGTTCCTAAATGAGACAACCATACTTTTTTCTGTTTACATGGTGTTTTTTTTTTGGGAAAGCTGTGGGTCTGGAATCCAGGGATACTATTTGTTAGAATTTGGGACCGGAACTGCTGTTCCGGTAGGAGTTGGAGACATCCCATATGCTATGATCTATTATTTGAAATTAACAAACTGTAAGCAAAGGGCAATGATTAAGAGACTATACTTTGGGGCTAGATCCACTTGAGAATGTTAGTGGGGCACATTGCCAAAAAGGCAAAGTGGGGACCGGTAATGCACTATCATTGTACTGACATTGTCTTTAGTGCCAAATAGCTTCCATCTTCAGATAATGAACGAAGTCATCCGAGGGATCTGGCAGTTGTTCAGCTGTTGTAGCTGCTCTATTCCACCGAATCATTTTAAGGGATGGAAAGGAGACATTGGAATCAGTTTGGTAAGTCATTGAAATCAAATTGTAGAGAAGTCCTAATTATGGCCTAATCCTGCTCTGCTTTTCAGATATTTATTGGTTGAGGATGCCAACTCTTCTGCTGAATATATATTAAAGTTGAAGCCATTTAAGCCTTACTGCATTACTGATCTGATGTCCCTACTTTTGGATGGAGCGTTCCTCCAAAATCTCCAATATTGAAAGATCCTGCCTGTTCAATCTTTGGCCTATTTTCAATTAAATATGGACCATAGCTGTTACTCTATTCCTCACAACCTATTTGTTTGAAGGGTAAGGATCTTTCAAGATCATTGGTCTAGATCACCAAACCAAGATAGCTTCACATGACACCAATACCATGCTTCGACGGCCAACATGCGTTCTAGATATTATATTCTTTCATTAGTCTTCTGGAGCAGGTTAGTTATCGGAATATAAGAAGCATTAGACAAATAAGTGAGTTTGTTACACATAATTGCAGAAGCTATTTCTTGTATGGATAAGTAAAATGTCTATGCTCGCATGAAAGCCAATAGCAAGTCCAGCTCTTAGGAAATTTGATTAATATTTCAAGCGAATCTAAGTACCTTTGTTTCGTTCAATTTCTTGTCACATGGTTTAATCCCACACACTTCCACACCTTTCATATTTTAAATCTTACTAAGCTTTGCCACGCTGAGGCTCCCGAGTGGGGCCCCATGTCCTAAAATGGCTCGTGTGCATGATCACTGCCATCCATCAATTCGGGAAGACATTGATGTCCAATATGTGTGGAGACCATTGTTTTATGGTTTGGAGGATTGGGCCCTACATATAGGAACATGATAACATCCTAGTTGCAGAGATAGTATTAATTTTTGGGACAAGGCTTGGATAATGATATTGAGTTCATCTTAAACTTAATAACCATGAGATAGTGACAAAAGACTCCAAAATGACAGCAAAGTTGCTCAACTATGGTAAGATTTTTTTTTGACAATTTTGCCCAAAACCTATAAATATATCATAGGAAATATAACCATAGAAAAGAGCAAGGAAAATGTGATTTTATCTTTCACCATAGCTTGATTTTTGAGAAAAGAATCTATATTTTGTTATGAGTTGGAGGGAGCTATAAACCTCTAATTTTCTTTTTATAAATTATGAAAAACTCATGATCTCTTGGGATTTTAAAGGTGGAGAAATTTATGATATCATGAGATCTCGAGCAAAATAGTCAAGACAAAATATTGACTAGAGTCAATCGACTCTGCCGTTGTTTTGGGGTCCTTTGCCATTATCCTATAGAATCCAATTTTATGATGGATGAAACAATAAAAAAATCCATTAATAGTTTTTTTTTTTTTTTTTGTTTGGCCACCATTGCTTGACTTGTGTTTTCTTAACGGGGCTATATGTAATTTACTGATCTAAATTTAGATATTTGAATTACATGACAATAAGGAAATGGTATGACACGATCCCCGTGTAATGGATCCGGACTTCTTTCTTATATTACAAATCAGACAGACAGGCCAAAGCCAAACAATTGTATTTGTAAAACAAGTCTAACTCAAACAGCTCTATTTCTATTTCAAGCACCCAAAACTCTACTTTTAAGAAAGAGATATGATTCTTCTTTTATAAACAAAACAGCTAAACTTTCCTCCTTCTATCCGCATGATAGTAAAGTAACAAGGCAAGAAAGACTAAAAGAAGTCTATTTCTAACATATATATGTTTCAATCAGCTCTCTACTATAAATAGATGATGCTTTGCAAAACACCCCCCAAGCCCTAAAGCAAGATAAGATTAGTTTCTTTTGAAATAAATCAGCGAGCGTGATAGTAACCAAGAAAGAGAGAGATGCAGATATTGTTAAAAGCCCCAAGCGGAAAGAACATCACTCTCGAAGTCGAGAGCAGCGACACCATCAAGGATCTCCAGGACAAGATTCAGGTTTGGTTTTCAATCTTTTCTTTCTTCAATATCTAGGGTTTTTTTCTTTCTTTCTTTCCTAGTTGTATTTTGTTCAAACAGTGACGTATCTTGCTTTCTTTCTGTCTTTTTAGTAGAGTGTAATAAGTTAGTGACTATTCTTCTTAGATTTTATGAAAATTCAAGGTTTTTTCGGAGTTCGAGTTTGATGTGATAGTTATCCACCATACATGCAAACATGTTTTCATAAAGAAAAAATATTACTGATCGGGAATTATAGGGCTCATGTTGAGGATAGCGTACATGTCCGCTCCCATGCTTCCAACCAAGGATTGATCCTGGATTGGACAAGAAGCAAAAAATATATATCGATCAATAATTAGTTGACCCCTGCAAGAAAATTGTGACTGAGCCATTGCTTTATTCGGATTTGAGTATTTCATGAAATCCGTGCTTTAACTCTAAGGTGTATGTTTAAAAAAAGAAATTAAAGATCCTTTTTTTTTTCTAAAAGAATATTTATGACCGTTATATCCTGTTTAATTTTTTTTTGGTATAAGAAAGGATGACTTCATTAAAAAAAGGAAGCCAACAAACAAACTACAATACACAAAAAAAAACTCGGACACTAACAAGAAAACAAACAGAGTCCTATTCACAATGAGGCCATATAAAGTTTACTCCAGATTGCCCACATTTAGCGAGATAGTGGGCAACCATATTAAGATCTCTCGGAATGAAAACGGTCTCAAAAGATCCAAAATGCTTCAAACACTTCAAAATATCTCCTTTAAGAAGCTGGATAGACCAATATTCCTTGCTGCCCTTATTACTCCTTACAACTTTGAGAGCATCCAAATGAACTCGAACTCTTGAGAATTTGCAATCCTTGATAGCATTTAGCGTAAAGAGTAGTGCCCTCGTTTCGGCCTGGTTAGCGAAAATGACTCTTGCTCTTTTGAAAGTCCTTTCTGCATATCGTCTTTAGTTGACCCATTAAAATAGATGGAAAGTTGGCCGACTATGAGTTGACTTTGGTGAGTTAACTCGATTGCAATTCCTATTGAATTGCAGCTGGTGGAGTCTTGGTTTGACTCACCAAGTCAACTACGATTAGTGGTGACTGATGCTGTTATTTAAAATAAATATCATGAAACTTGGTTCGCTCTTCGGTCAAAGTTCGATTGTTTGGATATGCTGATCAAAATTCTATGTTAACTTTCTTTCTCTCAATATAATAAAGTTAACACACATTTAAACAATAACTCCAATCTTATTTAGTAAGGTTTTTGTTCTTTCACACATGCAAGGAGAGGGAAATTCCATATGCAAGAAGATGGGGGGAGGCCAGGGTCAAATCCTAGACCTCCTTGTGAGAACCGACACATCTTACTGCTTGGGTAAGACTCTGTAACCGAGTTCCTAGGAATCAGATAATCCCACAAGATCAGGCTGGGAATAACTTACTAATTAATTACACTCGTACAATAATCCGTGCTAAGCATGTGCATGACCCATGTGGCCAGGGTCCATGCTCAATAAAAAGTTCAAAATTGAAAGAAATCTGATCAAAATTGAATCCAAAATCCTTGTCTTTAATTAATATATAATAATAAAGAAAAATAACCCAACAAGTCACTCTTAAGTCTAATAATTGAAATACCAAAGTGACTGTTATATAAGAGGAGATGCTTTTCAACAGTTAATATTACCTGCTTTGGTCTGTTATCTTCATGTCTGACTGAAAAGTCCAAATGGATGTTTTTCAGGACAAGGTAGGCGTACCCACAGATCTGCAGCGGTTGATTTTTGAAGGACAACAGTTAGAAGAACGTCGAACCCTTGCAGAATGCAATATCAAGAATGATTCATTTCTTCTCCTGGTTTTGAGGCTTAGGGGAGGAATGATGATCAAGGTGAAGACACTGACTGGGAAAGAAATCGAAATTGATATCGAACCAACCGACACCATTCAGCGGGTCAAAGACCGTGTTGAGGAGAAAGAAGGGATACCTCCTGTGCAACAAAGGTGCTTTTCACTTTGTCTTTTGTCATATCATTTTATAGGATCATATCATTGATTTTATAGGTCAGATTCCAGAATTTGAGTTTGTTTTCTCTCTGATGCGCCGCTGTCCTCTTTTAAGTTTCAGTCTTTATGTGCTGTTAACCATAAATTTAAGTGCATGGTAGATACTTGCGTTTTCTTTCACTTCTGTTAGTCTAGATTATTTAAATCATCCATTCCAGTTATTTCTGTATAAGTTGTAGTTTTTCTTGGTTTGCTTTCTTTACTTGGTTCTGCTGGGCCTGTTTATGTTTTCTACAATATGCTGTTTGTAATTGTCAATACTTTGGTTCCTTTTCTCCTTTAGTTTGAGCTGGATTTTCTCTAAGGGAGTAAGAACACATTAATTGTACGTGTGGGAAATAATTTGCAAAAACTGCTAATTAAGTTAAATTAAAATAAATAAAGTATGAAAGAAGGAACTCAAACAGTTGGTAGCCGACGCACATATTTAAATGCTCTCTTTAGACAGATTTTGCCCCCATGCAGGTACAATAGTCTTGATGACATCTCCCTTGTGATATAATAGCTTCCTAATCGAACAATCTCCACACTTGAAGCTGTTATGGATGGCCCGAATGTATAAATTCTTGTTGCAATTGTATTTTCTTTTTCAATAGCAAGGTTTATTTTTGTGAGGTCCCCTATCTTATATTGCTTCATTTGTGAACAACATTTGACATGGTAATTAGAATTATCTAAAGAAATCATTCGCAAGTATATTCTTATTAAATATTCCTCAACTTTTGAAGGTTAAAAAACAAGAAGAAAACATGTCAAGTAAAGATTCAGTAAACCATCCTCACATGACATATTGGCATTGACCTATGATCATAAAAAGATGACAATGATATGGACACGATATCAGTCAATTAATTCTCAGCCACACTCGGCAACCTTCCAACCGTGACTCCTTTACTCAATGCAATGTTTTTTAACAGAAAATTGTATGTTAGATATAGCCAGTAATAAATTTTTTAGGGCTGTCAAGGACCAATTCACTTTAGCCCTTACATGATTATATTTGATTGACAACTGGGTCTGGATTCAGGTTCACAGTTATGGGGGTCTATGACCACTTGGGTTCTTGCCTTTTATAAATATATATTAAAGATGCCAATAAACCCCAACTTACTAGAATACCCAAAGGACTCAATCCAAAAAAGATTTGAGATGAGCCTGGATTTCGGACCAATTTTTTAAACATTGAGGCATTAGGTGAGGCACCCTTGGGGCTTGGGTAGTGTCGGCGCAGCCTTAGATTATATATTTCACCTTCACATGATTTGATGCCGTGTACATGGATGTTGATTTTAAGGCTTCAACACCCTTCTTTGTAGCCTTACTGCTGATGCTAAATAAAGGGTTGATATTATAGGAGCTGATGTTGGTTTTTCCTCTAATACCTTTTTCTTTGCACAGGCTTATTTTTGCCGGCAGGCAGATGGCTGATGACAAAAATGTCCGGGACTACGGCATTGAAGGAGGCTCTGTTTTTCATCTAGTGCTTGCTCTGAGGGGTGGTGGTCTCCAATAAAAACCATGCATGGTGGCAATGGTCCACCACAGATTAGTGGTTGGATCATTGTTTTGTTAGCTTCTTATGCAATATACAATCACACAGAAACATACATGCACTTTGAAATTAGCGGATTTTGATTTTGGATTGGTGGAAAATGTTCCCCAATATATGCTATACATACACTTTGAAATTAACATATTCTGTCGATCTAGTATCTAGGAATATTAGGCAATGGTCCACCACTGATTAGTGGTTGGATCATTGTTTTGTTAGCTTCTTATGCTATATACAATCACACAGAAACATACATGCACTTTGAAATTAGCAGATTTTGATTTTGGATTGGTGGAAAATGTTCCCCAATAGATGCTATACATACACTTTGAAATTAACATATTCTGTCGATCTAGTATCTAGGAATATTATTCGTTAGAATTTTAGACCAGAACCTTCTCCTCCAGCAGGAGTTGGGGACATCCCATACATGGAATGAGCTCTCTTATGCTATGTTTTATCATTTGAAATTAACATACTGTGTAAGCAAGGGCACTGATTCAAGGACTATAGGGTATTACAAGGCGAAGTGACCTACAATCCAAGGCATTTACATGGCATTACTAAGTTTGTCTCGTCAAGATTAGAACCCTTGGATGAAGGATGTCTTCCCTCTATCCATGTTTATAAGTTGGGGAGCGTGAATCTAGCCATTTACACTGCAAATTTGTGTCCTTTCAAGGCCAATGTGTGAGAAATAAGTGTTAATTCTCTATTACAGTGGTTAGAAATACTACCAACTAATAGAGGAAAATCAAGTGAGGAGGTAGAAGGATCTTAGAGGTGTATAATTTTAGGATGTGATATGTTTGATTATATATATAGGGTTCCCAAATGGTATGTATATTTAGGTAGAAATGGACTGACAGCATCGCTTCTTTTCTTAATATATTGTGTTTGGTTGTAACCAATCGGATTGGTTGATGAGGTTTCATGAGATCTGTGTGAGTCCAACATAATTGAAGATGGATTAATAGCACCGGGAAAATGATTTCACAAAAAATCTGTGGTCTTGTGCTTCTTTCAGCTATTTTCATTGCCATGGAAGTGTACCTTGTTTTTCGGGTAAATAAAGATATGTGTTTGGATATCCATTTTTCATTTCATGGATAGTACTAATATCTCATGCCCCTTTGTTGCCTCCTGTTTCTCTCGCCCCTTATTTCCCAGTTTTTGTTTTTCTCCTCCAAAGCAAAGATCAGGCTATCCCTTCCAATTCGCTTTGCGCCTTCTGCTTTCTATCTTAAAATTCGTTGCGAGTTCAATGCTAGTGTAATCCAACTCCAATCCAACCTTCAAAAAATAAAATTCATTTTAAGTTCTTCAAATTTTTTTTTTGCTGTTTTGTTTGATTTCTGTTCACTACATACATATATTTACAGGTCCATTAAACTCGTTCATCAATGATTTCATGTTCAGCTCTGGGTCCGAGTCCAGTCCCAATCCTTGGACTCTGACCCATCCCAAGGAAGTCATTGATAAGATTATGACATCGATGATGACTATATATATAACATAAAATACATACATAGGTATGCAAATTGGCAAGATGACTTACAATATAAAATAAAATCAGCTTGTACTGTTAACTCCCACTATTCACCAAACCATTGTTCCACTTGTACGACGTACCATGCATCAAAAGATTGGTTAAAATCATTCTCAATTTTTCTATTGCCAGTCCTGGTCGACAGGGATGACTTAACAATATTGTTTGAAGGGAGCTTATAGAATTAAATAATACTTGTATCCCTGTTGGTTCAATTAAGGTCATGCACTCATTTAACCCCTCTTCTACTGATGAAACATTGATCTAATGGGGTCTCAACTCTATGATTTGGTTGCATGGAAGACATCCCAATCCAAACATCCAAGCTTTTCAACCCAAAAAAGAAAACCGAGAAAACAAATAGACGACCAACTTTTTTTTTTTTTTTTTTAAGTTGACAAAGAAAGAAGTGAAAGGATTAAACCAAAAGTCAACAACATCACTTGTCTGATTGGCTTTATAGATTCATGGTCCAAACACGCATACCTCAGCAATTGGATTTTGAAAGATCATGCTTGTGCAAGGCGCTGCCAATGTGGATGGATGCACCTTTCCTCTACATCCAATCTCAAACTTGTCCTCGGAGTATTTCTGATGAGAGAGAACTCACACGTTCAAGGAGTGTGGAGAAACAAAGGATGGGTCCCTTGTCATACAGGTGAAATGCTGGGTAACCCCATGTTCTCAATCAATCAACAATTAGACCATATATAATGATCATGATCAGCTGAATGGATGCGATAAAACCATCAGTGGCTCATTCACAATGGGAGCTACATCTTGTGGTGAATCTTACTCCTTCAAATTTAAGTAAACTTAGTGCGGGCGATTCGGTGTATGAATAAACAAGGGTTCATGTTTCTGGATAACAAGAGTTGCATGTAAGTGACTGATGTTTTGTTCTTTTACCACAAACATTTATAGTTTGGGTTTGTTTGTTCGAATAGGATAGGAAGGAACTCACGCCTTTTAAGTGGTTAAAAATGATGATAAAAGGTGGATATCCAAAAAATGACCATAGACAACCTTTTCTTGACTGGAAATTAAATAAGGGAGGATGAGTAAATACCCAGCAATCATCACCTAGAAAGTAAAGTCTTAGGGAAGTCAAGGTCTTATATACATCGCTACCTTCTGTCCTTCTTTTCTCACCTCGTACCATTCACCACCTCACATCTTTTAATAATCTTTATGTGGAGCTCATTTGACCATAAATCCTATGTATTTTGTTCTTATTTATTCTATAAAAGAAGGCCCTTATGTGAGTGAGAGGTAAATAATTTGCAACTAATACATGGAGTATGAATTCGCTTCCATAGTCTGGTGGTCACCAATGGATAAAAAATAGATTGATTCCATTGCGACGACTTGTTGAGGCTGATGAGACGATCAAACAATTTCAGTCTTAATCATTGGGAAAGACTGTTGGAAGAAAATGGCCCAACGGTTGCAATCAAATGATTAGAATTTCCCCTCCAGCTAATTTCCATCTGTATTCTATCCACAATGAGACCATGGTTCTGATGATTTAAACTGATTTGTCACATTATTCATCTTAGAATCAAAGTATCCTGACCATCAAGCACTCTCATCTTCATATACATGGCCCTCGTCCTAAGGCCAATGATCATATGTGCACCACATGGAATGGCTATAACCCTTCCTTAAAATCGGACGGGTTGTTTGATCATAGCAACCATTAATTCATCATATGTTTAATCCCTAATTTTCATTTCTTTATGGAAAAGAGTCAACTAAAAGAAGTAGCAAACTGGAGATGTTGAGAGTCAGTTGACACACAACATTCATTTATTATAATCAACTATGAAATACAAGCAGACATGCATCCATTTATATATGGATTTAAGATGAGACAACCTAGTATGAGATGTAAACTGACAAGTAGCCATTTATTTTAGGTTCAAAATAGGAAAAAATGAAGCATGGATTGATTGTTTATGGCTTCTTCCAGAACTGGGCCTGGAGGAGATCAATTACTTTCTTATCCACTTGAAAGGCTTTGGCCAGAATATCGTCAGAGATGGGCGGCATTGAGCCAAACACAGAGTCAGCAATAGTGATAACACCTGCATTCTGACTGCTTAGAGCGGCAATGGCTACAGCAGGTGTGTGGCCAACATTGGCTTGGAAGTGAATGAGGCCAATTGGGAAGACAAACACATCACCCTTATTGAGGGTCTTGGTTATGAGGGTATTATTGTTCTGATTGGAGAGGACAAAGCCGACGTAGAGCGTCCCTTCGATGACCGTCAGTATCTCCGTGCCACGTGGGTGAGTGTGAGGGGGGTTCTGCCCATAAGGTGCGTAATCAATGCGAACCAAGGAGATGCCAAGAGTATTGAGTCCAGGTATCTGGTCTACATTCACTGTTGTCACATCGGACCCAACCTTGTTCTCTGTGTTCCCCGGTTTGTCTAGGCCTTCATAGAAGAAATCATTTGCCGTAACCTCCTTAATGTCCTTGCAAACGAACCCATTCACAAACACTACAAAATCAAATTGGAACCATTATATAATATCCAAGAAGAGATATTAAATTTGCGGAAACACTCAAGCCTAACCAGGATAAAGTACAAAGGAAATCATGCATACCATCTGATTTATCATCGGCGACACAGATATCCTGTAAAGGACTGGGATCATAGGCGAAAACAAGAGAGGAAGTGATGGAAAAGAGGACAAGTACAACGATGTGTGCAACCATCTTCATTATGTTCTAGTATAGATGGAGATGAGGTACTATGAGGATGAGGATTAAGCATAGAGAGGACTCATATATAAATAGGGAGATGTATGGTTGGTGGGACACGACTGTTTTTGAAATGGTCTTGTTTTTAAATGCGATAGAGAAATATTACAATGCCAATACATTGTTTAAGCCACGTTATTTCTGTAACTGCTACAATGAAACATCCTTTTTTCAATTACTAGTCTTTGAATTATTAATGCATGAGAGCAAAGTCCGTCCACATTTATTACAAGCTATCATTGTACTAACATTTTCTTTAGTGACAATCAACATCCATCTACGTACAGATCGATAATGAGCAAAGTCATCCTGGTAGTTGTTCGGTTATTATGGGGTAGAAGGGATCAGAGGATGGAATAGTTTGATAAGTCATGAATCTAATACGCGACAATGATCGATCATCTACAGAGATGACTTTGATCCAAATCAAATTGCGGAGAAGTCCTAATTAACCTAATCCAGCTCGGCTCGTTTGCCAAATATATTTAAGTTGATACAATTTCGGTGTCTTACTTCAGGAATAGGCGCATGGGAGCACTTTGTTGGATGATCCAAATTAATTATTTAACTGATGGGCCACATTCCTCAGAAATCTAACATAGCGACAGATTCTATCCATTCGATCTTTGTCCTGTTTTCAGTTAAATATGGACCATAGCTGTAATTTCTTCTTAACAATATATTTGCAGGACACAGTTTGGAGGGTACTGATCTTCCAATATAAACTCTTACTGGGGCAGCTCCATTAGATCATTGGTCTACATCACCCACTCTAGAGAGCTCCACATGTAACCAATCCCGTGCTTCAACGACCAATGCACGTTCTAGATATTATAGACTTCGTGAACAAGAAATGTTCTGGGTATTGTAGACTTGGTGAACAAGAAATGTTCTGGGAATTGTAGACTTCCCGACCAACATATGCTGTGGATATCATATGCTTCCTCATTAGTCTTCTCGAGCAGGTGAGAGTTTTGTAGGGCCCACTAAAATGGATGTTAGTCTAATTAATTAAATCAATGTAGCGGATAAAACAAGATAGAACTAGCAAATAAATCTACCAAACAATCACCACAAGAAGGCAAATACGAATTTAACGTGGAAACCCTTTCCATGGAGAAAAATTACGATTTAGAAATCAAGATTTCACGAACAGTTACAAGATACTCACAAGCTCATTTATCTCAGTTTGTACCTCCACCTAAGGACTGTAGTTTGTACTTCCACTGGCACGACTTCCACCATGCACCGTTCTCCTTACTTGATCTCCTCGTACCTTGTCAGACAAAGATGAACTATCTTTAAATCAAGAGAGAGGATTAACTTTTTGTGTGTAATCTTTGGGTTTAAAGAAACACCCATTATATAGCTCCAAGTTCATGCCTTAGTCTTCTAATAATATTCCAATCAAAAGAGGAATCAGACCAAAACTCTATTTTAGAGTTCTAACCAAACTGAGCATCTGCGCCACGCTCGCTGAGTCTCGCTATAGTGAGACACTACTCTGCCTTGGGTGTCCAATGGATACTGTCATCCAACTTTTTGGCCTTACAGCAGGTTACTTATTGAATTCTAGTTGTCACACATAATCACAGAAGCCATCTCTTGTATGCATTAGTGTTTATCTTCCCTTGAAAGCCAAAAGTAAGTCCAGATCTCACAAAATTTGAATATTACAACAAATATGTGTCTTTGTGTTGCTCAATTTCTTGTCACATGGTTCAAGTTCAACCCCACAGCTTTCAACACCTTTCAAAATTTAAATTTCAAGCATACTAAGCTTTGCCATGTAGAGGCACCCAAATGGGGCCACCATTCCTAAAATGGCTAGTGTGCATGATCAAAGCCATCCAGCGATTCGCAAAGACATCGTCATTACATATGTGTGGGGACCATTGTTATATGGTTCAGAGGATTGTGGCAGACTCAGTCGAACTCGTTCTGCTTTTTATCTCTTTCTGTCTCCTTCCCCATTACTTGACGATGTCAATCTTTCAGTTTTAATCAGTCATTGGAATACATAATTGCAGATTGCGTCTAGCTGTTACAGGCAAAGAGTCATAATATGATAGAATATATGAATGTTGTTTGTAAGAAATGACATTTGTCTTGAAGATATAATCCAGAAATTGACTTGGTACATTTATCTTGTGTATTTAGCTCAAGAGACTATTTCAAATAACCCTCTCACTTCCCTCGATCTTTCCCAATAAAAAATGATAATGTCGTGATTGACTGCTAACGGGGGATTCTCAATCCTTTGGGCTGAACTATTCCCTCTGGATCCAGAGAGAAGCCGGCTAAAACCTTTATGGCCCCTACGTGGTAGTACAAGTGGACTCAACATTCGGTTCCTGAAGAGGGTGGAACCGAGGGTCAACACCAAGATCTCTAATTCCGGAAGAGGGAGGAACCGTGGTCCTGACCACTCGGCCAACTCCTTAGGATTAAGTCCATGAGAATGACTTCCTGTTAGTGTCGATAGTTAGAACTTCTAATTCCGAAAGAGGGAGGAACCATGGTCCTGACCACTCAGCCAACCCCTTGGAATTAAGTTCATGACAATGACTTCCTGTTAGTGTTGATGGTTACAAGCAACCTTCTAACCAAGATAAAATCCCCCAGATCCCAAAGGGTGGCAGTGACCTTCTGGCCAAGATAAAATCACCCAGATCCCAAAGGGTGGCAGTGACCTTCTAGCCAATGCTTGGGCAATTTTAAAGAGGATTCCCAAGCTTCTATTTTAAAGAGGCATAGGCACTTGGAGTTCTACAACATCTCATCTTTCAAATTATATAAATTGAGATTTATGACACATTCATTGAAAGTTCGACCACCTTTAGGGGTATTCGGTCATTTTACACATAAAAGGTCTGAAGATTTTCATGTCAACAATCCACTATCGAGGCATAATACTTTGCAAGCACAAGGTCTATGTTTGATAAAATTAACGAAGGTCTCACATCAGCCCACAGATTATGTATTAGGAATATATTGTGACAATTAAAGCGGCATTCAATTTGCAGAAAATCCAGTTTTACGTGTAAGGACAAAGCATGTGGAAGTACACCAGCATCAAATTATCACACACCAAAAAAAAAAAAAAAAAATGCTAGGTGGACAAATCTGTCTTATACAAATTCCAACAAGCGAGCAGATAATAGATATAGTTACTAAGGGCCCGTTTCTTTACTAGAATTCCTTAAATTCATGTCTAGAGGTCTGAGAATTCCAAATGCTAGAATTCTAAAATGCTACTAACTGTCATTTCAAAATTGTCCTTTTCGTTCTTATATGAATTATTGTCTGAGAATCTTTAAATTCCTGAATTCCATAAACTCCCTATTTCATTGCTACATAAATTCTTGACTAGAAGTACACATTTTATGCACTGTAGCACATGGGACCCACCTTTGTTGTTGTAAATTTGGGACAAAACGGTAAGAATTACAATGTGGATCTGCCTCAAGTATAAGGTAGAAGCGCCCTCTTTTTTAGAAACTAAAGCATGGAATCTAAGTTTAAAAATAAGAATATGGGCCCATCTTGACAGGAATTGCATGGGCCCAATTCTTGCAATTGTAAATATGGGGCTCACTTTTTGGTAGGTAAGATCGACGTCCTCTGTTGGGGGAATTCCAACCAAACTTCTCGGAGTTTCAGAATTCTGAAATGATCTTGGAGTGGCTAGCATTTTGGAATTCCACCTTTTTCTCATTTGAAAATTCTGGCGGTCTTGAATATTGGGAATTCCACTTGAATTTCTGATAGGAATCCTTGAATCCACAGACAGTCCTAATTCCTGTAAAAAATGATTGTAAAGAAATAGGCCTCGAAGGATTATATCACAGCCTAGTTGGGTGGACATTTCATTTCTCACTCAACTGCCCAGGGCTCGATCTTGGGTTCTATCTCTGAGTGAGCAAGTTTCTTTCCAAGCATGTGAGGTCATATCTCCCTGCGTGAGTAAATTTCTCTATCCGTCTCTAATGAGTTCCATCCCCTTGGCTTGGGAACCGAGGGGGGATTTTCTTCTAGAGGGGAAAGTGATCTAGAGGGGAAAGTGATCGTTAGCTAACAGTGGTGGGGCTAGTTTTTTTTTTCGATAGGGATCAATCATACTTATATATTTGTTAATTTTTTACTAATCATTTAAAGAGAGATTTATTTATTATTTGAAAAATTCTTACTAATATTTAAAAAAAATATAAATTTGAAATTGCTTCCTTATTTTTAACACAATTTCTCAAAACTTTGGGGACAGATGATGTACAAATATAATAGGGCACACTATAATGACTTGAAACCTCTCAAAATAATCATTTACCCTATCTTTTCGGACTCAGAGTTGTATCTTATTCTAATCAAAGTAGGACCTACATCGAATTGATCACATGTTAACCAATATTCTTGTAATTAATTAATGAAAATACGTTGATTGGTTACTTATAACCATTTAATGGGCCACGATGCTTATGGTAGACATGGATAGTTGAGAATCCATTGGTTGGTTACTTGTAATTGTTTGGTGGGCCGCGTTGCTTGTGGTAGGCATGGAGTATTGAGTGCATATCACTAATAGCCATTAACACATGCCATAAAAAGGTGAAAAATCAAGATATAATATCCATACTACTTAGGATAAATGACCTATTTTTAAGTGGACTTTTCTTTAATTTTGCTAAAATAGAAGTTGGTCATGCCGTAAGATTTAGCACAACATATTTCAAACTTGTGGTTAAATATGGCGGGACCAATTCCTTTTTGAATATAAGGATGGACATTCAAGGTGTCCAAATCCAACTATCTCAAAATCTTGTGCAGGAGAAATGCCTCTTATGGAGGATTACATTTTGAAGAAAAGAGGGGAGAAAATGAGTGATTTGCTTCTTAAAACTCTCCTTACGAGCTGGAGTTACCTTATGAAAGCAAGTAGAAGACAAAATTGACCTCAATATCTTTTAAATTCTCTCATAAAAATGGGAAAAAACGTAGATGAGGAGGGCCAAACATACAATGCATCAAAACAACCTTAAAAAGTTTAAAATCTTGTACAATGTAATCTCCCGAACCAAATACGCTATGAGGGGGGCTCTCCCTCCATCTGTGGGAGGGGAGTGTTGGAGATCATTGCCAACTTTCTACAACAATACAGATTTGAACTTGTTCGCATTTGCTTGGTCGACGTAGTTAGTTTATTAAGATAATGCTTGCCCGAGAACGGCTCCTTACCTCAGTGGTAAGGAGTTCTAGTTCTCATTGGGAGGTCTTGGGTTCGAACCCCGCCTTCTCCCTCTTTGCATATGTGAGTTTTATTACCTCACGTGTATGAGTTTTGTTTATTCTCCTTATATGTGTGAGTTTTTTTTATTCTCTTTGCATGTGTGAGTTGTGTGCATGTCCTGGAGTTGCATCTATGTCTTCTTGGTGTTTGTCTCTCCTCTTATATGTGAGTTCCCCTGTCATCTTACATATCTGTCTTGTTTCATGAGACCCAAGGTGGGAGCCCTAGGTAGTTTCATAGCTAAATTAGAAGATAGGAAAAGGATCCTCTGTTTGGACGAAACAGAGTGCGCCATGTGCGGGGGCGGAGGAAAGAGAGAAGACCTTTTCCTTTCTTTTCGCCCCCCTCCGCCCCCGTGCGTGGTCACCCTCTGTTTCGTCCAAACAGGGGGATCCGGTTCCAAGAAGATAATGCTTGCCCATGTCGAGGTAGTTTCTTAGCTACGCTTTAAGTTGACATCTGTCGGTCGCAGTATCCACTGCTACAGTTGAGGCAATAAAAAAGAAAAGAAAAATGAATTAAGGAAAAACAGTGCATGTGAGCGTAAACATGAAAGAAAAGTAGGGAAGTATCCTATAGTAGTAGCACCCAAAAATTAGACCGTCGAACTTTTGTCACTGAATGTTCTGTGTAATTCCTCACTTATCGTGGGTCTTGCGGAGCAAAGTCATTACTGCCGTGCTGGCTGGGACTGCTCTCTTCAGGATGGAAGATGGGGGTCGGCGCCTGGGTGGAGGGACTCAGGTAGAAGAGCAGCACACGAGAGTTCGTGGGAGTAGCACGAGACGATCCTTCACCAAACCTGTAGCTGTTGGAAGGGAGCAGGTGATCAGGTTGCAGCTAGAAAAACGACCTAGTGTACTCCTCTGCACGGCGCTGATCTTCGTTGATTGTACTGCGAATATGTAGAGGCAGCGTGGCTGTTCCTTCTAGGATTTGAGGGAGATCGTATTTTGCGAGGAGATCTGCGACACCGTTAGCAGACGTTTGCAGTAGTTAACCGTCCACGTATCTAAGGAGGCTAACATGCTGCTACTATGGGATAAAATTTCTGTGGCAGAAATTTTTTTTCCTTTCAGAGTAAGAGTAAGAGTGTTGTCGCTGCGGAAATTTCTGTGTGTGATTTGTTTTCCTTTCTTTGAGGGAGCCGGGACATGTCTCTATTGGGATCCCAACCTTTGGTTTGGGAGAAGTGCCTGATTATGGGCGCCTCCGCCATCGCCATATATATCCTCTCCGCCCTGGTCCCCTTGGTTGGACACTGATCCATGTGTCATTTGAGTCCATCTTCGTTCTTTCCCGTGCGACATTTCCGTGGGATTGAGTCTCCGCCGCCACTCCCTGTTGCTGTTTGCCTCTAGCAATGTACTTCTGTCGGCACGAATGACAATAGTCTTGAACTAAGAAACTCATACATAGCTCACAACGTTGTGGCGGGTTTTCAATGGTGAACTTCTCGAAACGTACATGCTCCGGTGTTTTAAAGTAAACTCCATCGATGGGATGAGCAGCAAGGTCTAATTCTACGAGCGCACGAGCGACCATGGCCCGATTACTGGCTCATCCCTTCGACTGTGTTACTTCATGAAGTTTTCCAAGCGGCGTGAGTATGTATGTTCCTCAGACATTGTGGTTCCCAGTACGTACTCTCTAGGGGCAGCCCCTGTAGCATGACCCATGCTGGTATCTGCGCTAGGCATGCCCATGTCGGGTCCAAATTTGGGATCCAATTTGTTACTATGACCTGTTGCCCCGCAATTTTCCAAGGGGAACCCCGACGCACCCGATTGAAATCTTTCTCGTCGGTAAAAGTACAAACAAGGAAGTTGTTCTAGAGTTCTACCACAGAAATTCTGTCTCGGGAACACCAAATCTGATTGATTCTACTCAGGAGCAGTTGCGTTGGAATTCTGGACCCTTGACTTTGCGCTGTAAGAGTCAGAGTGTTGAAAGTGTAAGTTCGAGTACAAGTACTTCAGTATTTTAGGAGAGCAGTAAACAGTAAAAAGAAACAGAACAGTACTGTGTTTGAATGTAAAATGAACTTACTGTTTGAAGGCAGAAAAACAGTAGTAGATCAGAGATTCGCAGTTGATCAAGGCTAGTGCTAACACTATGTCCTTAAGACAAAATTCGCCCCCGCAATGGTGCTTACGAGCTACAATGGCGTCTGTCTCCCAGGATACAATGATCTGTTCCACAACAGTTGCAGCACTACAAACTGTGTGACTGTCGAACCAGTTTGTGTAGAATAACTCTCTCATTGACTCTGAATGAGTGACTCAATGCAAGTGCAGCAGCAGCAGCGAAAATGGAATGATCAAAACGGCATGAAACGAGATGCATAAATAGCTTGCAATCAGGTCTCTTCATAGGGACTGCATCTGTTCAGAACAGTGACTATTCACTTGAACAGATGCTTCTTCTTTGGACACACATCCTTTCAGATGCGAATGGGCACACCTCTTGGCACACACCTCTTGGCTTGGACACACCCCATTTTGGAAAAAGGAAAATTTTATTAAATAGAATTTCTCCAAAAAATTATAAATGGGTAGTGGGCCGAGCCAGGCCCAACTCGAGTGTGAAGCCCAAGATCAAGCCCAGGCCCAGGCCTGGCGTGCGTGTGTGGTGGTGACCCTATCTTGATCTAGGTCCTCCCTCCCCCACAAAAGTGGGGTGCCCCTTGGGGCTTATCTTATACTACCAAGGTAAGTATATTTATACCCAAGGAAGGTTTTGCTCCCAAGCAATGTGGGATGCAAGCTTACCACTTCCTTTTGTTTCAATGTTTAACATGTTCAAGTAGTGGTGTTGAGGAGGCAATTTCTTATTCATATCTTTAATGGATTAGAGCAACCCAATACATGTCATTAAACTACTCATAGAGTAGATTGTATTCCAATGTATTCCCACCTAAAAGGATAAGTGGGTCCCACATTTATTTTGGCTCAAAGATGACCAAAATAATGGGTCATTCTAACCATTTTTCCAACAATTCCCCACATGAATGAAATTGACCGAAAGCAATGAAATGATATGCAGACACACACAGAGAGAGTAAATTTGAAATTTTCTGTATAGAGAGAGGTAGTTTGTGGCCTTGAACCTTCCCTTGTGAAGTACTATCGGATTTACTGGTTGAACAGTGAACATGATGTCTTGAACTGTTCCGCCTTTTACGTAAACCGAGACAATAGAGTTCACACAGAATCTTTCCGGACACAATTGGTTCTCATGATTTGTGTTCATTTTGGCCCTGAACAATACCTGGTTTCATGAGTGCATTAGAGAACTTAGCCTTATTATTCTCATAGAATCGGCACAGTTCACACTCACATAGGTGATTCTTATTAAGAGTATCCTGCTATACCCCATCTGATTAACCAAGATATAAGAATCATTAAAAGCTTTGCTTACCCTAATTACCGCTGCAGGTATCACTATTAATATCATAGGAATGAGTAGGAGATTTTGTCTCCATAGTGATATCATTAAGTCACACACAATTCGGTTGTCCCTTTGAACCCAGATGTTGGGATCTCCAGTCAACTAGGTTGGGTTGCCATTATGGTGACTTTTCATTCATAGGCTTTAAGCCCATTCCCCTTGATGAACGATTTACTTGCTCTCTTGCTAATCCTTTGGTTAAAGGATCCGCAATGTTATCTTTGAACTTTATGTACTCAATTGTCATAATGCCATTAGAAAGCAGTTGTCTCACGAAATTATGCCTTCGACGAATATGTCGAGACTTACCGTTATACATTGTACTCTGTGCCATTCCAATTGCTGATTGACTATCGCAATGAATGCAGATAGGAGGCACAGGTTTTGACCACATTGGAATATTGTCGCGACCCCGGAACGGACCCCGGGCCCGCGACATTGTCGGTTGCATTAATCTGTTTAATAGAGATATACTTTCCCACAGATTCCCGCGGTGAGGATTTCCAAAGACACGCGGAATCTGACTCACACGATCAAGTATGCGGAAGCGTGTAGCAAATCACATCAAGATAAGCACTAATAAATTTTTAAGTGCTATAACAAATAATAACAAGGCATAGTATCAAAGGAAGAAGTTAAAATGGCATTCCCATTAATTCAAGTTATGAGACTAACAAGAAAGTAAGTTAAGTTTTAGTTACATCCCATAAGAGGCCAACAGGGCCAATACACTTCTCAAAATAACAAAAGAAACCCCATGACAAAAAGGTGACGAGACTCAAGGAACCCGCCCGACGTCTAAATGACATCGTCGGGCTGCCACTCTCTCACAGGGGTTGGCTCACAAGCCTCCTCCTGACGCTCCTCCTCAAAGGCAACGTCTCCCGCACCTGGGCACCAACAAACAAGGGTCAAACACAACGGTTTGGCAGGTAATCAATTTAGGCATGAGCATGAAAAATAACGATTTAAGAAAACATATAACAAATCCCTGATTTGAAACAATGCAATGACTAAGATACATTTTTCGAGAATACATAACAAAACTGAGATACTAAAACAAACTAGCATGAGTACATAATATATCATGAATAGTTACAATCCACAAAGAACCCATCATTTCTCTATCATTTATATAATGAAAAGAGCAAGCACGCACGACAAGCATGATATACATAATATAAACACGACACGATTTCCCACAAAGACAGGAATTTCCGGCCGCGGAACCGGACACGCACGATGTGTAATAAATACATGACCAGTCTGCAGACAGTCCACATGTCTAAGGATCCCCAGACAGTGGATCAAACTGAAAGGGCAGTCCAAGCTCAGTGGTGTTCACTTAAATTCATGAATGCACAAAACACGCGAAACACGATCTAAACATGTCGAGATAAAAAAGGGGAAAATCACTTATCAAAACACAACAAACACGACTAGCAAAAGGCATAATTAATATGCATAACACGCTTAGGAAGTGATCCCCTTTTTCTTGAAACAAATCTTCAAAACAAGCTTGTACTTAAACTTCAAAACGAGTACACAATGATATTCATTGTATCAAAACCAAAATACGAATATAAAGTCTAACAAGCACATGTAAGGACCTTTGGTTGATCTTTGTGTAAACGAAGCCCAAGTGTTGGAATTTAAAAGAGAATTGGTGCCCCAGAAGTTCAAAGACATCTCAGGCTTCGAGTGCACAATATCAGGCTAAAAACTCCTAATCAAATACTGGTTTTCCTTGATTCAAATATTCACCTCAACTTTTTCAATCTTTGATCACTAAGATAAGTATACCATTGGATTCTACACTTCAAGAGCTTTCCAACGGTATGTGAAACTCCAAAAACGGACGTACGGTTAAAAAGTTATGGCCATTTGAAGTTCGCACTGTTGGGCCCAATGGGCCCATCCGCTCGAGCGGGCCAACACGCGCTCGAGCGGACAGTCCAGCACGCCCAAACAGCAAGCACACGCGCTAGAGCACGCAGTTACGCGCTAGAGCGCGCAGTGCGGACTTCTGAGGCCAAAATCTGGCTGTTCCTATCCTCTTCCAACCCATCCATTGCCTACTCCCAGCCTTCAAACAACATTGATACACAAAGATGAGCCTCCAAACATGCTCATAAACATCACCATTCAACTACCACCATTAAAATCAACAAAAGATCAATCCATTTAACATCAAAAACATGTACAAAATTTCTAGAAAAATAAAGTAATCTAAAGTACACATGCAACATTGAACCTATAGAGATTACTTGCCTTTGCCCAAAAGCTACACAATCTTCTTCAAGCACTCTTACTCAAAAGCTAAGCCAACACTACAAGAATCCCATGGAAAACCATTCAAAACTCAACAAAAATGAAAACAAAGAACCCATTTTCACAAAGGGGTTTACAAACATGGAAAACAAGATCTTTAGGGAATAAAATGACTCCATGAAAGATATGGGTTGAAGCTCTTACCTAGAGAAGGTCAAACAAGAGGAATGAAGGCAAATGGAGAGCTTTCCCAACTTGGAACCTCAAGAAACTTGCATCAATGGAGAGCTTAGGATGAGAGGAAGAAGATGGTAACCCTGGAATCTTCTTTGGAGTCTTCTAGGTACATCATGCAAGATGAAGAAGATGGAAGAGAAGAAGAGCTTTCCTTGCCCTAGGTCAAGAGATTGCAGAGATTGGGGAAATGAATGAAAAAGAAGAGGGAGATGGGGCTTTAGTGAGGAAATGGGCCCCAAATAACCTGAACTTTGAAATGGCCAAAACACTAACTTGTGGGCCTCGGATGATTTCGACGAAGAAGGATAAAACGATCACCGAAATATCTAGTTTCCAAAAAGTATATTTTTGACATGGTTTTGAGACCTCGGAAATTGTGTCCAGATTTGTGCAAGAAAGACAATTTTACCCTCTTTGGGTCAAAACTTGGGTTTTTGGGCTTCAAACACAACTGGGCTTAAAACGAAAGTTGTAACACGTCGAAACATCATTCAAATGAAATCAAAATCACAATCACACGGAAATCGATACGATCTTCCCAAGCTCACACGTGTACTCGTACCTTTCCGAGTGTGTCTAACTCATACTAAACGTTCTCAAAATTCCCAAAGTTATGTCCAAGACTAAAAATAATTACTTCTAACCCAACAACAACTAAACCCACTTAGGACTAAGCACATACTAATCGCACACTAATCGAGTTGGTCTGGGTCGGGGTCTAACAAATATCTTCGAGGAATTGACGGAGCCACTCAGCTTCTTCGCCAGCTTTATCCAATGCAATAAACTCAGGTTTCATAGTGGATCTAGCAATGCATGTTTGTTTAGAAGATTTCCATGATACCGCTGTACCACCAAGTGTAAATAGATACCCACTTGTGGACTTTGAATCTTTAATATCTGATATCCAGTTGGCATCACAATAGCCCTCAAGTACAGCTGGATATTTAGAGTAATGCAAACCATAGTTTTGGGTGTATTTTAAATATCTTAAAACCCGAACTAAGGCCTTCCAGTGGTCTGATCCTGGGTTACTTGTGTATCTACTCAATTTACTAACAGCATATGCAATGTCAGGACGAGTGCAATTCATCACATACATTAGGCTGCCAATTATTTGTGCATATTCTCGTTGTGAGATGCCTTTTCCATTATTCTTGGATAAATGAATACTAATATCTATAGGTGTCCTTACTGGATTGCTATTATCTTGATTATATTTTTTGAGTATATTCTCAATATAGTGTGATTGAGATAATATCAATCCATCTGATGTTTTAGAGATCTTTATCCCGAATATGATATCTGTAACACCTAAATCTTTCATGTCAAACTTATTGTTTAACATTCTCTTGGTAGATTGAATGATATCAGCATTACTACCCATAATGAGCAAATCATCAACATATAAACAAATAATGGCATAACCATTGTTAGTGTTCTTGACATATACACATTTGTCACATTCATTGATTTTAAACCCATTTGACATCATCAAACTGTCAAATTTCTCATGCCACTGCTTTGATGCTTGTTTTAATCCATATAGAGATTTGACAAGCCGACAAACTTTCTTAGTTTGACCTAGAACATTAAACCCTTCTGGTTGTTCCATATATGTCTCCTCGTCTAATTCACCATTGAGAAAAGCTGTCTTTACATCCATTTGATGTATCTCGAGATTGTATATAGCAGCAATTGCTATTAACATTCGAATGGATGTTATTCTCGTTACTGGTGAATAAGTATCGAAATAGTCCAAGCCTTCTTTTTGTCTGTACCCTTTAACAACAAGCATGGCCTTGTACTTATCGATTGAGCCATCTGCTTTCATCTTTCTCTTGAATATCCACTTGCATATAAGAGTTTTGCAACCTTGTAGGAGATCTACAAGTTCTCATGTATGGTTTTGCAAAATGGATTCAATTTCACTGTTTATGGCCTCTTTCCAATATGGTGCATCGGGACTGGACACTGCTTCTTTAAAGCTTTGAGGCGCATCTTCCAACAGAAATGTTAGAAAATCTGAATCAAACGTTTTTGATGTTCTAGCCCTCTTACTCCGTCTAGGTTCATCAATCTCTTGTTGGTTTTGATTACTGCTACTAGCAGTGTCATGAGTTCTTTTGGGAGAACTCGTTTCCTGTGATGGGTTGAAAGGAAATACATGTTCAAAGAACGATGCATTCCTTAACTCAATAATAGTATTAGGATGCATATCGGGAATCTCGGACTTGTGAATTAGAAACCGATATGCACTGCTATTATGAGCATACCCAATGAATGCACAATCAACTTTTTTTGGTCCTATTTTAACCTTTTTAGGTGTAGGAACTGTCACTTTAGCCAAACACCCCCACACTTTCAAGTATTTGTAAGTAGGCATTCTGCCTTTCCACAATTCATAGGGGGACTTATTGGTTTTCTTTTGAGGTATTCGGTTGAGAACATAATTTGCAGAGAGGATAGCACCCCCCACAAATTCTAAGGTAATCCAGAACTTATTAACATAGCATTCATCATTTCTTTTAAAGTTCTGTTTTTCCTTTCAGCAACACCATTTTGCTGAGGTGAATAAGGAGCAGTAGTTTGGTGTATAATCTCATGCTGTGAACAGAATTCACCAAAAGGTGATTCATATTCACCACCTCTATCGCTTCTTATCACCTTAATTTTCTTATCAAGTTGATTCTCAACCTCATTCTTGTAATGTTTGAACATTTCCAAGGCCTCATCTTTACTTCTCAGTAAGTAAACATAACAGTATCTTGTGCAGTCATCAATGAATGTAAGAAAATATTTCTTACTACCTTTAGTTTGAACAAACTTTAGGTCACAAATATCAGAATGAATTAACTGAAGAGGTTCAGAAGTTCTTTCAATAGATTGAAAAGAAGTTCTAGTAAGTTTAGCTTCTACACATGTTTCACATTTGATATTTGAATCAAAACTACATTTAGGCAAGCATTCTATGTTAACTAATCTACGTAATGCATCATAATTAACATGGCCTAATCTACCATGCCACACATTAGAAGACTCAAGCATATAAGCAGAAGAGTTTTTCTTATTAGGTACAATTGTCATTACAGTCATTTTGAAGAGCCCATCGCTCATATATCCCTTTCCCACGTACATCCCAGATTTAGTGAGGACAAACCTGTCCGACTCAAATACAAGTTTAAAACCCTTCTTACTCAATAGTGAGCCTGATACCAGATTCTTACGAATATCAGATACATGCAGCACATTGTTGAGGGTGATTTTTTTTACAGAAGTCATCTTCAATACCACCTGTCCTTGGCCTTCAACCTTAGAGGTGGCAGAGTTGCCCATGAAGAGTTGTTCTCCGGTTGATGCTTGATAAGTGGAGAACATCTCTTTAATAGAGCAAACATGTCGAGTGGCCCCTGTGTCCACCCACCATTCTCTGGTGTTACCAACCAGTTGACTTCTGAGACCACAGCAGAAAGATTGATGTCTGAAACATCAGTGGAGAGAGTGTACAATTCTGTCATGTTGGCCTGCGCAGGTTTCTTACTTGTATTGCCTTGGTCCTTGCGCTTACGACAGTCCTTAGCACGGTGGCCTGGTTTGTCGCACACATAGCACTTCCCTTTGAACTTCTTGTTGTCATTGGGACCTTGTTTTGGACCGTTGGGATTGTTTTTCCTCTTTTTGGGATTTTGCCCATGTTTCACCACATTTGCCTTAGCTTCAGTGAAGGTTTTTCTTGCTTTCTTTTCAGAAGCACGATTGTTTTCCTCTATCCTCAATCTTATTATCAGGTCTTCAAGTTTCATCTCCTTTCGTTTATGCTTGAGGTAGTTCTTAAAATCCTTCCAAAGTGGTGGCAATTTTTCAATGATTGCTGCCACTTGGAAAGACTCACTAAGAGACATTCCTTCTGCATGTATTTCATGGAGGATTACTTGAAGTTCCTGAGCTTGATTGATAACCGCTTTGGAATCGTTCATCTTGTAGTCAAGAAATCTGCCAACAACGAATTTCTTCATTCCGGCATCTTCAGTCTTGTACTTTTTATCAAGTGAATCCCATAATTCCTTAGCAGTTTTCAATGAACACAACACATTATATAATGTGTTGTCTAGTCCATTGAGAATGTAACTTCGACAGAGGAAGTCAGCATGCTTCCAGGCTTCTACAGCAGCAACTACTTGCTTGTCTGTTTCACCTTCTTTCAAAGCAGAAGCTTCTTCATGGAGGAACCTGGCCAAGTTCAGGGTGGTGAGATAGAACAACATCTTCTGTTGCCATCTCTTGAACTCAGTACCATTGAACTTTTCAGGTTTCTCCTCATGGTTCACCATAACAGGGGTAGGGGTGGTGACTGGAGTATTCTTCTCAATACCCATTTCTGTGTAACAGAACAGAAATCACTTAAACAGAGTATACTACAGAATTAACCAACTAATAGTACTGCAAACAGTAACTCAGACTATATGGTAACCTGTAACTGGTTACTGAAGACTGAGGCAAACAGAATGCAATTTACAGAACAACCTGAAGTTCTGTAACTTGATGAATATAAAGAATGAAACTCAGTTTTACACTATTAGTTTTAGAAATTGAAGAAAAAGAAACTAGTAGAAAACTGACTTAAACTGAAACCAGAAATACTGAAGTAAACAGAGAACAGAATGTACTCAGAACTTTAGAGGATTTTGTCTTAAGATTGTAAGTTCGAGTACAAGTACTTCAGTATTTTAGGAGAGCAGTAAACAGTAAAAAGAAACAGAACAGTATTGTGTTTGAATGTAAAATGAACTTACTGTTTGAAGGCAGAAAAACAGTAGTAGATCAGAGATTCGCAGTTGATCAAGGCTAGTGCTAACACTATGTCCTTAAGACAAAATTCGCCCCCGCAATGGTGCTTACGAGCTACAATGGCGTCTGTCTCCCAGGATACAAAGATTTGTTCCACAACAGTTGCAGCACTACAAACTGTGTGATTGTCGAACCAGTTTGTGTAGAATAACTCTCTCCTTGACTCTGAATGAGTGACTCAATGCAAGTGCAGCAGCAGCAACGAAAATGGAATGATCAAAACAACATGAAACGAGATGCATAAATAGCCTGCAATCAGGTCTCTTCATAGGGGCTGCATCTGTTCAGAACAGTGACTATTCACTTGAACAGATGCTTCTTCTTTGGACACACACCCTTTCAGATGCGAATGGGCACACCTTTTGGCTTTGACACACCCCATTTTGGAAAAAGGAAAATCTTATTAAATAAAATTTCTCCAAAAAATTATAAATGGGTAGTGGGCCGAGCCAGGCCCAACTCGAGTGTGAAGCCCAAGCCCAAGCCCAGGCCTGGCGCGCGTGTGTGGTGGTGACCCTACCTTGATCTAGGTCCTCCCTCCCCCACAAAAGTGGGGTGCCCCTTGGGGCTTATCTTATACTACCAAGGTAAGTATATTTATACCCAAGGAAGGTTTTGCTCCCAAGCAGTGTGGGATGCAAGCTTACCACTTCCTTTTATTTCCATGTTTAACATGTTCAAGTAGTGGTGTTGAGGAGGCAATTTCTCATTCATATCTTAATGGATTAGAGCAATCCAATACATGTCATTAAACTACTCATAGAGTAGATTGTATTCCCATGTATTCCCACCTAAAAGGATAAGTGGGTCCCACGTTTATTTTAGCTCAAAGATGACCAAAATTATGGGTCATTCTAACCATTTTTCCAACAGAAAGTTCTAGCCTTTTGTTTTGTAATGTAAGGCTATATATAATTTGAGTTATATAGCATCAACCTTGTTGTCCTGTTTTCTCTATTTTAATCACAGCTAGTGGATCTGTGCATTCAATCAATGAGAAATTAAATCCTTATAATGGCCCATGGTTTACATTCACGTACAATCTCGAATGGATGTGATCAGAGTGTTGGATTTAGATGTGATTTAAACATGAAAATCCCATGTAGGGTTTGTGTTGTGAGTTGGGCTAGACCCACTTGCATACGCCCATTTTAATTACCTGACTCTTGTTTTGCTGTTTTAGTTCCTTTCCATAGGGAAACATGCACTACTTGAACGTGCATTCAACATCCATTGTACCACTGCGGGGATGAATTTTTGCATAGAAAGCGCACCTTTGTTGGTTCCTTCTTTCCTTTTCTCCTAAACTTTCTAAAAATCTCTTAACAGAAAATTGTATTTTAGATATAGCCAGTAATAAAATTTTAGTGCTGTCAAGGACCAATTCACTTTAGCCCTTACATGATTATATTTGATTGACAACTGGGTCTGGATTCAGGTTCACAGTTGTGGGGGTCTATGACCACTTGGGTTCTTGCCTTTTATATATATATATTAAAGATGCCAATAAACCCCAACTTACTAGAATACCCGAAGGACTCAATCCAAAAAAGATTTGAGATGAGCCTGGATTTCGGACCAATTTTTGAAACATTGAGGCATTAGGTGAGGCACCCTTGGGGCTTGGGTAGTGTCGGCGCAGACTTGGATTATATATTTCACCTTCACATGATTTGATGCCGTGTACATGGATGTTGATTTTAAGGCTTCAGCACCCTTTTTCGTAGCCTTACTGCTGATGCTAAATAAAGGGTTGATATTATAGGAGCTGATGTTGGTTTTTCCTCTTATACCTTTTTCTTTGCACAGGCTTATTTTTGCCGGCAGGCAGATGGCTGATGACAAAAATGTCCGGGACTACGGCATTAAAGGAGGCTCTGTTCTTCATCTAGTGCTTGCTCTGAGGGGTGGTGGTCTCCAATAAAAACCATGCATGGTGGCAATGGTCCACCACTGATTTGTGGTTGAATCATTGTTTTGTTAGATTCTTATGCTATATACAATCACACAAAAACATACATGCACTTTGAAATTAGCAGATTTTGATTTTGGATTGGTGGAAAATGTTCCCCAATAAATGCTATACATACACTTTGAAATTAACATATTCTGTCGATCTAGTATCTAGGAATATTATTTGTTAGAATTTTAGACCAGAACCTTCTCCAGTAGGAGTTGGGGACATCCCATACATGGTATGAACTCTCTTATGCTATGTTTTATCATTTGAAATTAACATACTGTGTAAGCAAGGGCACTGATTCAAGGACTATAGGGTATTACAAGGCGAAGTGACCTACAATCCAAGGCATTACTAAGTTTGTCTCGTCAAGATTAGAACCCTTGGATGAAAGATGTCTTCCCTCTATCCATGTTTATAAGTTGGGGAGCGTGAATCTAGCCATTTACACTGCAAATTTGTGTCCTTTCAATGGCCAATGTGTGAGAAATAAGTGTTAATTCTCTATTACAGTGGTTAGAAATACTACCAACTAATAGAGGAAAAACAAGTGAGGAGGTAGAAGGATCTTAGAGGTGTATAATTTTAGGATGTGATATGTTTGATTATATATATAGGGTTCCCAAGGGTATGTATATTTAGGTAGAAATGGACAGACAGCATCGCTTCTTTTCTTAATATATTTTGTTTGGTTGTAACCAATCGGATTGGTTGATCAGGTTTCATGAGATCTGTGTGAGTCCAACATAATTGAAGATGGATTAATAGCACCGGGAACATGATTTCACAAAAATTCTGTACGTGGTCTTGTGCTTCTTTCAGCTATTTTCATTGCCAAGGAAATGTACCTTGTTTTCCGGGTAAATAAAGATAGGTGTTTGGATATCCATTTTTCATTTCATGGATAGTACTAATATCTCATGCCCCTTTGTTGCCTCCTGTTTCTCTCGCCCCTTATTTCCCAGTGTTTGTTTTTCTCCTCCAAAGCAAAGATCAGACTATCCCTTCCAATTTGCTTTGCGCCTTCTGCCTTCGATCTTAAAATTTGACATGAGTTCAATGCTAGTGTAATCCAACTCCAATCCAACCTTAAAAAAATAAAATTCATTTTAAGTTCTTCAATTTTTTAATTTTTTTTTTCTGTTTTGTTTGATTTCTGTTCACTACATACATATATATACAGGTCCATTAAACTAGTTCATCAATGATTTCATGTTCGGCTCTGGGTCCGAGTCCAGTCCCAATCCTTGGACTCTGACCCATCCCAAAGAAGTCATTGACAAGATTATGATATCGATGATGACTATATAACATAAAATACATACATAGATATCCAAATTGGCAAGATGACTTCCAATATAAAATAAAATCAACGTGTGCTGTTAACTCCCACTATTCACCACATCATTGTACCACTTGTACGACCCACCATGCATCAAAAGCTTGGTTAAAATCATTCTCAATTTTTCTATTGCTAGTCCTGGCCGACAGGGATGACATAACAATATTGTTTGAAGGGAGCTTATAAAATTAAATAATATTTGTTTCCCTGTTGGTTCAATTAAGGTCATGCACTCATTTAACCCCTCTTCTACTGATGCAACATTGATCTAATGGGGTCTAACTCTATGATTTTGGTTGCATGGAAGACATCCCAATCCAAACATCCAAGCTTCTCAACCCAAAAAAGAAAACCGAGAAAACAAATAGACGACCAAATTTTTTTTTTTTTTTTTTAAGTTGACAAAGAAAGAAGTGAAAGGATTAAACCAAAAGTCAACAACATCACTTGTCTGATTGGCTTTATAGATTCATGGTCCAAACACGCATACCTCAGCAATTGGATTTTAAAAGATTAGACCAACGTCATGCTTGTGCAAGGCGCTGCCAATGTGGATGGATGCTCCTTTCCTCTATATCCAATCTCAAACTTGACATTAGATGAGCTTGACCAGTAATTCAAGGTTTCGATTTTTACAAATCGAAATTGTAATAATCGATCCTAATGTCCTAATCTACCCTCTCAATCCCTTTTTTTTAAAATTTTTGTGGGGGTGTACCCCGGTCAATTCAACCTGACGTGACTCAAATCTACCTCTCACGGCACGTAGTCACCTAGTCATGACTGCAGCACAAATACCTTTTGGTACAAGTAAGGTTTATGAATTCAATCAATTAACAAATTTTCTGGTAGGCCAGCTGAAGAGAGAGAACTCACACATTCAAGGAGTGTGGAGAAACAAAGGATGGGTCCCTTGTCATTCAGGTGAAATATTGCTGGGTTGCAAACCAACTGGATAACCCCTTGTTCTCAATCAATCAACAATTAGACCATATATAATGATCATGATCAGCTGAATGGATGCGATAAAACCATCAGTGGCTCATTCACAATGGGAGCTACATCTTGTGGTGAATCTTACTCCTTCAAATTTAAGTAAACTTAGTGCGGGCAATTCGGTGTATGAACAAACAAGGGTTCATGTTTCTGGATAACAAGAGTTGCATGTAAGTGACTGATGTTTTGTTCTTTTACCACAATCAATTATAGTTTGGGTTTGTTTGTTCTAATAGGATAGGAAGGAACTCACGCCTTTAAGTGGTTAAAAATGATGATAAAAGGTGAATATCCAAAAATGACCATAGATAACCTCCTCTTGAATGGAAATTAAATAAGGGAAGATGAGTAAATACCCAACAATCATCACCTAGAAAGTAAAGTCTTAGGGAAGTCAAGGTCCTATATACATGCTACCTTCTGTCCTTCTTTTCTCACCTCGTACCATTCACCACCTCACCTCTTTTAATAATCTTTATGTGGAGCTCATTTGACCATAAATCCTATGTATTTTGTTCTTATTTATTCTATAAAAGAAGGCCCTTATGTGAGTGAGAGGTAAATAATTTCCAACTAAGGCAAGGAGTATGAATTCGCTTCCACAGTCCGGTGGTCACCAATGGATAAAAAATAGATTGATTCCATTGCGACGACTTGCTGAGGCTGATGAGAAGATCAAACAATTTCAGTCCTAATCATTGGGAAAGACTGTTCCATGTGTATTCTATCTGTAATCAAATGTGCGAAGTCTCACACGATTCGGAGTGCATTTGGGTAGGATAGTGAGTCGTTTTACTAATTGGGTAGGGTTTTAGGGAATTTATGGGATTATGAGTTTTTGTTAGTTGGGTGCATTGGGTAGTCTTCGTCGTTTCCTGAACTTTAGTCTTCTGCCGCGTTTTGATTCGACGCGTCGAAGGGGCCGAAACATCATCAATTGTACATATAGGCCGATTCGGAATTTGACCCAAGACCCAAGCCCAAAGCCCAAAGCCCAAGCCCAAAAACCCAATACTTATATTAGGTCATAAACCCATCTCTCATTCTCTCTTTCATTTCACTCAACTACAACAACAGTAACACAGTAGCAGCCGACCCCTTCTTCTCTTCTTTCTTTCATTTCTTTCTTCTCCGTCGACGACCATCGGAACCCCGGCGAAGGAAACGAATCCACTCATCATCTTCCTCAAGCCTCCAAGAGCACAACCATACACTTTTCTAAGTGTTTCACCCACAACCCATTCTTAGGTAAGCTTTTAAAGCTTGTAAACCATCTCACCTTCTTTCCTATTGGTTAGAAATGGATTAGGGAGACTCACCTTGACCTTTGGCATGCATTTGTAGGAGCAAGTTGGGTTTGGAGAGTTGTCTTCTTCATTTGGAGCTTCAAAGTCTTTTTCTCCTTCACTTTCTTCTTGATTTTGAGTCTAGCAATCACCAAGGCAAGTCAATAGATATATTAATGCTTAATATGTTTGCCTTCCTTGATTTGTGGGAGAAAATCATGTTTTAGATGTTGATTGCTCAAGTGATACCTTAGAGATTGAAAACATGATAAATTGGTTTAATAGCTTAATGGAATGGATTTAGAGAGTAATGATTTGATTAATTAGTTGTATGTATTATAGTTAGGGTGTTTTCATTACCATATGTATTGTTTATCAGGTCCAAGAAGAAAGGAAATGGAAATGATCCATTTTAGTGCAGAAACAGAGCCTGCACTCTGTTTCCGCAGGTTACCAGGTCGACAGGCCAAGGGGCAGGTCGACCGGGCAAACAGGGGGGGGGGGGGGGGGTCGACCTGGCTCCTACAGGTCGACCGGACCCACTGTGTATACGGTCGACCTGCCAGGGGCGGGGTCGACCGAGCCTCCTGCTGAATTCCTTCTGTGAAGGGATTTTTACCCTATTTTGAGGTGGACTTAGATGGAACCTTGGTAACCCTTTTTGGACTCATTTGACTTATTGTGAGAACGTCTTGAGCCGACGTTCGTCACTGTTGATTTGGTTGTATCGGAATTCAATTTAGTTTAATCTTGAATGGCATGGGACAACGGGATACTCTTCTTTAATCTATACACGAAGATTGTTTGTCCGAGTATCGTGAACCCTAACCCTTTCGTTGACTGAATAGGTTGTACGATACGACATGATTGACATTATACTTAGGATTGGATTGTTTATCGTCTACGATTCTGAATTGTACCGTCTGGTACTATCTACATGTGACGAGCATGTTCTTTAGTTCCATTTGCTTTACTTTATTAGAGGATCACTTTGAGAACTTAGATGATGGACTTAGGATCCCCTTTGCTGTTTCGTTTGTTTCGATGTTCGTTTGAAGTGTTGAGGCTGAGGAGCTTTGATTGTCAGGCTTAAAGAGGACTATTGTTGATCTTTGTGTGAGGTTTGATTTGATTTGGAATAAAGTAGTTCTCTAATGTTATTGAATCTTGTTCGCACAAGAAGCCTAGCCCTTCACCGATGTCTTTAGGATTCTTTGTGTCAGGCACCACTTCGCTGTTAACGTTCAACACAGTTGGGGCACCATCTGTGAGATGACTGTTACTATTCTCGAGTTATTTGTTCCTCTAAGCAAGATAGAGCCAGAGCTCATGGAGCCCGAGCTACTTGAGCTAAGAGTCGTTTGTTCCTCGAAGCGAGATAGTGTCAGAGCTCACGGAGCCTGAGCTACTGGAGCTACGGGTTGTTCCTCGAAGCGAGACAGTGCCAGAGCTCACGGAGCCTGAGCAACTGGAGCTACAAGTTATTAGCATATGTGGACCGCCTACTTTGATAGTTTGTTTATGATTCGAATGCTATGCATCTCTTTAGATCAGAGTGCTATGCATCTCTTATAATCATGTTTACTGTTTACTCTCTTTAGTACTGCATATCTATGGTAATTCATATATCTATTGCTTTGTCATCTGTTGTGTTGATGATGCTACTCTTGGTGCATAGGTACCGAACATTTCTACCCCGAGGAGGAGGAGGCGACGGAAGAAGTTCAGGCAGATCAGCCTGATGACTTCCTAATGTATAGTACGGACGACATTGTATAGCCGTGACGACCACGTACCTGAGAGCTTCACGATTATCCTTCTAGCTTCATCTTTTGTTGCTTTATACTTTTGTTTTGGCTTAGTTTTAGAGTGGCCTTCGTCTTTGTAATTAATATTTTGTAAACAGTCTTAAACTTGAACCCTAATATCGTTATTCAGTATATTGCTCTTAACTATACATATTTAAGATACATCTTGCATTATGAAGCTTCCGCTAATTGTTTTATCTATTCGAGGAAATGTTTATACTTCACAGTGGTCTTCGATCCAGATGGGACATGATTAGGGCAAGTGACATGTGATTAACATTGGAAAATTTTTTAATTAGCCCTAATCTCACGCATAACCCCGGTTTCATTTTTGGGGGCGTGACAACATCGCTTCTTTTCTTAATATATTGTGTTTGGTTGTAACCAATCGGATTGGTTGATGAGGTTTCATGAGATCTGTGTGAGTCCAACATAATTGAAGATGGATTAATAGCACCGGGAAAATGATTTCACAAAAATTCTGTAGTCTTGTGCTTCTTTCAGCTATTTTCATTGCCATGGAAGTGTACCTTGTTTTTCGGGTAAATAAAGATATGTGTTTGGATATCCATTTTTCATTTCATGGATAGTACTAATATCTCATGCCCCTTTGTTGCCTCCTGTTTCTCTCGCCCCTTATTTCCCAGTTTTTGTAAGTCATGGTTTCGATCTTCACCAATCGAAATTGTAATAATCAATCCTAATGTCCTAATCTACCCTCTCGATCCCTTTTTTTTAATTTTTAATTTTATTTTTGTGGGGGTGTTCCCCAGTCAATTCAACCTGACGTGACTCAAATCTACCTCTCGCGGCACGTAGTCACCTAGTCATGACTGCAGCACAAATACCTATCGGTACAAGTAAGGTTTATGAATTCAATCAATTAACAAATTTTCTGGTAGGCCAGCTGGTGAGAGAGAACTCACACGTTCAAGGAGTGTGGAGAAACAAAGGATGGGCCCCCATGTTCTCAATCAATCAACAATTAGACCATATATAATGATCATGATCAGCTGAATGGATGCGATAAAACCATCAGTGGCTCATTCACAATGGGAGCTACATCTTGAGGTGAATCTTACTCCTTCAAATTTAAGTAAACTTAGTGCAGGCGATTCGGTGTATGAATAAACAAGGGTTCATGTTTCTGGATAACAAGAGTTGCATGTAAGTGACCGATGTTTTGTTCTTTTACCACAAACATTTATAGTTTGGGTTTGTTTGTTCGAATAGGATAGGAAGGAACTCACGCCTTTTAAGTGGTCCGAAAAATGACCATAGACAACCTTTTCTTGACTGGAAATTAAATAAGGGAGGATGAGTAAATACCCAGCAATCATCACCTAGAAAGTAAAGTCTTAGGGAAGTCAAGGTCTTATATACATCGCTACCTTCTGTCCTTCTTTTCTCACCTCGTACCATTCACCACCCCACATCTTTTAATAATCTTTATGTGGAGCTCATTTGACCATAAATCCTATGTATTTTGTTCTTATTTATTCTATCAAAGAAGGCCCTTATGTGAGTGAGAGGTAAATAATTTGCAACTAATACATGGAGTATGAATTCGCTTCCATAGTCTGGTGGTCACCAATGGATAAAAAATAGATTGATTCCATTGCGACGACTTGTTGAGGCTGATGAGACGATCAAACAATTTCAGTCTTAATCATTGGGAAAGACTGTTCGAAGAAAATGGCCCAACGGTTGCAATCAAATGATTAGAATTTCCCCTCCAGCTAATTTCCATCTGTATTCTATCCACAATGAGACCATGGTTCTGATGATTTTAACTGATTTGTCACATTATTCATCTTAGAATCAAAGTATCCTGACCATCAAGCACTCTCATCTTCATATACATGGCCCTCGTCCTAAGGCCAATGATCATATGTGCACCACATGGAATGGCTATAACCCTTCCTTAAAATCGGACGGGTTGTTTGATCATAGCAACCATTAATTCATCATATGTTTAATCCCTAATTTTCATTTCTTTATGGAAAAGAGTCAACTAAAAGAAGTAGCAAACTGGAGATGTTGAGAGTCAGTTGACACACAACATTCATTTATTATAATCAACTATGAAATACAAGCAGACATGCATCCATTTATATATGGATTTAAGATGAGACAACCTAGTATGAGATGTAAACTGACAAGTAGCCATTTATTTTAGGTTCAAAATAGGAAAAAATGAAGCATGGATTGATTGTTTATGGCTTCTTCCAGAACTGGGCCTGGAGGAGATCAATTACTTTCTTATCCACTTGAAAGGCTTTGGCCAGAATATCGTCAGAGATGGGCGGCATTGATCCAAACACAGAGTCAGCAATAGTGATAACACCTGCATTCTGACTGCTTAGAGCAGCAATGGCTACAGCAGGTGTGTGGCCAATATTGGCTTGGAAGTGAATGAGGCCAATTGGGAAGACAAACACATCACCCTTATTGAGGGTCTTGCTTATGAGGGTATTATTGTTCTGATTGGAGAGGACAAAGCCGACGTAGAGCTTCCCTTCAATGACCGTCAGTATCTCTGTGCCACGTGGGTGAGTGTGAGGGGGGTTCAGCCCATAAGGAGCGTAATCAATGCGAACCAAGGAGATGCCAAGAGTATTGAGTCCAGGAATCTGGTCTACATTCACTGTGGTCACATTGGACTCAACCTTGTTCCCTGTGTTCCCCGGTTTGTCTAGGCCTTCATAGAAGAAATCATTTGCCGTGACCTCCTTAATGTCCTTGCAAACGAACCCATTCACAAACACTACAAAATTAAATTGAAACCGTTATATTATATCCAAGACGAGATATTAAATTTGCGGAAACACTTAAGCCTAACTATGATAAAATACAAAGGAAATCATGCATACCATCTGATTTATCATCGGCAACACAGATATCCTGTAAAGGACTGGGATCATATGCGAAAACACGAGAGGAAGTGATGGAAAAGAGGACAAGTACAACGATGTGTGCAACCATCTTCATTATGTTCTAGTATAGATGGAGATGAGGTACTGAGGATGAGGATTAAGCATAGAGAGGACTCATATATATACAGGGAGATGTATGGTTGGTGGGACACGACTGTTATTGAAATGGTCTTGTTTTTAAATGAGATAGAGAAATATTACAATGCCAATACATTGTTTAAGCCACTATATTTCTCTAACTGCTACATTGAACATCCATTTTTCTATTACTAGTCTTTGAATTATTAATGCATGAGAGCAAAGTCCGTCCACTTTTATTACAAGCTATCATTGTACTAACATTTTCTTTAGTGATAATCAACGTCCATCTACGTACAGATCGAAAATGAGCAAAGACATCCAAGATATCTGGTAGTTGTTTGGTTGTTAAGGGGTAGAAGGGATCAGAGGATGGAATAGTTTGATAAGTCATGAATCTAATACGCGACAATGATCGACCATCTACAGAGATGACTTTGATCCAAATCAAATTGCAGAGAAGTCCTAATTAACCTAATCCAGCTCTGCTTTTCAAATATTGAATGGTCAAGGACCATAGCTGTAATTTCTTCTTTACAATATATTTGCCGGACACAGTTTGGAGGGTACTGATCTTCCAATATAAACTCTTACTGGGGCAGCTCCATTAGATCATTGGTCTACATCACCCACTCTAGAGAGCTCCACATGTAACCAATCCCGTGCTTCAACGACCAATTCACGTTCTAGATATTATAGACTTCGTGAACAAGAAATGTTCTGGGTATTGTAGACTTCCCGACCAACATATGCTTTGGATATCATATGCTTCCCTATCTCTCATTAGTCTTCTCGAGCAGGTGGGAGTTTTTGTAGGGCCACTAAAATGAATGTTAGTCTAATTAATGAAATCAATGCAGCGGATAAAACAAGAAAATAAATCCACCAAACAATCACCACAAGAAGGCAAATACGAATTTAACGTAGAAACCCTTTACAGGGAGAAAAATCACGACATAGAAATCAAGATTTCACGAACAGTTACAAGATACTCACAGCTCATTTACCTCAGTTTGTACCTCCACCTAAGGACTATAGTTATTTTTTTACAACTTTCACTGACACGACTTCCACCGTGCACCGTTCTCCTTACTTGTTCTCCTCGCACATTGTCAGACAATGATGAACTATCTTTTACAAGAGAGTTGAAGCAACAAAACCTTTTAGAGCAGTTATTCAGAACAATCTCTCAATGACTCTAGAGAAATAAGAAAAACTCTCTTAGGGTATTCTAACCTCAGATCAAGAGAGAGAATTAACTTTTTGTGTGTAATCTTTGGGGTTAGAGAAACACCCAATATATAGCCCCAAGTTTGTGCCTTAGTCTTCTAATTATAATATTCCAATCAGAAGAGGAATCAGACAAAAATTCTATTTTAGAGTTCTAACCAAACTGGACATCTGCGCCATGCTCGCTGAGTCTCGCTATAGCGAGACACTACTCTGCCTCGGGTGTCTAACGGATACTGTCATCCAACTTTTTGGCCTTACTGCAGGTTACTTATTGAATTCTAGTTGTCACACATAATCACAGAAGCCATCTCTTGTATGCATTAGTGTTTATCTTCCCTTGAAAGCCAAAAGCAAGTCCAGATCTCACAAAATTTGAATATTACAACAAATATGTGTCTTTGTGTTGCTCAATTTCTTGTCACATGGTTCAAGTTCAACCCCACAGCTTTCAACACCTTTCAAAATTTAAATTTCAAGCATACTAAGCTTTGCCATGTAGAGGCACCCAAATGGGGCCACCATTCCTAAAACGGCTAGTGTGCATGATCAAAGCCATCCAGCGATTCGCAAAGACATTGTCATTACATATGTGTGGGGACCATTGTTATATGGTTCAGAGGATTGTGGCAGACTCAGTCGAACTCGTTTGACTTTGTCATTTGTGAACTATGAATAAAGAACCTCTGCTTTTTATCTCTTTCTGTCTCCTTCCCCATTACTTGACGATGTCAATCTTTCAGTTTTTAATCAGTCATTGGAATACATAATTGCAGATTGCGTCTAGCTGCTACACACAAAGAGTCATAATATGAAAGAATATATGAATGTTGTTTGTAAGAAATGACATTTGTCTTGAAGATATAATCCAGAAATTGACTTGGTAACATTATCTTGTGTATTTAGCTCAAAAGACTATTTCAAATAACCCTCTCACTTCCCTCGATCTTTTCCAATAAAAAATGACTATGTCGTGATTGACTGCTAACGGAGGGTTTTCAATCCTTTGGGATGAACTATTCCCTCTGGATCCAGAGAGAAGCCGGCTAAAACCCTTGTTGCCCCTACGTAGTAGCACAAGTGCACTCAATATTCGGTTCCTGAAGAGGGTGGAACCGAGGGTCAATACTAAGATCTCTAATTCCGGAAGATGGATGAACCGTAGTCCTGACCACTTGGCCAACCACTTAGGATTAAGTCCATGAGAATGCCTTCTTGTTAGTGTCTATAGTTAGAACCTCTAATTTCGGAAGGGGGAGGAACCGTGGTCCTGACCACTCGGCCAACCCCTTGGAATTCAGTTCATGACAATGACTTCCTGTTAGTGTCTATGGTTACAAGCAACCTTCTAACCAAGATAAAATCACCCAGATCCCAAAGGGTGGCAGTGACCTTCTAGCCAATGCTTGGGCAATTTTAAAGAGGATTCCCAAGCTTCTATTTTAAAGAGGCATAGGCACTTGGAGTTCTACAACATCTCATCTTTCAAATTATATAAATTGAGATTTATGACACATTCATTGAAAGTTCGACCACCTTTAGGGGCATTCGTTCATTTTACACATAAGAGGTCTGAAGATTTTCTTGTCAACAATCCATTATCGAGGCATAATACTTTGCAAGCACAAGGTCTATGTTTGATAAAATTAACGAAGGATTCACATCAGCCCACAGATTATGTATTAGGAATATATTGTGACAATTAAAGCGGCATTCAATTTGCAGAAAATCCAGTTTTCTGTGTAAGGACAAAGCATGTGGAAGTACACCAGCATCTAATTATCACACACAAAAACAAAAAAAAAAATGCTAGGAGGACAAATCTGTCTTATACAAATTCCAACAAGTGAGCAGATAATAGATATAATTACTAAGGGCCTGTTTCTTTACTAGAATTCCTTAAATTCATGTCTAGAGGTGTGAGAATTCCAAATGCTAGAATTCTAAATTGCTACTGACTGTCATTTCAAAATTGTCCTTTTCGTTCTTATATGAATTATTGTCTGAGAATCTTTAAATTCATGAATTCCATAAACTCCCTATTTCATTGCTACATAAATTCTTGACTAGAAGTACACATTTTATGCACTGTAGCACATGGGACCCACCGTTGTTGTTGTAAATTTGGGACAAAACGGTAAGAATTACAATGTGGATCCGCCTCAAGTATATGGTAGAAGCACCCTTTTTTTTAGAAACTAAAGCATGGAATCTAAGTTTAAAAATAAGAATATGGGCCCATCTTGACAGGAATTGCATGGGCCCAATTCTTGCAATTGTAAATATGGGGCTCAGTTTTTGGTAGGTAAGATCGATGTCCTCTGTTAGGGGAATTCCAACCAAACTTCTCGGAGTTTCAGAATTCTGAAATGATCTTGGAGTGGCTAGCATTTTGGAATTCCACATTTTTCTCATTTGAAAATTCTGGTTGTCTGGAATATTGGGAATTCCACTTAAATTTCTGATAGGAATCCTTGAATCCACAGACAGTCCTAATTCCTGTAAAAAATGCTTGTAAAGAAATAGGGCTCGAAGGATTATATCACAGCCTAGTTGGGTGGATATTTCATTTCTCACTCAACTGCCCAGGGCTCGATCTTGGGTTCTATCTCTGAGTGAGCAGGTTTCTTTCCAAGCATGAGAGGTCATATCTCCCTGAGTGAGTAAATTTCTCTATCCGTCTCTAATGAGTTCCATCCCCTTGGCTTGGTAACCGAGGGGGGATTTCCTTCTAGAGGGGAAAGTGATCGTTAGCTAACAGTGGCGGGGCTGGTTTTTTTTTCGATAGGGATCAATCATACTTATATATTTGTTAATTTTTTACTAATCATTTAAAAATAGATTTATTTATTATTTGAGAAATTCTTACTAATATTTAAAAAAAAATATAAATTTGAAATTGCTTCCTTATTTTTAACACAATTTCTCAAAACTTTGGGGACAGATGATGTACAAATATAATAGGGCACACTATAATGACTTGAAACCTCTCAAAATAATCATTTACCCTATCTTTTCGGACTCAGAGTTGTATCTTATTCTAATCAAAGTAGGACCTACATCGAATTGATCACATGTTAACCAATATTCTTGTAATTAATTAATGAAAATACGTTGATTGGTTACTTATAACCATTTAATGGGCCACGATGCTTATGGTAGACATGGATAGTTGAGAATCCATTGGTTGGTTACTTGTAATTGTTTGGTGGGCCGCAATGCTTGTGGTAGGCATGGAGTATTGAGTACATATCACTAATAGCCATTAACCCATGCCATAAAAAGGTGAAAAATCAAGATATAATATCCATACTACTTAGGATAAATGACCTATTTTTAAGTGGGTTTTTCTTTAATTTTGCTCAAATAGAAGTTGGTCCTGCCTTAAGATTAAGCACATCATATTTCAAACTTGTGGTTAAATATGGTGGGACCAATTCCTTTTTGAATATAAGGATGGACATTCAGGGTGTCCAAATCCAACTATCTCAAAATCTTGTGCAGGAGAAATGCCTCTTATGGAGGATTACATTTTGAAGAAAAGTGGGGAGAAAATGAGTGATTTGCTTCTTAAAACTCTCCTTACGACTTGGAGTTACCTTATGAAAGCAAGTAGAAGACAAAATTGACCTCAATATCTTTTAAATTCTCTCATAAAAATGGGAAAAAGGTACATGAGGAGAGCCAAACATACAATGCATCAAAAGAACCTTAAAAAGTTTGAAATCTTGTACAATGTAATCTCCCGAACCAAATACGCTATGAGGGGGACTCTCCCTGGCCTCCATCTGTGGGAGGGGAGTGTTGGAGATCATTGCCAACTTTCTACAACAATACAGATTTGAACTTGTTCGCATTTGCTTGGTCGACGTAGTTAGTTTATTAAGATAATGCTTGCCCGAGAACGGCTCCTTACCTCAGTGGTAAGGAGTTCTAGTTATCATTGGGAAATTTTGGGTTCGAACCCCGCCTTCGCCCTCTTTACATATGTGAGTTTTATTACCTTACATGTATGAGTTTTGTTTATTCTCCTTGCATGTGTGAGTCGTGCGCATGTCCTAGAGTTGCATCTATGTCTCGGTATTTGTCTCTCCTCTTATATGTGAGTTCCCCTGTCATCTTACATGTGTGTGTTGTGTCATGAGACCCAAGGTGGCAGCCCTAGGTAGTTTCTTAGCTAAATAAGAAGAAAATGCTTGCCCATGTCTAGGTAGTTTCTTAGCTACGCTTTAAGTTGACATCTGTCGGTCGCAGTACCCACTGCCACAGTTGAGGCAATAAAAAAGAAAAAAAAAATGAATTAAGGAAAAACAGTGCATGTGAGCGTAAACATGAAAGAAAGGTAGGGAAGTATCCTATAGTAGTAGCACCCAAAAGTTGGACCGTCGAACTTTTGTCACTGAATGTTCTGTGTAATTCCTCACTTATCGTGGGTCTTGCGGAGCAAAGTCATTACTGCAGTGGTGGCTGGGACTGCTCTCTTCAGGATGGAAGATGGGGGTCGGCGCCTGGGTGGAGGGACTCAGGTAGAAGAGCAGCACACGAGAGTTCGTGGGAGTAGCACGAGACGATCCTTCACCAAACCTGTAGCTGTTGGAAGAGTGCAGGTGATCAGGTTGCAGCTGGAAAAACGACCTGGTGTACTCCTCTGCACGGCGCTGATCTTCGTTGATTGCACTGCGAATATGTGGAGGCAGCGTGGCTGTTCCTTCTAGGATTTCAGGGAGATCGTATTTTGCGAGGAGATCTGCGACACCGTTAGCAGACGTTTGCAGTAGTTAACCGTCCACGTATCTAAGGAGGCTAACATGCGGCTACTATGGGATAAAATTTCTGTGGTAGAAATTTGTTTTCCTTTCAGAGTAAGAGTAAGAGTGTTGTCCCTGCGGAAATTTCTGTGTGTGATTTGCTTTCCTTTCTTTGCGGGAGCCGGGACATGTCTCTGTTGGGATCCCAACCTTTGGTTTGGGAGAAGTGCCTGATTAAGGGCGCCTCCGCCATCGCCATATATATCCTCTCCGCCCTGGTCGCCTTGGTTGGACACTGATCCATGTGTCATTTGAGTCCATCTTCGTTCCTTCCCGTGCGACATTTCCGTGGGATTGAGTCTCCGCCGCCACTCCCTGTTGCTGTTTGCCTTTAGGAATGTACTTCTGCCGGCACGAATGACAATAGTCTTGAACTAAGAAACTCATACACAGCTCACAACGTTGTGGCAGGTTTTCAATGGTGAACTTCTCGAAACGTACATGCTCCGGTGTTTTAAAGTAAACTCCATCGATGGGATGAGCAGCAAGGTCTAATTCTACGAGCGCACGAGCGACCATGGCCCGATTAGTGGCTCATCCCTTCGACTGTGTTACTTCATGAAGTGCTCCAAGCGGCGTGAGTATGTATGTTCCTCAGACATTGTGGTTCCCAGTACGTACTCTCTAGGGGCAGCCCCTGTAGCATGACCCATGCTGGTATCTGCGCAAGGCATGCCCATGTCGGGTCAAAATTTGGGATCCAATTTGTTACTATGACCTGTTGCCCCGCAATTTTCCAAGGGGAACCCCGACGCACCCGATTGAAATCTTTCTCGTCGGTAAAAGTACAAACGAGGAAGTTGTTCTGGAGTTCTACCACAGAAATTTTATCCCGGGAACACCAAATCTGATTGATTCTACTCAGGAACAGTTGCGTTGGAATTCTGGACCCTTGACTTTGCGCAGTGAGAGTCAGAGTGTTGAAAGTTCTAGCCTTTTGTTTTGTAATGTAAGGCTATTTATAATTTGAGTTATATAGCATCAACCTTGTTGTCCTGTTTTCTCTATTTTAATTACCGCTAGTGGATCTGTGCATTCAATCAATGAGAAATTAAATCCTTATAATGACCCATGGTTTACATTCACGTACAATCTCGAATGGATGTGATCAGTGTGTTGGATTTAGACGTGATTTAAACATGAAAATCCCAGGTAGGGTTTGTGTTGTGAGTTGGGCTAGACCCAGTTGCATACGCCCATTTTAATTACCTTCCTCTTGTTTTGCTGTATTAGTTCCTTTCCATAGGGGAACATGCACTACTTGAACGTGCATTCAACATCCATTGTACCATTGTGGGGATGAATTTTTGCATAGAAAGCGCACCTTTGTTGGTTCCTTCTTTCCTTTTCTCCTAAACTTTTTAAAAATCTCTTAACAGAAAATTGTATTTTAGATATAGCCAGTAATAAAATTTTAGTGCTGTCAAGGACCGATTCACTTTAGCCCTTACATGATTATATTTGATTGACAACTGGGCCTGGATTCAGGTTCACAGTTGTGGGGGTCTATGACCACTTGGGTTCTTGCCTTTTATAAATATATATATATATATATATATATATATATATTGGGGAGGTTTCAAGTGCATCCATCCCTCACCATAGGGTGAGGGACACTTCCATAATCGGACATTTTCAAGTACAAAAGTTACTTTTCAAGGACATAGGGTGAGGTACACATCCTTGTCTTCATATGCAAAAATAGGAAGTATCTCTCACCCTATGGTGAGGGATAGATGCACTTGAAACTCTCCTATATATATATATATATATATATTAAAGATGCCAATAAACCCCAACTTACTAGAATACCCAAAGGACTCAATCCAAAAAAGATTTGAGATGAGCCTGGATTTCGGACCAATTTTTTAAACATTGAGGCATTAGGTGAGGCACCCTTGGGGCTTGGATAGTGTCGGCGCAGACTCGGATTATATATTTCACCTTCACATGATTTGATGCCGTGTACATGGATGCTGATTTTAAGGCTTCAGCACCCTTTTTCGTAGCCTTACTGCTGATGCTAAATAAAGGGTTGATATTATAGGAGCTGATGTTGGTTTTTCCTCTAATACCTTTTTCTTTGCACAGGCTTATTTTTGCCGGCAGGCAGATGGCTGATGACAAAAATGTCCGGGACTACGGCATTAAAGGAGGCTCTGTTCTTCATCTAGTGCTTGGTCTGAGGGGTGGTGGTCTCCAATAAAAATCATGCATGGTGGCAATGGTCCACCACTGATTAGTGGTTGGATCATTGTTTTGTTAGATTCTTATGCTATATACAATCACACAGAAACATACATGCACTTTGAAATTAGCAGATTTTGATTTTGGATTGGTGGAAAATGTTCCCCAATATATGCTATACATACACTTTGAAATTAACATATTCTGTCGATCTAGTATATCTAGGAATATTATTTGTTAGAATTTTAGACCAGAACCTTCTCCTCCAGTAGGAGTTGGGGACATCCCATACATGGTATGAACTCTCTTATGCTATGTTTTATCATTTGAAATTAACATACTGTGTAACCAAGGGCACTGATTCAAGGACTATAGGGTATTACAAGGCGAAGTGACCTACAATCCAAGGCATTACTAAGTTTGTCCCGTCAAGATTAGAACCCTTGGATGAAGGATGTCTTCCCTCTATCCATGTTTATAAGTTGGGGAGCGTGAATCTAGCCATTTACACTGCAAATTTGTGTCCTTTCAATGGCCAATGTGTGAGAAATAAGTGTTAATTCTCTATTACAGTGGTTAGAAATACTACCAACTAATAGAGGAAAAACAAGTGAGGAGGTAGAAGGATCTTAGAGGTGTATAATTTTAGGATGTGATATGTTTGATTATATATATAAGGGTTCCCAAGGGTATGTATATTTAGGTAGAAATGGACAGACAGCATCGCTTCTTTTCTTAATATATTTTGTTTGGTTGTAACCAATCGGATTGGTTGATCAGGTTTCATGAGATCTGTGTGAGTCCAACATAATTGAAGATGGATTAATAGCACCGGGAACATGATTTCACAAAAATTCTGTACGTGGTCTTGTGCTTCTTTCGGCTATTTTCATTGCCAAGGAAATGTACCTTGTTTTCCGGGTAAATAAAGATAGGTGTTTGGATATCCATTTTTCATTTCATGGATATATCTCATGCCCCTTTGTTGCCTCCTGTTTCTCTCGCCCCTTATTTCCCAGTTTTTGTTTTTCTCCTCCAAAGCAAAGATCAGACTATCCCTTCCAATTTGCTTTGCGCCTTCTGCCTTCGATCTTAAAATTTGACATGAGTTCAATGCTAGTGTAATCCAACTCCAATCCAACCTTAAAAAAATAAAATTCATTTTAAGTTCTTCAAAAAAAAAAAAATTTCTGTTTTTTTTTAATTTTGTTCACTACATACGTATATATATATATAGAAGTCCATTAAACTAGTTTATCAATGATTTCATGTTCAGCTCTGGGTCCAAGTCCAGTCCCAATCCTTGGACTCTGACCCATCCCAAAGAAGTCATTGATAAGATTATGATATCGATGATGACTATAAAACATAAAATACATACATAGATATCCAAATTGGCAAGATGACTTCCAATATAAAATAAAATCAACGTGTACCGTTAACTCCCACTATTCACCATGTAAGTGCACAAAATATAACTCACAAGATTAGGAGGAGCCTTAAAGGACTTATCCAATTGACTGTGGAGAGCTAGTCGCTTCAGGGACCTGAAAGGGGAGAGAAAACAGTTAGAGGACCTTGGCTGTGGGCAGCGCAGGGCTCTCCGATGCCTAAGTTAGTGCAGGGACTACGATTAGAGAAGAAGAGAGGCAGAGTAACGACTAGGAAATTGCATTCATGTGTGCGTACCTGGTTTTTTGGATGGTATATCTTCTTATAAGAGAAAAGTCCTAAATGCCAGTTGGTGGGCCTAATGATTTGACTGTTAGGGTCTCATTAGCTCATAGAGTAATTAATGTGGATCCATCATAGCCCACATTGCATTAAATGACAGTCCGATCATCGCATACTGCATTAAATGCTAGTTACATTGGGCCTGATCTCGCCTTGACCTGTTGGCGGCTAAGGTCCCATTGGATCCTTTTTTGGACCCTGTTCGGATATGGCTGCAACCACCAGATGTGACTTTGTCAGGGATTTGATGAGGATTCTGAATGACTCGGATGGTGTATCTGTCTCATCAGCGCGTACCTGCATCCTGCCATGTGTCTTTAGGTGAAATGGGGCTGTCAGAGCCTATCTCGGTTAGCATTCCGTTATCTCGGCAGCAGCCGAGAGGCGTGACTCGACAAGGCATGCGGCCGAGATCGTGGCAATCCGTACGGATTTTGGCAAGCGCACCAGCATTCGTGCCGAAACGCACATAACTAAAATGGAGCATAAGAGCTTGCATTATTGCTGACCTTAGCATAACTTGCACATTAAAAATTGCCCACACACACCACATCATTGTACCACTTGTACGACCCACCATGCATCAAAAGATTGGTTAAAATCATTCTCAATTTTTCTATTGCTAGTCCTGGCCGACAGGGATGACACAACAATATTGTAACCACTTTATAGGGAGCTTATAAAATTAAGTAATACTTGTATCCCTGTTGGTTCAATTAAGGTCATGCACTCATTTAGCCCCTGTTCTACTGATGCAACATTGATCCAATCCAATCCAAGCTTCTCAAACCAAAAAAGAGAACCGAGAAAACAAATAGCGACCAACTTTTTATTTTATTTTTAAAGTTGACAAAGAAAGCAGTGAAAGGACTAAACCAAAAGTCAACAACATCACTTGTATGATTGGCTTTATAGATTCTTGGTCCAAACACGCATACCTCAGCAATTGGATGGATGCTCCTTTCCTCCATATCCAATGAAAAAGTGCCCCCACCCCACCCCCCCGCCCCCCCAGCCCCCCCACCCCAACACAACCGCCGGTACACATAGCGCCTCTCATATCCAATCTCAAACTTGTCCTCAGAGTATTCTTGACTCGGAAACTGGCCAACTTGACATTAGATGAGCCTGACTCAGGTATTCAAGGATTCAATCTTCACCAATCGAAATTGTAATAATCATCCTAATGTCCTAATCTACCCTCTCAATCCCTTTTTTTATATTTTTATTTTTATTTTTGTGGGGGTGTTCCCCAGTCAATTCAACCTGACGTGACTCAAATCTACCTCTCACGGCACGTAGTCACCTAGTCATGACTGCAGCACAAATACCTTTCGGTACAAGTAAGGTTTATGAATTCAACCAATTAACAAATTTTCTAGTAGGCCAGCTGATGAGAGAGAACTCACACGTTCAAGGAGTGTGGAGAAACAAAGGATGGGTCCCTTGTCATTCAGGTGAAATGCTAGGTTGCAAACCAACTGGGTAACCCCTTGTTCTCAATCAATTAACAATTAGACCATATATAATGATCATGATCAGCTGAATGGATGCGATAAAACCATCAGTGGCTCATTCACAATGGGAGCTACATCTTGTGGTGAATCTTACTCCTTCAAATTTAAGTAAACTTAGTGCAGGCAATTCGGTGTATGAATAAACAAGGGTTCATGTTTCTGGATAACAAGAGTTGCTTGTAAATGACTGATGTTTTGTTCTTTTACCACAATCAATTATAGTTTGGGTTTGTTTGTTCGAATAAGATAGGAAGGAACTCACGCCTTAAGTGGTTAAAAATGATGATAAAAGGTGGATATCCAAAAAATGACCATAGATAACCTCCTCTTGACTGGAAATTAAATAAGGGAAGATGAGTAAATACCCAGCAATCATCACCTAGAAAGTAAAGTCTTAGGGAAGTCAATGTCCTATGTACATCGCTACCTTCTGTCCTTCTTTTCTCACCTCGTACCATTCGCCACTTCACCTCTTTTAATAATATTTATGTGGAGCTCATTTGACCATAAATCCTATGTATTTTGTCTTATTTATTCTATAAAAGAAGGCCCTTATGTGAGTGAGAGGTAAATAATTTGCAACTAAGGCAAGGAGTATGAATTCGCTTCCACAGTCCAGTGGTCACCAATGGATAAAAAATAGATTGATTCCATTGCGACGACTTGTTGAGGCTGATGAGAAGATCAAACAATTTCAGTCTTGATCATTGGGAAAGACTGTTCGAAGAAAATGGCCTAACGGTTGCAATCAAATGATTAGAATTTCCCCTCCAGCTAATTTCCATCTGTATTCTATCCACAATGAGACCATGGTTCTGATGATTTAAACTGACTTGTCACATTATTCATCTTAGAATCAGAGTATCCTGACCATCAAGCACTCTCATCTTCATATACATGGCCCACGTCCTAAGGCCAATGATCATATGTGCACCACATGGAATGGCTATAACCCTTCCTTAAAATCGGACGGGATGGTTGATCGGAGCAACCATTAATTCATCATATATTTAAACCCTAATTTTCATTTCTTTATGGAAAAGAGTCAACTAAAAGAAGTAGCAAACTGGAGATGTTGAGAGTCAGTTGACACACAACATTCATTTATTATAATCAACTATGAAATACAAGCAGACATGCATCCATTTATATATGGATTTAAGATGAGACAACCTAGTATGAGATGTAAACTGACAAGTAGCCATTTATTTTAGGTTCAAAATAGCAAAATATGAAGCATGGATTGATTGATTATGGCTTCACCCAGAACTGGGCCTGGAGGAGATCAATTACTTTCTTATCCACTTGAAAGGCTTTGGCCAGAATATCGTCAGAGATGGGCGGCATCGATCCAAACACAGAGTCATCAATAGTGATAACACCTGCATTCTGACTACTTAGAGCGGCAATAGCTACAGCATGTGTGTGGCCAACATTGGCTTGGAAGTGAATGAGGCCAATTTGGAAGACAAACACATCACCCTTATTAAGGGTCTTGCTTATGAGGGTATTATTGTTCTGATTGGAGAGGACAAAGCCGACGTAGAGCGTCCCTTCAATGACCGTCAGTATCTCTGTGCCACGTGGGTGAGTGTGAGGGGGGTTCAGCCCATAAGGTACGTAATCAATGCGAACCAAGGAGATGCCGAGAGTATTGAGTCCAGGTATCTGGTCTACATTCACTGTGGTCACATTGGACCCAACCTTGTTCCCTGTGTTCCCCGGTTTGTCTAGGCCTTCATAGAAGAAATCATTTGCCGTGACCTCCTTAATGTTTTTGCAAACGAACCCATTCACAAACACTACAAAATCAAATTGAAACCATTATATTATATCCAAGAAGAGATATTAAATTTGCGGAAACACTTAAGCCTAACTATGATAAAATACAAAGGAAATCATGCATACCATCTGATTTAACATCTGCAACACAAATATCCTGTAAAGGACTAGGATCATATGCAAAAACAAGAGAGGAAGTGATGGAAAAGAGGACAAGTACAATGATGTGTGCAACCATCTTCATTATGTTCTAGTATAGATGGAGATGAGGTACTCTGAGGATGAGGATTAAGCATAGAGAGGACTCATATATATATATATATATATATATATATATATATATATATATATTTATAGGGAGATTTATGGTTGGTGGGACACTACTGTTATTGAAATGGTCTTGTTTTTAAATGCGATAGAGAAATATTACAATGCCAATACATTGTTTAAGCCACTTTATTTCTCTAACTGCTACATTGAACATCCATTTTTCTATTACTAGTCTTTGAATTATTAATGCATGAGAGCAAAGTCCGTCCACATTTAGTTCAAGCTATCATTGTACTAACATTTGCTTTAGTGATAATCAACATGCTTTGGAAAGGAGCTTTGGAAAGTTCTTGATGAGTCCTCAAAAGCGCATATTTTCATACACATTTTGGACCATTTTTAGGGCTTATTGATATTAAAGAGCTTTGTTTAGTGACAAATCATGAGTTTATGCATTTTTGATCCATTGTAGTGCATTCATGCATAATTTGCTAAAAAATCACACTTTTTGCATAAATTCATGAAACCTGCCATTTTTGGAGACTTATTTTTGGGAAGCCAATTATTTTCGGTGCATCAAGTAGGGTCCCATGCATTGTCCATTTAAATTTCGTACATAAAATTATTCTTGAATTCATTTGTTTTAAATTGTGTAGGAGAAATCAAGAATGTGACCTACATTGGTGAAATTTGATAGAGATCAAGGGTAGGACATCTTTCAAGGTGGACCCACATATCTTGGTATTTTTGGAGAGTTTGAAAAGTCAAAAATGGAAGGCTAGATTTGTGATTTCAAGATCAAGAAAGGAAATTTCAGATTTGGTAAGATCTAATCCTTACTAAGTTTGAAAACTTGAAAATCAAGAAAGAAATCCAAGAAAGGAAGGTGTACTAAAAGATTTGACTAATCAATCAAAGAAGCTTGGAAGCAAATCAAAGAGGGAAGGAGAGTCAAGAAACAAGGAAAGAAATATCCCAAGGTGCCTTTGGAAGTCCACATGGGTCCCACACATGCTATTGCACAATTATCATTCCATATGTGCACAAATATTTTCGGATTTTTCAGAGGCAGCAAGATTAAAATGGTCATAACTCTTAATCCAGCCGTCGGATTGGTGCAATCTATACACCATTGGAAAGCTTTTTTCGAGTAGATATCTTTAGAACCCAAGATTGTGTCAATCGGAACTAAAACGAGAAAGATATGGCCTCTGGAAGTTGGTGCTATAATTTCTACTCGGGATTGCAATTTTGTACATGGAAAGCACCAAAAATCTCTCACTCACCTTGCTATTTCTTTGAAGACTTGTTGGCCAAGGAAGGGACTTTCCATGCAAAGAAGATTGCTTGCTACAAATTTGGAGCAAAGAAGGAAAGAAAAAGGAACAAAAATCTATAAATTGAAGGCATAAGCCTCCCTCTCCTCTCATGGGAAGATAGACCAACTCTCTCTAGAATTACTACTACACTCCATCTTCTTCCTCTCTCATTCTCTCCATTTTGAGTCCTCAAGGAGATTTTGGCCGAAAATCACACTACACCCTTGGGTTTTTCATCTAGAAGAGGCTTCTCATCCTAGTATGTAATTGTCATTGTTTATGTTTTATATCTTATGTAAGACTTTGCATATTAGTAAAATTGTTTCTTACTCTTTTCAATTTTTCTTTCTTGTCCTTGGGTGATTGGTGCTTGTTTTATGTTTCTTTTCTTGTTGGTGTTTGGACTGACGACCCAAAGGCCCTAAGAGCATGATTCAAATTATGACCCCGCTTAGAAAAGAATTTTGAAAGAGGAGAATACACTTCCACACATTTAAATTTATGTTATTCCACACATTTAAATTTATGTTATTCCACACATTTAAATTTATGTTCTTCCACACATTTAAGTTTCTGTTAAAACCACACATTTACTTTCTTGTCTTCACCACACATTTAAATTCTTGAACTTTTGTTTATTATCTTTATCTTTATGATCAATTCAATTTTATGTTTATTTTATGCATAGTTTATGGTTGGAACTAATTAGCATTGCATGCACATTCATATTGGTGGAGTTTAGACATGTTTAAGTTGTTGGAATTGGAGTTTGAAATAGAATAAGAAAGAAAATCAGATATTTGAGTCAATAATCTTGGCCAAATAATTTTTGGAAATTCGGATTCCAATATAAAGTACATCATTCAGCACATGTTGCAGGAATTTCTGGACAGATTTTGTGTAAAAAGTTTGTGATTAGAAACCTGATCAAAACACATTATTTTTCGATGAAACTTGGAGAAATTAAAGTTTGATCAGTGTATTTTCAAACCCCAGAATTTCAAGAAAAAATAATTTTGGGAAGATGGTGAACCAGTGGCTCAAACATGGCTGGTCGGACCCACCTGTGTGCAGAATTTCTGCACAGTTTTTTTTTTTAGGTCATGTTCATATACTCATATTTCATTCGTTTTAAATCGTTTTTAACTTTCGTTTTTTTATTTGATTCATGCATCATTGTAGTTCAAAACCCAGCCATTAAACTTAGTTTTAGGTTGCATTAAGTTAGGAAAAATCATGCATAAAAACAGCCCTGCATACTAGTTTTTAAGACTTAGAATTTTTAGCATCTCATGGCATACATTGCATTACTAACTTTCTAATTTAGGTTTCTTTTGTTTCTATTTTAGTTTCTTAGTTTTATTTTGAGTATTTTTTTTTCTTGATGTTCTAACTTGTGTTTTCTTTTGTAGCAATTTTAGTTTTTAATTTTAGGATTTTTAGATTTAGGAAGTTTTCTTTTCATTGGATTGTAATTAATTTAATTTTTAGAAAGTAGAAATGATGAATGTATTTTTCTAGATTGTAGGATAGAATTAGATTTTATTTAGGGCAGGTACAAGTTGAGAAGGAACCTTAATTTACATTGCTCCCTGTGGATCGACCTGGTCTCACCAGTTTATTACTACAATCGCACCCTACACTTGGGGTCCGGTCAAGTTTTTGGCGCCGTTGCCGGGGAGCATCATTTAAGGTAACTTTTCTGACTTTCCTTATTTACGTTGCTTTATGGCTGTGCTATTTTTTGCATCTTTCTAGATTAGGAGGTGCATGCATGGAATGTTAAACCACCCTAAATTTGATTAGGAAAGTGCATGGATTGCTAATTAGAAAATACACATCATTGAATTTTTAGAAACTTTCTAAGAATTGGCAAAGTTACTTTATTTCCCAACTTGTTTTAAATCTTTTTAGAAGAAAGTGAACCAAAGTGACCTAATCGCTATCCTTGATCATCTCGGTGCCGAAGCAAAGCCTTGTCCAGAGTTTGGAGACAGCTAGACTGTTCTAGGCAAGGGTCCTTCAAACGGGTCCGTTCGTGATCCTACCCTTACCTGGGGGCTAAATTGGCCGAGTTGGTTTCATAGGGCCGGGTTGGTGAACTTAGGGAAACTTTCCAACTTTAGGAATTAACTTAGTTGCTGCTTGTGTAGGCTAGTTTCCTTTCTTTTCTCATTTAAAAAAAAAAAAAAAAACAAAAGAAAAAAAAAATAAGAAGAAGTGATTCCAAAAAAATGGACCAATGGAAATCCACAAACATGAGGAGACCAAATTCTGGACAAACCAATGAGGGCAAAATCAATAGTGATAGCCCAAAGAAGTCCCGGCGTGAGTACCTACAACCCACAGATACGTACCTGTCAACTTACATTAACTCATATATGAATAAGTGGGGATTTTATCAAAGCAACTCCGATGATGCTTCAAATAATCACAAATCCCTAAGGGAGCTGCGCGAACAAGAATGGAATGCAAATATACATCAAATAACTTGTTCGTTGGAAAGAGGTTCCACATATGGGCGGAAATGGGCCAATCACTATGGTCATGATTATAATGAGGAGTGCATGGAGGGTATCAATGGAATGATAATGGAAGATGATCAACCAACATGGGCCCCACATGATTACTCATACCCCACACACTCATTTGCTCCTTCAAATATGGATCTGGGAATTCAATGGCAAGCAGAATCAAATGCAAATCAATGGCCTTGCCACAATGAATTGAGTAACATGAGTAGCCTAGGCAATCAGGCTCCTGACAATTGGCAAGATGGGTTTGATATGGGAAATTCTTATCTCCAAGAATTTACTCCGGGTGGGTCGTATGATTACCCCTCATGGGATATTTCATATGCACCCCATTCTTCCCCTTGTTCATATGCACCTAATGACTCCCCACCGCCTAAATGGTCATATGAACCACCACCACCCCCGGAGGGATCCTTGGAAGACACTTTAGCCAGATTCATCATGTTCACGCAAAACACCATGCAATCCATACGAGCAATGCACAATCCATGGAAAGACTAATGACTTCAATTAGTCAAACTGCACTTCAAATGAAAAATGTAAATGACACCCTTGGCAGTGAGAATGAATTTCAACATGATGATCCATCACTCATTGAAAATCCAACGGATATGGATTGCGCAAATACGCAGAGGATATTCAAGGGTGCACCCGTGGATATGGATGATGGTGCGCTACATGAATCAGATTATGAATCCTGTGAGCCAAATTCCTCTAACCCTCACTTGTCTTATCCGAATGAGAATGTGGACCCCTTCGAAGAAGATACTGTGCCCTTCTATGTTGATCCTTACTTTCGGTCCAATTCTTTTGATGATTCTGGAATTGCGGATTTCCTACAAATTGATTTTCCCATGTTTGATAGACCCACAAATGCGCCCAATGAGCCCCAAATGCAAGATTACTATTGGGAGGATGACCCCATTTTTCAGATTTCTGATTCGGACAATGTGGAATCCTTGGAATCATGTACTGAATTCTTCATGAAATCTGATGATCTGACCATAAGAGAAATTGCCATCGCATTTCTTGGCCCTCAATGTTATTCAGGGAAACTTATGGAATTAGAGTGTGGTCCTGTTCAGACCTTCGAGTCTAACACTTTGGAATCATTTGAGCCCATGCCTATGGACATTGTGGAAATTAAGTCAAAAGAATTTGTGGCATGGGAGGACATGGGGCCACCCAGTTGTTCATTGCGTCCTCCTCTCCTTCCATTCAAAGACCCATTTTTCAGGGAGGAGGAATTATTTTTCATAGTGGTCCTTTTTTCACACTTTTACAACAGACATCATGCGGTCCTTATGTTCAATGTGCTTCACGTTTCCATAGTAACATCTCTTTCTGTGCTTCTTATGATTTGTGTGGAGGAAAATTTCATCTGGGATCCGGGTGGATTCATGGATTCGAATCAAGTAGTGTAGGATTTTCCTTTCTTTTTATTGTAGATTTTTCTTTTCTGTTAGTAGAGTAGCTTCTTTCCCTTTTGTTTTCTTTGTTTTGTCTCACCATGGATAGAGATCGAAAAAGCTGCATCTTCAGGTGACTTCTTACCCTTTACCCTCCTGTCATTTACTTTCCTCATATTATATTTCTTTTGCACTACATGCATAACATCGAGGACGATGTTCATCTTAGGTTAGGGGGTGGGAACAAGCACACTTGTTCATCTTTGGACAAAAGTTTTACATTCTTTTTTGTTGTTTCTTTGAAAAAAAAATTGCTATTTCTGTTTTGAAAAAAAAAAAAAAGAGGAAATTTCGAGAGGATTTTTATGAAACAAAGATACCTTGAACTTTGGAATTTTTGTTGCTTTGGGCAAAAAGAAGAACAATGGTTTACTATTTTGTTTATGGAAAGGATTTTTGGAAAATTGCTAAATTTTGATCCCCCACTTTTACACAGTCTGTATATGTTTTCAAAGTTTTTGAATGCCAAGCCATGATTTTCATTTTTCTTTGACGATTGGATTGAAATTATGATGGAAAACCGACCCTTAGTTTTACAAGTTCCTGGTTCATCTGGTTTTGTTGGCCACAGAGCTGTTGAATTAATTCGGGCACATGAAAAGGGCTGCCTATTGTTGGGGACCGTTAAAAAAAAAAAAAAAAAGAAGAGAAAAATAAGAAAAAAAAGTTGTGTGACTAGTTTGGGTTCGTAGCCTTTTTAACCTGAGCTAGTAAGTCCGTAGGGGTATTTACATACCTAGTGCCCTAAAGCCATCTGGTTTGGGAGTCATTGGTCTAATGCTCGTTATATGGGTTACTTAGAAAGCTTAAAGGACCTAGGCATTGAACAGTCACATGTGTGTGTTTAAAAAAAAAAATCGCGGCCTTTGAAAAAACAGTAGTGCGAAAGCCATCATGGTTGCCTTGAGAGGAATATTATTTTTCTTTGCTAAGGTTAGGTGGCCCAGAATTTTGGATTGAAAATTGTTTTCACGGGAATCTTGGCGGATCATTTGAAGCTTATTTGTTTCTACGTATACACACTATTTCACCGTGCACGATCAAATTAGCATGAATTCAAGAATTTCAGACCAAAAGATGGGATTTGTGAACCGAGTGTCAAATTTGCCTTTGCTTTGAAAATTCTGAAAATCGAGAATATCTGGTGTTTGTAAATCTTCTTTTGAAAAAGTTCCTTTGAAAAAAAAAAAAAAACAGAGAATTTTGTGGGTAAATTCACTGCAAACCCTCACGAGGCAAAACTCGTCCACTAGGGGGAACCTAGGGGTTTAAGGGCTTACTGCATATGCTAAATGCAGTCGAGAGTGCCAGCGAAAGTGGCATTGCATTCATTTTCATTTCATTTCATTAGTTTTAGGATAGATTATTTCATTTTGAATTCCTCATTTTAGACGCAGTTTTTGCTAGGGACTAGCAAAACGCTAGTTGGGGGGTGTGATGAGTCCTCAAAAGCGCATATTTTCATACACATTTTGGACCATTTTTAGGGCTTATTGATATTAAAGAGCTTTGTTTAGTGACAAATCATGAGTTTATGCATTTTTGATCCATTGTAGTGCATTCATGCATAATTTGCTAAAAAATCACACTTTTTGCATAAATTCATGAAACCTGCCATTTTTGGAGACTTATTTTTGGGAAGCCAATTATTTTCGGTGCATCAAGTAGGGTCCCATGCATTGTCCATTTAAATTTCGTACATAAAATTATTCTTGAATTCATTTGTTTTAAATTGTGTAGGAGAAATCAAGAATGTGACCTACATTGGTGAAATTTGATAGAGATCAAGGGTAGGACATCTTTCAAGGTGGACCCACATATCTTGGTATTTTTGGAGAGTTTGAAAAGTCAAAAATGGAAGGCTAGATTTGTGATTTCAAGATCAAGAAAGGAAATTTCAGATTTGGTAAGATCTAATCCTTACTAAGTTTGAAAACTTGAAAATCAAGAAAGAAATCCAAGAAAGGAAGGTGTACTAAAAGATTTGACTAATCAATCAAAGAAGCTTGGAAGCAAATCAAAGAGGGAAGGAGAGTCAAGAAACAAGGAAAGAAATATCCCAAGGTGCCTTTGGAAGTCCACATGGGTCCCACACATGCTATTGCACAATTATCATTCCATATGTGCACAAATATTTTCGGATTTTTCAGAGGCAGCAAGATTAAAATGGTCATAACTCTTAATCCAGCCGTCGGATTGGTGCAATCTATACACCATTGGAAAGCTTTTTTCGAGTAGATATCTTTAGAACCCAAGATTGTGTCAATCGGAACTAAAACGAGAAAGATATGGCCTCTGGAAGTTGGTGCTATAATTTCTACTCGGGATTGCAATTTTGTACATGGAAAGCACCAAAAATCTCTCACTCACCTTGCTATTTCTTTGAAGACTTGTTGGCCAAGGAAGGGACTTTCCATGCAAAGAAGATTGCTTGCTACAAATTTGGAGCAAAGAAGGAAAGAAAAAGGAACAAAAATCTATAAATTGAAGGCATAAGCCTCCCTCTCCTCTCATGGGAAGATAGACCAACTCTCTCTAGAATTACTACTACACTCCATCTTCTTCCTCTCTCATTCTCTCCATTTTGAGTCCTCAAGGAGATTTTGGCCGAAAATCACACTACACCCTTGGGTTTTTCATCTAGAAGAGGCTTCTCATCCTAGTATGTAATTGTCATTGTTTATGTTTTATATCTTATGTAAGACTTTGCATATTAGTAAAATTGTTTCTTACTCTTTTCAATTTTTCTTTCTTGTCCTTGGGTGATTGGTGCTTGTTTTATGTTTCTTTTCTTGTTGGTGTTTGGACTGACGACCCAAAGGCCCTAAGAGCATGATTCAAATTATGACCCCGCTTAGAAAAGAATTTTGAAAGAGGAGAATACACTTCCACACATTTAAATTTATGTTATTCCACACATTTAAATTTATGTTATTCCACACATTTAAATTTATGTTCTTCCACACATTTAAGTTTCTGTTAAAACCACACATTTACTTTCTTGTCTTCACCACACATTTAAATTCTTGAACTTTTGTTTATTATCTTTATCTTTATGATCAATTCAATTTTATGTTTATTTTATGCATAGTTTATGGTTGGAACTAATTAGCATTGCATGCACATTCATATTGGTGGAGTTTAGACATGTTTAAGTTGTTGGAATTGGAGTTTGAAATAGAATAAGAAAGAAAATCAGATATTTGAGTCAATAATCTTGGCCAAATAATTTTTGGAAATTCGGATTCCAATATAAAGTACATCATTCAGCACATGTTGCAGGAATTTCTGGACAGATTTTGTGTAAAAAGTTTGTGATTAGAAACCTGATCAAAACACATTATTTTTCGATGAAACTTGGAGAAATTAAAGTTTGATCAGTGTATTTTCAAACCCCAGAATTTCAAGAAAAAATAATTTTGGGAAGATGGTGAACCAGTGGCTCAAACATGGCTGGTCGGACCCACCTGTGTGCAGAATTTCTGCACAGTTTTTTTTTTTAGGTCATGTTCATATACTCATATTTCATTCGTTTTAAATCGTTTTTAACTTTCGTTTTTTTATTTGATTCATGCATCATTGTAGTTCAAAACCCAGCCATTAAACTTAGTTTTAGGTTGCATTAAGTTAGGAAAAATCATGCATAAAAACAGCCCTGCATACTAGTTTTTAAGACTTAGAATTTTTAGCATCTCATGGCATACATTGCATTACTAACTTTCTAATTTAGGTTTCTTTTGTTTCTATTTTAGTTTCTTAGTTTTATTTTGAGTATTTTTTTTTCTTGATGTTCTAACTTGTGTTTTCTTTTGTAGCAATTTTAGTTTTTAATTTTAGGATTTTTAGATTTAGGAAGTTTTCTTTTCATTGGATTGTAATTAATTTAATTTTTAGAAAGTAGAAATGATGAATGTATTTTTCTAGATTGTAGGATAGAATTAGATTTTATTTAGGGCAGGTACAAGTTGAGAAGGAACCTTAATTTACATTGCTCCCTGTGGATCGACCTGGTCTCACCAGTTTATTACTACAATCGCACCCTACACTTGGGGTCCGGTCAGTTCTCATTGATTCCTCCTCTACAACGTTACCTTGGTGTGTATTAGGGGACTTCAATGCTACTCTTTCCCATACAGACAAACTCAGTCTTCGTCGGTCTACTCCTTCTAATCTCAGAGATTTCCAAGACACTATCCTCCAAGCTGGCTTGAGTGAAGTCTACTACTCAGGCAACAAATTTACTTGGTCCAATAACAGACAAGGGCTCTCCTATGTAGCTGCCAGACTAGATAGAGCTTTAGTGAATCCCTAGTGGTTGGCTCGTTTCCCTGACCCCCTTCTCCTCCATCTTCCTAGGATCTCCTCTGACCATAGCCCAATTCTCTTAGACTTCAAAAACCCTGCCCCTACTGCCAATGCTCCTTTTAGATTTGAAAACAAATGGCTGACTCACCCTTCCTTCCTTGAGGTAGTCCAAAACAGTTGGGATATTCCTATCCTTGGCAACCCCCAGTATATTCTAGCCCAGAAGCTTAAAAGCTTGAAGACCTCTCTCAAGCAATGGAGCAAGCAGCATTTTGGAAATATTCATCAGAACATCAGAGATGCTGAAGCCCGAGTGCTGTTCTGCCAACATCAACTGGATTCCTCCCCTTCAGAGACCTTCAGAGAGGATCTTATTGCAGCTAGATCAAAGCTCCATGCAGCCCTCAAAGCCCAAGAGATTCATTGGCGCCAAAGATCCAGAATTGCTTGGTTGAAAGAAGGTGATCAAAATACAAAATTTTTTCATAACTCAGCTAGAGCCAGGAGTTCTACAAACAAAATCCACCACATTTCAGCTAATGGCAGAACTTTTGAAGATCCAGCAACCATCCAAGCTCTGGCTGTTGAGCACTTCACCAATTTGTTCCAGCCACTAGATTGCCTTCCCAGCCCATCTCTGTTCAAAGTTGATAGTCCAAAAGTCTCTGACACAGAGAATTCGACTTTAACTGCAATGCCCTCTGCAGAAGAAATCAAGGAGGTGGTCTTTGGCCTCAAGAAGCGAAGTAGCCCAGGCCCAGACGGTTTCAATGGAGTCTTCTTTACTTCAACTTGGAACATCACTGGTCCTACTGTTACTAAGGCGGTGCAGCACTTCTTCCACGTCAGGAGACTACATAAAGCTTCTAACTCCTTCTTCTTAGTACTCATTCCAAAAGCCAAATCTCCCTCTAATTTTACAGACTACAGACCCATCAGCCTGCTGAACTTTACCTACAAAATAATATCAAAAATCTTAGCCAGCAGACTTGCCAGTATCATCCCAACGTTGGTATCCAAGCATCAAGCAGCCTTCATCAAAGGGAGAAATATTCAACATCATTCAGGTTTGGCCTTTGAACTATTCCAGAAGCTGAACACCAAGCAATCCAAAGGAAGTATCTGTCTTAAGCTAGATATCACCAAAGCCTTTGACAAGTTAAACTGGTCATTCCTCTTCTCAGCCCTTCAATTTTTCAACTTCTCAGACACCTGGATCAATCTTATCAAAGAATGTATCTGCACTTCTAAATGCTCTGTGCTGGTCAATCGCACCCCTCAAGGTTTCTTCAGCTCCTTTTGTGGCTTGAGACAAGGAGACCCATTGTCACCTTACCTCTTCATTTTAGAGAAGAAATCCTGAGCCTGCATCTGCAAAGTCTTCTAAACCAAGGAATTTTTCGTCAGATATCCTCAATCCCCTCCACTCCCTGCCACCTTTTATATGCTGATGACATTCTCATCTTCATGAAGGGAACAACCTCCAGCATCCTTGTGCTTCAGGACCTGCTAGAGACCTATCAAGCTGCAGCTGGCCAATTCTTCAACCTCCAAAAGAGCCACCTCTACATCGGCAAATGCAGTTCCAGAAGGAAAATCAGAATCAGCTCAGTCCTGGGTATTCAAGAATCCCAGACCCTGCTCAAATACTTAGGCACTCCTATCTGCTTTGAAACTCCCAAGAGACGCCATTTCTTACCCCTGCTGGATACTGTCAATGATAAGCTAAGTGCCTGGAAAGCTAAATCTCTCTCTTTTGCGGGACGTTTGATATTGATTAAGCATGTGATTTCTAGTCTGCCTATTCATCTTGCTGCCATTCTTCCTATCCCTGCTTCAATCTGTAAGGAGTTAGAAAGACTGATGAGGCAATTCCTTTGGTCAGGAAATGCTTCCCACTCTAAGTTAAATTATGTCAACTGGGCTACAGTTACTCTTCCAAAGGAGGAAGGAGGTCTTGGCATCAGGAATCTTGATGAAGTTAACACAACTTCTTTTCTAAAGCTTGGTTGGCACGCGTCTACAGCCTCTTCTCTTTGGTCAAAATGGTTCAAGGATAGATATTTCAAATTCAAACCAATCTGGCACCAGCAGACCACTATTTATGGCTCATGTATTTGGAGAAAAATGAGACGCCTGGCTCCTCTTCTTCACAATGGCAGTACTTGGGATCTTGGTAATGGTCAAGACATTAATCTTTGGAGAGACTCTTGGAATGGAAGTGAGCCTCTCATAGACAGATTTCCTTTAATGCAATTCCCCCAGGACCAACCTCTCTCCTCTCTTTTCCATCTGGGCTCCTGGTCTCTCCCTGTAGACATCCAGCCAACAGTCCAGTTACAGCTTGCAAATCAGCTCAAAGGCCTCACTCCTAGACTGGAAATCAAAGACAGCCTTAAATGGAAAGATTCTCCTGATGGTCATCTCTCCCTACAATCAGCCTGGAGATCAATCAGACATAGAGCTATCTCTCTTCCTTGGCCTAAATTTATTTGGAACCACATCTCTCCTCCCAAACTGCAGTGCTTTGGCTGGAGATTGATGCATAATAAAACTCCTACAGAATCCTTCTTGAAAAGCCTGAGAATTTCTCTAGCCTCCAGGTGCAGTGGCTGCCTCCAACATGAAGAAACAGCTCACCACCTTTTCTTCTCTTGTGTTCAAGCAAGATCATTATGGCTTTGGCTCTTCTCAGTTGCTGATGTAAGGCCTCCCAGCTCCTTTTCAGCTGCAGCTATCTGGCAAGCTCTCACTCAAGGCAACGATTCTTCAGGATCCAGACTAATGGCAGTTGTCTTCACTGAAATTATCTACTCTCTTTGGAAGGTTAGAAACAAGAATATCTTTGAAGATATCTATCTCCCCCTTCATATCATTACTCTGCAGCTTCAAGTGGACATCTCTTTATCTCTAAAGAAGATATCTAAGCCCTTTTGTAGCCCCCAGCTTAAGTCCATTTGCCTGTTTTTGAAAGTTTAAGTTGTGGGTTTGTTTTCCTCTTGAGTTGGTCTTCTTCTTTGTGTTTTCCCTCTCCTTTTGGGGGTCCTATTAGACCCTTGTAAATTCTATCCTCTGTCTCTCTTCTTCTTTTTAATACAATTACCCTTACAGCAAAAAAAAAAAAACATGCTTCTACAGATCGATAATGAGCAAAGTCATCCAAGATATCTGGTAGTTGTTCGGTTGTAAGGGGTAGAAGGGATCAGAGGGTGGAATAGTTTGATAAGTCATGAATCTAATACGCGACAATGATCGACCATCTAATTGCAGAGAAGTCCTAATTTAACCTAATCCAGCTCTGCTTTTCAAATATTGAGTGGTCAAGGATGCCGGCTCGTTTGCCAAATATATTTAAGTTGATACAATTTCGGTGTCTTACTGCTAAATACTTCAGGAATAGGCGCATGGGAGCACTTTGTTGGATGATCCAAATTAATTATTTAACTGATGGGCCACAGTCCTCAGAAATCTAACATAGCGACAGATTCTATCCATTCGATCTTTGTCCTGTTTTCAATTAAATATGGACCATAGCTGTAATTTCTTCTTAACAATATATTTGCCGGACACAGTTTGGAGGGTACTGATCTTCCAATATAAACTCTGGGGCAGCTCCATTAGATCACCCAATCTAGAGAGCTCCACATTCAACGACCAATGCTCGTTCTAGATATTATAGACTTCGTGAACAAGAAATGTGCTGGGTATTCTAGACTTCCCAACCAACGTATTCCGTGGATATCATATGCTTCCCTAACTCCAATTAGTCTTCTCGAGTGGGTGAGAGTTTTGTAGGGCCCACTAAAATAGAGATTAGTCTAATTAATTAAATCAATGTAGCGGATAAAATAAGATAGAACTAGCAAATAAATTTACCAAACAATCACCACAAAAAGGCAAATACAAATTTAATGTGGAAATCCTTTTTAGGGAGAAAAATCACGATCTAGAAATCAAGATTTCACGAACAGTTACAAGATACTCACACCTCATTTACCTCAGTTTGTATCTCCACCTAAAGGCTGTAGTTGTTCTTTCATAACTTTCACTGACACGACTTTCACCGCGCATTGTTCTCGTTACTTGTTCTCCTCGTACCTTATTAGACAAAGATGAACTATCTTCTACAAGAGAGTTCAAGCAACAAAACCTTTTAGAGCAGTCATTCAGAACAATCTCTCAATGACTCTAGAGAAATAAGAAAATCTCTCTTAGGGTATTCTAACTTCAGATCAAGAGAGAGGATTAACTTTTTGTGCGTAATCTTTGAGGTCAGAGAAACACCCAATATATAGCTCCAAGTTCGTGCCTTAGTCTTCTAATAATATTCCAATCAAAAGAGGAATCAGACAAAAACTCTATTTTAGAGTTCTAACCAAACCGGGCATCTGCGCCACGCTCGCTGAGTCTCGCTATAGCGAGACACGACTCTGCCTCGGGTGTCTAACGGATACTGTCATCCGACTTTTTGGCCTTACAGCAGGTTACTTATTGAATTCTAGTTGTCACACATGATCACAGAAGCCATCTCCTGTATGCATTAGTGTTTGTCTTCCCTTGAAAGCCAAAAGTAAGTCCAGATCTCACAAAATTTGAATATTACAACAAATATGTGTCTTTGTGTTGCTCAATTTCTTGTCACGTGGTTCAAGTTCAACCCCACAGCTTTCAACACCTTTCAAAATTTAAATTTCAAGCATACTAAGCTTTGCCATGTAGAGGCACGCAAATGGGGCCACCATTCCTAAAATGGCTAGTGTGCATGATCAAAGCCATCCAGCGATTCGCAAAGACATTGTCATTACATATGTGTGGGGACCATTGCTATATGGTTCAGAGGATTGTGGCAGACTCAGTCGAACTCGTTTGACTTTGTCATTTGTGAACTATGAATAAAGAACCTCTGCTTTTTATCTCGTTCTGTCTCCTTCCCCATTACTTGACGATGTCAATCTTTCAGTTTTAATCAGACATTGGAATGCATAATTGCAGATTGCGTCTAGCTGTTACAGGCAAAGAGTCATAATATGAAAGAATATATGAATGTTGTTTGTAAGAAATGACATTTGTCTTGAAGATATAATCCAGAAATTGACTTGGTACATTTATCTTGTGTATTTAGCTCAAGAGACTATTTCAAATAACCCTCTCACTTCCCTCGATCTTTTCCAATAAAAAATGATAATGTCGTGATTGACTGCTAACGGGGGATTCTCAATCCTTTGGGCTGAACTATTCCCTCTGGATCCAGAGAGAAGCCGGGTAAAACCCTTATAGCCCCTACGTGGTAGCACAAGTGGACTCAACATTCGGTTCCTGAAGAGGGTGGAACCGAGGGTCAACACCAAGATCTCTAATTCCGGAAGAGGGAGGAACCGTGGTCCTGACCACTCGGCCAACTCCTTAGGATTAAGTCCATGAGAATGACTTCCTGTTAGTGTCGATAGTTAGAACTTCTAATTCCGAAAGAGGGAGGAATCATGGTCCTGACCACTCAGCCAACCCCTTGGAATTAAGTTCATGTCAATGACTTCCTGTTAGTGTTGATGGTTACAAGCAACCTTCTAACCAAGATAAAATCACCCAGATCCCAAAGGGTGGCAGTGACCTTCTCGCCAAGATAAAATCACCCAGATCCCAAAGGGTGGCAGTGACCTTCTAGCCAATGCTTGGGCAATTTTAAAGAGGATTCCCAAGCTTCTATTTTAAAGAGGCATAGGCACTTGGAGTTCTACAACATCTCATCTTTCAATTTATATAAATTGAGATTTATGACACATTCATTGAAAGTTCGACCACCTTTAGGGGTATTCGGTCATTTTACACATAAAAGGTCTGAAGATTTTCATGTCAACAATCCACTATCGAGGCATAATACTTTGCAAGCACAAGGTCTATGTTTGATAAAATTAACGAAGGATTCACATCAGCCCACAGATTATCTATTAGGAATATATTGTGACAATTAAAGCGGCATTCAATTTGCAGAAAACCCAGTTTTACGTGTAAGGACAAAGCATGTGGAAGTACACCAGCATCTAATTATCACACACCAAAAAAAAAAAAAAATGCTAGGTGGACAAATCTGTCTTATACAAATTCCAACAAGCGAGCAGATAATAGATATAGTTACTAAGGGCCCGTTTCTTTACTAGAATTCCTTAAATTCATGTCTAGAGGTCTGAGAATTCCAAATGCTAGAATTCTAAAATGCTACTTACTGTCATTTCAAAATTGTCCTTTTCGTTCTTATATGAATTATTGTTTGAGAATCTTTAAATTCCTGAATTTCATAAACTCCCTATTTCATTGCTACATAAATTCTTGACTAGAAGCACACATTTTATGCACTGTAGCACATGGGACCCACCTTTGTTGTTGTAAATTTGGGACAAAATGGTAAGAATTACAATGTGGATCTGCCTCAAGTATATGGTAGAAGGGCCCTTTTTTTTTAGAAACTAAAGCACGGAATCTAAGTTTAAAAATATGAATATGGGCCCATCTTGACAGGAATTGCATGGGCCCAATTCTTTCAATTGTAAATATGGGGCTCACTTTTTGGTAGGTAAGATCGACGTCCTCTGTTGGGGGAATTCCAACCAAATTTCTCGAAGTTTCAGAATTCTGAAATGATCTTGGAGTGGCTAGCATTTTGAAATTCCACCTTTTTCGCATTTGAAAATTCTGGCTGTCTTGAATATTAGGAATTCCACTTGAATTTCTGATAGGAATCCTTGAATCCACAGACAGTCCTAATTCCTGTAAAAAATGCTTGTAAAGAAAAAGGCCTCGAAGGATTATATCACAGCCTAGCTGGGTGGATATTTCATTTCTTACTCAACTGCCCAGGGCTCGATCTTGGGCTCTATCTCTGAGTGAGCAAGTTTCTTTCCAAGCATGAGAGGTCATATCTCCCTGCATGAGTAAATTTCTCTATCCGTCTCTAATGAGTTCCATCCCCTTGGCTTGGTAACCGAGGGGGGATTTCCTTCTAGAGGGAAAAGTGATAGTTAGCTAACAGTGGCGGGGCTGGGTTTTTTTTTTTTTCGATAGGGATCAATCATACCAGGGGCGGCCCAACAAATTCGGAGGCCCTAGGCAAGAATATGAAAGTGGGCCCTATTAATAGGCAATAATTATTAAAATATATTTATTTAAAAGATATTTTTCTAGCTTTTTGAGATGCAAAAATATTGATTAAATTTTTATATTCAAGTTTTGTTAATATATCTTTTTCAATAGATAATATAGCTAACCCATTTAATCTTCCTTGTGACATAGTTGATCGGAGATAAGATTCTATTAATTTAAGTTTCGAAAAACTTCTCTCCGCTGAAGCAACTGTTACTGGTATTGTTAACAATATTCTAAAAGCTATACATGCATTTGGAAAACAATCTAATCGTTTTATATAAGTTAGGGTTTCAGCTGGAGTATTAATTTCAGATTGTAGAACTTTTCTTAATACAGTCAACTCTTGAAATAAATCTAAACCATCAATATCAGAAAATAAGTCATGCTTCAAAAAAGTTTCAAGGTTAAGACAATAACTTTTCAAACTATCATCATCTAAGGATTTTAATTTTTTAAAACAAAATAAAAAACCAAAAATATTTTCATATATTTTGAATTGTTCAAATCTACTCTTGATTGAAGAAATAGCTAGATCAACTATAAATAAAAAATACTCAATTCTAAAAGACTCTTCAGCTGATAGTGTTACTGCATTCTCAATTGTATCACCAAATTGTTTTTTTCCTAAAAATTTTACGTTTTCCTCGAAATACTGGTTCTATTTCCATTTCAAGTGCAATCTCTTTTGATGAAATCAAAGCAGAGTAAAATCCATTTTCTCTATATGATTCCAAAAAAGAAATAAGTCCTTTTAATTGATCAATAGCAACATCTATATGCATGTCTTTGGATTGTAAATTTTTACTAACTGTGTTAACAGCAAATAATATATCATACCAAATATTTATACCCAATAAAAATTCAAAGTTTTCAATCTCATATGTAGCTAAGCATGTGGCTTCACTTCTTGTTTTAGGATCTTCACTAATTTTTGCTAATTGAATTAAAGCATCTCGTATTTTCGGAGTCTGATACTTGATTGCTTTAACACTTTCGATACGACTTTCCCATCGCGTTTGAGATAATAATTTAAGAGTTAACATAGATATATTATCTTGTAAAATTTTCCATCGTTTTGTTGAAGAAGAAAATAATGAGTATATACGTTGTAATACTCCCAAAAAAGATATAGCTTTAGGACAAGAGTTAGCTATATCACAAAGTACGAGGTTAAGATTATGACATCCACATGGTGTGTAAAACGCTCTTGGATTTATATCTAGTAGTCTGTTTTGTACACTTTGATGTTTTCCTTTCATATTAGATCCATTATCATATCCTTGTCCTCTTACATCATTTACATCAAGTCCTAATTTTTTAATTACATTTATAAGTTCATCAAAAAGGCCTTTCCCAGAGGTATCATCTACTTCCAAAAATTCTAAAAAATATTCTTCTATTTTTATTGGACTTGTTGAGATTCAATAAATTCATCTTGTTTTCTTCTTCTTTTTTTACGTTTTTCACATCCAGAATCATATCTTCGAGTAGACATACTAATTATATAACTTGCAGTTACTACAATGAAAAATTATAACACAAAATTTATAAAAATTAAATTAAACTAAAATAAAAGTTCAAGAACAACACAACCTGGTACTGTTCCGTTCTTCGGTACTGTTGGCAGTAAGATTGATCCTTTTGTAGCAACAACATTCAAGCAAAAGCAAAAGGCAGCACTTTCGTTCAGAAACTTCACGCAGAGAACTTCATGCAGAGAGAGAGAGAGAGAGAGACGTTATATCTTGAACAAAAAAAATAAAAAAATTCTGCCATTAATGTAGAAGTCTAACCGTCTAAGAGAGAGAGAGAGAGAGAGAGAGAGAGAGAGAGTCAGACTTACCCTTTCTTTGTAGAAGTCTAACAGTCTACTACAACTAGGAGCAATTTTCTAGGTTAGTTATTAAAGTGTTAATGGACCTATCAATAAAATTTGGGCCCTCTCAAATCTCAAATCAGTCTATCCAAAATATATATACCCATATCTAAAATAGGGGGCCCCAAAATTTTGCAAAAATTGGGGGCCCTAGGCGGCCAACTAAGTGGCCTAGGCCTAGGGCCGGCCCTGAATCATACTTATATATTTGTTAATTTTTTACTAATCATTTAAAAATTGATTTATTTATTATTTGAGAAATTCTTACTAATATTTAAAAAAATATAAATTTGAAATTGCTTCCTTATTTTTAACACAATTTCTCAAAACTTTGGGGACAGATGACGTACAAATATAATAGGGCCGGCTCACTATAATGACTTGAAACCTCTCAAAATAATCATTTACCCTATCTTTTCGGACTCAGAGTTGTATCTTATTCTAATCAAAGTAGGACCTACATCGAATTGATCACATGTTAACCAATATTCTTGTAATTAATCAATGAAAATACGTTGATTGGTTACTTATAACCATTTAATGGGCCACGATGCTTATGGTGGACATGGATAGTTGAGAATCCATTGGTTGGTTACTCGTAATTGTTTGGTGGGCCGCGATGCTTGTGGTAGGCATGGAGTATTGAGTGCAAATCACTAATAGCCATTAACCCATGCCATACAAAAGGTGGAAATTCAAGATATAATATCCATACTACTTAGGATAAATGACCTATTTTTAAGTGGAATTTTCTTTAATTTTTTTCAAATAGGAGTTGGTCCTACCATAAGATTGAGCACATCATATTTCAGACTTACGGTTAGATATGGCGAGACCAACTCCTATTTTAATATAAGGATGGACATTCAGGGTGTCCAAATCCAACTATCTCAAAATCTTGTGCAGGGGAAATGGCTCTTATGGAGGATTACATTTTGAAGAAAAGTGGGGAGAAAATGAGTGATTTGCTTCTTAAAACTCTCCTTACGACTTGGAGTTACCTTATGAAAGCAAGTAGAAGACAAAATTGACCTCAATATCTTTTAAATTCTCTCTTAAAAATGGGGGAAAAGGTAGATGAGAAGGGCAAACATACAATGCAACAAAACAACCTTAAAAAGTTTGAAATCTTGTACAATGTAATCTCCCAAACCAAATACGCTAAGAGGGGGGCTCTCCCTCCATCTGTGGGAGGGGAGTGTTGGAGATCATTGCCAACTTTCTACAACAATATAGATTTGAACTTGATGATGCCAAAAAGTGTTTTTCGGACACCACCGGTCAAGTGATGAGTAATTAATGTGAAAATTGAAGAAGAGAGAGAATTTATAGTGGTTCGGTCAATCGTGACCTACGTCCACTCTTGAATGGCTTTGGTTGCCGGGTACTTTATTAGCTCAAGGGTGCAGGGAGCAAAGAGTACAAGCTTTGAGAAGGAGAGGAGAGAGTCTTTCTCAGGTAAAAATATCATCTGCCCCCCAAGTGTTGGTGGAGCTTACAATTTATAGTGGTCCCTAACAGATTGGGGCGACTAACTAGCAACTAGATAGCTATTGTGGTGGAGCTCACGACTTCTTCTCAACGGACGAGGTGGTTGAGGTGCTCCCCATGGGACTCAGTCAAAGATGAGGAGAGGGCTGACTCCTTCACCACCGGCGAACTTGGACCACTTTGGGCTTGGTGGGTCTTCATAAGATTGGGCTTTCCACATGGATCGGGCCATTTGGGATTGGCCCATCATTTGCCCCCTAATGCCCATTGTCTAAGAAAACTTGGAGAAGGGGCATTAACTTGAATTTTTGAGCTCTGGGTGGTGGAAATTCCCTCTGCTTTCTAGGAAGTTCTTTACTGCTGTAACAAGTGCACCATTGTTGGCAAATGACTGTGAGTTCGCGCCAATGCATATGTAGAGGCACATCTGCCAGACGTGAGGGCGGGGGGTCCGACCAGTGACAGCGAGCCTTACCATGAGGTAGCCACCCAGATTCATGATGGCGCCAATGGCAAGGACAACCCAAGGGGTTGGCACCCAAGTCCTTGAAGAAGCCAAGTGTGTTGAGGGTCTCCTGGTTGTAGCCCAAACTCTCTTTGATGTCCTTGGAGTAGATACCAAATGCATAGGTTGCACCAGCAGCCGACATGACCAGTATAGTCGCAAAGATTGTGAACCATCGGCTCTTGATAATATATGCTGTTAGGCGCGCACCATATTTGAGCTGTCAATCGCATCCCTATCAATGGACTCCCCCATCTTCCACAAGTATTAACTGCTTGTGAAAAGGATCTTTTCGTAGATGTCGACTCTTAAACCTTTCTCATCGTAACGCCCAACAGAAGAAATATGGAAGCGACCCAATTCATAAAAAAAAAATGGAAGAGATAAGGGTTCTTATCAATGTTCTGAGACAAGCACTGCCTAAGAAAGACACGAAGTCACGGACTTTAAAGAGACCACTCACACTCAAACACCTCCACATAAAAAAAATGGAAGAGATAAGGGTTCTTATCAATGTTTTGAGACAAGCACTGCCTGAGAAAGACACGAAGTCACGGACTTTAAAGAGACCACTCACACTCAAACACCTCCACACCATGGACCAACCATCCAAGGACCGATTTGAAGGTGGGCGCCCGTTGATTTTGGAGAATTCCACAAGTCATTAGGCGCCCCTGCTGCGACGAGTGACGGACGGGGCGCCCTTGCTGCGGCGAGGGAAGGACGGGGCGCCCCAGCTGCTTGTGCAGGCGACAGACGACGCTGTTGTGGGCGCTGGGAGAGCGGTTGCGGGCGCCGGGACTGCTGGCGCTGGGAGCACGGGCGCGGGGAGCACGGGCGCCGGGACACAAGAGCGAGGGCGCTGGGAGCGAGGTTGCGGGCGCGGGGAGCTGGGAGCGCGGCTGCCGGCGTGGGGAGCGCGGGCGCCGGGAGCACGGCTGCAGGCGCTGCTGTGACGGCGGACGACGGACGGGGCGCCCCTGCCCGGCTCCTTGGCGCCAAGCTGCTGTGTGCCAATGTGGACGAGCATGCGGGTGAGCAGGCTACTCTAGTCCATCAGGCACCAAGGGATGCTGATCCAGGCGAGCAAAGAGGAAAAAGGCAAGCTGTTTTGGGCGAGCGGACCGTATCAGGCCAGCGCTAATTTAATGTAGTCCTTTGCAGATGACCCGAGTTTCAAGATCCTGCCTTTTGAGACCGTGCTTTTGGCGCCCCATGAGAGAGCCGCTAAGCTGGAGATAGTCTGCCTATTTGAGAACAGTGCAGAGGTAAGCCAAGTTTTTTTGGCGACCCGCGATAGATCCGCTAAGTTGGAGATAGGCTGCCTGTTTGAGAACAGTGTAGAGGTAGACCAAACTTTTTTGGCGACCCGCGAGAGAGCCGCTAAGCTGGAGATAGACTGTCTGTTTAAGAACAGTGCAGAGGTAGCCAAGCTTTTTTGGCGACCCGCGAGAGAGCCGCTAAGCTGGAGATAGACTGCCTGTTTAAGAACAGTACAGAGGCAAGTTAAGCTTTTGGCGATCCACGAGATGATTCACCTCGCCTGGACCTGTTGATGTCCTCAGCATTCATATATTTTTGAGCTTTTGCCAACAGTTCTGGCATGTTCTTTGGTGGGCGCTTCATCACCGAAAAGAGGAAGTTTGACGAGCGAAGGCCTCCCAAGAAGGCTGTCATGGAGACCTTGTCGTCGGGCTCTTCGACTTGGAGTACCTCTTCATTAAAACGAGTGAGGTAACTCCTGATGCTTTCATTTTTATCCTGCTTTATGCTGAGCAGGTGGGTGGCGGGCTTCTGATGGCGGCGTCCTCCAATGAAGTGCGACACAAAGGACTTGCTTAGCTCTGCAAAGGTGGAGATGGAGGCTGGGGCTAGACTGGAGAACCATTGCCGTGCGGAACCCTTCAATGTGGTTGGGAATGCTCTACACATAATCTCGTCGGAGATGTTATGTAGTTGCATTAAAGTTTTGTAAGTTTCCAGGTGATCCAGTGGATCCTTTGTCCCATCGAAGGTCTTCATGGTTGGCATTTTGAACTTTTTAGGAAGTGGATAGTTCGCCACGCCGGGCTTGAACGGTGTGTCCGTTCGTTGTACTAGGTAGTCAATTGTTTCTGGTACCTGCGCCTTCATGTCATTGAAGACATCGCCAATTTGATTCTGCATTTCCTTGATCTTTTCATCCCAACGATTGGGGGCTTCTTTGGACTGGCCTTGGAAATAACTCTCGTCTTCCAGGCTGTGATTTTCACTTCCCCCCTCCTGGAAATGAGGATCTTCATCGTTGGAGGCAGGGGGAGGAGGTGGAAGTCCACCACGATTCGACCCCCTAGGTGGGACTCCACCCGGGCGTGGAGGCGCATCGTGATGGGCGCGGCCTTGAGGGTCCACCAAGAGTCTTCCGTGGGGGGCGACATGGGGGGCTCCACTAGAGGCGCCCTGGGCACCCAGGTGTATTCCCCGGCCCTGGGCGCCATAGGGAGGGTGCCCAGGTGAGGATGTGGACGGGAGGCTCCTCGGCCCCGGGCACCATGGGGATGGGCGCCCGGGTGAGGTGCTCCTCTGCGTGGAGCAGCCGGATGCCCCGGGCACGGTACTTCCTGCGGTCCTGTACCAAATGGTGCTCCACCTTGCCTCGCGAGTATGAGTTGCAGTATCTGCTGGTTTTGGGTCACCAGCTGCTGCACGGTTGCCAGCATTTGTTGAGGAGTGGGAGCAGAAGCATTTGGTGCAGGGTTATCCTCGCCCTCCCGTGAGGGGTTGCCATCTTGACGTCTCGTTGACCTCGTGGTGATGACCATAATTTCGAAAAAGAAAATCTTGTCGTTCCCACAGACGGCGCCAAACTGATGATGCCAAAAAGTGTTTTTCGGACACCACCGGTCAAGTGATGAGTAATTAATGTGAAAATTGAAGAAGAGAGAATTTATAGTGGTTCGGACAATCATGACCTACGTCCACTCTTGAATGGCTTTGGTTGCCGGGTACTTTATTAGCTCAAGGGTGCAGAGAGCAAAGAGTACAAGCTTTGAGAAGGAGATAAGAGAGTCGTTCTCAGGTAAAAATATCATCTGCCCCCCAAGTGTTGGTGGAGCTTATAATTTATAGTCGCCCCCTAACAGATTGGGGCGACTTACTAGCAACTAGATAGCTATTGTGGTGGAGCTCACGACTTCTTCTCAACGGACGAAGTGGTTGAGGTGCTCCCCATGGGACTCGGTCAAAGATGAGGAGAGGGCTGACTCCTTCATCTCCGGCGAATTTGGACCACTTTGGGCTTGGTGGGTCTTCATAAGATTGGGATTTCCACATGGATCGGGCCATTTGGGCTTGGCGCATCAGAACTTGTTCGCATTCGCTTGGTCGACGTACGTAGTTAGTTTATTAAGATAATGCTTGCTCGAGAACGACTCCTTACCTCAGTGGTAAGGAGTTCTAGTTCTCATTGGGAGGTCTTGGGTTTGAACCTCGCCTTCGCCCTCTTTGCATATGTGAGTTTTATTACCTCACATGTATGAGTTTTGTTTATTCTCCTTGCATGTATGAGTTTTGTTAGTTCTCTTATTCTCCTTGCATGTGTGAATTGTGCGCATTTCCTGGAGTTGCATCTATGTCTCCCTAGTGTTTGTCTCTCCTCTCATATATGAGTTCCCCTCATCTTACATGTATGTGTTGTGTCATAAGCCCAAGGTGGCAGCCATAGGTAGTTTCTTAGCTAAATAAGAAGATAATGCTTGCCCATGTCGAGGTAGTTTCTTAGCTACGCTTTAAGTTGACATCTGTCGGTCGCAGTACCGACTGCTACAGTTGAGGCAATAAAAATGAAAAGAAAAATGAATTAAGGAGAAACAGTGCATGTGAGCGTAAACACGAAAGAAAATTAGGGAAGTATCCTATAGTAGTAGCACCCAAAAATTGGACCGTCGAACTTTTGGGAGAAGTGCCTGATTAAGGGCGCCTCCGCCATCGCCATATATATCCTCTCCGCCCTGGTCGCCTTGGTTGGACACTGATCCATGTGTCATTTGAGTCCATCTTCGTTCCTTCCCGTGCGACATTTCCGTGGGATTGAGTCTCCGCCGCCACTCCCTGTTGCTGTTTGCCTTTAGGAATGTACTTCTGCCGGCACGAATGACAATAGTCTTGAACTAAGAAACTCATACACAGCTCACAACGTTGTGGCAGGTTTTCAATGGTGAACTTCTCGAAACGTACATGCTCCGGTGTTTTAAAGTAAATTCCATCGATGGGATGAGCAGCAAGGTCTAATTCTACGAGCGCACGAGCGACCATGGCCCGATTAGTGGCTCATCCCTTCGACTGTGTTACTTCATGAAGTGCTCCAAGCGGCGTGAGTATGTATGTTCCTCAGACATTGTGGTTCCCAGTACGTACTCTCTAGGGGCAGCCCCTGTAGCATGACCCATGCTGGTATCTGCGCAAGGCATGCCCATGTCGGGTCAAAATTTGGGATCCAATTTGTTACTATGACCTGTTGCCCCGCAATTTTCCAAGGGGAACCCCGACGCACCCGATTGAAATCTTTCTCGTCGGTAAAAGTACAAACGAGGAAGTTGTTCTGGAGTTCTACCACAGAAATTTTATCCCGGGAACACCAAATCTGATTGATTCTACTCAGGAACAGTTGCGTTGGAATTCTGGACCCTTGACTTTGCGCAGTGAGAGTCAGAGTGTTGAAAGTTCTAGCCTTTTGTTTTGTAATGTAAGGCTATATATAATTTGAGTTATATAGCATCAACCTTGTTGTCCTGTTTTCTCTATTTTAATTACAGCTAGTGGATCTGTGCATTCAATCAATGAGAAATTAAATCCTTATAATGACCCATGGTTTACATTCACGTACAATCTCGAATGGATGTGATCAGAGTGTTGGATTTAGACGTGATTTAAACATGAAAATCCCAGGTAGGGTTTGTGTTGTGAGTTGGCTAGACCCAGTTGCATACGCCCATTTTAATTACCTTCCTCTTGTTTTGCTGTATTAGTTCCTTTCCATAGGGGAACATGCACTACTTGAACGTGCATTCAACATCCATTGTATCATTGTGGGGATGAATTTTTGCATAGAAAGCGCACCTTTGTTGGTTCCTTCTTTCCTTTTCTCCTAAACTTTTTAAAAATCTCTTAACAGAAAATTGTATTTTAGATATAGCCAGTAATAAAATTTTAGTGCTGTCAAGGACCGATTCACTTTAGCCCTTACATGATTATATTTGACTGACAACGGGGTCTGGATTCAGGTTCACAGTTGTGGGGGTCTATGACCACTTGGGTTCTTGCCTTTTATAAATATATTTATGTTAAAGATGCCAATAAACCCCAACTTACTAGAATACCCAAAGGACTCAATCCAAAAAGGAATTGAGATGAGCCTGGATTTCGGACCAATTTTTTAAACATTGAGGCATTAGGTGCGGCACCCTTGGGGCTTGGGTAGTGTCGGCGCAGACTTAGATTATATATTTCACCTTCACATGATTTGATGCCGTGTACATGGATGTTGATTTTAAGGCTTCAACACCCTTCTTTGTAGCCTTACTGCTGATGCTAAATGTCACATCTTGGTCCCGAAATCACCCTGGCCTAGGGTAATCCCCGAGGTTTGTCACACGTACTCCCGCATATTGTACCTGTCTCGAGTCAAATACAATATACGAATGAGAGAAAATCGACTATTCCACATGTGAGAACACATAACATTTCATATAGCGGAAGTCGTAATTCATTTATATAAGGTATTAAATTCCATCAAGTGGTATTAAACATTTAAGTTTGATACAAAAGAAATAAACAAATGTCTACATTAAGTTACAAAATATGGATCAATGAAAGAACCCTATACAACCACTACCAAAAGTATATTCAAAAGAATTTTGTATGACCATATGAAAATGATAGTCACACGAACTATGGTATTTACAAGTATGGACCGCACTCCGAGGAGACAGCTTCTAAGAACACATGCACCAGTGTTTCTCCAACACCTCTCAGTAGGGTGTCCTTTTCCACAAGTTCCACACTTAGGTGTATTAGGGCCAAAGGCGTTACCCTTTTGTTTCTTATGTGGAAAATTCTTTCCAAAGTGAGATACACTCCGTTTAGGATCAGCATTTCTTTTCTTCCTAGCCATTTCTTCTGCAGTGTAGGCTCTGTCTACTGCATCTTGGAACGTCTCAGGTCTCTTATACATGATCACATGTTCTTCATACATTGGGTGAAGTCCACCGACGAATCTTTTCACCTTTTTCTCTTCCGTGTCCACCAGATCTTTAGCAAACTTGGATAATTGGGTGAAAGTGTGCACATATGTTGCCACTGTCATCTGATTCTGCTTGAGAGTGATGAATTCTTCTTCTTTCTTCCGGTACAGGTGCTCCGGAATAAACTTGCGGCGAAACTGCTCTTGAAATGCTTCCCATATGGTGGCATTGGGCATGACTCTCTAAGCATCTCTTACGGTTTTCCACCAATCTTTAGCAACTCCTCGAAACATAGAAGTGGTGAGTACCACTTGTTGCTTGTTGTCGCAGACTACGATTTCAAACACATCATTTATGTGTTATAACCATTCATCAGCTTGAATGGCGTCTTCCTTTCCTTGGAACTTTGTAGCTCCTCTTTTCCTGAACTTGTCGAACAATGCATTCAGGTCATTTTCTTTTGATTGGATGACCACTTGAGTACCCGGGTTCGGTTGTGGTTGACCTTGTCTGGCCATCGCTGCTACTAGATATTCATTTGTTTTGGCCATTTGTTCCATTAAAGCCATCATCCTTGCTTCCATTGGGGGAGGATCATTGTCTACTACAACAAAGGGTTCCTCATTGCGTGACTCATTATTGCCACCATTATTTCCACTCCCGGAACCGGATGCCATTGTCCTGCAAAACAATTGTAAGAGTTAGGATTCTAGTCTAATTCTACCTACACAGTACTTACAGGACACACTAAATACTCATAAGTAACGCACCCTTAATAATAAACTAGTTCTACCTATACTCACAATCGATTCTAACGTATCCTCACAACGTTTCTAATTGTTTCTAAGTCTTTTAAGAAGACTTTCAGGTCTCTGATACCATACTTACGTATGTCACATCCCGGTCCCGAAATCACCCTGGCCTAGGATAATCCCCGAGGTGTGTGACACATACTCCCGCATATTGTACCTGTCTCGAGTCAAATACAATATATGAAGGAGAGAAAATCGACTATTCTACATGTGAGAACACAACATTTCATATAGCGGAAGTCGTAATTCATTTATATAAGGTATCAAATTCCATCAAGTGCTATTAAACATTTAAGTTTGATACAAAAGAAATAAACAAATATCTACATTAAGTTACAAAAGATGGATCAATGAAAGAACCCTATACAACCACTACCAAAAGTATATTCAAAAGAATTTCGTATGACCATATGAAAATGATAGTCACACGAACTATGATATTTACAAGTATAGACCGTACTCCGAGGAGACAACTTCTAAGCTGGCCTTGGTTCTGGTCATTCTTCTAGTCCTGACGATACCTCTTGGGTACCCTCCTCTCTCTCCTGGACCGCTTCAGGACTGGGAGCTGCATCTGTGTCTGTGACATCAAATGTAGTATCTCAATACGACTATTAAGCAAGTATGAGCAAAATTAAGATTTCACATAATGTTTCAATTTGAATTTAAGACAAGTAAATTCGTAGAGATCAAAGATAAGTATTAACTACGCAATTGTGCAACTTTGAAATAACCATGCTGGTGAATCAATTAATGAGAAACATACAAATCTGGCTACTACTTTCGCTCATCCTCTCAAAGAGAGCAATTCTAGTTGGGATGTCACCAGCTGCCCGGCCAAAGGCTAACTCGCTACCCGGTTCTGGAGTTCCGGTGCTCCAGGTAACTTACTGTAGTAGTTTCTAATAACTAAACCAAGTGCTGACCCCGTCGGGAGTCACAAGGTCGAAGCTAGGTAGTGCCGACTTAAATCGAATCAAACTAATCAAATAATATGTGGAAATCAAGTGAGTCTGTATTTCAAACTGTCTATAATTCAAAATCAATTCAACTCATATCTCACTGTATACTCACTAATCCCACATTTAATTTAAAGTCTGAATCGATATACAATATTTGACAAATGACGGAGAATTTAGAGTAATTAAACCTCAAAAGAGATTGATAATGAACTAAACTCATTTAGTTATAATGATTGATCTACCAATGAAGGTATTATTCAATATGAAATGCAATAATTTAAGGACTCAAGGAGTTTTACTACCCATTTCCAAACTAGTTATTTTAGTCTTTCACCATCCAACACAAGGTAAGTTTAGCAAAATCAATGTATTACTACTTTTGTTGATGTCACTATGTATGAGAGGTACACTGAGTTTCTAAACTAACCCTCATGGCATAGGGTTAGGCTAATAAATATCCATTAGACCAATTTATAAGGTTGACGGTTCCATTTTAAGGTCATAAGGTCTCAAAAATTCCTAAACCCCTATGGAAGTAGGGTGAACACCAAAATCCACTAAAGAAAGGATTAAGGAGGGTTAAATAGGCTAAGTGAGTTCATACTCCACTTAATTGGGCCAAAAAGCCCAGAATTTCCAGCAGGTGCACGCGCTCGAGCGGCCATCTGCGTGCTTGAGCGCCCATTTCAGGATTCCAGCCCGGAAATCCAGTGAGTGGGTCCGCTCGAGCGCCCCTCTGCGCGCTCGAGCGCCCACTCCAGAATTCCATTTTTTGGAATTCTGTGGGTTCTTTCTTCCATTTCTTTCTTCCCCTCCCTTCTGACTTCACTTCTAACATAATACCTGCATAAAATGGAGCCTCCTTGCTCCCCTTACAACACATACAAATCTCTCCAAATCAATCTCATCAAATAAATCATGAAACCATTCATTTATTAAGAACGAAGAACGTTGATAGGATATCTTTGAATCAATGAAATAAACAAAATGGAAATCCATATGATGCATATACTTGCCTCAATTTGTGCTTTTCACTACTCTTCTACTCTCTTGGTGTTCCAAACCCTAAATTCCCCAAATGATTCAAACCCTAGACACAATTACCCATCCAAAACACCAATTAATGTCTATACAAGCTCAAGAGAAGTTTCTTTCACTCTAATCTAACTCAAAATCCGAAAAGGAAAGAGTGTTGACTCTTACCTCACAAAGAAATTCGAATTGGAGAAAATAGAAGGTGATGGGGGTCTTTCCTTGCCAACAAAGAAGAGAGGAAGATGATGAAGATGAAGACTTTCACTTGTCTTCACTTGGAATGCTAAGGGGTTTAGAGAAATAGAGAGAAATTGAAAAGGAAGAAGAGAGAAAAGTTCTCTCACTCACTCTCTCCCAGCTTGCATATGCCTATTTTAATTAGGGGGATTCGGCGAGAGGTCCCTGAACATTTCACTTTATTGCCTTAGATCTACAATTTTCTTTTAGTGTGAAAAGTACTTTTTCCAAAATTAAAAACCTAAAGTGCCTAATTTACCCTTTCTTTAAATCATATCACATGATTAGTGGGATAAGCCATTAATAATAGTCAACTACCATTAAATTAGTCACGATTAATAAAATTCCACTAATGATATTTTCAAATAAAGTTCAAAAAATAGGAAACAGATTTCAAATAAATTTCTAAAAATGAAATAAATTTAAAAAACGTAAATAAATTTCAAAAGATTAAAATCAATTTCAAAAGATCCAAATAAATTTCAAAAGACAAAAATAAATTTAAAAAAATGTAAATAAATTTCAAAAGACGAAAATAAATTTAAAAAAATGTAAATAAATTTCAAAAGACGAAAATAAATTTCAAAAGATGTAAATAAAATTTTAAAAAAACAAAATTAAACTCTAAAAAAATAAAAAACAAATTAAAAAAAAACAAATAAATTTGAAATAACGCAAATAAATTTAAAAAATGATATAATATCAAAAGAACATAGAAATTTAAAAAAAAAAAAGCAAATAAATTTCAAAAAATCTAATTTTTTTCAAAAGATGAAAGTCAATTTAAAAAGACGCAAATAATTTTCAAAAGAACCAAATAAATTTCAAAAGATGAAAATCATTTTCAAAAGATCCAAATAAATTTCAAAAAAGTGTAAATAAATTTAAAAAAACGCAAATACATTTGCCACAAACTCGGATAAATTTGTCCAAACTCAGATAAATTTGTCCAATAACTCAGATAAATTAGCCAAAACTCAGATAGATTTGTCCAGAACGTAAAGAAATTTATTTCAGAACTCAGATAAATTTACAAAAACCTAGATAGATTTGTTTAGAATTCAGATAAATTTACTAAAAACTCAGCTAAATTTGTTTAGAACTCAGATAAATTTGTTCCAGAACTTAGATAAATTTGTGCAAAACTCAAAACAATTTGAAAAAATACTCATAACTCCGATAAACTTGATAAAAACTTAGATAAATTTGACAAATCAATGGAGGACGGAGGAGATCAGATCAACGGAACACGGAAGAGATCAGATCATATCTTGAAAAGGCTGCAAATAACTACTGATTGCAAGTTACATGCATCTTCCCCACCACCTCACTCAGTGAGTTAACATGACTCGCCGAGTCACAACTGCAGATGAATGCATCGACTCAGTTCCAGTCATAGGAAATGCTCAAACAAACTACAATCCCAGGAAATCATCCAAAACTATAATCTCTTTGTACTTCTATAATTCTCTTTCAACAGTCTCTATACACAAACGAATCCATAGAAGAAGAAGATGAAGAACATATATCTCTAACAAGAAGTGCTGTGAGATTTCCATCAAAATCGCCACGACGAGCAATGAAATCTCTTTCAGAAGAAAACCCAAAGGCATTATTCCCAGGAAAAATCGGATTCGGATTAGGAAGCGACTGCAATGCAATTTTTACCTTCTTAGTAAGCGATGTGTTCCAAAGAAGGTGAGTGAGAATCACCGAGTCGAAAATCCGAGTCTTGCTTTTCTGCTGAGTCGCGACTCGGACTATCTCCATCAAAGCTGCATTGGACAGCCTCCGAACCGATCGAATTCCACCTATTAAAATTGCAGCAGTTGCAGAGAGCTTAGAGTCGTTAAAGTTCGTATCTTTATTGGATTTCTCGTCTGTCTCTATCCATAGATGCATTGTTTAAGAGCTCCGAGTTCTAACTCGTGAGAAAACGTCACCAACAACCCAGATATTGTTGACATCCACCAACAGAACTTGCTTGAAATTTTGACGGATTCTTCCAAGAAGCATCTGATAGCAAGCCCATCTTCACAGCTGCATTGGCACTGGGTCTAGGAACCCGGCCAGAGAGTCTTCTGGGTCGAGTTCAGAAGCTTTCCCACTTAACTCGTCATTTTCCCCATTGGTGTTGTTGCTGTGATTTCTGTAGCCCCACAACGGTTCTCCACTGCAGTTGTTTTTGAAAAGGGAAGGATTGAAATGGGTCGCTGATGGAGAAGGCGTAGAAGGCTTGGTGGTGTTGTTTTTGGTGTGATGGAGGAGTAATTTGTTGAAGGAATCGTCTTCTTGCTGAATTATGGAGGAGAAAGGGAAGGAAGAGGAAGTGGGTGAGGAAGGGAAGATGAAGACGACATCGGCTCGAGTAGTCGAACCTCACCGAGGTGATGCGGGCACACAGCCTAATCGAGAGGGTCCAGAAGGAGCAGCGGGCGCAGTACGAGATCAAGAGCCCTAGGCTGAGAACAGATCGTCTGGATCCTCTTCAAACTGCCGGTGGCCCAACAAAGATCAACGATGTCCTTCTCCGCAAACTCCCAGACGCTGTGTGCTACTGCTCGTCGCTGGTGCAGAAATCGGTTGAGATCTCAACAGTTGAGATCGATCACCGAAGAAGAAGACCCCTGACAGGTTTGAAGTAATGAGGGGGAGAATGGAAGATTTGAAATTTGAAAATTTAAAATTAAATGCCTAAACAGTTGGAAGAGGGCAAATTAGTCATGTAAATTGTATCTAGGGACTTCTGGCTGCAAACAGTCTAGCTGCTTGGACCAGGGCCCTTAAAAAGAATTTGCATGAATTGGAGGTTGGATAGATTCAATTCTGGGGACCATTCGCTAATTGTCTCTTTTAATTACCTTCCTCTTGTTTTGCTGTTTTAGTTCCTTTCCTTAGGGAAACATGCACTACTTGAACGTGCATTCAACATCCATTGTACCACTGCGGGGATGAATTTTTGCATAGAAAGCGTACCTTTGTTGGTTCCTTCTTTCCTTTTCTCCTAAACTTTCTAAAAATCTCTTAACAGAAAATTGTATTTTAGATATAGCCAGTAATAAAATTTTAGTGCTGTCAAGGACCGATTCACTTTAGCCCTTACATGATTATATTTGATTGACAACTGGGTCTGGATTCAGGTTCACACCCAGTTGTGGGGGTCTATGACCACTTGGGTTCTAGCCTTTTATAAATATATATATATATTCAAGATGCCAATAAACCCCAACTTACTAGAATACCCAAAGGACTCAATCCAAAAAAGATTTGAGATGAGCCTGGATTTCGGACCAATTTTTTAAACATTGAGGCATTAGGTGAGGCACCCTTGGGGCTTGGGTAGTGTCGGCGCAGACATAGATTATATATTTCACCTTCACATGATTTGATGCCGTGTACATGGATGTTGATTTTAAGGCTTCAGCACCCTTTTTCGTAGCCTTACTGCTGATGCTAAATAAAGGGTTGATATTATAGGAGCTGATGTTGGTTTTTCCTCTAATACCTTTTTCTTTGCACAGGTTTATTTTTGCCGGCAGGCAGATGGCTGATGACATAAATGTCCGGGACTACGGCATTAAAGGAGGCTCTGTTCTTCATCTAGTGCTTGGTCTGAGGGGTGGTCGTCTCCAATAAAAACCATGCATGGTGGCAATGGTCCACCACTGATTAGTGGTTGGATCATTGTTTTGTTAGCTTCTTATGCTATATACAATCACACAGAAACATACATGCACTTTGAAATTAGCAGATTTTGATTTTGGAATGGTGGAAAATGTTCCCCAATATATGCTATACACACACACTTTGAAATTAACATATTCTGTCGATCTAGTATCTAGGAATATTATTTGTTAGAATTTTAGACCAGAACCTTCTCCTCCAGTAGGAGTTGGGGACATCCCATACATGGTACGAACTCTCTTATGCTATGTTTTATCATTTGAAATTAACGTACAGTGTAAGCAAGGGCACTGATTCGTGGACTATAGGGTATTACAAGGCGAAGTGACCTACAATCCAAGGCATTACTAAGTTTGTCTCGTCAAGATTAGAACCCTTGGATGAAAGATGTCTTCCCTCTATCCATGTTTATAAGTTGGGGAGCGTGAATCTAGCCATTTACACTGCAAGTTTGTGTCCTTTCAATGGCCAATGTGTGAGAAATAAGTGTTAATTCTCTATTACAGTGGTTAGAAATACTACCAACTAATAGAGGAAAAACAAGTGAGGAGGTAGAAGGATCTTAGAGGTGTATAATTTTAGGATGTGATATGTTTGATTATATATATAGGGTTCCCAAGGGTATGTATATTTAGGTAGAAATGGATTGACAACATCTGTAACATCCCGTCCCCTAACGGCTTATTAATTATAATTAATTGTGTGTTTAGTTAGTAAGTGTGTTTAGAGTTTAGGTAGTCGGGTTTAACGTCGAATCTCGTGTACGAAGTCTCGCACGATTCGGAGTGCGTTTGGGTAGGATAGTGAGTCGTTTTGCTAATTGGGTAGGGTTTTAGGGAATTTATGAGATTATGAGTTTTTGTCAGTTGGGTGCATTGGGTAGGCTTCGTCGTTTAATGAACTTTAGTCTTCTGTCGCGTTTTGATTCGACGCGTCGAAGGGGCCGAAACATCATCAATTGTACATATAGGCCGACCCGGAATTTGACCCAAGACCCAAGCCCAAAGCCCAAAGCCCAAGCCCAAAAACCCAATACTTATATTAGGTCATAAACCCATCTCTCATTCTCTCTTTCATTTCACTCAACTACAACAACAGCAACACAGTAGCAGCTGACCCCTTCTTCTCTTCTTTCTTTCATTTCTTTCTTCTCCGTCGACGACCATCGGAACTCCGGCGAAGGAAACGAATCCACTCATCATCTTCCTCAAGCCTCCAAGAGCACAACCATACACTTTTCTAAGTGTTTCACCCACAACCCATTCTTAGGTAAGCTTTTAAAGCTTGTAAACCATCTCACCTTCTTTCCTATTGGTTAGAAATGGATTAGGGAGACTCACCTTGACCTTTGGCATGCATTTGTAGGAGCAAGTTGGGTTTGGAGAGTTGTCTTCTTCATTTGGAGCTTCAAAGTCTTTTTCTCCTTCACTTTCTTCTTGATTTTGAGTCTAGCAATCACCAAGGCAAGTCAATAGATATATTAATGCTTAATATGTTTGCCTTCCTTGATTTGTGGGAGAAAATCATGTTTTAGATGTTGATTGCTCAAGTGATACCTTAGAGATTGAAAACATGATAAATTGGTTTAATAGCTTAATGGAATGGATTTAGAGAGTAATGATTTGATTAATTAGTTGTATGTATTATAGTTAGGGTGTTTTCATTACCATATGTATTGTTTATCAGGTCCAAGAAGAAAGGAAATGGAAAGGATCCATTTTAGTGCAGAAACAGAGCCTGCACTCTGTTTCCGCAGGTTACCAGGTCGACAGGCCAAGGGGCAGGTCGACCGGGCAAACGGGGGGGGGGGGGGGGGCGACCTGGCTCCCACAGGTCGACCGGACCCACTGTGTATGCGGTTGACCTGCCAGGGGCGGGGTCGACCGAGCCACCTGCTGAATTCCTTCTGTGAAGGGATTTTTACCCTATTTTGAGGTGGACTTAGATGGAACCTTGGTAATCCTTTTTTGACTCATTTGACTTATTGTGAGAACGTCTAGAGCCGACGTTCGTCACTGTTGATTTGGTTGTATCGGAATTCAATTTAGTTTAATCTTGAATGGCATGGGACAACGGAATACTCTTCTTTAATCTATGCACGAAGATTGTTCGTCCGAGTATCGTGAACCCTAACCCCTTCGTTGACTGAATAGGTTGTACGATGCGACAGGATTGACATTATACTTAGGATTGGATTGTTTATCGTCTACGATTCTGAATTGTACCGTTTAGTTCTATTTTGCTTTCTACATGTGACGAGCATGTTCTTTAGTTCTATTTGCTTTACTTTATAAGAGGATCACTTTGAGAACTTAGATGATGGACTTAGGATCCCCTTTGCTGTTTCGTTTGTTTCGATGTTCGTTTGAAGTGTTGAGGCTGAGGAGCTTTGAATGTCATGCTTAAAGAGGACTACTGTTGACCTTTGTGTGAGGTTTAATTTGATTTGGAATAAAGTAGTTCTCTAATATTATTGAATCTTATTCGCACAAGAAGCCTAGCCCTTCACCGATGTCTTTATGATTCTTTGTGTCAGGCACCACTCCGCTGTTCACGTTCAACACAGTTGGGGCATCATCTGTGAAATGACTGTTACTATTCTCGAGTTGTTTGTTCCTCTAAGCAAGATAGAGCCAGAGCTCACGGAGCCCGAGCTACTTGAGCTAAGAGTCGTTTGTTCCTCGAAGCGAGACTGTGCCAGAGCTCACGGAGCCTGAGCTACTGGAGCTACGGGTTGTTCCTCGAAGTGAGACAGTGCCTGAGCTCACGGAGCCTGAGCTACTGGACCTACAAGTTATTAGCATATGTGGACCGCCTACTTTGATAGTTTGTTTATGATTCGAATGCTATGCATCTCTTTCGATCAGAGTGCTATGCATCTCTTATAATCATGTTTACCGTTTACTCTCTTTAGTACTTCATATCTATGGTAATTCATATATCTATTGCTTTGCCATCCGTTGTGTTGATGATGCTACTCTTGGTGCATAGGTACCGAGCCTTTCTACCCCGAGGAGGAGGAGGCGACGGAAGAAGTTCAGGCATATCAGCCTGATGACTTCCTAATGTATAGTATGGACGGCATTGTATAGCCGTGACGACCCCGTACCTGAGAGCTTCACGATTATCCTTCTAGCTTCATCTTTTGTTGTTTTATACTTTTGTTTAGGCCTAGTTTTAGAGTGGCCTTCGTTTTTGTAATTAATATTTTGTTAACAGTCTTAAACTTGAACCCTAATATTGTTATTCAGAATATTGCTCTTAACTATACATCTTTAAGATACCTCTTGCATTATGAAGCTTCCGCTAATTGTTTTATCTATTCGAGGAAATGTTTATACCTCACAGCGGTCTTCGATCCAGATGGGACATAATTAGGGCAAGTGACATGTGATTAACATTGGAAAAAGTTTTAATTAGCCCTAATCTCACGCACAACCCCGGTTTCACTTTTGGGGGCGTGACAGCATCGCTTCTTTTCTTAATATATTGTGTTTGGTTGTAACCAATCGGATTGGTTGATGAGGTTTCATGAGATCTGTGTGAGTCCAACATAATTGAAGATGGATTAATAGCACCGGGAAAATGATTTCACAAAAATTATGTGGTCTTGTGCTTCTTTCAGCTATTTTCATTGCCATGGAAGTGTACCTTGTTTTTCGGGTAAATAAAGATATGTGTTTGGATATCCATTTTTTCATTTCATGGATAGTACTAATATCTCATGCCCCTTTGTTGCCTCCTGTTTCTCTCGCCCCTTATTTCCCAGTTTTTGTTTTTCTCCTCCAAAGCAAAGATCAGGCTATCCCTTCCAATTCGCTTTGCGCCTTCTGCTTTCTATCTTAAAATTCGTTCCGAGTTCAATGCTAGTGTAATCCAACTCCAATCCAACCTTCAAAAAATAAAATTCATTTTAAGTTCTTCAAAAAAAAAAATTCTGTTTTGTTTGATTTCTGTTCACTACATACATATATATACAGGTCCATTAAACTCGTTCATCAATGATTTCATGTTCAGCTCTGCGTCCGAGTCCAGTCTGGGTCCGAGTCCCAAGGAAGTCATTGATAAGATTATGACATCGATGATGACTATATATATTTATGGGAAATGTTCATATGCATCCATCCCTCACCATAGGGTGAGGGATGCTTCCATAAATGGGGGGTTTCAAGTACAAAAGGGGGATTTCAAGTACATAAGGTGTACTTGAAACCACCCCATTTAGGGAAGCATCTCTTACCCTATGGTGAGGGATAGATGCATATGAACACTCCCCTATATATATATATATATATATATGAGCAAGGCTCTCCTAAGCTCAAGCTTAGGAAAAAAATTTCGTAAGCTCATGCTTGTGGGTCCCACCTTTGGTTCATCCAAATGGACCAAACAAATGACTTCCTTAAATTACACATGTCCATCAACTTTTGATCAGATCCAAATTTATTTGACCGTTGGATTGACTATGTATCAATCCAAATGGACCGTTGACCATTAAATTTTTAGGCCCATATGGAGATGATATAAATCTCATTTGGGGCTGATTTTTTGTAGAGAGGAAGATCCAAGGGAGTCCTTGAAATCCCCCCCCCCCCCCCCCCCCCCCCCCCCCCCATGTGAGTCCCCAGGTGGGGCCCACCACACACTTGAGCTTACCTTATCCTAAGCTTGAGCTTAGGAGAGCTGGCCCCCAGATATATATATATATATATATATATAACATAAAATGCATACATAGGTTTGCAAATTGGCAAGATGACTTGCAATATAAAATAAAATCAGCTTGTACTGTTAACTCCCACTATTCACCAAACCATTGTACCACTTGTATTGCCAAGTCCTGGTCGACAGGGATGACTTAACAATATTGTTTGAAGGGAGCTTATAGAATTAAATAATACTTGTATCCCTGTTGGTTCAATTAAGGTCATGCACTCATTTAACCCCTCTTCTACTGATGCAACATTGATCTAATGGGGTCTCAACTCTATGATTTGGTTGCATGGAAGACATCCCAATCCAAACATCCAAGCTTTTCAACCCAAAAAAGAAAACCGAGAAAACAACTAGACGACCAACTTTTTTTTTTTTTTTTTAAGTTGACAAAGAAAGAAGTGAAAGGATTAAACCAAAAGTCAACAACATCACTTGTCTGATTGGCTTTGTAGATTCATGGTCCAAACACGCATACCTCAGCAATTGGATTTTGAAAGATTAGACCAACGTCATGCTTGTGCAAGGCGCTGCCAATGTGGATGGATGCTCCCTTCCTCTATATCCAATCTCAAACTTGTCTTCGGAGTAGTCCTGACCCGGAAACTGGCCAACTTGACATTAGATGAGCTTGACCCTGTAATTCAAGGTTTCGATCTTCACCAATAGAAATTGTAATAATCAATCCTAATGTCCTAATCTACCCTCTCAATTCCCTTTTTTTTTTTTTTTTTTTTTGGGGGGGGGGTGTGTTCCCCAGTCAATTCAACCTGACGTGACTCAAATCTACCTCTTGCGGCACGTAGTCACCTAGTCATGACTGGAGCACAAATACCTATCGGTACAAGTAAGGTTTATGAATTCAATCAATTAACAAATTTTCTGGTAGGCCAGCTGATGAGAGAGAACTCACACGTTCAAGGAGTGTGGAGAAACAAAGGATGGGTCCCTTGTCATTCAGGTGAAATGCTGGGTTGCAAACCAACTGGTAACCTTCTCAATCAATCAACAATTAGACCATATATAGTGATCATGATCAGCTGAATGGATGCGATAAAACCATCAGTGGCTCATTCACAATGGGAGCTACATCTTGTGGTGAATCTTACTCCTTCAAATTTAAGTAAACTTAGTGCAGGCGATTCGGTGTATGAATAAACAAGGGTTCATGTTTCTGGATAACAAGAGTTGCTTGTAAGTGACTGATGTTTTGTTCTTTTACCACAAACATTTAAAGTTTGGGTTTGTTTGTTCGAATGGGATAGGAAGGAACTCACGCCTTTAAGTGGTTAAAAATGATGCTAAAAGGTGGATATCCAAAAAATGACCATAGACAACCTTTTCTTGACTGGAAATTAAATAAGGGAGGATGAGTAAATACCCAGCAATCATCACCTAGAAAGTAAAGTCTTAGGGAAGTCAAGGTCTTATATACATCGCTACCTTCTCTCCTTCTTTTCTCACCTCGTACCATTCACCAACTCACCTCTTTTAATAATCTTTATGTGGAGCTCATTTGACCATAAATCCTATGTATTTTGTTCTTATTTATTCTATAAAAGAAGGCCCTTATGTGAGTGAGAGGTAAATAATTTGCAACTAATACATGGAGTATGATCGAATTCGCTTCCATAGTCTGGTGGTCACCAATGGATAAAAAATAGATTGATTCCATTGCGACGACTTGTTGAGGCTGATGAGACGATCAAACAATTTCAGTCTTAATAATTGGGAAAGACTGTTCGAAGAAAATGGCCCAACGGTTGCAATCAAATGATTAGAATTTCCCCTCCAGCTAATTTCCATCTGTATTCTATCCACAATGAGACCATGGTTCTGATGATTTAAACTGATTTGTCACATTATTCATCTTAGAATCAAAGTATCCTGACCATCAAGCACTGTCGTCTTCATATACATGGCCCTCGTCCTAAGGCCAATGATCATATGTGCACCACATGGAATGGCTATAACCCTTCCTTAAAATCGGACGGGTTGTTTGATCGTAGCAACCATTAATTCATCATATGTTTAAACCCTAATTTTCATTTCTTTATGGAAAAGAGTCAACTAAAAGAAGTAGCAAACTGGAGATGTTGAGAGTCAGTTGACACACAATGTTCATTTATTATTATCAACTATGAAATACAAGCAGACATGCATCCATTTATATATGGATTTAAGATGAGACAACCTAGTATGAGATGTAAACTGACAAGTAGCCATTTATTTTAGGTTCAAAATAGCAAAAAATGAAGCATGGATTGATTGTTTATGGCTTCTTCCAGAACTGGGCCTGGAGGAGATCAATTACTTTCTTATCCACTTGAAAGGCTTTGGCCAGAATATCGTCAGAGATGGGCGGCATTGATCCAAACACAGAGTCAGCAATAGTGATAACACCTGCATTCTGACTGCTTAGACCAGCAATGGCGACAGCAGGTGTGTGGCCAACATTGGCTTGGAAGTGAATGAGGCCAATTGGGAAGACAAACACATCACCCTTATTGAGGGTCTTGGTTATGAGGGTATTATTGTTCTGATTGGAGAGGACAAAGCCGACGTAGAGCGTCCCTTCGATGACCGTCAGTATCTCCGTGCCACGTGGGTGAGTGTGAGGGGGGTTCAGCCCATAAGGTGCGTAATCAATGCGAACCAAGGAGATGCCAAGAGTATTGAGTCCAGGTATCTGGTCTACATTCACTGTGGTCACATCGGACCCAACCTTGTTCTCTGTGTTCCCCGGTTTGTCTAGGCCTTCATAGAAGAAATCATTTGCCGTAACCTCCTTAATGTCCTTGCAAACGAACCCATTCACAAACACTACAAAATCAAATTGGAACCATTATATAATATCCAAGAAGAGGTATTAAATTTGCAGAAACACTTAAGCCTAACTATGATAAAATACAAAGGAAATCATGCATACCATCTGATTTATCATCGGCGACACAGATATCCTGTAAAGGACTGGGATCATAGGCGAAAACAAGAGAGGAAGTGATGGAAAAGAGGACAAGTACAACGATGTGTGCAACCATCTTCATTCTGTTCTAGTATAGATGGAGATGGGGTACTCTGAGGATGAGGATTAAGCATAGAGAGGACTCATATATATATATAGGGAGATGTATGGTTGGTGGGGCACGACTGCTATTGAAATGGTCTTGTTTTTAAATGCTATAGAGAAATATTACAATGCCAATACATTGTTTAAGCCACTTTATTTCTCTAACTGCTACAATGAACATCCATTTTTCAATTACTAGTCTTTGAATTATTCATGCATGAGAGCAAAGTCCGTCCACATTTATTACAAGCTATCATTGTACTAACATTTTCTTTAGTGATAATCAACATCCATCTACAGATCGATAATGAGCAAAGTCATCCAAGATATCTGGTAGTTGTTCGGTTGTTAAGGGGTTGAAGGGATCAGAGGATGGAATAGTTTGATAAGTCATGAATCTAATACGCGACAATGACCATGTTTATCCAAATCAAATTGCAGAGAAGTCCTAATTTAACCTAATCCAGCTCTGCTTTTCAAATATTGAATGGTCAAGGATGCCGGCTCGTTTGCCAAATATATTTAAGTTGATACAATTTCGGTGTCTTACTGCTAAATACTTCCGGAATAGGCGCATGGGAGCACTTTGTTGGATGATCTAAATTAATTATTTAACTGATGGGCCACATTCCTCAGAATTCTAACATAGCGACAGATCCTATCCATTCGATCTTCGTCCTGTTTTCAATTAAATATGGACCATAGCTGTAATTTCTTCTTAACAATATATTTGCCGGACACAGTTTGGAGGGTACTGATCTTCCAATATAAACTCTTACTGGGGCAGCTTCATTAGATCATTGGTCTACATCACCCACTCTAGAGAGCTCCACATGTAACCAATCCCGTGCTTCAACGACCAATGCACGTTCTAGATATTATAGACTTCGTGAACAAGAAATGTTCTGGGTATTGTAGACTTCCTGACCAACATATGATGTGGATATCATATGCTTCCCTATCTCTCATTAGTCTTCTAGAGCAGGTGAGAGTTTTGTAGGGCCCACTAAAATAGATGTTAGTCTAATTAATTAAATTAATGCAGCGGATAAAATAAGATAGAACTAACAAATAAATCTACCAAACAATCACCACAAGAAGGCAAATACGAATTTATCGTAGAAACCCTTTCCAGGGAGAAAAATCACGACCTAGAAATCAAGATTTCACGAACAGTTACAAGATATTCACAGCTCATTTACCTCAGTTTGTACCTCCACCTAAGGACTATAGTTGTTCTTTCACAACTTTCACTGTGCACCGTTCTCCTTACTTGTTCTCCTCGCACATTGTCAGATAAATATGAACTATCTTCTACAAGAGAGTTGAAGCAACAAAACCTTTTAGAGCAGTCATTTAGAACAATCTCTCAATGGCTCTAGAGAAATAAAAAAATCTCTGTTAGGGTATTCTAACCTCAGATCAAGAGAGAGAATTAACTTTTTGTGCGTAATCTTTGGGGTTAGAGAAACACCTAATATATAGCCTCAAGTTTGTGCCTTAGTCTTCTAATAATATTCCAATTAGAAGAGGAATCAGACAAAAACTCTATTTTAGAGTTCTAACCAAACTGGGCATCTACGCCACGCTCGCTGAGTCTCACTATAGCGAGACACTACTCTGCCTCGGGTGTCTAACGGAAACTGTCATCCGACTTTTTGGCCTTACAGCAGGTTACTTATTGAATTCTAGTTGTCACACATAATCACAGAAGCCTTCTCTTGTATGCATTAGTGTTTTTCTTCCCTTGAAAGCCAAAAGTAAGTCCAGATCTCACAAAATTTGAATATTACAACAAATATGTGTCTTTGTGTTGCTCAATTTCTTGTCACATGGTTCAAGTTCAACCCCACAGCTTTCAACACCTTTCAAAATTTAAATTTCAAGCATACTAAGCTTTGTCATGTAGAGGCACCCAAATTTGGCCACCATTCCTAAAATGGCTAGTGTGCATGATCAAAGCCATCCAGCGATTCGCAAAGACATTGTCACTACATATGTGTGGGGACCATTGTTATATGGTTCAGAGGATTGTGGCAGACTCAGTCGAACTCGTTTGACTTTGTCATTTGTGAACTATGAATAAAGAACCTCTGCTTTTTATCTCTTTCTGTCTCCTTCCCCATTACTTGACGATGTCAATCTTTCAGTTTCAATCAGACATTGGAATACATAATTGCAGATTGCGTCTAGCTGTTACAGGCAAAGAGTCATAATATGAAAGAATATATGAATGTCGTTTGTAAGAAATGACATTTGTCTTGAAGATATAATCCAGAAATTGACTTGGTAACGTTATCTTGTGTATTTAGCTCAAGAGACTATTTCAAATAACCCTCTCACTTCCCTCGATCTTTTCCAATAAAAAATGACTATGTCGTGATTGACTACTAACGGAGGGTTCTCAACCCTTTGGGTTGAACTATTCCCTCTGGATCTAGAGAGAACCCGGGTAGAACCCTTGTGGCCCCTAGGTGGTAGCACAAGTGGACTCAACATTCGTTTCCTGAAGAGAGTGGAACCGAGGGTCAACACCAAGATCTTTAATTCTGGAAGAGGGAGGAACCGTGGTCCTGACCATTCGGTCAACCCCTTAGAATTAAGTCCATGAGAATGACTTCATGTTAGTGTCGATAGTTAGAACTTCTAATTCCGGAAGAGAGAGGAACTATGGTCCTGACCACTCAGTCAACCCCTTATAATTAAGTCCATGAGAATGACTTTTTGTTAGTGTATATAGTTAGAACCTCTAATTTCGGAAGAGGGGGGAACCGTGGTCCTAACCACTCGGCCAACCCCTTGGAATTAAGTTCATGACAATGACTTCCTGTCTGTGTCGATGGTTACAAGCAACCTTCTAACCAAGATAAAATCACCCAGATCCCAAATGGTGGCAATGACCTTCTAGCCAATGCTTGGGCAATTTTAAAGAGGATTCCCAAGCTTCTCTTTTAAAGAGGCATAGGCACTTGGAGTTCTACAACATCTCATCTTTCAAATTATATAAATTGAGATTTATGACACATTCATTGAAAGTTCGACCACCTTTAGGGGTATTCGGTCATTTTACACATAAAAGGTCTGAAGATTTTCATGTCAACAATCCACTATCGAGGCATAATACTTTGCAAGCACAAGGTCTATGTTTGATAAAATTAACGAAGGATTCACATCAGCCCACAGATTATGTATTAGGAATATATTGTGACAATTAAAGCGGCATTCAATTTGCAGAAAATCCAGTTTTTCGTGTGAGGACAAAGCATGTGGAAGTACACCAGCATCTTATCACACACCAAAAAAAAAAAAAAAAATGCTAGGAGGACAAATCTGTCTTATACAAATTCCAACAAGTGTGCAGATAATAGATATAGTCACTAAAGGTGTCACATCCCGGTCCCGAAATCACCCTGGCCTAGGGTAATTCCCGAGGTGTGTCACACGTACTCCCGCATGTTGTACCTGTCTCGAGCCAAACACAACACACGAAGGAGAGAAAAGCGACTAAACCACATGTGAGAACACATAACATTTCATATAGCGAAAGTCGTACTTCATTTAGATAAGGTATCAAATTCCATCAAGGTCAATTAAACATTTAAGTTTGATACAAAAGAAGTAGACAAATATATACATTAAGTTACAAAAGAGGGACCAATGAAAGAATCCATGTACAACCCTTGAAGAACCTATACATTCACTACCAAAAGTATATTCAAAAGAATTTTGTATGACCATATGAAAAGGATAGTCACACGAACTATGGTATTTACTAGTGTAGTCCGCACTCCGAGGAGGTCAAATTTAGGCTGGCCCTGGTTCTGGCCACTCTTCTAATCCTGCTGGTACCTCTTGGGTACCCTCCTCTCTCTCCTGGGCCTCTTCAAGGCCGGGAGCTGTATCTTCGTCTGTGACACCAAATGTAGTATCTCAATACGACGATTTTAGCAAGTATAAGTGTAAGTACTTTGAGTGTTGGCTAATTCATTGGGTGGACAAAACATGGGAGTCCATGTATTTTCATATTCTTAGATGGACCACTTCGTGTTGAAGAAGGATTTCAAGGATTTCAACTATGCAAGAGTCAGAAGATAAAATTCGCGAAAATTCAGGCGCGCAGAAGCAGACCGATCGATCGGCCATCAAAACCCATCAGAACCGATCGATCGCCTTAAAATTGCTTACAGTTAATACTCAGACCGATCGATCGGTCTGTCTTGACCGATCGATCGGTCAGCGAACAGAGTCCGGCCAGTTTGTATTTTGTTCTCTCTGAAACTCTGTCTTTTAATCCTAATGAGACTCAATCTCTTCCATACGAATTCCAGAGCTTATTTAAGAGATTAACCTCTTCTCAAACCCTGCACTTCTCTATGATCTAAACCCTAGTATATCCTAAGAGAGATCTTCCCCCTCCAGAGAGTTCTTGTGAGAATTACATGTGCTGAAGCATTACTCTTTGGAGAACCAACTTCCATCCTCCAGCCAATTCGTCTTGCTCAAGGCGTGGAGATCGAAGCACGGGAGAAGGTGAACGGCGTGTTCGTCGACAAGATTCACGGTGGTCCTTAGGTTGTGGTCAACTGTAAAGGAGAGTGAGTTCATCTTGTAACCTTTGCATACATAGTGCTTGATCTTTCTGGACCGGTGCTTAGGTCCCGTGGTTTTTTCCCTTTCCAGGGTTTTCCACGTAAAAATCTGGTGTCCATCTGATTGCTTGATTAACTTAGATTTTCCGCTTTCCATATTATTGTCTGTGCTGGGATTTGTTTTATTCTCTGTTAGGTTTGTGCTTTTCAACCCTCCAGGAATTTTCAATTGGTATCAGAGCAGTTCACACTATTCTGTTGTGTGAGATCTTCACAGACTTCTGATATGGATATAGTTAGAGATGGATCCTCTATTTCCAAACCTCCTCTCTTGGATGGATCGAACTATCATTATTGGAAAGTTCGAATGACTGCCTTTCTTCAATCCATAGATTTGGAGGTCTGGAATTGTGTGGAACTTGGTTACACCAGACCTACTGTTGTTACTGATGACAACAAGACCATTGAAAAACCCATGCCCCAATGGACCAAGGATGATAAACAAGCCTTCAATTATAACAGTAAAGCATTGAATGCTGTTTTTAATGGTGTTTCTCCTTCTGAATTTCGTCGAATTTCTATTTGCAAAACTGCTAAGGAAGCTTGGGATATACTAGAAACTGTTCATGAAGGTACTCTCAAGGTAAAACAAGCCAAACTTCAGAATTTGGCTACTGCCTTTGAAAATTTGAAAATGGATGAATCTGATGTGTTTGATGATTTTAATGATAAGTTGACTGCCATTGTTAATTCTACTTTCTATTTGGGTGAAGTAATTCCTGAACCTAAAATTGTTAAGAAGATTCTTCGTTCTCTTCCTGAGAGATTTGACCCAAAAGTAGTGGCAATTGAAGAGTCCAGCAATTTGGACTTAATCAAACTTGATCAATTGGTTGGCAACATGCAAACATTTGAAGCCAATCTCAGGAAAACGAAGAAAGCTAAAGGGATGGCTTTGAAGTCTCATTTGGAGCATGAAAATGACTCTGATCAAGAGACTGAAGACCCAGAACTTGATGCTCTCTTTGTTAAGAAGTTCAAAAGATTTTTGAAAAACGACAAGAAGGAGTTTAGAAAGAACTTCAAAAATTCCTTTCAAAAAGGACAGAATAAACCTTCTTCTTCGTTTAAACCAAATGCTGGTCAAAATCCTGAAAAACAAGTGTCCAAAATACCTCCCAAGAGTACACACTGTTATGAATGCAAAGGTTTCGGTCACTATGCCTCTCAATGTGTCAATAGAACTTTTCGATCTCAAGGAAAGGTTCTGAACGTGACATGGGATGATGATTCAGACCAAGATTGCAATGACACTGAACCAGAATCTTCATCACCTGAACATGGGAAGTTTATGGCTTTTATGGCAAGATCTAATGAGTCTGTTTTGCAGGATGAAGTGGAAAAATCTGATGATATTAGTTCAGAGGATCTTAATCCTTTGTCAGAAAATGAACAGGATTTAGTGGAAGCTTATAATAGTCTCCTAAAACACTCTAGGAGAATGACTCACCTGAATGATATTCTAAAAAGAAAGTGGAAGGCTGCTGAAAAAGAAAATCTGGATATTAAATCTGAACTCAGTGAAACCCAAGGTAAAGTATCTCAACTTGAAACACAGCGTGCCATTTTATCTGATAAGTTGATTTCTGAAGGGAATGGACGTGAGTCACTCCATAAGCTCTTTGTTCAAGCTGAGAAGGAAATACTGAGTCTGAAACAAGAACTGAATTTAAGCAAAGCGGATAATGCTAGCCTTTCGGACAAACTAAAGAAGACTATTGCTGAAATGGACTCTACCAAATCTGATCTTGATCGAATGAACAAAGGGTCAAAGAAGCTGGATGAAATTCTGGGTGCACAAATCATGTCAAGCAGCAAGCACGGCCTTGGATTCGAACATGGTGCTGCTTCTACCAATACCCAAGGTAAATTTGTGCGAGGTAAGACACTGTTTTCTATTGATCCTACTGTTTCTAACTCACAACATGTGAATCACATTGTCAAGAAACATATGCCTCAACGTACTTTTGTTCCTACTTGTCACTTCTGTGGAATTCTTGGACACATTAGGCCTCATTGCAATAAATTACGTAAAAGACTCCAAAATGGAAGAAGAAACATGAATTTGATTCCTTACACTCTCAAACGAAAATCCATTTGGATACGTAAATCTGATCTCTATTGCAATGTGGTACTCACTGCTCTTAAAGCTCAAAGTTCACATGTCTGGTATCTAGACAGCGGATGCTCTAGACACATGTCAGGAGATAAGTCACTTTTCACATCTCTCGAGAGTCATCATGGTGGCAATGTTCAATTTGGAGATGGAAGCAAATCAAAAGTCATCGGTAAAGGATCTGTCAACCTACCAGGTATGTCAACTCTCAATAATGTCTTTCTGGTTGATGGACTTAAGGCAAACTTGCTGAGCATTAGTCAATTCTGTGAGTCAGGTAATGAAGTTCACTTTTCCCTAAACTCTTGCACTATTGTTGATAGTCATGGAAAACATGTGCTCTCTGGTAAAAAGAATTCAGATAACTGTTATGTGGTTGCTAATGAAAAAGTCTTGAACTGCAATTCTGCTACCATCAATACGGTTGACCTTTGGCATCAAAGACTAGGTCACATTAATCATTCTGATTTGGAAAAACTCTCTAAGCAAGAATTGGTTCGAGGACTCCCCAAACTTCAAAAACCGGATAACCACGTCTGTGGTGCTTGCCAATTGGGGAAACAAATTAGAGCACCACATAAAAAATTGGATGTGCTCACTACCAAGAGACCACTAGAGCTACTTCATATGGATCTTATGGGTCCCGCACAATCTGAAAGTATCGGTGGTAAAAAGTACATTTTTCTTACTGTTGATGATTTCTCTAGATTTTCTTGGGTTCGATTTCTTAGAGATAAATCTGAAACTTTTGATGTATTCTATTGCTTATGGCTTCAACTTCTTGCAGATAAGGGTGCACAGTTTGGAGGAGTTGCCAGAATCCGATCTGACCATGGAACAGAGTTTCAAAACTCTTCTTTTGAATCTTTTTGCACTGAAAATGGCATTAAACATGAGTTCTCTGCTCCGAAAACTCCACAACAGAATGGAGTTGTTGAAAGGAAAAATCGGGTTGTTCAAGAAATGGCTCGTGTCATGATTCATAGTAAAAATGTGCCACAGAAGTTTTGGGCAGAGGCAGTCAATACTGCTGTATATGTGATCAATCGTGTGTACATCAGGACAGGCACAAAAAATACTCCTTATGAACTATGGACAGGACGCAAACCCACTGTGAAATACTTCAAAACCTTCGGGAGTAAATGCTATATCTTGAAAGATAGGCAACATCTGGGAAAATTTGACTCCCGAAGCGATGAAGGGATTTTTCTTGGGTATTCCTTAAATAGCAAGGCCTACAGGGTGTTTCACTTGCGTTCTTCAACGGTCATGGAATCAATCAACGTCACTGTAGATGATGCTGGCCCTTCTCACTTTTCTGATGACGAAGATGAATTTCCTCTAACTCTTTATTCTTCTCCGCAGGATGATCAACATGGGAACCAACATACGGAAGGAAAAGCGCCAGTGACACCGGATCAAGGAGCTGTTATTCCTAATACTGAATCTGAATCTGAAAGTGAAGCATCTGGACTGGAAGCGAAAGGCTCTGCTCAAAGAACATCAAGTCATGAAGCCACTGTGAGCAAGGAAGTACATCCTCGATCCCAAAAAGGACAGGTAATCAGAGACCATTCACTTGAAAAAGTTATTGGTGACATTCAAGCTCCTTTAAAAACTCGCCAGCAAATCCAAAGTGAGGTAAATTTCTTGTGTTATGTTTCATCGTTTGAACCTAAAAACATAAATGAAGCGCTTATTGACGACTCCTGGATCAACGCCATGCATGAGGAGTTAGGTCAATTTGAGCGTAACAATGTTTGGAAACTTGTTCCACGGCCAAAAAATACACATGTTATCGGAACAAAATGGATTTTCAAAAATAAAACAGATGAATTTGGTCAAGTCATTAGGAACAAAGCTAGGTTAGTTGCTCAGGGTTACACACAGGTGGAGGGAATCGATTTTGATGAGACATTTGCTCCGGTTGCTCGTCTTGAGTCCATTCGAATTTTATTGGCTGTTGCGTGTTCCTTGAAAATCAAGCTATATCAAATGGACGTCAAGAGTGCATTCTTGAATGGATTTCTGAATGAGGAGGTGTATGTAGAACAACCGAAAGGTTTCCAAGACCCTCATAGCCCTGATCATGTGTTCAAGTTAAACAAAGCTTTGTATGGTTTGAAGCAGGCCCCTCGAGCATGGTATGAGAGATTGACTGTCTTCCTGTTAGAAAATTCTTTTGTACGGGGCAGCGTGGACAAAACTTTGTTCATCAAGAGAGAAAGAAAAAACATTCTTATTGCTCAAGTTTACGTGGATGATATTGTCTTCGGTTCCACATCTGACAGTCTGGCTACCTCCTTTGCTTCTTGTATGTCACAAGAGTTTGAGATGAGCATGGTAGGGGAATTATCCTTTTTCTTAGGTCTTCAAATCAAACAATGTGAGAATGGGATATTCCTCTCTCAAACGAAGTACGCTCACACCATCTTGAAGAAATTTGGAATGGATTCAGCCAAACATTCCAGCACTCCAATGGGCACTACAGTGAAACTGAGTTTAGACTCCTCTGGGAAAGATTTTGATGAAAGGATTTATCGAAGCATGATAGGAAGTTTGCTATACTTGACTGCTAGTAGACCAGACATCTCCTTTAGTGTTTGTGTTTCTGCTAGGTATCAGTCAAAGCCTAAGGAATCTCATGTGCAAGCTGTGAAGAGAATTTTAAAATATGTTAGTGGCACCACTAATTTTGGTATTTGGTTTTCAAGAGATACTACCATGAATATTGTCGGCTACTCTGATGCCGACTGGGCAGGTTGTGTAGATGATCGGAAAAGCACGTCTGGCGGCTGTTTTCTGATTGGAAATAATTTGGTTGCATGGCACAGCAAGAAACAAACATCTACTTCTCTATCCACAGCTGAGTCCGAATACATTGCTGCTGGAAGCTGCTGCACACAATTGCTATGGATGAAACAGATGCTGTCTGACTATGGAATTGCTCAAACCACAATGGTTGTGTATTGTGATAACAAAAGTGCCATTGACATCTCTAAAAACCCGGTACAACACTCCAGAACCAAACATATAGACATAAGGCACCACTTTATTAGAGATTTGGTGGAAGAAAAGATCATTTCCTTGGAGCATATTCCTACGGAGAATCAACTTGCTGACATCCTTACCAAACCACTGGATCCCACTAGGTTTGATACCCTTCGTAAGTCCCTAGGTATTTGCCCTCACCCTTAGTTGTTACTGCTATATCTTTTAGTAGTTTTCTTTTCTTGTGTTTCATTGGATTTTGCCAAGTTTAAGTCTTTTTCTGCACTAAAATTCTATAATAGTTTGATGGTTATGGTTCATTGCACATGATCAGTACTCTTTACTCCGTTAAAAAAAAAAAAAAAAAAAATTGTTTGCCGGAGGACCAGGACTACCTACAAGTATGTGTGCTCAGTAGTGTGAAAGTCACCTATGATGGTATTTTATTGTTGATTCTCAGTGACACGTTTGGGTTTGAAGCCTTTTTAACCCGAGCTAGTAAGTCCGTAGAGGTATTGCCATACTTAGTGCCCTAAAGCCATCTGGTTTGGGAGACATTGACTGAATGCTCGTTACACGGGTTATCTAGAAAGCTTAATAAACCTGAACATTGCACTGTCACTTCAAAAAAAAAAAAAAAAAAAAAAGGAGCTGAGTCTGGTTTGTGTAATTTTCTAATCTATCCTAGAACAGACTATTTTTTTTAAACCATACACCCTTGCACACTTACTTGGTGAAATATTAGTGTAAGATCAGAAAGGAAGAAACCCCTGGCACATTTTAGGTGACCCAGGCCCATTCCAGTAAAAAAGGCCTAGGACCGATCGATCGGTCACCATAGACAGATCGATCGGACGTCGTGCAGCTTTTTAAAACCGTTTCAGCTACTTGTATTTCTTTCTTTCTCATTCTGTTTCTCTCCTTCCTTCGTCTTCCCTGGTTCTCTGCCCTAGCCATTTCACCCCTCTACACGGGTTTCTCTTGTAGGATTATTGCTTCACAGGTATGATTATTTCTCCATTTTTTTTCTCTTTTCTTTTTCCTACATTGTCTATCTTTGGATTATGGATGTTTGGATGGGTGATTGGAGATTGTTGGAGATTGGCTGTGGTTGGAGCCTCATTGTGTTTTTGTTACAATCTTTTGCCTGAAATTAGATCTATTTAGTTGTAGCAATTGTGTTTCAATATGTACATCCATTTTTGGGATGTTCATTGTTCTAAACTTCATGCTGGAAATTGCTCTCTACACAATGCACTACAGGTGTTTGTTGAATTGACTACAAGAAGAAAATGGCACCGAAAAAGAGAACAAGTCATAGGGGGAGTTCCTCTTCAGCCCCCACGTTTGATGCTACTAGATTTCAAAGTCTGGTTAAGGAGAACTCATTCACTAGTGTGTTTTCTAAAAAACAAGTCATAGTGGAGCGTCAGGTTCGGTTCGAAAAGATTGCTATTGACTTCAGTGTCTGGCTCCGTGAAAGAGCATGGGATTCTCTCTATGTGTTTGACCCTAGAGCTTATGGGTCTTTGGTACAGGAATTCTACACCAATTTCTTTGAATATGGGGATGAATCGTTTAAAACATTTGTCCGGGGGATGGAGATTGAGATTAATCCCAACATTTTAGGACAATTTCTTAACATTGATAGGAGTCTAAATGCTGACTACCCGACTCCTGAGCCTGATTCCGACGACATGGAAGACGACCCCGCACCTCACATTGACTGGGCTGAAATTTTTTCCACATTAACTGCTGGTCGGCTGACTTCCTTGCCCGGTGCCACCCTGAAGCAGAAGTTTCTCACTCCTTCCTATAGGATGTTGAACCTCTTTGTCTACTTTAACCTTTACCCGAAGGGGCGATATTCCGAGGTGATCACGGAGACAATGTACTTACTTTATATAATTGGGACTGGTCGTACCATAGATGTTCCCCTCACGATATTCAGGCACATGCGGGGTGCCCACCTAGGAGCTTCTTTTACATCCCTACCATATGGTGCTCTGATCACTCGATTTCTTCTCTCTCGAGGAGTTGCTGTGGGGCCACAGGATTCTTTAGTCAGGGGGAGAGGCCCCATTACTTTTCGCACTGTTAGTCTCTCTTCAGCACATGTGGATGAGAGTGGGGATGAGGGACACGCTCATGAAGATGCTGAAGCTGCTAACATTGATGAACCTGCCAGGCCTTCCTATCTGCAGGACTTTGAAGACAGGCTTCTCGATCAGTCGGTCCAAATGGAACTCCTTGAACATCGTATGGATCATCAATTTCAAGAAGTATTTTCTCAGATGCGGCAGTTACAGATTGGAAGCACACGGATGGAGGACAAGCTGGATTCTCTTATTAGTCGATTTCCCCCTCCGCCTCAGTAGCCATTGGGCTTTTTCTTTTTGAACTTTTAACTGTTAGTTCTGTTTAGTTTTTGTTACCATCTCTCTCTTTTCTTTTTGCTGACCCTTGCCAATTTATGGCCAAAAAGGGGGAGACTTGGTTGTTAGGTTGTTAGGTTGTTAGTCTTACTTTCTGCTCTAGACTTACTATCTGCTCTTCTGCTCATATGTTGATATGTTGCTGTTTACTTAACTTTTTCTATAGCATTTAGTTATTCTCTATATACTTGTGTGTTTAATTTGATCTTCTGTCAAAGATTGTCGGTGACAGGTTCTGCAGGTATCAGCAATGGAAAATGGTGTTAGGAGTATAGTCCTTGTATGGAAAATTTTCAGGGTAGATTTATTGTATTAGTTGTTTTGTCCATGAATTGCCAAAGGGGGAGATTGTAAGTACTTTGAGTGTTGGCTAATTCATTGGGTGGACAAAACATGGGAGTCCATGTATTTTCATATTCTTAGATGGACCACTTCGTGTTGAAGAAGGATTTCAAGGATTTCAACTATGCAAGAGTCAGAAGATAAAATTCGCGAAAATTCAGGCGCGCAGAAGCAGACCGATCGATCGGCCATCAGAACCCATCAGAACCGATCGATCGCCTTAAAATTGCTTACAGTTAAAACTCAGACCGATCGATCGGTCTGTCTTGACCGATCGATCGGTCAGCGAACAGAGTCCGGCCAATTTGTATTTTGTTCTCTCTGAAACTCTGTCTTTTAATCCTAATGAGACTCAATCTCTTCCATACGAATTCCAGAGCTTATTTAAGAGATTAACCTCTTCTCAAACCCTGCACTTCTCTATGATCTAAACCCTAGTATATCCTAAGAGAGATCTTCCCCCTCCAGAGAGTTCTTGTGAGAATTACATGTGCTGAAGCATTACTCTTTGGAGAACCAACTTCCATCCTCCAGCCAATTCGTCTTGCTCAAGGCGTGGAGATCGAAGCACGGGAGAAGGTGAACGGCGTGTTCGTCGACAAGATTCACGGTGGTCCTTAGGTTGTGGTCAACTGTAAAGGAGAGTGAGTTCATCTTGTAACCTTTGCATACATAGTGCTTGATCTTTCTGGACCGGTGCTTAGGTCCCGTGGTTTTTTCCCTTTCCAGGGTTTTCCACGTAAAAATCTGGTGTCCATCTGATTGCTTGATTAACTTAGATTTTCCGCTTTCCATATTATTGTCTGTGCTGGGATTTGTTTTATTCTCTGTTAGGTTTGTGCTTTTCAACCCTCCAGGAATTTTCAATAAGCAAAATAAGAAATTACAGAATGTTGCAATTCGAATTTAATACGAGTAAATTTATGGATGGCAATAATAAGTATCAACTATGCAAGTTGTGCTCGAATAAATATGCTGATGGATCAATAGATAAAAAAATCATACTAATTTTGGCTACTACTTAAAGCTCATCCTCTCAAAGAGAGCAAAATCTTGTTGGGATGTCACCAGCGGCCCTGCCAAAGGCTAACTCGCTACCCGGTTCTGGAGTTCCGGTGCTCCAGGCGACATACTACAGTAGTCTCTCAAACTAAACCATGTGCTGGCCCTGTCGGGCGTCACAAGGCCGAAGATAGGTAGTGCCGACTCAATCGAATCAAATTAATCGAATCATAAGTGGACTCAAGTGAGTTTGTATTCCAAATCATTTCTAAATAAAATTCACTTCAATTCATATCTCATCGTATCTTATACTCACTCAATCCACATGTTTACAATTACTGCATCCATGTATCATATATAGAGAATGACGGAGGAAATAGAGTTATCAAATCTCAAGAATTCTGGGGAATGAAATAAACTTATTTATGCATAACGATTACTGAACGATCTATCAAATGAAAGTATAATCCAATATGAAATGCAATAAGTTGAGGAAATCAAGGAAACTTACTAGCCAATACCCTTTTATACTATTGAATTAAGTCATTCACCGTCCAATACAAGGTGATTCAGAAAGGCAACGTAGTACTACTTGTTCGGTGTCACTAATTAAGAGAATTACGTTAATTTTCCAAACAACCTTCATGGCATAGTGTTGGACAAATAATTATTCAATGTTCAATTTATAAAGTTAATGGTTCCATTTTATGATCCTAGGAGTCAAGGAATTTCTAATTTCCGATGGCATAGGGTATGCACCTTAAGTATCCATTTGGAACATTTAAGGTGGTTTTAGATAGGCTAAGGGTGATAATTCACCCTAAAATTTGGGGTAAAAAAGGGCCCAGCTACAGCATCAGGTTCGCTCGAGCGGACCAAGTTCGCTCGAGCGGACCCCTTTCTAGAGGGGTTGAAAGTTCGAGCGCACTGATTCGTTCGCTCGAACGGCTAGTTCGCTCGAGCGATGTGTCCAGTTCGCTCGAGCGAACTGTCTAGAACCCCTGTTCCGGATTTCCTTTCCCTTCCATTTCTCATTTCTCTTTCCCTTACTTCTTTCCTCCCACTACTAAGCCTGCATAAGAATGGAGCCTTCATGCTCCCATTCATCATATAACCACAAATAATCCATCCACTTAATTCAATAAACTTGAAATCATTCCAATCATTCATTTATTAAAAACTAGGAGCATTGAATAAATATATCATGGAGTCAATGAAATTAACAAGAATGTAACTCATATTATGCATATACTTGCCTCTATTTTAAGCTTTCCAACCCCTCTTACTCTCTTGGTATTCCAACCCTAAAATCCCCAAATGGCTCAAACCCTAGACACAATATCCATCAAAACACAATTCAAAGTCTAAACATGTTTATGAGAGGTTCCTTTGACTCTAATGCAACTCAAAAATCCCAAGGAAGAAGTGTTAGCTCATACCTCAACAAAGAAATCCGAATTGGAGGAATTAGAAGGTGATGGGGGTCTTTCCTTGCCAACAAAGAAGAGAGGAAGATGGAGAAGATGAAGACCTCCACTTGTCTTCACTTGGAATGCTAAGGAGTTTAGAGGAAATGGAGAGAAATGTAAAGGAAGAAGAGAGGAGAAGTTCTCTCCACAACCACACGCAATAGCCAAATGAATGAGTGAAATGGAGTTAGTGCAGGTGATAAAGAAATGAGAATTTGCAAAAAAGCCCACTAGTTTTGGTATATTCCCAGTTTGAGTCAAATGATGGCCCATTTCTTCAATGAGTGATCAAATGAAGTAAAGTCGAAAACGAAAAGTGACGAGCTTAACGAAATACACCCGTTGACGCCAAAATGACGTGAAAACGATGCAAAACGAGAAAATCTATAATTACGAAAAAAAGGCCTTTGACTCAATCCAAGTGAGTCAATTCAACTCCACTCAACCAAACAAAACTCAAGACTCGAGTTGGCTCGGTCTAAGAGACTAATTTGATGATTTACAACTAAATAAATTAATTAAACTAAATCCTCATTAATTAGCATTAATGAAGATTAAATTGGGTTGGGGTGTAACATTTCTCCCCCACTAGGACTCATTCGGTCCTCCGAATGATCTTACCTGCTCGAAGAGTTCGGGGTAGTGTCGTGCAACTTGCTCTTCAAGTTCCCATGTGGCTTCTTCGGGTCCATGATGATCCCAGAGTAGTTTCACCCACCGAATGGTTCTCGTCCGCAACACTTGCTCTTTTTCATCAATGATTCGAAGTAGACGTTCGACATATGTAGAATCTGGTTTAATTTGCACTTCTTCATAGTGAATGACATGAGATGGATCCCGGATGTACTTGCGGAGCATAGACACATGGAATACGTCATGTACTCCTGTGAATTCGGGAGGAAGGATCAATCTATAAGCCACATCACCTATTCGACTTTTGATCTCAAACGGTCCCACATATCTTGGGGAGAGTTTTCCTTTTTGTCCGAACCGAATGGTGCCTTTCATCGGAGATGTCTTCAAAAATACCCAATCTCCAACTTAGAATTCAAGTTTCCTTCTCCTATTGTCCGCATAGCTTTTCTGTCTTGATTGTGCGGTTTTCAATCTTTCTCTGACTTGAAGGACCTTCTCAGTTGTATCGGCAATAATGGTAGGTCCATGAAAACTCCTGGTGCCGACTTCTTCCCAACAAACCGGAGTCCTGCAACTACGACCATAAAGAGCTTCAAAAGGAGGCATTCCAATGGTCGAATGAAAGTCGTTGTTGTAAGCAAACTCACATAGTGCCAAATGTTCATCCCATTCGCCACCAAAATCAAGAACGCTAGCCCGAAGCATATCTTCTAGGGTTTGTATGGTGCGTTCGGACTGCCCATCTGTCTGTGGATGGTAAGCGGTACTGAAGCTGAGTTTCGTGCCCATAGATTGCTGAAAAGATTGCCAAAAGGAAGAGACAAATCTCGTATCTCTATCGGAGACTATCGAAACTGGGGTGCCGTGCAATCGAACTATCTCCTTCACAAAGAGTTTAGCCATTTCATTGAATTTCATACCCTTCTTGAAAGGAAGAAAATGAGCTGATTTCGTCAATCGATCAACTATCACCCAGATTACATTGTTCTTCCGGCTAGTCAACAGTAATCCTGAAACAAAATCCATAGATATATGTTCCATTTCCACTGAGGAATAGACAAGGGATGTAACAAACCCGGAGGTTTTTTATGCTCGAACTTTACACGTTGACAAGTGTAACACTTAGATACAAATTCTGCAATTTCCCTCTTCATGTTATTCCACCAGAATCGTCTCTTTAGATCCTTGTACATCTTCGTACTTCCAGGGTGCATCGCATATCTGGCATTGTGTGCTTCAGTCAAAATTGGAACTATCAATTGATTTGTTTTCGGCGCACATAAGCGATTTCTAAAATACAAGATCCCATCCACTAACTGAAAATCAGGTTTCTCGGCAATGTGATCTCTTATCTTAGCCAAGTTAGGGTCCTCGAACTGTTCATTCTTTATTCGATCCATCAGTTCTGGTTCGTACACTGATATGGCTGCCATCATCACTGAATCATTAATCAAGCGAACTTCTACATCTAATTCCTCAAAAGCATCAAACTTGAGCCATTGTGTGCCGATAGTTGCAACTAATGACGATTTTCTGCTTAAAGCATCAGCCACCACATTCCCTTTTCCTGGAATGTATTTGATTGGGAAGTCATAGTCCTTGATGAATTCTAGCCACCGCCTCTGCCTCATGTTGAGATCTTGTTGGGAGAATAGATATTGCAAACTGCGGTGATCGGAATGCACTTCAAATTGTTCTCCATATAGGTAATGTCTCCACAGTTTCAGTGCAAAAACGATAGCAGCAAGTTCAAGGTCATGAGTGGCATAATTTCTTTCATGGGTTTTCTACTGCCTGGATCCATAGGCTATTATCTTTCGATTCTGCATAAGGACACACCCCAGTCCAACTCTAGATGCATCCGAATATTTCACAAAGCCTCCTGAACCTTCCGGCAAGGACAGTACTGGGGCGGTTGTTAGCTTTTCTTTCAAAATTTGGAAGTTGGACTCACACTCTTTAGTCCAAATAAATGGTACTTCCTTCCTAGTCAACTTAGTCAATGGGGCTGAGATTTTGGAGAAATCCTTGACAAATCTACGGTAGTAACCTGCAAGACCTAGAAAGCTTCGAATCTCTGCCACGGTCTTCGGACTCTGCCAATTTATAACCGCTTCTATCTTTGCTGGATCTACCCTTAGGCCGTCTCGAGTGATAATATGCCCCAAGAAAGCCACTTGTTCGAGCCAAAAATCACACTTTTCAAGCTTGGCATACAACTGGTGCATCCTCAAAAGTTGAAGTGACGATCGGAGATGATTTGCATGCTCTTCCGTAGACTTCGAGTACACCAAAATGTCATCGATGAAGACCACAATAAATTGATCGAGATAAGGGGCGAAAATTCTATTCATCAACGCCATAAACACTGCCGGAGCGTTGGCCAAGCCAAAGGGCATCACGAGAAATTCGTAATGACCATATCTCGTTCTGAAGGCTGTCTTCTCGATGTCTTGCTCTCGGACTCTTAGCTGATGGTATCCTGATCTGAGGTCGATCTTCGAAAAGTAGGCGGCTCCCTGAAGCTGATCAAAGAGTTCGTCAATTCGAGGTAACGGATATTTATTCTTTATCGTCACCTGATTGATCTTCCGGTAATCTATGCACATTCGAAGAGAACCATCCTTCTTCTTCACGAACAGTACTGGAGCTCCCCATGGTGATACGCTAGGACGAATAAATCCTTTATTTAGCAAGTCTTGCAACTGTTCTTTTAATTCTCGGAGTTCAGCTGGGGCCATTCTGTACGGTGCCTTGGAAATAGGAGCGGTGCCCGGCATCAACTCAATGGAAAAATCAACATCTCTGGACGGAGGTAACCCTGGAATTTCGTCCGGAAACACATCGGGAAATTCGCACGCCACTGGAATCTCTTCCAACTTCACGGACGCTTTCTTCTCGCAGATAAAAGCAAAGTAGCCCTCATGACAGGAATTGCATGGAATCTAAGTTTAAAAATCTGAATATGGGCCCATCTTGACAGGAATTGCATGGGCCCAATTCTTGCAATTGTAAATATGGGGCTCACTTTTTGGTAGGTAAGATCGGCGTCCTCTGTTGGGGAAATTCCAACCAAACTTCTCAGAGTTTCAGAATTCTGAAATGATCTTGGAGTGGCTAGCATTTTGGAATTTCACCCTTTTCGCATTTGAAAATTCTGGTTATCTTGAATATTGGGAATTCCACTTGAATTTCTGATAAGAATCCTTGAATCCACATACAGTCCTAATTCCTGTCAGAAATGTTTGTAAAGAAATAGGCCTCGAAGGATTATATTACAGCCTAGTTGGGTGGATATTTCATTTCTCACTTAACTGCACAGGGCTCGATCTTGGGCTCTATCTCTGAGTGTTTCTTTCCAAGCATGAGAGGTCATATCTCCCTGCATGAGTAAATTTCTCTATCCATCTCTAATGAGTTCCATCCCCTTGGCTTGGTAACCGAGGGAGGACTTCCTTCTAGAGGGGAAAGTGATAGTTAGCTAACAGTGGCGGGGCTGGGTTTTTTTTTTTTGATAGGGATCAATCATACTTACATATTTGTTAATTTTTTTACTAATCATTTAAAAATAGAGTTATTTATTATTTGAGAAATTCTTACTAATATTTTAAAAAAATATAAATTTGAAATTGCTTCTCAAAACTTTGGGGACAGATGATGTACAAATATAATAGGGCTCACTATAATGACTTTGAAACCTCTCAAAATAATCATTTACCCTATCTTTTCGGACTCAGAGTTGTATCTTATTCTAATCAAAGTAGGACCTACATCGAATTGATCACATGTTAACCAATATTCTTGTAATTAATTAATGAAAATAAGTTGATTGGTTACTTATAACCATTTAATGGGCTTCGATGCTTATGGTAGACAAGGATAGTTGAGAATCCATTGGTTGGTTACTTGTAATTGTTTGGTGGGCCGCGATGCTTTTGGTAGGCATGGAGTATTGAGAGCATATGACTAATAGCCATTAACCCATGCAATAAAAAGGTGAAAAATCAAGATATAATATCCACACTACTTAGGATAAATGACCTATTTTTAAGTGGACTTTTCCTGAATTTTGCTCAAATAGGGGTTGGTCCTACCATAAGATTGAGCACATCATATTTCAAACTTACGGTTAAATATAGTGGGACCAACTCCTATTTGAATATAAGGATGGACATCCAGGATGTCCAAATCCAACTATCTCAAAATCCTGTGAAGGAGAAATGCCTGTTATGAAGGATTACATTTTGAAGAAAAGAGGGGAGAAAAGAGTGATTTGCTTCTTGAAACTCTCCTTACGACTTGGAGTTACCTTATGAAAGCAAGTAGAAGACAAAATTGACCTCAAGGTCTTTTAAATTCTCTCATAAAAATGGGAAAAAAGGTAGATGAGGAGGGCCAAACACACAACGCATCAAAACAACCTTAAAAAGTTTGAAATCATGTACAATGTAATCTCTCGAACCAAATAGCTAAGAGTGAAGCCCTCCCTCCGTTTGGGGGAGGGGAGTGTTGCAGATCATTGCCAACTTTCTACAACAATACAGATTTGAACTTGTTTGCAATTGCTTCGTCGACGTAGATAGTTCATAATGCTTGCCCGAGAATGGCTCCTTACCACTGAGGTAAGGAGTCCTAGTTCTCATTAGGAGGTGTTGGATTCGAACCTTACCTCCTCCCTCTTTGTATATGTGAGTTTTATTACCTTACATGTAAGAGTTGTGTTATTTTCCTCACATGTGTGAGTTGTGTGTATGTCTCCTCGCATATGTGAGTTTTCATCACCTCACATGTTCGAGTTGTGTCTATGTCTTCTCGCATGTGGGATTTTTTATCCTCATATGTGTAAGTTGTGTTTGTCTCTCCTCTCATGTGTAAGTTCTCATCACCTTATATGTATGAGTTGTGTCATGAGACTCAAGGTAGCAGCCCCAGGGTTTAAAAAAAATTTAAAATTAAAATTAAAAGATAGTGCTTGCCATATCTAGGCAGTTTCTTAGCTACGCTTTATGTTGACGTCTGTCGGTTAGGAGGAGAGTCTCTAGGAAAATAGTTGGGTGAGAGTGTAAACAGTTTATCAAGAGTCCTCTGCCGAAGTTCTAGTCATTTGTTTTGTTATGTAAGACTATAATTTGAGTTACATAGCATCAACCTTGTTGTCCTGTTTTCTCTATTTTACAGCTAGTGGATCTGTGAATTCAATCAATGAGAAATTAAATCCTTATAACGAAAAATGGTTTACATTAACGTACAATCTGGAATGGATGTGATCACAGTGTTGGATTTATATGTGATTTAAACATGAAAATTCCATGTAGGGTTTGTGTTGAGAGTTGGGCTGGACCCACGTGCACACGCCCATTTTACATTTCCCTTGTTTTACTGTTTTAGTCCCTTTTCGTAGGGAAACATGCACAACTTGAACGTGCATTCAACATCCATTGTACCTCTGTGGGGATGCATTTTTGCCTAGAAAGCGTACCTTTGTGGGTTCCTTCTTTCCTTTTCTCTTAAACTTTTTAAAAATCTTGATTATTGAGGTTTATTACTTGGGTTATATCTTCGCTGCATTTATGTGATGATTTGGAATCCCTGGAATGGAACAACACAGAACTAAAAATAAATGGCTGCTTATTCACAGTGGGAGGAGCCATACCTACCATCCCTGTAAATCAGATGGGTTGGATGATCCTAGCCACCATTAATTAGTTTGCCTTGGTTTGACATTTCACCTTGATTTTCGTCTTTTCAATTAAGGAAAAGAGCCAACTAAAAACACAAGCACATTGGAAATGTTTTGGTTCTTTTGACAGACAAATTTCTTTCATTACAACCCAGTATGAGCTGTAAAGACATACTTGGGTTTAAGATAGATAACATAGTATGAGATGAAGAAACACAAGTCATTTATTTTGGTCTAAAATAGTTGCAAACAATGAACAAGGGTAACCCCTCTTATGGGTTCACCCAGAATTGGGCCTGGGTAAAGTCTTAGGGAAGTCGAGGTCCTATATACATGCTACCTTCTGTCCTTCTTTTCTCACCTTGTACCATTCGCCACCTCACCTCTTTTAATAATCTTTCTTTTCTCACCTTGTACCATTCGCCACCTCACCTCTTTTAATAATCTTTATGTGGAGCTCATTTGACCATAAATCCTATGTATTTTGTTCTTATTTATTCTATAAACGAAGGCCCTTATGTGAGTGAGAGGTAAATAATTTGCCACTAAGGCAAGGAGTATGAATTCGCTTCCATAGTCTGGTGGTCACCAATGGATAAAAAATAGATTGATTCCATTGCAACGACTTGTGACTTGTTGAGGCTGATGGGACGATCAAACAATTTCAGTCTTAATCATTGGGAAAGACTGTTCGAAGAAAATGGCCCAACGGTTGCAATCAAATGATTAGAATTTCCCCTCCAGCTAATTTCCATCTGTATTCTATCCACAATGAGACCATGGTTCTGATGATTTAAACTGATTTGTCACATTATTCATCTTAGAATCAAAGTATCCTGACCATCAAGCACTCTCATCTTCATATACATGGCCCTCGTCCTAAGGCCAATGATCATATGTGCACCACATGGAATGGCTATAACCATTCCTTAAAATCGGACGGGTTGGTTGATCGTAGCAACCATTAATTCATCATATGTTTAAACCCTAATTTTCATTTCTTTATGGAAAAGAGTCAACTAAAAGAAGTAGCAAACTGGAGATGTTGAGAGTCAGTTGACACACAATGTTCATTTATTATAATCAACTATGAAATACAAGCAGACATGCATCCATTTATATATGGATTTAAGATGAGACAACCTAGTATGAGATGTAAACTGACAAGTAGCCATTTAATTTAGGTTGAAAATAGGAAAAAATGAAGCATGGATTGATTGTTTATGGCTTCTTCCAAAACTGGGCCTGGAGGAGATCAATTACTTTCTTATCCACTTGAAAAGCTTTGGCCAGAATATCGTCAGAGATGGGCGGCATTGATCCAAACACAGAGTCAGCAATAGTGATAACACCTGCATTCTGACTGCTTAGAGCGGCAATGGCTACAGCAGGTGTGTGGCCAATATTGGCTTGGAAGTGAATGAGGCCAATTGGGAAGACAAACACATCACCCTTGTTGAGGGTCTTGGTTATGAGGGTATTATTGTTCTGATTGGAGAGGACAAAGCCGACGTAGAGTGTCCCTTCGATGACCGTCAGTATCTCCGTGCCACGTGGGTGAGTGTGAGGGGGGTTCAGCCCATAAGGTGCGTAATCAATGCGAACCAAGGAGATGCCAAGAGTATTGAGTCCAGGTATCTGGTCTACATTCACTGTGGTCACATCGGACCCAACCTTGTTCTCTGTGTTCCCCGGTTTGTCTAGGCCTTCATAGAAGAAATCATTTGCCGTAACCTCCTTAATGTCCTTGCAAACGAACCCATTCACAAACACTACAAAATCAAATTGGAACCATTATATAATATCCAAGAAGAGGTATTAAATTTGCAGAAACACTTAAGCCTAGCTATGATAAAATACAAAGGAAATCATGCATACCATCTGATTTATCATCGGCGACACAGATATCCTGTAAAGGACTGGGATCATAAGCGAAAACAAGAGAGGAAGTGATGGAAAAGAGGACAAGTACAACGATGTGTGCAACCATCTTCATTATCTTCCAGTATAGATGAAGATGAGGTACTCTGGAGATGAGAATTAAGCATAGAGAGGACTCATATATATAGGGAGATGTATGGTTGGTGGGACACGACTGTTATTGAAATGGTCTTGTTTTTAAATGCGATAGAGAAATATTAAAATGCCAATACATTGTTTAAGCCACTTTATTTCTCTAACTGCTACAATGAACATCCATTTTTCAATTACTTGTCTTTGAATTATTAATGCATGAGAGCAAAGTCCGTCCACATTTATTACAAGCTATCATTGTACTAACATTTTCTTTAGTGACAAACAACATTCATCTACAGATCGATAATGAGCAAAGTCATCCAAGAGATCTGGTAGTTGTTCGGTTGTAAGGGTTAGAAGGGATCAGAGGATGGAATAGTTTGATAAGTCATGAATCTAATACGCGACAATGACCATCTACAGAGATGACTCATGTTTATCCAAATCAAATTGCAGAGAAGTCCTAATTTAACCTAATCCAGCTCTGCTTTTCAAATATTGAATGGTCAAGGATGCTGGCTCGTTTGCCAAATATATTTAAGTTGATACAATTTCGGTGTCTTACTGCTAAATACTTCAGGAATAGGCGCATGGGAGCACTTTGTTAAATTAATTATTTAACTGATGGGCCACATTCCTCAGAAATCTACCAAAGCGACAGATCCTATCCATTCAATCTTTGTCCTGTTTTCAATTAAATATTGACCATAGCTGTAATTTCTTCTTCACAATATATTTTCCGGACACAGTTTGGAGGGCAGATCATTGGTCTAGATCACCCACTCTAGAGAGCTTCACATGTAACCAATCCCGTGCTTCAACGCCCAATGCACGTTCTAGATATTATTGACTTCGTGAACAAGACATGTTCTGGGTATTCTAGACTTCCTGACCAACACATGCTGTCGATATCATATACTTCCCTTCTCTCATTACTCATTAGTCTTGTGGAGCAGGTGAAAGTTTTGTACCACCCACTAAATGGTTGTAGGTCTAATTAATTAAATCAGTACAGTGGATAAAATAAAATAAAACTAGCAAATAAATCTTTCAAGCAATCATCATAAGATGACTGACACGAATTTAACGTGGAAACCCTTCTAAGGAGAAAAACTACGATCTAAAAATTAAGATTTTACAAACAGTTATAAGATATACTCATAGCTCATTTATCTCAGTCCGTACATCGACCCAAGAATTGTAGTTGTTCTTGCACAACTTCCACCGGACACCGTTCTCCTTACTTGATTTCCTAACACTTTGTCAGACATGATGATCAATGTTATACAAGAGGGTAGAAGCAACAAAACCTTCTAGTGCCACCATTCTGAACAATCTCTCAATGGCTCTAGAGAAAAAAAGAAATCTCTCTTTGGCTCATTTGATAATTTTACTGTAAAATAAAGATAAAGTAAAGAATTAAATCAATAGAGAATAAAATATAAGTGGATTGTGATGATATTTTATTTTTAGTTGTTTGGTATAGAATCATTTTGACTTTTTGTATAGAAAAGTTGAAATTTTTTTTTTTTTTGTCTTTTAGTAGAGAAAGGATGTTGCCTTTTGACTTCTTTTTTTTTTTTTTTGGGAAAAGGAGGGAGTTTTGAAAAAAGCTACTTTTGATGTGACCCATTGTGCTGGAAAATGGAGGCTTTACTTGACTTTTACTAAACTAGTAAAGTGTCAAATGAGCCCTAAGGTATTTTAATCTCAGATCAAAAAAGATAATTAACTTTTTGTATGAAATCTTTGGGTTGAGAGAAACACTCAATATATAAGCCCAAGTTCGTGCCTTAGTATTCTAATAATATTCCAATCAGAAGAGGAATAAGACCAAAACTCTATTTTAGAGTTCTAACCGAACTGGGCGTCTGCGCCACCCCGCTCTGTTTATCGCAAGCATGAGTCTCGCTATACCAAGACACTACTCTGCCTCGGGTGTCTGACGGATACCGTGATCCGACTTTTTGGCCTTACAGCAGGTTACTTACTGAATTCTAGGTGTCACACGTAATCACAGAAGCCATCTCTTGTATGCATCAGTGTTTATCTTCCCTTGAAAGCCAAAAGCAAGTCCAGATCTCACAAATTTTGAATATTACAACAAATCTGTGTGTCTTTATGTTGTTCAATTTCTTGTCAAATGGTTCGAGTTCAACCCCACAGCTTTCAACACCTTTCAAAATTTAAATTTCAAGCATACTAAGCTTTGCCATCCAGAGGCACCCAAATGGGGCCACCATTCCTAAAATGGCTTGTGTGCATGATAAAAGCCATCCATCGATTCGCAAAGACATCGTCATTACATATGTGTGGTGACCGTTGTTATATGGTTCAAGGATTGTGGCAGACTCAGTCGAACTCGTTTGAGTTTGTGATAGGTGAACCATGAATAAATGACTTCATATTTGGTTATGGTTGAGGAATCCATAGATTTGATGGTTATCAAGAAGTCATTGTCATGGACTTTCTCTTTTCCTAGATCACAACACCTTCCCCTATACTTGACGATTTCAATCTTCCAGTTTTAATCAGACCTAGGAATGCACAGTACCTCTGTGTTTCCTTTTCCCTTTTTTTTCTTTTCTTCTTGTATTCTTTATTTGTATTTTATTTTTTTTAATATAAGTTACTGTTACTAATAAAAAAAATAAAAAATTACAAATTGTGTCTCGCCGTTACAGGCAAAGAGTCGTAATATAAAAGAAGATATGAATGTTGTTTGTAAGAAATGACATCTGTCTTGAAGATATAATATAAAAACTGACTTGGTAACATTATCTTGTGTATTTAGCTCAAGAGATTATTTCAAATAACCTCCCACTTCCATCTTTTCCAAAAGAAAAAAAAAGACATTGTTGTGATTGACTGCTAGTCTCAAGTCCATGAGAATGACTTCCTGTTACCCTATGTTTGGGAAGGGGAGAGGGGATGAGAGTGGAGGGGAGGGAAAATTTGAGAGGGAAGGAAAATAAAGTGGAGGGGAGGGGAGGGAAAATTAATTTTACCTCCTCTTATTTGAATAGTTAACAAGTAGCTCTTATTTGAATAGTTAACAAGTAGGAGAAAGAAAAGTGAAAAAGTATAATTTTGTTTGTTTATGAGATAGAGAGACAAAAGACCATTTTATCCTTGTTTTTGCAAAAGTTTCAATTGGATAAAAGGGCATTTTAGTAATTTGAAAAAAATTCCCCTCATTTCCCCCTCACTTTTGAGGAGAAAATTTTGGAGTGAGCCCCACACTCATTTTCCCTCTAAATTCTCCTCCCCCATTTTCCCTTCCCAAACGAACCATTAGTGTCCATAGTTACTCAAGAGACTATTTCAAATAACCCTCCCACTTCCCTCTTTTCCCCAAAAAAAATGACAATATCATGAATGACTGCTAGCCTCAAGTCCATGAGAATGACTTCTTGATAGAGCATGTTTGATTATGGTTGAGGAATCCATAGATTTGATGATTATTCACTACCACTGTAACAAGGATTTCTCAATGAGAATTTGTATAATTGAGGATTTCATATTGATATTGGTTTGTATCGATGCATATAGGTGAAGAAACTAGGGTTTGGTGTGCAGATCCACTTAAGTGAGGATTTTCAAGTCGTATGGGGGATGGTTGGATATGAAGATCCTAACAAATAAATATTTGAATTTGTGAATTTACAATTGTTAAACATGAAATTACCATAATTTTTGAAAAATTAAAAATCTCTTCCCTAAATATTTAGTTGCCAAACGTAACCTCAGTGTCGATAGTTACAAGCAACCTTCTTACCAAGCCAAAATCACCGATCCCAAAGGCATAGGCACTTGGTGGAGTCCTACATCTCATCTTTCAAATTATATAAATTGAGATTTATGACACATTCAGAGAAAGTTTGACCGCCTTAGGGGGTATTCGGTCATTTTACACAAAAAAAGATCGAAGATTTTCATGTCAACAATCCACTACCGAGCCATAATCAATGGCAGCACAAGAAGGTCTATGGTTGATAAAGTTAATGAAGGATCCAGATCAGCCTACGGACTATGTAATAGAAATATATGGTGGTAATTAAAGCGGCATTCAATTTGCAGAAAATCCAGTTTTCCCGATAAGGATAAGGCATGTGGAAGTACACCATCATCTTATCACACAAAAAAAGAAAAAAAAATACCGCAAGGAGGACAAATTTATCTTATACAAATTCCCACAAGTAAGCACATAGTATATATATTCACTAAAGGGCATGTTTCTTTATTAGAATCCTAAAATTCATGTCCAGAGGTTGTCTGAGAATTCTAAATGCTACTGAATTTTGTCATTTCAAAATTCTTTGTTTCGTTCCTATATGAATTCTTGCCGGAGAATCTTTAAATTCCTAAATACAATAAACTCCCTATTTCATTGCTACATAAATTCTTGACTAGAAGTACACATTTTATGCATTGTAGCACATGCGACCCACCTTTGTTGTTGTGAATTTGGGACTAAACGGTAAGAATTACAATGTGGATCCACCTCAAGTATATGGTAGAAGGGCCCAGTTTTTTAGAAACTAAAGCATGCAATCTAAGTTTAAAAATCTAAACATGGGCCCATCTTGACAGGAATTGCATGGGCCCAATTCTTGCAATTGTAAATATGGGGCTCACTTTTTTGTAGGTAAGATCGGCATCCTCTGTTGGGGGAATTCCAACCAAACTTCTCGGAGTTTCAGAATTCTGAAATGATCCTGGAGTGGCTAGCATTTTGGAATTCCACCTTTTTTGCATTTAAAAATTATGGCTACCTTGAATATTGGGAATTCCACTTGAATTTCTGATAGGAATCCTTGAATCCACAAACAGTCCTAATTCCTGTCAGAAATGCTTGTAAAGAAATAGGCCCTAAGGGATTATATCGCAGTCTAGCTAGTTGGATTCCATTTCTCACTCAACTGCCCAAGGCTCGATCTTGGTATCTATCTCAAAGTGAGTAGTTTCTTTCCAAGCATGAGAGCTCATATCTCCCTGCGTGAGCAAATTTCTCTGCCCGTCTCTAATGAGTTCCATCCCCTTGGCCTATTATCCTGGAGGGCAAAGTGATAGTTAGCTAACAGTGGCGGAGCAGGATTTTTTTCGATAGGGATCAATCATACTTGTATATTTGTTAATTTTTTTTACCTATCATTTAAAAATAGATTTATTTATTATTTGAGAAATTCTTACTAATATTTAAAAAAATCTAAATTTGAAAATACTTCATTATTTTTAACAAAATTTCTCAAAACTTTGGGGATGTACAAATATAATAGGGCTCACTATAATGACTTGAAACCTCTAAAAATAATCATTTACCATATCTTTTCGGACACAGAGTTGTATCTTACTCTGATCAAAGTAGGACCTATATCGAATTGATCACATGTTAACCAATATTCTTATAATTAATTAATAAAAATATGTTGATTGGTTACTTATAACCATTTAATGGGCCACGATGCTTATGGTAAATATGGATAATTGAGAATCCATTGGTTGGTTACTTAAAATCTTTTGGTGCGCTGCGATGCTTGTGGTAGGCATGGATTATTGAGAGCATATATCACTAATAGCCATTAACCCATGCCATAAAAAGGGGAAAAATCAAGATATGATATCCATACTACTTAGGATAAATAACCTATTTTGAAGTGGACTTTCCCTGAATTTTGCTCAAATAGGGATTGGTTCTACCATAAGATTAAGTACATCATATTTCAAACTAACTGTTAAATATGGTGGGACCAACTCCTAATTGAATATAAGGGTGGACATCGAGGATATCCAAATCCAACTATCTCAAAATCCTATGAAGGAGAAATGCCTCTTAGGGAGGATTTCATTTTGAAGAAAAGAGGGGATAAAATGATTGATTTGCTTCTTAAAACTCTCCTTACGACTTGGAGTTACCTTATAAAAGCAACTGGAAGACAAAATTGACCTCAAGATCTTTTAAATTCTCTCATGAAAATGGGGAAAAAGGTAGATGAGGAGGGCTAAACATGCAATGCATCAAAACAACCTTAAAAAGTTTGAAATCTTGTACAATGTAATCTCCCGAACCAAATATGCTAAGAGTGGGGCCCTCCCTCTGTTTGGGGGAGGGGAGTGTTGCAGATCATTGCCAACTTTCTACAACAATACAGATTTGAACTTGTTCGCAATTGCTTGGTCAACATAGTTAGTTCATAAAGCTTGCTCGAGAACGGCTCCTTACCTCAGTGGTAAGGAGTCCTAGTTTTCATTGGGAGGTGTTGGATTCGAACCCTACATCCTCCCTCTTTGCATATGTGAGTTATGTCTTCTCGCATATGGGAGTTTTTATCCTCCTTATATGTGTAAGTTGTGTTTGTCTCTCCTCTCATGTGTAAGTTACCATCACCTTATATGTGTGAGTTGTGTCAAGAGATTCAAGGTGGCAGCTCCTGGGTTTAAAAAAAAAAATTTGAAAAGATAAAGCTTGCCATATCTAGGCGGTTTCTTAGCTACGCTTTATGTTGACATCTGTCGGTTGGGAGGGGAGTCTCAAGGAAAATAGTTGGGTTAGAGTGTTAGCAGTTTATCAAGAGTCCTCTGCCGAAGTTCTAGTCATTTGTTTTGTTATGTAAGACTATAATTTGAGTTACATTGCATCAACCTTGTTGTCCTGTTTTCTCTATTTTACAGCTAGTGGATCTGTGAATTCAATCAATGAGAAATTAAATCCTTATAATGAAAAATGGTTTACATTAACGTACAATCTGGAATGGATGTGATCACAGTGTTGGATTTATATGTGATTTAAACATGAAAATTCCATGTAGGGTTTGTGTTGAGAGTTGGGCTGGACCCACTTGCACACGCCCATTTTACATTTCCCTTGTTTTACTGTTTTAGTCCCTTTTCGTAGGGCAACATGCACAACTTGAACGTGCATTCAACATCCATTGTACCTCTGTGGGGATGCATTTTTGCCTAGAAAGCGTACCTTTGTGGGTTCCTCCTTTCCTTTTCTCTTAAACTTTTTAAAAATTTTGATTATTGAGGTTTATTACTTGGGTTATATCTTCGCTGCATTTATGTGATGATTTGGAATCCCTGGAACAACACGGAACTATAAATAAATGGCTGCTTATTCACAGTGGGAGGAGCCATAATACCTACCAACCCTGTAAATCAGATGGGTTGGATGATCCTAGACACCATGAATTCATCATATATCTTCACCCTTCTATAGGAGTTTGCCTTGGTTTGACATTTCACCTTGATTTTCGTCTTTTCAATTAAGGAAAAGAGCCAACTAAAAACACAAGCACATTGGAAATGTTTTGGTTCTTTTGACAGACAAATTTCTTTCATTACAATCCAGTATGAGCTGTAAAGACATACTTGGGTTTAAGATAGATAACATACTATGAGATGAAGGCAGACAGAGTAATTTATTTAGGTCTAAAATAGTAGCAAACAACGAACTAGGGTAACCCCTCTTATGTTATGGGTTAACCCAGAATTGGGCCTGGAGATGATCAATTACTTGCTTATCCACTTGAAAGGCCTTGGCTAGAATATCGTCAGAGATGGGCGGCATTGATCCAAACACAGATTTAGCAATAGTGATAACACCTGCATTCTGACTGCTTAGAGCGGCAATGGCTACAGCAGGTGTGTGGCCAATATTGGCTTGGAAGTGAATGAGGCCAATTGGGAAGACAAACACATCACCCTTGTTGAGGGTCTTGGTTATGAGGGTATTATTGTTCTGGTTGGAGAGGACAAAGCCGACGTAGAGCGTCCCTTCGATGACTGTCAGTATCTCCGTGCCACGTGGGTGAGTGTGAGGGGGGTTCTGCCCATTAGGTGCGTAATCTATGCGAACCAAGGAGATGCCAAGAGTATTGAGTCCAGGTATCTGGTCTACGTTCACTGTGGTCACATTGGACCCAACCTTGTTCCCTGTGTTCCCGGGTTTGTCTAGGCCCTCGAAGAAGAAATCATGTGCCGTGACCTTCTTATTGTCCTTGCAAACGAACCCATTCACCAGCACTGCAAAATCAATTTGAAACCATTATATTATATCCAAGAGGAAATATTAAATTTGCGGAAACACTTAAGCCTAACTAGGATAAAATACAGTGCAAATTATGCATACCATCTGATTTATCATCGGCGACACAGATATCCTGTAAAGGACTGGGATCATAGGCGAAAACAAGAGAGGAAGTGATCGAAAAGATGACAAGTACAACGATGTGTGCAACCATTTTCATTATCTTCTAGTATAGATTGAGATGAGGTACTCTGAGGATGAGAATTAAGCATAGAGAGGACTCATATATATAGGGAGATGTATGGCAGGTGGGACACGACTGTTATTGAAATGGTCTAGTTTTTAAATGCAATAGAGAAATATTACAATGCCAATGCAATGTTTAAGCCACTTTATTTCTCTAACTGCTACATTGAACATCCATTTTTCTATGAGTAGTCTTTGATAACAGAGCCCGTACACATTTTAAACTATCATTGCCCTAACATTGTGTTGAATATCACCTAGTCATTGTCTAGTACTAGCAAACTGGTATCCATCTTCGGGTCTTGTACATAATGTACAAAGGCATCAAATGAATGTGGTAGTTGTTCAGTTGTTTTAACTGCTCTGTTCTAAAGAATCCGTTTTAAGGGGTGGAATGGAGACAATGGATTCAGTTCGATAAGTCGTGAATCGTATAACAATGATAACCATGTACAGAGAAAACTCATGTTAGTCCAAATCCAATTGTAAAGACGTCGTAATTAATCTAATCCAGCTCTTGTTTTCAAATATTCAATGGTCAAGGATGCCAACTCTTTCGCTGAATATATTTAAGTTTGATTCAATTTAGTTGCCTTGCTGCACACATAGTCGGATGATCCAGATTATTTATCTGATGGGCCACACTCCTCAAAAAATGTACAATAGCGAAAGATCGTATCCATACAATCTTTGGCCTATTTTCAATTAAATATGGACCTGAGCTGTAATTTCTTCTTCACAATATATTTGCTGGACAGAGTTTGGTGGGTACTGATCTTCCAATGTAAACACTTAGTGGGGGCACCTCCATTAGTTCATTGTTCTAGATCACCCAATCAAGAGAGCTTCATATGTAACCAATCCCATGCTTCAACGACCAATACAAAATCTGGATATTATATCCAGTCTTAGTGAACAAGACATGTTGTGGATATATTATAGACTTCCTGACCAACACATGTTGTTGATTTTGTAGACTTCTTATCTTTCTTTAGTCTTCTGGAGCAGGTTAGTAACTGAATTCAAGTTGTTCCACGCAATTACAGAAGCCATCTCTTCTATGCGTGCCTATCTTCCCTCGAAAGCCAAGAGCAAAAAGTCAAGATCTCATAAAATTTGAATATTTCAACAAATCTGAGTACCTTTACCTTGTTCAATTTCTTGTCACATGGTCCAATCCCACACGCTTCCGCACTCCACACCTTTCAAATTTTAAATACCAAGCATATTAAGCTTCGCCACGCCTTGTAATTACTGACTGTATGTTTAGATATCTCAACTTTGATAAGAATGAGATCATATTAAACAAGCAGTTCTAAAACTTGGGCCCAAAGGGATTGAATCGAGTAACTGGGAGCGGATAAGACCGAGTTTGCTGCAGACTTGGTCAAACACGTTTGAGTTTGTAATATGTGAGCTATGAATAACTTCTGCATTTTTGTCTCTTCTCTGTCTCCTTCCTTCCCCACAATGTCAATCCTTCCAGCTTTAATTAGACAAAAGGATGTATATAATTGCAGACTGCGGCTAGCCCTTACAGGCAAAGGGTCGGCCGATAAAAGGTTATATTATAGTTAGCTTGTAAGAGATGATGTTGTCCGGGATACTTGATCTATAAGCTAACTAGGTTTAGTTGTAAGCAATGACATTTGACTTGATGACTTATCAAACAACTCTCTCAATACACTTCCCTATATCCAGAAAGTGACTATGTTGCGATTGACAGCAAATCCCAATTAGTCCTTGATCATGATGATTACTGCTTTTTAGTGTCTATAGTCAGGAGCGGCCTTCTATCGTACCCAAAACCACCCAGATGGGTTGCATGCACTGACCTCCTAGCCAATGCTCGGCCAATTTGAGAAAAGGATTCCTGAGTTTGTGGTTGGACATAATACCAGGTACTTGGAGGTCATAATATTGAGATAAATGATACATCAGGCAAACCACCCTTTTTTCGCTAGCACTTTTACCAACTTCATAGTAGTGGGAAATTTTCACCTACATATAGCTTATATGTAGTCCGGCTCATGGGGCTCACTTAGTGCAAGTATGCCAATGGGAGAATGGCAGATTAAAAGGTCTTCTCATGGCCAAGGGGGATCTGAAAAATTAGCCCCACTATATTATCCTAACTCTTGATTTAACGGCCTTCAAGTTTAATGGCATCTTAACCGGTGATTTTCTTGAGATTCAGCACGACCGTGAATGGAGGTTTAGTGAGTGTAAAATTGTGTTTGAGGCCGGCTAATGGGATGAAAAGACAATTGAACGGCTGCAATGATGAAAGGCGGTCCCAAGTGGGTCCCACAGTGCCGGACTGTACTGGCCGTTGCTCTTAGAGCAATTTCCTAGTAGTATTTTGGTCATTTTGCACATAAAGAAAATTATTTTTTTCATGTCAATAGTGCAGGAACAAGTAAGAATATCATGCAGCTTCAATGGTAGCACAAGAAGGCATATGGTCGATACAATTAATGAAAGGTTTGCATCAATCCAAAGACTGCAATAGGATTATATTGTGGTAATAAAGTGCCATTCAACTTGAAGAAAATTCAATTTTCCATGCAAGGACAAAGTATGTGAAGGTATACCTTCATTTTATCAAGGAAAAAGGAACAAATATAAAAAAAAATATTCACTATGGGGCAGTTTTTTTTTTTATTAAAAATACATAGGCATTAAATCCAAGGGGTGGGTAAAAATGAAGATTAAAGGTGAGTTTTCAGAAAGAAGCATCATATAGAATCATATTTTGATTCTATTTCCCTAAAAGAAAATGTTATTAGAGGTTTATTTTTTGGAATTCACATTTAATCTTCATTTTTAACCAACCAATATATTCTAATGCAAACAAACACGACTTGAGATTATATAGCAACAAGTTTTCAAAGTTTACTTGGGAACCTAGTGTAGCTAGCAGAGATTTGGTGCTTAAGGGGAGTGTTGGCGATCATTGCCAACTTTCTGCAGGTGATCGATACTGATAATTTGGACTTGGTCACATTGGCTGAATCATATTAAGTTCTTATAGATAATGTTTGCTTATATCTAATTAGTTCCTTAGCTATTCTTTATGTAGACTTCTGTCAGTACGTAGAAGAGTCTTTAGGAAAATAATTGATTTAGATTATTATGTGGCGGTTTATCATGAGTCCTTTGCTTAATTTCTAGTTTTTTTATTTGTCATGTAATTAAGATTCATATAGCATCATCTGTATATGAATGAATGCCTTTTTTAACTCAATAAAATCAGGTTGCTCGTTTTCCGTTTACATCAGCCTTGCTAATTCCTGTTTTCTCTATTTTACAAGAAGTGGATCTATACGCTCAATCAATGAATGATTAAAACCCTTATAATGACACATGGTTTACAATTTACATTCACGAACAGTCTTCATTGGATGTGATCATAGTACTGTTGGATATTTGTAGGTGACTTAAACATGACAAGTCCATGTAGTGTTTGTCTTGTGAGTTGGGTAATGGCCCACTTGCACAGAACCTAATTAATTAACTTTTTCCCCTTTTTTACTGTTTTAGTTAGGGGTGCTCATGGGCCGGGCCACCCAGATCTGGGCCTAGCCTGCTTTCGGCAGGGCGTGGATACGTAATCTGGGCCAAACTAATAATTGGGCTGGGCTTGGATTAAGTGATGGAAACCCCATAGCCCAGCCCGGCTTATGTAAGAAATGCATGTAATTTAATTTAATTAGTGCTCTAATGCCCATAAAAGTGATGAAAAGCCCGGTTCAGCCAGGCCCGATTAATTAAATGGGCGGGCTCGGGCCTAACTTTTACGGTGCTTGTTGGGCCGAGCCAGTGTTTCTAAAGACAGGCCTGGATATGCCTTAGCCCGGCCATTGAACACCCCTAGTTTTAGTGACTTCCCACCCACATGGAAACGTGCACAACTTGAATGTGCATTCCACATCGATTGCAACTTTGTTGGGAAAATTTTTTGCCTAAAGAAACTGTCTTAAATGTACTTGGGCCTCGATTAAACTTAGATTCCTCCTCTCCTTTTCTTTATGCCTTCTAAGATTCTTCTTCTTCTTTTTTAAAGATTTGCATACATGTATTTCCAAAAGATTTTGTACGGACTACCCAAAGGTGGGGGCCACCTCTAATTTGACCCCTTACGTAAGACAGACGTTCCCGATTCAAACCCGGGACAGCGAGGTGAGAGCTCTCACTTCTTACTTGAAGAGTGAGGAGCCATTCTCATAACCAATTACAGTTGAAAGGGGTTATAGAGGCAGTAAACAAATGAGTTGGGAGCCATGGCGGGACCATTAGAAGTATGAATTCCCTTCCGTAGTCTGGTGGCGACAATATATATTCCTATGTGACAACTTGTTGAGGCTGATAAAATCATGATCACGCTATTTAATTCATGACCATTGGAATCGAGTGTTAGCAGAAAATAAATAGCCGAATAGATGGAATTAGACGATTAAAGTTTCTTCATGGGCTTACTTCCATCTGTACTCCATCCACAATCGGACCAAAGTTGGGTGGTTTAAACTGATCGGCATACACGCTTGCACTGTGCCTTGGTCTAATTGTTCAACTTAGAAATCATAGCATCCTGATCATCAAGGGCGGACATAGGTACAACTATGTGGGGGCGGTCGCATCTGTTGGACCTTGATCCGCTTTTAAAACCATAATAAAAACTCTCACTGTATTTTGAGAATTCAAATAAAAATCCTACATCCGCCTCCAAAGGCCCCATAAACTTTTTTACTTTGTTTCCAAAATCCAATTGCCCATTTGGGTCTGCACTCTTCAGACAGAACTCCCGGGTCCCCCACTGTCATCAAGCGTTCTCAACTTCATGTGCTTGGCACAGATCTGTAGGACAATGATTGTATGTGCCTCACCAAAAACTGTCTATTCCCAGACCTCCAAATCGGATGGATTGTGAAAAGATACGTGGGTCATTTACTTCCTTTTCTTCACTGAAATAGTCATTCTTTGGTCGGGCACATACAAGCTCCGATGGAGGTCGTTTTATTGGGTGTAGTCGAACTCTTTGGAGGTTGATTTTGTAAGTATTTTTGAGTGTTGGCTAATTCATTGGGTGGACAAAACATGGGATTCTAGGTAATTTACAAATTTTTAGTTGGACCACTTTGTGTTGAAGAAGAATTCCAAGACAGTAGGAAACAGGGGGAGTTTTCAACGAACAGGATGACCGATCGATCGGACCTGTAGGCCTATCGATCGCCCAGAAAAAGGCCTCAGTTAAAAGTCAGACCGATCGATCGGACCTGCAGGGCCGATCGATCGGACAGCGGCGAAGTCTCAGTTATTTTTTCGCAGATTCCTTCTTAAGCCCTGGTTTCCAATCTCATTCAAACTCAAACTATCCCATACGAATTCCTAAGCCTATTTAAGGGTTTAATCCCTTCAGAAACCTCACCTCTCTCTGATCTAAACCCTAGATTATCTTAAGAGAGATTTACTTCCTCCAGAGAGTTCTTGTGAGAGATTCATGTGCTGAAGTATTGTTATCTAGAGAATCCCCATTCATCTTCCAGCCAATTCGTCTTGCTTAAGGCGTGGAGATTGAAGTACTGAAGAAGGTGAACGGCGTGGTCGTCGGCAAGATTCACGGTGGTCCTTAGGTTGTGATCAACTGTAAAGGAGAGTGAGTTCATCTTGTAACCTTCGAGTTTATAGTGCTTGATCTTTCTGGACCGGTGCTAGGTCACGTGGTTTTTTCCCTTTCCAGGGTTTTCTACGTAAAAATCTGGTGTCCATCTTATTGATTGATTGCTTGATTAACTTAGGTTTTTAATTCCATATTAGTATCTGTGCTGGGATTTCTTTACTTTCTGTTAGGTTTGAGTTTATCAACCCTCCAGGAATTTTCACTTGGTATCAGAGCTGATTCACACTAACTTGTTGTGTGAGATCTTCACAGATTTCTGATATGGATGTTATTAGAGATGGATCATCAATTTCCAAACCTCCTCTCTTGGATGGTTCGAACTACCATTATTGGAAAGTTCGAATGAATGCTTTCCTTCAATCCATAGATCTGAATGTTTGGAACTGTGTTGAATTTGGTTACACTAAGCCTACTGTTGCCTCTGATGACAACAAGACCATTGAAAAACCCATGCCTCAATGGACCAAGGATGATAAACAAGCCTTTAATTTTAATAGTAGAGCCTTAAATGCAATTTTTAATGGTGTTTCTCCTTCTGAATTTCGTCGAATATCTATTTGCAAAACTGCCAAAGAAGCATGGGATATACTAAAAACTGTCCATGAAGGTACTCTCAAAGTTAAGCAAGCCAAACTTCAGAATTTGGCTACTGCCTTTGAAAATCTGAAAATGGATGAATCTGAAGTTTTTGCTGATTTCAATGATAAACTGTCTGCTCTTGTTAATTCTACTTTCTACTTGGGTGAAGTCATTCCTGAACATAAAATTGTTAAAAAGATTCTCCGATCTCTTCCTGAGAGATTTGACCCAAAAGTAGTAGCAATTGAGGAATCCAGCAATTTGGATTCAATTAAAGTTGATCAATTAGTTGGCAACATGCAAACATTTGAAGCCAATCTCAGGAAAAAAAAGAAAGCTAAAGGGATGGCTTTGAAGTCTCATCTGGAGCATGATAATGACTCTGAACAAGAGACTGAAGACCCAGAACTTGATGCCCTCTTTGTTAAGAAGTTCAAAAGATTTTTGAAAAACGACAAGAAGGATTTTAGAAAGAATTTTAAAAATTCCTTTCAAAAAGGACAGAATAAACCTTCTTCTTCGTTTAAACCCAATGCTGGTCAAAATTCTGAGAAAAATGTGTCCAAAACTCCCCCCAAGAGTACACACTGTTATGAATGCAAAGGTTTTGGTCACTATGCCTCTCAATGTGTCAATAGAACTTTCCGATCTCAAAGAAAGGTTTTGAATGTCACGTGGGATGATGATTCAGACCAAGAATGCAATGACACTAAACCCGAATCGTCATCACTTGAACAAGGTAAGTTTATGGCTTTTATGGCAAGATCTCATGATTCTTTTTTGCAGGAAGGTGTGGAAAAATCAGATGAAATTAGTTCAGAGGATTTTAATTCTTTGTCAGATAATGAACAGGATTTAGTGGAAGCATATCAAAGTCTCCTAAAACACTCTAGGAGGATGACAAAATTAAATGATATTCTGAAAGGAAAATGGAAGGCTGCTGTGAAAGAAAATCTTGTTATTAAATCTGAACTCAATGAAGCCCAAGGTAAAGTATTACAACTTGAAACACAGCGTACCATTCTATCTGACAAGTTGATTTCTGTAGGGAATGGACGTGATTCACTTCATGAGCTCTTTGTTCAAGCTGAGAAAGAGATACTAAGTCTTAAGAAAGAACTGGATTCCTGCAAAGCGGATAATACTAGCATCTCGGACAAGCTCAAGATGACTATTGCTGAAATGGACTCTACCAAAGCTGACCTTAATCGGATGAACACAGGGTCAAAGAAACTGGATGAAATTCTGGGTGCGCAAATCATATCAAGCAGTAAGCATGGCCTTGGTTTTGAATATGGTGCTTCTTCCTCCAAGAACCAAGGTAAATTTGTTCGGGGTAATACACTATTTGCTATTGAACCTACTGTTCCTCAACCTAAACATGTGAACTCCAATCAAAAGAATTACATGCCTCAACATAAATATGTCCCTACTTGTCATTTTTGTGGAATCATTGGACATATCAGGCCTCATTGCAACAAATTACGTAAGAAACTTCGCAATGAAAGAAGAAACATGAATTTGAGTCCTTATAATGTCAAACGAAAATCCATTTGGATACGTAAATCTGATCTCTGTTGCAATGTGGTACTCACTGCTCTTAAAGCTCAAAGTTCACATATTTGGTACTTAGACAGCGGGTGCTCTAGACATATGTCAGGGGATAAGTCTCTTTTCACATCCCTGGAAAGTCATCATGGTGGTAATGTTCAATTTGGAGATGGAAGCAAACCAAAAGTCATTGGTAAAGGATCTGTCAACCTACCAGGTATGTCAACTATCAATAATGTATTTCTGGTTGATGGACTTAAGGCAAATTTGCTAAGTATCAGTCAATTCTGTGAGTCTGGTAATGAGGTTCATTTTTCTCTAAATACTTGCACTATTGTTGACAGTCATGGAAAACATGTTCTTTCTGGTAAAAAGAATTCCGATAACTGCTATGTGGTTGCTAATGAAAAAGTCTTAAACTGCAATTCTGTTACTATTAATGCTGTTGACCTTTGGCATCAAAGGCTAGGTCACATTAACCATTCTGACTTGGAAAAACTTTCTAAACAAGAATTGGTTCGAGGTCTCCCCAAACTTCAAAAACCGGATAATCACGTGTGTGGCCCTTGCCAATTGGGAAAATAAATTAGAGCACCACATAAGAAATTGGATGTGCTTACTACCAAGAGACCACTAGAGCTACTTCATATGGATCTTATGGGTCCCGCAAGATCTGAAAGTATTGGTGGCAAAAAGTACATTTTTCTTACCGTCGATGATTTCTCTAGATTATCTTGGGTCCGCTTTCTTAGAGATAAATCTGAAACTTTTGATGTATTCCATTGCTTATGGCTTCAACTTCTTGCAGATAAGGGTGCACAGTTTGGTGGAGTTGCACGAATCAAATCTGATCATGGCACTGAGTTTCAAAACTCCTCTTTTGACTCTTTTTGCACTGACAATGGCATTAAACATGAGTTTTCTGCCCCGAAAACTCCACAACAGAATGGAGTTGTTGAAAGGAAAAATCGGGTTGTTCAAGAAATGGCTCGAGTCATGATCCATAGTAAAAACGTGCCACAGAGGTTTTGGGCAGAGGCAGTCAACACTGCTGTATATGTGATTAATCGTGTGTACATCAGGCCAGGCACAAAGAACACTCCTTATGAACTATGGACGGGACGAAAACCCACTGTTAAATACTTCAAAACCTTCGGGAGTAAATGTTATATCTTGAAAGATAGAGAACATCTGGGAAAATTTGACTCCCGAAGCGATGAAGGGATCTTTCTTGGGTATTCGTTAAACAACAAAGCCTACAGAGTGTTTCACTTGCGTACTTCAACGGTTATGGAATCTATCAATGTCATTGTAGATGACGCTGGACCTTCTTATTTTTCTGATGACGAAGATGAATTTCCACTTATTCTTTATCCTTCTCCGCAGGATGAGCAAGATGGGAAGCAACATACGGAACGAAAAGATCCAGGTACACCGGATCAAGAAGCTGTTATTCCTGACACTGAATCTGAATCTGAAAGTGAAGAGTCTGGGCTGAAAGAGAAAAGCTCTACTCAAAGAACACCAAGTCATGAAGCCTCTACAAGCAAGGAAGTGTATCCTAGATCCCAAAAAGGTCAGGTAATCAGAGATCATTCTCTTGACAAAGTTATTGGTGATGTTCATGCTCCTCTAAAAACTCGTCAACAAGTCCAAAGTGAGGTAAATTTCTTGTGTTATGTTTCATCTCTTGAACCCAAAAACATAAATGAAGCGCTTATTGACGACTCCTGGATTAACGCCATGCATGAGGAGTTAAGTCAATTTGAGCGAAACAATGTTTGGAAACTAGTTCCACGGCCCAAAAATACACATGTCATCGGGACAAAAATGGATTTTTAAAAATAAAACAGATGAGTTTGGACAAGTCATTAGAAACAAAGCTAGGCAGGTTGCCCAGGGTTACACACAGGTGGAGGGAATCGATTTTGATGAATCATTTGCTCCGATTGCCCGTCTTGAGTCCATTCGAATTTTATTGGTTGTAGCTTGTTCCTTGAAAATCAAGTTATATCAGATGGACGTCAAGAGTGCCTTCTTGAATGGATTTTTGAATGAGGAGGTGTACGTAGAACAACCGAAAGGTTTCCAAGACCCTCATAGCCCTAATCATGTGTTCAAGTTGAATAATGCCTTGTACGGTTTGAAACAAGCCCCTCGAGCATGGTATGAGAGACTGACTATCTTCCTGTTAGAAAATTCTTTTGTACGGGGCAGCGTAGATAAAACTCTATTCATCAAGAGAGAAAGAAACAATATTCTCATTGCTCAAGTTTATGTGGATGATATTGTTTTCGGATCCACATCTGAAAGTCTAGCTACCTCCTTTGCCACATGTATGTCCCAAGAATTTGAGATGAGCATGGTAGGAGAATTATCCTTCTTCTTAGGTCTGCAAATCAAACAATGCGAGAATGGGATATTTCTTTCTCAATCCAAATATGCTCACAACATCTTGAAGAAATTTGGGATGAACACAGCCAAGCACTCCAGTACTCCTATGAGCACCACAGTTAAGTTGAGTTTAGACTCTTCCGGAAAAGATTTTGATGAAAGAATGTATCGAAGCATGATAGGAAGCTTGTTGTACTTGACTGCTAGTCGACCAGACATCTCCTTTAGTGTTTGTGTTTGTGCTAGGTATCAGTCAAGACCTAAGGAATCTCATGTCCAAGCAGTGAAGAGGATTCTGAAATATGTCAGTGGCACCACGGATTTTGGAATATGGTTTTCAAGAGATACAAATATGAATGTTGTAGGCTACTCAGATGCTGACTGGGCAGGTTGCGTAGATGATCGGAAAAGCACGTCTGGCGGCTGTTTTCTTATTGGCAATAATTTGGTTGCATGGCATAGTAAGAAACAAACATCCACCTCCCTATCCACAGCTGAGTCAGAATACATTGCGGCTGGAAGCTGTTGCACACAATTGTTATGGATGAAACAAATGCTATCTGATTATGGCATTGCACAAACCACAATGGTTGTTTATGGTGATAACAAGAGTGCCATTGACATCTCTAAAAACCCGGTACAACACTCTAGAACCAAACACATGGACATAAGGCATCACTTTATTCGAGATTTGGTGGAAGAGAAGATCATTTGCTTGGAGCACATCCCTACGGAAAATCAATTGGCTGACATTCTTACAAAACCCTTGGACCCAACTCGGTTTGATTCCCTTCGTAAGTCTCTAGGTATTTGTTCTCACCCTTAATTTTTTTTTCCCCCATCTTTTAGTAGTTTCCCTATCTTGTGATTCATTGATCTTTTGCCAAGTTTAAGTTTTTTTTGTGCACTAAAATTTCCTCATAGTTTGATGGTTATGGTTTGATTGCATATTATCAGTACTCTTCTCTCCAGGCATAAAAATAAAAAAAAAGATGCCGAAGGATCAGGACTACCTACGAGTATGTGTGATAGCTGCTATATGATTGAAAAGTTTCATTAGAGAAGGCTACCATACTCATTAGTGTGAAAGTCACCTATGATGGATCTTATTTGTTCATTTATTTTCATACTCAGTGCCTAGTTTGGGTTTGTAGCCTTTTTAACCCGAGCCAGTAAGCCCGTAGAGGTATTTACATACTCAATGCCCTAAAGTCATCTGGTTTGGGAGTCATTGGCTGAATGCTCGCTACATGGGTTATTTAGAAAGTTTAAGAGATCTAGACATTGCACAGTCACCTGTTAAAAAAAAAAAAAGGAGTTGAGTCTGTTGTATGTGATCCTATCATTAATCCTAGAACAGACTGTGTTTTTCAAAACGTTCACTCACTCCTTCACACTTATGCTTGGTACAAGAGTCAGTGTATGATCAAAAGGGACAAACCCAGCTCTTTCCCTCTCTTTCTGGCTCGTTTCTCAGTTCTGGACCAGGACCGATCGATCGGCCTGCTTATACCGATCGATCGGCCATCGTGTCAGCAGTTTTAAAACAGTTCAGTCCGTTTCTTTTTCTTGCATTTCCTTTCATCTTATTTCCATTCCACAGCCCTAGCACCATTTCCCCTTCTCCTTCACGATTTTCTGCTGGGATTGCTTGCTTGTCAGCGGTATGTCTTCTCCTCCTTACTTTCTCTCTTTTCATTTACCTTCATTTGCTATACTTTGGTTTTGGTTGAAAGATTGGGTGTTTGGAGTTTGTGTGTGTTGGTTGTGGTTGATTGAAAGGAATGTGAGTTCTGCAACGGTTCTCTTTAGTCCTGGTGTTGACTGCACTCAGTTGTAGAAAGAACTATTCAGGTTGTACATCCATTTTGGATGACCATTTTCTAAGATGAAGATTGGATTTTGTTCTCTATTTTATGCACTCTAGGTGTTTGTTGATTTGTCCCAACGAAGAAATGGCTCCCAAAGCTTCACAACCGCGGAAGAAAACATGCCATCGGGGTAGCTCCTCATCTGCACCTACTTTTGATGGTTCTAGATTTCAGAGTTTAGTCAAGGAAAATTCGTTCACTCGTATCTTTTCAAAGAAGCAAGTAATAGTTGAGCGTCCCGTTCGATTGGCAAAGATCGAAATTGATTTTAGTGACTGGCTCCGTGAGAGGGAATGGGATTCCCGCTACGTTTTTGACCCCACAGCATATGGGTCACTGGTTCAGGAGTTCTACAATAACTTTCATGAATTTGGGGATGAATCATTCAAGTCGTTTGTTCGAGGAACAGTTGTGGAAATCACTCCAAATTTCTTGGCTCAATTTCTTCACATTGATAGGAGTCTTGATGCAGACTACCCGACTCCAGACCCAGATCTAGATGATATGGAAGATCCCGTAGACAACATTGATTGGGATGAAGTTGTCACCACACTTACTGCCGGTCGAAAGACTAAATGGCCTGGTGGCACTTTGAAGCAAAAGTTTCTTACTCCGTCATACAGAATGCTGAATCTGTTTGTGTGTTATAATCTTCACCCAAAGGGGAGATATTCAGAGGTGATTTCGGACATCGGTTATTTGTTATACTTGATTGGGACTGGACGATCTATCGATGTTCCCCTCACCATCTTCAAGCACATGTTGGCTGCCCCTCGAGGTGCTACATCAACTTCACTGCCATACGGAGCTCTCATTACTCGCATACTCGTATCTAGAGGAGTAGCCCTTGGGCCATATGATTCACTGGTAAAAGGGAGAGGCCCGATTACATACCGTACTGTCAGTCTTTCGTCAACTCATGTTGATGATAGTGGTGATGAGGCGCCAATTCAAGACGAAGACGAAGCTGCTCCGGTTGATACACAGTTTGAGTTTGCTATGCCTGCATATCTGTAAGATTTTGAAAATCGAATTCTCGATCAGTCCACACAGATCGAGCTACTTGAGCATCGGATGGACTCCCAATTTCAAGATGTTTTTACTCAGATGCAACAACTCCAACTTGGCAACAACCGGATTGAGGAGAAGCTGGACTCTTTACTTCATCGATTCCCCCCTCCTCCTCAATACCCCTTCTCTTATTTCAATTGGCTAATTATTAAACTGTTAACTGCTGTAGTTTGATTTCCTGCTAGAACTTCTTTTTGGTTTTATATTTTCTGACTATTGTTCTCTCCTTTCACTGTTATTACCCTTGTCAATTTATGGCCAAAAAGGGGGAGAATTAGGTGGTATCTAGTCTTTACTGTTTTTTTATACTAGATCTTTACTGCTCTTTATATACATGTGTGTGCTTGATTCGATCTTCTGTCAAAGATTGTTCGTGACAGGTATTGCAGGTCTCAGCAATGGATATGATGGTTTTGCTCGAGTATAGTAGCAATGGATATGATGGTTTTGATCGAGTATAGTCTTTGTTTGGGTAGTTTTTGGGTATACTCAGTGTATTAGTTGTTTTGTCCATGAATTGCCAAAGGGGGAGATTGTAAGTATTTTTTAGTGTTGGCTAATTCATTGGGTGGACAAAACATGGGATTCTATGTAATTTACAAATTTTTAGTTGGACCACTTTGTGTTGAAGAAGAATTCCAAGACAGCAGGAAACAGGGGGAGTTTTCAACGAACAGGATGACCGATCGATCAGACCTGCAGGCCAATCGATCGCCCAGAAAAAGGCCTCAGTTAAAAGTCAGACCGATCGATCGGACCTGCAGGGCCGATCGATCGGACAGCGGCGAAGTCTCAGCTATTTTTTCGCAGATTCCTTCTTAAGCCCTGGTTTCCAATCCCATTCAAACTCAAACTATCCCATACGAATTCCTAAGCCTATTTAAGGGTTTAATCCCTTCAGAAACCTCACCTCTCTCTGATCTAAACCCTAGATTATCTTAAGAGAGATTTACTTCCTCCAGAGAGTTCTTGTGAGAGATTCATGTGCTGAAGTATTGTTATCTTGAGAATCCACATTCATCTTCCAGCCAATTCGTCTTGCTTAAGGCGTTGAGATTGAAGTACTGAAGAAGGTGAACGGCGTGGTCGTCGGCAAGATTCACGGTGGTCCTTAGGTTGTGATCAACTGTAAAGGAGAGTGAGTTCATCTTGTAACCTTCGAGTTTATAGTGCTTGATCTTTTTGGACCGGTGCTAGGTCCCGTGGTTTTTTCCCTTTCCAGGGTTTTCCACGTAAAAATCTGGTGTCCATCTTATTGATTGATTGCTTGATTAACTTAGGTTTTTAATTCCATATTAGTATCTGTGCTGGGATTTCTTTACTTTCTGTTAGGTTTGAGTTTATCAACCCTCCAGGAATTTTCAGATTTCTTTTACTGTGCCATAGTCTATTTGAATGGAAAGGAATGATGGACTTTTAGGGGCGGCTCTTCGTCTTTGGAAAAGCTGATTTCTTCAACCACTTTAAGATTGCAGAGTGGGTTTTGATTAGAAATGAGTTTTCTAATTTTGTCTTAATGATATCCTTGTTAATTGGAAATCTTGTATGGGGTATGGCCCGATTAAGGCAAAAGAATTCATTGTTTGGTCCTATCTCCCTTTTGACGTGTCTAAGCTCAATGTTAATGGTGTTGCAAGAGGCAAGCCAAGTCCCACTGGCATCAGAGTTGTGTTGCAAAATATCAAATTCAGGTGGGATCTTTTTATGTTTTTCAAGAATGCGAGGGTTTGTGATTGTAAAGAAGCAGAGGTGTTAGCTATTTTAAAAGCACTCCGGTGCTTTTTGAGATTTTAGCATGATGCTTTTACACTGGAAAGTGATTATTTTAATGTGGTTGCTTCGGCTTGGGGGGGTTGGTCGTTGCGTGTGTTTCTATTCCCTTGTTTGTGATTGTGGGGCTTTCTCTCTTTGTAATCCCTTTTTTCAATGAAAGTTTCTATCACTAATTGTAGGATCTTACATGCCATTGAGTTATCACTTATCCCAAAACCAATTGAAAATGGAAAACGGCACAACAATGGTTTTATGGTGAGGGCTCAGGCTCGGACTCGACCACAATTATGATCGCTCAGGAGGGTGGACGTTGACCTCAACAGCACACTCACCATGACTCCTCCTGTTGCGCAACTCGCAAAACGTGTGTCTCGTGACTCAAACACCCGACCTACCAGGCTCTCATACCACTTGTATGATCTTACACCCCATTGAGCTACCACTTATTCCAAAACCAATTGGTGATGGGAAATGGCACGACAATGGTTTTATGGTGAGGGCAAGGGCTCGACTACAATTATGACCACTTGGGAGCTAGAGTGGACGTTAACCTCAACACTAATAAAAAAAAACATTTCATCTTAATTTGTATTACTTAAAGTAGGGAAAGGAAAAGAGCCAACTAAAAAAACTAGCATATTAGAGATGTTGAGAATCTTGTCGAGAAAAAATTCATTTAATTATAATCCAGCATGAGATGTAGACAAGACAAATAGCCATTTATTTTGGTTTAAATAGCAGCAAACAATTAAGTAGGGACTGCTTGTTAAGGGTCCAACCAGAACTGGGCCTGGAGATAATCAATTACTTTTTTATCCACTTAAAAGGCCTTGGCTAGAATATTGTCAGAGATGGGTAGCTTCGATCCAAACACAGAGTTAGCAATAGTGATCACACCTGGATTCTGACTGCTGAGAGCAGTAATGGCCACAACATGTGTGTGGCCAATATTGGCTTGGAAGTGAATGAGGCCAATTAGAAAGACAAACACGTCACCCATATTAAGGACCTTGGTTATGAGGGTGTTATTGTTCTGATTGGAGAGGACAAAGCCGACATAGAGCATCCCTTCAAGGACTGCCGGTATCTCTGTGGCACATGGGTGCATGTGAGGAGGGTTCTCTCCATAAGGAGCGAAGTCTATGTGAGCCAAGGAGATGCCTAAAGTGTTGAGTCCAGCTAATTTACAAACATTGGGTTCACTTTGGACCCAACATTGTTAGATGTGTTTCCCGGTTTATCCAAGCCCTCGAAGAAGAAATCACCTGTGGTGACCATCTTTATGTCTTTTTAAACGAAGCCATTCACTAACACTGCAAAATCAAATTGTAAACATTATATTGTATCCAAGAAGAAGTATCGAATTTGTGCAAACACTTTAGCCCAACTATGATAAAAATATAAAACAAATTATGTGTACCTTCTCAGCAACACAGATATCCTGTAAAGGACTGGGATCATAGGCATAAACAAGAGAGGAAGTGATGGAAAGGAGGACAACTACAAGGATCTGTGCAACCATCTTCATTATCTTCTAGTATAGATGGAAGATGAGGTGTTCTGAGGATGAGAATTAAGAATTGAGAAGAATTTTATATATATATATATATATATATATATAGAGAGAGAGAGAGAGGGAGATGTATGGTAAGTGGGACATGGCTGTTTATTGAGAGAGAGAGAGAGAGAGAGAGAGAGAGGGAGGGAGATGTATGGTAAGTGGGACATGGCTGTTTATTGAAATGGTCTTGTTTTTAAATGCAATATTAGAGAAAGTCTGCAATGCCAATTTATTGTTTAAACCAGTGTCTTTCTTTAACTGCTACAGCCGGCATCCATTTATCTATTGATAGTCTTTGCAATATTAAAGCATGGGAAAATCATTGTATGGTCGTTGTAGCTGCTCCGTATGAAAGGTTCAAATAAGCCATAAATCATATGGAGATGACATAGCGTCTGCCGGAAAACTCATGTTTGTCTAATCAAATTGCTGAAACAATCCTAATAGACCTAACCCAGTTCTGGTTTTCAAATATTTTATATATGGTCTACCAATAATATATATATATATATGGAGAGGTTTCAAGTGCATCCATCACTCACCATAGGGTGAGGGACACTTCTATAATTGGGCATTTTCAAGTACAAAAATTATTTTTCAAGTACATAGGGTGAGGTACATATCCTTGTCTTCATGTGCAAAAATGGGAAGTGTCTCTCACCCTATGGTGAGGGATAGATGCACTTGAAACTTTCTATATATATATATATATATATATATATTATGGTCAAGGAGACAACATGTGTTTGTGAGAATATCTATATTGATGTATTTTAGGTGTCCTGGACTGCATAGCGGTTTAGGGTTTAAAACAAATTGTCTGGTGATCTAGATGATTGATTTGATGGGCCTCATTGCAGAAGTGGCCTTCCTAAGATACAACATTGAAATATCACAACCGTTTGATCTTTGGCCTATGGTCAATTGAATTATCGACCAATATAGCTGTACTTTGTTCCACACTGTATATTTGCTGGTCATAGTTTGAAGGGTTAGGATTAAAAAGATTATCATGGCAGCCGAATTAGACCAATGGGGCTTTCATCAGTCTTCTGGATCAGATTGGCTTGTGAATTCTGGAATCATTAAACATATATGGTATTTGCTACACATATTTGCAGTTGCATAACTCATTTCTTCTTCCTGGGTCCTGGCCCGCCCACAAGTGGCTACATCTCCCTCCATGGCATGCGTGCAAGGTCAAAGGCATCCATCAGTTTGCTAAAGCATTGATGTTACATACATATGGGTGGCCATTGTTCTATAACTATTTGGCCCTACTCAGAAATAGGATTGGGAGATTCCCCAGAAACCTTGCAGATTCAGACGTACTGTTCTTTTGTTTTTTTAGAGTTCGGCCACCATTACATGACTATCCATAGGGTTTGGATGTCTCAATGATTCCCACGAAATGAAATTGTACTAATTCTCAAAAACTCACTCCTCAAGAGAGCCGGTTTTGTGGAGGACCAAAAAATTCTTGATGTAGGTTGTTGGTCATCCAAGCAAAAGGATAGGTTAAAGAGGACATCAGTGAAGGAGGCAGATGAATATGGAGAAGTATAACATATCTAAGAATTTGACTCATGATAGATTGAAATAGAGAGCGGACCACCCAACATATTTGGAACCAATCTTTGGTGATGATGACAACTCTAGGCACTTTGAGCCAAGCCAACTCGACCAAGTTTGAGCCAGCTGAGACAAGTTTGTGAACTATGTTTGATATCTACCATCTGTCTATTCTCTGCTTCTACCCCTATGATAAAGACCACATCGATGTTATGATTCTAATGTGACAAACTAATATTTCATTGCAGCCAGAATATAGACCATAATACAAAACTAGGCAGCAGGAATATACACTGTTGGTCGTAAGTTTAGATATTTCAATTATGATAAGAAAGAATTTGTATTAACCAAGTAGTTCTTAAATCTCTGGCTCAAAGGGCGTCAGTTGAGTTAACTCGAGATGAATTAGACCTTGTTCGTGGAAGAACTGGTCAAACCTTTTTGACTCTGATCTTCTAGTTGAGTAAATTCAGCTAAGTCAGGACAAGCTGAGTTTGTGAACTATGAATGAGGTCTGCTTTTGTCTCCTCTCTCGAATTCTCCCGTGCTACAAGACAACGAATGTCAATCTTTCAGTTTTAATAGGACAAAAGAATGTATAATGGCAGACTGCATCTCTAACCCTTACATGCAAAGATGAGTAAGAGGGAATATAAAAGAATAAATGATGGTTGTAGTTTGTTAGCAATGACATTGTCTTCATCCATGAACTGACACGTTAAGTTGTAAGAAATGGCATTTGTCTTGAATACTTAATCCAAAGCTGACATGGTAATATTCTCGTGTGCAGTTAGATAATGAGACCATTTCAAACAACCCTCACCCTTCCCTCGATTTATATGACTCCTCTCTGCTCTTCCTTCTCATCCTCCCAAGACTTGAAGAATCCAGTCTCCATTTCCTTGAGATCTTCACATCCTCTTTGTTATATTGATAGAAATAAAAATGGCAGCTCACATACTTCTACTTTTTCTCCTATCCTTGACTTCAACTCTTATTCATGCATATGATCCCAGTCCCCTGCAGGATATTTGTGTCGCCGACCTTAAATCAGCTGGTACGTTGTCAAATATTCTGTGTTGTTAGCTTTCATTTCTTAAATTTACTAGATGTAAGCAGGTTTTTTTTTTTCTGCAAAACTCAATACTTTAGCTTGGACTAAGATATTATGGTTACATTTATCTTGCAGTGTTTGTGAATGGGTTCATTTGCAAAGACCCAAAGCTAGCCAAGGCAGATGATTTCTTCTTTGAGGGCCTAGACAAACCAGGCAACACATCAAACAATGTTGGGTCCGCAGTGACCGCAGTGTTTGTCGACCAGATGGCTGGACTCAATACTCTAGGCATCTCTTTGGCTCGCATAGACTACGCTCCTTATGGAGAGACCTCTCCTCACACGCACCCACGTGCCTCAGAGATACTGACGGTCCTCGAAGGGACACTCTACGCCGGCTTTGTCCTCTCCAACCAAAACAACAACACCCTCATAAGCAAGGTCCTTAACAAGGGTGATGTATTTGTCTTCCCAATTGGCCTCATTCACTTCCAAGCCAATATTGGCCACATACCTGCTGTAGCCATTGCTGCTTTCAACAGTCAAAACCCAGGTATTATCGCCATAGCTGACTCTGTTTTTGGATCGAACCCGCCCATCTCCGACAAGGTTCTCGCTAAGGCCTTCCAAGTGGACAAGAAAGTAATTGATTACCTCAAGGCCCAGTTCTAGGTGAACCACTAATCTCTAACAGATAAAACTACCTAGAAACAACCCATGATTCTTCCTTCTGTTTTTAGGCTCTGTTTAAATAAGCAGGTCACTTGGCTTGCATATTGTTTTGTACACTATGTATCAGTTTGTTTGCTTTTATCACAAGCTTGTATTGAGAATGAGATATCACTTGTAATGATTTTTAGTATGGAAAAATAAAATGTTTAGATATAAATGGAAGAATGATAAATTCTATTAAAAAATCGATGAGTTGATTGATGTGGTGAAACTTCATAATATATATATATATATATATATATATATATATATATAAATTCCGAGTTGTTCCATTAGTCACGAAGTGAATTTCTAAAATGGCCACATCTATTAGATGAGAAAATGGATGAATGGTGAACACAGTCCAAATTCAACTATCCTGCAAAATGCACCATCTCCGCAAAGGGAGTACCCAAGTGTTATCATGATGGTGCAGTCGCACCCGCGTGAACCGAGAAATCCGATAGATATTATTTTCAAAAATTATATTTACTATTTAACGCCTCATTTGACTATGTACCGCACCATCCAAACGAAAATTCTGAATTTGTCATTGCTCATGACCGTAGCAGGGGCCTTGCCTGAACGAAGGGATTTGCCTGGATGAACTCGAGTTGTGGCAAGTATTTTACATTTAACAATAGAGGAAGCATATAGTATTCCTTTGTTCTTTTAAAGTGCTTTTTTAGATGTTCAATTATAATTGAAGTGAGATTTATGTGCTTGCTAATAATATAGTTAGGAGGGGCCCTCTGTATTGTAGGGCGGTGTGCTAGAAGTCCAGCACTAGCTAACAAGAAAGTGAGATCTTTTTAGCAGCAGTCTTTTTTGTTTCTTCAACTTCGGTCTTTCTAATTTCTAGGGGAGTAAATCGATCGACGTTACACGTTTATAAACTGAAAATGATATTATTAGGTCGCCTCGCCCGTGATGAACAAATTTTATATAGATAAGAAAACATGTGAATGGAAGAGGATAAATGAGGGCCGGCTATAGACAATTCGAGACCTAAAGTGATAATGACGCATTTTTTTTATATTTTAATATTATTATAAGTATTTCATTTAAAATTTATTTTTTTTATGATGTAAAATTACTAATTAAGTTTTTATATTCAAGTTTTGCTAACTTATCTTAAGTCCACCTCCAAAACCCACATTAAAATTTTGGGCCCATCCCCAAAACTCACATGGAAATCTTCAGTCACAAAATTCAACTACTTATTTGGCTCCAAACCCAACACACCCCCAAACAAAGATCTTGAGTCTGGCGCTAGTGGAACTCTAAGCATTTTCACCTACGCATGGTGTGCATATGCACAATGAGTCAGGACCATCCAAGTAGGACTTCAGAGGTGTACCCCACGTGTTGGATGTTTCAGATGTACGGTGCTCATATGCACTATGGGCAAGTGAATAAATTCCGACGGGGGCCCATTGTTTATCTTAAATTTTTAAGATCTATTATTTGGGCTAAAATCTCAAGCTATGGAACTATTACAACTGCATCAAGGATCAAGTCTGAATAGGCCCCTATTGAAATAGGATACACAAAGATAATGAGAAAGGCTTGTGAAGCAAGTTCATGACTGAATGTATGGTTGAGATTTGATACACATGGACTATTAGAAATATAATGGTGTGCCAAAATCAATTGGACTCCTAGCAATAGAAATATAAGGGTCGGGGCAGATTTGGAAATATAAATGACACTTTAAGGCCCCATGAGAATCTTGGTATGAGAGTTATAATGGGGCCTTATATTTTGAGGAGAAAAAAAAAGGATGGTAGTTGACAAATTTGCCTTTTTTTAAATGAGCTTTTTGTATATACCCCCCTAAAGTTTGTAGGATTTGTAAATAGGCCCCTACCTTTTCTTTTTAATGCCTTTCGTGTCCCTAAAGTCAATATTCTTAACAAGAATGGGCAGCGACCATGAGATTTTGTTGGATTTTTAAATAAATGACAACTTTTCCCTTACATTTATTTTATCTCAAGTCCTAATGCTTTCTCTCAATAACTCTCTCATGCACATAACCAGGGGTGGACACTGATACAAGGGCTTAGGGACTGAATCCCCCACCCATATCTGAGAAAAGTTTAATATTCCCTCCTCCCCCTGCAAATGCTACAAATTAATTTTTTTTTTACATTTGCCCATTTCCCCCAATATTTCTTTAACATAGAGTCAAACACCACCCCCTCGCAAATTCTAAAAATTAATAATTTGTTTACATTTGCCAATGCCCTCAATATTTCTTTTACACCCCGTACACATGAAGCATAATCATATATTTTGAAACTTTCATCCATCCCACGGTTGGTCATGTATAGATTGGATATATTATAATCAGTTATAAGTACAAGTGTTGATTGTTGTCATGATTGGATTTAATAAAATGAGCCTTGTATTGATAAAAAAAAATGGATTTATGTAGGATTATCCTCTCCCACTAAGTGCAATTGTTAATGTTACATGCTTTATTAAAAATAAATTGAGTCCAAGCTTTTTAAATTATGCATATAAGGATAAAAGAGATGGACAAAAGTGTCATTTCTCTCCAATAACTTCTGGTGGTTGGAAGACTATTGCTTTTGGAGACACATAAGGTATTAAAATGAAAATGAAGGGGCCTATTTGTAAGTACTAAAACCTCATGGACCTATTTACAAATCCTACAAACCTTAAGGGGGTATATACAAAAAGCACTTTTGAAATTTCAAAAGATGACAGCTGCTATTATAGGGCCTTATTTTTTTGGCCTAAACCAAAAGCTTCGTTGGCCTTATGGTACAGCCGGCCCCAGGATAAATTAATAAAATTAACATTATTCTTTTCTTTTAGATTTACGTGATAAAATAACCAATCCAATTTATTACTACTATACCACCCACACTGCTGCTACTAATTATTTTTTGGGTAAATTAGCCGACAGTCCCTGAGCACGGTCTTCTAAGGCATCCGGTCCAATAACTTTTTCTCTAATGTTTATAGTTCAGACAGCTGTAGATTTTTTGGTGAGAGGTCCCTAATATGCCATGCCATATATTTTTCATGACTAATTTGCCCCTTTCAACCCTCATTCTTAAGCCAAGTTCTCTCTTATTCTCTGTTGTCCCAGAGAACTCCTTCCAGCTTCTTCTCTCTCATTCTCCATTTTCTCTTGCTTTCCATGGTTGTGGAGTATCGTTGCAGAGTATCTTCCGTCGCCACCATGACTTCCGATTATCTCTCTATCATTTCTTCAAAGATAGAAACGGTTTTGAAATCTCTCTCTATCCAAATCTCTCTCTACAACTGATTTGAAAGAGAGCAGTTTGCTCTTTTGTTTGTTTTCCCTCTCTCTCTTTTCTCGATTAGATCATGGTTATCAAGTGTTCTTGTTTTTTATTTCGATTTTTATTAGAATCTGATTTTCCATATTCTGACTTTTGGTGTTGCCAAGCTCAGATAAATTTTTCAGAAACTCTGATAAATTAGACAAAAACTCAGATAAATTTGTGAAAACTCAGATAAATTTATCTGAGTTTTCGGCACACTTACCTGAACTTCTAGCAAAACTCAGATAAATTTATTTGAGTTTTGGAAAATTTATCTGAGTTTTCGGCTGTACCTTTCAATAAAGGAATGATGCAAGAAATAAACCACCATCTCTGTTAAAAGTTTTGGTATGCGTTTGCGTCTTTCACATTAAAAAATTGAGTTCATTTCTGAAATTATCAATATAAAAGAAGTTCAGTTTTTGAGTCGTCATCATCCATCTATATAAACCACAAATTATCTAGTTATAGAGTGTTGAGTGCTACTTTTCTCAAAAGTACAGTTCTTGGTTTACCAGTGCTATTTTGATGGTTAGGAAAGTTTTTGGGTTCATTTTCAAATATTCTGTTAAAAAGAATTATTTCTTTTAATTTATAATTTACCACCATTTTTATAAGTCATGCCTTTGTCCTAATTTTGCCATGTTTGCTACTACAGAATTGGTGGAATGCATGAAAAAGGTTGCCAAACTTGATTTGGAACTGACAGTAGATGAGAGAAATCTTGTTACACTCCAACCTGAGTTAATCACGATTACCTCTAATTAATCGAGATTTAACTTGGTTTAAGCATGATTAATCAACTTAATATTGATTCAGGATTAAAATGGGTCAAATTAGTTTTGAATACAGGAATTAATCATAATGAATGAATTTAGAAGAGATTGGTTTAATTGAATTGAATTTAGACTCAAATTGGTGGGCTTAGGGATTTTTCCGTAAATACGGCTTTATGCGTATTTTGTCGAATACGATGAAAATTGATACCATCGTGTGTATCTTAATGAGTACAACGATTTTCATAATACACGCATTTTCATTGGACTTAAAGTGAGTCAAATGGGTCTTAGAGTGACTCAAATTGTAAATAGGTAAAGAGTATAAGGTTCATATGCAAATTGCATATGATAGGTGTCATTAAACCCATTTGCATGTGTTAGATGTGGCAATCCTGTGACTTCATCCCAGCAACCTTGAGAAAACAGTAGCTTTGGTTCTTCTTCTTCGTTTGGCTGTCAAAGTGATTGAATCAAGAAATTGTCAAGTTTGAGTCATCTTCTCCGTTCTTTCCTATCAAGTGGGTTCTTTCTCAGAGAATTGGTGCTTTTGATTTTAAACCTCAAGGAATCAGTAGATTTTGTGTTGACTTCCAGCAACCAGGCAAGTGTATTCAATTATTACTGATTGAGTGTGAAGTGCAAAATTTTTTATATGAGTTAAGAAATTTAGATGGAGACACCATATGGTAAATTGATGTGCACTGATTCATATGAATGGACTGATTTTATGGTGTTTGAATGCATAGAAATGTAGAAAGAGTTTTCAATCTGGTTTGATAAGGAAGCTTGCTTATCATCTTCTTCATCATTCATCAAGTGGGTTTTCTTAGTTGGTGATTTTGCTTTCTACACTCAAAGAACAAAGGGGTTGTGTTAAATCACAGTAAAAAGCAAGTATAAGCACTTATGATTATCTGTATTGTGTGAGAGTTCTTGTTATGAATGAGTAGTGATAGAAATGAACTCACATATTAATGATTTGATTTGAGCTATTAATGGATCAGACTGATTTACATGATGAACTAGAAGTGTTTCTTGGTGAATGAATGAAATTGTCGGGAACAGGAGGTTCCAAAAGATGATTGCAGTGAGAAAGGTGAAAACAGAATTCTGAAATAGGAATTCTGTAGCAGGTGTAACACCACACAGGAGTGAGACAGGGTCTGATTAGAATTGTAAGAAATTAAGTCTATTGAAATTGTATCATGTAGTTTACAGCCTATGATGAAACCTATTAGTTTAAAGAGAAACTTATTAGCCTAAGGAAGAATGGCTTAACTTTATAGATATATAATGTTTATCTTTGAAGATTAATCTTTGAAGATTAACTCAAAGTAAATTATATGTTGAACACGGATAACTTACACTGCTAGTTCCTTGTTCATAATGCATTGGTAATTTTATAGAATTTCATTATGAGATTATTAAATCTAATTGAGAGACTATTGTATGATGTAGATTTCAAAATTGTTACAGGTTCTGTTTGGTGAATTTTTGCCAGAATTGGGCCAGCCGAACTGGGCCTGCCCGAGTGGGTCGGCCCATTGGGCCAACAATGCCAACTTTGAATGGCTATAACTTTTGACTCATACATCCGATTTTTGAGTTCTATATATCATTGGAAAGCTCTTGGAACGTAGAAACCAATGGTATACACCTATTAGTGAGCATAGATTGGAGATGAAGTGGATATGGGGACAAGTATAACAGGTCCTAACTAAAAGTTGTTCTAGTTGAACCACTTACTGGTTTCAGGAATATAAGTGGTCTATTACTGAGTTTTAAGGAAAGGAGTCTATTGATTAGATCAAGGTTATTGTTAATACTATGTCACCTCCATAAGTGTGGATTCAAGAAATTTCAAGGTACAACCTCTCTCTATCTGTAATGTCATCGAGAATAACACGTACCTTGACCACCTGGGATTACACTTGAATGGATGGTAATAGTCGTTTATTTAATTAGTTATGGACTTATCTCCATTAAATGAAATGAAATGAATCCTTGGAAGGCCTGGGTCATGAATGGTGTGCCCTTCCGCCCTGTGCCAACGAGGACAATGCTAACCAATGTGAAATGAATTGATAATTGGATTGATTAGTGAGTCTGGTACTACATAGTGATTTCTATAAACTCATTGAGTTGATTCTGCTGCAGCAGATTATGTGGGAGTGTTCCGGAGCTCCGTGGTGATATCAGTTGTCCCTGGCCCGGACTCTGATAATTTCCACAATAAATGAATTCTTCCGTTTGGAAGAGAGAATTCTCTCCTTTGTGGGAGAGAGATTCCTTTCCTTTGAGGGAAATGGAATTTAAATGGAAATTGAAATACTATTGTTGTTTGCCAAATAAAAAGACTCGTATTGACTATGAATGAGAATTGGAATTGAACCAATCGAACTTGAAATGAAATGAATTAAATGTATCATTAGCATGTGAATCATGTAATTGTTTATACATTGCTGAATTGTGAAATTCATAGTGTTATTGATGGCATTACAGGCACAGCTGCCATTGCCGGTCCTTCTGAGACCACAGCGCCACCGGAAACGTCCGGCACGGTTCCTCCAGGAGGACTAGTAGAATGGAAATGATAGAAAAAGACTGAGAATCGAACTTTTATACTTTTGATCCTTGCATTGTATTTAAATATGCAAGTGATGAATTTTGTATATAGTGTAAAGAACTTTTGATGTGATACCAGCAATGTATATTTGTGAATATTTCTGCATAATGTATATTGTTATCCTTTGTGAATTTTAATACGTTGAGATTCACAGGAGTAAGTATGCGACACGACTCGGGATTAACTCGAATTATTCCTAATCTCGGGTGCGGGTCGTGTCAAATCTCCTCTCGGTGGGTTATAAAAATGTTATTGGTGCTCGCCGAGCATCATGGCGCATCATGTCATCAATTGAGCCATTAGAAGAATCGAAGGGGAATGAGCACAATGTTAAATCAATCAAGGGTTATTGCCAGAAGGTAGAGGAAGAGCTATCCAAAATCTGCCATGACATCCTGACTATTATAGATAAGCATCTGATACCTTCTTCTGGCTATGGAGAATCAACTGTGTTTTACTACAAAATGTGAGTTTCATAGCTTATAGTTTGCCAAAACTCAGATAAATTTGTTTCATTTCTGCTTTTGCTGATGTATACAGGAGGTTTTTTTTCTTTTTCACTGCCTCATTTTTACGAGAAGACTGCCGTCAATACGATAAAATGTCGTGGACCTTAGGCTATAAAAGCAAATGATGAAAGACCAACCGCCAAAAGCCCCTTAGTTTTATTATCATTATTATTGCCATTGTTCTATAACTATGGGGCCCTACTCAAAAATAGGATTGGGAGATTCCCCATAAACCTTGCAGATTCTGACATACTGTTCTTTTGTTCTTTTAGAGTTTGGCCATGTTGAGTTCATGAATTTACACATTTACGCACCATATTAAGATGAATTAGGTGATTTGCATCATTATTCATCTAAGTTCATCATTTCATGCATTTTCACGTAGGAATCTAAATTTTCATACTTTTCATACATTTTTTGGATTAACTTAGACTGTTTTGCAAATTTTCTCCGAAGAGTCCCAATTGGAGTAGAACTCTATCCGGATGGGTCCCGCTTCAATATGGGCTCTTCAGTATTTAATGTGTTGAATTAGAATGTGCAGAAAATGATAATTACAGGCCTCTGTCACGGAGCCCACTTTCAAGCACACAGTCATCTTGGGCCCTACATTGCTGAATTGAATATTGAAAAGAAATAAATTGAAGAATTCACCATGTGGACCCTACACACAAGCCATATGCAAATCAGTCAAAGGAGGGGTCCACTCATCATGTCACTTGAAGAATCCTAACTACGGTAGAAGACTTCTCATAGGGTCCACAGTGGTTGCAAATTTGAAATTATTAATGGATAATTCAAAGAGTATCATTCTGATTGGAACAAAAGAAGAAGAGTTTGAATCATCCACATCTATGTCCTTTCGAAAATGAAAGTTGTGTAGAGATAGAATCCATTTCAAATCAAATTTTAGAAGTTAATCTCGTTTTTCTCAGGACAACTCATCTTCAAATGGCCATAACTTTCAATCCGGCCGTCGGATCGATGAAATTTACCTACCGTTGGAAAACTTATTCAGAGTAGATACTCGTGGAGCCTAAGAATGTGCAAATCAGAGCTATATTGACAAAGTTATGGGTCCAGAGATTTTCATGTTTATTTTTAGACGGGATTGCAATTAAATCTACACCGTTGATAATCAATTGCTGCACATCCCTTGTGGGACCCCATTTGAAGATTAGCCAAGCCACCCAGAGGTTTTCAGAAGCTTTCAACTCATTCAAATTCAAAAATGATATGAGATATACCTTATCAATGAAGATAAACCAAATCCGCAGAGAAGGTGTCTAGATTCAATGTATCTGATAGATAACCGAAAAATAAAAGGAACCAAAAGATAACATACGAGACAACTCTATCCCCTTAGACGTCCATAATCACTCTCTCTCCTCCTTCTCTTCTTTTTCTAATTAATAGAATTTAATTTTTATTTTTGGGTATTCTGGAGCCCTGTTCCAGAAATTAGGATTTTTAGAAAAGAGATTTCTGAGAGATCATTGTACAAGGAGATGCAATCAATGAAATTACTTATGGAGTTCTTTTCAATTGCTAGCTAGATTTCTGGATTGGAGCATACAGATGAAGTTAAGTAGATCTTTGATTTAATCTATGTTATTTTTCTATTACTTTCTTGTCTCTTTTAAATGCATACTCTGTTAGAATAATAGATCTGTCTTCATGCCTTAGGCAGCCTCTATTTTGATTTCTAATGAAAATAGTTTGATGATTGATACGTATTTTGATAGATCATGCTTAGGGTTGAGATCCTTTGATAATTTATGCTTAATTTGATGAGTCATGCTTATGATTTTTTATTCTTTTATGAGGTGAAGGAGATCTTGGGTTGTAACTCTATTATTTTTATTAAAAATTAATTTTTGCGAAAGACAAATCCTCCGAATCCAAAACATTGATTTGTTTATGATCTGAGTTAATTTTTTTAGACAAATAGTAGAATAATTGCATGGATTGATTAATTATCTTGCTTAGTGGATTCTGAATGCTCTGATCTGTTTTATATATTTGATTGGTTTGTGTTTCTGAATTTTTCTAGTTTTTTTTCTTAGATCTCAATTACTTATTAATCTTTGATTAAAAAATCAGATTTTAAATTTTAACTTAGTAGGACTCCTTATGGGATTCGACCTGTACTTGTCACTGTCTCAAAAGGACAGCTGTGCACTTGCAGTATTAAAAGATTGAGTTTAAATTCACATCAGGCCACTATTACATGACTATCCTTAGGGTTTGGATGTCTCAATGGTTCCCACCAAATCAACATCCAGATAAGAATTATGAATTATGATGGAAATGAAATTGTACTAATTCTCAAAAACTCACTCACGTGATAAAAAAAAAACCCAAGAGAACCGATTTTGTGGAGGATCAAAAACTTCTTGATGCAAGTTGATGGTCATCCAAGCAAAAATGGTAGGTTAAAGAGGACATGGGTGAAGGACGAAGATGAATATGAAGAAGTACAACTTATCTAAAGATTAGGTTCAGGATAAATTGAAATGAAGAGTGGACCCAACATATTTAGAGCAAAGCTTTGGTGATGACAACTCAGTTTAACTTGGACAACTCCAGGCACTTTGAGCCAAGCCAACTCGACCAAGGTTGAGCCAGCTGAGACAAGTTGGTGAACTATGTTTGATATCTACTCTCCGTCTATTCTCTGTTTCTACCTCTATCATAAAGACAACATCGATGTTATGATTCAAATGTGACAAACTAATATTTCATTGCAGCCAGAATATAGCCCATAATACAAAACTAGAAAGCAGGAATATACACTGTTGGTCGTAAGTTTAGATATTTCAATTATGATAAGAATGAATTTGTATTAACCATGTAGTTCTTATATCTCTGGCTCAAAGGGCGTCAGTTGAGTTAACTCGAGATGAATTAGACTTTTTTTGTGGAAGAACTGGTCAAACCTGTTTGACTCTGATCTTCTAGTTGAGTCAATTCAGCTAAGTCAGGACAAGCTGAGTTTGTGAACTATGAATGGGTATGCTTTTGTCTCCTCTCTCGAATTCTCCCGTGCTACAAGACAACGAATGTCAATCTTTCAGTTTTAATAAGACAAAAGAATGTATAATGGCAGACTGCATCTCTAACCCTTACATGCAAAGATGAGTAAGAGGGAATATAAAAGAATAAATGATGGTTGTAGTTTGTTAGCAATGACATTGTCTTCATCCATGAACTGACACGTTAAGTTGTAAGAAATGGCATTTGTCTTGAATACTTAATCCAAAGCTGACATGGTAATATTCTAGTGTGCAATTAGATAATGAGATCATTTCAAACAACCCTCACCCTTCCCTCTATTTATATGACTCCTCTCTGCTCTTCCTTCTCATCCTCCCAAGACTTGAAGAATCCAGTCTCCATTTCCTTGAGATCTTCACATCCTCTTTGTTATATTGATAGAAATAAAAATGGCAGCTCACATGTACTTTTTCTCCTATCCTTGACTTCAACTCTTATTCATGCATATGATCCGAGTCCCCTGCAGGATATTTGTGTCGCCGACCTTAAATCAGCTGGTACGTTGTCAAATATTCTGTGTTGTTAGCTTTCATTTCTTAAATTTACTAGATGTAAGCAGTTTTTTTTTTTTTTTTGCAAAACTCAATACTTTAGCTTGGACTAAGATATTATGGTTACATTTATCTTGCAGTGTTTGTGAATGGGTTCGTTTGCAAAGACCCAAAGCTAGCCAAGGCAGATGATTTCTTCTTTGAGGGCCTAGACAAACCAGACAACACATCAAATAATGTTGGGTCCGCAGTTACCGCAGTGTTTGTCGACCAGATGGCTGGACTCAATACTCTAGGCATCTCTTTGGCTCGCATAGACTACGCTCCTTATGGAGAGACCTCTCCTCACACGCACCCACGTGCCTCGGAGATACTGACGGTCCTCGAAGGGACACTCTACGCCGGCTTTGTCCTCTCCAACCAAAACAACAACACCCTCATAAGCAAGGTCCTTAACAAGGGTGATGTATTTGTCTTCCCAATTGGCCTCATTCACTTCCAAGCCAATATTGGCCACATACCTGCTGTAGCCATTGCTGCTTTCAACAGTCAAAACCCAGGTATTATCGCCATAGCTGACTCTGTTTTTGGATCGAACCCACCCATCTCCGACAAGGTTCTCGCCAAGGCCTTCCAAGTGGACAAGAAAGTAATTGATTACCTCGACGCCCAGTTCTGGGTGAACCACTAATCTCTAACAGATAAAACTACCTAGAAACAACCCATGATTCTTCCTTCTTTTTTAGGCTCTGTTTAAATAAGCAGGTCACTTGGCTTGCATATTGTTTTATACACTATGTATCAGTTTGTTTGCTTTTATCAAAAGCTTGTATTGAGAATGAGATATCACTTGTAATGATTTTTAGTATGGAAAAATAAAATGTTTAGATATAAATGGAAGAATGATAAATTCTATTAAAAATCGACGAGTTGATTGATGTGGTGAAACTTCATAATATAAATATATATATATATAAATTCCGAGTTGTTCCATTAGTCACGAAGTGAATTTCTAAAATGGCCACATCTATTAGATGAGAAAATGGATGAATGGTGAACACAGACCAAATTCAACCATCCTGCAAAATGCACCATGTCCGTAAGGGGAGGACCCAAGTGTTATCATAATGGTGCAGTCGCACCCGCGTGAATTGAGAAATCCATTAGATATTATTTTCAAAAATTATATTTTCTATTTATCACCTCGTTTGACTATATACCGCACCATTCAAACAAAAATTCTGGATTTGCCATTGCTCATGATCATAGCATGGGCCTTGCCTGGACGAAGGGATTTGCCTGGATGAACTCGAGTTGTGGCAAGTATTTTACATTTGACAATAGAGGAAGCATATAGTATTCCATTGTTCTTTTAAAGTGCTTTTTTAGATGTTCAATTATAATTGAAGTGAGATTTATGTGCGTGCTAATAATATAGTTAGGAGGGACTCTCTGTATTGTAGGGCTGTTCCAGAGGTCCAGCACTAACAAGAAAGTAGGATCTTTTTAGCAGCAGTCTTTTTTGTTTCTTGAACTTCGGTCTTTCTAATTCTAGGCGAGTAAATCGATCGATGTTACACGTTTATAGACTGAAAATGATATTCCTAGGTCGCCTCGCCCGTGATGAACAAATAATTCTATGTAGATGAGAAAACATGTGAATGGAAGAGGATAAAATAAATGACCCGCTTCGGACAATTCGAAGCCTAAAGTGGCAATTCTAAATGACACAATTTTTATATTTTTAATATTATTATAAGTATTTTATTTTTTGTGATGCAAAATTATTAATTAAGTTTTTATATTTCAGTTTTGCTAACCTATCTTAAGTCCACTTCCAAAATCCACACGAATATTTTTGACCCATCCCCAAAACTCACATGAATATCCCCCCCCCCCCCCCCCCCCCCCCCCCCCCCACAACAAAAAAAAAAAATCTTGAGTCTGCCACTGGTGGGGCTCAAAGCATCTTCACCTGTGCACAGTGCACATGTGCACCATGGGTCAGGACTATATAAAATGGACTTTAGAGGTGTGCCCTACGTATTGGATGTTCCAAATGCACAGTGCTCATATGCACTGTGGGCAAGTGAATAAATTCTTACGGGGACCCATTGTTTATCTTAAGTTTTTAAGATCTATTATTAGGGCTGAAATCCCAAGCTATGGATCTATTTTTAAGATATATTACATTCACATCATGGATCAAATCTGAATGGGCCCCTATTGAAATAAAATACACAAAAATAATGAGAAAGACTTGTGAAGCAAGTTCATGACTGGATATATGGTTAAGATTTGAGATTTGATACACATGGACTGCTACAAATATAAGGGTGTGCTAAAATCAATTTGACTCCTAGCCATAGAAATATAAGGGTTGTGGCAGATTTGGAAATATAATAGGCCATAAATGACACTTAAGGCCCCATGAGAATCTTGGTGTATCTTCTTAAGAGAGATTTATATATGGGCCTTATATTTTGAGGAGAAAAAAAAAGGGATGGTTGTTGACAAATTTACTTTTTTTGAAATTTTGTAAGATGTATGGGGCCTTATTTTTTGGGGCGTAAAGCAAAGGCTTTGTTGGCCTTATGGTACAACTAGCCCTTGGATAAATCAATAAAATTAACATTGTTCATTTCTTTTAGATTTACGTGATAAAATATACAATCCAATTTATTACTACTATACCACTAGGGGTGAAAGTGGGCCGGGATGTCCTAGGGCCGCCCGCGGACGGCCCGTTATAGGCTCGGCCCGAGCTCGGCTCAAAAGACAAAAAAGTCGAGCTAGGGCCTAGTAGGAGGCCTGTTTTCTTAAACGGGCCGAGCTCGGGCTTGATGAAGCCCGGCTCGTAAGCCCTAGGGCCTATATATATTAATACATATATTATATATATGTACACTATACAATATATAATACATATATGATATAACATAATCCATAAATCATAAACCTTATTTTTAATCAATATAAATAATCTCAAAACCCTAAACACTAAATAATCCATAAATCTTAAACCTAAGAAGTAAGCCATAGGGCCTACATATATTAATCCATATATTATATATATATGTGTACACTAGTATATAATACTTATATGAATCTATGATACTAAATAATCCATAAATCTTAAACCTTAGTTTTAATCCAATATAAATAATCCCTAAACCCTAAACACTAAACCCTAAGCACTAAATAATCCATAAACCCTAAACCTAAGCACTAAACCTAAAACCCTTTTTTTAATCCAATATAAATAATCCCTAAACAACCTTGAGGATGCATGTATATTAATGGTCTGGAATACATTTTTTTAAATCTTGTTAACTCTGGAACAACCTTTCCTTTGTTGTTATTATTATTTATTAACAATGCTCTATTGTTGTTATAGGTGATGTTGGTGATGCTGGAGACTTTATTTTATAATGCTAGCCGAATACTTTATTTTATTCTATGATACTATTGGAGTTTAATTTGATTTGCATTATTGTTAGAGTTTGATAATGCTCATCTATATTAATATTGAACTATTATGGAGTGTTGGAACTAGGCTCCCTTTGCTTTTATGGAGTCTTTCTTATTTTAGTTAATTTTATTGCTGCAATCCAAATTATGGGAATGAGAATATGGGATGAATGCATGTATTTGACTATTTTTTGTTTCTGGTTTGCATATGTAGATTTCTTTGAATTTCTACATGAATTTTTTTTTCCTGAAAATATTTTCTTTCAGCTAGTACTATATCATTAGCCGGGCCCTAGGGCCTCATAACTTAATAAAAGCCGAGCCCAAGCCAGGATTTTCGAGGCCCTCTCGAGCTCGAGGCAGAGTTAAGACCTACTGAAAAATACTAGGGCCGAGCCTTGGGCCTGTCAAAGCCCGACTCGGCCCGGCCAACTTTAATCCCTATATACCACCCACACTACTGAGGAGGAGGAGGACGACGAGTAGGAGTTATTTTTTTGTGAGACCTATTAGCCCCATCAATAGAAATGGAGGAATCTGAGAATTATCCATTGAAAAAAAGTTGTCAGAGACTTTTAGTCGACATAAAGCTATAAAACAGGTAGAAGTACATAGGAAAGTTTGTATTTTGACTATAAAACAGGTAGAAGTACATAGGAAAGTTTGTATTTTGACAGTTAATTTGGTAGATCCATTGCAGGGAAAAGTATTTTTTTTTTTTTAATTAGGTTGAAGGAAAGGGTCAGACCAAAGAAGATCCAAGTAACAAGAATAAATAAATAAAAGTACTATCTATATGAGAATTTAGTTCAGGATAAATTAAAATGGAGGAAGGAATTCATACAGTTACTTGAGACAGGCTTCTTGGATGATGATCATGACCATGGTGAGATCCATCAATAAGCAACATATATTGAATTTACTATTAATATTATTATTTGCTAGATCCTAGTCTATTTTTAACCATGAATGCAATCTCATGTTTCTTTTCTCAACGGCTAGATAGAAGGGCTATAAAGTAGTGCTGCTTGTGCAGTAGTCATACAGGCCTAAGGCCTTTGTATAGGAAAAGAATCCTAAAACAAAAATTAAAACAAAAGGCCGCCTTCTTCTGGTACGAGGTTCTCGCAACGCACAATCAACACCAGTCTTCCTGCATACTTGTCCTTTCCTTCTCTTTCGGCCATCATATTGATACCCACTTAGATGGATGGCCAAGATTCACCAACCACATCCCAGCTAGCGTACAACACAATCAACAGAGACACAGAAATGATACATTCAAATTCAACACGGACCACACCTTGCCTGTTGCTATCAATGCTTCTTGACTTTTTGCACTTTCACTCGCTCACGCGACCTCACCTGAAAAACACGCACATCAATGGAATGAATACATGAAGCATGTGCCTCTCTGTAATGGAACATCTCATACGAGTGCAGTTGGTTTCAGTCAAATCCGTGGCTCTACTCTTTCATTAAAGTTGAGTTGAGAGATATTGTAAACAAAAAGACAGTGTGCTATACATTACAGTACCATTGCATTATGAGTCTCTACTTTTGCTGGAGCACTTGTGGAGGTCTCTTATTTTCTTGGTTCTTTTGGTTCTTATATATGAATGGGCACTTTCTAGTGTTGATGTACAGTATCATTGGATTATTTAGTCTTTCCTTTTGCTGTCCTTATATACCATTGGCACTTTGAGGCTAGCTTTTCTTATTTCTTTTCTTTCTTATATGAGATTTTGGCATGTGAAGTTACAAGCCATAAAGAGAACATAAATAAATCTTATTAGAGGGGAGTTTCTTTGCTTATCTTTTTCTTTGTTTCTTTTTCTTTCTTAGGTGAGATTTTGGCATTGTGAAGTTGAAAGGCCTAAAGAGACCATAAATAGATCTTAGAGGGGAGTTTGTTTGGAGGAATTTGTGACGGGATTTTTATTTGATAGGGGAGTCTTTTTTTAAAGTAATGTCAGTTTTTGTCTATAGAGCATTTAAAATTTTATGTTTCATCAGTAAAATTCCAAAAATCTTTTTTTTTAATATGTTAGATTGGGCCTTTGAAATTCTTCAAAATCTAGCTTCTTGAATGCCGGGTTGTTTGTATTTGAGTATTTTAAAAACTTGCTAGAAAATAGTATTTGGGGAATTTTTAATTCTCTCTAAAAATAATCTTGTTTTCAAAATTCCTACAAACAAACGCCCTAGTAAAGGATTGGCTAGTAGTTCCTCAAGAAAAAAACCCTTCTCCCTCCACCTTTGGGCTCAAAGTATCCGACTCGACCCAAGGGGAGCGAGGTTGATATGTGTCTAATACATATCATTCTACTAGCAAATGTCTACATTATTTCATTTTCAACTAAAATAGTACAATAATAGGTGATATGGGCTTGTCTTGGCCCTACGTAATTTTTCTTGGATATAAAGTATTGATGTATGCATGTGAATCACTTATCATGATAGTATTTTGTTTCAGCTTTTTGAAAAATCTATACATAATAAGATAACATTATCATCAAAGTATTACAATAATAATTATTTATTATTGTTTTATTTATTTATTTTGCTAGGCTGGGAAAGTGGTACAAAAATTGTGAAACGACCTCCTCACCCCGCCGGGAATCAATCCATGGGCACTTGGTTTAAGGGTCTGTTTCTTTACTAGAATTCCTGACTGGAATTTTAGTGGTTGGGGTTTTTGAGACATGATGTGACATTATGTCCCCTTGCATTTTCAAATTCCATGTTTTTTTACAGGAATTTATGAATTCCAACACATGATAACCTTTAGGAATTCTTGAAATTCAACCTTCTTTGCATTTTGGTGGAATTCCAAAATGCTCATGCTTAGGAGGATTTTGGAATTCCACCTTGTCTAGGAATTCAAGAATTTCCCAGACAAGAATTCTAGGAATTCTAGTAAATGAACAGGCCCTAAATCTTATTTTGAAATCTAGATCATCTTCACACCTAGTTCTTTTAGAAAGACAAAACTACCCCAACCTCAGAGGTGGTAATTCGCAATCCAACTCACTAAATTATGGTTTAGGTTAATGCTATTTAATTTTTTGTTGAATTTATGTTCTCATTTTTAACATGATAAGTAAATAGATTTGGATTCAAGTTGAGTCATCCTGACATGAATTCGACCCCAACTGGACCAATTGTATTGATACGCCAACTAAGGATAGCTTCAAGTCGTGTTTGGAAGGGAACTATGTCTAGACCTTATACTATTTAGATTAGCTTCTATTTGAGTCAAGATACAGGCCCAAGTAAGGTCTCCAATTTTCAAACCAAATTTGAGCTAACTAAAAATCACGGTGCATGGAGAAATTGAAGTGCACTCAAGCGTCATCGGAATTCCACATTGCTAGAACTCATAAATGCAAGAGGATTGGTGGGATTTGCAAATTCTATTTTTTCTCTTTTTGAGTATTTTTAAATTCCAAAATCCTTTAAACTCTAATGAAGATATAGAAAATTCCTAAGGGCACGTTTGTAAATTCTAATGAAGATATATAAAAGTCCTAAGGACACGTTTGTGTACACAACCTTTCTACAATAAGGGAAAATTGTCACGTCAGCAAATTCCATAGAAATGAAAACTTCGAAAAAGAATTTCCATAAAATTTAGAGATTCATGTTTGGTGCGTATTTTTTTTTCTAGCTAAATTAGTGCTAATCTTGTTTGGTGCGGCCGTGGATTCCTTATAAAAAATCAAAATTTCTTGTTTGGTGAAATAATTTTTTGAAGAAAAACAACATAACATGTATATTATTTATTCAACATCAAATAATAATTTATTTTAAAGAAATAAAAAATGAAAGAGTGTAGGGTTTTGGGTTGAAATGGAAAAGAGTGAGTAAAAGAGAGATAAATTTTTAGAGGAAACACATTTCTCAGAGCCTCATAGGAAACCAATTTTCAGCATTAGCAAGGAAAATGCCAACAAAATAGGAAAATATTTTTATAAAACTGTTCTAAACCAAACGCATAAAAAATAGGTTTTCCATGAAAAATCATCCACTTTTCTGTGAAAAAGTGTTATACAAACCTACAACACCAACTCCGATTCCTAAGGTAGACCCAATGTATCATACACTGATCTAATATATATATAAAAAAAAAAAGTGCAAAATATCTTTCTTACACATGTAATTTTTTTTCTTTTTTTGGCATTAATTAAAGAATCTAAATATATACTTTTTTATTTTTTAAGTTACGTGGCACCAATGACCAAACTATGAAAAATAAAATAAAAACCTAGAAACTTTTGCCAAGCTATTTTTACGGAGAAAGTGTCCTGAAAGAAAAATCCACAGGGGAATGTAACAGAAAGTGCAGTCCCCTTTCCTGTCGGAAACCGTGGGTTTATTTCCAATCTTCCTTCTCTTTCCTTCCCAAACACAGACTCAAACACCTAACACTATAAAATGACACCCCTCACCCCGACCCCCCCAAATCTCCCTTCAAATTTCACAGAATCAGAAATCCCAACTCCACCCCAAAACCCTAAAATTTCCTTTTCCACCTCCCTCTCTCTCTCTCTCTCCAATTCCCCCCACTTTCTTTTCTAGGGTTTCTTCAAACCCACCCCGAAATCTCTCCCCTAGAAACCCTTCCCATCCATCCCTTCCATGGACTCCTTCAGATGATCTCCGATCCCGGAGAAGAAAGGAGAGAAAACAATGCCTTTTCTTTGGAAGAAGTCGGATATCGCCCAATTGTCCGGCCTCGTCTCCGATATCCGGTCACGGCGCCGCCGATCCTCTCTCCTCGTCCAAACCGGCTTCCCCACTTCCCTCGCCGATCTGGTCGTCAAAAACCGCACCCGCTTGAAGAAGTCGTCCTCGTCGTCTTCCCCGCCGAAGAAGAAGAAGATCGAACGTGAAGATTCCTCTCCGATTGCGTCTCCGCGCTCCGTGATTTCGAGCTTTTCTGAAGCCCCAGTTGCAGGATTTCCTTTGAAGGATTCAGCTAGATTTGAATCCCGTCAATCTGAGCTCTCTTGTTCGGGATCTGATGAGGTCAGAGACGTCGTTTCGGTTTCGGGTTCCAGAAGATACTTTTCGTTGATTATTAAGCTGCTTTTCGTGGTTGTTTTAGCTCTAGGAACTAAAAAGATCGCGGTGGGGATCACAGCTTCTGCTTTCCTTCTTTTCTTTATTGAATTTGTCCGAAAGCGATTGTCTTTTTGCTCGAGAGAGTCTGCAGTTGGGTTGGATTTGAATCAGGTCGATGTAATTCGAGTAAATCAATCTGCTTTGAGTTCTTCTGATTGCCAAAGGAGATTGCCTTTGGATTCGGTTGAAGTTGAACAAACTAGGGATCGAGAGGCTCTTGTGGACAATGAGATTCAAGCAATTGAATCCGATTTGGATTTGTCCAAGGGCCAAAGGAGATTGGAATATTGTCCAGAAAGGGAATTGAAAAGTGAGATTTTGGCAGTGGGTGATGACGGGGATCTGATTCAAGTCAAAAAGGGTAGAAATAGGAAGTTGGGTAGTTCAATATTCAAGAAGAAGTTTTTGATCAAGTTTGTACCTAAGAAGTTCCGCGGTTCGAAGAATGGGAAAGTAAGTGAGGAGGGGAAATTGGATCCTACCAGTGAAGTCTCTAAATCTAAAGGAGGAGTTGAAGAAGATACACAAGAAGCAAAGGATGAAAAAATTTCTAGTTCTGTGGCTTCCAACAACACTTCACCAGTCAATTTAGAGGAAATTGGTTCGACTAGAAAAAATGCGCGCAGAGAGATAAAGTGGAATTCGGGTCATCTGGTTTCCTCTGTGATTGTTCTTGTAGGCCTCGTCCGAGGCCGGATTATGGCGCTTCTACTAACCATCGCATGGCTTCTTCTACTGAAATCAGTACAAGCTGCATGGAGGAACTTGAGGAACAAGAAAAATTTCTGAATGTGGGACACTCCTTTGGTACTTTGAATTGGGGTTTTCACCCTTGGAAAGAGACTTCTTGTATGTATTGTGAAGTTGCTTGTCTAATTCGTCAGAGTTCAGTCAACTACCAAATTCTTGTTTGCGGTGCTGATAAAATCGCAATTTCAGCCTTTGTTTTGGCAATTTGAATGGCACTGTAAGGTAATATACTTTTTGAAGATGAAGATCACCAGCACAGAGCTTTTTTATTTCATCCTGTTGATTTCTTCTTTCATTTTTGTAGAAATAGATTTTCTCCATACTTGTTCCTATATATCAGACCTGCAGTGATTAGTTGCTCTAACTAAAAGAATGATGTACATCCAAATTAACCATAAACTGGATTGTTGTCTCTAATTAGTTATCTCAATTTACAATTCTTTTTCTTTTGAGATGAACTTATTGATGGTGTCTAAGGTATTTTTGGTTTTTTGAATGTCTCTGTTGACAATGTTGCTTCTCCACCCAAAAATGATATTAGAGGCATTCGTATCAGACCTGAAGTAATCTGAATGTGCAGAAAAAGAGGAAGTCTGCATAAAGCAATTCCTGTTTTTTTTACTGTGACAAACACATGTTATGGATGTCTATTCATAAACAGATCTGCATATGATTTGGTTACATCTAAATGGTAACCTGAGAACTTCAGATTTTGAGTGTCCTATGAATTGTTGCAGTCGATGCTTAGCTTTTTTTCCATGCAATTCCAAGACATATCTCTGTTAAAATCATTCATTTATCAGTAGTTGGCTAACTCTTCGTTTAAATGGCTTCAGGGGTTCCTCATCTCTCATATAAGAAAACTTTAATGAGGAAAATCTGTCACCAAAAATATATTTCTCACCAGATTATACTGCTCTAGTGGCGGATGTTAGACTCCTGAACTTCGTTTTTTTTTTTTTTTAATTTCAACTTCCAGTATGACTTCTAAATATCATCCTAACTGGACAAATTGCTTATACCAAAGCAACTTCACTTATATAAATTGCTTTAAGCTAATTGATAGTGTGGGGATTTGAAGATAAATCTGTTTAGCATGTACAAAGTGAAGGACCGGATAGATAGATGGATAGATAGATAGCTTAGCCTTAAAGAAAGAATGAGAGGGAAAGTAAAACCTAAATGCCTGTTTTCATCTTCACATAAAACCAATCCTAGAATGATGGGATAAACCTATTGTGGCGATGATGACGATGATGATACCACGCACATACCCATATGCATATATAAGGACTTAGGGGTGTGACGTGGTCTCGAAGTTGAAATTTGCGCCCTTGTATGTGGGGCCCACATGGATGCACAAACTTGAATGAAGATTTCACTTTGCCATTTCAGTTAAAGGCATCAACCTGATTTGCATGTCAAAAATGTCGGACAAATAATATAAAAAAAATGTTCTTTTAACTAATCAAATCTGGCCAGTCATGGATTCAAGTCTTTTTTAGTTGTTTTTCAGCATCTATTTGCTACTGGAACAGGTAGTGGTATGCCATTTCATACCACATAAATTCAGATGTTTGCAGTCAATTAAGCCTTAAAAGATTCATGAACACTTTCATCAATTAAAAGCGTTCGTGGTTATGACCATTCTTTTGTGCTGCAGTCAGGACAACATGTACTCTTATATGCATAGATCTGTATTTACTTCTATTTTGTGTAGGTAAAGCTAAAATTTCCCAGATTTCTAGTGTACACTCAACTAATAGATGGCCACCACTTATGGTACTTTAGTGTGAGATTGCCTGTTGCAGTTTCTAGTGGGCAAAGAAAGGATACCCTCTAGTTCTTTTGTACCAGAGTCTTCATACCTGTCAGGTAATTGCCTAACATGGCTCTTCCATCTCTCAGGCATGGCATTAAAGGCATTGCCTTTTGGTTTCAAAGAACATCATTCAAGGATTGTAACAGATGACCTTTATAACAATCATAATGATGTGAATTTTTTTTTCCTCTGTGGGCATTGGTGTAAAATTTGATAGAAAACTAATTTTAGTGGTTTCTAAACTGCTACAGGCATAGACAGTGAAAAGCCTTAGAAGATAGTATAAGCACAGACAAATGGGGATTGATACCTTGGGGATTAATGCAGTTTTAGTTGAAAATATTACAGCCAAAAGTGATAATGGTAATAGGTGAAGTTTCTGCGTTATAAGCTACAATTTGTTTTGGACAAGATATATCTGAAATTTCTGCTTTTTCAGTATCTTTGTGGGCCCCATGTAGCCTTCTTTGGTTCTTTCCTGCTTTTCTCCCCCACTATGTTTTCCCCACAAAACAAGCATTTAGAATCTTACATGGTCATATTTACGTTTGTGAGATACAATATCCAGTCAAAGCACATAAGATCAAAGATGCAAAAGTCCAAACAGACCTGAATGAAGCATTTATTAAAATAAACTTGATTTTCTTGCCCTTATTTGCAGGCATTACTTGTTACAATCTGACTTTTAAGTTAACTTGGATTTCATTAAAAAAAAAAAAAAAAAGTGAACTTCATCAATTAAATTTCTTATAATACATCAAGCAAAAGAAATTCTTCACCTTTCCTTGCTTCTTTGTTCATGATACTACACAAATTATAGTGATGACATTGAAGCATGAAATTGTTCCTAAATTAAGTTTTTACTTCAACAAAGCTAACCCCAACTTCCTTTCTTAGATTTAATTTCTTCATGATTCTTCTCATTTCCAAAACATCATCCCAGCAACCTGCTAAAGCATAAAAGTTTGATAGTAGAACATATACTCCATGGCTTTGAAAATCCAGCTTGAGCAGCTCCTTTGCCACCTTTCTTCCAAGACCAAATTCAGCATGACTTATGCAAGCACTCAGCAGGGTTTTGCAAGCTATGATTCTATCCTCAGCTCCTGTACTTGTAATAAGTTCCCCTCCCTCACACAGCAACCCAGCTCGACTCAAAAGATCAATCATACATCCGAAGTGCTCTACCTTAGGAGGTATTTTGTAAACTCTAACCATCTGATCAAAACAGTGGCGCCCTTCATTTACAAGCCCTGAATGTCTGCATGCCGTCAGAATAGCAACGAATGTAGCCTCATTTGGCTCAATTCCTTCCTTTTGCATCTGCGAAAATAAGGATAAAGCATCCTTCCCATGTCCATGGTTTGCAAGCCCTGTAATTACTGCAGTCCAGGTGAAAACATCTCTACACTTCAATTTGTGGAATGCGCTGACTGCCTCCTCCAAACTCCCACATTTTGCATACATATCTACCAGAGCTGTTCCCACAAAATCGTCTATTTTGATATTCATTCGGAGGATAAACTGGTGAACTAATCTACCATACTGTAAGTTAGATAAACTTGCACAAGCTGAAAGCACACTAACGACAGTCGTTTCATCTGCTGTTACCTTCTCCATCTCCATTTTCTTGAAGAGCTCTAGCGCCTCATTCCAACGCTTAGCCTTCACATACCCATGAATCATAGAGTTCCACAAGACAGTATCTTTGGCGACAATTCCATCAAAGATCTTGCGAGCCACATCTACTGAACCCGACTCCACATAACCATTGATCAAAATGGTGTATGATACAATATCTGTAAAACCCATCTCACCGAACCATTGAAATGCACTGTCCATGTGACCGCCCTTCGCATAGAAACCAAGAAGTGCATTACCCAAATTCAAAAGAGAATTATCCATGTGGCCGCTCTTCAATGCATATGCATGAACCATCCTTCCGCAATCCAGCATTCCCCATTGTGTGCAAACTGACAGCAGAATCACTAGAGTTATGGAATCAGCACCTACTCCCTCAAATGCCATCGCATTAAACAAACCCAAGGCTTCATGCTGCAAACTGGGATTCGCTGTATATGCAGACAGGATAGAATTCCAAGTTGCTAGATCTCTTTGAGGCATTTGATCAAACAATCTACGCGAATCTTCCATCTGGGTCATGACCCCATACATGTGAATCAAAGAATTTTGAACATAAATATCGGAACTAAAACCTGTTTTTGTAATGTGGGCATGAATTTCTTTGCCTTTGGGGAGGGAGAGTATGCGGCCGCAGGCCTTGAATAGAGCAGGGTAGGTGTGGTGGTCAGGAGGGGGGAGTGAGCTTGATTGCATGAAATGGTTGTATATGAGTATAGCTTGGATGGGGGTGGGACTTTTGGCGTAGGCTCTGATGATGCAGTTCCATGTAAGGGTGGTGTGGGTGAGACCGAGTGTGATGGTTTTGGCGAAGATTTGGGCTACTTGTTTGCAGGTGTTGGTAGAAAGCTTGAGCAAGGAGATTATATTTGAGGGAATGTTCATTTGGTGGTGGCCAAGCAGGCGTTGTCCATTCTCTCTACTCATGACCATAAATTAGCCCAGTTATGGCCCACAGGCCTAAAAGGAGATCCTAAATACAGCTTAATGTGAGCCATGGGTCGATCTTGGCCACTGGCGGACCAGCATTTTCATTTGGGTGGTGCGACTGCACCCGCGTGATAATACTTGGGTCCGCCACTGGTCTTGGGCACCTTCCAATTAAGGTTTTTTTACTTGTTAGCCAATGATTGGTTCTCGCATGAAAGTTTGCAGTTATTTGGAGTATTTTTGACGATTGATCTGATTTTTTTCATCACCCTCACCCATAGAATTGCTTAGTTCATTAAAACTAGCAAGGCAGGCCCATGCAAAGTACAATCCTGATAAAAAAATATATATATAAAAGTTGTTTATTTGAAAATAGAGCCCTTTAAGTGGTTAGTAAAAGGAGTGAAATTTAAATTAATTGTAAATTTCACTTCCCTTTTTTTCTTGAAATCATGAGAATCATTAAGTGGGCCATCATGTTTTTACATTTAAAAAAAAAAATTCTAAATATAGTTTGGTGGATTATCAAGATTAGAATTTAGCGGCAAAAATTGAATTAAGAAACTTCCACTGTATTCTTCTGTATTAACACTAGTAGTAAAAAAAGTTAATACATAGGGGCTAAAATAGAAATTCTACAAATGGTAAGGGGCAAAGTATAAAAAAAGAAAATTTAAATTCTTCGATCGTGATGGGACTCGAACCCACAATCTCCCGCTCCGGAGGCGAGCGCCTTATCCATTAGGCCACACGATCGTATTAGTGGCTTTTCTTGAGTGTTATAATTATATTTGTATAATTCACAGGAAATTTAATTTAGGATTAACAACGTTCAGTTGGGAAGAGGAAACCTACATGAGTGGGAAGAATATCATCCATTTAAAAGAAGATAATTTTGAGTCTCTTGGGTGCAAATGCAATTGATAGAAATGAAAACGAGGACTTTATTGTTTCGTTATTTGCCTCGATCAATTTTGGATGATGTTTACTAGCTACATTAATTGGAGTTAATATAGGTACCATTGATCCAAATGAGGCCTTCCAAATTCAATTTGGGTTTCGACATGGTTGCTCTTAACAAATGACCTAGGTTTTTATTTCCCATGAAAAGTTGGAATCCATGTACAATAGCAACAATTCTTTCTCTTTAAAGCTAAATGTTGGTTCAAAAAGAAAATTTTCAAAAAAAACCTTAAATCTGGCCTTAGGAGAAGCCACATCAGCTTCTTGGAGCCCATTTGTAGATGTGTCATTTAAAAAACAAACAATATGTGCATTTTCAATAAACAGTGACTCTTGGGCTACATATGTGCCTTTTCAATAAAATGTCTCTTAGGCCCATTTATGTAGATGTAACCAAATTCAATGGGATGCCTTCCAACTCTATAAATTAATGTTACTTTTAAAGTTTTTATATAGTATTCAAAATGAGAATAAATGAATATGATTTCTTTATTTTTAAGAAGAAATGTGTATGCTGACGTGGATTAAGGAAATAAAGGTTTGGTTTTCATAAATTTTTTTGTTGATTTGAGGTTTTTTAATTAGTTTCTTATAGATAGATTTATATGAAAGGGATATTAGTTTTAATATATTGCTCAGGGCACGGGATTTAACATCTGCAATGAACAGAGGCTTCATTCTAGTGATCAATAAAAGTCAAAATGGCACCTCTGTTGAAATTTGTTCTCACTTTCTATTTTTGGTAGTTATTTTTTCAAACTTGAGATTTTTTTTTTTTTTTTTGGTAGATTCTTCTAGAGTAGTTCCTGTAGATTTTCTAGAGCTACTAAATGGTTGATGGTGCTGGTAGGTAAAATTACAAAATAAGACACGTCCTCCTCTAATGTCTATAAAAAGCCTTGTCGGGAATGAAGATGAAACCAAATAAGTTATTGGGTTCTATTTGTAAGTGTGTTTTTGCTTTGATTCTCAACTTTGACTGTTTCTTCTTGATACGTTGTGTGGTCCTTGGCTCCTCATCTTATACAATCTTAGGCCTATAGTATAGAGTATCTAGCTACACTTGGTGACAGAGTCGAGATCTCACTACATGATATTAGAGCCTCATTGAGTGACTTGATGAATGTTTACTTGGTGAAGAAGCAAATTTGTTTGAAGAAGCATCCATGGTTGTTGCTTAGTTAGTTAAGGAATGTCTATACGAGTGGATGTGTGAGTTCCGGTTGTTGGAAAGCCCCACATCCCACATTGTCTAAGTCTTGAGTTCGACATGGCTTCATATACCTGTTTGGGCCTTCCACGCTCCCTACAGGCGAAGAGAGTGTGTCATCTCCTTTTCTTTTATTTTATTTTTTTCCATCTACACTCTCATCTAAACAGGCCCACATTATCAGCTACAAGTCTTAATATAAAATATTAAGCATTAAATAAAATGAGAAACTCTAGCAAAAGGTGGATAATAAAGAAGGAATTACAATGCAAATCTGTTAATAATGAGAACCACACATCTCATTATGATGGACAAAGGTACACCAACAAAAATGAGAGAGTTTAATAATAATAATATAAAAAAAATGCAATGATTCAAGCAGCAGAGTAAAACAAACATCAAAAGCCTTAAAAAAGTATATATGCTTTCAAAGCCAACAACAATTACACACAGAAAGAATGAATGAACAAGTCTATTGCTTCCTATGATCTTTCACAGCTTATTTCACTCTCTCAAATCTCATATTCGATGAATCATAGTAAGATGCTTTATGGGCAATAAATTATCCAAGTCAAGTCCAATTCTTCTCAAGAAGAGCTCTTTATCTTGTATCGGTACAGAGCTCTCTTCTTCTTGAAAGTGTTGTTCTCAATTGTAAGAACTACCTTCCCTGGTTCATTGTTCCTGAATGAGTTGCGAGTAGGCGCTTCATTTGGACCCATTTTCTTGCCCTTCTGAACAATAATGGTGTATGATCCTTCATCAGTTGGGACAAATTCCTCTTTGTAGTTGACCTCCCAGCCTAAAACAGTTAAATCCCACAGGAGAGTGCTTCCAGCCTGTTGAGACATGAGAGAGAAGTAGAGAAATAGTTCGTATATGAACTTGAAAGAAGTCACAATCAAACCAAGATACAAATGAATTTACACATCAAATAATTGTGCAAATTACTTTGCAAAAAATGGAGGAATTGTTTAGGGAAAGTAACTGTTTTGCAGAGTTTGTTCAATAGCATTTTTTTTTTATCCTTTATGATAATTACTAGTCAAAGTGGAAGTAATCTGAATGGTGATGAGAGGGCCAAAAAAGGGCAGCTTTGTCAATCTAAATCAGGTGGCACTCGCCGTAAACACTACCGCGCCACGCCTAAATGATAAAACAATTTACATAAAACATGTTGTGAAGAAACATTAAAATAGTTCTTACAAATACCTCTGGCGCAGGGATTTCAACTGTCTCGGATGAACCTGATTTGATATTAATCTCAAAAGCACCACCATCCTCAGCAGAGAAATCAGTGTCATTTTCTCGCTTAAAACCTCCATAACAGATAGGGATATCTTCAACTGCAATGTATCTGCCAGAATTGAAACAAATCATCTTTTCATGAAAAAGAATTTCAGAGAAAAAAAATGACTTTTAACAGAGGTTAAAGAGAAATGTGTTGATCCAAGAGCAGAAGTTACTTGAGCAGAGTTTCTGTGACCTTAGCAGGCCGAGCAAAGACAAACTTGCTTTTGGTTCTTTGAGTCAGGAAAGGAGATAGAAGAGCGTAAAATGCATAGTACCAGAAAGGAACATTGATGAAGATCTGCAGCCACAAGGCCCACAATAATGACAACTTAGAACTCCAATCGTCAACCCAAACAGGAAAATAAAAATAAAAAAAAATCAGCTTTCCAATCAGAAACAAGATATCCACTTTCAAACTTAAGTTTCAATGATTAAAATTATTGATGACATAACATAGATGATCAGGAACCTGCAGCCTATAATCACAATTTTTAGACCTCTGCATTGAAGAGAAGCTTTAAGAATGAAATTAAATTTAAGAGAAGAAGCAAAATTCGAGAGAAGTGACCCTAATGAAAAAACATCTTATGAAACCAAATATGGGGAGATGGTTGTGTTTATCTTTTCAATTGAAATGATGATGCAACCACAGTTTGCCACAAAAGAATTCTAGATTGGTTATTAACATAAACACTAAACTACAAAAGGGAGGTACAGACAAATCTAATAAAGTACAAGGTGTGCTTTTAATAAATGTCTTCTAGAGGTACAATCATTGAATTCAATTTGATTTCTTAATAGGAAGTAGCAAATGTATTAACACCCTCATCCTTTGTTCAGTAAAAAGAATTTTTCAGAATCAAGAAATCAATAGTACCCTACAAACAACAACAACATCAACAAGAACAAGAAGAAAGATTTTCTTTACCAAAAAAAAGCAACAAAAAAATCTTTTTTTTGGGCAAAAGCTCTTGAAGATCAGTCTCAACCACCCCACAGTCTCAACCACATTAGGGAATCAAGTAATTGAGGTATCTCAGTGCTTTTCATAAATCATAAGTCATGGATCATTCCCAATAATAATTTTGTGCAAGTAAAGGCAGATATCGTTAGATTCAGGTATTGAAGTTCCTAGATCCCTCTTAGCCTCCAACAAATTGCAATTAGGATGTAAACTGCTCTTCTAAACTATCCAATAAACTTCAGATTTATTTTAGTTTTTTGGATGAAAAGGGTTTCCCCGTGGTATATAACCCGACAGGACTATGGCCCCCAGATGCAAAAAACCGACACACACATGCATGCACTTCAGATTTAGGCACATCCAAATATGATTCAGGGCACTCTTGGGAATCAATTAAGGCGCAGCTCAATTTTTTCCCCTAACCTGACATTCACAATTTCAAGTGATAAGAATTTGGGCATCATATGGTATCCAGTACTTCAATTTTATATGTAAAATCTGTGTTCTCTGTGTTCATGGTGTGTCCTTTGCTTCAAAGAAACTGCTGCCTGGTTAACTGCTACCTAACTATCAAACTATCCAATCCTTTTTTTATTTAAAGCAGATTCAAACATGAAGCAATACAAATGAAGTTAACACCTTCACGAGTCATAAACAAGGAATAAAGAAGGAATCCTTACATTTTTTGCAACAAACTCTGGATAGTTGTCCTGGAGGAGAGCAACAGCCTGCTTTGTGGACATCCTGAGCTCCTTCTTGGATGGCCCTGGAGAGTTCTTGAGATCATTGATCTGGAGCATTGATGAGATGCCTCCAGGCTTGAAGTTCAGCTTCTGCTGGATACACTTCTCCATCACCTGAAGCCTCCATCTCAAGAACAGCTCGCGCTTTTCCTCTGTTCCAAACGTCTTCTGGTAAAGGTTGTCGTCCTCAAAAACTCCATAGATATTGTAGCAGACCGGGTGACCTTTGAGATCGACACCATTCACGTAAGCTATCGAACTAAGATCGAAGCCCAAATCCTCATCCAAGATCGAATCCATCCTGAATTCTTCTCTCCAACGAAGAGTGTTCCTCAGCATCTCAAAGGCCTCATTGACCTTGAATTCTCGAGCACGCAGGAACTTCAAGAGGATGATGTCCGTGCTCTCAGAGCCCCTGCTAGGCAGAAGGGGAACCCCCCAAATGGAGATGTCCCTGTCAATTTCCACCACTTCAACGTCAGACTTCTCCTTTTCAGCATCCAGTTTCTCCTTGTCTTCACCTTCATGTAATAAATTCTCCTTCACTTCTGGTTTCTCCTCCTTTTCGCCTTCTTGATTGGGTTTCTTTTCTTCCCTGGCATCCGCTTTATCCTTGTCTTCTCCTTCATGTGATAAATTCTCCTTCTCTTCTGATATATCCTCCTTTTCGCCTTCTTGGGTGGGTTTCTTTTCTTCCCCAGCATCCCCTTTCTCTTTCTCTTTGCCTTCTTGGGTGGGTTTCTCCTCTTCCCCTGCATCCATTTTCGACTTCTGATCACCTTCTTGTGTGGTTTCAGAATCGAGTTTCTCCTTTTCGCCTTCTTCTTGGGGTTTTTTCTCCTTTACTTGTGCAGCTTCTTCCGCCCCTTTCTCTTCCTCTTTCTTTTCTACCTTCTCTTCTGCCTTCTTGAAAAGCTTGTTTTCAAGAATGGCTTCTTCAACCTTCGCTTTCAGCTCCAACAACGCCTTCCTCTCATTCTCTTTCAGATCAGAAAGCAAATTGCTCTCCTCCTTGAATGAGAAGCTTTTCTCCACAGTTGCTTTGCCCTTATCATTCTCCTCTCCCTTTAAAGGTTCTTCTACTTTCTTCATTTCCTCATCAACCTTCCCATCAATCACCTTACTGGGTCCTTCCTGTTCAGGAACAGCCACTTCTGCCATCTGGGTTTCTTCTGATCTATCTTCAACAGTCATTTGCTGGTTTTTTTGGATTGAATCAGAGCTTTTTCCCAGAGAAATTCGGGAGAAACTTGGTGCAGGAAAAGCTCTGATTGAGAATATAAAAAAAAAAGAGAGGGGAGAAAGAAAAGCCACCCCTTTTTCTTTTTCTTCTTCTTCTCCTCTTCTCCTTTCTTGAAACGAAGAGGCAGAGACGGTTATATTTGTCTGGGGTTGGGGCTGGGGTTTGAAAAATTCAAACAGATTAGCAACGTTCGATTTTATCTGGCGCCAACTCAGAGGAACCGTTGGTATTACTTTCCTGGTGTTATGGAAGGTGCATGGCTGTGGGGCTGAGAATAGAGGGCATGAGAGAATCACTGGGCCCCACATATCACACATTGATTTTTCCTGTCTTGGGATTCTTAACCATGCATAGAATTCTAAGAAAAGAAATGTTTGATGATCCCTTCTGGTGGACCAGAGATACCAAATTGATCTTTTCCTCCAGATCCTAACCATCAGATTTAGACCCCCATTAAAGTGTGCCCAGTGTTTCCTTTTCCTTTTTTTTAATGGCTAGGATCATTTTGATTTCATGGGGTATGATCAATTCGATGATTAAGCCTACTGCATCAGTGGGTCAGTTAGCTTACTTGTTTGATCAAGTCAGGAGTCCTATAATTGCATTGCATTTCAATGGCAAATGACAATTAGACAACCAAAAAGCAGTGGACATGATGTTACAAAAGACCTTTCCCATTTTATTTGGGTCCCACTTAAACGAGCATAGGAACAAAGTATAGAAAATGGACCACAGTCGGAAATGAAAAAAAAAAAAAACACATTTTTGAATGGTGAGGATTTTCTTTAGTAGAGTGATATCTGGTTCTTGTATCATGGTAAAACCATGATGTGGTTCACTGTAGAGTGCTTGTGGTGGGGCTTTTTTGGGTTTTGGGGTGTTTTTCTTATTTGGGTCCTACAGTCCTATATATGTTGTAACCTTGTCACCAGAATGTTTGAGCTGTTTTTGGGCTGTATTTGTGACACCAGCCCACCACCTTATAATGCAGATGATTGAGGGCCTGAGGCGTATCACTTATCTCATACCTAAATCCTCTCTCTTCTAAATTCTAGTACAGATGATTTAGGACTATCACTTGTAAATTTTTTGGCACTACTGGTTCGATTAAAAAGGTCAAATCTCTTCTTCTAAAAGATAATTAATTGCTTGTTGGGACATTAATTCTGCCTCCAATTGAGTCTTTGGTAGTTAACCCACCTGCATATGCCGCTTCTAAAAACACCTACATCATCCCTGATAATACCACCAAATCATGAAACGTCAAATCAAGTTTTACCTCTCCATGAGGTGGTGAGGTCAATTTTTTTCTTTTTTTTTCTCCTATGGACCACAGGTTTTTTTTCCTGTTGAACTGTAATATATATGAGACCATATCCCAGTTCTTAACAGCTAAATAAGATACAATTGCTAACACATTATTTATCAGGTGAATCTAATTTCCTTCATAAGTAGAAGTTCTTCCTTTGCCATTGATAGAAAAGAACAAGAAACAAAATCCATCTTTATTCGCAAGAAATTGAAACTCACTTCTTTTGTGCTTTCGCATCCAGCTGTAAAATATTGATTTGTTCCATAAATCTCTTTTTCTAACACAAGAAGGCCTTTTGACCCATCAGTAGACTATTCAAAAAAAAAAGAAGAAACGTGATCGATGTTATAGCTTTTTAATTATTTAAAGGAAAAAATCTGCTTTAACTGAAATGTAATAGCATGTATTACTAGGGATTTTTTTTTGTTTTGGTAGAAACATCTGGTTGATGTTTACTAGGGACTTAATATACTATTTGATTCATTAACTTGTGATGTGTATTGTATTCATAAACTACAAGTACAAACTTAGGTACAAAGCAAGAAATTTCTCCCATGTGATTCGCACCTTTTACTGAATTAGTTCTCTTGTGATGTGCATTGTCCCTTAAATTGCATGTTCCTTAACAAGTCAATACAGGGGTTGAAAAGTATTCACACCATGAAGATGCCAATGTGCACAAATGGGGTAGTTTTAAAGATACAGTTAGATCTTTTGAGGTGGTAACTGATCTCATAGTTAATTAGTCATAGTAGACCTTCCAGAGTAAAGCCATTTTTAGACTAACCATAAGAATCTCACAAACTGGCATTAATATTTCTAGTAACAGAACAGACCAAGCATATAAGAGGAATAAAAGTGGAGATCACACATGCCAGCTTGACAGAAGTTGACATTGTACTAGTAATATGTTGACAGGGTTCTTGATGAAGTCTTCCTGAAAGAATTGATGCAGAAGATGGTCTAAGGTGGTCCAGATGTCAATTTTAATATAGATGCATTGTACTGACTAAATTAAAGACAATCCAAGTCACTGGATTTGTAAGAGTAGCAGATTATATTGGAATTCCTTTTCATCACAATCAACTCTAGTTTAGATGTTTGAATAGAGAGTCGGATAGTGATCTTTTATCCTAGAATGCCCAGGATACCAGTATTTAATTCAATGAGTGGGAAAAGTATTAAGCTTCTACCACAAAGGAGCCAAAAAAGTGGAGATTAAAATGAATTAACAACATAGCAAAAACAAAAAAAGGGAATGGACATGTAAGCTCTGGACTCTTGGGTCTACTATCCCTTTCAGTTTTTTATTATTGGACTTGTAACTATGACTCCTCATAGTTACAAACATCATGTAAGTGCAGAAATAATAATACTCACAAGATCAGGATGCCTCTTAGGACTTACTCAATACATGGAGGAGATAGCTGCGACGGTATGAACCTGAAAGAGGAGAAAGACAAAGGTCAGAGGACCCTGGCTATGGGCAGCGCAGGGCTCTCCGATGCTTAAGTCAGCAATGGATCGGAGAAGAAGAAGAAGAATAAGAAGAAAGACTGGTGTGTCTATGTGAGAGTGCTTACCCCCTGCTCCCTTTGGCTCGTGCCTTATATATGGAACAGTTTTGGGTGAGTGCCAGTGGGCTTGGTGATGTGACCTGGGTCACATCAGCCCACAAAGTCATTAATGAAGGTCCATCATAGCCCTCTTTGCATTTAATGTGGGTCCGATCAGCCCACACTGCATTTAATGCCAGTCACATTGGGCCTGATCTTGCCCTGATCTGGTGGTGGCTGAAGTCCCATCAGATCCCTTCCTTGGGCCTTACCACGACAGGGCCGTGGCTGTTAGCTGCAAGCGCAATACTGCATTGCCGAGCTTGCATTGCCGAGACTGAACGGTATGCGCGGCCGAACTGAATTCTGTTTGGCCGAGACCAGCACGTAGTGCCGAGACCGATATGGATCGGATCGTAGCCGAGATCAAGAGAAATGGCTCCCACACGTCAGCATATCCGAGCGCACCCTTGCCGAGACCAAGAGGAACAGGTTCAAGAAATGGGCCCCCACACAATAGCCCCTCAGTTCTTGACCTCTAGGGCTCTCTCGGGCACTAGGGTTAAGAGCTGGACTGATCCCCGCACTAGGGTTAAGAACTGAACCGGTCTCCCGAGACGGATAATGCTCGCCTTCCATCCACTTTTGTTTAAGGGTTCTGACTCATTCGGCGCCAGACGCCGCCGCTGCTTCGTCTACCAGAGATAATAAAGGGGGCAATAAATGCGGGGCTATGATTAGTATGGGAAGGCGAACCATCATCGCAACAGCGCCACGCGTTATTGCCTGGTAGGCTCTCTTGTCTTTTCGAGGGGGGGTGCGACGCAAGCCGAGGCGACGTCTCACGCGTGTCCCGCTTCGAATTCCGGGATGGCGCCCATTTCTGCCCTTTATATACGCTTTCGTCTTCTTCCTCCTATCATTTTTGCTCCTGGACTCTCTTGCTCTCTGCCTGAACTTCTGCTTTCTGCTAGAACCAGCGCCGCCGGACTAGGACCAGACCTCCTACTGTTTCCCAGCAGCAGTCGCCCACATCCGTCAGTCGGAGTCTGACTTTGCCCCGTCGAACCAGTGAGTTTTCTTCCGCTTCCTCCTCCTTCATTTACATTCCAGACCCAGCCCCTAGGGTTTCTTAGGGGTACCTCCGTTCACCACCTCTTGCTGTAAGGACCCTTAGAATTCTTAGATCCAGAAATGGGGATTTTTACTCACTGGATAGATTCCCAGGCGGGCCTGGCAACTCTTAGGAGAGTCTACATGATCCCAGGCGATGTCCAGATCATGGCAGCCGACCCCTCCATCTACTCATTTCGCAACGGCTGGATGCCGTTTCCCTTGATAGCCGTGATCGAGGGTGGGGTCAGATTCCCCTTGGCCCCCCTTCTTAGGTCTTGTTTGGAGACCTGGAACCTTAGCCCCTGTCAGTTAATGCCCAATGGGTATAAGACCATCATGGGCATCGCCGAGCTGAATAGGATTCTAGACATCAGCCTCGGCGTCCATGATATAGAGGATATCTATGACCTCTGCAAGTCTAGGGAGGCGGGCACCTATTATCTTCGCGTCAAGGCGAGGTGCCAACCCCTCGTCACGGCGTTGGAGGACTCCAATAAATACGCCGGAGATGACCGCCTGCTCGTCTCGGGAAACTGGGAGTTCGGCGAGACCGAGACCGAAGCAGCTAGGAGGGTCCGAGTCCCTCGACGCTTCGGGACTCCACCGAGTAAAGACCTAACCCCCTGGGTTTCCGATTTCTTTCTTATGTTTGATTTCTGCTGCCGGATTCTAACTCGGCTGTTTTTCGCAGGCCTTTCTCAACGCAAGCGCGAAGCCCAGCTGAACGGTTGGAGGAGGCACGCACCTTGGCTGAACAAGGTGTACTGCTACCGCGGCCACTACACAAGAGCTGCCTACTCCCTTCTGAAGTACGAGCCGAGATACGTGTCTTATACACGGAAATCCGGCAACCCGGAGAACTTCGCCCCCGATCTAGCCGAAACCAGCGGGACCGTTTCGGTCGTGGGAGCTTCCACTACGTTGGCCGTGGTCGCGGGCATCCCGATAAGGGAAATTGAAGATTATACATCCGGAGCCGAGGCTGACTCCCCGATAAGGGAAGTTGACAACTATTCTTCCGGGGCCGAAGACATGGAGGGGAGGAGGCCCACATATCAACCGCGAAACCTGGCGGATGCAGTATTCGGCGGGCGGAAGGCAGCCCCTAGAGCCGAACAGACTCCTCCCAGGGCGATCGTCCCCGCTGCCGCCGAGGCCCGCCCTCCCACAGACTCGGAGGGGGAGAGGCCCAGGAAGAGGGCGAAGGGGAAGGAGACGGCTCAGGAAGAGCGGCCGCGGCAGCGCCCACCCCAAGCAGCGAGGGAGAGGGCGATGGAGGTGGTGCCCACCCCGGCGGTTCCCTTGGTGGAGCGGCATTCCGAGCCCCAGGCGGCGACGTCCTCGGATGCCGAGCCGGCCGCATTCAGGCCAGACATGGAACTGCGAAGGGGGAGGCCCCTGAACGTTGAAGACAGACTGGTGGGGAGCCCAGCTGTCATTTCGGCGCTCAGCCGAGCCTGTGCACTCCCCAAAGACATGGAGAGGCACAGATCGGAAGACTCCCCACAGCTGCTGATGAGGACCATGCAGCACTCCCTCGCGGTGAGTACCGAACTCCTTTAGTCATTGATGTTTCTTACTTCTGATTTCGTACTAAGTCGTTTATTCCCTTGCAGGCTGTCCAAAGGCTCCAGGTAGTCGCGGAAAGAATGATGGAAGAGGACGGTCAGCGGACTCGCCTGGCAGAGGAAAAGAAGAAGGCCGACACCGAACTGCGGGCGACAAAGGAGGAGCTGAAGGCAGAGGCGGCCAAGAACGCAGAGCTCAACGCGCAGTCCGATCTGATGTCAAGCGAGCTCTGCAAAGTGAAGTCTGAGAGCTTCGAATGGCAGGGGAAGTATCAGGCTGAGGGGAAAAGGTCGGCAGGGCTCAAGGCCGAGCTCGAACTGGAGAGGAAGGAGAAGGAGGAGCTCCTCGAGTCACGGAAGGCCGAGACCGACGCCGCCTTCCTGGACGGGACTGAGGATGCTGCGCGCATTTACACTGATCAAATTACAGCGCTCATCCCGAAATTGTTCCGACTCGGTTGCGAGGCCGTGCTTAAGAAGATGGGGGTTCCTGAGGATAACCCAATATATCAGAACCTCCCGGAGTTCGAGGATGCGCTCCCAGTTGAAGCCCCAGCCGAGATCCCTGCCACTCTGGCCGAAGCCCCTGCTGAGCCGACGCCCGCCCCCTCTGAAGCCGCTCCTACAGCCGAGGCCGCTGTGGTCGTTATTGAAGACACGGAAGCAGGGCCGTCGTCTTGATTTTGTTCCTTCTTTTTGCCTTGTTATAAAAAATGTAATCTTTGTTTCGAATTGTTTTGATCCGAAATTGTGATGAATGGAAAATGTAAGCTCCAATGCGCATATCACGTTATCAATGAATTTCAGACCTCTTTCCCTGTGCTATGTTTGGCTTTGATTTGCTTTCTGTTTGCGCTTTCCGCAAGTTTTGTGAACATGGATGTGAGCTCGGACTAGAGTAGACCGACCAGACTAGGGCTCCCCGCGAGCGCTCTGACCCCTTCGGCGAAAACAAAGAATCGCATCAGGCCTAAGGCAGTGATAAGACTGGGTGCCATTATCGTCTGGTGCCGTTTCGGCTGGTCTACGTGGCTGAGTGCCAACCATAACCTCAACTAGTTCGGCTGCTCGTCTAGGTGGCTGAGTGTCATCCTTAGACATGGGCCGTTTCGGCAGCTCGTCTAGGTGGCTGAGTGCCATCCTTAGACATGGGCCGTTTCGGCAGCTCGTCTAGGTGGCTGAGTGCCATCCTTAGACATCGGCCGTTTCGGCAGCTCGTCTAGGTGGCTGAGTGCCATCCTTAGACGTAGGCCGTTTCGGCAGCTCGTCTAGGTGGCTGAGTGCCATCCTTAGACATGGGCCGTTTCGGCAGCTCGTCTAGGTGGCTGAGTGCCATCCTTAGACATGGGCCGTTTCGGCAGCTCGTCTAGGTGGCTGAGTGCCATCCTTAGATATGGGCCGTTTCGGCAGCTCGTCTAGGTGGCTGAGTGCCAGCCTTAGACATGGGCCGTTTCGGCGGCTCATCTAGGTGGCTGAGTGCCAACCTTAGACGGTCTTCCATACTCGCACCATTGTCGCTGTCACATTGCCATTGATCATCAACTTGCCCCAAAACGAACGTAGTTCTATTAAATCCAGAAGCACTGTAAAAACATACAAACTAAAAATAGAATTTTTTGAGGTGTGAGGCGTTCCATGGTCTCGGTAGCGGCCGTCCTTCCATGTCTTCGAGCCGATAAGCCGACCGTCCAGCAATGGAAGTGACTTTAAACGGACCATGCCAATTCGGCGCTAGCTTCCCTTGATTCGGATCTTTGTCCCCTGGGAGAGCCTTCTTGAGGACCAGTTCTCCTACAGAGAACTTCCTCTCTCTGACGTTCTGGTTGTAGCCCTTGGCTAGCTGCTGCTGGTAGACGGCTAGCCTCACTGCAGCTGCTTCCTTTCGCTCGTCCGCTAAATCTAGCTCCCTGGCCACATTGGTTTCGTTCTGTCCCCGGTCAAAGAGTTCGGACCTCAAAGTGGGGAGGCCGATCTCCAGAGGGATGACTGCTTCCATGCCATAGGCGAGCGAGAAGGGGGTAGCCGAAGTGGAACGCCTCGGAGTAGTTCTGTAAGCCCACAGGACGCTCGGCAGTTCTTCCACCCATCTTCCCTTTGCTTGGTCCAGCCGTTTCTTGAGCCCATCGAGGATCACCTTGTTGGAGATCTCGGCCTGGCCGTTACTCTGTGGGTAGGCTGGAGTGGAATAATGGTTTCGGATGCCGAGCTCCTGGCAGAAGGTCTTGAAAAGTTTAGAGTCGAACTGAGTTCCGTTGTCCGAAACCAGCGCTCTGGGAATGCCAAACCTTGTGACGACATTCTTCCACACAAAATTCTTGGAGTCTCGCTCTGTGATGGATGAAAGTGGCTCTGCTTCAATCCATTTGGTGAAGTAATCTGTCGCCACAATAAGCCATCTCTTGTTCCCTGGGGTTCGGTGGAGCTGGCCCACTATGTCGAGTCCCCACTGGGCGAATGGCCACGGGCTAGAGAGCGGGCTGAGATCCTGCGCGGGCTGATGGAGAGAGTGTGAGAACTTCTGGCACTTCTCGCACTTCTTCGCATATACCTGCGCATCTTTCTGCATATACGGCCACCAGTAACCCTGGCTGATGGCTCGGTAGGCTAGGGACCTTCCTCCGATATGGCTCCCGCAGATTCCTTCGTGTATCTCGAAAAGGAGGTCCTCGACCTTACTTGGATGGACGCACTGGAGGTACGGTCCCGAGAACGATTTCCTGTAGAGCTTGACCTCAGGAGATAGCCAGAACCGAGCTGCCTTGAGTCTGACCCGGTGGGCCTCGCCACTGTCCTCGGGAAGCCTGTCGTCCCTAAGGTAGGTGATAATGGGGTCCATCCAGCTCGGGCCGAGACCGATGCATAACACTTCCCGAGGTGAACGGAGCTCAATGCTGGGCGCAGCTAGCGATCCGACTTCGATGCTCCTCTTTCTTCCTCCCTCAACAGCGCTGGCCAAGTTTGCAAGAGCATCTGCGTAAGAGTTTACTTCTCTGCCAATCTGCTTGACTTCGGCCGTGTGGAACTAAGAGAGCTGCTTCTTGGCCAGGGCCAAATACGCGGCCATCCGGTCGTCGCGAGCCTGATAGTCCCCAGTCAGCTGGTTTGTCACCAACTGTGAATCACTGAAGACCATCAGCTGTTGAACTCCGAGGATATGGGCGCTATTCAGTCCGGCTAAAAGGGCTTCGTACTCGGCCTCATTGTTTGACGCCTTGAAGTCCAGTGTCAGAGCCTGCTCAATGACCAGTCCTTCTGGCGATTGGAGAACAACTCCTGCTCCGGCTCTTCTCGAGGTGGAAGATCCGTCGACGAAGACCTTCCAAACTGGGGTATCGGCATGGCATTGTGATTGTTCCGAACCCGCGGGCACCTCATGCTCCTCACCCCCCAGTTCGGTGCCGAGCTGGGTTGGTGCCGAACTTGAATCAAACTCGGCGAGGAAATCTGCCAGAACCTGGGCTTTTATTGCTGTCCGTGGCTGATACTAAATCTCATACTGCCCTAGTTCGACAGCCCATCGGGAGATCCTTCCTGAAAAGTCAGCCTTCTTGAAAACAGATTTGAGTGGGTGTTCCGTAACAACCACAATAGAATGGGTCTGAAAGTAATGGGAGAGCTTTTGCGAGGCGCTAACGAGCGCCAAGGCGAGCTTCTCCAGAGGCAGATACCTGGTCTCGGCATCAATAAGGGTCTTGCTCGTATAATATACCGATTTTTGAACCTTGTCCTCTTCTCGGATGAGGACTGAGCTGACCGCATGATCCGAGACCGCCAAATACAAATACAGGGTCTCCCCGTGGGTCGGGGTTGACAACAACGGTGGTGAAGAAAGGTAAGCCTTGAGCTGCTGCAAGGCGTGGTCACACTCTGGAGTCCATTGAAATTTGGAATTTTTTCTAAGAAGCTGAAAGAAAGGACGGCACTTATCTGAAGATTTGCTGATGAAGCGATTCAATGCCGCGGCCATCCCTGTAAGCCTCTGAACCTCCTTGGCCGAAGTGGGACTCTGCACTCTGAGGATAGCCGAGATCTGATCTGGGTCTGCCTCAATGCCTCTGCGTGTAACCAAGCTGCCCAAAAACTTTCCGGAGCCAACACCGAAGGCGCACTTCGAGGCGTTAAGCTTCAGCCGGAACTCCTTTAGAGTGGCGAAGACCTCGGCCAAGTCTGACAGATGATCCCGCGCCTGCTTGGATTTGACCACCATGTCATCGATGTAGACCTCTACGGTTTTGCCGAGCTGATCGTGGAACATCTTGGTAACGAGCCTCTGGTAGGTGGCTCCTGCATTCTTCAGCCCAAACGGCATCACCTTATAGCAGTAGGTTCCCCTGGGCGTGATAAAAGCTGTCTTCTCTTCATCCGGTCCGTACAGCGGAATCTGGTGATAACCGCGGTAGGCATTAAGGAAGCTCATTCTGTCGTGCCCGGCCGTGGCGTCGATCAACTGGTCAATCTTTGGTAGGGGAAAGCTGTCCTTGAGACAGGGTTTGTTGAGGTCGGTAAAGTCGACGCACACCCTCCACTTGCCAGTCTTCTTCCTGACGACCACCGGATTGGCTAACCAGTTCGGGTATTGAACCTCCCTGATAGCGCCGGCCTCAAGCAGCTTATCCACTTCCTCGACGACGGCTTCGGTCTGTGGGACCCCTGTCCTACGGGCTTTCTGCATCACAGGTTTGTGGTTAGGGTCGACATTCAGTCTATGACACATTACCTCGGGGTCGACGCCAGGCATCTCCTGAGGTGTCCAGGCGAATGCATCTCTGTTCTGCACCAGGAACTGGGCCAGTTCGGACCTCTCCGGCTCTCCGAGCTGGCTGCCGAGCAGGAAGAACCGATCCGGGTCCTTTGGGTCGATCCTGACTTCGGCCAGTTCCTCCACGCTTTTCCTGCCTGGATCTTGGCCGAGCTCATCCAGCCCCTGCTCCAGGTTCTTCTCCATCTCGGCCACATTGACCTCCTTGGGCTCTTGCTCCCCGGGTACCACAGCGGTCAGGCACTGCTTGGCTGCCTGCTGATCTCCTCTGACCGTGATGATTTCAACTCGGCCGCTCTTTCCCTCCCACGGAAATTTCAGCTTCTGATGGAGGGTGGAAGGGACTGCTTCCAGGCTATGGAGCCAAGACCTGCCCACTATAGCATTGTAGGGCGAGGGTGCGTCGATCACCATGAAGGTTGCCATGACAGACGCGCCACCGGCCTCGACCCTGAATGTCACCTTCCCCTTGGGGTAGACTGGTTTGGCGCTGAAGCCGATAAGGGGAACTCGAGCCTCCTACAGATCTTTTTCCGTCAGTCCCATCCTTCGGAAGCTGTCAAAATAGAGGACCTCGGAAGAACTGCCGGGGTCGACGAGGACTTTCTTCACAGTGCAATTCTTCACGCCCTGTTTAGAGCAGTCAAACTTTAGAGTGACGATCAGGGGGTCGTTGTGGGGGAGCTGCACCCCTTCCAGATCTGCATCAGTGAACTTGATCTCGGGACGCTCCCTCCGAGCTCTTTTCTGTGCTGGGCCGAGCTCGGCGGCCATGACCTGCTTGCCGTGAGCGGCTTTTCTGGCTTCGGCACGAGCTTGGTTGCTCCCCTTGGGCGGGGGTGCCAAATGGATAACGTCAATTATCTTCTCTGTCCCGTCGCTGTCGTGACCCCCCTCGTCTCGGCGCGGGGCTCGGGTGTCGGCCCTGGTTTCTCTCCTGACAAACTCTTGCAGGTGTCCATCCTGGACAAGCTTCTCCAAGTGCGACCGCAGTATCCTGCAATCTTCAGTCTTGTGGCCGCCCTCCTTGTGATAGGAACAGAACTTCGTCTGATCTCGGATAGAAGGGTCACCTTGCATGGGCTCTGGCCATCTGAAATACGGCCTGCTCTTGATCTTATACATGATACGGTGGATCGGCATCTTGAAGACCGTGTTGACCCCCCGATACGCGTCCTCGGATAGCCTGGGCCTTTTGCTCCTTGCCGAGGCGAACGTCTGAGTCCTTGCCGAGCTTGTAGGCACCCAACTCCTGTCTGAGTCACCTCTTCGTCGCTCGTCTCGCCGAGGCTCATCTCTCCGAGACGGCCCCCCGTCCTTCTTGGATGGCCTCTCACCTCGGTCCTTGTGCGCGGTTCCATGGTTTTCCCGAGCACGGACCTGGTCATCCTCTTGGGCGATGTACCGGTTGGCGATGGCCATGAGCGCTGCTATGGAAGACACCGGGTTCCTGGCCAGATCCTTGCGGAGATCACTGTCTGGCAGCAAGGCATTCTGAAATGCGAAGACGGCAACTTCGTCCTTGGAGTTCTCGATCTGACTGTAGACCGCCCAGAACCGCTTGGCGAACTGGGTGACGTTCTCTCCTTGCTTCATCTTTATGGCCATGATGTCTGCATCTGTCTTCGGAAGGACTCTGTAGGCCTGGAACTTATTCATAAAGGACTGCTGGAGTTGCTGCCAACTCGAGACGGATCCCTCTGGGAGCGCACAGAACCACTTCAGGGGGAGGTCGCCTAAACTGGAGGAAAAGACTCGGCAGTTCAGATGGCCCTCGTCACCCCAGACAGACATCCTCTGGGAGAAGTGTCTGAGATGCGTAGCTGGATCCGAGACCCCATCATAGGTGACGAATCTTGGTACGGTGAACTTCTTCGGTAAGGGGTACCTCCTGATGTCTTGGGAGAAAGGAGACGCGCCGAGATCAACGGGGTCGCAGCAAGCATTCTTTTGGTCTCGGCCGAAGCCGGCTACTTCCAGATTGCGCTGGACCGTTTCCCTTATGTGCGCGTCCAGCCATTCCTGATTATGATACATACCCTCCGGAATGGTCTCGGACGCCTTCCTCGAGTAGCTACGGCTAGTGCTTGAGCCTTCATCTCGGGTTCGGTCGTCCCTTTTCCTGTTCAAGTGGTCCCTCAGGTCCTCCTTTGAGGAAGAGATGCGCGTGACACGAGTAACTCTCCTCTCGTGTTGTGGCGATCGCTGCTGCTGCCGAGATCGCTGCTGCTGGGACTGCTCCCGACGAGTCCGCTGTTGCTGGGACTGCTCCCGACGAGTCCGCTGCTGCTGGGACTGCTGCCGAAGCCCCGCTGATCCCGTAGCTCTTTCCAGCTGCTGCTGGAGCCGGAGGATCAGAGCGTCTCTCTCCTTGATGGCCTCATTCTGTGCTTTAATCGCCAGAAGGGTGGAGTCCAAGTCGTCATCAGGGCTGTAGTCTTCATCCTCAGTATCCTCAACGTCCTCCACCCGGCCCTCAACGTCCTTCGCCTGGCCAGGGGGACGTGATCCATCGACCACTGGAGACTTACGCCGCTGATCTTGATCTGTCAGGAGGCCTGCCGGTTGCTGGGTGTCTCCCCTCCCGGGAGCGGACTCCGAGCGGAGGTCACGCTCCTGAACGTTGATCCGGATGAGAGCACGTTCAGCGTCGTCCTCTGTGACTGGTTCCTTCCCGGACCTTTTCTTAGCAGGGAGGAGGTCAGAGGACGGTCCTGTACGCCTTGCCTTGGATGTCTCTCCGCCTTTCGCAGTTCTCCTCGTCATGGTGTTTAGGAATAGGAAAGACTATAGAAATCGTTCTCACAGACGGCGCCAATTGTAAGTGCAGAAATAATAATACTCACAAGATCAGGATGCCTCTTAGGACTTACTCAATACATGGAGGAGATAGCTGCGACGGTATGAACCTGAAAGAGGAGAAAGACAAAGGTCAGAGGACCCTGGCTATGGGCAGCGCAGGGCTCTCCGATGCTTAAGTCAGCAATGGATCGGAGAAGAAGAAGAAGAATAAGAAGAAAGACTGGTGTGTCTATGTGAGAGTGCTTACCCCCTGCTCCCTTTGGCTCGTGCCTTATATATGGAACAGTTTTGGGTGAGTGCCAGTGGGCTTGGTGATGTGACCTGGGTCACATCAGCCCACAAAGTCATTAATGAAGGTCCATCATAGCCCTCTTTGCATTTAATGTGGGTCCGATCAGCCCACACTGCATTTAATGCCAGTCACATTGGGCCTGATCTTGCCCTGATCTGGTGGTGGCTGAAGTCCCATCAGATCCCTTCCTTGGGCCTTGCCACGACAGGGCCGTGGCTGTTAGCTGCAAGCGCAATACTGCATTGCCGAGCTTGCATTGCCGAGACTGAACGGTATGCGCGGCCGAACTGAATTCTGTTTGGCCGAGACCAGCACGTAGTGCCGAGACCGATATGGATCGGATCGTAGCCGAGATCAAGAGAAATGGCTCCCACACGTCAGCATATCCGAGCGCACCCTTGCCGAGACCAAGAGGAACAGGTTCAAGAAATGGACCCCCACACACATCATAAAACCTGCACTCACCTCAAAGAAGGAAACTCGGTTCATATTAATGAAATGTACAACAGAAGCACTCATCACAATTTAAACAAAGGAAACCATACAACTCAAGAATTGTCAAAACAAGATACAGTTAAATCGTATTAACTGCTGAGACTGAGAGGGTAGAATTATATGTTACACTAACCCGACTACTAACATTAAACATGTTGTACACATGAACTTGAAGTTCGAGTAGAAGAAAATGGGGGGCAACATTGGGGCATCAGAAAACCAGCATGTAAACCAGGAAACAAACCAAAGAATAAAACCAAATTCAGGCCAGATTCCTATGGAATGTCCTTGGACCATGGAAACACCACCTTCCCTATCCAATGCAATTTGAAAAAGAAGCCGTGTATTGAAAACTTGGTAGGGGTAGGGGTAGGGGTAGGGGTAGGCCTAGGCCATAATTAACATATTATATGAATATTCATATTATAAAAAGAAAAAGAAAAAGAAAGAAATCTCTGGCCGTAGGTATCTCAAAATGAAATTCCAGATTTAGAAGGAAGGAACAAGAAATATCGTTGGTATTTATTTATTTTTAATAAGAAAAGGCCAGTTCTAGAAGAAAGAAAGAAATCTCTGTTTTTGGATCTGAAAATGTTAAACAGTTGCCAGAATTTTCTGTAGAAGAAAGAAGGAAAGAAATCTTTGTTTGAGGATGTGGAGATTTTAAAAAATGCTAGATCTTTTAAATCTCATGATTATGAAAATGAACTAGAAGTTTAAGTGGGGACTTACTGTTAAGAAAATTGCAATCTTTTGACTTTACATTAAGGGCAAGTGGCATTTAAAATATAAAATAAATTCAGTGGCATTTTTTGTAGTTTCAAGGAAACCCGGGGGTAAATCACTCAGTAAAATTTAAAGGATACATGTGGCTAGATGTCTGAAGTTTGACATGAATGCCAATAATACCCTTTGTAAATTTTAGGAAATAACAAGTAGGAAAGATAGTTTGTCTCTGTATCTCTTTTTACTTCTTATTAGTTAAGTGTTTTTTTTTTTTTTTTTTGGTAAAAGTTTCTTAGTTAAGTTAACAATGATATTAATAGAAAGACTATCATCTTAATTTCCTTTTGCTGAAATTGTGATTACAGTCTCTAAAGAAAAGTCCTGAAGTAACCCATGATTATAGTCTTTTTTCTTAATGGGTTTTTTTTTTTTTTTTTGAATGATTATAGTCTTTTTTTAATTCCAAACTCTACAAACACAACAGTATCTTATAGAGAAATAAAACGCTTTCATTTAAAAAAAAGGGACAAAAAAACACTCTAAAAATTAAAACTATATCTTATAGAGAAATAATCCACATTGAAGGATGATTTATTTTTATTCCATTTCTACGTTGGAAATACAATTAAGCATGACAACATTGGATGAAACCAACATTACATTATCAAATTCAATAACCCAATACATGGATTTTTATAAAAATGCAGATTTCACTGACATAATAACAATTAGTTAGAATGACGAAGAATGTGTGAATTTAAACAAATACATTAATATCTATCGATCGATGGAAAATCATCAATTCTTCATCAAAGATAAGATGCAATTAAACATAAACTTGGCTTGAGCGTGCTTCATAATAATACTTCAATATGCGTAAAGTTGCGCTAATTCTTCCAATGAATCCATGGTAAGATTTGGATCAGCATTTTCAAGCATCCAAAGGAGGTGATCAAAGATGACCACCTCACATTTCACGGATATATCGCCAGATTTGTGCTTGGACTTGTCTATGAGAGCATTCAGTAGAGGATGGTTCAAGAGCTTGGCGTCGATCATGTAACGGCGCCTTGAGCTGCCGACGAAGACCACTTTTCTCTTATCATCTCCGTTCATCTCATCCCAAAACTCTCCTCTAGTAGATTGAGACCTTAGGCTGCTGTAAGATGAAGACCTCCCTAGCCTTGACAAGCTTTTGCACTTCTTCAATATCTTGTTCATCTTTCTCATCCTCCAACCATATGAGAGAGAGAGAGAGAGAGAGAGAGAGAGAGAGATTTTGATTACAAGGAACAACATACAAAGCGTGCCTTGATATACACACACACACACTCCCTACAACATCATGGTTTGGTGCTCCGTCGTTGTTTTGCCATGCTTAGGATGTGAGGCCCACCCCCACAACCAAACGATTTATGGTGACTCACACACACACAGGCTGCCGTGCAATACGTGTAAAGCAACAAGATAATACGGCTAACATCACTGTACTAAAGCAATATACGTCCGAGTTGGATTACACAAAACCAATCAGCTTTTTGGATCCGTCCATTCAAGTGGGCCATGATGAGGGTGGGGTGCCCCATGGAGGTATGACCGTAGGCCTGCCTGGCTCAACATGCACGTGCACCCTTGTCACAGGGTCTCCATCCATCCACATGAGTCCTTCATGGGGCCTTGAACGCCCCATTGGTCTGATAGGAGACAGGGCAGCATGGGACATGGCTTTCTATCTTTGCACGTTTGAGCATGTGATCATGTTTCTGGACATGAACAAGATGTCGTGATCCTGGGATTTCCGTTCATTTCATTTGTGGAGGATGATGAGGAAGAGAATTCTACCAGTGCCAACTCTTTACTGTTTCAATGCCCATCCTATGTCATTCCTGTTGCCACTGCCATGTGCTATTTAAAGCTTCTACAAGCACTAGTAGTGTCCTTTTGCTAAATGTAGCAATTACTAGTTCAAAGGGCATTCAAGAGGATGTCTAGGTTGATTTGGGCATTTGACTGGTGCAATATTAGTTTGGGCCATTTTTGGATCTTTGGAAACCTAATTTAGGTAATTTTGTTTACGTGCAAATATGGGAAAATGAATTTATATAACCTGGGTAATCCGATAAGTGACATTTGTGTTGTTGTTCATCATTGACAATTGCTCCTAACAAGAGTTTTAGATGATAAGATTTAGAAGTTAATTGAGTGCTGGACAAGAACAATCAATTTCAAAGTTAACCAAATGCATGAATCTAGCTACGCACAGGTATCATTCATTTTGGGCAACATTTGTGAAGGCAACTTGATCTATGCTATGAGTACACATGGGTTTATGAATTTGGATAACCTGAGTTACCTATTGGTGACATGGTGACAGTTGGCTTCTTCATTTTAGGTAAATAAAATTACAAGTAGATGTAAATTGTGCAGGCCAACTGAGTTCTAAGGATCCAAACAAATTTTCGGCCTGAATGTTTGGAGTATTTCTTACGATAATTGATTTCTCAGAATTCCAGCTTCCCTAATGCTAGGAAGTGGTCAAGCTTCTTTTTTTTTTTTTTTTTCCGCTTATACATGGGAGGAATGGTAAACTATCTTAGTCTTAGATTAGCCCAATCTAAGTCCTTGAATCCTGCATGGGACCTCCTTGATCCGTGCTCCGCCAACATACGCCCCTGCTGTGCTCTAGCATAGGGACGGTTCTACCTTCGTGCTCTGTCAGGGCCATTGTCAATCCCTAGCAGTTGCACTGTCTCATGGTTCTCGATTATAGTTGAGTATTTGGGAGACAGCATTTTGGAGAACTTACCACTTTTCCCAAACAAGAATTTCCAGAACTCCTCTAACCAAACAGGCCTTTTGTATTTAATATCCTTTTTATTTTTGGAAGATGACAAGTATATCTTAACACCATAAAGAAGGACGAAATCATTCTCTATACAAATTGGATCGGAGTTGCTTTCTTCCAGTTTTGTGTATTAGTATTCCTTACCCATGACTTGAGAACCAACTGCTGGTAAAGTTGAGGGCATGGGTGCAAATAAAAAAGCATCTCCTAACCTTCACAATCAATGAAAGCATTTGAACATGACCTTGAGCTTGAAGGGATCAACACAGTCCAAGTATAGGATAAGACAAAGCTTCTTGCTTGACGAATGTTATGGTGTGTAGGAAAGGATAACAATTGGATAGACACTGACCTGACGAAATGTATGATGTGAGATCCTACCAATCTCACCCAAAATCATTCTCAAGAATGTTCATCATGATTTCCACTCTGCCACCTTGCAAAGCTAAGAGACACAACGCAACAAAATTAGAAGCGCCTCTCATTTGGGTCTCATTCAGACCAACCTCAAATCAATATTTGGGTTTCAGTTCCAGCGTCATGTTTAAGCTATTCCAATTTCCCTATATATGATATGATGTCAGATACAACATGTGTACGGCAGGGCAAACCATGTATACGACAGGACGCTGATTTTATTTATAAAAAGTGAAATATCATATATAATTCGACATAATACTTTACATATTTTGAAGTATAAGAGCATCATACAAAGCTATATATGTGTGTTAAGAGAATGCCGCAAGCTATTGTTAGCATCTGGTTAGAGATAAGATTTGAAAGAGGATTTTACCGGAAAAAACTCCATTAGACTTGGTGTAGACCCAAAAAATTCTCAAATTCTAATATAGAAAATATAGTCTCTCCCACCACCTTTTTTCATAAATAACCCTCAATGAGAAATCAAAGCCAATAAACACAGAATAAAGTAAAATGGGTAGTACATCTTGAAATCTATTTTCCATTAGAAAAAATGCACTGCAGGAACATGCCGTAAATGTCGGTTAGGTGTGCAAATGTATTAAGTTTACATCATAAATGTGTATTGAGTGCTAAGCTTTTAAATAATCTTAATAAAATTTAGGGCTGCATAAAAAATCCGATATCACAGAAAAACCAATCTAAACCGACCGAACCAGGCGGTTCGGATCGGTTTATAGTGGATCGGTTCGGGTAACAGTTTGAAAATCATAAAAACCGCTTATATCAGTCGGTTATTGGTTTGAGCCCACGGTTAACTATTTAAACCGAACCAACTGTATGCATAATTTAAGTATTATTTTTTTTTACTATTTTAGCCTTAGAATTTCGTTTTTTACTACTTTCATAGTCAAAGTCCACAACTTCATTCTCACATAAACTCAATAGTCGGCACTACCTCAAAGGGTATCATGTGGAATGAATGTTTCACTTCAAGCAGGTTTTTTTTTTTTTTTTTTGTGCGCGCTTGTGTTTAGTCCAAACTCTTTTTTTGGAATAAAATTATTTTTTATATGCATTTAGTCAAGTCTGGATTGTTGGATTTTTAGGTTTGCACCAAACATTGGAACAAATGCAAAGGTCAGGGTATCACCATTTTGAAATTTCCAATGTCTAATTTTAAAAAAAAATAAAATAAAAAACAAAGGTTTAACCGACCAAACCGAACCGAATTAAGCCATCTTCATCGGTCGGATCGGATCGGTTAATTAAAAAACCGATAAGCTCGGTTTGGTTGTTGGTTTTATTGTTAAACCGATCTGAACCGCCCATGTGCAGCGCTAATAAAATTATCCATATTTTAAGTAAAATCACTATTTTCTCATTCTACTTGGAATGCATTTTACTTTGAATGAAAAGAAATTAGTAAACGAATAAGTATGAGACAAAGGGAGGTATTGACAGAAAAGACATCCTAGCAGATCATCTACAAATGGACAAACCTAATAATAGCTCTGTTTTGAACCCTTGTGAGTCGATTTGTACCCAAACCTAATTAACATAAAAGAAATTCAAATGAAATGTTTGGCAATGTAGCAAGGACCTCATCAAACCATGGACCTTATACCTTGGTCTGCATAGGTGGAAGGCCATAAATGATCCTAAAACGATAAGATTGCCATGATCATGATGATGATAAAAGGAACCAAGAATTACACATTCAGTTGCAGATAACTTTGTTTTATAATTGCCCCAACTTTTATTTTACTCAAAGCACCTGCACCCATATGGGCTATGGCTCAACTACAAGCCCATTTTAGCACCATTTTCATCAACATGCATTGCTCTGCCTAGCGATAGCATCTAGGCATTTTCTTAGAAAACTTTAGAATTGGAAGTATTTTCTTTGAAAGAGTTGTGTTAGATTCAACAAGGACCTAACATGGGGTCTTTCTGCCTCCATTGGTAGCTCAAGAATACCAATAGTGCTCTAAACAATGATGGACTCCAATTGGAAAAGGATATCTGGGATTGATTGGAAAGGGGAAAAGTATGATGTAAATCACAAAAGGCAAAAGGCCCAACAACTAACTACAGCTTGAGATGGAGTTGGCATGAAAGAATGCTGCTTCCATTTCCACCTTAGCTTCAAAGAAACACAACCTGTTTGTATCTTGATTTAGCTTTGAAGCAAGACTCATCAACCTCCTCCCATTAAGTATTTAATCATGGCACTAAGAAAGGACAAATGATGATTTCATATGAAAAGGACTTGTGCCAATCCGCAATTTGTTCTTCTTGTCGTTTTATTCAATGCCTCCTTGCCTAGCAAATCCAAGCATGGCCCACATGTCTGGATGGTTGGATAATCCAAGACAATCCTTATAGTGTGATGTACATTAATTGATGAGCATGACACACAAGAATTACCTGGAATAGATGTTAAATAATACAGGGGAAACGGAATGCATGTATGGAGCATAGGTGTCAAATCCTCAATAGTTAACATTCTACAAGGCCCCGAAATGGGTCACTAAGATTTTAGTGATATGTGGGATAGGTGAATTACATTTACCTAATATGAATGTGAATGTGAATTATGGGACATGAATAAAAATTGAAAGGAGCAATCGAGGAAGAGTTAAATGGGTGGATTGGATAAAAACTGATGAATTGGAAGCCTCCATAACTGTTACAATGCCATTTCTAGAGCTTAATTAGATCTCTTTTCACTGCTCTTTCAAGCGCCTATTATTTTCATGTTAAGCAGAAAATAAAAAAGGAAAAAGGGAGCAACTTCAATTTAAGACTCCATAATTCATGTCATCTAAGGGCCTGTTTGGCAAGTCTTATCTGATTAAATTAAATCGATGTAAATTAAATCAGTTTGAAAGAGAGTTGTTTTAAAGTCTCTTCTAATTTGAAAAGCAAACTTGTCATTATGTGAAAGTGTAGCCTGTCAATTGTACATCTGAAGCAATATGAGATACGAATGGTATAAATCCATTAATCAACTGTTCATTGTATGGAAGCCCAAGATCCTTCCCCTTTTCTTTGAACCCCCACTTAGGAAATCCCAAGATCCTTGCACTTCTCTAAATTGTTGGGTGCTAACAGATCTAAGCTCTATGGTTGGAAAGAAATAGCCCTGTGTACATCTGAAGCAATATGAGATAAGAATGGTATAAATCCTTTAATCAACTGTTCATTGTATGGAAGCCCAAGATCCTTCCCCTTTCTTTGAACCCCCACTTACTTAGGAGCTCCCTCTTTTTTTGAAATCCCAAGATCCTTGCACTTCTCTAAATTGTTGGGTGCTAACAGATCTAAGCTCTATGGTTGGAAAGAAATAGCCCTGTGTACATCTGAAGCAATATGAGATAAGAATGGTATAAATCCATTAATCAACTGTTCATTGTATGGAAGCCCAAGATCCTTCCCCTTTCTTTGAACCCCCACTTACTTAGGAGCTCCCTCTTTTTTTGAAATCCCAAGATCCTTGCACTTCTCTAAATTGTTGGGTGCTAACAGATCTAAGCTCTATGGTCGGAAAGCAATAGCCCTGTCATTTGCTGGAAGACTAATTCAAATTAAGCATGTCTTGGCAAGAATGCTCTGGACAACATTAGCTGAGACTCAATAGTAGTTTCTCGAAGGACTATTACTCACATTCGAATCAACAATCTCAGCTTGGCTCTGTGATTCAATTGACACCTGAGGGACTAAAAGAATCGTATGGGTTCAATGAGAAATCAGACCCTCCTCCTAACAAGATCTCTCTCAGGACTGCACATGGCCCATCTACAAATTTAATTTTGTAAGTCCTTTGATCTTGTGCACCCATTTGATATGTGAATGTGTTTATGTAATTAATTTTGCTTGCGTTCGTTTGTGAACAGTAGATGTACAACCCCAGTCCCAGGGAATTTCCTGCAAAATTTGCTCTTGGATGAAAAGAAACGAGTCCCTTTTTGGGTGGAGGGTGCAAGTGTGCAACACCATGGTGGGGCCCTGCAAGGATCCGACCCGATCATCCTACACGTGGACCCGATTCGAGCGCTGAAAAAAATAGTGTAGAAGGCTTACTGATTGGGTCCACGGTAAAGCTACAATTGCAAGACTTCCTCCTCTCAAAGCATAGGGTAAGCTAGTCGGGCTGTTGCTAAAACTGAAACCTCCGACAGTGGGGAAAAGCTGCAATTGCAAGTTTTTCTCCTCTCAGAGTGGAGGAAAAGCTGCAATTGAAGGCTTACCCCTACTTGGATCGGTGAAGCGCAAGTTTTCCTCCCCTTAAACTGGAGGAAAAGCTGCGAGCAAGCTTACCACTCCTTGGATCGGTGGTGTAGATGCAATTACAGGTTTTCCTCCTCTATGAGTGAAGGAAAATCTAGAATTCCCATGCCTTTAAAAACCTTTTTTTCCCATAACCACACGTTAGTTCTTTTTGCAACCCTAGAGAAAGCTAGAGAGCATAGGGATACCGAGGCCTCTCAATTTAACCTGTTGAAATGGGTACCCGGCCTGGCCCATCCTAAGCCCGAAAACTCAGGGCTTTTAAAAAAAATTCTTGGACAATTATTTGAAAACCCGGTCAAAATGGGATTGGGAATGGGCAGAGCATACCCCGCCCATTCAAGATCGGCCCGCCCGCAATGTTATTTTACTAATTTTTATGTATTTCAATGGGAACCCTCCAAAATTTCTCGTCCCTGCACCATTTCTCATGAATTCAATCACTTCCCACTCCACATCAAAAACTCACACTATGAATTGGCAGTGGACTCAATTTGATACTTGGATTGGATCCACTATTGAGTTTATGTTTGAAATTTTTGATAGATTCATTACCTTTTATTTTGAAGACTTAATATCTACTATCTAGCATCTAAGCTTTTTGAAATTTGATCAAGTTGAAATTTGATCGGCCCCTTATCCGGCCATCATTATCATCTTTATTAACAAAACTTCACATATTAAGAAGCAAAAATACATCTCCCTTGATGAAAATGCAAAAGCCCGGGCTAACGGATGGAATTTGACATAGGCCCACTCAATTTAGCTAGGGCCAAGATTAGACAATCCCCGGCAGGCACGTTTAATTAATATTCGAGACGAGATTGGACAACCCATGTCTAGGCCCAGCCCAGCCCATTGACAGGCCTAGGCATACCCACGTTGAAGGGCCCAAGCCCCTCCTAATCCTGAAAAACAACCCTTAAGGACTACATAGGCCAGCTCCCATTTAAAAGAGATTAGTGCTTATAGCAATAGAAGCCCTTTTGGAAACGAAGGGAACGAATGCCTTTGATTAATTGTCATTTCTGGTGTTGGCCAACATACAGCTATGTCACATTTTAGAAATCCAAAATTTTGCTCCTTGTATCTCCAAAACCACCCCTTCTTTAACTCCCATCTTTCCAAGCCCAATGCTAGTAGTAAATTACACCCTGGGTCCTATCTATTGAATATCTAATTTGTTTAACGCACAGCATACACACCCTCTTTGTTTTTGAAATAAATTCAAATCTTATTCCAACATGAACTGTTAGCATATATATATATATATATATATATATATATATATATATATATTATATGAATAAAATGTATAAAGAAAGAAAAAGCATGCATATTACACATCAGGGCACACTTCCATAGCAAAAGGTTGAGATCGTAGGGCTCTATTTTTTCGAGACCCCCTCAAATGAAAACCCTGGATCCGCCACTGCATGCTCACCCCTTGCGACACGGGTCATGGTCCCAACAACTCGACCCAAGGAATCTGATACACCACCAGAAGCCTGGATCTGGTGTGGAATATCGATCTGTCCATGAATTAAGTTTTGCTAGGTACCCAACTGGGGGTATGTAGGATGCAGCCCAATTTCAGTGTCTTTTCCCAGCCTTGGACTAGCCCCAGCACTGGTAACCTGGCCTTTTTCCTCCAGTTCCATCATAAAAAAATTGGAGATTTTTCAGGGTTCGTACTCAGTTTCGGGTCAGTCAAGCCCAACATATTTGCATCTAAGGCCTAAGTTACCCAGCCCAGATCTGAAAGCCTCAAAATGCTTGCCAATATGTCTAGCCTGGTCCAGCAAATTTAACCTCTATCAATGGTTAGGAGGGGCCCAACTTACTCATCCAAGTGGCACTACTACAAATATAACTGTAATATTGGGGTGCATCCCATTGTTGATTTGATTATTTGTGAAGCATATAACTAAAGCGAAATTGAGTTAATCACATTTTATTTTATTTTATTTTTTAATCAGAAACAACCACTTATAATATAAGGAAAGTAAAATAACAACAACAAAGGAAAAAAATCAAAAGAGACTTGGTTTAATTAATAAAGGAGGAGTGATCAATCAAACGATGGGCCCTACTGCATTACCAGTCGTCCACTCTTAACCGTTAGTAATCGAACTTGCCTTCCATAACCAACAATGAGAAAACTGTTGATGAAGAGTATCATGGTCAAACCCACCTGAGCGATGGTTCACTAGCATAAGGCGTGGGTTTGCTCCCCACGTCTTGCACTGAACACCCACCTTAGACTTACCTGGTACGCATATTGTGGGGTAATGTGCATGCCCGCGGGAATAATCAAATACCCTTATCAGCCAAAAAGCAAAAAAGAGTCATGGTTAAATTGACTTGTTATAGTTGTTGGGCTTTAAAGAGAACTTGGGCTTGCATGCCCTCTTGTTCAAGGTCAACCTAAGGTTGGAAAACTCCCCAACTTGACTCTTGACTCTCCCGAATCAATTCATTTTTACTAAGGACCAAGGACCTGGCCAAGTCACCTTATTTCAATAAATTGTTTGCATTCTTAACCATAATAGATAGATCTTATTCTAAACACTTAATATTTATTTCTAAGTAATTATGTATAAGATTTGGAGACAACAATTTAAAAATGATGGCTAAAATGTAAATTGAAATTTAGATTTGATCTTTTACCTTTTGTATTTGGACTAACAAATTATATAATATGCAATATTCTTCTTTCATTTCTCTTTTCTTTTTTTTTTATGTCGGCACAAGAAGACCACAGGAAATTTCTTATTATCTTTTCAATCTGCTGGCAAGTTCTCTTATTATAGTATTTTTCTCGCATATATAATTTTACTAATTTAAATTAATTATCACGAATGCATGTAAATAAATATTTATTTATATTTAATAAGTATTTAATTCACTTCTAAATGTTTTGGAATTATTAAAAAAAAATGACTTTCTCGAGTCTCTTGTGTTAGATTCTATCCAAATCAATTTTTTCGCCTTCGACTGTTTGAGTATCAGTTATGAGTTTTCCAACCTTGTGTCTCCCTTTCATACAAGTCCATCATGGATTACCTTTCATTGTTGTCTAGTCTTATCAACGTCCAAGACCATCCTTAATTACATCCATCTCCCTCTCATGATTAAAGATATAGAGATTAAAACCCATGAACCTCATGTGGTCCCATGAACCCCCATGTGGTCTTTTCGCCAAAACAAAGTCCTTCTCTTTCATGGTTTGAAACAAACCCAATGTCATCTTTGTCAATTGTTGGCACAGTAAGCCATTAGCTAGTTGCCCACAACTTCTTCCTTCAAACATATGATGCTCATTCCCCATCAGCCAAGACTTTTGTGCTTTTGGAAGATGGTGTAGAACACTTCATCTCAGTGGATGAATTTTGAGAGAACTTTGGCTTCTCTGATTGCTAGAGACAACCCGGTTTGATCCTTTTTTGATGCAAGAAAATTCCAAAAACATACCCCGGATTTGCCTTTTTTAAAAGCATACCCCCTATTGTATGGGGCCCACCTGGATGAATACTGAAAACCGAGGTACGAAAGATTTTCTGATGTGGATGTGGTTGGACAAATATCAATTCCTCAAGGTTCTTCATTTGCATATAATACATACGAATTCATGTCCAAATTAGCTCGATGGATTATTAAAGAGGTGATAGGTGAAGGGTATAAGGTGAGAGTGAAGAATATAAGGAAGTGGTCTAAATGGGACCCTCACGTAGGATTTGAATTACTAAGGTGAAAATAGGTTATTTGATGGTAAATTTTTTGATATTTACGTTTGATTCTTCAGTTTAAAACACCTATAAAAACACTTTCTTTTAAACTCAATTACATGACATAGACTATTGATAGCGCAATGGTGAGGTTGAGGCACCTCTACTTCCACGGTGAGGGACAAGCTTTTGGTTGCGGTGCTGAGAGCAAGGTTTGCTCGGTTTTCAAACCTACACCTCACCTGGCTAGGTATGCCGCTCTTCCCACACCCTGCGTGTGTAGCAGAGGTTAAAAAGAAAAGAAATAAAAAGTAAAGGACTGGATTACAATGTGTGGTTGTGTGTGTGCTACACCAGCATTTACCAAAGAAAAAAAAAAACCACCCAAGATAATCACTTCTAAGATCCCATTGCATTTTCTATCAAAAAAAAAAAAGTCCCACTGCATGTATCGCTGGAACCCACATGGAGGTGACTGTTTTGTTATTATTATATTATTAACACCAAAGGAACAAAATGCCACTAGACCCACTACCCATCAACTGATTCAACTCTGTAGATACAAGGAGCTAGTTTCTGTAGTGTGCTTGAGGAACATTATAAACAATGTCCTGCTCCAAAATACATGTGGCTTGTGTGGAGAAGATCTTGACCGTTATTAAATGGGGCCTTACTATGGAGGTTTAGATCGACCATGTTTACTCATTTGGTTGGCTATCTCACTTTTCCTTCAAAATGCCTGAAGTTCGATCTCCAGGTATGTCGTTTTTTTTTCTTTTCTTTTTTTTCCACTTGTATGTGTACGACTTTTTTCCATACAAGCGGCGGGCTCTCTCATAGGTCCCAGCCCTTTTACTGGGGTACTGAAAAAACATATCAACTCGATTTACATGCAAGATTTTTTTTATCCAAGAGAGAGAGAACAACCGTAGGAAAAAAGAACACCTTATTTTGAGAATTTCAGGGTGAATAGTGATTAGATTCTTAATAACTTAGTAAGTATGAAAAATATTCTCATGTGCACTGTGCACCATGCATCTGAACCGCAGGTCATGCATATTCAAAGTGGGTCCCACCTCTGGGACAGTCCAGATTCACTGTGCAGGGATGCACATAGCGCCGGTGAACATTAACCAATCCATGAAATATTCCATGTTTTCCCCATCCAAAATGAGTGTTTGTATTAAAGGCCTCTAACCCTGTGGGCTAAGTACGTATAAAAGAAAACGTCTTTATACGTCTAGATTTTTGTAATTCATTGAAGTTTTCATGAAGCTGGCAATGATCTGGGCTGGTTGGTCAAGAAAAGACTGGTGAAGAAGTGAAGAATTAATGAGCTTTTCAAGAGAAAAGGCAGGTCTAAATCCCTCCTTTGATGTCTTTGTTTCTGTTTTGAGTTGAATGAATGAGCTCTTTTCTATAAAAAAAAAAAAAAAAAGAAAAAAGAAAAAAAGAAAGCGAAAAGCATGCCCTTATCTCATTTTAGATTTCCATAGGAAGAAGAGGAATAGAGGGTGAGGACCCAAGGGGTTGGCCGAGTGGTCAAAACCACGGTTCATTCCTCTTTCGGAGCTAGAGATCTTGGTATCGACCCCCAGTTCCTCCTCTTCAGGAACCAAAGGTTGAATCCACTTCTTTGGCCCGGAGAGAATAATCCAACCCAAAGGGTTGAGAACCCTCCGTTAGAAAAAAAAAAAAAAAAAAAAAAAAAGAGGAATAAAGGGTGAAATGGTTTGTAACGGTGATAATTTTACTGTAGCTACAGCAAAACTTGAAAAAGTATTGAGTACTTTTTGGAAATGTCAAAACATTCTTTCTACTTTCCACTTATATCCTTATTCAAAGCAATTTAATCAATATTGCAACCTTATAAAGAGTTGTTTCAAAGTACTTTGGTTTATTTGTCCATGCCTTTCATTAATAACCATTCATCACCTTTTCTTTCAAAAATAGGCCTTTCAGATTTGAGGAAAAGTGGTTCTTTCATGACTCTTTTTCTAAGGTAGTAGAGGACAATTAGGCTGCCCCCTGTAGCGGTTCTCCCCAGATCATCTTGGCTTCCAAACTAAAGTTTCTTAAGCTCAATCTAAAGATTTGGAGCAAAGAAGCCTTTGGCCACTTCAAGAATCATATAGCTGAGGCCGAGTCCCAAGTTCTAGCCAAAGAAGTTGCTTTCGAAGCTCAGCCTAGTGATTCCCTTCTTAGGGATCTGAATCAAGCCAAAGCCTCCCTTCACAATTGGCTTAATGCAGAGTCCACTGATCACCGGAAGCAGAGGGCCAAGGTGAAGTGGCTCCAAGACGGGGATAGAAACACTAAATTTTTCTATCTCTCTGCCAAGGCCAAAGGTATCACAACCGCATCGATAAGATCACGATGGACAAGACTTTTTTGGAGGATGGTCTCCAGATAAAAGAGGAGGCAGCCTCTTTCTTTTCTAAGCTTTTCCAAGCTGATTCTGTCATTCCTGATGAAGATCTTTTCCTCTTGGCCGGCCCTTCTGTCTCTGAGGCCCAAAACCATTTTCTTGTTGCTGTCCCTTCTCCGGAGGATATTAGCAAGGCGGTTTTCCACCTCAAGAAGAGTAGCTCCCTGAGGCCGAATGGTTTCGCTGGAGTCTTTTTCACTAGTTTCTATCACATAGTGAGCAGAGAAGTCACTAAGGCTATCACCCACTTCTTCCATTCAGGGCGTTTACTAAGAGAAGCTAGCTAACACCTTCTTCATATCCCTTATCCCCAAGGTATCCTCGCCAGATTCCTTCTCTAATTTCAGGCCTATCAGCCTCCTGAATTTTATTTACAAAATCTCCTCCAAAATTTTAGCTTCAAGGCTGTCAACCATCCTTCCTCTTCTCATCTCCCACAGCCAATCGACTTTTGTTAAAGGAAGGTCTATCCATCTTAATGTGGCCTTAGCCCATTATCTTATCCAAAAGATTAATTCGAAGATCAATGGTGGATCAGTGTGTTTGAAGTTGGATATCTCCAAAGCCTTTGACAAGCTCCTGTGGAACTTCCCCTTCAGAGCTCTCAAGTTCTTCAATTTTTTTTCTGCTTGGATCAATCTGATCAGGGAGATGATCTGTACTAGTAGAGGCTCAGTGTTAATCAACAACAGTCCTAGTGGTTTCTTCTCCTCTTCTTGTGGTCTACACCAAGGGGACCCTCTGCCGCCCTATTTGTTCATTCTTGCAGAGGAGGTTCTTAGTCTCCACATCGAGCAGCTAAGGTCTTCTGGGAAAATAGTGTCAATCGCTCCTATGCCTTCCACTCCCTGTCATCTGCTCTATGCCGACGACATCCTGCTTTTCCTCAAAGCTTTCAAGTCTGGGCTGAGACATATCAAAGAGCTGCTCTCTAAGTATCAAGCTTCTTCCGGCCAATGCTTTAACCTTTTGAAGAGTAACCTCTATGTGGGAAAATGCTCAGCTAGTAGAGCCCAGATGATTTCTGAGCTGCTCCATATCACCAGAGCCTCTCTTCCTGCTGTTTATCTTGGGGTCCCTCTCTTCTTCAGAGCCTCAAGACATTTCCATTTCAATCAGACTCTGGACTCTATTCGGGCTAGGCTTGACGGCTGGAAGGCCAAATGTCTTTCCTTTGCAAGGAGGTTGACTATGGTTAACCATGTGCTCTCCTCTATTCCCCTTCACCTCTCCCTTGTTCTTCCCCTCCCTAGTAAAACATGTCTGGAAATTGAAAGATTAATGAGAAACTTTTTGTGGTCCTCTAGTCAAGAAAAAAGCGGAATAATATGGTCAATTGGGAAAAGGTTTGTGTGCCCAGAGTAGAGGGAGGGCTAGGCCTTCTAAGGGTGAAGGAGTTCAATGATGCCTGTTTGTTGAAGCTAGGTTGGTCTGCTGCATCTTCTGATTCTCTCTTGGCTACTTGGTTCAGAGGTAGTTATTTCAAGCTTTCTCTTATATGGCTCTTTGGTAATAGTAAGGTAGGCTCCTGCATCTGGAAAAAGATCATATCCTTAGCCTATTTACTTCAGCTTGGTAGTAGGTGGGTTCTGGGGAATGGTCACTCTATCCAGCTTTGGCTAGACAACTGGATTGACCATGACCCTATTGCTCAAAGATTCCCCCTCCTCCACTTCTCTGAAAGTGACCAGGTGGCTGATATCATTCAAGGTTACTCTTGGTCCATCCCAGCATCTATTCCAGTGGAGGTGCAGGGCTTCCTATTGAAAAGTGGGCTCCATCCGAGGGGGAATATTGAAAAGTATTTTCGCTGTCTCTACTAACGCCTTGAGTTTTGGTAGGAATGGCTAGCTGATCTGTTAGTAGAGGCAGCGAAAATACTTTTCAATATTCTTCCTCGGATGGAGCTCACTTCTCAATACTTCCTCCTTCAGCAGACCAGCATTATTCAGCTCACAAATTCCTCTAATCCATATAAGCTTTCATGGAAAGGCCACGCTTCAGGGGATCTCTCCCTAAATCTGCCTGGAACACCTTGAGGTCTAGAGGTGAAGCAGTTGACTGGTCTAGACTAATGTGGAACAAGGTCATCAATCCAAGGCTTTCCTACTTTAGCTGGCGTCTTCTTCTCCGGAAAAATCCTATAGATTATTGGGCAATGCAAATAGGTTGCTCCATGGCTTTTAGATGCTACACCTACCACAGAAATAGTGAATCTGACCACCATCTCTTCTTCTCCTGCCCCTTAGCTCATCAGTTCTGGTTATAGCTCCTCAGCCAAGCGAGCATCCCCCATCGCCCTCCTCTATCTGCCACCTCTGTCTAGACAACTTTAGCTAAGGGTGTTGATGGTCCAGGAAGAATAACTGTAGCTGCTATCTTCTTCCAAGCCATCAACATTCTCTGGTTCCTTTGGAATGAAGCCAAGCACCGCTGCAAAAGGCCAACCCTGTTGTCGGCTCAGACGGTTTTCCATGACAGGTGTAATGGTATGTTCAGCTCCTCTTCAGGTTTGGTTATTCCCCCTCATCCAATTTTGAGAATCTTTGGATGGGGTGATTAACTTTTGCTCTCTACTTCTGCAATGGGCTCTTTGTAGCTCCTTGTTTGGTGTTGGTCAGCTGAGTGGTGCTTTTGGTGTTGTTGGTCAGAGCTCCTTCATGCGGTTTTTAGTGCTGCTGGGAGAAGTGGTCCTCTCTTCCTCTTCCTGTCTGATGGATTTATGTTTCAGTAGCTTTTTAACTTCGGAAGGTTTTTCTGTGGAGGTGTTGCCTTGGGGCTGGTCTCTTCTGCAGAGCTCCCTTTGTTGTGGTTTTTTTTAAGGGGTTTGCTCTCCTCCCTTTCTGTTTTACCTTTATTTGGCTTTTTCCTGTGTTTGTGTTTTTTTTCTTCTCTTCGTTCTGGGGGCTTCTGTCCTTTTTCTCTCAATACAATCTTACCAAATAGCAAAAAAAAAAAAAAAAAAAAAGTCTCTTCTTCTACATGCGCAAATCATCTCAAATTGATAACGTTTCTTGATTTTCTCTTTTTGGAAACCCCAATACATTTCTTCCTATGGTGATCATTTTGATTTGAGAGAACCCCTATATCGAATATGATTTTTAATAGTAACGTGGTATTATGAACATAGAGGCAAGAAAATTGATGCCTTTTCATTTTGAATACGAAAGGGCAGAGAACATTGGGTTAGAACTTGACTCCCTAAAATAAAATTAAACTACTTTAACTGTAAATATTTCTTATATCATCATCGTTATTAAAACATTGTTCCAACTATGTTGGCATTTGATAAATATTTTGACATCCACTATATGAATTATGCTTCTCTATTACAAATTGTTTTTGGAGTGTCACAAAAGTATTGTATCAGGTGTCAACCTTTTTAGTGCAGCCCTTCTTTTTTATCCATGTTCGGAGCAATTTGCAAAAAATGTTCCTTGTAACATTAAAAAGAAATCATAATTGGTAATTTAATAACCCCAGGAAAGTTCTTCATGCATTGAGCACCGACTAATAATACTCACATAAAAACTCTGGTAAAAAAGAGGAAAAACTGTTCCGAATCCAATATTGAGCAACTGCTGTCAAGCATATCTGCTTAATGCTTATGCAGTGCAATGAAGAGAAGTGCATGAGCTGCTGTCACGCATATACACAGAGACCTGCTCGTGCATCCCCATGTACGGTAATGCATGGTTGTTCTGCATGCCTGCAGTGCTTTGGGATTCTTTTCATTCAATTCCTCTCTCTCTCTCTCTCTCTCTCTCTCTCTCTCTCTCTCTCTCTCTCTCTCTCTCTCTCTCTCTCTCTCTCTCTCATAAACTCATACTTTTTCACTGATTTCTTTTCGCAGTATGACTTACACTTGAACCATGCAAAGCATTGAAAGTATTGGCCTCAAGCCAGTCCCTACAAGAAAGCTTTGAAACACATGCTAGAATAAAATAATATACAACATGGAGAGAAAGAAACAAGAAATCATTAAGTAATGGAATGAGAGAGACAAGGTGTTAATCTCAACGATTAGATCAACACTGAAAGTAAACCTCCAATTTGAAATATTAGAGAGAAAAGGCTGCTAACAGAAGAAATGGAAAGCTGAGGAACCCACAAGACCTATCCCCATCTAATTGAGAGGGATGTCTAAGAAACTCATGCGGTTTCTTTGTTGTTTTCCTCCTCATTGCTATCTTCTCCTTTTTATTCTCTCTCACCCCAGGCAAGTAATGTGGTTTCCACTACCATTGAAGAATAGCCACATAAGCAAAAACTTTGAATTATTTTCTCCACTTTGAAGGAAGATAGAAGAAAGAGGGGAAGGCCCATCTCATGAATCAGCTTCCTTGCAAGGCTTTTTCAGCCATCTCACTCGGATATGTACTTGCTCAAACTGTTGACAGCTTCTGTTCCTCAGCTTTCTGTCCCATCGCCCTCAATATTCCAAGAAAGTGGGTCTCATGGACTGCTCCCAATCCACCAAACACTGTGTTCTTTATACCTAATAACCTAATAAGCAGAAAGTTACAGTAAATAACTCAAAAAAATATATATATATATATAATATAACCCCTTTCAAATTCAAACTGGAATTAAAGGTTTATTGCCAGACCTTGACTGAAACTACACCACATATGAACAATTGGAAATTCTTCAGTCCTACACTCCTACTTTGAGGTGGGCCATGTGTACTAGTGATCAGAACCCATCAGGCCATCTGCTAAGGCCAAGGCATAAATATGATCTTCCTTCCCCCTAGGCAATCCTAAGTGTTGAGACCATCAAATGATCAACATCCTACATTTAAATCCCTTCACCAAATATCTAGGATCATTTTTAGAGAGAAGATGTAGGACCTACCTCCTAAGGTTCCAAATTTTAACGTGGCACATGTGGCCCACCCTGAAGAATGCTACTGATCATTTTCTGTTGTTTAAAAAAGTGTGCTATTTCAAGGTCTTGCTATAAACCCCTCCTAGTTTCCCCACATTAGTTCCCTGACCAATCAAAGAGGCTGAATGGATCCAAGGACTTGTCTACTCTTTCTTCATCTGATTTCTCTGCTGTGAAGCCTTGTGGAAACATGAGATTTAATGGGTCAGGCTCCAATTCTCCCAAATCCGCAAAGAAGTCTTCGGATTGATTCGACTCTATCATCAAGGGTTTGTAACTATGATTAAGACCTTGATCATATTCCTGATCTTCGACATCCATAGGCATCTCCTTTTCTATCTCTCTCATCTCATCTTTTACAGTCCCTCCACTCGTGGCTGACCCACCAACTGTAATGGCGGACGTTGCATTATCAGTATCATTCTCTTTGTGTTCTTCCTTCAAGGTTGTGGATTTTGAGGTCAAAGTGGACGGCGAGCTCTTTGTAGCAGCATTGTTCTTCGTGGGCTGAGATCTTGTTGAGCCTGCAAGCGCATTTCTTTGGGTTGGCCAAGGATGATTGTGTTCGGAGGTGTATGTGATGACTAACATGTTGGGATCATTCCGACTCCTTTCAACTTGTTTTCTTGCAGAGCAACCTTTGGAGCTGCTACATCTATAATAACCCCTGGACATTATAGAATCAAATTAACAAAAACCAACATCACCAAAACCAAAATATCATTCAGACACAGATGTACTTTCATTGATGCCTATAATTAAGTTTATCTAATGGAGAAAGTTCTATATTTGATCTCTTATTGAAAATTATATTGAAAATAATAGTTTTTTGTTGATAATTTTGACTTATTTAATCCAGATTAGAAAGGATGATCACATAAAGTAGGTTCTGCTCCAGATTATGTTGAAGACTGAAAAATATAATCTGAAAAAACTCAATTTCTTTATTCCAATTTATGAAAGGGGATGATAGAAAGTGCAACCACTTTTGAGTAGGTTCTTTTCACTTTATTCCAATCAATAACTGTAGACAAAGGATTAGCAAACTACATTTTCAATATTCACAACCAGGTGAAATTGCCATTTTTAAAAGTTATTTGTGGGCTTCCATTACAATAGAGATTTAAAATCTAGCTGTCCCTTTAATATAAGGCCATGAATAGATCAGGGAAAAGTTTTGATTTCAACATTCATTCTATAGCCTTGGGTATGGCCGCAAGAAACATATTATGGGCCTTTTTTTTCACAAATGGCTAAATCACAAACTCTCTGATCTGTATATCTTATTGGCCCCACAAAATCTACCACAAGTCATACTTTTGAAAATTCTTATTTATGATCTACAGGTTCTACAGTAGAAGGATCTGGTTCCTTTTCAATTATAAAAGAATGATCATATATAATGGAAAATACCTTGGATAAGGAGAACCTTTGATGGGTTTTTGTCCATACTTTCTCCAGGCCCAAAGATCTGAGGGAACGACTTCTCCAGTAGGCCTATTGTTTGCAGCTGCTGGTGCTGGAATACAAACCACCTGCTTTGCCTGGTTCTTCCTGAATATACAAAAACCAAGAACCCTTCTTTTCAGCTTGTAGTAGCAGTAGTACATATAGTACTAGAAGAAGTCTAGTTTCGATACACAGCTTTTGGCTCTATATATCTCTCTACTTTTTTGGAATCCTCATATTTCTTTAGCCACTTTCTGGTGAGCCAAGTTATAGCAACATTATTATACATTTTCTTTTTCACAACCCCAGGGGCGGATCCAGGACTTCTAATCTGGGGGGGGCTGCACTTAAATTACACTAAAAAAATAGCAATAATGTCTCACCACAAACTATAAAAACTAGCAACAATGTCCCACCAAAGATAGCAACAATGGGCGCTTGATAATGCGACATTATAACTTAAGATAGTAAATAATCATCAATATACAATACATAAGACCGGTTTTAATTTTTTTTTCCTAAATTTTTTTTTTCTTTTCATTTTCAACTCACAATGAAGTGATGAACAAACAAAGTTACAGAGGTACTGTAAATGGGAAACTCAATCCCATAACGTGGCAGGCTGACAGCTTCTAGTAACACAGAGAGCAAATCTTTCTCCACAACCACAAAGAATCAAGATGAAGAATAGAAAGAAATTACAAAACCTCCATTTCAGAAAACCATAAAAAAAGAACAAAAAACCAGAAAATAAACAAACCCATGTAATAAAAACACCCCAAATTTGTACTTGAGATCCAGAGGGCACAACCACAGAGAATCAAGATGAAGAATAGAAAGAAACTACAAAACCTCCATTTCAGAAAACCATAAAAGAAGAACAAAAAACCAAAAAATGAACAAACACATGTAATAAAAACACCCCAAATTCGTACCTGAGATCCGGAGGGCACAACCACAAAAAATCAAGATGAAGAATAGAAAGAAACTACAAAACCTCCATTTCAGAAAACCATAGAAGAAGAACAAAAAATTAGAAAATGTAAAAAACTAAATTTTTTTTTTCTTTTTGGCTGAAAGCTTGGTATGTATCAATGTACAGTCTAGAGAGTCTATTTCGAAGTTACGGAGGAGAATGACAGTCTAGAGAGTCGATTTCCAAGAAGTTTAATGAACGACCACTCTTCTTTTTATATTCATAAGAATTTTGGCATTAGTTTCAAGGTCAATCAGTTCAGTCAGTCCTTTCATTAGTTGGATGGAATAGATTCAAAAAAGAGACTATTCTATAGGTCTCCTTCGCTGTTTCCACGGTCGTGCTCGTGCTCGCCCGTGTTTCTCGTGTCAAACTAGTTTTTTTTTTTTTTGCTGAAAGCTGGGGGTGGCTGCAGCCACCCCAGGCACCCCCCTAGATCCGCCCCTGCACAACCCAATAAAGAAGAAGAAGATATCTTCGGACTCCTAGCTCTTCTTGCTGATACATAACCAAAAGCATCATACAATGAATTTATTTTTGATAAATAAAAAAGAATTGAAACCAAAGGTTGATATAATTAAGGCCAATACACATTCAAATAATAAAAGGAAAAGAAAAGAAAAGATTGATTCCTTTTGTGTGAGTTAGGCACGAAAAGTTTCAGATAACATGAAAGGTAAGTTTATGCTTTTTATCATGAAACCTAATGTGTCTTTTCAGCTTGAAACTCTATGAAAACCAAGTATGTGGCTGTTATCTTGACAGAAAGAAATCTCATCTTCTCCACCTCTCAAGTTCATATGAGTTCCTCACTATTTTCACGAATCCCAACAAGAAAAGTCCCCCTGGATAAAATTCACATTAAAACCAAGTCCTACAGGTTTTCCACATGAATTATTAATGGCCCAAATTCCAAAAAAAAAAAAAAAAAAAAAACAATTCCTTAAAATCCAAAAAACATTGTATTCATCCACATGATTTGAATTTCTTTTATATGATCTGGGGCTTGGCGAATTTTAAAAAATGTCCTCTCAAAACCCAAGATTATGAGATGTTATCATATGAAATGAAACAGATTTCTATGAGATGTGTATCCATAATCTTATGATAAACAAAATAAAATCCTACAGCTTGAACCTCACCTTCTTTTAATACCCTGATTCCGCGGCGTTGAGATCTGCACTATGCCATTGTCGACGGAACAATTCATTGAGCTGTTGGACTTAATCATGTCATAACCATCTAATGGAGAAGGCTTGATTGCTCTTGGTGAAGCTGCAACCATGGGTGAATTTTCGCGCGGCGAGATCGCCGTCTTTGCAGTGGGAGAGATCTGAAGCACCCTAGAGAAGATGTTAGGAGGTCTCTTTGTCTCATCACCCAACATCTTCTGAGCTAGAAAATTGCTGCCTCCAACACTGCCATCTCCCCTAGCATTCATTTTAGCAAGATCCATGTTGGAATTTGATCCATTGAAGAACACTGAACCTGCAGCGAAGTCCAATTCATGCAGGAGAGGATCGGGCATGTTCGAGAAGTTATATCCAAGATCATCAATGGTTTCTTCAATCCCTGATGTGAGATTAGTGGGTTCCAAAGAAAATTGCCAATCAACGGCTGGATTGCTCGAGCTTCCTTCGCCTCCACCACCGCCGGCGCCTGCTCGGACTATGTCCTCAAGATCTCCTTGATCACTTTCCATTCCCTGCCAGAAGGAGCACATCACTCTTGCTCAAAGACACAACACCACAAGTGATCTAGCCTCCTGTGATTTCAGTTTGACTGGAATTGTACCCAAAGAGCATCAAAACCATGCTTTTGTCTACGGGTTTTCTGCATGGATGTAAGATAAAAGGAGTTTTGAGGAGTTGGGTCTTGCCTTAGAAACAAGAAAGGTAAGAGGGATTGAAAATTATCAGGTGTCTCCTCCTCTCCAACAAACACAAGAGAACAGCTTTGGATGATTAGTTAGAAAGAAAAGGGAAGTTTTTCTTTCTCATTTCATCCCCTCAAGAGGCAGACTTTTTGCACCAGCTCTTCTCCAACGTGGGGAGAGAGGTTAGCTAAGCCTTAAAAGGGTGGTTTAATATCATATCATATCATATCATATGAAAGGGGTCAAAACCTCTGCCACTGTTTGATGCTGTTTTTAATCTCTTTTTGTTATGGTAATGTTATTTTTTAACTTTGTTTTACCTTTTCCTCTATTTGGTTTGATCATGAGGGTAGAAATCTCCATCTCTCTCTTTACTCTCTGTGCTTCAGAAGATCTGTAACAGTAACAGAGAGTCTCTCTTTTTAAATGAGGGCCATAGCAAAAGAAAATCATAAAAAGGCGGCAAGTAGCCGCTTTTCCCGGGAGGCATTTCAGAAAGCGTCTTTTCTTTTCGATTTGTCCACTTCAACTACTGCTCATGGCGAGGGCTATTTTGAAATGGTGCTCCTGTGGACCCCTGGGTAGGGATGAAAGAAATGGGTTCTCTAGTCTAGACCCGAATTAAAAAATAATAATAATTGAATGTAGGGTTTACTATTGCATGAACCTGAAGTTTTTTGGCCTGGGTTTAGGTTTATGAGTGTCATACTGATGCAGCAATCATATATTATATACCTAGGTAGGTGTATGAATATATAATTGAATATTAAGTGTGTGTATGTCTGTGTGTTATAGAAATATACATGTATTGGGGGCTCCATTTTCGAGGTCAGTGGGACTTTAATTTTGACCCAGGTATGAGTATAGGTCTGGTGATTTGGACTTGATTTGGGTCTGGTTTGCCCTTTGGGGTAGGGTTCAAGTCCAGGTACTCTATGAAACCAACCTATTTTTAGCACTATCTGTGGGTAGAATCAATGCACTTAAAAGTGTTTAATCAGGTTTGGGCCAATAGCTAGGAACCATCTATAATAAGGAGAACACTACATCCATGATGTTGGGGCCAACTTCATGCATATATCATCACAGAGGTAGGTTGGAGTTAAATATAAGCAAAATAACATTATGATCATAACCCCATCTATTTTAAAGGCTCCATAAGTTTAATTGTTATGAAAAGAGCTAAATCATGGGACAACCAAATCATAGAGGGATTGGTACTCCCTGTGCTGCTGCGTGGGTTGTCTCATGTTAATTTCTCACTAACAACCTTACTTTATTATTGTAATTAATATACATCAAGATTGACCCAATGGCATGGTTTGTGCAATTGAGCACAAAATCGATGTACAACTAAAAGTTGTATTTCTTTTTTTTAAAAAAAAGTAAGGTTTTAGTTCTAAGCTAAATTTTTCATTAACTGAATTTTATATATTATTATAGTCAGATTTATCAAAAGTACAAGATGTGATTATACTCTTAATAAGGTTTTTCTTTACGCGATTTTTTTTAACGTCATTAGTCGGAGTGAAATCTGACCTAGGCTTCCAACATGGTGGGACTGTAATTTTTAGCAATTTGGATTTCAGTGCTGAGCCTAAGCCTCACTGATGAATTTCCAATAATGAGGTCAGAGAGCTATCTGAGTCATGTCCTAAGAGGATTCACACTCTCATTTGATAGATTAGTAGATGACTGAGGTCTCTGATTTCATCTCAACGCCTTTCACTGAGAGTCAGGGTCTCACCGACTCAGACAATACCTCAAGTTATTATTAATTTTTTTCATAAAAATTCCAAAATGCTAACATGATTAAGTTAGGACCAATATATATAATGGCTCTTCTGGGTGTCAGAAACTGTGTTTTAAAACCATAATTTTCAACTGATTGTCAAGTTTGGAATTCTTGTTAGTATATATTATATGTTGTTAAAAGTTAAAACTTTAGGAATGAGTTGAACAAAACTTACTTTAAACTTTATGGGCTTTTAGCACTTGAACACATACATAAAAAAGAAAATATGGCCTTTTCTGGGAGTGATTATGCTTCCAAAGTAAACATTAGATGAAGCATTTAAGTAATGGGCTGTGAAGTGAAAGGGCCCTTTAAAGTATCAGTTTTAATGTCTTGAAGTAGATTGGCTTTTAGACTTTTGGCGTTTCATGAGTATACATGATATCATTGTGGGCCATGGGTGGTGGTGTTTTGAAACCATTAATTTGATTAATGTATTAAGGTTTGGTTATTTTATATTTTTCCTTTCAGTGATAAATGGGTCTTAGAACTTGGTGAGGGGAAGGAAAGGGGGGTTTTTTTTTTTTTAAGTGTTTGGAAGACTGAAATTTTTTAATGGAACAATGATCAATGGGAGAATGCCGACCTCTTTTCTCTTATCTTGGGTGGGATCCTTAGAGAAAATTTATTTCACCAATGTTTGAATACATCAAAAGATTATCAATCTTCAAACTTCAACAAAATCATCCACCTCCAATTTCTCATTTCCCTCGTCCTTTTTTGGTTGATGATGTCATCTCTCCCCTCCCTAATCCTAACTCATAGAAAGAAAATTATTAATATATGTTTTTGGAAAGTGTACCATTTTTGTCATATAAAAATCAACTATCAATCCTAAATGACAAAACCCATATGCCAGAATCCCTAAAGAAATTGCCCAATCATCATTTTAAATATTTAATTCAGATACTTATCTTTTATCTAATTACATCATTAACCTCTTGGGTTAAACAAAAGACCCCATATGAACTACAGCTCATTGGGCATGTTATGAATCTTAAGGGCTGGCATTTGTCAGTGGTCCAACTCTAATTAAGACAAATCATTAATAGGTTCCAGACCCTCCCTTCTTTCCACGTTCTTGCATGAAGAACCACCACCACCCAACCCCACAATACAACAACAAATTCAGACTGGGATTCTCTGAGCTGACCTTCAGAGCTTGTCTAGTCTCTACCCAAGTTTTCCCAAGAATCAGAAGCATCCTTCCATGTGAACATAACCATAATCTAATCAGCAATGACTATTAAAATGAGAATTATAGGGGCACCCCTTATACATGCTGACGGCAGGTATCCAATTTATTAATTGATCAAATTGTAGCATTATAATCACAATTAGGGTCATGTTTTCCCACCATGTCCATCTTCACGCGTGACACTTGCATAATCTCATGACGCGTGATGATGTCACCATATATCCAACAGTCACACATAGATCGTAAAATCGGGACCGTCCAGATGGATGGATGGATTAGGTTAAGATAGCACTGATCACCTACCAACCAGATGGATGGATGGATTAGGTTAAGATACCACTGATCACCTACCACATTCTAAAGCCCTTAATTTGCACCACAGTCAAAGGGTGGCCCTCCCTCTAGAGGTCAGGTTCACCACCACCACCAACCACAAAGCCTACGTACAGATCTCTTATTAGGCCTCCTCAAGGCTCAAACTCATAAACTAACCCTAAAATACATGCACTTGTATTATATAAATGAGCTTCATCCCTAGGAAGTCCCACTGTAATTAGGACGATAATGTGAGGCTCACAGAACAAACAAGAACCCTACCCCAGCAAAAACATTTTTTTAGGGAACTCCTAATCCAAGCTTTGTTAACCATTTTTGAAGTCTGGATGTGAGTGGAATCTGCGGCTAGAACTTCATTATGAGGCTTACCTATTGATAATTTAGACCATTCAAAATGAGCGTCACTCCATCCCAACGGTGAGATATCACCCATTGTAGGACTGACTCATATGGCTGATCACTTGATTAACATAATTTTATAGATTTTTAATTATTACAAGACCAACTTTTATTAAAGTAAAATTTAAAGATATATCATACGAAAGGATGAGATGAAACATTATCAATAGGTGGGCTTGTGATGGAGTTGCACGTATCCCACTCACCAAAGCGTGTGGGAGGCACTCAGAGGAGCAATAAAGCATTGGGAAGCGTTGCACGTGGCCCTCTCCCATGTGAATTATGGCTTTACTTCCCATGAGAACTCCTGCTTTTTGCCCTTCTCATGTGTGGTTTGTTTGGAGCTTGAAGATCCTGTTCCCATTTGGATTTATCATCCATCTCTATTTCTATTCAAATGCTCCAAACCATAGTCCTAATAGCCATTCTTCTTCTTCTTCTTCTTTATCTTGTCATGTTGGAGATACCTCCAGTGACATTTGTAGAAATAGCCATCCTGGATAGAAAAAATAGTCAATTTCTCTATTTCTATTTCTATTTCTATTCAAAGGATTCCAGTGATGGTTCTTCCAATGATGATAACTCATGCTTTAAAAAAAAAAAAAAAAAAAAACAACCATAATGATATTTGTAGAAATAGCAAGAAAAATAGTCACAAACACCTCAGAAGAGATTTGATTAATTGATTATTGAGTAAAATGCACTTAAAGGAACTTAGATCATTGAGACACAGTTTTTTAAGTAGAATGCACTGCATGCATGCTAAAGTAGGATGTACATTTGGCATGCATGGGGCACACCACATTTTCCACCAGTGTCACAAATATTATATATTCTTGAACTATGATATGGACAAAACCTGACTCACTATATATGTGACCAAAAGGATGTTGAGTTTTGGGTAGCTCGGACAAAGTCATATGCTGAGTCAATTTGAACTATGTCATATATATTGGACGAGCAGGGCAGAGCTGAGAGCGTCCCCCACCCTTCCCCTTAGCCATCTTTAAGTTGAGCTCTCTTTAAAGGACACATTTATTTAAGATTATGTCCCCTACAGAAGACAAGTTCCTGGCTCCTTCCTCGTTTTTCACTTTGGCTTCTTCCTCTTGGATGCGTGTGGGAAGAATTGGTCTATTATCAGAAAAATGAGTGGCCATCACATCTAATTCTGGTTAGTCAATATGTAATATAAAAAATTGTGTTATTTTTTTATTTTTCTTTTCTATATGGATTGTATTATACCTGCTGTGTGGCCCACTACCTATTTCACAAAGAAAAATGACATGAGCCCATTGTAACTTACTAATCAGTTGACTAAGATTTGCAAACTCAAGTTATGAGAACTGATAGATGGAAACGTGAGAACCTTAACGCCTTAAAGATATCCTTCATCCATGCACATAATATTGCAGGAGGGACTAATGGATCCGGACCATCAGTTCACTCCTATTTAAGGCCACTTATGTCCTCCTTTATTTTAATTTGTAAAGTGAGACCCACATTTGCATATCATTCACACTCTCCTACATCTCATAATTGGCAATTTTACCAGTTTTACATTGATTCAGCCTTTAATTAACCACCATTTAAAAATAAAATGAGCTAAGAAAATGTTGAACTTTGAGGCTTTAGAATTATTTGATCAGAGTTGTATTGGGCCCACCCCATTATCCCGATCAGTGTTCATAAGATATAATTGAATTCACTTCCCAAGTTGCCCAGTACATAACAGACAAGCATTTTTAAGAAATTGCACCTGGTTTGACAAGAGTGATTTAAAGAGGATTCTTAGGCTAGGGCCAATTCATACATGGTGCTCATGACCGATCCTCCATCTTCAAGTGGACCCACAGGTCACAATCCTCCTTATTTTGTCAGTCTGATGAGGAGAATTTTATTATGAATTCTCCCACAAACCCCTTAATTAGTGGATTTATTTTAAATTTTTGGTAAGAATTACTTTTATATAATAGCTTAAGAGAGTTTTCCTAATTTGATAATCATGCATGCTTAAATTTATGAGGTTGATGATCATGGTCTAAAAAAATGTATGCAACTTAATTGGTAAGCCTTTTTATATGCACTGCGCTGCTCTTACAAGAACCCAGGTCAGGTTGGACCACGTTTGAGGTAGCTATGACAAGTTGGTGAGGCCCTAGGCCGGCAGTGGCTGCATTAATAAGCATGAAAATTTTTGGTATCATCAATCAGGCTGATGGATAGAAGGGCAGCAACATTGGTGGGCCACGCAAAGGGATCAGCGAGTGACTGGTGGCAATCGACGGCCAAGATTGGGCACCCGCAGCAGTGAAGATGGGAATTACTGGAGTACTTGGAAAGGCACAATCTATCCTTTACTGAACAGGGAATTAATTATATAGAAAAGGAACCACCTCAAAAGTGTCTTCTAAGAAAAAGTTACAAAAATGAAACTGAACAAGATCCCTCAACTCCAAGCGTGTCAAATGCTCAATTTCAGGGTTACCAGTAAGAAAAAAAAATGGAAGTGTGGCTTCACAATTAATCACCCTTTTAGATTGATCTAACACAGATACCACTCAGCCAATTGAGATCAAAACAAACAACGAAAAGATTATAGATGATGGATCAAAACATAACAGACTATTGTTACAGATTGGAATTGTATTCACGTTTGGAGTTTTTCATCATTTTAATGTGGTGGTCACTCATGGGTATGAGATAGTTTCTCATCAAACAAAGCAGGTGGGAATGAGGAGGGGGAAATCACTTCCAATCCAATAGTAGTAATTAAGGGTACATCCAAATGCACATCGTGCTTGATTTCGATTTCTTGGCAACAGTTTTTAGAGAGTGCATTTTTTTCCCCGAGCACAGTTCAAGAATGACTTTTCAATGTCAACCAAGGGCAAGAGCTTGCCATGATGATAATGAAAGAGACAGATTTGCAAAAAATTTACCTAAAGCCGCCTCCAACGGGTTTGGACCCTTGAACCCGGTGCTTGATTGATGATGTCCCTTCCACTTCTACTGAGGAGGTCATTTGCTTCAATCTATCTGTCGCATGTTCATGGTGTGATAGAATCCAACTCCGGATTCTCTGAGGCTCTTGTTCGGAGAAATCCTGAACTGAACTCCCCAGTTGGGCCTCCTCTGAATAAATAAGAGACTCTCAAAATGAATGCCCTCCCAATATACGAGATATTTCCAAATTTTACCCTAATATAAGTTGTTTTGCTCCTGCAATAAGATTGACCATTTTGGTTGAGTAATCAAGTTTTCAAACAAATGGCAATTCTTAGGATAGGACCAACTCCAAATGAAGTAAACTTTTATGACATCCAGGACATCCCATGCATTGGGAAGTTCATTTTGAGGAACTTGAATTTTAAATAGGTGGGGCCATTGTGGAGTTTTACTCCTTGAATGGAGGATTCTCTTAGTCAAATCTATGAAGGATCAGCACCCGATAGAATTTAGGGTCCGTTTGGTTGAGAGCATCTTTTACAGAAATTACTGATAGAAATGCAGGAGGATGTCATCATAAGTTCTAAATTCCCTATTTGATTCAGTTTTAAAGGTGAGAATTTGCTTAAGTGACATATGAAAAGTCACTTTTGGCCTTCAAATATCCGTAATATTCTAAATTTCAGAATGCTCCAAGCCCCCCTTGAGCATTTTGAAATTCTACTTTGGGTCCTCTAGACAAGGTATTCGCAAATGCTGGCGACCAAAAAGGTCCCCCAGTGAGTGGTGAGGTGAGGAACCCCCACCCAACCACTAAATTCCCACAGGCAAAGCATCTTCCCTGAGAACCCTCCAATCGAATGGTGCTTTCATCAACTGCTCCATGGAAGATGAAGAGACATGACATTTCACATGCAACTGAAGATAGGGCGATAGTGCGATTTGTTGGGCATTATCTTGATAGAGGACTATTTAGAGAAGGGGTGGATAAAATTTCACAGCCATCTATCAGTTATCTTGCCAGGCCCACGTAGATGAGTGACAACTAAATAGTGTGCTTTGTAGGTCACCATAGAATATGGAAGGGTGAATAAAGTTTCAAGTTTCAAGTTTCAACCCCAACCATCAGTATATGTCCATCTTCATCTCAACAGCTGAGATAAAAGGGAAAAGGGTGATTGGATATGAGTGATCCTCATCCATCCTTGCCATTTCATTCATTCACATCCCACTACCCCACGGATTTGCAGTGGGGGCCAAAGTACTCACGATTGGACCTCTCTGCAACTCACAAACAGAAAAATGTTGGCCCTACCAAGGGTAAAGCCACCGCAACACACCCTTTACACTATACAAAGTGCTTATTGACCTCACCATCCATACATCACAGTCCTCTCATTGTTCCCAGTGTGTTGCTGGTGCTTGTGCTTGTCCCTGTCCCATCATATTGAAATAATCATATCATCCTCGACCCTGCATATGAATTGCTTACGCTGGCCCTAGTGTCAAACAAAAGTGGTAAGTGATCCAGACCACTGATCTCATAGGCATCACCATGGCCAGGCCATGTTTTGACATCCACCTTTATCAGACATCCTTGAGTTTCAATTCAGTTTATAAGTGGATGCATAAAAGGAAGCTATACAACCATTGTGCACAGGGCAATAGATCAAAAACTAGGAAGATAGGATCTTCCAACGTAGATAATTTTTTGGCATGGTCTTCCCATTGAAGGTCTCATCACTTCAAATAGATCAGGCAATAGAACCATGGGCCCATATGTAAAAATTTAATACCCAAGGATGAAATGCAAGACTCTTACATGGATCAGCTTAACCTAGTTTCCATCTGCATCTTATAAATATATTATCACTACCCAAACAAAAAGAACAATAACAATTCTCATGCAGCAAAACTAATTCCCTGTATAATACAAGCGCAGAAGCTGTCCTAATAAAATTATATTTACAACAAAGGATCAAACCCATTCCTCTTCAGCCTTTCACCTTCGGGGCAGTAAGGAATGGACCATCCGCTATAGAACCCTCTCTTCTTTTTCTTTTTTTCTTTTTCCTTTATTTCGTTTTCTTTTCTTTTTGGGACTACGGGTATCAACAGCTTATAGACTGCACAACCAACAAAAACCAGGAAAAGTTTCTAGCTTTTGCTTCAGTTATGGATGGTTTCTGTGGAGCTTGTTACCTGAGAGGGGGCTGTGAGGATAAGGTGGTGGCTTGGCAGGATGAGGCGACTGCTCCGGATTCTCAGAGCCCTCTAGTTGTGTGGGCAGCAGATTGAGGAAACTACCTTGCATAGGTGGGTTTGGGGCAGCATCTGTGTCTATGAAACCATAGAAACTGGTCTCAGAATGGGAATTAAGTGATTAACAAATTAACAAGCTCAGAGTTGAGTTGCTTGGAGGACACATTAAAAGGTTCGCACTCAGAAAATGAATGGTCGAATTGGGCTGAACACTTAATATGAGACCCATCGTTTGGTAATCCAGACCACTGATCTGAAACGACCATACCATGCAATAACATTATCATGGATTGGAAGTTCATAATCATAATTCATAACCACCATCTCTGAACTAATATTTCTGGATCTACAACTTACTCACTTCTCAACCATGTACTTATTGGAACTTTACAATGTGGGATGTTAAGTACAATCAGGGATATGTCTTGGACATCCCCGAGCACAGTTGGATGATCAGTGAACAGTGGATTACCAAATAATGGGCCACTCTGTGTACAGAACCCTAGATCTTGGTGAACCATATATTTGCTGAGGTTCAGGACCCTTTGTAATTCCTTGTGAGTGGAGATTTTACCAAACAATGACTTGATTGATGGCCTCTTTGGTTTATTGCTCTTCTTCTTCAACTCCGCTGCATGAATTAAGACAGAATAGTAAAAGATGGTCATTATCATATTAAAGGACACTAATAAAAGAGGAAAAACGTGATTTTCATGAAGAGGTGTTTACTAGAGTGTGTATATGTGCAAACTGGAGAGAGAGAGACAGAGAGAGAGAGAGAGAGAACCAATTCCAGGCACAGGATGATCATTGACGATTTCAAAGTTCTTGTACGTGTACCCCACAAAATTCACATCCTTGGATGAAAGCATCTGGGATAAAAAGAAAGACATTACATTATTTGATCAAGACAGGTTATATAGAGAGCCATTAACTGGATCAGCAATCACAACAAAGAAAATGTCAAAAGAAAGCGATGAAATTGTCAGAAATTTAAAAATAAGACCTTTTTCCATTGAATAACAAGAAACTATAGTAAAATGATGCAGGGTACATCAATAATGCTGTAATTTTTCCAAACAAAGATGATCAAGAGATTCCCTATATTGACAGAATGCTCTTGATTTCATTTTTGATGACTTGCCTGGTGGCGTGCATGCCGTGCAGTACCAATCTCATCAAAGATTCTCAACAACCTTGGAAGGCATTGTTTTGATTGCATGCCACAAAATAACATATTCCCATTAAATTTAGCCACAACAAAAGGATAATAAAAAGTTCTGAAAATTTGTTCATTTCCCTGGTGTGCATTTGCCTGAATTCCTTTATATCAAATTCATAATTTGAACTATCAAAAAAAAAAAAAAAAAAACTCATCTTGGCAATTCTTGCTTCATTATCTCAAGAATCCTATTGAGTATCGACATTTTAATAAAGTGCATTCAGGAATTTGAACCTTATGAACTATGAGAAATCCAGACATTAACTTCTTTAAAAAAATTAAAAAAAATTGCAGGTCGTAAAAATATTGAAAGATAGACACTTGGAAATTCAAGGAGTTTTTTCCGAGCTTGTTTGTTTGCATTAAAATACAAAGGAATTGAATACATATGATTCGCAGCATTAGTGGTTAAAATTTAAGAACAAAGGTGAATTTTCAAAAAAGTGAGCACCAATAACCTTTCCTTTTAGGGAAATCGAATCAAAAGAAGATGGGAAATGAACTACAAGGGTGATGGCTGGTTTACTCATTTCCCATCTTTTTATTCTATTTCCCTAAAAGGAAAGGTTATTTAATGCTCATTTTTAAAATTCCACCTTGATCTTCGTTTTTAACCACTTATGGTACGAATCGTATGTATTCAATTCCCATGTATTATATAATGCAAACAAATAGGCACTAAGTGTAATCACATAAATAGTACATATAATAAGGATTGTTCAACCACACCGATGCTAAATGTGTAGCACTAAAATTCCAGAATCTCAAATGTACAATAAATGCACAAAGCATCCAAAAAATCAGATAGCCCAGTTGGTGAAAGAGTATCATCCCAAACTGCCAAGACAAGGTCCATAAAAGGGGCATGATTTTCTACCTAATTATGAGAGAGAGACTGGTTCTCTACGTACCAAGGGTATCTCACTAGTCACTACCATTCTAGAATCACAATGCGCATGCCAAATGCATGATATACATCAACATTGGTGTCCTAAATTGTGAAAGTGCAGCATCCCAAACTGTCTAGAAAATATTTGAACAGGTAAATTGATTCAACGGACTAAAGATTGAATAGAAAGCAGTAGATTTGTTATTAACATCAAAATCAATGGTCATGAACAAAAGTATGAACAATCACGAAAGATACATTAGATATGATTACAATAAGTTTGATGATATAAGAACCCATCCAAACATAAGCATAAAGAGCTGGTTGGTTTACAGCATTTGGGAGATATAAAAAAAGCTAATATTAATGTCAGCCCCATGCGCAGAAGCAAGCTGAAGAAGAAGAGCTGACAAGGCACTTTAAAAGTAATGCCTGCACTATGCACAGAAACAAGCTCAAGGCGAATAGCTGAAAGGGGCACTTTAATGGTATGGTAGATTAATAATAGGATCACAAAGGACAAAGGCTGCCTTGTCTCACTATCCTCTTTCATGCAAAATAGTGTAATAAAAAAATTGATGGAAACTGGACTGGAAATGAACATAATTTACCTACATGTTCGCTGATATCCTAAAAATGTATTACTAATTCAAGAAGGCTTTAATTCCATTTTCCTTCATTTAATGAGAAGCGCGCTTCCATGAATTCAGTAACACTATATAAGAAACCTATATCATAATAACCTGCTAAAGACCATTGCAGATTTGCAGTACGTACCAACCTAATCAAAGCAGGAAAAGAACTTCAACCACAATCATTCTTCACTTGATGGCCCATGAATTACCAGAATCCATGCTTAAAATAAAACTACTAATAAACAAAATGACAGAAACAATAAATTGTCAACTGATCATATGCATGAGTGTGTAAGTTAAGACATGAAGTTCAAAACTAAGAATAAGCAAAATGAGAGAAACTATAAATTGTTAACTAATCATAGACATCTATGTCTGCATTTGTAAGTAAGACATGAAGTTCATTGCAACTGATGAAGGATGAGAATTCAAGGCTCACCTTTCTCCATGGCCCTGATTTGGATGAAGCTTGCATCGAAGCCCCTAACTGTCCACAACAAGTAATAAAAATTAGAGAGAGAGAGAGAGAGAATGGAAATGTATAAGACTGACATATGCAAATCGAGCTGTCAATGTAGAAAAAAATAGGAAGAAGCTCAAAACAAAACACAAGAATTTACATAGTTTGCACAGGGTTTGACTAAGTTTAAGGAGAAGGCAACTGGAAAGTTTCACCATTTACAGGAAACTAGAACAAAGGGAAAACCCTCCAAGCACAATTTTACGGGCCTTAAACCCATTCCTAATACCATGTGCTAAAACCCCAACTTAAAACTGAAAGCACATTTAAACAAGTTTGATTTATGATAGCATCATGTCCCATGATTATGTACTGATTTCATATGCTCGAGATTTCAGAAATGTGAAGAAGTGGCAAATAGAGGAGAACATAGTAGTTTAAACTACAACTTCTATGGAAATGTGTCACTAAATCACCATGGCCAGCAAACATCAAATTTTTTTTTCTTTTATCATGAGTAAGAGAATGAATAACACCATAAGCCATCAAACACCAATTTTTATTATCACAAACCTCGAAAAAGGCATCCCTGATACGTATATCAGTAATACAAGACACGCATGAGTAGTAGTAATGAGAGTGAGAATTGTGTAATGTGATATCTGAGCTCCCACTTAGAGATGGATTGCACCACAGGTCCATGTCATATCCTTATTTATTAAAATTGGCTATAGACAAAAGAACAATAGGAACAATAGATAGTTAAGATGAAGTTACACGGCGTATGGTGATCGCAAATGATATCATTTTTGTTAACCAACAAGAAAGTCGATGAATGATAAATTATAAAAGGCATAGCTTATGTTAAAGTTAAATAGTAAAATGCTTTAAGCCAAGCCCACATTGGTGGGATAAGATTAAGATGATGATGATATTTTGAGTGTAAGATGTCCATGCTCAATAAGGCAATTGGTTACACTAACAGGAATGTGAAGTAGGCTTACAGAAGAGAAAAAAAAAGACCATATACTAAATATGGCTTACCTCCTCAAACTTTTCAAAATTTTGAGTATCCAAGTCATTATTAACTTCTGGTATGAAAGCAGCTTCCATTTGATACAGTTTGTCCCACTGGATGCCTTTAAACCACGGGTGTGCCTAAGCAGTTCCAATGTCAAGCACCTATTTCTCAATTTTAAAAAACAAAGGGATAAAATAGACAAGTTTCAATACCTTTATTTCATGAGCTCCTTTAGTACCAAGTCTCTGCTCCACATTACACAACAGTTTCCTAATGAGATCTTTTGCTTCAGCAGACAGTTTTGCCTCTTCAGGGAACTTCAAGTGGGTTCTCCAATTAACAATCTGCATAATGAAAACAAAGTATTTGCTAATAAATCACAAAATATAAAGTATGGCAAACTTTCATACACCCAAAGGCAAATTGCTATTCTAACTATAAATTGAATATGTAGGGGAGGGATCAGGTGCACCACATGACGAGGGCCCAATTAGAGACTGGATGCATGCCAATCAAAGGGGATGGTAAGAATGAGAAGTGCTTAGGGTGGATTAATGATGAGAACGAAGTGGGCCACATGGGACCCACCTTAAAACCACCTCTGCTTAGAAGCCGAAGGGGAACTTGCACAAGTCTCCTCCTCTCGCCAGTTCCTAAAAGTTAGGGGGCATTCGGAAACTCTATAAATACGCTCTTATTTTATGATTTAGAACTTGTGTACATATTAGAGTGTTTGGTAAAACTCTAATTGTATTTTCTATTTTTAGAGCTTATTGACGTATCAGAGCTTTTGCCTTTGAAAAAATAAGCTAAAGAGGGCTTACTTTTTTAATAGAGCATTTTTAGCTAAAGCAAATGGAGGCAGACAATGCAAATTTTACAAGTGTTTTGGATGAGAATGACTCCTCTTTTTTTCCTTTTTCTTTTTTGAAATGAGACCTAAAATTTTCAAAATGACACAATGTTGGATTCTACATTGTAATTCTACAAAAATGGGCTCCAATTACCACAATCCTAAAGATGGGCCCCAATTACCACAATCCTAAAGATGGGCCCCAATTACTTCATGAAATAAGAACCTTTTTTAGTTAACCAAACAAACTTTGCAAATTAGAACTTAAAAATTAGAGCTTCTATTTTAGACCTTAATCTAATTAGCTCTTATTAATTAGACTAGAGTTTCCAAACGGCCCCTTAAACTATAAGGGGCATCTCCATAGTTCCCTAGAAATTAGGAAATGGGGTTTTAGTACCTATTTTGTTAAAACACTTAGCTTTATTTCCCCTTTAAAGATTCCTAGTTTGTTAAGTTATTTAGTTTTTCATTTAAGAGACGGGGTGATCGAGATTATCCTTTTAATTTCAGCGGGCATGATTAGATTTAGGTCTTATGGCATTAAAAAGACCCATGCAGGCCATGGTTGTCTTTGGGAATTAATGAAATATTAATATTTGTCAAGTATGGCTGTCTTGTGGTTGTTATCAGTTATTCAGTTGCGACTTTCTCTATGCAAATTACTCTTTCGTTGGCCTCTGTGAGGTGTGAGGCCTACCCGTTTCAGTGTCTTCCTGTTTCTGCATCTTTCATTGTTTTTGTTGGCATCTACATCTTCTTCATGCATCCACAAGCTCCAATCAAGGGTTTTCTCAAGTGATTCCAGAAACTCAAAGACCTATTAATCTCAAGTAAGTGCAGACTGGGAGTTGCTGACCTACAGTTTATATCAGACCTCTGTCCTACTATTAACCAGTCCATTTTAAACAGCGTTATAGCCATGTTAAGTGCTGCAAGAAACAGCACGTTTACATGCAAAATAGGACTGATCATATACTTTCTTTATTAGGTTGAATTGGCATGTCATTTAGGCTATTTGTGAGAACTGAGATGGATTATTCATTGGAAATGCCCCCAATCTTGTAGCAGGGGAACCTCTTATGGAGGATTTATATGCGTGTCAATTATTTGTTCACATCAATTAAGATCAAGCCAAATCAACGTTCTATTTTATGGGACCTTAAAAGGTTAACAGTGTCTGCTCTATTGTCATTCAATCCAAAAGTAAATGTAGGTCAGTCAAGTCAAGTCGAGCGTCAAATCAGGAATGATTGCCTCTTAAGACAGCAGGTAGGAAAGGGGGAATTGATCACAGGTTGGCATGCAAACACTCAGTAGACCAGCTCAATAGCGCCTATATTTTTTTCCCCACTTTGAATCCAAGCAAAAATCTCTCTAGAACCAAATCATTTAGCCCACACCATTTCGAGGCGGGCCCAAGTGGACTCCATTTAGCCCACACCTTGTCCTCATTTACATATTTAACCATGAGGGCAGCTCTCCTAAGCTCAGGCTTAGGATAAGGTAAGCTCAAGTGTGTGGTGGGGCCCACCTAAGGACCTACATGGGGATGGGGGTGAGGGGGATTTCAAGGACTCCCTGAGATATTCCTCTCTGCAAAAAATCAGCCCCAACCGTAATTTCTATCATCTCCATATGGGCCCAAAAGTTTAATGGTCAATAGTCCATTCGGATCGATACATAGTCGATCCAACAGTCCGGTAAATTCTGATCTGACCAAAAGTTGGCAGACATGTGCAATTTAGAGGGGTCATGTGTTTGATCCATTTGGATGGACCAAAGGTTAGCCCTACAAGCATGAGCTTACAGAAATTCTCTCCTAAGCTTGAGCTTAGGAGAGCCTTGCTCTTTAACCATTTACCACCACCTTAGGTATCTAAATGATTCACCGAAAAGGGCCTATATATGCACCATTTTCACACCTCATTTATGGTAAAGGGCCTGTTTATGGAACGAAATCAGTCACCCCCATCACACTTGGATCCACCTCCAAAACTCGCATGAAAATCCTGGGTCCGCCTCCAAAGCCCACATGAAAATTCTGGGCCCACCCCTAAAACCCACATGAAAATCATGGGTTTACCCACAAAATCCAACTACCTATTGTCAAAGACGACAAGAAGAAAGACGAATTGTGTTGTGAATTCGATGATCCCTTTGAGGGTCTCGATCCTCCTTTATATAGATGTATTGTTGCTATACAATTTACAATGATTGTAGCCATAATCTTGATTACAGCCATTCTAATATAATCATATCTCCTAAAAAGGCAAAGAATAAATATACATAGCTGTACACACGTGAGGTGTTTTGACCAAGAAGATGGGCTTTATTTGACATGGGCTGTGACCCACTGGCCCATTTAACACTTGTTTGGGTCTGCCCCCCTCAAACGAAAATCCTGGGTCTGCCACTATGTACCGGCACCATGTCCTCATTTAGATATGGAACCATTTACCACCACCTCGGGTATCTAAATGATTCACCGAAAAGGACCTATTTACATACCATTTTCACACCTCATTTACTATACATGTGAAGTGTAAATGAGCGCAAACAAGCATGATCATGCGTAAGTGTTACACATGTGCACCATTTACATATGTAAATGAGTGCAAGCAAAAGTCCCCTAAACAAATGGCACATCCCACACTTAAATGAGTAACAATAGTATGCCTAACTATGCTGGTGCGCTCTCTATTCAGCAATATAGGATGCCCATGCATAACTTCTGGAAGTATTTCTCTTACGATTGGTTCTTTTGCCAAATTTTATGTTTTGCAATTCCTATATAGGCAATGCAAAGCCCTGGTAACTTTATATTCTTTACAAAAATATATATATGGAGATGCCCTCACATTCATATCCAATGCCAACAACTTAAATGTGAGGGCCCCCACCCTAGCTCTCATAGTAAGGTGAGAGATTCTCTCATAGGAGCACCTCCATATATATATCAGTATTTGCATTTGCACAAAGCGGTTCGGCATCGTTCTAACGGTATCTCTTCCAAGATAGGGTACCTTTACTGACCTCATTTACATCCTCGGTTCCCAAAATTCGACCCAGTCATCATCTGAGTGCCTCTCAGAGATGGAAACCATCACACAACTACGAAAAATATTCATGGCATGCCAAATTAGGCCTAATGCCAATTGACAAGGGTTAGGTGTTTGTTGAGGGTGTGAATTGATTCTCTATAAGAAAACAATAAAAAGGCACAACAGGAAAGTTTTAAGAACTCACTATGCTATACTTTAATATTCGTATATATTACAACACATTCCGAAGATCATGGCCTGGACTGTGAGGCTCACCTAGATGCATGCCAATCATTTGTTTTCGGAGGGGGTAGGTGGGTCATGGGTGGAAAGGTATGGCCCAACCAATGTGTATGGAAAAAATGGAGACAATAGGATCATTTTAACTCTGGTTTTAAAGCCCAGAGTTGAAAAAAAAATTGGCCATTAGATGGACTGCATGTTCTTATGTTTCCGAGCGGAGGGGGTGTTACCAAGCATCAAGGGGTAGGATTGATCATAAGGAGGACCAGATGGGTCCCAGAGGCTTGGCCGTTATTTATTATTGAACAGAAAGCTGTTCCTGAAATTTCCTGTGATAAATATACAACAAAAACGAGCAAGCATGTAAAATAAAAAATAAAAAATAAAAAAAAAACGCAGGATAATCAGTTAAGACAGAAGGGAACAGCATAATGGGTTACTATATCAGGACCATTACTCTAGTTTTTCAATCAACCCAAAATTTTATTTATATACTTAATTTAGTTTCTGTCTCAGAGCATACATAAGTGTTCGGTGAGAACAACGTGGAACTTATGGAGGAAAAAACCCCACACTCAAATATACATCTTAATTTTCTTTTCCTATTTCTTTAAATGGTGGCTGAAATATAAAACTTTGTCCAGCAGCCTCGCGTGAGACTCAAACAGGAAGGGCCTTTGAACCACATAACATACATACCTTTCTGCAGGTAGACATTGGTTCTTCAGAATAAAATGGTGGATAGCCCACAAGCATCTCATACATGATTGCTCCAAGGGACCACCTATAAGAAATTTCAAGATTAGCAATGGAAATAACTGTTAGTTAAACATAACAAACTTTTAACATACTAACCAATCACACTCCATTCCATAACCTTTCTTCAACAACACTTCTGGAGCAATATAATCTGGAGTACCAACAGTTGAATAAGCCTGCATTTGCCAGAAGAACAAAATCAAATGCAGAGTAATACACAAAGCCTCCAGAAGTTGGAAATTCAAACAAAATAAACACAGAAGAGTGACATGAATATATAACACAAACTTATCATATGGGTTCAATGGAAGTACACATGCAACCCCAAAAAGAGTCTAAGCCAAAAAATGGCATCTACGCGTAAGTACAAGAACAAGCAGACACAAGTGCAAGTAAAACATGTATTATAACATGGACATAGATATACCGAGTTACGCTTCAGGGTTCACCCAAAACATGGCATAGCAACTCCTCAAAGCAAATCTTAGCTAATGTTCCAACTTAATTTAAACCTGGATTCTTCTCTGAACTAAGGACAGAAACATGGATGTTGTTGATTCAGCTCAACTAGCCAGTAGCCACCTCTTTTTCTTTGTTTTTTTTAATGGTAGCAACCACTGGCAGAACCAAAGTGGGGCAAGACACCCTCCCGCCCCCCGCACCACATACACAAAACAAAATTTCTGAGAACCCCTTTGTTATTTGGAAGATTTTATATTTTTTTACAAATGGCCCCCAAAATTTTTTAACCCCCCACCCCAACCCACAACAAAGGAAGAATTCCTGGGTCCACCCGTGGTAGTGGCCACCTCCTTTGCCAGGACTATACTCAAACAGTGGACTTCAAGCACTTCACACTCTAACATGCTTGGCTAGTTTTTACTATTTGTTCAATAAAACCAGGATTCAAGAGCAATTAGATCCTGAAATTCTTTAGCACTTGAATGAAGATTCAAGGTTTTCTACACATACTGAAATAACTTATAAATTCCATCCTAAACTACCACTCAGATCCTGAAGACTGCAAGCAGCCATCTAAAAAGGGATAGATGGGCAATACAGCAAACTTACCAACATTCGCCTATTTTTCTGCCAGTGCAATAACTGTTCCTGTTGTGTACGCTTGGGTGTGACTGGTAGATTTTGCCGCTTATCACACTCCAGAGAAGGTTTGTGATTACTTCCCATTGAATAGTCACTCTCACTGAGATTTGGAAAACTACTACAATCTAATGGTTTGCACAGTCCAAAATCTGAAAGCTTCATATGGCCATTACGATCAAGCAATAAATTGTCGGGTTTGATATCCCTAAAGAGAAGATATAAATTCTGTTAATATCAAATAAAAGCTACAGAAACCCCTTCGCATGTGACTCAAGAACACCAAGAGATTCCAGTGGAGAATTATTAAAAGAAGAAGAAGAAGAAGAAATAAAGAAAAAAAGAAAGAAAAGAGGACAAACCTATGAATGTAGTTGTGCTTATGGATGGATTCAATGGCTAGGACTGTCTGTCCAACATAAAATCTGGCCTCGTCTTCTGTCAATGTATCCTTGCGCATTAGTAATGTCATCATGTCTCCACCAGGAAGATACTCCATGATGAGATACAAAAACTCCTCATCTTGAAAGGAGCAGTAAAGTTTGACAATGCAGTGACTGTCAACCTCAGCAAGGAGGTTTCGTTCAGCTTTAACATGCTCAACCTAAAATAAAATAACCACAAGTGAGGGGTAACAAAAGTAAAACTTCAAGTAACAAAAGCAGATGAAAGCATCAAATAGTACCTGGCCTCTGCGAAGCATCTCTGATTTCTTGAGCTTTTTCATTGCATATACATGGCCAGTAGTCTTTTCTCTACAAAGTCTCACCTGTATAAATTTCAGTATGTGATTAAACCACTATTTAATAGCTTGAATAGACTCAATTCAACTCAGCCAAGTTGACTCAACTCAACCAGACTTCTATTGATAAAAACTCAAAACTGTTACAATTCAGTCTCTCAGACTCTCGGTACTCAGTTGAAAGTCTAGGCTTGGTCAAAACTCAGTAATACTCAAGAAAAACTTGGTACAGCTGTTTTTTTACCCCACTTCTATATATCTGTGTGCAGAGTTTACACAACTAAACCAAGAGTCGGGCCTCCAAGTTAACTCAACTAGGTGATCTTTCAAGTCAAGTTGAATATTGTGTTTGTAAACAAGTTAAAATGAAATTCCCTCGCTAACCAACAAAACCCTGTATGAAGTAAATCAAACAAAATACAATCACTCACTTCCACTGAATCAAGACTCTAATAGAACATAGAGTTTTAGGTTCAGATATCACATTTCTACGTTAGCCAGAGATGGGGGAAAGGTAATCTGTGTATACAAAACTCCATTTGTGAAGAATATCATCAAAATTTACCAAAAAAAGGACTTCTTCCACACACACACACACAGATATTTGAAAGATACCTCCCCAAAAGCACCCCTTCCAATGATGGTCAGGAGTTCGAAATCATCGGCGCCCATTTTGTGCCTCTGAAGGCGCATATATTCAGTTTCCTTTTTCTCCAAGTGTTTTAGAAGATTGTTCTGATCTTCCTCTGAAACTTCAGCATCAGCAAGCTTTCTCTCCAAGATCCAACGTCTGCAAAATCAATTAAAAGATAATGTAAAAAAAAAAAAGAAATTTCTTTCGAAACAATTAAAAGATGATGAGAACACTTGGAAATGCAGCATATGCTGCAGAAGTGCAGTGATGCATTCAGTTGAATTTGACACAAAAATCAACAGTAAAAGACCATCTGAACCATTATTTATGTCTTAGACCATCTAGCATTAGTTATTTCTTTCTTAATCTTTGTTGTATGTGTCCATGTTGTTAGGTTGTAGAGGCCAAATGCAGACTATTTGCAAGGTACACTAGTAAAAAGACGCAGTAGCAGGTGGCCCTTACAAGCAACATAATCACTTTTATTGGAAGTCGCATAATGCAGTTTATGAGGCACACTTCACTTTTTGAGATCTTTTTGCATAGATCAGAACAGAAGAAATCTTTAATTTAGTTGACATGACAAAACACCAATATCATATGAAAGCAAAAATAAAAATAAAAATAAAAAACAGGCGGAATCACCTCTCCTTTCGATCTTGGATGCACTTCATCTGAGCCTTGTAATGGTTCTCAATGTACTGTTTCGCAGCAGCAACTTTCTGTTTAGTGGTATTTGAGGGTGCCTCGTCGACAGGAGGCTTCTGTCTGTCCTTCCCATTCTCTCCTTCCTTCTTAGTATGACCAGATCTCAATTTATCCCCTCTAGGACAGAACTTACGAAACCAGCTCCTTGCAGAATCCATTTCAATCAGAATATCACCATCATTTCCAACAACACTTTCTTCTTTTCAACCTAACGACAATACTAGACTACAACAAAAAATTATAAATGTTGTTAATCTGCAAGTCTGCATTGGGTATCAGCTAAAAAATATTTCATCACATAAAAATGATGAAAAAACACATGAATAGCAAACTTATTCCAAAATAGAGTCTAGTTTTCAAACTATAATAAATGATGGAAAATAAATAGAAAATGATGGATGCCTGATTGTCATTACAATAGTATTCTTTTCATTGAATCCTGTTTGTTTCATGTAAATGAATACATAGGAATTTTCAGACTTTTATTTCTAAAAATGGTATAATTGAAGAGACAAATGTGAATTTCCTAAAAAGACCATCAAATCATATCCCCCCTCATGGAAAATTGAAACAAGGGGAGGCAAGAAATGAATACCTGGCCACCACCCTAGTAATTCAAATCCTAGGAAAGTGAGGGTTGCATGCATCTACATCATCTACATTTGTACCTTATATATTCTACACCCTCACCTCTTTAATAATCCATTAGTGGAGCTCATTAGACCTTGAATTTCTATGTATGCTATGCAAATAACCAGGCCCTAAAGAAGCATCTAGAGAAGGGGAAAAAAAGAACACTGAACTCTCAAAGATGCAACCACAGGTACACACTGAAGAATATGTAAGAATTATTTGAAATACATTCTAATTCCAAAGACCACACAAGTTTACCAAGTTGAACACTAAAAATCTCTAAGACCTTTAGGAAGAGAACAAAAAATCGCAAAAGCAGCAAGAAACAGGACATTCAAAGGCTCATATTCACCACAATTCTTTATCTTTCATAATGTGTAAATCACAAATCCTCATTACTTCTACTCTAATCTTCCATCCTCACTCCTCGTACCAAATGTCAATCGAAAGAAAAAAAAACAATCAAAATCCACAATCACTTCAAAATCCTAATCATTCACCAAAATCCTTAACTCCATACCAAATTCAAAACCAAATAAACAACCATAACGACTGTTTTATAAATAAAATAAAATAAAATAACCATAACATATCTACTTTTTCACCACAAATCCATAGTTATGCATTAAATGATAATGTATAAACCCTAGGAATTTAAAAACGACACTAACATTCACTTCAAATCCTCGTCAGTCTCTCATAGCATCAATTCCAACTCCAAAATCCTCACAAAGCCAATCAAGTTCTGTTCTTTTTTAGCAGACCCTCATCTTTTCACCAAATAAAAATCTCCAAACCTCAAAACAGCAAAGGAAATCACGAATCTAATCTTAAAAGCCCTAATCTTCACAAGAACACGCTCATTCCAGCATCAAATTCAATCCAATAAATCACAGAAGCAAGTATTCAAACAGCAGAATCATCATACCTGGACCGAAATGATCGCGTGCGAACCAAAAAAACAAAATCAAAAACGCGTGCGAACCAAAAAACCCGAAAATTTCAACTTCCGAAATGATCGCTTTCACGACTCTTGCCTTTTGACCCGTCTCGACCCAATCCTTTTCCGATCTTCTGTTTATACTGCAGAGTGAAGATAAAAATATCCAGACGACATAAATAAGAGGTGATATTACGAAAATGCCCCTTCTTTTTTCAATAAACACTGGCATCATCGAACAAGTAAGTCTCACCTAATCCACAGTCACACACACTACCACACGTGTGGTTAAGCACGAGTACAAAGATGGCAATGGGTACCCGTTTACCTGGATCGGCCCTGCTCGGCCCAACCTAGTGAAGGTTGGGTGGGTCCATAACTTACTAGTCCAAATTACATGACCTGTATTGTATGTTTAGCTGTGCCCAGATTAGAAAATAGAGAGCCTGAAGCTAGTTAATACATTTAGTTATATTTAATCATATGACATACATACACACATACATATATTATTAGCAAGACCGAACTTTGGATTCATACCACGCACGCGCGATTTTGGATTGGATGAATGCACGGTGCCTAGGTGAGTAGAAATAAGATATGGGCCAAATAGATAGAAATCACTTGATCTTAAATTCATTTCTAAGCAGGCTCAATTGAGGAACATGGACATCTTATCTAAATTAAGATTGAAACATTGGGACGTAGGTGTCCTCAAAACAATCCACTTTTATTTAAGCCCCTAACTTCTTTTATCTTTATTTATTTCCTATTGCACAACCTACCTTTGACAAATCCAAGTCACTTGTACTCAACCTTCTTTTGACATTTTCCAATAAAATCAATGTTGATTGATTCAATTATAAATACAAATAAATTCCAAGCGGTAGCTCAATTGGCTTAAGACCATGATTTACATCCGAATGTTGTACGTTCGAACCTACACTACCACACTGGGGTTACAGGGTAGTTTACACAGCTTTCATCTGCACCCGAAAGAATTAGTACAGCTCAAAAAGTTAAGAACTCTCTCATAACAAAATATATATATATATATATATATATAACTACAAATATATAAATGCAGTTAAGATTTTGAGACCACAAGAGATGGCAAAATGATGCTGACGCGTAGACAAAGTTGGTTGCCTACTGTCGGTTAGGGCCGGTGCAAAAGCAGGAGGAAAACGTTAAAAAAAGAAACAGGATTTGGTAGTTGATACCGACCAACTGTTCAGATGACACGTGGCTTTTGATTGTGTCCAAAAAGAGATAACGTGACAGAAATGGCCACTCCGCTACTCCAGGCGAGCATGACAGTGGCATGGCTCCTAGTAGTCACTAGTCAGTCCTACATGGATCTAATCACAAAGTAGAAACTTTACTCAATGTAGAGCTTGAGATTGAGGTTTGTTAATTGCAGTTGAGTAGAATGGTATAAAACAGTATTCAAAACTATTAAAATACGTTTATGCATCTGTCGTGGAAAGCTGATTTGTACTAAGAGAAACACATTAGGTGATGGAAAGCCGGTTTGAGAAACCCATGGGGTTATGGAAGTATCTGGTCATCCCTCTTGTTTTGTGATCAGATGACAGTCCACCATCAGGTTAAACCATTTTTTTTTCAAGTGCTCCATGCAATGATGATTACACTCCAATCATAATGACATCCAACTCCATGGTATTCAAACATCAATTATATTGCCCGCCCTATGATGGATCAAGACCCAGTAATTCCTTAGCTACTCAATGCCAAATTGCCAATGACTGAAGTAGTCTCAAAATGCATATCATGTTAAAATACATTAGTGATCGAGTATACCCAATCAAATAGAAATGTTATTCGTTGATCATTAAGATCGCAAGAACATGTACAGAAGGGTAATAGAAATGTCATTCGTTGATCATTAAGATCGCAAGAACATGTACAGAAGGGTAACTGGTAAAATACCATGCACTGAATAAAGGAACTAGTAACAAATTAGTAATGTACAATCCTCTGAGTAGTATATACCATTATACTGACTGATCTAAAAGGATCTGTCAGTATCCTATCAACAACATACCTAACAGGTGCATAGCTTATGCAGCCAATCATTCTCATCGTAAACTATCACAAAAAGAAAAGACAGCATTTTATTAAAGAATGAAAATGATATTTATGACGATAATTTAATCAGGTATAAATAGAAAAGCATATTTAACCAGGTTTAAAATGGACAAGAAAACAATGACACTAGGCATGCCTAAACATATGAGCAAGCATGGAGAACAAAGCCAACTTGTTGCTTAATTAAATACCAAAAAAAAAAAAAAATGCAACAGCCAGAGTCATATTTCACAGCTGCAAATAGCAGCAGAGAAAAATTAAGCATCTACAAAAATAAACGCTGAAAAAAGAATCAGCTCATTTCAATCATCTCTTTACAGATTGTTTTTGCAAGCAATCACAGACTTCTATGCCATAGTTACAACAGAGGAATCCCCACTCATTTTACTTGCCTCACCGGTTGCATAAATCCTTCCTAGGAGAATTGATAAGTAAACCCAGCTTGTAATATTGATTTGAAATCCATTAAGACAGATCATATGCCAAGATCAAGCCCTCCTGGCATTATTACCATGTCGCTGGCTTCTGAAATAGCTAAGAAGTGCCTGTGCCTACAAAAGGTTAGAAGACCCAAAAATCTAAGTCATGAATGGTTGAAATGATTGCATGAACAACTATAATTAAAAGATTGAGAGAAATGGAACATATGTCAGCAAGAGCCTATTTTTCCATGATTGGGTCCCAGGATGTCCACAAGAGGAACTACATGACCATGCATCATAGGTTTTATTAAATGTCTGTCCGTTAGTTTGGTTAACACATTCCAGACCATTGTTCGAAACTATCTCCCAATTTTTTCTCTCTTCTTTTTTATTTTTAGTGGTAATATGACTTGAAAGGTTAAAATAGTGAGCGCTTTCCAGTGTGCCAAGGGCTTTGTCATCTCCCAACTATTTATTGAAAATGAAGAAAAGATCTTTTCACTTGTTGAAACAATTGGGATTTAGAAGATCATAGAATCCAGTCCTTTCACCTACAAGTACAGCTAAAAAAACATAACAATGATCTAGAAGAACAGATAAAGATTGGTATTTGATTCTGTGGGCTGTTTGGGTTATGAACTTATGATAACCAGATATTTCAAAAAAGGCAACATATCTGTACCGTGTCATATCCAATACCTTATTTGTATGAGAAAAACATGTCCCTGGTGTAACATGCTCTATCCCGCTGCATCTGGGCATCATAGATTTTGGGGTGTCAACTACATGGATCATTGAATGCATCAGAATCCTACATTTCCTCTTCAGTGGAGAGAGAAAATGGGGGAAGCGAAACCTACTCAAGTCCTTGGGACATGGAGCATTAATGGCATGCATGGAGACAAGGTAAGTTTGCCTCATAGTTACCTAGTTCGCAATTTGTCTAATTCACATTCAAGTATTGAGTTTGCAATTCAGTACTAGTCACAGTTCACAATTTCATTTTGGTAGGTTCAATGAGTTCATTGTCCAGTTCACCCAGTTGTAATTTGAGTTCACCAACTTCGATGAACAAACTCAGCTTTCTAGTTCACCATGGTTCGGAGGTCAATTCTTCTGGGTCGGTTCTTTCAGTTCGTTTTCCAATTCACCTAATTCTAATTCTAGTTCATTGACTTCAATTAATGAACTCAATTTTCTAGCTCAGCATGGTTCAGACTTCAGAGATCCAATTCAACTAATTTGGAGGTCTTTCACCAAAAGAAGAGAGAGAGAGAGAGAGAGAGAGAGAGAGAGAGAGAGAGAGAGGGAGGGGGGGTTGAAACTACTATGGAGGTCGTATTCCACTAATTTATAGGTACATTAATTTGTATCCCTCTACTAAATATGTCATTCCCTAAAAGACCATTTCAAAGCTTATAAATCCCCACCTCTACTAAATATGTCATTCCCTAACCATTTCAAAGCTTATAAATCCCCACCATCATCATTTAGGCATATACAGAAGCAATAGTATATGCAATTACTCATATGACCTCTTTTGATAATCTCCCTTATAACAAAAACCTTTCTAGTATAATAGAGAGAGAGAAAAAAAAAACTTTCGACCCAATTCGCACACTAGAGTGAACCAGTATCAAACTATTGAGCAAATCCAACTACAAAAGAACTAGTTCTCAATTCGAACCCAGGTAACTGAGGTCGTAAAAAAAAAAAAGATGGTGATTGCTAACAAATGAACATTTGGCTATTCCAGGTCACGAATGGTAAAACATAAATGCATGAACGCATATGTACATAAATAAAAATCATACATGCATACATGCCTATGAAGTCCTAGTCAACGTACCTTCTCTTTAGCTCGTGGTGTGCCTGATTGTGATAGTGCAACCAACGGTGGCACAACACCTTCTTGGAGAGCCATAGTGCAGAACTTGACATTATTTGTACAAAGCTGTAGCAGAGCAGCTGCTGCATTTTCCTTCCCTCTTGAGGATCCCAATTCGACAATCTCCACAAGAACTGGTATCCCTCCTTCCTGTCCAACTGCATTACGCCCCTCAGGTATGGTCGAAATATTAGCCAAGACAGCAACTGCCTTATCAGCCATACCAGCCGCAGGGTCCATCAGCTCCACAAGACACTTCACAGCTCCAGCTTGGACAATCCGAACCTTGTTCTCATGAAATATAGATAAGTTGAACAAAGCTGTTGCAGCATCCTTTTTCCCCCGAGGAGTCCCATTCCCCAGTAATTCCACTAGAGGCCTGATTGCCCCAGATCGTCCAATCTTCACCTTGTTCTCCTCAATGACTGATAGACTGAAAAGAGTTGCGGCAGAGTTCTCTTTAGCTTCTGCATTCCCTGTCTTGAGCACATGGATGAGAGGGTCGATGGCCCCCTCATTTGCAATGGAAATCTTGTTGTTATCGTTGATTGATAAGTTCAGCAGGGCAGTGACAGCATTCTCTTGGGTCTTCAGGTCTGCTGAGTGAAGCAGATGGACCAAATGGCCTATAGCCCCGCAGTTCGCAATCACGATCCTGTTATCCATGCTGTGCTTAGCAAGAAGGCGGAGCTCAGCTGCTGCATCTCTCTGTAAATCACCTGAATCACTCTGGAGATCTTCAATTAGCTTTTGAACTTGAGTTTCAACACCTGAGAGATCAGGTCCTGAAACGGAGGCTGGAGAAGATGTCATCCTTGAAAATAAAATCGCAGATGGCCGTCGCCAGATGTTATGGCTTCTGGACCGTGCCACAGCCAACCGGGAGGAAAACTCTTTTTCTCTAGATGGAGGGTCTGGAGCCGGAGCTGGAACCAGAGCCGGAGCCAAAGCCTCAGATGTCAGCTCACTTGAAGCATCGCTACTGCTATTGGAGAGATCACCCGACAACCGCGATGCTTCATTGGCATATCCAGCTCCTTGTTGGCAATCACTACTGGAAATGGCACTCGAGAGAGAAGTACTTTGGTTGTGACTTTGACACTGCTCATCAGCCCTGGAAGCTTCAGAAAGATCCGCCCTTGTTGATACCAGAGCTTGCCCATCAGAACCTGCACTTTGACCATCTGAAACTTTTTCCACATCTTTGGCACTCACTAATGATACTCTACCGATATCCACCTCAAGCCCATTTGGAGTATCCAAAGGTGCCCTTCCCTTCGAGAAGAAATTGAGATGCAAAGGAGATGTCGATTTGTCAAGTTTATGATTAACATTGGACGAAACACTTCGATGTGATTGTGAACTGACCACATACTTAATTGATTCAGGTGATACAGAAATGCCAGAAGCATTGCCTGGTTGAGAACCAAGAGTATCTCCAGCATTACAGTCCAAATAGGGAAGAACTTGGGACTGGTTTGAGCTAACTGACTTTATCGGATCGGGAAGCTTGATGTTGTGCAACTCACACCAGTTTGCAACAAGTGCCTTGACTGTATAGTTAGGAATTAGATTGGTATGAGAAAGAGTCTGACGTGTCTTTGGACAAACTGTCAGGCCCTGATCTAGCCATCTCCTTATGTAGGCTCTCTCATAGGTCTGCCCGGATGCAACAATGACTGGGTCAGACATCAATTCAAGAGAAAGTGGACAGCAAAAATCAGCAGGAACAGAGACCCCGTTAATGGTGTGACATCGTTTTGTTTTTGTGAGGCTGTCATGCATAAGTGTAACAAGTGCAATCAAATAATCAACATAATTCTCAGATCCATAGATTCTATCATGTTCCACCTTTGTTTTGACCTTCTCAAGGGCAACAGCCTCAAGTAGTAGTTCTTGATTCGATATCAAACTCAAGGAGTTTGCAATCTTCAACAGGCTTTCTGAACTAGGCATGGCATTCTCTTGTACATATCTCATGGATTCTTTGATGATATCAGATGTTTGTTCAGACACTATGAGCTGAAACATCTGCATACATGGCTGATATGGTACATGCAAAAATGAGAGCATCCGTCAGTATATAGAGATGGAAAAACATTTGGTGGAACATAGTGATGCCTTTTTAAGCAACGACATTTTCCGATTCCACATGCCAACAAAATAATCATGCAGAAAAACGAGCTCTACAGATGTCCCAGCACAATAATAATAATAATAAACTGGTACAGATTGAGCATGGTGTGGGAAACATATGGATGGTTAAAATAAAAATATGTAATCCCGGAATTCGTAACCATCTTTTTATACATACATCCACCTGATGAGCGGTCCTGTCTTTTTTTTTTTTTCTTTTCTTTTCTTGTCGCCCAATCTAATTTCTGGCTCAGGGAAAGTGCATGGCAAGTACCATGTTTAGATGATACTACATAGATGGGCGGTTGAGTGTCTCACATGACTACTGTGCTGGCATGTGAGGCAGCATAGAGATGGGCATGTTGAATGAAATCTTATTTAGTAGAGAGAGAGAGAGAGAGAGAGAGAGATGGGGGGAGGGGGGATCCCAATGCTCAATACCTGAATGCTCAATGAATCTGAAGTTAGAGTGATGGACGGAAGCAGAGAATTCACTAACCCACAAATCTCAACCCCGTATTTCTGCATCTTTGCCATCAATGATTCAATTTGTAAAACCTGGATGTCAAACAGTAGGCAATTAGCAATATACAATCTGAATAACAAGATTGCCCCTTTTGTGAAAAAGGTTACTAATTTTATGGAAAGAAAATAAAAGGTTGCCAAAAAAAAAAAAAAGAGAAGAACTAAAAGGTTGCCTATAGAAGTTTTGAAGCCTGCTTCAACTTCATGTATGTGTACTAGTTCAGACCAGGATCATAAATAAATAAATAAATAAGGCAAACCATGCCTCCATCAATCACTGTGCAAGAGATGTATTTTGCCTTCTAAATTTATGGAAGAATGATTTCTTAGGAAATTGAAGTTTCAACGACTTCGACGTTTTAACATCTTTTGACATATTCCTGATTGTCCTCTCAGAGAAAATGACAACCTTAATTTTGCTTTTTTTGGGGGATAACTAACTCTAATTTTTGGAAACAAAGAGCAACAATAAGCAAATTTACAAGCTACATGAGAATATACTAAATCAAATATTAAAATGGTGCAGCATTTTAAAGTAACTCCTCCCTCGAAACTCCTGATTTAGCCAACTTATCTGTTTCTAGATTTGCCTATGGTCATAACAAAAGTATGCATGGTTCCTTAGCAAGATTTAGTTTCATGGACATCCCCACCATGATTAAGGCGTTGATATAAATTGTTATGCCGTTCACTAACAATTCGAGTTTTTTGTGTTACTGGTTATTAACATATTATCAGAGCCAAAGGTCACGAGTTCGAAACCCTTGGAAGGCATGTCACATCCATCTATTTGTCTGGTTCGTATGTCTATTGGGTTTCGAATTCGAACGGCTTCCCGTGCAAGCTTTTGGTATCACTGGTTATTAACATAAAGCACATGCAAAAACTTCAGCAACATCCATGTTGTTCATAGAAGTGTCAAAACATATGATGCACGGATACTTCAAAATGGGTGACGTATCGTGTCGTGTCGTATCCGATACTTTACTTTTTACATGTAAAATATGTGTCCCTGCTATGTCTATAGCATATCCGTCCCCTATCATTGTCGTATCTGGGCATCATAGGTCAAAACAGATTATCATTTCTGATACTTTTATATGGATGGTACCAACCAGTAAAAAAAATCATAGATGGCCCATCCATGATCCAACCTATTGAATTGCATCAACTAGATGACCACAGGGGGAGACAATGGAAGTGACAGAGCAAGAATTGATAGCATTTTTCTTACATCAAGTGATTTAAACTCATATCAATATTGTAGCTTCTAAGAATATAGCTAGTGGCTTGCAGCAGATTTATAGTGTAGGATATGTTTACATGTAATCCAAGTCACATGCAATGTGACTAGTTTGGCAGAATGGACGGTTATTCATTCCATATGCTTTAAGGTAAGCAAAGGATTTATATGAAAAGAAAAAATGTCAAACTCAGTGCAACTTGTTTATTTTTCCAAGTAATGTTGATATCTTGAATATATTTAACTATTCACACATATCATTTATGATATATCAGTATATGTGATGGCTTTCTTCATTTGATTTCATCCTAGTGTCATTTGTAATTATATTATGTTGCTATAGATGGAAAATGGATGGATTATAAATAACTTGTTTTTTTCTTTTCTTTTTAAAATTGTTTATTATCTTTTATTTCTATAAGAAAATTAAAAAACATACTATTTGTGATATGATTTGATTTCATCCCTTTCACAATTTGGATATGATTTTGATTTTCAAAACACTACACCAGGTCCCCTATAATGTCAACTTAATGCTCACATTACAATCAATTTGACTAAAGTATTTTTCAGTTGTCACTTTCATTCAAGGAATCAATGACTCCTACTATAAATGTAGAACACACATACATGATTAAAATTGTTCATTTGACAGGCCCCTTGGATGATCCATAACCAGAAAGACATGTTGATCAAATTAACATAGCCGATCAACCAACAAGGTTAAATAAATAAATAAATACATAAATAAATAAAATTCAATAGTCATTCATTTTCTGCCTTAAAAATCCTCCAGTTGCAGGGGCTATGTTCATCAGATCAATGTACTTGGGTGCTATGGTTCATGCTGTTAGAGCACACTGGATAAATGCCTCTGATCTCAAGTGTCGCATATGTAAGAAAGTGGAGTCACTAATAAACTCAGGAAGAAATGTGACCACCACCTTAGGTCTTTTTCAAGTGAAAATTCACAACATTGCTACAAACGTGCAAGTAGAAGTAAGAAGCTATCGTTGCATACTCAAGTCCACTTACAAAGTAAAATTTGCTTGTCATTTGTTGCCAGCCTTCTATAAGATCCCTAGCTTCATTAACAACAGCATTCAGTTCTTTCAATGCCTCGTTAAATCTTTCATCTGAAGAAATCTCAGAATCTACAATTTCATCAAGAATGAGCCTCAAAAGTTTCAATGCCTCATCTATCTTCTGATGATAACTCTGAATTGGTTCTGATTTTATATTGTTAGATGATGATAAACGACTGAACTCAGAGATGTTATTGATCAGAGCCTTTAAGAATGATATCTCCATCACACCTGTTACATATAGAACCATCAACAAGGCCCACCATAATAGTGAAAATGAAAGGAAAATATAAAAAAATCACTGATAATAAAAAGAAAAGGAAATAATCACTTATTTTCTATGTAAATTGGAAGGCATGTGGAGGAAGAGTTATAGAACCCAACAAGATCGTGTTGTAATATAGATTTACCACAGAAATGTTTAATGATAATATAAATTTTATTTTATATATGCTTAGGTTGTGTTTGGAAAGTGGCAATGCCTTTCCTCATAATGCATGCTTTCAAATTAGAATCAGCCATGGCAAACAGCTGCAGAGCTCAAAAAAATATAGAAGTCAATCAAAATCAGCTCAGTGAAATTAGAAGGACTAGCCTATTTTCTTGGTTTAAAAAATGCATTCTGAATGGATCATGGAACAAAGAATAAGGTTCCTGATTTGGAAAGTGTCAAAAACCCCTTATGTTCTGAAAAAAATACATAGGCAGAAATAAATTATGATATCAATAGTGTACAAATTACAAAAGCTAGGTGGAGAGAGAGAGAGAGAGAGAGAGATTATTATGATCTTCACAACAAATAATGTTATCGGGTTATTAGCAACCAAGTTATTAACAGGAGATTTTAAAAATTTTGGTTATTGTCAGGTTTTTAGTGGAAAACGTACGGTGCACAATAAAATTATCAAATAATAAAAATAAAAATAAAATATGAAAAGTCTAATATTATATGGCACTTCTATCAGCTTCTACTGTATTATCTCTTTTCATCTTTTATCATTACTTTGATTCTAAAATCCTATTATCACTTTTCTAATCCTAAAAGTTTAAACTTAATAGGGAGAGAATGAGAAATGTTATCGGGTTATTAGCAACCAAGTTGTTAACGGGAGATTTTAAAATTTTTGGTTATTGTCAGGTTTTTAATGGAAAAGGTACGGTTGACAATAAAATTATCAAATAATATAAATAAAAATAAAATATGAAAAGTCTAATATTATATGGCACTTCTATCAGCTTCTACTGTATTATCTCTTTTCATCTTTTATCATTACTTTGATTCTAAAATCCTATTATCACTTTTCTAATCCTAAAAGTTTAAACTTAATAGGGAGAGAATGAGAAAGGAAAGGAACATCCGAACTCAAAAAGGAAAGATGTAATAGCCAACAATACCACTTGACAAATAGGCGTTTCAGGACACCAAACCTACTTTATTAACTTCCACTTAAATACATATTTTCATCTTTTATCATTACTTTTATTCTTAAATTCTACCAACATTTTTTTAATCCTAAAGTTCAAACTTAATAGGAAGAGTAAGAAAGGGAAAGAATGTTCAAACTTGAAAAGAAAAGATGCAATACCCAGCAACACCACTTGAAATAGGTGTTCCAAGACACAAAGCCTACTTGGAGGGAAAACGGTTAATTGAGGAAAGAAGTAAAAAAAAAAATTGTAAAACTTGAGCGAAAACTCAGAAATTTAGATTTACAAAACAAATTGTGAATATCGTATTTACGTTGTATGCCAAAAACTGTCCACATTTAATATTTATCTCATTATTGTGGTTATATAAAAAGCTTGTCCTCTCTAGAATCACGGTATTTTGAACACAGTCAATATTTTTTACTATGATTATGATATCTTTGAGAGTATACATGGGGGAGCATCTCTTGTCATGAATTTTATAGAAGGATCACATCACGACATGATGATTTCTACAAAAAGAAGACCAAAAGCGTCCTCTTACTGTAGATGTGCTCCCTGTTTCGCATATACATGTTAGATTTTGGAGTAAGAAAAGATCATGGCTTTAAATGGGGTTGATAGGAATCTAAAACTCACAAAACTGGCCTCAAATAGAAGGCATAAGGTTTTGATGGTGATGATGATGATGATGACTGAAATATTACAAGTCCTTTTTTGCTTCTTTGCTTGAAATATTCATTTTCTTCCCCTTTTCAGACAGATGAGAATGGCTCAACTAAATCATATAATTTGCAAATGCCTCACCTATATAAATCATATGTTATCCAAAAAATCAATTGATTCCTTCCTTTTTGGAACATTCCCCACATTATGGAATAATAGAATTATGGATACTTCTTCAAAAACATCATCACAAAGAATAGAATGCAGGAAACATTGGAGCACATGATCCATTTTATAACTTCAATGAATCAAATATTATGATTACGTTGTCTGGATTTGAACCACATTTGGGGCTTAAATTCTCATGTGTAAGTGATGCACTCAACACAAGTTTTCTACCAAAAAACAGAGCACGTAAACATAAGCCATGATGATGCACCCCAGTAACATGGGTCCGTCATATTTCTTCAGACAGATTTGCATATCTAATACAACCATAGTAGGATAGGAGTCCAGATCCCCAAAGGCCTGATAGGCTCCTCAATCCTTATAAGACGCACTAATTAGAACCTAAACCACTCAAAATAGATGTCCCGTCCCCTCTTGTATTCCTCAAATTTCACTTTAATAGGAATCAGGCCCAAACTGAGATTGATCACGTGTAAAACACCTTAGGCTGCTCAATGTGTATTTTATTCATGAGTTCTACATGTGATCAGTCTGATGGTGGGCCCGATTCCTATTGGATTAAAGTTTGACCACAGCCAATACAAGAGGGAACATTTCTTCTGAGTGATTTAGATTTTAATCAATAGGCCCCACCGAGAAGCCTTAATGGATTTCTTGTAAGGCCCAACCTCGTAGGATCCAAACTCAGTAGTTTAGTAGTTTTTTTTTTTTTTTTTTGGTATAAGTAGTTTAGTAGTTAAAGTGAATAAATAAGTATCTTATGCCCGATAGAACATATTTTTATCGAACTTGGACCCCAAACCATTGTTACACATAATTCTCAGCAATTTATCATCTCAGGAAAATGTTGGATTATTTTTACATTTGGGGTTTTTCTTAGGATAATATTGGGAAAACGTTGCAGAAACTAAATTAATATTAAATAATAAATATACTAAAAGTTTTGAACATAAATGTAAGTTGCAGTTAAAAACTGATTTTCATTTAGTTTTACTACTTCTTCACCATAATTTCATCTCATCATATAGTGACAGCTTCAGTTTTTCAACATAAACCTCGTATAGCATAAATTAGCTTTTCAACAATAATACATTTTTCGTACTGATAAAAAAAATTATGAAAAAAAAATAGTGTATAAATGAAACTGTATGCTAATAATAAACCAATTCCAAAATTAAAGACACAGTTAGATGTGCCACAAATTGCATGCATTTTTAACTTATTTTTATTTTTCCATATCTCTATGCAATTGAGATGGCAAAGAAATCAGAAAGCACATCAGGTGAGATAGTGTCTTTCTTCCTTGTCCCTGCAAATCATTAATAGCGATGGTCACCAGCAGTCTCATTCCCTTAATAACCATGCATAGTGAAGCAGACAATAAATGATTCGGCTAAAAGTTCACATGTTTATAATTTAGGTTGATAATTCCCAAATCAGAAGATAAATTTCAAGAATCGAACAGCAAAATGTTAGATATAGTTCGAATCAACAAGTCACTGATACAATAACAAAGACTAGAGCAGACCAAAAAGAAAACATCTCAATAAAATTAAGTTCATTTAGGAGAACTTGGCCATTGATTACCAACGGAAGCTATGACGAACAAAAACACAAAGACCCAAAAAAAAGATAAAATTAAAATAAGTCAACCATTAAACTCCATTGGATTGAAAAACATTTGCATGAACTATACCTTCTATTCACCATAAACTTCTCAAACATCAAAATCCAAACCAACCCACTTCACATTGCTGTTCCTAAAAACCACCAAACGCATCAATACCAAGCGAAGAGCGCATTTCCATCCATTTCCAATCAAACCCAGATATGAAATCCCTCGATAGACTAACCCAACTTGAAATCTCAGATGAAAATGGACTCTGCTATTGTTTCCAGCAAAACCCAATAATCAGAACTTGCTCTTTACCCTTCTCAGACCCTCAAATTCCTCTTTGAAATCGACCCATCTCTGAATTCGGTCGTATTCAGGAAGAATCGAGTGGAAAAAGTGACGAGGCTTATCGATTTGAGAAGATAAGTTGGGATTTCTGGAGGTTCTTCATCTCCCTCTTTCTACTCTCTTTGGAAACTCAACCGTTTGAAATAAATAAATAAAAAAAAGGAAGAAACGCATGGAGTCCTTGCGGCTCCATGCATTTCATGGCACCTGCAACTGCTGCTGGGCCCCGCCCAAAAAATGCCATAAACATCATTCGCGCGAAAATATCGAGATTTTTTCAACTTTTCAGGGTCTCTCTTGAAATATTATAAAAAAAAAATTGTAGAGAAAAAAAAAAAAAATTGGATTACAAATTAATGGATGTGAATTAATGTTGAAACTGTTTTAAGTGATTGACTCAACTTTCCCTTTTTTTTTTTTTTTTTTTTTTTTTTGGTTTTTTGATGATATATTGTTATTGTGGTTTTAATCATGGTATTTTGAAAAAATCTTTGATGTCATTGGGAAAATATCATTCTAGATAAATATCACCAATTTTGGGCTACTGCTAGGCTCATTTGGTGATCCAGACTACTCATTTGGTGGGCCCCACTTGTCTCTTGTGGGCCCTTAAAACCCTAGATCCAATTCTGACTTTTCTATGTGAATCCCCCCTAGATCAATGGTGGCTGTGTCCGTACTGTTGGAATTGAGGATACCAAGTTCAGAATATTGACTTGACTCTTCTATAATGACACTCTTCTAGAATGACAGAGTCAGCTCAACTCATAGGGCACCTGGTTAGATGGGTATTATTGGATCCCCTATATGCTTGCTCAAACTCATCAGAGATTCTTGACTCGGTGCCATTCAGTCACTCAGCAACATAGCTCCAAATTTCATATCTATCTTGTTGGTTGAAAGATTGCAGAATCTGTCCAGCATACATTAGGTTCAACCTCACAGCTAGACTATGACATAATGGTACAGGTGGGTTTGTTCTTTTTCTTTTTATGTTGGCCTACTGGACTAGGGTGTGATGCTTTCGCTTTTGAGGACCCCTGTTCAATTCTTGGGCATGTGTGTGGAGGGACACATTCATGTGTTAGCACGTGTGCAACTCGAGAAACACCATAATCCGAACGAAAAATCCTAGATCTGCCATTACATGTGTGAGACTATAAGGTATCACTATCACTCAAGTATGAATGAGTTGTCAGTTGGTTTGAATTTGATAAATCATACGTACCAACTTGTGTTTTCTTGTTTCACAAGAAATTAAAACATCTTAAAAAACAATTCATAATCTTATATATATGATAATAAGTAGGTCATAGAAGGGGTAGAGTGGGTCAAGTAGCAGTGAGAACCTAAATCTTTAAATCCAGCTAGGGTCTAAATTTTATATTGTGTATTTACCCTTACAAAACTCCCCGACCCAACCCCGGGACAGGTCTTGGCAAGTTCTGGTCAGTCGCCTGTTGAACCTGACTCATTGTCATCCATACATAGGCACATTTATTTCCTGTAATAAAACTCATAGGAATTCTAAGACATTGTACTTAAAAAATGAAAAGTTAGAGATGATTATTTGAAAATGACCAAGAAATAAAAACCCTTCAATGAAGATCGAATCAAGAGAACGTGAGAAATAAATACACAGCCATTGTCTTAATAATTCAAAAGTAATCAATGTTTCATCTATATTGTTACCTTATATCCTTCACCCTCGTATCTTATAATCATAGAGCTTATTTGAATATGAATTCTTTGCATAAAAAACCGGCCCTAAAATAGAATTTACCTCAGAAGAATTGCAATGAAATACAAATTGCATGTTAAGATGATGGAATCTCAATTATTCCTGCCGAGCACACCCAACTTCAGTTGCTACCTGCATTGCAACCCTTTCTTGGCCTGAACTCATCTGCTACCTGCATTGCAACCCAGTTCAAACCCAACTTCCTATTTTGGAACTTGGGCCAAGAAAATCATATTGATAGATTAGTTATGTCTAAGCCGAGCACACGTGCAAATGAACTAGGCAACCCTACATGAACCTGATTCCAAACATGCTCAAGAATACATAGAGGGCTTCAGCCTGCCAAGCTAACCCTCCTAACATGTTCGATAATTTAGAATGAATTTTGACAACGACAGAGAGGATTTCATAATAAAGAAAAATTATCTCAATTTTTTTGTATTTCTCGTTGCCATGGGTCCAGCTCCAACCTGACTTGAATTAACAGATTCATTAACTCAGTGGTTTATTTGATTTGACCAACTGGGTGCGAAAATGATTTATGATTAAGATGAAAAGGACTCCTTAACCACCTTGAAGCAATCCCATTTATACTTTGCTGGATCTTCCTTGTTTCTGTACTAACATCACATGCATACCACCTGCTTTCAAATACAAAGTGATCAAAGTCAAGACACGGATTTTTCAATCTTCACTCGTAAGACTCATGCATGCAAACGCATGCGTCCAGGCAAGGACTTTTGATGGGCATTGGCTTGTTTTATCTGTGGGGAAGGGATTTTGATCTGAGAAAAAAGATGCTGACATCTGCCTTAGTGACCTTATCTCTAACAAAAGGCCTCACCTATTAGATTTCTGGGAATCTCTTTAAAAATGAAGGGAAAGCTCTACCTAAAATGGAGAAATATTGGCATAGTTTGTCCTGTTCCTTGCTTTGAAAAAGTCTTCCAAGGGTGCAACTTGGGTTGGGCCAAAGTGGAACTCACATGGGTTGACTAGGCCAAAAGTGAAATTTGCAATGGGACTTGGCTCTTGCTTGGTTGTTGCTTTGGGCCTGGATTTTGGAACCCACATGAAATTCAGATTGGGTTTTTAGCCTTTGGTAGATGATTTTGAATCAGGCACAAACTAATTACATACTTGGAAAATTTGCCTTTGGACCTTTGCCTTTTAGTTTGATCAATTTGTAGATCACAACTGGGTCCCATGTAGACATGTTCAAAGCCTCATTTACCATCATCTCCCATGTGGCCAACTCCTGCCAAAATCTTATCATGTACTCAGATTGCAAGATACTCAGAGAAGCAGTTTTTTATCCATCCTTATCTCCTTGGCAGCAGAGATTCAAAGCCAGGATTTTAAATGCTTTAATCAAGAATCTGAAAGTTGAGGTTTTTAGTAAATCTTCTGAAGTTGAGATCCATCTTTCTCGTATAGCCAGTAGCTACAAAAGTAATGGCTAATCAACTGGATTTGCTGATTAAGCTTGCTATGTTCTGCCCATTTCACTCGCATTGTTGCTGTGTTTTTTTTATCTTTCTTATATTTTTGCCCTCTCCCTTTGCCTCCATGTATGACTGCGCATCAGGTTGAGCTTTTCTTCCTGTTTTTAGTTGGTGGGCTTGTGGGTGGTCTCACAGCTAGTTTGGGATCTCTGTCTTTCATTTCTTTGTCAAGAGTAGGTAAGTGATTTTAGAGCTACCTCTCATTCTTTTGTTCTTTGTAATCTCTCTTTGGAAATACAAAATCTTAACTTTCCAAAAAAAAAAAAAGGGTCCCTTGTATCGTCCAATAAGTCATGTAAGATGGACAGTCCATGAATATTTGGGGGCCTCTCATATGATTTATGGGAGTCTTTTCCTCTTGAAATCGTTAGGAGGAAAACAGGTCACATTCCTTCACTGATTTCCGTTATATAGGTGGCAATGGGCTGAGTCAGGTATGATTTATATATACATGAAAATGGCCCATGAGGAAAGCATGCTACTTAGAAAAACAGTGCATTGTGTTATTTGTTTTTTCTCTTTCTTCTTCCCTTGAAGAATCACAGCTCTAGATTATGAGTCTTATTGAGTCTGCTGCTTTCACCTCAGGTTCCTTTGGAAATGGTAATTGAGAATGCTAACTAAAAAGTAAAAGAAACATATTTGATTAACTCATCCAATATTGCAGCTTTTGGGTAACATGATGCCACTTGATTCATTAGAATTGTTTCTAATCAAAAGAAACTAAAATGATCCCTGCAGAAATATTGGGTAAAAGACCCAACTCCATAAGAGCAACCAAATGGATCTAAAGAAATTAATCACCATATTTTCACACTCAGCTGGGGTTACCCATTATGAACAGGGAAAGGAGGGTGAAGGATGTTATTGTTTTGTAAATTCATCAATTGAGCTCAACATGCTTTGGCTGAACCTAGTGTTGTAATTTTAGGTCCATGGATGGGTGGGCCCAACATCTTATCCAATAGAAAATGGGGTGAACTTGGCCATGTTTGCTTGAAGTAGGGTTGAAAGTTGAAAGTTGGGCCAGACTAAACCAAAAAAATGACTTGACCTGGCCTAACTTTGCACCGGCCTGTGTTTGACTTATAACATTTGGATTGGTCCCAAGTCTAAAATACTCCTTGTCAATTTTGGGTCGATCATAACTCCCATGGAATTTAATGAATTGAAAGGCTTAAAAGAGACATTTGGCTGTTGGAATTTATAATGAGAATTACATGTATCAGGCTCTACTCCACTAGTAAGACGTGTCACTTCTCCAACACTACGCAGCGATCGATCCGTGGCATGTCACCTTTTGTTACTCGTGGGTTGTCTTACCTCATCCGAGGTCTCCTTCCCTTGCCCAAGACTATTGCGACTATGTGGGTACGCTGGGTCTCACCCCCTAGTTGGGGTAAAGAGAAAGGAAAAAAAAAACACCATTCTTGAAAAATTGTGATGCATTCATTGAGTGAAAACCCCATCACACACATCACCATCCCTTGTTGATTGATTTATGGATGCAATGTTGATTGATCTGTGGATGCAATAAGTCTAAAATAAAATCTAGAGGATTTGATAGGAAAAAACCTCTTAGATGGTCTCTACATGAAAAAGGATCGCATAGTTCGAACCACACATAAAAGGTCGTCCGGCTAGATTTCTTGTGTTTTTTTTTCTACTCGTTTAATCTAAATGACAATGTCATCACCCAAATACAAATGATGATATAGCCCCTATCCATCTACAAAAGTCCTAATCCAGATTCTTTCTCATTATCAAGTCTCAAGTTTTTCATTTATCCATTTTCTTGTTTATTTTCGCATTTTTCGTTGATTATGAAACGAACAAAAAACCAGATCCAGATATTTCCATGGAAAAGGAAAAACAGAGAAACTTTTTCGATTATATCCTTTCCAAAATGATTTTGTTTCCATTAAGCAACGCACAATAATACTTGCGTCCACTGCACGTTAGGCGCTATCAATCTCACTATTAAACGACGCAAGTTTTGCCGTCATCTTTGCTTTTTCCAGCGGCGACGGATGTGGAGGGCAATTTCACTAGCAACAAGTTGATTGTGGTATTTAAATAAAAAAAAACAAGTTAATGCCAGCGTGCATGGTTGATCCAAAGGAGATCCGAGAATGGGTCGAGATCAAAACAAAGAAAAAGGTTGTTCTCGTCCCTTCGATCTTTAAAAAGAACAAAGAGAACATGAATAAAGTTAACCCATAAGTCTCACAAAAGAGGGGGACAATATCGTCGCTCTCCTTCGATGTTAAAAAAATTTGCAATCGACCCCATGGGACCACATCTGTCCATTAATATCTAAGAGGTCCTTTTTTTTTTGTATATGGGCCATTTAAGATGTTTTTTTTTTTTTGATAAAATTCTCAAAAATCAATATAAAGAAATAAAAGAAAGTAGAGGATTTCACCGTAAAATGAACCGTATTTGGCCGTTGCACGAAATAAATGACAAGTATTTCCCGCTGCACGCAATCGTTCATCCTGCCACGTTTTCCTTTTTCTTACAAGGGACGATAGCGTCGCCCAAATTAAGCATGGGCGACACTAGCGTCATTCTTTACTATATATTCCCTACCCCAAATCCAACCTTTCTTCATCCGTTTTCCTTTATCCCTTTTCAAACCTTCTTTTCTACTTTCAGCTACTCCACCACAAGGCAATAAAACATCACTGCAATTTAAAGTAAAACTTAAAAAATTCAGCAAACAGAGATGCATGTAATATGAACGACTGAGGATTGAATAATGGAGCGACCCCAAAGTTAAATTCCCTATTGACATTTGGTTGGTCACATTAGATCGTCAATTACCACTAGATTCTATCAACGTCCTATGAAATGAAGAAAGCAGAGAACCTTCTATGATGCATAGATAGAGAAAGAGAGATGGAGAAAGAGAACACAGCGGTTAAGTGGAGCTTTACCTTTTTGTGGGGTGAATAATATAGGGCAGTTTTGGAGGAAGAGGACTTCAAGTAAGGATTTAGGGATGTAGTCAGAGAGCTAGCAGAGGCAGTTGCATAAGAGGACTTCATTTCTACGATCTTCATGAGAGCGTCTTTTTCAAGACTGTTGAGCTCTTCCATGCTCTAATCCGAATCCTCTTCGAACACTATTTTGGCTCTATCTCTCTCTCCTTACACCATTCATGCAAGCCCAAAATATTATATGGAATTTACGAAGAGCGACGAACTTGAGCAACGCTAGTGTTGCTAGTCCCAAAGTAAAAAGAAAAAAAGAAAACAAGCCCAACGGACCAAATTTTTGCAGCGATAAATAGTTTTCAGTATTTCGTGCAACTGTCGAATACAGTGTATTTTTCGATAAAATCCTCAAGAAAGCATTTTTAAAAGAGGATTTTACCTGAAATACAGTCATTTCTCTCGAAGAGCTTGGCCATTTGTGCAGCACCAATGGGGTCTTTCAGTATTATTTGTTTTTTTAATACCTAGGGTGAGTGACGCTAGCGTCGCTGGGTTTCTGACAACAGTGACGCTAGTGTCGTTGTTCGCCACTGCCTATATCCACCGACATGTCTGATTGTTACCATTTTACTGTCTTTAACTTCTCATTCTTCTCTTGAGCGACGATGCCGCTTCAACTACCTTCTTCCTTCTCTACAATCCATCAGCATTTCTCCGATATCACACGTCTACACGAAAGTACATCACATTAGCAATGTTTTATCACATTACTTGCGGAGCATTATGTATGTTTGGAGTTCTTGATGCATTGTGTTGGGTATGAAATGTGTATTGTGTAATTTCGCAGCATTATGTATGTTTGGAGTGTGAGTTCTTCATTTTTTTTTTTATAAGGAATTTTGTTCATTTTATTCGAGGATTTACTTGTTTCCACGTAGTTTGCACTCATGCACGCTATTTGTTTGATGAAATGTCACATTGGATGTCCTCCTTTATTATTATGGCAAAAACTTTTTATACCAATGAACAAAACAAATGTCTGTGAGCTTATTTAACTTCTTTTATACAAAAGTAAAATGAAAAGCATAAAAAAAGAGACATTATAATGATTTTTTTTCATGTAAATCTACAAAAGTAGGCATAAATGCACAAGCCTCTTAAATGGAGATCAACAACTACTAAAATGAAATCAAAATGAGCAATAAAGTGAGTATCTACCTTCGGATCGAGATAAAGTACAACTTTTAGAAAAGATATGATAGAAAAAGAATGGAAATCGAAAAAGAATGGAAATCAGGGGACGAAAGGAAGTTATATAGGGTGCACACGGGGACAATAGCGTCACTCAATATTTCTTTGAGTGGCGCGATCGTCAGTAGGAATAGAAAATTAAAAAAATTAGAATTGTGGCGGAAATACCCTTTTAACGCTGCACAAATGGCCAGGACCCTTCGAAATAATTTGGATTTTGCCAGTAAAATCCTCTTTTTTTTTTTTTTTTGCTAACATAGGATTCCCAATTCTTTGGGCTGGACTATTCCCTCCGGGCCCAGAGAGAAGCCGGGTAAAACCCCTGTGGCTCTTAGGTGGTAGCACAAGTAAACTCAACTTTCGGTTCCTAAAAAGTGGGAACCAGGGATCGATACCAAGACCTCTAGCTCCCGAAGAGGTAAACTCAACTGCTCCTTTTTTATGAAAATCCAATACTTCTACTCTCTGCTGCAATTACGGGATAGAAAATGCCCCCACAGCTACTTAAGAGGCCACGGCTCTCCCAAATGTTTCCGTATATTGTATCGTCCCCATTACAAGAAAGAAGAAGAAAACCCTAGATACAAACTCAGACTAGGGTTTCCTTCTCTGCTTCTCCTCTCTCCTATTCTTATTTTTCTTCGATAGAGAGAGAGAGAGATATTAAGATTTATGTTTTTGCGTTCTATCCGTCAGTGGAAAGATGGAAGGATTCGAAGGTGCGGATGGGATCGAGGGAAACCCTAATCCCTTTGATTCCAAAGACTTCGGCGATGGAGCCTCGGGTTTGTTCAGATCTCCATACTTTCATATCAGTTTATTTATTTGTTTGCAGTTTTGGGTTGATTTTGTTTTGATGTCTTACTTGTTGCAATTGTTTTGGGGAAAGGGGTTTCCTAGATCTTTATATATTGAGCAGGAAAATTTGGTTTCTGGGGTTGGTTGGAATTTTACTGTTCGATTGAGTTAGAGAAGTGGGGTTTGGGTTGTGTTGTATTTGGCTTTTTTAATCAAATTGAGGAGCTCGAGGTCGAACAAGTCTTACTGATTCAGGAAATGCTACGAGTTGGGGGGGGGGGGGGGGGGGGGGGGGGGGTTTGGAATCTGTGATAATTTTGTGGTCCTCACTAATGGGTTCTTGATTTCCCCAAGGATTTTATTGTTTGATTGGGTTTACAGTGAACTAACGTGTTGGATCTCTGCTTTCCGATTATTTGTTTTGTTAGCTGATCATCTTCATTATGTAGAGCCATGTACATATTTTCTATCTATGTTGCATGAAAGTGAGACCGTGTGACTGCTGTTGTGTTGTTATTTGAATGAAATGTGCACATGACTTGTTGGTGACAATGATGAAAGGGATTGGTGTACAAGAGAAAAACATAGAATTCAAATATCCTACTCAGTCATCCCCAAAAAAAGTATTGTTAAATCCCCATGAAGGGACCATCAATTTCACTTTCATTTAAGTCTTACCCCTCTATCCCTCTATTTAAGGTCACATTTATGAGGTATGCTTTTCCACTTGACCTATTTTAAGTTGTGCTTGGTCTTTTTTACTTTTGCTAAGTTGGGCTGCTGGTTAGGAGGAGTGATGCTTTCAAATTGGAGACCCCGGGATTGATCCCTGGGCATGTGACTGTGAGTGAGACTAAGCTGCCAAAACCACTCAACCATGAGTGTGTTGGCAAGTTATGAGTGTGTTGGCAAGTTATGTTTAGTCTTACTCAATCGCATAACATGTTTTTCTTCACTACTTTATCCAAAGTTTTTATTAATTCCGCATTCTCTTAGTTTTTCACTTTGCCCCCTTTTAGTAAACAGATGAATCTGTAAAACTGGTGAGATAATTATGTGTCTCATAGTTAAATTTGTTTTTTACTTTCATGCAGATCATCCACGTTTTGATTCATCACAGTATGCGTTCTTTGGCAACAATGTTTTGGAGGAAGTTGAGCTGGGTGGGTTAGAAGATGACAATGATGATGTTGAATTCGTTGGGTTCAATAATGATGAGAATCAGTTCTCTTCGCTTGGTGATAGAGAAGAGGTGAGCTTTCCAATGTAGAAAAGTATGCTTGGACAGTAATGATATCTCGATCAATTTTCTTTTCATATTCATCACTGGGACTCAAGTTGAGTGAATTGGTTCTCCCTTGGAATTTTTTTATTTACTTTTTTTTTTTCTTTTTTCCATTTTCCTTTTTTTTAATCAGGAATTGTCCTGTTTAGCTTCTTGTGTAGCTGCTTTAAAATATGACTTTATCCTGTGACCATTATTAGCTTGGAAACATATATTTTAGTTAAGGTGCTTGGTCATGTACGACCCAGTTTTTGTTTATCACGCTGATGCAATATTAAGAACTGCACATCCCACAGGTTGTAGGCCGCAAATTTCTTGGATGTCAAAGCGATTTTTACAATTGGATGAGCAGTGGTTCTTTTTGTTTCCTCTGGCTCTGGTGCCTTTAAATTGGAATGCAGTTTTCTACTTCTCTCTCTCTGGGTTGTGTGTCCCGAACATGGTCACACAGCATCATGTATGGACCATTCTCTTATGGTATCACGTGTCCAAGGATCGCCCTAGTTAAATTCTTATCTTTATTGCTTGCGTCATATTACGAGTCTTTGGAGTCAAAATCCCATGCCTTTCGGAGATGCGTAAATTTCATGTGTCAAGTGATGTCTGAATGACATGAATGGTTTGATGGTCATTGAGTTACTGTTCAACAAGCCTAACATCACGTGACTCCCGACTTGGTTTGGAGAAGTTATGGCCTATTTATTGAATAGTGTGTTATTTAGTTTGAGTCTTGTTAAAAGTTGTCATAGTAGTACCATATGCCTAATTGATCTATGCAATTATCGAGCCTCTCTTATTTTTATACAATTGAATCAACTTTTTTTTTATTCTCTCTCTCTCTCTCTCTCTCAAGATTTCTCTTGTGAAGACTGCTTGGGAAACCCCTTTGGTGATGATTTGGATGGTTGGAGACCTTGAAGAAGTCTATGTCATGACTCATGACTCCATTCTAGATCCACCGTACTTCACTCCACATCAAATACCAAATTGAAGAGTTCAAAATGGACAGGAAATTCAATCAATCCATCTTGTAAAAGGCTTGGAATGTGCAGGCCAAGCGATAGGGTTGTTCGGTCTATAATAGTGACAAGAATGATGACATTGAACTTGATTTTTCTTGGATTGATGTGTATGTGTTTGAAAAACATTGGGTCATCTTTTATTTTTATTTTCGTTTAAACTGTCCGAATCTTGATCCCTCACAATTTGCTATGTCGTTGCACTAACTTAGTGTTTTTTTGCCTCACTATGAAGTGTGCTAATTTCCAATTATTTCCGTGTTCTTCTTTTAAGAACAGATTATAAAATGCAGTTTTTTCATGAGGAGCAGTCTGTTGCTGGGATCATTAACTGTTATGTTAAATTTGCAGGGGGAAGGATTGGGTTCTTTGTCCGATGTGGATGATCTCACAAATACTTTTTCAAAGGTTGGTTGTTTGCAAATTTATCTTTCTAGTATTGATGTGATCATGCAATGGAAAGTTTTTACTGTATCATGGCATAGTTGGAAATTTTGGTGTTTAATGTTAAGGGTTCATTTTTTATATTTTCTTAATGTTTTTACTTCCCTATCTATGTGAAAAAGTCCTTTTTGAATATTTTAGCAATAAAAGGCTTTTCTGTCAAATGGTTAGTTAGGTTTTTTGGAGGTAGTCAGTACACTTGAAGTTATACTTTTTTAGTGGGCTTGGCCTCAAACACTGTCTGAATAGGCTCAAGAGTGAGACTCTTGTCAGGAAAGGTGGAATTATATAGAGGAAATGGTAGGTGAGGGATGTATGAGGAAAAATGAACAAGCTCTACCTTCAGAACTGTAGATGTCTGGGGAAGGGGAGAGAAGGATTTTTGTGATGGACCTACTCAAGATCAGGAGAATCAGCAGTGCTCTGAATTAGGAGTCAAAAAAAGTGCAACACTGTTGAGACACTTTCATACAGTTGATTGGAGGGTACCAGTGCAGTGCAGGATGCTGACATTAGTGGGCAGGGGAGGTGGGGTGTTAACTATTTGGAACTTTTAAGGTGCTTTTCTTTCTAAAGATTATGTCGAATTTTATTGGTTTAATAAATTTATGCATTAAATAAAAGCTAAATAGAAGAGTTGTATGTTGTATGCATGCACACAAAGGGCAACATCTGCCCCACAAATTTCACTCAATGATTTACGCAATTGAGAGATTGTGGGACCCATCATCAGCTAGATGACTGCACTGTTGTTAATGTTGAATTCTGAGCAGGATAGTCAAGAGAATTGTTTTTGAAGCTTATCTTATTTTTCTATTTCAAGCATTTGGTTCTGTAATTTTGATACATCCATATCCTTTTCTTTTTTAACCTTCATCCTTTGCCTTAAATATAGACCCTTGATTCCATTATTGGTAAGATGTAATCCTGCATTTTTGTATACAAGTATTGAGCTAATACTTGTATTTTTTTCCCTTCACAGCTAAAGAAGTTCTCTTGTGAACAAATAGATAATACCGGTGATAGGGGATCTTTTTCTCGTGAAAGTAAGTCGCTTTTGAATTTCTTCCTTGTTCTTTCTTGGATCTTTATCTAGTTAAAATAATTTTGTGGAATGTTCTCATTACTTTTTGACGCAACCAATTTGTTTTATTGAGAAGTTTCTTTTTCCTCTTCCTTGCGATTGGCCATTTTCTTATGTGTTGAAATCAAGTATGGATTAGAGTCCAATATGGTGTGACAAATAATAGCATAAATGATTGGTGTTGATTTTACGAAGGCATGATGTTGTTTAAGAACTTATGGATGCTATATTTAATGTGAAGTTGTTTATAGATTGTATGTCAGTTGGATTTTATGACACGATAATAGCATAAATGATTGGTGTTGATTTTACAGAGGCATGATGTTGTTTAAGAACTTATGGATGCTATATATTTAATGTGAAGTTGTTTATAGATTGTATTTCAGTTGGACTTTATGACACGATAATCCAATTTTTTGACATTGTTTGGTACTGAGGTGATAGTTGCATACATGATAATCCAATAGTTGCACCAAAATTTTCACACCTTATGCGCCGGTACAGTTCTTACACAGTGATTGCATTCCTGTGGGGCCTATCAAACACCTTTTATTTATTTTTTCATTCCTGTGGGCCACATTTTTGTAATCCAAACTGTTCAATTTGTTTAGTGGACTTATAAACCGCAAGATCTTGATGCTGATTATCTTTAAATTATCAGAAATTTGGAGTAATTTGTGAAAAAGCTCTAACTTATAGATATAATACTCTACACTTCTGTGGGTCCCCAATTCATGATCCGAACTGTTGGATCTTGGATGTACTCATTTACTCATGCGAAAATGGTTATTTTAAAAAACATGGTAATGTACTCCACATTTGTAACATTTGCATATGTAAAACCCATTTTCTTATCACATGTAAAACTACGACCCCTAAGTCTTTTTGTTCTCTCCTTTTCTGTTAAATTTAATGTACTGTTACTGATTATAAAAAGGAGAAAAGATAAAAGGAAAATCAACAATGATAATTTTAATCAGGAGAAAAGATAAAAGGAAAATCAACAAAGATCCCTGCACAGCATTAAATTCCATGCAAACCATCACAGACATGGATCCTTATGTTACTTTCTATTCATGCTTGTTATTTGACGGAAGGCCCTATTTTTGTGTGAAATTAAAAAAAAAAGCCTTTTCCTTTTCTTGATTGTACATTGTTTTACATCAGCTCATTATAAATGGAGTAAACATTTATGATGTAATTATCAATCCAATGATTTCAATTTTCTTCTGTAAATATATTTATCTAAAGCACTTATGGATAACATGATCTTTTCCTCTTTAGGTTCGTCTGCTGCTGATTGGTCACAAGAGGCAGACCTCTCTAACTGTTTTGGTCATCACTTATTAAGTGCTGAAGATGTTCAGGAAGGTAAAAGGTGGTGGTCACAACCACAATTTTCTTCTGCTCGTCTCACTGAATCGCCCAAACCATTATACAGAACATCTTCATATCCTCATCCACAGCATCAGCAGCAAGAGCAACACATCCCCACCGAACCAGTTCCCGAACCCCAATCATCTTTTACTTCCTACCCTCCTCCTGGAGGCCCATCACGGGCTTCACCAAACCATTCACACATCCCTAATGACCCATCTCTTTTTGGAGGACCTCCGATGCCCTTTTCTCCACCAAATCTCTCTGCCTTTTCAGGTCCTCAGGTTCATTTCCCTGGCATTCGCCATGGTTTACCTTATGCTGGAAATATTTCCCAGTTCACGCCTCCAAGCTTACCTACTAATAGCAGACCACAGAACCCTTGGATGAACCAGTCTGGCCTATTTTCTGGGGAGCATTCAATCCTCTTTCCTAATTTGTTACAGAAACAGTTACCTCATCTAAATGGGTTAATACCCTCACAGTTATTGGCACATCAACAACAGCATAGATTATCAACTCTTGCAAATTTCTCTGCTATGCAGTCTCAGCTGCTTAACCAACACCCCATACATCCAATGAACACGTATGAAGGAATGCTTGGGGTGGCTGATCTGAGAGATCAGAGACCGAAACCATCGCAAAGAGGGAGACCGAACCTTCGGTATTCTCAGCAGGTGTCTGACACCAGCAGCCAGAAGAGCGATACTGGATGGCCTCAGTTTCAGTCCAAGTATATGTCGACCGAAGAAATTGAGAGCATTCTGCGAATGCAACATGCGGCTACCTTTGGCAGTGATCCGTATATAGATGATTACTACCATCAAGCTTGTTTGGCAAAAAACTCTGCTGGGTCAAGGCTGAAGCATCATTTCTGCCCTACTTCAGTGAGGGATCTCCCTTCTCGAGCCCGTGCTAGCAATGAACCTCATGCCTATCTTCAGGTTGATGCACTTGGGAGAGTCTCGTTCTCTTCAATCCGCAGGCCTCGACCCCTCCTTGAAGTTGATCCACCATTTGCCTCTGGAGATGGCGCCTTTGAACAGAAAGCTTCTGAGAAGCCCCTCGAGCAAGAACCAATGCTGGCGGCTAGAATAACCATTGAAGATGGCCTGTGCCTTCTTCTTGATGTGGATGATATCGATCGCCTTTTACAATTCAGTCAACCCCAAGATGGTGGCTCCCAACTGAGGCAGAGGCGACAAGTTCTTTTAGAGGGGCTTGCAGCCTCCTTGCAGTTGGTTGACCCACTCAGCCCAGGCAAAGGTGGCCGCTCAGTTGGGTTTGCACCCACAGATGATCTGATATTCTTGCGTTTAGTTTCTCTTCCCAAGGGACGGAAGCTTCTCTCAAGATACCTGCAGCTCCTTTTTCCTGAGAGTGAACTTAACCGTGTAGTCTGCATGGCCATTTTCCGCCACCTGCGGTTCTTATTTGGTGGTCTTCCTTCAGATTCTGGCGCAGCTGACACAACAAAGGGTCTTGGAAAGACAGTCTCTTCATGTGTATGTCGCATGGATCTAAGTGCACTCAGTGCTTGCCTTGCTGCTGTGGTTTGCTCCCCAGAACAGCCCCCTCTTCGCCCACTAGGAAGTTCTGCTGGTGATGGGGCAACCATCATCATAAAATCAGTTCTTGAGAGGGCAACTGACCTTTTAAGCAATCCTCATGCTGACAGCAATTACAGTATGCAAAACCGAGCCCTCTGGCAGGCATCTTTTGATGCATTTTTTGGGCTGCTAGCCAAATACTGCTTCAACAAGTATGACACAATCATGCAAACATTGCTCATTCAGGCACAAAATGCTGCTGTTGTTGGGTCAGAGGCAGCTAGAGCAATAGGTAGGGAGATGCCAGTTGAGTTGTTACGTGCAAGCCTCCCTCACACTAATGAGAGCCAGCGTAATCAATTAATGGATTTTACCCAGAGGACTATGCCCATAACTGGATTCAATGCCCATGGCAGTTGATAGATCAGTTTGGGCTCAGTGCTTCTTTGCTATTTTCCGTAAAGAATGACACTACATGTGTTAGTATCCCCATATTTTATTTGGGTTACTAGCAACAGTAGGAATTAAATCGCTTTAGATCCATGGTTTCCTTTAATGAGTTATCTTACTCGTCTATTTTAGTTTTCACGAACTTAAAAGACTCCTGCCTTCTTTTGTATTATTATACTGGATCTTCATCGGCGAGGGTGACTGGAGTTTTTTTTTTCTCTTCCAATGGGAGCTTGATTTTAGTGCTCTGGGTGGAAACTCCTGATGATGGTGATACAATGTACAGGGTCTATTACTGGGAGCCTCTCTTTTTCTGTTTTTTTCCTTTAAAGGAGAGATAGGGATGTGCCCACAAATAAAGATTTGGAGATAGTTTTCGGGTTGGCAAGGGGGAAGATTCTCGTGTGCTGCTTGTAAGACATGATAATCACTTGAATTTTATACAGGTCTGTAGCAGGGGCAGTTTAGCATGCGATGTTGGCTTGTAAGCTTTTGTAGCTGACATCTCAGCAAATTTTAACTGTTTTCTTTGCTAAGGGAGCAGGTTATTGTATTCTTCTCTGTTTTTGTGGTATGGTTGTGTTCGATTGTGGATCCAAGGAGCACTCTTTGATTTTGAATGCAGCTTCGTGCCACTTGGTCGCTGTTCCAGGTGTCCTTTGCTTAATTGCAGTGTAGTGATCTAATGTGAGCTTTTGGCTTTGATGTGAATCATGGTGGAAATCCAAAAATTATGAGTGCAGATTACAATTTATCTAGTAGTATAAATCGCATCTTTTTTAACTTGGATATTTTTTGCAAGCAGGTGGATTGTAGATGTGTGGACAGATGTTTCGATGTATAATTTCCTCCTTCAGTTGAGGGAAGCTGATGAACCTGGATTTCTTAGGCGACCCAATATAAATTTCCTTTCCAGTTGAAGTTACTGATGGACTTTTGGATTATCAAAATTTTAATACCTAAGTATGAGATATTTGTCCAGTTTGATGTTTTTCTTTTTCCGGCCACATGGGGCTATTGGTCTGTAAGTGATACCTTAGCTTGAGCACCCGGGATCAATCACAGGGCATGTGTGTGAAACTAGTGCCGACGCTTCCCAACCATGAGTGTGTTGGCCTTTTGTACACATTGAATCAATGAACTGGATTTGAGAAACTTTTATCCGATGGATGGAGTAGTACTTGCGTTTTGCTTTATTTTTAATATATAATAATATAATATCATATAATTATAAAGAGATTATTTCTTTTATCTTAGTTTATGGATAATGTTAAGGTGAATGTGTGGTAAAATTAGAAGAATAAAGCTAGAAATGAGTATTTTAGAGAGTATTTAGGGATAACATTGATAGATAATAAAATTAGATAAATTTGTTCGAGATGTTGTGTGCATGTTCAACGGAGGCTTGTTAATGGTGCTGCTGGTAAGGAGAAGTTAAGTTTGGCTGTATGGGTTGGTGGCTCACCAAGGGGAAGACCCACTAGGGAAGAAATAGAGTTAGGGACATAACTTTAATGATGATGGCCCACTAAGGACGAGACTTTAATGATAATGACAGATGCATGGGGTGATTACTTTTTACTTGTGATCATGAGAATTATTCTAAATTAATATATATATATATATATTAAAAATACAAAAGGTTAAAATGAGGAAAATGAAAAAGTCGGCTTAGTCTCCCTTGAATTTGACTTGGTCTAAGATGCATGGGGTGATTACTAGTCACTGCAAGTTATCCAACCCTGTTCATGCCAAGGATCTGATGGACCTCTCTCTTGATGTATGTTTTGGTAAGATCTCTTGTCGTCATTTCCAAGCCAATTTGTTGTTATTGGGTCCCTCTCTAACTAAAGGGACAGACAATGCTTCCAGACTGTCATTGTTTTCCAGCTTTCCTCTCAGAAAGACCCTTGAAAGGAAAGGAGGCCAGTGAAGCCTTGTTTAGCTAAGTCATTATCATGAAGCTAACCGACCAATTAAATTTGATCAACCTTCAATTATTATTGCTGACCGACAAATGAAAGAAAGAAAACTTGAAACAAGAGGACACACGGGCACTGCTACTGCCACCCAAAAAGACAAATCTTATATATTCGGACATTCCCCCCCCTCTCTCTCTCTCTCTCTCTCTATATATATATATATATATATAGGGGAAGTTTCAAGTGCATCCATCCCTCACAATAGGGTGAGGGACACTTCTATAATTGAAAATTTTCAAGTACAAAAGTTATTTTTCAAGTACATAGGTGAGGTACACTTCTTTGTCTTCATGTGTAAAAAGGGGAAGTGCACCTCACTCTATGGTGAGGAATAGATGCACTTGAAACCTCCCTATATATATATATATATATATATATAAACACACGGGGTATTTAAGTGAGGGATTCCTTCACTATATGTGGTGATCGACTCCCTTTTTGGGAGGTTTCAAGTACAAAAGGGTGTACTCCCTTCAAGTATAAAAGCCCTTTTGTACTTGAAACCTCCTCAAAAAGGGAATTTTCTAACCACACATGGTGGAGAATCTCTCACTTGAATATTTTCCTATATATATTACGCAAAGTTCGAGGCTGCTGCAACATCATCAACAGGGTTTTTATTTTTTTAAAGCTTTTGACCTCATGGTTTTTTAAAACTAAACTTTTGACCTGCGTTAGTCTGCTTCAATCAATCCTAGTAAACCCTCCAAACTAATGAGAGTTTTTAAAGGTGGAAGCGAAGAGTATTGGTCAAATATATCTATATGCATAAGGTAAAATACCAATTCATAGCATGGATGTGATACGTACTGCAAAACAACTGTGTCTCAGGTAATAAACAAGGTGACATTGATATAGCCGACTTCCCACCTTTTAAAAAATCATCCACCACGTCAAACAAAGTGTATAATTTCTTTTCTAGTTCTTAACTGGAACTCGTCATGAGTCATGACCATACATACTATCTCGACTGTCTACCAACTAGGTCTTGCCAATGGGTCATATCTGACATCATTAGTACCGGTTAATGAAAAAGAATTGATGGGTCTTTCCTATTAATTAGTTCTCTATCCTTGTTTTATTGTGAACAAATCTGGGTGATATTTGGGTCAGTCACAAAGATAACAACTCCATTACCATATATAGTTTTCTTCAAACCTCCTCCAAATATATTTGCAGCGGGTAGTAGACCTTAATCCAGGTGCACTTTGATCAAATTCAAACGGCTACATTTGGACCCAACCCAACTTGTTAATTGAGGGTTTTGGTTTAGATTTGAATTGACAATTACAGCTTTGATTCATAAACTAGCCTCCAACCAATCCGGCTGTGGTTTGGCCGTTGCAATGACTTCAGGAATTTGTCCACTTTCTTTCAAAGTAAACTTTTTGGCTATTCTACATTAAAAGGAGATGGAGTTCATTTTAATGTTTCATATTTTTAATAAGTGGGCCCACACAGTGAATTAAAATTGTAATTTAATATGACGGCAAGGGAGGAAGGAAAAAAAAGAGAAAATTTCTAATATGCTTTTAAGTTTTATCTTATTTCAAAAAAGGACATAAGTTTTAAGAATTTTTAAATTAGTCCCTAAGTTTTTTCAAAAGTTTCCAATTGAGGACATCCATCCATTAAAATTTATTTTTCGGCTATTTTTTTTAAATACTTAAATTATTTTTCATTAAAATAAAACTCTCCTTCACTTTTTTTATATTCTCTTTATTTTCTTCACCGGTGTCCTCATTGTGATTAAGAACAATTAGCATTCCTACGTGATGGGTTGTATATAGTGGTTGTCGGAACCATGTTGTGGCTTTAAATGAACGGTAATTTGGATATTTCAAAAAATTAAGAAAAAAAGGTTTTCAGAAAATACATTTAAATGACTGAATGTCCTTAATTGAAAATTTACTGAAAAACTTAGGGGAGCTGCTGTTTGCACAACCGAAATTACTCCATGCACATCCATCCATGGGACCCATGATAGACTCCTCTGGAAAATCTCCAAAATACCCTCCATTTCTTCCCTCTCTCTCGCTCTACTTGGCCACCCACCTCCGCCCTGCCTCTCTCCCTCTCCCTCAGTCCCATGTGTTTGCAGCTGCCCAACTTAGGGACTATTTTGAAAATATTTGAAACTTATGTACTTTTTTAAAATATGACAAAAACTTGAGGAATTACTTGAAATTTTCAAGAGAGAGAGAGAGGGGCCTTTTTCCTACATGAAAGAAACCAAAATCTCATCTTTCCTTTTCACTAGTCATTATTCTCATTCAAACGCGCCTCCCAGCAGTTCAAGAACCACCCACGCCCCCCCTCCCCCCCTACCACTCTGTCACTCTCTCTTTGCCCACAGGTATTCTCTCTCTGTCTCTCTCGATTCTTCCGAAATTTGGTTTTTGGTGCCTGGGTTTTTTTATCAATTTGTTTTTGGTTCTTTTGATCTCGAAAAGTTTTGTTCTTGTGGGGTTTTTCATGTGGTCTCTGTGCATCTGGTTTTATTTTATTTCATCAAGGAAGTAAGGAAGAAGTTTGAATTTTCACATTTGGTTGTTCCATTTTCTGTATTTTTTTTATCAGGATTGTTGGGCTCGACCTTATTTTGTTAAAAAAAAAAAAAACCAAACTGCAGAAATTTTTTAGTTTGGTGACTGGGTTCTTCTTAATTGGGGTTCTCGTGTGGATACTGGATTCGGGAAACTATAATCTCGTACTCTCTGTTTTTTTTTTTCTCCTTAGCGTCTCTCTCACAGTGGAAATAATTCATTTCTGGGTTCTAACTTTTTTTTTTTTTTTTGGATTTCTGGTTTGTGTTCCTTTGATCTTGAAATGTTTGATCTTTTGAATGTTTTCCCTGTTTTCTATTTTTCTTTCAGATGAAAGGATGAATTTGAATTGTCTGGTTGGATTCTTGCTCGTTTTCCTTTTTCCTTTTTTCTGTGGCCTCTTCCCAGGATCTTTTTTCTTCTTTCTTTTCATAGCTCTGATTGAAAATTTAATTCTTTGATTTTGAAGTTGCCAAAGCAATTTATAATGAACCACTCATTTGGATCCTTGGCTCTCATTTCATCTTGAAATTTGTAATTCTGGGATCTTCCTTCACTTGGTGTTTTTTTTTTTTCCATTGAATGCATGTGGGCATTCCTTTTAATTGTTCTTTTCTTGTAAAATTTATTATGGATTTTAAACTATTAGAATTGTTTGGTGGATTTTTGTTTAGTATAGAATCATCAGGTTTGTCCAGGACAGCGAATGTGTGCTGGGGCCATGGATGTTTGAGGTGGCATTGACTAGGGATTGATTTTTAGAGATTAATATGTTGCCCTTCAACAGGAGCAGAACTCAGCCCAGGGCTAGTAGATCATGGAGTTTTTCAGGTGGGTTTTATGTTATTCCTAGTGGAACTTAAAGTTTCTCATTTGAAAATTTGAATGTGGATTTTTCAGTTTTTTTTTTTTTTTTTAAATTTCACCGTTATCAGATGAGTTTACATAGATGAGATCTGTTTTTCTTAGTGTCACTGTGATGATGTTTATGTGGTCTTAAAATCATAGTATTGTAGTTTTTTGTCCCTTTTTTGTTGACCCTGTGAATTTATTGTACTCAAATATATTTAATATTTTATTTTAAACAAACTGAAACCCCCTGCGGAGTGGCTTGTTGGTCGAAACCTTTAATGACATGAAGTTTTGGTTTTAGTTAGTCTGACAAGCTGACAACTTTATGTGGGTGATGAATCGGGTATGTGTATTTTCTTCATCAAGTGAATTTATGTTCTTAAATAGGTTTCCTTCTTTTTAATTGATCAATTAGGAAGCTTTTTTATTTTTATTTTTTTGACATGCTATTTTTAAATTAGCAGACTAAACACAAAATTTCTTTCATATGGTGCAATCAGTATCTCTTGGGGCATATGGCAGGAGAATTTAGTTGTTGTTGTTGTTGTTGTTTTTTTTTTTTTTTCATGCTACTTCCGTAACTCCTTTGAGCACGTACATTTTGTAGCAAAACCTGATATTCGACAGCAACAATTCTTTCAAATGGATATGTAATGCATATGGATGCATATTGGTCCACTCCACTATTTCGAAGTCACCTTCCCTTTTTAGTATATCAAATCTCATCATAGATATGACTGTTCCCTCTTGCAGGAATGGAGTATTCAGATACAAAGCGAAAGCCTCAACTTATTGGTAATGTTATTTTGGCTGGTATCCTGGTGTCTCTTTGCATTGTCACACTGAAGCAGTCCTCTGGTATCAGTGGGCCAAGTCCGGTAAATCTCAAACCCTCAAATTTTTGGTTGATAATAATTATCGTTAGTGCTTTTCATTGCCATATGCTTTTATGGACAGCTATTTCACTACACTTGGCTTTCATTTTCATGCTGAGTTCCACATGCATTCTCAAGCAATTTCATTTATCTAATTTTTCTCTTAATTACTTATGGTTCTGAATTCCATTACATTTCCTGACTTCATAAGATGGTATATTTTGGTGAGTCATTCCATGTTGGAAATTAAAATAACTAACACACATGGTGCTTTCCACGAAGTTAGCAATAGCATTTGACAGCCATTCCTTTCAGGTGTCACCTGTTTGTTTCTGTCTTTTGTTCAGGCTAGAATTCCAACAAGCTAGAATGTCCAGTGCATATACGAGCAGTCATTTGAAGTTGGAACAATATCATGATGTGAAATAGTAATTGCACTGTGTTTGTTCATTAAAGAGGAGGAGGAGGAGGATCCACCTTTTACTTTGGTTTCAGTTTGAACCTACCTGGGGGTGTGATTATGTTGACTGCTGCTAGCTAAGGAGATCATTTGTTGTTTGCCTAATGACAATATTTAGACCAAGCTTGCCAGTCTAGTTGAACCTATGGTATGGGTTTTTAGAAGGGCCATTGATCTGCTGTTGTGTACCTTGTCTTCATTTTGTTTCTTGGCAAGAATCTTCTTCTGTAACCTTATGTTTTATAAGATGCAGAAAACATCATCTTCTGTCTGCAACTAGAAGCAGAAGGGGAGTGGAGATAACTCTAATCACTTCAACTTCATGTTTGTCCTATTCTCTTTCTTCTCAATGAGAGATTACCAAAATGGGCAGCTTTGCATGAATGACGATGGTAAAATATACTTCCACATACCATTCTGAATCCAATGTAGTTCGGTAGAGGTTGTGGTTGCTAGAAAAGAGCTAAAGGGATCATTGCATCCTTTTATTTCAATATTGGAATGAATGCGTTGTTGCTCTACTTTTTATCAGCATAGACATCCATTAAGGATGACTTATTAGAACTTAATTTTGATGGTAGTGGGAGTAACTATGCAGGCTGGCATGGAAGTGTCCTAGTAAATTACAAGGGTGTCATTTTGCAGGGCTTTTGGGCTTTGGTGACTGTTTAGATACAAATGAATTTGATTAAAGCTTTTCCTATTTTAGTGGTCCTGATGAGCTGCAAATTGGTTGCTGGGAATGCTTTATATGGTTTTAAAACTTGGCTGAGCTCGAGTCAACTCAGTAATCTACTGGGAAATTATATTGTTTGCTAGTACTCTGCCACAGGCATGCGCACACAGCAAATTTAGAATGTGGACCTAAAATCACACCTATTGGACTTTACACCTATCTACTGTAAGATTAGGCAACATATGGTGCTGGTGAATGGGCAGCAATTGTTGCCTTAGATCAGACAGCTACCTCCATCCTTATTTACAACTTCATGATGTATAATTATTTTCTTGATTTTATGTTACAAAGATTTAAATCACTTTTTTTTTTTTTTCCCTATCAATCACTGATGCATCTTGTATTGTCCCAGTTCTCCCACCATGAGCCTGGCGTGACGCATGTCTTAGTAACAGGAGGCGCAGGATATATTGGTTCACATGCTGTACTTCGGCTTCTGAAGGACTCATACCGAGTAACTGTAGTGGTATCTATCAATCCGATTAAGTTTACATTCCATTACCCTTTCAAGTTTTATTGATTTCAACGATTTTTGGTTAATCCAAATTCTCTATGACTAAAGGCATGATCAAGTCCAAGTGGTTGTGAAAAATCTGTTGACTAGACTTGATTCCATCTGATTCTTGCCAATTCTGTATTAAATTTTGTGTATGGCCGAACCAGCATGTAGCACCGTGGTAAGATACACTTCTCCTAATGGGAGAAGTCCAGGGATCGACATACGTGAGGGCCAGCTACTTGACTCTCCTGTTGTTTACTTCCCAATATATCCCAAGTAAATCAAGCCTTTCTGGTTTCATCATAGTCAAGTATTTTTTTTTTTTTTCCTCAAGAGTGTTGAAAAAGTTTGATAATTTTAATTAATACCTGAAGTTTTTTATTTATTTATTTGATTCAGTCAATTTTTAGTCAACTTAATCTTTTGCAAAGGAGCTCCGAGGTTATATATATCCATGTCTTATTTTTTTATTTTTTATCATCTAAATACCTTTTTGTTTCATTATTATGTATCAAATTCATGTTACTAGCCAATTACTTGACTCATTCTGAGTCCACCTACTTTACTTTAGTCAGTATCCTTTTTTCTTTTCCAAATTATGGATTAAAATGCTCCTTATTCTTTGTTTCTGCAATTTCGACAGGATAATCTTTCCCGGGGCAACCTTGGTGCCATTAAGGTTCTCCAGGAGCAATTTCCAGAACCTGGAAGGCTTCAGTTTATTTATGCTGATTTAGGCGATGCCAAAACTGTATCCTGATCATATAGATTGTAGATCAATGAGGATGTGTGCTACATGTTGCATTTGTTTCTGCTCTATCTTGGACATTAGAACTTTATTCCTTCACCAATATCCAGGTTAACAGAATATTTGTAGAAAATGCATTTGATGCTGTTATGCACTTTGCTGCTGTTGCTTATGTTGGGGAGAGTACTCTTGATCCTCTTAGGTACGATCTGCATATGCCTTGTGACATCAATTGAGGCAATGAAAAGGCATATTCTTGCTTTATTGCCATAACCTTTAGATAGGTTGTCTATGTGCATGCTGCAGAATAGGTAAGTCTTATGGCTGGTGTTGCTATAGGAGCTTGTGTGGTTATTATATTTATGCAGTATGTTTCCCAAATGGGTTGGGTTTTGGCCTTTTTAAGGTGTCTTTGCTTGCACCTGAAATTTGGTAGAATGTATAGTTGTCAGTTTTGCATTAGAGGGTGCTATTAATCAGAAATCATATTGGGCATTATATTTTATCTGACCCCTATTCAATGTTGGTGACCAATTGATAATGATTTGGGGTAGGGTTTTTCCCTTTAGTAGAACTGTTACCATGTTGACAAGATCTGTTGTCACAATTTGTAACCATGAGGTTGCTGGAATGAATAACCATCTTGTCCATTAAACTACTTTAATCTCTTGTAATTTGGCTCTAGCCTAAATGCATCCTTCAATTTGTGGTATTGTCAGTTGTCATACTAAGTTATCTATGTCTTTCATAGTTGACTTTTCCAAATTATAAGTAGTCGCGGAAGCTGGAAAGTATCTACCTCATGTAAAAGCATGCTTTAGATGATTCATGGTATAGAACTTGTATCATCTCTTTGGAGACATCCGATAAAATGGTATAGAACTTTCCACAGGTTTCTTGAAAATTCATGGTTATGAAATTGTATTTCCAAGTTATTTGAAATGATCTTATCTTTAAAAAAATATATATATATATTTGAAATGATCTTCTAAAGCTTTTGCTGGCTTCTTTCCCTGTTAAATGTTATTTGATTGTTTGAATGTTTTTGCAGTTTTCACTTCTATCCTGACATGAATAGACTTTGATGCAAAATACATGTGCTATCTTGTAAATTGCTTTTTATCAATGCGTTAAAAACTTGTTTAAGAGAGTCAAATATATGATTCGAGTTGAGTACCTTAGTTTTATTCGGGATTCAGCTTGAATTCTAATTAACTGCATGATCAATGAGTGCAATGTAATGAAAAAATTGGTATGGGATAGTTTTTCATTGTGAATGATTTTAAAGTTCAATCTCATTTGTTGAACCATATAGAGCTGAATGTTGGGCATCAAAGAATGACAAAGAGTCAAAGAACATGTGATTTAGATATGTATAAGGTTAGATGTGGGGTGCATTAAGAAGTAGAATTACAAATGTTTACATAAGAGGAAATCTATGTGAATAATGGATAAGAAAAACCAATGAAAAACCAACGGTTTTTAACTTTGATTTGTGAGACCAGCACTATTCCAGTTTAGGATAAGGTAAGCTTCAAGCTTAGGAGAGCCCTGCTCTCTCTCTCTCTCTCTCTCTATATATATATATATATATAAACAGTTTCTGAACTAGATGGTTTGAAGTACTGCAATTATGAGGAACTAGATGGGGACCAAAAGGACTATGAATGAAGCAATCTGAAGTCATACGTTAGAATTGTCCGGTGACAGACCCCCATTAGGGGGTGAGTGAAGAAGTGTAACTTACAAAGCTGACCAGTTGAATGAAATTAGGCTTGAATGATTGGGTGGATGTATTATGTTCTAGCTTTCTAGGCGCTTTACATGGTTCTTACATATAAATGCTCTGGAAAGAGGCAAGTTGGCTAGAAGTTGATAGGAAGCATCAGAAACACTTGATTTGGCATCCTGTGTTCCCTAATTTATAGTCTTTCCATGCCTATGTCTTGTTTTAATTAATCATACAACATTGTCATTGTAGTTGCTGGTACTACTGTTGTGATGCTTTTCTGGGATCACTGGATCATCACCATTTGGTTTGCTTAAACTTTCATTTATAGTGATGTGCTCAACTGTGCTTCAGGTATTATCACAATATTACATCAAATACTTTGGGAGTACTAGAAGCTATGGCAACACATGGTGTAAAAACCTTGATTTATTCTAGTACCTGTGCAACATATGGAGAGCCCAAGAAAATGCCAATTACTGAAGAAACGCCTCAGGTGAGATCAGCCCCCCTTCCCTCTTTTTATTGGCCAAATGCCAATGACTAGAGAAGACACTATTCCTATTCAATTCTGAGTTTGGCACTAATTGTGTTAATTTGTAAATGCAGTTCCCAATAAACCCATATGGCAAAGCTAAAAAAATGGCTGAGGATATTATCCTGGATTTTTCAAAGAAATCTGACATGGCTGTCATGATCTTAAGGTTTGTTGTTCTGTTCTAGATTTTTATATTGGATTCCTCATAGCTGTTGGTGATTGTTGTTATAAAAGTTGCGTTTGTGACTGCCTCCTATTCATTATCTATTGTGTACTTATGTTGCCTCTGAATGTTATAATTTCTATACAACCGTTCTCACTGTGTCAAGATCAATGCCATCCTTCTTATTTGGTCAGATGCTGACATCGTGCTTTCAGGAAACATGACATTTATATCCATCTTTATCCAATGTCTTCCCTCTTTTGATTCTTGTTGATGCAGAATGAAATGAGATTTGAATTTGAAAATTGTTTTTGATGAGCCCAAAAAAACAAAATAGATGTTTGGAATACTTTGTTTTTTGTTACCTGGATTTACCTCTTGAAGTATAATGATGAAGTGTTCCATCTTGACTTTCATAACGTGGTCTTAAACCAGTTTAATTCAAACATTAAGGTTTTACATTCTGATAATATGGGGACGGTACGTTTCTTCAGCTTTTTGAACATACTTGCTGAATAATGATATTGTATCTTGGACTACATGTCATATACGCTTGAACACAGTGGTGTGGTCAAGAGTAAGAATAGGTATCTTTTTTAGGCGACACATGTTCTCATAGAGATATATTAGCTAGGTATTGTTTTTATTGCTTCCTATATATTTAATTGTATGCCCACTTGGGTGTTAAATGGGAAGCTCCAATACAAGTTTTGCAGCTAGGTAGACCCATGTTCTCCATACCACCTAAGGTTTTGGATATCTTTGCTTTATCATATTTCAATTGGCGCTAGAGAACTGGATGCTAAAGTTGCTGGTGCATCTTTTTAGAGGATAACAGTTTTTAAAAAAGGTATAAATGCTTTTTACCTGGTGAAGTAGCAGAACAGAAGGTTTATTTCTATGGATGTTTCCTTCTTTGAAAATGCTTTATTTTATTTTCTAGAAGGCAAAGGTCTTTCCAATCTGTACATTCACCGTGGGGAAAGATCTAAGGTTGATAATAGTCTTTACCATGCACGATATTTGTTGTTATCCCTTCCAAAAAATATTAATACTAATACTGTTGAAAATTAAAATTCTGAGTTACCTCCAAAATGGACTAAATCTTTAAGAGAGACAATTGAAGAGTCTCCACCATCTCAAGAACCACCTCCAGAAGATCTTCATGGACCAATTGAATCTCCAATCATGTCTTCTACAAAGTCTATTAAAGAGTTACCTGTTCCCATTGAGTCACTCGATGTGTTCTTGATGTTCCCATTGCCTTGAGCAAAGGGAAAGCATGGTTGACTGATCTACTTATTTATAATTTTATTTCATGACATTTTCTATCTCCTAGAGTTTTGCTTCCTTATTCTCTGTCTTTTGTTCTTCCTTCCAGTATCACTAAAGCTCTTTTGCATCGAAATTGGAACCAGGCTGTGATTGATGAGATGAATAATTTAAGGAAAAATTAAACTTGGGAGCTTGTTAATTTGTTGCAAGGAAAATATATTGTGGGGATGTAATGGGTGTTTACATTAAATTCAAGCCCAACAGTGACACTAAAAATGATATAAATAAGGTTAGGCTTGTTGCCCAAGGATTTACAATAACTCAAGGGATCAGTTATAATGAGACATTTGCACTTGTTGCCAAGTCAAACATTGTTCATGTTCTATTATCACTTGTAGCCACTTCATCAGTTAGATGTGAAAAATGCTTTCTCTGCATGGAGATTTACTTGAATAGGTATGTATGTCTCTACCTCCAGGGCATGTACCCTCATCACAACCTGAGACAACTTGCAAGTCAAAGAAGTCAATTTATAGGCTAATGCAATTCCTCCGTGCATGGTTTGATCAATCCTGTTAAGCCATGACGAAATTTATGTACACATGGAGTCCTGTTGTCATACCTTGTATCTCAAAAGAGGGTGGGCATAAATATAGCTATTGTGTATGTTGATGACTTTGTTGTTAAGAATAACAATCGCATTGAAGTTAAGACCTTAAAAGAGATTATGTTGTGAGATTGATATTAAGGGTTTTGGCCCATTAAAATATCTTTTGGATATTGACGTGGCTAGGTCTCTTGGGGGATTTTTTTTTTTTTTTTTTTTTAATTTCTTAGAGGAAGTATGCCTTAGATTTTCTTGGTGATTTTGGCCAGCTGGGTGCTCATCCGCTATGATGCACAGATACTTCAAAATGGGTAACGTATCGTGTCGTATCGTATCCGATACCTCACTTTTTAAGTGTAAAATTCGTGTCCAACTTTCCATGGCGTGTCACTGCTGTGTCCATGCCGTATCCGGGCATCATAGCTCATCCGATTGACCAGAATCATAGACCCTAGATGGATTATGGTGATCCTCTTCCAGATCCCGGTCTCTATGAAGGGACATAATCGGCCTGAGCCAAATGCACCTGAGAAGCAATGTTTGGTAAGTAGAGCCAGTGCTGAGCCCGAGTATTGGCCGTGGCACATGGTGTTTGTGAACTGTTTGCTAAAAAGAGTTGAAGGTTGTAATTTCTTTTCCAATGAAACTTCATTATAAGCAGTTACCCACATTTCATTGAATGTAGTGTATCATAAGCATACTAAACATACCTAGGCTGATTTGTCTCACCTAGCCTACTCTTTCCTTTCTTAATTCTTAATATATTTTCTTCGTTGCCTATCAAAAAAAAAAAAAATCATAAATCAGACGATTAACTGAATTAGTGAAGGTGAAAGCTTTAGCAGGTTTTGATATGGTTTTAAAGGTTCTTATGATTTATGAAAGCTCTTTCATAAATACAATTTTCTGTATCTTGAGCACAATAGATGTACTCTATCTTTTGATAGTAAGTAAATCTACTAAAGATGAAGGCGGAAACTAATATATAGCCATGTACATCATCAGATATTTTAATGTCATTGGATCAGATCCGGAGGGACAGTTAGGAGAAGCTCCAAGACCTGAACTGCGGGAACATGGCCGGATATCTGGTGCATGCTTCGATGCAGCGTTGGGAGTAATTCCTGGGCTGAAGGTATTGTTTTGCTGATTTCATGTGTATCTTAAAATAAAGAGCTCTCTTAGCTGTACATCTTATGTATAGATTAATGTGCATCTGCTGTGATAATATTCTTTTCAAACAAAAGATTGTCAACATATAAATCATAATGATAGCTTAAAAACTGAAGAACACTCAAACAAGTCAACTCAACCCAACAGGCCATCAAGTAGGCTACTGAGTTTTCGGTCAAACTCGGTCAAGTTACTTTACTCAGAGGGGGGATGGATTCAATTTGAGTTTTCAATATTTTACACCATGCACAAAAGCAATATGAAGTCATGAACTGCCTTTTCGAAATTCTATTCTGATCCTTATTGGTCCTTGTGCAGGTTAAAGGAACCGACTATAACACAGCTGATGGCACTTGTATAAGAGACTACATTGATGTCACTGATCTGGTTGATGCTCATGTGAAAGCTCTTGACAAGGCAAAACCTAATAAAGTCGGCATATACAATGTTGGCACAGGAAAAGGTCACTGAAACAGTCCTAACTGCAACTTGTCTCATATTTCTGTTGTTTTTTCTAGATATGCATGCACAACAAATTACATTACATAGGTTTCATCAGGAGCATTGTTATGATATTCAACCGGAAGATATTTATGCTAGGATTACTCTGATCTTTGACTTGAGGATGCTCAGAGCATCTTGGCATCCTTGGGCCCGAGTTTGTATTTCTGGGGCCATTTATCAGTGATCCAGGCAGCCAACCTGATATGTCCACGGTAGATGGGACCAGGTTGGAAGATCCTTACTGCGGCTGCAAGTTTGCTACTGTGTCGTTTTTCTGCTGTATTTGGCCTATTACTATATTTCTCTTTGGGGTCTGTCTACTTGCAGGATGTTGATTGAAGGGCTATAACAGACCCCAACATTGTTGAACATAGTTGGGACAAGGCTTTGATGATGATGATGGATTGATGTTTGTATATTTGTACATCCTTGGCCGAGGATTATACATAGTTCTTCAGTCACTGTGCTACTGGATGAAACATGCAACTTTTGGCTGAACAAAATCTCCTTTGCTTGCTCTTGAGTGTTTCGACCATGCCCATGGGGTACATTGTCTACACTGTTGATCTCATGAGGCTTTGTTATGGATGCCCCATAATGTAACCTTTTCTTCATCAGAAAATCTGAGCATTTGATCGGTTGATATCTTACTGTTGAATGAACTCTTGTCTCAGAAACTGATTATCTTAATGGTTAAACTGCCCATTTAGAAGTTATGATTTTGGATCGCTAAGTTAATCCAATGGTGGAGACTGGAGATTACATTCCACCCTGGACAATATATTCAGTAGGTCCTTACCTGTAAGGTTGCTGAGCCAGAATAGTGCACAGTTTATATTTGTTCCAGCAATGTGACATATGAGACCATTTTTCCCCAATTTATCTTTTGTGCCATGGAGAGTTTTTATTTACTGCAGGGCATATTAGATGTAAGAATAGTATACATAGCATTCTGTAGAGAGGCTATGAAAATGTTTTTTTTTTTTTCTTCTGTACCTGATTCAGTTCATACTTCATACACGACACATACTGCATCGTTCTTCTCATTCCACTTTTATCTATATTGACTCTTGATATCCATTCTCTTGTTGCCTCACTAAGTTTGGTGATTCATTTGCCTCTGAAAATAGCTTTAATCACACTTCCAAAGTTCCAAATCTGCAAAATAATCCTTTTCTTTCTTGTGCACTGCAGATAGATCTGAAAATTGTAATTAACTTCTATGAAATAATCTTATATCTTTATCTGGGGATGATCTCAGGTAGATCTGTAAAGGAATTTGTAGAAGCATGCAAGAAAGCGACTGGAGTGGACATTAAGGTTGATTACCTCAGCCGCCGGCCCGGTGACTATGCTGAAGTCTATAGTGACCCTTCAAAGATTAGACGTGAACTGAACTGGTCTGCCCAACACACTGACTTGCTAGAGAGTCTACGAATCGCATGGAATTGGCAGAGATCACATAAGGATGGGTATGAGTTGTTGCCCTTGGCGACGGTTTCATAATACGCATGGCCCTATGCAGCACAGAATTCAGACAGATCCAGATCATCCCAGCAGCACTGCTATTTCTAGCATTGCCAAAGGGGGTGTGATCTTGTGGTAGTTTAGCAAGGATACAGGAGGGGATATACATGTTTCTATGTTGGATGGTTTGGAAGTAGGATTGTAGGAGTAGCCCCATTTGTTATCACTATTATTTTTTTGTTGTCATTATTATTATATGAAACACAAGGGAGAAATAAATGCATGCAGCAGGTTACCTTTTGCACATGATGCTTTCTGTTGTCAAAATGTTTTGTTTTATTTCGTCTATGATATTTGGATTGAAATGTGTTGATGTGTTTTGACTGATCCAAGAGTGATGATGTATTACCTTATCTTTTGTTTGAGGCCTTTTGGACTTGGAAACCGATTTTTTCCCCTCATCTGTATTGTGGCAGTGGATTTTTTTTCATAATTAGGCCAGTAGAAAGAGGTATTACTATGTACTCTTCCCCTTCTCCAGGTTCATCACCAATGAACAATGAAGATTCTGTGGTCTAAAAGGCCATGTTCAAGGTGGCAGTAACAGAAGTTTAAATCTCAGCAAGTGGGGTTTGTTACAACACGTACCTCTCCAAGGCTAACAACATCTTTCCAGTTCTTGTTTCTCCTTTGGTATGGGTCTGCTACTCTTTCAATGGTGCTCCCTCTTGTACCCATTTTGGTTTCAGTGGCTGAGAATCCGATGTGGGCTACTAGTGGGCAATTGGCATGTGGCTGTTGCCCTTGGGACCATTCTAGTACTTATGGGTTTATTTTTTGGTAGGCTACTCATGGGTCACCTTGGTTTTCACTTGGGTGCAGTGTCGAGTTTAATGGGTCAATCGAAGTTTCCTGGTTTGTGAACTGTGAAGCGCTAACTTTTGTCTTCCACCCAGAGGACTTGTTGGCAGTTTTCATGTATTTTCTTCAATGACATGTTTGTGATTTGTTGATCAGCTTTGCACGGGTAAGCGAACTCACTGTAAAATTTGATAATCCCTGCTCAGGTTTTTGTCATATAAAATCATCATCATCAACAACAATAGCAGCCGCTGCAACAGATTTCTATCCTATCAATCTGGGATTTGTTGCTGAAAAATGGATAGTAAAAGATGTTTAGTGACCATGTTCATTGGATAAATCCTCTTAACCAGGAGTCCGGATCATCTGATTTCCTCCACGGTGACGTGGCGGACCTTGATTGGTCCACCAACGGTCTCACCACGTCACCGGGGCAGCCTGGTCCACTCACGGTCACCATGGGGAAATTTGAGTTAATTTAATCATGATTAATGCTTTGGGCTTAATCGGAAATCAGCCTAACACTCTGTCAAAAGAGAAGTTTTGACAGGTGGTTATTAGTAAAAGTCTAAATGGCAGTTTTTTTAGCAACACAATTTAAGGTTTAAGAAGTGCAATGATTCAATGGAAGCAAAATCCATGGCAACTTACACTGTGTGTAAAGCTGTAAAGGGCTGGTTGTGAAATCAAAGTGATGCTCAAATACCGGGGTCAGCATCATCTGACCTTTAGAATTTTGGGGGCCCTTTCTTTACCTTGCAACTGCAAAATTATGCATCCCATTCGAATTTTCTCCTCACATTGGCAATCATATGAAGTCCTGCAGTACTATAACCCTGCTAAAACTTTTCTATTACACATCCACACAGCATCTTCTTCAACCACTCAATGTTATGGACTGAGCCATAAATCAGGAGCAGATATTGGAGCTTGGTTTGACAATGCATATCAAGATTGAGATCAGCCAAACCTCATTTATTTTATAACATATAATTATTATGTGTGATATTGAACATATGCTAAATTTCTCCCAAATTTACTCTAGGAAACCAACTTCAAGCCACCATTAATCAAGGGAAAAGCAGGATGTAAAGCCCTATACATGGATACTTGGATAGGGGTGCATATACAAAATGTATTTAATATGTTCCTCCTTTTTAGCAAAAAAGAAAAAGAAAGTATTTGATATGGACGGTTTAAATTTCAGAAGGGTAAGCCCCACATATATCAAATAAGGTGGTAAGCAGGGACAGTAAGATCCAGTTGTCAATAACTGCCCTTTTTGTCTTTTTTCTTTTTAATTTAAGTTTGATGTAGTATTTATTAAATACAAATTTTTATTATGTCAGATTAATGTGCGTTTTCAGTAATTTAACCTTAAAAATGTTGCTTTTTATATAAACTTAGAACTAGGGATTTAAATGGGTCCTTGATTCTCCAATTACTCGGAGATTCTAGCTCATTAAAAGCCGAGTTTGGGCATTATTTAGGCCCTGATAAGTAAATGGGTTCGGGTCCAATTCTACTTTGGTTCGGACATGTAGACTTGGGACCCGACATATTAGCTCAACTTTTGAGAATCTCTCATAAAAACTAGATTTTTTCCTATCATTCTTTACCTAGACTCCAACCCGGACCCGTCCCATATACGATGCTGGTTCGGGTCCCGGTTCATTTCTCATCTTCTCATTAATGGTTTGGGTTATGGAACCAAGAAATTGGTTCCGAAACGGTTAGGGGTTCGATTCCACCTTTCATTAGCAGTTCTGATTCTAGGTCCACCATGGATTTGGACATGAATTGACCTGTTTACATCTCTACTTAGAACCTATTTATTTGCATAACTTATATAGAAATTTATGGTAAAATGAGTTCTACTAAGAAATTATTGAAGAAGTGAGGGGCGAAAGTTATAAATTAGGGATGTAGAAGAGACCTTGAATTTTACGTGTATTGAATCACTAAGGTGATGACTGAGTATTTATTTCCTATCTTCTCTTGCATTCCGTTTCCATTTGTGGTGGGGGTCAATCTAAACAATATAAATACAATTTAGGATTTAATTATATCAAACCAACAGGCTACTAACCAAAAAAAAAAAGAGAAGGAAAAACCCTGGTTTTCCAAATGCCTCATTCCAGTTTAAATACAAGTGCACACCAATGATCAATCATATCCAATCTGGAACTGGCATTTCAATGGAGGCCATTAACAAAAAGCCCACTTTTTGGTGGGAAAGATAATGCCCCACTTGTGATGGGTCTTTCACAGAACATGCGTGGGAACCCCACATCAAATGCTTTTTAACCTGAATGTACGTTTCAACCATCAATTGCATGATGCAATGTTTTTAATGCCCATTGCCTGCATCATTCATGGTAGATCTAATAGATAATTGGACCACTTATACGGATTTGTTTTTCTTAAAGATTGATTAATCCAACGGCAGACTGATCTCCAATTGAAGGTAAAATTTATCAAAGACCCATCAACTTTTTTTTTTATTTTTTTTTATAGCAAAGTGGAGTCATTTGCTTTTGAAAGGTTGAAAGATTTGTGATAATTAAATCACTGCATTAGCCTCAGGAAGTTCTCCTGACACCTGCAAAGTGCAAAGCACAATCCTATTTGTGTTCTCAGATGGGGGCAGGCATATGAAGTCCTATCACCAGCTAAAGCTAAAGGGGTTGTATATATTTTACCTTCTTCTTTCCTCTTGCAATGGCAAACAAACTATGTAGAAGAAAATATTAATATTTGTAGAGGCCTTTAAGGGGTTTTGGTCTATTTCATCATCATCTGTTGGTTCTTATAACGATTCTAAAGGGAAATCGTCATCTGGGTTCTGTAGCATCTGCAGTTTTTTCACCTGGGTCATGCTTAGTTTTGGGAGATTTGGAGAAAAAGTCTTTGTAATCAGGTGCTTTTCAAGTTTAGGAATCTATAGATGGTTTAATTATCCATAATCCATCTGATATTGCTTGCTTTCTGTTTCTTGAGTAAGTTCCTTTCTTTGATTCTTTGTTTTTTTTTGTGGTGAGTTCTTTAGTTATTACTGATGCTCCTTCTTCAGTAGATTTTTGTAATTTGAAGTTGGCCATGCTATTTTTGGTGCTTTCTTTTGATGTTGTTCTGCAAAAAACATTTTTGGATTCAGTTTTTTTTTTTACATGATAAGTACTTTTTTTTTTCTTTCCCTTTTCTGGTTTGAATCTGTGATATAAGTTGGGATAATTTCTGCTTCATCAGCTAAACTGTATTTTTTTTTAAATTTTCTTGGGATTTGAAACTCACCCGATGAATTCTTTATTTTATTAATGGGCATTGTTCTTCTGTTTATCATGAGCTGTTGGAACTGTTGTACGTTCTTTTGGTAGATTGTTTTATTTGCTTCACTGTATTGCTTTTAGTTTTTTTATATATGCCTCTAGCTTGAGTAGATTATAGAAATGAGGTCTGTTTCTACAAACGCATTCAATTTTCTATTTGTTAGTTTCCACAGATATAGATACCACATTCAGATAGTTTCTTCTGCACATTATGGATGTTAAAAGTCATAAGACCTTGATTTCTCACACTAATGTTGGTGGTTGGTTGTTGCCCCTGATAATGACTTGGTGGAAAGGGCAGAATACAAAACTATACCCAATACTGCAATGCTGGTTTCTTATGGGGAATTGGAGGGACAGCTTGTGATTTAGGTTTCATCCAAGAACACCCTTATTGTCAAGCATTTGTTACAAATTCAATCTATGAAATTGATAAGTGAAGAAAGGCCTACATGCTACGAATATTGTTCCACTTTCCCATATGTTTTTCTGCAGAGATACTCTAGTTCAAAGTGATATAATCTTCTTACCAACCAGGGACTGAGCCTCTAAAAAAAAAAAAAAAAGAACTGATCAAAGGGAATAATGGCAGCATCAAGCTGCTGATTCCAAATGCACAGACCAATGCAAATGCCATCAGTCAGCACAGCTGAAGGAATAGAAAGACCCATACTATGAGCAAACGAAAAGGGAAAAAGAAAAATGAAAAGACCTGTACATGTATGAGGGTACCTATCAACAAAAAGGATAAATAAAAAGAGAATAGTTCATTGAGATTCCAATGCTCTTCTAACCGGTGCCCATGGTCTGCTAGTAGAATATTAAAGTAACAGAGTACAAACTGGTTCATTTTTTGGCTTGGGATGTACGGTGTGTTTGGATGTACCTTGGATCACTGGTGGATGGGATAATCTGAAACATCGGATTTCCATTGATTGCAATCTTCTTTTTTTTTTAAACCTATCGAAAAAACAGATCAGCAGTTGTTGAGAATTGGGTGTGCCTTGCATTTTACTATTCACACCATATCTGATGGAGAAACTGTGTCCCAAAACAAAATTGTGACTTCTGAATGAGCCCTCAACAATTTCTTTTCCAATTGAAACAAAGAAATACCTACCAATATTGCACTGTTAGTGTTTGAACTGAATGTGATTATTGTCTCTGTGTTGTGCATGCAGTACCATTAGTGTTCTACCTGGATATGATTACGGTTCATTTACTGGACTAATAATGTTTGAGGTACTTTTTCTTTGGTGTCTTCCAATTTTCTCGACAGGAGCCATGGAATCATTGAGGCATCTGATCTAAATTGTCTTTCGCTAGAAGCTTTAGTTTTGGTGCATTGAATATATATGGGCTGAACTTGGGCATTTCATGGGAGGTGTAGAGGACGATGAACCACCATTGAAACGTGTGAAAGTGTCCCCAGGAAACTCATCGATCCTCTTGAACGAACTGTCTCTCACAGGTCCCATCAGCTCTCTAGGAGACATGATGGCCCAGCCTTTACCTTCCCAAAGGGATGGAGAGGTGGTTGGTTCTAAAGGAGTTATCAAACGGGTGGAATTTGTTAGGATCATAACAAAAGCCCTTTATTCACTTGGCTATTCAAAAAGCGGCATGCTACTTGAAGAAGAATCGGGAATAGCTTTGCACTCATCCATGGCTGATCTTTTCAGGAAGCAAATTCTTGATGGGAAATGGGATGCGAGCCTGGCCACATTGCGAAAAATAAATATACCAGATGAAAGCATTTTGAAATCTGCTTCTTTCATGATATTGGAGCAGAAATTCTTTGAATTTTTAGAGAAGGAAAGACTTATGGAAGCTTTGAAGACATTAAGATCTGAGATTTCTCCTCTTGGTGTGAACAAGAAGCATGTTCATGAGCTTTCTGCTTGCATTATATTCCCTTCTCACCGCATATTGCTTGGTTTCACCGGTCATGATATTGCAACTGAAAGCTCGCGATTGAAGCTTTTGGAGAGGTTGATGACACTGCTGCCCCCCACTGTTATGATACCTGACAGAAGGTTAGAGCATTTGGTTGAGCAAGCTCTCAATGTGCAACGTGGGGGTTGTGTTTTCCACAATCCATTGAATAGTACACTGTCATTATATTCGGATCATCAATGTGGAAGGGACAAGATTCCTTGTCAAACTCTACAGGTTAGAATTTGCGATTGAGATGTAAGGTGCTTTCTCTTTATTCATTCCCATGGACTTCTAATCTTCCATATGGTTATTTTCTCTTTTGCTTTGGCTTAGTTGACCTGAACACTTTGGATGCAATACTTGGGTATCTATTCATTTATGTTTTATTAATTATTTTAGGATCATCTATGATGACATTGGAAATAAATCTATGCTCATTGGATGTGTCAAATGGAAAATCAAGCTGTTATCTGCATTTAGGTCTACCCCAAGTTGCAAACAGTTCGATTCTGTTATGCGTTTGAGACTTTTAGGTGCAGAGGAAATTGGAATTGCTCTGGTTTGATATTGTCTTTCTGCCTTTTGCACACCGTATCTGAGTGTTATTTGTGCTATTGATATGGGCAGAAAAGTTGGAAAAATACATAATCCCACCTGATGTTACTTCTGGTTGAGGTAGCTTTAGATGTAGCGTAACAGATATTCGTGCATTATGCCAAAATATTTAAATTGACCGTACCTTTTATTTTTCAAGAAAAATGTAAGACTTTGGGATTGTATTTTTCTTTTGCTGAGAAATGGACAATACCTCTTTATACGTACTAATATTTGAGAGCTTTCAGCCCACTTTACGCAAATACCTGTTGAAACATTGTTACGTATGTCCTTAGTTGATTTTGTAAACCACCTCTCTCCTTTGTCTCCTGATCTCCACATATCATTAACATGAGCCAACAGTCACGATGAATATTGCAGTCGCCTTATATTGCAATATATATATATATATATATATATATATATATATATATTGAAGTTTTCGGGTTAAGCCAAATCTGAGCTTACCCACTCATTATTCCAAGGTTTCTTCTAATCTTGTTTTACTTACAAAACAGGTGCTTCAGGCACACCATGATGAAGTATGGTTTCTACAGTTCTCGAATAATGGGAAATACCTAGCGTCATCGTCCAATGACCGTTCAGCTATTATATGGGAGGTAATTTTTTCCTTCCATTGTTAATATGGAATTGTTGCCCTCTTTTTTCTTGTTCTCTATTGAGGACATGAGAGTTGGGGTGCAGCTTGGGTTAGGTTGGGCTCAACCTATACTTGACCTAACTGTATGTTCCCTTTATCAAACCTGATTCTGACCCAGTCAATCATAGAAGAGAAAACATGCGAGGTAAATTTTTTCCCTTCCAATGTTGATGTCAATTTGTTTTCTCTTTTCTCTCTTTCGTTATGGGGAACATTAGGGTTCAGCATAAATTCAACCTCACTATGCAAAAGCAACCTGACCTGGTTGAAAGAAAGAACTCTCCACGTAAGTAACCCAAAGCATATATTCTAAATTAAAATGAGAGAGAGAGAGAGAGAGAGAGAGAGAGAGAGAGAGAGAGAGAGAGAGAGAGAGAGAGAGAGAGAGAGACGTTAATGTTCATTGCCTCATTGCCTCAGTGCCCTATATCACATGCCTGTTGTAGGTGAGCCCGGTTGGGATTGAGTGGCCACATAGGGTTCACTTCCTCAGTGCCCATCACTGCTTTGCCTTCTCTCTATATTCCAACACCTTACTGTTCATAAGCACAGTTTTAGGTATAAGATACAAGAGTTGTGTTTTCTTTAAAAATAATGATACAAGGGGTTGAGTCGGGTTTGGTTGCCAAGCCCTCAGAGCAAGTCTGCCCTGAATTGAAATCGTGTTGAGTGTTATAAGCCCAAACCTAACCTAAATTCTAGAAGGCCCAACCCATTCCAATCAAAATTTGGACTGGGTTAGTCAGGTTCAGATCCCAACCCAAGTTGCACACCTATATGTGGGAGGCAATAGGCAACCCCAATTTGCCTGCACTGTGGAAAAACCATATTTTGCATTCTCATTAACTAAGACGTAAGAACACCTTGTTGCATTGTGGATGTTGAAATTGTTTTTTGTTCCTTTGCTCTTGTGTCTAGACCATTAGAATGGGTTTATCCGGTGCTTAAAAACTTGAAAGACTCGACTTGACTCAAACACGACTCTAAATTATCAATGGTTTGATGAATAACTCAAAACTGTCACAATTAGGTCAAGGCTTGGTAGACTTGATCTAGACTCGGTCATATCTCAGAAGCAGGTGTGCTTGTGTTGTGTTTATATATTTATACTGAGTTTTCCCTTATACAACCTGACCAAGAATCAGTAGAATTGGTGACTGAGTCTGAAATATTTGTGAGAATTGTAGTTTAGTTTTCCCTTGCCTAATTGGATGATTCTGAATTTGGTAATAGGTTTTCTTTTTGTAAAATATAAATTATACATGCAAAAAGACACTTGCATAGACATAGGAACTTCTGTACCAGTTTCCCTTCCATAATCATCTCCTTAATTGTGTTTTGTGCCCTGGAAACTACAATCAAGGGCATTACCTCCTCTGTCAACATTAGCTTTCAAGATTTCCTTGTATCAATTGGTGAGATTGGAGTGGTGCCAAATGCTATTTTACAGTGGCTCTGAAGTTCTAGCCCAAAGGTTGCCACTGTACTAATTAGTGGTTGGAGAAATTTTGGGGCATGAGTACGTAGTTAAAAATTCAGAGTAATTTCTATGATGCCTAGATGTCGATGGGGATACAGAAATGGAGATGGGAAGCGAGGATATAACTTTGTATAGGTCAGAAACATTGATATAGTATAGAAATTGGCATGTTGTTTTGGAAATAGTGGATATAAATTGAGCAAATACTATTTTTTTTTGTAAGTATTTATGAATTATCTAGTTCAGTATTGTTATCCACATTGTGTAATGCTAGAATTTTAACCTGTGGCACAGTTGAAAGGTGCTTATAGTGCAACCACTAGGATGTGGGTTTGCATTGTGTGAAAAAAAAAGGAAAAAAAAAAAACTATCCGCACGATGTGATCCTCAAATTTGATCGCGTGTAAGGTTTTGTCTACCCTTGATATTGTTTGTGTGTGTCTCTCTCTCTCTCTCTCTCTCTATATATATATATATATATATATATATATATATGACAAATGTATTTTAAGAAACTACATGGCCAAATGATTCATTTTTGCAGTTTGTGGGTATCAGTTTGAAGAAACTGTTGTTATGCACATAGTTTGTAGCGCAATGACTTGCTATTAGATAGTTTTTTATGCAACTCATAAAATAACGTGCTTAGTATAAAGCTGGCCATTATTTCATTAAAAAGTTTAAATAAATTCTAAAAGTTGAGTTAATTGTTTTCTGGCCTCACTGTCACAGGCTTCATGTCATTCAATTTGTCCATTTTGACTTTTTTTTTTCCGTGATTGACTTCACCTTTGGATAGATCATGACTCAATCTCTCAACCTGTGATCCAGGTTAATGAGGATAGTGAAATGTCATTACGTCATACACTAATTGGTCACCAAAAACCTGTTCTATCTGTTGCCTGGAGCCCTGACGATCATCAGATTCTCACCTGTGGGTTGGAAGAGGCTGTTAGACGATGGGATGTCAACTCAGGTGCATGCCTGCATGTATATGAGAAAATAGGTCTCAGCCTGATTTCATGTGGCTGGTTCCCCAATGGAAAGCGTGTTTTTACTGGAGTGACTGACAAGAGCATCTGTGTGTGGGATCTGGATGGGAAAGAGGTGGCATGCTGGAAGGGGCACCGGACAATTAAGATTGCAGATGTGGCTGTTACAACTGATGGTAAACAGATCATAAGCATGTGCAGGGAAACTGCAATTCTGTTGCTTGACATGGAAGTGAAGACCGAAAGATTGATACAGGAACGACACATAATTACCTCTTTTTCATTATCAAGAGATGATAAGTTTTTGCTGGTGAATCTTATCAACCAAGAGATACATTTATGGAGCATTGTGGGTAATCCAAAATGTGTCGCCGAGTACAAAGGTCACAAGCGCACCCGATTTGTGATAAGGTCTTGTTTTGGAGGATTCGAGCAAGCTTTCATTGCAAGTGGTAGTGAGGATTCACAGGTTTGGAATTCTTTAGTTTCGTGTTAAGAAAATGATGGTAATCTGTGGATTTCCTTTGGTAAAAAGCGATGGGTTGCTTGAGCACCCCACTGTATGACCAGTGGGAATCGTAGAACTTGTTATGGGCCACTGAATTGAGCATATTTCTTTCTTTTTTCTGTTTTTTTTTCCTCTCTTCTTTCCACCAGTGAAGTAGGACATACAACTATTAGGATGAGTTTATACTTAACTACAGTTTGGCTATCCAGACTGTTCATTTAGTGTCCCCATAGTGGCTGGAATTGGATGATGCCCCAAAGACTTTCGTGATGGAATACTGTCTTCACATGTTGCAGGGGTGGGCTTTCTTTCTTGGGCATTGTTGTATGCACCATCTTGCATTGTTCTTCTGCACTTTATTTTAGTGGTTCTTTCTTTAATTTTTCTCCTCTTTTATGTTATGCAACCTCTGCCTTCTGTTTTCTTTAGCTGTAAGAAAATTCATCATAAAGTCATAAAAAATCACCAACCATGGCGTGCATCTCTCTTCTATGATACTAGCTCTGTATAAGAGCTTGTTTGGCACTTCCCTATGGAATTCCTATGAAAGGGGCTTTTATCATAGTGGTCAACAATCAAGGAAGGAGATCTATAAGCATGTCATAATTCTTTGAAATTGAGTCCCACCCTTCACCTGATAAAGCTTAATCCAAGCATTTAGTGAAGTGTGCTGCATAAAACACATCTTGATTACCATAATTATATGACCGATTTTATACTGTATTTTCACAAAATCACAACGCCTTGACATTTTAAACTTGCTAGCGTCTAATTAACAAGATTGGAAACTTGTGTTATTTTCAGTGGAAAGCTTTGAAGGGATTGCATTGAACCTGGTTTGACTGTCTTGTTCAGTCTGTTTTTCAAAACAGTGATCATCAGTTGACCTTACCCATTGGCAGCCCTATCCGTCGGAAATGACTGTATGATCCTTGCGGCATTGTTTAAGCCAGGATGGAACCACACTTGCAGAAAGAGGGCCCTTTTTCACTATGAGACCAACATTAGATATCCCATGAGTTTCCAATAGTACATCACACCTTTTTGCCCTTTTCCGTTCTTTTTCTGTTTTGCACTTAGATTTTCTTGAAGTGCCAGAATACCCATGTCATCTAAGGGTGCATTTGATGTCTCAGGAATCACAAGCAAAATCTTCAGTTTTTGTCAGAAACTAAATATTAGGAACCCCTTGTTTTGTTTTTCCTCATTTTCTCTTTTTTCCCTCCCTTTTCGATTTTCCTAACGTGCCTGGTCATGATGGATTTTTATTTTATTTTATTTTATTTTGCAGGTTTATATCTGGCACAGGAGCACAGGGGAGCTAATGGAAACATTGCCTGGCCATTCTGGTGCTGTAAACTGTGTCAGCTGGAATCCGGCAAATCCGCACATGTTGGCATCAGCCAGTGACGACCGTACGATTCGTGTATGGGGATTGCATAGGCCTAGTATGAAGCGCAAGGACACTTTTAGCAACGGTGTCCACCATTGCAATGCTGGTAAAAAATGATGGAAGAGTCTCTTTGGAGACGCCTAATAAAATTGGAACGATATAGAGATGAACTGATGGAAGAGAAATTGGAGAAGCAGATATTTATTCTCTTTATAATTTTTTGTTGCCTATACCTATCCTTTTCCCCATCTCATTGTGGGGTTATATCAAACAAATGTGTAAATTACATGGTCTCTATTTTTCCATTAAACTGTCTAGCATGACCATTTTTTAGTTCCTTAAAAAAGTTCAGATCTTTTGAAGTTCTCTCCCCATTTAGCAAAAAAGGAAAAAGAAGTTCTCTCTCTCTCTCTATATATATATATATATCTATATATATATATATATATGAAAATTGTTATACGTCTACAACATTGTGAATCCATCTAGCAGGGTTTCCACTGGGAGCAAATATCTTCAACGTTGTGAATTGATCTATTGGGTTGCCTTTGTGGGTTTTGCTCCAGTTTGCAGATGCATCATATCAAGAGACAATAGATGGTGGCACAACCATATTAAATCAAGGGAGATGTCTCTTCCATAATTTTTTTTTGGTTTTTCTGCTGAAACTTCCATGAAATCTTAAATGGTTCGAATGTAATGGGAGATCTCATGAATTTCAATTTATGGTGATTAGATTTTTTTATTTTTATTTTTATAAAGTATCGTGGCTTTTTCATGTGTTATTGTTATTCCTGTGCATGGCCACTCCCTCTGCTATTGTCACAACTATTGGCAACCAAATATTGCCAGAAAATGCTAAAGTTTACATAATATTGTGATATTTAATATATCAGAAAATTAGAAAATGTAGTGCTAAAATAAAAGGGAATTTATGACATTATTGAACAAAATGGTAAAAATTGTATTTAGTAGTTGTATTTATTTTCTGTGCTTTTTCATTTTTCAAATATCGAAACAATTTTTTATTTTATTTTTTGCAATATTTCCCAATAATATCCCAGAAAAATCCCAAAGTTGAAAAATATCCCTCTGTTTTTCCTAGACAATAACTTTTGAGAATGATATTTGTGACACAGCTCTAACAAGATGGTAGCTCTGAATAAATGAGAAATCATGTGATGTAAAATAAATTTCTCTTGCAACTAAAATACAAGCAGAATTCTCTCACAATACAAGCTTCAACTAAAATAATCCACTCATAAATTACAAACCAAATCTCTCATACACAATACAAATACAAACACAACCATAAGACCAAGTACAAAAGCAGAGGAAGAATAACTACAAGCCCCAATATTTATTAATAGGAGGAAAGATGCATGAACGGCAGCACTCATGGCTTAGTTTGAAGGTGGTGGAGAGAGGGATGGGATTGTAGGAATTGAAGGGATGGTGGGGATAGAAGGCAGTGGTGGCAAAGTAACCTTGGGCATGCTAGGAATGGTTGGGATGGTGGGCATGGATGGCATTGGTGGCAATGTGGGCTTAGGCAAAGTAGGCATGGTGGGTTGAGTGGGCAAGGTGGGGAGGGCTGGCAAAGGTGGCACTGTGGGCTTGGGCAAGTTGGGGATGGAAGGCAAAGGTGGCAATGTGGGCTTGGGCAAGGTGGGGATGGTGGGCAGGGCTGGGGGTGGAGCCACTGGTGCAGTGTCCAACAAGCGGCGTGCCGCGAGGCCCACACCGGCATTCGACGACAGCACGGCGACAAACATCACAGATAGGAAGAGGCAAGCCTTAGAAGCCATTGTAGAAGTATGGGGGGTGAAGGATCTGAGGTTCTCTGAAGTTGATAGGAGGGGGTCAGAGAAGATGTGGTATGATGAGTGATGGGGAGAAAAGAAAGAGAGGTTGGGTTTTATAGTGGGGTGATTGTCATATAAAAATGTGTAGTTTGGTGGGGGATTTCTGGTGTTGTTAGAGAGAGTGTTGAGGTGGTTGTTTTGGGGTGCTTGTTAGTTCACCTTCTTTACCCATCTTCATTGAAGTTGTCATAGGAAAAACTATGTTTGGAGAACTGAATGAGGAAACCAATCACACACGCCAACTTACCTACCCGTATCTAATCTATAATTTATGGGAAATTGGGAATTGACTGTTTCATGGAATATAATGGCTTATGGCTGTAGGAAGTTTTCTATGGTGCCATGAGGTATGCAGTTGAATTTTTTTTCCGGCCAAGACAGGACGGTCCCTTGGAGCATGTTTGTTTATTAGATTTTCGAGCTTGTTTGTTTATTAGATTTTACCATGTTAAGGATTTTTGGATATGGTTAGCATTTGTAAATTCCATGTTTACAAGCATGGAACCGAAGGTTGATTTTCGTCTTGGTATCGACCTCCGGTTCCCCCCTCTTTAGAAACCGAAGGTTGACTTTACTTGTACTACTACCAAGGGGCTACAAGGGTTTTACCCGGCTTCTCTCTGGGCCTGTAGGGAATAGTCCAGCCCAGAGGGTTGAGAACCATCTGTTAGCTAAAAAAAAAAAGCATTTTATGATTTCAGCCACATGAAAAGTCTTAAATGACCTTTTGGGATTTAAAAATTCCAACTCCTTTATCTTTTGGTAGAATTTCTGAATGCTCAAGTACAAGGGAGCATCCAGGAATTCTACTACGTGACGTGACATCTTGTCCCATAGAATTTGAAAATGCTTTGTTTCTGGCCTAGCATTCAGGAATTTAAATCACATGAAAGGTCTCAAATGACATTTTGAAAATTAGGAATTCCACCATTTTTGCATTTAAGTGGAATTCCTGGATGCTCAAGTCCAAGGGAGCATCTAGGGATTCCACTATGTTTGGGAATTCATTTTGGTAGAATTACTGAGATGCTCAAGTCCAAGGAAGCATTCAGGAATTTCACTATGTATGGGAATTCAATAATTCCCCATACATGAATTCTAGAAAAAGAAATAGGCCCTTAGATTTGAGTGGTCAAAACTCAAAAGAAGTGATTTTTCTTAGATCATCTTTCTTTTGAAGATTATTGGAGCTGATTTTGGGCAGGTGCCTTGTTTATTCTTCCACTCAATGAGGCTAGTGGAACCCACCACCAGTATGCCACATGGTCACCTCTGACTGGTTGGAGGAAATGAGGTCCAAACTCCTTTTAGGGCTGTTTTTTCATTAGAATTCCTGACGAAAATTTTCCAAGAAATTTCTATTTAGGGGATGGGGGGCGGGGGTGCGCATTTGGTTGGAATTTCAAATGCTCCATCAAGAGAAGGGATTTAGCAAGTTTGGCAAACTCGTGACTTTGATTTGACTTGCCTAATTAAAAGTAATTGGTTAGGAGAGTCAATGAGGTGATTAAGGAGAGTAATGTTTTTTTTTTTTTTATAATAACTCTAAGTATTTAAAAAATAAATCAAGCTCTAATAAATTATAAATAACATTTATTCATGTATATTAAGGGTAATAAATTCAAATAAGTAAATTTATGCATCGAAGGAAATATTAAAGGAAAATATAAGTCCAAACATCTAATTTTAAGATAAAATATATAATCTTGCATATACATGATGTTTAATTCCAAATATTGGATCTAAAAAATATCAAGTATATGTCTGAAATTACATTCAAAGTTCTAACCATCATTTTCAAATTACTAACCCAAATCATAAACATCAATTATTTAAAAATAAATATGAATTAGTTAAAATTAAATCTATTTATTAAATAGTGCAGAATGCAAACAACTCAACAAATTTCTTTTAGTTTAAACCTATATCAAATAAAATAATCAAATTCATGTCCAGTCTCGTGTCCTTCTTTGCTCTCATCGTCAACTTTGATAACTTGTGCTTGTGGGTAGATCATGATCATCATGAAGAACATCATTTTCGATATCAATGGCTTCAACCACAACATTTTCAGCATCACCAACACCAAAAAGAAAATCCTGCATTTAAGAATAAGAAGAATCTAAACTTATCACACAATCTGATTTTTTCAAAGTTGAAGTATAAAACATAAATTATTATTAGTATTATAAATGTACCCCATGATCTCCTTGCAATACTGGATCTTCAACCTCAGTGATCCATTCTTCCAGTGGACCTTCTAAAGATTTGCATGTTTGGCTAAGCACACTTATATAGCAATACGACTGAACTCAGGACAAGAAAATCCATATTGTTGCCACCATGCTGTTGAGAATAAACTCATTATTAGATAATAATTCACATTAATGTGTTAATAGTTAATAAACGAATAGAGATATTAATGATACATGCACCTCCTATTGCAAGATCCGACCCATAATTATATCTAGCAGAAACGTAGTCCAAAATCTAATAGAAAAAAACTTAAAATGGTCATATAAGATGATTATTAGTCATTTATTTAATTAAATAAAAAAGAATTGATTTGACATTTTTATTAAGTTTGTAAAAAAAAAAAAAAAAAAAGAAGTCATTTTATAAGTCAATAATTAGAATGCTACTTACCCCAAGTGATGTTGTTACTCTTTTTTGCTCATTGGGCTCTAAATGCCAAATCTCTTCATTTAGCCCACGCATAACCTCGACATTCAACAAAGAAACAAAAATAAACTGCATGAGGATTTTCATTAGACATGAGTAATAAAATACAGGTAGTAAGAAATAATTATAAAATATTTAAACATACTGCCTGAAAATCAATTCATAGCGGTATGTTAAATTATACTCAAACATTTTCGAAATCAGGTAGGGGCAACATTTAGGGAAAAGTCATTACAAAAATCCAAGACTCTACTGTAGTGATAATCCAGACCTCACATAATATAATGAATGCCATCCCCTCCTGTTATGCATTTACGTCTTCAAATTCCTGTAGTTTAGTAGAAGTGAGTCCCAAAGTAAGATTGGACACATTAGTGAAAATGTGATTCGGCGGTGACTTGGCATCTTAGTTATGAGTATCATGGCATTTTAGCCGAACTAATGAATATTTTTCGTTGGGATCAAATGTCCCAAGCGAATTTGACACTCAAAAGTCAAAACTAGGATTCTAAACGGATAGGTTACGGTCTGGGTTGATGGCGGATCCGGAACCGGAACCGTTAAGGAAAATGTAGAACTGGATTCGGACCCAGAATTGTTTTGGAACCTATTTCTTGGCTTCCGAATCGGAACCTGAACTGGAACCAGAACCATATATGGGGCATATCTGGATCTGGGTCTTGGTTTAGGTAGAGAATTATATTTAAAGTCAAAACTAGGATTGTAAACGGGTCAGTTCCGGTTCGGGTCGATGGCGGACCCGAAACCGAACCGGAGAAGGTGGAACTGGATCCGGACCCAGAACTGTTGTAGAACCCATTTCTTGGCTTCGGAACCGGAACCGAAACCAGAACCAAAACCATATATGGGGTGGATTTGGACCCGGGTCCTGGTCTAGGTAGAGAATTATATTAAAAAGATATGGATTTTAGGAGTGATTTTCGAAAATTGAAGTAATATGTCTGGTGTTAGGTCCACGGGTCTAAACCAAGGTGGAATCCGATCTGGACCCATTGACTTATCTAGGCCTAAATAATGACCCATATCTAATTTTTAATTGGGGTCAAAACCTTCTGGTAATCAAATAATCGGGGACCTATTTACATCTCAGTAAAAAAACCTTTTGTTTTTGTTTTGAATATGGGTCCATTTAGGCGGCTGGAATTTGAGGGTGTTACAAAAAAGCGAAGGGGGGTAGAATGAAAAAACGCTTAAACCCTCATTTTATTCCCTTTTCCCATTTAAGCCGAAAACACCAAATCCCCTCCCTCGCCTAGCCGTCTCCGGCAGCCACTATCCATTTGCCGGTGCCACGTTCATTCACCGGAGTCCAGCCAAGTAGTCGCCGGTCCCAGGTATACATTCTTCTTCTTCCTCTTCCTCTTCAGTCGTTTTTTCAATCTCATCTCTGTATTATGAGAGAAGGGAAAGAAAAGGAAGGAGGTGGAGGAGGAAAGCAGTAGAGAATCACAAGAGAAATAAGAGGAAAAAGATCAAGTTGAAGTTGAATTTGTTACATCAAATAATGGCGGCTTGCTTTCATCAGCTAAACCTCACACCGATCTGTTCTGCATTTCAATCTTTCCAATCCAACCCTTACCCTATCCCGAAATGCTCCAAATTTCGGTGCCGTTCCGCTTCCATTTCCAACCCGAAACGTTCCTACAACATTACCCTTCTTCCTGGGGATGGTATCGGTCCCGAGGTCATCTCCGTCGCCAAGGACGTACTCTCCCTCGCTGCCTCTCTTGAAGGTATATCCTTCCCCTACTACTACTCTCTCTCTCTACCCCCTCTTTTATTTAGGGCTTTTTACGAATGTGAGTACTTCTTCTTAAATCTACAAGAAGATTTAGGAGTTTTTGGGCCAGTTACAATGGATGTTTACTGATCAGACGAGTATCTGCAATGGGAATGAATGTCAGCCCTGATTACAAATCCGCAAGGGCTGAGATTTTTGGATTGGTTGTGGTTGGATTTTTGGTCCATTTGGTGTTGGACCTGTAATTTGATTTGTAGAATTTTATCCATGAGTCTGTAGTTTTGAAATATGTGGCACATTAGATCAGATCAGGCCCACTTAATGGATCTAATGGATATGGACTTATGTGTTTTGCAGGGATTGAGTTTCAGTTTCAAGAGATGCCAGTTGGTGGTGCGGCGATTGATTCTGTGGGAGTTCCGTTGCCGGATGAAACACTTTCAGTTGCCAAACAATCTGATGCGGTTCTTCTCGGAGCAATTGGAGGGTGATGATTCATTTCGATTTTCTATATTTTGTTATTGTTGTTTTATTTCATGAGAATCTTGTAGTGGCAGTATGTATACCTTTGCAAGTAAACGTTTATGTAAAAATTGATCAGTTTGCAGACCATTGCAACCATATGGAAGATGGGGGCTCCAGGTTCCTATTGGATCTATTGGATGAGTCATAGTCTAGATGTTGCACCTATCTGATATCTGCATTGAACTGTTATTTGTTGTCTGCAATTTTCAAAATCAATGACCTTTTTTTTTTTTAAGTAGTCGGCATTGATTATGGACAATACCCATATACCAGTTCACTAGTTGGCTGGTGCAGATCATTTGATTGGTGCAGCCTTTAGTGGTGGATATCTGGATGAGTCATTTGTATCAGCAATGGTTTGTATAGGGTCATTTCTCTATTCATATACTGAATGATAGGATATAGCTCAATAAGATTGATCATCCAGATTGTATGATATAAATACAGGCTTACGCAAATATCCAGATGTGATTCTATTTTTTTAAGACTGCATTTTTTGGTGTCAGCTATCTTTTCTTACATGCAAACTTGAAAATTTATAGGTACAAATGGGATGAGAATGAGAAGCATTTGAAGCCAGAAACTGGTTTGCTTTTGCTCCGTGCGGGTCTTGAAGTCTTTGCAAATCTGAGGCCAGCTACTGTATTGCCTCAAGTACTGTTTGGCACTTTCTAATAAGAAAATTCTCGTTTGCCTAGTATTATCAAATTTGAATAGATTGATGTAAAATTAGTATCATCATCATCAAAGCCTTGTCCCAACTATATTGGGGTGATGTAAAATTAGTATAAGATTGATTATTTATGTATATGTAAGTAAGTTATGGGTAATTTTCAGATTTGCATCAATATGCCGTTCAACACATTTACTTTATGGAATTTATTCATTTCATTTTTTTTTTATTTTTTTTTTTTTGACCGGCATGGAATTGTTCCTTGGTCAATGTGGATTCTTTGTTGAGACCTTTGTGGACATAAAGATTGTTACAGGATTTTTTTCACAGCATGGCCCATCCACAGCACACTATTGTCACTAAAAGGTGGCCCAACACCTGTTGAGTAGCTTGGTCAGACAAAAGAATAAAGAGGCTTTTTAATGGAGCATCATATGTATACCTCATTAAGACATTTGATTCTGTCACCAACACTGTTGAAGCCCATGGAATATGAAGGCCTTTTAATTTATCAACCCATGGAATTTATGATTAAGTATTTCAATATTTCTTGTCTCTGTTTATTCATCAAATGCATCTTTCCTCTTTACCTTTCTCAGTTAATTGATGCATCCACTCTGAAGAAGGAGGTTGCAGAAGGTGTTGACCTCATGGTTGTAAGAGAGCTCACCGGAGGTGTAGTTTCCTTAAATCTCAGTCATAATGTTGCTAAGTATCCTTTTCTTCTTTTTAATGATTAAGGCTCGTACAAGATGAACTCCAAATCATTCTCACGTTCTCATTTGTCAGGAATTTATTTTGGAAAGCCAAGGGGCTTTGGAACTAATGAGAAGGGTGAGGACATTGGTTTCAACACTGAGCTTTATTCTACAACCGAGGTAATAGGCTAGTGGCAATTTCTCTGATTTGACACTCCAAAACAATCTTTTTGAAGACAAGGAATCTTTGGGTTACGCTGGTACCACAGCATATACAGTTTGCTGGTCCTCACTATTCTGTTAATTCTCATTGTGGTCAATAGTTTCATGATTCAGATTCTCATTGTGAATGATATCCCATGAATATACTGGATCAGAAGATTTCAAATCTTCTATCTGCAGTCTAGTAATAGATGGTCAGGAATTCAATTCAAACACAGTACAGAAAAGGCCAGGATCTTTGAATCTTGGTGCTTTTGGGGACATCTTAAACCAAATTGGCCTGATTCACTTTCATCCACTCATTTCAGTCCTAAGTTGCATATTTTCTATAGTAGCTCTCTATCGTCTGGGCTTAACTCATAGACTTTGCGTTACCCTATGAAAATCTTTGAAAACATCTCGTTAATGTTTAAGACTTGCATGAGCAATGGATTTCCGGAACTTGCGAACTTGCATAGATACATGCTTGCTATCTGCTTTGTTTTCTTATGAGAGCTTTCTTTAGCTGTTTGTACAGTTTTTTTTCCGTCTTTATGATTGATTCATGTGTTAAATGAAATTCAGGTTGATCGCATTGCTCGCATTGCTTTTGAGACTGCTCGAAAACGACGTGGAAAACTATGCTCAGTTGACAAAGCAAATGTACTAGAGGTACCTTAATGTTACTGACAAGTCTCTTTCTTTTTTTGTGGTGGTTGAACAAAACTTTTTTTTTTTTCACATAATATGTATTAGTGCTTTAAGCAATAAGCATAAGCTCCTTCTCTAAATTGGCCAGGCATCCATCTTCTGGAGGAAAAGAGTAACAAAAATAGCATCAGAATATCCAGATGTCGAGCTTTCACACATGTATGTTGACAATGCAGCAATGCAACTTATTCGTAATCCAAAGCAGGTATCACCTTTCACCGCAGCTTTTATACCATTTTATTTGAACTATCAAAAGTACAAATAGGATGAATGACTGCCTTTTCATCTAGCAGTAGGATAGCCAGCTGAGACACATGGAATCTTGATGGGGTCCATTGGCCCTACCATGTGCATAGTTCGGCTGTGGATTAGGGGTGTACGGCGTACCATATGTCAGCTCCATTGGACAATTCTAACCATCCAATCAAAGGTGACGAAAGCGATGGGCAAAATGAAACCTGGCTGCCCATATGACTGCCTTAGATCAGATGACTAGATATGTTCAACGATACTGATATTTGGCAGACCCCTAATCCCCAATCACCTATGCATTTGATGAGGCTAGCAGACCCACCATATTGATACATGTCTCTGCTGGACATCGGTCTGCCGATGAGAAAAACAGTTTTCTTCTGGCTTGGATGTCTCTTTGAATCAGTCAGCATGAAAGAAATAATAAAAGACATGCACCTTGAGTTAACTGAAGCCTTGCATTCTATTTCTTGGCGCACATAGGGATAATCAGAGAGGTAGACCATAGACCACATCATGGATAAACCATTGGAAACACCTCAGCAGATTTCATCACACTCCAAATGACATTAGGATTGTGCTCACATGTCTGTCTTTGTTAGTATCTCATGTATACAAGGAAGCAAAAAAGAAGCAAAGTCATTCTTTCGGTTTAGCTAAGTCAGGCTCAAGGAGAAGTAATTTACCCGTTGGCACAGTTAAAGGTTTCTGTATTTTTCTTTTTTATCGCCTCAGTGGTATACCATTTCTACAGTTCAGTTAATAATAAATTTTGTGTTGCTTCTTAGGAAAAAGAAAAAGGTCCTAACCATTCAATTAACAAGCATTAAAAACCACAAGACATCTAGTGGTTAACATTACACTGATATCTTGGTCTGCTAGATAATTTTTGAAGAAATGATGACCAGTCATGACCTATTTATGGTGGGCCTACCTCTTCAGTTGTGCTGATCAATGATCACCAGTGTGGATTGCTTGGCCCAGATAGGAAAGGTCTATACTACTGGTCATTTAAAAAATAAATTTGATATGGCATGGCTGGAAATTACTTGCAAGCTTATGGCTTTGATAATCATTCTCCTCTTCCTGATTTTATTTTTGAGCTTTGATATAAGGTGGTTTCTTCATTCAGCTTTCTTCTTTTTGTATGTGACAGTTTGATACAATTGTTACAAACAACATTTTTGGAGATATTTTGTCTGATGAAGCTTCTATGCTTACTGGAAGCATTGGAATGCTTCCATCTGCTAGCCTTGGTGAAGCGGTATTTACTTGTTATAGAACCCCTTTACTGGTCCTTTGGATTTTGGAAGGATCTTTCCATGCCTTGTCCTTTCAACTTCTAACAAGAGGTTATTGTTTATTCTGATTCTGTGCATCTGTAGGGACCTGGCCTTTTTGAACCCATTCATGGTTCTGCTCCTGATATTGCTGGACAGGTTCACTTCTCAACTTCTCTTTGTTGATAAAATAATTAAAAAAGAATCTTTTGATGTTATTATTGTTCTTGATGACAATGATCTTGTTATTACCTTTTCTTTTTCTCTTAGGACAAGGCAAATCCATTAGCAACAATTCTTAGTGCTGCAATGCTTTTGAGATATGGGCTGGGGGAGGAACATACTGCAAAGAGAATTGAGGATGCAGTGCTTGAGACACTGAATAAGGGGTTTCGAACAGGCGATATACATTCCACTGGAAAGGTATCCAGTTTCAGTTGTATTTTAAGTAGGTAAATAGGTATAGTTTAATTGGTTATATAACATTTTTGGTAAAGCTGGTGGCATGATGATGGATTAATTATCGTCCATTTGGTTTGAGAAAAAGAAGTCATATTGGATACTTGTCTTGGACATACAAACTTGTCACAAAACCTTAGTTTACTCTCTCTCTCTCTCTCTCTCTCTCTCTCTCAATTAATAGACCTTGATAAATATTTTTCTTCAATTTTATGGGATAAAATTGTATATTTTCATTTCATATCATGTTCATCTAGATTTGCTTTTAGTAATGCATGCTACACTCGTTTTAGCCTTTTGATATTACAATGGATTACAGTCATCTGTGCATCCTTCACAAAACAAACTTTTGTGGTTATGCACGTGTGTATTTTATATATATATATATTTATATATATTCATGCATCGGAACTTGTCTGTAGCTTGTCTAGGAATTGAGATTCCTGAAAATTTTCAAGTGAAAAAGTTTTGAGTAGTTAGGGAATGAGAAAATGTTTGGAGTTGAACACCGACAATTCCCAAAATGTGGTGAGGTCATGTAATGCTTACCTTCTTTGGGTTTTTATACTAACTGATGTTTTCTTCCTCAGATGTTGGTAGGATGTAAAACTATGGGAGAAGAAGTGCTGAGGTCAGTTGATTCTCAGAGACCTGCTGCTGTTTCTTATCAAAATTAGATGGTTTATGGTATCTGGATGACGATGTTAAGTTGGTCATCCTTGTATTAGAAACTCTGTGCCTTTCCTGGAAGAAGTTACTAGGATCATTAAGAGCAGCTGGAGGCATTTGTTTAGCATGCTATGTACCTAACTGCCCTTTATTTATCAATTCGTTGTGCTTTATATGTACTTTTAAGAGTGTCTATTGGAAGGCAAGAGAATTTCAGGTAATTCCATGGTCAAACAAAGTATGGACTGAAGGTTAGATTCCATGCATACACATGAACCTATGGTGAACACACTTTTTACAGATTGACAATCAGGCTCAGAAAATAATTAGAATTGGCCACTTGACCTTTGGCTCTTTGTTTCAAATGTATAGCATCTTTGCAATGCATTAATAAGGGGTCTTTTGTTTGCACTAACATATATAATTGCTGCGCATGTGTAATATTTATGCATGGTCTTGTTTGCACTCATTATTGTATTACTCAAATGTATCACAGGAGTAAATGAGGTATGATATGATGTATAAATAAGGTCATTTTCATATGAAAATTCACCTTAAATTATTGGTTAAGAAGGCAGCAGTTCAAAGGTTGCATTATCAAGTACTTTCACCATTGTTTATTTTTGGGCTCCAAATTTTTAATTCAGACTGTTCAAATTTTTTGTTGTTAATTCAGACTGTTCAAATTTTTTGTTGGCTTGTCATTAAAACTCATGGATTATGAGATACATGAAGGTTTTGCATATGCAATCCAAACAGTAACTTTTGCCCATGTGAAAATAGTACTCCAAACAAACATGGTATTGTATTTCACAAGTGTAAATTTTACACATGTATATCCCATGTGTAAAAGAAAAACAACCCCTAAATCATATCTTTCCAAGTGGGGAACTGGTCAGGGATGTAGTTAAGGAAATTTTCTCGTTCATAGAGGTTAGGACTGAATGTTTAAGAATTTTAAATTTTATTAGATTCAGAAGTGAGATTGGATTGCTTTATTAAATAGACCAACTGGCTCTCCAATCCATTCATCATCCATATTCAAGGGAGTCTAATTTAGGTACTACAGAAAGCCTACATCCTTGCCAAAACACTCATGGTTGAGTGGTGTTGGCACCTTTTGTTTCAAACACATGCTCAGGGAGCGAACCTTGGGTAACTAATGTTCAAAAATTATGACTCCTGAACCAGTAGCCCTAGAATAAAAAAAAAGGAATGAAGAAAAAAGTTATCCAATATTGAGGTTGTAATTAAAAGATCCATAGGAGCAGACTGATCAAGCATTTCGTATCAGCTGGAAGAGGGAGGAAATTTCAACCATTAAAGAATGGCTTTTGATCAAGAGGTGAAGATCTCCTACCTTGACACTGCACCCTGACCAAAAACGCTTTTCTAGGAACCACTAAGAAAATGCCAGGGATGGCCTTTGGAACTGCTTGATAAAAGGCGTCATCTGCTTCTCACACCTGCCTTCCCACAGTTTTTTTTTTTATGCTGTGATGGTCTGCAACATTTGCAATTTGCTTTTCCACTGCAAGCCTGCATTCTATGTGATGGTCCTCTGGCTGTGTTTCCAATACAAGATGTCCAACAATCAATTGTTCTTGAGAACCATTTGTTGCAGTCACAGTCAATTTGTGAGTGAAAATGTGGAATAGATGTTTTTCTTTAAGGATTTAATCTGGTTAAATGGCCTGACAGCAATCTTTTGCCTGCTTCCAAATTGCACTTTGGACTCAATATCATAAGCAACCATATGACAGAACATGACATTGATGGAAATTAAATAATACACAGAGAAACAAATATGTATGATTTGAACTGCTCTGATAAATTTGCTTCAGCTTAATAATATCTCAGAAGGAACATGGGCCAAGTACCTGCGAAGACAGGAGGAATCAAATAAGACATGTCTGCTCCCACTGAGTGAAAATGTGCTTCAGTAAGATAATGTTTTGGATTTCTTACCCTGTTCTGGAAATGTGGAAAATGAAACTGTAGAGAAAACAGTGTACATGGTTTGATGCAAAGACTACAATCACATAATTGCATTTGCATCCTTCAACAAATTATCAACAATTCGTAATCCGTCCTCTGAAACAAGTACTGCCATGCACCTAAAAATTTTGCAGGTAAAATGAGTCAGATTCCAATTTGAAAAAGTATATCAAGTATATGACTCAGATATATCAGGGAGAGAGACGAGGGACATGATGAGGAAAACCACATACTTGTATAAAGTTCAAGTGCAGAGGTGCAGCTGTTTGTGAATTGTGATGCATCCAATTTTGTACCCTATGGTACATGGACTACAAAATAAGCAAAGCTTCTGTATCATATAGTATTGTTTTTCATGTGAAAAATCAATGTCCTTCCAAAATGCACAGTGTGTCTCCATCATGTCCATGCCATGCGTGGGCAAAATAGCTTCTCATTTTAGTTTGACACAAATTTTTTTCTGGAAAGAAGAGAATATATTCCAAAGGCAAGAATAGATACAGTCCTCAAAAAGAATTGGGAGAAGCTCCATGACAATTGAAACTCCGCAGAAAGTTTGAGAAACAACCAAAAGGGGAGCTAAGCCACTGCCTAGACTAAAAAAGGCAGAACAAAGAGAGCCCACATGCCGGGCCAGCCAAAACAAGCAATTACCCAACAGCCAGGCAAAAAACAAAATCAAACCCGCCCACAACCCGGCCTAGGATAGGAACAAAGAAAAGAAGGCTCACAACAAACAGAGGAGCTATAGCAGATCCTAGACTCAATGACAGTTTGGTTTGTGATCTCTAAAGGGCAGCTGATAAGCGAGACCAAACAAGCATATGAACTATGAAGTGAATAGAAGGAAAAGTAAGACCATCATCAAACCTAGTAATGACTCTTGCAAAGGAGACCAACAAGCAGATTTATAGGGAATAGCAGTGAAAGAAAAGGCATGATGCTGTGAAAGGCATTAAAAAAAGTTTAATAAGAGATTTTAGAACATACGGAATTCCAAATATCACTCCATGGTCCACAACGCCTTCAATTCTGTCCAAGCTTTCTGCTACTTGTGCTGTAATTTGATGAAACATAGACATAAGAGACGGAAAGCTGAGAAACAAAATAGCATGTGAGATAAAACAGCTGCGCCTGAATTTATTCATACCTACATACATATTTCATACATACATTACATACATACTTTTTTTTGAATGTTTGCATGTATGAAGTGTGCAGTCTAGCTTACATTCACCCATCTATGATCAACTTACCGTCCTCATGTACATTGCTTCCTGTGAGTTGACACAAACCTAAATTTGACGTACATCCAACTGTTACCAGATTGAAATCCAAAAAATTGATGCCCTTTAAAACCATTAAACTTGTGAGCCATAGATTAGGGGGTCACTATGATATGAAGGGATTGGTATTCTGAAAGACCCTAAGACACATTCAGATCTTTGCATCCTCCTCCTCCCTCCCTCGTGACCGGCAAGGCCTTAGGTGGGTCCCACAAGCTAGATCATATCATCCTTGTGTCCTCACCTGAATAAAGCTACACGCTCACATGTGAGTGTGCACACATATTTGGCAAACATTTAGGAATGGGAAAACCATTCCTAGTTTAGGAATAAGCCAGTGGGGTCAACCTATATAAAGTACCAATGCAAGCCCTTTATATAAAAGTACCACCTCTCCCCTCATTAATTGACACCAGCCCAAATTTGATACTCATTTGACTTTTGTAAGTATCCAATATGATAAATTTGATGCTCAACAGGCTTTATGTAATTGTCATGCTTTCAAATGGGCCTTCAGGCTGGAACCGTCTTAAGCTAGGATTGGCCTAGTTGTTCCTCAAATAACCCAAAAAGGTTATTTTTATGCACTAAATACATCATGTTAATAGTTTCAAAGGACTGGAGAGTGAAATGAGAAAAATGTTGAAAGGGAGCATTGAAATTTTAATGAAAAATGTTACAGATGTACATATAACATTTTCCATCTTATTTAACACTGTGGAATGAGAAACTTTTATTACATTATTGGTGTACCTAGATCCAGAATGGGAGATGTGAATATGACATCAAGTACATTGTGTCCTTCACTTGTGACAAGAGGGAAGTCACCTCCTGTTGGTCCAGCATGCCCAATAGCTGGTCTCCTCCAAACCTTGAAAGTAATTGGAAAGAAAGAAAAAAGGCCTTAGCATCATGAACGTCTGTGAATAAATTCCCTCTACTTCTTTGTTGAAACAATGAAACAATGACAAACAGGTTGGGTCGGGTCAAAACGGGTCGGGATGACATGGGTTCTCTAGAGGATAAAAGTCAACCTGTAGCTTACCCAGTTTTTTTTTTTAAATTAAATGGATCAAGTAACCTGCACCCAATGTTCTAGTTGTGTCCCTGTATCCAGAAATTGTGTATGAAATAAGGGCCCTTTCTCTTTTATTAGCCCAAATAGTGGTAGGAAATGGCAAGACTTGAAGACTGCTAGTCAAAGGTTTTATTTTTTTATTTTTTATGATTTCCTAGTTTGCGCGGGTGGGGGGTTGGAGGGAAGTTTTAAAATCTTATAAGGCGAGGGAGTTGCATAGAAGTGAGGCGATACCCAGATGAATTTTATAAAATTCCCATTCTACAAGGAAAAGGAAAAAAGGAGCAAAAACCCTCCTATTGAAGTATATCACTGTGGGGACTCACTTTGAAACAGGCCTTATTTTTTTTTCCTGCCTTCCTATAGGTGTGCTGAAAGGGTTTAAGTGTGGTAGCATCAGGTAGGCATCCAAATTATGTCTGAAAGATAGAAACCTCTGAGGGGAAAAAAGAAAAAAAAATACAAAAAACAAATGGATAAGACCTCTGCATCTCCTAAAAACAAGTCATCTATTTCTTCTGCAGTTTCCATCCAATTAACCTGTCAACAGAACACCCAACATCACACTCTTAAAGATAGAAAATGAGGGACAGCAAGAACTAATGGGATATAACAACTTACACTGTTAACCAAGACTGGTATTGAACCCTGGAGATCTCTGGTATGCTGTTCTTCAGTCACGATGAATGCACGGTTGCAGGCTGCTTTTACTATGGACTGTGGAGCGAAAAAAAAAAAAAAAAACTCGTCAAGTTTTCATCATAAAGAAGTGAAATTAAAGAACCACACTATCCCAAATTCCAACAATAGTAATAATAATAATAATGAACAATAAAAATCAATTTGATGAATAAAATCCTAATGAAAATTTCGTTGAAGGATGTGAAGGATGCTTATGGAAAGACAATTTTTAATTGCAAACATGTTCGACTGTTATATCATATATGTGTGGTCTGACCCATTCCATAGGCAGGCTGCACCAAGGAGATATCTGGCCCATAACTCAACCAGTTCTTCTTGAGAAAGCGTGGTGTAAATCTAAGTTTATCCAGTTGAGCATCTTTTTTAAACCTTTTCACTTTTCTCATTGTAGAAGTGTCCCATCTGATGTGTGAACCCCCTTCATTTTTAGGCCAGGGCATGTCCAAGGTGTAAGCCACCTGATGAAAGACCTAAACACACATGAGCATCCATGTGCCGTGAAGACAACCAAGAATCATCATCAGAGCAGAACCTTAGCTTGGGCTCAAAGAGGTTTCTGCGAATTCATGTATGTCCTATTTTGTTCTTGTAAGTTGTAACGGACATTTATTTTTAGTGTATAATGCACCTATTCCTCAAGCCAAAGATAGGCCTCACGACCCCAAGCAAAAACCTAAGTAAATAACAGTGAGAGAGAGGTTTCACCTTTTCTTGAAGTATGGACTCTCCATCCTGCAATGTCTGACGACCAATGATAGCATTAAGTGTCCCTTCTTCGATTATATCAGCATTATCAAAAGAAAAATCAATCTGCAAAATATTGAGTGAAAAGTTTAACTTCCAATACACATGAAATCATGTAAGGTATTGAGTTAAAAATGCCACGTCAAAATCAGTATGGTCCTCAAGGGTGCATCTAATACATGTAATACTCACAAACCCCAATACAAACGGAACCAATATATTGGACAATAAGAATTTGTGCACACTTGAGAACTATCTGCGTATTGATCAAGTGGAATGCCTGCTTTTGCTGCTTCACTTGCACTAGAAACAGACCTGGAGTGAGTCAATGAAAGTTAAAAACATATCCATTAATAAGAGAAAGACAACAAATATCAACAACAAAAGAAACCACACTCGAACTAAAAGGGAGCACAAAATAAACGAAATTAGTTAAGGAGGTAAACAAAAATGAAAGAAACTAATGCAGGGAATGATAGCCAAAATACTTGAGGACAGTGTAACACAACTGTATCCTACTCATAGTTCTAAGGCGCAGTTTCATACCCTGTAATAGCTAAGGTTGAAACCATTATGCAACATCCCAACTGAACTAGGGGTGTAAACAAGCAGAGCTGAGCCAAGCTTGGCCAAGCTCGAGGTGAAGCTCAAGCTCAACTGCCTAATCCACAACCAAAGATCTGAATTTGAGTCAAGCTTGAGAGCCAAGTTTGGGATTAGCTTGTTTTCACTTCATCAAGCATGAGCTTGAGCTCGATTATTAACAGAGCAGAGCTCAAGCTTGGGTTTAGTATCAGCTTGTTTTCCACATCCATACATTTTGTGCATACTAGCAAGCTGAGGCTCATTTATAACGTCAATTGAGCTGAGCTTGAGCACGAGGCAAGCCCTCAATCAAGCTCAGTCGAGCTGAACAGGCCCTGGTGTGAGCTTGACTCAATTAATTCACAAGCTGAGCTCAAGCCCAACCTCAATCCCAATGGAGCTGATTCGAGCTGGCCCGGCTTGTTGACAGCCTTCCATAAAACAGCCAAATAATAGAACTGTTTCATTTTGTCCCCCTTCTATTTTTGAGGAAAAATATTCCTAGAAAATAAAGATTTGAAAATCTTCTTTCCTTTAAGGGCTTTTTAGGGTGTTCTAGTCCCCTAGATGTACATAAAGACTAATAATAATAATAATAATAATAATAATATACTGGTATATGTTGTATACTTCTTTTATATTTTACATTGCCTAGTGCTTACCATTATATTCACAGAATGGTAACAGCGACCACTGAAACCGGTAAGTAGGAGGTGAAACTGTTACACAACAGCTTCTTTTGCAAACCATGAGTCCATGTGCAAACTATAGCCAGGCAATATCCTAGATATATCTACGTATCCAGCTACCATATGTATAACTACAAATTGATCAATAAATAGAGAACCCTGTATTAAAGCACTATTAACGAGTTTTGAACTCTAAAATCTGCAAATGGATGCAAACTTAACTGAAAATACAGGAATGACTTAATAAAATGCTAGTGAATTATGCAATGTTGGCATTTAAAAAAGTCTTCTCTGTGACCCACAACTTACACAATCACAACGAAGACAATCAAAAGATCAATAGATGTGCTATGTTTCAATATTAGGATGTGCTTGAATATCTCAAGAATTGGAGGGCAAGAGGTTCCTTTCAATCTAAAGGTATGTGAGTTTAAGGTATGAAAGGAAAACAATGTGCTACAAGTTTCGGGTGGAAAGAGCAGAAACCAAAAGATCCCCTACCACCGTTTCTGCTTCCATTTTTCCTCACCATCCCAAATGTGGTGCCAATTCAATCAAGTGTGGCAGTATCTGCATGAATCTTGATTTTGGGTACATCCAAACACATTCTTAAAATGAAAAAAAAACTATTCTGCAGGTGTTTCAAAAATCACATAAAGGCAATAATGAGAAGGAATTGGAACATTGAAACGAACAGAACTAGTTTATTTAGTATGCAAGAATTGAACCAATTGAATAGAACTCATTAATTTAGAAGGCAAGAATTTTAACCGGCCACATCAAGTGACAACAGAGAGCTCTGTCCAAATTAGTTATGTACTCAAACCAGTGAGTTAAAAAGAATGCAGTGTAAGGAGAAAAAACACAATGTCTATATGATTGTGTAGGAAGGGAAAAAAAACAAAAAATAAAAAAAAAAAAAAATAATAAAAAGCTTAGCATTGGCAACCAATGGAGTGAGATTGGAATGAGTAAAGCATTGGCAACCAATGGAGCAAGATTGGAATGAGTAAAACATTGGCAACCAATTGGAATGAGTAAAACATTGGCAACCAATGGAGCAAGATTGGAATGAGTAAAGCATTGGCAACCAATGGAGCAAGATTGGAATGAGTAAACTCACGTTGGGAACCCTACTATATCTTTTAAAGCCCCTTCTTGCAGTTGTTGACCCAAATACTGTATAACCATCCCAGAAGCACGACCAGATCCTAAACCGAGCACCATGCCACTTTTGATGTAAGCGTCCACCTATATAACTTCCCCAAGTTACAAATTGTGAATCAAATAAGTTCTGGACTAATTAAATCACAAGAACTATCATGTTGAAAGAGAATTCAAATGTTGGGTTGAAAAAAAAAATAAAGGAATCAAGTTCAATTCATGAGCCATGTACACTTCAAACTAGTCACTGCACAAATATTCTCTCTAAATTTCAAAATAATTAGAATAATTTAATATACAGAAAACACAGACAACAAAAAGTGATAGAACAGAAGTAGCCGTCGGATTTGAAGTGATGGGGAGAATTTCAGTTAGCAAAATGTAACTTGTCCATTTGTTGTGTCAGACATGGACATGGACATGGACACACACAATGATACTAATATAGATGCATGGATATGGAAAGAGACACTGACACTAACATTGGGAACCCTGGAGAAGAAATAATTAAAGATAATAGGTTTTCATTAAGAGTTAAATAAACAGTATAGATAATACTGCAACTTACTATAACAAATGACAAATCAATAAATAAAGTTTTTACCAACAAAAGAGGTTACCTGTAAGGCTATGTGTTTTTCCTCTTCAAAAGTTATGGAAGTATGCACCTGTGTCGGAAATAGCGATCTTATAGAAAAATCTGTGCCCTAGTTGCAAGAATTAGATCAATTCTACATCCAACCTGTTGATTCTCACCTTGTAGTTATATGTTCTGTCTTTTATCTAACAACCCAATTTTCTGGTCAATTGCAAGATATTTTACCCAAGCTGCCTTGGATTACTTGAACTGAAAAAGAAAAAAAAATTGAATCTGCCAACCTGCTGCATTATTCTTCTTTGAATCTTCGCAAGTGCAGGAAACTCTGTCCATCTTTTACACATTTCTTAAGAATTCTTCACTCAGGAAACACCAGATGCAAACAAAGAAGTTTTCTATCTTCATAGAAAACATTTTCCTTTGAAGGAATTAAGTAACCAGTAGAAATCCATCAACCAAGAAAAAAAATACTAAATAAATAGCCAAACAAAGATTGTGATAGAATTTTTTTATTTTTTTTTGCTAGGTTGGCCGCCCACTGACCAAGAGTGATACTATCCACCTAAAGATCTCGAGATAGATCCCCGGGCATGTATATAATACCAAGGTGAGGTGCCAAACACCACTCAATCATGACTCATGAGTGTGTTGGCAAGATAGTGATAGATTTAGAAGCCTCATCTCTTCATTATATCATCAACCAATACCAACTCTAAAATAAATAAAAAAAGAAAATCCAATGTGTCTCCTCCACATCAACTGTCAATCAAGAAAGCTTAAAAACTGAGATTTAGATGGAATGCTTACTGTGAGCTTGGCCGCTTCCGCGAGGCGAGGGAGATCCATCCTGCTCGCCATTGCGGTCAGCATCATTTTCCGGCCACTGCTTCTTGCCGGGGGGATTTTCCGGCGAGGGTTGCAGAGAATATTCAGTTGGAATTTCGTGGATTGGGAAAGAAAGGAGCCTGCAAAGGCCATCTCTCTCTCTCTCTCTCTCTCTCTCTCTCTCTCGTTTGTAACGGATAAGGAAGACTGACTGAGAGGGGATAGTGTTAGTGTTAGTTAACACGATGGTCAAAATAGGAATAAAATTTTAAGAAATCCAACCTGGATTGGAACCAGCGACCGAAGGATTTGCTACTTTGGGTTAATCTCAAACCAACCCCACCGCTCTACCAACTGAGCTAAGGTCGGATTTTACACACAAAGCATCACCTAAAATGTTAATTTCACATCTCTCGACCATTCTTCCCTAATTTGAATATCCATCTTTGACAATCATAAATTCACAAAAAACCTCGCTTTAACATATTTACACGCTTGGTAATAATTTTTCTCCGTTATACACATCGATACACACTAACATCAACGTGAAATCGTCAATAAGGAATCATCAAATCTGCATAGAGGAATTCTTAATCTGCAAATTCCTTGAAAGTTCTTCATCTATTATCAAACATGCCCAAAAAGTGCTACAAAACACCTCTACTACTAACCAAACTAGTGTGGCCCAATTGTAAGCCCATTGATGATCCATGCTCATATCAATTGTGTAGTTTGTTTATTTCCTGTTTTGACGGTCTATCTCCGAATTGGGATCATCTAAGGATTTCACCTACGGTGATCGGGAGTGGACCAATCATGGTCGGCCACGTTGCTGTTGGCCGCCCTTACCCGGATGTATGCCAAGCTACCCGCGTGCATGGCTAGCTGTCCGTGATAATGTGGCGGACCTTGATTAGTCCACTCACGATCACCGTGGGGGAAATTCTCAAAGGATCCGGGCTCGTCTATCCCCTTTCCAACTATGAGTAAAAGTTAGAAGTGAGTATCAAAAGTCAGATTGTATTATAATTAATGGAGTAGTGGATGTGATGGGTAAAATTTGATCATAGGTATCACAGGTGGGTCACGCTGGGAAGCTACTAATTGCACAGTGGCAATGCCGTTATGGATAAAGCTTGATCCTAATCATCAATATCTCTAGTTGCACATATGCTCAATGTGAACTAAGATCAGAACCGTTTGCCTTCCAAGTTCCAACCCTCCCTATTATGGCACTAAGATTGTGCAATTGGAATGAATATTCTTTGATAGGGCTGGCTGGAACTTTTTAGTCTGTAGTAGTACAGCACTTGGAACTTTTTCTTACACTTGATGTTCAGCTTTTGTTAAGTAGTCTGGAGCTGATAAGGAGCTGTGGATATGAGGCAGATGTGGAGACTATATAAAACACAAAAGTGTAAGGCCTCTCTTTCTCTCTCTAGAACTTACAAGCCATGAATTTTTTTCCTTTGTTCTTGAATTCCTGAACTATATTTTCTCATAGTTAAGACACCCAAAATTCATATTGCAGAATCACCAAAATTAAATGCCCATCATTCCATCTTTTGCTCTTCCTGTTCAAAATCCTGAATCTTTCCATCATTTCTTGCAAAAGAACCAAAACCCACATACAAATTCACAACCCCATTAGCAGAAAGAAGTAGAAACAGCATAAGAAGTCATGGCAGTCCAAAAAACTCAGATACCCCACCAAGAAGGACACTCTGCTTCTCCCACATTACAAATCTCCGCACTCTCTCTCTCCCTAAAGCATTTTCCAAGGTTTTAGCAAGTACCCAAATCAAAATACCCCACAAAGACGGTGTCTTCACAATGCCCTACTGGAAGAGTGGCAACAATGATCATAGAACCAAAGAACTCAGACTCTATGATGCATTTCTCTACTTTGAATACATGATTGAGAAAGGCCACAAACCACACATGTACCAATGCACTCAGCTCTTAGATGATCTCTGGAAATTCAACAAGATACGAAAAGTCACTAGGGTAATGGAGATGTTGGTTAGCTCTGGAAACATCCCAGATACCTCTTCTTGTGCCTATGTAATAAACCAGCTATGCAAGAAAGGGAATGTTGGGTATGCTATGCAACTGGTAGAAAAAATCGATGAACACGGTCGCCCGCCCACCATGTTCATGTACAATTCCCTTGTTAGGGGCCTATGTATGCAAGGCAACATTCAGCAGAGCTTGCAGCTATTGGATTGGTTTATGCAAAAAGGGATGCCACCAAATGTGTTCACCTTACATTTTTGCTAGAAGCAGCATGTACGGAGAGAGGGGTTGATGAGGCAATGAGGCTCTTGGATGAGATTGTGCTGAAAGGGGGGAGGCCAAATCTTGTTAGTTACAATGTTCTGCTAACTGGTTTGTGCAAGGACAGGAGGATAGAGGACGCAGTTGAATTCCTTAGGAGCTTTCCTATTAAGGGCTTTATCCCAAATGTTGTCAGTTATAACATCTTATTGAGGAGTCTCTACCACGAAGGGCGGTGGGACGAAGCAGAGGAGCTCTTGGCCGAGATGGCTTGTAGGGATTGTGCACCAACACAAATTACGTATAATATCTGGATCACTTCACTTGCACTTCATGGTCGGACTGGCCATGCACTTGACATCTGTGGCGAGCTATAACCCAATAATTGCTAGGCTTTGCGAGGAGGGCAAGGTGGATCTTGTCTTGAGATGGCTTTTCGATGAGTATTGCTTATTGTCTTGAGATGTCTTGATCAAATGATTTGCAGGCATTGTACTATAAATGAGGGGACTTTCAATGCAATTGCTGTGCTTTGTGGGGAAGGGAAGGTGGAAGAAGCCTTCTCCATACTGCAGAGCTTAGGCAATAAGCAATACTCATCGATACATGAGTTCTACAAGAATGTTCTCTCAGGCCTGTGTAGGAAGGGGAACACCTTGGCCGTGTTCCAGCTTTCGAATGAGATGACGAGGAACGGTTTCACACCAGATTCATACACCAATTCATCTCTAATTAGAGGGTTGTGCATGGAGGGAATGTTGGATGGAGCTTTGGAGATTTTTAAGGTTATGGAAGAGAACGACCACAAACCTGATATTGGTAACTACAATGCCCTTATACTTGGATTGTGCAAAGCTCAGCGAACTGATCTTTCATTGGATGTTTTTGAAACATGCTTGAGGAAGGGTATGTACCTAATGAAACAACATACGCCATTTTAGTTGAAGGGATTGCACATGAGGAACAGATAGATTTGGCAAGGGAGGTTCTAAGAGAGTTGCATGCAAGACATGTTTTGAACCGGAATACAGTTGAACGACTGATGATGCAATATGACTTGGAATAGCACTATAGCGTATTATAGAGACTCGGAAGAAGAGATTAATGATTGATTCCATCATTTGAGTATTTGGGAGAATTGATCATGTTTACTGTGACTCCAATGAGAATCAAAATGTACATGGATTGTTCATTATTATCCAAAGTGACAGCAGAAGTATTTGGCTCTTTGGATCTAAAGTGTCATCATCTCATTATGAACAGGGATTGGGTATGGTGATCGAAAAATTTGAAGCTTTTTATCAATCTCAAACTTTCAAAAACAGGAGAAAACGGAAATTGGCATAAGGTCACTAGGACATGTAAGCTAATTCTCTTGGGCTAATTCATTTCTCGTGGATTATTTGTTATGATCTATCGTGGGTTCCTTTATTTCATTTGTCGTTATTTCTCTCGTGGTAATTGTGATTAATTTTAACATGGATGGTACCAATTAAAAGAGTTGAATTGATTCCGGTTTGGTTGTCAATGTTAGGTCTTTAAACTCCAAGGGGTCAGACTTAGAAAGTGAAGGATCAAACTGGAGATCTACAAGGGGCCATCAAAATACACACCTTTTGACCGGAAATGATTGCCCACTCCCTTCTATAGGTAATGGTTACCCACCATTCTCCCTGACATTAATGGTGCCTTGTGGATCTCCGCCTTAACCCTAAAATCTCGACTCTAAAGCCCCTCCCTCAATAAAGGCCCATTCTGATGAATTCCTAGGAAACAGGCAAATGAGCCCTAACTAATATCAAGCAATGAAATGAAAGAAGGTAACCCACTCATTCCTAATACCCCCCACCCTCTAACTAGTTCATTGTGCATCCTATATTTGGACCTTTTCTCCTATTGATCATAGTTTATCTGCTGAAACAACAGTCAGGGGTAAAGACTCAGGCCGAGATAGTTCTACTTACCACGATATATAGGATTTCATCTCTGATTAGAACATAAAAGAAACATGCAGGACAAAACTCATGACTACATCATTGCAGAGCAAAGCTTTTTATGTCAAGACAATTCAAAAATAGGCAATGTGGCAGTTCTATCATTTCTCTACATTGGAGATTCTAACTCACACTCTACTCACACACTCATGTCCCTAACTAGCTTAGCTAAAGCAGAGGGACCGGCAATGTGGCAGTTCTCTCATGTTCAGTACTGCAAATTCAGTGTAAACAATATGATTTATCCATGTTCCATCCCATCTGAGAAGCATTTGTGGAAAGCTGGGTATAACCAAGAAGAGTGGTCATGAAATCTACATATGGCGTAGTCGGAATAGTTAAGACTTCTGAAAATTAGCATTTCTTTCTCATCATCGGTGTCTTCAGCTTTCATCTTTATATGGTCAAGTTGTTGACCTATTATTGGGGATTTCAGAAAAGAACAGGGCTGGTTCTTTAACAGATTGATGTAGATCTCAACCCATTTCAGAAGCATATTGAAGATCAGATGTTGGGGCGTAAAGTGTTTCATTGTGTCTATGATTTGATGGTTTCTAGTGATACTTTCAATATGTTCAAAAAGTAACAAGAGTTTCAGCAACAATTACAATTGGTTGCCTTTTAGCATTTCTTAATCATTCCCCAGCACCTGATGCTCCAGGGTTCCCCATTGATGACTCTTTCATATTAAGTTTTAGCACTCTATATGGCCATTGATGCTCCAGGGTTCCTCATTGACGCTCCAATGTCATTGTTATTAGCCACGACTTGATTCTTCCCACTAGTCGTGGGCTAAACTAATTTTGGGTGTGCCTTAACCTTATTATTAATTGTTATTTATTTTTTATATTAGTTTTAACTTAGAAATCAATTTGTGCACGACTTAATTGTGCATCACACATGGCTTTCCCATTGTTTCTAATATTAATCGGATAATCTTTATCCCTTTTTTTTAAGTTGATAATTAATCTAAATATTAGCATTTATTAACCATTTCATTTGGATAACATTTAACCCTGCATTGCAGGGGCTTTCGTGCTAGTATGTATTAAAGCTAAAAGCTTAAACCTTCTAGTGTGTTTGGAATAGTGCCATTTAGATGTTCCCATGATCACGAGACCTAGAATTAAGTGGGCCAGGTATTGCAAATGGTCCCCGTCCTGGCCTATGTAAAGGTCCGTCCAAGGCTGCTCAGCTTACTTGTGTCCTGTATATACATCTTGTAAATGGGCTACAGATGTTGCAAAATGGTTTCCACCCGAGAATCTTCGTCTATGCCCCATGAGCCTTTATAGTAGGGTTGCAAACAGGTATCCGATTTTTCAATTACCCAGAAGTTCCGACCAGTAAAAAACTGGGTCTGGAACCTATTTTAGGTTCTGATTCATAAACGGGTTCAGGTCCGGATCTTAATTTAGGTTCCGATTGATAATCGGGTCCAGGTCTGGGTCCATATAGGTTCTGACCCGTGGACTCGAGACCCGGCATATGAGCCTTTGATATTGCAAATTGTACATCAAAATCAACATTTTTGGACATTTTTATATATAATATTCGAGGTATTAGACTTGATGCACTGTTATAAGCTGAATGATATACTTATTTTTAAGAAAAATGAAGAATAAAGAGAAATTATAATTGATTTTGAAATTAGATTCCAGTCCTTTAAGTGGACCCAGTTCCGAAACCGAATCCGGATTTTGGAAGCAACAAAACAAGTTTCGAGTCAAAACCGAATCCGGAATCAAAATCATTATTTAGAAACGGGTCAGGGTCTAGAGCGTTAGGTTTGCAAGCAACCCTACTTTATAGTCCTTGGTGGTGGGCGATGTGACCTTTCTAGAGTTGTTCCGGATCCACTTTCTTGCTCCTGCTCCGCGGCTCACGGAAACTCCTCTACTTCATTCCACATCGGTGATATGGAGGAAAAGAGAAGAGGAAAGTGCTTCATGCCAGCCACCTATTCCATCAAAGAAGAAGAAGATGTAGCAATGCAGCAGAAAAAACCCTCCATGAACAACAACAGCAAGAATAAGAAGATTAAGATAACTACTCACCACAAAGAAGAAGATGAAGAAGACGAAGAGGACGGCGGAGACCAAATCAGCCAACTACCTGATGATACCCTATATCACATCTTTCACTTGATTCCACTAAAGTGCGCTGTGAGTACAAGCATTCTATCAAATAGATGGAAGGAGCTCTGGCAACATGTGTGGGCTCACACCACTACTCTAGACTTCAGCAAGGAATTCGCAAGCAACACAGACCTTTCTTTACTGTCACGTTCCATAAACTGATTTTTACTACTTCACAGGAGCAATACCATCAATATTTTTCGGATCTATTTCTTTGCAGTAGAAAAAACCCTCCATGAACGTTCCGTATATAAAGCAAAACTCGATATGGCTTCATTGAGTTCACTTCATGAACAACTTACACTCATGCCAAAAGGGTCAACAAAGGTTCAGGTTGTATTGTATGAACATGCTGAGGATCATAACAGTTCATTGGCAACTTATATTATAGGTTTTGGTTGTATACTGAAGTAATGGTACTGTAATGTTATATTGATTTTTTTTATATAGATTTAAGGGATATGGATGTGATTTTGACCCTCAAAGAGAATGAATGTAATTGTTCATTTGATATGGTAAAAATAAAAAGCCATGCACCTAATTGTGCAAATCTCAATGTTGGACTTCTCCCCACATGGTTCTCTCTTGTACTCCCTCCATCTTATTAACATCTGTCTTCATGAATGTTTTTTTGTCTTCCATTTATATATACTCTAGAATTTGAAATGTTCTTCTCTTGAGAAGTTTCATGTGTAAATAAAAGTTACCATGATTTTATCCAAATGTAATTCCTCTTGAAATTCTTCACTCCGTAAGCACAACTAGTAAAGGTTGAGATGTTACCACGGGTTTCATTGTGTCGGTAGAAGATGTAAAATTTGCAATTCCGAAAGATGAATAGTACCTTTGTAGCCCTTTGTAGCACATCCAGTCGGGCAATAGTTTTAAAGTACAATTTTAGTTGGTTTTCTTTCGACTTCACCTGGGGCCTGTTTTGAAACTCCAATCTAATCTAATAAGAGCTAGTTAGATTAGGTATCAAACAAATAGCTAATCCTACAATAAGCCATATGAATCCAATTGTCAAAATATGGTCAATTAAAAATAGGACACTGATTTAAAAAAAAAAAAAACCTAAAAAAAATGGTTTCTTAAATGCAAAAGTTTACCAGTGGATGTCACCAGATCATTCTTCGCAGGTAATGATCCTTATCAACAAGACTTTTGCACCCCATCACTTTGATTAAATAGCTGTAACTCTCAGAGATCTCCATGTCACAAAACAAAGATAGGGCTCATAGGCTGCTGCTTGGATTGCGGTATCTGGCGGTGCATACAATTTCAGCGGCCATTTAATGTCAGACACCTTTGTGAAGAGCTTATGGTGAGGGTTTTTTTTTTTTTGAAATCTTCTGTCTTATGAAAGTTCAAATATGTGATACATGTATAACATAAGGTAGGTACTTGGATCAATTTGGAATGGAATCAAGTATGGTATAAAGGCTTTTTATAGACAAAGTCTAACTGGTGGAAACTATAGCCTTTTCAACACGACAACATTCATACCAAATCTTGATTACTTCAGGCAATAAGCAGTAGACCTATTCAAAGCTCTGTTCATTTTGTTCTTTGAAGATGCCTAAATATGAATCTTGACTTTGTTGTTGTTTGTAATCAGTGCACTTATATGGCATCGTCTGATGGGGAAGAGTATTCTTGCTGTTCATTTCGAAGGGTCTCCGTTTTTATGCACCTATGCCCGTTGTTTGAAAGGAGAAGTATGACAAATCTGATTGATAATTTGGTTTTCTCTGCAAAGTTACCCTTGCATATTAGTTCTGTCACAGGATAGTCCTTCTTGGATATCTTAGTTTTGGGTTGGTTAGATCTAGATTAGACTTGTTTAAACCAAGCTTTATAGATTGAATTTGTAGTTGCTGTTTTCTTTTTATCTTTTAATGTGAAGGCTGTAGCCTGAGCAACATGAGCATAGAATAGAAATGCATATGAAAAAAAATCCAGCACTAATACGTGGTCTGCGTGGACCCCACGTGCCTTTTTATTTTCCATTAATTTTCATTAATTGCTGGAGATGGGAGAGTGAATAAGGAAGAAAATAGAGCTCATTTGATATTTTTAGATATCCCTACTTTGTTACTAATGTCAGATGATTTTGAAAAGAGTATGGGGTCTTTGACATGCAGATATCTGTTTCAGTGCATTTTTGTTCTTTTTTTGTTCCCAGTTTTCTTCCATCTCATGGTATTCCAAAGGCAGCATAGATTTTCAGCTCTCTCTCTCTGATCAAGCCAACTCAAATCAGAGCTGTACTGGAAGTCTACTTTGATATTGTTGAATCATGTGAATTTCAGCAATATCCTCTAGAGATATTGAGCCATTGTCATTCAATCAGTTTACTACTGGTGAAAATATACAACACTTTGTCTTCCCGTTTTGCTTTTAAAACTTAGGAATGAGATGGTTGAACCTGTATCCTTAGTATTATAAGAACAAACCCAATTTTGATGGTGCCATGAGTGGTCATCAAGTTTTACTTGTTTTGTTGCAATGATTATCGCATTGTTGTCATCTTTGTTAAATTTCGTTGCTCACTAATGAAATTTCGTTGGGGCATCCCCTACTTAGCGACGCGCTGTATGGTCCGAGTACAATGATAATTAAGTGAGCAAGGACCGCTGCATCGGCGCCCGGGTGCAATGCTAAATAAGCAAGGGTCCTCACACTTGAGACGAGTGTGAGGGGTAAGGAAGCTAGTCCAAAATAGAAGGCTGAGATTAGGTACTTGGAACATTGGGAGCCTAACTGAGAAACTTATGGAAGTAGTGGATACAATGGAAAGGAGACGAATCGTAATTGCTTGCCTACAAGAGACAAGGTGAGTGGGATAGAAAGTTAAAGAGATTGAGAGGACTGGGTATAAGTTATGGTATACGGGACTTAATAGATCGAGGAATGGGGTCGGCATAGTGGTAAGCAAGGACTTAAAGGAAGATATAGTTAGTGTAAAGCGATGTGGAGATAGGATTATTGCCATTAAGTTAGTGTTAGGAGAAGAGATAGTGAACGTAATTAGTGCTTATGCCCCCCAGGTAGGTTTAGGAGATGGACATAAGGAGAAGTTTTGGGAAGACTTGGAACGAGTGCTATTAGAGATACCCCAAGGCGAGATGGTCTTCATAGGAGGAGATTTGAACGGGCATGTAGGACGTGACGTAGATGGATATATAGGAGTACACGGGGGACATGGATACGATAATAGAAATGAAGAAGGGAAGAATATTTTGGAGTTTTCAGTGGCTTATGATCTCATGGTAACTAACACCTTTTTTAAGAAGAGAGAGGAACATTTGGTGACTTATAAGAGTGGCTCCTCAAGGACACAGATTGACTTCTTCTTAACTAGAAAAAGAGATTGCTTAGCTTGTAAAGATTGGAAGGTTATACCAGGAGAGAGCTTAACTTCCCAACATAGGTTGTTGATCATAGATGTGCAGCTACAAAGGTGGACTAGAAAAAAGAAGTTGTATAGATGCTCAAGGACTAAATGGTGGAACTTGAAAGGTGATAAGCAACTAGCACTAAGGGAAAAAGTACTAAAGGAAGACGTTTGGGCGGTAAATGAGAGTGCAAATAATATGTGGGATAAGGTAGCAGAGTGTATTAGGAGGATACAGAAAGAGGTTTTAGGAGAATCCAAAGGGAGTGCTCCGGCACAGAAAGAGGTATGGTGGTGGAGCGAGGCCATCCAAAACAAGATAAGAGTTAAAAGAGAGTGCTTTAAAACTTGGCAAAAGGATCGAAATGAAGCAAACTTGGAGAGGTATAAAGAAGCAAAAAGAGAAACCAAAAAGGCAGTTAGTGAAGAAAAGGCAAAAGCTTTTGAGGAGCTATATAGGCGACTCTACACTAAGGAAGGCGAAAGAGAGCTATTCAAGCTTGCCAAAGCAAGAGATAGGCGGACTAAGGACTTAAACCAAGTTAAATGCATTAAGGATGAGGATGAAAATGTATTAGTAAAGGATGAGGAGATAAGGGAGCGTTGGAAGAGCTACTTCTACAAGTTATTTAACGATAGCAGTAATAGTGACATACAATTGGGGCAACTTACCATTTCTAGGGAAGAATCGAATCATATGTTTTATAAGAGAATCAATAGAAAAGAAGTTAAAGAAGTATTGAAAATGATGAAGAATGGGAAAGCGATTGGGCCAGATGGTATCCCTATTGAGGTTTGGATGTGCTTAGGGGAGGAGGGCATAAGTTGGTTGACAAAGCTTTTTAATGTAGTGCTAAAGAGCAAGAAGATGCCTGATGCATGGAGGAAAAGTATTCTCATACCCATATACAAGAACAAATGAGATATTCAGAATTGTGCGAACTACTGCGGGATTAAATTGATGAGCAATACAATGAAATTATGGGAGGGAGTTATTGAGAGAAGACTAAGAAGAATAACAAACATTTCAGAGAATCAATTTGGTTTCATGCTTGGGAGATCAACCATGGAGGCTATCTTTCTCCTGAGAAGGTTAATGGAACAGTATAGAGAAGGCCAGAGAGATTTACATATGTGTTCATTGACTTGGAGAAGGCCTATGACCGAGTTCCTAGGGAGATTCTATGGAGAGTACTGGAAAAGAAAAGAGTGTGTGTCGCATATATTGAGGCGATAAAGGATATGTATAATAGAGCCGTGACATCTATAAGAATGACTGGCAGAGAGACTAAAGAGTTTCCTATTACGATTGGTCTACACCAAGGCTCAGCGTTAAGCTCGTACTTGTTTGCCCTAGTTATAGATGAGATTACAAGACATATTCAGGATGAGGTGCCGTGGTGTATGCTATTTGCAGATGACATTGTTTTAGTGGATGAAACGAGAGAATGAGTGAATGCTAAGCTAGAATTGTGGCGAAAAACGTTAGAGACAAAAGGGTTTAGGTTGAGTCGATGCAAGATGAAATATATGGAATGCAAGTTTAATCAAAGTAAAACACTTGGTAACTTAGAAGTAAGTCTGGGCACATTAAAGATTGTAGAGAAAGAAAACTTTAGGTACCTTGGATCTATGGTGCAACAGGATGGAGAGATTGATACTGATGTAAGTCACAAGATTCAGGCCGGGTGGACCAAATGGAGGAGTGCTTCGGGGGTCTTGTGTGATCGGAAAGTCCCCCTCAAGGTTAAAGGAAAGTATTATAAGGTGGCGGTACGTCCAACGTTGTTATATGGATCAAAGTGTTGGGCAGTAAAACATAATCATATTAAGAAGATGGAAGTTGCGGAAATAAGAATGCTAAGATGGATGTGCGGGATCACAAGGAGAGATAGGATTTGGAATGAGGAGATTAGGGGTAAAGTAGGAATAGCACCGATTAAATATAAAATGAGAGAAAATCGACTGAGATGGTTCGGCCATGTTAGAAGGCGCCCAACGGAGGCACCTGTTAAAAGGTGTGAAAGCATGGAGATTGCCCGGAGTAGGAGAGGAAGGGGGAGACCCAAAAGAAGTTGGAAAGAAACTATTAAACATGACCTTGCCTACATGGATCTAACGTAGGACATGACCCTAAACAGATTTGATTGGCGTCGTCAAATCCATATAGCCGACCCCACCTAGTGGGAAAAGGCTTGGTTTGGTTTGGTTTGGTTTGTCATCTTTGTTAAATGCTCAGTTAGGGAAACTCGGATGTTGTGGATCTTTGAAGCCTCTGATTGAGTTCTCTTATAGGTAGGTGTAATTCTGTTATTGATTGATTTAAAAAAAAACCACCAAGTTTTGTGTTTCAGTATGAAATTACAGGAACATTGAAACGCCAATCATTGATACCATTGTGAAAGGAAGTTCTTTTGTGCATGCTCTTAACAAGACAGTTGCATGGGTTGCAAAGAAAGCATCGGAGAAAACAACAAAGAGAGAGAGTATCATTTTGCAAAAGTTTAAATTGGACAAAAGGGCATTTTAGTAATTTGAAACAAATTTCCTTGTATGCCCCTCATTTTCCCACACTTTTGAGGGGAAAATTTTGGAGTGGACCCCACACTCATTTTCCCCCCAAATTCCCCTCCCCCCCCCCCCCCTTTTCCCAAATACCTGTAATTCTCACTTTCCCTCCATTTTCTCCTCTTTTTTTTTTTCCTTTCCCCCATTTTACCTCCTTCCCAAACGGACCCTAACCCTATGTTTGGGAAGGGGGGAGGAGGAGGGGAGGGAAAATTTGGAGGAGGGGAAGGGAGGGAAAATTTGAGGGGAAAGGAAAATGAAGGGAAGGGGAGGGGAGGGGAGGGAAAATTAATTTTACCTCATCTTATTTGGATAGTCAAAAAGTAGGAGAAAGAAAAGTGAAAAAGTAGAGTTTTGTTTGTTTGTGAGGTAGAGAGAAAATTATCAATTTATCCTTTGTGAAAAAGTGAAAATGACAGTTTAATAAAATGACAAAAATTTCCCTCTTTCCCGAAAGTTTTAAGGTGGGCCCCACACGAATTTTACCTCTCTTTCCATCCCCCCCTTCCCGAACACCCTCAATTTTCACTTTCCCTCCATTTTCTCCTTTTTTTTTTCCTTCCCTTCATTTTAGCTCCTTCCCAAACGGACCATAAGGGTGGGTACCTCCAAAGCGAAACTATGGTCCTCAATCTAAATTATTCGTTCATTCATTATTTCATTCATCCATTAGATGTGCTTTTTACGTACTTTGAGAGAGTATTGGAAGTGACAGATAGTTGTTAATATCATTTGTTTCTTACAAAGAATATCCTTAAAAATAGAAAAGAAACCATACATCTCAATTATCAACCATAAATACTTTAATCCAGAAATTTCTTCAATTGTAGCATCTACTAACATTAAAAATACTTTATACATGAGTTTTTGGAAAAATATTGAGTCCAAGACCCCTTGAGTATCTCGCCCATGTTTCTACGGTAAGAATGATAATATGATCAACAATGCATAGAATATAAATATTAGGTAATATTTCATTCGTATATTGCTTGCTCAATTCTTACCGTTGCATTTATTGGAGTAAAATTTGATACCATCTTGTGTAGAAAAAAGAACAGACAATCAGAGGTCTAAACTTAATGCATCTTAATTGAAAAAGGAAAAATATCCTTTACAAGTAGAACGTAAGTACATCATGAATGTCGAAATTGAATTTTTGTCCAATGGATCACATAGAAATAAAAAAAGAGAGAGAAACGTGAATTCATTGTATCTTGTAATAAAGGAAATTTACCAAAAAAAAATAAAATAAAGAGAGGAAGGAAGAACCCAATTAGTAAAAAAAAAAAAACTGTATCCAGGGCCTGTGACTGGTAGAAAAAAAATAGTAACTACTAAGGTGGGTATCGCACCAAAAGGAATTTGAGATTGTTTAGAAGGCTAAGATCAGAATAAAATAGGTTTATCCTAATATATCTACTAGTTAAGGAAACCTCCATCTCCAAAGATATAACTATGTAGTTGCACGATATAAGTGGAGTTCATATTGGAAACCTCCCATCTTTTGAAAGTAAAAGGAATTTACCACGTGAGGCCCTAAGATGACCGATCCACAAGGGCTCCAAAACTACTTAAGGCTTATTATATATTTGGACTTGTAGAGACTTTTCGATTTTGGAGGGGGTCCACAGCCACTATCAAGCGGATTTGCCCTTTGATACATATTTTACCATAATAATAATAATAATAAACATCTATCCCTTCTTTGTAAGGGTCATGCTTTGGCAACTAAATGTTTGGAAAAAGGATTTTCAATTTCTCTTTGTAAGGGTCATGCTTTGGCAACTAAATGTTTGGAAAAAGGATTTTCAATTTCCCTAAAGTTGCAGTAAATCGCTATATGCATCAATACACACCAATATCTATATAAAAACATAACCATATAAATCCCAAAGGAAAAAAAAAAAAAACAACTACATAAATCTCAAATGAGATAGTGAAGACCATCTCTCGTCTTCAGATTTTGCACATATGCAGAATCTCTCTATCTTCCTCTTATGCCAAACAACTGCCAAACAAGTCTTCCTTCACTGAATCATTTCCAAAACAATTACCTAAATAGACCGTAAGTTCCCTAATAGAAACGGATTTCCTTGCTCCACACCACACGTAATTGTGACTGTAGTGCAAAACTTCTTTTCCATTTTCTATACTTTATATGTCGAAAAAGACTTGCACACAAACATGCCCTCAAAATAATTTTCAAATTTATGAGATTCACTGTTAATTGCAACCATCATTTTCAACTATTGAATTAAACGAGAAAATGACATTAAAACCACACCCAAAAAAAGTAATTATAATTAATAAAGAGAAACCAGTAAATGTAGCCTACGTTAATCCAGTACCTTGTCAAAAGGCCATCCAAATTCATCAAAATCCTGTGAAAGCAAGTCACTTCACGGACATCAGCAGACCACATACCATAGCCTTTTTTCTTAATAGGGGAAGGAAACCAAAAATGGTAGTTAGAAACCAGAAAAGTAACAATGGCAGAGAGAGACCACATAGCCACTGAATTCAATTGAAAAATGACACTAAAAAAAGGCATGCATACTGATTAAACAAATATTATCCATCCTCATGAAATTAGAGGTTAAACATCCTCAGGACATTAAAAACACACAAATGATTAAAGTGTTTTAAGCAAACTGGTAAAGCTGCAAAACATTAGGCAGGGGACATCTCCTTTAATATTAACCTCCGGTGAAGGTAAATTAACAAAAAAGAAAAGAGCCCTACAACCTATGACCCTGGACATGAAGGAAGATTCTTCCCCCTGTCCAGTAAACTACTTGGATCTCTGTCTCATCTTTCGGCGCTTCCTCTTTAGCCGCCTCATGCGCTTCTTCTTCCACTGCAAAAAGGTCATAAATCCCAATATTTTTCAGTTATGGTTTATTAACAGAGAATAAAATGTAGTAATCCTATTGCATGATAAACACAATCTTTAAAAAAACATTCAGCCATTATCACATCCACGGGCCCTCCCATGGAGAGATACTTACCCCTGGTTATGGCCTCAAAAGAATTACCCCTGGTATGGCTTCAAAAGAAAGAAATGAAAAATAAAAAATAAAAATGTTTTATTGTATTTTCCCACAGTGTTAAATAAAACACATGATAGCCAGATATATATTTAACACACTTGTGACACATGACAAGCTTGTAGTACAAGGAGCATCACACTATCAAAACTGCCTCAAAAGAATTACCCCTGGTATGGCTTCAAAAGAAAGACAAATGAAAAAAAAAAAAAAATGTTTTAATGTATAAAAACACATGATAGCCAGATCCTATCTTTAACACACTTGTGACACATGACAAGCTTGTAGTACAAGGAGCATCACACTATTGACTGGTGGGCAGTATCTACATATCTTCAAAAATATTGTTATATCTAATACTCTACTCATTTAAGACACCCAAGATACACCTCAGACCCGACCGAACTCATTTCATGTCAATTACTCGATCGTACTAGTAGCATCAGATCACACTCATTATTTAACGGGAAAACAGTAGAATACCTACCTAGACTTTGGTCATTTTACAGAGTACCCCTTGCACTTTGGTATTTTGTATTAAACCTACTTGTGGTTCTAATTAACATGAAAAACTCACGGATTTTGTTAGTATTAATAGCGTAGGTTGTATAAATGGTGTTTGGTGCATATTGTCGCAAATTACTCACCCAAATAGACATATTTGCCCCTGAACCTAACCCATCAAGCACATAACATGAAAAAAATGAAAGACATTGAATTTTTCAAAGAAGAGTAGAACATCAGCTACATTAAAAAGGAAAAAACAAAGGGGAAAGCGGAAAGTGAAAAAAAAAAGAGGGGAAAACAACTACCACAGAGTAGATGGGAGGGAACCCAGATGGGGAAATGGGGTTCTTGGTGATGATCAATGGCAGTGCCGATCTCCAAGGCGTCAGTGCCAGTGCCAATCTCCAAGACGTGGTCGTGGAGCGCATTTGGATGATTCCTCGCCTCCAACACATAGAACTACAAATTAAATTTTCCCAACAAAGCGAAGTAAAGCACTATGTAGAACTACAAATTCAGTTCTCCACTTTGATTTCCGATCCTCGTTTCACATTCATTTCTTCCATTCCCACATATGCATCCAAACAGAAGAAATGCCAGCTCGTGTCGTGAAAAGCCCTAAAGAAATCCTCACAAACCGTATCAACCCCAACCTCCTCTGCAAACCTCCTTGCCTCCAACACGTACCCTAAATACTTCCCAACCACCGAACACTTAAATTCCGATACAAAGTTGTGGTAGCGCTCAAAGCTGTTACCAAACACCACCATCTGGTTCAACCGCTCCGGCATCCAATTAGCCTCTAGCAGATTGTTGTAGAGCTCCGCCTCGCAATGCGGCATGAAGAACAACATTGGCCTCTCCACCTCCCTACGCCCCTGCTCGTCGACCTTCAGCACCGTGCACCCCAACGCCTCCATCACCCTCGATTCCACCTCCGATATGATGGGATCGAACACCTCGATCTGTCCTTCCATCATCGAATCGAATTGCCTCGAGAGGAGGATTGCTAGAGAGAGCTGGAGGCGTGGAGGCTCGTAGGATTCGATGCTGCCGATGCCATAGATGACCATTTGCATCTTGTTCAGAGATTGAGAGGGGGCGAGAGTTCTAAAGAATTTGGAGAGGAGTTGTGGAGTTTGGATCTGAGCGACAAGAGTGCGGTAGAAGGAGGAAGATTCGAGATTTGTGAGAGTAAGTTGCATTTTCTTAATGAGTTTGGATTCTTCGATTTGGGAGACTGTTTGTGAGTGGATGATAGGTAGTGATGGCTTTGGTCCTAAGGTTGTATGGGGTTTTGAGTTTAGGGTTTTTGAATTTTGGGTGCCACGCCTGCGGCTTCGAGGGAGGACGAATGTCCATTCCCCACCATCCGGAGCTGCTGCCATTTATTTTCTAAGCAGGGAGATTCAGAATGTGTCATTCTTGGTGATGATGATGGGTTGTGAAGAACAACCTAGCTGCAAGCGAAAGAGGGGAAAATGAACCAAAAAAAAAAATGCCAAGAGACATATTATATATGGAGGGGTAAATTCGTCATTCCCTCTTTTCCATCACGGCTGTCTCAGTTTGCATTGTGATTTAAAGTACAAATAGGTTTAGTACAAAATATTAAAGTGCAAGGAGTACTCTGCAAAATGACCAAAGCACAGGTAGGTATTCTGCTGTTTTCCCTTATTTAACAGAGCTTAAAAACTATAATTTATATGTTGAATCTTACATTATTTAAATTCCATACTTCAAAACCACCCCCACCCCTCCACCCCCTTATATATCCCCAAGAATCTTCCAGTTATCTCGATAAATCTCACATAGCATTTTAAATCTTATCATAATCAAATTATGTGATCCTTGAGAAGTCACTATCTTTGTAAAAAGAAAAACCAATGGGACAGAGTTAAGTTTTTATGTACATTAGAATGCTAAGGCTATGATGCTTTATGTATGCCCATGTGCGTATATACATACAATAAAGAAATCAGTTTAACATTGGGATTTATATTATGACTCAAGATTAAAGCCATCTTAAGATTTAATGATTCAATCTGATTTCCAAAAGGTTGTCATTGATAATGTATTTAATGTACTTATGTCCATAGTGATACAAACTTTTCAAATAAAATCATTGCAATTTAAGATTAATACACTCATTTACATTAAGGTACCGTTTGGATTCTCTTAATTTTGCCTCTTATATACTTAAAACTTATTGAATCCATTTTTAGAATGTTTGGTAGGGGTATTTACTGTGCCCATTTCAATTGGTTTTAAGAGGAAAGGTGTCTATAAAAAGAAGCCATCAAAACCACCTGATTTGAATCAGGGCTTCATGTCTGAAGCGGAAAGACTGCACCTGCTACAGTGAAACGGACGTCCTCCTAGGACAGTCCGGTTTTTCATTTTTTTTTTAATTTATGGGACCCACAATCATGATCCAAGCCGTTAGAAATGTGAAGAAGGCCCAATACGGCCACGTGTCCAAATTTCAGCCGTTGATCTTTCTCGAATCTCGAGATATTTGCAAAAAAACGTGAGCCATTTGATGTAATATTCCGGACATTGTGGGCCCCACATTCAAGATCCGATCCGTTGGTTCTCTTTGGAGGGCCAAAAACGGCTATGGGCCCAAAATTGAGCTTCTAATTCAAAGTGGATCTTGAGATATTTACCAAAACGTTTTTGACCATTGATGTCCCATGCCTTAGTGATTGAGTCTTGAAGTTGTACACAGCAGTGTAGTATTTTTATTTTTTTTTTAAATTCAGGCATCATAAATCATGATCCAAACCATTGGATATATTCAAAAGATCATTCCCGACTAAGGGTCCAAATTTTAGCCATTGGATCATCATAGATTTTGAGATATTTACAAAAAACGACAGACATTTATATATACTTTTTTTTAAATCATGGCCCCTAAATGCAAAATCCAAACCAAAATGAAGATCCAAACCGCCTATAGTAATTAAAATGTGGAACACGTGTTTGAGATAAAATTCCAACCGTTGGATGATCACAGATTTGCAAAATGTCTAGACCATTAGATCTATTTTTACATGTCTTACCAAACAGTCTATTTTTAAAATATCTATGTCTTACCAAACAGTCTATTTGTAAAACATCAATTTCAAACCGCTCCATTTGAAATAGATCTATATCATACAGATCTATTTCGTAAAGATAAGATTTGCCAAACAAGCCCTAAGTTAATTGTGTGGACATTGCAACCTTCTTTTAACTGTCATAACAACATCATAACTAAAGAGGCCTCAGATGGTTAGAGGTTTCTAACATCAGAGAGATCTCTTCAGACAGTAATTCCAACTTTTTATGACAAATCATCATAGGCTTTCTTCAGTTTTTAAGTTTTCAACTAATAAGTAACAATAAAATGGAGAACATGTCAAGGAAACAGAGTGCAAAGATAGAATATCAAAGGAAGAAAGAATATAATCGCAGTATTCGGCTCTGCAGATAAACTAATAAAAATGAATCCACAGGTTCCTATCAGGATGCGAAAGAAAGTTTCTCTGTGCCCAATCATAGCATTGCTGGTCACCACAATCAACTAGCTGCTACCAGCAACGTGGCATTGGGCAATGAAAAATACTGTAAATATAGATGAAAAACCCTCAGAGACCCGTTTCTAATCATACACACAGCAGAGCAACCGAAGACCCTTCCCCCTCTTTCTCCATCAGTTGATAGATGCAAGGAGGAAAGAGATGCTTCAGTTTGCTACTGCTGCTGTGAAGTGTCATACGGCACTTCCTATCAATGGGTGTACTTCCTCATTGGGTTCCATCTTCCTTCCTTAATACAGCACCATACACACATAGAACCCTGACCCTAACACTATCCATAAACAGAATACCTGCTTCAAATCAGTAATACCGCATCCACTTAAAAACATGTTAGCCCTTCACCTGAAGAAACTTATACAAACATAAATGTCATACAAGGGGTTTATGGTGGTGGAAAACAGGAAGATGAACATTTTTTTCATGAATCACAATCATTGGGCTATGTCCAGCACCCATTCATTAGACTTCCAATAAAACCCAACCCATTACAATGTAATTTGGTGTGTTGCCATATCAAATGAATCATACGTAATAGCTTAATCAGCACCCAAGACAACAATGCCCTATATGTATTGGAACAATCAACAAAACAGAACACTACAACAATGGAGTTTCGTCAATGATTTAGAAGAAGAGGAATCTAACATTTTTTCCATTGAAAACATACACAAAGAAGCAACATCATACAAAAAGGAAATCAGAAAGAATCAGTGAAGAATAAGTAACTTACTCATGAATTTTAGCAAAGAAAACAAATTTACATAGAACAGAGTTGCAAGATCTCAAAAGGGAGGAAAAAAATCAAGAACTCACAATCTGCATATAAAAGTAGATGATACAAGCAAAAGATGTACAGAAAACTCAAAAAGAGAATCCCAACAACGCCTTGTTCTTGGAAGAGAATCAAATCAAGCTACGTCTAATCGATTTTAAGGAACTGCAATACAAAAAGGAGATCAATCAAAAGCAAAAGCGGGGTGAAAGATCGAACCTTGGCCCTCATATCGTCCTTCGCTCCAACCTCGGTTGATTTTTCTCTCGCTCTGCGGCTGCTGTGAAATGGAAGCGAAGTGGGATCTGTTTAGGTATATATACAGAGAGAGCTAGGGTTTCTTTAGATGAAACCCTCGGAGGATATTTTTGTCATTTTGGTATATGTACACGAGCCAGAATGTCGCACGCGTGCAACTATAAGGGTTCCAAAGTTGTTGAATCCGACGGTTGAGATCTTCTAATCATAGGCCTCGAGCAGATCGCATCCTCATATAGCAAAAGTAGGCCTCTCAACGGGCCTGGCCTGGACTTGGATTGTCCAATTCTGACTCTAAATTGAATAGGCTTATATCAAATCTTGTCCCATGCGGTCCCAAGTTAGGCCAGAATTAACATAATCTTGAATGCAATGCAATGAGTACACAACATGTGTGAATCTATTTTGTAAGGTTGTTACAATGTTCTTGAATGCAATAATTTTTTTTTATACTGTCAGCCCACAAATCATGTTGGTGTTCATGTATTTAACAGTTGCGGGAGATTGCAGGTCCGCTTAGTAGGACACAGAAATTAATTTTATTTCTGCAACTAGACCGCTCAGTAAATCCAAACAGCTCAATCTTGTACTGGCAAGAGTCAAATTTTAGTCCATTTCGAAAATGTTCCACTATTAGATTGTTCATCAATTTATCTAATAATTAGCTACTAATCGGCAATATCTCCTTATATTTGAGGGGTTCACCTCATGCAATCACCGTCTCAAAGGCAGTAATGTGAACCGAAATTGGACTCTCTATATCAGCTATGAGTCAAAATTGGTTTGATTGGTTACTTTTGGCCTTATAATAATATTAGTTATGAGAATAGGAAGTCGAAAGAATATTGGTTATTTACCGCCGGTTGGCTAAGGTCTATACGCCTCAAAAAATGGAGAGATCTTGTATTCGACACCTACTTCCGTTGGCAACTTTCCATAGTTTTATCCAGTGCATGTGGACATGAGGGTTTGCATATACGTTAAGGATTAGTTCTCAACTGTTTAAATTCGAGTGTCCTTCATGCTTAGAGCAAAAAGGCTCCAGAGTTGGGTCGGGAGGAAAAAAAAGAAAAGAATATTGGTTACTTATAAAGATGGCCAATTACATAATTCCTTTTGTCCGAGGGGGCCACCCGATGTCCTTCCATCCTTCATATAAAATTTTCTAGGGCTGTGAACGGGCTGGATCCGGTTCATACTAGCATGCTTTCAGGCATGAGTTCATTAAACGAATTACGATCGAAGAATTAGAGTCTGGATCCTGATCATGGTCTAACGTTAGGATTTCAAGTACTCAAATTTGGAAATGGGAGGACTCCATGTGTCTTCCATTTAAGCTCATTATAATTTCATTCTATGATTCGAGCTGTATATACCCAAGTATGAAATTTATAAAAAATAAAAAATAAAATAAACTACTAAAAAATTCCTCTTTCATTAGATTGCTAGTGGATTTGTAGTTCATAAAAGCAACCATCAAAATCATTGTAACAAGCTTAGGGTGAATAATCCAGCACACGTTTTCAGTAAATTTATGAAAAATTAATGAAACTTCCTTGCGGGCGGGCCAAGCCCATTCTGGCTATTCCTAGTCCCATTTAGGCTAGGCTTTAAAATCATTATTTAAGCCCAACCCCATGAGTTCATATTTTTTTTAAAAGTCCTGTATTTTCAAACTTGGGACGGGTCAGATTGGCGAACACCCATTTCGATGGAGCCCATGCAAAAGTAACGAGGTAGCTGATTTGGTACGAAGGACATCGTGCGGTCCTTCCATCCAAAAGATCGTTCATGAGGAAATCCAAATTGAGTAATATTTTTAAACTTTTTTTTTTTTTTTTTTGTCGTATTAGTCTAAAACACAAGTTCAACCCCTCATGGGACCCCTTTTACATGTAATTGCAGAAAAAATGGCTACACCAAATTATAAAAGTCATCACAGCATAGAAAATATTTTTCACTTTCCACACCTTTTCCATTAAAAACCATATATACAACTAATACGATGTGAGGACTCCATCTGAAATTAAAGGTGCCAACTACACTCAACCAATTCTTTAAAAAAAAAAAAAAAAAAAAAAAAACCACCACTCAACCAAAAGCATATAGAAACAAAGGGAAGTAAGTTTAAAAGCATATTAGAAACATATAGAAACAAAGGGAAGTAAGTTTAAGAGCATATAGAAACAAAGGGAAGTAAGTTTATCAATAGTCACAAATAACTAGACATTTGAAAAGAAAAACTAATGGAAGAAACATTTCATTAATGGGTAGATTAATACACAACTTGTACGAATTTATATGATATTACTGATTGCAACCCGGTTCATGCAGCTCAATTGAGTACCAGTTTTCAGCCTCATCCGTTGGATTGGGAAACATCAGAGTTTCTTGTCATTTACCTTGGCCACAATCAACTGGAAACAATGGCTCTGCAGTTGAAAATACAAAACCATCATCAACCTGCCCTCATGATGAACTAGTCGTCTTGTCAACTTATCCAACTGCAGCTGCCAATTCTCTTTGAACATAGAAGACAATTCTCACCGAATGCTTTCAGAGTGGCAATGCAGACTGTTGAACCGAAGAGTGATGGCACAATATTGCATGATTTTGAGGCTATAGTGCTATACAACATCCACAACAGGAACATGTGCGGTAGAGAGTTGCCAACACATTGGAAAATTGAAATTACTGATCTTGTCAGAGTAAAATCAAAACCAATTCCCAAAGATAGCTCCAGCTTGCCATGGTTCACTTTTCTTTCCTTTCAGACCTTCAAAACAGAAGACGGATAAACCAAGAAAAGGATTTTGGAGAAAACTTGACGATGCATTTCAATCCCTCAATATGTAGATATAAGCCAATAGAAGAACAACATTCGTCATCCTGATTATGAAAACCTCAACAAGGATAGATATATAAATACACAATTATGTAGTTCTATGTATATCCAATATCCACACAAATAACCTGATTGAAAATGACTCGTTCCCTACACATCAGGCAAATCATAACAAGGTGGGCCACATGAGAACATGCGAAAGTCAGAATGAACATTCATGATAATCATGTTCAAGGTCCAGAAGGCCGCGCTCCAGTCAAAGAAAATTCCTACACAATGATCAAAGTTAATAGATCAAGTTTTAGAAGGTAACACGTACAAGCAGAAAAAATCTTGAACAATGATGAGTGGTATCAGAAAAGTAATATGTACCTCATTTACATTGAAGAGCCTTGAATTAGCAAGAGAAATCTGAATTGAAAATAAAGCCTCAAGTTATCAAAGAGGATTGCTATAATTAAATTAAAAAAAGTCCAGGATGACAGCAATGGACCTGAAAGAAGTTGTTAGGACCAAAATTTGGAATGCCAGAAGTGACATGTGAATCAAAGCGGTCACCAAGTGAAAGACCCCTGTTTCAGCCAACCATTCCAGCATAAGAACATTTAGCTGTGTAAATACAACCACAGAAAAGAATTATTATAATTTACTTACAATATCCCTTCAGAGAATCCTAGCTGTTCACCACCCAGCCCACCATGCCCATGCAATTCACTAGGACCTGTGTCCACTGTAAGAACAAATAGTCAGCTGAAAATGAGGGATTGTTATGTGAATAGTTTAAGAGAAACTTAATGTTATGTGAATAATTTAAAAGAAACTTACTTAAAATCATGCCACCACCAGTGCCGAAACTACCCCTGAGAGAGATGAGAAAAACTTAAGTTACTTCCTTCTGGGTAGCAAAATTAGGGGCCCAACAGAAAAAATAAGAAAAGAAAGGAACTGCAAATAATAAGAGCAGCTTTTCATAGTACCCTATGGGCCTCAATCTTGGGCAGTTGGAGTCGTCATGGCCATGCTCCTTGCAGATGGCACATTTCTTTATGTTCTTTATGCCCTTCTCAGCATCAGGTTTTGAAGTGGACTTCCGAGGCCTGCCTCTCTTCTTTGGTTGTTGAAGGTTACCCAAAGTCATGCGATTCGTTATATTGTGCATTTCAATATGTGCATTGGAACTGGGCCCCTGAAGACTGCCACTTACCAGAGTGTCCAGCTGCCCCACTCCAACACCCTTATTTTTTGAAGCAACAATTTTTTCCCAAGCCTCTCGTAAAGCACGCATTGCCACATCATAATCCTGTACAGAGGTTGCCCCTACCTCTGCACATCTAATGGCTTGCTTACATAAAAAACTGTGTCGCAAAGTTGGAGATTTGCGGCAATTAGCTTGCATTGCTACTCCTCGCTTATCCAATCCAACCACGCTTTTGGCATTTCTTGTCCATCTTTCTAAGATGTAATAAGATGGGAGCGTCATAAAATTTGATAATGTGAAAACAATTAATGCATGTCGGCAAAGAACACCTGAAAATTCAAACATCAAACAGCTACAACTTGCTCTCCTCTCGGATGCATTGAACATAACAGTCCGTGCCCTCTCGTGTTCCTCAAATGTTGTGACCTCATATGTGCTCACTGCCTCTTCCTCTTTAACTTTATTTGCAACATAACCAAGACTTTCAAACACTTCCTCCTGAAATTTCAAGAAGACTGTTCTTGTGTAAGTGTTTGCTGCTTGTTTTTCTATAGGCAGTGTTGTCTTCAAGCTGGGTTTGGTATGAGTTGTTCGTATATCCTCTTCAAGTTCCATCTCATACCGACTGGCTAGAGCTCTTTCATATTGCATAACAAAGTCTTGCATGCTTGTGTTTGAAAATACATACCCATCAAAATAAGAGTTCGTACTCTCGCTTTGTTGGGTTGTAGATATTTGAGCAATGAATGTGTCCTGTAAGTACACTGGGGCCCATTTTTGACGAGCGCTGTACAATGATCGAAGCCACTGATTCTTCTTAAGTCCAAATTTATCAATGAGCGACTTCCAACATGACTCAAATTCATCAACCGTCTCTGTAAGGTTCACACATTTCTGGAATTCCCCTCGAAAAGTAGGATGTGAACGTTCTACATTAGCCAGTTGCTTTGGAGCTTTATATAATATGTCCCACTTGCAAAAACAATGATGAGTTTTTGGGAAAACTTGTGCAATTGCTTCTCCAATGACCTCGTCTTGATCAGTAATTACTGTGACTGGATGGCGTCCAGACATTGCTTCAAGCCATGAATTAAATAACCAAACAAATGTAGATTCGGCTTCATCAAAAAGCAGTGCACAACCAAACAATGTGGACTGTTGGTGATGGTTTACTCCTGTGAATGGAGCAAATGGCACTTCATATTGATCTGTCTTGTATTTTGTGTCGAAACGAACTACGTCGCCAAAGTAGTTGTATGCCATCCTTGACCTTGCATCCACCCAAAAAATACAGTGCAAGGTCTCATCCGCATCAATTTTTGCTGCATAAAAGAACGCAGGATTCTCAGATTGCATGCGTTCTAAATAGTCTATGACATCCTGGGGGTCTTTATCAGGGATCCTTTTTCTCTTTCGAAGTGCTTCAATGTGGTTACTGCGGACTGGCTCGGTAGAGCCAGCATTGTCACTCTCACCATCTTTTGCGACAACTCCAGACATCACATCGCTTGCATCTTTTCTTCTAGTGGCCCCTTCAGTTGGCTTCTTTGAAGAGCCAGATACATTATGTGATCGAAGGCCTCGCATATTGCTTGGATCAAGTAATGGATGATTATGCTCCTTCACAAATTTTGCAATAACCCATTTCGCCGAACTTGTCTTCTTTACCATAATCATTGCCTCACAGCCCTCCCTTGTGATTGCTCGTGGCCGATATATTCGGTCTTTCTTGCTGTCGTGTCTATTTAATCGATAACCCTCTTTGTAACATACAAACGTCCGTGCAATAATTTCACCATTTTTTCTTGAACGGCGGTTCTTACTGATACGGCTGCGAAAACCAGTACGCCTAGCATATGCACTGTAGAAAATCCTTGCAGCTTCCTCTGATTCAAGCTCCATCCCCTCAAAGGGTTCAAGATTTTCAGCTCCTTCAAAATGCTCAATCATTTCTAAATCATCATCAACATGAGGTTCGGCATCTGACTTCTTTGAAGAATCAGATACATTCCTATGTGATCGAAGGGAGCGCACTTCACTTGGACTGAGCAGTGGATGATTATGCTCTTTTACAAATTTCGAGACAGCCCATTTCCCAAGATTTGTTTTTTTTATTGAAATCATGGCCATGCAACCTTCCCTTGTGTTTGCTCGATTCCGCCTAGCTCTGCCTCCATTATCACCATGCCTCCGTAAGCGGAATCCCTCTTTGCAACATACAAAGTTTCGAGCAATAGTTTCTCCATCTTTCCGTGAACGGCGGTTCCTACTGACACGGCTGCCGAAACCAACTTGCATAGCATATGCATTATAAAATAATCTTGCAGCCTCCTCAGATTCAAACTCCATACCCACATATGGTTCTTGAATTGAAGTGCCCTCACCCACATTCAGTTTGGGATCTGTCTCTGTGCTACATCCCATTTTATCATCGGTTCCAGTGCACCCATCAGAACTTTCTATCACTTTATTCTCCTCACTGACATGATGTTCAACATCATGTGCCATGGTACCTTCTGCATTATCAACTTGAGAACCCACATGAAATTCTACCAGCGGATTATCTTGATTCATGGCACTTTCCATGGCAGCCCCACTTTTGAGAATGTTAAATGATCACAAAATTTAACTCTGGGCACAAGAAACAGAGGGAAAATATATTCATTTAGACACAAGAATGTCAGGAAAATGCAAAGATGACAAAAGAAAAAGATTGAGAAGAAAAATACCATATTCAGAACAATACATGTCTAATAACTGAAACAAAGAGCTCCAAGTGCCAAAATCCACAACCAATTAGATTCACTGCAACAGATCAAAAACACAATTTATAAATAGAAATAAGCGCATGTGAAGTGCTAGAGAGCTGCTGGAGCTCACTAAATTAACAAGAGTCATGAGAAAACATAATAAGTTCATCCATCAATGCCCATTTAAGCACTTTTTTGGGGTTCCCTAAACATGGGATATGTTAACATCCAGGTGAGACCGCTTAATTTGTCTTGCTATGCTTTTGGGAGAACCAAACTAGAGAACCCCTAATGTAGCAGAACCCAAGAAGGAATTCCCAGCAATTGTTGGTGATTTGAATTTCTAACAGTAAAAATAATACTAATCAGAACATCATAGCCATGAGATTGCAGCAATCTGAAGATGTCCGCTATCCAAAAGGGCAATTAGTGCAGTATCCACTAACCTTCACCATCAGGATATAATGGTGAAAAATACACATTGGATATATGCTATCAAATAGGGCAATTAATATAAGAGTAACAACCACAGTCAGGATACAATGCTGAAAAATACATATTAGATAGGAGCACAATACTAGATATGGTGTTTTCACAGTGGGTCCAAATAAGAGATCCTAAAAAAATAAGAGCCCATTGTTAGCTTTCCCAATTCAGCTGCATCCACATGATGCCACAGCGATCTAGACCAGTCAACCATCAAGCCTCATAGTGGAAGCTATGGCCCAAAAACTATACTTTCTGCAATCTGCACAACCATGTGCGGTTAGAAATTGGATGCCTGGAAGTACTCTGATCTGGGGATCTGGGTCACAGCCATCCATTCAGGAAAAAAACTCGCACTACAACATCTCCACTGTGGGTGGATCCCATCCAAAACCCAGTATGAGTTCAATGGCAAATAATTAACTAACAGATGACTAATAATATGTTGTTGGGGTGATTCAGCCATAGTAAATCCAAATGGGTCCACTAGATGAATGCCCCACCTTGATCAGAATGTTATTGGTGAGCCCAAGTCACAAGAACCCTTGAGATAATCTGGATTCTCAACTGAAAAACTGAACACATGGCAGACCCTCATTTTTGTTTTTTTTGTAGCAGCTCATTTGCCGTGGCACGTGGATGTGGCAGGCACAAATAAACAAGGCCAGACCCTCATTTTACAAACCATCAATCAAAAGGGCCCACTCATCCAGTGGTCCGCACACGTAAATGGAATTGGGACGTGGTCTTTGACTCTTTCCAACCGTCCATTTTAAAATTGAATGTGTGGCCCACTACACATAATTGAAAAGAGGATCCAATTCACCAGCATATAGCAATGATTTCAGAAAATCCACATGCCTTGGTGTCGAAATCGAATAAAGACACGGTTTTTTTTTTTTTTTTTTTTCTTAATCAATCCCCTCCGATCTTCCGCACAGGAAAGGGCAAAAAAAAAAAAAAAAACTGCATCATAATCGTATCAGAAAGCAAAAAGAGGAAAAATATGAGCAATCCCTGACATCCAAACGCGTCAAAAACACCAAATCTTATAACATCAAAAGAGAAGAAATCGAGACGGATGAACACTTTCCCCTGAAATCAATCAGACATCTACTCGCTAACAAAGATTAAAAAAACGTTCTTGAATCCGCTTCGATTCAAAATATACAGTTTGAATGAGGGCGAGACTTACCGGAAAATAGAAGAATCTAGGGTTTCGTGTCTCTCCTCTTTGGACTTGTTGTTGTTGTTGTTGTTATGTTCGACGATTGATTGATTGATTTGCTTGCTTGCTTGCTTGATATTTTTCCCGTTGGAGGTTCGAATTAGGGTTGCAGGAGGGAAAAAGGAAGAAGAAGAGAGAGAGGAGGGGATTTTTGTTTTTAGGGTTTGGTGGTCCGATGGACTACCTTCCTTTTTCTTATCGGTTTTGCGGTGCCCGATAGATGACACGTGCAGCGCACGTGAGAAGGGTAAAGGCCAAGCGCTTGGAGTTGGGCCCGGGCCGGGTTGAAGGTCACTAGGGCGGACTACCGTAGGAGTTTTAGGCACGTGATAGAGCGCTCTCTCTCTCTCTCAAACCCTAAATCTTCGCCATCTGGAATCCAATCTCCGTATTGTTTTTTCATGGATTTTGATCTTGGAAACCTTCTCCAATGAAAGATTATCGCCATGATCGGAGGAGATCCACAATCTAACGACGAATCTCGAACATCCGAAACCCTAGAAAACAACACTCCGCCAATCGAAGAGAAAGCAGAGCCTTCGGATGGACCCGAGAGCTCGGATGCTCTGGCGAGGGCGATCTCGTCGATGCTTGGATCTGTGATTAGGGATTTTGATTACAGAGCTGATAAGACAAACAAGAGTCAGGATGAACTGTCTTCTGCAATTGATCGGCTCACTAGAGGTACTCTTCGATTTTGGATGATTAGGGTTTTGTTTCTTTTCTGTGTGAGTCTTTTGAGTTTCTTTGTTGAATTTGATTTCGTTTAGCATTGTTTTTGTTAAAAATGGTGAATTCGGTGTCTTCCTTTTGGCCTTTTGGATTCAGGGGTTGTTTCTAATTGTGGGATTTGAAATGTGTTTGTATGGTCTGCTTTAACCTCGGTGAGATCCTTTCGTTCTCTATTGATTTATGTTGGAAGTTGAGATTAGATGAGCCATGGCCCCCAAAATGTCCGCAAGTAGGCAATTGTTATCTGATGCAATTGCATTCAGCATTCCTCTAAGTTATGGTAGAGTGAATAAAATCTGAAGTGTGGGGGCGTGCTTGTGAAAATACATCCCAGCTGGTCTAAATGTCTTGAAAACCAAAGTGATCTTTACTGTTGTATCGACTTCGTCTTCTTCAGAAGGCATACTCCCCTATTGATTTTGGGATGATCAATGGAGGATATCACTATGAAGTCATTCGCTTAGTTGGTCCTTTAATCAGAGAGGTGCGATTGATACTCACCTGATTGTGAATGTTGCATACATTTTACAAATCCTCTTTATCAGTGACCAAATTCATGCATGTGGAAAGAATTTGTGAGATCTGGAGCTGATGATCCAATACCATTAGGTCCTACCTTTAATAAGGGTCCAAAAAACATTAGTTAGACAATCCTGACTATTTGCTTCCTGGATTTTTTGAGGTAAGCAAATGAAATCCTGATATCTTTCTGTAGTTGATAGGCTTTTCGCCCTACCTGCTTCCCAGATTCAGTTGTTACCACTTGTACCCATTATTCATCCTTTATGAACCTCCATGGTTCATCTTCATTCTTATGGAGACCTCCACCTCCAGTTTCTCCACTATGAGCCAAGAGAAGAGAGAGAGTGGTCGCTATTGTGAGCGATGAGTGTTTTGCTCAGTTTTTCCAAGAAAGAGATATCTCCTTTCTTGTCTCCCTCTGTTCAATCTGTTTAGGTGCAAATTTCGTTTTGGCTGTCTCCATGTTTTTAAAAAAGTCTTCTTGATGAAGGATTGTGGATGTTCATTAGTCTGAATTTTTGGGCTGTGGTCCATCAATTGTAAGTCTCACAGGATGACCTGTTTGGTCCTTGTACATATGATACGCCACGCCTGCTAGGATAGAATCACTCATATGCTAAGGAATAATTGTGCCCATGATTTTCCAGCCTGGTGGATTGACTAGAAACACAGCTGAGTTTACTCGGGTAGGTGACATACTTGGCAATTGGGGTGGGTTGGATGGATTGGTTTATCGCCTAGTCAACTCAGGATTCAGCTTGATTCATCCTAGTTTGGCTGTGTCAATTGGATGATTTAGTAGCATTTTTGTCCTTACATTGCAAAAGAAGTCAAAATTGTAACTGGCCCTGCCATTGTGATAGACAATATTGTTCTTAGTATTGACTTCTCTTATTCATGCAATTTTACAGAACTGGACCAACTACTGGATGATGCACCATTGCCATTCATTATGCAACATGCAGCCAAGATCGCAGGTGTTCACAAGCGTGTTTCATCACTTAATGCACTTCTAAAATCAATACAACGGCGTATTGACAATGTAGATCGGATGCTGTCTGTAGGAATATCACATGGTGGGAACACCTATTCTTCTATGAACAAGCTCTTTTATGAATGTTCTTTTTTTTTTTTTTTTTTTTTCATTTAAACTTCATACGGTTTCAGTGTTTTTGGATGTCCTTAGTGTGATTTGTGTGTCTGAGTGGGGCTTAGATCTATATTTGAATTTGGACACTACCCCTATGTATATGAATATGTTTGTGTGGATCTGTGGGTGGACTAGTGGGTGCAGGTGTGGACTGGCATAAATCCTGCATGTTATTAACTCTATACTTGAATCCACCAGATTAGGTGAATAGTTTTTATATTTGACCAGTAACAATAAACATTAAAAAGAAACTAAGAGGTGCAATCCTGACAACAACTCAATACTGTATATAAATGAATTATACTGAATCCAGACAAAAGTCCATATAGCACAATTGGAAGGGGCTCAGAGTGGCAACCACAAGGTTGCCTGTTCGAGTCATAACGTTGTATGTATGCATGCATGTATTTAGAGGGCTATGTTCTGCTAAGAGGCACCTCTCACGAATTTGCATGAAAGGTAACCTTTTTACCACTGCTCGGGACACCCCATGACAAACCCAACCCCCTCAGGCTCAATAACCCCCCATGAATCACTCACCCTAATTTGGCACCAGAGCTGTCTTTTTCTTTTTTATTTTGCGTTGTATGATAGTTTTTTGGTTACAGCATTGTATGATAGTTATGAGCCCTGTCATGCATTAACAGTTTTTTTTCCCCTTTCTCTCTTGTATCCTTCTTTTGATCAATGGAATCCTTTGTTACTGTAAATAGATAAATAACAGTTCATTCTTTTGTATTTTAATTTGTTTTATCTAGGAAATAGAATGATTTGGATCTTCCCTATGTGAGTTGTTTACTGATCTTGGAAAGGAAAATGTATTTCAGGTGTAGAAACAAAGGTGCACGCCCCGAAGTGAAGATGGTAACATGAGATGCTTGCCTTGAATGTCTTTCAATTGGTTACATTATCAGCAGGAAACTTTCATGATACTCTTGAGCACAGTGGCTTAGTGGTTTCCATGACTTTTTAAAGCTTTCCAATGTGCCAAGGGTCATGGTAGGATTTATTTTATTTTATTTTGAATGTTGAGGAAATGGGTTATTATTTCTGTGTTTATGATGTGTAGGCACGAATTGGTACATGTCTGACTGTGCATGTAACTAACTTGTATTGTTCATTAAAATAATGGTCTGGTTTATTAAAATATCACATTATGTTCATACCAACTTTGCATTTTTTTCTCGTATTTCCTTTGATACTGACAAAGTATATCACACTAAAATCATACCATCAGTCTGAAGCTGTAAGTGCCAGACCCTGTTTACATCCATATGAACATTGTCATTCCAATTTCAATGTCTAGTGCTTTTCCAAAGAGGAGAACCTTATTTAAAAATAAATAACGAAATAAAAGATCTTAAAGATTATGGAATTACTTAGTAGCAGAATTAATTTTGCAACATCATCCTACATCCTTTTCTCATCCTGATTACCTTTTAGGAATTAGGTACCTGACCAGCCAACTTGTGACCTCTTAGAATCTCGCCTTGCATCCAGCTGTAGAGATCTGAAGTCCTTCTGCTGATGGGCCCTAATGTGGATAGATCATTGGTGTGGAGAACACACTGATGGAGCAGTTCCAATTTGTGACTTCTCATTTACTGCATATAAGTTCCTTTTTGTTAGCTACTGAGTGGACAGTCTATCTATATTTAGTCAGGAGTTTGATTTTGTGGCCCTGTTTGGCCAATCTATATATGACCCCTGTTTGGCCAATCCGAAACCCTTCTACTGATGGGCCCGAATGTGGATTGATCATGGTGTGGAGAACCCACTGATCGAACAATCCCCAGTAGCCCCATCAGGGATGGACGCTTTTAACGAGTCACTTATTGCATTAAACTTCCTTCTTGTTGGCCACTGAATGAATGGACTATATTTAGTCAGGTTTTGATTTTGTGCCCCTTGTCTGGCCAATCAATATGCAGCCCACTGCTGAAGGCTCTGATCACTGTCAAGTGCCAACATGAAACATGCTCTCATGCACTCATAAGAGAGCAAGTACAGTGAAAAACACAGGCATGCATGTATGAAACATTACAATAAGTCAAAACTCTACAACACATAGTGATCTAATAGAGAATAGTTATAATAATTCATAAAGCTATTAAGTAGATAAAAAAAAAAAAAAGGAGGGATTTCGAAACTCATTAGATCATCAAATTCCATATAACATAACTTCCCTTCTCACCCCTAGACATGGCAGTCTTGATTGCATTTTCTAATTTACATTCACATAAATCACACCCACATCCCACTTTTAAGCAACATTGAAGGAGCTAGCCGCGCTCTCTACAAACTTCCTAGCTCCCTTGAACCATCTCTTGTCTCCAGCCTGCGCCTTGCAGATGTAAAGCTTTCCGTTTGAGACAGTGGCCGTTATCAGCTGGTGTTTGCCGCCTTCATCTCCATCAGCCGTTCTGGTCAAGACGGAAACAAAGTAGTACTGTTTCCCGCCAACAGTTTGGGTGGAGGTTTCCAGTATGTTTGCAGTTGCCACATCATCTGGGTCGAATCCACCCTATACATCATGCAAATTTAGAAAAGATCAGACATTCAATTTCATGGAAGGTTAATGACAGGTTTGGTTGTAACTCATTACCTCAGATGAAGTTTTTCCGGAGTAGGCTTGCTTTCCTAACAAATAATCCACCTGTGCATTATCACATCAGAGAGTAGCTTAGAATCAATCCTCTTTTTTTTTTTTTTTTTTTGGATTTGAGCACCACCACCCCATGAACACAAGGTGGTCAAGTGAAGGAAATTGACATACCTTAGAGAGAAACTCTTCAGGGGTTCCAAAGTCTGTGATGGCTTTCTTGTCAGTAGGTGTGATCATCACGGAGACGTAGCTGTTGGAGTCGAAGTTGTCTTCATATCTCAGCACTTGGCCAGGGAACTCCACCTCCTTGCTTGGGTTCCATTTCGCTGGAATCGACAGCTTGAACCCGTTGCCATTGTAGGGCAAGAAGTCTGTGTTTGTCTTTGGCTTCCCAAACACATTTGCTGCATCGTATTTCATTCATTCATTCATTTGTTAAACAATAAGCACATTTTCTATGGGATTTTAGTTGTATGATTGAATAGAGAGAGAGAGAGAGAGAGAGAGAGAGAGAGAGAGAGAGAGAGAGAGAGAGATCATTACCAGCTTCACCATACGCAGCGTCAGCTGGTGAGACTTTGGTGCCAATGGCTGCAGCCCCAATCAGAACTGTAAGAGCCAATCGGCGAGAGACTCCCGCGGCAGCGTTGCTTTCCTCGTCTTGGCCTGTCTGCTTCTGGGCCCTGCAAATTAGCTGGGAAGGCTTGATGTTGGATGCATGGCGCTGTGATGGGGTGGTTCTAGAGGCAGTGGAGGGTGCATGGTGATGGAGAAAACAGGCAGTGGATGCCATTATCTTACTATTTCTCCCTCTGCTTTGTGTTGCTTTGATTGTGTGTGGTTTATTGGGTTGGGTTGTTTGGTTTTTTGAGTGTAAGTAGTGAAGGAAAATGGTTGGCTTGTTTTGGATATTGGATGAGGGGAGCGAAGATAATATCTTTGGAGGGATAAGGTTTCGGGAGTTTTGATTGGTGCCACGTGTACTGCATTATTTCCTTGTCTTCAATTCTTGGTGCCACGTGTACTGCATTATTTCCATGTCTTCAATTCATCACCACCAATGTTGATACATGTGATGATGTATCTGTGATACTAGTGGAACGAGTAAAGGCTCATCGCACGTGCACCCTGTATTCATGTACATATCCTTGTGTGTAATGAGATGCCCCTTTACTCCACAATACACTAGTTTGACCATGTACATACTCTACTACTTGGCATGGGGTATAAGTTGTATCGTGTGATCTGGACAGTTGATCATGGGTGGGCCCTATCGAAGATGGTTCGAGTCCATGGCACAAATTTTGTTTTTTTCAGTGATATATATATATTTATTTATTTATATTCTCAGCTGTATCACCAATAGAAGTAAAACTGGTTTTCTCTGCTTGATTGATACATTGAGATTTGTATTTTGCATGTGTTATATATTACTAGTGGAGCCCTGCACGTGCAATGCACGTGCACCGGACACACAATTTTACTAAGAAAATTTTTAAAAAAATTAAATTTCTTAAAAAAATTTATAGTAGAAGCTTCAATACATTTAAAAGTAAAATTTCAACAGAAAATGAGTGATTGTAAATTGCAAGGCCCGTGCAATGCCCAAATGCAGCTAACACTACTTTTTTCCCATATATTTGAAAACAATGATATAGTGAGAAAAATGAAATCTCAAAGGACAATCGATATGAAATTTATATAACTTTTTGAGGATATAAATCACATATTTCTAGATATTTAATCATGAATGCATACAAAGAAATTTAAATTTATTTTATTTAACCTGTCAGGTCGACTTATCAATTTCCTGATAGACTTGACCTGCTAAAGTTGGAGTCTGGTCGAAAGCATAGTCAAATTGATAATCTGCAGTTTTATAAAAAATAAAAATCAAATGAACTTACTGTTCTAACCAATTACCATGAACATTATATGTTCACTACCAAATCAGATTATATTAAGAAAAACAATTAATTATATCTTACCTAAGGACATCAGAATAACAAAACTGAGATGGTCGTTTTAGTCTTAACTTTACAAAGAAGAATAACATCTTACATCGACCGTCATGAATAATGAAGTAATACGGCTTGTCCTCAAGCGACATGGATCAACAATGGTGAAACTATGATATAAACTCTGACGGGTAAGAATTGCAAAGCACCTGTTCATCAATATTAGTATTTAACATGTGCTTTGTTTTATTTTATAAGACGGACCACTATCAAGTAAAAATAAGTAATACATCTCTAAGAGTCAGCATCTTCTTTTGCTTGATAAAAAAATGTTATATTTTATACCCTTTAAGAAAATGATAATACAAAGTAATCATAGAAGTTCAATTAAATGGAAGCTCACAAATAGAGATATCCATAAGGGAAAAAATACCAAAAAATAAAAAACTACAAATACAAATCTGCCAAAAGAACTGGACATTCCTTTTAAGAAATACATGAGAATGTAACCCAGGTATTCTAGATCAACTCTTCTGCTCTAGTTTGTGTAGAGGATGAGAGTGTTGATCAAAGTAAAAAAAATTCGAAACGAACAAAGACAAACTGAATTTGTTGCAGCTCAGCATCAAATACTTATTTTAGTTATTTACACTTAAAACGATTACTTCATTCACTGACTCTGAAGTTAGTAGTAACGTTAGAATAACAAGCAGTTTCTATGATATACTCGTTTTCCCTTTAAGTATAGGCATAGCGCTTCATTGAAATATATGAAAAGAAGAAGAAGAAGAAGAAGCTTGCATTGATTAAAGAAATAAATGTGTTAGAAAATTATCAGAGTTTTTCAGTTTAAATCTCATGAGTAAGAGCAAGAATAAATAGATATATTCATGCCCTTGAAATGTCCTTTTATAATAAGAAAATTCACAAAAGTTGTATATTAAGAAACTAAAAATTGTACAGAACAATAACAATTTTACGATAACAATCTATATGACCTACCGCTAAATTGCATTTATGGAATTATCTTTAGCAATTACTAATATTGGAAGATAACTAATATTCAGTAGTAGTCATCACATTATCCAACTTGTGATTATTCTTCCAACAAAGGTATAAATCAAGATCAATATAACTGTTATGTCAGATTGAAAACTCAATTATTCTAACTAAATAAAATACAAACACATGAAGCAAAAGGGAAAAGAATATTTAATTTTTTTAATGGTAACTTTCATTAAAAGAGAGAAAAAAATAGGACGGACATAAAATGAGTTTAAGTTTGTACCTTTCACTTTCTTATTTATGATATTTTCTCAGTTGCTACTTTTTTCTAAAAAAGAAAAAGAAAAAAAACTAAACGTAAAGCAATAATGCAAGCGAAGTACCTGTATATATGGGATGTGCTTATAAGTTTTGGAAGTTCCTATACCTTTTTTAAAGGCCATAATAAATAATATACAACTGAAAAAGAAAAAAAAACTAAACGTAAAGCAATAATGCAAACGAAGTACCTGTATATATGGGATGTGCTTATAAGTTTTGGAAGTTCCTATATATACCTTTTTTGAAGGCCATAATAAATAATATACAACTGAAGAAATATCAAATTACAAATATTTAAGGTTAGTGTACAAAAGGTTAAAGGGTTAATACTTAAAAAATAATAACAAAGGGTTACATCCATACAAAGAAAATAATTTCATATATTCTGGAAACCTCCTCGAGCCCTCTGATGTTCTTAACTCTCAAATTTCAAATTTCAAATACAAATACCACTCAAGTATCTTTCAGTTCTACCAAAACATAAAAATCAATAAATAAATAAATAAATAGAAACTATTTGCAGAATTAGCATTGTTTCAGGTAAAAAAAAAACTGAGAGAGAATGTGAGAATGTTAATTCTCTCGTGTATAGCCAATTTGGTATTTAAATTATAACACAACCACCAATTGGCCACCAGCAACAATAACAAAAGTAGCAAGCTAATTAATACCTTTTGACACGACTTTTAAGCTGATGGCGAAGTATTTAAAGTGCCTACAAAATTATAAGTATTGAACAACAAAAAGTAGTAAGTGAAACACACTTGATTCCTTTTCTTTTGATCCATTATAAAATACACTATTCATTTTCTTTTTTGTTTTCATCATGTCTTAGTTTAAGGTTTATTAATGAAAAAGCACATGGCATTTAAGTTTTCAGAGGTAAAAGGCAGTATGTACACCATGAACCACATAATGGAGTAAATAGTGCATAGTTAAAATCTTTTATTTTTCCCACCTTGACTTAGTTTATTAACCAGGGTGGACAAAATAGGACAAAATAGTAGTGCATAGTTAAAATCTTTTATTTTTCCCACCTTGACTTAGTTTATTAACCGGGGGGACAAAATAGTGCCAAAAAAGACTAAAAAAACTTATGAAATGATAAAATCTGAAATATTTTTTCTTTGACAAGATTCTTTAATAGTACCACATCTCACAATTAATTTTACAAAAAAAAAACTGAATAAAAATTTGAGAATTAGTGAACAAAATGGTTCAATGAGAACCACGAATGAATGCTTATTGATCTTATCCCACTCTTGAAGGTTTTGAAGGGTGACGATTGAAGAGGCCTTGGTCTTAAGCGTAAGACTTTAACTAACATAAACTAAAATAGGAAAAGTAAACAAAATAAAATGTCAGATTCTTATACAAATATGGATTATGTTTTTGGCCTTTTGAATATTTGCACCTGTACTGCTTAAAAAAAAGCCCTTCCCCTTCGACTCTATGGAGAAATAAAATAAATTCAGATAGATAATGGAAAGCTTTTTAATGCCTCATAGCATTATCCTTTTCGTTATTGTCTACTTTGCTTTTCTCAACCAGAACACTTTCTGTTTGAGTTTTCCATTTTCCTATCTCACATAACAAAGCGGTATCAATTTTACATTTTAAATGCTATGCACAAATTCATATTCCAAACATAGAGTGAGAACTAAATACAAAGTTCTACCATAAGGAAATATGAAACACGCACAATTTGGAAGCCTGCGGTTAAGATTCAAAAATTAAAACAAACATATAATTAAAATTATCAGAACACGAAAGCAATCAATGGGCCTAACTTTGGCCCAAACAGATTTGAGAAAGAAAAAACCACATCTTCATCATCATTTTCTTAACTCTGGTTGCACTCATTTTTCTTAAAATGAAGATTTTATTACAACATTAAAAAAATTTGAAGAAGAAGACACAATCAAAAGACAATGATCAGTAGACAGTGCTCACTTATATGTATGAAAACTCCCTCCATTTCAAAAGAAGCTAAGAGTCAATGAAGAATCTATTAAACTGTCATGTTCTTCCTTACACAATTACTCACAAAGGAAAAACCTCATATCCACAAAATTCCCTGCATTGAAAATCTTGAATTATTTGAATAAGAAGAATGTTAAACAAAAATTGAAAAAGAAGAGGGAAAAAAACAACATTTGAGATATTGAAAATCTTATAGCATCTGAATGAGAAGAATGTTAAAAGAAAATTGAAAACGGAAGAGCGAAAAAAACAACATTTGAGATATTGATTTGAGATAGATTCCAATCTTATTCATATTTTCCTTTTCTTTTCTCTACCACCTTAAAAAAAAGGAAATTGAAAAAAAAATTACTCGATTTATTGGAATGTATTAAAATGAAATTTTATTACGTTTAAAATATCAGCATCCACTCAATGGAAGAGATTAAAAAATTATTAGGATTGTGTGTGCCAAGTTTGGTCTACATCCAGGCTCATTTGGGTATAGTTGGGGGGGGGGGGGGGGGGGGGGGGGTAGTTAGCAATTTTCCAGAGAATTTAGGGGGCTTTTCATAATTTTAGATTTTTGAGATTATGGTACCGTTGGGTAGATATTTTTAATTCCTAAACTTTAGTCTTCTAGATCATCTTGATCCGGATCCTCAAAACCCCTCAAAATTCAAGCCTGACCCAAAGTCTATTTTAGATAAATTAAGGAATTCTCATTATGCCCCCATCTTTATCCATCCGATTCACTGTCTCTTATCTCTTTTCTTTCTCTTTCTTTTATCTCATTCTATTTCCTCCCTTGCTACATCTTACTCTCTTTTTATTGGGCAGGTGTGTAGTGAAACCATACTACATCTTACTCTCTTTTATAATAGGGTATAGATATACAATATAATAATATAATACTAAGTGGGGCCCATGTCTTGCATTTTATTGGGCAGGTGTGTAGTGAAAAGGTGCTATACTTTACTCTCTTTTATATAATAGTATATATATATATATAGATATATATTTATATAATAATATATATATAGATATATATATATATAGTGATATATATAATATAATAAGGGTGGGCCCCACAACTTGCATTTCATTGGGCATGTGTGGAGTAAAAAAAGTATAATATAAAATATATATATAATAAGGGTGGGCCCCACAACTTGCATTTCATTGGGCATGTGTGGAGTAAAAAAAGTATATTTTAAAATATATATAATAAGGGTGGGCTCCACAACTTGACCACATCTTTCTCTCTTTTATAAAGGTATATAGATTTATTATATAATAAGGGTGGGCCCCACAACTTGCATTTCATTGGGCATGTGTGGAGTGAATGAAGTATAACATCTTTCTCTCTTTTATAAGGGTAGATAGATAAAAAAAAAGTATAATATAAAATATATATAATAAGGGTGGGCCCCACAATTTGCATTTCATTGGGCATGTGTGGAGTAAAAAAAGTATATTTTAAAATATATATAATAAGGGTGGGCCCAACAACTTGACTACATCTTTCTCTCTTTTATAAAGGTATATAGATTTATTATATAATAAGGGTGGGCCCCCACAACTTGCATTTCATTGGGCATGTGTGGAGTGAAAGAAGTACAACATCTTTCTCTCTTTTATAAGAGTAGAAATTGGGAAATTCTCATTATATCCCCATCTTTATCCATATATAAAATACATATATATAATAATATATATATATATAAGGGTGGGCCCCACAACTTGCATTTTATTGGCCATGTGTGTAGTGAAAAAAGTACGTCATCTTTTTTATAATTAAAATATAAACAATAAGAGTGGGCCCCACAACTTGACTACATCTTTCTCTCTTTTATAAGGGTATATAGATTTATTATATAATAAGGGTGGGCCCACAACTTGCATTTCATTGGGCATGTATGGAGTGAAAGAAGTTCAACATATTTCTCTCTTTTGTAAGGGTAGACAGATGTTATAAGAGTAGAAATTGAAAAATTCTCATTATGTCCCCATCTTTATCCATATATAAAATACATATATATATAATAAATATATAAGGGTTGGCCCAACAACTTGACTACATCTTTCTCTTTTTTATAAGGGTATATAGATTTATTATATAATAAGGGTAGGCCCCACAACTTGCATTTCATTGGGCATGTGTGGAATGAAAGAAGTACAACATCTTTCTCTCTTTTATAAGGGTAGATAGATATAGATATAGATAGATTTTATAAGAGTAGAAATTTGGAAATTCTCATTATGTCCCCATCTTTATCCATATATAAAATACATATATATAATAAATATATATAAAGGTGGGCCCCACAACTTGCATTTTATTAGTCATGTGTGTAGTGATCTTTCTCTCTTTTATAAGAGTAGATAGATAGATAGATAGAAATATATATAATAGGGGTGGGCCCCACAACTTGCATTTCATTGGGCATGTGTGGAGTAAAAGAAGTATATTTTAAAATATATATAATAAGGGTGGGCCCCACAACTTGACTACATCTTTCTCTCTTTTATAAGGATATAGATTTAGATTTATTATATAATAAGGGTGGGCCCCACATCTTACATTTCATTGGGCATGTGTGGAGTGAAAGAATTACAACATCTTTCTCTCCTTATATATAAAATAGGGGTGGGCCCCACAACTTGCATTTCATTGGGCATGTGTGGAGTAAAAAAAGTATATTTTAAAATATATATAATAAGGGTGGGCCCCATAACTTGACTACATCTTTCTCTATTTTATAAGGATATAGATATAGATTTATTATATAATAAGGGTGGGCCCCACATCTTACATTTCATTGGGCATGTGTGGAGTGAAAGAATTTTAACATCTTTCTCACTTTTATAAGGAGATAGATAGATAAGCGGATGAGATCTTTTTTTTGTATGTAATTAGCCCAATCTGTGGTCTTTACATCAGGAAGATGCAGGATATCAGAACGGGACCAACCTTCTTGTACATATGTATAGACTTTGCGGGATCCATTAGCAGGGAGGTATCAGCACGCCCAGATATCAGCGATGGAGGTTTGATGAGTATTGCGGCCCACCAAAAAATTGATCGAGGTTTGATGAGTATTGGCACACCAAAAAATTGATAGTAGCAAAAGGGTGAGGAAAATTGGAAAGAACACGTAAGGTATGAGATTATATAAATTTTAAGAAAAACAAAACTGGCAGGAGTAGATGGACTGATGGTTGGTTTTTTTTTTTTAGGCCCTGTTCATATTTAATCTCATATCCTCTATGGACATATTCTCAAATTTTGTTTAAGTTGGCATTTTCTCCCACTGTTTGATTGTGCACATGACTGATAACAAGATTAAAATATTATTTAATATAATATATAAAATCATGCTAATCTTGTTATCGATTACGTGTTCGATCATAGAGTGGGACAGCTCCTATTGATGTGAAATTTGAGAATATGTCAAAGAGTGATATTAAGATGAACTTGTTATCTTCATTTGAGCCCCACAGTGGAGTTTCAGGAATTTATTACAGGGAAAGCCTGTGACATATTTGAAGTATCACAATACACAAGCCATTCCTAGTTCCTTTGCACGTTGATCACAGTATATGCACGAAACTTCTCTGTCTACCGCCAAAATTGAAAAAAAAAAAAACCCATAATAAATAAATAAATGAATGAATAAAGTGTCTTATTTTTTAATTTTAAGTTGGGCAACCACCCTGGTTTTTATCTATTGTCAATCTAATCCTCTATTGGCCTCTCTTGATTTGGCACAGGGATCAATTAAACAATGATTCATTAATGGTTCAGTTGATTTTATCATAATGATTCCGAGCTATACTAGTAATATGATTTTTTCTCTCTAAAATAAATGACTAGTATCATTTGGTTGAGCAAAAATTGGATATATTCCTTGTCAACGGCCAATCCATTAAATCCAAGAGTTTTAGAGAAGGTTTCAAATCATCATTACATTTTGAGCTAATTTCAAATAAAATCTTTCAAAATATTTTATTGAGAAAAATGATATAAATGTCTCTATCCTCTTTACAAGTTTTAAATTGATCCTTGGGGTTTTGGTTTTCACTAATTCCAGTATTCAACTCCAAACTCATACACTCCAACCATCCTTTCTCAATCTAATAGTTCGTATTAACATCTAATAGGTCCATGCCCTATTTTTGACTTACTATATCCACCCTCTGCTTGTGAAAATTGTAAATCGCTATAAAGTAGGGTCTTGGGTTAATTAAAATTAGAATAAAAATCCGTGCTAATCACGGATATGCATGAAGAGGTACGATTCTATGTATGTTAGAAATGGAGCAAATGGGAGTCCATAAGTAGGGAAGTATATTAGTGCAAAGTTGGAAGTTAAAGTGGAAGGAGAATATGTTAGCAGTTGTACAAACTGAAAGTAACTTTTTGTCAAAATAGAAAGTAAAGTCGAAATTGGATCCAAAACCTTCTAATTTAATATATTATAATTTGAGACATTTACATGAATAATTAGAAAGAGATAATTAGCGAAAGGTCCATCATAGAGGTCTTGTAAGGCCTCTAGTCCATCAACTTTTCCTCTAAGGCTTGTAACCCATGCAACTTGAATATAATTCGGCGAGAGGTTCCTAGATATGCCACGTCATGACGAGAAGTCCCTAGATACATCACCTCATACATTTTCATGGCTGATTTGCCATTTCAACTGATTAGGCATAAAATTTTAAATCTTCCATTCTCCCTCTTCTTTTTTATCCGGACTTCTGCACGTGGCTTTTAGAAGGCTGGTTGATCGGAGATAGGACAAGACTTTGTTCTGTTTTGTTTGAGGTCAGTGACGAGAGAGGGGATCCAGACTGTTCCATACTCATCGGAGAAGGAGCAGTGGGCCGCACCCATCATTCCGAAGGATTCGAAGGCTGTTAACAGAAGTGAAACTCAAAGGATCCGACCTCTGAGGATTCTGTTTCGCTGGTTGGAACTCTGGTGAAGGAGACATTGATGGATCGTGTAGAAGTCCCAGGCGATCTGGGTTGGACCGAGAGTCTTTGGTGTTGACGCCGGAGCAGAGGTCTTCCATTGCTGAGAAGAGAAAAGTCGGCTCTGGTTACCGGGGCTGCGTGTCGCAGGAGAAGGAGGGCCCCCACTGGTGCTGCCGCCCTGTGTCGGAAGAGGGCTTTTATGTTTCTGATTCCAGAACGAAGAAGAAGAAGAAAGTGGGTATAAGCTCTGCAATAGTTCTGGGTTGGTTCTAGGTCATGTTCGACCTGACTCGTTCCAGAAGTCCATCCGCATTCCAGTCAAAGTCAAATTTATCTAAGTTTTTTATTTTTTGTCAAATTTAATTGAGTTTTGGACAAATCTATCTGAGTTTTTGGCTATTTATCTGAGTTCTGGACAAATCTATTTGAGTTTTTAGCTATTTATCTGAGTTTTGAAACAAATCTATCTGAGTTATAAACAAATCCATCTGAGTTTTTGGCAAATTTATTTGAGTTTTTGAAAAATATAGGTGAGTTTCTGACAAATTTATCTCCATTTTAAAAAAATTTAACTGATTTTTTGAACAAATCTTTCTGTGTGTTTGGCAAATTTATTTGTATTTTCTTAGATCTATTTGTGTTTTTTATTTTTATTTGTGTCTTTTGAAATTTATTTGTATTTTTTTGAAAATAAATTAATTAAGTTTTTGACAAAAATACTTGAGTTTTTTGCCAGATTGTTCGCTAATTTGGAAAATTTGGTTATCTTAGTTTTGGCGAGTGTATTTGCGTTTTTTAATTTTATTTACGTCTTTTGAAATTTATTTATAATTTTTTGAGATTTATTTGGATCTTTTTGAAATTTATTTGGATCTTTTGAAATTGATTTTCATCTTTTGGAATTTATTTATATTTTTTTGAAATTTGTTTGGATCTTTGGAAATTTAGTTGCGTCTTTTTAAATTTATCTGTGTTCTTTTGAAATTTATTTGTGTGTTTTTAGAATTTATTTGAAAATCTCATTAATGAGATTCCATTAATCGTAGCCAATTAAATGGTAGTTGACCATTATTAATGAGATATCCCACCAATCATGTTATATGATTTAAAGAAATGGTAAATTAGACATATCAGGTATGATATGAGAATGCGTTAGAGGACATTTGGCTGCATGATTTCTTTTTATGGACGATTTGCAACAAAGAATGACTCTGAGGGACCTCCAACCAAACGCCCTAGTAGAAAAAACAGGAGGCATAGAAAGCAGTTTAAATTGACCAAACACCATCTTTGCAGTAAAATTCGGCTAAAAACCATTTTTAAATCCCATGACACCATCTTTGCAGTAAAAATCGCCCAAACACCATTTTTTAATCCCATAGTCCACGTTTGCGTGACGTATGTTTTTCAGAATAGGAGTTGACAAGCACTGCTTTTCCACGGACTTGCGTTTTTTCTATCTAGTGCATGCAATTTCTCTCGAGAAAAAGAGTAAAAAGGAACTTTGTTTTTCACGTTTATGCGGAAAAAGCGTTTTCGATTGGTTGGGGTTAGACCGTTAGAGGCTAAGAAGGGCCAAGCATTTCATTGAAAAGTAAAAGTTCAAGCATTTCATAGAAAAGTAAAAATACATGGGCCTCCATGTCATCTTTGTGTACACTACCAATTCAAGACAACATGCATAGGAAGCTGACGGATTAAGGAGTTAAACATTGAATCAACTGCAATTAAGCTGGCATATTGTATCACAGCATTGAAACAAACGGATTAATTTGAGAATTGATACCTTATTTCAAAGACTCCATTTGACTCTTCAATCAATTTCTGTTCATAAGACCCTTTTCTTGAAAGGAATGCAAAATCAGGGTCCTTTTTTTTTTTTTTTTTGCCCTTTTCCTAAGAAAGATGAGTATATTATAGAATAGATAAGATTGCAAGAGAGTTTGAAGAAGAATAATACATAGAAGGGCATAACTACATTGAAGCGATGCAGTGCCTTTCTTCAATGCATGGTGGGGGGCCACCTTCTCTAAATCCAACCTGTTCATTAGCTCTATTTTTCTTTTATTGGAATAAAAATGGAGGGAGTTCCAATGTGTGATCAATCTAATGAGTGGCCCACTGATAATCTCTTTATTTATTTTAGATGCAATAAATATAGGGGATTTTTACAATACAGGATATAAAAGATTATGAATTCCTCAAAATGATGTTGACCAAAGCGATATCCTAAATGTAGGTACTATACATGAGACCCCATATTCTTTTTTAAATTCTACCCATTTTGTGCGATATCGCACAATCTAGGCGATATCGTACAAACTATTCGATCTCTCTCTTATATTTTCCTTCATTTCCATATCTTAAAGCACTAAACTTCCTTTTTTTTTTTTTTTCCTGCGACATTCCCATTCCTACTATTTTCTTGATCTTTAAAAAAGGTTTCAAAAAAGAATAGTCTTTTATTCTCTTCACCTAAAGATGATTTATGAGAAGCAGTTCCCAAAAAGCGTACATAGACTACAAAATTTTATATAATATTGATATTGTGGATCAATCCCTTGTCCTCGAAGTAAAGTTATTAGAACAAGAGAATGACCAAATGGAAAAGAAAAAGGAAGAAGAGTTGTGGAGAAATCTTGAGATACTTTTGTATAAATGGAAAAGCAACGGAGAAACTCTATTGAAAACCTTTTTTAATGATGGAAAAAATAGTACGAACGAAGAAAGTTGACGGAAGAAATAGAGGTTTAGTGCTTTAAGAGATGAGAACGAAAGAAAATATATGAGAAAAATCGATTATTTTCACCTTCAGTTTTTATGATATCGTACGATATGGGTAGAATTGAAAAATGAATTTGGAGCCCCATGTGTAATAACCACATTTGGAATATAATTTTGTTCAATACCATTTTAAGAAATTCATCATCTTTTAAATCCGGTACGGTCAAAATCCGTTAATATAATGGGTGTCAAGACTTAACCGGCTTGGATTTGGAAAAGCCAGCACCCACAATGCATTACATTAAAGAAAGATAAAAATCAGGGTTTATCTTAAAATTTTCATAACAATCCCAATGGTCTAATCATAGTTCTTCGGAAGCAGAAGGGCATTTGTACGAATCCTTCAACAATAGAAAGAATAGATGACGAGGTAAACAAGACCACGTCTAGAAAGGCTGCCGGATTTCTGTCAGCACGCACGCAGTCCTTCTTTGATTCTCCCTAAAAATAATAATAAGATCCAGTTTCAAACGTGTATACACTTCTCTCAAAGAATTCTACTGCTAACTTCTCCAAATCCAATCCCTCTCTGTTTTTATTTTCCTCCTCTCTGCAGCAGGAAGAGAGCCATCTCAAATAACGCAACTGAAGCATTATATTTATACGGTTTGATTCCAATTCATCTTGTAGATTTTGTGTTCCTTTGATCTCTTTTTTTTTTTTTATGGGTGAAGCTTTGTCTAATCAAAATTTAAATGGAGGGGTTTAAGTTTGTTATTCGTTGGGTTTGTGATTGTGATTTTGTGCGAAGAGTATGGTTTGGGTGATGTACCATGTTGATCTTGCAATGGATAGAATATGTTTCTAATCTCTCTAGACTAGACAGGTTAATTCTGGGGTTGGTCCCATTTAATGTGGGAAGTTTAGATTTTGGAAGGCTGATATCTTCTTCCAATCCTTTTTTTTTTTAATCTTTGTGGCGTCGTCTATATGTAGCAGGACCAATGAAACCATTGAACCATATGCACAAATGCATGGCTCTATCAGATTCACATCATGCTATTTACTCCTTCAAACTCTTCAAGAAATGATGTTTAATAATCTTGAAGAGTTAAAGTTTATGCTCTTCTTCTTATTCTTCTTTCTTCCCGTAAATGACAATCTGGTGGGGATATTTTGGCAGATGGGTAGAGTTTACATTGTTTGTTTGTGGGTGTGTGGAATTTGGAAATTGTATAGATGAGGATGCTGTTTGCCTCCCCAACTTCTCCATCCTATTATATTATCATCATTATCAGCCCTGATAATGACTTGAGAGTTGAGACACAAAGGCAGAGAAACAGAATTCCGTGCTCTAATATAACCAGTTTTCGAATTCCATGCCACTACAAGATTGTGGCAGGGAGTGCCCATTTACCTGATTACCCAAAGGATCCAATCTGTAAAAATCTGGTTGTTGATCTCAGGTTTGGGATTGTTTGACAATTGGGTCTGGATTTTGGTATGAAGTTAATGAACCAATCTGGTGATCAGGTTTGTCCGAGTCCAGTTGGGTCCACACCCAGTTACCCAAATAGACAATACCCGGATGGGTGATTGTCAAACAATCCCAGTTTTGAGAGTTGTGCCAGTAAACCATTAATTGTTTCAAATGCAAATTGATTTTTTTTTTCTGTCCAAATTTGAGCTGTCTCTTGAATGGGATAAAACCCCTAAGTCACACCAACTAGAAGCTCATAATGTTCTGGTCCATTACTCATTGCTCATAGTCAGGGGAAAATATCTGAATTTTAACAATGATCTAGACACTTAAATAACTCATTACTGTGGTCTTTTGGGTTTTGACCCAGTCATTAGATAGAAACACTTATTATTATTGCTTTTTGCGTTTTGACTTTTGACCCATCCAAGAATTGGAATTGGTGATGATTTGGGTTTCTTCTAGGAATGGTCATCGGGAATTAGAATAAATGGAAGGGATAAGAACTTAGTGGGGAAGAATATCCTTAATATTTCAAAGCTGAAATGTGTACATTATTACTGCTAATTGACTCTGTTGAAATGTATTTCCTTTTGATTGGATTTCCATTGTACATTGACCATTGATTAAAACTAAATGAGGCTGACATAATTGCTATAGCCAGATTTCAGGTTTTGGATTTTCTAATCTGTTGTTGGACAACTATCTGATTTGGGTTTCACAGATTCATAGAGTTTCTGCAGATCTTAATGCACAAACTGTTTTACTTGGGTTATTGATTTGAAACTTTGTCATCATCTGAACTTTTGACATTGTCTGAATACTAGGACCTACAGCCAAATATTATTAATATTCAAATCTGCACTCATCCAGGATAAAGTAAGCCGTGATCTGAAATTCAGATTGGAGCTAAATCTGAAATTTTATAATTTATTCTATTATTCCCGCTGAGTTCTTGAGCTGTGCCCATTAGAAGTATATTTTTCCGGATCATAGCATTCTCCCTCTCTTGGACTTCTTTGCATAAGTAGAGCTCTTTTGTTTAATCTTTATTTTGTGGTTTTCACATGATTTATCAGTTTATTTGGTGCTTCAGTTAGTGGTGTGTAAAAAAAATTTGAGTACCATAGAGATTCATTCAGATATTAGCTCTTGCCTTTATGGATATTTCTTTCTGTTTGCTGTATAAGCCTTGATTTTTATAAATGCTAAGGAAAGTGTCTCTGAATGATGCAATCTAAATAACTGAGTAGCTCTTTTAAGTATAAAATGTTTAGCAACTATCCATTCATTTTGTTCAGGCAAAGTAGAAAAGGTTAGGGAAAGAGTTTGTGAGTTTAATTCTTTAAGATTGGTCCAAATGTATCTGGTTTTTCTTTTTTCTTTTTTCATTTTTTTTCAATATAATTTGATCGTTATCTTTGAGAAGCTGCTTGTGTTTGCAGTCTAAAATTAATAAATCTCAACTAGAATATGAATGTGAATGCCAATAGTATGTTAAAAGTGACGATGCTGAGTTCATTTTCTGAGAGTGGATTTGCCTAATCCTTTTTGAAGATAAAGAAAAATGCCTGAGCACTCTGGTCATGGAGCTGAGGATCTTCTAGACAACATAATGGAGACATTTGCTGACAGAACTCAAAAGAAGAATTCTGTTTCATTTTACGAGGAAGATGAATCAGCATCTTCAAAGATTAAAAAAGCCTTTGGACGCCAGAATTCGGTCCATGACCGTTTGGGTGGTGGAAAGTGTAAGCTCTAGTTTAGTCTGTCTCCCTAGTTTTTTCCTTCTTATACTTATAATTTAATCCCTCTCTTCCGGGTGCAGCTGCTGATGTGTTGTTATGGAGGAATAAGAAGATCTCTTCTGGTGTCTTGGGAAGTACAACGGCTATCTGGGTTCTCTTCGAATGGCTTAGCTACAATTTTCTGACTCTCACATGCTTTGTGCTTGTCATTGCAATGCTTGTTCAGTTTGTTTGGTCCAATGCTTCAGGGTTGCTGAACAGGTAATCTAAGTGAATGCTTTCATGAATTTAAATTTTGGAAGGTGATTGCAAAAGACGTGCTCCAGGCAACCTTATGCCCGTACATGGTTCTTCCTGACAGGTCTTCATCTGAGATACCTCGCCTGGTTTTGCCTGATAAGCTATTTGTCAACATAGCTCTTACCCTTAGTGCTGAAATTAATCGATTCTTGGGATTTCTACAAGATGTTGCATCTGGAAGAAATTTGAAGCAATTTCTTATGGTATGTTCAAATGATGGAACTTTTTGTTGGTATCCATTGATTGCCTTCATAATGCTTGCCTTCTCCTGGTGTTTACATTGCGAAAAACTTTTCTGTGAAACAAGCCACAGTTTTTAGGAAATCAAACAAAGAATGCTAGTTTGGCAAAAGTAATGAATCATATCAGTATAGAGACGAGAGAGAAAAGGCATTCCGATATTATCATATGAAATCACCAATATTTGTCATGAAAGGTGCCAGCTCTACCATCCTACTCTTGATGATCAAAATTGAAGTTGGAGTTCACAATTAAATAAAAATATGAAAGGGTCCTTGAAACTGATATTCTGAAAACCAAGTCCAGAATTGTGTTATAATCATGTTACTTGGGTCTCGGATATGTGCCTCTGTCAAACATTGATGCTAGGTATTAGATATTTGAATCTTGAAAACAAATATAATTCAGAAAACTGTGTACTTCTATGAAAGATAAGTTGCAGCTGAAAAGTCCAGAACTGTGATAGATATGGGCAACATGCATCTGACATGGATTTCTGGTGTTGCTATCCTTAAGAAATAGGATATTGTTGTTACAAGATGCACAGAACATTACAAATGGATGTAAATAGCAAGAAACTGTTCATAAAGTTTGAAAATAGGATGTGCTAGGTAGAATTTGACCGGAGGATGTTGGACACAAAGTTACAAAGAAACTCAATCACAGTAAAAAGAAAGGGATGGATTCTTCACATTGCTTAAATAAGTATATATTGGCTGATGAAAATTAGTCAACTAGCCGTAGTTGATCGTTTTATATCATTATCATTTTAGCTTTATTCCATTGGTTTCAGGTCAGCTTATATGTTCTACTAAAATAGTTCTACTAAAAAATATACTAAAATAGTTTCTCTTCTAATATCATTGCTCTTATCTGTTCTTAGTAAGGCATGGGACTGAGCTTCAGAAAATTTTATCAGCAACATCAGTCTGAGATTAATTAGGCAAGATAGATGTGATAAAATGTATAAAATATAATTAGTTTATCATTTTCATACTAGGTGTTTCCCTTCCTCTGATACCTTGCTAAGCCAGCATGCCCTCTATAAGGATATTTTAGTTACAAGAAGTTTACTTTGGTCACTAAGTATCCTCAAAATACTTCCTTTTCCATATCTGTCAAATTCGAGTTGCTTGATATATTTAAACAATTCCATTCTAGTTGCATAAAAGAAACACTTTTCCATACCTGTCAAATTTGAGTTGCTTGATATATTTAAACAATTCCATTCCAGTTGCATAAAAGACACACTTCAATTTAGATGTAATTTCAATCTAAAGCATGGCTTTGATGATTCACATCTTCCTGATTGATGATCCATGATAGCATTTCTCAAATTATTTAGCTAGGAAGGCTGGATTATTAACCTTAAAGTTTTCTGTTCAGGTTGTGGTAAGCTTGTGCGCCACTGCCATTATTGGGAGCTGGTGCAATTTTCTCACTCTTATGTATACTGGTGAGAAATCTAGCCTCTCTTAACTTGTAGAATCTCTTAAACTTGTAATTTTCACTGCTGCAGTTAGACATGTTTTCACTCCTCTTGTTCATTCCCACACAGTGCACCAACTGTTTTTACTTGCAAACATGTTCACACAATTGTTCATGGATCAATTTATTTTCCTGTAGCTAGTGCTTCTCTATGTACATTTCCATTTTATGGTTGACTCATTTTTCCTATGGAAAGGTGAGAACAAATGCAGGCTAGACTTTGACTAATTTTCCTTGAACTGTGAATGTCTAAGTACACAAGCAATAATGCACATGATATCAAATTTAATCATAAAATTGGAGAAAACACAAACATTGGAATGAATTTGGGTGCCTATATATGAAGCTGAGAGGTCATCCCTTCTCGTATCACTGGCTCAATCTATTTACAGCAGTTGTATCCCCTTAATTGGGTTGATTCCCCTTAATAGGGTAATCTTTAGAGATCGTATACATTATAATACATCTATGGTGTTTTTATTTTCGTAAATATATCTATGGTGTATAGTACACCGCAGTCCTCTTTCAAAACACACGTGGTTTCCATCACTGTCTTTTAACACAAAAGAGGTACCACTTTTTTACCAATATTAAAGTAACAAAATAATCCTACTAAACAAAAGTTAATTGGGATTTATGTGACTTGGACATGCTCATGGGCGTTTAAGTTTGAATAGAACATAGACATCAGATTTCAGGCATAAAACAGGGAACCCCGACATGCCACCCATAGCCTTAACATGTGTATAATGGTATTGAAATAAATATCGAAGTTCCCCAATTTAATTATTTGGGCACAATGAAGGAACATTGTATTCAAGTGAATATTGGATGTTTCCTAGCTTCCATGGATGTGGTCATTTCCCACATTTCTATTGAGGCAATCCCAGTGGTGGCTTTCTTGGCTGCATCTAGATTGGATATATTTGTAGAGCTGTCCATTCTTTAGTGTATGAGAGGGACAGTTTATTAACTTTTCCTGTATTTGTTTGGTTGGTGTGTTTCTGGTAGCAGCATCATAAATTTCTTCTCTTTCTTTTTCCTCTCTCTTTAATAAACTTACTGTTATTGTTAAAATTGCCATATGAAATTTGAAACTCTGTTCTCTCTCTCCTTCAATGACCTGACATAGTTCCTGTGTTTAGAACGAAATATCTATCAAAGAAGTTGTAGAAAAAATTAGCACGCATACGCCCAACCCATGCACATGAGTATGCATATACATATGCATAAATACTTAGGATTTTTTGAACAACAGTAGGTGCACCACCCCAAATGGCAAGCAATTTGAATATTTTGGAGCGTCTGTTGTTATCATCTTTCAGGAAAGCTTAAACTAATTGTGATTTCTGCAAATCTAAGTTCACCATATATATGTAGGCACCTGAAAGAACTACTCAAACAGAAAACCTTATTCCATGCCTGTGACTGTTTCAGGCTCTGTTGCTGGTCATACTCTGCCAGTGCTGTATGAAAGGTATGAAGAGCAAGTTGACAGCTTTATATCTAATCTACTTGGGGAACTGCAGAACCAATATCAGAAGCTAGACAAAGGTGTACTCAGTAAAATCCCCAAGCGAAATCTCAAGGCCAAGAAATTGAAATAAAATCTGGTGATTGTGGTGCTTCTCTTTTACTTTTTGAGGCATATTTTGTACGTCTCACCATTGTCATCTTTGTCAGATTGGGTCATTCAGAATCAAACTTGTTTTAGTCCTTTATGTGATAACTGTTGAAAGTCTTATTTGCCTATCCCCTTGTAGAAATGTAATAAACTCTTACAAGCGTTATAGTTAACTAAATGCATGAAAAGAAAAATGACCAGGAACCTAAGAATTCCAAAATCATTAGGCATCGAACAAATATCTAATTATAATATTTCATCAGTAGGATTTTATAATCTGCCAGGTCAATTCGAAATCAGAAATCCAATCATTTCATAACTACAAAGATTCCTTTTCATATTGATTGAGCCCATGTGTGTGGGTGTCTCCCTCTCTCGAATCGAATTTGACAAAAAGTTGGTGGACATGTGTAATTCAATGGGAGTCGAGAGCCTTGCTATATATATATATTTATATATTTTATCGATACGTACTCCTAACGATTGGCCTCATCCGTTAGGTTGGCTTCTATTCTCTACTCCCTAATGGGTCAATAACTTTGAATCAAACAATTTGTATCTGATCTTTGTTTGAGGCTTAGGACCAGTTTGGTGTTCAAAGGATATTGTCTTTTCGTAAAAGAATAATATTATAATATCAGTGAGAATGATCTGCTGAGGCTCTCAGAACCCCGAATTTTAAATCAGCTAAGCATATCATCCCATTATAATTGTCTCAAAGATATCAGTAGCATCAACACACATGGGATGTGGGCCTATGGCACTAACAATTGGTTGGTTTTGACTGGGCCTAGTTCATCCCATTCGTGGTATGCAGAGATTTCTGAGTCCAAGCTTGATGAGCTTTGCTACTAGGTGGGTCATTCTCATACCCGTCTGTGGTATTGTCCCCACCCATGGATAACCGATGGAAAGACTGCCAATTGGATCTGTGTACTATGCCTATAGATGTTAGTATGTGACCTTTAATGTTAATCAAAGTCATATGAAAGACACTCTGGGTTCACAGGTATGAAACCCAAAAACCTAGTTCATGCATTGGGACCCGAATGCGGACCGAAATTAAAAATGGGTCCAGTAACCCATTTCAAGAAATATACCCGATTTTCATAATTCGGGTCCATCACAATTTCATCCCAAAGGGCACGCTTGTGCAGGGGGAGATTCAGCGAAAACTGTTGCCGACGTGGTGCCTGAAATTCCGGCTACATGATCTTGCTATTGTTTGGTGCATGGCGGAATATCCCTATGTAATTACCGGGGACTTTAGGGCATGTTTGTGTAACACTTTTCCGCGGAAAAGTTGACGATTTTCCACGGAAAACCTATTTTTCCGGTGTTTGGTGCGGCACAATTCCGCGGAAATGCTTTCCTGTCTCGTCAGCATTTTCCTTGATAATTGTGGAAATGGGTTTCCCATGGGGTAGGGGGGGGGGGGTATGGGAAATGGTTTTCCTCGGAAAACTTCTTCCTCTTTTCCTCACTCTTGTCCATTTCAACAAAAAAACCCTATAACTCTTTCATTTTTTATTTCTTTATATAAATTATTATTTAATGTTAAATAAATAATATACATGTTATGTTATTTTCCTTCAAAAAATTATATCACCAAATAAGAAATTTTGATTTTCTATAAGGAATCCAAAGCCGCACCAAACAACATCTGCACCAATTCAATGAGGAAACTCTTTTTGCACCAAACATGAATTTCTAAATTCTATGGAAATCCTTTTTCGAGGTTTTTATTTCTATGGAATTTGCTGACGTGGCAATTTCCTCTTTCCGCGGAAAGGGTGTGTACACAAACGTGCCCTTAAAGCCTCCAATTTTCTTTGCCAAGAGGGGATGCAAGTCCCACCTCTATAGTGAGAAAGGTCTCGCCGCGGAAGAGGAAAGAAAGGTTCCCTCTTCCATGGCCGTGTACAAACACACCCTAAGACTTAGGGCATGTTTGCGTAGCCCATTTCTACGGAAAAGGTTATAGTTTTCTGTGGAAAACTTCTTTTTTCATGTGTGGTGCGACAGTTTTATGTGGAAATGCTTTTTCGCCATGTCAGCTTTTTCCTTCCTAGGCATGAAAATAGACTTTCTATTGTAGGGGGGGGGGGGGGGGTATGGGAAGTCCATTTCCACGAAAAATTGACCCCCCAATTTCCTCTCTTTCACCCTCACTCCACCCAACCACCCTCTTTCTTTCTCTTCCCCTCCCAACCCCACCCACCCACACACCTAATAGTTTTCACTAAAACCCACCTAATAGTTTTCACTAAAAAATGGTTTTCACTAAAGAAATCTATAGCTGCACCAAACAACATTAGCACTAATTCATTAAGGAAAACCTTTTTGCACCAAACATAAAATTTTGACTTCCGCGGAAAAACTTTTCCAAAGAATTTGAAACCCATGGATTTTGTTGATGTGGCGATTTCCAATTTCCACGAAAATTACATGTACACAAACATGCCCTTAAATTTAGTGTAGTGAGTGAGAGGGAGTTGGATTGATTGCAGTAGGTAGGCCCAAGATACCTAAAACATAATAAAATGTTTCAAACATTTTGTGGAAATATAAAAGCAAAACCCACAATTAATTGAAAGTCTGGGCCTAACATAATTGGGTTGGACCTTAACAGCTCATGTCCCTGGCCAACCCATTGAGGGACTTCATACCTGTTGACCAATGTTGACCTACGTGGCATGAGGTCTACATGTGACGACGTAGCTCCAGAGCGTGCATGGACCCTTCCTTCCACGTGCGCCATGTGTATGCCAAGCTCCCTCCATGAGCCCTCTCTCATGGTGGGCCCCACATTCCACGTGGACAGATGCAGTGGACTGGATTTCTCCACCTAGGCCACTCATCCTCCTCCCCACTTTCACATGGTCCATGAAAAAAAAGCGTGCCTTCACTTAATATCTTAAATTGTTTTAATCTGGTTCGTTGAGCTTCAGGTCCATCATGACTTCCTATATATCCTGATGGAGCTTATCTGGTGGGTTCATGGGCAAATGATCCACACCATCCATCAGGTCGATTGATGGAAAAAAAAACATTGCATCCATCGGTCAATCTCATAACCCAACTGCCTGCCAAAAAAATTTGATACAACATAAAGAAAATCGGCAGCAAATGTAGTTTGAGTGTTTGACTCGTTGCATCAATGCAATTTTTCGTCTACCCACTCATCCACAATATGGCCAACACAATGGACGGTCCGGATCAGATGATCATCGATCGACATGGGTCCCATTATCAGTATGGAAGCCGCAACTATCGTCAAGCGCGGCAGATGAAGAAAATGTCACTGGTAAAGGCTGTCTATATATAGAAGGTGAGTGCAGCTCCATTTCTCAGTGTAAGTTTCCTAGTGTCTCTGTTGCTTCTTCCTCCAAGTTTCTGCAATGGTGATTGTCAATAGTGAGAAGTTGGCTGTCTACAACTACGAGGTAATCATGGACAGTGAAGCTGTTATTTCCTATCTCAAGATCAATGTTGGGGATGAGGGTGATGGTGATGATGATGACGATGATGATGGGGCAGACGTTGCGCCTGCCGCTTGATTTGGAGGATTAAAGGGTTTATGTACCTAAACATGAGTATCATGAAGTACCATCAGTTTTTCATAGATATTCATGAAAATGTTATGATTCTCAGCTATATTATTTAATACACAGTTAAGATAGTTAAGGGGGTTGTAGGATCTGTCTCTAGGCAGATGGGTTTACATCGAGATTATCTTACGTATACAAGTCAATGTATACAATCTTTATGTAGTCAATATCTTTAAGGTATGATTAAGCTTATCTTTAATATATGAGTAAGCAATATTAGAAGATCTCTCTCTCTCTCTCTCTCTCTCTCTCTCTCTCTCTCTGTGTGTGTGTGTGTGTGTGTTTTGGATTGTGCTTTTTTTTTTTTTTCTGTTTTGGCTGAAAGTGGATTATGCTAATATTGCTACTGCATCAAATAAGTGTACACGATGCGCATTGAATAAACTATGATCGGAAAGAGACTAAAAGGTGAAATATGGGTGTATTTCATCCAAAATGTAAGAATAGAAACTGACCTACTGCATCATATTAATATGGAACTTACAACGAAAGCTTTCCCCAGTTATCACAACATAGAAATTACAACCACACCATTTTCAAGACAACTAACATAAAAACCACTAAAGATTACCCTTATACATTCATTTGAATCCCTATTTCCCATTAGAGTAAGTCTAATTGAAGGATCTATGATTAGCCCTAAATTTAATCTTGCATATATATATATATATATATATATATATATATATATATGCCCCAAACTCATTTCTCTAATAATGTTGGGAATCAGTATTTGGAGATGGTGATTTAATTAGTTTTCGAATTGGTGCATTTTAGTCTTGAAAGTCAGAGGTACTTCAAGTGGACAACATCAAGTGGAGTTGGGTTTCAAGGAATACCAAAGCCAGCCTTCTCTCCGTTTAGCTTAGGTGTGTGCAAAACTACTCATGCTAATCTCTGTCCTCTAGGCCTACTTTCATCTAAGTGAGGTCAGCTTGAAGAGTTCTAAAATAAACCATCGAAAAATTAGTTAGGGGTTTTCCTATTAATCTATCTAGAATGTCATGTTGTAATGATTTCTTGTATACTTTCTATGTGCAGGTAGTTAAGATTTTTTTTTTAAATTTTTTATTGCTTTGGTATTATTGTACATAATTCCTTAAGAGTGATCAGAAAGTGTTCTTGCTTGCATTAATCAAAATTTTGCTTATATTTCAAATTTATAGGATTGACATGTATTTAACTAGTTTATTGTTACCACAAATTTTATTTATTCTCTAGTGCTCTAGAGAAGATTCTGGCTTATTATAGTAGATTACATCACATAACTGTCTACAATAATTAGGGAATAGTCTGATGTTTGAATTTGTTTCTCACTAAATTCCTAATCTATCAACATTGTAGAATGGGAAACAACTAAAACTGGTTAAACTTAGGGCCCGGCCCTTTCAATGTTGAATTTCTAGATTTTATAAGCAATACTAATTCTTATTTAATTATCTAAAAGTAGAGGATAATATGTAAAGATCCTCAAGGGATTATTAAACAATTTCTCCACTGATAGGAATTAAATGATTATCAATCCATCAAACCTAGTAAATTAGCTCCTTCTAAGTCTCCACCTTGGACACTTCTACTCACCTCTCTTTAACATGCCTCTTTTAGTATGAATTCCTAACAGTGATGCGATGGCTCTATGTTAATTTCTAGATACCAAAGACTGTGTCTTTCTCCATTGAAGGAACATGGTCTAATTAAACTGTCTCCGACAGTGATCCATGCTTAAGTACTCCCACACTGCACCAGACCTGGGAGAGTTAGATCTTCTACATATCAATGGCAAACTGCATGAATAATCTACTTGTTCATAGTTCAGAACTGAATGCCTTAATTTTCACTTGTAAAATCTTATAAATCCTTGGATAGCAATAACTAATTTCAATCGTCAATTGAGTAGTTACCCCTTCCCTTCTAATCAGTTGGTGAAAATTGAATTTACAGTGTGTGATGAACTTGCGTGCTATCAAAACTAAGCAGCCTAAACTGACTGCCCGGATTAAAACTTTGTAGCTTTTGTACAAGGTCTGCTTTGTTCTTCTTCTTTATTTTTGGTTGTGATCTTTTAGGTCCGAGTGAACTATATATGGCTCAACTGAGACGTGAGTTTTCATGTTCCTTGGAATTCACCTTTCTCTTTTATATATACATGATCATAAAATTTAGATGTAACTTTTGTGTTACTTTCTTTCTAGTAAAATTAAATACCCATAAATGGACCCATCAATTTTTAAATAGAGTTTTATGTATGTTTTCTAATAAGTTCATATGATCATAAAATGTATTTATCTGTTCTATATAGCTCACCTGCCAGATATTGTGCATGCAAACTTTATCATAAACAAAAATATTATTACATATGATCTTGAAATATACATGTATTTATTTATGGCTCACCTTCCAGGGTACCCATTTATTCACACTTCTTTGGTCGTAAATAGAAGTGCAAACAAATACATGAGAGGGAGAGATCATATACTTTATCTTAAAATTTAAATTTCTCATATATATATATATATATATATATATATATATATCAAGCCTAAGTGCCCATCTTGTTTGTTGTCATTAAAATTACGGCCCACTGCATCCTTTAAAAACGGCCCCTATACATGGGTATTTGGTTAACTAACTTTATGATATTAGATTTCTCTACTATTTTTAATTTTTTATTATTATTGTGATATAGACAGATGCAACAGAAAAGCTATGAAGCACTGAAGGGACCCTCAAGTTTGTTGCGATACCAAAGGGAAGCAAGGCTAAATGCTATATAAAAACACTATGATCATACTCAGGTTTTGGAAAATATTGCACTTGTGATATAAGTCAAATCAAGAGGCTTGTGTTAGTGAATGCATATATATAATAATCTGAAGTCTTCTTGGATTGTGATTTGTCCTGAAGCAAAGACTTGCTATGTTGTCTCTTCATAATTATAATCCTAGTTATGTATATCTATAATCTGGCTGGGCTGAATTTCATGTTAAATAATGCATTGACAAAAGGATAGTCAGCCCTTAGAAAAATCCTATGAAACATGATTCAACTCATGCCTCAATCAGATATACAAGATTGGTAGCATTGGGTGTCAGTGAGCTAACTCATGATTCAACTCATGCCTTCAACTCATCTACAGTTGTTTGCATTCTCTATGGAAAATAAGTGAGCTTACAAAACCAAAACAACCACCTCTATTTTCTCCCTAAAACAGCATTGAAACCAATCACCGAACTCATTTGTTTCATAATCTACACTCCAAGCCCTTCTTATAATCTCACCCATATGAGTACTCAAATTCCTCTTATACCACTGATAATCTCCTTCATCTTCTCAAACCTTGTTCCCATAAAACGTGGCTTCTAACAATTGCTACCTTGAACTTGTGCTCCTTGTTCTCTTGGAATCCAACCAATGACGTGCAATTGCGGCTTATCGCCTCTTGGACCCACTAGGTCAGCGGCTCCACCTCCAGCCCAACCTAATGACAATCCCCGTCCTTCCTATAGCCGATGTTGTGAAATTCCCTTGAGGGCTACCAGAATGGATTACTAGTTCTAATTTAACCAATCAATACAGCGGAAATAAACCAATCAGACAATTTAGAACTAGCTATCTACCAATTACACACCACAAGAAGGCAGACACAATATTTAGCGTGGAAACGCTATCCAGGGAGAAAAACCACGAACCAGAAATTAAGAATTCACGGACAGTTACAAGATATACTCACAAGCTCCTTTACCTCAGTCTGTACGTCGACCTAAGGACTATAGTTATTCTTGCAAAGAATCCACTGACACGACATCCGCCGTGCCCCGTTCTCCTTACTTAATCTCCTCGCACCTTGTCAACCAAGATGATCAATCTTCTACAAGAAAAGTAGAAGCAACAACAACTTTCTAGAGCAGCCCTTCAGAATAGTCTTTCAATGGCTCTAGAGAATAAACTCTCTCAAAGATATCTCTGACTCAGATTAATGAGAGTTGTGTGTGTGTTCTTCAATATGCACACCTACCTTTAGGGTTGAGAGCAACACCCTATAAATAACCCCAAATTCGTGCCTTAGACTTAGTGCACAAGTATGACTCAAACTGAGAAACAGAGTCTCAAAAAGAAACAAGTTTGTATAGAAACTGGAGACTTTTCCGAAATCTGCGCACCTTGTCCGATCGATCGGACTGTGCATCCGATCGATCGGACCATCCAAATAACCGGATGCCTTTTCTGACCGATCGATCGGTCTGAGGCTCCGATCAATCGGGCCTGGGGGATTTCACCCGGTCTGCTCTTTTTTTCTATTCTTCACTTTAGCTCTTCCGGCGACACATCCACAGTCTATTCTAAAATAAATTAGAAAATACAACTCAATGGACCCAGAGTTTTGTCCAACCCATGAATTAGCCAATAAAAAAACTAACAATCTCCCCCTTTGGCAATTCATGGACAAAACTCCCGAGAACAATACAAATGATCTACCCAAGAGAAAAACCCAAAATACATTGAATTTTCAACAAAAAAAAATCAGCATCTGTAGATCTTTGCTTGTTTCTCCCCCTGGCTTCAGTATTCTCCCCTTTTTTGTCCACAATTGACAAACAATTTTCTTCAAGTAGCTTCTGTTAATCTGAATTCTGCAGCTCCCCCTAAATAAACTCCCCCTCAAGCTGAACTTCGTATCAGCACTGGGGTGGGGGCTTGATCTTGTAGATCAGGAGTGATGAAACTTTGGTACACACACTTGCATTTTCAGATAGTTCAGCATAGTGTGTACCAAGACAGATGAAAGGTCTTCTTTCTTGACCCAGACAACTTTAGTTTTCATAGGTGACGCTTCCTTCTACTTTTTCCATTGCTTTTTGGTTTGGAGACTTTCGCAGCTTGTTGCAATGGGGTCGAATATGTCCTTTAATTCCACAGTGATGACAAGTGGGTATACGTTCAGGACGTGACACATTCTTCTTCTTGGCAGCTGTAACATGAACAACAAGATTAGTAACAACTGAATTTTGAACAAAATAGTTAATACATTTGGCTTTTGATGTAGATGCCCCTTTAGTGTAGCCAATGCCATGCATGTTATTCTTTGCCTTTTGACTGTACATGATGTCATCAAGTTTTTTAGACTCAGTATTCATCCTGTTTAGGGAAGCCTTGCTTGTATCCAACTCAGAAAGAACAATCTTGAGTCTTCCTTGCAAGTCGGTATTTTCAGCTTTCAAGGTCTCCATATCATGATTAATCAAAACACACTTATGTACTTCAGCAGTCAATTCATCTGCCAATTTGTTATTTTCTGCCTCTAAGTGACTGACTTTTGTAAGAGCTTCAGACAAGTCTGCTTTTAATGAAGTATTCTGCTCTTCAGATTCTTTCCAACTTGTAGCCACTTTTTCATTCATCTTGAGCATTTTCATGGTCTTTGCAAACAATATATGATATTCAGTTTGCCAATCATGTTCTGTCTCTGACTCACTAATTAACATATTGATCAGCCCCTTCATCAGAAACTAATGGAGTAGCAGAAACAGAAGTCGCCATGAATGCCATGAATTTTTCTTTGCTAGCATCAGGCTTCTCAGACTCAGATTTTTTATCATCTTCCTCAGAAGTATCATCATCCCAAGTCAGATTGAAAGCCTTCTTTCTTGGCTGTTTGTTAGCACAGTCACTAGCAATGTGTCCATAACCATGACGCTCAAAACATTTAATCCCTTTAGAAGTTTTCTTCTTTACAAAATTTTTAGGCACTTTCAAATCACTTTTCTTCCCCTTCATAAAAGCTTGCAATTGCTTCATAAACTCAACAGCAACTTGGGGATCAATCTCATCAGAATCAGAATCACTAGCAATTTTCTTGTATGATTCTTTGGAGGCTCTCAAAGCAATACCTTTGGATTTTGATTTTTCATTGGTCCTTAGGTTTGTTTCAAAAGTCTAAAGGTTGCCAACTAATTCCTCAGCTTTGAGAATATTCAGATTTTTATTCGATTCTATGGCCACAACCTTTGCATCAAACATTTCTGGAAGAGACCGCAGAATCTTTTTCACAATTCTATTTTCATGAATTAGCTCTCCCAAAGTAAAGGTATCATTCACAATTGTATTCAGTTTTGAATTAAACTCATCAAAAGTTTCATCATCCTCCATCTTTATGGTTTCAAAAGCTGTATACAATTTCTGAAGTTTCGACTGTTTGATAGTGTCAGTCCCTTCATGCACAGTATGCAGAATATCCCAAGCTTCTTTTGCAGTAGTGCATGTAGAAATTTTACGAAACTCAGATATGCTAACTCCATTATAAATAGCATTCAAAGCCCTAGAGTTGCAAGTGGCTGCCAATTCTTCATCCTTTGTCCATTGTTCTTCAGATTTAAAACTGGTTATCCCATTAGTAGTGACAGTGGGCAAGGAATAACATTTCTCAATAGATTTCCATATTTTCAGATCTATGACTTTTACAAAGGCAGTCATTTTGGCTTTCCAATAAACATAATTAGAACCATCCAGTAGATGAGGCTTATTGGTCAAAGTGCCTTCTCGGTAGACATCCATTCTAGCAATATTTGGATCAACACAATAAAATAGTGCAATCCGCTCTGATACCAATTGAAATTCCCTTGAGGGCTACCAGAATGGATTACTAGTTCTAATTTAACCAATCAATGCAGCGGAAATAAACCAATCAGACAATTTAGAATTAGCTATCTACTAATCACACACCACAAGAAGGCAGACACAATATTTAGCGTGGAAACCCTATCCATGGAGAAAAACCACGAACCAGAAATTAAGAGTTCACGAACAGTTACAAGATATACTCACAAGCTCCTTTACCTCAGTCTGTACCTTGACCTAAAGACTGTAGTTATTCTTGCAAAGAATCCACTGACACGACATTCACCGTGCCTCGTTCCCCTTACTTTATCTCCTCGCACCTTGTCAATCAAGATGATCAATCTTCTACAAGAAAAGTAGAAGCAGCAACAACTTTCTAGAGCAGCCCTTCAGAATAGTCTTTCGATGGCTCTAGAGAATAAACTCTCTCAAAGATATCTCTGACTTAGATTAATGAGAGTTGTGTGTGTGTTCTTCAATATGCACACCTACCTTTAGGGTTGAGAGTAACACCCTATAAATAGCTCCAAATTCGTGCCTTAAACTTAGTGCACAAGTATGACTCAAACTGGGAAACAATGTCTCAAAAGGAAACAAGTTCGTATAGAAACTGGAGACTTTCCCGAAATCTGCGCACCTTGTCCGATCGATCGGACTGTGCAACCGATCGATCGGACCATCCAAATAAATGGATGCTTTTTCTGACCGATCGATCGGTCTGAGGCTTCGATCGATCGGGCCTGAGGGATTTCGCCCGATCTGCTCTTTTCTTCTATTCATCACTTTAGCTCTTCCGGCGACACATCCACAGTCTATTTTAAAATAAATTAGATAATACAACTCAATGAACCCAGAGTTTTGTCCAATCCATGAATTAGCCAATAAAAAAACTAACACATTGCCATTGACGCGGCAACCCCAACCCAAATACCACCGATCGATGTACGTCGTGCTGGCTCTACATAAGCTGAAAATGCAACCATTGTCGGCTACCCGAATGCCCCTTTTGTGATCTGCCTAAGATCACATTGCCACCATTACCTCCATTACCTTTAATGCATGCCCTCTATCCCCAACAATATCTTCCATTGCTCCACCTCCTTCACTTCAGCCCCTAGTCCATGATACTCAACAATGTTCTTATAGTGATAAATGTATAGATAGCACCAACGCAAGTAGTTCTCTATGGGGACACACCATCCCATAAATGGGGTCATTTTTATTTTTCATTTTGCTTTCTTTGTGGGTCTACTGCTATTTGTCTCCCTGGTGTTTCTCATAGGGCTACTTGCTTCACGTAATTGAATTCCCAGTGATAGTAAGTTTGTAAGTGGTTAACAATGGAGTACATTTTTGGATGCTAAGGGTGGGCTGGACAGGGGCCTAACCTTTTGCCAATAGTTAAGTAGGCTGGGTGTCAGGTGTGGTCTATATATGTATGCTTAAAATGCGTCTTGTCCTAAAATATAATGTACAAAAGGCTACATCCATTTTGAAAGGGACTCGGCAGTGCCTGAATTTTGGACCAGTGAATCTAGACCTAAACATTAGGCCTGATAACTAAATCACGGTCGGGCGTCGAGACGCTTCGGGCCTCCCTTACATCTATAATTTTTTTTTTCTCATAACTCTTAAGATTTTTAAGCGAACTTTCATAAAATAGAGCTGCAGTCTTAATGAAACATTATAGTTTGAGCTTGGGTATGTGTATCGAGCTGACTAGTTAAATGTTTACCCGGCCTTGCTAGAGTGGGTTAATGAAAAGTAAACAATTTTACTGTTCTTTTACATCTGGAAGAGCAAGCAACCACAACCTCCCAGTACTAGGGCTAGAGTTTGTGACTATAATCTCCTATAGAGGATTTTGATATCGCTTTATTGAATACAAAGGCAAGAGGGACGATATAGTTCGTCTTTGTTATAAATGATGCAATTAACACAAATTATATGATTCTTCTAAAATCTATTGTCATTAGGCGTTTTTGGCCATCCAAATATTTAATCAAGACTATTTATTGTGAGTCATTCATTCTTTTTGTGTCCATTTTGTGACTTTGAAGTGTAACCAAGAATACTACATTTGTGTTTTGAGAGGATTCTGTGATAGAGGAAACTTGTTTTGATCTGCCATGCGGCTCACTTTTTCATTGTTTGGTGTGACCCATCTTCCTCTTTGAAAAGAAAAAAATTGAAGGAATTGAATTTTCATGAGAAAGTATTTTGGCTTCCTATTACGAGGTAAAGAATGCAAGATTCCTCTCTCCGCAAAATCCTTTCCTTGCTCAAATAAATCCTAGAAAAGCACAACAACACAACTGTCCTTGATATTTATCACCACTAGTGTTGAACAAGAACTTATAAGGAAATACCCAAAATCTCAAGTCTATTAGACGCATTACAAAAGAAGAAATCTCAACACTTGGCTATGCTTTGGATGAGAGAGAATTCAGATTCTCATATCAGAGAAAGAGGAAACACAAAAAGTTTTTTTAAAAGCATAAATGATAGATCTCCTCTACTAATGTGTGTGTAAATGAAAACCTAATCTCCTCTACTAATCAAATTAGGATATTTAAAAGATCTTGTCTTTAAATCTTGTTTCACCCTAAAATATCCAGTAATTTAAACAAACTCAACCTTTCTAATATATAAAATATCCTATCATGAGACAGATATTTTCCATCAATGCTGAGAAGGGCATCCATCCATCATGGATTATGTCCATTACATCTCTCAGGTTGCAAGATCCTGACTTACTGATAGTGACCCTAAATACAATAATACCAAAGTTGCCAATAAAATGTCATAACGCTCTGTTGCTCAGATCTCTATCGACTGGGCTTCAGGGCATAAGCCTAGTTTAGAGGTACCCTAGTGTGGCCTCTGGGCCTAAACCTATGTCCACTGGAGTTGCACTCTCACAACCCAATTCTCTAGTTTTACCCAAGGCCCATGGCCCATGTTGTAGAAACCTTAGCATTTAATTTCTCATTTGTCTCATCATGATAGGAACAGAGGAAATATAAAAACATTAAAGAGCCCTAGATGTCACTACAACAAACAGATTCATGAGTTTTATAAAATGTTGTAGGCAGTGACATATCTGAGTTTTGACTTCAATGGCTTTTCTTGATTTGAGATTGACACCTTTTTAATTCTTTAATCCCAGATACACTGGAGAGGATGACTTCAAGAAGAAAATCTGTTACCATGAGAAGACTGATAAAAAAACCTTGAATAAAAAAAAAAAAAAAAAAAATCTTTGGTCCACTCTCAATCCACTTTGGGTGCTTATGGGCCGTGCCAGCCTGGGCCTACCTGCTTTAAGCCGAGTTTGGACCTTAGGTTTTAATACTCGAATTGGGTGTGGATATAAGATATTCGCCCATTTGATATTTGGGCTAGCTTGGATTAAGTGAGAGAAAGTTTGAAGCTCAACCTGGCCCAACCTGAACAGTAGTGTATGGATAATATATTTTTCTATGTTTCATTATTATTTGTATAGCTATTTGAATGATATCTGTCGAGATCTTTGTGATTTTTTATTGTTAGAATTAACTGGGCTCTAATTTAATTGGGGTGCGATACAATTGACTAAATGAGCTCAAGCCTGACATATTTGGGGTGGGGCTTGGTCCAGGCACTTACCACCCATTTAGTGCTTGGATCGAATAAGAGCCTGCAGTCCTTCCTACATATGCCTCAAACTTGGCAATCCAGCCCATGAATAAACCTACAATCCAGCAAGAGACTTTCTCAAAAGATTTACAATTTTATATATGTATTTACCCAAATCAAATAATCTCCTCAGAAAATCAAGGGATATTGCCCGACCTGACATTCGCCCATGAAGTATTAAAGTTTAAGTATTTTCACTGAATTATTCATGCAATAGGTCATGCGATAATGCACATATCAGACGGTGTAGTATCTTAAGGCAATGTGATGTCATGTGTATCACCCTGCGATATTAATTTTAGAGTTGTGCTACATCGTACAATTTTTATAAAAATAGCTTTGTAGGAAATATTTAAATTTCACTTGGTATAGGCCACCGTCAGATTTAAAGGCACAATTGTATAGCTCCATATCCCAAAAATCAATAAAAAACAGAAGGTAACCTTGAGGGGTTATCTCAGTTGGCCTAAGACTACGGTTTTACACCCGGAGGTTGTGGGTTCGAAACTGCATTTCCATAATGGGTCCACGGGAAAATTTTACCCGACTTTCTCTCTTGGGCTCATAGAAATTATTCTGGCACAAAGGGCCGGCAACCTGCGTTATTAAAAAAATAAATAAATAAAAAGCAGAAGGTCTAAAAACAAAAAGAAAACCAATAAAAAGCATACCTAAGATGATATATAAAAGTAGACGATGGGCCACGCAAGCAGGACCCACTCTCACAAGGGAGCACGCGAGAAACAAGAATACGCGCTTTCCCTAATAAGGAGCTGATGGCCAGGAGACCTCAAACGCATGCTGCTTCAGAACCCCATATCCTCCACCCTCTCAAACACAAGTTTTGTTGAAAATCAACATCCAATCACGAATAGATTCCCTGTATCTACCTCGTTTTCATAAAACCCATTGCTTGCTTTTGCATTTCTCCAAGACCCCATCTTCCCTTTTACCTTAATTCTGCTAGAATTCTTGATCAAAGACCTCAAATTCAGAGAACCCAGTTGTTGGTTTTGCATTTCTCCAAGAACCCAACTTTTTCCCTGTCTTGATTCTACTTGGATTTTTCACGTCCATGGCCTTGCAAGTTGCTAGTGCGAGCTTCTGTCGTTTTCACCACAGAAACATTAAAAAAATCCAAGCAACAGCTGCTGAGGATTTTGCTGTCCTGACAAGTGAAGTAGAGAAGGTGAAGTTAGGTGGGTCTGATTTGAAGGTGACCAAACTTGGAATTGGGGCTTGGTCTTGGGGAGACACCACCTTCTGGAACGATTTTCAATGGGATGGTATGTATTTGCATCCAATGGATTTCCATATATATATATATATATATATATATATATATATATATATATATATATATATGAAATGGCAATATGATGGTAGAAGCTACGAGTTGTGAGGTTATTATATTCCCCACTTGTTTTTATTTTTCAATCGGAACATTTATTCCTTTCTCTGAAACCATGTTGTCTTCATGTTTGGAATTTGCAATTCCTTCTTCTTCATTTTCTCCTTTATTTGTTGAGATACTAATTATTGATATGTTGATGTGCTTCTGTTGTTCTTAATGATTTAGTTCGCCTGATCCTTTACTTTTTATTAGTTTACATGAGGAAAGTCATGTGTGGCTGAGTCTGGAGTCTGGACTTTAGTTGGAATTAAGAACTTCAGGTTTCATTGATTGATTGTGTGATGAGACTACATGTGTTTTTTGGGATTTGTCAGGACGCATTATTCAGGCAAAATTGGCACTTATCCATTGTAACATGAGAAATTCAACTAATCAAAAGTATAATCAAGTAGGAAACAGTCTCTGCCGCTAGTAATGTCTTTTATTGGTAGAGCTCTTTAAGCCAATACCTGAGTGATGGAATAAGGCTAAGATGATGATAATGATGATAACAATTATCATGATTGTTTCTTCCTTTCATACCGCAGCTGTGACTGCCCATATCGATTTGGTTGAAAATGTAAAGTGGTCTTTTTGTTTGATCCATGTTGAATTCATGGGGTTTCAAGCAATGCCTTCCCATTAAAGGGGGGCTAAACTGAGGAATTAAAGGTGAAGATCACCAAGGGCAATCAAAATGAACTCCCGTTTGGTGGGAAATTATAACCTACCCAAAATCCTTGTAAATCAAATACTAGGAAAGTGATGGTGCCATCTACATCTCCACTTTAGGCCTTTCACTCTTCACATCTTTAATAACCATTAAACAAATCCCCTTTCCCAGGAATTTGACATGGTGTGGGCAAATGCCTAACATTCGTAAAAACATCTACAACTTATTTTGAAATTGCTAGGGCGCCGCAAAGGAACAGCAGAATGTTTACCATCTATTTTGATAGAGTATTTAAACAGACTGCAGTTGGGATGCATCCATCCAAACACGCCTTTATTTCAAGCTGGTCTGATTTGCAATGTGTTGGAACTTGAGATGAGACCTGCTTTGATTTAATTTGCATTTGTTCTTATACGGTAGACTAATATTTGCTGATCCATTGTGGTGTTTGTGTTCTTATTACACTCAAATTTTTCTAATTTAGTTCCTGACTTTTAATCAGAGTTCCAAACTTGTAGCTATCTCTAATAGGACTTCTTCTGATATCAGAAAGGAAGCTGAAGGCGGCAAAGGCTGCTTTTAACTCGAGCATTGATTGTGGCATAACCTTCTTCGACACTGCTGAGGTTTATGGATCAAGGGTGAGATGGATCTCTGTTTTACTCATCTCTCTTTCACAAGATTTGGAGAAGAGAGAAGATTTCAGTTACTAAGTACTTTTGTTTGTTTTGCAGCTTTCTTTTGGTGCTGTGAACTCTGAAACTCTAATTGGAAGGTAGGTGACCTGAGAAATAACAATGCTAGAGTTACAGTTTAGTCTGCAATCTTTTCTTTTTTAGCAACTTGATTTCTCAGACATCTCTTGTTAAGAATAGTTGTTGCATTTATATTCGCATTTCCTGCAAATTGCATCAGTTCTGCTTCCATTACAGTTTCATCAAAGAAAGGCAACAGAAGGATCCAACTGAAGTAGCAATTGCGACCAAGTTTGCAGCTTTGCCATGGAGGTTTGGTCGAGGAAGTGTCATCTCTGCCCTTAAAGATTCACTGGCTCGTCTTGGCCTTTCTTCAGTTGACCTCTACCAGCTTCATTGGTAAGATCAGTGAACCCTATTCCTACTGCCTTCTTTTAAACTCTTTCAAAAAATTGGCTCTAACTAACGTGAATAAGTTGGCTGATTTTCAGGCCAGGAATATGGGGAAATGAAGGTCGATCTTTGTTCCATCCTTCATCCATAACTATCAAATTTCCTAGTTCTAAAATTCATTGAGTTGACCCAAGACTGCCGAGTCTATTTTATTAAATTTCTTTAACCAACCATTCCTACCTACTCGAAGCGTTAGTAGAGGCAGCATAAATACTTTTCAATACCCCCCTTGGGTGGAGCCCACTTCTCAACACTCCCCCTCAGGTGGAACCCAGTCGGTGCTTTTTTGGCAACATACATTTCTTTTAGCGCCGAGTCGTTTCTCCTAGGATTTGAACTCACGGCCTGTTGGCTTTGATATCATATTAAATTTCTTTAACTAACTATTCCTACCAAAACCTCGAGGCGTCAACCAATTTAAATGGAAAAGGAATACGGCAGAAGTGCTTACTCTGAAAGTTTTATTTAAAAATAGGGACTTTCTTTTTTTATTTTTTGCATTTATGAGATGTTTAATCAAGCCTATACCTTTTACCATTTTTACCATGTTTCTACTGTAATTCATAAAATATATTTTTAAATTTTTTTTTAAATACCAAGAGGAACCTTCAAGCCAGCCCCCTAGTCTTTGAGTTGACCAAACTGAATTCTCTTATGATAGTAAAGTGAATTCTCTTATTGTAGTATAAGTAATTTGACACTTTTCGATATTATTTTCAGGATACATTGATGGTCTTGGGGATGCTGTTGAAATGGGCCTGGTAAAGGCTGTTGGTGTTTCAAACTATAGTGGTAGTTCCCTGTTCGTTCACCCATGTGTGTACTAGGATCCTACATGTTGAGGAATTTTATTGAGAATGTACTTCAAATGGAACAATTTGGCAGAGGAAATGGTTACTATTCCCCTAACATTCTGGGCCTGTTTGTTTCATGCAATTGAATTCCTAGGGATTCTAAGACTTTGTTTTTCAATTAGTGATTAAAGATGAAGAATTGAAGGTGAAGATCCAAAACCGACAATCAAATGACCTCCCCTAGTAATTCAAATCCTGGGGAAGATGAGAAATGAATACCGAGCCAACCCCCTAGTCATTCAAATCTTAGGAAAGTCAAAGTCCCATCTATGTCACTACCTTATATCCTTCACCCTCATCACTTTAATAATCTGGTGGAGCTCATTTGACCATGAACTCCTATGTATCCTCCCATGTATTCCATGCAAACAAACAGGCCCGCAGAGATAATATGGAATTGGAAACCATATCAGATGGCATACTTCTTCTTCTGCCTTTTCCACCCCAAATAATTACTGCTGTCAGTCAGAGATTTTGATTCAGTAAGAAAAGTGAGGAAGACAGTCCCTCCCAATATAGCTTCTTCTTTTTGCTCCAAATCAAATGTTCTATGGAACAGAATAAGCTTCCATTTCACCAAAATATTCAGTTGGGTACATCAAAATGAACCCTTCCATCAGATATTTTTATAATTTAGTATAGTTACTGAATCTATTACTACATGCACCAGAAAAGCGTCTTAGGGAGGCTTATGGTCGGTTGAAGAAGCGAGGCATCCCACTGGCTTCAAATCAGGTTAATTACAGCCTCATATACAGGGCTCCAGAGGAGAATGGTGTTAAGGCTGCTTGTGATGAACTTGGGGTCACTTTGATTGCATATTCACCAATTGCTCAAGGCATGAGTCCTATACTTATCTTTCACTTTCTCGATTTACTTACTGTGTGCACTGTGTTATGCTAAAAGTTTCCACGTTGAAAATTGAGTGTGCCATCATCTCTTTAATGTTGTTTATTATAGTTAAACTTTGGATTTCTGACTTCACATTGTGGACTGGGTTTAAGCGATCAGATTGACTCATCTCAACTCAATTTAGTTTTGAAGTACACTGTTTACTAGTTATTGATGCAAATTTATTTATTTATCATTTTAGCTTCTTCTATTGGATTTCTGACTTCATATTGTGGACTGGGTTTAAGCGATCAGATTGACTCATCTCAACTCAATTTAGTTTTGAAGTACAATGTTTACTAGTTATTGATTCAATTTTTTTTTTTATCATTTTAACTTCTTCTATATCCCTTGAATTCATAATTTGCTTGATTAAATAATAAATTCCATATGCGTGCACCAAATCAAGATGTTGAATCAATCCAACCAAGTTCTAAAGTTGACATGAACACCGGTGATCAAGTCAGGTATATTTGGGTTCCAATACATGGTGTGCAACATGAAGTCCTCATCTAGAAAATTATGTAGAAGTAAATCACAGGTTCATATTGAGTATTGAGCTGTATATGTTCTGAAATTAGCTTTCAGGAAAGTGAGTTTTCCTACACTTGAAATTATGCTTTGCTTTTAAAGTTCTTTGGGTGTATCATTATTGCAGAATTGTGTTGATACATGAGCCACAGCAGTAAATATTATCTCTGGCTTTTCCAAGTTGGTTTTGGAAACCCTGAAGATATCAGTGTTGGATGGAAAAATAAAAAGAAAATTAAAGAAAACTAATAAAAGTGGCACACTTAATGTGGTTTCTGAATTCCAAATACAACTTCTTGTTAAGCATCTAGACACCGTTCGCTGTTGAGGGAGACTTTTAAAATTAAGAGCTACCTATAAATAAAAGCATTTTTTAGTCATTTTATCACTTCATGGAAATGGTTTTCAGATTATCTAGGAGACCGGTAGTTCCTCATCAGTTAGATGCTTGGGCTATTTTCAGGTGTTCTTACAGGAAAATACACACCGCAAAATCCACCAAGTGGCCCACGTGGTCAGATTTACACTCCAGAGTACCTCACAAAGGTAAATCATAGAACATTTAACATGTTTTTTTTTTTTTTTTTGTCCAAGTGGCCATAAAGATCTTATTAAGGGGTTTTTATGATGCAGCTCCAACCTCTGTTGAGCAGAATCAAGGAAATTGGATTGAACTATGGCAAAACCCCCACACAGGTCGATCTTCAAAACTGGTTTAAGTTCATCTATTTTTCCCTGGAAATTTTTATTTTATTTTTTTAAACAGAATCATGTTACCTGGATACTCCAAAATAGGCCATTTGACAGTATCATGTTGTATCTGATACTTAATTTTTTGTGCATTAAATTCATGTCCTTGCCATATGCATGGCTTGTCCCATTCATATTCGTCTGTAATCTGGACATCATAAGAAAAGAGTGCCAAATTTCTAGAATACCCCCAGTGAATTGGGTGTGCAGTCGAATGGCAGGGCCCATGACATTAATGATCTGGTTCACAGAGCAAGGCCGACGGTCAGTGCCTGAGAACAAAACACACATTCTTTGACTTGGAAAACATGTAGTTCCTAATGTTACAAGGTTTGGAAAGTTAAATGGCACTCGAATGACCGCTATAGGACTCAGAAGGATTGACAATGGGTTTGGCCATAGAGGCCCACCTGGTTTAGAAAGTTAAATGGCACTCGAATGACTGCCATAGGACTCAGAAGGATTGACAATGGGTTTGGCCATAGAGGCCCACATGTTTGTCCTGTGGCCAAATTTGAAGGTTGAGCCTGTCCTGTTATTAATCTACACGGGACAGCCTATGATGGCCTTTTCTACCATTTCCTTTCAATCCAGCTCAGATCAGCTCTCAAATTTTTTTTTTTTTTTTTTTTTTTTTTTAAACCAATGGCCTGTTTGATTTTCAAAAACCAACTGCAGGTAAACAAGATTCATGCGTTGGGATAACCTGGTACACAAAGTCCTTTTATTTGGGTTCTTTGCAGTAATTAGAGTTACATGCAACTTGAGTACATGGAAGCAAAGCTCCAAGGGGACCATGTATTTGGTGACTCAAAAATTAGGATAAGTATTACATATCCTTTGAGTAGGCTTAAGTGTGTCCTCCAGGGACCAGGCCAAAATGCCCACTGAACAATTGGGTCATTGGCAGACCTAGTTTGAACATAAATTGGTGACACAAGTTTCTTTTATTTTTTCCACAGGTGGTCCTGAACTGGTTAATTGCTCAGGAAAATGTTGTGCCTATCCCTGGAGCCAAAAATGCAGAACAGGCCAAAGAATTTGCTGGGGCACTCGGGTGGAGACTCACCGACGATGAGATCACTGATCTCCGATCCTTGGCAACAAAAATAAACCCAGTTATCGGTTTCCCTGTAGAGAAGTTGTAGAACAGCCATTCTCACGGAATTATTTTACACAGCAATTAGAATATTTCTGGTTCTGCACAAACAAATAGCTTTCTGTACTCAACACCATCAAACCATTGCAGTGAAATGGTTGAGATATATAATACATACAAAAGGCTTCTTGTCCATGTATTACAAAAACCAAGAATGAAGTCTGTTATCTCCTAGGAAGATTTTGATTGTAGGGCTTATGGGATTTTTTTTTTCATTTTTGTATTTTGTGAAGGTAAACTATGAGATTGATCAGAGTGATTCCTCCCATTCCTACTCCGTGCCATAACCTATCCATTCCTAGCCTACTGGATTGTCATGCGTCCAGGTGGCCCTAGAAAAGATGACCATTTTTGGGAGGAAGAATGACTCGTGCTGTTTAGAGTGACTTGATAAGTTAATGTTTATATATAGGAAAATGTTCTTCCATGAGGCTCTATGGGGCCACCTTTAATCAGTGCAGGCGTGCAGCCTCTTTCATAGTCTTGTTGTCTCATGATTTGGCATCATTGGGCCCGGTTTTATATTCATTGGACCTTCACTGACCATTGGTTTGAGTCTCAAAAGAATCTACAGTTTAGGCATCATTAAACTTCAAGGCTATTAAATAAAAGGTTATGATAATCTTGTGGGGCTAATTTTTCTTGACCCATCCATAAGGAGGCCTTTCCATCTACCTTCATTCCATTGATAGGCATGCATCTAAGTGGGGCCCTAATCTAAATCGCATATGAGCAATATGCAGTCTACTTAAAAGACACCATTCTCCCTTATTTATGATTTTTAATCTGGTTGACCATCAAAGTAGGAGATGGGTTGTTACACATAAGGCATGTGTCATTTCCGGGTGGGTTGGAAGTGACCCAAACCCAACCCTTCTATATCCCTATAAGTTCATGGTCCCACACTCCCAAACTTCCCAAAGAGGGTGAGGTGGGAGGTCAGCTATGCTCTTGTGTCCTTTACCCCTTCCATTATCACCTATGTCATCATGTTATATGGGATTGGGTGCCATCACATTTCTGCCCATGGCCATGGGTTGTTGTTGTGGGTTATTGGTGGCCTTGGGCCTCGGACAGCATTAGAACACAAAAACGAGTGATGGATGGATTAGATTGCAGAAGTAATCGAGAATTTATAACTCTGCTCATTAGAAAGTCTCAATGTATAAAATATAATCAAGCCACACATGCACAATGTCGTTGTAGTATAGTGGTGAGTATTCCCGCCTGTCACGCAGGTGACCCGGGTTCGATCCCCGGCAACGGCGTTTTTTTTTTTTTCATTTTGATTGAATTCTATCTCTCAAATTTACAAGAGAAATTGTCATTTGATGTTAATTTTTGTTAGAAGAAAGAGGTCACATCTGATTAATCTTCTTCCATGGATGCAATAGAATATACTTTTTAGTTCGGAATTTTGTAAAATATCAGGGCCCGTTTGGATGTCAAAAAGGTTAAACGGAAATTTTTTTTTTTTTTTTTTAACATTGAAATACATTTTCCTCTTGTTTGGAGCTAATTCTTGGGAGAAAAGTAGTTCTTCTTTACTAATATTTGTGGAAAGCAGTAGGAAAGGTTTCCATCTCAAGAATGGGTTGGGGACTTGTGGATGTGCACCTTTTTCTCTAGTGAAATTATTTTTTAGGTATGATTTAATCAAGTCCATTAAGGCAAAGCATCAGGAAGTTGAATTTGGTCTATATTCACCTTTCATCTGTCCTCCCATCTAATAATAGATGTAGCCATCATAGAAATTAACTTCATGAATAATGGGCGTCTCGAAATTTATATATTATGGAGCTTCACTAGATCAATCGATTCATTTGACTATTCATAGAATTTCTCATTCTTCCATTTATATCTAAGCCTTTTATTTGTACAAAGAAGAATATACAAACCAAGTGACCTCCTTATTTAAACAGAGCCTAAAAGAAACAAAGAATCATAGGTTGTGTCTTGGTTTTTTTTTTTTTTTTTGCACCGTATCACCTCATAACTAAGGTCCTTCGGAAGGGTGATGTGTGAGGAGGGTTTTGGCCATAGGGTGCAGAGTCTATGCGAACCAAGGAGATGCCAATAGTGTTAAGTCCTAATATTTGAGCTACATTCACTTGGGTCACATTGGAGCCAACCTTGTTTATGGTGTTGACTGGTTTATCTAGTCCTGAAAAGAAGAAATCATCTCCCTTGACTAGCTTTGGGTTCTTGCAAACGCATCTATTCACTAACACTGCAAAATAAATGTAAACATAAGATCTAAGTCAATCAAAACTCATAAGCATTGGATTTTGCAAACACATGCTTGCACCAGTTAATTAAAGAAAGGAAATTTAACTGTCAAGAAGAGTATAAGACATACCAGTTGATTTAAGGTCGGTGGCACAAATGTCCTGCAGGGGACTGTGAAAGTCCTCTTATCTAGTATCTACTAGAATGTGTGCTAGTCCAATAATCAATGCAGCAGAATCAGATTAAAGCAAACTAGTAAAATTACCAATCACACATCACAGGGCAAGCACAATATTTTACGTGGAGAACCTATTCAGGGAGAAAAATTACGATCCAAAATTAAGCACTATTGAACGGTTACAAAATATATTCATAGCTCCCCTTTCCCAGTCAATCTGTCTACCTAAGGACTGCAGTTGTTTTTGAACAACTTCCCCGCCACTCATTGTTACCCACACTTGATCCAGCAACACCTTGATAACCAAGATGATCAAATCTTCTACAAGAACAACTCTTCAGCCAAATCTCTCAATGATGACTCTAGAGAACAAGGGATCTCTCTTAGGATTTTCTCAACTTAAAACAATGAGAGAATAACTTCTTATCATCTTTAGGGCAGAAAAAAACACCTTATATATAGCCCAATATTGGTGCCTTCGTCTTATAACACAAATAGGACTAAAAGTGGAAACACCGTTTGGGAAATGAAACAAAACCCGCACAGCCTAATCTAGAATTTTCTCGACATCCGATCGATCGGGCAGATGATCCGATCGATCTGATCAAGCCTGTTTCCCAATTACTTTTCTGTCAGCGCCTGTTAACCAAGACCTAATAAACATTCGATCGATCCAACCCAGATCTGATCGATTGGGCCTTATGGTGTCTTTCGAAATTCTCCTGATTCTTTTATCTGCTTTGCTTCAGCTCTTCCGGAGACATAACCACAGTCTATTCTAAAATAAATAGAAAATCACAACTCAATGAACTCAGAGTTTTATCCAACCCATGAAATAGCCAACACATGAAAATCCTAACAAACTGAGATCGGATGCATGAGCAGGGAAGAAGTCAAGGAAAGGAGAACAAGCGTGAGTATGTGAGCTGACATGTTTATTTCTTTCAATATAATAAATAGGATGTGTACATCTCAAGGAAATGGAGACTGGATTATTCTCCAAGTTTTGAGAGGGTGAAAAGGATTCTCGAAGTTTTGAAAAGGTCTTATTGTCTAATTTCACAAGATAATGTAGCCAAGTCAATTCTGGATTAAGTCTTGTAGACAAATGACCTAGTCATTTCATGGATTAAGTCAATGCCATTCCTTACAAACTAGAACATCATATATTCTTTTATATTCCCACTTCCTGACATTTGCCTGTAAGGGCTAGACGCAGTCTGCAATTATATATACTTTTTGTCTTTTATTTATTTATTTATTGGTAATGAAACTTTCATTAAGAGAAAGAGAGAATACAAAAAGACAAACAACAATGAGGCCGGCAAGAACACAAGAGAAGAAAGAGAAAAGAAAATCAAACTAAAGAGTACTAGAGCATTGTACCTCACCCAACCCCAATACACCAATGTGTTATTTCGACAGCATCTAGGCCATACATGCAAAGACTAGGTTGTCTAGGTAGCAAGAATATATACCGTTGGCTGTGAGTTTAGATATTCATTAATTATGATAAAGATTGATCATGTGTAAACCTCCTAGTTCTTAAACCTCTTGCTCAAAGGGCATCTGTTGAGTAACTCGAGGTGAATTAGACTGAGTTTATAACCTTGAGTTTTAACTCAGTCAAGTAATGTATTAGAACTATGAATAACCTCTGCTTTTGTCTCTTCTCTGAGACTTCTTCCCCTGTGCTAGATGACTATGTCAAAATTTCAATTTCAATTCCTCTTTAATGAAATTTGATTTTTCACTACTAACATTAATGCTGTCTTCCGTCACAAGCTTAGAACAGCAAAACAAGGGGTGGAAAGAAGCTATCATTGGGAGGGTTTTATTTGGTGTAGTCAAGTAGCATAGAGTAAATTAAAAAAACACAAAATATACACATAGTAGAGATTAATCATAGTTCACAAACTTGTCTCAACTGGCCCAAACTTAGTCGAGACGGCGGGACTCGAAGCGTATAGAATCAGCCGAGTTAAACTGAGTCTGACACAAACTTGTTCTCCCGATTGACTCGATTCAATGCCCTCCGAGTCACTCAGGTGAGTTCGTTTATTAGTATAGTTCCATTTCCATCATAATTCTGATCTAGTTAATGACATGGTCAGTAAATAGTGACCATTGATAAGGAATTGATTAAAGGCAGATGTTCTTAGATTTGTTGTTTGAAATATTCATGCTTTTCAAGAGCTAGGACTTGTTCTTGGCCCCAAGTGAGGATAGATGTTCTACTTAAGCAAAGAAGGAATGGATTTTGCAACTGCAGTTACGTGTAGCAAATGCCAAATACGCATATTTGTCAAAGATTCTAGAACTAAAAAAACAATCTGCTCCAGAAGACGGATGAGGAGGGGCCTGGAAAATCTGAAACATGTGATTCCATGATTTGGTGATCTAGCCCATTGGTTTGATTTTGTTAGCCTGATAATCCTTTCAATCCTGATCCTTCAAACATGTCTAACCCTGGACCACTATGCAGTGCAGAACACCTAAAATGTATCAATATAAATGTAGTCAGCGAAACAGGTTAATTGTCTCCTTGACCATAAAATATTTGAAAAGCAGATTTCAGATTAGGCCCGTTTGGACTGCTACAACAATTTGATAGGGGGCAAACTTGAGTTTTCAAGAATATTCGAGGGGAGCGTTTGGAAACTCTAATACTCTAATTAATAAGGACTAATTAAATTAAGGTCTAAATAAAATCTCTAAATTTTAAATTCAAATTTCAGTTAGCCCGTTTGAAAAAACAATGAAAGAGCTCTAATTTCATGAGCTGATTGGACATAGAGACTATGTAATAGACACCTGGCTATGAATATGCTTGTGGACTTTGACCAACTCTCCCATGCTTTAATATTACAAAGACTATTGATATTAAAATGGAGGTTGGTCGGAGCAGTTAGAGAATTACAGTGGCTTAAACATAAAAACTGACCTTGTAGTCTTTCACTAGTGCATTTAAAAACGAGACTATTTCAATACCGCCCATGTCCCACCTACCATATATCTCCTCCCTATATATAGGGGTCTTCTCTATGCTTAATTCTCATCCTCAGAGCACATCATCATCTATACTTTTTACTTGAAAATAATGAAGATGGTTGCTCACATCCTTATAGTCCTCCTTTCCATCACTTCCGCACTTGTTCATGCCGACGATCCTAGTCCATTACAGGACATTTGTGTCGCCATTCTAGACTCAGAAGGTAAACTTATTTTGTAGTGTATTTTATCTTAGTACACTAAAGGTGTTTGATCAAATTCAATACTTTTGCTTGGATATAATATAATGGTTACAATTTTATTTTGCAGTGATAGTAAATGGGTTCGTCTGCAAAGCCATAAAGGAGGTCACGGCAGATGATTTCTTCTTATCAGGCTTCGACAAACCGAGCAACACCATGAATAAAGTTGGGTTCAATGTGACCAATGCCCTTGTAAACCAGATACCGGGACTCAACACTCTTGGGGTGTCTTTGGTTCGCTTAGACTTTGCGTCTTATGGGGAGAACCCTCCTCACACGCACCCACGTGCCACAGAGATACTGACGGTCCTTGAAGGGACGCTCTTCGTCGGCTTCGTCCTCTCCAACCAGAACAACAATACCCTGATAAGCAAGGTCCTCTACAAGGGAGATGTGTTTGTCTTCCCAATAGGCCTCATTCACTTCCAAGCAAATGTTGGCCACACACCTGCAGTAGCGATTTCTGGTTTCAACAGTCAGAACCCAGGAGTCATCACCATTGCAAACTCTGTGTTTGGATCGAAGCCACCCATCTCCGACGATATTTTGGCCAAGGCCTTTCAAGTGGATAAGAAAGTAATTGATTATCTACAAGCTCAGTTCTGGGTGAACACATAAAAGCAGCATTGCTTCATTTGATGCTCCATCTTTAACCTAAATAAATGGATACGTCCAGTTTGTATCACATACCAGCTTATCTATCTTAAACCCATATATAAAATGCCTACATGTCTGTTTGCATCATCTACTAGATTATAATAAGTGAATTTTGTCTGTCAAAAGGCTCTCAAGATCTCCAATGTTCTAGTTTTTCTAAGTTGGTTCTTGCCCTTTTCTATTAAAAGAAATGAAAATTATGGTGAAATGTTAAGGCATGGAAAACTCCTATAAAATTAATGGGCGGTCATCCAATCTTTTCAATTTCAGGGATTTGAAAATGAGAATGGTTTGATTCTAAGTTGAACAATTAATTCATACTCCCAAGGGACCTATCTTGGATCCTGGTCAAGAACCGATGCAACACAGTTGCTGAGATTATGTAGATTAAAGACTGTGCCATGAATATGAAAATGAGAATGATTGATGATCTGGATGCTTTGATTCTCAGTTGAACAAGGCAAAGTCATACGAGGAGTTTGTGGTATGTATGCAGATCGGTTTAATTAGAATACAGATGGAAATAACCCAATGAAAAAAATTTCTAATCATCTACTTTCTACTTTCTAACACTGAACTCCAATGGTCATGAATTAAATTGTGTGATTATCTTATCGACCTCGGCATCTTGTCACGTAAGTGAATTCATACTTCCAAGGGCCCTGTCATGGATCCTGGTAAAGAACCAAAGCAACCCAGATGCTAGATTCATAACTAGGTCTTGGTCGATTGTTTATGCCTAGTTAACAATGGATTCAAGTCCAATAGATCCACAACCGAACTTTGTACACATTTATACAAAAATCTGTTATACGCCCTCCCCCTCTTCGCTTAATTTTAAAAAACCCCATAGTTTTGAGAATTATTTTTAAGTCCTTAACTTCTTTAATTTATAAAAGTAGAGTCCTTTTACTCAGATTTCTTTTAACAAATGATTCAAATATACCTCTATGTCGACACAATTTCAATCTTTTGAAGGTTTTTTTTTTTTTTTTCTCTTTAAAACCTGATTTTTAATTATATCTATTATAAAATGGTTTGGTAGGCTAATTAAGAGGTGTCAATTCCTAGCCTGATGTGATAGCTTGACCCAAATTTGATCCTGCAATTCAAGGTTTGGGCTGACACCAATGAGCCCACTGGCAGATTATTATTTTTATCAGGAGTAGAAAGAACATTAGAAAATAGGCTGGAATTAATGTTGAGTCCATTCTTAGTATTATATCTGCCAACCTCACGTAGACATGAATAAACTCAACTAGAACATTGCATATTTTATTAATAGAATTGGAAATATTGGCCTAAACTGAACCTAAAAATTTGAAGTAAATGAAGTGAGCCAAGCTTGACCATTGTAAACACATTGTAATTGGGGCGGGCTGGTTGAAGGAAGGGAAAAAAAAAAGAAAAAAGAAAGAACTTGTCACAAACCAAACTTGAAAGAAAAAAAAAGAAGGGCGGTGTAATGTGTGCAGTTGAACCATTGACAATGAATTGATTAAGCCAGATGCTCTTAGATCTCTTGTTTGAAATATTCATGCTTTCCAAGAGATAGGACTTGTTCTTGGGCCCCAAGTGAGGATAGATTTTTAATTTCCTTCGCAGAAGAAATGAATTATGCAACTGCAGTTACGTGTATAAATTTCGGTTCATTTCGTCCGAAATTTCGGATTTCTGCCAAAAATCTACATTTCCATCAAAATTAAATTTTACATAATTACTTAATTATTATTTTTTAATTTTTATACATATATATTCTTTTTATTCCTTATATTTTCCAAAAAAAACATAATTCCAATTTTTTTTTCTAGAATGGATTAAATCCATATTTCTTGTTTGGTTTTTTATTTTTCTACATATATATAAATATATTATTTTTATATTTCCCCAAAATATAATTCCGAAAATTTTTGCCCAAGTTTCGAATCGGAAAAAACTTTTCATTTGGGAGGCCAAGCCATAAATGTCTTCCAAAACAATGTTGACAACAACAGTGGCGGGCCCAAGTACAAGGGTATCGGGGGCTAAAGCCCCCACCCTACCTGAAGATTTTCAAAGAAACCCCTGGAAATTATGATAATTAATATGGATTTTTTTTTTTAACATTTGCCCATTCCCACAGTATTTCTTTTACATTAAGCCCCCAAGTTAAATTTTTTGGATCCGCCCTTAGACAACAATGATCCAAACCCAAATCCAAATTAGATAGGTCGTGGAGTGAAATGAGTTGCTTGGGTTGGGCCAACTCTCAAGTATGGACCCAAATGAACTTGACCCGTTTAGTATTCAAGTTGGAAATGTCACCAGAGTGCTACCGGAGTCCACGGGTTACATTGAGATCAACCGAGAAATTGGCACCCTCTTATTACTGGATCAATTTTTAAAGTAGATTTTGCATTTTTAACTCTTATATATATATATATATATGTGACATTACATATATGCAATTGTGAGAATTTTGTATCATATTATTTTAATAAACATGTAAAAATAGGGTGGGCTGGTTCAAGGAAGCTAAAAATTGTACTTATAACAAACCAAGCTGGGGGAGTGGGTTGCCGCAATTGCAGCTTTTCCTCCCCTCTTACAGGAGGAAAAGTTGCAAAGGCATCTTTCCCACCGTTTTGACAACGATGCCTTCTGCTATAGGTGAGTTTGCTTATTAGCTATATCCAAATCCTATGGTCTGCAAGCAATTGGGACCAAACTCCAAAGAAGAAAAGAAAGTGTGCCATGGTGGGACTATATTTGGGTGGGGCCTGGGGGTACAAAATCACAATATACTTGAAATTTAAAATTTTAAATGTGTGCAGTATTGAACCCTTGTCAAGGAATTAATTGATTAAAGGCAGATGTACTTAGATGTGTTATGTGAAATATTCATACTTTTCAAGAGCTAGGACTTGTTTTTGGCCTTCGAGTGAGGATAGGCATCTTCCTTCTGAAAAACAGGTGGATTCTACAACTGCAACTACTTGTAGAAAATACCCATATTTTTTAAATGAATCTAGAGAATTCAAAAGCCAGTCTGCTCCAGAAGATTGATGAAAAGGAGCCTGGAAAACCTGGAACATGTGAAGCCCATGATTTGTTGATCTAGACCATTGATTTGATTGGATTACCCTGAATCCCCGATCAAAGTGTTAACCCTTCAGACAATGACCAGAAAAATATACAGTGCAGAACAAATTACTGAGAATGTGCCCCCAACATGTCTAGCCCTATACCACTATGCAGTCCAGGACACCTAAAATGCATCCATGGAAGTAATCAGAAAAACAGAAGGTATCGTTGACCTTCCTGTATTTTGGGGGCGGACGCACATCTCGGTCCACTTCTGAAAGCATCATGAAAATTCTAACTCTACTACGAAAATTCAGATAAAAATCTTGTGTCCGCTCCCATAATTCACATGAAAATCCTGGGTTTGTTCTCAAAACCCAATTGCCTGTTTGGATCCGCATTCCTCAAATGAGAATGCTTGGTCTGCCATTGGCTATAATCACCCAACTTGTCCGCGTCCGCGCGAATTGGCATTCTACAGGACATACAATCGTTGGCCTAAGGACCTGTAACATCTTGTGGTGTATGCAGATCAGTTTAATTAAGAGTACGGATGGAAAAAAGCCGATCAAGATATCCTAATCATCTAGTTTCAACTATTTTTCTTTTGAAACTCAATTCCAATGGCCATGGATTAATTTGTCTGATCAAGAATCAGCCTCAACAAACTTTTCACATAGTAATCAATCTGTATTTTTCCATTAAAGGCCACCGGACTAGGGAAGTGAATTCATACTCCCAAGGCCCCTTTCATGGATCATGGTAAAGAACAGAACCAACCCATCCCCTGAAATTATGTGAATAAAGACTTTGCTGCAGGATCTTGGTGATTTTTTTTTCCTTTTTTTTTTTTTTTTTTTTTTGACCTGATACTCATACTCACCCACGTGCCACAGAGATACTGACGGTCCTTGAAGGGAAGCTCTTCGTCGGCTTCGTCCTCTCCAACAGGAACAACAATACCTTGATAAGCAAGGTCCTCTACAAGGGTGATGTGTTTGTCTTCCCAATAGGCCTCATTCACTTCCAAGCAAATGTTGGCATCACACCTGCTGTAGCGATTTCTGGTTTCAGCAGTCAGAACCCAGGAGTCATCACCATTGCAAACTCTGTGTTTGGATCAAACCCTTCCATCTCCGACGATATTCTGGCCAAGGCCTTTCAATTGGACAAGAAAGTAATTGATCATCTACAAGCCCAGTTCTGGGTGAACACATGAAAAGCAGCCTTGCTTTATTTGATGCTCCATCTTAAACCTAAATACATAGATACGTGTAGTTTGTATCACATACTAGCTTATCTATCTTAAACCCATATATAAATGCCTACATGTCTGTTTGCTACTCATACTAGATTATAATGCTTTCAAGATCTCCAATGTTCTAGTTTTTCTGAGTCGGTTCTTGTCCTTTCCTTTTAAAAGAAATGAAATATATGGTGGGATGTTTAAAATTTTAATAATCTTACTATTTAATGAGTAAATTTAGAGGGTTTCCTCTCAAGACAATTCAATTCTATCCAATGGATTGATTTATTTAAAATTCTTTATGGTATCCAAGCCGGGGCCTAGAGAAGATCTTCCGATCAAGCCGAGTGCGTCGGAAATTATTACCATCAATTTTTCTATTTCAATAAAAAAAATTCAGCATCTTCTCTATCCATCCATCAACCCAAATGCAACAATGATGGATCCGTCGGTGGACAGACAGTGATCTGATCTCTAACAGAAGCATGAGATTGGACTTTTAAAAATTTTTTGGAAAATTTTCATATAAGGCCTTTAGTTTATATCTTATTTCAGAAAAGGGGACAAGTTTTTAAAAATTTTCAAATTATTCCCTAAGTCTTCTCGAAAGTTTTCAATTAAGGACATCTATCCATTTAAAGTTATTTTTCTGAAACTTTTTTCTCTCAATCTTTTTAAAATATTTAAATTACCCTTCATTAAAAGAAAACCCCCATTCACTTTATTTATATTCCCCTTATTTTCTTCAGCAGCATCCTCACTGTAATCAAGGAGAACCAATGTCCCCAGTGGCGGACCCAGGATTTTAGTCTGGGTTGGGCGAACAATGGTCAATTGAAAACATCAATAATTTTTCTGCTAGATTTTTTTTCATAGTAATAATAGAAAAAGAGAAAAAATATTGAATTTAAATAGATTAGCGGTTGATCTTTTTTTGTTATATTTCTCCATATCTAATTTAAAGATAAAGTCAGTTGGGTCAAAACCATTGGCAACTATCAGTAATCTCCATTTATAGCATAGGTTAAAGACGTAGCTTTAAACAAAAATTTCTTTTTGTAAGGAACCCTACTATCAATTCCAAATTCATAAATAAGCATTTTCAATTCCTCAAGAAACTAGAGAACCCAAAAAAAGAGCAGATAATAAAACCAGTAACAAAAAAAAAAAAAACATCATCTAAGAAAAAAAGGTCAAGATCACATAAAGGCATAGAAGAGCAGACAAGAATATTCATCTTCCTTCTTCAGTCACAAAATGGAAACGATCCGGGTCTTACTCTCCCGTAGAGATGGAAAGAAAGGGTTGCTTTTTTTTTTTCCCCTTATACCAAAGAAGAGAAGAAAATAGTTGACGTTGGGCGATTGCTTTAGCTTTCGTGGGGCATGGGCCAAGCCTCAAATTAATTTTTTGTGATTTCCGGATCTGACCTGGGGTGCACATAGGTCTGCCCCTGAACGTCGCCTCGTGATTGGTTGCATGTAATGACTATTGAAACCATGCAATGGCTTTGAATGAAGGGTAATATGGATATTTTAAAAAACTAAGTAAAAAAGGTTGCCATAATATGAAAACTTTTGAAACTTATATCCTTTTAAAAAATAAGGCAAAAACTTAAGGCTTTATTTGAAAATTTTCCCTACTATTTTAGGGAGCTGCTATTTGCTCAACCCACCTTGCTCCTTCAGCCATTTTTTTAAAAAACCTGGCACCCCTCTACGAAATGTCCAAACTACCACTTCCCTCTCCATTAACTATGAAAGAGCTCTAATTTCATGAGCTGATTGGACATAGAGACAACGTAATAGACGCTTGGATATGAATATGCGTATGGACTTTGACCAACTCTCCCATGCTTGAATATTACATAGACTTTTGATATCTGAACGGAGGTTGGCAACATCTCGGGGAACCTTTCTCTCAAAGAGGCTTGGAATATTCTAAGGATCTCTCATCCTGCGGTCTCCTGGGATGGTTTAGTTTGGACCAAGCTTCTTAACCCCAGATTGGCTTGCTTCTCCTGGCGTCTCCTGCACAGGAAAACTCCAACTGACAGGTGGGCAAAGCAGAGAGGAAGTTCTATAGCTTCTAGATGCTGTCTCTGCCTTAACCACGAAGAAGATGATCTCCACCTCTTCTTCTCCTGCTCTTTTGCTATCCAAGTGTGGTGGTGGATTCCCAGCCTTGAAGAAAATCCCCCTGCCCTTCCTCTTACAGCGTCAGCTATTTGGTCTTACTTAGCCCAGGGGACTGATACTCAAGGGAGGAAAATTGCAGCAGCGATATTCTTTCATACTATCTTTGTTATCTGGTCCCTCCAGAATGACTGCAAGCACAGGAATGGTAAGCCTAGGCTGGACAGAGCTAAGATCATTCTTCTGGATCAGTTGAAAGTGCTGGTTAGCCAAGCCAGCTCCCTCTCCCATCCTGTTCTGTCTGGTTTGGGTCTGGGTTAAGTTCCTGTTTTGTTTTTGCTGGTGGTTTTCCTCTTGCCTGGTTAGTGCTGTGTGAGGTGTGTTGTTGCTCGTCTCCTTGCTTGTCTGGTAGCTGCTAGTGGCTTTCTGGCTTGTCTGGGTGGGCTTGGCTATGCTGTTTATTGCAGGTTGCTGTAGTCCCCTATTGGGCTGGCTGGTTCTTTGGTTTGCTGCTTGCGTTTTTTTTCTCTGTTTTGCTTGGGCGGCTTCTCTGTTTCTTCTGCTGGTGTTGCTGGGCTCCCCTGCTGGCCTGAGCAGAGCTCGGCTGTTCCTGTGCCTGTGGGTCGATCTGTGCTAGCTTCTGCCCCCTGCTGGGTTTGTTTTGTTTTTGGTGCCTTGGGTCTTCAGCTCGGTTTTTTTCCCTTCCTGTTTCTGGGTTGGTTTTTTGGCTGTCTTCATTTGATTATATTCTTTTTTCTCCCTGTCCTCGGGGCATTGCCCTTTTGCTTCTTCTTAATACAAATTTACCATTTAGCAAAAAAAAAAAAAACGGAGGTTGGCCGGAGCAGCAGATAGAGAATGACGGTCGCTTAAAGAAAAAAAAAAAAGAAAAAAGAAAAAAAAAGACCTTGTAGTCTTTCACTAGTGCATTTAAAAATAAGACTATTTCAATACCGCCCATGTCCCACCTACCATATATCTCCTCCTTATATATACGGGTCCTCTCTATACTTAATTCTCATCCTCACATCACCTCATCTTCATCTATACTTAATACTTGAAAATAATGAAGATGGTTGCTCACATCCTTATAGTCCTCCGTTCCATCACTTCCTCACTTGTTCATGCCTACGATCCCAGTCCTTTATAGGACATTTGTGTCGCCAATCTAAACTCAGAAGGTAAACTTAATTTCTAATGTATTTTATCTTAGTTGACTAAAGGTGCTCGATCAAATTCAATACTTTTGCTTGGATATAATATAATGGTTACAATTTTATGTTGCAGTGATAGTGAATGGGTTCGTCTACAAAGCCATAAAGGAGGTTAGGGCAAATGATTTCTTCTTCTCAAGCTTTGACAAACCGAGCAACACCGTGAACAAAGTTGGGTTCAATGTGACCAATGCCCTTGTAAACCAGATACTAGGACTCAACACTCTTGGGGTGTCTTTGGTTCGCTTAGACTTTGCGCCTTATGGGGAAAACCCTCCTCACACGCACCCACGTGCCACAAAGATACTGACCGTCCTTGAAGGGACGCTCTTCGTCGGCTTCGTCTACTCCAACTAGAACAACAATACCCTGATAAGCAAGGTCCTCTACAAGGGTGATGTGTTTGTCTTCCCAATAGGCCTCATTCACTTCCAAGCAAATGTTGGCGACACACCTGCAGTAACGATTTCTGGTCTCAGCAGTCAGAACCTAGGAGTCATCACCATTGCTAACGCCACGTTTGGATCGAACCCGCCCATCTCCGACGATATTCTAGACAAGGCCTTTCAAGTGGACAAGAAAGTAATTAATTATCTACAAGCCCAATTCTTGGTGAACACATAAAAAGCAGCCTTGCTTTATTTGTTGCTCCATCTTAAACCTAAATAAATGGATACGTCAGTTTGTATCACATACTAGCTTATCTATCTTAAACCCATATATCTTAAACCCATATTTTAACATTTGAGTTCAGCTGGTTTGAGCCTAACTTGGGTCGACCCAATTCCCTATTTGGATTGGGCTAGCTTACTTTTGGGTCAAGAAGAAATAAATGGCCGGATAGCAAATATGTGCCTGGAAGTTGGCATGGTTGACATGGCAGTCCACCAGGTAGTTATTTCTATATATTACTTGGACTAATGGGAAATGAAGATGATTAAAAAAAAAGGAAAAGCATCATGGCCATCAATTAAATAGTGTTTTGGGTGGGACCAAAGCGTGATTCAGGTGATCCATCTCATTTATCTTTTTTTATTATTTTTTTCTAGCATAATGTAACCAAGTCAGTTCTGGGTTAAGTCTTCTGGAAAAATGAATATAGTCAATTCATGGATTAAGTCTCTTACAAACTACAACCATCATATCTACAAGTCTACTCCCACTTCCTGATCTTTGCCTGGAAGGGCTAGACGCAGTCTGCAATTTTATAAATAAATATATAATATAATATAATATAATAGTAGATTTATGAATTAAATAAGGGTGGGCCCCTCAAAGGTGTAGTGAAAAAGTTGTACCATAGATAGATAGATAAATAGATAGATAGATATAGATATCTTTTTCTTATTAAAACTGAAAGATTGACATCGTCGTCTAGCATTGGGGAAGAAGTATATATTCACAGTTCACAAATTCAATTTGTCCCGACTCAGCTGAATTGACTCAACTAAAACAACAGAGTCAAACAGATTGGACCAAGTCTTCCACGAACTCAGTCTAATTCACCTCGAGTTACTCAACAGATCACCTGATCATAATTGAAATATCTCACAGCCCTGCTACCTAGTCTTTGCATGCTGTCTGCAATGAAATAACACATTGGTGTTGTCAAGTAGCATAGAGGGAAAAACACAAAATATACACATAGTAGAGATTAATCATAGTTAACAAACTTGACTCAGCTGGCCCAAACTTGATCGAGTTGGCTGGACTCGAAGCGTATAGAATCAGCCAAGTTAAACTGAGTCTGCCACAAAGTTGTTCTCCCGATTGACTCGATTCAATGCCCTTCGAGTCGCTCAGGTGAGTTCATTTATTAGTATAGTTCCATTTCCATCATAATTCTCATCTATCTATTGACACGGTCAGTAAGTATTGACCAAACTCCAAAGAACAAGAGAACACGAGCCATGGTTTGGTGGGAGATGTGGACTCATTTGGGTGGCACCTGGGTGAGTGGAAAAACACAGTATACTTCATAATAAACTTTAAACATTGTAATGTGTGCAGTTGAACAATTGACAAGGAATTGATTAAAGGCAGATGTTCTTAGATTTTGCTAGGACTTGTTCTTGGCCCCAAGTGATTCCATGATATGATGATCTAGCCCATTGGTGTGATTTGGTTAGCCTGATAATCCTTTCAATCCTGATCCTTCAAACTACGACCAGCAAATATGTGTGGACCAAAGTACAGCTATTCTCTATAATATTCAATTGAACGCATACCTAACATCAAAAGGTTAGGATATTTCAATATGAAATCTTTTTGAGGGATGCCACATCTGACATTAGGGCAATCAGTCCAATAATCTAGATCACCGGACAATGTGCCCCAAAATGTGTAACCCTTGTCCCTCGACCACTATGCAGTGCAGAACACCTAAATTGAATCAATATAAATGAAGTCAGCGAAACAGGTTAATCGTCTCCTTTTTTTTTTTGCTATAAGGGTAAATTGTATTGAAAGAGAGAAGGAGGGAAAAAAGAATACAAAGGTCTGAGAAAACCCCCAAAATGAATAGCAACAGGAACAGAACCAAGAAAGGGAGAATAAACAGCAGAAAACTCTAAAGCCAATAGAAAGGAGCGAAGCTCTCCAAACATGGCGACTCTGCTAATTATCCTCTGGCTTAATTCTCAGTGTGGCGATCAAGGCATGAAGGTGGGGGCTGACAAAAGGAGCGTTCAGGTGCTTGAGAGAGAAGGAGATAGCTGCTATCAGAGAGGCCTGGATGGAGTGGAGGGAGGGCCTGCGAGCTTCAAAGATTGCTTCATTGCGAGCTTTCCAAATGTAGTAGCCAACGATGATGAAGATTGCAGCCATAAGTTTGATGCCATTTGCATCTGAGCCTTTGGAAAAGGATGACCAAAGGGAGGATGCTGAGAAGATGGAAAGGGGGGGAACCTCTGCCGCTTGGAGCATCCAGGACCAGGTAGCTTTTGCAAGATCACAGCTGAAGAAGAGATGACCCACTGAATCCTCAGCAGCTCTACATAGACTACACCTGGAGGCTAAGGAGATACCCAACCGATTGAGCCATGTGTACGTCTGAAGGGAGTTTGTTGTGCATCAGACGCCATCCAAAGCAGGAGACTCTTGGAGGGAATAGAGAATTCCAAACCAACTTAGACCAGGGGAGACGAGGAGCTCTGTGCCTGATCCTCTGCCAAGCGGAGCTCATGGAAAGCTTCCCATCAGAAGTATATCTCCATCTAAGGGAGTCACTAGAGACAGGATTAAGAGCTTGATCCTTGAGGAGGAGAAGAAGGGACTGCTGAATGGGACTCGGCATGTGCTCTGGAGGGATCCAAGTTCCTGATTGGTGAAGAGAAGAGAGCCGTTGGTCTCGAGGGAAAATGTGACCAGGGAAGCTTGAAGAGATTGGAACACTGTCTGTCCAAGAGTCGTGCCAGGCATTGATACTCTGACCATTACCAAGGATCCAGGAGCTTCCTTGGTGAATTATGTGAGCTACTCTTCGGATTTTCTTCCAGATGCTAGAACCATAGCCTGAATTGTCCGGACTCCATATGGATCGGTTAATCGTCTCCTTGACCATAAAATATTTGAAAAGCAGATTAAAATTAGGGCAAACATGAGTTTTCAAGAAGATTCAGGGGGGTGTTGGGAAACTCAAGTCTAATTAATATGTAAAAGCTCTGAATTTTAAATTTTAATTTCATTTACTCCGTTTGAAAAAAAAAAAAAAGTATAAAAGAGCTCTAATTTCATTAGGTAATTAGAATGCACTTTTAGGAATTGTGGTGACTGGGGCCCACCTTTTAGAAATTACAATTTATAACTTATTATTTGCATCATTTTGAAAATCTTATTAAGTAATTTTCATCCAATACACTTGTAAATTTTGTATGGTCTGTATCCATCCGATTTGGCTAGAAAAAGCTAAAGGAAAAAAACAGCTCTCTTATGCTTATTCTTTTAGAGGCAAATGCTCTAAATTGAAAATAGGTTCTAAACCATATAGTAAGAGTTTCTCTTCAGAGTCTCCAGACGCCCCTAAGTCACCACCTTACTGAGGAGACTACATTGTGTCGGTCCCCTCCATCCGTCGAAGGAACAGCTAAAAAATCATACAATTGAACGATATTGTTCTTCGCACTGTAGCACTGTCTGAAGATGGTTTAGACTACTGCACACTTGGTAATTAGACATAGAGACATGTTTACTATACACTTTGACCAACTCTCCCATGCTTGAATATTACGTAGACTAATTGATATCTAAATGAAGGTTGGTCGTAGCAGTTAGAGAATGACAGTTGCTTAAACCAAGAAAAAACAAGCCTTGTAGTCTTTCACTAGTGCAGTTAAAAACAAGACTATTTCAATACCGCCCATGTCCATGTCCCACGTACCATATATCTCCCTATATATATGGGTTCTCTCTATGCTTAATTCTCATCCTCATAGCACCTTATATTCATCTATACTTCATACTTGAATATAATGAAGATGGTTCCTCACATCCTTATAGTCCTCCTTTCCATCACTTCCTCACTTGTTCATGCCTACGATCCCAGTCCTCTGCAAGACATTTGTGTCGCCATTATAAACTCAGAAGGTAAACTTATTTTGCAGTGTATTTTAACTTAGTTGACTAAAGGTGTTCGCGCAAATTCAATACTTTTGCTTGGATATAATATAATGGTTACAATTTGATTTTGTAGTGATGGTGAATGGGTTCGTTTGCAAAGCCATAAAGGAGGTCACGGCAGATGATTTCTTCTTATCAGGCTTCGACACACCGAGCAACACCATGAACGGCGTTGGGTTCAATGTGAAAAATGCCCTTGTAAACCAAATATCAGGACTCAACACTCTTGGGGTCTCTTTGGTTCGCTTAGACTTTGCGCCTTATGGGGAGAATCCTCCTCACACGCACCCACGTGCCACAGAGATACTGACGGTCCTTGAAGGGACGCTTTTCGTCGGCTTCGTCCTCTCCAACCAGAACAACAATACCCTGATAAGCAAGGTCCTCTACAAGGGTGATGTGTTTGTCTTCCCAATAGGCCTCATTCACTTCCAAGCAAATGTTGGCGACACACCCGCAGTAGCGATTTCTGGACTCAGCAGTCAGAACCCAGGAGTCATCACCATTGCTAACGCTACGTTTGGATCGAACCCGCCCATCTCCGACGATATTCTGGCCAAGGCCTTTCAAGTGGACAACAAAGTAATTGATGATCTAAAAGCCCAGTTCTGGGTGAACACCTAAAAGTGGTCTTGCTTTATTTGGTGCTCCATCTTAAACGTAAATAAATGGATACGTCCGATTTGTATCACATACTAGCTTATCTATCTTAAACCCATATATAAATGCCTACACATCTGTTTGCTACTCATACTAGATTATAATGAATGAATGTTTTCTGTCAAAAGGCTCTCAAGATCTGCAATGTTCTAGTTTTCTAAGTTGGTTCTTGTCCTTTCCTCTTAAAAGAAATGAAAATTATGGTGAAATGTTAAAGCAACGAAAACTCCTATAAATTAATGGGGGGCTACGATCATCCAATCAGTTCCATTTCAAAGACCTTTACCATGAATATTGAAGACGAGAATGATTGATGATCTAGATGCTTTGATTCTGAGTTGAACAATTAATATAAGGCAAAGTCATACGACCGATTTGTGCTATGTATGCAGATAGGAATAAGCCAATGAAGAAAATTCTAATAATCAATTTTCTACTATGGGGTAATTTTCTTCTCACCATGAACTCTAATGGCCATGAATTAAATTGTGTGATCATCCTATCGACCTCGGCTTCTTGTCACAAAGTAATCAATCTATATTATGCCATTAGCGGTCACCAGACTACGTAAGTGAATTGATACTCCAAGGGCCCTGTCATGGATCCTGGTAAAGAACCGAAGCAACCAAGCTACTGAAATTACGTAGATAAAGACTGTTCTGCTGGATTTTTTTTAAAAGATATGCCCATATCTTGTCATTTAAATATGAGGACTAGATGCAGTGGGGAAAGCTTGGTTGGTTGGGTTGACGTTCATTTTGTTAGTGAACAACGTGTTGCAAGTAAAGAATTGGGAGTTCAACTCATTTCTTCCCTAGACCAAACTGCAGATATATTGAGTAAAAGCACTTTAAGGCTGTACGTGATGGCCTTATCTGCTGTGCAAACCCACTAGTCGGTCAGATCTTTGTGCACTTCTAGCACACATAGAGCTCCTATTGATCCAAACACGCTGTTAGATTGGAGTAAGATTCATGTGAGGATGTGGCTCCCATTGTGAATAAGCCATTTACTTGTTTCATTTTTTATATTTTATTTTTCTACACCTATATAAACCTATTATATATTTTTATATTTCCCTGATTTGTAATTCCGAAAAAATTCGCTTAAGTTCCGAATTGGACGAAACTTTTGATTTTAAAGGGTAGGCGGAAATGGGGTTAGAAACAGTATTGACAATTATGACCTAAACCCAAACTAACAGGTTGTGTTTGAGTTGGACCGATAGGTCGCTGAGTGAAATGAGTTACTTGGGTAGGGCCAGCTCACACGTATGGACCCAACCGAACTTGACCCACTTATTATTAAGGTTGGAAATGTGAACAGAATGGCTCAATCCCACCTTGAAATAACAAGGGTCTAACTGGAGTCCCCACGTTGGATTGAGGTCAACTCAGGAATTGCCACCATTCCTTTACTGGATTAGTTTTTATAATATATTTCATATTTTTAACATATAAAACTATGAAGTTACACATCTACAATTGCGAGAATTTTCCGTATCATATTATATTAACAAACATGTAAACACATTGTAAATGGGGCGTGCTGGTTTAAGGCATCCAAAATTTGGACTTGTCACAAACCAACCTCAAAGAAAAAAAAAAGTGTGCACATGCGAGGCAACTTTCCCACCCTATTTGACAGGAGGAAAATTTGCAAATGTCGCCTTTTATAAGAGGCTTAAGCCTTCTCAATATGTAGAGGACCCTGGTTCGATAAGGGTTCAATCCCTGCTTCAAATTTGTATTAATATAGGCTTTTAACCTTTACTTGACCCTAGTACATTCTAACGAACAATTTCGACTTTAGCATTGTTGGATTTGGGAAGATGTGGAGTTAGACTGATTGGGGCGGGATTAAGCCCATTCATAGCCATAGAAAATGACTTGTAACTAGGCTATCAAGTAACCCTGGTTACTGGGCATAGATGTTGGGCTTGTTTCATAACTGGGTCTTGGTCCATTGTTTAGGCCTAGTTAACAATGGGTTCAAGTCCAATGGATCCACAACCGAACCTTATACACATTTATACATAAATTTGTTCTGTGCCCTCTGCCTTTTGGCTTGATTTCCAAAAATCCCAATAGTTTTGAGAATTATTTTTTAGTCAAGTCCAATGGATCCACAACCGAACCTTATACACATTTATACATAAATTTGTTCTGTGCCCTCTGCCTTTTGGCTTGATTTCCAAAAATCCCAATAGTTTTGAGAATTATTTTTTAGTCCTTAACTTTTTTAATTTATAAAAGTTGAGCCCTTTTACTCAAAATTCTTTTTGCAAATGAATCAAATACTCTCTACGTTGAAAAAAGTCCAATCTTTTGAGGGTTTTTTTTATTCCTTCTCTTAAAAACCTGATTTCTAATTGTATCTATTATAAAATGGTTTGGTAAGCTAATTAAGAGGTGTCAGTTCCTAGCTTGTTGTGCCAGCCTTACCCAAATTTCATGCTGAATGGGTTTGGATTGACACCAATGCGCTCATTGGAAAATCATTATTTTTATGAGTAGAAAGAACATTAGAAAATGGGTTGGAATTGTTGTTGAGTGCATTCTTAGTATTCAATCTGCCAACCTCACGCCAACATGAATGAGCAACCAGAATCTTGCCTATTTTATTAATAGAATTGAAAATGTTCACCCAAATTGAACCTAAAAATTAGAAGTAAATAATGTAAACACATTGTAAACTAGACAAGTTGGTTCAAGGCTACCAAAAACTGAACTTATCAAGAACCAAACTCAAAAGAAAAAAGAAGATGAATTAATGGCTCCTAACCCGAGTGGTAAGGAGCGCCGGTTCTTACTTGGGAGTACGTCGCCGCTTTCCACTTTCTTTTAGCTGGGTACGGGCTTCCGTCTCACTTGAATGAGCTGCTTTTCCATGTGTATACGGGCTCTTTCTTGGATCCCAATCCCTCTCTTGGGATCCATCTCTTGGGTGGGGTCATAGTCCCCTTGGCTGAAGTAAAAAAAAAAACAAAAGAAAGAAAAGGGTGTTTTAACGTTGTAATAGGAACAATGTTGCAAGTGAGCTTTACAGCCGTATTATTCAGTGGTAAATCAGAAAATGCAGCTTTTCCTCCTCTTTAACGGGAGGAAAAGTTGCAAAGTCAGCTTTCCCCCTGCATTGACAACAATACCTTGGAGTCGCTCAGGTGAGTTCGTTAATTAGTATAGTTCCATTTCCATCGAAATTCTGATGTAGCCATGGATCAAAATATCGGCCGATACCGGTTCATATCGGCCGATATGAACCGGTATCGGCCAATACCGAACCGATATCTCACTGAGATATCGGTATCGAAACAAATCGCCAATATCTCGGCTCATATCGACCGAGATTTGGTTCATCTCGGTTGTAGCGGTATCTCGGCCGTTATATCGGCCGAGATATCTCAAAAAGGGTGAAAACCCTAATTTTTTTATTTTTTCCCCATCTTCATCTTCTTCTCCTCTCTTCTCAACTCCTTACTACCCATAGCAGCAGTCACACTCCATCACACATCTCTCTTGCATATTTTCAAATCTCACTTATAGTTTTTGAAGAAAATATTATTTAAGGTAAGAGAAAATCAACTAAAAGCATTTTATTATGTTTTTTTTTTTTTTAGATGAAGCATAGAGGTTTGTCACTTGTGTTGTTTTCTTCATTTAGAAGTTAGATCTACATACTTTCATGCTAGATCTACTCATACACATGATTTTGAACTTTTTTATCAAATTTTTTTATTTTCGGATTTTTTAATATTTGAATTATAATATATCATTTTTTTGGGATTTCATCATAAATATGTTGTTTTAATGATTCATGATCATTGTATGGTGTGTAAATGATTGATCTACATACTTTCATGTTAGATCTATATAATTAGGATTTTGAAAATGATTTTACTTGTTAGGATATTTGTGATATCAAAGGCTTATTAATAGTGTGTAGATGATAGATCTACATCTACTAATAGTCATAAACATGATTTAGATTTTTATTTTAATTATTTTATTTTCGAATTTTTTAATATTTGAATTATAATATATCATTTTTTTGTAGATTTCATCATAAATATGTTGTTTTAATAATTCATGATCATTGTATGATGTGTAAATGATTGATCTACATACTTTCATGTTAGATCTATATATTTAGGATTTTGAAAATGATTTTACAACTATATTTGATGATTAAGTTGGTATTAAATGATGATTGATATGTTATCTTTATTTTCTTATATTTGACACTAATAAATTGATCATGAGCATCAATAATGTTTGCATTATATGAAATACTGGAAAAGATAGTGAACAGTGACACAGACAGGACTCATAACTTAAGGTGACCGAGATTTTGATTTATTGCTGTTATTAATGGAAACAAATATTGTTTTTCAGCATTTTCTAATATTCTGGATTTTTTGGATATTTTTGTGAATTTTTTTGGATTAAAAAAAAATTCATACCGCGATGACCGCGACGGACCGATATCCGCGACCGATACCGATATCATATCGGTTTTTCGGCCCGGCCGATACTGCGACCGAGACCGAGATTTTGAACCATGGATGTAGCTATTGACATGGTCAGTAAGTATTGACCAAACCAAACTCCAAAGAACATGGTAGGAGATGTGGACATATTTTGGGTTGCGCCTGGGGGTAGAAAAGCACAATATACTTAAATTTAAAATTTCTAATGTGGGCAGTTAAGCCATTGACAAGGAATTGATCAGAGGCAGATCTGTTGTTTGAAATATTCATGCGTTTCGAGAGCTAGGACTTGTTCTTGGGCCCAAGTGAGGATAGATGTTCTCTTTCTACGAAGAAGAAATGAATTGTGAAACTACAGTAATACCCATATTTGTTTAATGATTCTAGAATTTTGAAAGCCAATCTGCTCTGGAAAATCTGATACATGTGATTCCATGAATTGGTGATCTAGCCTATTGGTGTGATTTGGTTAATCTGATAATCCTTTCAATCCCGATACATGTGTCCAGCAATTGAGTTAGCACAAGCCTAGTTTTTTTGTTTATTAAATTGTTACTCACCATTGGATTGAAAATTAAAAAAAAAATGATGCTTTCTAAAATCGCATTAAATGTGAGGGCCATAGATTATGGGTTTATGGTGATCTAATGAGTTTAAATTTTCCAGACGTGTAGGTTCTATTAAGATCTTTTGACTATAGTTATTAATTTTGTCCCGTTTTGGCCGAAATGACCGAAAATTCTCATTTCGGTCAAGTTGCCAAAACGAAATTTTGTATAAAACTTTTCGTTTAAAATTTCAGTCCCTTTCGGTCGAAATTTCGGATTTCTACCGAAAAACCACATTTCGGTCGAAATGAAATTTCACATATTCACTTTAATCTTTTTGAATTCTTATGCATAAATATCTATTCTTTTTATTTCTTATATTTTCCAAAAATATAATTTCAAAATTTTTTTCTTGATTTATTTTTTCATTTTTCTAAAATGTAATTTAAAAAAGTTTCGCTGAAGTTCCGAATGGGATGAAACTTTTCATTTTGGACGCTAAAACATAAATGGTGTCTGAAATGATAATTGACAACAATTACTCAAACCCAAACCCAAATTAGCATATTGGGTTTGAATCAGACTGAGTGAAACGAGCTGCTTGGGTTGGGCCAGTTCACAAGTATGGACCCAAATGAACCTGAACCTTTTATTATTCAGGTTGGAGATGTCAACGGAGTCCCTGGGTTAGATTGAGGCCTACCGAGGAACTGCCATTCTTCCTTTGCTGGATTAGTTTTTGTAGTAGATCTTGCATTTTTAACATATAAAACTATGAAATTACACATCTATAATTGTGAGAACTTTTTGTATCATATTATATTAACTAACATGTAAACACATTGGGCTGGTTCAAGGCAGACCAAAACTGTACTTGTCACACAACCCAAACTCAGAGAAAAAGTAAGGGGGGAGGGGTTTAAAAATTGTAATGTGTGCAGTTGAGCCATTGACAAGGAATTGATTAAAGTGTAATGTGTACAGTTGAACCATTGACAATGAATTGATTAAAGGCAGATGTTCTTAGATTTGTTGTTTGAAATATCCATGCTTTTCAAGAGCTAGGACTTGTTCTTGGGCCCCAAGTGAGGATAGATGTTTTAAAATGGATTCTGAAACTGCAGTTAGGTGTAGCAAATACCCATATTTGTTTTACGAATCTAGAACTCAAAAACCAATCTGCTTCAGAAGACTGATGAAGAGAAAAGCCTGGAAAATCTGAAGCATGCGATTCCATGATTTGGTGATCTAGCCCATTGGTGTCATTTGGTTAGTCTGACAATACTTTCAATCTTGATCCTTCAAACTACGACCAACAAATATGTGTAGAACAAAGTACAGCTATGATCAATAAATATGGGTCGGGCCAAGTAGCACGGTTCATATTCAATTGATCACAGGGCAAATATCAAAGGGTTAGGATATATCAATATGGGCTCTTTTTGAATTTTGAGGGACACCACATCTGACATTAGGCCCATCAGTCCAATCACCAGACAATCTCCCCTAAAATATCTATCCCTACACTACTATGCAGTCCAGAACACCTAAAATGCGTCGATATAAATGTAGTCAGCGAAACAGGTCGTCTCCTTAACTATAAAAATATTTGAAAAGCAGATTTTAGATTAGGCCTGTTAGGACTGCTGCGACAATTTGATTGGGCAAACATGAGTTTTAAAGAAGATGTAAGGAGGCATTTGGAAACTCTAGTCTAATTAATAAGAACTAATTAGATTAAGGTCTAAAATAAAAGCCCTAAATTTTAAATCCTAATTTCCATTAGTCCATTTGAAAAAACAAAATATAAAAGAGCTCTAATTTCATGAGGTAATTAGGATCCACTTTTAGGAATTATTGTAACTGTGGCCCACCGTATAAAAATTAAAATTTAGAACTTATCATTTGCATCATTTTAAAAAACTTATTAGCTCATTATCATCCAATATACTTGTAAATCTTGCAATGTCTACCTCCTTTTGCTTTGGCTAAAATAAGCTAAAACAAAAAAGAAAAAACAAAAAAAGAAAAAAAGAAAAAAAAAAACCAGCTCTCCTAAGCTAGTCCTTTTAGAGGCAAAATCTCTAATTTAAAAATAAGCACTAAAAATTAGAAAATACAATTAGGGGTTTAAGAAATGCTCTCAATTGAAAATAAGCCCTAAACCATAAAAATCAGAGTCTCTATTCAGAGTCTCCAGAGGCCCCTAAGTCACCACCTTATAATTGAGGAGACTACATTGTCCCCTTTCCATTCGTTGAACCTTTGTTTAAAGGAGCAGCTAAAACAACCATACAATTAAATGATTTTGTTCTCTGCACTGTATAGCATTTTCTGAAGACGGTTTGCACTACTGCGCAATTGGTAATTGAACATAGAGACATGTTTAATAGACACTTGGGTGTGAATTAGCATATGCTTGAATATTACAAAGACTAATTGATATCTAAATGAAGGTTGGTCGTAGCAGTTAGAGAATGACAGTGGCTTAAACCAAGAAAAAACTAACCACGTAGTCTTTCACTGGTGCAATTAAAAACAAGACTATTTCAATACCGCCCATGTCCAACCTACCATGTATCTCCCTTTTTTTTTTTGCTTTAAGGGTAAGTATATTAGAAAAAGAGGAAAGGATAAACATGGGTCAAAGGGACCCCCAAAAGAAGCTCATAGCTAAGGAGAAAGAGGGCAGAAACAAAAGAAGAGAAAACCCAGGGAGGGCGATGGATACAAAGGGAGAAAAGATGCCAAATTGGGAAGAAAAATCGTCGGAGCAGACGAGGGGGAATGAACACCCAAGATGAGCTGCGAAGCTGGAGAGAAGTGTAGAGGCTAGCAGACTGAACTAGAGGAGCCCCCAAAGGTGGGGCTTTCAGCTTGGAAACAGAGCTTTAGAGGAAGCTGACGAGGCCCAACTGCAGAACCCTGATCGGAGGGTAGCGAGGGAAGCTTGGAGCTACAGAGGCTGCTGACGGAGGAACCCGGATGGAGCCCTGGTGAAAGAGGTCGCAGGCGCAGATTGAGGAGATCGGGGAGGAGGCTAGGAAGATGGATCACCCAGCAGGGATGTTGAGGAAGAGAAGGATGGATCTGAGCTGAAAACTGCTAAAGGGCTTGGAGAGCTTCCTAAGGGAGAAGGAGAGGAATTCCTGAAGATGTTGCTGGATTGTTGATAGAGGTAGCTTCTTGCCTTCAAAGGTAGTTATGTTTCTTGCCTTCCATAGGAAGTAGATGACATTGATGATGATGGTTGCCATGCGCTTTTTGCCGGCTATATTATTTCCTCTTGTGAGTGCTGCTTATATTGTAAAGGCTGAGAGGGAAATTGGAACTGGTATGTTAGCTTTTTGGAAGAGCCAGGACCAAAGGGCTTTTGCTTGGCCACAGTGAAAGAATAGGTGAGTTGTGGAGTCTTCTTCTTGGCAGCAGATGTTGCATCTGGAAGCTAGAGAAAGTCCCATTCTCTTCAGCCGAGTCTCTGTTGGGGTCTTATTGCGCATGAGGCGCCATCCGAAGCAGCAAACTTTTGGAAAACAGATCCTATTCCAAATGAAGGGTGGCCAGACTAAAGTGGTGGCACTTGAACGAATGAGGTTCCAGGCTGCCTTCATGGAGAGTTGACCATCTATGTAGTCTCTCCATCTAAGAGAATCCTGAGTTTGATGAGCTGGGGAGAGGGAGAAAATGGAATCTGAGAGGTAACTGTGGATTTCAGGAGGCAAATGGTCAGGGATGGACCATCCATCAGCTAGAAACAGAGAAGAAAGCCTTTGATCGATCCTGTAGGAAATGGTAATAAGGGAATCTTGTTGAGAGGGGGAGGTCATCTACCTAGGGATCATGCCAAATGTTGATGTCCTGGCCATTCCCAAAAATCCAAGAGCTGCCTTGCTGGATATGAGAGGCCAGATTCCTGATTTTTCTCCAAATACATGAGCCATGAATGGTGTTGGCTGGGCTCCATATGGGTTGCTGCTTAAAGTATCTAGTTTTGAACCAGGAAGACCATAGAGAGTTACTTGTTGAGGCCTGCCAACCGAACTTGATGAAAGAGACTGTGTTGATATCAGAGAGCTTTCGGATGCCCAGACCCCCTTCCTCCTTAGGGAGAGAAACGGTGGACCAGCTGACATAGTTGAATTTGAAAGAGTCGGTGTTCCCTGACTAGAGAAAATGTCTCATCGCTTTCTCCAGGGCGTTGCAGGTTGAGGATGGAAGAGGCAAGGTGGCTGCCAGATGGATGGCCATCCTAGAAAGCACATGTCTTATGAGAATTAGGCGGCCTGCAAAGGAGAGAAATTTTTGCTTTCCACGACTGAAGTCTCTTATTGACTTTGTCTAAGAGAGGGAGGAAGTGTATCTTTTTGGGGGTGCCAAACACAATGGGGATACCCAGGTACGTAAGCTGAGCCGGGGACTCCTGTAACGGAGCTGATTTTTCTTTTTCTTCTGCGGCCACATTTACCGAATTTGAGGAGACTCTTTTGGAGGTTGAAAAATTGACCAGAGGCTGCTTGGTATAGTTCAAGGAGGTCGTGCAGGGCTTTGACACTGGTGCTGTTGCCTTTCATGAGAATTAAGATGTCATCAGCAAAGAGAAGGTGACATGGGGTAGCTGGAATTTTAGAGAGGGGGAGAATGGTCTTGGTGGATTGAAGGCCGAGGAGGTGGAGGCTCAGGAGCTCTTCGGCAATGATGAAGAGGTAAGGGGATAGTGGGTCCCCCTGTCTTAGGCCACATGAAGATCCAAAGAAACCTTGGGGAAGCCGGTTTATAAGGACTGAGCCCTTAGGGGTGCAGACGCATTCTTTGATCATGGAGATCCAGTCTTCTGAGAAATTGAAGAATTCAAGAGCTGCAAAGAGAAAATTCCATTCCAATTTATCAAAGGCCTTTGATATGTCCAGTTTTAAGCAAAAGGCACCTTTCTTAAATTTGGAGTTGAGTTTCTGAAAAAGTTCATAGGCCAAGGCTGTGTGTTGAGTGGTGTTTCTACCTTTGATGAAGGCTATCTGGTGAGGGCATATGAGGTTTGGTAAGATCTTGGAGAGCCTGGTAGCTAGAATTTTAGAGATGATTTTGTAGGAGAAGTTGAGAAGGTTAATGGGTCTAAAATCTGTAAAGGTTGTTGGGGAGCTGGTTTTTGGAATGAGGGCAAGGAAGTAGGCATTAGTAGCTTTGAGGAGTTTTTTGGAATGGAAGAAGTGCTGGACTGCCTGGGTTACTGAGTGGCCAGTGATGTGCCAAGTTGAAGTGTAGAACTTTCCATTAAAGCCATCCAGACCGGGAGAGCTGTTATGTTTGAGGGAGAAGGCTGCTTCTTTTATCTCCTCAGCAGAAGGCATGCAGGTTAGGGAATGATTGTCTTAGGTTGAGACCTTGGGGCTGTCAATTTGAAAGAGATGAGGGCAAGGGGGGGGGGGGGGGGGCTTGGTTAGATTGGAAGATGTTAGAAAAGAAATCCACTGCTGCTGACTGGATGGAGGATGGATCTTCCTCAATGATACCTGCTATGGAGATCTGGCGAATTCTATTATTGGAGCTTTTGGCCTTTGCTGATTGATGGAAGAAATTCGTATTTAAGTCTCCCTCTTGCAGCCAAGAAATTGTGGACCTCTGCTTCCAGTGGATTTCTTGAGCTTTGAAGGCCTCATGGAGAGCTGATTTGGCCTAGAGAAGGTCTTCTCTGAGGGCATCTGAAGGACCTGAGTCGTGGAGCTGCTGGAATTGCTGAACTTGGGCCTCTGCTTTTTGAATATTCTGATGAATGGTACCGAAGGTAGTTCTGCTCCATAGCTTGAGAGACTATTTCAAGGATTTGAGCTTTTGGGCTAGAGTGAACTGCGGATTGCCAAGTGGTTCTGGAAAGGCTTCCCAGCAGTTTTTGACCACATCTTGGAAGGTAGGATGAAGCAGCCACTTGTTTTCAAACTTGAAGGGGGCGTTTGGAGTTGGGATAAGATTGTGATGGCACAGGAGGATTGGGCTGTGGTTTGATGATATTCTAGCAAGGTGACGAACTAAAGGGTCTGGGAAGGTAGCCAACCAAAGATGGTTGACTAAAACTCTGTCTAATCTAGTTGCAACATAGGAGATGCCTTTCCTATTGTTGGACCAAGTAAACTTATTGCCAGAGAAATTGATGTCCTGCAGGCCTGCTTGCATAGTTGTGGTTTGGAAATCTAATAGGGAGGAGGGGCTGGTTTGGCGGATGCTGAGCTTTTCATCATGAGAGAGGATTGCATTGAAGTCTCCAAGGACACACCAGGGGAGGTTAGTTGAAGATGAATCAATCAGCACTTTCCACAGATCTCTCCTTTTGATGTGGTTGGTGGAGCCATAAACTCCTGTAATGAGTGAGTATGGGCCGGATGCTGGGTTTGTTAACATCAAGGTAAGGTGCTGGGGAGAGGAGTCCGAAATAGAGATAGAGAGATCGTGGGAAGATTTAAAGAAGCACCAGAGGCTGGGGTTACCTGATTGGGAGGTATTGGAGAAGAAGATGTCAAAGCCAAGCTGACTAAGCTGAAGGGATTGAAAAGAGGAAAAGGGGGTCATAGGTTCTAAGAGGAAGATTATGTCAGGGGAGTGGACATGAACCAGGTTCGCTAACACTCGAATTGTGGGGGAGTTGGCTATTCCCCTACAGTTCCAGAAGAAGGCTTTAATCATTGGGAAAACTTAGAGTACCTTCTTCTAGACCTTCTTGTAATGGGACCAGAGCTTGAAGCTTCAGAGTGTTTCCTCCCTTTGCTATGGTGGTTTGCTACTGCTGTGACTGGTATGGTTACCAAACTGTCTTTTGCCATGGGGTGAAGGGGGGGACTTGGGAGAGGAGCTGACTGAGCAGTTGCTGTTGCAGAGGGTCTGGTGTCTTTTGAAGGTTGTGTGAAGAGGGGTGGTTGTGGGTGGAGGTGGTTAGCTGGGAAGGTAAGGTGGGCACAGTGGGTGATTTTGGCAAATCTGGGAGAGGATCTGCTGGGTTTAGAACCTTGGATTCAGGGGTACCTATGGGATGGTGGAAGCCTGGGGGAAGGTCAGAAGAGCTATGTTCAAGATTGGAAGAGGATGAGGTATCCTCTAAGATTGATTGTAGGTTCCTGCCATACAAGCTGGGATTGAGGACTGGATCTATGAAAGAGGAATTTTCTAAAATGGAGAAGGGGTTGGAAGTATCTACTGTTGGGACTGGGATCTTTGCTAGTATTTCCGAGACAACATCATAAGGATGGTCATTGATGGAGGGGTTTGTTGCCTTAGTTTTTTCTTTTCCAGATGTGGTTAGGGATTAGGAAGAGAGGCTTGGTGGCTGCTAAGGATGGAGGCTTGGTGGTGGTGGCTGATAGGATTGGTTTGGGTGGGAGAGGTGGCTGGAGTGAGATCAGGGAGAGGGAGCAGGGGAGGATTACCTGTGAGGGTGGAAGATGCATTGATGGTGGTTGGTTGGTTAGAAGGGATAACAGAGGTGGAGGGGGACAGTGACTGGAAAGAGGTTGGTTTGTGTTTGGAGGGGCAGGAGGGGTTGTGGTGCCTTGCCGAGAGGCAGAAGGGACAGGGAATGGATTCATATTCCACATCCAGTTCTATTTCTTGCTCTCCCTGGAGGTCGACTAAGATGGAAGAGGGTTTGGGTTTGGAGAGGTCTAGGAGGATTTGAATCCTAGCAAAGGTGAGGATTCTTTGAGCCATGGTAATGGAATCTAGCTGGATTGGTTGGCCTATTGTGCTTGCCAAAGAGAGGATTATGTTCTAACTCCAGCAGTGGTAAGATAAGCCCTTGATTCTGATCCAGACTAGGGCTAAGGAGGGCCATACTGTTTCTTCTTGTCCAGGAGACCAGGATTGTAGAAAAATCTTTTTCCTATCCATACAAAGAGGAGAGAGGCTAAGAATGTGGGATTTGTTTGCTAGAGAGTTGAATATGAAGATGAAGTGGCCTCTGGCAGTAAGGGAAACCATACAGGGCCTGGAGAGATCCCAGGATTTGGTATGCTCTTCTACCCATTCTAGAGATGGGCGCTTGCCTGCAAATCTGCCAATGACAGCAAAAGAGAAAGACTCTTTGCTGGAGGAGAGCATGGCTATTGGGATTTGAAGGGTTGGTTTGCCATTTTTCTAGGAGGGTGGAGGAAGGATGACTGGATTGAAGGTGAGTGGGGGGGGGGGGGGTAGAGAAGAGGTAGGTGAAAGATGGATGGCCTGTGAAGTAAGTGGCTGACTGTGATGTTGAAGAAGGGAGGACTGATGGGGGAACAGGAGGGGGGGTTGAGGGCTGGTTAGGAAGGGGGGAGGGATGGTGGACCAAAGAAGAAGTCAGGGGGACAGCTGGGCGGAGTAAAAGTTGGGTGGGAGGGGCTGAAGCCTTGCTGGGTAAGGAGGGAAAATGGTGGGATGAAGACAGGGGGATTTGAGGATTGTTGGGAAGGGAGAGAAGAGATTGGGATTGAGGAGGCGAGGGGAGGTTGAATCTAGGAGGGGAAGAGGAGGTTTGGAAAGCTGGTGGTGGAGGGGGTAGTAGGAGAGCTGTTGGGGGTAATAGGGGGGCTGGTGATGGTGCTAACAGGGGAGCTAATGGAGGTAACAGGGGGGCTGGTGGTGGTGGTAACATCTTTACTTCACCATGTATCTATCTCCCTATATATATGGGTTCTCTCTATGCTTAATTCTCATTCTTAGAGCACCTCATCTTCATCTATACTTTATACTCAAAAATAATGAAGATGGTTGCTCACATCCTTATAGTCCTCCTTTCCATCACTTCCTCACTTGTTCATGCCTACGATCCCAATCCTTTACATGACATTTGTGTCGCCGACCTATATATTCAAAATTTAAAAATTGTAATGTGATGTGTGCAGTTGAACCATTGACAATGAATTGATTAAGCCAGATGTGCTTAGATCTCTTGTTTGAAATATTCATGCGTTTCAAGAGATAGGACTTTTTCTTGGGCCCCAAGTGAAGATAGATTTTTAATTTCCTTCGCAGAAGAAATGAATTCGGCAATTGCAGTTACGTGTTTAAATTTCGGTCCATTTTCGTCCGAAATTTTGAATTTCTGCCAAAAATCTACATTTTCGTTGAAATGAAATTTTACATAATTACTTAATTATTATTTTTTAATTTTTATACGTATATATTCTTTTTATTTCTTATATTTTCCAAAAAATATAATTCCAATTTTTTTTCTAGAATGGATTATATCCATATTTCTTGTTTGGTTTTTTATTTTTCTACATATATATATATATGAATATATTATTTTTATATTTCACCAAAATATAATTCGAAAAATTCTTGCCGAAGTTCCGAATCAGAAAAAACTTTTCATTTTGGAGGCCAAGCCATAAATGGCTTCCAAAACAATATTGACAACAACAGTGGTGGGCCCAAGTACAAGGATTCAGCCCCCACCCTACCTGAAGATTTTTAAAGAAACCCCTGAAAATTATGATAATTAATATGTATTTTTTTTCTTACGTTTGCCCATTCCTACAATATTTCTTTTACATTAAGGCCCCAAGTTAAATTTTTTGGATCTGCCCTTGGACAACAATGATCCAAACCCAAACCCAAATTAGATAGGTTGTGGAGTCAAATGAGTTGCTTGGGTTGGGCCAACTCTCAAGTATGGGCCCAAATGAACTTGACCCATTTAGTATTCAAGTCGGATATGTCACCAGAATGCTGACGGAGTCCACGGGTTACATTGAGATCAACCGAAGAATTGCCACCCTCTTATTACTGGATCAATTTTTATAGCAGATTTTGCATTTTTAACTTATATATATATATGTGTGTGAAATTACATATATACAATTGTGAGAATTTTGTATCATATTATTTTAATAAACATGTAAAAATAGGGTGGGTTGGTTCAAGGCAGCCAAAAACTGTACTTATCACAAACCAAGCAGGGGGGAGGGGTTTGCCGCAATTGCAGCTTTTCCTCCCCTCTTACGGGAGGAAAAGTTGCAATGGCATCCTTCCCACCGTTTTGACAACTATGCCTTCTTCTAAGTGAGTTCGCTTATTAGCTATATCCAAATCCTATGGTCTGCAAGTAATTGTGACCAAACTCGAAAAAAGAAAAGAAAGTGTGCCATGGTGGGACTATATTTGGGTGGGGCCTGAGGGTACAAAATCACAATATACTTGAAATTTAAAAATTGAAATGTGTGCAGTATTGAACCCTTGTCAAGGAATTGATTAAAGGCAGATGTACTTAGATGTGTTATGTGAAATATTCATACTTTTCAAGAGCTAGGACTTGTTTTTGGCCTTCAAGTGAGGATAGGCATCTTCCTTCTTAAAAACAGGTGGATTCTGCAACTGCAACTACTTGTAGAAAATACACATATTTTTTTAATGAATCTAGAGAATTCAATAGCCAGTCTCCTCCAGAAGATGGATGAAAAGGATCCTGGAAAATCGGAACACGTGAAGCCGATGATTTGTTGATTTAGACCATTGATCTGATTGGATTACCTTGTATTGCCGATCAAAGTGTTAGCCCTTCAGACAATGACCAGAAAAATATACTGAGGATGTGCCCCCAACATGTCTAGCAGTGTATGTCACGTCCCAAAAAATAGAACCATGGGATAACGTGAAAAATAAAAATAAATATTTATTTTTCTGTTTTTAATACAACACAAGCTTCCAAAAGTGGACCCACATAGCAAACCGTGGTGAGTCAAAATAAATTTCATTAAATTCAACGAAAGTTTTATTCAATTGGTATTCAAGGTTCATAATTAAGATCCAACATAATCATTAGATGAAATTTAATAATTAAAGTTGCAGACTAAATCAAACAGTTACTACGGAAAAGTTTATCGTTAAATAAAGTTCATCTAAAGAAATTCTAAGATGACGCTATCTCTCAGGCAGGCTCAGACGGCTCCGTAGCCATCTCCGGCTCTCCACTCAGGTTCGTCAACTGGTTCAAATACTTGAAACGTTTGACCATCTTCCGTCTCCACATTAGGGTAAGGGTCGGTACCTATGCACTAATAAACAAAGTAAACAGCAAGTACGAAAGCATAATTCATAAATAATATACAAGATCAATGAGAGTAAAGACAATGAATGATCATAAGAGATTAACAATGGAACAATGATGAAAAGAACGTATAACCTAAATCCATTCTACACAATAGAGCGATACAATAATCACACAGAAGCACTACTGCTGCTTTGGTGGTCAGCCCTAACTTTAAAGCGGGAAAACCCGTTCGAAGGCCGGCGGTCATAAACCGGTTCGTAATCGAAATCGTAGGCCGGATAAACCGGTTCGAAATTCGGATATTAGAGTGTACGTACACATCGGTGATCAGCCGTCCACATACAACTGCAGTCGTTCGAATATGACTAAATCAATATACATATATATATATATACATATCATAGTAGAATAGACCTAATGATCAGTAATGCTCCTGACATAGAACCTAAGTCAAAGTGAATGGCTGGTTGCACAATAATTCATAATCGAATACCAAACGAATAATTTGAATAAACCTCTACAATATCTCAATCGATTGCCACGCCACATCACGGTCCATATCCAATCATTCATAAGGTATGCAATTAATAGACCAATATCAAATTCAATCATGTATGCGAACCTGAATGTCAAGGAATAATCATAAGTCAATCCTAAGGTCAAACATAAGGTCTCATACCTGACAACCACAGGAGCCTCTATTAGATAAGAGATCAACACATCCCCGCTCAATCAATGGTGCATAGACACAATTAAGGGTTTTCCAATAGAGATGGGTTGAGCCCGAATCCATTAAGATTTCCCCGAAGTCATACGAAGTACTAAATCTCATGTTGGTAAGATATCGTTTGCCCGAACAGTTTTTACTCGGTCCAATGATCCAATTAATAAAGTACAAAAAAAAAATTTAACATATTAAAAACCATATATATGATTTATTATTAATTTGCAAATAAAAAAATCTTAATTTATAACCTAAGAATTCCATCTATAATATTTTTTCAAATTTAATTATGTATAAAACCCATATGCTATGTTCTGTCACAAGAGAACTACACCCATCCCCATACGTCAACATCATTCTCTCTCATTCTCTCTCATTCTCTCTCCTTAGCCCCATGCCACATCATTCTCTCTTTCTCACCAATTCCCATACACATCATCACTCTCTCTCCTTATCTCTTCTTCACTGCAAACAGAACCGAGTTCTGTAATGAGTACCGACAGAAATTAGGCCACTTGGATAGTGGTCCCACTCATCAGGAGCACACGATCAGCCCTCATCAACATGGTCGCCCAAGTCCCCTCTATAAGATCTATGGTCCAGATTTCCATTGATGACCCACCTGAGCCGCACGGTCTCGAAATTATGATTAGGTACTTGCCTGAGATCCACGGTTGTTGGAGACGGTATAGAATTCCTACTTTTGCTTGGATATAATATAATGGTTACAATTTGATTTTGCAGTGATAGTGAATGGGTTCGTCTGCAAAGCCATAAAGGAGGTCACGACAAATGATTTCTTCTTACCAGGCTTCGACAAACCAAGCAACACCATGAACAACGTTGGGTTCAATGTGAAAAATGCCCTTGTAAACCAGATACCGGGACTCAACACTCTTGGGGTGTCTTTGGTTCGCTTAGACTTTGCTCCTTATGGGGAGAACCCTCCTCACACTCACCCACGTGCCACAGAGATACTGACGGTCCTTGAAGGGACGCTCTTCGTCGGCTTCGTCCTCTCCAACCAGAACAACAATACATTGATAAGCAAGGTCCTCTACAAGGGTGATGTGTTTGTCTTCCCAATAGGCCTCATTCACTTCCAAGCAAATGTTGGCAACACACCTGCTGTAGCGATTTCCGGTCTCAGCAGTCAGAACCCAGGAGTGATCACCATTGCTAAATCCGTGTTTGGATCAAACCCTCCCATCTCCGACGATATTCTGGCCAAGGCCTTTCAATTGGACAAGAAAGTAATTGATCATCTACAAGCCCAGTTCTGGGTGAACACATAAAAAGCAGCCTTGCTTTATTTGATGCTCTATCTTAAACCTAAATAAATGGATACGTCCAATTTGTACCACATACTAGCTTATCTATCTTAAACCCATATATAAATGCCTACATGTCCGATCCGTTGTTTGCTACTCATACTAGATTATAATGAAATAATTTTTTTCTGTCAAAAGGCTCTCAAGATCTCCGATGTTCTTGTTTTTCGGAGTTGGTTCTTGTCGTTTCCTCTTAAAAGAAACGAAAATTATGGTGGAATGTTTAATTTTTTTATAATCTTACTATTTAATTTGTAAATTTAGAAGGTCCACTCAAGACAATTTAATTCTATCCAATGGATCGATTTATTTAAAAGTCTTTATGGTATCCAAGCCGGGGCCTAATGATGATCTTCAGAAGTAGAGTACGTCGGCAATTATTACCATCAATTTTTCTATTTCAATAAAAAAAATCAGCATCTTCTCTTCCCATCAATCAACCCAAATGCAACAATGATGGATCCGTAGGGACAGATGGTGATCTAATCTCTAACATAATCATGAAATTGGATGCTTAAATTTTTCAGGAAAAGTTTCATAAGGCCTTTATTTATATCTTATTTCAGAAAGGGACACAAGTTTTTAAAATTTTTCAAATTAATCCCTAAGTTTTCTCGAAAGTTTTCAATTAAGGATATCCATCCATTTAAAGTTATTTTTTTAAAACTTTTTTCTCTAATCTTTTTAAATACTCAAAGTACCCCTTCATTAAGATAAAATCCTCCTTCACTTTATTTATTTTCTTCACCGGCGTCCTCATTGTAATCAAGGACAAGCAACGTCCCAAGTGGCGAACCCATGATTTTTGTTTGGGTGGGGTGGACAATTGTCAATTGAAAACATCAATCATTTTTTTTGCTAGATTTTTTTTCACATTAATAATAGAAAAAGAGAAAAAATATTGAATTTAGATAGATTTGCGGTTGATCTTTTTTTTGTTATATTTCTCCATATCTAATTTAAAGATAAAGTCAATTGTGTCAAAACCATTGCCAACTATCAACAATCTCCATTTATAGCATAGGTTAAAGATGATGTTTTTTTTTTTTTTTTTAAAATCTTTTTGTAAGGAACCCTACTATCAACACCAAATTCATAAATAAGCATTTTCAATTCCTTAAGAAACTAGAGAACCCAAAAAAAGAGCAAATGAGAAAACCAATAATAGAAAGAGACATCATCTAAGAAAAAAAAGGCCAAGATCGCATAAAGGCATAGAAGAGTAGACAAGAATATTTATCTTCCTTCTTCAGTAACAAAATGGAAACTAGCTGCATGGTCTTACTCTTCCGTAGAGATGGAAAGTAAAGGTTGTTCTTTTTTCCCTTCCACCAAAGAAGAGAAGAAAATGGTTGACGTGGGGCGATTGCTTTAGCTTTCGTGGGACATGGGCTAAGCCCCAAATTAATTTTGTGATTTCCGGATCTATACGGCGCCCCAGGACAAATGCACATGAGTTCGCCCTTGAACGTCCCCTTGTGATTGGTTGCATGTAGTGACTATTGAAACCATGCAATGACTTTGAATGAAGGGTAATATGGATATTTAAAAAAACTGGGTAAAAAAGTTGCCATAAAAAACCTTAAAATGGTCGAATGTCCTTACTTGAAAACTTACTGAAAATCTTAGGGCCTAATATGAAAACTTTTGAAATTTATGTCCATTTTGAAAATCAGGCGAAAACTCAAGGCCTTATTTGAATTTTTTTTATATTTTAGGGTGCTCCCATTTGCACGGCCATTTTTTTCAAAAAACTAGCACCTCAATAGGTAATGTCCAAACAACCACCTCCCTATCCATGCTCACCGCCCACATCTCCCTGCTAGCCGCCCACCTCCCTCTCCAACAGATGAATTTCTTCCCCAAAGAGACAAATCCAAGTCCTACCTTCTTCTCCGGCACTGGAGAAAAAGGTTTGCGCACGACGGTGGTCGCCTCAATGTGGCCATATTCTCTCGATCCGAGCCCTTGCTCTCTACCGCAATCTAAAGAAACCCAACCCCTTGGCTTCTCCGGCGACAATGAGCGCAGAGCCCTAATCCTCTACCACAACAACCTCTTCTCTATTCCCCACTTTCCTATCGATGTGTAGAAGTCCGGATCCTCTGCGTCTTTATGCAGCAAATAAGACCAAATTACAGTCCTTTTTCAACCACCGTGGCCTACCTCCTGCGCAAACAAAGATCAAGCCCTCTTCTCCGGCGATCTCAATCCAACAAGTCAGAGACCGTACCATATCTAGTGATGGATGTGGCCCACCGATCTGCACCAGAAGGGGGATCGCTACCGGACGCCGTGCTATGCCATCGCCGGAATCGGGGAAGAAGGCGAATGGAAGTTTTCTTTTGTGTTTCTGATTCCAGAACGAAGAAGAAGAAGAAGAAAGTGAGCCTATGATCTGCAACAGTTCCGGGTTGGTTCTAGGTAGAGTTTGGCCTGACTCGTTCCAGAAGTCCATCCCCGTTCCAGTCAAATTTATCTGAGTTCTAGACAAATCTGACGGAGTTTTGGCTATTTATCTGACCTCTGGAACAAATTTATCTGAGTTCTGGATAAATTTATCTGAGTTCTGGACAAATCTATCTGAGTTTTTGGCTATTTATCTAACTTCTGGAATAAATTTATCTGAGTTCTGGACAAATTTATCTGAGTTCTGGCCAAATCTATCCGAGTTTTAGGCCATTTATATGAGTTCTGGAACAAATCTATCTGAGTTATAAACAAATCTATATGAGTTTTTGGCAGATTTATTTGTGTTTTTGAATTTTATTTGTGTCTTTTGAAATTTATTTGTATTTTTTCAAATAAATTTAACTGAGTTTTTGACAAAAAGACTTGAGTTTTTTGCCACATTGTTCGCTAATTTGGAAACTGGGGTTATCTTAGTTTTGGCAAATGTATTTGTGTTTTTTTAAATTTATTTGCATTTTTTAATTTTATTTACTTCTTTTGAAATTTATTTGAGTCTTTTGAAATTTATTTATATTTTTTTAAAATTTATTTGGATCTTTTGAAATTTATTTTCATCTTTTGAAATTTATTTATATTTTTTGAAATTTATTTGTGTCTTTTTAAATTTATTTGCGTTCTTTTGAAATTTATTGCTTTTTTTAAAATTTATTGTTTTTTGAAATTTATTTGCTTTCTATTGAAATTTATTTCATTTTTAGAAATTTATTTGAAATTTGTTTCCTATTTTTTGAAACATATTTGTGTTTTTTTTTTAAATTGATTTGAAAATCTCATTAGTGGAATTTTGTTAATCGTGACTAATTTAATGGTAGTTGACCATTATTACTGGCTTATCCCACTAATCATGGGATATGATTTGAAGAAAGGGTAAATTCGACATTTTAGGTTTTCAAATTTGGAAAATAGACCTATCATACTATAAGAAAAGATTGTGGACCTAAGGCAATAAAGTGAAATGTTTAGGGACCCGTTGCCGAATCCCTCTTTTTTTAACTCTCTCACACAAATTTTCAAGAGAGAAATTGAAGAGTTGTACTTCTTTCTGTCAATTATTATGGGTGCACTTTGGGATTACTCACTGTGAACATGGCAGGGAGTTTTTTTACCATGGTCATTTGAAATTCACAGACTGGTTGTGACCCATCTTGTAATAGACCGTGATTTGATGTTAAGTTTTCTTAGATGAAAGAGGTCATATATAGCTGATTAATCTTCTTCCATTCACCCATGTTCTCACCTTCAATTATATTTATGCTTCTTAGTGTGACTTTATTGAATTGATATGGAAGGGCATGTGCTTGGGCTTGGAGCTATAGGACTCATTAAGGAGCCCTATCTTTTTAACATTTATCGAGCCTCATTTGGGTGAGTCGGTATCCATTTGAGTTCAGCTGGTTTGAGCCTAACTTGGGTCGACCCAATTCCCTATTTGGATTGGGGTAGCTTACTTTTGGGTCAAGAAGAAATAAAGGGCCGGATAGCAAATATGTGCCTGGAAGTTGGCATGGTTGACATGGCAGTCCACCAGGTAGTTATTTCTATATATTACTTGGACTAATGGGAAATGAAGATGATTAAAAAAAGGAAAAGCATCATGGCCATCAATTAAATAGTGTTTTGGGTGGGACCAAAGCGTGATTCAGGTGATCCATCTCATTTATCTTTTTTTTATTATTATTTTTTTCTAACATAATGTAGCCAAGTCAGTTCTAGGTTAAGTCTTCTGGAAAAATGAATATAGTCAATTCATGGATTAAGTCTCTTACTACAAACTACAACCATCATATCTACATGTCTACACCCACTTCCTGATCTTTGCCTGGAAGGGCTAGACGCAGTCTGCAATTTTATAAATAAATATATAATATAATATAATATAATAGTAGATTTATGATTTTAAAAAGGGTGGGCCCTCAAAGGTGTAGTGAAAAAGTTGTACAGTAGATAGATACATAAATACCTTTGTCTTATTAAAACTGAAAGATTGACATCGTCGTCTAGCATAGGGGAAGAAGTATATATTCACAGTTCACAAATTCAATTTGTCCCGACTCAGCTGAATTGACTCAACTAAAACAACAGAGTCAAACAGATTGGACCAAGTCTTCCACAAACTCAGTCTAATTCACCTCGAGTTACTCAACAGATCACCTGATCATAATTGAAATATCTCACAGCCCTGCTACCTAGTCTTTGCATGCTGTCTGCAATGAAATAACACATTGGTGTTGTCAAGTAGCATAGAGGGAAAAACACAAAATATACACATAGTAGAGATTAATCATAGTTAACAAACTTGACTCAGCTGGCCCAAACTTGATCGAGTTGGCTGGACTCGAAGCGTATAGAATCAGCCAAGTTAAACTGAGTCTGCCACAAAGTTGTTCTCCCGATTGACTCGATTCAATGCCCTTCGAGTCCCTCAGGTGAGTTCATTTATTAGTATAGTTCCATTTCCATCATAATTCTCATCTATCTATTGACACGGTCAGTAAGTATTGACCAAACTCCAAAGAACAAGAGAACACGTGCCATGGTGGGAGATGTGGGCATATTTGGGTGGCGCCTTGGGGTAGAAAAGCAAAATATATTCGAAATTTAAAAATTGTAATGTGCGCAGTTGAACCATTGACAATGAATTGATTAAGCCAGATGTTCTTAGATCTCTTGTTTGAAATATTCATGCTTTTCAAGAGATGGAACTTATTCTTGGGCCCAAGTGAGGATAGATTTTAAATTTCCTTCGCAGAAGAAATGAATTCTGCAACTGCTGGTACTTGTTTAAAATTCGGTCTATTTCGTCCGAAATTTCAGATTTCTTCTAAAAATCAATATTTTTGTTGAAATAAAATTTAACATAATTACATAATAATAATTTTTTTAATTTTTATACATATATATTCTATTTATTTCTTATATTTTCCAAAAAACTATAATTCCAATTTTTTTTTCTAGAATGGATTAAATCCATATTTCTTGTTTGGTTTTTTATTTTTCTACATATATATGTGAATATATTATTTTTATATTTTCCCAAAATATAATTCCGAAATTTCTTTCCTAAGTTCTGAATCGGAAAAAACTTTTCATTTTGGAGGCCAAGCCATAAATGGCTTCCAAAACAATATTGACAACAACAGTGGAGGGCCCAAGTACAAGGGTATGGGGGCCTGAAGCCCTCACCCTACTTGAAGATTTTCAAAGAAACCCTTGGAAATTATGATAATTAATATGTATTTTTTTTTTTTTTTACATTTGCCCATTCCCACAGTATTTCTTTTACATTAAGCCCCCAAGTTAAATTTTTTGGATCCGCCCTTGGACAACAATGATCCAAACCCAAACCCAAATTAGATAGATCGTAGAGTGAAATGAGTTGCTTGGGTTGGGCCAACTCGATCTCAAGTATGGACCCAAATGAACTTGACCCGTTTAGTATTCAAGTTGGAAATGTCACCAGAATGCTGACGGAGTCCATGGGTTACATTGAGATCAATAGAGGAATTGCCACCCTCTTTTTATTGGATCAATTTTTATAGCAGATTTTTCATTTTTAACTTATATATATATGTGTGTGAAATTACATCTATACAATTGTGAGAATTTTGTATCATATTATTTTAATAAACATGTAAAAATAGGGTGGGCTGGTTCAAGGAAGCAAAAAACTGTACTTATCACAAACCAAGCAGGGGGGGAATGGTTGGCCGCAATTGCAGCTTTTCCTCCCCTCTTACAGGAGGAAAAGTTGCAAAGGCATCCTTCCCACCGTTCTGACAACTATGCCTTCTTCTAGGTGAGTTGGCTTATTAGCTATATCCAAATCCTATGGTCTGCAAGTAATTGTGACCAAACTCGAAAGAAGAAAAGAAAGTGTGCCATGGTGGGACTATATTTGGGTGGGGCCTGGGGTACAAAATCACAATATACTTGAAATTTAAAAATTGAAATGTGTGCAGTATTGAACCCTTGTCAAGGAATTGATTAAAGGCAGATGTACTTAGACGTGTTATGTGAAATATTCGTACTTTTCAAGAGTTAGGACTTGTTTTTGGCCTTCGAGTGAGGATAGGCATCTTCCTTTTGAAAAACAGGTGGATTATGCAACTGCAACTACTTGTAGAAAATACCCATATTTTTAAAATGAATCTAGAGAATTCAAAAGCCAGTCTGCTCCAGAAGATTGATGAAAAGGAGCTTGGAAAATCTGGAACATGTGAAGCCCATGATTTGTTGATCTAGACCATTGATTTGATTGGATTACCCTGAATCCCTGATCAAAGTGTTAACCCTTCAGACAATGACCAGAAAAATATATAGTGCAGGCCAAATTACTGAGAATATGCCCCCAACATGTCTAGCCCTGCACCACTATGCAGTCCAAGACACCTAAAATGCATCCAGGGAAGTAATAAGAAAAACAGAAGGTATCGTTGACTTTCCTGTATTTTGGGGGTGGACGCACATCTCGGTCTACTTCTAAAAGCATCATGAAAATTCTAACTCCACTACGAAAATTCAGATAAAAATCTTGCGTCCGCTCCCAAAATCCAAATGAAAATCCTGAGTTTGTTCCCAAAACCCAATTGCCTGTTTGGGTCCGCATTCCTCAAACGAGAATACTTGGTCCACCATTGGCTATAATCACCCAACTTGTCCAATTTCAGGGCGTGAATTGGCATTCTACAGAACAAACAATCGTTGGCCTAAGGACCTGTGACATCTTGTGGTGTATGCAGATGAGTTTAATTAGAGTACGGATGGTAAAAAGCCAATCAAGATATTCTAATCATCTAGTTTCAACTAATTTTCTTTTGAAGCTCAATTCCAATATAAAAGGCCAATCAAGATATTCTAATCATCTAGTTTCAACTAATTTTCTTTTGAAACTCAATTCCAATGGCCATGGATTAATTTGTATGATCATCTTATCAGCCTCAACAAACTGTTCACATAGTAATCAATCTGTATTTTTCCATTAAAGGCCACCAGACTAAGGAAGTGAATTCATACTCCCAAGGCCCCTTTCATGGATTATGGTAAAGAACAGAACCAACCCATCCCCTGAAATTATGTGAATAAAGACTTTGCTGCAGGATCTTGGTGATTTCTTTTTCATTTTTTTTTTTTTTTGGGCCTGATCCTATAATGTAAATAAGAGGACGAGATGCTGCGGAGAAAACATGGTTGAATGGGTCGGCTTTCTTGTTACTGTACAGGTTGCACCAAATAGGTGTTCAATTCATTCTTTCCGTAGACCAAACTGAAGATTTATTAAGCAAAGGATTATCTGGTAAGCGCTTTAAAGCTCTACGTGACCCTATCTGCTGTGCAAACCTCAGTCTGATCTTTGACCCTGCAAAACTGTACTGCAATTTTTAACAGTTCTGTTCTTATTGTAACAATCCTCATTTTGAAAACAAAAAGTCTATGCACCCCGGGCTCCAGTCGGGGTATGGATCCCGGGGTGCGTAGCACGGCTCTTTTGAAAACTTCTAACACATCCATTCTTACATATAACTACAGAACTCCTCTTGCAGCAACTTCAAGCATGAGAGTGACTTCACCTTATAGTTTAGATCCTTTTGTTTAACTTTAACTCGACTATAATTGGCCATGATAAAAAACAAAACAACCCTTCCTTCATATAACTCGCATTTTCTCCGGACATCAACCTTTATTTATTCATTAAGTGAATCATCTGCTATCTTAAACTTAAGGGCGTATTTGGGTGGGTGGTGAAATGAATTGAGGTGAGGTAAATCCTTCTTAATCTAGACAAGAAAAGACCAAGGGTTATTTCAAAAGTATACAAATTCAAATTTTCCTCATTGATCAAAAGGTTATGATGATCTTATGGATACAAGATTTTGTGTGTATGTAGGCCTCATATGAATCTTTCCATCCAATATTTGACTTCTATGATCATCATGTAACTCAATGGGCCAAACTAGAAGGGGCATTTTTTTTTTTTCTAAAAAACGCCTAGGCGCCGTGTAGTGCTCCCCCATAAAGATTGTCTATCAAAGCTACTAAAAATAAAAGACCATTATAACTCTCTTTTATTATCTCTTGTCCGTTTGCATCACATATTAGGTTATCCATCTAACACCAATATTTAAACGGCAACTGCTCTGTTTGCATCTCCTATTGGGATTATAATTAAATGAATTTTGTCCGTCTAACTCTTTTCCTTTGTTTTCTTAAAAACATTGTGAAAAAACAGCGAAATTTATAGCGAGGCATAAACACATGGAAGGGTGGGTGAAAAATATGAGTAGTTTAGTGGTAATTACAATCCTTCAACCCACTCGAAATCAAGGGTGGGTATAGCCAATCTTCACCGTCGCCTGACAATCATAGGCTTGAAGATCTGTTCCATGTATATGAAGATGAGAAACTTTGATAGCTAAGATTTTTTTTTTTTTTCTCTTTATATTTTAGCTGAGAAAGTTTGAGATCCCCGGCAACGTTGATATTTTTGTCCTTTATTGAAAGTCATATCAAAATGGCTTTGTAGGCTTACTGGAAGACAAAAACATCGCCTTTCTCAAAGACTGAAGATCTCGGTGGCGCGAGGGTGTGTGTGAGGAGGGTTTTGGCCATAGGGTGTAAAGTCTAAGCGGACCAAGGAGATGCCAAGAGTGTTAAGAGATGCCAAGAGTGTTAAGTCCTGGTATTTGTCTATTTGAGCTACATTCACTTGGGTCACATTGGAGCCAACCTTTTTCATGGTGTAGCCTTGTTTATCTAGTCCCGAAAAGAAGAAATCATCTGCCTTATAGCTTTGGGTCCTTGCAAACGCACCCATTCACTAACACTGCAGAATAAATGTAACGATAGGATCTTAATCAATCAAAACTCCATAGCATTGAATTTTGCAAACACATGCACGCTTCTAGTTAATTAGAGAAAGGAAATTTAACTGCAAAGAAGAATATTAGAGATTTATGGCACGTTTGTGTATACACCATTTCCGAGGAAAGAGGAAATTGCCACGTCAGCAAATTCCATAGAAATGAAAACCTCGGAAAAGGATTTCTGTAGAATTTAGAAATTCATGTTTGGTGCAAAAAGAGTTTCCTCGTTGAATTGGTGCAGATGTTGTTTGGTGCGGCTGTGGATTCCTTATAGAAAATCAAAATTTCTTATTTGGTGATATAATTTTTTGAAGAAAAATAACATAACATATATATTATTTATTTAACATTAAATAATAATTTATATAAAAAAATAAAAAATGAAAGAGTTATAGGGTGTTTGGGTTGAAATGGACAAGAGTGAGGAAAAGAGGGAGAAGTTTTCCGAGGAAAACCATTTCCCATACCCCCCATGGGAAACTCATTTCTATAATTATCAAGGAAAATGCTGACGAGGCAGGAAAGCATTTCCGCGGAATTGTTTCACACCAAACGCCAGAAAAATGGATTTTCCGAGCAAAATCGTCAACTTTTCCGCGGAAAAGTGTTACACAAACATGCCCTTAAGGTAGGCAACACAAATGTCCTGCAGGGGACTGGGATCGGATGCATGAGCAAGAGAAGAAGTCCAGGAAAGGAGAACAAGCATGAGTATGTGAGCTGGCATGTTTATTTCTTTCAATATAATGAATTGGATGTGTACATCTCAAGGAAATGGAGACTGGATTATTCTCCTAGTTTTGGGAGGGTGAAATGGATTCACCAAGTTTTGAAAAGGTCTTATTGTCTAATTGCACAAGATAATGTAGCCAAGTCAGTTCTGGATTAAGTCTTCTGGACAAATGAACCTAGTCAATTCTTGGATTAAGTCTTTGAGATAATGTCAATAATCCTTACAAACCACAACCATCATATATATTCTTTTATATTCCCACTTCCTGATCGTTGCCTGTAAGGGCTAGACGCAGTCTGCAATTATATATACCTTTGTCTTATTAAAACTTGTCTAACATAGGGGAAGAAGTGTCAGAGAAGAGACAAAAGCAGAGGTTATTCATAGTTCACAAACTCAATTTGTCCAGACTCAGCTGAATTGACTGAACTTAAACAACTGAGTCAAACTTGTTGGACGAAGCCTTCCACAAACTCAGTCTAATTCACCTCGAGTTACTCAACAGGTGCCCTTTGAGCAAGAGGTTTAAGAACTAAAAGGTTAACACAATATCACTCTTTATCATAATTAATGATTATTTAAACTCACAGCCAACAGTATTTATTCTTGCTACCTAGTCTTTGCATGTATGGCCCAGATGCTGTCTGCAATGAAATAACACATTGGTGTTTTCAAGTAGCATAGAGTAAATTAAAAAACATACACATAGTAGAGATTAATCATAGTTCACAAACTTGACTCACCTGGCCCAAACTTGGTCGAGATGGCTGGACTCGAAGCGTATAGAGTCAGCCAAGATAAACTGAGTCTGCCACAAACTTGTTCTCCCGATTGACTCGATTCAATGCCCTCCGAGTCACTCAGGTGAGTTCGTTTATTACTCTAGTTCCATTTCCATCATAATTCTGATCTAGCTATTGACATGGTCAGTAAGTACTGACCATTGACAAGGAATTGATTAAAGGCAGATGTTCTAAGATTTGTTGTTTGAAAAATCATGCTTTTCAAGAGCCAGGACTTGTTCTTGGCCTCAAGTGAGGATAGATGTTTTACTCAAGCAAAGAAGAAATGGATTTTGCAACTGCAGTTTCGTGTAGCAAATGCCAAATAGGCATATTCGTTAATGATTCTAGAACTAAAAAACCAATCTGCTCAAGAAGACGGAGGGGCCTGGAAAATCTGAAACATGTGATTCCAAGATTTGGTGATCTAGCCCATTGGTTTGATTTTGTTAGCTAGCCTGATAAACCTTTCAATCCTGATCCTTCAAACATGTCTAACCCTGGACCACTATGCAGTGCAGACTGCAGTACACCTAAAATGTATCAATATATAAATGTAGTCAGCGAAACAGGTTAAATATTTGAAAAGCAGATTTTAGATTGGGCCCGTTAGGACTGCTACAACAATTTGATTGCGCAAACATGAGTTTTCAAGAAGATTGAAGGGGGGGTGCTTGGAAACTCTAGTCTAATTAATAAGAACTAATTAAATTAAGGCCTGAAAATCTAAGTTTTAAATTCAAATTTCAGTTAGTCCGTTTGAAAAAACTATAAAAGAGCTCTAATTTCATGAGCTGATTTTTTTTTTTTTTTTTTGCTGTCGGAGGGTTCCCAACCCTTTGGGCTGGACTAATCCCTCCGGGCCCAGACGGAAGTCTTTGTAATTTTGGATATGAAGTTTGACCAACTCTCCCATGCTCGAATATTACAAAGACTTTTGATATCTGAATGGAGGTTGGCCGTAGCAGATAGAGAATGACAGTGGCTTAAACAAAAAAAAAAAAAAAAACAGACCTTGTAGTCTTTCACTCGTGCATTTAAAAATAAGACTATTTCAATACCGCCCATGTCCCACCTACCATATATCTCATCCCTATATATACGGGTCCTCTCTATGCTTAATTCTCATCTTCACAGCCCCTCATCTTCATTTATACTTAATACTTGAAAATAATGAAGATGGTTGCTCACATCCTTATAGTCCTCCTTTCCATCACTTCCTCACTTGTTCATGCCTACGATCCCAGTCCTTTACAGGACATTTGTGTCGCCGATCTAAACTCAGAAGGTAAACTTAATTTCTAGTGTATTTTATCTTAGTTGCCTAAAGGTGCTTGATCAAATTCAATACTTTCGCTTGGATATAATATAATTGTTACAATTTTATTTTGCAGTGATAGTAAATGGGTTCGTCTGCAAAGCCATAAAGGAGGTCACGGCAGATGATTTCTTCTTATCAGGCTTCGACAAACCGAGCAACACCATGAATAAAGTTGGGTTCAATGTGACCAATGCCCTTGTAAACCAGATACCGGGACTCAACACTCTTGGGGTGTCTTTGGTTCGCTTAGACTTTGCGCCTTATGGGGAGAACCCTCCTCACACGCACCCACGTGCCACAGAGATACTGACGGTCCTTGAAGGGACGCTCTTCGTCGGCTTCGTCCTCTCCAACCAGAACAACAATACCTTGATAAGCAAGGTCCTCTACAAGGGAGATGTGTTTGTCTTCCCAATAGGCCTCATTCACTTCCAAGCAAATGTTGGCCACACACCTGCAGTAGCGATTTCTGGTTTCAACAGTCAGAACCCAGGAGTCATCACCATTGCAAACTCCGTGTTTGGATCGAAGCCACCCATCTCCGACGATATTTTGGCCAAGGCCTTTCAAGTGGATAAGAAAGTAATTGATTATCTACAAGCTCAGTTCTGGGTGAACACATAAAAGCAGCGTTGCTTCATTTGATGCTCCATCTTTAACCTAAATAAATGGATACGTCCAGTTTGTATCACATACTAGCTTATCTATCTTAAACCCATATATAAAATGCCTACATGTCTGTTTGCATCATATACTAGATTATAATAAGTGAATTTTGTCTGTCAAAAGGCTCTCAAGATCTCCAATGTTCTAGTTTTTCTAAGTTGGTTCTTGCCCTTTTCTATTAAAAGAAATGAAAATTATGGTGAAATGTTAAGGCATGGAAAACTCCTATAAAATTAATGGGCGGTCATCCAATCTTTTCGATTTCAGGGATTTGAAAATGAGAATGGTTTGATTCTAAGTTGAACAATTAATTCATACTCCCAAGGGACCTATATATCTTGGATCCTGGTCAAGAACCGATGCAACACAGTTGCTGAGATTTTGTAGATTGAAGACTGTGCCATGAATATGAAAATGAGAATGATTGATGATCTGGATGCTTTGATTCTCAGTTGAACAAGGCAAAGTCATACGAGGAGTTTGTGGTATGTATGCAGATCGGTTTAATTAGAATACAGAGCCATCTTAATCTTAGGAAAATGTGGCAACAGAAGAAAAGCCAGGATCTGCTCTATTCTTGGTCTTCAAGAGAATCAAGCTCATCTCAAATATCTGGGCTTCCCTATAGTGTTAGGCACTCCGAAGCGTATTCATTTCCTCCCCCTGCTGGATTCCATTAATGCCAAACTTTCAGCTTGGAAAGCCAAAACTCTTTCTTTTGCAGGCCGTCTTATCCTTATCAAACATGTTCTCTCCAGCATTCCTATGCACATAGCCTCCATCCTTCCCCTCCCTAGTTCCATTTGTAAAGATATAGAACGTCTTATGAGGCACTTTCTCTGGTAAGGTAATTCTTCTTCCTCCAAACTCCACAATGTTAACTAGTCTCAGGTAACCCTTCCAAAGCTGGAAGGGGGTCTTGGAATCAGACGCATCTCAGAAGTTAACAATGCATCACTCATCAAGTTGGGATGGCAAGCTTCCACACCGAATTCCCTTCGGTCCTCCTGGTTCAAGAATCGTTACTTCAAGTTCAAGAACATCTGGGACACAGCCAACACTTCCTACGGTTCCTGCATCTGGAACAGAATTCGTCGTCTCGCTCCTCACATCCACCAAGGCAGCGCATGGGTCTTTGGCAATGGAGAAGATATCAACATTTGGCATGACACCTGGTATGGTGATAAGGCCTTTTCAGCAGTCTTCCCCAACCAGGTTTTTCCTCAGAACCAGAGCCTTGCTTCCCTTTTCCGTTCAGGCTCTTGGCATCTCCCTTTGCATTTGCCTAAAGCAGTTCTAGATCGCCTCTCCTCTGCCACCTCCCTCCTCTCTCCCAACCCTTCCGTCAGAGATCTCCTTATCTGGAAGGCTACTACCAATGGTCAGCTCACCCAACCCAGTGCTTGGAATACAATCAGATCGAGAGGCATCAATCTCCAGTGGCCTGCCCTGATATGGAATGGCATCTCTCTCCCCAGAATCAGTTGCTTTGGCTGGCGCCTCATGCTCAACAGAACTCCTACAGAAACCTTCCTTCAGCACATAGGCTTCTCCTTAGCCTCAAGATGCAGCCTATGCTTCAAAGGAATTGACACAGTCAGCCACATCTTCTTCTCCTGCTCGGTTGCTCAGTCCCTTTGGAGCTGGCTGCTCCACTCAGCTCAAGCCCAGCACCAGTCTTCCTGCTCAGCTTCTTCAATTTGGCTGTCCCTCTCCAGGGGCAGTGACAATGCTGGGAAATCAATCATGGCAGCTATCTTCATGTCAGTTCTCTACAACCTCTGGAAGCTCCGGAATGCAGCAATCTTCAACAATCAGCACCCTCCTCTCAATCAGATCCTTAGCATCCTGCAAGATGATCTCAGAATCACTCTCATGAAGATTTCAAATCCTTTTGGCAGCCTTCAACTAAGCTCCCTTCTCAGATCCCTGAACTTCACAGGTCACTGATCTGCCTTTTTTGTAGCTTGTTCTGGCTTTAGTTTGCTCTGTCTCCTCTGTCTCCTCTGTTTTCTTTTTCTTTTTGTTTTCCTCCCCTGTTGGAGGTCTATTCTTTGTATTCTTTCTTTTGTTTTTTTAATACAATTACCCTTATATCAAAAAAAAAAAAAAAGAATACAGATGGAAATAACCCAATGAAAAAAAATTCTAATCATCTACTTTATACTTTCTAACACTGAACTCCAATGGTCTTGAATTAAATTGTGTGATTATCTTATCGACTCAGCATCTTGTCACGTAAGTGAATTCATACTTCCAAGGGCCCTGTCATGGATCCTGGTAAAGAACCAAAGCAACTCAGATGCTAGATTCATAACTAGGTCTTGGTCGATTGTTTATGCCTAGTTAACAATGGATTCAAGTCCAATGGATCCACAACCCAACTTTGTACACATTTATACAAAAATCTGTTATACGCCCTCCCCCTCTTCGCTTAATTTTAAAAACCCCATAGTTTTGAGAATTATTTTTAAGTCCTTAACTTCTTTAATTTATAAAAGTAGAGTCCTTTTACTCAGATTTCTTTTAACAAATGATTCAAATATACCTCTATGTCGACACAATTTCAATCTTTTGAAGGTTTTTTTTTTTTTTTTCTCTTTAAAACCTGATTTCTAATTATATCTATTATAAAATGGTTTGGTAGGCTAATTAAGAGGTGTCAATTCGTAACTTGATGTGATAGCCTGACCCAAATTTGATCTTGCAATTCAAGGTTTGGGCTGACACCAATGAGCCCATTGGCAGATTATTATTTTTATCAGGAGTAGAAAGAACATTAGAAAATAGGCTGGAATTAATGTTGAGTCCATTCTTAGTATTATATCTGCCAACCTCACACAGACATGAATAAGCTCAACTAGAACATTGCATATTTTATTAATAGAATTGGAAATATTGGCCTAAACTGAACCTAAAAGTTTGAAGTAAATGAAGTGAGCCAAGCTTGACCATTGTAAACACATTGTAATTGGGGCGGGCTGGTTGAAGGAAGGAAAAAAAAAAAAAAAAAAAAAGAACTTGTCACAAACCAAACTTGAAAGAAAAAAAAAAGGGCGGTGTAATGTGTGCAGTTGAACCATTGACAATGAATTGATTAAGCCAGATGTTCTTAGATCTCTTGTTTGAAATATTCATGCTTTCCAAGAGATAGGACTTGTTCTTGGGCCCCAAGTGAGGATAGATTTTTAATTTCCTTCGCAGAAGAAATGAATTATGCAACTGCAGTTACGTGTATAAATTTCGGTTCATTTCGTCCGAAATTTCGGATTTCTGCCAAAAATCTACATTTCCATCAAAATTAAATTTTACATAATTACTTAATTATTATTTTTTAATTTTTATACATATATATTCTTTTTATTCCTTATATTTTCCAAAAAAAACATAATTCCAAATTTTTTTTCTAGAATGGATTAAATCCATATTTCTTGTTTGGTTTTTTATTTTTCTACATATATATAAATATATTATTTTTATATTTCCCCAAAATATAATTCCGAAAATTTTTGCCCAAGTTTCGAATCGGAAAAAACTTTTCATTTGGGAGGCCAAGCCATAAATGTCTTCCAAAACAATGTTGACAACAACAGTGGCGGGCCCAAGTACAAGGGTATCGGGGCTAAAGGCCCCACCCTACCTGAAGATTTTCAAAGAAACCCCTGGAAATTATGATAATTAATATGGATTTTTTTTAACATTTGCCCATTCCCACAGTATTTCTTTTACATTAAGCCCCCAAGTTAAATTTTTTGGATCCGCCCTTGGACAACAGTGATCCAAATCCAAACCCAAATTAGATAGGTCGTGGAGTGAAATGAGTTGCTTGGGTTGGGCCAACTCTCAAGTATGGACCCAAATGAACTTGACCCGTTTAGTATTCAAGTTGGAAATGTCACCAGAGTGCTACAGGAGTCCACGGGTTACATTGAGATCAACCAAGGAATTGGCACCCTCTTAATTCTGGATCAATTTTTAAAGTAAATTTTGCATTTTTAACTTATATATATATGTGACATTACATATATGCAATTGTGAGAATTTTGTATCATATTATTTTAATAAACATGTAAAAATAGGGTGGGCTGGTTCAAGCTAAAAATTGTACTTATAACAAACCAAGCAGGGGGAGTGGGTCACCGCAATTGCAGCTTTTCCTCCCCTCTTACAGGAGGAAAAGTTGCAAAGGCATCTTTCCCACCGTTTTGACAACGATGCCTTCTGCTATAGGTTTTTTTTGCTAATTGGGTAAGTATATTGAAGAGAGAAAAGGATATACATGAGCCAAAAGGGCCCCCAAAAGAAGCTCAAAAGCTAAATAAAAACCAGAAACAAAAGAGGGAAAGCCCAGGTAGGGCAAAGGAGACAAAGGAGAAAAAATGACTAAATTGGGAGAAGGAATCGCCGGAGATGAAGGTAGAGAGGAGGAGCCTCGGGAGCAGCAAGGCCGGAGAGAAGCGCTGAACCAGATCGGCTGAATCAGAGGGGCCCTCCATGGGGAGGCAAGCTGCAGGGGAACAGGGCATGGGAGGAGGCCTGCGAGGGACTGCTGCAGGATCTTGATCGGCAAGGGGAGCTAGGCGCCGCAGGGACTGCTGGCAGGGAGGAGGCCGCTGACTAAGGAAGCTACTGGCTAAGGAGCCCGAGATGGGGAGTGACTGCTGACAGTGTCCGAGGGGATCACTGCTGAGAGGGGCCGCTGACTTCAGAGCTGGGAGATGGGGAGAGAGCTGGGAAGATGACTCAACCTGCTGGGATATTGAGGAAGAGGAGGATGGATCTAAGCTGGGGACTGATAAAGGGCTTGGAGATCTTCCTTAGGGAAAAGGAGAGGAGCTCCTGAAGATGGTGCTGGATAGTAGAAAGAGGTAACTTCTTGCCTTCAAAGGTGGCTGAGTTTCTTGCCTTCCATAGGTGGTATATGACATTGATGATGATGGTTGCCATGTGCTTTTTGCCGGTAAGTCATTCCCTCTTGTGAGAGCTGCCCATAGAGAAGAGGCTGTGAGGGGAGTTGGAGCTGGGATGTTAGCAGATTGGAAGAGCCATGACCAAAGGAATTTGGCTTGGCTACATTGGAGGAAAAGGTGAGGTGGAGAGTCTTCTTCTTGGTAGCAGATGTTGCATCTGGAAGCTAGTGAGAATCCCATTCTCTTCAGCCGAGACTCTGTTGGGGTCTTGTTGTGCATGAGGCGCCATCCGAAGCTGCAGATTTTGGGGAGGCAGATCCCATTCCAGATGAAGGGAGTCCAGGCTAGAGAGGGGCCCCTAGAACGAATTAGATTCCAGGCAGACTTCATGGAGAGATGACCATCTGTGGAGTCTCTCCACCTAAGAGAATCCTGAGTAGGATGCACTGAAGGGAGGGAGGAGATGGCATCTGAGAGGAAGCTGTAAATATCAAGAGGCAGATAGTTGGGGATGGACCATCCATCAGCTTGGTGCAGAGAAGAGAGCCTTTGGTCCCGTGGAAAAAGATAATGTGGAAATCTTGATGAAAGGGGGGATGTCTTCAAACCAGGGATCGTGCCATAAGTTGATTTCCTGGCCATTTCCAAAATTCCAAGAGCAGCCTAGCTGGATATGGTAGGCCAGGTTTCTAATTTTCCTCCAAATACATGAGCCATGAATGGAGTTGGCTAGACTCCATATGGGATGATGCTTGAAATATCTTGTTTTAAACCAGGAAGACCATAGGGAGTTGCCAGTTGATGCCTGCCAGCCCAACTTGATGAAGGAGGCTGTGTTTATGTCGGAAAGCTTGCGGATGCCCAGGCCCCCTTCTTCCTTTGGGAGAGACACCAAGTACCAGCTGACATAGTGAAATTTGAAGGAGCTATAGTTACCTGACCAAAGGAAGCTTCTCATCAGTTTCTCCAGGGCATTGCAGGTAGAGGATGGGATGGGCATGGTGGCTGCCAAATAGATGGCCATGCTAGAAAGCACGTGTCGAATGAGAATAAGGCGACCTGCAAAAGAGAGAAATTCAGCTTTCCATGACTGGAGTCTCTTGTTGACTCTATCAATGAGAGGGAGGAAGTGGATCCTTTTGGGAGTGCCAAACATAATGGGGATTCCCAGGTAAGTAAGCTGGGCGTGGTACTCCTGAATTCCAAGAGTGGAACTGATTTTGCTTCTTCTTCTATGACCACATTTGCCGAATTTGAGGAGACTCTTTTGACGGTTAAAGAATTGGCCAGAGGCTGCTTGGTATTGCTCAAGGAGATCTTGCAGAGCTTTCACACTAGAGATGTTGCCCTTCATGAGAATTAAGATGTCATCAGCATAGAGAAGGTGATAGGGGGTAGCTGGGATTGTGGAGAGGGGGAAAATGGTTTTGGTGGATTGGAGTTGGAGAAGGTGGAGGCTCAAGAGCTCTTCTGCAATGATGAAGAGATAGGGGGATAGAGGGTCCCCCTGTCTTAGGCCACAAGTAGATCCAAAGAAGCCTTGGGGAAGTCTGTTAATGAGAACTGATCCCATGGGGGTGCATATACATTCTTTGATCAAGGAGATCCAGTCTTTTGAGAAGTTGAAGAATTTGAGAGCTGCAAAGAGGAAGTTCCACTCCAATTTGTCAAAAGCTTTTGAAATGTCCAGTTTAAGGCAGAAGGCTCCTTTCTTGAATTTGGAGTTGAGTTTCTGAAAGAGTTCATAGGCCAAGGCTGTGTGGTGGGTGGTATTTCTGCCTTTGATGAAAGCTATCTGGTGGGGAGAAATAATGTTAGGAAGGATCTTGGAGAGCCTGGTTGCAAGAATTTTGGAGATGATCTTGTAGGAGAAGTTGAGGAGGCTAATGGGCCTGTAGTCTGCAAATGTTTTAGGAGAGCTGGTTTTGGGGATGAGAGCAAGGAAGTAAGCATTAGTTGCTTTTAGAAGTTTTTTGGAATGAAAGAAGTGCTGGACAGCCTGAATTACAGAGTGACCAGTGATGTGCCAAGTGGAAATAAAGAATTTGCCATTGAAACCATCCGGACCAGGAGAGCTATTATGCTTGAGGGAGAAAGTGGCCGCTTTTATCTCTTCAGCAGAGGGCATACTGGTTAAAGAGTTGTTGTCTTGGGATGAGACCTTGGGGCTGTCTATCTGGAAGAACTGAGGGCAAGGGGAAGCTTGATTGGATTGAAAGAGATTGGAAAAGTGGTCCACTGCTGCTGACTGGATGGAGGGAGGATCTTCCTCAATGGTGCCTGCTATGGAGATCTGACGAATTTGGTTGTTGGAGCTTCTGACCTTAGCTGATTGGTGGAAGAACTTCGTGTTTAAGTCCCCCTCTCGCAGCCAAGAAATTCTGGACCTCTGCTTCCAGTGGATTTCTTGAGCTTTGAGGGCCTCATGAAGGGCTGATTTGGCCTTAAGAAGAGCTTCACGGAGGCCTTCTGTGGGACCCGAGTCATGGAGCTGCTGGGATTGAAGGACCTGAGCTTCAGCTTTACGAATGTTCTGATGGATGGTGCCGAAGGTAGTTCTACTCCATATCTTTAGAGACTTTTTCAATAACTTGAGCTTTTGGGCTAGAGAGAACTGAGGATTTCCAAGAGGTTCAGGAGATGTTTCCCAGCAATTCTTGACCAAGTCTTGGAAGGTTGGGTGGAGCAGCCACTTATTTTCGAACTTGAAGGGGGCATTTGGAGTTTGGGAGAGGTTGTGATGGCACAGGAGAATTGGACTGTGGTCCGAGGATAGTCTGGCAAGGTGACGAACTATTGGGTCTGAGTAGGTAGCCATCCAAAGATGATTGACTAGCACCCTGTCTAATCTGGCTGCCACGTAGGAGAGACCTTTCCTGTTGTTAGCCCAAGTGAACTTATTGCCAGTGAAATTGAGATCCTGCAGGCCTGCTTGTAAGGTAGTGGAGTGGAAATCAGTTAGGGAGGAGGAGTTGGTAGGACGGATGCTAAGCTTTTCATGGTGAGAGAGAGTTGCATTAAAGTCTCCAAGGACACACCAGGGGAGTCTAGTAGAAGATGTATCAATCAAAACTTTCCACAGGTCCCTCCTTTTGATGTGGTTGGTGGAGCCATAGACTCCTGTAATTAGAGAGGAAGGCCCAGAAGCTGAGGAAGATAACAGCACAGAGAGGTGCTGGGGAGAAGCGTCCGAAAGGGAGATAGAGAGATGGTGAGTGGATTTAAAGAAGCACCAGATGGAGGGGTGGCCTGATTGGGGGGAATTGGAGAAGAAAATATCAAATCCTAGTTGACTTAGCTGAAGGGATTGAAAGGAGGAAAAATGGGTCATGGGTTCTGAGAGGAAAATGATATCAGGGGAGTGGACAAGGGCCAGGTTTGCCAACACTCGGATTGTGGGGGAGTTGGCTATTCCCCTGCAGTTCCAGAAGAGGGCTTTAATCATTGGGAAAGCTTGGGGTTCTTTCTTCTTGACCTTCGTGTGAGGGGACCAGAGGTTGAAGCTACAGAGAGTTTCCTCTCTTTGCCTGGGGAGTTGCTACTACTGAGGCTGATTGGTTGACCAAACTATCTTTTGCCAGGGGGAGAAGGGGGGAGCTGGGGAGGGGAGATGGTAGAGTAGTTACCGTGGAAGAGGAGGTTAGCAGAGGGGCTGGTTTCTGTTGAAAATTTGGAGAAGACGAGTGAATGTGGTTGGAGTTGGTGTGCTGGGGAGGTAAGGAAGGCTTAGTGGGGGATTTTGGCGATACTGGGAGGGGATCAGCTGAGATAGGAGTCTTGGATTCTGGGGTACCTGTGGGGTGGTGGAAACCTGGGGGAAGGTCCAGCGAGCTAAGCTCGAGATTGGAGGAGGAAGAGGTGTCATCTAGGATTGAAAGAAGGTTCCTGCCATACAAGCTGGGTTGGAGACTGGGTCTATTAATGTGTGATTTTCTAATATGGAAAAGGGGTTGGAAGTGTCAACTGCTGGGACAGGGATCTTTTGAAGTATTTCCGAGACGACATCGTAAGGTAAGTCGTTGATGGAGGGGTTGGTAGCCTTGGTGTTGGCTTGTCCTGATGAGGTTTGAGGATTTGGAAGGGAGGCTTGATGGCTGCTAGGCATGCAGGCTTGGTGGGAGTGGCTAGCAGGATTGGGTTGGATGGGAGGTGTGGCTGTCGCAGGATCAGGTAGAGGGAGCAGGGGAGGATTCCCTGGTTGGGTGGAGGATGTAATGGTGGTGGCTAGATGGTTAAAGGGAAGGACAGAGGGAATGGCAGAGGTGGAGAGGGGATGAGGAAAATGGGGTGTGGTGCCTGACTGGGATTGAATAGGAGATGGCTTGTGGTTGGAGGGGCAAGAGTGATTGTGGTGCCTAGCTGAAAGACAGAAGGGGCATGGGATGGATTCGTATTCCACTACCAGCTCAAGTTCTTGCTCTCCCTCGAGGTCAACAAGTATGGAAGAGGCCTTCGGTTTGGAAATGTCTAGGAGGACTTGGATCCTGGCAAAAGTTAGGATTCTTTGAGCCATGGTGATGGAGTCTAGCTGGATTGGTTTGCCTATGGAGCTGGCCAAAGAGAGGATTATGTTTTGGCTCCAGCAATGATAAGGTAAGCCCTTGATTCTGATCCAGATAGGAGCTAGGGAGGGCCAATCATTTTCTTCTTGACCAGGGGACCAGGATTGTAGGAAGAGCTTTTTCCTATCCAAACGTAGAGGAGAGAGGTTAAGAATGTGGGATTTATCAGCTTGGGAGTTGAACCTGAAGATGAAGTGGTCTCTTGATGTAAGGGAAACCATACATGGCCTGGAGATGTCCCAGGATTTGGATAGCTCTTCTACCCGTTCCAAGGAAAGGCGCTTACCTGCAAATCTGCCAATGACAGCAAAGGAGAATGACTCCTTGCTGGAGGAGAGCATGGCTGTTGGGATTTGGAGGGCTGGTTTACCATTTTTCCAGGAGGGTGAGGGAAGGATGACTGTATTGAAGATGGAAGGGGGAGGAGTTGAGAAAAGATTAGCAAAAGATGAATGGCCAGAGCAGAGAGTAGCTGACTGAGATAAGGACGAGGAGGGGACTGAAAGAGGGACAGGGGGGGGGGGGGGGAGCTGGGAGGGTGGTGGGGGGCGGCTGAGGACTGAAAAAGAGGAGGGGGAGGGAAGGGGGGTGGTGGACCGTAGTTTGGGAGGGAGCTGGGTAGAGTGGAGGATGGTTTGGAGGAGCTGAAGCCTGGCTGGGAAGAGGAGGGAAATGGTGGGATGAAGACAGGGGGATAAGGGGATTGCTAGGAAGGGAGATAGAGGGTTGGGATTGGGGAAGGAGGTTGGGTAAGGGATTAGGGGAGGGTATCTGAGCTGGTAGGGAAAGTAGCTGGGGATCTGGCGGTGGTGGGAGGGGTAACTGAGGGCCTGGTAGCAGGGGATCTGGAGGAGGAAGAAGGGGGGGTGGAGGAGGAGGTAACATTGGTTTGTTTTGGATTTCCTTCTGCTATAGGTGAGTTTGCTTATTAGCTATATCCAAATCCTATGGTCTGCAAGCAATTGGGACCAAACTCCAAAGAAGAAAAGAAAGTGTGCCATGGTGGGACTATATTTGGGTGGGGCCCGGGGGTACAAAATCACAATATACTTGAAATTTAAAATTTTAAATGTGTGCAGTATTGAACCCTTGTCAAGGAATTAATTGATTAAAGGCAGATGTACTTAGATGTGTTATGTGAAATATTCATACTTTTCAAGAGCTAGGACTTGTTTTTGGCCTTCGAGAGAGGATAGGCATCTTCCTTCTGAAAAACAGGTGGATTCTACAACTGCAACTACTTGTAGAAAATACCCATATTTTTTAAATGAATCTAGAGAATTCAAAAGCCCGTCTGCTCCAGAAGATTGATGAAAAGGAGCCTGGAAAACCTGGAACATGTGAAGCCCATGATTTGTTGATCTAGACCATTGATTTGATTGGATTACCCTGAATCCCCGATCAAAGTGTTAACCCTTCAGACAATGACCAGAAAAATATACAGTGCAGAACAAATTACTGAGAATGTGCCCCCAACATGTCTAGCCCTATACCACTATGCAGTCCAGGACACCTAAAATGCATCCAGGGAACTAATCAGAAAAACAGAAGGTATCGTTGACCTTCCTGTATTTTGGGGGCGGACGCACATCTCGGTCCACTTCTGAAAGCATCATGAAAATTCTAACTCTACTACGAAAATTCAGATAAAAATCTTGTGTCCGCTCCCATAATTCACATGAAAATCTTGGGTTTGTTCTCAAAACCCAATTGCCTGTTTGGATCCGCATTCCTCAAATGAGAATGCTTGGTCTGCCATTGGCTATAATCACCCAACTTGTCCGCGCGAATTGGCATTCTACAGGACATACAATCGTTGGCCTAAGGACCTGTAACATCTTGTGGTGTATGCAGATCAGTTTAATTAAGAGTACGGATGGAAAAAAGCCGATCAAGATATCCTAATCATCTAGTTTCAACTATTTTTCTTTTGAAACTCAATTCCAATGGCCATGGATTAATTTGTCTGATCATCTTATCAGCCTCAACAAACTTTTCACATAGTAATCAATCTGTATTTTTCCATTAAAGGCCACCGGACTAGGGAAGTGAATTCATACTCCCAAGGCCCCTTTCATGGATCATGGTAAAGAACAGGACCAACCCATCCCCTAAAATTATGTGAATAAAGACTTAGCTGCAGGATCTTGGTGATTTTTTTTTCCTTTTTTTTTTTTTTTTTTTGACCTGATACTCATATTCACCCACGTGCCACAGAGATACTGACGGTCCTTGAAGGGAAGCTCTTCGTCGGCTTCGTCCTCTCCAACAGGAACAACAATACCTTGATAAGCAAGGTCCTCTATAAGGGTGATGTGTTTGTCTTCCCAATAGGCGTCATTCACTTCCAAGCAAATGTTGGCAGCACACCTGCTGTAGCGATTTCTGGTTTCAGCAGTCAGAACCCAGGAGTCATCACCATTGCAAACTCTGTGTTTGGATCAAACCCTCCCATCTCTGACGATATTCTGGCCAAGGCCTTTCAATTGGACAAGAAAGTAATTGATCATCTACAAGCCCAGTTCTGGGTGAACACATGAAAAGCAGTCTTGCTTTATTTGATGCTCCATCTTAAACGTAAATACATAGATACGTGTAGTTTGTATCACATACTAGCTTATCTATCTTAAACCCATATATAAATGCCTACATGTCTGTTTGCTACTCATACTAGATTATAATGCTTTCAAGATCTCCAATGTTCTAGTTTTTCTTAGTCGGTTCTTGTCCTTTCCTTTTAAAAGAAATGAAATATATGGTGGGATGTTTAAATTTTTAATAATCTTACTATTTAATGAGTAAATTTAGAGGGTTTCCTCTCAAGACAATTCAATTCTATCCAATGGATTGATTTATTTAAAATTCTTTATGGTATCCAAGCCGGGGCCTAGCGAAGATCTTCCGATCAAGCCGAGTGCGTCGGAAATTATTACCATCAATTTTTCTATTTCAATAAAAAAATTCAGCATCTTCTCTATCCATCCATCAACCCAAATGCAACAATGATGGATCCGTCGGTGGACAGACAGTGATCTGATCTCTAACAGAAGCATGAGATTGGACTTTTAAAATTTTTTTGGAAAATTTTCATATAACGCCTTTAGTTTATATCTTATTTCAGAAAAGGGGACAAGTTTTTAAAAATTTTCAAATTATTCCCTAAGTCTTCTCGAAAGTTTTCAATTAAGGACATCTATCCATTTAAAGTTATTTTTCTGAAACTTTTTTCTCTCAATCTTTTTAAAATATTTAAATTACCCTTCATTAAAAGAAAACCCCCATTCACTTTATTTATATTCCCCTTATTTTCTTCAGCAGCATCCTCACTGTAGTCAAGGAGAACCAATGTCCCCAGTGGCGGACCCAGGATTTTAGTCTGGGTTGGGCGAACAATGGTCAATTGAAAACATCAATCATTTTTCTGCTAGATTTTTTTTCATAGTAATAATAGAAAAAGAGAAAAAACATTGAATTTAAATAGATTAGCGGTTGATCTTTTTTTGTTATATTTCTCTATATCTAATTTAAAGATAAAGTCAACTGCGTCAAAACCATTGCCAACTATCAGTAATCTCCATTTATAGCATAGGTTAAAGACGTAGCTTTAAACAAAAAATTCTTTTTGTAAGGAACCCCACTATCAATTCCAAATTCATAAATAAGCATTTTCAATTCCTCAAGAAACTAGAGAACCCAAAAAAAGAGCAGATAATAAAACTAGTAACAAAAAAAAAAAACATCATCTAAGAAAAAAAGGTCAAGATCACATAAAGGCATAGAAGAGCAGACAAGAATATTCATCTTCCTTCTTCAGTCACAAAATGGAAACGATCCGGGTCTTACTCTCCCATAGAGATGGAAAGAAAGGGTTGCTTTTTTTTTTTCCCTTATACCAAAGAAGAGAAGAAAATGGTTGACGTGGGGCGATTGCTTTAGCTTTCGTGGGGGCATGGGCCAAGCCTCAAATTAATTTTTTGTGATTTCCGGATCTGACCTGGGGCGCACATAGGTCTGCCCCTGAACGTCGCCTCGTGATTGGTTGCATGTAATGGCTATTGAAACCATGCAATGGCTTTGAATTAAGGGTAATATGGATATTTTAAAAAACTAAGTAAAAAAGGTTGCCATAATATGAAAACTTTTGAAACTTATGTCCTTTTCGAAAATAAGGCAAAAACTTAAGGCTTTATTTGAAAATTTTCCATACTATTTTAAGGAGCTGCTATTTGCTCAACCCACCTTGCTCCTTCAGCCATTTTTTTAAAAAACCTGGCACCCCTCTACGAAATGTCCAAACTACCACTTCCCTCTCCATTAACTATGAAAGAGCTCTAATTTCATGAGCTGATTGGACATAGAGACAACGTAATAGACGCTTGGATATGAATATGCGTATGGACTTTGACCAACTCTCCCATGCTTGAATATTACATAGACTTTTGATATCTGAACGGAGGCTGGCAACATCTCGGGGAACCTTTCTCTCAAAGAGGCTTGGAATATTCTAAGGATCTCTCATCCTGCGGTCTCCTGGGATGGTTTAGTTTGGACCAAGCTTCTTAACCCCAGATTGGCTTGCTTCTCCTGGCGTCTCCTGCATAGGAAAACTCCAACTGACAGGTGGGCCAAGTAGAGAGGAAGTTCTATAGCTTCTAGATGCTGTCTCTGCCTTAACCACGAAGAAGATGATCTCCACCTCTTCTTCTCCTGCTCTTTTGCTATCCAAGTGTGGTGGTGGATTCTCAGCCTTGAAGAAAATGCCCCTGCCCTTCCTCTTACAACGTCAGCTATTTGGTCTTACTTAGCCCAGGGGACTGATACTCAAGGGAGGAAAATTGCAGCAGCGATATTCTTTCATACTATCTTTGTTATCTGGTCCCTCCGGAATGACTGCAAGCACAAGAATGGTAAGCCTAGGCTGGACAGAGCTAAGATCATTCTTCTGGATCAGTTGAAAGTGCTGGTTAGCCAAGCCAGCTCCCTCTCCCATCTTGTTCTGTCTGGTTTGGGTCTGGGTTGAGTTCTTGTTTTGTTTTTGCTGGTGGTTTTCCTCTTGCCTGGTTAGTGCTGTGTGAGGTGTGTTGTTGCTCGTCTCCTTGCTTGTCTGGTAGCTGCTAGTGGCTTTCTGACTTGTCTGGGTGGGCTTGGCTATGCTGTTTATTGCAGGTTGCTGTAGTCCCCTATTGGGCTGGCTGGTTCTTTGGTTTGCTGCCTGCGTTTTTTTTCTCTGTTTTGCTTGGGCGGCTTCTCTGTTTCTTCTGCTGGTGTTGCTGGGCTCCCCTGCTGGCCTGAGCAGAGCTCGGCTGTTCCTGTGCCTGTGGATCTGTGCTAGCTTCTGCCCCCTGCTGGGTTTGTTTTGTTTTTGGTGCCTTGGGTCTTCAGCTCGATTTTTTTCCCTTCCTGTTTCTGGGTTGGTTTTTTGGCTGTCTTCATTTGATTATATTCTTTTTTCTCCCTGTCCTCGGGGCATTGCCCTTTTGCTTCTTCTTAATACAAATTTACCATTTAGCAAAAAAAAAAAAAAACGGAGGTTGGCCGGAGCAGATAGAGAATGACGGTCGCTTAAACAAAAAAAACAAAGAAAAAAGAAAAAAAAAGACCTTGTAGTCTTTCACTAGTGCATTTAAAAATAAGACTATTTCAATACCGCCCATGTCCCACCTACCATATATCTCCTCCTTATATATTCGGGTCCTCTCTATACTTAATTCTCATCCTCACATCACCTCATCTTCATCTATACTTAATACTTGAAAATAATGAAGATGGTTGCTCACATCCTTATAGTCCTCCGTTCCATCACTTCCTCACTTGTTCATGCCTACGATCCCAGTCCTTTATAGGACATTTGTGTCGCCGATCTAAACTCAGAAGGTAAACTTAATTTCTAATGTATTTTATCTTAGTTGACTAAAGGTGCGCGATCAAATTCAATACTTTTGCTTGGATATAATATAATGGTTACAATTTTATGTTGCAGTGATAGTGAATGGGTTCGTCTACAAAGCCATAAAGGAGGTTAGGGCAAATGATTTCTTCTTCTCAAGCTTTGACAAACCGAGCAACACCGTGAACAAAGTTTGGTTCAATGTGACCAATGCCCTTGTAAACCAGATACTGGGACTCAACACTCTTGGGGTGTCTTTGGTTAGCTTAGACTTTGCGCCTTATGGGGAAAACCCTCCTCACACGCACCCACGTGCCACAAAGATACTGACCGTCCTTGAAGGGACGCTCTTCGTTGGCTTCGTCTACTCCAACCAGAACAACAATACCCTGATAAGCAAGGTCCTCTACAAGGGTGATGCGTTTGTCTTCCCAATAGGCCTCATTCACTTCCAAGTAAATGTTGGCGACACACCTGCAGTAACGATTTCTGGTCTTAGCAGTCAGAACCCAGGAGTCATCACCATTGCTAACGCTACGTTTGGATCGAACCCGCCCATCTCCAACGATATTCTAGATAAGGCCTTTCAAGTGGACAAGAAAGTAATTAATTATCTACAAGCCCAATTCTTGGTGAACACATAAGAAGCAGCCTTGCTTTATTTGTTGCTCCATCTTAAACCTAAATAAATGGATACGTCAGTTTGTATCACATACTAGCTTATCTATCTTAAACCCATATATAAATGCCTACATGTCCCATCCGTTGTTTGCTACTCATACTAGATTATAATGAATTAATGTTTTTTCTGTCAAAAGGCTCTCAAGATCTCCAATGTTCTAGTTTTCCAGAGTTGGTTCTTGTCCTTTCCTCTTAAAAGAAACGAAAATTATGGTGGAATGTTTAAATTTTTTATAATCTTACAATTTAATGTGTAAATTTAGAGGGTCCACTCAAGACAATTTAATTCTATCCAATGGATCTATTTATTTAAAAGTCTTTATGGTATCTGAGCCGGGGCCTAACGATGATCTTCAGATCAAGTAGAGTACATCGGCAATTATTACCATCAATATTTCTATTTCAATAAAAAAAATAAATCAGCATCTTCTCTTTCCATCAATCAACCCAAAGGCAACAATGATGGATCCGTAGGTGGACAGACGGTGATCTGATCTCTAACATAATCATGAGATTGGACGCTTAAATTTTTTAGGAAAAGTTTCATAAGGCCTTTATTTTATATCCTATTTCAGAAAGGGACACAAGTTTTTAAAAAATCTCAAATTAATCCCTAAGTTTTCTCGAAAGTTTTCAATTAAGGACATCCATCCATTTAAAGTCATTTTTCTGAAACTTTTTTCTCTAATCTTTTTAAAATACTCAAAGTACCCCTTCATTAAGATAAAATCCTCCTTCACTTTATATATTTTCTTCACCGGCGTCCCCATTGTAATCAAGGACAAGCAAAGTCCCTAGTGGCGGACCCATGATTTTTGTTTGGGTGGGGTGGACAATGGTCAATTGAAAACATCAATCATTTCTTAGGTAGATTTTTTTTTTCACATTAATAATAGAAAAAGAGAAAAAATATTGAATTTAGATAGATTTGCGGTTGATCTTTTTTTTGTTATATTTCTCCATATCTAATTTAAAGATAAAGTCAATTGCGTCAAAACCATTGCCAACTATCAACAATCTCCATTTATAGCATAGGTTAAAGATGATGTTTTTTTTTTTTTTTTTTTTTAAATCTTTTTGTAAGGAACCCTACTATCAACACCAAATTCATAAATAAGCATTTTCAATTCCTTAAGAAACTAGAGAACCCAAAAAAAAAAAGAGCAGATGAGAAAACCAATAATAGAAAGAGACATCATCTAAGAAAACAAGGCTAAGATCGCATAAAGGCATAGAAGAGTAGACAAGAATATTTATCTTCCTTCTTCAGTAACAAAATGGAAACTAGCCGCATGGTCTTACTCTTTCGTAGAGAAGGAAAGTAAAGGTTGTTCTTTTTTCCCTTCCACCAAAGAAGAGAAGAAAATGGTTGACGTGGGGCGATTGCTTTAGCTTTCGTGGGACATGGGCTAAGCCCCAAATTAATTTTTTAATTTCCGGATCTATACGCCCCAGGTCAAATGCACATGAGTCCGCCCTTGAACGTCCCCTTTTGATTGGTTGCATGTAGTGGCTATTGAAACCATGCAATGACTTTGAATGAAGGGTAATATGGATATTTAAAAAAACTGGGTGAAAAAGTCGCCATAAAAAACCTTAAAATGGTCGAATGTCCTTACTTGAAAACTTACTAAAACTCTTAGGGGCTAATATGAAAACTTTTGAAACTTATGTCCATTTTGAAAATAAGGTGAAAACTCAAGGCCTTATTTGAAAATTTTTTATATTTTAGGGCGCTCCTATTTGCATAGCCATTTTTTTCAAAAAACCTGGCACCTCAATAGGATTGTCCAAACTACCACCTCCCTATCTAAGCTCGCCGCCCACCTCCCTCTCCAGCAGATGGATTTCTTCCCCAAAGAGACGAATCCAAGTCCTACCTTCTTCTCCGGCGCCGGAGAAAAAGGTTTGCGCACGACGGTGGTCGCCTCAATGTGGCCATATTTTCTCGATCCGAGCCCTTGCTTTCTACCGCAATCCAAAGAAACCCAAACCCTTGGCTTCTCCGGTGACAATGAGCGCAGAACCCCAATCCTCTGCAACAACAACCTCTTCTCTGTTCCCCACTTTCTTATCGATGTGTAGAAGTCCGGATCCTCTGCGTCTTTATGCAACAAATAAGATCAAATTACAGTCCTCTTTCAACCACCGTGGCCTACCTCCTGTGCAAACAAAGATCAAGCCCTCTTCTCCGGCGATCTCAATCCAACAAGTCAGAGACCGTACCATATCTGGTGATGGATGTGGCCCATCGATCTGCACCAGAAGGGGGATCGCCACCGGACGCCGTGCTATGCCATCGCCGGAATCGAGGAAGAAGGCGAATAAAAGTTTTCTTTTGTGTTTTTGATTCCAGAACGAAGTAGAAGAAGAAAGTGAGCCTAGGATCTACAGCAGTTCCGGGTTCGTTCTAGGTCAAGTTTGACCTGACTCGTTCCAGAAGTCCATCCTTGTTCCAGTCAAATTTATCTGAGTTCTGGATAAATCTGACTGGGTTTTGGCTATTTATCTGACTTCTGGAACAATTTATCTGAGTTATGGACAATTCTTTCTGAGTTTCTGGCTATTTATCTGACTTCTAAAATAAATTTATCTGAGTTTGTGGCCAAATCTATCCGAGTTTTAGGCTATTTATCTGAGTTCTGGAACAAATATATCTTAGTTATAAACAAATCTATATGAGTTTTTGGTAGATTTATTTGTGTTTTAGAATTTTATTTGTGTCTTTTGAAATTTATTTGTATTTTTTTAAATAAATTTAACTGAGTTTTTGACAAAAAGACTTGAGTTTTTTACCACATTGTTCGCTAATTTGGAAACTGGGGTTATCTTAGTTTTGGCAAATGTATTTATTTTTTTTAAAATTTATTTACATTTTAAAATTTATTTACTTCTTTTGAAATTTAATTGAGTCTTTTGAATTTATTTATATTTTTTTGAAATTTATTTGGATCTTTTGAAATTTATTTTCATCTTTTGAAGTTTATTTATATTTTTTGAAATTTATATGTGTCTTTTTAAATTTATTTTCATTCTTTTGAAATTTATTAATTTTTTTGAAATTTATTGTTTTTTGAAATTTATTTCGTTTTTTGAAATTTATATGCTTTCTATTGAAATTTATTTCATTTTTAGAAATTTATTTGAAATTTGTTTCCTATTTTTTGAAACTTATTTGTGTTTTTTTTTAAATTTATTTGAAATTCTCATTAGTGAAATTTTATTAATTGTGACTAATTTAATGGTAGTTGACCATTATTAATGACTTATCCCACTAATCATGAGATATGATTTGAAGAAAGGGTAAATTCGACATTTTAGGTTTTTTAAATTTGGAAAAAGGACCTATCACACTATAAGAAAAGATTATGGAGCTAAGGTAATAAAGTGAAATGTTCAGGGACCCGTCGCCGAATCCCCCTTTTTTTTAACTCTCTCACACAAATTTACAAGAGAAATTGAAGAGTTGTACTTCTTTCTGTCAATTATTATGGGTGCACTTTTGGATTACTCACTGTGAACATGGCAGTGAGTTTTTTTACCATGGTCATTTGAAATTCACAGACTGGTTGTGACCCATCTTGTAATAGACCGTGATTTGATGTTAAGTTTTCTTAGATGAAAGAGGTCATATATAGCTGATTAATCTTCTTCCATTCACCCATGTTCTCACCTTCAATTATATTTATGCATCTTAGTGTGACTTTATTGAATTGATATGGAAGGGCATGTGCTTGGGCTTGGAGCTATAGGACTCATTAAGGAGCCCTATCTTTTTAACATTTATCGAGCCTCATTTGGGTGAGTCGGTATCCATTTGAGTTCAGCTGGTTTGAGCCTAACTTGGGTCGACACAATTCCCTATTTGGATTGGACTAGCTTACTTTTGGGTCAAGAAGAAATAAAGGGCCGGATAGCAAATATGTGCCTGGAAGTTGGGATGGTTGACATGGCAGTCCACCAGGTAGTTATTTCTATATATTACTTGGACTAATGGGAAATGAAGATGATTAAAAAAAGGAAAAGCATCATGGCCATCAATTAAATAGTGTTTTGGGTGGGACCAAAGCGTGATTCAGGTGATCCATCTCATTTATCTTTTTTTATTATTTTTTTTCTAACATAATGTAGCCGAGTCAGTTCTGGGTTAAGTCTTCTGGAAAAATGAACATAGTCAATTCATGGATTAAGTCTCTTACAAACTACAACCATCATATCTACATGTCTACTCCCACTTCCTGATCTTTGCCTGAAAGGGCTAGACGCCGTCTGCAATTTTATAAATAAATATATAATATAATAGTAGATTTATGATTTTAATAAGGGTAGGCCCCTCAAAGGTGTAGTGAACAAGTGGTACAAGTTTTTCTCTTTTATAATAGTAGATAGATAGATAAATAGATAGATAGATAAATACCTTTGTCTTATTAAAACTGAAAGATTGACATCGTCGTCTAGCATAGGGGAAGAAGTATATATTCACAGTTCGTAAATTTGTCCCGACTCAGCTGAATTGACTCAACTAAAACAACAGAGTCAAACAGATTGGACCAAGTCTTCCACAAACTCAGTCTAATTCACCTCGAGTTACTCAACAGATCACCTGATCATAATTGAAATATCTCACAGCCCTGCTACCTAGTCTTTGCATGCTGTCTGCAATGAAATAACACATTGGTGTTGTCAAGTAGCATAGAGGGAAAAACACAAAATATACACATAGTAGAGATTAATCATAGTTAACAAACTTGACTCAGCTGGCCCAAACTTGATCGAGTTGGCTGGACTCGAAGCGTATAGAATCAGCCAAGTTAAACTGAGTCTGCCACAAAGTTGTTCTCCCGATTGACTCGATTCAATGCCCTTCGAGTCGCTCAGGTGAGTTCATTTATTAGTATAGTTCCATTTCCATCATAATTCTCATCTATCTATTGACACGGTCAGTAAGTATTGACCAAACTCCAAAGAACAAGAGAACACGAGCCATGGTTTGGTGGGAGATGTGGACTCATTTGGGTGGCACCTGGGTGAGTGGAAAAACACAGTATACTTCATAATAAACTTTAAACATTGTAATGTGTGCAGTTGAACAATTGACAAGGAATTGATTAAAGGCAGATGTTCTTAGATTTTGCTAGGACTTGTTCTTGGCCCCAAGTGATTCCATGATATGATGATCTAGCCCATTGGTGTGATTTGGTTAGCCTGATAATCCTTTCAATCCTGATCCTTCAAACTACGACCAGCAAATATGTGTGGACCAAAGTACAGCTATTCTCTATAATATTCAATTGAACGCATACCTAACATCAAAAGGTTAGGATATTTCAATATGAAATCTTTTTGAGGGATGCCACATCTGACATTAGGGCAATCAGTCCAATAATCTAGATCACCGGACAATGTGCCCCAAAATGTGTAACCCTTGTCCCTCGACCACTATGCAGTGCAGAACACCTAAATTGAATCAATATAAATGGAGTCAGCGAAACAGGTTAATCGTCTCCTTGACCATAAAATATTTGAAAAGCAGATTAAAATTAGGGCAAACATGAGTTTTCAAGAAGATTCAGGGCGGTGTTGGGAAACTCAAGTCTAATTAATATGTAAAAGCTCTGAATTTTAAATTTTAATTTCATTTACTCCGTTTGAAAAAAAAAAAAAAAAACTATAAAAGAGCTCTAATTTCATTAGGTAATTAGAATGCACTTTTAGGAATTGTGGTGACTGGGGCTCACCTTTTAGAAATTACAATTTATAACTTATTATTTGCATCATTTTGAAAATCTTATTAAGTAATTTTCATCCAATACACTTGTAAATTTTGTATTGTCTGTATCCATCCGATTTGGCTAGAAAAAGCTAGAGGAAAAAAACAGCTCTCTTATGCTTATTCTGTTAGAGGCAAATGCTCTAAATTGAAAATAGGTTCTAAACCATAAAGTAAGAGTTTCTCTTCAGAGTCTCCAGACGCCCCTAAGTCACCACCTTACTGAGGATACTACATTGTGTCGGTCCCCTCCATCCGTCGAAGGAACAGCTAAAAAATCATACAATTGAACGATATTGTTCTTTGCACTGTAGCACTGTCTGAAGATGGTTTAGACTACTGCACACTTGGTAATTAGACATAGAGACATGTTTACTATACACTTTGACCAACTCTCCCATGCTTGAATATTACATAGACTAATTGATATCTAAATGAAGGTTGGTCGTAGCAGTTAGAGAATGACAGTTGCTTAAACCAAGAAAAAACAAGCCTTGTAGTCTTTCACTAGTGCAGTTAAAAACAAGACTATTTCAATACCGCCCATGTCCATGTCCCACGTACCATATATCTCCCTATATATATGGGTTCTCTCTATGCTTAATTCTCATCCTCAGAGCAACTTATATTCATCTATACTTCATACTTGAATATAATGAAGATGGTTCCTCACATCCTTATAGTCCTCATTTCCATCACTTCCTCACTTGTTCATGCCTACGATCCCAGTCCTCTGCAAGACATTTGTGTCGCCATTATAAACTCAGAAGGTAAACTTATTTTGCAGTGTATTTTAACTTAGTTGACTAAAGGTGTTCGCGCAAATTCAATACTTTTGCTTGGATATAATATAATGGTTACAATTCGATTTTGTAGTGATGGTGAATGGGTTCGTTTGCAAAGCCATGAAGGAGGTCACGGCAGATGATTTCTTCTTATCAGGCTTCGACACACCGAGCAACACCATGAACGGCGTTGGGTTCAATGTGAAAAATGCCCTTGTAAACCAAATACCAGGACTCAACACTCTTGGGGTCTCTTTGGTTCGCTTAGACTTTGCGCCTTATGGGGAGAACCCTCCTCACACGCACCCACGTGCCACAGAGATACTGACGGTCCTTGAAGGGACGCTTTTCGTCGGCTTCGTCCTCTCCAACCAGAACAACAATACCCTGATAAGCAAGGTCCTCTACAAGGGTGATGTGTTTGTCTTCCCAATAGGCCTCATTCACTTCCAAGCAAATGTTGGCGACACACCCGCAGTAGCGATTTCTGGACTCAGCAGTCAGAACCCAGGAGTCATCACCATTGCTAACGCTACGTTTGGATCGAACCCGCCCATCTCCGACGATATTCTGGCCAAGGCCTTTCAAGTGGACAACAAAGTAATTGATGATCTAAAAGCCCAGTTCTGGGTGAACACCTAAAAGTGGTCTTGCTTTATTTGGTGCTCCATCTTAAACCTAAATAAATGGATACGTCCGATTTGTATCACATACTAGCTTATCTATCTTAAACCCATATATAAATGCCTACACATCTGTTTGCTACTCATACTAGATTATAATGAATGAATGTTTTCTGTCAAAAGGCTCTCAAGATCTGCAATGTTCTAGTTTTCTAAGTTGGTTCTTGTCCTTTCCTCTTAAAAGAAATGAAAATTATGGTGAAATGTTAAAGCAACGAAAACTCCTATAAATTAATGGGGGGCTACGATCATCCAATCAGTTCCATTTCAAAGACCTTTACCATGAATATTGAAGACGAGAATGATTGATGATCTAGATGCTTTGATTCTGAGTTGAACAATTAATATAAGGCAAAGTCATACGACCGATTTGTGCTATGTATGCAGATAGGAATAAGCCAATGAAGAAAATTCTAATAATCAATTCTCTACTATGGGGTAATTTTCTTCTCACCATGAACTCTAATGGCCATGAATTAAATTGTGTGATCATCCTATCGACCTCGGCTTCTTGTCACAAAGTAATCAATCTATATTATGCCATTAGCGGTCACCAGACTACGTAAGTGAATTGATACTCCAAGGGCCCTGTCATGGATCCTGGTAAAGAACCGAAGCAACCAAGCTACTGAAATTACGTAGATAAAGACTGTTCTGCTGGATTTTTTTTTTTTAAGATATGCCCATATCTTGTCATTTAAATATGAGGACTAGATGCAGTGGGGAAAGCTTGGTTGGTTGGGTTGACGTTCATTTTGTTAGTGAACAACGTGTTGCAAGTAAAGAATTGGGAGTTCAACTCATTTCTTCCCTAGACCAAACTGCAGATATATTGAGTAAAAGCGCTTTAAGGCTGTGCAAACCCACTAGTCGGTCAGATCTTTGTGCACTTCTAGCACACATAGAGCTCCTATTGATCCAAACACGCTGTTAGATTGGAGTAAGATTCATGTGAGGATGTGGCTCCCATTGTGAATAAGCCATTTACTTGTTTCATTTTTTATATTTTATTTTTCTACACCTATATAAACCTATTATATATTTTTATATTTCCCTGATTTGTAATTCCGAAAAAACTCGCTTAAGTTCCGAATTGGACGAAACTTTTGATTTTATAGGGTAGGCGGAAATGGGGTTAGAAATAGTATTGAAAATTATGACCTATATAAACCCAAACTAACAGGTTGTGTTTGAGTTGGACCGATAGGTCGCTGAGTGAAATGAGTTACTTGGGTAGGGCCAGCTCACACGTATGGACCCAACCGAACCTGACCCATTTATTATTCAGGTTGGAAATGTGAACAGAATGGCTCAATCCCACCTTGAAATAAAAAGGGTCTAACTGGAGTCCCCACGTTGGATTGAGGTCAACTCAAGAATTGCCACCATTCCTTTATTGGATTAGTTTTTATAATATATTTCATGTTTTTAACATATAAAACTATGAAGTTACACATCTACAATTGCGAGAATTTTCTGTATCATATTATATTAACAAACATGTAAACACATTGTAAATGGGGCGTGCTGGTTTAAGGCATCCAAAATTTGGACTTGTCACAAACCAACCTCAAAGAAAAAAAAAAGTGTGCACGTGCAACTTTTCCTCGGATGAAAAGTTGCAGAGGCAACTTTCCCACCCTATTTGATAGGAGGAAAATTTGCAAATGTCGCCTTTTATAAGAGGCTTAAGCCTTCTCAACATGAAGAGGACCCTGGTTCAATAAGGGTTCAATCCCTGCTTCAAATTTGTATTAATATAGGCTTTTAACCTTTACTTGACCCTAGTACATTCTAACGAACAATTTCGACTTTAGCATTGTTGGATTTGTGAAGATGTGGATTTAGACTGATTGGGGCGGGATTAAGCCCAATCATAGGCATAGAAAATGACTTGTAACTAGGCTATCAATGGACCCTGGTTACTGGGCATAGATGTTGGGCTTGATTCATAACTGGGTCTTGGTCCATTGTTTAGGCATAGTTAACAACGGGTTCAAGTCCAATGGATCCACAACCGAACCTTATACACATTTATACAGAAATTTGTTCTATGCCCTCTACCTTTTGGCTTGATTCCCAAAAATCCCAATAGTTTTGAGAATTATTTTTTAGTCCTTAACTTCTTTAATTTATAAAAGTTGAGTCCTTTTACTCAAAATTCTTTTTGCAAATGATACAAATACTCTCTACGTTTAAAAAAGTCCAATCTTTTGAGGGTTTTTTTTATTCCTTCTCTTAAAAACCTGATTTCTAATTGTATCTATTATAAAATGGTTTGGTAAGCTAATTAAGAGGTGCCAATTCCTAGCTTGTTGTGCCAGCCTTACCCAAATTTCTTGCTGAATGGGTTTGGATTGACACCAATGCGCTCATTGGAAAATCATTATTTTTATGAGTAGAAAGAACATTAGAAAATGGGTTGGAATTGTTGTTGAGTGCATTCTTAGTATTCAATCTGCCAACCTCACGCCAACATGAATGAGCAACCATAATCTTGCCTATTTTATTAATAGAATTGAAAATGTTCACCCAAATTGAACCTAAAAATTAGAAGTAAATAATGTAAACACATAGTAAAGAGGACTAGTTGGTTCAAGGCTACCAAAAACTGAACTTATCAAGAACCAAACTCAAAAGAAAAAAGAAGATGAATTAATGGCTCCTAACCCGAGTGGTAAGGAGCGTCGGTTCTTACTTGGGAGTACGTCGCCGCTTTCCACTTTCTTTTAGCTTGGTACGGGCTTCCTTCTCACTTGAATGAGCTGCTTTTCCATGTGTATGCGGGCTCTTTCTTGGATCCCAATCCCTCTCTTGGGATCCATCTCTTGGGTGGGGTTATAGTCCCCTTGGCTGAAGTAAAAAAAAAAAAAAAAAAAACAAAAGAAAGAAAAGGGTGTTTTAACGTTGTAATAGGAACAATGTTGCAAGTGAGCTTTACAGCCGTATTATTCAGTGGTAAATCAGAAAATGCAGCTTTTCCTCCTCTTTAACGGGAGGAAAAGTTGCAAAGTCAGCTTTCCCCCTGCATTGACAACAATACCTTGGAGTCGCTCAGGTGAGTTCGTTAATTAGTATAGTTCCATTTCCATTGAAATTCTGATGTAGCCATGGATCAAAATATCGGCTGATACCGGTTCATATCGGCCGATATGAACCGGTATCGGTCAATACCGAACCAATATCTCACTGAGATATCGGTATCGGAAAAAATCTCCAATATCTCGGCTTATATCAGCTGAGATTTGGTTCATCTCGGTTGTAGCGGTATCTCGGCCGATATATCGGCCGAGATATCTCAAAAAGGGTGAAAACCCTAAATTTTTTTATTTTTTCCCCATCTTCATCTTCTTCTCCTCTCTTCTCAACTCCTTACTACCCATAGTAGCAGTCACACTCCATCACACATCTCTCTTGCATATTTTCAAATCTCACTTAAAATTTTTGAAGAAAATATTATTTAAGGTAAGAGAAAATCAACTAAAAGCATTTTATTATGTTTTTTTTTTTTTTTAGATGAAGCATAGAGGTTTTTCACTTGTGTTGTTTTCTTCACTTAGAAGTTAGATCTACATACTTTCATGCTAGATCTACTCATACACATGATTTTGAACTTTTTTATCAAATTTTTTTATTTTCGGATTTTTTAATATTTGAATTATAATATATCATTTTTTGGGGATTTCATCATAAATATGTTGTTTTAATGATTCATGATCATTGTATGGTGTGTAAATGATTGATCTACATACTTTCATGTTAGATCTATATAATTAGGATTTTGAAAATGATTTTACTTGTTAGGATATTTGTGATATCAAAGGCTTATTAATAGTGTGTAGATGATAGATCTACATCTACTAATAGTCATAAACATGATTTAGATTTTTATTTTAATTATTTTATTTTCGAATTTTTTAATATTTGAATTATAATATATCATTTTTTGGAGATTTGATCATAAATATGTTGTTTTAATGATTCATGATCATTGTATGATGTGTAAATGATTGATCTACATACTTTCATGTTAGATCTATATATTTAGGATTTTGAAAATGATTTTACAACTATATTTGATGATTAAGTTGGTATTAAATGATGATTGATATATTATCTTTATTTTCTTATATTTGACACTAATAAATTGATCATGAGCATCAATAATGTTTGCATTATATGAAATACTGAAAAAGATAGTGAACTGTGACACAGACAGGACTCATAACTTAAGGTGACCGAGATTTTGATTTATTGCTGTTATTAATGGAAACAAATATTGTTTTCCAGCATTTTCTAATATTCTGGATTTTTTGGATATTTTTGCGATTTTTTTTGGATTAAAAAAAAATTAATACCGCGATGACCGCGACAGACCGAATATCCACGACCGATACCGATATCATATCGGTTTTTCGGCACAGCCGATATCGCGACCGAGACCGAGATTTTGAACCATGGATATAGCTATTGACATGGTCAGTAAGTATTGACCAAACCAAACTCCAAAGAACATGGTAGGAGATGTGGACATATTTTGGGTTGCGCCTGGGGGTAGAAAAGCACAATATACTTAAATTTAAAATTTCTAATGTGGGCAGTTAAGCCATTGACAAGGAATTGATCAGAGGCAGATCTGTTGTTTGACATAGTCATGCGTTTCGAGAGCTAGGACTTGTTCTTGGGCCCAAGTTGAGGATAGATGTTCTCTTTCTACGAAGAAGAAATGAATTGTGAAACTACAGTAATACCCATATTTGTTTAATGATTCTAGAATTTTGAAAGCCAATCTGCTCTGGAAAATCTGATACATGTGATTCCATGAATTGGAGATCTAGCCTATTGGTGTGATTTGGTTAATCTGATAATCCTTTCATTAATCCCGATACATGTGTCCAGCAATTGAGTTAGCACAAGCCCAGTTTTTTTGTTTATTAAATTGTTACTCACCATTGGATTGAAAATCTAAAAAAAAAAGATGCTTTCTAAAGTCGCATTAAATGTGAGGGCCATAGATTATGGGTTTATGGTGATCTAATGAGTTTAAATTTTCCAGACATGTAGGTTCTATTAAGATCTTTTGACTATAGTTATTAATTTTGTCCCGTTTTGGCCGAAATGACCGAAAATTTTCATTTCGGTCAAGTTGCCAAAACGAAATTTTGTATAAAACTTTTCGTTTGAAATTTCAGTCCCTTTCGGTCGAATTTTCGGATTTCTGCCGAAAAACCACATTTCGGTCGAAATGAAATTTCACATATTCACTTTAATCTTTTTGAATTCTTATGCATAAATATCTATTCTTTTTATTTCTTATATTTTCCAAAAATATAATTCCAAATTTTTTTTCTTGATTTATTTTTTCATTTTTCTAAAGTGTAATTTAAAAAAGTTTCACTGAAGTTCCGAATGGGATGAAACTTTTCATTTTGGACGCTAAAACATAAATGGTGTCTGAAATGATAATTTACAACAATTACTCAAACCCAAACCCAAATTAGCATATTGGGTTTGAATCAGACTGAGTGAAACGAGCTGCTTGGGTTGGGCCAGTTCACAAGTATGGACCCAAATGAACCTGAACCTTTTATTATTCAGGTTGGAGATGTCAACGGAGTCCCTGGGTTAGATTGAGGCCTACCGAGGAACTGCCATTCTTCCTTTGCTAGATTAGTTTTTGTAGTAGATCTTGCATTTTTAACATATAAAACTATGAAATTGCACATCTATAATTGTGAGAACTTTTTGTATCATATTATATTAACTAACATGTAAACATATTGGGCTGGTTCAAGGCAGACCAAAACTGTTCTTGTCACACAACCCAAACTCAGAGAAAAAGTAAGGGGGGAGGGGTTTAAAAATTGTAATGTGTGCAGTTGAGCCATTGACAAGGAGTTGATTAAAGTGTAAAGTGTACAGTTGAACCATTTTTTTTTTTTGATAAAAGGTAATTGTATTAAGGAAGAGAGAAAGATGAATACAAAGAATTACTCCCGGAGGAGAATAAACCAAAAGAAACAAAACAGAGGAACCAAGCTTGTGCAACAATAGAGCAGCAAGCTACCAAAACAAAAAAACTATAACAAAACGAAGTATAATCTGAAAAGATTAGCTATATCCAGAAATGTTGAGAGAACTTAGGAGAGAGCTTAGCTGCCTACTTACAAAAGGCTTGGAGATCTTCATTAGAGAGTAGCTTAGATCTTCTTGCAGATTGCCAATGATCTGAGGGAGAGGAGTGTGATAGTTGTTGAAAGTAGCTGCATTCCGCGTCTTCCAGAGAGTGAAGAGGACCGAAAGAAAAGTTGAAGCCATGAAGGTCCTACCAGCTGAGTCATTTCCTTGAGAGAGAGAGATCCAGAGGGAGGAAGCAGAGAAAGAAGGAGGCTGCTGGGCCCTTGCTGAAAGGAGAGTCCATCTCCAGAGTGCCTGGGCTGCTTTACAAGAGAAGAAGATGTGGTGTACAGAGTCCGGACCATTGGAGCAGATACTGCACCTAGAAGCTAAGGAGAATCCAAGGTGCTGAAGGTAAGAGTCTGTCGGCGTCCGGTTGAGCATCAAGCGCCAGCCAAAGCAGCTTACTCTGGGGAGAGAAATTCCATTCCAGATGAAGGGAGGCAACTGAAGGATGATTCCTCTTGGTCTGATGGCTTTCCAGGCATTACTGAGGGAGAGCTGACCATTGGAGGATGCCTTCCAGGTGAGAAGATCTCTGACTGAAGAGCTGGGAGAGAGAGGAGAAGTAGCAGAGAGGAGCAGGTCTTGGACGTCTGGAGGCAGGTTCCGTGGGAAGTGCCAGGAGCCTGAGGAAGTGTGGAAGAAAGCTGCAAGGCGCTGGTCATGGGGGAATTGCAGGTTGGGGAAGATTGCAGAGATGGACCTATCCCCAAACCAAATATCATGCCAAGTGTTGATATCCTTACCGTTGCCAAAGATCCAAGCACTGCCTTGGTGAATGTAGTGAGCGAGGTGCCGGATTCTTTTCCAGATACAGGAGCCATATATAGGAGGTGTTAGCCTTGTCCCAGATGCTCTTATCCTTAAAGTAGCGGAGCTTGAACCAAGAGGACCAAAGGGAGTTCATCGTAGAAGCTTGCCATCCCAGCTTGATGAGAGAAGCATTATTGACATCTGAGATGCGTCTGATGCCGAGGCCTCCTTCCAGCTTAGGGAGAGTGACTTGAGACCAGTTCACATAATTAATTTTGGAGGAAGAGGCATTACCAGACTAGAGGAAATGGCGGAGGAGGCGTTTTATATCTTTGCAGATGGAAATAGGAAGGGGGAGGATGGAAGCACAGTGTAAGGGGATGCTGGACAGCACATGCTTGATGAGAATAAGCCTTCCAGCAAAGGAGAGGAATCTGGCCTTCCAAGCTGAAAGCCTAGCATTGATAGAGTCCAGTAGAGGGAGGAAGTGGTGGCGCTTCGGGGTACCAAAAAATATGGGGAAACCCAGATACTTGAGCTGGGCTTGGCTCTCTGACAGACCAAGAATGGCGCTAATTCTAGCTCGCTTCCGGATGCTGCAGTTGCCTAAGAAAAGCTGACTTTTGAGGAGGTTAATATGCTGGCCAGAAGAAGATTGGTAGATTTCTAGAAGGTCTTGAAGAGCTAGGACACCTGAAGTGTTTCCTTTCATAAGGATAATGATGTCATCTGCATAAAGGAGGTGGCAAGGGGTGAGGGGGATAGGGGAAAGGGGGAGGAGAGTGCCTTGGGAGTGAAGGTTGTGAAGGTGGAGACTGAGGATTTCTTCTGCTAGGATGAACAGGTAGGGTGAAAGGGGGTCACCCTGTCTCAGGCCACAAGAGGATTCAAAAAAACCATGAGGGGAACGGTTGATCAAGACGGAACATCTAGAGGTGCAGACACATTCCTTCATAAGGGAAATCCAGTCTTTTGAGAAATTGAAAAACCTAAGGGCAGAGAAGAGGAAGGTCCAGTTGAGTTTGTCAAAGGCTTTGGAAATATCAAGTTTGAGACAGAGAGCTCCTTTGCTGAGCTTGGAGTTGAGTCTTTGGAAAAGCTCAAAGGTAAGGGCTGAGTGGTGGTGGATGGATCTGCCATGGATGAAGGCTGCCTGGTGGGAGGAGATCAACTTGGGAAGAAGAGAGGTGAGCCTAGAGGCTAGAATTTTGGAAATAATTTTATAGGAAAAGTTCAGCAAACTAATTGGCCTGAAGTCTGCAAAGGTGACAGGGGATGAGGACTTGGGGATAAGGGATAGAAAGAAGGCATTAGAAGATCTAAGGATTTTTTTGGATTGGAAGAAGTGTTGCACTGCTGAGATAACAGAGTTGCCAATGATATCCCAGGTAAAAGTGAAGAAAAAACCATTAAAACCGTCAGGCCCAGGGGAGCTGTTCTTCTTAAGGGAGAAGACAACTGATTTAATTTCGGATGCTGAGGGAATAGAGACAAGGGAGGAATTTTCAGAGTCCGAAACCTTAGGACTATCAGTCTGGAAAAGAATGGGATAACTCTGGCTGGCATGAGGTTTGAAGAGGTTGGAGAAAAATTGAACAGCTTGATCTTGGATGATAAGCAGATCTTCAGTGAGGCTGCCATTGACTGAGATATGGTTGATTCTATTGAAAGAGCCTCTGCCTTTGGCAGATTGGTGGAAGAATTTTGTGTTGAGGTCACCCTCTTTAAGCCAAGTAATTCTGGATCTCTGCTTCCAGTGGATTTCTTGAGCTTTAAGGGAGTCATGGAGGTGAAGTTTAGCTGCTAGAAGGTCTGATCTAAGGGTGGAGTCAGTGGGATTGGAGTCCAGGTTATTTTGGCATCTCAGAATATTGGCTTCAGCAGCCTGGATGTTTTGGCGGACAAGGCCAAAGGTGTTCTTGCTCCAGGATTTTAGAGCCTACTTGAGAATTTTAAGATTTTGGGAGAGAATAAACTGGGGGTTCCCTACAATAGAAGAATTCCAGCTGGATTTGACTACTTCAAGGAAGGTGGAATGCATAGTCCATTTGTTTTCGAACTTGAAAGGGGCTGAAGGGACAAGAGGAAGATTGGAGTGAGATAGAAGAAGAGGGCTGTGGTCAGAAGAGAGCCTAGGGAGGTGATGGACTGTGGGGTCTGTGAAAGCTGTCAACCAATGAGGGTTGACAAGGGCTCTATCTAGTTTAGCAGCCACATAAGAGAGGCCTTGCCTATTGTTGGACCAGGTAAATTGGCTTCCAGTGGAAAGAGTATTGGAGAGGCCAGCTTGCATGACAGTTGTTTGGAAATCTTTGAGGGAGGAAGGGTTGGACTGACGAAGACTTAGTTTCTCTTTATGAGCCAAGATGGCATTGAAGTCTCCAAGAACACACCAAGGCAGGTTGGTAGATGAGGTGTCAATTATAGTTTTCCAGAGGTCCTTCCTAAGGGTTGGGTTGGTGGAGCCATAAACTCCAGTGATGAGGTAAGAGAGGCCAGAGGATGAATTAAAGAGGAGCATGGAAAGGTGTTGGGAGGAGGCATTGGAGACAGAGGCTTGGAGCTGGTGGGAAGATTTAGAAAAGCACCAGAGGTTGGGGGGGGGGGGGGAAGAGGAGGGGAATTGGAATGAAATGTATCAAAACCAAAGATGGAAAGGCCTAGAGTAAGAGTGGAGGAGAAGGTTGTCATGGGTTCTGAGATGAAGATCAGGTCAAGATGGTGATTACGGACTATATTGGCCAGAGCTCTGATGGTAGGGGGATTAGCTATGCCCCTACAGTTCCAATAGAGAATCTTTAACATGGATGAATGGAGGGGGAGGTGCGTCTGCTTCTAGACCTCCTGGTGATCGGGCCAGATCTTGGGATTTGACTAGAATGCTTCCCTTTGCTTGTGTGGGGGGTCAACGGGTGAACAACCATTGATTTCTTGTGGCTGTTGGGTGAGGGGGGATCAGTAGGAGGGGCAGAGGTGATAGGAGGGGCAGAGGAAGGGGTGACCAGGGGGAGATGAGCAGGGGAGGAAGAAGAGGGGTGAAGGGCATGGTTGTCCTGAGTGGGGGAGATTGAAATGGCTGGGGAGGAAGACTTGGAAACACCAATTGGGTGTTCAAAACCAGGAGGGGGAGATGAGGAGTTATCAACTAGGAGTTGAACCATTGACAATGAATTGATTAAAGGCAGATGTTCTTAGATTTGTTGTTTGAAATATCCATGCTTTTCAAGAGCTAGGACTTGTTCTTGGGCCCCAAGTGAGGATAGATGTTTTAAAATGGATTCTGAAACTGCAGTTAGGTGTAGCAAATACCCATATTTGTTTTACGAATCTAGAACTCAAAAACCAATCTGCTTCAGAAGACTGATGAAGAGAAAAGCCTGGAAAATCTGAAGCATGTGATTCCATGATTTGGTGATCTAGCCCATTGGTGTCATTTGGTTAGTCTGACAATACTTTCAATCTTGATCCTTCAAACTACGACCAACAAATATGTGTAGAACAAAGTACAGCTATGATCAATAAATATGGGTCGGGCCAAGTAGCACGGTTCATATTCAATTGATCACAGGGCAAATATCAAAGGGTTAGGATATATCAATATGGGCTCTTTTTGAATTTTGAGGGACACCACATCTGACATTAGGCCCATCAGTCCAATCACCAGACAATCTCCCCTAAAATATCTATCCCTACCCTACTATGCAGTCCAGAACACCTAAAATGCGTCGATATAAATGTAGTCAGCGAAACAGGTCGTGTCCTTAACTATAAAAATATTTGAAAAGCAGATTTTAGATTAGGCCTGTTAGGACTGCTGCGACAATTTGATTGGGCAAACATGAGTTTTAAAGAAGATGTAAGGAGGCATTTGGAAACTCTAGTCTAATTAATAAGAACTAATTAGATTAAGGTCTAAAATAAAAGCCCTAAATTTTAAATCCTAATTTCCATTAGTCCATTTGAAAAAACAAAATATAAAAGAGCTCTAATTTCATGAGGTAATTAGGATCCACTTTTAGGAATTATTGTAACTGTGGCCCACCGTATAAAAATTAAAATTTAGAACTTATCATTTGCATCATTTTAAAAAACTTATTAGCTCATTCTCATCCAATATACTTGTAAATCTTGCAATGTCTACCTCCTTTTGCTTTGGCTAAAATAAGCTAAAACAAAAAACAAAAAAAAAAAAAAAAAAACCAGCTCTCCTAAGCTAGTCCTTTTAGAGGCAAAATCTCTAATTTAAAAATAAGCTCTAAAAATTAGAAAATACAATTAGGGGTTTAAGAAATGCTCTCAATTGAAAATAAGCCCTAAACCATAAAAATCAGAGTCTCTATTCAGAGTCTCCAGAGGCCCCTAAGTCACCACCTTATAATTGAGGAGACTACATTGTCCCCTTTCCATTCGTTGAACCTTTGTTTAAAGGAGCAGCTAAAATACCATACAATTAAATGATTTTGTTCTCTGCACTGTATAGCATTTTCTGAAGACGGTTTCCACTACTGCGCAATTGGCAATTGAACATAGAGACATGTTTAATAGAGACTTGGATGTGAATTAGCATATGCTTGAATATTACAAAGACTAATTGATATCTAAATGAAGGTTGGTTGTAGCAGTTAGAGAATGACAGTGGCTTAAACCAAGAAGAAACTAACCATGTAGTCTTTCACTGGTGCAATTAAAAACAAGACTATTTCAATACCGCCCATGTCCAACCTACCATGTATCTCCCTTTTTTTTTTTTTTTTTTGCTTTAAGGGTAAGTATATTAGAAAAAGAGGAAAGGATAAACATGGGTCAAAGGGACCCCCAAAAGAAGCTCACAGCTAAGGAGAAAGAGGGCAGAAACAAAAGAAGAGAAAACCCAGGGAAGGCGATGGATACAAAGGGAGAAAAGATGCCAAATTGGGAAGAAAAATTGCCGGAGCAGACGAGGGGGAATGAACACCCAAGATGAGCTGCGAAGCTGGAGAGAAGGGCAGAGGCTAGCAGACTGAACTAGAGGAGCCCCCAAAGGTGGGGCTTTCAGCTTGGAAACAGAGCTTTAGAGGAAGCTGACGAGGCTCAACTGCAGAACCCTGATCGGAGGGTAGCGAGGGAAGCTTGGAGCTACAGAGGCTACTGACGGAGGAGGCTGCTTGCGGAGGAACCCGGATGGAGCCCTGGTGAAAGAGGTCGCAGGCGCAGATTGAGGAGATCGAGGAGGAGGCTAGGAAGATGGATCACCCAGCAGGGATGTTGAGGAAGAGAAAGATGGATCTGAGCTGAAAACTGCTAAAGGGCTTGGAGAGCTTCCTAAGGGAGAAGGAGAGGAATTCCTGAAGATGTTGCTGGATTGTTGATAGAGGTAGCTTCTTGCCTTCAAAGGTAGTTATGTTTCTTGCCTTCCATAGGAAGTAGATGACATTGATGATGATGGTTGCCATGTGTTTTTTGCCGGCTAGATCATTTCCTCTTGTGAGTGATGCCCATGTTGTAGAGGCTGAGAGGGAAATTGGAACTGGTATGTTAGCTTTTTGGAAGAGCCAGGACCAAAGGGCTTTTGCTTGGCCACAGTGAAAGAATAGGTAAGTTGTGGAGTCTTCTTCTTGGCAGCAGATGTTGCATCTGGAAGCTAGAGAAAGTCCCATTCTCTTCAGCTGAGTCTTTGTTGGGGTCTTATTGTGCATGAGGCGCCATCCGAAGCAGCAAACTTTGGGAAGACAGATCCCATTCCAGATGAAGGGTGGCCAGACTAAAGTGGTGGCTCTTGAACGAATGAGGTTCCAGGTTGCCTTCATGGAGAGTTGACCATTTGTGGAGTCTCTCCATCTAAGAGAATCCTGAGTTTACTGAGCTGGGGAGAGGGAGAAAATGGAATATGAGAGGTTACTGTGGATTTCAGGAGGCAAATGGTCAGGGATGGACCATCCATCAGCTAGAAACAAAGAAGAAAGCCTATGATCCTGTAGGAAATGGTAATAAGGGAATCTTGTTGAGAGGGGGAGGTCATCTACCCAGGGATCATGCCAAATGTTGATGTCCTGGCCATTCCCAAAAATCCAAGAGCTGCCTTGCTGGATATGAGAGGTCAGATTCCTGATTTTTCTCTAGATACATGAGCCATGAATGGTGTTGGCTGGGCTCCATATGGGTTGCTGCTTAAAGTATCTAGTTTTGAACCAGGAAGACCATAAAGAATTACCTGTTGAGGCCTGCCAACCCAGCTTGATGAAAGAGGCTGTGTTGATATCAAAGAGCTTTCGGATGCCCAGACCCCCTTCCTCCTTAGGGAGAGAAACGGTGGACCAGCTGACATAGTTGAATTTGAAAGAGTCGGTGTTCCCTGACCAGAGAAAATGTCTCATCGCTTTCTCCAGGGCGTTGCAGGTTGAGGATGGAAGAGGCAAGGTGGCTGCCAGATGGATGGCCATGCTAGAAAGCACATGTCTTATGAGAATTAGGCGGCCTGCAAAAGAGAGAAATTTTGCTTTCCACGACTGAAGTCTCTTATTGACTCTGTCTAAGAGAGGGAGGAAGTGTATCTTTTTGGGGGTGCCAAACACAATGGGGATACCCAGGTATGTAAGCTGAGCCGGGGACTCCTGTATTCCGAGAACGAAGCTGATTTTGCTTTTTCTTCTGCGACCACATTTACCGAATTTGAGGAGACTCTTTTGGAGGTTGAAGAATTGACCAGAGGCTGCTTGGTATAGCTCAAGGAGGTCGTGCAGGGCTTTGACACTGGTGCTGTTGCCTTTCATGAGAATTAAGATGTCATCAGCAAAGAGAAGGTGACATGGGGAAGCTGGAATTTTAGAGAGGGGGAGAATGGTCTTGGTGGATTGAAGGCTGAGGAGGTGGAGGCTCAGGAGCTCTTCGGCAATGATGAAGAGATAAGGGGATAGTGGGTCCCCTTGTCTTAGGCCACATGAAGATCCAAAGAAACCTTGGGGAAGCCGGTTTATAAGGACTGAGCCCTTAGGCAGACGCATTCTTTGATCATGGAGATCCAGTCTTCTGAGAAATTGAAGAATTCAAGAGCTGCAAAGAGAAAATTCCATTCCAATTTATCAAAGGCTTTTGATATGCCCAGTTTTAAGCAAAAGGCACCTTTCTTAAATTTGGAGTTGAGTTTCTGAAAAAGATCATAGGCCAAGGCTGTGTGTTGAGTGGTGGTTCTACCTTTGATGAAGGCTATCTGGTGAGGGGATATGAGGTTTGGTAAGATCTTGGAGAGCCTGGTAGCTAGAATTTTAGAGATGATTTTGTAGGAGAAGTTGAGAAGGCTAATGAGTCTAAAATCTGTAAGGGTTGTTGGGGAGCTGGTTTTTGGAACGAGGGCAAGGAAGTAGGCATTAGTAGCTTTGAGGAGTTTTTTGGAATGGAAGAAGTGCTGGACTGCCTGGGTTACTGAGTGGCCAATGATGTGCCAAGTTGAAGTGTAGAACTTTCCATTAAAGCCATCCGGACCGGGAGAGCTGTTATGTTTGAGGGAGAAGGCTGCTTCTTTTATCTCCTCAGCAGAAAGCATGCAGGTTAGGGAATGATTGTCTTGGGTTGAGACCTTGGGGCTGTCAATTTGAAAGAGCTGAGGGCAAGGGGGGGGGGTTGGTTAGATTGGAAGAGGTTAGAAAAGAAATCCACTGCTGCTGACTGGATGGAGGATGGATCTTCCTCAATGATACCTGCTATGGAGATCTGGCGAATTCTATTATTGGAGCTTCTGGCCTTTGCTGATTGATGGAAGAAATTCGTATTTAAGTCTCCCTCTTACAGCCAAGAAATTTTGGACCTCTGCTTCCAGTGGATTTCTTGAGCTTTGAGGGCCTCATGGAGAGCTGATTTGGCCTTGAGAAGGTCTTCTCTAAGGGCATCTGAAGGACTTGAGTCGTGGAGCTGCTGGAATTGCTGAACCTGGGCCTCTGCTTTTTGAATATTCTGATGAATGGTACCGAAGGTAGTTCTGCTCCATAGCTTGAGAGACTGTTTCAAGGATTTGAGCTTTTGGGCTAGAGTGAACTGTGGATTGCCAAGTGGTTCTGGAAAGGCTTCCCAGTAGTTTTTGACCACATCTTGGAAGGTAGGATGAAGCGGCCACTTGTTTTCAAACTTGAAGGGGGCGTTTGGAGTTGGGATAAGATTGTGATGGCACAGGAGGATTGGGCTGTGGTCTGATGATATTCTAGCAAGGTGACGAACTAAAGGGTCTGGGAAGGTAGCCAGCCAAAGATGGTTGACTAAAACTCTGTCTAATCTAGCTGCAACATAGGAGAGGCCTTTCCTATTGTTGGACCAAGTAAACTTATTGCAAGAGAAATTGATGTCCTGCAGGCCTGCTTGCATAGTTGTGGTTTGGAAATCTAATAGGGAGGAGGGGCTGGTTTGGCGGATGCTGAGCTTTTCATCATGAGAGAGGATTGCATTGAAGTCTCCAAGGACACACCAGGGGAGGTTAGTTGAAGATGAATCAATCAGCACTTTCCACAGATCTCTCCTTTTGATGTGGTTGGTGGAGCCATAAACTCCTGTAATGAGTGAGTATGGGCTGGATGCTGGGTTTGTTAACATCAAGGTAAGGTGCTAGGGAGAGGAGTTCGAAATAGAGATAGAGAGATGGTGGGAAGATTTAAAGAAGCACCAGAGGCTGGGGTTACCTGATTGGGAGGTATTGGAGAAGAAGATGTCAAAGCCAAGCTGACTAAGCTGAAGGGATTGAAAAGAGGAAAAGGGGGTCATAGGTTCTGAGAGGAAGATTATGTCAGGGGAGTGGACATGAACCAGGTTCGCTAACACTCGAATTGTGGGGGAGTTGGCTATTCCCCTGCAGTTCCAGAAGAAGGCTTTAATCATTGGGAAAACTTGGAGTTCCTTCTTCTAGACCTTCTTGTAATGGGACCAGAGCTTGAAGCTTCAGAGTGTTTCCTCCCTTTGCTATGGTGGTTTGCTACTGCTGTGACTGGTATGGTTACCAGACTGTCTTTTGCCAGGGGGTGAAGGGGGGGACTTGGGAGACGAGCTGACTGAGCAGTTGCTGTTGCAGAGGGAGTTGGCAGAGGGTCTGGTGTCTTTTGAAGGTTGTGTGAAGAGGGGTGGTTGTGGGTGGAGGTGGTTAGCTGGGAAGGTAAGGTGGGCATAGTGGGTGATTTTGGCAAATCTGGGAGAGGATCTGCTGGGTTTAGAACCTTGGATTCAGGGGTACCTATGGGATGGTGGAAGCCTGGGGGAAGGTCAGAAGAGCTATGTTCAAGATTGGAAGAGGATGAGGTATCCTCTAAGATTGATTGTAGGTTCCTGCCATACAAGCTGGGATTGAGGACTGGATCTATGAAAGAGGAATTTTCTAAAATGGAGAAGGGGTTGGAAGTATCTACTGTTGGGACTGGGATCTTTGCTAGTATTTCCGAGACAACATCATAAGGTAGGTCATTGATGGAGGGGTTTGTTGCCTTAGTTTTTTCTTTTCCAGATGTGGTTGGGGGATTAGGAAGAGAGGCTTGGTAGCTGCTAAGGATGGAGGCTTGGTGGTGGTGGCTGATAGTATTGGTTTGGGTGGGAGAGGTGGCTGGAGTGATATCAGGGAGAGGGAGCAGGGGAGGGTTACCTGTGAGGGTGGAAGATGCATTGATGGTGGTTGGTTGGTTAGAAGGGATAACAGAGGTGGAGGGGGACAGTGACCGGAAGGAGGTTGGTTTGTGGTTGGAGGGGCAGGAGTGGTTGTGGTGCCTTGCCGAGAGGCAGAAGGGACAGGGAATGGATTCATATTCCACATCCAGTTCTATTTCTTGCTCTCCCTAGAGGTCGACTAAGATGGAAGAGGGTTTGGGTTTGGACAGGTCTAGGAGGATTTGAATCCTAGCAAAGGTGAGGATTCTTTGAGCCATGGTAATGGAATCTAGCTGGATTGGTTGGCCTATTGTGCTTGCCAAAGAAAGGATTATGTTTTGACTCCAGCAGTGGTAAGGTAAGCCCTTGATTATGATCCAGACTGGGGCTAAGGAGAGCCATACTGTTTCTGCTTGTCCAGGAGACCAGGATTGTAGAAAAATCTTTTTCCTATCCATACGAAGAGGAGAGAGGCTAAGAATGTGGGATTTGTCTGCTAGAGAGTTGAATCTGAAGATGAAGTGGCCTCTGGCAGTAAGGGAAACCATACAGGGCCTGGAGAGATCCCAGGATTTGGTATGCTCTTCTACCCATTCTAGAGATGGGCGCTTGCCTGTAAATCTGCCAATGACAGCAAAAGAGAATGACTCCTTGCTGGAGGAGAGCATGGCTATTGGGATTTGAAGGGCTGGTTTGCTATTTTTCCAGGTGGGTGGAGGAAGGATGACTGGATTGAAGGTGAGTGGGGGGGGGGGGGTAGAGAAGAGGTTGGCGAAAGATGGATGGCCTGTGAAGTAAGTGGCTGACTGTGATGTTGAAGAAGGGAGGACTGATGGGGGAACCGGAGGGGGGGGCTGAGGGCTGGTTAGGAAGGGGGGAGGGATGGTGGACCAAAGAAGAAGTCAGGGGGACAGCTGGGCGGAGTAAAGGTTGGGTGGAGGGGCTGAAGCCTGGCTGGGTAAGGGGGGGAAATGGTGGGATGAAGACAGGGGGATTTGAGGATTGTTGGGAAGGGAGAGAAGAGACTGGGATTGAGGAGGGAGGGGAGGTTGAATATAGGAGGGGAAGAGGAGGTTTGGAAAGCTGGTGGTGGAGGGGGTAGCAAGAGAGCTGTTGGGGGTAACAGGGGGGGCTGGTGATGGTGGTAACAGGGGAGCTGATGGAGGTAGCGGGGGGGGGGGGGGGGGGGAGGGGGTGTGCTGGTGGTGGTGGTAACATCTTTACTTCACCATGTATCTGTCTCCCTATATATATGGGTTCTCTCTATGCTTAATTCTCATCCTTAGAGCACCTCATCTTCATCTATACTTTATACTCGAAAATAATGAAGATGGTTGCTCACATCCTTATAGTCCTCCTTTCCATCACTTCCTCACTTGTTCATGCCTATGATCCCAATCCTTTACATGACATTTGTGTCGCCGACCTATATATTCAAAATTTAAAAATTGTAATGTGATGTGTGCAGTTGAACCATTGACAATGAATTGATTAAGCCAGATGCATGTGCTTAGATCTCTTGTTTGAAATATTCATGCGTTTCAAGAGATTGGACTTTTTCTTGGTCCCCAAGTGAAGGTAGATTTTTAATTTCCTTCGCAGAAGAAATGAATTCGGCAACTGCAGTTACGTGTTTAAATTTCGGTCCATTTTCGTCCGAAATTTCGAATTTCTGCCAAAAATCTACATTTCCGTTGAAATGAAATTTTACATAATTACTTAATTATTATTTTTTAATTTTTATACGTATATATTCTTTTTATTTCTTATATTTTTCAAAAAATATAATTCCAATTTTTTTTTCTAGAATGGATTATATCCATATTTCTTGTTTGGTTTATTATTTTTCTACATATATATATATATATGAATTTATTATTTTTATATTTCACCAAAATATAATTCGAAAAATTCTTGCCAAAGTTCCGAATCAGAAAAAACTTTTCATTTTGGAGGCCAAGCCATAAATGGCTTCCAAAACAATATTGACAACAACAGTGGTGGGCCCAAGTACAAGGGTTCAGCCCCCACCCTACCTGAAGGTTTTTAAAGAAACCCCTGAAAATTATGATAATTAATATGTATTTTTTTTCTTACATTTGCCCATTCCTACAATATTTCTTTTACATTAAGGCCCCAAGTTAAATTTTTTGGATCTGTCCTTGGACAACAATGATCCAAACCCAAACCCAAATTAGATAGGTAGTGGAGTCAAATGAGTTGCTTGGGTTGGGCCAACCCTCAAGTATGGGCCCGAATGAACTTGACCCGTTTAGTATTCAAGTTGGATATGTCACCAGAATGCTGACGGAGTCCACGGGTTACATTGAGATCAAACGAGGAATTGCCACCCTCTTATTACTGGATCAATTTTTATAGCAGATTTTGCATTTTTAACTTATATATATATATATTTGAAATTACATATATACAATTGTGAGAATTTTGTATCATATTATTTTAATAAACATGTAAAAATAGAGTGGGCTGGTTCAAGGCAGCAAAAAACTGTACTTATCACAAACCAAGCAGGGTGGAGGGATTTGCCGCAATTGCAGCTTTTCCTCCCCTCTTACGGCAGGAAAAGTTGCAAAGGCATCCTTCCCACCGTTTTGACAACTATGCCTTCTTCTAAGTGAGTTCGCTTATTAGCTATATCCAAATCCTATGGTCTGCAAGTAATTGTGACCAAACTCGAAAAAGGAAAAGAAAGTGTGCCATGGTGGGACTATATTTGGGTGGGGCCTGAGGGTACAAAATCACAATATACTTGAAATTTAAAAATTGAAATGTGTGCAGTATTGAACCCTTGTCAAGGAATTGATTAAAGGCAGATGTACTTAGATGTGTTATGTGAAATATTCATACTTTTCAAGAGCTAGGACTTGTTTTTGGCCTTCTTGTGAGGATAGGCATCTTCCTTCTTAAAAACAGGTGGATTCTGCAACTGCAACTACTTGTAGAAAATACACATATTTTTTTAATGAATCTAGAGAATTCAATAGCCAGTCTCCTCCAGAAGATGGATGAAAAGGATCCTGGAAAATCGGAACACGTGAAGCCGATGATTTGTTGATTTAGACCATTGATCTGATTGGATTACCTTGTATTGCCGATCAAACTGTTAGCCCTTCAGACAATGACCAGAAAAATATACTGAGAATGTGCCCCCAACATGTCTAGCCCTGTATGTCACGTCCCAAAAAATAGAACCATGGGATAACGTGAAAAATAAGAATAAATATTTATTTTCCTGTTTTTAATACAACACAAGCTTTCAAAAGTGGACCTACATAGCAAACCGTGGTGAGTGAAAATAAATTTCATTAAATTCAACGAAAGTTTTATTCAATTGGTATTGAAGGTTCATAATTAAGATCCAACATAATCATCAGATGAAGAAATAATAATTAAAGTTGCAGAATAAATCAAACAGTTACTACGGAAAAGTTTATCGTTAAATAAAGTTCATCTAAAGAAATTCTAAGATAACGCTATCTCTCAGGCAGGCTCAGACGGCTCCGTAGCCATCTCCGGCTCTCCACTCAGGTTCGTCAACTGATTCAAATACTTGAAACGTTTGACCATCTTCCGTCTCCACATTAGGGTAAGGGTCGGTACCTATGCACTAATAAACAAAGTAAACAGCAAGTACGAAAGCATAATTCATAAATAAAATACAAGATCAATGAGAGTAAAGACAGGGAATGATCATAAGAGATTAACAATGGAACAATGATGAAAAGAACGTATAACCTAAATCCATTCTACACAATAGAGCGATACAATAATCACACAGAAGCACTGCTACTGCTTTGGGTGGTTAGCCCTAACTTTAAAGCGGGAAAACCCGTTCGAAGGCCGACGGTCATAAACCGGTTCGTAATCGAAATCGTAGGCCGGATAAACCGGTTCGAAATTCGGATATTAGAGTGTACGTACACATCGATGATCAGCCGTCCACATACAACTGCAGTCGTTCGAATATGACCAAATCAATATACATATATATACATATCATAGTAGAATAGACCTAATGATCAGTAATGCTCTTGACACAGAAACCTAAGTCAAAGTGAAGGGCTGGTTGCACAATAATTCATAATCGAATACCAAACGAATAATTTGAATAAACCTCTACAATATCTCAATCGATTGCCACGCCACATCACGGTCCATATCCAATCAATCATAAGGTATACAACTAATAGACTAATATCAAATTCAATCATGTATGCGAACCCGAATGTCAAGGAATAATCACAAGTCAATCCTAAGGTCAAACATAAGGTCTCATACCTGACAACCACATGAGCCTCTATTAGATAAGAGATCAACACATCCTCGCTCAATCAATGGTGCATAGACACAATTAAGGGTTCTCTAATAGAGATGGGTTGAGCCTGAATCCATTAAGATTTTCCCGAAGTCATAAGAAGTACTAAATCTCATGTTGGTAAGAAATCGTTTGCCCGAACGGTATTTACTTGGTCCAATGATCCAATTAATAAAGTACAAAAAAAATTTAACATATTAAAAACCATATATATGATTTATTATTAATTTGCAAATAAAAAAATCTTAATTTATAACCTGAGAATTCCATCTATAATATTTTTTCAAATTTAATTATGTATAAAACCCATATGCTATGTTCTGTCACAAGAGAACTACGCCCATCCCCATACGTCAACATCATTCTCTCTCATTCTCCCCATATATCATTCTCTCTCCTTAGCCCCATGCCACATCATTCTCTCTTTCTCACCAATTCCCATACACAACATCACTCTCTCTCCTTATCTCTTCTTCACTGCAAACAGAGCCGAGTTCTGTAATGAAACTCGGTACCGACAGAAATTAGGCCACTTGGATAGTGGTCCCACTCATCAGGAGCACACGATCAGCTCTCATCAACATGGTCGCCCAAGTCCCCTCTATAAGATCTATGGTCCAGATTTCCATTGGTGACCCACCTGAGCCACACGGTCTCCAAATTATGATTAGGTACTTGCCTGAGATCCGCGGTTGTTGGAGACGATATAGAATTCCTACGGTATGCCTAAGCTGCTAACCCCGAAAAAAGTTGGAAGAGAGAGAGATGTGTGTGAAAATAAAAGAGTGGTGGTTTATAAATCGGAAATAAGAATGAGAGTTGTAGTCTAACTTAAATTCTAAAAAATAGAGTTTTGGGTTTTAAAAAATATATAGGAGTTTGGATTAGAGAAGGATTAGAGTTATGGTTTCAGAAGAATTGTTCCACTAAATTGGGCCCGGATTAACTATGGGTAAGACACCTATCCAACAAGCTTAACTCTCCAACATAAGTCTAGCGTGGTCCCCACTTAGACTAATCGCGTATTAAATTAAAATACAATTAATTATATAATAATAATAATAATAAATAATATATATAATACCAAAACGTCACACTATACCACTATGCAATCCAGGACACCTAAAATGCATCCATGGAAGTAATCAGAAAAACAGAAGGTATCGTTGAACTTCCTGTATTTTGGAGGCGGACGCACATCTCGGTCCACTTCTAAAAGCATCATGAAAATTCAAACTCTACTACGAAAATTCAAATAAAAATATTGCGTCCGCTCCCAAAATCCAAATGAAAGTCCTTAGTTTCTTCTCAAAACCCAATTGCCTGTTTCCGCATTCCTCAAACGAGAATTCTTGGTCAGCCATTGGCTATAAGCACCCAACCTGTCCGATTTCAGGGCATGAATTGGCATTCTACAGAACATACAATCATTGGCCTAAGGACTGGTGACATCTTGTGGTGTATGCAGATGAGTATAATTCGAGTACGGATGGAAAAAAGCCAATCAAGATATTCTAATCATCTAGTTTCAACTAATTTTCTTTTGTAACTCAATTCCAATGGCCATGGATTAATTTGTCTGATCATCTTAGCAGCCCCAACAAACTTTTCACATAGTATTCAATTTGTATTTTTCCTTTAAAGGCCACCAGACTAAGGAAGTGAATTCATACTCCCAAGGCCCCTTTCATGGATCATGGTAAAGAGCAGAACCAACCCATCCCCTGAAATTATGTCAATAAAGACTTTGCTGCAGGATCTTGGTGATTTTTTTTTCCTTTTTTTTTTTGGCCTGATCCTTTATTGTAAATAAGAGGACGAGATGCTGCGGAGAAAACGTGGTTGATTGGGTCGGCTTTCTTGTTACTATATAGGTTGCACCAAATAGGTGTTCAATTCATTATTTCCATTGACCAAACTGAAGATTTTTTAAGAAAAGGATTATCTGGTAAGCGCTTTAAAGCTCTACGTGACCCTATCTGCTGTGCAAACCCCAGTCTGATCTTTGACCCTGCAAAACTGTAATGCAATTTTTAACAGTTCCGTTCTTATTGTAACGATCCTCATTTTGAATTCTTCTAACACATCCATTCTTACATATAACTACAGAACTCCTCTTGCAGCAACTTCAAGCAAGAGAGTGACTTCACCTTATGGTTTAGATCCTTTTGTTTAACTTTAACTCAACTATAATTGGCCATGATAAAGAATAAAACAACCCTTCCTTCATGTAACTCTTGTTTTCTCAAGACATCAACCTTTATTTATTCATTAAATGAATCAACTGCTATCTTAAACCTAAGGGCGTATTTGGATGGGTGGTGAAATGAATTGAGGTGATGTAAAGCCAAGTCAGTTCTGGATTAAGTCTTCTAGTCAAATGAACATAGTCCATTTATTCTGTCTTGGTTGATGTGTCGTATTTTCAATGCTATAAGTGAGTCAAATCTAAAACTTGACCTAATACATTGTGGGGATGTGTTGTACACAAACTATTGCGGGCCACAATTATAATACCAACTGCAAATGAAAATGAAGAAAATCATTCTTTCGTTGGAAAATTGAATCATCCAAAAGGATATCATGTGATCAATCACGAATATCGGATTTTAACCAAAAGTTGGAATGCGTGTTTCCTTTTGGATCCCAACTAAATCTTAGAGATGCACCATAATATCTCTGAGGATGGAGAGTGTGTCATTGGGCCCATTCCAGATCGAGCTCGGCGGTGTGCCGCGGATGAACTCCCAACAACAAGTCTTGATTTGGTTGAGTCAGATAGGGATTAAACTCTTGGTAGTAGAGTTTGGATCAAGTTCAGACTCCCGGTTGGCAGAATTCCCACGCTGGTCAGGAGATGTAGGATTTTAGGTGGGTTAGAGTCCGGAAAGAGTTGTAACTCCTAGGGAATGCTCTATATAAGAGAGATGGAAACTCTTGCTTGATTATCCAGAAAATCTGAGAGCATTTACAACGAGTTCGCAGATCTACCTCACACCGAAACGCATAAGGTTCTCGACGAGTTTGGTTCCGACACCCATTTTGACCAGCTAATTCTTTTAGTCAATTCATGGATTAAGTCTTTGAGATAATGTCATTCCTTACAAACTACAACCATCATATATTCTTCTACATACCCACTTCCTGATCTTTGCCTGTAAGGGCTAGACGCCGCCTGCAATTATATATACTTTTGTCTTATTAAAACTGAAAGATTGACATGGTCGTCTAGCACAGGGGAAGAAGTGTAAGAGAAGAGACAAAAGCAGTGGTTATTCATATTTTGTCCCGACTCAGCTGAATTGACTCATTTAAAACAATAGAGTCAAACAGGTTGGACCAAAGTCTTCCGCAAACTCAGTCGAAATCACCTCGAGTTACTAAACAGATGCCCTTTGAGCCAGAGTTCCCAGAACTAAAAGGTTAACACAAGATCACTCTTTATCATAATTGAATATCTAAACTGACAGCCAACAGTACATATTCTTGCTACCTAGTCTTTGCATGTATGGCCTAGATGCTGTCTGCAATGAAATAACACATTGGTGTTGTCAAGTAGCATAGAGTAAATTAAAAAAACACAAAATATAAACATAGTAGAGATTAATCATAGTTCACAAACTTGACTCAGCTGGCTCAAACTTGGCCGAGATGGCTGGGCTCGAAGCGTCTACAATCAGCCAAGTTAAACTGAGTCTGCCACAAACTTGTTCTCCCGATTGACTCGATTCAATGCCCTCCGAGTGACTAAGGTGAGTTCGTTTCTTAGTATAGTTCCATTTCAATCATAATTCTGATCTAGTTATTGACATGGTCAGTAATTATTGACCAAACTCCAAAGAACAAAAGAACACGTGCCATGGTGGGAGATGTGGACATGTTTGGGTGGCGCCTGGGGGAAGTAGAAAACCACAATATACTTAAAACTTTAAACATTGTAATGTGTGCAGTTGAACCATTGACAAGGAATTGATTAAAGGCAGATATTCTTAGATTTGTTGTTTGAAATATTCATGCTTTTCAAGAGCTGGGACTTGGTCTTGGCCCCATGTGAGGATAGATGTTTTACTTATGCAAATTAAGAAGAAATGGATTTTGCAACTGATTCCATGATTTGGTGATCTACCCCATTGGTGTGATTTGGTTAGCTTGATAATCCTTTCAATCCTGATCCTTCAAACAAAGACAAGCGAATATGTGTAGAACAAAGTACAGCTATGATAAAATTTTATTGAATTGACCACAAGCCAAATATCAAAGGGCTAGGATATTTCAATATGGGATCTTTTTGAGAGATCTCACATCTGACATTAGGCCCATTAATCCAATCATCTAGATCACCAGACAAAGTGCCCCAACATGTCTAACCCTGGACCACTATGCAGTGCAGCACACCTAAAATGTATCAATATAAATGGAGTCACCGAGACAGGTTAACTGTCTCCTTGACCATAAAATATTTGAAAAGCAGATTTTAGATTAGGCCCGTTAGGACTGCTACAACAATTTGATAGGGGGCAAACTTGAGTTTTCAAGAAGATTCGAGGGGGGCGTTTGGCAACTCTAATACAATAATTAATAAGAACTAATTAAATTAAGGTCTAAATAAAATCTCTAAATTTTAAATTCAAATTTCAGTTAGCCCGTTTGAAAAAACTAAAAAAGAGCTCTAATTTCATGAGCTGATTGGACATGGAGACACCTGGCTATGAATATACTTGTGGACTTTGACCAACTCTCCCATGCTTGAATATTACAAAGACTATTGATATCAAAACGGAGGTTGGTCGGTGCAGTTAGACAATTACAGTGGCTTAAACAAAAAAACTGACCTTGTAGTCTTTCACTAGTGCATTTAAAAACCTACGAGACTATTTCAATTCCGCCCATGTCCCACCTACCATATATCTCCTCTCTATATATAGGGGTCCTCTCTATGCTTAATTCTCATCCTCAGAGCACCTCATCTTCATCTATACTTTATACTTGAAAATAATGAAGATGGTTGCTCACATCCTTATAGTCCTCCTTTCCATCACTTCTTCACTTGTTAATGCCTACGATCCCAGTCCTTTACAGGACATTTGTGTCGCAGATCTAAACTCAGAAGGTAAACTTAATTTACAGTATATTTCATCTTAGTTGACTAAAGGCGTTTGTGCAAATTCAGTACTTTTGCTTGGATATAATATAATGGTTACAATTTGATTTTGCAGTGATAGTGAATGGGTTAGTCTGCAAAGCCATAAAGGAGGTCACGGCAAATGATTTCTTCTTACCAGGCTTCGACAAACCAAGCAACACCATGAACAACGTTGGGTTCAATGTGAAAAATGCCCTTGTAAACCAGATACCGGGACTCAACACTCTTGGAGTGTCTTTGGTTCGCTTAGACTTTGCTCCTTATGGGGAGAACCCTCCTCACACTCACCCACGTGCCACAGAGATACTGACGGTCCTTGAAGGGACGCTCTTCGTCGGCTTCGTCCTCTCCAACCAGAACAACAATACATTGATAAGCAAGGTCCTCTACAAGGGTGATGTGTTTGTCTTCCCAATAGGCCTCATTCACTTCCAAGCAAATGTTGGCAACACACCTGCTGTAGCGATTTCCGGTCTCAGCAGTCAGAACCCAGGAGTGATCACCATTGCTAAATCCGTGTTTGGATCAAACCCTCCCATCTCCGACGATATTCTGGCCAAGGCCTTTCAATTGGACAAGAAAGTAATTGATCATCTACAAGCCCAGTTCTGGGTGAACACATAAAAAGCAGCCTTGCTTTATTTGATGCTCCATCTTAAACCTAAATAAATGGATACGTCCAGTTTGTACCACATACTAGCTTATCTATCTTAAACCCATATATAAATGCCTACATGTCCGATCCGTTGTTTGCTACTCATACTAGATTATAATGAAATAATTTTTTTCTGTCAAAAGGCTCTCAAGATCTCCAATGTTCTTGTTTTTCGGAGTTGGTTCTTGTCCTTTCCTCTTAAAAGAAACGAAAATTATGGTGGAATGTTTAATTTTTTTATAATCTTACTATTTAATTTGTAAATTTAGAGGGTCCACTCAAGACAATTTAATTCTATCCAATGGATCGATTTATTTAAAAGTCTTTATGGTATCCGAGCCGGGGCCTAATGATGATCTTCAGAAGTAGAGTACGTCGGCAATTATTACCATCAATTTTTCTATTTCAATAAAAAAAAATCAGCATCTTCTCTTCCCATCAATCAACCCAAATGCAACAATGATGGATCCGTAGGGACAGATGGTGATCTAACATAATCATGAAATTGGATGCTTAAATTTTTCAGGAAAAGTTTCATAAGGCCTTTATTTATATCTTATTTCAGAAAGGGACACAAGTTTTTAAAATTTTTCAAATTAATCCCTAAGTTTTCTCGAAAGTTTTCAATTAAGGACATCCATCCATTTAAAGTTATTTTTTTTAAACTTTTTTCTCTAATCTTTTTAAATACTCAAAGTACCCCTTCATTAAGATAAAATCCTCCTTCACTTTATTTATTTTCTTCACCGGCGTCCTCATTGTAATCAAGGACAAGCAACGTCCCAAGTGGCGAACCCATGATTTTTGTTTGGGTGGGGTGGACAATTGTCAATTGAAAACATCAATCATTTTTTTGCTAGATTTTTTTTTCACATTAATAATAGAAAAAGAGAAAAAATATTGAATTTAGATAGATTTGCGGTTGATCTTTTTTTTGTTATATTTCTCCATATATAATTTAAAGATAAAGTCAATTGCGTCAAAACCATTGCCAACTATCAACAATCTCCATTTATAGCATAGGTTAAAGATGATGTTTTTTTTTTTTTTAAATCTTTTTGTAAGGAACCCTACTATCAACACCAAATTCATAAATAAGCATTTTCAATTCCTTAAGAAACTAGAGAACCCAAAAAAAGAGCAAATGAGAAAACCAATAATAGAAAGAGACATCATCTAAGAAAAAAAAGGCCAAGATCGCATAAAGGCATAGAAGAGTAGACAAGAATATTTATCTTCCTTCTTCAGTAACAAAATGGAAACTAGCTGCATGGTCTTACTCTTCCGTAGAGATGGAAAGTAAAGGTTGTTCTTTTTTCCCTTCCACCAAAGAAGAGAAGAAAATGGTTGACGTGGGGCGATTGCTTTAGCTTTCGTGGGACATGGGCTAAGCCCCAAATTAATTTTGTGATTTCCGGATCTATACGGCGCCCCAGGACAAATGCACATGAGTTCTCCCTTGAACGTCCCCTTGTGATTGGTTGCATGTAGTGGCTATTGAAACCATGCAATGACTTTGAATGAAGGGTAATATGGATATTTAAAAAAACTGGGTAAAAAAGTTGCCGTAAAAAACCTTAAAATGGTCGAATGTCCTTACTTGAAAACTTACTGAAAATCTTAGGGCCTAATATGAAAACTTTTGAAATTTATGTCCATTTTGAAAATCAGGCGAAAACTCAAGGCCTTATTTGAAATTTTTTTATATTTTAGGGCGCTCCCATTTGCACAGCCATTTTTTTCAAAAAACCTAGCACCTCAATAGGAAATGTCCAAACTACCACCTCCCTATCCATGCTCACCGCCCACATCTCCCTGCTCGCCGCCCACCTCCCTCTCCAGCAGATGAATTTCTTCCCCAACGAGACAAATCCAAGCCCTACCTTCTTCTCCGGCACCGGAGAAAAAGGTTTGCGCATGACGGTGGTCGCCTCAATGTGGCCATATTCTCTCGATCCGAGCCCTTGCTCTCTACCGCAATCTAAAGAAACCCAACCCCTTGGCTTCTCCGGCGACAATGAGCGCAGAGCCCTAATCCTCTACCACAACAACCTCTTCTCTATTCCCCACTTTCCTATCGATGTGTAGAAGTCCGGATCCTCTGCGTCTTTATGCAGCAAATAAGACCAAATTACAGTCCTCTTTCAACCACCGTGGCCTACCTCTTGCGCAAACAAAGATCAAGCCCTCTTCTCCGGCGATCTCAATCCAACAAGTCAGAGACCGTACCATATCTAGTGATGGATGTGGCCCACCGATCTGCACCAGAAGGGGATCGCCACCGGACGCCGTGCTATGCCATCGCCGGAATCGGGGAAGAAGGCAAATGGAAGTTTTCTTTTGTGTTTCTGATTCCAGAACGAAGAAGAAGAAAAAGAAAGTGAACCTATGATCTGCAACAGTTCCAGGTTGGTTCTAGGTCGAGTTTGGCCTGACTCGTTCCAGAAGTTCATCCCCGTTCCAGTCAAATTTATCTGAGTTCTGGACAAATCTGACGGAGTTTTGGCTATTTATCTGACCTCTGGAACAAATTTATCTGAGTTCTGGATAAATTTATCTGAGTTCTGGACAAATCTTTCTGAGTTTTTGGCTATTTATCTAACTTCTGGAATAAATTTATCTGAGTTCTGGACAAATTTATCTGAGTTCTGGCCAAATCTATCCGAGTTTTAGGCCATTTATCTGAGTTCTGGAACAAATCTATCTGAGTTATAAACAAATCTATATTAGTTTTTGGCAGATTTATTTGTGTTTTTGAATTTTATTTGTGTCTTTTGAAATTTATTTGTATTTTTTCAAATAAATTTAACTGAGTTTTTGACAAAAAGACTTGAGTTTTTTGCCACATTGTTCGCTAATTTGGAAACTGGGGTTATCTTAGTTTTGGCAAATGTATTTGTGTTTTTTTAAATTTATTTGCATTTTTTAATTTTATTTACTTCTTTTGAAATTTATTTATATTTTTTTGAAATTTATTTGGATCTTTTGAAATTTATTTTCATCTTTTGAAATTTATTTATATTTTTTGAAATTTATTTGTGTCTTTTTAAATTTATTTGCGTTCTTTTGAAATTTATTTCTTTTTTTTAAATTTATTGTTTTTTGAAATTTATTTGCTTTCTATTGAAATTTATTTCATTTTTAGAAATTTATTTGAAATTTGTTTCCTATTTTTTGAAACATATTTGTGTTTTTTTTAAAATTGATTTGAAAATCTCATTAGTGGAATTTTGTTAATCGTGACTAATTTAATGGTAGTTGACCATTATTACTGGCTTATCCCACTAATAATGGGATATGATTTGAAGAAAGAGTAAATTCGACATTTTAGGTTTTCAAATTTGGAAAATGGACCTATCATACTATAAGAAAAGATTGTGGACCTAAGGCAATAAAATGAAATGTTTAGGGACCCGTTGCCGAATCCCCTTTTTTTTAACTCTCTCACACAAATTTTCAAGAGAGAAATTGAAGAGTTGTACTTCTTTCTGTCAATTATTATGGGTGCACTTTGGGATTACTCACTGTGAACATGGCAGGGAGTTTTTTTACCATGGTCATTTGAAATTCACAGACTGGTTGTGACCCATCTTGTAATAGACCGTGATTTGATGTTAAGTTTTCTTAGATGAAAGAGGTCATATATAGCTGATTAATCTTCTTCCATTCACCCATGTTCTCACCTTCAATTATATTTATGCATCTTAGTGTGACTTTATTGAATTGATATGGAAGGGCATGTGCTTGGGCTTGGAGCTATAGGACTCATTAAGGAGCCCTATCTTTTTAACATTTATCGAGCCTCATTTGGGTGAGTCGGTATCCATTTGAGTTCAGCTGGTTTGAGCCTAACTTGGGTCGACCCAATTCCCTATTTGGATTGGGGTAGCTTACTTTTGGGTCAAGAAGAAATAAAGGGCCGGATAGCAAATATGTGCCTGGAAGTTGGCATGGTTGACATGGCAGTCCACCAGGTAGTTATTTCTATATATTACTTGGACTAATGGGAAATGAAGATGATTAAAAAAAGGAAAAGCATCATGGCCATCAATTAAATAGTGTTTTGGGTGGGACCAAAGCGTGATTCAGGTGATCCATCTCATTTATCTTTTTTTATTATTTTTTTTCTAACATAATGTAGCCGAGTCAGTTCTGGGTTAAGTCTTCTGGAAAAATGAACATAGTCAATTCATGGATTAAGTCTCTTACAAACTACAACCATCATATCTACATGTCTACTCCCACTTCCTGATCTTTGCCTGAAAGGGCTAGACGCCGTCTGCAATTTTATAAATAAATATATAATATAATAGTAGATTTATGATTTTAATAAGGGTAGGCCCCTCAAAGGTGTAGTGAACAAGTGGTACAAGTTTTTCTCTTTTATAATAGTAGATAGATAGATAAATAGATAGATAGATAAATACCTTTGTCTTATTAAAACTGAAAGATTGACATCGTCGTCTAGCATAGGGGAAGAAGTATATATTCACAGTTCGTAAATTTGTCCCGACTCAGCTGAATTGACTCAACTAAAACAACAGAGTCAAACAGATTGGACCAAGTCTTCCACAAACTCAGTCTAATTCACCTCGAGTTACTCAACAGATCACCTGATCATAATTGAAATATCTCACAGCCCTGCTACCTAGTCTTTGCATGCTGTCTGCAATGAAATAACACATTGGTGTTGTCAAGTAGCATAGAGGGAAAAACACAAAATATACACATAGTAGAGATTAATCATAGTTAACAAACTTGACTCAGCTGGCCCAAACTTGATCGAGTTGGCTGGACTCGAAGCGTATAGAATCAGCCAAGTTAAACTGAGTCTGCCACAAAGTTGTTCTCCCGATTGACTCGATTCAATGCCCTTCGAGTCGCTCAGGTGAGTTCATTTATTAGTATAGTTCCATTTCCATCATAATTCTCATCTATCTATTGACACGGTCAGTAAGTATTGACCAAACTCCAAAGAACAAGAGAACACGAGCCATGGTTTGGTGGGAGATGTGGACTCATTTGGGTGGCACCTGGGTGAGTGGAAAAACACAGTATACTTCATAATAAACTTTAAACATTGTAATGTGTGCAGTTGAACAATTGACAAGGAATTGATTAAAGGCAGATGTTCTTAGATTTTGCTAGGACTTGTTCTTGGCCCCAAGTGATTCCATGATATGATGATCTAGCCCATTGGTGTGATTTGGTTAGCCTGATAATCCTTTCAATCCTGATCCTTCAAACTACGACCAGCAAATATGTGTGGACCAAAGTACAGCTATTCTCTATAATATTCAATTGAACGCATACCTAACATCAAAAGGTTAGGATATTTCAATATGAAATCTTTTTGAGGGATGCCACATCTGACATTAGGGCAATCAGTCCAATCATCTAGATCACCGAACAATGTGCCCCAAAATGTCAAACCCTTGTCCCTCGACCACTATGCAGTGCAGAACACCTAAATTGAATCAATATAAATGGAGTCAGCGAAACAGGTTGATCGTCTCCTTGACCATAAAATATTTGAAAAGCAGATTAAAATTAGGGCAAACATGAGTTTTCAAGAAGATTCAGGGCGGTGTTGGGAAACTCAAGTCTAATTAATATGTAAAAGCTCTGAATTTTAAATTTTAATTTCATTTACTCCGTTTGAAAAAAAAAAAAAAAACTATAAAAGAGCTCTAATTTCATTAGGTAATTAGAATCCACTTTTAGGAATTGTGGTGACTGGGGCCCACCTTTTAGAAATTACAATTTATAACTTATTATTTGCATCATTTTGAAAATCTTATTAAGTAATTTTCATCCAATACACTTGTAAATTTTGTATTGTCTGTATCCATCCGATTTGGCTAGAAAAAGCTAAAGGAAAAAAACCGCTCTCTTATGCTTATTCTTTTAGAGGCAAATGCTCTAAATTGAAAATAGGTTCTAAACCATAAAGTAAGAGTTTCTCTTCAGAGTCTCCAGACGCCCCTAGGTCACCACCTTACTGAGGAGACTACATTGTGTCGGTCCCCTCCATCCGTCGAAGGAACAGCTAAAAAATCATACAATTGAACGATATTGTTCTTCGCACTGTAGCACTGTCTGAAGATGGTTTAGACTACTGCACACTTGGTAATTAGACATAGAGACATGTTTACTATACACTTTGACCAACTCTCCCATGCTTGAATATTACGTAGACTAATTGATATCTAAATGAAGGTTGGTCGTAGCAGTTAGAGAATGACAGTTGCTTAAACCAAGAAAAAACAAGCCTTGTAGTCTTTCACTAGTGCAGTTAAAAACAAGACTATTTCAATACCGCCCATGTCCATGTCCCACGTACCATATATCTCCCTATATATATGGGTTCTCTCTATGCTTAATTCTCATCCTCAGAGCACCTTATATTCATCTATACTTCATACTTGAATATAATGAAGATGGTTCCTCACATCCTTATAGTCCTCCTTTCCATCACTTCCTCACTTGTTCATGCCTACGATCCCAGTCCTCTGCAAGACATTTGTGTCGCCATTATAAACTCAGAAGGTAAACTTATTTTGCAGTGTATTTTAACTTAGTTGACTAAAGGTGTTCGCGCAAATTCAATACTTTTGCTTGGATATAATATAATGGTTACAATTTGATTTTGTAGTGATGGTGAATGGGTTCGTTTGCAAAGCCATGAAGGAGGTCACGGCAGATGATTTCTTCTTATCAGGCTTCGACACACCGAGCAACACCATGAACGGCGTTGGGTTCAATGTGAAAAATGCCCTTGTAAACCAAATACCAGGACTCAACACTCTTGGGGTCTCTTTGGTTCGCTTAGACTTTGCGCCTTATGGGGAGAACCCTCCTCACACGCACCCACGTGCCACAGAGATACTGACTGTCCTTGAAGGGACGCTTTTCGTCGGCTTCGTCCTCTCCAACCAGAACAACAATACCCTGATAAGCAAGGTCCTCTACAAGGGTGATGTGTTTGTCTTCCCAATAGGCCTCATTCACTTCCAAGCAAATGTTGGCGACACACCCGCAGTAGCGATTTCTGGACTCAGCAGTCAGAACCCAGGAGTCATCACCATTGCTAACGCTACGTTTGGATCGAACCCGCCCATCTCCGACGATATTCTGGCCAAGGCTTTTCAAGTGGACAACAAAGTAATTGATGATCTAAAAGCCCAGTTCTGGGTGAACACCTAAAAGTGGTCTTGCTTTATTTGGTGCTCCATCTTAAACCTAAATAAATGGATACGTCCGGTTTGTATCACATACTAGCTTATCTATCTTAAACCCATATATAAATGCCTACACATCTGTTTGCTACTCATACTAGATTATAATGAATGAATGTTTTCTGTCAAAAGGCTCTCAAGATCTGCATTGTTCTAGTTTTCTAAGTTGGTTCTTGTCCTTTCCTCTTAAAAGAAATGAAAATTATGGTGAAATGTTAAAGCAACGAAAACTCCTATAAAATTAATGGGGGGCTACGATCATCCAATCAGTTCCATTTCAAAGACCTTTACCATGAATATTGAAGACGAGAATGATTGATGATCTAGATGCTTTGATTCTGAGTTGAACAATTAATTTAAGGCAAAGTCATACGACCGATTTGTGCTATGTATGCAGATGGGAATAAGCCAATGAAGAAACTTCTAATAATCTATTTTCTACTATGGGGTAATTTTCTTCTCACCATGAACTCTAATGGTCATGAATTAAATTGTGTGATCATCCTATCGACCTCGGCTTCTTGTCACAAAGTAATCAATCTATATTATGCCATTAGCGGTCACCAGACTACGTAAGTGAATTGATACTCCAAGGGCCCTGTCATGGATCCTGGTAAAGAACAGAAGCAACCAAGCTACTGAAATTACGTAGATAAAGACTGTTCTGCTGGATTTTTTTTTTTTTAAGATATGCCCATATCTTGTCATTTAAATATGAGGACTAGATGCAGTGGGGAAAGCTTGGTTGGTTGGGTTGACGTTCATTTTGTTAGTGAACAACGTGTTGCAAGTAAAGAATTGGGAGTTCAACCAATTTCTTCCCTAGACCAAACTGCAGATATATTGAGTAAAAGCGCTTTAAGGCTGTACGTGATGGCCTTATCTGCTGTGCAAACCCACTAGTCGGTCAGATCTTTGTGCACTTCTAGCACACATAGAGCTCCTATTGATCCAAACACGCTGTTAGATTGGAGTAAGATTCATGTGAGGATGTGGCTCCCATTGTGAATAAGCCATTTACTTGTTCATTTTTTATATTTTATTTTTCTACACCTATATAAACCTATTATATATTTTTATATTTCCCTGATTTGTAATTCCGAAAAAATTCGCTTAAGTTCCGAATTGGACGAAACTTTTGATTTTATAGGGTAGGCGGAAATGGGGTTAGAAATAGTATTGAAAATTATGACCTAAACCCAAACTAACAGGTTGTGTTTGAGTTGGACCGATAGGTCGCTGAGTGAAATGCGTTACTTGGGTAGGGCCAGCTCACACGTATGGACCCAACCGAACCTGACCCATTTATTATTCAGGTTGGAAATGTGAACAGAATGGCTCAATCCCACCTTGAAATAAAAAGGGTCTAACTGGAGTCCCCACGTTGGATTGAGGTCAACTCAAGAATTGCCACCATTCCTTTACTGGATTAGTTTTTATAATATATTTCATGTTTTTAACATATAAAACTATGAAGTTACACATCTACAATTGCGAGAATTTCCCGTATCATATTATATTAACAAACATGTAAACACATTGTAAATGGGGCGTGCTGGTTTAAGGCATCCAAAATTTGGACTTGTCACAAACCAACCTCAAAGAAAAAAAAAAAGTGTGCACGTGCAACTTTTCCTCGGATGAAAAGTTGCAGAGGCAACTTTCCCACCCTATTTGATAGGAGGAAAATTTGCAAATGTCGCCTTTTATAAGAGGCTTAAGCCTTCTCAACATGAAGAGGACCCTGGTTCAATAAGGGTTCAATCCCTGCTTCAAATTTGTATTAATATAGGCTTTTAACCTTTACTTGACCCTAGTACATTCTAACGAACAATTTCGACTTTAGCATTGTTGGATTTGTGAAGATGTGGAGTTAGACTGATTGGGGCGGGATTAAGCCCAATCATAGGCATAGAAAATGACTTGTAACTAGGCTATCAATGGACCCTGGTTACTGGGCATAGATGTTGGGCTTGATTCATAACTGGGTCTTGGTCCATTGTTTAGGCCTAGTTAACAACGGGTTCAAGTCCAATGGATCCACAACCGAACCTTATACACATTTATACAGAAATTTGTTCTATGCCCTCTGCCTTTTGGCTTGATTCCCAAAAATCCCAATAGTTTTGAGAATTATTTTTTAGTCCTTAACTTCTTTAATTTATAAAAGTTGAGTCCTTTTACTCAAAATTCTTTTTGCAAATGATACAAATACTCTCTACGTTTAAAAAAGTCCAATCTTTTGAGGGTTTTTTTTATTCCTTCTCTTAAAAACCTGATTTCTAATTGTATCTATTATAAAATGGTTTGGTAAGCTAATTAAGAGGTGCCAATTCCTAGCTTGTTGTGCCAGCCTTACCCAAATTTCTTGCTGAATGGGTTTGGATTGACACCAATGCGCTCATTGGAAAATCATTATTTTTATGAGTAGAAAGAACATTAGAAAATGGGTTGGAATTGTTGTTGAGTGCATTCTTAGTATTCAATCTGCCAACCTCACGCCAACATGAATGAGCAACCATAATCTTGCCTATTTTATTAATAGAATTGAAAATGTTCACCCAAATTGAACCTAAAAATTAGAAGTAAATAATGTAAACACATAGTAAAGAGGACTAGTTGGTTCAAGGCTACCAAAAACTGAACTTATGAAGAACCAAACTCAAAAGAAAAAAGAAGATGAATTAATGGCTCCTTCCCCGAGTGGTAAGGAGCGTCAGTTCTTACCTGGGAGTACGTCACCGCTTTCCGCTTTCTTTTAGCTTGGTACGGGCTTTCTTCTCACTTGAATGAGCTGCTTTTCCATGTATATGCAAGCTCTCTTGGATCCCAATCCCTCTCTTGGGATCCATCTCTTGGGTGGGGTCATAGCCCCCTTGGCTGAGGTAAAAAAAAAACAAAAGAAAGAAAAGGGTGTTTTAATGCTGTATTAGGAACAATGTTGCAAGTGAGCTTTACAGCCGTAATATTCGGTGGTAAATCAGAAAATGCAGGTTTTCCTCCTCTTCAACGGGAGGAAAAGTTGCAAAGTCAGCTTTCCCCCTGCATTGACAACAATACCTTGGAGTCTCTCAGGTGAGTTCGTTAATTAGTATAGTTCCGTTTCCATCGAAATTCTGATGTAGCTATTGACATGGTCAGTAAGTATTGACCAAACCAAACTCCAAAGAACATGGTTGGAGATGTGGACATATTTTGGGTTGCGCCTGGGGGTAGAAAAGCACAATATACTTAAATTTAAAATTTCTAATGTGGGCAGTTAAGCCATTGACAAGGAATTGATCAGAGGCAGATCTGTTGTTTGAAATATTCATGCGTTTCGAGAGCTAGGACTTGTTCTTGGGCCCAAGTGAGGATAGATGTTCTCTTTCTACGAAGAGGAAATGAATTATGAAACTACAGTAATACCCATATTTGTTTAATGATTCTAGAATTTTGAAAACCAATCTGCTCTGGAAAATCTGATACATGTGATTCCATGAATTGGTGATCTCACAACACCAAAAACAGGAAATTGGAACGGAAAAGCGTTCCCAATCCTTGCGTTCCTAATCCGTTAAACCGTTCCAAAAACAGGAAATTGGAATGCTTTAACGGATTAGGAACGGTTGGTACCAAATTGGAACGGAAATTGGAACGCTTTTGGAACGGTTTAACGGATTAGGAACGGAAGGATTAGGAACGCTTTTCTGTTCCAATTTCCTGTTTTTGGTGTTGTGTCTAGCCTATTGGTGTGATTTGGTAAATCTGATAATCCTTTCAGTCCCGATACATGTGACCAGCAATTGAGTTAGCACAAGCCCAGTTTTTTGTTTATTAAATTGTTACTCACCGTTGGATTGAAAATCTAAAAAAAATGATGCTTTCTAAAATCGCATTAAATGTGAGGGCCATAGATTATGGGGTTATGGTGATCTAATGAGTTAAAATTTTCCAGATATGTAGGTTCTATTAAGATCTTTTGACTATAGTTATTAATTTTGTCCCGTTTTGGCCGAAATGACCGAAATTTTTTGTTTCGGTCAAGTTGCCAGAACGAAATTTTGTATAAAACTTTTCGTTTGGAATTTCAGTCCCTTTCGGTCGAAATTTCGGATTTCTACCGAAAAACCACATTTCGGTCGAAATGAAATTTCACATAATCAGTTTATTCTTTTTGAATTCTTATGCATAAATATCTATTCTTTTTATTTCTTATATTTTCCAAAAATATAATTCCAAATTTTTTTTCTTGATTTATTTTTTCATTTTTCTAAAATGTAATTTCGAAAAGTTTCACCGAAGTTCCGAATGGGATGAAACTTTTCATTTTGGACGCTAGAACATAAATGGTGTCTGAAATGATATTGACAACAATTACTCAAACCCAAACCCAAATTAGCAGATTGGGTTTGAATCAGACTGAGTGAAACGAGTTGCTTGGGTTGGGCCAGTTCACAAGTATGGACCCAAATGAACTTGAACCTTTTATTATTCAGGTTGGAGATGTCAACGGAGTCCCTGGGTTAGATTGAGGCCTACCGTGGAACTGCCATTCTTCCTTTGCTGGATTAGTTTTTGTAGTAGATCTTGCATTTTTAACATATAAAACTATGAAATTACACATCTATAATTGTGAGAATTTTTGTATCATATTATATTAACTAACATGTAAACACATTGGGCTGGTTCAAGGCAGACCAAAACTGTACTTGTCACACAACCTAAACTCAGAGAAAAAGTAAGGGGGGAGGGGTTTAAAAATTGAAATGGGTGGCACAAACTTGGTCGAGTTGGCTGGACTCGAAGCGAATAGAAGGAATATGTACATGTCTCAGATAATCCCTAGGTTGGATGAACTTGAATTGTTTGACTGGTTTGAACTGGTAAGCATGTATCGTTTAACAACTGGATTGACCCACAATTTCAAGGACTGGCGGCTGCTGTTGATTGGATTGCTAGTCTCTGTTTTTTGTCAATAACTCATCCAAGAATAATATGTGCCCATTGACTGACTGTAACCCCTCCTTGGAAAGTTTCAGTTCGATGAACATTTCGGTGTCAGTCTACAGCGATGTAGATAGGCGACAATTCATTAGTGCAGAATGAGAAATTTCACTCTTAAGACTGCTTCATGGAAATTTCAGTGTAGTAGGTAGGTTGGAGTTTGGAACGCGCTAAGTTGAAGATGAAAACATACGATAAGATAAGATGGAGATGGGTATTTTGAAGATGAAAACATAAGATAAGATAAGATGGAGATGGGTATTTTGACTATTTTCTAATACAGCCTTGATCAAAGAAGTAGATAAATAGAAGAAGTGAGGAACTATCAATAGGTCTTTTTGTTATCTAGCATCATGATCATGATATGCCCAATGGATGATGTTTTCCTCGAGTCACTCCAATTCTCGGTCTTCCACAGCACCTGAAGGCATATGGCCCGCTGACATTTTGGTCATGATATTTCGACCTGATTAGTTGAGCTCCCTGGAAAGAATAAAATGATTGACAGGTTGGGACATCCTCTAATACACCTTAGAATGTTTATTTACACGGTTTCTTTCTACCTGAACTATCTAAACTACCCTGAGTCTGAGAACTCGATGCAATGCCCTTCAAGTCACTCAGGTGAGTTTATTTATTAGTATAGTTCCATTTCCATCGTAGTTATGATCTAAACCGCTATTGACAGGGTAAGTGAGTATCGACCGAACTCCAAAGAACAAAACAACCCGTGCCTGAGGGGTTGGGTGTGTGCAGTTGAACCATTGACAATGAATTGATTAAAGTGTAATGTGTGCAGTTGAACCATTGACAATGAATTGATTAAAGTGTAATGTGTACAGTTGAACCATTGACAATGAATTGATTAAAGGCAGATGTTCTTAGATTTGTTGTTTGAAATATCCATGCTTTTCAAGAGCTAGGACTTGTTCTTGGGCCCCAAGTGAGGATAGATGTTTTAAAATGGATTCTGAAACTGCAGGTAGGTGTAGCAAATACCCATATTTGTTTTACGAATCTAGAACTCAAAAACCAATCTGCTTCAGAAGACTGATGAAGAGAAAAGCCTGGAAAATCTGAAACATGCGATTCCATGATTTGGTGATCTAGCCCATTGGTGTCATTTGGTTAGTCTGACAATACTTTCAATCTTGATCCTTCAAACTACGACCAACAAATATGTGTAGAACAAAGTACAGCTATGATCAATAATATTCAATTGACCACAGGGCAAATATCAAAGGGTTTGGATATTTCAATATGGGCTCTTTTTGAATTTTGAGGAACACCACGTCTGACATGAGGCCCATCAGCCCAATCACCAGACAATCTCCCCTAAAATATCTAACCCTACACTACTATGCAGTCCAGAACACCTAAAATGCGTCGATATAAATGTAGTCAGCGAAACAGGTCGTCTCCTTAACTATAAAAATATTTGAAAAGCAAATTTTAGATTAGGCCTGTTAGGACCATGGTTCAAAATCTCGGTCTCGGTCGCAGTATCGGCCGGGCCGAAAAACCGATATGATATCGGTATCGGTCGCGGATATCGGTCATTTGCGGTCATCGCGGTATGAATTTTTTTTAATCCAAAAAAATTCGCAAAAATATCCAAAAAATCCAGAATATTAGAAAATGTTGGAAAACAATATTTTTTTCCATTAATAACAACAATAAATCAAAATCTTGATCACCTTAAGTTATTAGTCCTGTCTATGTCGCAGTTCACTGTCTTTTCCAGTATTTCATATAATGCAAACATTATTGATGCTCATGATCAATTTATTAGTATCAAATATAAGAAGATAAAAATAACATATCAATCATCATTTAATACTAACTTAATCATCAAATAAAGTGAGTTAGTGACTGAGATAGATAAATCATAAAGCACTTGGGCATCAAAATGTTCATGGTTTACCTGAAATTAGAGGGGACTAGTGGAGAGTACTAGTAGAGACTAGAGAGAGACTGATGAGTATGAGTGTATGACAGATTGACAGCCTAATACCAAGTGGAGTAGTGTCGCCCTGGCTCGATATCATCATCATCATTTCTTCGGTATTGGCTAAAAAGATATGATCCATACTGTTGTGCAGCACTAGCACTACCATACCCATAACCATATTTAGATTGTTCTTGATAAGATGATGAACTATCTTGATCCCCTGTGGCTGTGGATTGAGATGGCTGGTTGTAATCAAATGGCATGAAATAGTCATGAGGGGCATAAATAGGTTGTCGAGAAACTGGTTGGGGAAGCCTCCCTTGCTCAATTAACATATGTCCGATAGAAATAATCAGTGTTGGTGAAGGGGGTACCCAATTAGGGTCATATGAATAACCCTCATGCTGTCCATACATGGCACCTTTTTGGCCAACATAACCCCCATGTTGTCCATACATGGCACCTTGGCCAACATAATATATTTATGATGAAATCCCCAAAAAATGATATATTATTATTCAAATATTAAAAAATCCAAAAATAAAATAATTAAAATAAAAATCTAAATCATGTTTATGACTATGAGTAGATGTAGATCTATCATCTACACACTATTAATAAGTCATTAAGCCTTTAGTATCACAAATATCCTAACAGGTAACAATAATTATTTTTTGGAAAATAAAAATTAATAAAATCATTTTCAAAATCTTAAATATATAGATCTAACATAAAAGTATGTAGATCAATCATTTACACACCATACAATGATCATGAATCATTAAAATAACATATTTATGATGAAATCTCCAAAAAATGATATATTATAATTCAAATATTAAAAAATCCGAAAATAAAAAAAATCGAAAAAAAGTTCAAAATCATGTGTATGAGTAGATCTAGCATGAAAGTATGTAGATCTAACTTCTAAATGAATAAAACAACACAAGTGAGTAAGTGACAAACCTCTATGCTTCATCTATAAAAAAAAAAGATGGTGGCTGCTGTTATGGCTAGTAAGGAGTTGAGAAGAGAGGAGAAGAAGATGAAGAGGGGGGAAAAAATAAAAAAATTAGGGTTTTCACCCTTTTTAACATATCTCGGCCGATATTTTCAAAATATCGGTCGAGATATCGCTATAACCGAGATGATCAAAATCTCGGCCGATATGGGCCGAGATTTTGACGAATTTTTCCGCTACCGATATCTCAGTGAGATATCGGTGCGGTATCAGTCGATACCGGTTCATATCGGCCGATATGAACCGGTATCGGCCAATTTTTTCTTCCATGGTTAGGATTGCTGCGACAATTTGATTGGGCAAACATGAGTTTTCAAGAAGATGTAAGGAGGCATTTGGAAACTCTAGTCAAATTAATAAGAACTAATTAGATTAAGGTCTAAAATAAAAGCTCTAAATTTTAAATCCTAATTTCCATTAGTCCATTTGAAAAAACAAAATATAAAAGAGCTCTAATTTCATGAGGTAATTAGGATCCACTTTTAGGAATTATTGTAACTGTGGCCCACCGTATAAAAATTAAAATTTAGAACTTATCATTTGCATCATTTTTAAAAAACTTATTAGCTCATTCTCATCCAATATACTTGTAAATCTTGCAATGTCTACCTCCTTTTGCTTTGGCTAAAAAAAAAAAAAAAAAAAAAACCAGCTCTCCTAAGCTAGTCCTTTTAGAGGCAAAATCTCTAATTTAAAAATAAGCACTAAAAATTAGAAAATACAATTAGGGGTTTAAGAAATGCTCTCAATTGAAAATAAGCCCTAAACCATAAAAATCAGAGTCTCTATTCAAAGTCTCCAGAGGCCCCTAAGTCACCACCTTATAATTGAGGAGACTACATTGTCCCCTTTCCATTCGTTGAACCTTTGTTTAAAGGAGCAGCTAAAATACCATACAATTAAATGATTTTGTTCTCTGCACTGTATAGCATTTTCTGAAGACGGTTTCCACTACTGCGCAATTGGCAATTGAACATAGAGACATGTTTAATAGACACTTGGATGTGAATTAGCATATGCTTGAATATTACAAAGACTAATTGATATCTAAATGAAGGTTGGTCGTAGCAGTTAGAGAATGACAGTGGCTTAAACCAAGAAAAAACTAACCATGTAGTCTTTCACTAGTGCAATTAAAAACAAGACTATTTCAATACCGCCCATGTCCAACCTACCATGTATCTCCCTATATATATGGGTTCTCTCTATGCTTAATTCTCATCCTCAGAGCACCACATCTTCACCTATACTTTATACTAAAAAATAATGAAGATGGTTGCTCACATCCTTATAGTCCTCCTTTCCATCACTTCCTCACTTGTTCATGCCTACGATCCCAGTCCTTTACAAGACATTTGTGTCGCCGACCTAAACTCAAAAGGTAAACTTAATTTGCAGTGTATTTCATCTTAGTTGACTAAAGGTGTTTGTGCAAATTCAATACTTTTGCTTGGAAATAATATAAAGGTTACTATTTGATTTTGCAATATAATATAATGGTTACAATTTGATTTTGTAGTGATAGTGAATGGGTTCGTCTGCAAAGCCATAAAGGAGGTCACGGCAGATGATTTCTTCTTATCAGGCTTCGACAAACCGAGCAACACCATGAACAAAGTTGGGTTCAATGTGACCAATGCCCTTGTAAACCAGATACCGGGACTCAACACTCTTGGGGTCTCTTTGGTTCGCTTAGACTTTGCATCTTATGGGGAGAACCCTCCTCATACACACCCACGTGCCACAGAGATACTGACGGTCCTTGAAGGGACACTCTTCGTCGGCTTCGTCCTCTCCAACCAGAATAATAATACTCTGATAAGCAAGGTTCTCTACAAGGGTGATGTGTTTGTCTTCCCAATAGGCCTCATTCACTTCCAAGCAAATGTTGCCGACACACCTGCTGTAGCAATTTCTGGTCTCAGCAGTCAAAACCCAGGAGTGATCACCATTGCTAACTCCGTGTTTGGATCGAAACCGCCCATCTCCGACGATATTCTGGCCAAGGCCTTTCAAGTGGACAAGAAAGTAATTGATTATCTACAGGCCCAATTCTGGGTGAACACATAAAACGCAACCTTGCTTCATTTGATGCTCCATCTTAAACCTAAATAAATGGATATGTCCAGTTTGTATCACATACTGGCTTATCTATCTTAAACCCATATATAAAATGCCTACATGTCTGTTTGCATCATATACTAGACTAGATTATAAAAAGTGAATTTTGTCTGTCAAAAGGCTCTCAAGATCTCCAATGTTCTAGTTTTTCTAAGTTGGTTCTTGTCCTTTTCTATTAAAAGAAATGAAAATTATGGTGAAATGTTAAGGCATGGAAAACTCCTATAAAATTAATGGGCGGTCATCCAATCTTTTCGATTTCAGGGATTTGAAAATGAGAATGGTTTGATTCTAAGTTGAACAATTAATTCATACTCCCAAGGGACCTATCTTGGATCCTGGTCAAGAACCGTTGCAACACAGTTGCTGAGATTATGTAGATTAAAAACTCTGCCATGAATATGAAGATGAGAATGATTGATGATCTGGATGCTTTGATTCTCAGTTGAACAAGGCAAAGTCATACGACTGGTTTGTGGTATGTATGCAGATCGGTTTAATTAGAATACAGATGGAAATACCCCAATGAAAAATTTTTCTAATCATCTACTTTCTACTTTCTAACACTGAACTCCAATGGTCATGAATTAAATTGTGTGATTATCTTATCGACCTCGGCATCTTGTCACGTAAGTGAATTCATACTTCCAAGGGCCCTGTCATGGATCCTGGTAAAGAACCAAAGCAACCCAGCTGCTAGATTCATAACTAGGTCTTGGTCCATTGTTTATGTCTAGTTAACAATGGATTCAAGTCCAATAGATCCACAACCGAACTTTGTACACATTTATACAAAAACCTGTTATACGCCCTCCCCCTCTTCGCTTAATTTAAAAAAATCCCCATAGTTTTGAGAATTATTTTTAAGTCCTTAACTTCTTTAATTTATAAAAGTGGAGTCCTTTTACTCAGATTTCTTTTAACAAATGATTCAAATATACCTCTATGTCGACACAATTTCAAGCTTTTGAAGGTTTTTTTTTTATATTTATTTTCTCTTTAAAACCTGATTTCTAATTGTATCTATTATAAAATGGTTTGGTAGGCTAATTAAGAGGTGCCAATTCCTAGCCTGACCCAAATTTGATCCTGCAATTCAAGGTTTGGGCTGACACCAATGAGCCCATTGGCAGATTATTATTTTCATCAGGAGTTGAAAGAACATTAGAAAATAGGCTGGAATTAATGTTGAGTCCATTCTTAGTATTATATCTGCCAACCTCACGCAGATATGAATAAGCTCAACTAGAACATTGCATATTTTATTAATAGAATTGGAAATATTGGGCTAAACTGAACCTAAAAATTTGAAGTAAATGAAGTGAGCCAAGCTTGACCATTGTAAACACATTGTAATTGGGGCGGGCTGGTTGAAGGAAGGACAAAAAAAAAAAAAAAAAAAAAAGAAAGAAAGAACTTGTCACAAACCAAACTTGAAAGAAAAAAAAGGGCGGTGTAATGTGTGCAGTTGAACCATTTTTATTTTTTTTTTGTTAAAAGGGTAATTGTATTAGAGAGGAGAAAGAAGAATACAAAGAGCAGCAAAAATAGGAAAAGAGACCTCCAAATGGGGAGGAGAAAAAACAAACAACAGAAACCAGAAGGCTACAAAAAGCCAGTCAACAAATAGAGGAGGAAGCCAGGATCATGGAGCAGGGATTTAAAAAAACTTAAGATGGAATTGAGCTGCTGGCTGCCAACAGGGGCCGAGATCTTCCTCAGAGTGAAGTTTAATTCTTCCTGCAGCTGGCCTAGGATCTGGTTGATGGGAGAGTGATGGTTGTCAAAAAAAAGCTGAGTTCCTTGTCTTCCATAGAGAGTATAGTACTAATAGGAAGGTGGACGCCATGATCTTCTTGCCTGCAAGATCATTTCCTCTTGAGAGGGAGATCCATATTGAGGACGAAGAGCAGGGGGGAAGATGCAGGACACTTGCTGCCCGGAGAAGCCATTTCCAGAGGGATTGAGTTGTACAACAGGAGAAGAAAATGTGGTAAGCCAAGTCAATTCCGTTGAAGCAGAGGCTGCATCTAAAGGCTAGGGAGAACCCAAGGTGCTGAAGATGAGCTTCGGTGGGAGTTCTATTATGCATCAGACACCAGCCAAAACAGCTTACTCTAGGAAGGGAGACACCGTTCCAAATCAAGGGAGGCCATTGGAGGATGGTGCTTTTGATTCTGACTGTGTTCCAAGCACTTTGCTGAGAGATCTGACCATCTGTGGAGTCCTTCCAGAAGAGAGTGTCACGAGCAGAAGAACTTGGAGAGAGGAGGGAGGTTGCTGAGGAGAGCAAGTCTTGGACTACTATTGGCAGATTAGGAGGGATGTGCCAACTGCCTGAGAAGAAGAGGGAAGCAAGCTGCTGATTCAGAGGGAATTGCAGACTGGGGCAGGCTTCTGCTAGAGGCTTGTCTCCACACCAGTTGTCATGCCAGAGGTTAATATATTCACCATTACCAAATGTCCAGGCATTGCCTTGATGGATGAAGTGAGCAAGGCGACGGATACGTTTCCAGATACAGGAGCCATAGTGAGTGTTGGCTGGGTTCCAGATGTTGTTGTTTTTTAAATAACGGATCTTGAACCAAGATGACCATATAGAGTTCATGGAGGAAGCTTGCCAGCCTAGCTTGAGGAGGGAGGCATTATTAACTTCAGTAATTCTTCTAATACCAAGGCCTCCTTCTTGCTTTGGGAGGGTAACTTGGGACCGTTCACATAGCTGGTTTTGGAGGAGGTAGCATTGCCAAACCAGAGGAAGTTCCTCATCATGCGCTCTATGTCCTTGCAGAGAGGGATTGAAAGGGGAAGAATAGAAGCACAGTGCATAGGAATGCAGGAGAGGACATGCTTGATGAGGATGAGCCGACCTGCAAAGGAGAGAAATCTAGCTTTCCAGGCTGTGAGCCTTGCATTGATAGAGTCCAGCAGGGGGAGGAAGTGAACACGCTTGGGGGAGCCAAAGACTATTGGGAATCCCAGGTATTTAAGCTGAGCCTGGCTTTCCTGAAGACCAAGGATGGAACATATCCTTGCCTTTCTTCTATTACCACATTTACCTAAGAAAAGCTGGCTCTTGAGGAGATTTATGTGATGGCCAGAGGAGGATTGGTAAATTTCTAGGAGGTCTTGAAGAGCTAGGACACCAGAGGTAGCACCTTTCATAAGGATGATGATATCATCAGCGTAGAGCAGGTGACAAGGGGTATGAGGGATGGTAGACAGGGGGGAAATGGTGCCAAGGGAGTGAAGGTTGTGAAGATGGAGGCTAAGGATTTCTTCGGCGATGATAAACAAGTACGGGGATAGGGGATCACCTTGTCTTAGGCCACAAGAAGAGCTGAAAAAACCTTGGGGAGATCGATTGATCAAAACTGAGCATTTGGAGGTACAGACGCATTCCTTAATGAGGGAAATCCAGGTTTCAGAGAAGTTAAAGAATTTGAGGGTGGAGAAGAGGAAGGACCAACTGAGTTTATCAAAGGCTTTGGAAATGTCAAGTTTGAGGCAGAGGGAGCCTTTACTAAGCTTAGATTTGAGCTTTTGGAAGAGCTCAAAGGCGATGGCTGAATGGTGATGGATTGATCTGCCTTTAATGAAGGCTGCCTGGTTTAAGGAGATAAGAGATGGAAGGAGAGAGGTTAGTCTAGAGGAGAGGATTTTAGAGATGATTTTATAAGAGAAGTTTAGCAAGCTGATGGGCCTAAAGTCTGCAAAGGTGGAGGGGGAGTTGGATTTAGGGATTAGAGTAAGGAAGTAAGCGTTGGAGGCTCTAAGGAGTTTTTTTGGATTGGAAGAAGTGTTTCACTGCTGAGATAACAGTTTGGCTAATGATACCCCAAGTAGAAGTGAAGTATACACCATTGAAGCCATCAGGGCCAGGGGAACTACTCTTCTTAAGAGAGAAAACAACATCTTTAATTTCAGAGTCTGAAGGAATAGAGACCAGAAAGGAATTTTCTGAGACTGATACTTTTGGGCTCACTTCCTGAAAAAGGATTGGGTGGGGCTGGACTGCATGGGAATTGAAGAGATTAGAGAAGAAGAGCACTGCTTGGTCTTGGATGATGAGGGGTCATCAGTTAGGCACTCCTTGACAGCAATGTGCTTGATTTTTTTGAAAGAGCCTCTGGCTTTGGCAGATTGATGAAAGAACTTGGTATTCATGTCACCCTCTTTGAGCCAAGAATTTCTGGATCTTTGCTTCCAGTGAATCTCCTGGGCTTTGAGGATTTCATGAAGATTAAGCATGTCACCCTCTTTGAGCCAAGAATTTCTGGATCTTTGCTTCCAGTGAATCTCCTGGGCTTTGAGGATTTCATGAAGATTAAGCTTGGCTGCCTGGAGGTCTAGTCTAGAGGATTCTGAGGGAGAGGAACCAAGGTTGTGTTGGCACCTCAGGATGGAAGCTTCTGCATCAAGGATGTTTTGCTGGACTTGGCCAAAAGTATTCTTACTCCAGAATTTAAGAGCTTGCTTGAGGGACTTGAGTTTTTGGGCGAGGATGGACTGGGGGTTCCCATCAACAGGAGTGCTCCAACTAGACTCGACCACTTCAAGGAAGGTGGGGTGGAGGAGCCATTTGTTTTCAAATCTGAAGGGAGCTTTAGGGGCTATGAGCTGATTGGAATAGTTAAGTAAGAGGGGGCTGTGGTCTGAGGATAGTCTAGGGAGGTGATGGACAATAGGGTCAGAGAAGGTATCTAGCCAATAGGAGTTAACTAGAGCTCTGTCTAGTTTGGCTACAGCATAAGAAAGGCCCTGTCTGTTGTTAGACCAGGTGGATTTGCTTCCAGAGGAGGGGATGTCAGAGAGACCAGCTTGCATGACAGCTGATTAGAAGTCTTTGAGAGAAGGAGTGGCCTGGCGAAGACTAAGTTTTTCATGATGGGCAAGAATGGCATTAAAATCTCCTAGGACGTACCAGGGCATGGAGGTTGAAGATGAGTCAATAAGATCTTTCCAAAGTTCTTTCCTGTGAGTTGGATTGGTGGAACCATATACGCCTATGATGAGGTAGGAAAGCCCAAAGGTTTGGTTTAGGAGGAGCATGGAGAGATGCTGAGAGGAAGCTTTGGATATGGAAGCTAGGAAGAGGTGAGAAGACTTGGAGAAACACCATAGATTAGGGGGGGAAATGGAGGTGGAATTAGAGTGAAAAGTATCAAAACCAAAATTGGTTAGGCCAAGAGATTGAGTGGAGGAGAACGTTGACATTGGTTCAGAGATAAAAATCAGGTTTGGGTGGTGGTTGCGAACTAGGTTTGCCAAGGCTCTAATGGTTAGGAGATTGGCAATTCCCCTACAGTTCCAGTATAAGACTTTTAACATGGATGGGGGGGAGTGTTCTTAGTCCTCCTTGTTATTGGGCCAGTGCCAGTGGTGGTGCTGGAGTGTCCCCCTTTACCTGTGGGAGGGGGCCTGGGGGGGGGGGGGATTCACTGAATCCTTAAGAGACTTGGGGACAGCTGGAGGCCCAGGGGATTCTAGAGGGGGTGGGCTAAGAGTTGGAGGGATAGAGGTTGCCAGGGAGGAAGAGACAGGGGCTGCCAGAAGAGGAGGAGCAGAGATAGGAGCAAGGGTGGTAACATTGACAGGGGTTTGGAGGCTAAGGGGTTCAAACCCTGGAGGAGGAGAGGAGGAAGTGTTCTCAGAGAAAGCCTGGAGATTACTACCGTAGATGCTGGGGTTAGAAACAGGATCCAAGAAGGACTAATTCTCCAAAATGTCAAAAGGGTTGGAGGTGTCAATGGTTGGAGATGTGGTTTTCTCCAAGATAACAGAAACAACATCATAAGGCAATTCATCGATGGATGGAATGCGCTGGAGAGGCTTGGGCGATGAAAGAGTGGATTTCTTGGCCTTGGAGAGGGTTGGCTTGATTGAGACCTGTGAGGTAGCAGGGGTTTGAAGATGCAAAGGCAGGGAGGATGGGTTGGGAACAGGGGAGGCCAGAAGAGCTGGAGAGGGACTAGCTAAGGAGGGAGGAACCTCAAGGGGGTGGTTGGCAGAGTGAGGATTAGGATCAAGAGGGGGTTGAGACAAAGATTGGTTGGAGGTAGGATTAACTTTAATGGTCAAAGAGGTTGAGGCAGAGTGAGCCAGGGGGGGGGGGGAGCTGGGCTGGCATTGTCTGGGCTGGCTTTGCCTGGGGGGAGTGTGATGGGGTGTATAGCCAGAGGGCAGGATTGAGGGGGGTGCCCAGATTGGAAACAAAGGGGGCAGGGGCAGTGCTCGTAGGAAACAGAGATTTCCAGTTCTCTTTCACCCTGCAGGTCTACTAGGATGGTTTGAGGTTTGGGTTTGGAGAGATCAATATTGACCAAGACTCTGGCAAAGGTAAGAATCCTTTGGGAAGAAGTAATATCATCCAACTTGATGGGTTGGCCGATGGAGTTGGCTAGAGAGAAGATGATGTGTTGGCTCCAGCAGTGGTAGGGGAGCCCTGAGAGCCTCACCCAGACTGGAGCAAAAGATGGCCAGACTGATTCGTCTTGACCAGGGGACCAAGGGAGGAATAAGATTTTCCTCTTGTTAATGGACATGGGGGAGAGACCAAGGATGAGGGCTTTGTCTGAAGATGAAGTTACCTTTGATGGTGAGGGATACCAGGCATGGTCTGGAGAGTGGCCAGAGCCTAGCTTTAGCTTCGACCCATTCGAGAGAAGGACGTTTGCTTGCAAATTTCCCAATAACAGCACAAGAGAAAGATTCCTTGCTAGAGGAGAGCATGGAATGGGGAATGGAGAGGGATGGTTTGCCATTTTTCCAGGTGGTTGGTGGATAGATAGGGAGATTAGAAGGCTGTGGGACTGGGAAGAGGTTGGCAAAGGAAAGGGGGGCACTACAAGAAATCTAGGCTGTTGTGACGAAATTTGATGACGAATTTTTTTTTGTCTTAAAAGAACACCCAAAGAGGACGAAATATAAATTTGTCGTTTATTTTCATTTTTTTCATAAGTATAGGAGACGAAAAAAAAATTTCGTCTGCAAAATTAAGGCGCCAACTTCATTTGCGTTGGCGCCAATTATTTTAGCTCATTGGAGACGAACATTTTTGTCACAAAATATAATTTGTTTTTGTGACGAACGTAATTCGTCACTAATAAGGATATGTTATGGAAGACGAAAATATTTGGTCACCAAAATAAGGAGCCAATTTCATTTGCGTTGGCGTGAATTATTTTAGCTCATTGGAGACGAACATTTTTGTCACAAAATATAATTTGTTTTTGCGACGAACGTAATTCGTCACCGATAAGGATAAGTTATGGAAGACGAATATATTTCTTCACCAAAATAAGGCACCAATTTCATTTGCTTTCGCGCGAATTATTTTAGCTCATTGGAGACGAGCATTTTTGTCACAAAATATAATATGTTTTTGTGACGAACATAATTCGTCACTATTAAGGATAAGTTATGGAAGACGAAAATATTTGGTCACCAAAATAAGACGCCAATTTCATTTGCGTTGGCGCGAATTATTTTAGCTCATTGGAGACGAACATTTTTTTCACAAAATATAATTTATTTTTGAAACGAACGTAATTCGTCACTAATAAGGATAAGTTATGGAAGACGAAAATATTTCGGCCAACAAAATAAGGCGCCAATTTCATTCGCACTTGAGCCTATTCCTCTCTTACAAGTATTGCTTTGGAAAAGCCTTTAAAATGACTAAAATGGGCCCCCCCAAGCCCTAACATCCATCCCCCTCCCCCTCCCAATCCAACGCCCCTTTTCCAAAACCCATTTCCCCCTTTGTCCCTCCATTTATCCCAGTCTCTCTTTTCCAAAACCCTTTTTCCCCTTTTCCAAAACCCTTTTCTAGAAGAGGAGAGAATAATCCTTTTCCCCATTTTCCAAAACTCTTTTCCAACATCTTCCACCCATCATCTCAGGCAGCAGCCCCATGGCCAATTGGCCCCCATCAATCATCATCACCCTCCATCAACACACGCAGTGCAGACCCATCCCTGATCAGCGATCCCTCTCATCTCCACTTCTTTCAGTCTCTCTCGCCTAGAACTCCCAGACGCAGCCACCATCACCAATCACCATCATCTGTGCCCATCATCCTCCATCCAGGAGTCCGCCACCGCCAGGTACACCTACCTCTCTCAGTCTCTGCTACTGTGAGAACTTGGTCCGGGCGGTACCCTTTGTTGGGATTGGTGTATGCCCTAAAGCCCACTGACTGCACTCACATCTCTGTTACTGGATATTTATTGGTTATTTAATGGAATGACTTCTTTCTCTTATTACTTGTGTATATGTATGGTTGTATAAGGCCCATTGTTTCTGGTAAATGACTTGGGTGTGTAGTGGCTACACACAGTTAGGTCTGAGTCATGGACACTTGAAACAATAGACATGTTCATAACTGAGAGATGGAGTTAGGCACTTCATCTTGGTATAAGTTATAATGAGATACTCTCCTGTATTCAGGGTGACTTACCTAAGTCACGGAAGGCTTTTCCGGATTTATCTCATTAGTGCATGTGTCATGCATTGAACAGGACCACTTGAAGGTGTGATCTCTAAAATAGTACTATCACAGAGAGAGATCAAATCACCTCTTGCTACTGAGTGACCAGTGCTCTTAATCTTGAGCATTTGTGGATGAACTGACGAAGTCGAGTTCTTGTACTTTAATTCACTATGGGTGAGATCCTGTTCATGGGTCAACAGCTCTGTGTTTTGGGTACTCGGGCTTGATTAGTTGGGACGTGCAAATGCAATATGGAATCTATGCCATCGTGTGATGGAATGATCGTCCTCTTAGAATTATCCGATTAATCATCAGAATCTAAGATCTTAGTATATGGATGTTCCATATGGATATTGAACTTGTGGGTCGCTCCCTGGATCAAGAGAATGATATCCGGATGATGATTAAGTCAAGGGTATGAAGTTCTAAGGATGAGATGTAATCAAGAAGGTAGATAGTACATCGATTAACCTACTTGATTATGGATGTTACATAGAGGGTGTCATTGTACTTGGTAGGTCAAAGACAATCGTCTATTTATGATGAGCTTTATTTGCAATTTAATATTTGTCCCTGGAGTGCAACCATAACTCTCTAGTGGAATGAGTTAGGGTTAAAATGATCTTAATGTTGCTATGGGGTTAGCATGGACATTTTGGTCATTTTGGGAGCCAAGGGCAAATATGTCTTTTGGTCCCTCTTCTAGCCACTTTCCTATATTGGCATGGTTTCCTAATTTAATTAGATGATATGTGGTTGAATTATTTTGTGGAAGAATAATTTTGAGTTTAAATTCTAATAGGCTCTTGATGGCATACATGAATTTAACTCTAGCTAAATTATTTACTAGTGGGTCATGGTGTGTTTAGCTATCTTGTGGGCCAGCCATAAGTGGAGCCCCTTGTGTGAGGTTTCCAAGTTTGATTAGGTATCTTTACTTGGAAGGAAAGACTCCTCTTTGGGTAAGAGTTCCATTAATTAAAGGTTACTAATTTTTAGTATCTTTAATTAGAAAGTGTTGCACAACTAAAGGGGCTGGTTGCTTATTTTATGGGATTGTCATTCCTATTAGAAAGAGAACTCTTTAAAAGGAATGGGAACTTTATAAATAGAAGAGAGACTTCCCTTGGACGTGCAACATAGAAAACAAGGAAGAAGTGTGCTGGAATTCTACCCTAGGGAGTGAAACACATTGGATCTCCTTTGGCCATCCAAGACAAGAAGGAGATAATCACGCCCAGCCATTATTCTTCTTCATTGGAGAGATCAGATCAGGTCTGGGTCTTGTTCCACAAAGTTTAGTTCTGAAAACCCTTCTTAGGATTCCATAGTTTGATCCCACCATCAAGACCAATTAGATTGGGAAGTGGAATAGGAGAGAAGATCAAAGGAGAGAAAAATTCTGCAACAAATTCCTGCACCTGTGTTGCTGGTTGCAGGCTGGTTTCAGACCTTTGAAGTCTTTCTTTTCAGAGTTTAGAGGCACTCAAATCATCAAGGTAATAGTCCTCTATCATCTCCTTACATTATACACATGTTGATTATGATTTCATGGAGTTTTTATGCATGATTCATGGCTGGAAAATCAGATTAGTTTCAAGTTTTTAAAACTAGATCAGCCATGGACGTCCTCTTGAATCTGATTTCAAATCTGTAATGCATTATCTTTCAATAACCATGGGGCGTAGCGTGTCAACCACGGGCTTCAAACGGTGAGTCTCCGTTAGCCCGCATCGGAAATATCCAAATCCTGACATTGAGCTTATAAGTCAAACCCCGTATTAACTTAGCATGAGGCTTTTTAAAACTGTACAGCCTCTGAAATCGTAAGAACTCCGAAGTTAAGCATGCTCGGACGGGAGCAGTACTAGGATGGGTGACCTTCTGGGATTGGGCGGGGCTGTGACAGTTGGTATCAGAGCCGAGGAAGGCTCTATTTCTAGTGGGGGAGAATGTGAGATCTTGGTCCGGGCGGTATCCTTAACCACGAGGCTTAGCGTGTCAACCACGGACTTCAAACGGTGAGTCCCCGTTAGTCCGCATCGGAAATATCCAAGTCCTGACCTTGGGGTTATAAGTCAAACCCCGTATTAACTTAGCACGAGGTTTTTTAAAACCGTGCGGCCCCGGAAATCGTAAGAACTCCAAAGTTAAGCATACTCGGGCGGAAGCAGTACTAGGATGGGTGACCTCCTGGGATTGGGCGGGATTATGACAGTTGGTATCAAAGCCGAGGACGGCTCTATTTCTAGTGTTGGAGAATGTGAGATCTTGGTCCGGGCGGTACCCTTAACCACGGGGCGTAGCGTGTCAACCACAGGCTTCAAACGGTGAGTCTCCGTTAGCCCACATCGGAAATATCCAAGTCCTGACCATGAGCTTATAAGTCAAACCCCGTACTAACTTAGCATGAAACCTTCTAAAACCATGCGGCCCTGTAAATCGTAAGAACTCCGAAGTTAAGCGTGCTCGGGCGGGAGCAGTACTAGGATGAGTGACCTCCTGAAAGTCCTTGAGTTAGGCAGGGCTGTGACATCCTTTATATTAAACACGACAAATTATTTCGTCTCTATTTCTTATATTTATGACAAAATATTTTTGTCTCTAATTTCTTCCTTTAATGACAAAATATTTTGTCACTAATTACTTACAAGTATGTTTCCAACAAAGTATATTGGAGACGAAAAAAAAAATTACTTACAAGTATGTTTCCAACAGAGTATATTGGAGAAAAAAAAATCGTCACAAATTTATTTTTTTCAATGACGAATTTTTTTTCTGTCTCCAATACCTTTTAGCGACAAGGCTTTGGCAACAAAACGGGTGACGAAAAATTTTCCTCTTAATTAGTTTCAGTGACGAAATATGTACATTTGGGACAAATTTGTGTCGTCCTTAAACCCCAAATTTCTTGTAGTGGGGGCTGGATGAGAGGGGGAGCTGGTAGAGAAGGGAGCTAATTGAGAGGGGGAGGGGGTTGAAGGATGGTAGTTGAGCTGGGTAGGGGCGGAAAGGCTGATGGGTTCAGGTTCTGGTTTGAAAACAAGTTAGGGAAATGGTGGAGGTCCGTAGAGGGGGAGGCGGGAGGGGGAGAGATTTGAATGTCTGGTGGGCGGGCCTGGCTGGTGGGTTGGATCTGGCCTAGGAGGTGGGTTGGACCTGGGGGCTGGTTAAGAAGAGGGGGAAGAAAGTCGAGAGAGTGGCTTGCTAATGGGGTTGGGAGAGGGTGAGCGGGAACTTGGGGGATTTGAAAGATTGAGGAAGGGGGCTGGATGGGACGCAGAGGCTGGGTGGGTGAGGGAAGAGGGAGGAGGTGTGAGGGTGCTGGAGGTCTGGGTGGCAGGGGATGGAGGAGATGGTTAGGGAAGGAAGAAGGGACCTGCGACTTCATGCTACTTCCGACGGTCAAGATTGTAACCTGGCTATGTGTGCAGTTGAACCATTGACACTGAATTGATTAAGCCAGATGTTCTTAGATCTCTTGTTTGAAATATTCATGCTTTCCAAGAGATAGGACTTATTCTTGGGCCCCAAGTGAGGATAGACTTTTAATTTCCTTCGCAGAAGAAATGAATTATGCAACTGCAGTTACGTGTATAAATTTCGGTTCATTTCGTTCGAAATTTCGGATTTATGCCAAAAATCTACATTTCCATCAAAATAAAATTTTACATAATTACTTAATTATTATATTTTAATTTTTATACATATATATTCTTTTTATTCCTTATATTTTCCAAAAAAACATAATTCCAAATTTTTTTTCTAGAATGGATTAAATCCATATTTCTTCTTTGGTTTTTTATTTTTCTACATCTATATAAATATATTATTTTTATATTTCCCCAAAATATAATTCCGAAATTTTTTTCCAAAGTTTGAAATCGAAAAAAACTTTTCATTTTGGAGGCCAAGCCATAAATGGCTTCCAAAACAATGTTGACAACAGCAGTGGCGGGCCCAAGTACAAGGGTATGAGGGGCTAAAGCCCCCACCCTACCTGAAGATTTTCAAAGAAACCCCTGGAAATTATGATAATTAATATGTAATTTTTATTTATTTTTTACATTTGCCCATTCCCACGGTATTTCTTTTACATTAAGCCCCCAAGTTAAATTTTTTGGATCTGCCCTTGGACAACAATGATCCAAACCCAAACCCAAATTAGATAGGTCGTGGAGTGAAATGAGTTGCTTGGGTTGGGCCAACTCTCAAGTATGGACCCAAATGAACTTGACCCGTTTAGTATTCAAGTTGGAAACGTCACCAGAATGCTAATGGAGTCCACGGGTTACATTGAGATCAACCGAGGAATTGCCACCCTCTTATTACTGGATCAATTTTTAAAGCAGATTTTTCATTTTTAACTTATATATATATATATATGTGACATTACATATATACAATTGTGAGAATTTTGTATCATATTATTTTAATAAACATGTAAAAATAGGGTGGGCTGGTTCAAGGAAGCCAAAAATTGTACTTATAACAAACCAAGCAGGGGGAGTGGTTTGCCACAATTGCAGCTTTTCCTCCCCTCTTACAGGAGGAAAAGTTGCAAAGGCATCTTTCCCACCGTTTTGACAACGATGCCTTCTGCTCGGTGAGTTTGCTTATTAGCTATATCCAAATCCTATGGTCTGCAAGTAATTGGGACCAAACTCGAAAGAGTGCATGGTGTGAAGAAAAGAAAGTGTGCCATGGTGGGACTATATTTGGGTGGGGCCTGGGGGTACAAAATCACAATATACTTGAAATTTAAAAATTGAAATGTGCAGTATTGAACCCTTGTCAAGGAATTGATTAAAGGCAGATGTACTTAGATGTGTTATGTGAAATATTCATACTTTTCAAGAGATAGGACTTGTTTTTGGCCTTCAAGTGAGGATAGGCATCTTCCTTCTGAAAAAACAGGTGGATTCTGCAACTGCAACTACTTGTAGAAAATACCCATATTTTTTAAATGAATCTAGAGAATTCAAAAGCCAGTCTGCTCCAGAAGATTGATGAAAAGGAGCCTGGAAAACCTGGAACATGTGAAGCCCATGATTTGTTGATCTAGACCATTGATCTGATTGGATTACCCTGAATCCCCGATCAAAGTGTTAACCCTCCAGACAATGACCAGAAAAATATACAGTGCAGAGCAAATTACTGAGAATGTGCCCCCAACATGTCTAGCCCTATACCACTATGCAGTCCAGGACGCCTAAAATGCATCCATGGAAGTAATCCGAAAAACAGAAGGTATCGTTGACCTTCCTGTATTTTGGGGGCGGACGCACATCTTGGTCCACTTCTAAAAGCATCATGAAAATTCAAACTCTACTATAAAAATTCAGATAAAAATCTTATGTCCGCTCCCATAATCCACATGAAAATCCTAGGTTTGTTCTCAAAATCCAATTGCTTGTTTGGGTCCGCATTCCTCAAATGAGAATGCTTGGTCCGCCATTGGCTATAATCACCCCACTTGTCCGATTTCAGGGCGCGAATTGGCATTCTACAGAACATACAATCGTTGGCCTAAGGACCTGTGACATCTTGTGGTGTATGCAGATCAGTTTAATTAAGAGTACGGATGGAAAAAAAGCCGATCAAGATATTCTAATCATCTAGTTTCAACTAATTTTCTTTTGAAACTCAATTCCAATGGCCATGGATTAATTTGTCTGTTCATCTTATCAGCCTCAACAAACTTTTCACATAGTAATCAATCTGTATTTTTCCATTAAAGGCCACCAGACTAAGGAAGTGAATTCATACTCCCAAGGCCCCTTTCATGGATCATGGTAAAGAACAGAACCAACCAATCCCCTGAAATTATGTGAATAAAGACTTCGCTGCAGGATCTTGGTGATTTTTTTTTCCTTTTTTTTTTTTTTTTTTTGACCTGATCCTGTAATGTAAATGAGAGGACGAGATGCTGCGGAGAAAACATGGTTGATTGGGTCGGCTTTCTTGTTACTGTACAGGTTGCACCAAATAGGTGTTCAATTCATTCTTTCCATAGACCAAACTGAAGATTTATTAAGCAAAGGATTATCTGGAAAGCGCTCTAAAGCTATACGTGACCCTATCTGCTGCGCAAACCCCAGTCTGATCTTTGACCCTGCAAAACTGTAATGCAATTTTTAACAGTTCTGTTCTTATTGTTACGATCCTCATTTTGAATTCTTCTAACACATCCATTCTTACATATAACTACAGAACTCCTCTTGCAACAACTTCAAGCAAGAGAGTGACTTCACCTTATGGTTTAGATCCTTTTGTTTAACTTTAACTCAACTATAATTGGCCATGATAAAGAACAAAACAACCCTTCCTTCATGTAACTCTTGTTTTCTCAAGACATCAACCTTTATTTATTCATTAAGTGAAGTAGCTGCTATCTTAAACCTAAGGGCATGTTTGGATGGGTGGTGAAATAAATTGAGGTGATATAAAGCCTCCATTATCTAGACAAGAAAAGATCATGGGTTATTTCAAAAGTATACAAATTCAAAATTTCCTTATGGATCAAAAGGTTACGATGATCTTATGGACACAAGATTTGGCATGTAAGTAGGCGTCATATGAATCTTTCCATCCAATATTTGACTTCTCTAATCATCATGCATCTCAATGGGCCAAACTAGGAGGAGCATTTTTTTTTTTTAAAAAAACGCCCGGGCACCATGTAGCTCTCCCCCATAAAGATTGTCTATCAAAGCTACTAAAAACAAAAGGCCAATATTATAACTCCCTTATATTTTATTTTCTAGTATCCGTTTGCATCACATATTAGGTTATCCATCTAACACCCATATTTAAACGACAATTTCTTTGTTTGCATCTCCTATTGGGATTATAGTAAATGAATTTGTCCGTCTAATGTGTTAGTTGGCTCTTTTCCTTTGTTTTCTTAAAAAAATTGAGAAAAAAAAGCGAAATTTATAGCAAGGCATAAACGCAGAGAAGGGTGGGTGAAAAATATATATGATTAGTTTAGTGGTGGTAACAATCCTTCAACCCACTCGAAATCAAGAGTGGGTATAGCCAATCTTCACCGGGGCCTTACAATATTCATAGGCATAAAGATCTGTGCCATGTATATGAAGATGAGAAACTTTGATAGTTAAGATAATATTTTTTTGCTCTTTATATTTTAGCTGAGAAATTTTGATATCACCTATGTCATCATGTGAAGGGATTGGGCACCATCACATTTCTGCCCATGGCCATGGGTTGTTGTGGGTTATTGGTGATATTGAACCCTGGATAGTATTATAACGCAAAACGAGTGATGGACGGATTAGATTGCAGAAGAGGAAGATGGCTCCATAAAATACAAAGAAACTAAGGGCACGTTTGGTAAACGGTGAAGAATCCTATATTTAGAGGATTCTCTCCATCTCCAAAGAAAGCCACAATCCTCAAGTAGAATTCCCAATGAAAGTTCCATGTTTGGATGGAGGGAGGATTCTTATAAGTTGTAGAATGTATGATCCAATTGATGTTTATTCATGTATCTCAAGATAAAGTAAGGATCAACGGTTATAATTTGGTCACCTTACCGTGTTTGACCGTCCAAAACTAATGACCGGTTTTGATGTTGATCGTGGACCCCACATAAACCCAAAAATGAGAAAAAACGGACTGTTTTCAATAATAGTTTGCTCAGTAATACATTTTGGCAAATGTCCCTCACGATTTTGCAAATATCTCAACATCTAAGATGAATCAACGGCTGAAATTTTGGGACATAGCCGTTATGGACCTTCTTAACATAATTAACGGTTCAGATCTTGATTTTGGGGCCCACAGGAACCAAAAAATTGAAAACAAGGGACTGTGTTTAATCCCGTTTTTTGGCCCACTGCATCACAGAATATGGCATTTTAACGGTTTGGACGATTTTGCAAATATCTCAAGATCTAAGATGAATCAACGGCTGAAATTTTGGGAGATAGCCGTTTTGGACCTTCTTAACAATATTATCGGTTCAGATCTTGATTGTGGGGCCCAAAAAAACCAAAAAAAACGCAAAAACCGGTCCCACCTATATTAACGTCAGATTCACTGTAGCTCCGCAAATCCGCGAGTTTGTGGATTCCGCGGATCCTATGGGGGGGTGTCTGACTTCCAAAATAATTGCAAACAAGGATTTCTCTCTTCCTCCCTGTGCTTTTCCACGCTGATCCAAACGTGGATTTTCCTTGGGATTGCGGAAAAATGACAGAAATCCTCTATGAGGATGTGTACCAAACATGCCCTAAGTCTCATGGATAGTGGTGAGTATTCACGCCTGTCACGTGGGTCGCCCGGGTTCAATCCCCGGCGACGGCAATTTTTTTGTCCTTTATTGAAAGTCATATCTGTTGTAGTAATAAACCATGATTTGATGTTAACATTTCTTTTATTTATCTGCCTTGGCTAGCTTTGGGTCCTTGCAAACGCGCCCATTCACAAACACTGCCAAATAAATTTAACAATAGGATCTTAGCCAATCAAAACTCAAAAGCATTGATTTTTGATGTTAACATTTCTTTTTTTTTATCTGCCTTGGCTAGCTTTGGGTCCTTGCAAACGCACCCATTCATGAACACTGCCAAATAAATTTAACAATAAGATCTTGGCCAATCAAAACTCAAAAGCATTGATTTTTGCAAACACATGCTCGCATCTAGTTAATTATAGAAAGGAAATTTAACTGCAAAGAAGAGTATTAGACGTACCAGGAGATTTAAGGTAGGCAACACATATGTCTTGCTGGGGACTCGGTTAGGATGCATGAGCAAGAGAAAAAGTCTAAGGGAGAACAAGCATGAGTATGTGAGCTGGCATGTTTATTTCTTTCAATATAATGAAGAGGATGTGTAGATCTCAAGGAAATGTAAGACTGTATTCTCCAAGTTTTGGGAGGGTGAAAAGGATTCTCCAAGTTTTGAAAAGGTCTTATTGTCTAATTGCACAAGATAATGTAGCCAAGTCAGTCCTGGATTAAGTCTTCTAGACAAATGAACCTAGTCCATTTATTCTGTCTGTGTTGATGTGTTGTATTTTCAATGTCATAAGTGTGTCAAACCAAAAACTTGACCTAATACATTGTGGGGGTGTGTTGTACACAAACTATTGCGGGCCACAATTATAATACCAACTGCAAATAAAAACGAAAAGAATCATTCTTTCGTTGGAAAATTGAATCATCCAAAAGGATATCGTGTGATCAATCACGAATATCGGATTATAACCAAAAGTTGGAATGCGTGTTTCCTTTTGGATCCCATACAAATCTTAGAGATGCACCATAATATCTCTGAGAATGGAGAGTGTGTCATTGGGCCCATTCCAGATCGAGCTCGGCGGTGTGCCGCGAATGAACTCCCAACAACAAGTCTTGATTTGGTTGAGTCGGATAAGGATTAAACTCTTGGTGGTAGAGTGTGGATCAAGTTCAGGCTCCCGGTTGACAGAATTCCCACGCTGGTCAGGAGATGTGGGATTTCAGGTGGGGTAGAGTCCGGAAAGAGTTGTAACTCCTAGGGAATGCTCTATATAAGGGAGATGGAAACTCTTGCTTGATTATCCAGTAAATCTGAGAGCATTTACAACGAGTTCGCAAATCTACCTCACACCAAAACGCATAAGGTTCTCGGCGAGTTCGGTTCCGAGACCCATTTTGACCAGCTAATTCTTTTAGTCAATTCATGGATTAAGTCTTTGAGATAATGTCATTCCTTACAAACTACAACCATCATATATTCTTCTACATTCTCACTTCCTGATCTTTGCCTGTAAGGGCTAGACGCAGCCTGCAATTATATATACTTTTGTCTTATTAAAACTGAAAGATTGACATGGTCGTCTAGCACAGGGGAAGAAGTGTCAGAGAAGAGACAAAAGCAGAGGTTATTCATATTTTGTCCCGACTCAGCTGAATTGACTCATTTAAAACAATAGAGTCAAACAGGTTGGACCAAAGTCTTCCACAAACTCAGTCGAAATCACCTCGAGTTACTAAACAGATGCCATTTGAGCCAGAGTTCCCCGAACTAAAAGGTTAACACAAGATCACTCTTTATCATAATTGAATATCTAAACTGACAGCCAACAGTACATATTCTTGCTACCTAGTCTTTGCATGTATGGCCTAGATGCTGTCTGCAATGAAATAACACATTGGTGTTGTCAAGTAGCATAGAGTAAATTAAAAAAACACAAAATATAAACATAGTAGAGATTAATCGTAGTTCACAAACTTGACTCAGCTGGCTCAAACTTGGCCGAGAAGGCTGGACTCGAAGCGTCTACAATCAGCCAAGTTAAACTGAGTCTGCCACAAACTTGTTCTCCCGATTGACTGGATTCAATGCCCTCCGAGTCACTAAGGTGAGTTCGTTTATTAGTATAGTTCCATTTCAATCATAATTCTGATCTAGTTATTGACATGGTCAGTAATTATTGACCAAACTCCAAAGAACAAAAGAACACGTGCCATGGTGGGAGATGTGGACATGTTTGGGTGGCGCCTGGGGGAAGTAGAAAACCACAATATACTTTAAACTTTAAACATTGTAATGTGTGCAGTTGAACCGTTGACAAGGAATTGATTAAAGGCAGATATTCTTAGATTTGTTGTTTGAAATATTCATGCTTTTCAAGAGCTGGGACTTGTTCTGGGCCCCAAGTGAGGATAGATGTTTTATGAGCCCTGCTATTTGGACCGATCCCCAGGGAAGACCCTTCGATCCCAGTAGAATATTTCATGTTTTACTTATGCAAAGAAGAAATGGATTTTGCAACTGCAGTTACGTATAGCAGATGCCAAATACCCATATTCGTTAATGATTCTAGAACTAAAAAACTAATCTGCTCCAGAAGACCGATGAGGAGGAAAACCTGAAACATGAGATTCCATGATTTGGTGATCTACACCATTGGTGTGATTTGGTTAGCTTGATAATCCTTTCAATCCTGATCCTTCAAACAAAGACAAGCGGATATGTGTAGAAGAAAGTACAGCTATGACAAAATTTTATTCAATTGACCACAAGCCAAATATCAAAGGTCTAGGATATTTCAATATGGGATCTTTTTGAGAGATCTCACATCTGACATTAGGCCCATTAATCCAATCATCTAGATCACCAGACAAAGTGCCCCAACATGTCTAACCCTGGACCACTATGCAGTGCAGAACACCTAAAATGTATCAATATAAATGGAGTCACCGAGACAGGTTAACTGTCTCCTTGACCATAAAATATTTGAAAAGCAGATTTTAGATTAGGCCCGTTAGGACTGCTACAACAATTTGATAGGGGGCAAACTTGAGTTTTCAAGAAGATTCGAGGGGGGCGTTTGGAAACTCTAATACTCTAATTAATAAGAACTAATTAAATTAAGGTCTAAATAAAATCTCTAAATTTTAAATTCAAATTTCAGTTAGCCCGTTTGAAAAAACTATGAAAGAGCTCTAATTTCATGAGCTGATTGGACATGGAGACACCTGGCTATGAATATACTTGTGGACTTTGACCAACTCTCCCATGCTTGAATATTACAAAGACTATTGATATCAAAACGGAGGTTGGTCGGTGCAGTTAGACAATTACAGTGGCTTAAACAAAACAACTGACCTTGTAGTCTTTCACTAGTGCATTTAAAAACGTACGAGACTATTTCAATACCGCCCATGTCCCACCTACCATATTCCTCCTCTCGATATATAGGGGTCCTCTCTATGCTTAATTCTCATCCTCAGAGCACCTCATCTTCATCTATACTTTATACTTGAAAATAATGAAGATGGTTGCTCACATCCTTATAGTCCTCCTTTCCATCACTTCCTCACTTGTTAATGCCTACGATCCCAGTCCTTTACAGGACATTTGTGTCGCCGATCTAAACTCAGAAGGTAAACTTAATTTGCAGTATATTTCATCTTAGTTGACTAAAGGTGTTTGTGCAAATTCAATACTTTTGCTTGGATATAATATAATGGTTACAATTTGATTTTGCAGTGATAGTGAATGGGTTCGTCTGCAAAGCCATAAAGGAGGTCACGGCAAATGATTTCTTCTTACCAGGCTTCGACAACCTAAAAAAGGTCCTCACTAGATGCGAAGAAAAGAACCTTGTGCTGAATTGGGAAAAGTGTCATTTCATGGTTCGCCAGAGAATTGTCCTTAGTCACATTGTGTCGGAAAGAGGATTGGAAGTTGACAAGTCCAAAATAGATTTGATCGCCGACTTGCCCACACCCAAAACCGTATGAGATGTCAGATCATTTTTAGGGCATGCAGGCTTTTACAGGAGGTTTATCAGAGACTTCAGTTCCATATCCAGACCTCTCTGTAACTTGCTTTCCAAAGAGGTAGAATTTAACTGGACTGAAGCATGCAAAGAATCATTTGAAAAGTTGAAAAGCATGCTGACGTCCGCACCGATTATGCAGCCTCCAAATTGGACTTTGCCCTTTGAGATTATGTGTGATGCCAGCGATTATGCGGTTGGGGCTGTGTTGGGGCAACGTAAGGAAAAGAAACCTTTCGTGATTTCTTATGCAAGCAGGAGCTTGAATAGTGCACAGATCAACTATTCAACCACTGAGAAAGAATTGCTGGCAGTGGTCTTTGCACTTGACAAGTTTCGGTCTTATTTGATTGGATCCAAGATTATTGTCTTCACTGATCACTCTGCACTAAAGTACCTTCTCTCAAAGAAGGATGCTAAGCCCAGACTCATTAGATGGATCCTCCTACTCCAAGAATTTAACTTAGAAATTAAGGATAAGAAGGGAGTAGAGAATGTCGTGGCTGATCATCTATCTAGGCTTGTCCTTTCTGATACCTATGAACCGACACCAATCCGGGACAGTTTCTCGGATGAACATCTTTTTGCGGTACATCAATCCCCTTGGTACGCTGATATCGCAAACTATCTTGCTACTGGCAACACTCCTGACCATTGGACCAAGCAAGATAGGAATTCTTTCTTTTCTCAGGTTCGAAATTTTTTCTGGGATGATCCATATCTGTTTAAATACTGCCCAGACCAAATAATTAGGAGATGCGTGCCGGATAATGAAATACACAGTGTCATCTCCTTTTCTCATACACAGGCATGTGGGGGCCACTTTTCAAGTAAAAAGACAATTCATAAAATTCTTCAAAGTGGTTTCTATTGGCCCACATTGTATAAGGATGTTTACAACTTTTGCAAAGCCTGTGATCGCTGCCAGAAGTTAGGCACAATTTCCAAAAGAAACATGATGCCACTGAATCCCATTCTGGTAGTTGAGCTTTTTGATGTATGGGGCATTGATTTTATGGGTCCATTTCCTCCAAGTTTTGGTTATATCTATATCTTAGTGGCTGTGGAGTATGTGTCCAAGTGGATAGAGGCTATTCCCTGCCGGGAGAATGATTCTAAAACAGTCCAGAAATTTCTGAAAGAAAATATATTTTCTCGTTTTGGTACTCCACGAGCCATCATTAGTGATGGAGGTTTGCACTTTTGCAACCGGGCATTTGAAGCCCTGACGAAACAGTATGGGATCACCCATAAAGTGTCTACCCCCTATCACCCACAGACCAGTGGGCAAGTGGAAGTGTCAAATCGAGAAATTAAAAGAATATTAGAGACTACAGTAAGCCCTAATCGGAAAGATTGGTCAATGAGATTGAATGATGCTTTATGGGCTTACCGGACTGCTTTTAAGACTCCAATCGGAATGTCTCCTTACCGGCTCATCTATGGGAAAGCATGCCACCTCCCGGTGGAACTGGAACACAAAGCTTACTGGGCCATTAAGCAGTTTAACTTTGATATGGATAAAGCTGAGAATAAGAGGAAACTGCAATTAAATGAATTGGATGAGTTGCGCAGGGAAGCCTATGCAAACTCCAGAATTTATAAAGAAAGGACCAAGATCTTTCATGATAAAAACATTCTGCGAAAATCCTTTCAGCCTGAGCAGAAGGTCCTCCTTTATAATTCTAGGCTTCATTTATTTCCTGGCAAACTTAGCTCCCGTTGGACTGGACCATTCATTGTAAAAGAAGTGTTTCCATATGGTGCTGTTAAGATTTATGATCCCAAGGATGGCCAAACGTTCAAAGTCAATGGCCAAAGATTGAAGCCATTCTTGGAAATTGCACCAGCTGATGAGGAAGAAATTCCTCTTGACGATCCTGTCTACAAGGATTAGTCGGCCCTGGATCTGACAGTGGCCCATTGCTGTGTATATTATGTATACTTAGTAGTTTAGGTTTTATCCTGTTATTTTTGTCGTTTTGTCTAACTTTGGATAAGGAGCAGCTCGAACATATCCCAGGTGCTTTCTATACTTTACCTTCCTTTACTTTTTATGTTCCTCATGTTTCATATGTTCATTGCATATTATTCCTTCACACATCGAGGACGATGCTCATAATAGGTTGGGGGGTGAGAACAAGCACACTTGTCCATCTTTAGACAAAAGTTTTATACAATTTGTTCTTGATTTAAAAAAAAAACCAAAAAAAAAATCTGCAAAAGTTTTACACAAATTGTTCTTTTAAAAAAAACAAAAACAAACAAAAAAAAATATGTAATTTTGTTGGTTGTTTGGGAAAAAGGAAATTTAGAGAGGATTTTTATGAAACAAAGATACCTTGAACTTTGGAATTTTTGGTGCTGTGGGCAAAAAGGAGAACAAGGGTTTACTATTTTGTTTATGGAAAGGATTTTTGGAAGAAGTGTTGAATTTTGATCCCCCACTTTTACACAGTTTCTATATGTTTTCAAAGTTTTTGAATGCCAAGCCATGATTTCCGTTTTTCTTTGACGATTGGATTGAAAATATGATGGAAAACCGACCCCTAGTTTTACAAGTTCCTGGTTCATCTGGTTTTGTTGGCCACAGAGCTGTTGAATTAATTCGGGCACATGGAAAGGGCTGCCTATTGTTGGGGACCGTTAAAAAAAAAAAGAAAAAAAAAGAGAGAGAAAAAAAAAGTGTTGAAAAGAATAAAAAAAAAAAAAAAATTTGTGTGACTAGTTTGGGTTCGTAGCCTTTTTAACCCGAGCCAGTAAGCCCGTAGGGGTATTTACACACCTAGTGCCCTAAAGCCATCTGGTTTGGGAGTCATTGGCCTAATGCTCGTTACATGCACTACTTAGAAAGCTTAAAGGACCTAGGCATTGCACAGTCACGTGTGTGTGTAAAAAAAAAAAAAAATCGCGGCCTTTGAAAAAACAGTAGTGCGAAAGCCATCATGGTTGCCTTGAGAGGAATATTGTTTTTCTTTGCTAAGGTTTGGTGGCCCAGAATTTTGGATTGAAAATTGTTTTCACGGGAATCTTGGCGGATCATTTGAAGCTTACTTGTTTTTACGTATACACACTATTTCACCATGCACGATCAATTTAGCATGATTTCGAGAATTTCGAACCAAAGATGGGATTTGTGAACCGAGTTTCAAAGTTGCCTTTGCTTTGAAAATTCCAAAAATCGAGAATATCCGTGTTTGTAAATCTTCTTTTAAAGATCCCTTTGATAAAAAAAAAATGAATTTTGTGGGTACATTCACTGCAAACCCTCACGAGGCACAACTCGTCCACTAGGGGGAACTTAGGGGTTTAAGGGCTTACTACATACGCTAAATGCAATCGAGAGTGCCAGCGAAAGTGGCGTTGCATTCATTTTCATTTCATTTCATTTCATTAGTTTTAGGATAGATTATTTCATTGTGAATTCCTCATTTTAGACGCAGTTTTTGCTAGGGACTAGCAAAACGCTAGTTGGGGGGTGTGATGAGTCCTCAAAAGCGCATATTTTCATACACATTTTGAATCATTTTAAGGGCTTATTGATATTAAAGAGCTTTGTTTAGTGACAAATCATGATTTTATGCATTTTTTATCCATTGTAGTGCATTCATGCATAATTTGCTAAAAAATCACACTTTTTGCATAAATTCATGAAACCTGCCATTTTTGGAGACTTATTTTTGGAAAGCCAATTATTTTCGGTGCATCAAGTAGGGTCCCATGCATTGTCCATTTAAATTTCTTACATAAAATTATTCTTGAATCCATTTGTTTTAAATTGTGTAGGAGAAATCAAAAATGGGACCTACATTGGTGAAATTTGAGAGAGATCAAGGGTATGACATATTTCAAGGTGGACCCACATATCTTGGTATTTTTGGAGAGTTTGAAAAGTCAACAATGGAAAGCTAGATTTGTGATTTCAAGATCAAGAAAGGAAATTTCAAATTTGGTAAGATCTAATTCTTACTAAGTTTGAAAACTTGAAAATCAAGAAAGAAATCCAAGAAAGGAAGGTGTATTAAAAGAGTTGACTAATCAATCAAAGAAGCTTGGAAGCAAATCAAAGATGGAAGGGGAGTCAAGAAACAAGGAAAGAAATATCCCAAGATACCTTTGGAAGTCCACATGGGTCCCACACATGCCATTGCACAATTATCATTCCATATGTGCACAATTATTTTCGGATTTTTCAGAGGCAGCAAGATTAAAATGGTCATAACTCTTAATCCAGCCGTCGGATTGGTGCAATCCATACACTGTTGGAAAGCTCTTTTCGAGTAGATATCTATAGAACCAAGATTGTGTCAATCGGAGCTAAAACGAGAAAGATATGGCCTCTGGAAGTTGGTGCTATAATTTCTACTCGGGATTGCAATTTTGCACATGGAAAGCACCAAAAATCTCTCACTCGCCTTGCTATTTCTTTGAAGACTTGTTGGCCAAGGAAGGGACTTGCCATGCAAAGAAGATTGCTTGCTACAAACTTGGAGCAAAGAAGGAAAGAAAGATGGAAAAAATCTATAAATTGAAGGCATAAGCATCCCTCTCCTCTCATGAAAGAAAAGACCCCCTCACTAGTGTAATCCCTCCATCATTCTACCCATCTCCTTTCTCTACCATAGCTAATCTCTCTTCAAGAAGGTTTATCCCAACTTGAAGCTTCAACTAGAGAGGTTCCTTTCATCCTAGTATGTAGTTGTTGGAATTTTATTTCTCTATCTTTTATGTAAAAACATTGCATATTAGTAAAAGTGTGATTTTTCATATATTCTTTTTCTTAGGTGATTAATGCTTGAATTGTGTTTTCTTTGTTGTTTTTGGATTGACAACCCAAGATCCTAAGGACATGAAATAAGTACTTATGAACCCGATTTGAGAATAAAAAAAGAAGAGCACACTTATCACACATTTATTTTTATTGCAATTCCCACACATTTACATTTATTGCAAAATTCACACATTTAATTTCTTGTCAATGCCACACATTTAATTTTATTGCAATCCACACATTTAATGTTTTTACACTACATACATTTAAATTCAAACACTTGTTGTTTTCTTTTCTTCTTATGCTTCTTATGCAATTATATGACTTTTATGCATAGTTTAATTTAGGGTTGAGATTAGAGTTCATTGCATATATCTTCATATTAGTTTCTAATTTTGTGTTTTAGATTATCTAGATAATTTCTAGAAATAAAGAAATCTTTCTACTTTTTGTTAATTGAAGATTTTAACTTAGGAAGTTTCTTAAGATTTGGAAATTCTAACATAAGTTAAGATTGACTTAATGTTTTCCAAATTTGTTATGATTTGAAAATCTTTATTTATTTGGAAAGTCCTTAACTTTAGGGAGTTGATTAACTCAGTTCACTAACTTAGGAAATATATCAACCCTTATTGACTAACGTAGTTTATAATTTAGGAAACTAATCTAGTAAGGTTTTCATGCTAATTTTAGTAAGTAGGATGTTTTCTTTTTGAGTGATTTGATTTGTTACTAATCTTTGATTGATTTGGTTTCTAACTTAGGTTCATTTTTTTTTTATTTAGCTTCTTAATTTTTTTGGTAAGTTTTATTTTTGGATTGTTTCTAATTTGATGTTCTAATTTGTGTGTTCTTTTGTAGCAACTTGTGATTCATTTTAGATTAAGTTTTTAGATTTAATAAATTTTTTATTCTTGGAAATGTATTTAATTTAAAGTAGGAATGATGAATGTACTTTTCTAGATTTTAGGCTAAAATTAGATTATATTTAGGGCAGGTGACAAAGTTGGAAAGCCTTATTTCTAAAGCTCCCTGTGGATCGACTTGGTCTTACCAGTTTTATTACTACAATCGCACCCTACACTTGGGGTCCGGTCACAAACCAAGCAACACCATGAACAACGTTGGGTTCAATGTGAAAAATGCCCTTGTAAACCAAATATCGGGACTCAACACTCTTAAGGTGTCTTTGGTTCGCTTAGACTTTGCGCCTTATGGGGAGAACCCTCCTCACACTCACCCACGTGCCACAGAGATACTGACGGTCCTTGAAGGGACGCTCTTTGTCGGCTTCGTCCTCTCCAACCAGAACAACAATACCCTGATAAGCAAGGTCCTCTACAAGGGTGATGTGTTTGTCTTCCCAATAGGCCTCATTCACTTCCAAGCAAATGTTGGCGACACACCTGCTGTAGCGATTTCCGGTCTCAGCAGTCAGAACCCAGGAGTGATCACCATTGCTAAATCCGTGTTTGGATCAAACCCGCCCATCTCCGATGATATCCTTGCCAAGGCCTTTCAATTGGATAAGAAAGTAATTGATCATCTACAAGCCCAATTCTGGATGAACACATAAAAAGCAGCGTTGCTTTAATTGATGCTCCATCTTAAACCTAAATAAATGGATGCTTTATTTGATGCTCCATCTTAAACCTAAATAAATGGATACGTCCACAGTTTGTATCACATACTAGCTTATCTATCTTAAACCCATATATAAATGCCTACATGTCTGTTGGCTACTCATACTAGATTATAATGATTTAAATTTTTCTGTCAAAAGGCTTTCAAGATCTCCAATGTTCTAGTTTTTCTGAGTCGGTTCTTGTCCTCTCCTCTTAAAAGAAATGAAAATTATGGTGGAATGTTTAGATTTTTAATTATCTTACTATTTAATGAGTAAATTTAGAGGGTTTCCTCTCAAGACAATTCAATTCTATCCAATGGATCGATTTATTTAAAATTCTTTATGGTATCCAAGCCGGGCCAAGCGATGATCTTCCGATCAAGCCGAGTACGTCGGAAATTATTACCATCAATTTTTCTATTTCAATAAAAAAAAATCAGCATCGATCTTCTCTATCCATCCATCAACCCAAATGCAACAGTGATGGATCCGTCGATGGACAGACGGTGATCTAATCTCTAACAGAAGCATGAGATTGGATGCTTAAAAAAATTTTGGAAAATTTCATATAAGGCCTTTAGTTTATATCTTATTTCAAAAAAGGACACAAGTTTTTAAAACTTTTCAAACTAATCCCGAAGTCTTGTCGAAAGTTTTCAATTAAGGACATCCATCCATTTAAAGTTATTTTTCTGAAACTTTTTTCTCTCAATCTTTTTAAAATACTTAAATTACCCTTCATTAAAATAAAACCATCATTCACTTTATTTATATTCTCCTTATTTTCTTCACCAACATCCTCACTGTAATCAAGGAGAACCAACATCCCTAGTGGCGGACCCAGGAATTTAGTTTGGGTGGGGCGAACAATGGTCAATTGAAAACATCAATCATTTTTTTGCTAGGTTTTTTTCACATTAATAATAGAAAAAAAGAAAAAATATTGAATTTAAATAGATTAGCGATTGATCTTTTCTTGTTATATTTCTCCATATCCAATTTAAAGATAAAGTCAATTGCGTCAAAACCATTGCCAATTATCAATAATCTCCATTTATAACATAGGTTAAAGACGTAGCTTTAAACAAAGTTTTCTTTTTGTAAGGAAGCCTACTATCAACACCAAATTCATAAATAAGCATTTTCAATTCCTCAAGAAACTCGAGAACCCAAAAAAAGAGCAGATGATAAAACCAATAACAAAAAAAAAAAAAAAATCATCCAAGAGAAAAAGGTTCAGATCACGTAAAGGCATAGAAGAGCAGACAAGAGTATTCATCTTCCTTCTTCAGCCACAAAATGGAAACGATCCGCTTGGCCTTACTCTCCCGTAGAGATGGAAAGAAAGGGGCGTTTTTTTTTCCCTTATACCAAAGCAGAGAAGAAAATGGTTGACGTGGGGCGATTGCTTTAGCTTTCGTGGGACATGGGCCAAGCCCCAAATTAATTTTTTGTGATTTCCAGATTTGACTTAGGGCGCACGTACATGGGTCTTCCCCAGAACGTCGCCTCATGATTGGTTGCATGTAGTGGCTATTGAAACCATGCAATGGCTTTGAATGAAGGGTAATATGGATATTTTAAAAAACTGAGTAAAAAGGTTGCCATAAAAAACCTTAAAATGGTCGGATGTCCTTATTTGAAAACTTATTGAAAATCTTAGGGGCTAATATGAAAACTTTTGAAATTTATGTCCTTTTTGAAAATAAGGTAAAAACTTAAGGCCTTATTTGAAAATTTCCCATATATTTTTAGAGAGCTACTATTTTTTTTTTCAAAAACTTGGCACCGCTCTAAGAAATGTCCAAACTACCACCTCCCTCTCCATGCTCGCCGCCCACCACCCTCTACGTCTCCCACTCCCTACTCGCTGCCCACCTCCCTCTCCAACAAAAGGATTTCTTCCCCAATGAGACGAATCCATGTCCGTCCTTCTTCTCAGGCACCGGAGAAAAAGGTTTGTGCACGATGATGGTCGCCTCAATGTGGCCAGATTCTCTCGATCCGAGCCCTTGCTCTCTACTGCAATCCAAAGAAACCCAACCCCTTGGCCTCTCCGGCGACAATGAGCACAGAACCCCAATCCTCTGCAACAATAACCTCTTCTCAGTTCCCCACTTTCCTATCGATGTGCAGAATTCCGGATCCTCTGCGTCTCCTTGTTTCTTATGCAGCAAATAAGACCAAATCACAGTCCTCTTTCAAGATAAGATTATGTGTTGGAAATTTTCAAAATAATAAAGAACCATTTAGACTTCATTACTAGAATACAACATCGGATACAATAGAAAATTAAATGTCATTTATTTATGCTTCTTAGTGTGACTTTATTGAATTGATATGGAAGGGGATGTGCTTGGGCTTGGAGCTATAGGACTCATTAAGGAGCCCTATCTTTTTAACATTTATCGAGCCTCATTTGGGTGAGTCGGTATCCATTTGAGTTAAAGCTGGTCTGAGCCTAACTTGGGTCGACCCAATTCCCTATTTGGATTGGGCTAGCTTGCATTTGGGTCAAGAAGAAATAAAGGGCCGGATAGCAAGTATGGGCTTGGAAGTTGGCATTGTTGACATGGCAGTCAACCAGGTAGTTATTTCTATATATTCCTTGCATTATTGGGAAATGGAGATGATTAAAAAAAGGAAAAGCATCATGGCCATCAATTAAATAGTGTTTTGGGTGGGACGAAAGCGTGACCCGTGATTCCGGTGATCCATCTCGATCAATTATCTTTTATTATTATTTTTTCTAACATAATGTAGCCAAGTCTGTTCATGGATTAAGTATTCTGGAAAAATGAATATAGCCAATTCATGGATTAAGTTTCTTACAAACTACAACCGTCATATCTACATGTCTTTCGCACTTCCTGATCTTTGCCTGAAAGGGCTAGACGCAGTCTGCATTCCCAAGGACTCCTCTCCCCCCTTTTACTATCCCCTCTACCCATTGCCACCTGCTTTAAGCGGATGATATCATCATCCTTATGAAAGGAGATTCTGGTGTGCTTGCCCAGCAAGACTTGCTTGAGTTATACCAATCCTCGTCTAGCCAGCATTTCAACCTCCTCAAGAGTTAGCTTTCTTTTTTATAAATGTGGTCTTAGAAGGAAGTCAAGGATATGCTCCATTCTTGGTATGCAAGAGAGCCTGGTTCAACTCAAATACCTGGGCTTCCCAGTTGCCATTGGCACTCCAAAGCGAGCCCACTTCCTTCCTCTTCTAGACTCCATCTATGCGCGGTTGTTTGCTTGGAAAGCAAAATTTCTCTCATTTGCAGGCCGCCTCATTCTCATTAAACATGTGCTGTCTTGCATTCCCATACACACAGCTGCCATTCTGCCTCTTCCAGTTTCCATTTGCAAAGCCATTGAGAGGCTGATGAGACAATTTCTATGGTCGGGGAATGCATCTTCACCAAAGTTAAAATATGTGAATTGGGCCCAAGTCTCTCTTCCCAAAGAAGAAGATGGTCTCGGCATTCGAAGACTCAAAGACGTTAATGAAGCTTCTCTCATCAAGCTAAGCTGGCAGGCTTCAACTTCGACTTCACTCTCGTCCAGCTAGTTCAAGAACAGGTACTTCAGTCACACCACCATCTGGAGCCCCACTAACACAATCTATGGCTCGTGTATTTGGAAGAAAATCCGTCGTCTAGCTCATCACCTTCATCAGGGTAGTGTCTGGTCCTTTGTGAATGGCCAAGACATAAACGTTTGGCATGATACTTGGAGAGGAGACAATCCTTTCTTTGCTGACTTTCAGCACCTGCTCTTTCCCCTAGATCAATGCCTGGGTACCCTCTTCCACTCAGGCTCTTGGCACACCCCTTCAAACTTGCCAGAGGCAGTTCAGAATCAATTCCTCCTTGCCACTTCAAATCTCTCTCCTCGTCCATTTATCAGAGATTCTCTTAGCTGGAAAGGGGCTCCAGACAGCCAGCTCTCCTTGAAGTTAGCTTGGAATACAATCAGATCCAGGGGTACCAAACTTCTATGGCCCAATCTGATCTGGAATGGTACCTCCCTCTACAAATTAAGTTGCTTTGGGTGGCTCCTCATGCTCAACAGAACCCCAATTGAATCTCGTCTTAAGCGTCTCGGTTTCTCCCTCGCTTCTAAATGTAGTATATGCTGTAACGATGAAGACTCTGCTGACCATATCTTTTTCACTTGTGCTCAAGCTCGATCCGTATGGCATTGGCCCCTTCAAGTTGCTAGCGCTCGGCAGCCAGTCAATTGCTCTGCTTCTTCTCTCTGGCACTCTCTCTCAACAGGCAATGACACAGTGGGTCAACAATACATGGCGGCGGTTTTCATCAATGTAATCTACGCTTTGTGGAAGGCAAGGAATTCAGCCATTTTTTATGCGCATCTTGTCTCGTTCAATAAGATCCTTTCTCAATTGCAAGACAATCTTTGCTTCTCCTTGAAGAAGATCTCCAAGACCTTTTGCATTCATCAGCTCAGGTCAATTTCCTTTTTCTTGAGAAGCCCTAAAGCTTCACCTCACAATGAGCTTCAGTAATACATTGGCTCCTCTTTTGTTTCAGCTTCGTTAGCTTTTTCTTGGGGGCTCCCCTGAGCCTATGTATTCTTTTTATTCTTTATTCCCTTCAATACAATTACCCTTTTAAGGGGAAAGAAAAAAAAAAGGGCTAGATGCAGTTTGCAATTTTATATATCTTTGTCTTATTAAAACTGTCAATCTCGTCTAGCATAGGGGAAGAAGTATATATTCACAGTTCACAAATTCAATTTGTCCCGCTCACCTCCAGCCTCCAGGCTTGATCATCCTCCCAGCTGGTGTGTTCCTCTTTTCCTTTTGATCTGTCTTTTAGCTTTGGGCTATTTTTTGGGGGTCTCATTTTGACCCATGTAAATTTCCTCCTCTTGTCTCTGTTTTTCTTTCTTTTCAATACAATTATCCTTATAGCAAAAAAAAAAAAAAAAAAAAAAAAAAAAAACAGATTTGACCAAGTCTTCCACAAACTCAGTCTAATTCACCTCGAGTTACTCAACAAATAACCCATGCTGTCTGCAATGAAATTACACATTGGTGTTGTCAAGTAGCATAGAGGAAAAAACACAAAAATATACACATAGTAGAGATTAATCATAGTTAACAAACTTGACTCAGCTGGCCCAAACTTGATCGAGTTGGCTGGACTCGAAGCGTATAGAATCAGCCAAGTTAAACTGAGTCTGCCACAAAGTTGTTCTCCCGATTTACTCGGTTCAATGCTCTTCGAGTCGCTCAGGTGAGTTCGAGTTCATTTATTAGTATAGTTTCATTTCCATCATAATTCTGATCTAGCTATTGACATGGTCAGTAAGTATTGACCAAACTCCAAAGAACAAGAGAATACGTGCCATGGTTTGGTGGGAGATGTGGACTCATTTGGGTGGGGCATGGGGGAGTGGAAAAACACAGTATACATCATAAACTTTAAACATTGTAATGTGTGTTGAACCATTGACAAGGAATTGATTAAAGGCAGATGTTCTTAGATTTTGCTAGGACTTGTTCTTGGCCCCCAAGTGATTCCATGATTTGATGATGATCTAGCCCATTGGTGTGATTTGGTTGGCCTGATATTCCTTTCAATTCTGATCCTTCAAACTACGACCAGCAAATATGTGTGGACCAAAGTACAGTTATTCTCTATAATATTCAATTGACCGCATGCCTAACATCAAAAGGTTAGGATATTTCCATATGGGATCTTTTTGAGGGATGCCACAACTGACATTAGGCCAATCAGTCCAATCATCTAGATCACTGGACTATGTGCCCCAACATGTCTAACCCTGGTCCCTGGACCACTATGCAGTTCATAACACCTAAAATGCATCTATATCTACATAAATGTAGTCCGCGAAACAGGTTAATCGTCTCCTTGACCATAAAATATTTGAAAAGCAGATTAAAATTAGGGCAAACATGAGTTTCCAAGAAGATTCAAGGGGGTGTTTGGAAACTCAAGTCTAATTAATATGTAAAAGCTCTGAATTTTAAATTCTAATTCCAATTACTCCGATTGAAAAAAAAAATATATATATATATATATATATAAATGAGCTCTAATTTCATGAGGTAATTAGAATCCACTATTAGGAATTGTGGTAGCTGGGGCTCACCTTTTAGAGATTACAATTTATAAATTATCATTTGCATCATTTTAAAAATATTATTAAGTCATTTTCATTGAATACTCTTATAAATTTTGCATTGTCTGCATCCATCTGATTTGGCTAAAAACAGCTCTCTTAAGCTTATTCTTTGAGAGGCAAAAGCTCTAATTTGAAAATAAACTCTAAAAAGAGAAAATACATAAGGGGTTTACCAAATGCTCTAAATTGAAAATAGGCTCTAAACCATAAAATAAGAGTTTTTCTTCAGAGTCTCCGGACGCCTAATTCTTTGCACTGTAGCGTTGTCTGAAGATGGTTTCGACTACTGCGTACAATTGGTAATTGGACATAGAGACATGTTTACTAGACACTTGGATATGAGTTTGTAATTTTGCATATGGTTTTTGACCAACTGTCCCATGCTTGAATATTACGAAGACTTCTGATATCAAAATGGAGGTTGGTCGTAGCAGTTAGAGAATGACAGTGGCTTAAACCAAGAACAAACTAACCTTGCTGTCTTTCACTAGTGCAATTAAAAACAAGACTTTTTCAATACCGCCCATGTCCCAAGTACCATATATCTCCCTATATATATGGGTTCTCTCTATGCTTAATTCTCATCCTCCGAGCACCTCATCTTCATCTATACTTTATACTTGAATATAATGAAGATGGTTCCTCACATCCTTATAGTCCTCCTTTCCATCACTTCCTCACTTGTTCATGCCTACGATCCCGATCCTCTACAGGACATTTGTGTCGCCATTATAAACTCAGAAGGCAAACTTATTTTGCAGTTCATTTTATCTTAGTTGACTAAAGGTGTTTGTGCAAATTCAATACTTTTGCTTGGATATAGTATAATGGTTACAATTTGATTTTGCAGTGATAGTGAATGGGTTTGTCTGCAAAGCCATAAAGGAGGTCACAGCAAATGATTTCTTCTTATCAGGCTTCGACAAACCCAGCAACACCATGAACAAAGTTGGGTTCAATGTGACCAATGCCCTTGTAAACCAGATACCGGGACTCAACACTCTTGGAATCTCTTTGGTTCGCTTAGACTTTGCGCCTTATGGGGAGAACCCTCCTCATACACACCCACGTGCCACAGAGATACTGACGGTCCTTGAAGGGACACTCTTCGTCGGCTTCGTCCTCTCCAACCAGAACAATAATACCTTGATAAGCAAGGTTCTCTACAAGGGTGATGTGTTTGTCTTCCCAATAGGCCTCATTCACTTCCAAGCAAATGTTGCCGACACACCTGCTGTAGCGATTTCTGGTCTCAGCAGTCAAAACCCAGGAGTGATCACCATTGCTAACTCCGTGTTTGGATCGAAACCGCCCATCTCCGATGATATTCTGGCCAAGGCCTTTCAAGTGGAAAAGAAAGTAATTGATTATCTCCAGGCCCAGTTCTGGGTGAACGCATAAAATGCAGTCCAGTCTTGCTCTATCTTAAACCTAAATAAATGGATACGTGTCAGTTTGTATCACATACTAGGTTATATATCTTAAACCCATATATAAATTCCTACAAGTCTGTTTGCATCATTTACTAGATTAAAATGAGACTTTTGTCTGTCGTCAAAAGGGTCTTGAGATCTCCAATGTTCTAGTTTTACTAAGTTGGCTCTTGTCCCCTTTTCTATTAAAAGAAATGAAAATTAAGGTGAAATGTTAAAGCAAGGAGAATTCCTATAAAATTATTGGTGGCTACGATCATCCAATCTGTCCGATTTCAGGGACCTGTGCCATGAATATGAGAAGATGACATTGGTTGATGATCTGGATGCTTTGATTCTAAGTTGAGCAATTAATATACAAGGCAAAGTCATCTAACCGCTTTGTGGTATGTATGCAGATAAGTTTAATTAGAGTACATATGGAAGTAAGCTAATGAAAAAAATTCTAATCATCTAGTTTCTACTATGGGGTCATTTTTTTTCTAACACTGAACTCCAATTGTCACGAATTAAATTGTGTGATCATCTTATCAGCCTCAGCAAGTTGTCACATAGTAATCAATCTATATTTTGCCATTAGTGGTCACAGACTAAGGTCACGAAGCCTATATGTGGTCTGATTCACTCCAAGCTCAGTGAAAGCAATTGTAGAGACGCATTAGGGCACAACCCTTAAGACGCGAAGTGAGATGGGACTTTAGTCCTCAGTAAAGCCTTCCACTAGGAATCGCTTAGAAAACATTCAAGCTCCACTGTTCGAGATGAGGGATTTTTCAGATGAGATCGTCACCTCACACTCAGTCATGATACTGAGATACGCATTGGCTATGGCCAGATCCGCGATAACAATATCATCCGGAAAGACCTTGATCAAAGAGGGAAGGTGGCAGAGAAAACTCAGTAGCTTGGGCGGTTCATTCAGTGCGGTCCTGCCAAAGCATGGTCCTAGGAGGGTCCAAACTTAAGAAATACCTTTAGCATGAGTGATAATTCATATTCAATACCTGCAAGCAGCCATTTTGTACAAAACTGCCAAATATTAAGTATGTCTCCATACTATGGAAGTAAATTCATACTCCCAAGCGCCCTGTCATGGATCCTATTAAAGAACCGAAGCAACCCCAAATTATGTGGATAAAGACTTTGCTGCTGGATTTTTTTTCTAAACCCACTATCGTGTAGTGTAAATATGAGGACTAGACACTGTGGGGAAAGCTTGGTTGGTTGGCTTAACTTTCATTGTGTCAGTGAATGTGTTGCAAGTAAATAATTGGGAGTTCAATTCATTTCTTCCCTAGACCAAGCTGCGGATATCTTAAGCAAAGGATTATTCACCTTGCGCTTTAAAGCTCTACGTGAAGGCCTTATCTGTTGTGCAAACCAATTAGAGTGGGTCAAGTTTTTTACCTTGAAAAACTTCTTTGCAACAGTTCTAATCTTATAGTACCAGTCCTCACCTTTAGCACCTCTAACCCATCCATTCTTACATATAAACACGGAACTCATCTTGCATAAACTTAAAGTAGGACACGTTATTGTTTTGATCCTCCTGTGTTAACTCTTTCACTCTGTTCAACAGTAATTGGCTATGATAAAGAACAGAAGAACTGTTAGTTAGCCCTCATTTATTTGTAAACCAAAACACCTGCACTAAGTGTCCTTAGATCCAAACACGCTGTTAAGAGGAATCATAAGATTCACCCGAAAATGTAGCTTCCTTTGTGAATTAGTCATTTATGGTTCTATGATCACATCCAGTCAAGATTGTACATCAATGAAAACCGTGGGTCATTAAAAGGACTTTAAACTGTTCATTGATCGAATGGGCCAACAATAAAATAGAGACGAGTCACCTCAGGTCAAGTTGACATTGAAGCATTACCAAACATGTTAGCAATTGGGCATTCATGTGAGGAAAAGGCAAAGTAATTCTGATTTGTCAAAAATGTTCATATTTTCAAAGAGCTGGACTTGTTCTTGGCATTCATGTGAGGACAGACATCTTCCTTATGCTTCCACGCAATGACTTCCGCAGTTAAATGTAACAAACTTAATTGTTAAATAAACAACCTGCTCCAGAAGACTAATGAAGGATAGGACGTATAAAATATTCAGAACAAGTAATGATTATTGAAGCTGTTAGAGATTTGTATATTAGATAAAGATTAGTTTGGATAAGATTGAGATTGTTAGTGGTTCGTTAGAGAATTTACATTAGTTTATATTTGAATAATCTTACTATTTAATGTATAAATTGAGAGGGTTTCCTCACAATTTAATTGTATGCAACTGATCAATTTATTTAAAAGTGTTTATGGTATCAAACCTAGGATTACAGTGGCACCGTCACTCAATAGGAGCGGGTTATGGCAGTGACGGATCCGCAAGTGGATGGTGATCTAATCTCTAATAGAAGCATGGGATTGGTTACATGAGGAGGTATGATTTGGTGATCCTGACCCATGATCTGATGGGGTTACCACAGTAGTCCTTTACATTGGAAGATCCTAACTCTCCCAACTCTGTTCAGCAAATATACTGCGAAGTATAAATTAATGCTATGGTTCATATCTAACTGAAAATCTTTCAATATGGGAGATTTTTTAAGAGCATGAGGCTGATCAGATCAATAATCTAGATGACCCATTAACATGCTCCAATGTCCTTTTGTCTGGCTATTGTGAAGGCACCTAAAATTGCATCCAAAGTATATTCTGTAAAAGAGTTGCCATCTTTGACCAAATATTTGAGAAGTAGAATTGGATTAGGTTAATAAAGACTTCTGCTGAAATTCGATTTGAACAAAGATGAGTGTTCTCTGTAGATTGTAGATTAGGTTAATAAAGAGTTGCCATCCTTGCCACGCGATTCATGATTCATGACTCGCCCTAAAACGATTCGTTAGAACAGAGCAGATACAACAACTGAGTAACAAATGCACCGCAGATTGTAGAAACAATCCGTAGGCAACAACATTTTGCTGAAAACTGTTGCAGCACTGCAACAGTCCCACAAACGGAAGAGGATCCCCTGCTGAGGGTTTGGACCACTCAAGGGGTCTCCTCCACTTGACAAAAAAAATTTTTTGCTTCCCATATAGCACCCCTTCATTAGTCTGAACAGAATTTCCCTATTTGGACCAAACAGGGGATCCTCTTCCCGAGCAAAACATAGGATGCTTGTTGCCGGGCGCACAACAGTGGCTGAAAATGACAGCCTGAATCCAAAACTCAAACTGTTAACCACAACTTAAAATAAAAAGTTTTTTATTTTATAGACAGTTAGAGTTATACAATCTGTAAATAAGCTCCTATGATTTTAATATTTAATTATGCATCCTTGGCTTTTCATTTTAATACCTTCCAAAATAAGTTGCTTTACGACCATCGTAAATTATTTTGGTAAAATGATACTTGCCCGTTTTTTATCCTTATATGCATAATTTTGAAAGCTTAGACTTATTTATCTAAAGCTATTAACATTGACGGTTCTTATAGTATATATAGTGGAGGGAGTAAAACTACACAAATCCATTTTTATCAAAACATGACCCATTTCATTAAATTCTAAATGATCATAAGACAATCAACAACCAGTACTTATAAATGATTATAATGGACTCAGTCCATGCACGACCCACCGTTGAATTAAACATAAGACAATCAAGAGACGGGACAAAATAAAATCGGGATGGGACTGGGCAAATAGGTTCGTCCCTCAATAGTTTTAGAATTAAATAACCAACCTGCTCGAGAAGACTAATGAAGGATAGGAAGTATAAAATATTTGGAACATGTAATGGTTGTTGAAGCATGGGATTGCTTACATGAGGAGCTTTGATTTGGTGATTCAGACCAATGATGTGATGGGGTTACCCCGGTATTCCTTTCTATTGGGATTTGGAAGATCCTAACCCTCCAAACTCTGTCCAGCAAATATATTGTGAAGAATAAATTACAGCTATTGTCCATACTTGTCTATATATGGTCATCATCACCGTACGATTCATGACTCAACAAACTGCTTTTCATTGTTTCCATTCCATCTCTTAAACGATTGGTCAGATCAGAGCAGCTACAACAACTGAACAACTACCAGATTCCTTTGATGACTTTGTTCATTACCTGAAGATGGAAGCTAGTTGCTATTACTATACAATTAATGGCTAATTGGCATTAGAGACAAATATGTTAGTACGATGATAGTTCGTTATAAATCTATATGGGCTCTGTTCTCGTGCATTGTATCTCAGAGAAAAAGTGATGTAAAAACTGTGATTTTGATTGTAGTAGTTAGAGAATGACAGTGGATTTAACAATAAATTGACAGAGTAGCCTTTATTATTGCATTGAAAAATAATACCACGAGGTCAGGAACAGTCCTGTTCCACTAGCCATACACCTCTCCCTATAAATATATGGGTCTGTCTCTGTACTTAATTCCCACCCCCAAGCATCTCATCTTCATCTTTAATTCTAGACAACGGAGATGATTGTTCACATCATTGTGGTTCTCTTCATTTCCATCGCTTCCTCTCTTGTTTATGCCTACGATCCCAGTCCTTTACAGGACATTTGTGTTGCCGATTTTAACTCAAAAGGTTTTGCATTGCATTTTATTTTAGTTGGGCTAAGTTGTTCATGCAAATTCAATACTTTTGTTTGGATATTATACAATGGCTACAATTTGATTTTGCAGTGTTAGTAAATGGGTTTGTTTGCAAGGCCATTGAGAAGTCTACAGCAGGCGATTTCTTCTTGGCGGGCCTAGACAAACCGGGCAACACAGCGAACAAAGTTGGGTCTAATGTGACCATGGCCACTGTAAACGAGATACCGGGACTCAACACTCTAGGCATCTCCTTGGTCCGCATAGATTATGCTCCTGATGGAGTGAACCCTCCCCACACTCATCCGCGTGCCACAGAGATACTGACGGTGCTAGAAGGGACACTTTACGTGGGCTTTGTCCTTTCCAACCAAAACAATAACACCCTCTTAAGCAAGATCCTTAAAAAAGGAGATGTGTTTGTCTTCCCAATAGGACTCATTCATTTCCAAGCCAATATTGGTCACATGCCTGCTGTAGCCATTGCCAGTCTCAACAGTCAGAACCCGGGTGTTATCACCATTGCTAATGCAGTGTTTGGATCGAAGCCGCCCATCTCCGACTATGTTTTAGCCAAAGCCTTTCAAGTGGACAAGAAAGTAATTGATTATCTCCAGGCCCAGTTCTGGGTGGCCCCATAACAAGTAGTCCATGGTTCGTTGTTTGCTGCTATCTTAAACCTAAACAAACGGCTACTTGTCCGTTTGCATCACGCACTAGGTTATCTATCTTAAACCCATATATAAATGGCTACATGTCTGTTTGCATCATCTCATAATGAGGTTATAATAAATTAATTTTGTCAATGTGCTAGTTTTTTTAGTTGGCTCTTTTCGTTTGTTTACCAATTGAAATGAAAACAAAATGGAAATGTTAAAGCAAGGCATAACCCCAGAGAAGGGTGTGTGAAAGATATGATTAGTTTAATGGTCGGTACAATCCTTCAACCCACCTGATTTCAAGGGTGTGTATAGCCTATTTTCGCCGGGACCTTACAATTGTGGGCCTGAAGAGTTGTGCCCTGTATATGAAGATGAGAAAGCTTGATGGCTAGGATTCTTTGATAGTAAGTTGAATAATAAGATAAATGCGTGAAGTCAGGATTTTTGCCAACTCAAACACTGCGTGGAATATTTACAGACAATTGCAATTATTTGAATGTTCAACCTGCATGTGATCGAGCGGTCATGTTTGTTTGCACGAGGGATAGAGTGAGATAAAATTAATATTTAAAACATAAAAAAAAGAAAAATTATTTATAGAGTGGGTCCGTTTGGGAAGGGAGGAGGGGAGGGGAGGGAAAATTTGAGGGGGAAGGAAAATGAAGGGGAGGGGAAGGAAAATTAATTTTCCCTCATCTTGTTTGGGAAGTAAAAAAGTAAGGGGAAGGAAAGTGAAAAAGTATAATTTTATTATTAGTGAGGTACAAAGAAAAAGACTATTTTACCCTTGGTCTTGAAAAAAATTCAAACAAAGTCTAAGGGCATTTTAGTCATTTCATTACTCATCATTACTTTCCCCTCATTTTCCCCCCTATTTTGGGGGGAAAATTTTTGAGGCAAAAAGGTACATTTTTCCCTCCATTTTCCTCCCCCCCCCCCCCCCCCCCCATTTTCCCTCCCCCTTCCCAAACACCCCCCAAAATCACTTTCCCTCCTTTTTTTTCTCCCCCCATTCCCCCCCCCCCCCCCCCCCCCCCCCCATTTTCCCCCCCTTCCCAAACAGACCCTTAAAGAGTAAGGTCTAGGTGCCAAAATGGTTACCCTCCCCATTTTGACATTTGATACCTTTTAAGAGTAACTTCTTTTTTTTTTTTTTTGTTATTTCTGACTTTTAAGAGTAGCTTTGTGTCATTATGTGTCTTTTATTTTTTAACTCCATCTTGACAATTTTCAGCGTGCCTGGGCTGGGTTCCCATGTACGGCCAATTCCATCAAAGGATCCAATCTTGCCGAGTAAGGACAGTAACCGTCATAAAAAACAAAAAATTGCAATTGAAGAAGAAATCCGTCAAAGGTAGTCAAATCAGATCTACAGCAACAAGGATAACGATAGATCTGAAAAACACTAATTAACTCTCAATAAACATTCATAGTTTGACTGGCACCAAGAAAACCTTAAATCGATCAATTCATCAATTTGTGAGAGAATTTGTCATTCTTCCATTTATATCTAAGCCATTTTATTTCCCATAGTAAAAAAAAATTTACAAATGACATCTGATTCTCGGTATAAGCTTATGATAAACGCAAATGAATTTATACATTGTGCATAAAAGAATATGCAAGCCAAATAACCTGCTTAATTAAACAAGGTCCAAAAGAAGGTAAATGGGGTTCAAAATGATATTGACAACTATTACCCAAACCAAAATTAACAGGTTGTGTTCGAGTTGGATCGATTGGTCGCTGAGTGAAATGAGTTATTTGGGTTGAGCCAACTCACAAGTATTGACCCAACCGAACCTGACTCATTTATTATTCAAGTTGGAAATGTGAACAGAATGACTCGATCCCACCTTGAAATAAAAAGGATCTAATTGGAGTCCCCGTGTTGGATTGAGGTCAACTCAGGAATTGCTTTTTTTCCTTTACTGGATTAATTTTTATAATATATTTCGTGTTTTTAACATAGAAAACTATGAAAGTTATACATCTACAATTGCGAGAATTTTCCATTGGGTGGGGAGCAAAGTTGCAAACGAAGCTTTATTGCCCTATTGATTAACAATAAAATAGAAAATGCAACTTTTCCTTTGCTCTTACTGAATGAAAAGTTGCAAAGGCAGCTTTCCCACCCTATTGATGGGAGGAAAATTTGCAAATGTCGTCTATTATAAGAGGCTTAAGCCTTCTTAGTTTGAAAATGACCCTAGATCGATAAGGGCTCAATCCTTGCTTTAAATTTATATTGATATAGGCTTCCAACCTTTTCTTGACCTTGGTGCATTCCAACGAACAAGTTCAACTTTAGCACTATTGGATTTGGAAAGGCGTGGAGTCAGATTGATTGGGCAGAGGATTAAGCCCCTTCATAATAACCATAGAAAATGACTTGCAACTAGGGCTATCAATGGACCCCAGTTACTGGCCATCGACTTGTGGCTAGATTCAAAAGTGGGTCTTGGTCCATTGTTTATGACTAGTTAACAATGGGTTCAAGTCCAATTGATCCACAACCGAACTTTGTACACATTAATACAAAAAAAAAATTCTACGCCCTCCCCCTTTTGGCTTAATTTCAGAAAATCCCCATAGTTTTGAGAAATATTTTTAAGCCCTTAACTTCTTTAATTTATAAAAGTGGAGTCCTTTTACTCAAATTTCTTTGAGCAAATGAAACATATACACGTCTATGTTGAAAAAAGTTTAGTCCTCTAAGGGTTTTTTTTTTTAATTCCTTTTATGTTAAAAACCTGATTTTTAATTGTATCTATTATAAAATGGTTCGGTGGGCTAATTAAGAGGTGTCAATTTCTAGGCTGATGTGTTAGCCTGACCCAAATTTGACCCTGCAATTCAAGGTTTGGGCTGACACCAGTGAGCCCATTGGCAAATTATTATTTTAATTAGGAGTGGAAAGAACATTAGAAAATGGTTTGGAATTGCTATTGAGTGCATTCTTAGTACTCAATCTGCCAACCTCACGCCAACATAAATAAGCAACCAGAATCTTGCCTATTTTATTAATAGAATTGAAAATGTTGGCCTAAATTGAACCTAAAAGTTAGAAGTAAATGATGTGAGCCAATTAGCTTGACTAATGTAAACGGGACGGGTTGGTTCAAGGATGCCAAAAACTGAACTTATCACAAACTAAACTCAAAAATAAAAAGAAGAAGAATGGCTCTGGAAATGAGCGTTGGTTCTTACCTAGCTGCCCGGCGTAAAAAAAAGAAAAAAATAAAAGGAAAAGGGGGTTTTACCACTGCATTAGGAACAAAGCTGCAAGTGAGCTTTACGGCAATATTATTCTATGGAAAAGCAGAAAATGCAGCTTTTCCTCCTCTCTAACGGGAGGAAAAGTTGGAAAGTCCGCTTTCCCACTACATTGAAAACTATAGCTTGGAGTCAGTATAGTTCCATTTCCATCGAAATTCTGATGTAGCTATTGACGTGGTCAGTAAGTATTGAGCAAACCAAACTCCAAAGAACATGGTTGGAGATGTGTACATATTTGGTTTGGGTTGCGCCTGGGGATGGAAAAGCACAATATACTCAAATTTAAAATTTCTAAAGTGCGCAGTTGAGCCATTGACAAGGAATTGATTAAAGGCAGATCTGTTGTTCGAAATACTTATGCTTTTCGAGAGATAGGACTTGTTCTTGGGCCCAAGTGAGGATAGATGTTCTCTTTCTACGAAGAAGAAATGAATTATGCAACTGCAGTAATACCCATATTTGTTTAATGATTTTAGAATTTTTAAAACCAATCTGCTCGGGAAAATATGATACATGTGATTCCATGAATTGGTGATATAGCCTATTGGTGTGATTTGGTTAATCTGATAATCCTTTCAATCTTGATCCTTCAAACTATGACCGACAAATATGTGTAGAACAAAGGACAGCTCTGATCAATAATATTCAATTGACCACAGGGCAAATATCAAAGGGTTAGGATATTTCAATATGGGCTCTTTTTGAATTTTGAGGGACACCACATCTGACACTAGGCCCATCAGTCCAATCACCAGACAATCTTCCCTAAAATGTCTAACCCTACACTATTATGCAGTCCAGAACACCTAAAATGCGTCAATATAAATGTAGTCAGCGAAACAGGTCGTCTCCTTACCTATAAGAATATTTGAAAAGCAGATTTTAGATTAGGCCTGTTAGGACTGCTGTGACAATTTGATTGGGCAATCATGAGTTTTAAAGAAGATGTAAGGAGGCATTTGGAAACTGTAGTCTAATTAATAACAACTAATTAAATTATGGTCTAAAATAAAAGCTCTAAAATTTAAATCGTAATTTTCATTAATCCATTTGAAAAAAAGAAAAACTATAAAAGAGATCTAATTTCATGAGGTAATTAGGATTCACTTTTTGGAATTATTGTAACTGTGGCCCACAGTATAAAAATTAAAATTTAGAACTTATCATTTGCATCATTTTAAAAAAACTTATTAGCTCATTCTCATCCAATATACTTGTAAATCTTGCAATGTCTACCTCCTTCCGTTTTGGCTAAAAAAAAAGCTTTTAAAAAAAAAAGCTCTCCTATGCTAGTCCTTTTAGAGGCAAAATCTCCAATTTAAAAATAAGCACTAAAAATTAGAAAATACAATTAGGGGTTTACAAAATACTCTCAATTGAAAATAAGCCCTAAACCATAAAAATCAGAGTCTCTATTCAGAGTCTCCAGACGCCCCTAAGTCACCACCTTATAATTGAGGAGACTACATTGTCTCCTCTCCATTCGTTGAACCTTTGTTTAAGGAGCAGCTAAAACAACCATACGATTAAATGATTTCGTTCTCTGCACTGTATAGCATTTTCTGAAGACGGTTTCCACTACTGCGCAATTGGTAATTGAACATAGAGACATGTTTAATAGACACTTGGGATATGAATTAGCATATGCTTGAATATTACAAAGACTAATTGATATCTAAATGAAGGTTGGTCGTAGCAGTTAGAGAATGATAGTGGCTTCAACCAAGAAAAAACTAACCTTGTAGTCTTTCAATACCGCCCATGTCCAACCTGCCATATATCTCCCTATATATATATATATATATATATATATATGGAAAGTTTCAAGTGCATCTATGCCTCACCATAGGGTGAGAGACACTTTCCATTTTTGCACATGAAGACAAAGATGTATACCTCACCCTATGTACTTGAAAAGTAACTTTTGTACTTGAAAATGCCCAATTATGGAAGTGTCCCTCACCCTATGGTGAGGGATGGATGCACTTGAAACCTCCCCATATATATATATATATATATATATATATGGGTTCTCTCTATGCTTAATTCTCATCCTCAGAGCACCTCATCTTCATCTATACTTTATACTTGAAAATAATGAAGCCTCCTCCCATCACTTCCTCACTTGTTCATGCCTACGATCCCAGTTCTTTACAGGACATTTGTGTCGCCGATCTAAACTCAGAAGGTAAACTTAATTTTGCAGTGTATTTCATCTTAGTTGACTAAAGGTGTTTGTGCAAATTCAATACTTTTGCTTGGATATAATATAATGGTTACAATTTGATGTTGCAGTGATAGTGAATGGGTTCGTCTGCAAAGCCATAAAGGAGGTCATGGCAGATGATTTCTTCTTATCAGGATTTGACACACCGAGCAACACCATGAACAACGTTGGGTTCAACGTGAAAAATGCCCTTGTAAACTAAATACCAGGACTCAATACTCTTGGGGTCTCTTTGGTTCGCTAAGACTTTGCGCCTTATGGGGAGAACCCACCTCACACTCACCCACGTGCCGCAGAGATACTGACGGTTCTTGAAGGGACGCTTTTCGTCGGCTTCGTCCTCTCCAACCAGAACAATAACACCCTGATAAGCAAGGTTCTCTACAAGGGTGATGTGTTTGTCTTCTCAATAGGCCTCATTCACTTCCAAGCAAATGTTGGTGACACACCTGCTATAGCGATTTCTGGTCTTAGCAGTCAGAACCCAGGCGTCATCACCATTACTAAATCCGTGTTTGGATCAAACCCGCCCATCTCTGACGATATTCTGGCCAAGGCCATTCAAGTGGACAAGAAAGTAATTGATTATCTACAAGCCCAGTTCTGGGTGAACACGTAAAAAGCAACCTTGCTTCATTTGATGCTCCATCTTAAACCTAAATAAATGGATACATCCAGTTTGTATCACATACTAGCCTATTTATCTTAAACCCATCTATAAATGCCTACATATCTGTTTGCTACTCATACTAGATTATAATGAATTAATTTTTTCTGTCAAAAGGCTCTCAAGATCTCCAATGTTCTAGTTTTTCTAAGTCGGTTCTTGTCCTTTCCTCTTAAAAGAAATGAAAATTATGGTGGAATGTTTAAATTTTTAATAATCTTACTATTTAATGTGTAAATTTAGAGGCTTTCCTCTCAAGACAATTTAATTCTATCCAATGGATCGATTTATATAAAAGACTTTATGGTATCCTAGCCGGGGCTCAGCGATGATCTTCCGATCAAGCCGAGTATGTCGGCAATTCTTACCATCAATTTTTCTATTTCAATAAAAAAAATCAGCATCTTTTCTATCCATCCATCAACCCAAATGCAACAATGATGGAATTTCTTACAAACTACAACCATCATATATTCTTTAATATATGACAGTGATGGATCCGCAAGTGGATGGTGATCTAATCTCTAATGGAAGCATGGGATTGGTTACATGAGGAGCTACGATTTGGTGATCCTGACCCATGATCTGATGGGGTTACCACAGTAGTCCTTTACATTGGAAGATCCTAACCCTCCCAACTCTGTTCAGCAAATATACTGCGAAGTATAAATTAATGCTATCGTTCATTTCTAACTGATTTTAATACTTATATATTTATTTATTTTATAGACAGTTAGACTTATACGATCTGCAAATAAGCTCCTATGATTTTAATATTTAATTATACATCATTGACTTTTCATTTTAATACCTTCCATGTCACCAAAAAAAGTTTCTCTACTACCATCATAAGTTATTTTGGTAAAATGACACTTGCTCGTTTTTTATCGTTATAGGCATCATTTTAAAAGCTCAGACTTATTTATCTAAAGCTATTGACATTGACGGTTAATATTATATATATATATATATATATATATATATATATATATAGTAGAGAGGCTAAAACTACACAAATCCATTTTTATCAAAACATGAACGCCCCACCGTTGACTTTAACATAAGACAATCAAGAGACGGGACAAAATAAAATGGAGCTGGGACTGGGCCAATAGATTCGTCCCTCAATAGTTTTAGAATTAAATAACCAACCTGCACCGGAAGAATAATGAAGGATAGGAAGTATAAAATATTTGGAACATGTAATGGTTGTTGAAGCATGGGATTGGTCACACATGAGGAGCTATTGACCAATGCTGTGATGGGGTCACCCCGGTATTCCTTTAAATATTGGAATTTGGAAGATCCTAACCCTCCAAACCCTGTCCAGCAAATATATTGTGAAGAATAAAAAATCAGAGCCGCTACAACTGCCAGATCCCTTTGATAATTTTGTTCATTACCTAAACATGGAAGCTAGTTGCTACTGCTATAAAATTAATGGCTTATTGGCATTACAGACAAATATGTTCTTATGCATGTTATGTCAAAGACTAGGTGATTTAAAAAATGGATTTTGATTGTAGCAGTTAGAGAATCGCAATGGATTTAACAAAAAACTGACAGAGTAGACTTCATTATTACATTTAAAAATAATACCAGGAGGTCAGGAACAGACCTGTTCCACTAGCCATACATGTCCCTATATATATGGGTCTGTCTCTATACTTAATTCTCATCCCCAAGAATTTCATCTTCATCTTTACTCCAAGACAAAGAAGATGATTGTTGACATCCTTGTGGTTATGTTCATTTCCATCGCTTCCTCACTTGTTTATGCCTACGATCCGAGTCCTTTACAGGATATTTGTGTTGCCGATTTTAACTCAAAAGGTTTTGCATTGCATTTTATTTTAGTTGGGCTAAGTTGTTCATGCAAATTCAATACTTTTGCTTTGATATAATACAATGGCTACAATTTGATTTTCCAGTGTTGGTAAATGGGTTCGTTTGCAAAGCCATAGAGGAGTCCACGGCGGGTGATTTCTTCTTCGAGGGCCTAGACAAACCGGGCAACACAGCGAACTACCTTGGGTCTAATGTGACCAAGGTGTTTGTAAAAGAGATGCCGGGTCTCAACACTCTTGGCATCTCCATAGTCCGCGTAGACTTTGCGCCTAATGGAGTGATCCCTCCACACACCCATCCGCGTGCTTCAGAGATACTGACGGTGCTCGAAGGGACGCTTTACGCAGGCTTTGTCCTTTCTAACCAGAACAATAACACCCTCATAACCAAGATCCTTACAAAAGGAGATGTGTTTGCCTTCCCAGAAGGACTCATTCATTTCCAAGCCAATATTGGCCACATACCTGCTGTAGCCATTGTCAGTTTCAACAGTCAGGACCCAGGTGCTATCATCATTGCTAATACAGTGTTTGGATCGAAGCCGCCCATCTTCAACGATGCTTTAGCCAAGGCCTTTCAAGTGGACAAGAAAGTAATTGATTATCTCCAGGCCAAGCTTTGGGTGTCCCCATAATAAGCAGTCCATGCTTCATTGTTTGCTATTATCTTAAACCTAAACAAATGGCGACTTGTCAGTTTGCATCACCTGCTAGGTTTTGTATCTTAAACCCATAAATAAATGGCTACATGTCTGGTTGCATCTCATAGTGAGATTATAATAAATGAATTTTGTCAATGTGCTAGTTTTTTTAGTTTCTTTTCGTTTGTTGACCGATGGAAATAAAAACAAAATGGAAATGTTAAAGCAAGCATAACCCCAAAGAAGGGTGGGTAAATAATAAGATTCGTTTAATGGTCGCTACAATCCTTCAACCCAATTGATTTCAAGGGTGTGCATAGCCAATTTTTGCCAGGACCTTACAACTGTGGGCCTGAAGAGTTGTGCCCTGTATATGAAGATGAGAAAGTTTGATGGCTAGGATTCTGTGATAGTATATATGTGGAACAATAAGATAAATGCGTAATGCAGAATTTTTGCCAACTCAAACATTGTGTGGAACATTTACAGACAAGTGCAATTATTAGAATGTGCAACGTGTACACGACTGAGTGGGCATGTTTGTTTGCATAAGGGATAGAGTGGCATAAAATTAAGGGGATTTTGGGCGGAGGTCCCTGAACATTTGATTTTAAAGGCTAAGGTCCACAATAACTTTTCGTAACGGCTGCAGTCCTCTTGTAACTGAGAAAGACAAAAACGCCCTTATATACGTCAGCAAAAGCAAAACTCAAACAAATTTATCTGAGTTTTCAAAACTCAGATAAATTTGTCAGTCTTCTGAGGCAGTCTTCTGACTGTTTAAACCATGGTTATGATCAGATGTGTAGCCTGTGGACTGTGGTCCTGGACCATCCTTTCACATCTTAAAACCACTTACAGATTGACCAACTTGGGCTTTCTTGAAATTGGGACACAAGATACCTTGTGAATACAACAACCAGAACTTGGCTGTGAGAGTAGAACAGAGTAGCCAAAACCCACATTACATGGCAATCAAGTTTCTCTATCAAGGTGACCAAACTGACATCATGGTCGTTGATATAGCTCATGTATGATATGAAGGTTAATAGGTTATAGTATTAAAAATCAAAATCAGTGTTATCTATTGTTTAAACCTGATAATATCTGCTTTATATCTTCCACGAAACCAGAACATGTTTGGTTTCTCCCATAGTTCCATGCTCCCGCTCCTTCTTCTCCTTCTGTTAGCTGACAGAGAAAGAAAACGTGAATCACGAATCACAACCACTGAAATAAGAAAGGAGAGATGGATGTGGGTCGTCGGATGACACCACTTTACATAGTTATTTGTTCGAAACTCAGAAAAGTTTTTATCAAAACTCAGATAAATTTGTCTGAGTTCTGCAAAAAAAAACTCAAATAAATTTGTCTGAATTTTGACAAATTTATCTGAGTTTTTGTCCAGTTTATCAGAGATTTTAGAAAATTTGTCTGAGTTCTTGGCAAATTTATCTGAGTTTCTTAGAAACTCTGATAAATTATCTAAACTCATATTACTTTTTAGAAGAAGAAAATTGTTGCTATGTGTAGGCTTATGCTAACAAGCAGAAAAAACAACCCATAAAACAAAACAGAAAAATCTCATTCCAAATTGCTTATTTTCAAAACTTAGATAAATTTTTAAAAACTCAAATAGCAATAGTATTCTTGCAAGAAAGAGATAGAGACCCTATTTTTTATTGCCATGATTGCAAGACATAGACTTATACGAAACGGAAAAAGCAAAGAAAAAACAAGACAGCAATGAGTTTTTGTGTTATGTAAAACCCGTCGCCTGAGAAGGCTGGGACTGGTCATCGCCGGGCCGTCGCCATCGTGGCTGGTGTAGTCGGAGATGGCTGAATTCGATTTGCAGAGTTCTCCAGTGAAGTCTCTCGTTCCTAGAGAAGAAGAAGGAAAGAGTTCTTCGAGACAACATAGAATGACAGAGAACTTGGCCTACGACGGTAGGAAAAAGGAGCAAATTGGTGATGAAAATATATGACGTGACATATTAGGATTCTTTCACAAAAACATCTCCAGCTGTCTAGACTAGAGACATTAGAGAAAAAGTTGATGTCATTGATGCCTTAAAAGACCATGTTCAGAGACTGTTGACTAATTTACCCTAAAATTAATGTTTAAATCATGAAAAAAGGAAGGGGTGGAGACTTAAGAGTAATGTCTAGATGACAAAAAGGTTACCCCCTGACATTTGATGCCTTTTAGGAGTAACTTTTTTTTCTTTATTTAGAACTTTTAAGTATAGTTTTCTGTTATTCTCTGTCTTTTATTTTTAACTCCTTAGACAATTTTCAGCGTGCCTGGGCTCACATGTACGGCCAATTCCTTCAAATGATCCAAGCTTGCCAAGTAAGGACAGTAACCGTCATAAAACACAAAAGTTTGCAACTGAAGAAGAAATATATAACCATACACTTTAAATCCTAGTCAAATCAGATCTACAGAAAGAAGGATAACGATAGATCTGAAATACACAAACTAACTCTCAATAAACATCATATAGTTGACTTGCACCAAGAAAACCTTAAATCGATCGATTCATCAATTTGTCAGAGAATTTATCATTCTTCCATTTATATCTAAACGTTTTATTTTCCCATAGTAGAAAAAATTACAAATGACATCTGATTCTTTGTACAAGCTTATGATAAACGTAAATAAATTGATACATTGTGTATAAAAGAATATGCAAGCCAAATAATCTTAATTAAACAGAGTCCGAAAGAAGGTAGAATCATTGCTCGTGTCTTGGTAGAATTTTTTGTTAGGGACTTAGGGGTCCACCCAGAACTGGGCCTGGAGATAATCAATTACTTTGTTGTCCACTTGGAAGGCCTTGGCCAGAATCTTGTCAGAGATTGGCGGGTTCGATCTAAAAACGGAGTTACCTATGGTGATAACACCTGGGTTCTGACTGCTGAGAGCAGCAATGGCTACAGGCTACAGCAGGTGTGTGGCCAATATTGGCTTGGAAGTGAACGAGGCCAATTGGGAAGACAAATACGTCACCCTTGTTGAGAACCTTGGTTATAAGGGTATTATTGTTCTAGTTAGAGAGGACGAATCCGACGTAGAGCGTTCCTTCGATAACTGCCAGTATCTCTGTGGTGCGTGGGTGCGTATAAGGAGGGTTCTCTCCATAAGGAGCGAAGTCTATGCGAGCCAAAGAAATGCCTAGAGTGTTGAGTCCAGCTATTTGGTCGACAAACACTGGGTCACTTTGGACCCAACATTGTTCAATGTGTCGCCCGGTTTGTCTAGCCCCTCAAAGAAGAAATCATCTGCCTTGGTCAGCATAGGGTCCTTGCAAACACGCCCATTCACAAATACTGCAAGATAAATGTAAGCATAAGATCTTAGTCCAAGCTAAAGTATTGAATTTCGCAGAAAAACATGCTTACATCTAGTTAATTAATTCTAGAAAAGAAAGCTAATTACTACACAGTAGATTAGACAACGTACCAGGTGATTTCAGGTCGGCCATACAAATATCCTGCAGGGGACTGGGATCATATGCATGAATAAGACTTGAAGTCAAGGATAGGAGAACAAGTAGGAGTATTCGAGCAGCCATTTTCATTTCTATCAATATAATGAAGAGGATGTGAAGATCTCAAGGAAATGGAGAAAGGATTCTTCGCAAGTTTTGGGTGGGTGAAAAGGAAGAGCAGAGAGGAAGCATATAAATAGAGGGAAGCATGAGGGTTTCTTGAACTGGTCTCATTATCAAAATGCACAGGAGAATGTTACCAAGTCAGTTTTGGATTACGTCTTCATGAAAATGTCATTTCTTAAAACATAACCTAGTCAATTTATGAATTTAAGTCTTTTTGACAATGTCATTTCTTACAAACTACAACCATCATATATTCTTTAATATTCCTAATTCCTACTTTTATATTGACTGCGTTTGTAAGGGCTAAACTGAGAGATTGACATAGTCGTTTTGTATAAAGAGTAAAAGAGAAGATGTAGACAGAGAAGAGGCGAAGTAGAGGTTATCCAAAGTACACAAACTCAACTTGTCCCGATTTGGCTGAATTTGAATCAACGAACAGAACAGAGTCAAATCAGTTTAACTAAGTCGTCCGTGAACTTGGTCTAATTCACCTAAACCAACACAACTGATGCCCTTTGAGCCAGAGATTTAGGAACTGCAGGTTAATACAAGCTCATTGTAATCATAGTTGTAATGTCTAAACTTAAACCGGCACCGCATATTCTTGCCACCTAAACTTTGTATGTATCTAACCTCAAGGGATAGCTGAGTTGGCTTAGGACCACGGTTTACACTCGGAGGTTGTAGGTTCGAAACTGCACTACCACACTGGAGGCCACACAGAAAATTTAACCCGGCCTTTTCTCCAGGGCCTGCAGGGATTATTTTGGCCTAAAGAGTTGGAAACCCTACGTTATGAAAAAAAAAAAAAAAAAAAAAAAAGGAAAGGGTCTTTGCATGTATGGGGTAGATGCGGGCTCCAATATAATATTAGTTTGCCACATTAGAATTGCAACATTGGTGTCATTGAGTAGCATAGAGTGAAAAACAGAGAATATAATAGACAAATAGTAGAGATTAATCATGGTTCTCAAACTTGACTCAACTAGCTCAATTTGGTCAAGTTGGCTCAACTCAAAGAGCATAGAGTCAGTCAACCAAGGTTCTCCAGTGTTACCCGATTCAATGTCCTTTGAGGCACTTGGGTGAGGGTGCGTATTTGTGTAATTCCATTTCCATCATAATTCTGATCTAGGTATTGGAACCATTGAAATTAAGATCCAAACCCTATGGTCTGTAAGTAAATGTGACCAAACTTGAAAGAACAAAAGAAAGCGTGCCATGGTGGGACTGTATTAGGGTGGGGCCTGGGGGCACAAAATCACAATATACTTGAAGTTTGAAAACTGAAATGCGTGCAGTTGAACCCTTGACAATGAATTGATCAAAGGCAGATATACTTAGATGTGTTCTTTGAAATATTCACGCTTTAAAAGAGCTAGGACTTGTTTCTTGGCCTTCAAGTGAGGAATGAGTAATTAGGCCTGTCAATGGGACCTGTTGAAACAGGTGGAAAGCCCGGCCCGACCCAAGCCTGAAAATACAAGGCTTTTAAAAAAAAAATTAACCCAGTGGGCTGAGCTTGGACAATACATTTAAAGCTCAGGCAAAATGGGATTGGGACTGGGCAGAAACAACCCAGCCTGTTCTGACCCGGCCCTGCCCTCTGCAAAGTCATTTAATAATAATTATTTATATATTACTAAAATTGTCCTTCACTAACAACAAAAAACGGCTAATTAGGTTTTAACCGATCCTACATCACTTTAATTTGACTAATATATGATACTCATGCTCATTCATTTCTATTGATTTTCTGATTTTCTACTTTCACAAAAAAAAAAAAAAAAAAAAAAAAATTAACCGTTCCTACTTTACTTGACCTATATAGCCTATAGGATATTCATTCATTTCTATTGATTTTCTATTGTCACTGGCAAAAAAAAAAGAAAAAAAAGAAGTTTTTTAACACCACCGTGTTGCTTGTTGCATTGCATCGTCTGTCCCAAGCTCGGAAAAAAGGAGGGTTTAAAGTCCGGTTCACACCGGGTGTCTGGTAACAGTAGGAATAATTAGAGAATATTTTGCTTACGTTCAGGATCGGGCTAAGCCCAGGCCCGGCCCTATCCCAGTCCGGGTCCGTAGGAGATGGGATTTGATGTAGGCCCGTTCAATTTAAGGCCGGATTTTATGTAGGCCCATTCAATTTAGGGCCCTCTGGGTACTAACTATGCCATGATGGTGCAATGAAGAGTCAGCCCATAGCAAAATATCCTCCCAATGTTTCAGTACAAGGACACTGAAGTTACCTAAACGCCATTCAAGCATGGACCCAATTCCAAATCAAGATTTATATAAAAATGGGCTAAGTAAAAAATATTGAAAAGTGGGTCCCACCCTCATGGGGAGGCTCTAAAATCTAAGAATTTGAGGCTGGTACTAGTTTTGGTTGTGTCTTATTTGATGGAGAGCTGAAAATATTAGACATTGTTACCCTATCAAAGGCATGGCAAGGGGCTTGGCCATTGTGGAACTGGAACCACATTTAGCCGGATGGGGAGGCATCTCTATCTACATGAGAATGAATATTATTGGTTCCAATCACAACTGAACTGCTCATGAGACTCAAACTCCTACTCCCCACGTGACATGGTCACTCTATCTTAGCTATCACCACCAATTATCAGGGTCCACCTACTGCCTACCACCCAAACCAGGCCCTCGTTGTTTGCTTGGAATACATAGAACCTGAATGTACATGAATAATGTATAGAAATTCATTGTCAAATGAGCTTCACATAAACGTGTTTATAACGCTATTGGTGAGAAAATTGTGAGGATGTGTGTGGGTGTAGGCATAAGTATTTACCAAAGAGATCACGATATAGATGACTTTCTTAGGATTTGGACCATATTGGTGATGGTTGGTACTCGCTTTTTATTTTTTCTTGATTCAATTTTCATTAAAAATAAAAATTCATTTGATGGCCATTTTTAGATATTCATTCACTTTGATTCTTCATTTTTAACCACTAACAAAAATCACCTAAGAATTCATAGGAATTCAATTACATGAAGAAAAAAAAGCTTGCTTTATGTTTTGTGATTATGATGATTCATTGATTACCTTCTAGTCCTTGTCAAGTCATTTGAAAGTACATTTGAACCATGGTGAGAAGTGGAGAGTATCCCATTTAATTTTTTCATCTCAGTAGAATGGACCATTTGGTAGTCCAACTCGTATTTGCATATGAAGAAATTTGGACAACACCCAGCAGATCCGTCCGATTATCGTAACAGGATTGGACAACCCAAGCCCAGGCCCGGCCCATTGACAGGCCGGATGAGGATTGACATCTTCCTTCGGAAAAATAAGTGGATTTTGCAACAGCAACTACGTGTAGAAAATACCCATAATTTTTTAAATGATTCTCGAGAATTCAGAAGTCAATCAGCTCCAGCAGAGTAATGAAAGAGTGTGTAAAATATGGAGCATGTGGAGCTCATGATTTGTTGATCTAGACCATTGGCCAATGTTACCGTACTAAATAGTTATCAGACTTGATGTGACGCGTTTCATAGGTCATAAAGCTTCTGACGTATTGATTACGTAGAGAAGAGTATGATTGGGGTAATGATTAAAGGGTTAAACCTTCAGGCTCTATTTAGAGGGGGGGGGAGGAAATGGGGGGAGGAAAAAAAAATAGGAAAGTGGAGGAAAAGTGATTTTGGGAGGTATTTGGGAAGGGGGGAGGGGGAAATGGATGGAAAAAGTAGCCTTTTTGCCTCAAAAATTTTCTCCCCAAAACAGGAGGGAAAATGAGGGGAAAGTAATGATGGAGTGAGGAAATGACTAAAATACCCTTAGACTCTATTTGAGTTTTTTTCAAGAGTAAGGGTAAAATAGTCTTTTTTTCTATACCTCACTAGAAAACAAAATTATACTTTTTCACTTTACTTCCCCTTAGTCTTCTACTTCCCAAACAAAAAAAAAAAAAAATTCACTTTTCCTACCGCTCCCCTCCCCTCCCAAACGTACCCTCAAACAATGACAATAAAAATACACAGTGCAGAACACATTAAAGTTATGTGTCGTTTTCAGGAAGGACTCAACCCATCATATCAATCAGATCAATCATCTAGATGCCCCCAACATGTCTAACCCTGCACCACTATGCAGTACAGGACACCTAAAATGCATCCATGGTAGTAGAGTCAGCAAAACAGAAGGTTTCCTTGACCATAAAACATTTGAAAAGCAGAGATGGATTAAGTCCATCAGGGCTGCTGCGACAATTTGATTGAGTTTTACTGTAGATGTTAAGTCATTACCCTACGTTAAGTCATTACCTATAGGGAGGGTGGGTGTACGGCCCTAAGGGTTTTATGACACTCACAACATGTTGATATGACCATCACTATTTAGATGAAAACCCATAAGATACAAGATTTGACCACGGGGTTTCTCCAACGAGTACAGCCACAGACCACGGGGTTTCCAGAGCCAACCCCATTTTCAAAAGACAAAACCCCATTCTCCAACGAGTGCAGCCTCCAAGCAGCTGCAGAAGAAGAAAAGATGGAAGAAGACACGCTTCATCTACATCTTCACAAGCTATCTTCTTGCTTGTCTACACCAGCACCATCGGACTCCAACGAATCAGCATCGATGTTCAGTAACGGCCTGATACTCCAAACCGGCAACCCGGTGTTCTTCCGTAACAGTTCCAAACCGGTTTTCTCCACCTCTTCCACCATATTGCAGAGCATGAAATCCGACATTAAAGACAAATAGATATGCTTTCTGCATAAAATCGACCATGGGTCCTTCCCATCAGCGGCTCTCATGTAAAAAGACATCTGGGCTCGGTGGATCCGGAACGAGTCTGGGAAACCAGGGAGGTGGAACTCGTCCAAGTCGGTGAGGGAGTGAGGGAGGTGGAGCCAGAGGGAGAAGTAGGAGGTGGTGCCGTACCCGCCGCAGGTGGTGAAGACGGCGTGGCGGGCCCCGATCTTGCGGGTGCTCTCGACCGTCCATCCGAGGAAGACGTCGGCGATGATGCATGTGGGTGGTTTTCCGAGCTGATCAAGGAGGTTTTCGAAGGAGGGTTGGAGGGTTTGAGAGGCTTGGAAGAGGAGGAGGAGAAGGTGGGTGGGGGCGGGAGTCGGTGTTTCGGAGTTGGGTTGGGGGGGGGGGGGGGTGGGGTGGGAAGGGGCAGAGGCAGGCCGTTGGCGGAGCTGGAGAAGGGGAGGGTGGCGAGATGGAGGGTGGAGATTGGAGGGAGGATTGGATGTTGAGTGGGGTGATGTCAACTTTTTGGTCATTAAATGTGAAAGTTGTCGGTCAAAGGCTTGTGATTTGCCCGCACCCCCATTCCCTCATTCCAGGTCATCAGTAGCCATAGATAGAGTGGGTGTAAATAGCAAGTAGGGTGGGTGTATTTACCACAGCCCTTAAAAAAAATATAACAAAAAAATAATTTGATTAAGTCCAAACCTCTAATTTAAAGATCAAATATATAATCTTGCATATTACATGATGTTTAAGACCAAATATTGGATCTAAAAAATATCAAGTACAAGTCTGAAATTACATTCAATGTTCCAACCATCACCTTCAAAATCACTAACCCAAATCATAAACATCAATTATTTAAAAATAAATATCAATTAGTTAAAATTAAATCTATTTATTAAATAGTGCAGAATCCAAACAACTCATCAAATTTTATTTTTTTAGTTTAAAACTTTATCAAATAAAATAATCAAATTCATCTCCCATCTCGTTTCCGTCTTTGCTCTCATCGTCAACTTATATATATATATATATAACTTGTGCTTGTGGTATATCATGATCATCATGAGCATCATTTTCGATGTCAATATCTTCAACCATAACATTTTCAGCATCACCGACACCAAAAAGAAAATCCTGCATTTAAGAATAAGAAGAATCTAGACTTATCACACAATCTGATTTTTTCAAAATTGAAGTATAAAAGCATAAATTATTATTAGCATTATAAATGTACCTCATCTCATGGCAATACTGGATCTTCAACCTCAGTGATCCATTCTTCCAGTGGACCTTCTAACATAATATTTTGAATGCCTAATGGATCATATTGATATCTTTTCAATTAATGTTCTCTTAGAAGTAAATTATAGTGAGCATACACTTTGTCATTTAATCTTTTTTTTTTTTTTGAGAGAATATCATATTGTATTAAGAATTATCAGGAATATCACATTCGAAAATTACAAGATCATGAATAAATTGTAGAGCACAGTCTCTCCAAATATAATATGTCGGTTCGAGCAGAGCTTCTGTCTTAACTTATTATGTCTTTTACAGAGAATTTGATCGAATGTCCTCCCATTGCGATCACAACTAAAAGATGTGCATGTTTGACTAAGCACACTTATAGCAATATGACTCAACTCAGGACAAGAAAATCCATATTGTTGCCACCATGCTGTTGAGAAGAAACTCACTATTAGATAATAATTCACATTGATGTGTTACTGGTTAATAAACGAATAGAGATATTAATGATACATGCACCAGGTCCTAATGTCGTTCTATTATTAGCGATTGCAAAGTCTGACCTGTAATTGTATCTAGCGGAAAGGTCGTCCGACATCTAATAGAAAAAACTTAAAATGGTCATATAAAAACATTAGAATGCTACTTACCCCACGTGATGATGTAACTCTTTTTGGCTCATTGGGCGAATAGGTTCGTCCCTCAATAGTTAAATAAACAACCTGCTCCAGAAGACTGATGAAGGATAGGAAGTATAAAATATTTAGAACATGTAATGATTGTTGAAGCATGTGATACATGGGAGCTATTGACCAATGATGTAATGGGGTAACCACGGTATTCCTTTAAATATTGGAATTTGGAAGATCCTAACCCTCCAAACTCTGTCCAGCAAATATATTGTGAAGAATAAAAAATCAGAGCAGCTACAGTTGCCAGAGCCCTTTTATGATTTTGTTCATTACCTAAACATGGAAGCTAGTTGCTACTACTATAAAATTAATGGCTAATTGGCATTAGAGACAAATATGTTAGGACAATGATAGTTCGTTATAAATTTAAATGGGCTCTTTTCTCATGCATGATATCTCGAAGACTAAAGTGATGTAAAAAATAGATTTTGGGGTAAAGCTACCGTACAGCGCGCTCGATCATAGTATGATGCAGTGCTTGGCATATATAAGTGGACGGGGCTCACCCTTAAGAAATTTAATCCGTTCATTGGTTCTAACATGCACTGTGGGATATTCATATAAAATATTATTCAAATCAACAAAATGCACACTGTTGGATTCACTAAATCCTGAACACATGATTCAACTTTATTAACTTTTTCTCTCTTTCCTTAGGAAAATGGAAGTTGGGCACATATTTAAAATCAATATGTCAATCTAACAATAAGCCCCACGAAAAACACAATGAAGTTATATAAGTATAAAGAAAAGGATGCATGTAAAAGACGATGGGCGGATTGAATTATTTAATAGTGGCCCCCACCCACCCACTTGCATATCCCAGGCACACATCTCAGTGTATGGTAGAAAACTTAAAAATAATACCAGAAGTCAGGAACACCACTGTTCCACTAGCCATACATCTCCCTATATATATGGGTCTGTCTCTATACTTAATTTCTCATCCCCAAGCATCTCATCTTCATCTTTACTTCAAGACAATGAAGATGATTGTTCACACCCTTGTGGTTCTCTTCATTTCCATCGCTTCCTCACTTGTTTATGCCTACGATCCTAGTCCATTACAAGACATTTGTGTTGCGGATTTTAACTCGAAAGGTATTGCATTGCATTTTATTTTAGTCGGGCTAAGTTTGTTCATGCGAATTCAATACTTTTGCTTGGATATAATACAATGGCTACAATTTGATTTTGCAGTGTTAGTAAATGGGTTCGTCTGCAAAGCCATAGAGGAGTCCACAGCGGGTGATTTCTTCTTCACGGGCCTAGACAAACCGGGCAGCACAGCGAACTGCCTTAGGTCTAATGTGACCAAGGTGTTTGTAACCGAGATGCCGGGACTCAACACTCTTGGCATCGCCATGGTCCGCATAGACTATGCGCTTAATGGAGTGAACCCTCCCCACGTCCATCCACGTGCTTCAGAGATGCTGACGGTGCTTGAAGGGACGCTTTACGCGGGCTTTGTCCTTTCCAACCAAAACAATAAGACCCTCATAACCAAGATCCTTACAAAAGGAGATGTGTTTGCCTTCCCAAAAGGATTCATTCATTTCCAAGCCAATATTGGTCACATACCTGCTGTAGCCATTGCCAGTCTCAACAGTCAGAACCCAGGTGTTATCACCATTGCTAATGCCGTGTTTGGATCAAAACCGCCCATCTATGACGATGCTTTAGCCAAGGCCTTTCAAGTGGACAAGAAAGTAGTTGATTATCTCCAGTCGAAGCTCTGGGTGGCCCCATAACAAGCTCTGGGTGGCCCCATAATAAGCAGTCCATGCTTCATTGTTTGCTACTATCTTAAACCCAAATAAATGACAACTTGTCAGTTTGCATCACATGCTAGGCTATCTATATTAAACCCACGTATAAATGGCTACATGTCTGCTTGCATCTCATAGTGAGGTTATAATAAATGAATTTTGTCAATGTGCTAGTTTTTTTAGTTGGCTCTTTTCGTTTGTTTACCAATTGAAATGAAAACAAAATGGAAATGTTAAAGCAAGGCATAACCCCATAGAAGGGTGTGTGAAAGATATGATTCGTTTAATGGTCGGTACAATCCTTCAACCCACCTGATTTCAAGGGTGTGTATAGCCAATTTTCGCCGGGACCTTACAATTGTGGGCCTGGAGAGTTTTGCCCTGTATGTGAAGATGAGAAAGCTTGATGGCTAGGATTCTTTGATATTAAGTTGAACAATAAGATAAATGCGTAAAATGCAGAATTTTTTTGCCAACTCAAACATTGCGTGGGATATTTACGGACAACTGTAATTATTTGAATGTACAACTTATATATATGATCGGACGGGCATGTTTGTTTGTATGAAGGATAGAGTGGGATAAAATTAAGGCTTAAGACGTTTATAAAAAAAAATAATAATAATAATAAAAAAAAAGTTAAAAGGAGGGGATTGAGACTTTTGATGCCAAAATGGTTACCCCGCCCCATTTTGACATTTGATGCCTTTTAGGGCATGTTTGATAATTTTACAAGTAAAGTGATGTCAAGTACATTTTCCATCCAACGGTCGATAATTTAACTTTTCCAGGTTTGGGTGCAACCAGTCACATGGCTTGGAGAGAGAGGCAACTTGACAGCTGTCCTTGCTATTAGAAGTTACCAGTGAAGTGAACAAGTCCACTACACTGTGTATGAAGCCAAAAGTTGTCTTCTGGGAAGAAGTGAGGAGGTCCCTTGCCCATCAACTTTACCATATAGGTAATCCGTACGCTTCCATAGATTTCCATAGAAACCCTGTTTTGAGCTAGGGTTCTAGACACCAAGGGCAGTGATGATCATTACTTCAACGAGGTCGACTCTTGCTTCAACAGAGTCTGATTCATAACTTCGCCCAACCTTCGTTCCATCAAAAGTGTATGCACAATCATAACTATTCTACCTATCTCTCCCTCAAACCCTCTTCCTTCAGAACTTCCCCCAACTACACTCCAGATCGGATCGCCTCTTCTTTTCATGGCAAATCCACTTCGTTGTTCGTAGGCCTTCAGAAGCCTTCGCATCTATAGATTGCGAATCGATATGGTGCATAACAGTTGAGAGGACATCCCCATCAGGAAAAATAAACCTGGACACCGTGGAGGTCTTCGTGCTCTTCTTCTTCTCGTGCTCTTCTTCTTGACCCATCGAAGAGACTAGGTCTGTACGCGCCCTGCAGAAGCAATATATTCCACCTTACCTTTCCCAATCCATATACAAGTAATAGTACTAAGGAAATGGTTAACCATCCATTCGATAGTGCATACCCCAGATTCACCCATATTTGGCAACGCACTCCTGTTACGAAGGAGATTTGGGTCGAAAATGGTTAATCATGCATTCAATAGTGCATACCCCAGATTCACCCATATTTGGCAACGCACCCAGGACCTGTGTCATTTCTTTCCATGAAATTTCCAAAGTACGATATGGAAACCATCTGAGAAGGGCGGGTTCCGCTAGTCACTACGGTCGTACTGATGGCATGACTTCATTCTATGCGCAGAGTCCGAACATGATAAAAGTACATTTTATTTCACTTTACATGGACTTTCCAAACATGGTGAGATGTGAGGCCGTACAAAACCCAACTTTTTCCAAACCCACCTTTTTTACCATATGGTATGTCAGTATATTTAACTACACTTTACTAGTTAATTTCCAAACGGGCCCTTAAGGGTAAATTTTTTTTTTTGTTTTTATTTCGAACATTTAAGAGTAGCTTTGGCCTTTGTGTCATTATGTGTCTTTTTTTTTAACTCCATCTGACAATTTTCAGCTTGCCTGGGTTCCCATGTACGGCCAATTCCATCAAAGGATCCAATCTTGCCGGGTAAGGACAGTAACCGTCATAAAAAACAAAAAATTGCAATTGAAGAAGAAATCCATCAAAGGTAGTCAAATCAGATCTACAGAAACAAGGATAACGATAGATCTGAAAAACACAAGGCTTAGATGCCGGAGGAGAAACATTTTTTTGGAGAAAAAAGACTCACAAACTCTCAATAAACATTCATAGTTGGCTGGCACCAAGAAAAACTTAAATCGATCGATTCATCAATTTGTCAGAGAATTTGTCATTCTTCCATTTATATCTAAACCTTTTTATTTCCCACAGTAAAAAAAAATTACAAATGAAATCTGATTCTCCATACAAGCTTATGATAAGCGCAAATGAATTTAAACATTGTGCATAAAAGAATATGCAAGTCAAATAACCTCCTTAATTAAACAGAGCCAGAAAGAAGGTAAATGGGGTTTGAAATGATATTGACAACTATGGCCTATGGCCCAAACCAAAAATAACAGGTTGTGTTCGAGTTGGATATATTGTTCACGGAGTGAAATGAGTTATTTGGGTTGGACCAACTCACAAGTATTGACCCAACCGAACCTGACCCATTTATTATTCAGGTTGGAAATGTGAACAGAATGGCTCAATCCCACCTTGAAATGAAAAGGATCTAACTAGAGTCCCCGCGTCGGATTGAGGTCAACTCAGGAATTGCCACCCATCCTTTATTAGATTAATTTTTATAATATATTTCGTATTTTTAACATAGAAAACTATGAAAGTTATACATCTACAATTGCGAGAATTTTCCATTGGATGGGGAGCAAAGTTGCAAATGAAGCTTTACTGGCCTATTGATTAACAATAAAATAGAAAATGCAACTTTTCCTCTGCTCTTACGGGATGAAAAGTTGCAAAGGCAGCTTTCCCACCCTATTGATGGGAGGAAAATTTGCAAATGTCGTTTATTATAAGAAGCTTAAGCCTTTTTAGTTTGAAAATGACCCTAGATCGATAAGGGCTCAATCCTTGCTTTAAATTTGTATTGATATAGGCTTCCAACCTTTACTTGACCTTGGTGCATTCCAACGAACAAGTTCAACTTTAGCACTGTTGGATTTGGAAAGACGTGGAGTCAAATTGATTGGGGCAGGATTAAGCCCCTTCATAATAACCATAGAAAATGACTTGCAACTAGGGCTATCAATGGATCCCAGTTACTGGCCATGGACTTGGGGCTAGATTCAAAAGTGGGTCTTGGTCCATTGTTTATGCCTAGTTAACAATGGGTTCAAGTCCAATTGATCCACAACCGAACTTTGTACACATTAATACAAAAAAAATTTCTATGCCCTCCCTCTTTTGCTTAATTTCAAAATATCCCCATAGTTTTGAGAAATATTTTTAAGTCCTTAACTTCTTTAATTTATAAAAGTGGAGTCCTTTTACTCAAATTTCTTTGGGCAATGTTGAAAATAGTTTAGTCTTCTGAGGGTTTTTTTTTTTTTTTAAATTCCTTTTCTATTAAAAACCTGATTTTTAATTTATCTATTATAAAATGGTTTGGTGGGCTAATTAAGAGGTGCCAATTTCTAGCCTGATGTGTTAGCCTGACCCAAATTTGACCCTGCAATTCAGGGTTTTGGCTGACACCAATGAGCCCATTGACAAATTATTATTTTTATCAGGAGTAGAAAGAACATTAGAAAATGGGTTGGAATTGTTATTGAGTGCATTCTTAGTACTCAATCTGCCAACCTCACGCCAACATAAATAAGCAACCATAATCTTGCCTATTTTATTAATAGAATTGAAAATCTTCGCCCAAATTGAACCTAAAAATTAGAAGTAAATGATATGAGCCAATTAGCTTGACTAATGTAAACGGGACGGGTTGGTTCAAGGCTGCCAAAAACTGAACTTATCACGAACTAAACTGAAAAGAAAAAAGAAGAAGAATGGCTCTGGTAAGGAACGTTGGTTCTTATCTGGCTGTCCGGGGTAAAAAAAAATAAAAATAAAAGGAAAAGGGGGTTTTAATTTCCACCGTATTAGGAACAAAGCTGCAAGTGAGCTTTATGGCGATATTATTCTATGGAAAAGCAGAAAATGCAGCTTCTCCTCCTCTCTAACCGGAGGAAAAGTTGGAAAGTCCACTTTCCCACTACATTGAAAACTATAGCTTGGAGTCAGTATAGTTCCATTTCCATCGAAATTCTGATGTAGCTATTGACGTGGTCAGTAAGTATTGAGCAAACCAAACTCCAAAGAACATGGTTGGAGATGTGTACATATTTGGTTTGGGTTGCGCCTGGGGATGGAAAAGCACAATATACTCAAATTTAAAATTTCTAAAGTGCGCAGTTGAGCCATTGACAAGGAATTGATTAAAGGCAGATCTGTTGTTCGAAATACTTATGCTTTTCGAGAGATAGGACTTGTTCTTGGGCCCAAGTGAGGATAGATGTTCTCTTTCTACGAAGAAGAAATGAATTATGCAACTGCAGTAATACCCATATTTGTTTAATGATTTTAAAATTTTTAAAACCAATCTGCTCGGGAAAATATGATACATGTGATTCCATGAATTGGTGATATAGCCTATTGGTGTGATTTGGTTAATCTGATAATCCTTTCAATCTTGATCCTTCAAACTATGACCGACAAATATGTGTAGAACAAAGGACAGCTCTGATCAATAATATTCAATTGACCACAGGGCAAATATCAAAGGGTTAGGATATTTCAATATGGGCTCTTTTTGAATTTTGAGGGACACCACATCTGACACTAGGCCCATCAGTCCAATCACCAGACAATCTTCCCTAAAATGTCTAACCCTACACTATTATGCAGTCCAGAACACCTAAAATGCGTCAATATAAATGTAGTCAGCGAAACAGGTCGTCTCCTTACCTATAAGAATATTTGAAAAGCAGATTTTAGATTAGGCCTGTTAGGACTGCTGTGACAATTTGATTGGGCAATCATGAGTTTTAAAGAAGATGTAAGGAGGCATTTGGAAACTGTAGTCTAATTAATAACAACTAATTAAATTATGGTCTAAAATAAAAGCTCTAAAATTTAAATCGTAATTTTCATTAATCCATTTGAAAAAAAGAAAAACTATAAAAGAGATCTAATTTCATGAGGTAATTAGGATCCACTTTTTGGAATTATTGTAACTGTGGCCCACCGTATAAAAATTAAAATTTAGAACTTATCATTTGCATCATTTTAAAAAAACTTATTAGCTCATTCTCATCCAATATACTTGTAAATCTTGCAATGTCTACCTCCTTCCGTTTTGGCTAAAAAAAAAGCTTTAAAAAAAAAAAGCTCTCCTATGCTAGTCCTTTTAGAGGCAAAATCTCCAATTTAAAAATAAGCACTAAAAATTAGAAAATACAATTAGGGGTTTACAAAATACTCTCAATTGAAAATAAGCCCTAAACCATAAAAATCAGAGTCTCTATTCAGAGTCTCCAGACGCCCCTAAGTCACCACCTTATAATTGAGGAGACTACATTGTCTCCTCTCCATTCGTTGAACCTTTGTTTAAGGAGCAGCTAAAACAACCATACGATTAAATGATTTCGTTCTCTGCACTGTATAGCATTTTCTGAAGACGGTTTCCACTACTGCGCAATTGGTAATTGAACATAGAGACATGTTTAATAGACACTTGGGATATGAATTAGCATATGCTTGAATATTACAAAGACTAATTGATATCTAAATGAAGGTTGGTCGTAGCAGTTAGAGAATGATAGTGGCTTCAACCAAGAAAAAACTAACCTTGTAGTCTTTCAATACCGCCCATGTCCAACCTGCCATATATCTCCCTATATATATATATATGTATATATATATATATCTCCCTATATATATATATATATGGGTTCTCTCTTTGCTTAATTCTCATCCTCAGAGCACCTCATCTTCATCTATACTTTATACTTGAAAATAATGAAGATGGTTGCTCACATTCTTATAGTCCTCCTTCCATCACTTCCTCACTTGTTCATGCCTACGATCCCAGCTCTTTACAGGACATTTGTGTCGCCGATCTAAACTCAAAAGGTAAACTTAATTTTGCAATGTATTTCATCTTAGTTGACTAAAGGTGTTTGTGCAAATTCAATACTTTTGCTTGGATATAATATAATGGTTACAATTTGATGTTGCAGTGATAGTGAATGGGTTCGTCTGCAAAGCCATAATGGAGGTCATGGCAGATGATTTCTTCTTATCAGAATTCGACACACCGAGCAACACCATGAACAACGTTGGGTTCAACGTGAAAAATGCCCTTGTAAACTAAATACCAGGACTCAATACTCTTGGGGTCTTTTTGGTTCGCTTAGACTTTGCGCCTTATGGGGAGAACCCACCTCACACGCACCCACGTGCCGCAGAGATACTAACAGTTCTTAAAGGGACGCTTTTCGTCGGCTTCGTCCTCTCCAACCAGAACAATAACACCCTGATAAGCAAGGTTCTCTACAAGGGTGATGTGTTTGTCTTCCCAATCGGCCTCATTCACTTCTAAGCAAATGTTGGTGACACACCTGCTATAGCGATTTCTGGTCTTAGCAGTCAGAACCCAGGCGTCATCACCATTGCTAAATCCGTGTTTGGATCAAACCCGCCCATCTCTGACGATATTCTGGCCAAGGCCATTCAAGTGGACAAGAAAGTAATTGATTATCTACAAGCCCAGTTCTGGGTGGACACATAAAAAGCAACCTTGCTTCATTTGATGCTCCATCTTAAACCTAAATAAATGGATACGTCCAGTTTGTATCACATACTAGCCTATTTATCTTAAACCCATCTATAAAGGCCTACATATCTGTTTGCTACTCATACTAGATTATAATGAATTAATTTTTTCTGTCAAAAGGCTCTCAAGATCTCCAATGTTCTAGTTTTTCTAAGTCGATTCTTGTCCTTTCCTCTTAAAAGAAATGAAAATTATGGTGGAATGTTTAAACTTTTAATAATCTTACTATTTAATGTGTAAATTTAGAGGCTTTCCTCTCAAGACAATTAAACTCTATCCAATGGATCGATTTATATAAAAGACTTTATGGTATCCGAGCCGGGGCTCAGCGATGATCTTCCGATCAAGCCGAGTACGTCGGCAATTATTACCATCAATTTTTCTATTTCAATAAAAAAAATCAGCATCTTTTCTATCCATCCATCAACCCAAATGCAACAATGATGGAATTTCTTACAAACTACAACCATCATATATTCTTTAATATATGACAGTGATGGATCCGCAAGTGGATGGTGATCTAATCCCTAATAGAAGCATGGGATTGGTTACATGAGGAGCTACGATTTGGTGATCCTGACCCATGATCTGATGGGGTTACCACAGTAGTCCTTTACATTGGAAGATCCTAAACCTCCCAACTCTGTTCAGCAAATATACTGCGAAGTATAAATTAATGCTATGGTTCATTTCTAACTGATTTTAATACTTATATATTTATTTATTTTATAGACAGTTAGACTTATAGGATCTGCAAATAAGCTCCTATGATTTTAATATTTGATTATACATCATTGACTTTTCATTTTAATATCTTCCATGTCACCAAAATAAGTTTCTCTACGACCATCATAAGTTATTTTGGTAAAATGACACTCGCTCGTTTTTTATCCTTATATGCATCATTTTAAAAGCTCAGACTTATTTATCTAAAGCTATTGACATTGACGGTTAATATATTATATATATATAGTGGAGAGAGTAAAACTACACAAATCCATTTTTATCAAAACATGAACGCCCCACCGTTAACTTTAACATAAGACAATCAAGAGACGGGACAAAATAAAATGGGGCTGGAACTGGGCAAATAGGTTCGTCCCTCAATAGTTTTAGAATTAAATAACCAACCTGCACCAGAAGAATAATGAAGGATAGGAAGTATAAAATATTTGGAACATGTAATGGTTGTTGAAGCATGGGATTGGTCACACATGAGGAGCTATTGACCAATGCTGTGATGGGGTTACCCCGGTATTCCTTTAAATATTGGAATTTGGAAGATCCTAACCCTCCAAACTCTGTCCAGCAAATATATTGTGAAGAATAAAAAATCAGAGCAGCTACAACTGCCAGATCCCTTTGATAATTTTGTTCATTACCTAAACATGGAAGCTAGTTGCTACTACTATAAAATTAATGGCTTATTGGCATTACAGACAAATATGTTCTTATGCATGTTATGTCAAAGACTAGGTGATTTAAAAAATGGATTTTGATTGTAGCAGTTAGAGAATCGCAATGGATTTAACAAAAAACTGACAGAGTAGACTTCATTATTACATTTAAAAATAATACCAGGAGGTCAGGAACAGACCTGTTCCACTAGCCATACATGTCCCTATATATATGGGTCTGTCTCTATACTTAATTCTCATCCCCAAGAATTTCATCTTCATCTTTACTCCAAGACAAAGAAGATGATTGTTCACATCCTTGTGGTTCTGTTCATTTCTATCGCTTCCTCACTTGTTTATGCCTACGATCCGAGTCCTTTACAGGATATTTGTGTTGCTGATTTTAACTCAAAAGGTTTTGCATTGCATTTTATTTTAGTTGGGCTAAGTTGTTCATGCAAATTCAATACTTTTGCTTTGATATAATACAATGGCTACAATTTGATTTTCCAGTGTTAGTAAATGGGTTCGTTTGCAAAGCCATAGAGGAGTCCACGGCGGGCGATTTCTTCTTCGAGGGACTAGACAAACCGGGCAACACAGCGAACTACCTTGGGTCTAATGTGACCAAGGTGTTTGTAAAAGAGATGCCGGGTCTCAACACTCTTGGCATCTCCATAGTCCGCATAGACTTTGCGCCTAATGGAGTGAACCCTCCACACGCCCATCCGCGTGCTTCAGAGATACTGACGGTGCTCGAAGGGACGCTTTACGCAGGCTTTGTCCTTTCCAACCAGAACAATAACACCCTCATAACCAAGATCCTTACAAAAGGAGATGTGTTTGCCTTCCCAGAAGGATTCATTCATTTCCAAGCCAATATTGGCCACATACCTGCTGTAGCCATTGCCAGTTTCAACAGTCAGAACCCAGGTGTTATCACCATTGCTAATGCAGTGTTTGGATCGAAGCCGCCCATCTTCGACGATGCTTTAGCCAAGGCCTTTCAAGTGGACAAGAAAGTAGTTGATTATCTCCAGTCCAAGCTCTGGGTGGCCCCATAATAAGCAGTCCATGCTTCATTGTTTGCTATTATCTTAAACCTAAACAAATGGCGACTTGTCAGTTTGCATCACCTGCTAGGTTTTGTATCTTAAACCCATGAATAAATGGCTACATGTCTGGTTGCATCTCATAGTGAGATTATAATAAATGAATTTTGTCAATGTGCTAGTTTTTTTAGTTTCTTTTCGTTTGTTGACCGATGGAAATAAAAACAAAATGGAAATGTTAAAGCAAGCATAACCCCAAAGAAGGGTGGGTAAATAATAAAATTCGTTTAATGGTCGCTACAATCCTTCAACCCAATTGATTTCAAGGGTGTGCATAGCCAATTTTCGCCAGGACCTTACAACTGTGGGCCTGAAGAGTTGTGCCCTGTATATGAAGATGAGAAAGTTTGATGACTAGGATTCTTTGATAGTATATATGTGGAACAATAAGATAAATGCTAATGCAGAATTTTTGCCAACTCAAACATTGTGTGGAACATTTACAGACAAGTGCAATTATTAGAATGTGCAACGTGTACACGACTGAGTGGGCATGTTTGTTTGCATAAGGGATAGAGTGGGATAAAATTAAGGGGATTTTGGGCGGAGGTCCCTGAACATTTGATTTTAAAGGCTAAGGTCCACAATAACTTTTCGTAACGGCTGCAGTCCTCTTGTAACTGAGAAAGACAAAAACGCCCTTGTATACGTCAGCAAAAGCAAAACTCAAACAAATTTATCTGAGTTTTCAAAACTCAGATAAATTTGTCAGTCTTCTGAGGCAGTCTTCTGACTGTTTAAACCATGGTTATGATCAGATGTGTAGCCTGTGGATTGTGGTCCTGGACCATCCTTTCACATCTTAAAACCACTTACAGATTGACCAACTTGGGCTTTCTTGAAATTGGGACACAAGATACCTTGTGAATACAACAACCAGAACTTGGCTGTGAGAGTAGAACAGAGTAGCCAAAACCCACATTACATGGCAATCAAGTTTCTCTATCAAGGTGACCAAACTGACATCATGGCCGTTGATATAGCTCATGTATGATATGAAGGTTAATAGGTTATAGTATTAAAAATCAAAATCAGTGTTATCTACTGTTTAAACCTGATAATCTCTGCTTTATCACTTCCACGAAACCAGAACATGTTTGGTTTCTCCCATAGTTCCATGCTCCTGCTCCTTCTTCTCCTTCTGTTAGCTGGCAGAGAAAGAAAACGTGAATCACGAATCACAACCACTGCAATAAGAAAGGAGAGATGGATGTGGGTCGTCGGATGACACCACTTCACATAGCTATTTGTTCGAAACTCAGAAAAGTTTTTATCAAAACTCAGATAAATTTGTCTGAGTTTTGCAGAAAAAAATCAGATAAATTTGTCTGAATTTTGACAAATTTATCTGAGTTTTTGTCCAGTTTATCAGAGATTTTAGAAAATTTGTCTGAGTTCTTGGCAAATTTATCTGAGTTTCTTAGAAACTCTGATAAATTATCTAAACTCATATTACTTTTTAGAAGAAGAAGGTTGTTGCTATGTGTAGGCTTCTGCTAACAAGCAGAAAAAACAACCCATAAAACGAAACAGAAAAATCTCATTCCAAATTGCTTATTTTCAAAACTTAGATAAATTTTTAAAAACCCAAATAGCAACAGTATTCTTGCAAGAAAAAGATAGAGACCCTATTTTTTATTGCTATGATTGCAAGACATAGACTTATACGAAACGGAAAAAGCAAAGAAAAAACAAGACAGCAATGAGTTTTTGTGTTATGTAAAACCCGTCGCCTGAGAAGGCTGGGACTAGTCATCGCCGGGCCGTCGCCATCGTGGCTGGTGTAGTCGGAGATGGCTGAATTCGATTTGCAGAGTTCTCCAGTGAAGTCTCTCGTTCCTAGAGAAGAAGAAGGAAAGAGTTCTTCAGGACAACATAGAATGACAGAGAACTTGGCCTAGGACTGTAGGAAAAGGGGGCAAATTGGTGATGAAAATATATGACGTGGCATATTAGGGTTCTTTCAAAAAAACATCTCCAGCTGTCTGGACTAGAAACATTAGAGAAAAAGTTGCTGTCCTTGATGCCTTAAAAGACCATGTTCAGGGACTGTTGACTCATTTACCCTAAAATTAATGTTTAAATCATGAAAAAAGGAAAAAAGGAAGGGGTGGAGACTTAAGAGTAATGTCTAGATGACAAAAAGGTTACCCCCTGACATTTGATGCCTTTTAAGAGTAACTTTTTTTTTGTTATTTAGAACTTTTAAGTATAGTTTTCTGTTATTCTGTGTCTTTTATTTTTAACTCCTTGACAATTTTCAGCGTGCCTGGGCTCACATGTACGGCCAATTCCTTCAAATGATCCAAGCTTGCCAGGTAAGGACAGTAACCGTCATAAAACACAAAAGTTTGCAACTGAAGAAGAAATATATAACCATACACTTTAAATCCTAGTCAAATCAGATCTACAGAAAGAAGGATAACGATAGATCTGAAATACACAAACTAACTCTCAATAAACATCATATAGTTGACTTGCACCAAGAAAACCTTAAATCGATCGATTCATCAATTTGTCAGAGAATTTATCATTCTTCCATTTATATCTAAACGTTTTATTTTCCCATAGTAGAAAAAATTACAAATGACATCTGATTCTTTGTACAAGCTTATGATAAACGTAAATAAATTGATACATTGTGTATAAAAGAATATGCAAGCCAAATAATCTTAATTAAACAGAGTCCGAAAGAAGGTAGAATCATTGCTTGTGTCTTGGTAGTTTTTTTTGTTAGAGACTTAGGGGTCCACTCAGAACTGGCCTGGAGATAATCAATTACTTTGTTGTCCACTTGGAAGGCCTTGGCCAGAATCTTGTCAGAGATTGGCGGGTTCGATCTAAAAACGGAGTTACCTATGGTGATAACACCTGGGTTCTGACTGCTGAGAGCAGCAATGGCTACAGCAGGTGTGTGGCCAATATTGGCTTGGAAGTGAATGAGGCCAATTGGGAAGACAAATACGTCACCCTTGTTGAGGTCCTTGGTTATAAGGGTATTATTGTTCTGGTTAGAGAGGACGAATCCGACGTAGAGCGTTCCTTCGATAACTGCCAGTATCTCTGTGGCGCGTGGGTGCGTATGAGGAGGGTTCTCTCCATAAGGAGCGAAGTCTATGCGAGCCAAAGAGATGCCTAGAGTGTTGAGTCCAGCTATTTGGTCGACAAACACTGGGGTCATTTGGACCCAACATTGTTTGATGTGTCGCCCGGTTTGTCTAGCCCCTCAAAGAAGAAATCATCTGCCTTGGTCAGCATAGGGTCCTTGCAAACACGCCCATTCACAAATACTGCAAGATAAATGTAAGCATAAGATCTTAGTCCAAGCTAAAGTATTGAATTTCGCAGAAAAACATGCTTACATCTAGTTAATTAATTCTAGAAAAGAAAGCTAATTACTACACAGTATATTAGACAACATACCAGGTGATTTCAGGTCGGCCACACAAATATCCTGTAGAGGACTGGGATCATATGCATGAATAAGACTTGAAGTCAAGGATAGGAGAACAAGTAGGAGTATTCGAGCTGCCATTTTTATTTCTATCAATATAATGAAGAGGATGTGAAGATCTCAAGGAAATGGAGAATGGATTCTTCACAAGTTTTGGGTGGGTGAGAAGGTGTCGCGACCCAGGTCCGAGATCAGAGTCATTAGGGATAACCATCGATCGCGATGATCATACTTACTCCTGTAAACCCCGAATTAACCGACATTAAAACGAAGTCCACAAGGGATCTTGCATATGTACCTGTCAATGTACAGTTGTGCGGAAATATACAATAATATACATTGACAACCATTTAACAACATGAATCAGATCCTTTACTTTGAACTAAAAAGTTCACTTTACATGATTTCATCCTACTATCAACCACTGCATATTTAAAATACAATGCAGGGAACATTACTTACAATACCAAAATGAATAGATAAAATAATCTCTAAAAAGTTTCCAAAAGGTTCCCGTGTATACGCTCTCAGATCATGTCCATTAGATTAGACCTCCTGGAGGTATCGAATGGGCCTCCTCCGCTGGCGGGATGGTCTCGGAGGGACCGGCACGGGTAACTGAGCCTATAATATCATCAGTAATACCGTGAACACGACGGTTCAACAAGATATACATATATTTATGACATGTTTGACAATTCCTGACAATTCATTGATTTCCAGTTCTAGACAATCAATAATAAACACAAATAAGTCTGACAATAATATTGGCAAATACCCTAATTTTGGTTTCACCTCAATTCTATTCTTCCAAAATGAAGCATTTCATATTCATTCATTCATTATATTCAGCCTTTATTAATGACTTATTAATAGGACTCGTCAGTCCAATATATGACTTTTCAGTCATTGACCTTTCGGTCCAATAAGGTAGGATCTCTCAGTGTCTTGATCAGAGAGCACTGGTGTCACCACGGAGCTCCGGAACGCCCCCAATTTCATCTACTGCAGTAGGATTATTCAATGCGTTGTTACTTTTCATAACTGTTCATTTATTAATTCATTCAATTTCATTCCATAATGAGTTGAGGAAACCACTATGTAGTGCCAGACCTGTTAGCAATTCCCATCCATCTCATTCCCATTCTAAACCAATCCTCTAACCAACCATTGAGTGAAACGATGGTTATTAATGCATGTATTACTATCGATGACATCACTTAGTTAAATTTATGCATTAAAATAACCCTCGTTAACAGTTATGGAGGTTTAAACACGATTAATATTAGTTTCTATGGTTAGACTTTTAATCCCGGAAATTCGGACATAATCAGAAATTTTCCAACATTTCTCAGTGGGCCAGGTCGACCTGCAGTTGTAAGTGAAAACGGAATGAATAGTAATTTGGTCAGGTTCATGCGAACCTGACCCTGTGTGCCCGGTCGACCGGGCCCAGGTGGCCGGTCGACCGGCCACACTGCAGAAACAGAACACAAGTTCTGTAATGTATTCTGTTTCTGCAGTGCAGTGAAGGCTTTCAGCCTTTTCCTTTCTTGTACCTGCTGAACCTGATTGACAATAATTGCATGAACTTACAAAAGCAATTCAAGATTATTAAGCCACCTAATTTAACCATAATTATCTTAATCTCTTACCTTAAGTGCATAACCTAATCATGGTTTCAAACTCCATAAACCATCCTAACATCTAATTCATCATTTCTTTCCATCAAAATCAATGAAAACACCTTAATAAGCATAAACACATGTATAACTTGCCTTTCTTTGAAGATTAAGGCACAAAACTCCTTTCTTATCTTGGATTTGAGGTGGAAGTCCTCAAATTGAAGCTTGATTGCCAAGAAGATGATGAAGAAGAGGAAGATGATGGATTCCCTTCACTTTAATCACCTTAACTCACTCTCAAGGAAGAAGAAACGGAAGAAAGAAGAAGAAAAATGATGGAACAGGAGTTGCCTAGGGTTTGAATGAAATAAATGAAGTTCAATTGCTTATATAAGCTCCCAATTTGCAATTAAACCCATTAATCTCCTTTAATTACAAGTCAAGTCAATTGACGTTCCATTTGATCCGATATTCATCGCACAACTTCGAGTCTTATATGAAAGTTCTCGTACTCGTCAAGATACACGTGCTGGTATCGAGAGTTTCCGTATCCGACAAAATACGTAAAGATTCGTATTTATACACAAGTCCTTAGTTTGGCTTGTTTAAACTCCATTTCTATTCAATTCACTTCCTACACTTGTTTACTATTTCATTAAGCCTTTCTAGGCTCATTCAATTCCATTTGGCGATAAATCACCATTAAACATGCTTCATTAGTCTTAAGCTCAATTAATTAGAGTTAATCTTGATTAACTCGGGACGGAGCCTAACAGAAGGAAGAGCAGAGAGGAAGCATATAAATAGAGGGAAGCATGAGGGTTTCTTGAACTGGTCTCATTATCAAAATGCACAGGAGAATGTTACCAAGTCAGTTTAGGATTAAGTCTTCATGAAAATGTCATTTCTTAAAACATAACCTAGTCAATTTATGAATTTAAGTCTTTTTGACAATGTCATTTCTTACAAACTACAACCATCATATATTCTCTAATATTCCTAATTCCTACTTTTATATTGACTGCGTTTGTAAGGGCTAAACTGAGAGATTGATATAGTCGTTTTGTATAGAGTAAAAGAGAAGATGTAGACAGAGAAGAGGCGAAGTAGAGGTTATCCAAAGTTCACAAACTCAACTTGTCCCGATTTGGCTGAATTTGAATCAACGAACAGAACAGAGTCAAATCAGTTTAACTAAGTCGTCCGTGAACTTGGTCTAATTTTTTTTTTGCTTTAAGGGTAAGTATATTAGAAAAAGGGGAAAGGATTTACATGGGCCGAAATGGACCCCCAAAAGAAGCTCTCAGCTAAGGGAGAAAAAAAACAGAAACAAAAGAAGAGAAACCCAGGGAGGGTGATGGAGACAAAGGGGGAAAAATGCCAAATTGGGAATAAAAATCGCCTGAGCTGACGACGGGGAAGAGAAGCAAGAAGAGCAGCGAAGCTGGAGAGTAGCGCAAAGCCTGACAGGCTGAACCGGAGGAGCCCCCAAGGGTGAGGCTTTCAGCTGGGAAACAGAGCTTTGGAGGAAGCTGACGAGGGCCAACTGCAGGACCCTGATCGGGAGGGGGGGAGCGAGGGAAGCTAGGCGCCACGGAGGCTGCTGACGGAGGAGGCTGCAGACGGAGGGGGCTGCTGATGAAGGAACCCAGATGGATCCCTGGTGAAAGAGGCCGCTGACGCATATTATGGAGATCGGGGAAGAGGCTAGGAAGATGGATCACCCAGCAGGGATGTTGAGGAAGAGAATGATGGATCTGAGCTGAAAACTGCTAAAGGGCTTGGAGATCTTCCTAAGGGAGAAGGAGAGGAATTCCTGAAGATGTAGCTGGATTGTGGATAGAGGTAGCTTCTTGCCTTCAAAGGTAACTAAGTTTCTTGCCTTCCATAGGTAGTAGATGACATTGATGATGATGGTTGTCATGTGCTTTTTGCTGGCTAGATCATTTCCTCTTGTGAGAGCTGCCCATAAAGTAGAGGCTGAGAGGGAGATTGGATTAATCATAGTTGTAATGTCTAAACTTAAACCGGCACCGCATATTCTTGCCACCTAGACTTTGCATGTATCTAACCTCGAGGGATAGCTGAGTTGGCTTAGGACCACGGTTTACACTCGGAGGTTGTGGGTTGGAAACTGCACTACCACACTGGGGCTACACAGAAAATTTAACCCGGCAGGGATTTATTTTGGCCTAAAGAGTTGGAAACCCTAAGTTATCAAAAGAAAAAAAAAAGGAAAGGGTCTTTGCATGTATGGGCTAGATGCGGGCTCCAATATAATATTAGTTTGCCACATTAGAATTGCAACATTGGTGTCATTGAGTAGCATAGAGTGAAAAACAGAGAATATAATAGACAAATAGTAGAGATTAATCATGGTTCTCAAACTTGACTCAACTAGCTCAATTTGGTCAAGTTGGCTCAACTCAAAGACCATAGAGTCAGTCAACCAAGGTTCTCCAGTGTTACCCGATTCAATGTCCTTTGAGGCACTTGGGTGAGGGTGCGTATTTGTGTAATTCCATTTCCATCATAATTCTGATCTAGGTATTGGAACCATTGAAATTAAGATCCAAACCCTATGGTCTGTAAGTAAATGTGACCAAACTTGAAAGAGCAAAAGAAAGCGTGCCATGGTGGGACTGTATTAGGGTGGGGCCTGGGGGCACAAAATCACAATATACTTGAAGTTTGAAAACTGAAATGCGTGCAGCTGAACCCTTGACAATGAATTGATCAAAGGCAGATATACTTAGATGTGTTCTTTGAAATATTCACGCTTTAAAAGAGCTAGGACTTGTCTCTTGGCCTTCAAGTGAGGAATGAGGAATTAGGCCTGTCAATGGGACCTGTTGAAACAGGTGGAAAGTCCGGCCCGACTCAAGTCTGAAAATACAATGCTTTTAAAAAAAAAAATTAACCCAGTGGGCTGAGCTTGGACAATACATTTTAAAGCTCAGCCAAAATGGGATTGGGACTGGGCAGAAACAACCCAGCCTGTTCAGGCCCGGCCCGGCCAGCTGCAAAGTCATTTAATAATAATTATTTATATATTACTAAAATTGTCCTTCACTAACAACAAAAACCGGCTAATTAGGTTTTAACCGATCCTACATCACTTTAATTTGACTAATATATGATACTCATGCTCATTCATTTCTATTGATTTTCTGATTTTCTACTTTCACAAAAAAAAAAAAAAATTTAACTGTTCCTACATTACTTGACCCATATAGCCTATAGGATATTCATTCATTTCCATTGATTTTCTACTGTCACTGGCAAAAAGAAAAAAAAAGAAGTTTTTTAACACCACCGTGTTGCTTGTTGCATTGCATCGCCGGTCCCAAACTCGGAAAAAAGGAGGGTTTAAAGTCCGGTTCACACCAGGTGTCTGGTGATAGTAGGAATAATTAGAAAATATTTTGCTTACGTCCAGGATTGGGCTAAGCCCAGGCCCGGCCCTATCCCAGTCCGGGTCCATACGGGATGGAATTTGATGTAGGCCCGTTCAATTTAGGGCCCTCTGGGTACTAACTATGCCATGATGGTGCATTGAAGAGTCAGCCCATAGCAAAATATCCTCCCAATGTTTCAGTACAAGGACACTGTGAAGTTACCTAAACGCCATTCAAGCATGAACCCAACTCCAAATCAAGATTTATATAAAAATGGGCTAAGTAAAATATTGAAAAGTGGGTCCCACCCTCATGGGGAGGCTCTAAAATCTAAGAATTTGAGGCTGGTACTAGTTTTGGTTGTGTCTTATTTGATGGAGAGCTGAAAATATTAGACATGGTTACCCTATCAAAGGCATGGCAAGGGGCTTGGCCATTGTGGAACTGGAACCACATTTGGCCGGATGGGGAGGCATCTCTATCTACATGAGAATGAATATTATTGGTTCCAATCACAACTGAACTGCTCATGAGACTCGAATTTTGGAAATGGTCAGGAAATTGATGTCTGGAATGATCAGTGGGCAGGGGCAGATCCCATTTCAACCAGATTCCCCAACTACCATTTCCCCCAGAACCAACGCCTTTCTTCTCTGATTCAAGCAGGCAGATGGTCCATTCCTCCCAGTTTGCCTCCAGACATCCATAGATACCTTTCAGACTCTATCAACTCCATCCCCCCAGCTCACCACACAAAGGATTCACTCAGATGGAGGGATTCCACAGATGGTCATCTCTCTATGAAAGCAGCTTGGAACCTCATTCGCTCAAGAGCTCCCACTCTTGTCTGGCCCCCTTACATCTGGAATGCCATCTGCCTTCCCAAAGTCAGCTGCTTTGGGTGGCGTCTCTTGCACAACAAGACTCCAACAGAATCTCACCTGCAAAGACAGAGGTTTTCTTTAGCTTCTAGATGTAACATCTGTTGCAAAGATGAGGACTCCTCCAGCCATCTCTTCTTCAACTGCGATCAAGCAAAAGCTCTCTGGTCTTGGCTCTGTCACTCAGCCAACATAGCTATTCCAAATTCCTTCTCAGCCTCTTCTATCTGGGCAGCTCTCACAAAAGGAAACGATCTAGCTGGGGAAAAACACATGGCAACTATCATTATCAACGTCATCTACTTCCTATGGAAGGCAAGGAATTTTGCTACCTTTGAGGGCAAGAAGATTCCTCTCTCTTCAATCCAACAGCAGCTCCAGGAATTCCCTTCCTTCTCTCTGGGGAAAATTTCCAAGCCTTTCTGCAGTATTCAGCTCAGATCTCTACTCCTCTTCCTCAATATCCCTGCTAGGTGACTCTTCTCCTCATGCCTCTCCCCGATCCGCCCCTCCACTAGCAGTCTATTCTTCAGGTCATCTCCTCAAGCTGTCATTTCTTTAGGTCCTCCTTCGACCTCTTCCAGCTTGCAGCGCTTGCTCTGTTATCCTCAGCTTCTTCAGGGCTCAACTTCTTCTTATTGCTATGCTCTAATCAGGGTTCTTAGCTAGGCGTCATCCAGGATTCTCTCCTCTCTCGGGCAAGCTCCATCCCGAAGGTTCTCCAAGTCAGCAGTCCGCCTCCTTCGCCTGTGCAGCTCCCTCTTCGCCTGCCCTCGCCTGTGCAGCCCCCTCAGCTCCCTCTTCGCATGCCCTCGCCTCCCCTAGCCTCTTCTTCCCCAGGGGTCTCCTCCTTTCCTCAGGGCTCCATCTGGGTTCCTTCACCGAAAGCTTCCTCCGTCAGCAGCCCCTGCAGCTTCCAGCTTCCCTCGCTTCCTCCGATCAGGGTTCCATAGCTGGCCCTCGTCAGCTCCCTTTATGCTCTGTTTCCAGATGAAAGCTCCACTGTTTCCAGATGAAAGCCCCACCTCTGGGGGCTCCTCTAGTTCAGTCCGTCAGCCTCGGCGCCTCTCCTCCCCTCCAGCGAATTTTTCTTCCTAATTTGGCATCTTTTTCTCCCTTTGTTTCATCGCCCTCCCTGGGTTTTTCTTCTCTTGTGTCTTTGCTTTTTTCTTCCCTAGCTTTGAGCTTCTTTTGGGGGTCTTTTGACCCATGTAAATCCTTTCCTCTTTTTCTAATATACTTACCCTTAAAGCCAAAAAAAAAAAACTCCTACTCCCCACGTGACATGGTCACTCTATCTTAGCTGTCACCACCAATTATCACCACCAATTATGAGGGTCCACCTACTGTCTACCACCCAAACCAGGCCTGGTTGTTTGCTTGGAATACATAGAACATGAATGTACATGAATAATGTATAGAAATTCATTGTCAAATGAGCTTCACGTAAATGTGTTTATAATACTATTGGTGAGAAAATTGTGAGGATGTGTGTCGGTGTGGGCATAAGTATTTACCAAAGAGATCATGATATAGATGACTTTCCTAGGATTTGGACCATAATGGTGATGGTTTGGTATTCGCTTTTTATTTTTTCTTGATTCAACTTTCATTAAAAAGAAAAATTATTTGATGGCCATTTTTAGATATTTATTCACTTTGATTCTTCATTTTTAACCACTTACAAAAATCACCTAAGAATTCATAGGAATTCAATTACATGAAGAAAAAAAAACTTGCTTTATGTTTTGTGATTATGATGACTCATTGATTACCTTCTCGTGCTTGTCAAATCATTTGAAAGTACATTTGAACCATGGTGAGAAGTGGAGAGTATCCCATTTAATTTTTTCATCTCAGTAGAATGGACCATTTGGAAGTCCAACTCGTATTTGCATACGAAGAAATTTGAATAGCACCCAGCAGACCCGTCCGATTTTCAGAACAGGATTGGACAACCCAAGCCCAGACCTGGCCCGGCCCATTGACATGCCTAATGAGGGTAGACATCTTCCTTCTGGAAAATAAGTGGATTTTGCAACTGCAACTACGTGTAGAAAATACCCATATTTTTTTAAATGATTCTCGAGAATTCAAAAGTCAATCTGCTCCTGGAGAATAATGAAAGAGCGTGGAAAATCAGGAACATGTGGAGCTCATGATTTGTTGATCTAGACCATTGGCCAGTGTTACTGTGCTAAATAGTTATCAGACTTGATGTGATGCGTTTCATAGGTCCTAAAGCTTTTGGCGTATTGGTTACGTCGAGAAGAGTATGATAGGGGTAATGATTAAACGGATAAACCTTCAAACAATGACAAGAAAAATATACAGTGCAGAACAAATTAAAGTTATGGTTTATAATAATAAAATTGACGTAGGCCAGAGATGAAAGGGTTAGGATATTTTAATATTGTGTCGTTTTGGGGAAGGACTCAACCCATCGATCAATCATCTAGATCACCAGAGATTGAGCCCCCAACATGTCTAACCCTGCACCACTATGCAGTACAGGACACCTAAAATGCATCCATGGAAGTACAGTCAGCAAAACAGAAGGTTTCCTTGACCATAAAACATTTGAAAAGCAGAGATGGATTAGTTCCTTCAGGGCTGCTGCGACAATTTGATTGAGTTTTCCTGTAGATGCCAAGTCATTACCCTATGTTTTATGAATTAAGGAAAATATAACAAAAAATAATTTCATTAAGTCCAAACCTCTAATTTAAAGATCAAATATATAATCTTGCATATTACATGATGTTTAAGTCCAAATATTGGATCTAAAAAATATCAAGTACAAGTCTGAAATTACATTCAATGTTCCAACCATCACCTTCAAAATCACTAACCCAAATCATAAACATCAATTATTTAAAAATAAATATCAATTAGTTAAAGTTAAATCTATTTATTAAATAGTGCAGAATCCAAACAACTCATCAAAATTTTTTTTTTTTAGTTTAAAACTTTATCAAATAAAATAATCAAATTCATCTCCCTTATCGTTTCCGTCTTTGCTCTCATCGTCAACTTAGATGTATACAACTTGTACTTGTGGTATATCATGATCATCATGAGCATCATTTTCGATGTCACTGTCTTCCAAGTTCCACCACAACATTTTCAGCATCACCAACACCAAAAAGAAAATCTAAACTTATCACACAATCTGATTTTTTTCAAAATTGAAGTATAAAACCATAAACTATTATTAGCATTTTAAATGTACCTCATCTCATGGCAATACTGGATCTTCAACCTCAGTGATCCATTCTTCCAGTGGACATTCTAACATAATATTTTGAATGCCTAATGGATCATATTGATATCTTTTCAATTGATGTTATCTTAGAAGTAAATTATAGTGAGCATACACTTTGTCATTTAATCTTTTTTTTTTTTTGAGAGAATATCATATTGTATTAACAATTATCAGGAATATCACATTCAAGAATTACAAGATCATGAAAAATTATGGAGCACAGTCTCTCCAAATATGATTTGTCGGTTTAAGTAAAGCTTCTATCCTAGCCTATTACGTCTTTTATAGTGAATTTGATCGAATGTCCTCCAATTGCGATCACAATTGAAATATGTGCATGTTTGGCTAAGCACACTTATATAGCAATATGACTCAACTCAGGACAGGAAAATCCATATTGTTGCCACCATGCTGTTGAGAATAAACTCATTATTAGATAATAATTCACATTAATGTGTTAATAGTTAATAAACGAATAGAGATATTAATGATACATGCACCAGGTCCTAATGTCGTTCTATTATTAGCGACTGCAAAGTCTGACCCGTAATTATATATAGCGGAAGGGTGGTCCGACATCTAATAGAAAAAACTTAAAATGGTCATATAAAAACATTAGAATGCTACCTACCCCAAGTGGTGATGTAACTCTTTTTGGCTCATTGGGCAAATAAGTTCGTCCCTCAATAGTTTTAGAATTAAATAAACAACCTGCTCCAGAAGACTAACGAAGGATAGCAAGTAGGAACCGGATCCCCACGTGGGGGGGCGGAAGGGGGGCGGAGAAAAGAAAAGTCAGACTCTCTTTCCTCTGCCCCCCTTTCGCCCCCACGTGTTTGGACCAAACAGGAGATTCTTATCCAAGTAAGAAAATATTTTAGAACATGTAATGATTGTTGAAGCATGTGATACATGAGGAGCTATTGACCAATGATGTAATGTGACGGCCTCACTTTCGTCCAAACAGGGATCCCCTGTTTGGACGTCCAAACAGGGGATCCTCTCCAGCAAACCCCGGTATTCCGAAGATCCTAATCCTCCAAACTCTGTCCAGCAAATATATTGTGAACAGAGGTCAGGAACAGCACTGTTCCACTAGCCATACATATCCCTATATATATGGGTCTGTCTCTATACTTAATTTCTCATCCCCAAGCATCTAATCTTCATCTTTACTTCAAGACAATGAAGATGATTGTTCACACCCTTGTGGTTCTCTTCATTTCCATCGCTTCCTCACTCGTTTATGCCTACGATCCCAGTCCTTTACAGGACATTTGTGTTGCGGATTTTAACTCAAAAGGTATTGCATTGCATTTTATTTTAGTCGGGCTAAGTTGTTCATGTGAATTCAATACTTTTGCTTGGATATAATACAATGGCTACAATTTGATTTTGCAGTGTTAGTAAATGGGTTCGTCTGCAAAGCCATAGAGGAGTCCACGGCGGGCGATTTCTTCTTTACGGGCCTAAACAAACCAGGCAACACAGCGAACTACCTTGGGTCTAATGTGACCAAGGTGTTTGTAACCGAGATGCCGGGACTCAACACTCTTGGCATCGCCATGGTCCGCATAGACTATGCGCTTAATGGAGTGAACCCTCCCCACATCCATCCGCGTGCTTCAGAGATACTGACGGTCCTCGAAGGGACGCTTTACGCAGGCTTTGTCATTTCCAACCAGAACAATAACACCCTCATAACCAAGATCCTTACAAAAGGAGATGTGTTTGCCTTCCCAGAAGGATTCATTCATTTCCAAGCCAATATTGGCCACATACCTGCTGTAGCCATTGCCAGTTTCAACAGTCAGAACCCAGGTGTTATCACCATTGCTAATGCAGTGTTTGGATCGAAGCCGCCCATCTTCGACGATGCTTTAGCCAAGGCCTTTCAAGTGGACAAGAAAGTAGTTGATTATCTCCAGTCCAAGCTCTGGGTGGCCCCATAATAAGCAGTCCATGCTTCATTGTTTGCTATTATCTTAAACCTAAACAAATGGCGACTTGTCAGTTTGCATCACCTGCTAGGTTTTGTATCTTAAACCCATGAATAAATGGCTACATGTCTGGTTGCATCTCATAGTGAGATTATAATAAATGAATTTTGTCAATGTGCTAGTTTTTTTAGTTTCTTTTCGTTTGTTGACCGATGGAAATAAAAACAAAATGGAAATGTTAAAGCAAGCATAACCCCAAAGAAGGGTGGGTAAATAATAAAATTCGTTTAATGGTCGCTACAATCCTTCAACCCAATTGATTTCAAGGGTGTGCATAGCCAATTTTCGCCAGGACCTTACAACTGTGGGCCTGAAGAGTTGTGCCCTGTATATGAAGATGAGAAAGTTTGATGGCTAGGATTCTTTGATAGTATATATGTGGAACAATAAGATAAATGCTAATGCAGAATTTTTGCCAACTCAAACATTGTGTGGAACATTTACAGACAAGTGCAATTATTAGAATGTGCAACGTGTACACGACTGAGTGGGCATGTTTGTTTGCATAAGGGATAGGTGGGATAAAATTAAGGGGATTTTGGGCGGAGGTCCCTGAACATTTGATTTTAAAGGCTAAGGTCCACAATAACTTTTCGTAATGGCTGCAGTCCTCTTGTAATTGAGAAAGACAAAAACGCCCTTGTATACGTCAGCAAAAGCAAAACTCAAACAAATTTATCTGAGTTTGAAAAAATCAGACAAATTTGTCAGTCTTCTGAGGCAGTCTTCTGACTGTTTAAACCATGGTTATGATCAGATGTGTAGCCTATGGACTGTGGTCCTGGACCATCCTTTCACATCTTAAAACCACTTACAGATTGACCAACTTGGGCTTTCTTGAAATTGGGACACAGGATACCTTTTGAATACAACAACCATAACTTGGCTGTGAGAGTAGAATAGAGTAGCCAAAACCCACATTACATGGCAATCAAGTTTCTCTATCAAGGTGACCAAACTGACATCATGGCCGTTGATATAGCTCATGTATGATATGAAGGTTAATAGGTTATAGTATTAAAAATAAAAATCAGTGTTATCTAATGTTTAAACCTGATAATCTCTTCTTTATCACTTCCACGAAACCAGAACATGTTTGGTTTCTCCCATAGTTCCATGCTCCTGCTCCTTCTTCTCCTTCTGTTAGCTGGCAGAGAAAGAAAACGCGAATCACGAATCACAACCACTGCAATAAGAAAGGAGAGATGGATGTGGGTCGTCGGATGACACCACTTCACATAGCTATTTGTTCGAAACTCAGAAAAGTTTTTATCAAAACTCAGATAAATTTATCTGAGTTCTGCAAAAAAAACTCAGATAAATTTGTCTGAATTTTGACAAATTTATCTGAGTTTTTGTCCAGTTTATTAGAGATTTTAGAAAATTTGTCTGAGTTCTTGGCAAATTTATCTGAGTTTCTTAGAAACTCTGATAAATTATCTAAACTCATATTACTTTTTAGAAGAAGAAGGTTGTTGCTATGTGTAGGCTTCTGCTAACAAGCAGAAAAAACAATCCATAAAACGAAACAGAAAAATCTCATTCCAAATTACTTATTTTCAAAACTTAGATAAATTTTTAAAAACTCAAATAGCAACAGTATTCTTGTAAGAAAGAGATAGAGACCCCATTTTTTATTGCTATGATTGCAAGACATAGACTTATACAAAACGGAAAAAGCAAAGAAAAAACAAGATAGCAATGAGTTTTTGTGTTATGTAAAACCCGTCGCCTGAGAAGGCTGGGACTGGTCGTGTTTTCATCGCCGGGCCGTCGCCATCGTGGCTGGTGTAGTCGGAGATGGCTTAATTCGATTTGCAGAGTTCTCCAGTGAAGTCTCTCGTTCCTAGAGAAGAAGAAGGAAAGAGTTCTTCGAGACAACAAAGAATAACAGAGAACTTGGCGTAGGACTGTAGGAGAAAGGAGCAAATTGGTGATGAAAATATATGATGTGGCATATTAGGGATCTTTCACCAAAACATCTCCAGCGGTCTGGACTAGAGACATTAGAGAAAAAGTTGTTGTCCTTGATGCCTTAAAAGACCATGCTCAGGGACTGTTGGCTAATTTACCTTAAAATTATTGTTTAAATCATGAAAAAAGGAAAAAAAAAGGAAGGGGTCGAGACTTAAGAGTAATGTCTAGATGACAAAAATGTTACCCCATGACATTTGATGCCTTTTGAGAGTAACTTTTTTTTCTTATTTAGAACTTTAAGTATAGTTTTCTGTTATTCTGTGTCTTTTATTTTTAACTCCTTGACAATTTTCAGCGTGCCCGGGCTCACATGTACGGCCAATTCCTTCAAAGGATCCAAGCTTGCCAAGTAAGGACAGTAACCGTCATAAAACACAAAAGTTTGCAATTGAAGAAGAAATATATAACCATACACTTTAAATCCTAGTCAAATCAGATCTACAACATCATAGTTGACTTGCACCAAGAAAACCTTAAATCGATCGATTCATCAATTTGTCAGTGAATTTATCATTCTTCCATTTATATCTAAACGTTTTATTTCCCATAGTAGAAAAAATTACAAATGACATCTGATTCTCTGTACAAGCTTATGATAAACGTAAATAAATTGATACATTGTGTATAAAAGAATATGCAAGCCAAATAATCTTAATTAAACAGAGTCCCAAAGAAAGTAGAATCATTGCTTGTGTCTTGGTAGTTTTTTTTTCTGTTGGAGACTTAGGGGTCCACCCAGAATTGGGCCTGAAGATAATCAATTACTTTGTTGTCCACTTGGAAGGCTTTGACCAGAAACTTGTCTGAGATTGGCGGGTTCGATCTAAAAACGGAGTTACCTATGGTGATAACACCTGGGTTCTGACTGCTGAGAGCAGCAATGGCTACAGCAGGTGTGTGGCCAATATTGGCTTGGAAGTGAATGAGGCCAATTGGGAAGACAAATACGTCACCCTTGTTGAGGACCTTGGTTATAAGGGTATTATTGTTCTGGTTAGAGAGGACGAATCCGACATAGAGGGTCCCTTCGATAACTGTTAGTATCTCTGTGGCGCGTGGGTGCGTATGAGGAGGGTTCTCTCCATAAGGAGCGAAGTCTATGCGAGCCAAAGAGATGCCTAGAGTGTTGAGTCCAGCTATTTGGTCGACAAACACTGGGGTCACTTTGGACCCAATATTGTTCGATGTGTCGCCCGGTTTGTCTAGCCCCTCAAAGAAGAAATCATCTGCCTTGGCCAGCATTGGGTCCTAGCAAACACGCCCATTCACAAATACTGCAAGATAAATGTAAGCATAAGATCTTAGTCCAAGCTAAAGTATTGAATTTCGCAGAAAAACATGCTTACATCTAGTTAATTAATTCTAGAAAAGAAAGCTAATTACTACACAGTAGATTAGACAACGTACCAGGTGATTTCAGGTCGGCCACACAAATATCCTGTAGGGGATTGGGATCATATGCATGAATAAGACTTGAAGTCAAGGATAGGAGAACAAGTAGGAGTATTCGAGCTGCCATTTTTATTTCTATCAATATAATGAAGAGGATGTGAAGATCTCAAGGAAATGGAGAATGGATTCTTCACAAGTTTTGGGTGGGTGAAAAGGAAGAGCAGAGAGGAAGCATATAAATAGAGGGAAGCATGAGGGTTTCTTGAACTGGTCTCATTATCAAAATGCACAGGAGAATGTTACCAAGTCAGTTTTGGATTACGTCTTCATGAAAATGTCATTTCTTAAAACATAACCTAGTCAATTTATGAATTTAAGTCTTTTTGACAATGTCATTTCTTACAAACTACAACCATCATATATTCTTTAATATTCCTAATTCCTACTTTTATATTGACTGCGTTTGTAAGGGCTAAACTGAGAGATTGACATAGTCGTTTTGTATAAAGAGTAAAAGAGAAGATGTAGACAGAGAAGAGGCGAAGTAGAGGTTATCCAAAGTACACAAACTCAACTTGTCCCGATTTGGCTGAATTTGAATCAACGAACAGAACAGAGTCAAATCAGTTTAATTAAGTCGTCCGTGAACTTGGTCTAATTCACCTAAACCAACACAACTGATGCCCTTTGAGTCAGAGATTTAAGAACTGCAGGTTAATACAAGCTCATTGAAATCATAGTTGTAATGTCTAAACTTAAACCGGCACCGCATATTCTTGCCACCTAGACTTTGTATGTATCTAACCTCGAGGGATAGCTGAGTTGGCTTAGGACCACGGTTTACACTCGAAGGTTATAGGTTCGAAACTGCACTACCATACTGGGGGCCACACAGAAATTTTAACCCGGCCTTTTCTCCGAGGCCTGCAGGGATTATTTTGGCCCAAAGAGTTGGAAACCCTACCTTATGAAAAGAAAAAAAAAAAAAAGGAAAGGGTCTTTGTATGTATGGGCTAGATGCGGGCTCCAATATAATATTAGTTTGCCACATTAGAATTGCAACATTGGTGTCATTGAGTAGCATAGCATGAAAAACAGAGAATATAATAGACAAATAGTAGAGATAAATCATGGTTCTCAAACTTGACTCAACTAGCTCAATTTGGTCAAGTTGGCTCAACTCAAAGAGCATAGAGTCAGTCAACCAAGGTTCTCCAGTGTTACCCGATTCAATGTCCTTTGAGGCACTTGGGTGAGGGTGCGTATTTGTGTAATTCCATTTCCATCATAATTCTGATCTAGGTATTGGAACCATTGAAATTAAGATCCAAACCCTATGGTCTGTAAGTAAATGTGACCAAACTTGAAAGAACAAAAGAAAGCGTGCCATGGTGGGTCTGTATTAGGGTGGGGCCTGGGGGCACAAAATCACAATATACTTGAAGTTTGAAAACTGAAATGCGTGCAGTTGAACCCTTGACAATGAATTGATCAAAGGCAGATATACTTAGATGTGTTCTTTGAAATATTCACGCTTTAAAAGAGCTAGGACTTGTTTCTTGGCCTTCAAGTGAGGAATGAGGAATTAGGTCAGTCAATGGGGCCTGTTGAAACAGGTGGAAAGCCCGGCCCGACCCAAGCCTGAAAATACAAGGCTTTTAAAAAAAAAAATTAACCCAGTGGGTTGAGTTTGGACAATACATTTTAAAGCTCAGCCAAAATGGGATTGGGACTGGACAGAAACAACCCAGCCTGTTCTGGCCCGGCCGTGCCCTCTGCAAAGTCATTTAATAATAATTATTTATATATTACTGAAACTGTCATTCACTAACAACAAAAAACGACTAATTAGGTTTTAACCGATCCTACATCACTTTAATTTGACTAATATATGATACTCATGCTCATTCATTTCTATTGACTTTCTGATTTTCTACTTTTACCAAAAAAAAAAAAAAAAAAAAAAAAATTTAACCGTTCCTACATTACTTGACCCATATAGCCTATAGGATATTCATTCATTTCTATTGATTTTCTACTGTCACTGGCATAAAAAAAAAAAAAAAAAAAAAGAAGTTTTTTAACACCACCGTGTTGCTTGTTGCATTGCATCGTCGGTCCCAAGCTCGGAAAAAAGGAGGGTTTAAAGTCCGGTTCACACCGGGTGTCTGGTGACAGTAGGAATAATTAGAGAATATTTTGCTTACGTTCAGGATCGGGCTAAGCCCAGGCCCGGCCCTATCCCAGTCCGGGTCCGTAGGAGATGGAATTTGATGTAGGCTTTTCAATTTAGGGCCGGATTTTATGTAGGCCCGTTCAATTTAGGGGCCTCTGGCTACTAACTATGCCATGATGGTGCAATGAAGAGTCAGCCCATATCAAAATATCCTCCCAATGTTTCAGTGCAAGGACACTGAAGTTACCCAAACACCATTCAAGCATGAACCCAACTCCAAATCAAGATTTATATAAAAATGGGCTAAGTAAAATATTGAAAAGTGGGTCCCACCCTCATGGGGAGGCTCTAAAATCTAAGAATTTGAGGCTGGTACTAGTTTTGGTTGTGTCTTATTTGATGGAGAGCTGAAAATATTAGACATTGTTACCCTATCAAAGGCATGGCAAGGGGCTTGGCCATTGTGGAACTGGAACCACATTTAGCCGGATGGGGAGGCATCTCTATCTACATGAGAATGAATATTATTGGTTCCAATCACAACTGAACTGCTCATGAGACTCAAACTCCTACTCCCCACGTGACATGGTCACTCTATCTTAGCTGTCACCACCAATTATCACCACCAATTAGCAGGGTCCACCTACTGCCTACCACCCAAACCAGGCCCTGGTTGTTTGCTTGGAATACATAGAACCTGAATGGACATGAATATTGTACAGAAATTCATTGTCAAATGAGCTTCACATAAATGTGTTTATAACGCTATTGGTGAGAAAATTGTGAGGATGTGTGTGGGTGTAGGCTTAAGTATTTACCAAAGAGATCATGATATAGATGACTTTCTTAGGATTTGGACCATATTGGTGATGGTTTGGTATTCGCTTTTTATTTTTTCTTGATTCAATTTTCATTAAAAATAAAAAATCATTTGATGACCATTTTTAGATATTTATTCACTTTGATTCTTCATTTTTAACCACTAACAAAAATCACCTAAGAATTCATAGGAATTCAATTACATGAAGAAAAAAAAGCTTGCTTTATGTTTTGTGATTATGATGATTCATTGATTAACTTCTAGTCCTTGTCAAGTCATTTGAAAGTACATTTGAACCATGGTGAGAAATGGAGAGTATCCCATTTAATTTTTTCATCTAAGTAGAATGGACCATTTGGAAGTCCAACTCGTATTTTCATATGAAGAAATTTGGACGACACCCAGCAAACCCGTCCGGTTATCGTAACAGGATTGGACAACCCAAGCCCAGGCCCGGCCCATTGACAGGCCGAATGAGTATTGACATCTTCCTTCGGAAAAATAAGTGGATTTTGCAACTGCAACTACGTGTAGAAAATACCCATATTTTTTTAAATGATTCTCGAGAATTCAGAAGTCAATCTGCTCCAGCAGAGTAATGAAAGAGTGTGGAAAATCAGGAGCATGTGGAGCTCATGATTTGTTGATCTAGACCATTGGCCAATGTTGCCGTACTAAATAGTTATCAGACTTGATGTGACGCTTTTCATAGGTCATAAAGCTTCTGACGTATTGATTACGTAGAGAAGAGTATGATTGGGGTAATGATTAAAGGGTTAAACCATCAGGCTCTGTTTGGGGGGGAAGGAAAAAAAGGTGGGAAAGTGGAGGAAAAGTGATTTTGGGGGGTGTTTGGGAAGGGGGGAGGGGGAAATGGAGGGAAAAAGTAGCCTTTTTGCCTCAAAAATTTTCCCCCCAAAATAGGGGGGAAAATGAGGGAAAAGTAATGATGGAGTGAGGAAATGACTAAAATGCCCTTAGACTTTATTTGAATTTTTTTCAAGAGCAAGGATAAAATAGTCTTTTTCTCCGTACCTCACTAACAAACAAAATTATACTTTTTCACTTTCCTTCCCTTTAAATTTTTACTTCCCAAACAAAAGGAGGAAAAAAAAAATAATTTTCCTACTTTTCCCCTTTATTTTCCTTCCCCCTCCCCTCCCAAACGGACGCTCAAACAATTACAAGAAAAATACACAGTGCAGATTACTGCAGAACACATTAAAGTTATGTGTCGTTTTCAGGAAGGACTCAACCCATCAGATCAATCAGATCAATCATCTAGATGCCCCCAACATGTCTAACCCTGCACCACTATGCAGTACAGGACACCTAAAAAGCATCCATGGTAGTACAGTCAGCAAAACAGAAGGTTTACTTTAGGGCTGTGGTAAATACACCCACCCTATGTGGTATGGTATTTGCACCCACTCTATCTATGCCTACAGATGACTTGACATGAGAGAATGGGAGAGAGAGTATTGAGTATTGACTTTGAGTTGATGTTACTTTTTACTGTACCATCTCCATCACCCATGCTGCTAGAGATGCCCCATCTCCGGCCCACCCGTGCCACGGGGCGGGCCGGGCCGGTACGGCCCGCCAGGAAAAAGCCCTGGCACGGCCCGCCCTGGACCGGGCCGGGCCTGGTATGTTTTTTTTTTTCCTTTGTTTTTTTTTTTCTTTTTTTCTTTCTTTCTTTCTTTCTTTCTTTTCTTTCTTTCTTTGTTTTTTTTCTTTCTTTCTTGCATTCTTTTTTTCTTTCTTTTTTTAATTTCTTTCTTTCTTTCTTTTTTTTTCTTTGTTTTTTTTCTTTGTTTTTTTTCTGTCTTTCTTTTCTTTCTTTCTTTCTTTCTTTTTTTTTTCTTTTTTTCTTTCTTTCTTTCTTTGTTTTTTTTCTTTCTTACTTTCTTTCATTCTTTCTTTCTTTGTTTCTTTTTTCTTTCTTTCTTTATTTCTTTCTTTGTTTTTTTTTTTTTCTTTCATTCTTTCTTTCTTTCTTTTTTTTTCTCTTTCTTTCATTCATTCATTCTTTCTTTCTTTCATTCTGGCGGGCCGAGCTGGCGGGCTGCGGGCCTGGCGTGCCCAGCGGGCCGGTTCAAGCGTGCCCAGCGGGCTGGAGCTTCCAGCCCACGGGCCTGGCTACCTCGGCCCAGCACAGCCCGTGTCTTGGGCCGTGCCGTTGATCGGGTCGTGCCGGGCCGTGGCCCGTTGACTGGCGGGCTGGGCCGGGCCGAACCGGGCCAGCCCGGCCCATTTGACATCTCTACATGCTACCAATCCAAAAGGACCACATTTTTTTGTCCGTTTGGGAATGAATGACGACGGTACCGTGTAACACCCACCACCCAACAAGAGAGAAGAAAAAACAGAAAAAAAACACTGTGCTTCTCCTTTCCACTGGCCTCTCTTGGGCCCCAACCGCAGTCCATGCGGGCCTCATCGGTAAACTCATTTCACTAGCGGAAAAAAAGTGAATGATATATTTAAGAGATAATAAAAGAAGCGTGGACAAATTAAAAACTGTTAAATGATAAAAAGGAACTCATGTCATAGTAAGATAGTTTTTATTTTATTTTATTTTATTTTTACTTTATTAATAATAAGAAGAAGTGATTTAGCTCTTGGATATTTTCTAAAAACCCAGAATTAAAAAATAAATGAAGATGCACTTGACACTTGATGTATCTTTTCAAATATTGTGGATTTTATGTCTTTTCAAAATTAAGTGTTTTGTGCTCTTTGGATGAGATGTGTCTCTTAGGCCCATTTGAATGGATGAGATTCAATTCTAAAGGATGCTTTTTGAATATTTTATTTGGCATGGCCCGGAGAACAATTGATCATTGGAGTGGGCCATCTTGTATCAAGAAAGAGAGGACACATTTGAGGTGCATTGAATGAATGTATAAAAGAGAAGACACAATCTTGTCAGCAAGGATGGGGCCCACGTGGGAGGACTTAGGAGTGAATGTCTGAGCAGAGAAGTAATGGTAGGTGATGCATGAAAACCGAGGTGACACAATCTTTTGTGGTGCACGAAAACCGACGCGAATAATGGTATAGTGAGTAGATATTTAGATGGGACTTGTACCGTTTTACACCCACCCTATTACCACTAGAGTGGGTGCAAATACCAGGCAGAGGTGCTATGCACCCCGGGTTCCAGACCCCGGACGGACCCCGGGGTGCCAGGGATCCATTGGATCCCTGAGGAGTCTGGGATCCAACGGATCCCATGCACCCCGGGTTCCGTCCGGGGTTTGGAATCCGGGGTGCATAGACTTTTTGAATACCAGGACCCTTTCCTTTACCATAAAACATTTGAAAAGCAGAGATGGATTATGTCCATGAGGGCTGCTGCGACAATTTGATTGAGTTTTACTGTAGATGTCAAGTCATTACCCTACGTTTTATGAATTAAGAAAAATATAACAAAAAAATAATTTGATTAAGTCTAAACCTCTAATTTAAAGATCAAATATATAATCTTGCATATTAGATGATGTTTAAGTCCAAATATTGGATCTAAAAAATATCAAGTACAAGTCTGAAATTACATTCAATGTTCCAACCATCACCTTCAAAATCACTAACCCAAATCATAAACATCAATTATTTAAACATAAATATCAATTAGTTAAAATTAAATCTATTTATTAAATAGTGCAGAATCCAAACAACTCATCAAAATTTATTTTTTGTTTTAGTTTAAAACTTTATCAAATAAAATATTCAAATTCATCTCCCGTCTCGTTTCCGTCTTTCCTCTCATCGTCAACTTAGATATATATATAACTTGTGCTTGTGGTATATAATGATCTTCATGAGCATCATTTTCGATGTCAATGTCTTCAACCACAACATTTTCAGCATCACCGACACCAAAAAAGAAAATATTGCATTTAAGAATAAGAAGAATCTAGACTTATCACACAGCCTGATTATTTCAAAATTGAAGTATAAAAGCGTAAATTATTATTAGCATTATAAAAGTACCTCATCTCATGGCAATACTGGATCTTCAACCTCAGTGATCCATTCTTCCAGTGGACATTCTAACATAATATTTTGAATGCCTAATGGATCATATTGATATCTTTTCAATTGATGTTCTCTTAGAAGTAAATTATAGTGAGCATACACTTTGTCATTTAATCTTTTTTTTTTTTTTCTGAGAGAACATCATATTGTATTAAGAATTATCAGGAATATCACATTCGAAAATTACAAAATCATAAATAAATTGTAGAGCACAGTCTCTCCAAATATGATCTGTCGGTTCGAGTAGAGCTTCTGTCTTAGCCTATTACGTCTTTTACGGTGTATTTGATCGAATGTCCTCCAATTGCGATCACAACTGAAAGATGTGCATTTTTAGCTAAGCACACTTATAGCAATATGACTCAACTCAAGACAAGAAAATCCATATTGTTGCCACCATGCTGTTGAGAAGAAACTCATTATTAGATAATAATTCACATTGATGTGTTAATAGTTAATAAACGAATAGAGATATTAATGATACATGCACCAGGTCCTAATGTCATTCTATTATTAACGATTGCAAAGTCTGACCTGTAATTGTATCTAGCGGAAAGGTATAGAAAAAACTTAAAATGGTCATATAAAAACATTAGAATGCTACTTACCCCACGTGATGATGTAACTCTTTTTGGCTCATTGGGCGAATAGGTTCGTCCCTCAATAGTTAAATAAACAACCTGCTCCAGAAGACTGATGAAGGATAGGAAGTATAAAATATTTAGAACATGTAATGATTGTTGAAGCATGTGATACATGAGGAGCTATTGACCAATGATGTAATGGGGTACCCACGATATTCCTTTAAATATTGGAATTTGGAAGATCCTAACCCTCCAAACTCTGTCCAGCAAATATATTGTGAAGAATAAAAAATCAGAGCAGCTACAGTTGCCAGATCCCTTTTATGATTTTGTTCATTACCTAAACATGGAAGCTAGTTGCTACTACTATAAAATTAATGGCTAATTGGCATTAGAGACAAATATGTTAGGACAATGATAGTTCGCTATAAATTTAAATGGGCTCTGTTCTCATGCATGATATCTCGAAGACTAAAGTGAAGTAAAAAAACATGGATTTTGGGGCAAAGCCACCGTACAGCGCGCTCGATCATAGTATGATGCAGTGCCTGGCATATGCAAGTGGGCGGGGCCCATCCTTAAGAAATTTAATCCGTTCATTAGTTCTAACATGCACTGTGGGATATTCATATAAAATATTATTCAAATCAACAATATGCACACCGTTGGATTCACTCAATCCTGAACACATGATTCAACTTTATTAACTTTTTCTCTCTTTCCTTAGGAAAATAGAAGTTGGGCACATATTTAAAATCAATATGTCAATCTAACAGTAAACCCCACGAAAAACACAATGAAGTTATATAAGTATAAAGAAAAGGATGCAGGTAAAAGACAATCGACGGATTGAATTAATTAATAGTGGGCCCCACCCACTTGCATATGCCAGCCACTGCATCTTAGTGCATGGTAGTAACCAACTTTAAAATAATACCAGAGGTCAGGAACAGCACTGTTCCACTAGCCATACATCTCCCTATATATATGGGTCTGTCTCTATACTTAATTTCTCATCCCCAAGCATCTCATCTTCATCTTTACTTCAAGACAATGAAGATGATTGTTCACACCCTTGTGGTTCTCTTCATTTCCATCGCTTCCTCACTTGTTTATGCCTACGATCCTAGTCCATTACAGGACATTTGTGTAGCGGATTTCAACTCAAAAGGTATTGCATTGCATTTTATTTTAGTCGGGCTAAGTTGTTCATGCGAATTCAATACTTTTGCTTGGATATAATACAATGGCTACAATTTGATTTTGCAGTGTTAGTAAATGGGTTCGTCTGCAAAGCCATAGAGGAGTCCACAGCGGGCGATTTCTTCTTCACGGGCCTAGACAAACCGGGCAACACAGCGAACTACCTTGGGTCTAATGTGACCAAGGTGTTTGTAACCGAGATGCCGGGACTCAACACTCTTGGCATCGCCATGGTCCGCATAGACTATGCGCTTAATGGAGTGAACCCTCCCCACGTCCATCCGCGTGCTTCAGAGATGCTGACGGTGCTTGAAGGGACGCTTTACGCGGGCTTTGTCCTTTCCAACCAAAACAATAACACCCTCATAACCAAGATCCTTACAAAAGGAGATGTGTTTGCCTTCCCAAAAGGATTCATTCATTTCCAAGCCAATATTGGTCATATACCTGCTGTAGCCATTGCCAGTCTCAACAGTCAGAACCCAGGTGTTATCACCATTGCTAATGCTGTGTTTGGATCGAAGCCGCCCATCTATGACGATGCTTTAGCCAAGGCCTTTCAAGTGGACAAAAAAGTAGTTGATTATCTCCAGTCGAAGCTCTGGGTGGCCCCATAACAAGCTCTGGGCGGCTCCATAATAAGCAGTCCATGCTTCATTGTTTGCTACTATCTTAAACCTAAATAAATGACAACTTGTCAGTTTGCATCACATGCTAGGCTATCTATATTAAACCCACATATAAATGGCTACATGTCTGCTTGCATCTCATAGTGAGGTTATAATAAATGAATTTTGTCAATGTGCTAGTTTTTTTAGTTGGATCTTTTCGTTTGTTTACCAATTGAAATGAAAACAAAATGGAAATGTTAAAGCAAGGCATAACCCCAAAGAAGGGTGTGTGAAAGATATGATTCGTTTAATGGTTGGTACAATCCTTCAACCCACCTGATTTCAAGGGTGTGTATAGCCAATTTTTGCCGGGACCTTACAATTGTGGGCCTGGAGAGTTGTGCCCTGTATATGAAGATGAGAAAGCTTGATGGCTAGGATTCTTTGATAGTAAGTTGAACAATAAGATAAATGCGTAATGCAGAATTTTTGCCAACTCAAACATTGCGTGGAATATTTACAGACAACTGTAATTATTTGAATGTACAAATTATATACGATGTGGGCATATTTCTTTGCATGAGGGATAGAGTGCAATAAAATTAAGGCTTAAGACGTAAAAAAAAAAAAAAAAAAAAGTTGAAAGGAGGGGGTTGAGACTTAAAGAGTAAGGTCTAGATGCCAAAATGGTTACCCCTCCCCATTTTGACTTTTGATGCCTTTAGGGTAATTTTTTTTTATTTTTTTATTTCGAACTTTTAAGAGTAGCTTTGTGTCATTATCTGTCTTTTATTTTTAACTCCATCTGACAATTTTCAGCTTGCCTGGGTTCCCAGTAACCGTCATAAAAAACAAAAAGTTGCAATTGAAGAAGAAATCCATCAAAGGTAGTCAAATCAGATCTACAGAAACAAGGATAACGATAGATCTGAAAAACACAAGGCTCAGGTGCCGGAGGAGAAACATTTTTTTGGTGAAAAAAGACTCACAAACTCTTAATAAACATTCATAGTTGGCTCACTTGGCTGGCACCAAGAAAAACTTAAATCGATCGATTCATCAATTTGTCAGAGAATTTGTCATTCTTCCATTTATATCTAAACCTTTTTATTTCCCACAGTAAAAAAAAAAATACAAATGACATCTGATTCTCGATACAAGCTTATGATAAACGCAAATGAATTTATGCATTGTGCATAAAAGAATATGCAAGCCAAATAACCTGCTTAATTAAACAGAGCCCGAAAGAAGGTAAATGGGGTTCGAAATGATATTGACAACTATGGCCCAAACCAAAATTAACAGGTTGTGTTCGAGTTAGATATATTGTTCACGGAGTGAAATGAGTTACTTGGGTTGGGCCAACTCACAAGTATTGACCCAACCGAACCTGACCCATTTATTATTCAGGTTGGAAATGTGAACAGAATGGCTCAATCCCACCTTGAAATAGAAAGGATCTAACTAGAGTCCCCGCGTCGGATTGAGGTGAACTTAGGAATTGCCACCCATCCTTTATTAGATTAATTTTTATAATATATTTCGTATTATTAACATAGAAAACTATGAAAGTTATACATCTACAATTGCGAGAATTTTCCATTGGATGGGGAGCAAAGTTGCAAATGAAGCTTTACTGCCCTATTGATTAACAATAAAATAGAAAATGCAACTTTTCCTCTGCTCTTACGGGATGAAAAGTTGCAGAGGCAGCTTTCCCACCCTATTGGTGGGAGGAAAATTTGCAAATGTCGTCTATTATAAGAGGCTTAAGCCTTCTTAGTTTGAAAATGACCCTAGATCGATAAGGGCTCAATCCTTGCTTTAAATTTGTATTGATATAGGCTTCCAACCTTTACTTGACCTTGGTGCGTTCCAACGAACAAGTTCAACTTTAGCACTGTTGGATTTGGAAAGACGTGGAGTCAGATTGATTGGGGCAGGATTAAGCCCCTTCATAATAACCATAGAAAATGACTTGCAACTAGGGCTATCAATGGATCCCAGTTACTGGCCATGGACTTGGGGCTAGATTCAAAAGTGGGTCTTGGTCCATTGTTTATGCCTAGTTAACAATGGGTTCAAGTCCAATTGATCCACAACCGAACTTTGTACACATTAATACAAAAAAAATTTCTATGCCCTCCCTCTTTTGCTTAATTTCAAAATATCCCCATAGTTTTGAGAAATATTTTTAAGTCCTTAACTTCTTTAATTTATAAAAGTGGAGTCCTTTTACTCAAATTTCTTTGGGCAATGTTGAAAAAAGTTTAGTCTTCTGAGGGTTTTTTTTTTAATTCCTTTTCTGTTAAAAACCTGATTTTTAATTTATCTATTATAAAATGGTTTGGTGGGCTAATTAAGAGGTGCCAATTTCTAGCCTGATGTGTTAGCCTGACCCAAATTTGACCCTGCAATTCAGGGTTTGGGCTGACACCAATGAGCCCATTGGCAAATTATTATTTTTATCAGGAGTAGAAATAACATTAGAAAATGGGTTGGAATTGTTATTGAGTGCATTCTTAGTATTCAATTTGCCAACCTCACGCCAACATAAATAAGCAACCAAAATCTTGCCTATTTTATTAATAGAACTGAAAATCTTCACCCAAATTGAACCTAAAAATTAGAAGTAAATGATATGAGCCAATTAGCTTGACTAATGTAAACGGGACGGGTTGGTTCAAGGTTGCCAAAAACTGAACTTATCACGAACTAAACTCAAAAGAAAAAAGAAGAAGAATGGCTCTGGTAAGGAGCGTTGGTTCTTACCTAGTTGTCCGGGGTAAAAAAAAGAAAAAAAATAAAAGGAAAAGGGGGTGTTAATTACCACTGTATTAGGAACAAAGCTGCAAGTGAGCTTTACGGCGATATTATTTTATGGAAAAGCAGAAAATGCAGCTTCTCCTCCTCTCTAACTGGAGGAAAAGTTGGAAAGTCCACTTTCCCACTACATTGAAAACTATAGCTTGGAGTCAATATAGTTCCTTTTCCATCAAAACTCTGATGTAGCTAGTGACGTGGTCAGTAAGTATTGACCAAACCAAACTCCAACACAACCCTATCCCAACTCCAAATGCCCCTTTCAAGTTTGAAAACAAGTGGCTGCTCCATCCTACCTTCCAAGAAGTGGTCAAAAATTGCTGGGAAGCTCATCCAGATCCTATTGGCAATTCATAGTACATTCTTGCTCAAAAGCTCTTATCCTTGAAGAAGTCCCTCAAACAATGGAGCAGATTTACCTATGGTACCATCCATCAGAACATTCAATACGCTGAGGCCCAGGTTCAGCAACTCCAACAGCTACATGACTCAGGCCCTTCAGATGCAACCAGAGAAGACCTTCTCAAGGCCAAATCAACTCTCCATGAGGCCCTCAAAGCTCAAGAAATCCACTAGAAGCAGAGGTCCAGGATTTTTTGGCTAAAAAAGGGAGACTCAAATACTAACTTCTTCCATCAATCAGCCAAGGCCAGAAGCTCCAACAACAAAATTCGTCAGATCTCCATAGCAGGTAACATAGTGGAAGATCCATCTACCATCCAGTCAGCAGCAGTGGACTTCTTTTCTAACTTCTTTCAATCTACCCAAGCCCCCTCAAGCCCTCATCTCTTCCAAATTGATAGCCCCAAGGTTTCAACCCCAGACAACCATTCCCTAACCTGCATGCCCTCTGCTGAGGAGGTAAAAGAAGCAGTCTTCTCCCTCAATCACAATAGCTCTCCAAGTCCGGATGGCTTCAATGGTAAGTTTTACACTTCAACTTGGCTCATCACTGGCCGCTCAGTTACCCAAGCAGTCCAACACTTTTTCCATTCTAAAAAACTCCTCAAAGCTACTAATGCTTACTTCCTTGCCCTCATTCCCAAAACCAGCTCCCCATTAACCTTTGCTGATTTCAGACCCATTAGCCTTCTCAACTTCTCCTACAAAATCATCTCCAAAATCCTAGCTACCAGGCTCTCCAAGATCCTTCCAACCCTTATATCCCCTCACCAAATAGCCTTCATCAAAGGTAGAAATACTACCCAGCACACAGCCCTGGCCTATGAACTTTTCCAGAAGCTCAACTCAAAATTCAAGCAAGGAGCTTTTTGCCTCAAACTGGACATTTCTAAAGCTTTTGATAAACTGGAATGACACTTTGTCTTTGCAGCCCTAAAATTCTTCAATTTCTCCGAAGACTGGATTACCATGATCAAAGAATGTGTCTGCACCCCAAAGTAGGGATGGCATTTTTAACCCGCCCCGCCCCAACCCTGAGTGCTCGCCCCGCCCCGTACGGGTTTTCCCCGCCCCGACTCTTAGATGGGGCGGGGACGGGGAAAAAAACCATACACCGAATCCGGGGCGGGGCGGGGCGGGGATGGGTATGGCTCTTGCCCCGCCCCGCCCCGAAATACCACCCCATGCCCCGCCCCGAAATACCGCCCCATGCCCCGCCCCGAAATTAATAATCCTCTAAAATATAAATATATATTAGATTTCTTTTATAATAAATAAACATATTTATATGTAAATGTATATATTGATTTTATGTTGTTATTAAGGGTTAAGTAGATTGATTGAAGACTTTTTTTTAAAGTTAAACAGTGCCCCACACTTATAAAATATTTATGCGAGGAGATCTTTTTATTCTATTTTGGGAGATTTTTTTTTTAATATTATTAAAGGCATAGAGACAACATAGATGAATCATTCATGTGCTTTTTACCATGTAAAATAAATTAATTTACCTTTTTTTTATAGTCAATTCAAAATTTATTTATTATATTTATTATTATACCACATCGGGGCGGGGCGCCCCACGGGGCCCCGCGGGGCATGCCGGGGCGGGGACGGGGCGGGGACAGGGAGATTCGGGGCGGGGACGGGGCAGCCCAATTCCGGCCCCGCCTCGCCCCGTTGCCATCCCTACCCCAAAGGGCTCAGTCCTTTTTAACCGACTTCCCCAAGGTTTCTTTGGTTCCTCCTGTGGCCTAAGACAGGGGGACCCACTATCCCCTTACCTTTTCATCATAGCAGAAGAACTCCTGAGTCTCCACCTCCTCAGCCTCCAATCTAACAAGACCATTCTCCCTCTCTCTAATATTCCAGCTACCCCATGCCACCTTCTCTTTGCAGATGACATCCTAATCCTTATGAAAGGCAACATCACTGGTGTTAGAGCCCTGCACGACCTTCTTGAACTATACCAAGCAGCCTCTGGCCAATTTTTCAACCTTCAAAAGAGTCTCCTCAAATTTGGGAAATGTGATCACAGGAGAAAAAACAAAATTAGCTCCGTTCTCGGTATTCAGGAGTCCCCAGCTCAATTAACATACTTGGGTATCCCTATTGTGTTAGGCACCCCTAAAAAGATGCACTTCCTCCCTCTCCTAGACAGAGTCAACAAGAGACTTCAGTTGTGGAAAGCTAAATTTCTCTCCTTCGCAGGCCGCCTAATCCTCATTAAACACGTGCTTTCAAGCATGGCCATCCACCTAGCAGCCACATGGCCTCTTCCATCCTCAACTTGCAATGCCCTTGGGAAAGTGATGAGACATTTTCTTTGGTCAGGCAACTCAATCTCTTCAAAATTCAACTATGTTAGCTGGGCTACTGTTTCTCTCCCCAAGGAGGAAGGGGGTCTGGGCATCCGCAAGCTCTCTGAAATCAATGCAGCTTCATTCATCAAGCTTGGTTGGCAGGCCTCAACTGGTAATTCCCTATGGTCTTCCTGGTTCAAATCAAGATACTTCAAGCAGCACTCCATATGGAGCCCAGCCAACTCCATCAATGGCTCATGTATGTGGAGGAAAATTAGGAATTTGGCCCCCCACATTCATCTAGGTGGCTCTTGGATTTTTGGAAATGGCCTGGACATAAACATTTGGCATGACCCCTGGGCAGATGACCTCCCTCTCTCAACAAGATTCCCTCATTACCATTTCCCTCAGGATCAAAGGCTCTCTTCGCTGATTCAAGCAGACATATGGTCTATCCCAACCCATTTGCCCCCAGACATCCATAAATACCTCTCAGATTCAAACTCCTCCATCTCCCCAGCTCAACAAACTCAGGATTCCCTTAGATGGAGAGACTCCACCAATGGTCTCCTTACTATGAAGGCAGCTTGGCATCTCATTCGTTCAAGAGCTCCCTCCTTAGTCTGGCCACCTTACATCTGGAATGGCATCTGTCTTCCCAAAGTTAGCTGCTTTGGGTGGCGCCTCATGCACAATAAGACTCCAACAGAGACTAGACTGAAGAGAATGGGATTTTCCCTTGCTTCTAGATGCAATATTTGCTGCCAAGAAGAAGACTCCCCAGCTCACCTCTTCTTTCAATGTCGCCAAGCCAAAGCACTATGGGTCTGGCTCTTCCTCAAGGCCAACATACCAGTTCCAATTTCCTTGTCAGCCTCCACTATCTGGGTAGCTCTCACAAGAGGCAAAGATCTTGCCGGGAAAAAACACACAGCGACCATCATCATCAATGTTATCTACTATCTATGGAAGGCTAGGAATCTAGCTACCTTTGAAGACAAGAAGATCCCTCTCTCAGCTATCCAGCAGCAGCTTCAGGAAATCCTCTCCTTCTCTCTTGGGAAGATCTCCAAGCCTTTTTGTAGTCTTCAGCTCAGCAACATCCTGCTCTTCCTCAAAATCCCAGCCGAGTGATCCTTCTGAGAAGCCCTCTCCCAGATCTGCTTTTTCTCAGCTTGCAGCCCTCCTTCAACAGGGCAGCCTCTGGTTTCTCCGTCAGCAGCTCTCTCCGCCAGCAGCCTCTGAAGCCCTCCGCTTCCCTTTCTCTCCTCCGATCAGAGATCTGCAACCTTCCTCCCCTCGGCCTCCCCCTTTTTGACGTCCGTCAGCTTCCCCCCTCGCTCAGCTCCCCTGCCGATAGCTCATCCTTTGGGGGTTCCCCAGGTTCAGTCTGGCAGCCTCTCTGTCATTCTCCTGCTTCGCAGCTCGTCTCGCCTCTCTTCCCCGTGGTTTGCTCTGGCGAAAATCCTTCTCAATTTGGCAATTTTTCTTCCTTTGCTCCTTCGCCCCTTTGCAGGGGTTTCCCTCTTATGTCTTTTTTTTTTCTTCTCCTCAGCTGTAAGCCCTTTTGGGGGCCCTTTTCGGCCCATGTATATTCCTCTCTTTTCTCTAATACACTTATCCTTAAAGCAAAAAAAAAAAAAACTCCAAAAAAACATGGTTGGAGATGTGGACATATTTGGTTTGGGTTGCGCCTGGGGATGGAAAAGCACAATATACTCAAATTTAAAATTTCTAAAGTGCGCAGTTGAGCCATTGACAAGGAATTGATTAAAATATGCTTTTCGAGAGATAGGACTTGTTTTTGGGCCCAAGTGAGGATAGATGTTCTCTTTCTACGAAGAAGAAATGAATTATGCAACTGCAGTTACGTGTAACCACACACAAATACCCATATTTGTTTAATGATTTTAGAATTTTTGAAACCAATCTGCTCGGGAAAATATGATACATGTGATTCCATGAATTGGTGATATAGCCTATTGGTGTGATTTGGTTAATCTGATAATCCTTTCAATCTTGATCCTTCAAACTATGACCGACAAATATGTGTAGAACAAAGTACAGCTATGATCAATAATATTCAGTTGACCACAGGGCAAATATCAAAGGGTTAGGATATTTCAATATGGGCTCTTTTTGAATTTTGAGGGACACCACATCTGACATTAGGCCCATCAGTCCAATCACCAGACAATCTTCCCTAAAATGTCTAACCCTACACTATTATGCAGTCCAGAACACCTAAAATGCGTCAATATAAATGTAGTCAGCGAAACAGGTCGTCTCCTTACCTATAAAAATATTTGAAAAGCAGATTTTAGATTAGGCCTGTTAGGACTGCTGTGACAATTTGATTGGGCAATCATGAGTTTTAAAGAAGATGTAAGGAGGCATTTGGAAACTGTAGTCTAATTAATAAGAACTAATTAGATTATGGTCTAAAATAAAAGCTCTAAAATTTAAATCCTAATTTTCATTAGTCCATTTGAAAAAAAAAAAAACTATAAAAGAGATCTAATTTCATGAGGTAATTAGGATCCACTTTTTGGAATTATTGTAACTGTGGCCCACCGTATAAAAATTAAAATTTAGAACTTATCATTTGCATCATTTTAAAAAAACTTATTAGCTCATTCTCATCCAATATACTTGTAAATCTTGCAATGTCTACCTCCTTCCGTTTTGGCTAAAAAAAAGCTTTAAAAAAAAAAAGCTCTCCTATGCTAGTCCTTTTGGAGGCGAAATCTCTAATTTAAAAATAAGCACTAAAAATTAGAAAATACAATTAGGGGTTTAAGAAATGCTCTCAATTGAAAATAAGCCCTAAACCATAAAATTCAGAGTCTCTACTCAGAGTCTCCAGAGGCCCCTAAGTCACCACCTTATAATTGAGGAGACTACGTTGTCCCCTCTCCATTCGTTGAACCTTTGTTTAAGGAGCAGCTAAAACAACCATACAATTAAATGATTTTGTTCTCTGCACTGTATAGCATTTTCTGAAGACGGTTTCCACTACTGCGCAATTGGTAATTGAACATAGAGACATGTTTAATAGACACTTGGATATGAATTAGCATATGCATGAATATTACAATCACTAATTGATATCTAAATGAAGGTTGGTCGTAGCAGTTAGAGAATGACTGGCTTAAACCAATAAAAAACTAACCATGTAGTCTTTCACTAGTGCAATTGAAAACAAGACTATTTCAATACCGCCCATGTCCAACCTACCATATATCTCCCTATATATATATATATATATATAGAGAGAGAGAGCAGCTCCCCTAAGCTCAAGCTTAGGGGAGCATAAGCTCAAGTGTGTGGGCCGCACGTGAGGCTTAAGTGGAGAGAAGCCCAAATTTTTCAGAAAGCCCGCTTGATTTTCATTTCCCCCCATCATCCCATCCCAACCCAATCGACGCATTCAATTTTTGCAACTCTCTCTCCCCACAGCTAGGGCACAGTGAACGCGGGGAAGACGCTGCTCATCTCCTCCTGTCCAGGCAATCGGAAGTTTTCCTCTTCTCCCTTGGTCTCCAGCGCTCTGCACATCGCCTTCGTCTCTCCCTATCCAGGCCTGTTTGTTAGTTTTCCTCTTCTCCCCTGTCTCCAGCTCTCTCCACAGCCAGAGATCTCTCTGCACGTCGCCTTCTTCTCTCCCCGTCCAGGCGATCGAAAGTTTTCATCTTCTCCTCCATCTCTCCGGCGATCGACTGCCCCGGTAAGTGGGTTACCATTCTTCCCCATTTTCTTTCAAAGATGTTTTCTTGTGTTTCCCCTTTCACCCATTTCATTTGAAATCTGTGTAGATCTTTTGATTCCCCCATTTCATTTGAAAGCTATTTTCTTAAAACCCATCTCCCAGATGCCTAAATCAATTTCCTTTATTTTTCCTCTTTCAATCTCCCCTCTTCCTCTTTCAATCTGACCCTGCCCACAAACACCCCTGGCCTTGTTCATTTAGGGGTTTTCCACGCCACTGTTGAGGGTGAAGGAAGCTTGTTCGTTTAGGCGTAATATTACACAAGTGTGCGAACCAGTTCAGGAGCATCTTTCTATCTGCTTCACTTTCTATCTGCCTTGCTCATGTGTCATAACTTGGGCTGAATACTTAGCTAATGGGTCTGACCAGCAGAGGCAGTGGACTTTGTTGTGCATTCATGTGTGATAACTTTAGAAATGCATCTAAAACGCCCCAATTCAAAACGCATCCCGCCCCACGATAGAAAGCCCCAGCTCCTGCAGTTCGTTAGAAAGCCCCACGTTATAAAGCTTCAATTCACCCTTTTCTGTTTCAGGTCACTGTCTCTCATTTCTTTAATCTTTCTGCAGTTTGGAAAACTGAATGGATACCATCTCTCATTTCTTTCATCTTCTTACAATAATTTTCATGTCTATGCTTCTGCTTGAATCTTTGAACATAATTTTCAATAACGAGAACTTCATTCTCGTTATGATACTGAATGTCACATGCCTCAAACCATTTCCTGTAGATGCTAAGTCATTACCTTACGTTTTATGAATTAAGAAGACTGGCTATATTGCCTCAATTCCGTCCAAGTAATGAACCATCCCTTGAACCATTCATGAGGAACACCCATACTATAATAATCACTTCAATGGTTTTGTTCTCTGCACTGATATCATTGCCTGAAGATCGTTTCCTCTCCTATACAGTTAGCCAGTTAGGTGTATATGAACTTTGTCCAACTCTCCTATGCTTGAATATTGCAAAGACCATTGATATAAAAATGGACATTGGTCGTAGCAGTTAGCGAATGACCATTCCAATAACTCTCCTATCCCACCTACCATATATCTCCCTATATATATATATAGAGAGAGAGAAAAGCTCACACAGGCTGCAGCTATTCTTATTACAAGCTTGAGCCTGTATGAGGCCAGACAGATCCGTTGGGCCTCACACAGGCTCCAACTTGTAATAAGAATAGCTGCAGCCTGTGTGAGCTTTTCCCATATATATATATATACGGGTCCTCTCTATGCTAATTCTCATCCTTAGAGCACCCCATCTTCAACTATACTTCATACTTGATGTATAAATTCCAAAAGGGGGGTTCGCTCAAGCAGACACTCTAGAATTCCTAATTTCGGAATTTCCATGTGTTCTTCCTCCCATTCCTTCTCACACCTTCTTCTATCACACAACCTATACACAATGGAGCCTCCTTACTCATTTAATTCCTCCATCTAACTCCATCAATTAATTTCATCAAAACAATCCAACCCATTCTTTTCATTAAAAAGTAGAATCATCAGGAAAGAGTCTCATTTGAATCAAAATGTAATTAGACAACATGTAAATCCAAATCAAGCTTATACTTGCCTCAAATAAGCTTTCCAAGCTCTCTCTTCACACTCTTGTTCAAAAGAACCCAAAAACCCCCAAATACCAAACCCTAATCACAAATACACAAGAAGATGGAAGTGAATATGCATGCATGACCATCCAAGAGCCACTTGACTCTAATGCAACCCAAAAACAAAAAACAAGGAGGGTTTGGCTCTTACCTTGACAAGATATACAAATTTGGGAAGAGTAGGGAATGAAGAAGATGGTTCTTGTCAACAAAGATGAGAGGAAGGTGAAGAAGATGAAGATAAGTTCACTCCTAGCTCCCAAAGACACATGCACTCACTCCTTGTAGTGATTGGAGAAGAGAGAAGGAAGAAATGAAGGAAAAGGGAGGAGGAAGAGCTCCCCTTGAAGCCAACAAGGTAATGAATTGATTAGAATGGGTATTGAATGGGTTAAGGAATGAGATTCCCATTTATAAGAAAGTCCCTCTCATTTCTAGTATTTTCAAAAATAGTCAAATGAAGGCCCACTTACTCAATGGTTGGTTAAATGAAGTAGAGTATAATACGAAAATCGACGTGCTCGACGAGATACACACGATGATGCTAAGATGACGTGGAAATTATGCAAAATGAGAAAATCGGTAATTACATAAAAGCCCTCGATTTTACCCAACCGAGTCATATCTGTTCCAACTCACCTATCTAAGACTCAAGATTCAACCAACCCTACCTATAAAGACTAATTAACACTAATTACCATAATTAGCAACTAAGCATAATTAATTTAACTAAAACATAATTAATTAGCACTAAACAAGGTTAATTTGGGTCTGGGTGTAACATAAGGAGTTTGTGCCAATCTGATACTTTTGCTTGGATATAATATAATAATTACAATTTGATTTTACAGTGCTAGTGAATGGGCGCATCACTTCCAAGCCAATATTGGACACACACCTACTATAGCCATTGCAAGTCTCAACAGTCAGAACCTAGGTGTGATCACCATTGCTAATTCAGCGTTTGGACCATGTTCTAGTCAAGGCCTTTCAAGTGGACAAGAAAGTAATTGATTATCTACAGGCCCAGTTTTGGGTGGCCCCATAACAAGCGGTCCATGCTTCATTGTTTACTGGTATCTTAAACCTAAATAAATGGTTACTACTTACTAGTCAGTTTGCATCACATATTAGGCTATCCATCCAAAACCCATATTTAAATGGCTACTTCCAAGTTTGCATCTCATACTGAGATTATAATAAATGAATCTTGTCTGTCTAAATGTGCTAATCTTTCTAGTTGGCTCTTTTCCTTTGTTTACTAAAAGAATGGAAAAAAAGTGAAATTTTAATGTGAGGCATAACCTCGGAGAAGGGTAGGTGAAAAATATGATTAGTATAGTGGTGGCTACTATCCTTCAACCCACCTGGTATCAAGGGTGGGTATAGACAATCTTCACTGGGGCCTCACAACCATAGGCCTGAAGATCTGTGCCATGTATACGAACATGAGAAAGTTTAATGGCTAAGATTCTTTGATAGTAAGTTGAACATTATGGTAATGTAAAATGAGTGCCAACTCAAACGCGGTGTGGAATATCTTCAAACAATTGCTGTTATTGGACTGCGCTGTCGGTACATGGCCGTGCTCTTAAAGATCCAAAATCTATCAGTGGATAAAGGTTTGATGAGAGTGGAATTGAGTCTGGTGCTAGATCGGGGGAAATGAGAGTATGAAAGGACCTATGCTGTTCAGAAGTGCTCGTAAGTGTGTCCTACAGAGCTAGACTGCATATACTATTGCTTGTTGAAGAACGTAAGAGAACCCACACAAGTAGAAAGAGGAAGTGGGAAGCCCACAAAAGTGGAAAGAGTGGCATGCCCGGGGACGGATCCCCAGGCAGCCGGGTGACATATGAGGTTGCCTACCAGCTGAGCAACCATTGTTGAATCCTAGCTTATTTAAACAGATCCTAAAAGAAGAAAGGATCGTAGGTTGTGTCTTGATAGTTTTTTGTGTTAGACTTAGGAGTTAGGCGGGTAAACCCAGAAATGGGCTGAAGATAATCCATTACTTTCTTCTCCACTGGCAAGGCATTGGCAAGAAAAGGGTTCGATCCATAAACAGAGCTAGTTATTGTCATCGCACCTCAGTTCTGACTGCTTAGACCTTCGATGGAGACTGCACAAGAAAATGTTACCAAGTCATTTTTTAAGACATAGCCTAGTCATTATATGGATTAAGTCTTTTTTGACAATGTCATTTCCTTCAAATTACAACCATCATATATTCTTTTATATTCCTGCTTCCTAGTCTGTTTGTAATTATACTCAGTCCGCAATTATATACTTCCTTTGTCTCCTTAAAACAGAAAGATTTACATCGTCATGTTGTGTAGGGGAAGGCCCAGATAGACAGAGAAGAGACAAGGCATAGGTTATTCATAGAATCTTAGTTCGCAAACTCAACTTGTCCTGACTTAGCTGAATTGACTCGACTAAAAGAATAGAATCGAATGGGTTTGACCAACTCTTCTATACAAACACAGTGTAATTCACCTCATGCTACTCAACCGATGCCCTTTGAGCCAGAGATTTAAGAACTGCATGGTCAATACAAGTTCATTCTTTTATAATAATTGAAATATCTAAACTTAAATCAGCACTACGGATTCCTGCTACCTAGTCTGTGCATGTAAGGACCAAGGATGCAAATCGTAGCGGTCTATAAATCGGGCGTAGCGGCCAAACATGAAATATCGCCGTTCACAACCGTATCGGTGTGTATCGGCCGCAACGGGCACCGATACGCAACGTATCGGGTGCAACTGGGGTATGAAAGTAACCAGATTTTCTGTTCACTGGAGGAAGAAGAAGATAAAAAAAAAAAGGAAGAAGAGGAAAAAAATACAGAGAAGAGATCCAGGAAACATACCTGTCCCTCAGCAAGCTGCTGCAGGAGAGGACGGCTGCGGTAGCAGCGGGTGGACACAGCAGCAGCGGCAGCTGCAACAGAGGCGGCAGCAGAGGACGGACGCAGCAGGCAGCAGCAGAGGCGGCAGGCGACAGCAGCGGCAGTGGTGGAGGCGGTAGCGGCAAAGGCGGAGTTTGCCGCCTGATTTTCTTCTTGTCCTTGTCCTTGTCCTCTTTTCTTTTCTTTTCTTCCTTTTCCCTTTCTCCATTTTTGCCGATCCTTAGGGCACGTTTGTGTACACACCCTTTCCGCGAAAAGAGGAAATTGCCACGTCAGCAAATTCCATAGAAAGGAAAACCTCGGAAAAAGATTTCCGTAGAATTTAGAAATTCATGTTTGGTGCAAAAAGAGTTTCCTCATTGAATTGGTGCAGATGTTGTTTGGTGCGGCTGTGGATTCCTTATAGAAAATCGAAATTTCTTATTTGGTGATATAATTTTTTGAAGAAAATAACATAACATGTATATTATTTATTTAACATTAAATAATAATTTATATAAAGAAATAAAAAATGAAAGAGTTATAGGGTTTTTTGGTTGAAATGGACAAAAGTGAGGAAAAGATGGAGAAGTTTTCCGAGGAAAACCATTTCCCATACCCCCCAATGGGAAACCCATTTCCACAATTATCAAAGAAAATGTTGACGAGGCAGGAAAACATTTCCGCGGAATTGTTCCGCACCAAACGCCGGAAAAATGAGTTTTCCGCGGAAAATCGTGAACTTTTCCGCGGAAAAGTGTTTCACAAACATGCCCTTAAAGTTAGGAAAGACAAGACAAGAGGCACCAAACCCTATTCAATTTAAGCCTTGGTTTTAATTCAATGGGGGGGCACTTAATGGCCCTATTGAGTATTGAAGCTCTAAACAAAAATTAAATTCATCTGGGGGCACTAAATGGGCTCTATTGAAGTTCTAAATAAAAATTAAATTCATTTGGGAGCACTTAATGGGCCCTATTGAAGTTCTAAACAAAAATTAAATTCATTTGGGGCACTTAAAGGGTCCTATTGAACTTCTAAATAAAAATTAAATTCATTTGGGAGCACTTAATGGATCCTATTGAAGTTCTGAACAAAAATTAAATTAATTTGGGGGCACTTAATGAGCCCTATTGAAGTTCTAAATAAAAATTAAATGGAGCCCCTCTTTCATTTCTCGATTTGTGTGTGTCAACCCCCTAAACCTAATTAATTTTTGCCCTGATTTTAATTCATTAAGGGGCACTTAATTAATGGGCCCTACATAAGTTCTAAACAAAAATTAGATGGAGCCCCTCTTATTTTTCGATTTGTGTGTGTCAAACCCTCTTACCGTTTGAAAGGCATAAATAGAAATTGAATGGACCCCTCCTTTTATTTCATTAGAGGCCACTTATGGGCACTTTGAAAGGTATAAATAAAATTTAAATGAACCCTCTACGTAAAAATAAAACCTGAAGCACCTAATGCATTTAACCATTGGTAGGCTTCACAATGGGGCCTAAATATAAAAATAAAAAAGTCATGCCTTAGCCAAATATTACTTAATTGAAATCAAGACTTTAGCCAAATTCCACTCTACTTGAAAATAGAGCTCTATCAAATTTTACTCTAATTAGAAATAGAGACCAATCAAATTTCACTCTAATTGGAAATAGGGCCATGGTCAACTTTCACATTAATTGAAAATAAAGTCTAATAAGATTTCACACTAATTGAAGATAGGCTCTAGCAAAATTTTACTCTAATAGGAAATAAGGCTCCACCAAATTTCGTTTTAATAGAAAATAGGACCCTAACTGAATTACACTCTAATAGGAAATATGCCTTGATCAATTTTTTTTTTTTATAGAAAATTTTAAACTATATATATACATTTCAAAATACAACTAAGAGATGTGATTTTCTAAGAAAAAATGGTCTTAATATTTTGATGATACTGTTTGATTACAAATATGAATACATGTGAAAATAAATGATTATTACTACAATTTTCTATCCATTCAACGATACAGGACCTCATATAATGAGGGGACCGCTACGCCCCCTTATCTCAGTTACTTTTGCAAAAAAATAAATAAAATTGTTTTCCATCATTTTCCAATATTCTGGATTTTCTGAAATTTCTTTCAGAATTTTTGAGCCTTTTATTCAAAACGCACCGCTACGCTGCAACATAGCGTCGTTACGTCCACTGCTACCGCTATTTTCATCATTGGTAAGGACTAGACGCTGCCTGCAATGAAATATTAGTTTGTCATAGTAGAATTGAAATATTGGTGTTGTACTGTAGCATAAAGGGGAAAAAAAAAAACAGACAATATGCAAATGGTAGAGATTGATCATATTGACAAACTTGGCATGTACTTCCCAAAGTCGGTTAAGTTTGCTCGACTCAGAGCGCATACAATCAACCAAGTTAAACTGAGTCTGCCACAAACTAGGCCCCAGAGGTGCTCAATTCAATGCCCTTTGAGTTGCTTGGATGAGTATTGAGTATTAGTAAACTTCCATTTACATCATAATTCTGATCTAGCTGCTGATCCGGTGGAACCATTGAAATATCCGAACACTATGGTCCGTGACTAATGGTGACCAAACTCCAAATAACAAAAGAACGCATACCTTGGTGCTAGATGTGACCGCATTTGTGTGGGGCCTGTGGGTAGCAAGCACAATATGCTTGAAATAGAAGATCTTGAATGTGAGCAGTTGAACCATTGACGAACAAAATTGATTAAAGGCACATGTACTTAGGTTTGGTTGTTTGAAGTATTCATCCTTTCCAAGAGCTAGGAGATTTGCTCCTGGCCTTCAAGTGCAAAATCTGAGGATAGATGTTTTTCCTTCTCCAAAGACGAAATTAATTCTGCAACTGCAATTACGCGTAGCAAATACCCATATTTGTTTAGTGATTCTAGAATTCAAAAGCCAATCTGCTACCAAAGGCTGATGAAAGGAGCACTGAAAATCCGGAACATGTGTTGCATAGAATACGTTACATATGGAGCCCATGATTTACAGAGGGTTGCATTGGTCTGATTGGATTGCTCCCATATACTCTTTTTAATCCTAACCGGTCAAACTATTGCGATGAAACATACAGTGTCGAATGAAGTTCAACTACTGTCTATGCCGTAGGCCAAAGATCAAAGAGTTACGATATTTCAATGTGTATCTTTTTGAGGAAGGCCTCAGCCCATCAGATCAATCATCTAGTTCACCGGACAACGTACCCCAACATGTCTATGAAACCGTTTTAGTATTCAATGCACAGTATAAGCATTTGTATTGCCATTCAATATATAGAGTACAGAAGATGCCGATAGTTACAAACATATCTCAGCCAGATTTAAAATATGAATTTAAACTATCCTTAGCCAATGTGATTCAGTTGATCTTATCCTTGTGCCTGAGTGGGCTGAGCTTATCCTTGTGGTTGAATGTATTAAACAGAGACCATCCAGCTTGGTCCACTCAGCAGTCCATCACAAGATTGGCTCTACACCTCATGCAATTGCTCATTTGAATGAAGGAGGGAATCATGGAGAAGATTAAGTCCAATAACCACTTGCTGGAATTCTGGAGCAGTTTCTGTTTTTAATATTTGAATATAGCTGTAATCGCTGTAATTTGAATTGAATTCCTTATTCATAGGAATCTCAAACCAATCTACTGTACCATCAAATACTATAAATAGTGAAGACACACACTCACTGAATCATCCCTTTGATCGGTGATCTTCTCAAAACTTCATCATTCTTCTATAAACTTGTTTATGGTATCAGAGCCTACAGGGCTAGTTCTGTGAGTGTGTGTTCAGATTTTTTTTTTCAAAACTATCATGGCCGTTTCCAATTCTGCGAAGTACTCGTACCCTGCATCTCTTAATGTCGCCAATTTTGTGTCAATACAATTGACACAGACCAATTTTCTCCTATGGAAAACCCAGATTTTGGGTCTCATTGAATCCCAAGACATGATGGGGTTCATTGATGGAGAATTTTCTATGCCAGCAAAATACCTTTCCTCATCTACGACTGAAGCTGTCGGGGAGACCACACTTAATCCGGATTTTGTTGCATGGAGGAAATCAGATCGGCTGTTGCGAGGATGGATCACTGGCACATTGTCAGTTGAAGTTCTTGGGCTGGTTGTTGGACTTGACACCAGTGCTGAAGTTTGGAAGGCTCTTTCTGCCTCTTTTGCTCGTGATTCTGAAGAACGTGAGTTCTACCTCCAGCAGAAATTACGTCTTCTTCGCAAAGGTAATATGGCTCTCTCTGAATACATTCGACATTTCAAAGGGATTTGTGATGATCTAGCTGCGATAGGGAAACCCGTAAGTGATCGTCAAAAGGGGTTTGCACTTCTCACTGGCCTTGGAACAGGGTATGAATCTTTTGTCACTACAATGCTTAAGCCTCCTACACCTTCTTATAGTGAACTTATTCCTCTGCTTGAGAGTCATGAAACAATAAAATCTATGCACTCTACTGAATTTTATGGAACTAACCATAATGTTGCCTTTTATGGGCAACGTCAAGGAGGAAAGAACTCTAAGTCAAAACAGCAGAATGGGTTCACATCCAAAGGCCGTGGGTTTCCACAAACCCGACAACAGAATGAAGGCCAGCCACATGCGAACAATCCAAACACAGCACCTACCTTCCAGAATGGTGACCAAAACAATGCTAGTGGCGGTTCTGTCAGACCACAATCAAATGAAAAGGAAAAAGGGGCCATTTGTCAAATTTGTCACAAACCCAACCACACAGCTTTAAGATGCTGGCATCGTTACAATCAACTATACCAAACTGGTGATGTACCACAAGCATTGGCTGCCCTCCATCTTGCACATAACCAGGATGATGCTTGGTACCCTGACACTGGTGCAAGCGCTCACATGACGGCGGATGCTGGTAAGTTACATTCTCTTATCCCCTATACTGGTCCAGAGAAAATAATGGTGGGTAATGGAGAATCGCTTAATATCAGTCATATTGGGGACACCACAATTGCTACTGGGAATAACTCCTTGCCATTACATAATGTTCTTGTTGTTCCCAATATTAAAAAGAATCTCATTTCCGTCAGTCAATTAACCTCTGATTTCCCTTATGATATTACGTTCTCATCTTGTGGGTTTGTCATAAAGGAAAAGGGAACGAAGGCACTGATAGCAAAGGGCAGTAGACATGGAGATTTGTACGCCTTGCAGCCGAAGGATGGATATGCACTCTTCTCACATCGCTTTAGGATTGTTGGTGATGATGTCTGGCATCAGAGGCTAGGCCACCCACACATGCAAGTCATGGATCACCTAAAGAAAAATAAACTGATTTCTGCTGTTGGTAAAAATAAACGTGAGGATTTGTGTAGCAGCTGCCAAATGGCTAAAGCGTGTAGACTTCCTTTCTTAGTTTCAAATAAAATTTCTGATGAGCCGTTTGCCAAAGTACATTGTGATCTATGGGGTCCCTCTCCGGTTCTATCTTTTCAACGGTTTCAATATTATGTGATTTTCATTGATGAATGCACACGGTTCACATGGTTTTATCCGTTGAAGCAAAAATCAGATTTTACTCAGTGTTTCATTTATTTTCACAAATATGTAAACACACAATTTGACAAAAATATTCGTGTGTTTCAAAGTGATGGTGGAGGTGAATTTATTGGACATCAATTTCAAAATTATTTACATGCTAATGGCATTGTTCATCAAATGTCTTGCCCATATACACCAGAACAGAATGGCATGGCAGAGAGGAAACATCGAAATGTGACTGAATTGGGGCTTACTATGCTATTTCATGGAGGTGTACCAAAACGTTTTTGGGTTGATGCTTTTAGTACAGCAGTGTGGCTAATTAATCGATTACCCACTCGTATTCTTGATATGCAATCTCCATATGAACGATTGCTTGGAACAAAGCCTGATTATGGATCTTTTCGTGTGTTTGGAACACGTTGCTACCCTTGCTTGCGTGATTATGCTAAAGATAAGTTTGACGCACGCTCTTTACCGTGTGTCTTCCTGGGCTACAGTCATCAGTTCAAGGGATATCGTTGTCTCTATCCACCCACAAATCGAATTTATATCTCCCGCCATGTGGTTTTTGATGAGGTCACTTTTCCCTTCCGAGAACCAGGTGCTCTGCATTCTTCTACGGAGACTCCTCTTGATCTAGCTGTGTTTACTGATTGGTTTTCAACTTCTGATGCAAGTGAGCCACTGTCTTGTGAACAGTTATCTTCCGAGGAATCCAAACTTTCAGCATCAAATGAGCGCCGAAAATTCCAAACTACTGATGAATCTGCTCTTCTTTATGTTCCATCATGTGCCACAATTCATGGAGACAATTCTTCATTCCCTACTGTTTCTACCCAATCAGACACTGCTCATCCAGAAACTGGGCCCCCATCTCCTAATGTTGATGACAACACCACCCCATTATCTGAAAACACCACTTTACTACCTCTTCCTGCACATTTCCAAGCTCCAATGTCCAACCCATCTCCACTTCCAATTGTCCCCAATCAACATAGAATGGTTACACGGCTCAAGGATAACATTGTTAAGCCCAATCCTAAATATTTTTTGGCCACAGTTGATATTCCTACTGAACCTAAATCACTCAAATCAGCCTTGAAACATCCTGGTTGGCGCAATGCCATGCTTGAAGAACTCCAAGCCTTGCATGCTAATTCTACCTGGGATCTTATTCCCCGCACCTCAAATATGAATGTCGTCAGATGTAAATGGGTCTACAAGTCCAAATTAAATGCTGATGGGACCTTAGAGCGTCTTAAAGCACGTCTCGTTGCCAAAGGATTCACCCAAGTTCCAGGCATTGACTTCTCTGAAACCTTCTCTCCTGTTGTCAAACCTGCCACCATTCGGATTGTTCTTAGTGTGGCCCTTGCACGAAAATGGAGTATTCGGCAACTTGATGTTAAAAATGCCTTTTTGCATGGGCGTCTTATAGAACCTGTTTTTATGGAGCAGCCCCCTGGTTTTTTGGATTCTATTCATCCCCATCATGTTTGTCGTTTGAAGAAGGCTTTATATGGACTTCGACAAGCTCCCAGAGCATGGTTTGATCGATTTAGTAATTTTCTTATTGAACTGGGCTTCTATTGTAGTGTTGCAGACTCCGCTCTCTTCATCTATCATGGTCCTCGTGGTACTATATATCTTCTTCTATATGTTGACGACATAATATTGACAGGCAGCAGCACGGATTTTCTACAGTGGTTCATACGCTGTTTAAGCACAGAGTTTTCTATGAAAGACTTGGGTATTCTCCATTACTTCCTTGGTGTTGAAGTTCAACATTTTGAGGGTGGTCTATTTCTCCATCAAGCTAAATATGCAGCTGAGTTACTTGAGAGGGCACAAATGTCTGGATGCAAACCCATCAGTACACCCATGGTTTCTACACTGCGTCCTCCTAAAGATGACGCTCCATTTGTTGACCCTCATCTCTATCGCTCTATTGTTGGTGGTCTTCTCTACTTGACCTTCACTCGCCCGGATATTTCATATAGTGTCAACTATGTCTGTCAACACATGCACTCTCCCACTACCTTTCATTTCCAACTTGTGAAGAGAATATTGCGATATATTCATGGCACACTGGATCGAGGTATAAGGTTGTTGGCCCAAAATCCTATGGTTCTCTATGCCTTTTCCGATGCGGATTGGGCCGGTTGCCCCATTACTCGTCGCTCTACAACTGGCTATTGTACCTATCTTGGTGGCAATTGTATTTCTTGGAGTTCTAAGAAACAGCCAACAGTGGCTCGCTCAAGCACTGAAGCGGAATATCGGGCTCTTTCCTCGACTACTGCTGAACTCACCTGGATCATGTATATCTTACGTGACCTTGGTCTTTACATCTCTCAGCCACCTACCCTTTTCTGTGATAATATTTCTGCACTACACATGACCATTAATCCGGTGTTTCATGCAAGAACGAAACACATTGAGATTGATTATCATTTTGTTCGTGAAAAGGTAGCGCTTGGTTCTCTTGTTACTCAGTTTGTGCCATCTCTTCACCAAGTTGCTGATGTTCTTACCAAGCCTTTAGCCCGGCTGCGTTTCAATCAAATGCTGCCCAAACTGGGCCTTTGGTCAGGTCCCCGGCCCAGTTTGAGGGGGGATATTAAACAGAGACCATCCAGCTTGGTCCACTCAGCAGTCCATCACAAGATTGGCTCTACACCTCATGCAATTGCTCATTTGAATGAAGGAGGGAATCATGGAGAAGATTAAGTCCAATAACCACTTGCTGGAATTCTGGAGCAGTTTCTGTTTTTAATATTTGAATATAGCTGTAATCGCTGTAATTTGAATTGAATTCCTTATTCATAGGAATCTCAAACCAATCTACTGTACCATCAAATACTATAAATAGTGAAGACACACACTCACTGAATCATCCCTTTGATCGGTGATCTTCTCAAAACTTCATCATTCTTCTATAAACTTGTTTAGAATGGGACCAAGAGAATGAGTGGGACCAGGTCTGCCAACAGTCTAACCCTGCACCACTATGCAAGCCAGAAGTTCCTAAGATTTATCGATATAAGTATAGTCACCAAAACAGATGGTCTTCACCGTAAAATATTTGAAAACCAGTACTGGATTGGGTCCATTAGGACTGATTCAAAAGCTCGATTGAACAAACATGAGTTTTCCTGTAGAGGCTAGGTCATCACCTAATGATTTATGGCTTATTCAGGAGACTTACTACATTGTCTTTCTTCCATAGCTTGAACCTTTCATAAGGAGTAGCTACAACAACCATACAACTAAGGCCACTTCAACGGTTATGGTCCGTGCACTGAATGATTGTTTTGCACTACTACACAGTTGGATATGTGTATGGACTTTGTCCAACTCTCCTATGCTTGAATATAGCAAAGACTAATGATATAAAAATAGACATTGGTCGAAGCAGGTAGCGAATGACAGTGGCTTAAACAAGAATTTCACCGTCCAGTCTTTCACTATTGCATTTTAAAAAAAAAGACCATTTCAATGACACTCATGTCCCATCTACCATATATCTCCCTATATATATGGGTCCTCTCTGTGCTGAATCCCCATCCTCAAAGCACCACATCCTCATCTATACTTTATACTAGAAGATGATGAAGATGATTCCTCACATCCTTGTAGTCGTCCTCCTTTCCATCACTTCCTCACTTGTATCTGCCTACGATCCCAGTCCTTTACAGGACATTTGTGTCGCCGATCTAAACTCAGAAGGTAAACTTAACTTGCAGTGTATTTTATCTTCGTTGACTAAAAGTGTTTGAGCAAATTCAATACTTTTTCTTGGATATAATATAATTGTTATAATTTGATTTTGCAGTGTTAGTGAATGGGTTTGTCTGCAAAGCCATAAAGGAGGTCACGGCGGATGATTTCTTCTTATCAGGCTTTGACAAGCCGAGCAATACCATGAACAAGGTTGGATTCAATGTGAAGAATGCCCTTGTAAACCAGATACCGGGACTCAACACTCTTGGCGTCTCCTTGGTTCGCTTAGACTTTGCGCCTTATGGAGAGAACCCTCCTCACACGCATCCACGTGCCACAGAGATACTGACGGTCCTCGAAGGGACGCTCTTCGTTGGCTTCGTCCTCTCCAACCAGAACAATAATACCCTCATAACAAAGGTCCTTAACAAGGGTGATGTGTTCGTCTTCCCAATAAACCTCATTCACTTCCAAGCAAATATTGGCCACACACCTGCGGTAGCCATTTCCGGGCTCAGCAGTCAAAACCCAGGAGTGATCACCATTGCTAACTCTGTATTTGGATCGCACCCGCCCATTTCCGACGATATTCTGGCCAAGGCCTTTCAAGTGGACAAGAAAGTAATTGATTATCTCCAAGCCCAGTTCTGGGTGAACACATAACAAGCAGTCCATGCTTCCCAAAAAAAAGACCTAAATAAATGACTACTTTTCAGTTTGCATCTCATACTAGGTTGTCTATCTTAAAGCCATATATAAATGGCTACACATCTGTTTGCTTCTCATATTTGATTATAATAAATGAATTTTGCCTGTCAAAAGACTCAAGATCTCCACTGTACTTTTTTTTGTTGGCTCTTTTCTTTTTCTTACTTAATGAAATGAAAATTAAGGTGAAATGTTAAAGCAAGGTAAACTCCTATATTATTAATGGTGGCTATAATTATCTAACCTGTCCGATTTCAGGGTGGGAATAGACATTATACAGCACATATACAATCGTTGGCCTAAGGACCTGTGACATCATGTATATGAAGATGGGAATGCTTGATTGTCAGGATACTTTGATTCCAAGTTGAACAGTATGGAAAAGTCTAGTGTAGAAAATTTGCCAACTCAAAAGGCTTGTGATGGGACTATCATATATTCATAGAGCTAAGTTTAAAGCAAACCTGAAGCCGTGGAGATTTGGTAGTATAGATACGGCACGGATATGACAAGGACATGATTTAGACATGGCGGAAACACTTATTTTACACATAAAAAGTGAAGTACGGATGCAATACGACAAAATACGTTATCCATTTTGAAGTATCAATGCATCATAGATGGTAAGTCTGTGATCTGGATCCTTGATCAGGAACTTGAATGTCCCGAACGGCCCACAGTAGTTTTACCGTTACTTATCTTGTAATGGCGATGGAGACTTACTATTGCGTAAGAGGCAAGAGGCGAGAGGCGGGACCAGGTAAATTCCCTTATTTTGAAACTTGCACAAGAAGAGCTATCCTCAAGTTACCAAAATACGTAGATATGGGATTCGTTAAAACAAAACCAAGGATAATGGCTAGATGGGTTTTGAAATGTAGAGGAAGTTGTTGTTGGGACCATATTCCATGAATTCCAACAAGGCAAAGTGATAGTGCAAAAAAGTTTGCCAACTCAAAAAACTTGTGGTGTGTATGCAGACCAGTTTTTAAGTGATCCATCCACTTACCATATTAATATATTAATAGACTTGGACCTAATTGGTAGACTTGGGCTTGGAGTTTAAAGCAAGATATAAATTGAAACTAGGACAAACAACTTGATTTGCATCATCATTATGTGGACGCACCTTGAATCTTTCATTTTTCTAATTTTTTTTTTCACAGATCTAGTCCCACCAACATCAGCACAATGGTCATGAATTAACTTGTGGGATCTTCTTATCAGCCTCAACAAGTTCTTTGCATAGTAATCAATCTGTATTTCACCATTAGTGACCGCCAGACTAAGGAAGTGAATTCATACTCCCAAGGGCCCTCTCATGGATCATGGTAAAGTACAGAAGCAACCCAGCCACTGAAATTATGTGAATAAAGACTTCGCTGCAGGATCTTGGTGTTTTTTCCCCTTTTTTTGGCCTGAAGCCCCTAATCCTGTAATGTAAATAAGAGGACGAGATGCTATGCTGCGGGGGAAATTTGGTTGGTTGGGTTGACTTTCATTTTGTTACTGTACATGTTGCATCTAAAGTCATGTTCCATTCGGAGGAATACTTTGTTTACTGTCCACTTTCTTTTCAATTGTGTAATATTCTCAAAAATATGTCCTTGACTCCCCTTCCCGCCCAAACCCACCAACTTTGTCCGACCAATTCCATAGGCCAACCACCGCCCCTCTTACCACCTCCAAACGTCATCCCTACCCAGCCTCTGGTTCTGCCTGCTCTCCCTCCCCTACTCCCCTCCCCCTCCTCTGTTCAGCCTCAGCCTACTGTCTCCAGTCGTTTTCAACCTCTCTCCTTACAGCCTCACAACTTTCCTCCTCTCCCTACCCAGATCTCCCCTCTGACTCCTACAACTTTCCCTTCTACAGAGCCAAGTTCTTCAGACCCAGTAGCCAACTCTGTTAGGCTTGAGTCCCAGATTTGCTCCACGGTCATCAACGCCTCTCCCCACCCTCCTCTCCAACAATCGTTTGCAAATCTTTTCTCTGCGCCTCAAATCCCTTTTCTTCCCTGCTGTCACGACCCGGACCCGAGATCAGAGTCATTAGGGTTAACCCTCGGGTCGCGATGTTAATCATACTTACTCCCGTAAACCCCGTTTAACCGAAGTTACAATGAAGTCTACAAGGGATCTTGCATACGTACCTATCAATGTACAGTTGCGGAATACATACAAAGAATATACATTGACAATACCTAACAAAATGAATCAGAACATTTACTTTTAACTACATAAACTACATAATTCACTTTACATCGTTTCAATTCCCATACTATCAACCACTGCATAATTAACATACAATGCAGGGGATATCATTTCTATTAATTACACAATACCAAAATGAATGTACAAAACTCTTTCAAAAATGCTTCCAAAAGATTCCAATGAACCGCACTCTGATCACGTCCATTCAGCTAGACCTCCTGGAGGTAGCGAATGGGCCGCCTCCGCTGTCGGGACGGTCGCTGAGGGACCGGCACGGGTAGCTGAGCCTGTAATATCATCAGTAATACCGTGAACACGACGGTTCAACAAGGTATACATATATTTATAGCATGCTCATAATTCCTACCAATTCATTGTTTAATAGTGCTAGACAATCCATGATAAACATAAATAACTATGACAATAATATGGCAACTACACTAGCATTGGTTTCAACTCCATTCAGTTCTTCCAAAAGGAAGCATTTCATATTCATTTATCCATTAGGTTCAACCTTTATTAATGGCTTTTCAGTGTATGACTTTTCAGTCAATGACCTTTCGGTCCAAATAAGGTGGGATCTCCCAGTGTCTTGATCAGAGATCACTGGTGTCACCTCGGGCTCCGGAACACCCCAATCTCATCTACTGCAGTAGGAATAGTCATTTCATTTATTAATTCATTCAGTGCAATTCAATAATGAGTTTAAGAAACCGCTAGGTAGTGCCAAACCCGTTAACCCTTCGTATCAATCTCATTCTCACTCTAAAGTAAGTCTCTATCCAATCCTCTAACCAACCATTGGGTGTAACTATGGTTATCAATGCAAGTATTACTTTTGATGACATTACTTAATTGATTATGCATTCGAATAACCCTAGATAACACTTGTGGAGGTTTACATATCACTTAACTATACGAGAAGCATTGATGACCACATAAGCGATCTTAGTTCTCGAAAATTCCAAAACTCACCGGACTCGAATCGAGTCCCCTAATCGCTCGGACCTAACGGTCCTCGCGATTGGCCAAAATTTCCACTTCACTATTAATGTGTATTTCTGTTAGGTTCGCTCGAGCGAGTAAAGTTCGCTCGAGCGGACACTACACAGAATGATGGTCGCTCGAACGCACTTTAATGTTCGCTCGAGCGACCTGTCCAGGACGCGTTTTCCTGAAACATAACCTTGGTCGCTCGAGCGACCCCCTGTTCGCTCGAGCGAACTGTCCATAATTCTACGCCGAAATTCTGATTCCTTCTCTCTTCTCTCTCACTCACTTCTCCCTTATTCCTCCACAACCTGCAAGAATCATGGGACCTCCTGTCCCCTCCACACACACCTTCCATTCCAACTAATTTAACATATCATACATAATTTAATTAGGGTTTTAAACCCATTATGCACCCTAATCATCATTATTTCTATCAAAATCCACAAAATTACTTCAACAAGCATAAGCATATGTATCACTTGCCTCAATGAAGCTTTGCTTGCTATAAATCCCTTTCTTAGCTTGGATTGAGTTGGGAATCCTCTTCTTGAAGCTTGAATTCCAAGAAGACTTTAAGAAGATGAGAAAGAAGTTGAAGAAGATGAACTCCTTCACTTGAATCCCTTTAATTCACTCTTGATAATGAAGAAAGAAGAAGAAATTGAAGAAGGAAGAAGAAAGGGCTGTAGCACTTGTTGCCTAGGGTTTGAAAATAAGAGGAATGAGATGAAGGAAGTATTTAGGGTATATAAGGGTTCATTTTGCATCTAAACCCCCTTTTATGTATTCATTTACATTTTGAGTCAATTAACGGTCCATTTGATCCATTAGTCATCGAATCACTTCAAGTCTTTTATGAAAGTTAGCGTACTCGTCGAGATACACCTGTTGGTATCGAGACTTTCCGTATTCGACAAAATACGTATAAGTCAGTATTTACACATAAGTCCTTGGTTTGGCTTGTTTAAGCTTCATTTCTATTTAATTCCTTGCAATTCATTTCATAAGCTTAGTTACTATTTCACTAAGCCTCATTTAGACTAATTCGATTTCATCTAATCATTAAACTGGCTTAATTAGTCTTAAGCTCAATTAATTAGAGTTAATTGGGATTAACTCGGGACGGAGCCTAACACCTGCCCCCCTGCGTCTCTCCCTGCTCCAACGTGGAACAATGGTATGCCATCTCTAACTATTCCTCTATCTATGCTAAACTCTAGCAAAGAGTCTTTCTCTTTTGCTGTTATAGGTAGATTTGTTGGTAGACGCCTCTCTCTTGAATGGATGGAAGATAAAGCTAAGCTCTGGTCTTTAACCAGACCCTGTATGGTCTCCCTTACCAACAAAGGCTACTTCATTTTTCGGTTCAACTCTCCAGCAGACAAAGCCACCATACTCAGCCTCTCTCCCCTATCTATAGATAAGAAAAAAGTCTTCTTCTTACCCTGGTCTCCTGGGCAAGATGAAACAGTCTGGCCTTCCATTGCCCCAGTCTGGATCAGACTGTCTGGGTTACCTTACCACTGCTGGAGTCAAAACATCATCCTCTCCCTAGCCAACTCCATAGGGCAGCCAATCAAGCTTGACAACATAACAATCGCACAGTGTATTCTCTCCTTTGCCAGAGTTCTAGTGAACATAGATCTCTCTAAACCTAAGCCCCCCTCCATCCTGGTTAACTTTCAAGGGGAAGGAGAACATGAAATCACAGTGGACTATGAGCAATGCCCTTGCTCCTTATGCCTCTCCCCAGACCACAGCCAGTCTACTTGTCCCCTCTCCAGGAAAACCTCTGCTAGCATCCTTTCCCCCCCAGATATAGTTTCCTCCAAAACCAGTACCCAGCTCCCTGCCCCTTCAAGCATTTCCTCTCCTCTTAATCACAGTCCTTCTACCGTTACTTTTTGTCCCCCAATCCCTCATTCAGAATCCCTGGACTCCTCTAGAGTTTTAATCTCTAACACAGGTAGCCATCCCTCTCCCAACCTCCAGACAGTAGCCCCTGTCCCTAGTGCTATCCTCTCTGGTCCTCCTCCTCCTATGGTCTCATTCCCCCCCTCCCCTGCCCCAACCCTTTCCTCCGCCCCCTCTTGTCCCCTAGCCAAATCCACCATTAGCCAGAGTCTTCCACCTCCCAACCTATCCTCTGTTCTGAGCCAAAAGGATACCACTCAGAAGGCCAACCCCCCCTCCATTAATGACCTCCCCTATGATGTTGTCACTGCCATTCTCCTGAAAACACCAACACCATCCATTGACCTCTCAAATCCTTTCTCTATCATAGACCACTGCTCTTTCCTAGACCCAGTAGACAACCCCTCTATCTATGGCCGCAACCTTCAAGCTTTCTCTGAAGGCAACTCCTCCACAGAACTGCCCCCCAGGCTTTGAGTCCCCCCCTGATCTTTCAGTCCCAACCTCTCCCCTAGCTCAACCCCTAGCTGATCCAAGTTCCCCAGTTCTAGCTCAGTTGCTCTTGATTCTCCCAGCTTTCATACTATCTCCCATACCCCCCCCTTTGGATTCCACAGTAGTCAACCCTCCTCTCACTACCAATACCAGAGGTAAACACAGAAAAGGGAAAACTTTTTCTTTCCTAGTTCCCTCTTCTAGCCCGATCACAAGGAGATCTAGAGGCAAGAACACCCCCCCAAATTCTTCCCCATGTTAAAAGTCTTTTACTGGAATTGTAGGGGCATTGCAAATCGTCCCACTCAACGTGCTTTGGCTAATATGATTCGCGGACACTCTCCAGACCTCATTTTCATTTCTGAACCAATGACCCCCTCCACCCCTGCTATTACCCTTAGCTGGAGCAGGTTTGGTTTTGACACTCTCCACTCTAATGGTCCCTCAGCTACCCCCACATCTTCTAATCTTTGGTGCCTTTCAAAATCCACTCACCACCTCTCCATCTTAGTCAAAGATTTCTCTTCTCAACATCTCTCCATGTTCCTCCACAATAATTCCTCAGGCTTCACTACTGTCATTACTGGTGTTTATGGTTCTACTAACCCCTCTCTTAGAAAGGACCTCTGGGCAGTCCTCATTGATTCCTCCTCTTCCACTCTGCCCTGGTGTTTCATTGGAGACTTCAATGCAACCCTCAGCCATGCTGACAAGCTCAACATCTGTCACCCTACTGCCTCCTCCCTTAAAGCTTTCCAATCTGCTGTGCTGCAAGCAGGTCTCCATGATACAAAATTCGTTGGTAATAGGTTCACCTGGTCTAACAATAGACAAGGCTCCTCCTTTGTGGCTGCTAGGCTTGACAGAGCGCTTGTCAATTCTACCTGGCTTAGCCATTTCCGTGACCCTACAATCCACCACCTTCCCAGAATTTCATCTGACCACAGCCCGATCCTCCTTACCCACCACACCCAGGCTCCTCTCTCTAACCCTCCTTTCAAATTTGAAAATAAATGGCTGCTCCACCCTTCCTTGATACAGTCAAATCCAGCTGGGACTTACCTATAGTAGGTGATCCACAATACACTCTTGCCAAAAAACTCAAAGCCCTCAAGCAGTCCCTAAGACTATGGAGTAAGTCTACTTATGGCAACCTCACCCAGAATATCAAAGCTGCAGAGGACAAAGTCCTTGATTGCCAACTGCTCCATGACTCAGACCCCTCGGACCTCTCCAGAGCAGCCCTCCAGTCAGCCAAAACAGAGCTTCATGAAGCCCTCTCTGCTCAAGAAATCCACTGGAAACAAAGATCCAGAATACATTGGCTGAAAGAGGGTGACCAGAATACAAAGTTTTTTCACCTATCAGCAAAGGCCAGGAGCTCCTTCAATTCCATTCACCAAATTTCCATTAATGGCTCTATTACAGAGGATCAAGCTATCATCCAAACCCATGTAGTGGACTTCTTCTCCAATCTCTTCAAGTCTTAGGATAGCCAAGCTAGCCCCTCCCTTTTCCAAATTAACAGCCCAAAGGTTTCAGCCTCAGAGAACTCTTTCCTCACTTCTGTCCCCTCTTCAGAAGAGATAAAAGCTGCAGTCTTCTCCCTCAATAAGAATAGTTCCCCTGGCCCGGATGGTTTTAATGGAGCTTTCTTCACTGCATCTTGGAACATCATAGGCCAGACTGTTTCTTCTGCTGTGCAACACTTCTTCCTATCCAGAAGGATCCACAGAGCTTCCAACACCTTCTTTCTAGCCTTAATTCCTAAGTCTAAATCTCCAAAATCCTTAACTGACTTCAGACCAATCAGCTTGTTGAATTTCTCCTACAAAATCCTCTCCAAAATTCTCTCCACCAGGCTCTCTACTATTATTCCTAAGCTGATCTCTCCCCACCAAGCTGCTTTCATCAAAGGCAGAAACATTCAGCACCACTCTGGCTTGGCTTTCGAACTCTACCAGAAACTGAATTCGAAGTTTAACAAGGGTTCCCTCTGCCTAAAGCTTGACATTTCTAAAGCCTTTGATAAGTTGAATTGGTCTTTTCTTTTTACTGCTCTCCAGTTCTTTAATTTCTCTGATGCATGGATCTCCCTGATAAAAGAGTGCATTTGCACAACTAAAGGCTCTGTGCTTCTTAACAGAATGCCCCATGGCTTTTTCAGTTCCTCCTGTGGCCTCAGACAGGGAGACCCTCTGTCTCCTTATCTTTTCATTCTTGCAGAAGAAATCTTGAGTCTTCACTTGACTAACCTCCAAAAACAAGGCTTTCTCCTTCCTCTGTCTAAGGTCTCTTCCACCCCCTGCCACTTATTATATGCTGATGACATCCTCTTATTCATGAAAAGGGCTGCCTCTAGTGTCCTTATTCTTCAAGACCTCCTGGAGACCTATCAGTCTGCATCTGGGTCTGCATCTGGCCAATTCTTCAACTTGCAGAAGAGTCAACTCTTCCTTGGCAAATGTAGCTCGAGAAGAAAGAGAAGGATCAGCTCCATTCTAGGCATTCAAGAAGTTACTTCTCACCTCAAATATCTGGGTTCCCCGATTTGCTTTGGGACCCCTAAAAGGATCCACTTTCTCCCTCTGCTGGATGTCGTTCTTGCCAAGCTCTCTGCTTGGAAGGCCAAAACATTGTCTTTTGCAGGCCGTCTAATTCTCATTAAACATGTCATTTCTAGCCTCCCAATTCACCTTGCAGCCACTCTCCCCCTACCTGCTTCTATTTGCAAGGAGATTGAGAGACTTATGAGGCAATTCCTCTGGTCAGGTAACGCTCTCAGCCATAAGCTTAACTTTGTCAGCTGGGCTACAGTTACTCTTCCTAAGGCTGAAGGTGGCTTGGGTATAAGAAAAATTGCAGAAGTTAACACAGCCTCTTTCATAAAGCTTGGTTGGCAAGCTGCAACTTCAAAGTCTCTTTGGTCCATTTGGTTTAAGAACCGTTACTTCAAATTCCGTCCCATTTGGAACTCGAACAATTCCATCTATGGTTCTTGCATATTGAAGAAAATTCGTCGTTTGGTGTCCTTCATCCATCAAGGAAGCTCCTGGATTTTTGGCAATGGTCAGGGCATCAACGTTTGGCATGACTCATGGACTGCAGGTGATCCTATCTCAACTTGCTTCCCTGGTTATCAATTTTCGAGGGACCAACGACTCTCTTCCCTCTTCCAAGCTGGTACCTGGGGCATTCCGGAGTTCCTGCCTACAACGGTTCACCAGCACCTTCATCATCTCCTTAAGGATCTCACTCCCAGCCTTGCCATTAGTGATTCCCTTAGCTGGAGAGGCTCCCCAGATGGTAAGCTCTCCATGAGCTCTGCGTGGCAGACAATCAGGCACAGAGCTCAGCCTCTCCCCTGGCCCAAGCTGATATGGAACAACATCTCCCCCCACAGAGTTAACTGCTTCGGCTGGCGTTTGATGCACAACAAAATCCACACTGAATCTTGGCTGAAGCGATTGGGTTTTTCCCTAGCATCTAGATGCATCTTTTGCAGTGCTGCAGAAGACTCAGTGGGTCATCTCTTTTTCTCCTGCGAGCTAGCTATAGCCACATGGTCTTGGCTCCTTCAAGCAGCAGGGGCTCCTCATCTGTTTAGTTTCTCTGCCTCTTCCATTTGGATGACCCTCTCGAAGGACAGTGACGCCAAAGGTTTCAAATTCATGGCTGCCATCTTCATCACTGTTCTCTATCACCTATGGAAGGCTCGAAATGAGGCTATTTTTGACAATCGTAGGCCCTCTCTCCACTCCATCCAAGCTCACCTCACAGAAGCTATCTCCTTCTCCCTGAAGCAGATGTCTTCTCCTTTTGTCAACTACTATCTCCGCGCCCTCTTTGTATCCATGAATATAGTCACCAACGCTTAAATTCGCTGCGTCTCTGTAGCTCTGGTTCATTTGCCTGTGGAGCTTTGGCCATGGTGCTCTGGCCATGTTGCCAACTTCCTCTTTTTTATTTTCTTGTCTTGGTTCCTTTTGGGGTCAATCTCTTTGACCTTTGTATTCTTGTTTCTTCTTCCCTCCTTCTTTTTTAATATATTTTACCCTTACAGCAAAAAAAAAAAAATGTTGCATCTAAAGAAATGAAGATATATTAAGCAAAGGATTATCTTTCTACGTGACCTGGTCTTATGGCATTATCTGCTGTGCAAACTCACCAGAGTTGGTCTGAGCTTTGACCTTGCAAAACTGTATTGCAACAGTTCTAATCTTATTGTAACAATCCTCATTTTGAGAACTCCTGACCCATCCATTCTTACATATAACTACAGAACTCCTCTTGCGGAAACATCAAGCAAGAGAGTGATTTCACCTTATGGTTTACATCCTTTTGTGTAGATCTCAACTCTGATCAACTGTAATGGTGAAGAAAAAAAACAACCGTTGCTTATCCAAAGACATCATCAACCTTCATTTTTAAATCAACCGAATTACTTGCTCCAAGGGGTCATTTGTCTTTTAGCACGTGATAGGAAAATAGGATTTACATATGTAATATTTATATATTCAAGTGTTACACATGTGAAGCACCTTATAATGTTTGTCAAAATTTCCATTTTCACATGTATAAAGGACTACATCTAACGGTTTTAAATGTTGCACCAATTTTTTCATATTTACATAGATTTTCCAAAATCCATGAAGAAGTAAGATAAGAATTCTACCTCTCAGTTGAGTTTAGCCATGTAAATAAGATGAACGGTTTGGATCTAGAACTTTAGGCCCACATAAGTACAAAAAATTTGATTTATAGATTGACTTTTTCACAAATTACTCATATTCTATCAAGATTAAAGATAATTAGATTCAAGATATTTGGGTTTATTAGTTCAATAAATAAATTGCATGGTTTGAATTAAAGGTATGGGGCCCACATAAATAAAGGCGGTTTATGGGGCCACTTTCATATAATCATGTGAATTTCCCAACTCTGGACTGTACAAAGCGAATTTTTGGTGTGTGGGTATGAATCATTTTCCCAAATGGACGAGGTGGAAAATAATATGTAAATGGGCGCATTTACTCACCATTTTCACGCTTAATATTTTTGTGCATGGCAAGTATAATTGATCGTAGACAAGAGTGACTCATGCATATATAACTTATTTACATATATAAATGAGGGCAAACAAGTGACCACTAAATTCACGTTGATCCAAACAGGATGCAGTGGATGCCTCCAAGCAGAGGAGACAGCTCCCCATATCTTCTTCTCCTGCCCCCTAGCTAGTCAGCTCTGGCTTTGGCTCTTCAAAGCTGTTAACTTGCCCCCTCCTCAGTTCAACTCAGCAGCGGCAATATGGCTCTCCCTCTCCAAAGACACAGACTTCTCAGGAAGGAAGCTAATGGCGGCAGTTTTCTTGGCAGTGATTTACTCTCTTTGGATGGCTAGGAATAGTTCCATTCACAAAGACCTCAAGCTCACCATCAACCAAATTACAGTGCAGTTGCAGGAAGCTATATCCCTCTCCCTTAAGAACTTCTCCAAGCCCCTGAGTAGTCCCCAGCTCAAGGCTTTAAGTCTTTTTTTGAAATTGTAAGGTTCCTTTTGTCCTTCTGTTTGGCTTTTCTCTTGTTTAGCTCTGTTTTTGGGGATCCTATTTGATCCTTGTATATTCTTTCTCTTTCTCTTCAATACACTTACCCTTAAGCAAAAAAAAAAAAAACAGACTGTTGCAGGAGAAAGATTCACCTGAGGATGTAGCTCCCACTGTATAAGCCATTTATGGCTCTATGATCACGTACATTAAAGATTGTTGTTGAACCTAAACCATAGGTCATTTTAAGGACTTAATTATTCTTTGATTGAATGTACAGATCCACTTGTACGCAGAGGCATTTGTGCTGCAGTCATCGCTAGGGCCCTTATTTGTTCAACAAACAACCTGCTCCAGAAGACTAATGAAGGATGGGAAGTATAAAATATTCAGAACAAGTAATTGTTGTTGAAGCATGGGATTGGTTACATGAGGAGCTATGATTTGGTGATCTAGAACAATGATCCGATAAGATCCTAACCCTCCAAACTCTATTAAGCAAATATATTGTTAAGTATAAATTAATGCTATGGTCCATATCCAACTGAAAGTAGGCCAAAGATTGTACGGTTTGGGTCTTTAATATGAGAGATTCTTGAAGAGGGCTGCATCCGAAATGAGGTTGATCAGATCAATAATCTAGATGTCTGACCCATTGTGCGGGCACCTAAAATTGCATGAACTTGAGTATACTCTGTAAAAGAGTTGACATCCTTAACCATTAAATATTTGAGAAGTAGAATTGGATTAGGTTAGTAAGGACTTCTGCTGCGATTTGATTTGAGAAAAGATGAGTGCTCTCTGTAGATTGTCATCCTTGCCATACGATTCATGATTCATGACTTACCAAACTTATTTCATTGTCTCCCTTCCAACCTTAAATGATTCCTTAGAACAGAGTAGCTACAACAACTGAGTAACTAACAGATCCTTTTGATGCTTTACCAAAACAATAACAGATCCCTTTGATGACTTTGTTCATTAAAGACAATGATAGTTCTTTATGAATGTATATGGTTGAATATTTCAACAGCGCTGCTATCTGGACATACCCAGTGTCTGGGATCCAACGGCTGCCCGGGGGACCGGGCCACAGTTCGGTCCCCCGGGTTGTCCAAGTCGACTTTCCCATATTTCAAAGACTAGTGATATAAAAAAATGGATTTTGGTTGAAGCAGTTAGAGAATGACAGTGGCTTAAGCAATAAATTGACAAGAGTAGTCATTCCCTATTGCATTTAAAAATATCAAGAACAGTCCTGTCCCGCTTATAGTATCCCTATATAAAAAATATATATATATATATGTGGGTCCTCTATATCCTTAATTCTCACCCCCCGCATCTCCTCTTCATCTTTATTACTTCAAGACAATGAAAATGATTGCTTACATCCTTGCGATTGGTTATCTTCCTCATTTCCATTACTTCGTCAGTCGTTTACGCCTAGATCCCAGTCCTTTACAGGACATTTGTGTTGCGGATCTTTACTCTAAAGGTAGACATAATTTGCGTTGTGTTTTATCTTAGTCGGGCTAAGGAGTTTGTGCCAATCTGATACTTTTGCTTGGATATAATATAATAATTACAATTTGATTTTGCAGTGCTAGTGAATGGGCGCATTTGCAAGTATCCAAAGTAGCCAAGGCAGGTGATTTCTTCTTTGAGGGCCTAGACAAACCGGGCAACACAACGAACAAAGTTGGGTCCAGGGTGATAACAGTGAATGTAGACATGATACCCGGTCTCAAAACTCTTGGCTAGAGCCGGCCCTGGGCTAAAGCCCAGGAAGCCGCTGCTTTAGGCCCCCAATTTTTGTCCATTTTTGGGGGCCCCAAATTTCTTTAGCCCATATAATATATAGGTTTGTAAAAAATAAATAAGACTGCCCAAGACATGAGAAACAACCCAATTTCTAAACAGCCCATTACAAAAGGGCCCTAAATTAATGATTTTGTGTTATATTTAAAAGTAAAAAAATGGAAAAAAGAGTATGAAACTTTTGAAATTGGAAAAGATTAGGTCGGCTATTATAGAGTAGTTTTGGATGTCGATTCACTTTCGACTTCGGAGATCAAATACTCTCTCTCTTTCTCTCTCTCTCTCTCTCTCTCTCTCTCTCTCTCTCCTTGTTCACAATCAAAACTGGGTCTCCTTATTCCCAATTAAAATTGGGTTTTTGGACTGCAAAACCGTTTTCGACTTTCCGTTTATGTGTTTCGCCGCTTTGTTCCGACGGGCCGAGAAGAGAATCAGGTGATTGAATATTCTCTCATTTCCAAGTTTCAAAGAATATTTTAAAAATGAGCCATTATTTTTTTTATCTGTTCTTTTAATCTTTTTGACTTTTAAGGGGACAAGATTATTGATTAACATATTTTTTTTGTTATATAAAAATTTGTTGAATACATAAACTCAATATAAAAATAAAAGGATAAGAAAATGTACCACTAGGTTTAACCACAATATCAATTGAATCAAATGATCTTTCGCTCATTATGAAGAAAAAAAATCCGTTGAATTATCACATTATGAAAATATAATAATTCGTAGATGGGTTATATTTGGCAAATTTGTTGATTATTGTTTATTTGACTTAATGATTTACAGATGCTCTTATGGTGTTGATTGAGTTATTGATGCTGGCCTAACACTCTATTGTTTCGCAACCTTGGTAATTTTACCTGAATTTGAAGCTTTTGAATTTGGACTGATCGTTGGTTCTTGAGTTCTGCATTAGATTGTTTCCTAGAATTATGCATCCTAAAAAGTGCCTCTCAGGGTCTGAAAAAAGAAAAAAAAAAATGAAAAGTTGATACATTTATTCAATCTCAATTAGGAGCTCTTGATAATTTGTTGTTGCTAAGAAACAAACAGATGATTTAGTTCCAGTTGAAAATTTTGAGGATGAAGAATTTATAGATTTAGTAAATGAAGAGCATGAAGAAACACTTGATGAGGAAATTAATCAGTGGATTAATGAAAATGACAATGAGAATGATGGTAGTCAACATGAAGACCAAAATGTAGAATTTCAGCCTTCAAATGTTGATGATCCTAGTAATTGGGATAAGATGGAGCAGAATTTATGAGACTTTTAGTAGAAAGGGGTCCTAAAAGAATAGTTGACAATGTCAATTATCCTAAAGATGATCTTAATAGACACTTCTCTTCCACACACTGCATCCGGCTTTTATCCAATGGAGAGAAACATGATAGAAAGTGGCTTGTATATTCGGATGTTTTGAATAAAGTATTTTATTTTTGTTGTAAGTTGTTTAAGGAAAAGGGGAACACGACTTTCTTGGCTAATGATGGACTTGGAGATTGAAGAAATATTGGTAAAAGGTTAAAAAGTCATGAAAGTAGTAATGAGCATCTCACGTGCATGAGTAAATGGATTGAATTAGATATGAGATTGTACAAGAATGAAACCATTGATAAAAGCGTGCAAGAACAAATCAATAGAGAGAAAGAACATTAGAAAAGGATGTTGCGAAGGATAATGGCTGTGGTGAAAACACTTGCAAAAAATAATTTAGCTTTTCGTGGGGACAATGAGAAGATTTATCAAGAGAGGAATGTAATTTTTTTAAGCATAATTGTAATGATTGCCGAATTTGATCCAACAATGCAAGAGCACCTTCGGTGAATTGAAAGTGGTGAGGTTCATTACCATTTTCTTAGCCACAATATTCAAAATGAATTGATACAATTGTTAGCGTGTGAGATTAAGAATGCAATCATTGCAAGAATCAAAGAAGCAAAATATTTCTCGATTATACTTGATTGTACTCCGGATGTAAGCCATGAAGAACAAATGTCTCTTGTGATTCGTTGTGTGGATGTTTCAACAAGTCCAATAAAGGTGGAAGAATTGTTTTTAGAATTACATCGTCATGTTGTGTAGGGGAAGGCCCAGGCAGACAGAGAAGAGACAAGGCATAGGTTATTCATAGAATCTTAGTTCACAAACTCAATTTGTCCTGACCTAGCTGAATTGACTCCACTAAAAGAATAGAGTCGAATGGGTTTGGCCAACTCTTCTACAAATCAGTGTAATTCACCTCAAGCTACTCAACCGATGCCCTTTGAGCCAGAGATTTACCCTTTGTTTGGAAAGGGTGGAAAATGGGGGGGGGGGGGGGGGCACAAGATGGGAAAGTGGGGGAAAAGTTTTTTTGAGAGTGTTTGGGAAAGGGGGTAGGGCAAATGGGGGGTGGGGGGGAGGGGAAAATGGGTGCAAAAATTTCCCCCCCAAAACAGGGGGGAAAATGGGGAAAGGAGGGGAAAATGGACAAAATTACCAAATTGCCCTTTATATGTAAAAGATAATTTTGAACTTTTTGCAAAAGTAAGGACAAAACGGTAATTTTCTCTCTAACTCACAAACAAACAAAACCCTACTTTTTAACTTTTCTTCCCCCTACTTTTTTACTTCCCAAACAAGAGAAGGTAAAATTAATTTTTCCTCCCCTCCCCTCCCCTTCATGTCCCTTCCCCCTCAAATTTTCCCTCCCCTCCAATCCCCTCTCCCCTTCCCAAACGGAGGGTTAAGAACTGCATGGTTAATACAAGTTCATTCTTTTACAGTAATTGAAATATCTAAACATAATTCAGCACTAAGTATTCCTGCTACCTAGTCTGTGCATGTAAGGACTAGATGCTGCCTGCAATGAAATATTAGTTTGTCACAGTAGAATTGATATATTGGTGTTGTACTGTAGCATAAAGGAGGAAAAAAAAAAAAAAAAAAAACAGAGAATTGGCAAATGGTAGAAGTTGATCATATTGACGAAATTAGCATGAACTTCGCAAACTCGGTTAAGTTTACTCGACTCAGAGCGCATACAATCAACCAAGTTAATCTGAGTCTGCCACAAACTAGGCCCCAGAGGTGCTCAATTCAATGCCCTTTGAGTTGCTTGGATGAGTATTGAGTATTAGTATAATTCCATTTACATCATAATTCTGATCTTGCTGCTGATCTGGTGGAACCAATGAAATATCCGAACACTAAGGTCCGTGACTAATGGTGACCAAACTCCAAATAACAAAAGAATGCATGCCTTGGTGCTAGATGTGGCGAGCACAATATGCTTGAAATAGAAAATCTTAAATGTGAGCAGTTGAACCATTGACGAATACAATTGATTAAAGGCACATGTACTTCGATTTGGTTGTTCGAAAAATTCATACTTTCCAAGTGCTAGGATTTGTTCCTGGCCTTCGAGTGCGGAATCTGAGGATAGAAGTTTTTTCTTCTCCAAAGAGGAAATGAATTCTGCAACTGCAATTACGCATAGCAAATACCCATATTTGTTTAATGATTCTAGAATTCAAAAGCCCATCTGCTACCAAAGGCTGATGAAAGGAGCACTGAAAATCCGGAACAAGTGTTGCATAGAATACGTTACATATGGAACCCATGATTTACAGGGGGTTCCATTGGTCTGAATGGATTGCTCCGATATAATCCTTTCAATCCTAACCGGTCAAACTATTGTGATAAAACATACAGTGTAGAATGAAGTTCAACTATTGTCTATGCCGTAGGGCAAAGATCAAAGAGTTACGATACTTCAATGTGTATCTGTTTGAGGAAGGCCTCAGCCCATCAGATCAATCATCTAGATCACCGGACAACGTACCCCAACATGTCTTACCCTGCACCACTATGCAAGCCAGAAGTTCCTAAGATTTATCAATATAAGTATAGTCACCAAAACAGATGGTTTTCACCGTAAAATATTTGAAAACCAGAACTGGATTGGGTCCATTAGGACTGATTCAAAAACTCGATCGAACAAACATGAGTTTTCCTGTAGAGGCTATGTCATCACCTAATGATTTATGGCTTATTCAGGAGACTGACTACATTGACTTTCTTCCATAGCTTGAACCTTTCATAAGGAGTAGCTACAACAACCATACAACTAAGGCCACTTCAACGGTTATGGTCCCTGTAAGGTCCGCGACCTTACTGGGTCAGTTGGGCCCAATAGCAGGCCCGTTGACCCGTTTATTTTTATTATTATATTAATTATTTGTATTTTAGATATTTAAGTGGGTTTAGTCTTTGAGCGAGTTTCTTTTAGTGTTAGGATAGTTTCTACGAAGTTTCGTTCGATTCCGAGTTCGTTTGATCCTAGCAGGGGGGTAGTTTGCTAATTAGGGAAAATTGAGTGTTTTTCCGAAAAATTCCTATCACCGTGATTTTGGGTTCGTTGGAAAGGTCTCGTCGCGCTGATCATTTTTGTCTTCTGGCTCGTCGCGATCCGACGATCAGAAACCCTTCAAATAGTCCATTCTTTCACCGGACCCACTTAAGGGTAAATTAGTATTTTCCTCCCTCTCTTCTTCTTAAACAGGGATTAGCCCTAATCGTAGTATCACTTCTGCAACGAGAGTTACAGCAGCCCTCATTCTCCCTCTTCATCTTCTCAAGCCCAGATCTCCCTCCGGAAGAGGTCATCTTCGCGATCCGGACCGCACATCTTCTTCCTTTCGCTCTCCTCTCTCCATTGATATTAGTGGGTAAGCCCTTTCCCATCATCAACTTTTCTATTCGTTTTCTCTTTTGTTTAGAATAGGTTGGATCATGATATATTTCCTTTCTTTCTTTCTTCTCGGTGTTTTAGATTACTTTTGAGCGGGGTAGATTGTGGTTTCCGTGGTAGAAAGCTTCTCCTCAAGCTTTTCCAATTCCTAATCGTCTTCTTGGTTGAGGCAAGTAGATATGCAATTATATTTAATCATGTCTGTATTGTCTTCTTTTGATTGCAATGATAATCTTGTTAAATTACCCAAATTCCAAGCTTATTGTGGGTATTTTATTGGGAATTACATGTTAGGTTAGATTGTGGTTTTGATTGGATAAATTGTTAAATTTTAACTTTGGAAGTTTTTAATTTAATAGAATGGATAGAAATAATGATTAAAATAATTGGGGAGCATGAAGGCTCATTTTATGCAGGAAAAAAAAAAAGAATAAAAACCCATTTTCGGGCTCATGTACAGTGCCGATCGATCGGGCCTTCAGTCCGATCGATCGGACTGAAATTACTCCCAGTTAGCTGAGAAAAATCTCAGACCGATCGATCGGACCCATTGTCCGATCGATCGGAGGGCAGAATTCTGACAACTTTGAAAAAGGACAATCAGAATGTTGTCTCCTGTGCATATATATATATATATATATATAAATGAATAAATAAAGAGAAGAGACATCAACGATGACATCAGCCCATGCATTGAAAAACAAAGGATCACCGAACGTATGTGACTGACTACCTGACATCCATATGGGCATTGTTGATCCTCCATCCGATGAATCGAACCGATGGATGGTTCGTCGCGTTTTTATATATTTATATATATATATATATATAAAGGGTCAAACTTCTACGGGCCATAACTTTTGAACCATACATTGGAATTTCGCGAGCCATATACCGTTGGAAAGCTCTTTGAGCGTAGAATCCAATGATACATGTCTCGTGATGATTGGAGATCAGGTAGGGAAGTAATTAAGTAGATCAATTTTAGACCACTTTCTTGTTAGTAACGAGATTGTCAGCCTAGGTTTGGGCCTTAGACATTGGAAACCATGAAACCATTCTCACGTGACCATTAATGGGGATTTGAAATCGTAGCACGTGGCTTGGTGTGCTTCGATGGGTTGTCTAGGTATTCGTGTATTGTGTACGGTTAACCGAATGCGTATGGAATTGAATTAATCAATGCTCCACATGATTGTACACCAAGGGAATTCTTTATAAGCATTGATTATTCAAATTCCCCACGCACTCCGTTAAAACACATATGGTACATGGATGGCAACACTTGCCTAGGTTTGGATTGTAATTCCTCCTTGACTTATTTAATTGTATTCGTTGTTGTAATTCCTTGTACACTCACTCTCTTGGCGTAAAACACCTAATTAATTATGAAACATAATCTCTTGTAGAATTAGGACTTGGACCTGACTTAGAGTGTACCTTAGGATCCCGTATTATGTAATTGATGAACATGACTGGCTAGACTAAAGGGATTATCATGGGAGTGGATTTGTCTTGTATTGACTTGAATGAGATAATCCCTATGAACGTGTCTTGTATATTGAGCTAGCCAGACTTGCTTGTCTTGGTCTATTCTTGTGTCAACACCACATTATTATTATTATTATTATTTGCATATCATGGCCAGCTGCAGTTTGGGGGTTTATTGATGGGCCGGTTACTCGGACATCGGGGTGGGCAGTCGGCTTTGGACGGCGTCCATGGCGTTGAATAGTTGGGAGCGGGCTGGGACCGTGCTACTATTCCCGGGACTGGGAGCTGGGATCCCCCTGGAGCCGGACTTTGGTATCAGTAGTCCGGATAGGATTGTTACTGGTACCCCGTGAGGTGGCTAGGACATCCACGGAGTCTCCCTCTTGTGCATTGCATTATATTTGTAGTGGTGATTGCTAGTATTGCTAGGATTTCTATTTATGATCCTGATGGTTATTTACTCATGCTTTATGCCTAGATTCGGTTCCTTGTACTCTCTTGATTATTATGCCTGTCATTACTCTTATACTTGATGCATGTCATGATTAATTATACTTGCTTATCTATTGCTCAACATGTCGTTGACCCTATTCCTTGGTGTGCAGACTCCTCAGGTGAGTACTATTACGAGGAGCAAGCAGGTGAGGAGATCCCAGAGGATCTCCAACCGGCTGAGGAGGAACGAGAGTGGCGTGCCGATGACGTAGAGTAGCGTCATCATTCCCGGCACGAGAGTGATTCATCGGGACTTTCTTAGATTTATTTCATTCTTATTTATCTCTCGTTGAATCTTTCATATCATTGACTTCTTAATTGTTTTAAATGGCCTTGAGTATTGGGATGGCCATTGTAATAGATTAACTTCATTGCTTAAGTTTTATTTTATTCCTTGTGCAACTTTAACTATTAATGAGATTTATTATTCATTGCTTCGAAATTTAATATGCCTCATTCGTATGAATTCCGCAGTTTTATATTACTTGAGGTTTGAAATATTATATCCTCACAGCGGACTTACGATCCTTGGGCCTAAAGGGCAAAATTTTTAATTAGCCCTAAATTTCACTCCCCGGATCCGGTTTATTCTCTAATCGGGTTCGGGGGACGTGACAGAATGGTATCAGAGCAATGGATGGTTTCTCAGGGTAAAAATTATAGAAACCATAGGACGCGTGTGAGGATTCCGTTAGTAAGTAGGCTGGTCTCGTTGTCTTATCTCTAGTATTGTGATGCTAGTATTGAGTCTAATAGGACCTGACTTTAATTGTTTTGTAGTACATGTTAGCAGTTGCTATTTTGGTAGTTCAAGAATTCACGGATTTATTTCCGGATGAGATTCCTGGTTTGCCACATGTTCGTGAGTTGGATTTCACGATAGAATTGCAGTCGGGTACCGCACCTATTTCGAAGGCCCCGTATAGGATGGCTCCAGCTGAATTGAAAGAGTTGAAGACTCAGATAGAAGATCTGTTGGATAAAGGTTTCATCAGACCTAGTGTTTCACCGTGGGGAGCTCCGGTGATATTTGTGAAGAAGAAGGACGGGACTATGAGGATGTGTATAGATTACAGACAGTTGAATCAGGTGACTGTCAAGAACAAGTACCCGTTACCGAGAATTGATGAGCTATTTGATCAGCTGCAGGGAGCTCAATTCTTTTCGAAGATAGACCTGCGTTCCGGATATCATCAGTTGCGAGTCAGGAAGGAGGATGTTCCTAAGACTGCATTCCGGACGAGATATGGCCACTTTGAGTTTCTCGTGATGCCTTTTGGGTTGACTAATGCACCCGCTGTCTTTATGGCATTGATGAATAAGGTGTTTGCTCCTTTCCTGGATCAGTTTGTGGTTGTCTTCATAGATGATGTGTTGGTATACTCGAAGTCTAAGGAGGAGCATGAGCATCAGTTGAGGACATCATTGCAGCTTTTGAGGGATAACCAGTTGTATGCTAAGTTGAACAAATGTGAATTTTGGCTGGAGAAAGTTGCATTTTTGGGCCATATTATTTCAAAGGATGGACTAACAGTGGACCCTAAGAAGGTAGCAGCAGTTGTTAATTGGGGTAGTCCACGAAATGTAGCGGAGATTCGCAGTTTTCTTGGACTTGCAGGCTATTACAGGAGGTTTGTGAAAGGGTTTTCTACCATAGCATCTCCACTCACTAAGTTGACACGGAAGGATGTTCCATTTGTGTGGACAGAAGAATGTGAGAAGAGTTTCCAAGAGTTGAAGACCCGGTTGACTTCAGCACCCATACTTGCCTTACCCTCAGGAAGTGGAGGATTTGTGGTTTATACAGATGCATCGGGAATTGGATTGGGTTGCGTTCTCATGCAGAATGACAAGGTGATAGCATATGGGTCCAGGCAGTTGAAGGACCATGAGAAGAAGTATGCCACACATGACTTGGAGTTGGCAGCAGTAGTGTTTGCATTGACGTTGTGGAGGCATTATTTGTATGGAGAAAGATTTGAGGTGCATACAGATCACAAGAGCCTGCAATACCTGTTTACACAGGGTGATCTGAATAATAGGCAGCGGAGATGGATGGAATACATAAAGGATTATGATTTTCCGATTAAGTACCATCCTGGTAAGGTGAATGTGGTAGCAGATGCTCTTAGTAGGAAGGCAGCATTCAATGGATGTGTAATGCCTGAATGGAGATGGATGGAGCAGTTCAGAGATATGGATGTGGAAGTATGGCCTGTCAATGAGAAAGTTCTAGTTGCTACTATGGGAGTTTGGGAGCCAGAAATAGTTAACAGGATCAAGGAAGCTCAAAAGGATAATCCTGAGTTGCAGAAAATCATTGACAACATTGATGGCAATCCAGAGTTCCGATTGATTGAAGGGATTCTGTATTGTAAGGATAGGTTGTGTGTGCCAGATGTTCAAGACATCAAGTCAGAGTTGATGACAGATGCGCACCACACCAGATACTCTATTCACCCAGGGAGCACCAAGATGTATCAGAATTTGAAGAATCACTATTGGTGGGTGAAAATGAAGAAGGAGATTGCAGAGTTCGTTTCTAGGTGTATGACTTGTCAGTAGATTAAGGCAGAACACAAGAAGCCTCCTGGTTTGCTTCACCCGTTGGATATTCCTCAGTGGAAATGGGAGAACATCACTATGGATTTTGTGTTAGGGTTGTCGAACACCAGGAAGGGTAATGATGCTATTTGGGTGATTGTAGATAGATTGACTAAGTCAACACATTTCCTGCCATTCAAGACTGGTCAGTTTATGAACAAGATGACTACGTTGTACAGAGACAATATAGTTAAGTTGCATGGAGTGCCTAAGTCCATAGTATCCGATCGAGACCCTAAGTTTGTCTCTCGGTTTTGGTCTTCTTTTCAGTCATCTATGGGTACTCAATTGACATTCAGTACAGCTTACCACCCTCAGACAGATGGACAGTCTGAGCGTACCATTCAGACTTTGGAAGATCTCCTCAGGGCCTGTGTTTTGGATTTCAAGGAGAGTTGGGATGAAAGCTTGCCTCTATGTGAGTTTGCCTACAATAACAGCTATCACTCAAGTATTGGAATGACACCATTTGAGGCACTATACGGGCGGAGATGCAGGACCCCAGCATGTTGGGAGGAAGTAGGAGTTCGGAGTTTCCATGGACCCTCAGAGATTGCTGACTCCAGTGAGAAAGTCAGAATTGTTCAGATAAGGATGAAAGAGTCCCGGGATCGACAGAAGAGTTATGCAGACAAGAGGCGGAGACCTCTAGAATTCCAAGTGGGGGATAAGGTGTTTCTGAAGGTGTCTCCGATGAGAGGAGTAGTCAGATTCGGGCAAAAAGGGAAACTTGCTAAGAGATTTGTGGGACCGTTTGAGATCAAGAGCAGGATTGGAGACGTGGCCTATCGTTTGGTGCTACCGTCTGAGCTAGCCGGTGTGCACAACGTTTTTCATGTCTCAATGCTTAGGAAGTATATTCCAGACCCTACTCATGTGTTGCAGCACGAGCCACTTCAGTTACAAGCAGATGCAACCTATGTGGAGCGTCCGGCGCAAATCATCGACACCAAGGAAGTAGTGTTGCGTACCAAGACCATCCAGTGGGTCAAGGTACAATGGGAGCATCACACTCCGGAGGAAGCTACGTGGGAGCTCAAAGACCAGATGCAGAAGGCGTATCCTTATCTCTTTCCCGATGAGGTATGTTTAGGCATTTGGGGGACCAAATGTTCTTTTTAGAGGTGATAGATGTAAGGTCCGCGACCTTACTGGGTCAGTTGGGCCCAATAGCAGGCCCGTTGACCCGTTTATTTTTATTATTATATTAATTATTTGTATTTTAGATATTTAAGTGGGTTTAGTCTTTGAGCGAGTTTCTTTTAGTGTTAGGATAGTTTCTACGAAGTTTCGTTCGATTCCGAGTTCGTTTGATCCTAGCAGGGGGGTAGTTTGCTAATTAGGGAAAATTGAGTGTTTTTCCGAAAAATTCCTATCACCGTGATTTTGGGTTCGTTGGAAAGGTCTCGTCGCGCTGATCATTTTTGTCTTCTGGCTCGTCGCGATCCGACGATCAGAAACCCTTCAAATAGTCCATTCTTTCACCGGACCCACTTAAGGGTAAATTAGTATTTTCCTCCCTCTCTTCTTCTTAAACAGGGATTAGACCTAATCGTAGTATCACTTCTGCAACGAGAGTTACAGCAGCCCTCATTCTCCCTCTTCATCTTCTCAAGCCCAGATCTCCCTCCGGAAGAGGTCATCTTCGCGATCCGGACCGCACATCTTCTTCCTTTCGCTCTCCTCTCTCCATTGATATTAGTGGGTAAGCCCTTTCCCATCATCAACTTTTCTATTCGTTTTCTCTTTTGTTTAGAATAGGTTGGATCATGATATATTTCCTTTCTTTCTTTCTTCTCGGTGTTTTAGATTACTTTTGAGCGGGGTAGATTGTGGTTTCCGTGGTAGAAAGCTTCTCCTCAAGCTTTTCCAATTCCTAATCGTCTTCTTGGTTGAGGCAAGTAGATATGCAATTATATTTAATCATGTCTGTATTGTCTTCTTTTGATTGCAATGATAATCTTGTTAAATTACCCAAATTCCAAGCTTATTGTGGGTATTTTATTGGGAATTACATGTTAGGTTAGATTGTGGTTTTGATTGGATAAATTGTTAAATTTTAACTTTGGAAGTTTTTAATTTAATAGAATGGATAGAAATAATGATTAAAATAATTGGGGAGCATGAAGGCTCATTTTATGCAGGAAAAAAAAAAAGAATAAAAACCCATTTTCGGGCTCATGTACAGTGCCGATCGATCGGGCCTTCAGTCCGATCGATCGGACTGAAATTACTCCCAGTTAGCTGAGAAAAATCTCAGACCGATCGATCGGACCCATTGTCCGATCGATCGGAGGGCAGAATTCTGACAACTTTGAAAAAGGACAATCAGAATGTTGTCTCCTGTGCATATATATATATATAAATGAATAAATAAAGAGAAGAGACATCAACGATGACATCAGCCCATGCATTGAAAAACAAAGGATCACCGAACGTATGTGACTGACTACCTGACATCCATATGGGCATTGTTGATCCTCCATCCGATGAATCGAACCGATGGATGGTTCGTCGCGTTTTTATATATTTATATATATATATATAAAGGGTCAAACTTCTACGGGCCATAACTTTTGAACCATACATTGGAATTTCGCGAGCCATATACCGTTGGAAAGCTCTTTGAGCGTAGAATCCAATGATACATGTCTCGTGATGATTGGAGATCAGGTAGGGAAGTAATTAAGTAGATCAATTTTAGACCACTTTCTTGTTAGTAACGAGATTGTCAGCCTAGGTTTGGGCCTTAGACATTGGAAACCATGAAACCATTCTCACGTGACCATTAATGGGGATTTGAAATCGTAGCACGTGGCTTGGTGTGCTTCGATGGGTTGTCTAGGTATTCGTGTATTGTGTACGGTTAACCGAATGCGTATGGAATTGAATTAATCAATGCTCCACATGATTGTACACCAAGGGAATTCTTTATAAGCATTGATTATTCAAATTCCCCACGCACTCCGTTAAAACACATATGGTACATGGATGGCAACACTTGCCTAGGTTTGGATTGTAATTCCTCCTTGACTTATTTAATTGTATTCGTTGTTGTAATTCCTTGTACACTCACTCTCTTGGCGTAAAACACCTAATTAATTATGAAACATAATCTCTTGTAGAATTAGGACTTGGACCTGACTTAGAGTGTACCTTAGGATCCCGTATTATGTAATTGATGAACATGACTGGCTAGACTAAAGGGATTATCATGGGAGTGGATTTGTCTTGTATTGACTTGAATGAGATAATCCCTATGAACGTGTCTTGTATATTGAGCTAGCCAGACTTGCTTGTCTTGGTCTATTCTTGTGTCAACACCACATTATTATTATTATTATTATTTGCATATCATGGCCAGCTGCAGTTTGGGGGTTTATTGATGGGCCGGTTACTCGGACATCGGGGTGGGCAGTCGGCTTTGGACGGCGTCCATGGCGTTGAATAGTTGGGAGCGGGCTGGGACCGTGCTACTATTCCCGGGACTGGGAGCTGGGATCCCCCTGGAGCCGGACTTTGGTATCAGTAGTCCGGATAGGATTGTTACTGGTACCCCGTGAGGTGGCTAGGACATCCACGGAGTCTCCCTCTTGTGCATTGCATTATATTTGTAGTGGTGATTGCTAGTATTGCTAGGATTTCTATTTATGATCCTGATGGTTATTTACTCATGCTTTATGCCTAGATTCGGTTCCTTGTACTCTCTTGATTATTATGCCTGTCATTACTCTTATACTTGATGCATGTCATGATTAATTATACTTGCTTATCTATTGCTCAACATGTCGTTGACCCTATTCCTTGGTGTGCAGACTCCTCAGGTGAGTACTATTACGAGGAGCAAGCAGGTGAGGAGATCCCAGAGGATCTCCAACCGGCTGAGGAGGAACGAGAGTGGCGTGCCGATGACGTAGAGTAGCGTCATCATTCCCGGCACGAGAGTGATTCATCGGGACTTTCTTAGATTTATTTCATTCTTATTTATCTCTCGTTGAATCTTTCATATCATTGACTTCTTAATTGTTTTAAATGGCCTTGAGTATTGGGATGGCCATTGTAATAGATTAACTTCATTGCTTAAGTTTTATTTTATTCCTTGTGCAACTTTAACTATTAATGAGATTTATTATTCATTGCTTCGAAATTTAATATGCCTCATTCGTATGAATTCCGCAGTTTTATATTACTTGAGGTTTGAAATATTATATCCTCACAGCGGACTTACGATCCTTGGGCCTAAAGGGCAAAATTTTTAATTAGCCCTAAATTTCACTCCCCGGATCCGGTTTATTCTCTAATCGGGTTCGGGGGACGTGACAGAATGGTATCAGAGCAATGGATGGTTTCTCAGGGTAAAAATTATAGAAACCATAGGACGCGTGTGAGGATTCCGTTAGTAAGTAGGCTGGTCTCGTTGTCTTATCTCTAGTATTGTGATGCTAGTATTGAGTCTAATAGGACCTGACTTTAATTGTTTTGTAGTACATGTTAGCAGTTGCTATTTTGGTAGTTCAAGAATTCACGGATTTATTTCCGGATGAGATTCCTGGTTTGCCACATGTTCGTGAGTTGGATTTCACGATAGAATTGCAGTCGGGTACCGCACCTATTTCGAAGGCCCCGTATAGGATGGCTCCAGCTGAATTGAAAGAGTTGAAGACTCAGATAGAAGATCTGTTGGATAAAGGTTTCATCAGACCTAGTGTTTCACCGTGGGGAGCTCCGGTGATATTTGTGAAGAAGAAGGACGGGACTATGAGGATGTGTATAGATTACAGACAGTTGAATCAGGTGACTGTCAAGAACAAGTACCCGTTACCGAGAATTGATGAGCTATTTGATCAGCTGCAGGGAGCTCAATTCTTTTCGAAGATAGACCTGCGTTCCGGATATCATCAGTTGCGAGTCAGGAAGGAGGATGTTCCTAAGACTGCATTCCGGACGAGATATGGCCACTTTGAGTTTCTCGTGATGCCTTTTGGGTTGACTAATGCACCCGCTGTCTTTATGGCATTGATGAATAAGGTGTTTGCTCCTTTCCTGGATCAGTTTGTGGTTGTCTTCATAGATGATGTGTTGGTATACTCGAAGTCTAAGGAGGAGCATGAGCATCAGTTGAGGACATCATTGCAGCTTTTGAGGGATAACCAGTTGTATGCTAAGTTGAACAAATGTGAATTTTGGCTGGAGAAAGTTGCATTTTTGGGCCATATTATTTCAAAGGATGGACTAACAGTGGACCCTAAGAAGGTAGCAGCAGTTGTTAATTGGGGTAGTCCACGAAATGTAGCGGAGATTCGCAGTTTTCTTGGACTTGCAGGCTATTACAGGAGGTTTGTGAAAGGGTTTTCTACCATAGCATCTCCACTCACTAAGTTGACACGGAAGGATGTTCCATTTGTGTGGACAGAAGAATGTGAGAAGAGTTTCCAAGAGTTGAAGACCCGGTTGACTTCAGCACCCATACTTGCCTTACCCTCAGGAAGTGGAGGATTTGTGGTTTATACAGATGCATCGGGAATTGGATTGGGTTGCGTTCTCATGCAGAATGACAAGGTGATAGCATATGGGTCCAGGCAGTTGAAGGACCATGAGAAGAAGTATGCCACACATGACTTGGAGTTGGCAGCAGTAGTGTTTGCATTGACGTTGTGGAGGCATTATTTGTATGGAGAAAGATTTGAGGTGCATACAGATCACAAGAGCCTGCAATACCTGTTTACACAGGGTGATCTGAATAATAGGCAGCGGAGATGGATGGAATACATAAAGGATTATGATTTTCCGATTAAGTACCATCCTGGTAAGGTGAATGTGGTAGCAGATGCTCTTAGTAGGAAGGCAGCATTCAATGGATGTGTAATGCCTGAATGGAGATGGATGGAGCAGTTCAGAGATATGGATGTGGAAGTATGGCCTGTCAATGAGAAAGTTCTAGTTGCTACTATGGGAGTTTGGGAGCCAGAAATAGTTAACAGGATCAAGGAAGCTCAAAAGGATAATCCTGAGTTGCAGAAAATCATTGACAACATTGATGGCAATCCAGAGTTCCGATTGATTGAAGGGATTCTGTATTGTAAGGATAGGTTGTGTGTGCCAGATGTTCAAGACATCAAGTCAGAGTTGATGACAGATGCGCACCACACCAGATACTCTATTCACCCAGGGAGCACCAAGATGTATCAGAATTTGAAGAATCACTATTGGTGGGTGAAAATGAAGAAGGAGATTGCAGAGTTCGTTTCTAGGTGTATGACTTGTCAGTAGATTAAGGCAGAACACAAGAAGCCTCCTGGTTTGCTTCACCCGTTGGATATTCCTCAGTGGAAATGGGAGAACATCACTATGGATTTTGTGTTAGGGTTGTCGAACACCAGGAAGGGTAATGATGCTATTTGGGTGATTGTAGATAGATTGACTAAGTCAACACATTTCCTGCCATTCAAGACTGGTCAGTTTATGAACAAGATGACTACGTTGTACAGAGACAATATAGTTAAGTTGCATGGAGTGCCTAAGTCCATAGTATCCGATCGAGACCCTAAGTTTGTCTCTCGGTTTTGGTCTTCTTTTCAGTCATCTATGGGTACTCAATTGACATTCAGTACAGCTTACCACCCTCAGACAGATGGACAGTCTGAGCGTACCATTCAGACTTTGGAAGATCTCCTCAGGGCCTGTGTTTTGGATTTCAAGGAGAGTTGGGATGAAAGCTTGCCTCTATGTGAGTTTGCCTACAATAACAGCTATCACTCAAGTATTGGAATGACACCATTTGAGGCACTATACGGGCGGAGATGCAGGACCCCAGCATGTTGGGAGGAAGTAGGAGTTCGGAGTTTCCATGGACCCTCAGAGATTGCTGACTCCAGTGAGAAAGTCAGAATTGTTCAGATAAGGATGAAAGAGTCCCGGGATCGACAGAAGAGTTATGCAGACAAGAGGCGGAGACCTCTAGAATTCCAAGTGGGGGATAAGGTGTTTCTGAAGGTGTCTCCGATGAGAGGAGTAGTCAGATTCGGGCAAAAAGGGAAACTTGCTAAGAGATTTGTGGGACCGTTTGAGATCAAGAGCAGGATTGGAGACGTGGCCTATCGTTTGGTGCTACCGTCTGAGCTAGCCGGTGTGCACAACGTTTTTCATGTCTCAATGCTTAGGAAGTATATTCCAGACCCTACTCATGTGTTGCAGCACGAGCCACTTCAGTTACAAGCAGATGCAACCTATGTGGAGCGTCCGGCGCAAATCATCGACACCAAGGAAGTAGTGTTGCGTACCAAGACCATCCAGTGGGTCAAGGTACAATGGGAGCATCACACTCCGGAGGAAGCTACGTGGGAGCTCAAAGACCAGATGCAGAAGGCGTATCCTTATCTCTTTCCCGATGAGGTATGTTTAGGCATTTGGGGGACCAAATGTTCTTTTTAGAGGTGATAGATGTAAGGTCCGCGACCTTACTGGGTCAGTTGGGCCCAATAGCAGGCCCGTTGACCCGTTTATTTTTATTATTATATTAATTATTTGTATTTTAGATATTTAAGTGGGTTTAGTCTTTGAGCGAGTTTCTTTTAGTGTTAGGATAGTTTCTACGAAGTTTCGTTCGATTCCGAGTTCGTTTGATCCTAGCAGGGGGGTAGTTTGCTAATTAGGGAAAATTGAGTGTTTTTCCGAAAAATTCCTATCACCGTGATTTTGGGTTCGTTGGAAAGGTCTCGTCGCGCTGATCATTTTTGTCTTCTGGCTCGTCGCGATCCGACGATCAGAAACCCTTCAAATAGTCCATTCTTTCACCGGACCCACTTAAGGGTAAATTAGTATTTTCCTCCCTCTCTTCTTCTTAAACAGGGATTAGACCTAATCGTAGTATCACTTCTGCAACGAGAGTTACAGCAGCCCTCATTCTCCCTCTTCATCTTCTCAAGCCCAGATCTCCCTCCGGAAGAGGTCATCTTCGCGATCCGGACCGCACATCTTCTTCCTTTCGCTCTCCTCTCTCCATTGATATTAGTGGGTAAGCCCTTTCCCATCATCAACTTTTCTATTCGTTTTCTCTTTTGTTTAGAATAGGTTGGATCATGATATATTTCCTTTCTTTCTTTCTTCTCGGTGTTTTAGATTACTTTTGAGCGGGGTAGATTGTGGTTTCCGTGGTAGAAAGCTTCTCCTCAAGCTTTTCCAATTCCTAATCGTCTTCTTGGTTGAGGCAAGTAGATATGCAATTATATTTAATCATGTCTGTATTGTCTTCTTTTGATTGCAATGATAATCTTGTTAAATTACCCAAATTCCAAGCTTATTGTGGGTATTTTATTGGGAATTACATGTTAGGTTAGATTGTGGTTTTGATTGGATAAATTGTTAAATTTTAACTTTGGAAGTTTTTAATTTAATAGAATGGATAGAAATAATGATTAAAATAATTGGGGAGCATGAAGGCTCATTTTATGCAGGAAAAAAAAAAAGAATAAAAACCCATTTTCGGGCTCATGTACAGTGCCGATCGATCGGGCCTTCAGTCCGATCGATCGGACTGAAATTACTCCCAGTTAGCTGAGAAAAATCTCAGACCGATCGATCGGACCCATTGTCCGATCGATCGGAGGGCAGAATTCTGACAACTTTGAAAAAGGACAATCAGAATGTTGTCTCCTGTGCATATATATATATAAATGAATAAATAAAGAGAAGAGACATCAACGATGACATCAGCCCATGCATTGAAAAACAAAGGATCACCGAACGTATGTGACTGACTACCTGACATCCATATGGGCATTGTTGATCCTCCATCCGATGAATCGAACCGATGGATGGTTCGTCGCGTTTTTATATATTTATATATATATATATAAAGGGTCAAACTTCTACGGGCCATAACTTTTGAACCATACATTGGAATTTCGCGAGCCATATACCGTTGGAAAGCTCTTTGAGCGTAGAATCCAATGATACATGTCTCGTGATGATTGGAGATCAGGTAGGGAAGTAATTAAGTAGATCAATTTTAGACCACTTTCTTGTTAGTAACGAGATTGTCAGCCTAGGTTTGGGCCTTAGACATTGGAAACCATGAAACCATTCTCACGTGACCATTAATGGGGATTTGAAATCGTAGCACGTGGCTTGGTGTGCTTCGATGGGTTGTCTAGGTATTCGTGTATTGTGTACGGTTAACCGAATGCGTATGGAATTGAATTAATCAATGCTCCACATGATTGTACACCAAGGGAATTCTTTATAAGCATTGATTATTCAAATTCCCCACGCACTCCGTTAAAACACATATGGTACATGGATGGCAACACTTGCCTAGGTTTGGATTGTAATTCCTCCTTGACTTATTTAATTGTATTCGTTGTTGTAATTCCTTGTACACTCACTCTCTTGGCGTAAAACACCTAATTAATTATGAAACATAATCTCTTGTAGAATTAGGACTTGGACCTGACTTAGAGTGTACCTTAGGATCCCGTATTATGTAATTGATGAACATGACTGGCTAGACTAAAGGGATTATCATGGGAGTGGATTTGTCTTGTATTGACTTGAATGAGATAATCCCTATGAACGTGTCTTGTATATTGAGCTAGCCAGACTTGCTTGTCTTGGTCTATTCTTGTGTCAACACCACATTATTATTATTATTATTATTTGCATATCATGGCCAGCTGCAGTTTGGGGGTTTATTGATGGGCCGGTTACTCGGACATCGGGGTGGGCAGTCGGCTTTGGACGGCGTCCATGGCGTTGAATAGTTGGGAGCGGGCTGGGACCGTGCTACTATTCCCGGGACTGGGAGCTGGGATCCCCCTGGAGCCGGACTTTGGTATCAGTAGTCCGGATAGGATTGTTACTGGTACCCCGTGAGGTGGCTAGGACATCCACGGAGTCTCCCTCTTGTGCATTGCATTATATTTGTAGTGGTGATTGCTAGTATTGCTAGGATTTCTATTTATGATCCTGATGGTTATTTACTCATGCTTTATGCCTAGATTCGGTTCCTTGTACTCTCTTGATTATTATGCCTGTCATTACTCTTATACTTGATGCATGTCATGATTAATTATACTTGCTTATCTATTGCTCAACATGTCGTTGACCCTATTCCTTGGTGTGCAGACTCCTCAGGTGAGTACTATTACGAGGAGCAAGCAGGTGAGGAGATCCCAGAGGATCTCCAACCGGCTGAGGAGGAACGAGAGTGGCGTGCCGATGACGTAGAGTAGCGTCATCATTCCCGGCACGAGAGTGATTCATCGGGACTTTCTTAGATTTATTTCATTCTTATTTATCTCTCGTTGAATCTTTCATATCATTGACTTCTTAATTGTTTTAAATGGCCTTGAGTATTGGGATGGCCATTGTAATAGATTAACTTCATTGCTTAAGTTTTATTTTATTCCTTGTGCAACTTTAACTATTAATGAGATTTATTATTCATTGCTTCGAAATTTAATATGCCTCATTCGTATGAATTCCGCAGTTTTATATTACTTGAGGTTTGAAATATTATATCCTCACAGCGGACTTACGATCCTTGGGCCTAAAGGGCAAAATTTTTAATTAGCCCTAAATTTCACTCCCCGGATCCGGTTTATTCTCTAATCGGGTTCGGGGGACGTGACAGAATGGTATCAGAGCAATGGATGGTTTCTCAGGGTAAAAATTATAGAAACCATAGGACGCGTGTGAGGATTCCGTTAGTAAGTAGGCTGGTCTCGTTGTCTTATCTCTAGTATTGTGATGCTAGTATTGAGTCTAATAGGACCTGACTTTAATTGTTTTGTAGTACATGTTAGCAGTTGCTATTTTGGTAGTTCAAGAATTCACGGATTTATTTCCGGATGAGATTCCTGGTTTGCCACATGTTCGTGAGTTGGATTTCACGATAGAATTGCAGTCGGGTACCGCACCTATTTCGAAGGCCCCGTATAGGATGGCTCCAGCTGAATTGAAAGAGTTGAAGACTCAGATAGAAGATCTGTTGGATAAAGGTTTCATCAGACCTAGTGTTTCACCGTGGGGAGCTCCGGTGATATTTGTGAAGAAGAAGGACGGGACTATGAGGATGTGTATAGATTACAGACAGTTGAATCAGGTGACTGTCAAGAACAAGTACCCGTTACCGAGAATTGATGAGCTATTTGATCAGCTGCAGGGAGCTCAATTCTTTTCGAAGATAGACCTGCGTTCCGGATATCATCAGTTGCGAGTCAGGAAGGAGGATGTTCCTAAGACTGCATTCCGGACGAGATATGGCCACTTTGAGTTTCTCGTGATGCCTTTTGGGTTGACTAATGCACCCGCTGTCTTTATGGCATTGATGAATAAGGTGTTTGCTCCTTTCCTGGATCAGTTTGTGGTTGTCTTCATAGATGATGTGTTGGTATACTCGAAGTCTAAGGAGGAGCATGAGCATCAGTTGAGGACATCATTGCAGCTTTTGAGGGATAACCAGTTGTATGCTAAGTTGAACAAATGTGAATTTTGGCTGGAGAAAGTTGCATTTTTGGGCCATATTATTTCAAAGGATGGACTAACAGTGGACCCTAAGAAGGTAGCAGCAGTTGTTAATTGGGGTAGTCCACGAAATGTAGCGGAGATTCGCAGTTTTCTTGGACTTGCAGGCTATTACAGGAGGTTTGTGAAAGGGTTTTCTACCATAGCATCTCCACTCACTAAGTTGACACGGAAGGATGTTCCATTTGTGTGGACAGAAGAATGTGAGAAGAGTTTCCAAGAGTTGAAGACCCGGTTGACTTCAGCACCCATACTTGCCTTACCCTCAGGAAGTGGAGGATTTGTGGTTTATACAGATGCATCGGGAATTGGATTGGGTTGCGTTCTCATGCAGAATGACAAGGTGATAGCATATGGGTCCAGGCAGTTGAAGGACCATGAGAAGAAGTATGCCACACATGACTTGGAGTTGGCAGCAGTAGTGTTTGCATTGACGTTGTGGAGGCATTATTTGTATGGAGAAAGATTTGAGGTGCATACAGATCACAAGAGCCTGCAATACCTGTTTACACAGGGTGATCTGAATAATAGGCAGCGGAGATGGATGGAATACATAAAGGATTATGATTTTCCGATTAAGTACCATCCTGGTAAGGTGAATGTGGTAGCAGATGCTCTTAGTAGGAAGGCAGCATTCAATGGATGTGTAATGCCTGAATGGAGATGGATGGAGCAGTTCAGAGATATGGATGTGGAAGTATGGCCTGTCAATGAGAAAGTTCTAGTTGCTACTATGGGAGTTTGGGAGCCAGAAATAGTTAACAGGATCAAGGAAGCTCAAAAGGATAATCCTGAGTTGCAGAAAATCATTGACAACATTGATGGCAATCCAGAGTTCCGATTGATTGAAGGGATTCTGTATTGTAAGGATAGGTTGTGTGTGCCAGATGTTCAAGACATCAAGTCAGAGTTGATGACAGATGCGCACCACACCAGATACTCTATTCACCCAGGGAGCACCAAGATGTATCAGAATTTGAAGAATCACTATTGGTGGGTGAAAATGAAGAAGGAGATTGCAGAGTTCGTTTCTAGGTGTATGACTTGTCAGTAGATTAAGGCAGAACACAAGAAGCCTCCTGGTTTGCTTCACCCGTTGGATATTCCTCAGTGGAAATGGGAGAACATCACTATGGATTTTGTGTTAGGGTTGTCGAACACCAGGAAGGGTAATGATGCTATTTGGGTGATTGTAGATAGATTGACTAAGTCAACACATTTCCTGCCATTCAAGACTGGTCAGTTTATGAACAAGATGACTACGTTGTACAGAGACAATATAGTTAAGTTGCATGGAGTGCCTAAGTCCATAGTATCCGATCGAGACCCTAAGTTTGTCTCTCGGTTTTGGTCTTCTTTTCAGTCATCTATGGGTACTCAATTGACATTCAGTACAGCTTACCACCCTCAGACAGATGGACAGTCTGAGCGTACCATTCAGACTTTGGAAGATCTCCTCAGGGCCTGTGTTTTGGATTTCAAGGAGAGTTGGGATGAAAGCTTGCCTCTATGTGAGTTTGCCTACAATAACAGCTATCACTCAAGTATTGGAATGACACCATTTGAGGCACTATACGGGCGGAGATGCAGGACCCCAGCATGTTGGGAGGAAGTAGGAGTTCGGAGTTTCCATGGACCCTCAGAGATTGCTGACTCCAGTGAGAAAGTCAGAATTGTTCAGATAAGGATGAAAGAGTCCCGGGATCGACAGAAGAGTTATGCAGACAAGAGGCGGAGACCTCTAGAATTCCAAGTGGGGGATAAGGTGTTTCTGAAGGTGTCTCCGATGAGAGGAGTAGTCAGATTCGGGCAAAAAGGGAAACTTGCTAAGAGATTTGTGGGACCGTTTGAGATCAAGAGCAGGATTGGAGACGTGGCCTATCGTTTGGTGCTACCGTCTGAGCTAGCCGGTGTGCACAACGTTTTTCATGTCTCAATGCTTAGGAAGTATATTCCAGACCCTACTCATGTGTTGCAGCACGAGCCACTTCAGTTACAAGCAGATGCAACCTATGTGGAGCGTCCGGCGCAAATCATCGACACCAAGGAAGTAGTGTTGCGTACCAAGACCATCCAGTGGGTCAAGGTACAATGGGAGCATCACACTCCGGAGGAAGCTACGTGGGAGCTCAAAGACCAGATGCAGAAGGCGTATCCTTATCTCTTTCCCGATGAGGTATGTTTAGGCATTTGGGGGACCAAATGTTCTTTTTAGAGGTGATAGATGTAAGGTCCGCGACCTTACTGGGTCAGTTGGGCCCAATAGCAGGCCCGTTGACCCGTTTATTTTTATTATTATATTAATTATTTGTATTTTAGATATTTAAGTGGGTTTAGTCTTTGAGCGAGTTTCTTTTAGTGTTAGGATAGTTTCTACGAAGTTTCGTTCGATTCCGAGTTCGTTTGATCCTAGCAGGGGGGTAGTTTGCTAATTAGGGAAAATTGAGTGTTTTTCCGAAAAATTCCTATCACCGTGATTTTGGGTTCGTTGGAAAGGTCTCGTCGCGCTGATCATTTTTGTCTTCTGGCTCGTCGCGATCCGACGATCAGAAACCCTTCAAATAGTCCATTCTTTCACCGGACCCACTTAAGGGTAAATTAGTATTTTCCTCCCTCTCTTCTTCTTAAACAGGGATTAGACCTAATCGTAGTATCACTTCTGCAACGAGAGTTACAGCAGCCCTCATTCTCCCTCTTCATCTTCTCAAGCCCAGATCTCCCTCCGGAAGAGGTCATCTTCGCGATCCGGACCGCACATCTTCTTCCTTTCGCTCTCCTCTCTCCATTGATATTAGTGGGTAAGCCCTTTCCCATCATCAACTTTTCTATTCGTTTTCTCTTTTGTTTAGAATAGGTTGGATCATGATATATTTCCTTTCTTTCTTTCTTCTCGGTGTTTTAGATTACTTTTGAGCGGGGTAGATTGTGGTTTCCGTGGTAGAAAGCTTCTCCTCAAGCTTTTCCAATTCCTAATCGTCTTCTTGGTTGAGGCAAGTAGATATGCAATTATATTTAATCATGTCTGTATTGTCTTCTTTTGATTGCAATGATAATCTTGTTAAATTACCCAAATTCCAAGCTTATTGTGGGTATTTTATTGGGAATTACATGTTAGGTTAGATTGTGGTTTTGATTGGATAAATTGTTAAATTTTAACTTTGGAAGTTTTTAATTTAATAGAATGGATAGAAATAATGATTAAAATAATTGGGGAGCATGAAGGCTCATTTTATGCAGGAAAAAAAAAAAAGAATAAAAACCCATTTTCGGGCTCATGTACAGTGCCGATCGATCGGGCCTTCAGTCCGATCGATCGGACTGAAATTACTCCCAGTTAGCTGAGAAAAATCTCAGACCGATCGATCGGACCCATTGTCCGATCGATCGGAGGGCAGAATTCTGACAACTTTGAAAAAGGACAATCAGAATGTTGTCTCCTGTGCATATATATATATAAATGAATAAATAAAGAGAAGAGACATCAACGATGACATCAGCCCATGCATTGAAAAACAAAGGATCACCGAACGTATGTGACTGACTACCTGACATCCATATGGGCATTGTTGATCCTCCATCCGATGAATCGAACCGATGGATGGTTCGTCGCGTTTTTATATATTTATATATATATATATATAAAGGGTCAAACTTCTACGGGCCATAACTTTTGAACCATACATTGGAATTTCGCGAGCCATATACCGTTGGAAAGCTCTTTGAGCGTAGAATCCAATGATACATGTCTCGTGATGATTGGAGATCAGGTAGGGAAGTAATTAAGTAGATCAATTTTAGACCACTTTCTTGTTAGTAACGAGATTGTCAGCCTAGGTTTGGGCCTTAGACATTGGAAACCATGAAACCATTCTCACGTGACCATTAATGGGGATTTGAAATCGTAGCACGTGGCTTGGTGTGCTTCGATGGGTTGTCTAGGTATTCGTGTATTGTGTACGGTTAACCGAATGCGTATGGAATTGAATTAATCAATGCTCCACATGATTGTACACCAAGGGAATTCTTTATAAGCATTGATTATTCAAATTCCCCACGCACTCCGTTAAAACACATATGGTACATGGATGGCAACACTTGCCTAGGTTTGGATTGTAATTCCTCCTTGACTTATTTAATTGTATTCGTTGTTGTAATTCCTTGTACACTCACTCTCTTGGCGTAAAACACCTAATTAATTATGAAACATAATCTCTTGTAGAATTAGGACTTGGACCTGACTTAGAGTGTACCTTAGGATCCCGTATTATGTAATTGATGAACATGACTGGCTAGACTAAAGGGATTATCATGGGAGTGGATTTGTCTTGTATTGACTTGAATGAGATAATCCCTATGAACGTGTCTTGTATATTGAGCTAGCCAGACTTGCTTGTCTTGGTCTATTCTTGTGTCAACACCACATTATTATTATTATTATTATTTGCATATCATGGCCAGCTGCAGTTTGGGGGTTTATTGATGGGCCGGTTACTCGGACATCGGGGTGGGCAGTCGGCTTTGGACGGCGTCCATGGCGTTGAATAGTTGGGAGCGGGCTGGGACCGTGCTACTATTCCCGGGACTGGGAGCTGGGATCCCCCTGGAGCCGGACTTTGGTATCAGTAGTCCGGATAGGATTGTTACTGGTACCCCGTGAGGTGGCTAGGACATCCACGGAGTCTCCCTCTTGTGCATTGCATTATATTTGTAGTGGTGATTGCTAGTATTGCTAGGATTTCTATTTATGATCCTGATGGTTATTTACTCATGCTTTATGCCTAGATTCGGTTCCTTGTACTCTCTTGATTATTATGCCTGTCATTACTCTTATACTTGATGCATGTCATGATTAATTATACTTGCTTATCTATTGCTCAACATGTCGTTGACCCTATTCCTTGGTGTGCAGACTCCTCAGGTGAGTACTATTACGAGGAGCAAGCAGGTGAGGAGATCCCAGAGGATCTCCAACCGGCTGAGGAGGAACGAGAGTGGCGTGCCGATGACGTAGAGTAGCGTCATCATTCCCGGCACGAGAGTGATTCATCGGGACTTTCTTAGATTTATTTCATTCTTATTTATCTCTCGTTGAATCTTTCATATCATTGACTTCTTAATTGTTTTAAATGGCCTTGAGTATTGGGATGGCCATTGTAATAGATTAACTTCATTGCTTAAGTTTTATTTTATTCCTTGTGCAACTTTAACTATTAATGAGATTTATTATTCATTGCTTCGAAATTTAATATGCCTCATTCGTATGAATTCCGCAGTTTTATATTACTTGAGGTTTGAAATATTATATCCTCACAGCGGACTTACGATCCTTGGGCCTAAAGGGCAAAATTTTTAATTAGCCCTAAATTTCACTCCCCGGATCCGGTTTATTCTCTAATCGGGTTCGGGGGACGTGACAGAATGGTATCAGAGCAATGGATGGTTTCTCAGGGTAAAAATTATAGAAACCATAGGACGCGTGTGAGGATTCCGTTAGTAAGTAGGCTGGTCTCGTTGTCTTATCTCTAGTATTGTGATGCTAGTATTGAGTCTAATAGGACCTGACTTTAATTGTTTTGTAGTACATGTTAGCAGTTGCTATTTTGGTAGTTCAAGAATTCACGGATTTATTTCCGGATGAGATTCCTGGTTTGCCACATGTTCGTGAGTTGGATTTCACGATAGAATTGCAGTCGGGTACCGCACCTATTTCGAAGGCCCCGTATAGGATGGCTCCAGCTGAATTGAAAGAGTTGAAGACTCAGATAGAAGATCTGTTGGATAAAGGTTTCATCAGACCTAGTGTTTCACCGTGGGGAGCTCCGGTGATATTTGTGAAGAAGAAGGACGGGACTATGAGGATGTGTATAGATTACAGACAGTTGAATCAGGTGACTGTCAAGAACAAGTACCCGTTACCGAGAATTGATGAGCTATTTGATCAGCTGCAGGGAGCTCAATTCTTTTCGAAGATAGACCTGCGTTCCGGATATCATCAGTTGCGAGTCAGGAAGGAGGATGTTCCTAAGACTGCATTCCGGACGAGATATGGCCACTTTGAGTTTCTCGTGATGCCTTTTGGGTTGACTAATGCACCCGCTGTCTTTATGGCATTGATGAATAAGGTGTTTGCTCCTTTCCTGGATCAGTTTGTGGTTGTCTTCATAGATGATGTGTTGGTATACTCGAAGTCTAAGGAGGAGCATGAGCATCAGTTGAGGACATCATTGCAGCTTTTGAGGGATAACCAGTTGTATGCTAAGTTGAACAAATGTGAATTTTGGCTGGAGAAAGTTGCATTTTTGGGCCATATTATTTCAAAGGATGGACTAACAGTGGACCCTAAGAAGGTAGCAGCAGTTGTTAATTGGGGTAGTCCACGAAATGTAGCGGAGATTCGCAGTTTTCTTGGACTTGCAGGCTATTACAGGAGGTTTGTGAAAGGGTTTTCTACCATAGCATCTCCACTCACTAAGTTGACACGGAAGGATGTTCCATTTGTGTGGACAGAAGAATGTGAGAAGAGTTTCCAAGAGTTGAAGACCCGGTTGACTTCAGCACCCATACTTGCCTTACCCTCAGGAAGTGGAGGATTTGTGGTTTATACAGATGCATCGGGAATTGGATTGGGTTGCGTTCTCACGCAGAATGACAAGGTGATAGCATATGGGTCCAGGCAGTTGAAGGACCATGAGAAGAAGTATGCCACACATGACTTGGAGTTGGCAGCAGTAGTGTTTGCATTGACGTTGTGGAGGCATTATTTGTATGGAGAAAGATTTGAGGTGCATACAGATCACAAGAGCCTGCAATACCTGTTTACACAGGGTGATCTGAATAATAGGCAGCGGAGATGGATGGAATACATAAAGGATTATGATTTTCCGATTAAGTACCATCCTGGTAAGGTGAATGTGGTAGCAGATGCTCTTAGTAGGAAGGCAGCATTCAATGGATGTGTAATGCCTGAATGGAGATGGATGGAGCAGTTCAGAGATATGGATGTGGAAGTATGGCCTGTCAATGAGAAAGTTCTAGTTGCTACTATGGGAGTTTGGGAGCCAGAAATAGTTAACAGGATCAAGGAAGCTCAAAAGGATAATCCTGAGTTGCAGAAAATCATTGACAACATTGATGGCAATCCAGAGTTCCGATTGATTGAAGGGATTCTGTATTGTAAGGATAGGTTGTGTGTGCCAGATGTTCAAGACATCAAGTCAGAGTTGATGACAGATGCGCACCACACCAGATACTCTATTCACCCAGGGAGCACCAAGATGTATCAGAATTTGAAGAATCACTATTGGTGGGTGAAAATGAAGAAGGAGATTGCAGAGTTCGTTTCTAGGTGTATGACTTGTCAGTAGATTAAGGCAGAACACAAGAAGCCTCCTGGTTTGCTTCACCCGTTGGATATTCCTCAGTGGAAATGGGAGAACATCACTATGGATTTTGTGTTAGGGTTGTCGAACACCAGGAAGGGTAATGATGCTATTTGGGTGATTGTAGATAGATTGACTAAGTCAACACATTTCCTGCCATTCAAGACTGGTCAGTTTATGAACAAGATGACTACGTTGTACAGAGACAATATAGTTAAGTTGCATGGAGTGCCTAAGTCCATAGTATCCGATCGAGACCCTAAGTTTGTCTCTCGGTTTTGGTCTTCTTTTCAGTCATCTATGGGTACTCAATTGACATTCAGTACAGCTTACCACCCTCAGACAGATGGACAGTCTGAGCGTACCATTCAGACTTTGGAAGATCTCCTCAGGGCCTGTGTTTTGGATTTCAAGGAGAGTTGGGATGAAAGCTTGCCTCTATGTGAGTTTGCCTACAATAACAGCTATCACTCAAGTATTGGAATGACACCATTTGAGGCACTATACGGGCGGAGATGCAGGACCCCAGCATGTTGGGAGGAAGTAGGAGTTCGGAGTTTCCATGGACCCTCAGAGATTGCTGACTCCAGTGAGAAAGTCAGAATTGTTCAGATAAGGATGAAAGAGTCCCGGGATCGACAGAAGAGTTATGCAGACAAGAGGCGGAGACCTCTAGAATTCCAAGTGGGGGATAAGGTGTTTCTGAAGGTGTCTCCGATGAGAGGAGTAGTCAGATTCGGGCAAAAAGGGAAACTTGCTAAGAGATTTGTGGGACCGTTTGAGATCAAGAGCAGGATTGGAGACGTGGCCTATCGTTTGGTGCTACCGTCTGAGCTAGCCGGTGTGCACAACGTTTTTCATGTCTCAATGCTTAGGAAGTATATTCCAGACCCTACTCATGTGTTGCAGCACGAGCCACTTCAGTTACAAGCAGATGCAACCTATGTGGAGCGTCCGGCGCAAATCATCGACACCAAGGAAGTAGTGTTGCGTACCAAGACCATCCAGTGGGTCAAGGTACAATGGGAGCATCACACTCCGGAGGAAGCTACGTGGGAGCTCAAAGACCAGATGCAGAAGGCGTATCCTTATCTCTTTCCCGATGAGGTATGTTTAGGCATTTGGGGGACCAAATGTTCTTTTTAGAGGTGATAGATGTAAGGTCCGCGACCTTACTGGGTCAGTTGGGCCCAATAGCAGGCCCGTTGACCCGTTTATTTTTATTATTATATTAATTATTTGTATTTTAGATATTTAAGTGGGTTTAGTCTTTGAGCGAGTTTCTTTTAGTGTTAGGATAGTTTCTACGAAGTTTCGTTCGATTCCGAGTTCGTTTGATCCTAGCAGGGGGGTAGTTTGCTAATTAGGGAAAATTGAGTGTTTTTCCGAAAAATTCCTATCACCGTGATTTTGGGTTCGTTGGAAAGGTCTCGTCGCGCTGATCATTTTTGTCTTCTGGCTCGTCGCGATCCGACGATCAGAAACCCTTCAAATAGTCCATTCTTTCACCGGACCCACTTAAGGGTAAATTAGTATTTTCCTCCCTCTCTTCTTCTTAAACAGGGATTAGACCTAATCGTAGTATCACTTCTGCAACGAGAGTTACAGCAGCCCTCATTCTCCCTCTTCATCTTCTCAAGCCCAGATCTCCCTCCGGAAGAGGTCATCTTCGCGATCCGGACCGCACATCTTCTTCCTTTCGCTCTCCTCTCTCCATTGATATTAGTGGGTAAGCCCTTTCCCATCATCAACTTTTCTATTCGTTTTCTCTTTTGTTTAGAATAGGTTGGATCATGATATATTTCCTTTCTTTCTTTCTTCTCGGTGTTTTAGATTACTTTTGAGCGGGGTAGATTGTGGTTTCCGTGGTAGAAAGCTTCTCCTCAAGCTTTTCCAATTCCTAATCGTCTTCTTGGTTGAGGCAAGTAGATATGCAATTATATTTAATCATGTCTGTATTGTCTTCTTTTGATTGCAATGATAATCTTGTTAAATTACCCAAATTCCAAGCTTATTGTGGGTATTTTATTGGGAATTACATGTTAGGTTAGATTGTGGTTTTGATTGGATAAATTGTTAAATTTTAACTTTGGAAGTTTTTAATTTAATAGAATGGATAGAAATAATGATTAAAATAATTGGGGAGCATGAAGGCTCATTTTATGCAGGAAAAAAAAAAAGAATAAAAACCCATTTTCGGGCTCATGTACAGTGCCGATCGATCGGGCCTTCAGTCCGATCGATCGGACTGAAATTACTCCCAGTTAGCTGAGAAAAATCTCAGACCGATCGATCGGACCCATTGTCCGATCGATCGGAGGGCAGAATTCTGACAACTTTGAAAAAGGACAATCAGAATGTTGTCTCCTGTGCATATATATATATAAATGAATAAATAAAGAGAAGAGACATCAACGATGACATCAGCCCATGCATTGAAAAACAAAGGATCACCGAACGTATGTGACTGACTACCTGACATCCATATGGGCATTGTTGATCCTCCATCCGATGAATCGAACCGATGGATGGTTCGTCGCGTTTTTATATATTTATATATATATATATATATAAAGGGTCAAACTTCTACGGGCCATAACTTTTGAACCATACATTGGAATTTCGCGAGCCATATACCGTTGGAAAGCTCTTTGAGCGTAGAATCCAATGATACATGTCTCGTGATGATTGGAGATCAGGTAGGGAAGTAATTAAGTAGATCAATTTTAGACCACTTTCTTGTTAGTAACGAGATTGTCAGCCTAGGTTTGGGCCTTAGACATTGGAAACCATGAAACCATTCTCACGTGACCATTAATGGGGATTTGAAATCGTAGCACGTGGCTTGGTGTGCTTCGATGGGTTGTCTAGGTATTCGTGTATTGTGTACGGTTAACCGAATGCGTATGGAATTGAATTAATCAATGCTCCACATGATTGTACACCAAGGGAATTCTTTATAAGCATTGATTATTCAAATTCCCCACGCACTCCGTTAAAACACATATGGTACATGGATGGCAACACTTGCCTAGGTTTGGATTGTAATTCCTCCTTGACTTATTTAATTGTATTCGTTGTTGTAATTCCTTGTACACTCACTCTCTTGGCGTAAAACACCTAATTAATTATGAAACATAATCTCTTGTAGAATTAGGACTTGGACCTGACTTAGAGTGTACCTTAGGATCCCGTATTATGTAATTGATGAACATGACTGGCTAGACTAAAGGGATTATCATGGGAGTGGATTTGTCTTGTATTGACTTGAATGAGATAATCCCTATGAACGTGTCTTGTATATTGAGCTAGCCAGACTTGCTTGTCTTGGTCTATTCTTGTGTCAACACCACATTATTATTATTATTATTATTTGCATATCATGGCCAGCTGCAGTTTGGGGGTTTATTGATGGGCCGGTTACTCGGACATCGGGGTGGGCAGTCGGCTTTGGACGGCGTCCATGGCGTTGAATAGTTGGGAGCGGGCTGGGACCGTGCTACTATTCCCGGGACTGGGAGCTGGGATCCCCCTGGAGCCGGACTTTGGTATCAGTAGTCCGGATAGGATTGTTACTGGTACCCCGTGAGGTGGCTAGGACATCCACGGAGTCTCCCTCTTGTGCATTGCATTATATTTGTAGTGGTGATTGCTAGTATTGCTAGGATTTCTATTTATGATCCTGATGGTTATTTACTCATGCTTTATGCCTAGATTCGGTTCCTTGTACTCTCTTGATTATTATGCCTGTCATTACTCTTATACTTGATGCATGTCATGATTAATTATACTTGCTTATCTATTGCTCAACATGTCGTTGACCCTATTCCTTGGTGTGCAGACTCCTCAGGTGAGTACTATTACGAGGAGCAAGCAGGTGAGGAGATCCCAGAGGATCTCCAACCGGCTGAGGAGGAACGAGAGTGGCGTGCCGATGACGTAGAGTAGCGTCATCATTCCCGGCACGAGAGTGATTCATCGGGACTTTCTTAGATTTATTTCATTCTTATTTATCTCTCGTTGAATCTTTCATATCATTGACTTCTTAATTGTTTTAAATGGCCTTGAGTATTGGGATGGCCATTGTAATAGATTAACTTCATTGCTTAAGTTTTATTTTATTCCTTGTGCAACTTTAACTATTAATGAGATTTATTATTCATTGCTTCGAAATTTAATATGCCTCATTCGTATGAATTCCGCAGTTTTATATTACTTGAGGTTTGAAATATTATATCCTCACAGCGGACTTACGATCCTTGGGCCTAAAGGGCAAAATTTTTAATTAGCCCTAAATTTCACTCCCCGGATCCGGTTTATTCTCTAATCGGGTTCGGGGGACGTGACAGAATGGTATCAGAGCAATGGATGGTTTCTCAGGGTAAAAATTATAGAAACCATAGGACGCGTGTGAGGATTCCGTTAGTAAGTAGGCTGGTCTCGTTGTCTTATCTCTAGTATTGTGATGCTAGTATTGAGTCTAATAGGACCTGACTTTAATTGTTTTGTAGTACATGTTAGCAGTTGCTATTTTGGTAGTTCAAGAATTCACGGATTTATTTCCGGATGAGATTCCTGGTTTGCCACATGTTCGTGAGTTGGATTTCACGATAGAATTGCAGTCGGGTACCGCACCTATTTCGAAGGCCCCGTATAGGATGGCTCCAGCTGAATTGAAAGAGTTGAAGACTCAGATAGAAGATCTGTTGGATAAAGGTTTCATCAGACCTAGTGTTTCACCGTGGGGAGCTCCGGTGATATTTGTGAAGAAGAAGGACGGGACTATGAGGATGTGTATAGATTACAGACAGTTGAATCAGGTGACTGTCAAGAACAAGTACCCGTTACCGAGAATTGATGAGCTATTTGATCAGCTGCAGGGAGCTCAATTCTTTTCGAAGATAGACCTGCGTTCCGGATATCATCAGTTGCGAGTCAGGAAGGAGGATGTTCCTAAGACTGCATTCCGGACGAGATATGGCCACTTTGAGTTTCTCGTGATGCCTTTTGGGTTGACTAATGCACCCGCTGTCTTTATGGCATTGATGAATAAGGTGTTTGCTCCTTTCCTGGATCAGTTTGTGGTTGTCTTCATAGATGATGTGTTGGTATACTCGAAGTCTAAGGAGGAGCATGAGCATCAGTTGAGGACATCATTGCAGCTTTTGAGGGATAACCAGTTGTATGCTAAGTTGAACAAATGTGAATTTTGGCTGGAGAAAGTTGCATTTTTGGGCCATATTATTTCAAAGGATGGACTAACAGTGGACCCTAAGAAGGTAGCAGCAGTTGTTAATTGGGGTAGTCCACGAAATGTAGCGGAGATTCGCAGTTTTCTTGGACTTGCAGGCTATTACAGGAGGTTTGTGAAAGGGTTTTCTACCATAGCATCTCCACTCACTAAGTTGACACGGAAGGATGTTCCATTTGTGTGGACAGAAGAATGTGAGAAGAGTTTCCAAGAGTTGAAGACCCGGTTGACTTCAGCACCCATACTTGCCTTACCCTCAGGAAGTGGAGGATTTGTGGTTTATACAGATGCATCGGGAATTGGATTGGGTTGCGTTCTCACGCAGAATGACAAGGTGATAGCATATGGGTCCAGGCAGTTGAAGGACCATGAGAAGAAGTATGCCACACATGACTTGGAGTTGGCAGCAGTAGTGTTTGCATTGACGTTGTGGAGGCATTATTTGTATGGAGAAAGATTTGAGGTGCATACAGATCACAAGAGCCTGCAATACCTGTTTACACAGGGTGATCTGAATAATAGGCAGCGGAGATGGATGGAATACATAAAGGATTATGATTTTCCGATTAAGTACCATCCTGGTAAGGTGAATGTGGTAGCAGATGCTCTTAGTAGGAAGGCAGCATTCAATGGATGTGTAATGCCTGAATGGAGATGGATGGAGCAGTTCAGAGATATGGATGTGGAAGTATGGCCTGTCAATGAGAAAGTTCTAGTTGCTACTATGGGAGTTTGGGAGCCAGAAATAGTTAACAGGATCAAGGAAGCTCAAAAGGATAATCCTGAGTTGCAGAAAATCATTGACAACATTGATGGCAATCCAGAGTTCCGATTGATTGAAGGGATTCTGTATTGTAAGGATAGGTTGTGTGTGCCAGATGTTCAAGACATCAAGTCAGAGTTGATGACAGATGCGCACCACACCAGATACTCTATTCACCCAGGGAGCACCAAGATGTATCAGAATTTGAAGAATCACTATTGGTGGGTGAAAATGAAGAAGGAGATTGCAGAGTTCGTTTCTAGGTGTATGACTTGTCAGTAGATTAAGGCAGAACACAAGAAGCCTCCTGGTTTGCTTCACCCGTTGGATATTCCTCAGTGGAAATGGGAGAACATCACTATGGATTTTGTGTTAGGGTTGTCGAACACCAGGAAGGGTAATGATGCTATTTGGGTGATTGTAGATAGATTGACTAAGTCAACACATTTCCTGCCATTCAAGACTGGTCAGTTTATGAACAAGATGACTACGTTGTACAGAGACAATATAGTTAAGTTGCATGGAGTGCCTAAGTCCATAGTATCCGATCGAGACCCTAAGTTTGTCTCTCGGTTTTGGTCTTCTTTTCAGTCATCTATGGGTACTCAATTGACATTCAGTACAGCTTACCACCCTCAGACAGATGGACAGTCTGAGCGTACCATTCAGACTTTGGAAGATCTCCTCAGGGCCTGTGTTTTGGATTTCAAGGAGAGTTGGGATGAAAGCTTGCCTCTATGTGAGTTTGCCTACAATAACAGCTATCACTCAAGTATTGGAATGACACCATTTGAGGCACTATACGGGCGGAGATGCAGGACCCCAGCATGTTGGGAGGAAGTAGGAGTTCGGAGTTTCCATGGACCCTCAGAGATTGCTGACTCCAGTGAGAAAGTCAGAATTGTTCAGATAAGGATGAAAGAGTCCCGGGATCGACAGAAGAGTTATGCAGACAAGAGGCGGAGACCTCTAGAATTCCAAGTGGGGGATAAGGTGTTTCTGAAGGTGTCTCCGATGAGAGGAGTAGTCAGATTCGGGCAAAAAGGGAAACTTGCTAAGAGATTTGTGGGACCGTTTGAGATCAAGAGCAGGATTGGAGACGTGGCCTATCGTTTGGTGCTACCGTCTGAGCTAGCCGGTGTGCACAACGTTTTTCATGTCTCAATGCTTAGGAAGTATATTCCAGACCCTACTCATGTGTTGCAGCACGAGCCACTTCAGTTACAAGCAGATGCAACCTATGTGGAGCGTCCGGCGCAAATCATCGACACCAAGGAAGTAGTGTTGCGTACCAAGACCATCCAGTGGGTCAAGGTACAATGGGAGCATCACACTCCGGAGGAAGCTACGTGGGAGCTCAAAGACCAGATGCAGAAGGCGTATCCTTATCTCTTTCCCGATGAGGTATGTTTAGGCATTTGGGGGACCAAATGTTCTTTTTAGAGGTGATAGATGTAAGGTCCGCGACCTTACTGGGTCAGTTGGGCCCAATAGCAGGCCCGTTGACCCGTTTATTTTTATTATTATATTAATTATTTGTATTTTAGATATTTAAGTGGGTTTAGTCTTTGAGCGAGTTTCTTTTAGTGTTAGGATAGTTTCTACGAAGTTTCGTTCGATTCCGAGTTCGTTTGATCCTAGCAGGGGGGTAGTTTGCTAATTAGGGAAAATTGAGTGTTTTTCCGAAAAATTCCTATCACCGTGATTTTGGGTTCGTTGGAAAGGTCTCGTCGCGCTGATCATTTTTGTCTTCTGGCTCGTCGCGATCCGACGATCAGAAACCCTTCAAATAGTCCATTCTTTCACCGGACCCACTTAAGGGTAAATTAGTATTTTCCTCCCTCTCTTCTTCTTAAACAGGGATTAGACCTAATCGTAGTATCACTTCTGCAACGAGAGTTACAGCAGCCCTCATTCTCCCTCTTCATCTTCTCAAGCCCAGATCTCCCTCCGGAAGAGGTCATCTTCGCGATCCGGACCGCACATCTTCTTCCTTTCGCTCTCCTCTCTCCATTGATATTAGTGGGTAAGCCCTTTCCCATCATCAACTTTTCTATTCGTTTTCTCTTTTGTTTAGAATAGGTTGGATCATGATATATTTCCTTTCTTTCTTTCTTCTCGGTGTTTTAGATTACTTTTGAGCGGGGTAGATTGTGGTTTCCGTGGTAGAAAGCTTCTCCTCAAGCTTTTCCAATTCCTAATCGTCTTCTTGGTTGAGGCAAGTAGATATGCAATTATATTTAATCATGTCTGTATTGTCTTCTTTTGATTGCAATGATAATCTTGTTAAATTACCCAAATTCCAAGCTTATTGTGGGTATTTTATTGGGAATTACATGTTAGGTTAGATTGTGGTTTTGATTGGATAAATTGTTAAATTTTAACTTTGGAAGTTTTTAATTTAATAGAATGGATAGAAATAATGATTAAAATAATTGGGGAGCATGAAGGCTCATTTTATGCAGGAAAAAAAAAAAGAATAAAAACCCATTTTCGGGCTCATGTACAGTGCCGATCGATCGGGCCTTCAGTCCGATCGATCGGACTGAAATTACTCCCAGTTAGCTGAGAAAAATCTCAGACCGATCGATCGGACCCATTGTCCGATCGATCGGAGGGCAGAATTCTGACAACTTTGAAAAAGGACAATCAGAATGTTGTCTCCTGTGCATATATATATATAAATGAATAAATAAAGAGAAGAGACATCAACGATGACATCAGCCCATGCATTGAAAAACAAAGGATCACCGAACGTATGTGACTGACTACCTGACATCCATATGGGCATTGTTGATCCTCCATCCGATGAATCGAACCGATGGATGGTTCGTCGCGTTTTTATATATTTATATATATATATATATATAAAGGGTCAAACTTCTACGGGCCATAACTTTTGAACCATACATTGGAATTTCGCGAGCCATATACCGTTGGAAAGCTCTTTGAGCGTAGAATCCAATGATACATGTCTCGTGATGATTGGAGATCAGGTAGGGAAGTAATTAAGTAGATCAATTTTAGACCACTTTCTTGTTAGTAACGAGATTGTCAGCCTAGGTTTGGGCCTTAGACATTGGAAACCATGAAACCATTCTCACGTGACCATTAATGGGGATTTGAAATCGTAGCACGTGGCTTGGTGTGCTTCGATGGGTTGTCTAGGTATTCGTGTATTGTGTACGGTTAACCGAATGCGTATGGAATTGAATTAATCAATGCTCCACATGATTGTACACCAAGGGAATTCTTTATAAGCATTGATTATTCAAATTCCCCACGCACTCCGTTAAAACACATATGGTACATGGATGGCAACACTTGCCTAGGTTTGGATTGTAATTCCTCCTTGACTTATTTAATTGTATTCGTTGTTGTAATTCCTTGTACACTCACTCTCTTGGCGTAAAACACCTAATTAATTATGAAACATAATCTCTTGTAGAATTAGGACTTGGACCTGACTTAGAGTGTACCTTAGGATCCCGTATTATGTAATTGATGAACATGACTGGCTAGACTAAAGGGATTATCATGGGAGTGGATTTGTCTTGTATTGACTTGAATGAGATAATCCCTATGAACGTGTCTTGTATATTGAGCTAGCCAGACTTGCTTGTCTTGGTCTATTCTTGTGTCAACACCACATTATTATTATTATTATTATTTGCATATCATGGCCAGCTGCAGTTTGGGGGTTTATTGATGGGCCGGTTACTCGGACATCGGGGTGGGCAGTCGGCTTTGGACGGCGTCCATGGCGTTGAATAGTTGGGAGCGGGCTGGGACCGTGCTACTATTCCCGGGACTGGGAGCTGGGATCCCCCTGGAGCCGGACTTTGGTATCAGTAGTCCGGATAGGATTGTTACTGGTACCCCGTGAGGTGGCTAGGACATCCACGGAGTCTCCCTCTTGTGCATTGCATTATATTTGTAGTGGTGATTGCTAGTATTGCTAGGATTTCTATTTATGATCCTGATGGTTATTTACTCATGCTTTATGCCTAGATTCGGTTCCTTGTACTCTCTTGATTATTATGCCTGTCATTACTCTTATACTTGATGCATGTCATGATTAATTATACTTGCTTATCTATTGCTCAACATGTCGTTGACCCTATTCCTTGGTGTGCAGACTCCTCAGGTGAGTACTATTACGAGGAGCAAGCAGGTGAGGAGATCCCAGAGGATCTCCAACCGGCTGAGGAGGAACGAGAGTGGCGTGCCGATGACGTAGAGTAGCGTCATCATTCCCGGCACGAGAGTGATTCATCGGGACTTTCTTAGATTTATTTCATTCTTATTTATCTCTCGTTGAATCTTTCATATCATTGACTTCTTAATTGTTTTAAATGGCCTTGAGTATTGGGATGGCCATTGTAATAGATTAACTTCATTGCTTAAGTTTTATTTTATTCCTTGTGCAACTTTAACTATTAATGAGATTTATTATTCATTGCTTCGAAATTTAATATGCCTCATTCGTATGAATTCCGCAGTTTTATATTACTTGAGGTTTGAAATATTATATCCTCACAGCGGACTTACGATCCTTGGGCCTAAAGGGCAAAATTTTTAATTAGCCCTAAATTTCACTCCCCGGATCCGGTTTATTCTCTAATCGGGTTCGGGGGACGTGACAGAATGGTATCAGAGCAATGGATGGTTTCTCAGGGTAAAAATTATAGAAACCATAGGACGCGTGTGAGGATTCCGTTAGTAAGTAGGCTGGTCTCGTTGTCTTATCTCTAGTATTGTGATGCTAGTATTGAGTCTAATAGGACCTGACTTTAATTGTTTTGTAGTACATGTTAGCAGTTGCTATTTTGGTAGTTCAAGAATTCACGGATTTATTTCCGGATGAGATTCCTGGTTTGCCACATGTTCGTGAGTTGGATTTCACGATAGAATTGCAGTCGGGTACCGCACCTATTTCGAAGGCCCCGTATAGGATGGCTCCAGCTGAATTGAAAGAGTTGAAGACTCAGATAGAAGATCTGTTGGATAAAGGTTTCATCAGACCTAGTGTTTCACCGTGGGGAGCTCCGGTGATATTTGTGAAGAAGAAGGACGGGACTATGAGGATGTGTATAGATTACAGACAGTTGAATCAGGTGACTGTCAAGAACAAGTACCCGTTACCGAGAATTGATGAGCTATTTGATCAGCTGCAGGGAGCTCAATTCTTTTCGAAGATAGACCTGCGTTCCGGATATCATCAGTTGCGAGTCAGGAAGGAGGATGTTCCTAAGACTGCATTCCGGACGAGATATGGCCACTTTGAGTTTCTCGTGATGCCTTTTGGGTTGACTAATGCACCCGCTGTCTTTATGGCATTGATGAATAAGGTGTTTGCTCCTTTCCTGGATCAGTTTGTGGTTGTCTTCATAGATGATGTGTTGGTATACTCGAAGTCTAAGGAGGAGCATGAGCATCAGTTGAGGACATCATTGCAGCTTTTGAGGGATAACCAGTTGTATGCTAAGTTGAACAAATGTGAATTTTGGCTGGAGAAAGTTGCATTTTTGGGCCATATTATTTCAAAGGATGGACTAACAGTGGACCCTAAGAAGGTAGCAGCAGTTGTTAATTGGGGTAGTCCACGAAATGTAGCGGAGATTCGCAGTTTTCTTGGACTTGCAGGCTATTACAGGAGGTTTGTGAAAGGGTTTTCTACCATAGCATCTCCACTCACTAAGTTGACACGGAAGGATGTTCCATTTGTGTGGACAGAAGAATGTGAGAAGAGTTTCCAAGAGTTGAAGACCCGGTTGACTTCAGCACCCATACTTGCCTTACCCTCAGGAAGTGGAGGATTTGTGGTTTATACAGATGCATCGGGAATTGGATTGGGTTGCGTTCTCACGCAGAATGACAAGGTGATAGCATATGGGTCCAGGCAGTTGAAGGACCATGAGAAGAAGTATGCCACACATGACTTGGAGTTGGCAGCAGTAGTGTTTGCATTGACGTTGTGGAGGCATTATTTGTATGGAGAAAGATTTGAGGTGCATACAGATCACAAGAGCCTGCAATACCTGTTTACACAGGGTGATCTGAATAATAGGCAGCGGAGATGGATGGAATACATAAAGGATTATGATTTTCCGATTAAGTACCATCCTGGTAAGGTGAATGTGGTAGCAGATGCTCTTAGTAGGAAGGCAGCATTCAATGGATGTGTAATGCCTGAATGGAGATGGATGGAGCAGTTCAGAGATATGGATGTGGAAGTATGGCCTGTCAATGAGAAAGTTCTAGTTGCTACTATGGGAGTTTGGGAGCCAGAAATAGTTAACAGGATCAAGGAAGCTCAAAAGGATAATCCTGAGTTGCAGAAAATCATTGACAACATTGATGGCAATCCAGAGTTCCGATTGATTGAAGGGATTCTGTATTGTAAGGATAGGTTGTGTGTGCCAGATGTTCAAGACATCAAGTCAGAGTTGATGACAGATGCGCACCACACCAGATACTCTATTCACCCAGGGAGCACCAAGATGTATCAGAATTTGAAGAATCACTATTGGTGGGTGAAAATGAAGAAGGAGATTGCAGAGTTCGTTTCTAGGTGTATGACTTGTCAGTAGATTAAGGCAGAACACAAGAAGCCTCCTGGTTTGCTTCACCCGTTGGATATTCCTCAGTGGAAATGGGAGAACATCACTATGGATTTTGTGTTAGGGTTGTCGAACACCAGGAAGGGTAATGATGCTATTTGGGTGATTGTAGATAGATTGACTAAGTCAACACATTTCCTGCCATTCAAGACTGGTCAGTTTATGAACAAGATGACTACGTTGTACAGAGACAATATAGTTAAGTTGCATGGAGTGCCTAAGTCCATAGTATCCGATCGAGACCCTAAGTTTGTCTCTCGGTTTTGGTCTTCTTTTCAGTCATCTATGGGTACTCAATTGACATTCAGTACAGCTTACCACCCTCAGACAGATGGACAGTCTGAGCGTACCATTCAGACTTTGGAAGATCTCCTCAGGGCCTGTGTTTTGGATTTCAAGGAGAGTTGGGATGAAAGCTTGCCTCTATGTGAGTTTGCCTACAATAACAGCTATCACTCAAGTATTGGAATGACACCATTTGAGGCACTATACGGGCGGAGATGCAGGACCCCAGCATGTTGGGAGGGAGTAGGAGTTCGGAGTTTCCATGGACCCTCAGAGATTGCTGACTCCAGTGAGAAAGTCAGAATTGTTCAGATAAGGATGAAAGAGTCCCGGGATCGACAGAAGAGTTATGCAGACAAGAGGCGGAGACCTCTAGAATTCCAAGTGGGGGATAAGGTGTTTCTGAAGGTGTCTCCGATGAGAGGAGTAGTCAGATTCGGGCAAAAAGGGAAACTTGCTAAGAGATTTGTGGGACCGTTTGAGATCAAGAGCAGGATTGGAGACGTGGCCTATCGTTTGGTGCTACCGTCTGAGCTAGCCGGTGTGCACAACGTTTTTCATGTCTCAATGCTTAGGAAGTATATTCCAGACCCTACTCATGTGTTGCAGCACGAGCCACTTCAGTTACAAGCAGATGCAACCTATGTGGAGCGTCCGGCGCAAATCATCGACACCAAGGAAGTAGTGTTGCGTACCAAGACCATCCAGTGGGTCAAGGTACAATGGGAGCATCACACTCCGGAGGAAGCTACGTGGGAGCTCAAAGACCAGATGCAGAAGGCGTATCCTTATCTCTTTCCCGATGAGGTATGTTTAGGCATTTGGGGGACCAAATGTTCTTTTTAGAGGTGATAGATGTAAGGTCCGCGACCTTACTGGGTCAGTTGGGCCCAATAGCAGGCCCGTTGACCCGTTTATTTTTATTATTATATTAATTATTTGTATTTTAGATATTTAAGTGGGTTTAGTCTTTGAGCGAGTTTCTTTTAGTGTTAGGATAGTTTCTACGAAGTTTCGTTCGATTCCGAGTTCGTTTGATCCTAGCAGGGGGGTAGTTTGCTAATTAGGGAAAATTGAGTGTTTTTCCGAAAAATTCCTATCACCGTGATTTTGGGTTCGTTGGAAAGGTCTCGTCGCGCTGATCATTTTTGTCTTCTGGCTCGTCGCGATCCGACGATCAGAAACCCTTCAAATAGTCCATTCTTTCACCGGACCCACTTAAGGGTAAATTAGTATTTTCCTCCCTCTCTTCTTCTTAAACAGGGATTAGACCTAATCGTAGTATCACTTCTGCAACGAGAGTTACAGCAGCCCTCATTCTCCCTCTTCATCTTCTCAAGCCCAGATCTCCCTCCGGAAGAGGTCATCTTCGCGATCCGGACCGCACATCTTCTTCCTTTCGCTCTCCTCTCTCCATTGATATTAGTGGGTAAGCCCTTTCCCATCATCAACTTTTCTATTCGTTTTCTCTTTTGTTTAGAATAGGTTGGATCATGATATATTTCCTTTCTTTCTTTCTTCTCGGTGTTTTAGATTACTTTTGAGCGGGGTAGATTGTGGTTTCCGTGGTAGAAAGCTTCTCCTCAAGCTTTTCCAATTCCTAATCGTCTTCTTGGTTGAGGCAAGTAGATATGCAATTATATTTAATCATGTCTGTATTGTCTTCTTTTGATTGCAATGATAATCTTGTTAAATTACCCAAATTCCAAGCTTATTGTGGGTATTTTATTGGGAATTACATGTTAGGTTAGATTGTGGTTTTGATTGGATAAATTGTTAAATTTTAACTTTGGAAGTTTTTAATTTAATAGAATGGATAGAAATAATGATTAAAATAATTGGGGAGCATGAAGGCTCATTTTATGCAGGAAAAAAAAAAAGAATAAAAACCCATTTTCGGGCTCATGTACAGTGCCGATCGATCGGGCCTTCAGTCCGATCGATCGGACTGAAATTACTCCCAGTTAGCTGAGAAAAATCTCAGACCGATCGATCGGACCCATTGTCCGATCGATCGGAGGGCAGAATTCTGACAACTTTGAAAAAGGACAATCAGAATGTTGTCTCCTGTGCATATATATATATAAATGAATAAATAAAGAGAAGAGACATCAACGATGACATCAGCCCATGCATTGAAAAACAAAGGATCACCGAACGTATGTGACTGACTACCTGACATCCATATGGGCATTGTTGATCCTCCATCCGATGAATCGAACCGATGGATGGTTCGTCGCGTTTTTATATATTTATATATATATATATAAAGGGTCAAACTTCTACGGGCCATAACTTTTGAACCATACATTGGAATTTCGCGAGCCATATACCGTTGGAAAGCTCTTTGAGCGTAGAATCCAATGATACATGTCTCGTGATGATTGGAGATCAGGTAGGGAAGTAATTAAGTAGATCAATTTTAGACCACTTTCTTGTTAGTAACGAGATTGTCAGCCTAGGTTTGGGCCTTAGACATTGGAAACCATGAAACCATTCTCACGTGACCATTAATGGGGATTTGAAATCGTAGCACGTGGCTTGGTGTGCTTCGATGGGTTGTCTAGGTATTCGTGTATTGTGTACGGTTAACCGAATGCGTATGGAATTGAATTAATCAATGCTCCACATGATTGTACACCAAGGGAATTCTTTATAAGCATTGATTATTCAAATTCCCCACGCACTCCGTTAAAACACATATGGTACATGGATGGCAACACTTGCCTAGGTTTGGATTGTAATTCCTCCTTGACTTATTTAATTGTATTCGTTGTTGTAATTCCTTGTACACTCACTCTCTTGGCGTAAAACACCTAATTAATTATGAAACATAATCTCTTGTAGAATTAGGACTTGGACCTGACTTAGAGTGTACCTTAGGATCCCGTATTATGTAATTGATGAACATGACTGGCTAGACTAAAGGGATTATCATGGGAGTGGATTTGTCTTGTATTGACTTGAATGAGATAATCCCTATGAACGTGTCTTGTATATTGAGCTAGCCAGACTTGCTTGTCTTGGTCTATTCTTGTGTCAACACCACATTATTATTATTATTATTATTTGCATATCATGGCCAGCTGCAGTTTGGGGGTTTATTGATGGGCCGGTTACTCGGACATCGGGGTGGGCAGTCGGCTTTGGACGGCGTCCATGGCGTTGAATAGTTGGGAGCGGGCTGGGACCGTGCTACTATTCCCGGGACTGGGAGCTGGGATCCCCCTGGAGCCGGACTTTGGTATCAGTAGTCCGGATAGGATTGTTACTGGTACCCCGTGAGGTGGCTAGGACATCCACGGAGTCTCCCTCTTGTGCATTGCATTATATTTGTAGTGGTGATTGCTAGTATTGCTAGGATTTCTATTTATGATCCTGATGGTTATTTACTCATGCTTTATGCCTAGATTCGGTTCCTTGTACTCTCTTGATTATTATGCCTGTCATTACTCTTATACTTGATGCATGTCATGATTAATTATACTTGCTTATCTATTGCTCAACATGTCGTTGACCCTATTCCTTGGTGTGCAGACTCCTCAGGTGAGTACTATTACGAGGAGCAAGCAGGTGAGGAGATCCCAGAGGATCTCCAACCGGCTGAGGAGGAACGAGAGTGGCGTGCCGATGACGTAGAGTAGCGTCATCATTCCCGGCACGAGAGTGATTCATCGGGACTTTCTTAGATTTATTTCATTCTTATTTATCTCTCGTTGAATCTTTCATATCATTGACTTCTTAATTGTTTTAAATGGCCTTGAGTATTGGGATGGCCATTGTAATAGATTAACTTCATTGCTTAAGTTTTATTTTATTCCTTGTGCAACTTTAACTATTAATGAGATTTATTATTCATTGCTTCGAAATTTAATATGCCTCATTCGTATGAATTCCGCAGTTTTATATTACTTGAGGTTTGAAATATTATATCCTCACAGCGGACTTACGATCCTTGGGCCTAAAGGGCAAAATTTTTAATTAGCCCTAAATTTCACTCCCCGGATCCGGTTTATTCTCTAATCGGGTTCGGGGGACGTGACAGAATGGTATCAGAGCAATGGATGGTTTCTCAGGGTAAAAATTATAGAAACCATAGGACGCGTGTGAGGATTCCGTTAGTAAGTAGGCTGGTCTCGTTGTCTTATCTCTAGTATTGTGATGCTAGTATTGAGTCTAATAGGACCTGACTTTAATTGTTTTGTAGTACATGTTAGCAGTTGCTATTTTGGTAGTTCAAGAATTCACGGATTTATTTCCGGATGAGATTCCTGGTTTGCCACATGTTCGTGAGTTGGATTTCACGATAGAATTGCAGTCGGGTACCGCACCTATTTCGAAGGCCCCGTATAGGATGGCTCCAGCTGAATTGAAAGAGTTGAAGACTCAGATAGAAGATCTGTTGGATAAAGGTTTCATCAGACCTAGTGTTTCACCGTGGGGAGCTCCGGTGATATTTGTGAAGAAGAAGGACGGGACTATGAGGATGTGTATAGATTACAGACAGTTGAATCAGGTGACTGTCAAGAACAAGTACCCGTTACCGAGAATTGATGAGCTATTTGATCAGCTGCAGGGAGCTCAATTCTTTTCGAAGATAGACCTGCGTTCCGGATATCATCAGTTGCGAGTCAGGAAGGAGGATGTTCCTAAGACTGCATTCCGGACGAGATATGGCCACTTTGAGTTTCTCGTGATGCCTTTTGGGTTGACTAATGCACCCGCTGTCTTTATGGCATTGATGAATAAGGTGTTTGCTCCTTTCCTGGATCAGTTTGTGGTTGTCTTCATAGATGATGTGTTGGTATACTCGAAGTCTAAGGAGGAGCATGAGCATCAGTTGAGGACATCATTGCAGCTTTTGAGGGATAACCAGTTGTATGCTAAGTTGAACAAATGTGAATTTTGGCTGGAGAAAGTTGCATTTTTGGGCCATATTATTTCAAAGGATGGACTAACAGTGGACCCTAAGAAGGTAGCAGCAGTTGTTAATTGGGGTAGTCCACGAAATGTAGCGGAGATTCGCAGTTTTCTTGGACTTGCAGGCTATTACAGGAGGTTTGTGAAAGGGTTTTCTACCATAGCATCTCCACTCACTAAGTTGACACGGAAGGATGTTCCATTTGTGTGGACAGAAGAATGTGAGAAGAGTTTCCAAGAGTTGAAGACCCGGTTGACTTCAGCACCCATACTTGCCTTACCCTCAGGAAGTGGAGGATTTGTGGTTTATACAGATGCATCGGGAATTGGATTGGGTTGCGTTCTCATGCAGAATGACAAGGTGATAGCATATGGGTCCAGGCAGTTGAAGGACCATGAGAAGAAGTATGCCACACATGACTTGGAGTTGGCAGCAGTAGTGTTTGCATTGACGTTGTGGAGGCATTATTTGTATGGAGAAAGATTTGAGGTGCATACAGATCACAAGAGCCTGCAATACCTGTTTACACAGGGTGATCTGAATAATAGGCAGCGGAGATGGATGGAATACATAAAGGATTATGATTTTCCGATTAAGTACCATCCTGGTAAGGTGAATGTGGTAGCAGATGCTCTTAGTAGGAAGGCAGCATTCAATGGATGTGTAATGCCTGAATGGAGATGGATGGAGCAGTTCAGAGATATGGATGTGGAAGTATGGCCTGTCAATGAGAAAGTTCTAGTTGCTACTATGGGAGTTTGGGAGCCAGAAATAGTTAACAGGATCAAGGAAGCTCAAAAGGATAATCCTGAGTTGCAGAAAATCATTGACAACATTGATGGCAATCCAGAGTTCCGATTGATTGAAGGGATTCTGTATTGTAAGGATAGGTTGTGTGTGCCAGATGTTCAAGACATCAAGTCAGAGTTGATGACAGATGCGCACCACACCAGATACTCTATTCACCCAGGGAGCACCAAGATGTATCAGAATTTGAAGAATCACTATTGGTGGGTGAAAATGAAGAAGGAGATTGCAGAGTTCGTTTCTAGGTGTATGACTTGTCAGTAGATTAAGGCAGAACACAAGAAGCCTCCTGGTTTGCTTCACCCGTTGGATATTCCTCAGTGGAAATGGGAGAACATCACTATGGATTTTGTGTTAGGGTTGTCGAACACCAGGAAGGGTAATGATGCTATTTGGGTGATTGTAGATAGATTGACTAAGTCAACACATTTCCTGCCATTCAAGACTGGTCAGTTTATGAACAAGATGACTACGTTGTACAGAGACAATATAGTTAAGTTGCATGGAGTGCCTAAGTCCATAGTATCCGATCGAGACCCTAAGTTTGTCTCTCGGTTTTGGTCTTCTTTTCAGTCATCTATGGGTACTCAATTGACATTCAGTACAGCTTACCACCCTCAGACAGATGGACAGTCTGAGCGTACCATTCAGACTTTGGAAGATCTCCTCAGGGCCTGTGTTTTGGATTTCAAGGAGAGTTGGGATGAAAGCTTGCCTCTATGTGAGTTTGCCTACAATAACAGCTATCACTCAAGTATTGGAATGACACCATTTGAGGCACTATACGGGCGGAGATGCAGGACCCCAGCATGTTGGGAGGGAGTAGGAGTTCGGAGTTTCCATGGACCCTTAGAGATTGCTGACTCCAGTGAGAAAGTCAGAATTGTTCAGATAAGGATGAAAGAGTCCCGGGATCGACAGAAGAGTTATGCAGACAAGAGGCGGAGACCTCTAGAATTCCAAGTGGGGGATAAGGTGTTTCTGAAGGTGTCTCCGATGAGAGGAGTAGTCAGATTCGGGCAAAAAGGGAAACTTGCTAAGAGATTTGTGGGACCGTTTGAGATCAAGAGCAGGATTGGAGACGTGGCCTATCGTTTGGTGCTACCGTCTGAGCTAGCCGGTGTGCACAACGTTTTTCATGTCTCAATGCTTAGGAAGTATATTCCAGACCCTACTCATGTGTTGCAGCACGAGCCACTTCAGTTACAAGCAGATGCAACCTATGTGGAGCGTCCGGCGCAAATCATCGACACCAAGGAAGTAGTGTTGCGTACCAAGACCATCCAGTGGGTCAAGGTACAATGGGAGCATCACACTCCGGAGGAAGCTACGTGGGAGCTCAAAGACCAGATGCAGAAGGCGTATCCTTATCTCTTTCCCGATGAGGTATGTTTAGGCATTTGGGGGACCAAATGTTCTTTTTAGAGGTGATAGATGTAAGGTCCGCGACCTTACTGGGTCAGTTGGGCCCAATAGCAGGCCCGTTGACCCGTTTATTTTTATTATTATATTAATTATTTGTATTTTAGATATTTAAGTGGGTTTAGTCTTTGAGCGAGTTTCTTTTAGTGTTAGGATAGTTTCTACGAAGTTTCGTTCGATTCCGAGTTCATTTGATCCTAGCAGGGGGTAGTTTGCTAATTAGGGAAAATTGAGTGTTTTTCCGAAAAATTCCTATCACCGTGATTTTGGGTTCGTTGGAAAGGTCTCGTCGCGCTGATCATTTTTGTCTTCTGGCTCGTCGCGATCCGACGATCAGAAACCCTTCAAATAGTCCATTCTTTCACCGGACCCACTTAAGGGTAAATTAGTATTTTCCTCCCTCTCTTCTTCTTAAACAGGGATTAGACCTAATCGTAGTATCACTTCTGCAACGAGAGTTACAGCAGCCCTCATTCTCCCTCTTCATCTTCTCAAGCCCAGATCTCCCTCCGGAAGAGGTCATCTTCGCGATCCGGACCGCACATCTTCTTCCTTTCGCTCTCCTCTCTCCATTGATATTAGTGGGTAAGCCCTTTCCCATCATCAACTTTTCTATTCGTTTTCTCTTTTGTTTAGAATAGGTTGGATCATGATATATTTCCTTTCTTTCTTTCTTCTCGGTGTTTTAGATTACTTTTGAGCGGGGTAGATTGTGGTTTCCGTGGTAGAAAGCTTCTCCTCAAGCTTTTCCAATTCCTAATCGTCTTCTTGGTTGAGGCAAGTAGATATGCAATTATATTTAATCATGTCTGTATTGTCTTCTTTTGATTGCAATGATAATCTTGTTAAATTACCCAAATTCCAAGCTTATTGTGGGTATTTTATTGGGAATTACATGTTAGGTTAGATTGTGGTTTTGATTGGATAAATTGTTAAATTTTAACTTTGGAAGTTTTTAATTTAATAGAATGGATAGAAATAATGATTAAAATAATTGGAGAGCATGAAGGCTCATTTTATGCAGGAAAAAAAAAAAGAATAAAAACCCATTTTCGGGCTCATGTACAGTGCCGATCGATCGGGCCTTCAGTCCGATCGATCGGACTGAAATTACTCCCAGTTAGCTGAGAAAAATCTCAGACCGATCGATCGGACCCATTGTCCGATCGATCGGAGGGCAGAATTCTGACAACTTTGAAAAAGGACAATCAGAATGTTGTCTCCTGTGCATATATATATATAAATGAATAAATAAAGAGAAGAGACATCAACGATGACATCAGCCCATGCATTGAAAAACAAAGGATCACCGAACGTATGTGACTGACTACCTGACATCCATATGGGCATTGTTGATCCTCCATCCGATGAATCGAACCGATGGATGGTTCGTCGCGTTTTTATATATTTATATATATATATATAAAGGGTCAAACTTCTACGGGCCATAACTTTTGAACCATACATTGGAATTTCGCGAGCCATATACCGTTGGAAAGCTCTTTGAGCGTAGAATCCAATGATACATGTCTCGTGATGATTGGAGATCAGGTAGGGAAGTAATTAAGTAGATCAATTTTAGACCACTTTCTTGTTAGTAACGAGATTGTCAGCCTAGGTTTGGGCCTTAGACATTGGAAACCATGAAACCATTCTCACGTGACCATTAATGGGGATTTGAAATCGTAGCACGTGGCTTGGTGTGCTTCGATGGGTTGTCTAGGTATTCGTGTATTGTGTACGGTTAACCGAATGCGTATGGAATTGAATTAATCAATGCTCCACATGATTGTACACCAAGGGAATTCTTTATAAGCATTGATTATTCAAATTCCCCACGCACTCCGTTAAAACACATATGGTACATGGATGGCAACACTTGCCTAGGTTTGGATTGTAATTCCTCCTTGACTTATTTAATTGTATTCGTTGTTGTAATTCCTTGTACACTCACTCTCTTGGCGTAAAACACCTAATTAATTATGAAACATAATCTCTTGTAGAATTAGGACTTGGACCTGACTTAGAGTGTACCTTAGGATCCCGTATTATGTAATTGATGAACATGACTGGCTAGACTAAAGGGATTATCATGGGAGTGGATTTGTCTTGTATTGACTTGAATGAGATAATCCCTATGAACGTGTCTTGTATATTGAGCTAGCCAGACTTGCTTGTCTTGGTCTATTCTTGTGTCAACACCACATTATTATTATTATTATTATTTGCATATCATGGCCAGCTGCAGTTTGGGGGTTTATTGATGGGCCGGTTACTCGGACATCGGGGTGGGCAGTCGGCTTTGGACGGCGTCCATGGCGTTGAATAGTTGGGAGCGGGCTGGGACCGTGCTACTATTCCCGGGACTGGGAGCTGGGATCCCCCTGGAGCCGGACTTTGGTATCAGTAGTCCGGATAGGATTGTTACTGGTACCCCGTGAGGTGGCTAGGACATCCACGGAGTCTCCCTCTTGTGCATTGCATTATATTTGTAGTGGTGATTGCTAGTATTGCTAGGATTTCTATTTATGATCCTGATGGTTATTTACTCATGCTTTATGCCTAGATTCGGTTCCTTGTACTCTCTTGATTATTATGCCTGTCATTACTCTTATACTTGATGCATGTCATGATTAATTATACTTGCTTATCTATTGCTCAACATGTCGTTGACCCTATTCCTTGGTGTGCAGACTCCTCAGGTGAGTACTATTACGAGGAGCAAGCAGGTGAGGAGATCCCAGAGGATCTCCAACCGGCTGAGGAGGAACGAGAGTGGCGTGCCGATGACGTAGAGTAGCGTCATCATTCCCGGCACGAGAGTGATTCATCGGGACTTTCTTAGATTTATTTCATTCTTATTTATCTCTCGTTGAATCTTTCATATCATTGACTTCTTAATTGTTTTAAATGGCCTTGAGTATTGGGATGGCCATTGTAATAGATTAACTTCATTGCTTAAGTTTTATTTTATTCCTTGTGCAACTTTAACTATTAATGAGATTTATTATTCATTGCTTCGAAATTTAATATGCCTCATTCGTATGAATTCCGCAGTTTTATATTACTTGAGGTTTGAAATATTATATCCTCACAGCGGACTTACGATCCTTGGGCCTAAAGGGCAAAATTTTTAATTAGCCCTAAATTTCACTCCCCGGATCCGGTTTATTCTCTAATCGGGTTCGGGGGACGTGACAGTCCCTGCACTGAATGATTGTCTGAAGATGGTTTGCATTACTACACAGTTGGATATATATGTGTATGGACTTTGTCCAACTCTCCTATGCTTGAATATTGCAAAGACTAATGATCTAAAAATGGACATTGGTCGAAGCAGTTAGCGAATGACAGTGGCTTAAACAAGAATTAATTTGACCGTGTAGTCTTTCACTATTGCATTTAAAAATAAGACCATTTCAATGACACTCATGTCCCACCCACCATATATCTCCCTATATATATATGGGTCCGCTCTTTGCTGAATCCCCATCCTCAGAGCACCACATCCTCATCTATACTTTATACTTGAAGATGATGAAGATGGTTCCTCACATCCTTGTAGTCGTCCTCCTTTCCATCACTTCCTCCCTTGTTTCTGCCTACGATCCCAGTCCTTTACAGGACATTTGTGTCGCCGATCTAAACTCAGAAGGTAAACTTAATTTGCAGTGTATTTTATCTTAGTTGACTAAAAGTGTTTGCGCAAATTCAATACTTTTTCTTGGATATAATATAATGGTTACAATTTGATTTTGCAGTGTTAGTGAATGGGTTTGTCTGCAAAGCCATAAAGGAGGTCACAGCGGATGATTTCTTCTTATCAGGCTTCGACAAGCCGAGCAACACCATGAACAAGGTTGGGTTCAATGTGAAGAATGCCCTTGTAAACCAGATACCGGGACTCAACACTCTTGGCGTCTCCTTGGTTCGCTTAGACTTTGCGCCTTATGGAGAGAACCCTCCTCACACGCATCCACGTGCCACAGAGATACTAACGGTCCTCGAAGGGACGCTCTACGTGGGCTTCGTCCTCTCCAACCAGAACAATAATACCCTCATAACCAAGGTCCTAAACAAGGGTGATGTGTTTGTCTTCCCAATTGGACTCATTCACTTCCAAGCAAATATTGGCCACACACCTGTGGTAGCCATTTCCGGGCTCAGCAGTCAGAACCCAGGAGTGATCACCATTGCTAACTCTGTATTTGGATCGCACCCGCCCATCTCCGACGATATTCTCGCTAAGGCTTTTCAAGTGGACAAGAAAGTAATTGATCATCTCCAGGCACAGTTCTGGGTGAACGCATAACAAACACCCCATTCCTCATTGTTTGATGCTATTATATTCGAACTAAATAAATGACTACTTGTCAGTTTGCTTCTCGTACTAGATTGTGTATTTTAAAGCTATATATAAATGGCTACTCGGCTGTTTTCTTCTCATACTAGATTATAATAAACGAAATTTTTTTGTCAAAAGATTCTCAAGATCTCCAATGTGCTAGTTCTTTTTAGTTGCATGGCCTTTTCACTTTCTTATCGATCGTTGCAAAAGAAGTGATCAAATGTTAAAACAAGGCAAAACCTCTAAGGTGGGTGTAAACAATGATTAGTTTAATGTTGGCTACAATCCTTTAACCCACCCGATCTCTTCTTCTGTTTTTTTATCCCAGCTAAGGGGCTGGTTTCAAGGGTGGGTATAGCCAATTTTTACTGGGGCATACAATCACGGGCCTAAAGATCTGTGTGATGTGCATGAAGGTGAGAAAGCATGATGATAATTAATGTTATTGAAATGAAGGAGCTGATAAATTGAATCACATTAGTGATCAAATTTTGTAGTGGGTATGACACTGACTTGGAGTGAAATTTGCATTTGAGCGGTTTAGATTGATAAGGGTAGTATCACTTTTATAAATTTGTAGCACCATGGATGCTGGCTCTTTGAGGATGTGTATTGCAAATATTCTTTCTCATGATTAAAGATGTATAAATGGGTTTTTGCCCATGTTGAAGTGGATCCCAATCGAATTAGGGCTATTCTTGTGTAACATGAAAATATGACTGCCATGAGGAGAGGAGGGGTAACTGGTCCAAGGTATCACCTGCAGAAGAACACGAGAATTTTGTTAGAGGGGTTCATTTGGTACCATGTTTTCCATTTAGAGAAAAGGAAAAGAGGCCGATGTGTGCCATAATTTGTTTTTTCATCATTTGGTGGAAACGACTTTTTATAAGAAAAAAATATCCTTTTAACCTGATTTTCTCAAATTCCACAAAAAAGCATTTCAATGAAAAGATATCCTACAGAAGTTAAAAAAGAATAAAGAAAAAGTTGTTTGCAAGGTTCCATTTCTACAAATATGACACATACCCTAAGAAAAATTAGGTGGCTGTATGCAAAAAGACAAAAAGTTGAAACACAATTTCAAGGCCTTGGCCTCTCCCTTGCCCTTCCTTGGTTCTACCCTTGACCTAGTATTCTAAAGGAACATTATTAATGCAACTTTTTTTTTTGTTTTTTAACACTTTGTAGGATCTTACACCACATTGAGCTACCACTTATCCCAAAAGCAATTGATGATAGAAAACTGCACAACAATAGTTTTATGGTGAGGGTGGACGATGACCTCAAAAAACTTCTTCATCTTTTGATGTGTGTGCTTTTCTACGAGGAAAATGATAAAAAGTAGTGCAATTATTCCCTATTATGCCCCAAAGTGAAGTCTAGATCCCCCACTTTAGACCCCTTATTACTCACAACTTCAATACTCCTTCAAAGGATGACTGCCTCCATATAGTGAATTCCTGGGATTTCAATACGAACTAGGCAATTATCCTCTTTGTGGCCGGATTTCCAGAACTCCCAGACAGCGGGTATTCCTGTCATAAATTCTTGCACAGAAACACGCCCCATCACTTGCATAGCTCTCTAAATCTCCTATTCAATTCATAGGGAATGTGATCACAAAATAAGTACATTAACATTTACATCTGGATATGTTAATCATGCTTTTACTAGAACAGATCAAATGCCCACCATCACTTAAAATCATATATCAACCATCATGGACCCACAGCTTCAGGAACCATCCACGCCACACAAAATAGAATTAAAATAATAAGAAACAAAAAAAAAATCAAGTAAATAAGATGGTATGTATATTAGGAGATGAGGGCCCATATAATAATACAAACAATAACAAATTAAACTCATAATGGATGGGCCCTTCTCCTAAATTGTAATTTGATAACAATATACACGTGGGCCCATGTTATTATTTTTGTGGGCCCAAATATTTTCAGGAGGCCGTACTTCAAAACAAACATAGATATGCAAAACTTGGACGGAATTATAGATGAAGACATGGGTCATGAGCTATAAGCAAATTCAATTGAAAAACACTACAAAATCTGAGGCCCATTTCAATGACATAAGTACTTGAAAGGCCATGATTTGCAGCCAGTTCCAGCCCCACGTTAATCTGGTAATCACAACCATCAAATAACCAACTTAGACCAGGCATCTATCTGAAATCATGGATAATGACATTTGGACCATATTGATATATGTAATCTAAATATGTGCATACCTTTCTAAAGTGGATCCCAATAATTAATGGGAGCTATGGTAGAACTAGACTACTGAGTGGGAGATCATAGTCGATAGATTTACCCCTAAAATACTATGTAAGTAGAGGAGGCTGATGACCTATACATGGCTGCAGAGTCCCCTGATCTTAACTCCAGGGCACAAGATGCTTGCCAACAGCAAAAGAGAAGAGATAACAGGTGTTTTTAAGGGCGGAAAGCACTCCAAGGAGCTGCGGCCATGAAAATATTTATACTTGCCTTAACACAAGCAGAGGTCCCAATAACTTGATCTCAATTCATGAATATCAATCAAACGAGTTTAAACTAGTGATTAACCCTAATTCAGATTAAGAAATCAATCAAACCACAAAGAGAGAAGGACAAGCGATTTTTATGTGGAAAACCCTGCTCGTGAAAAAACCATGGGCCTTACCGTCTAGACCAACAGACAACTAAGCACTATATGGAAATTGAAAATTACAAGAACATTTACAACCCTTTTCCAGTTGTTGACTCAACCTAAGGACTACTTCAGATCTTGTTGACAACTCGTCACAAATCTTCACCGTGCTTGAGCAGAACCGCCTTCAAGAAAGGACGATGAATTCAAACCCAAAACTTGACCTTCAGCACAACAGAACTAGAAGCCTTGGGGGGAACTTGATGGATCTCTAAGACTCTTTCTCACAAGGATATCTTCTTCATCAGAGTTGTGTAGAGAGGAGAGAGATAAAGCTTTTATATAGATCTTATTTCGTGTCTCAAAGGCTTCAGGAATAGAAAACTTCCTTCCAAGATTTTAGTAAGTGAAGTTCGTCCAGTTTTAGAATTCCCAGGTTCGCTCGAGCGACCTACACTCTGTTTTCAAAATTTCAATCCAGTAACTTAGTGGGTCGAGCGAACAATATGGTGGGTTGAGCGAAGTCTGTTATGTGATGGGTTCGCTCAAGCGAAAGGAGGTTCACTGAAGCGACCTCTGTTATTCTTCAGAATCCGGACTTTTTAGTATTCTTTCTATTTGAAGCACTCAACAGTCCTTTCATAAACACAATACAAAATTAAAGAATACATGTTTTGTCCAATAACCTATGAATTAGCCAACTAATATCTTTACAATCTCCCCCTTTGGCAATTCATGGAAAAAACTCATATTACAAGAAAAATCTATCCAAACACTCAATTATCAAAACTCAAACTCAATTGGACTCTGAAAATGATTTGAATCTTTGAATACCTGCAAAGTCTTTCACTAAAGATCAAGTGTATAGTCATAGAAAAGTATAGAAAAATTCAGCTCAACACAACAATCAGATTAACTCCCCCTTTTTGTTCATAAATTGGCAAAGATAAAGCATAAAGGAGATCATATAAAATATCAGAACATATAAAAGTATCAACAAAAAGTATCATAATGCTCCAACAAAAATTAAAGAAGTTCAGTAACAGTTTATTAAGATGAATTCTAAAAAGCCAAAAGAGTCCTTCATTGATGTCCATGTCCCAGCCTGGCAAGGATCTCGGCAAGAGCAGCATTCACTTGATTGAAACTGGTGTCAACTCTGGCAGTCAAATCCTGAACTGCAGCAATCTGATCAATTCTGTCCATCTGCCTATGATGCTCCCCCTGACCATGTGCTACTGGGTCGTCTTCTTCTTCGACATCGTCACGCTGAGGATCAAGAGGAATGTGAGCTTTTGATTGGGACAACGTACGAGCATTGATAGGATTATTGATCTTCTAAGTAAGCTCAATACGCCTCATTGAAACCTTTGTATGCTAGAAAATCAGTAACCAGAATGCCGAATGAAAGTAGAGAGTTTCTTTTGGCTGTAAGGGTCCTTATAAACACATTCATAATGACTTAAGGAATATTGACCCTTTTTCCAGTCCTTATGCAGTACAACAGATAGCTATTTCTTTGTGCAACGTCTGAAGTGTGTCCCCTGGGCTCTAAATTATGACATACAAACCGATTGAGAAACCGATATTCAGTATCAGGTTGCCATGAAGAAGGATACCCACAGGCCAATGCGCCTCACCTCCATAAATTGTAGTGGCCACCATATCATATATAATTGATAGGTTGATCAAGTTCATCTGGAATAGGATAATCATGATTTTCTTCCACTGGAATATTAATAAAATCTGCAATGTCAGCAATTGAGATGGTTATCCATTTTCCACGAACATATGTCTTAATCGATCCTGATTCCAAGACTTCCAAATTACAATAGAATTCCTGCACCCAGTCAATGTGAATTCTTTTCGAGTTGAGCATTAAGGGGAACCAATTCCTGTTTGCAAGACTTCGACAAACAGGTTTATCATGAAGTTCTGGAGCTACTTCCCTTTCGGATTCAATGTTCCGTGATTCAAATTGTTTATAAAATTGGACTGATTTTCCCAAAGAAGGGAACCTAGTATGATCATAGGAGGAAGAAGAAGATTCCGCATGATGTCTCTTCTTAGGAGCCATGAGAAAAGAATCTGTAATGGACCATTTGACAAAAATGTCCAGGTCAGCAAACATCATATATATCAAACCATTCCCTGCAAAAAAAAAATGGTATAACGGCCCATCACCACAATCCACATTATCACTTCAACATTACAATCACATCATCATCCATATTCAATCTCCAATTCACAAACCCATCTCCATATCTCAGCAGTAAATTTCTCATTCACATATCCCCACCAAACACAGAAATTCCACAACATCAAATCTCCATCCATATCCAACCAATCTCCAATTCTTATTCAATCATCAATAAACTTCCACAGAAAGAAGCATACCTCCATTGATCACAGACACATTTGAGGAGATGAAATTAAGCAAGTGTTCAAATAATTTTCATGATAATCCAAAGACATCCATGTAAAAGAGTTCAGAAAATCTCCTAATGTTCCAATCCATTGAATGAAGAGTATGCATGAAAATGATTAACAAGGAACAACTATGATGATTAAAAAAATGCATGAAGAAGTATGCTATGAAAACTTGAATGGGAATGAAGAACAAGTATGCTCATGATTCTAGAAAAATGCATAAATGATGTTTAGAAAGGGGAATAGTAAATACAATGCAAAGACTTGTTGATGAAAAACAAATAAAAGTACCTCTGAAGTGATAGAGTTGAACAAAGGTTGGGAGGAGGAAAAAACCAAGAGCAGAGACACTAGGGCTTAGAGGAAGAAGAATGAAGACGAAGAAGAAGAAGAAAGGGAAACTCGTGCGATATAAATGCGCTGGGTTCGCTCGAGCGAACTACCAAGGGTTTGAAACCGTTGAGCGCAGCGCAGTAAAAACTCTTTGACGTGTAATTTTCGGCTAAATGTCTCCATGAACAGTAAAAACATGTCATTGTAAAATTCTTCACATTTTTAAGCACACAATGATGGGGTGAACAGTATGACCAAGTGAGAAAAAAAATAAAAAAATAGTGTGGTATACTCCCTTTAAATCTACTTGAGATGAACAAAATTGTTGCATAGGGAGCACACCCATCAACAAAAAGTTTAGCAAAGTAGTTTCCTCCCTTTTTTTCTGAGATGAACTCTTTAGAGTGACTTCTTTTTCTTTTTTTTTAAACGAGGACAAGTTAAACCATCATGAGTGACTTTCACACTAATGAACATGGTTGCCTTCTCCAAATGAATATTACCAATCAATTGGAAGTTTTCACACACATTATTAGGTAGCCCTCTTCCTTCAGTTTAACCTTATTGCCACGACATCTCTCAAAGAGAAAAATGGAGATAGAAGTGAGAGAATCAGAAATATTTCGTGCAGTGAAAAATAATGGTCATGTGTAATTGTGAGTGTACACTTAAATATATAAAAATTTATGGAGTATAGGGAATAAGAGAAATCCCTAAAGATTTTCGCAGAGATTCAAACCGTGTTGCATCCAAGGGTTTTGTGAAAATATCCGCAAGTTAAGATTAAGTAGGAATATGATGCAAAGAAATTGTTCCTTCCTCTACAAAATCACGAATGAAATGATGCCTGATGTCTATATGTTTAGTGCGAGAGTGTTGGACTGGATTTTTGGAAATATCAATGGCACTCTAGTTATCACAAAAGACAGTCATCATTTCTTGCTCAATTCCATAATCCTGCAGCATCTGTTTCATCCAAAGAAGTTGTGTACAACAACTTCTTGCAGCAATGTATTCAACCTCTGATTATCTGTTTACCAATTTGGCAGGGACCACAAACATTATTCAGGGCGCTTTTGAGTTTGGGAAGCCCACGAACCAATTCAAGAGTTGACAGTTTTTCCAGATCATTGTAGTTCACATAACCCAGCCTTTGGTGCCATAATTCAATGTCACTCATCATTGCAGAATTGCAAGTCATTTCTTTTTTTTGAGGATATCACATAGCAATTTCCAGAATTCCTTATTCCATGGATCACTGTTTTTCCCTTTTTATCCACAATATTGCATTCTTTTGCAGAAAAATAAACCTCATGATTGTTATCACACAATTGACTTATACTCAAAAGATTTGTTTTCAGCCCATTAACAAAAAAGGTCCTAAACAACGGTGATGCGTTTGTCTTCCCCATTGGACTCATTCACTTCCAAGGAAATATCGGCCACACACCTGCGGTAGCCATTTCCAAGCACAACAGTCAGAACCCAGGAGTGATCACCATTGCTAACTCTGTATTTGGATCGCACCCACCCATCTCCGACGATATTCTTACCAAGGCCTTCCAAGTGGACAAGAAAGTAATTGATTATCTCCAAGCCCAGTTCTGGGTGAACGCATAACAAGCAGTCCATGCTTCCTATAAAAAAGACCTAAATAAATGACTACTTTTCAGTTTGCATCCCATACTAGGTTGTCTATCTTAAAGCCATATATAAATGGCTACACATCTGTTTGCTTCTCATATTTGATTATAAAAAATGAATTTTGCCTGTCAAAAGACTCAAAATCTCCACTGTGTACTTCTTTTAGTTGGCTCTTTTCCTTTTCTTACTTAAAGAAATGAAAATTAAGGTGAAATGTTAAAGCAAGGTAAACTCCTATAGTATTAATGGTGGCTATAATTATCTAACCTGTCCGATTTCAGGGTGGGTATAGCCATTATACAGCACAATCGTTGGCCTAAGGACCTATGACATGTACATGAAGATGGGAATGCTTGATTGTCGGGATACTTTGATTCTAAGTTGAACAGTAAGGAAAAGTCATAGTGTAGAAAATTTGCCAACTCAAAAAGGCTGTGATGGGACTATCAAATATTCATAGATCTAAGTTTAAGGCATACATGATGCCATGGAGATATGGTAGCCTATGATGTATAGATACGGCATGTATATGGCAAGGACACGATTTAGACATGGCGGAAACACTTATTTTACACATAAAAAGTAAAGTACAGAAGCGATACGACAAAATACGTTATCCATTTTGAAGTATCAATGTATCATAGATGATAAGTCTGTGATCTGGATCCTTGATCAGGAACTTGAATGTCCCAAATGGCCCACAATAGTTTTACCGTTATTTATCTTGTAATGGCGATGGAGACTTACTTTTGCATAAGAGGCCAGAGGCGGGACCAGATCAATTCCCTTATTTTGAAACTTTCACAAGAAGAGCTATCCTCGAGTAACCAAAATACGAAGATATGGGATTTGTTAAAACAAAACCAAGGATAATGGCAAGATGGGTTTTGAAATGTAGATGAAGCGGTTGTTGGGACCATATTCCATGAATTCCAACAAGGCAAAGTGATAGAGCAAAAAGTTTGCCAACTCAATAAACTTGTGGTGTGTATGGAGACCAGTTTAACTGGAGTACAGGGGGGAAAAAGCCAATGAAGAAATTCTAATAATCTAGTTTCAACTAATTTTCTTTTAATTGAAACTCAGTTCCAATGTGTTGGAAATTTTCAAAAATAAGAAATCCAAGGTTTTGATTTTATTTTCTTGGAAAGTTCATATTCATGCATTTTTTTTCATGTAGAAAAAGTAGAGAATCCATTTCTTACTTGGAAACTTGCCATTTTTTATATGCAGTACACATCGGATATGTTGTGGAGGAAATAGTCATTTTTAAGTGATCCATCAACTTACCATATTAGTATACTAATTGACTTGGACCTAATTGGTAGACTTGGGCTTGAGTTTAAAGCAAGATATAAATTGAAACCAGGACCAACAACTTGATTTGCATCATCATTATGTGGACGCACCTTGAATCTTTCATTTTCTATTTTTTTTCTCACAGATCCTGTCCCACCAACATCAGCACAATGGTCATGAAATAATTTGTGGGATCATCTTATCAGCCTCAACAAGTTCTTTGCATAGTAATCAATCTGTATTTCACCATTAGTGGCCACCAGACTAAGGAAGTGAATTCATAATCCCAAGGGCCCTCTCATGGATCATGGTAAAGAACAGAAGCAACCCAGCCAATGCACTGAAATTATGTGAATAAAGACTTTGCTGCAGGATCTTGGTGTTTTTTCCCCTTTTTTGGCCTGAAGCCCCTATCCTGTAATGTAAATAAGAGGACGAAATGCTGCGAGGGAAACTTGGTTGGTTGGGTTGACTTTCATTTTGTTACTGTACATGTTGCACCTAAAGAAATGAAGATATATTAAGCAACGTGACCTGATCTTATGGCATTATCTGCTGTGCAAACTCACCAGAGTTGGTCTGATCTTTGACCTTGCAAAACTGTATTGATACAGTTCTAATCTTATTGTCACAATCCTCATTTTGAGAACTCCTGACCCATCCATTCTTAGATATAACTACAGAACTCCAATTGAAGAAACTTCAAGCAAGAGAGTGATTTCACCTTATGCTTTACACCCTTTTGCGTAAATCTCAACTTTGATCAACTGTAATGGTAAAGAAAAAAAACAACCGTTGCTTCAGGTAACTCATGTTATCCAAAGACATCATCAACCTTCATTTTTTCATCAACCGAATCACCTGCTCCAAAGGGTCATTTCGCCATGATATGTAATATTTACATATGTAATATTTATATATTCAAGTGTTACACATGTGAAGCACCTTATAATGTTTGTCAAAATTTCCATTTTCACATGTATAAAGGACCACATCTAACGGTTTTAAATTTTGCACAGATTTTTTCACATTTACATTGATTTTCCAAAATCCATGAAGAAGTAAGATAAGAATTTTACCTTTAAGTTGATTTTCGCCATGTAAAGAAGATGAACGTTTTGAATCTAGAACTTTAGGCCCACATAAGTGAAAAAAAATTAGATTTATAGATTGTGACTTTTTCACAAATTACTCATATTCTATCAAAGATTAAAGATAATTAGATTCAAGATATTCGGGTTTATTAGTTCGATGAATAAATTGAATGGTTTGAGTTAAAAGTATGGGGCCCACATAAATAAAGGCTGTTTATGGGGCCACTTTCATATAATCATGTGAATTTCCCAACTATGGACTGCACAAAGCGAATCTTTGGTGTGTGGGTGTGAATCATTTCCACAAATGGATGAGGTGGAAAAATGATATGTAAATGGGCGCAATTTTTTTATTTTTTTTTTTGCTTTAAGGGTAATTGAATTGCAAAAAGGGGAAAGAGAGACATGGGTTCTAAGGAGCCCCCAAAATGGAGAATACAACAAAAGAAAAAAAAAAAAAAGGAAGACTTAAAAGAATGAGAACCAGAGAATAGGAGGAAAACAGGGAGCTGAAAAGAGAGCTTGCTGAGGGAGGATCAGCTTGATGCTGTGGTGTAACGCCCCAATTCCGAATACCGATAAAGTCGTTCCGATACCCGAAGTTGGCGCGCTACTTCCCGAAAAATCCGAGAACTTCCAAGATTGTAGGCCTGCAGTGAGGTCCAATTTAAAACTTTTTGAACCATATAGTAATAACAGTTAAATTGCGGAAGCATAAGAAATAAGCGGAAGCAATAGGTATCGATATATAAGTAAAGTGTGAGTAGAACTACAGTCTAGTTAAAAAGGTTCAGTTGTTAATATCAAAGTTAAGTACATGTTTGATTTCAATCCAACTCACTACAAAATTTCTCTCTAAACCCAAAATGAAGAGAACTCTCAAAACCCATGTAGATCATCTCCGCCCTCCGGCTCGACATCCGTGTCGGCTTGGCCCCACGCGAACTCTCCAGCAATCGGCGCCTCTACAAGCGCTAGTGCATCCTCGGGGATCTCTGGGTCAAGGCCTAAGCACCAAAGATGGGTCAGATCTAAAAGATCTGGCAAGTCACAGCATACTACTAACATAGAGCATATATAACAAATGAATAGAGACAGGTAAATAAATTAAGGAATAACAGGGAAAAGAACTAGGCAGTTGAGCGATAAAAGCATAATGAATCAGGATAATATAAAACATCTAATCTACTACGAAATGGCACATTCACACGAGCTGGAATACCGCGGGATATTATGCCGCGGCCTTCCCATACTGAACACAGTTGCGGCGGGGAAATCTCACCAGTGCTGGGAATTACTAATCCCGCAAATCACACATCATCTCATCGTACTCATCTCTCAAAGACCGAACACGGTATCACACCGTCCGTCTTAACCACACAGCTCATCATGATAGATTCTCAACACTCATACTAGCTCCTACCGGGGATGATCAGTCCACATGCCGAGCTTAAATCAACCGAGTGAATGTCTATGCCGACTCAAGAATAACTCTAAGGGTCTGTGTCTGTCTAGGCTTTGCCTTGCATGAACAAGGTCCTATCCAAGTCTCTAAGAGGTCTGTACATATCAATTCAGACTATGGATTATATTCAAGGCCCAAGCCCACTCGTTGGATCCATACCAAGGCCCATCAATACATAGCCTGGTCTAAAACCGTCCAAATGAGGCATCAAATCCATTTACTACTGATAAACAGTTCATTCAATCCAACATAACTTAAAATCTCAATATAAACTACCTCTTCCAACTAAAGGTACACATCCCACACTTAGGCCCAATAAGGGCCCGCCTAGACACAGACACGGGTCAGTGATCTCCAAATCATGCTAACAGGTCACCTCTAAGATATCCTAGGTTTAGGTCCTCCAATTTTCATTAATTAACAGTTAACAGCTACTCTAAAGATCTAAGAATGACAGCATTAAACAGGGTGAAGTGTGAACTTCAACATGAGAATCAATAGGGAAATACAACGGTCCAATCCTAGGTAATGGGCCACATTAGGTTCAGGTCCATCTCCGGTAATTTGATCCCTAAACGAAGTCACTGATGCCATATAATACTGTGTTTGGTGCTTATGAGGTTACGGGCATCATTGACAACTCTTAGAGGTCAAATCATCTTAGATTAACAACCAAAACCCTAATCAGTGGTCCCCGCGAGTCAAGGTTGAGCCAAACCGTTGACTCGGGCTTAGAACATCGATAAACGTTCATTTGGATGGTCAATGGGCCCCACAACTGATCACAACTCCTAAATGTTGAAAACTGGAAAATCAGGGTTTCCCAGGTGGACCTGAGGTGTAGTGTGCTCGGTTGACCTCCTGGCCTGGTGGATCAACCGAGTGCATTGAATAATCTGAATCAGGCTTCCTGGAAAACTTATTTCGTTTCTAAAGGTTCCCAGCGTGTCCGGTCAGTCTCCTGGCCTGGGTGATTGACCGCATACACCAAAAACCCTATAAAGGTTGATGTCTCAGCTTTAAACATTTTCTAATGCAAACCCTAAGTATTAAGTCGACCTGGGCATAGAGGGTCTGAGTTTCAGGTGAAAACCAACTTTCAATTAATTCCTACAAAAACAGTGTGTACCAGGTCAACCTGGGCAAGGCCAGGTCAACCTGGCTAACTGGAATGAGTTTCTGCAGGAAAAATTAGCTGAGGGCCAGTTTTTCTCAAAACACAGTGTGGCCGGTCGACCAAGGCAGGGCCTGGTCGACCAGCACATCAGAACTCAGTCTGTAGAAAATCACTAACTGGGAGCAGTTTTCTCCCAGTTGCAGTGTGACCGGTCGACCAGGTACACTGCAGGTCGCCCCTGCAGCAAAAATAACTGGGAGCCCTCTATTTTCCATTTCTAGTGTTCCCGGTCGACCTGCCTGCAGGCTGGTCGACCGGGTACACTACAAATTGACTCTCTGGTCGACCGGATGCACGAAAACTGGGAAAAATCCAGTTTCTGCAGATTTCATCTTTTTGATCCATTCTTCCTCTGAATCAATTCCAATCACTACCAAACTCCATCCAAACAAAACCAAGCACAAATCTACTAAAATGCCCATTAACCAACAACATTTGGACCCATTGATCTTCCAAATGGGGGGTGAAACCCCCATCCATCCAACAAAACAACTACTGCTCCAGGTAATTTCTAAAACTAATCAATAACATACATGAATTAAAAACCACAGAATCAAAGGAAACAACCACATACATTCTATGCTAATAATATAGTGCACTTGCCTTTTTGCTTGGGAGAGAAGGTTTTGTAGAGAGAGAGAAATAGAAGAGAGAATCCCAGCCCAAAGGAGAAGAAGAAGAAGAAGATACAGCAGCTGCAGCTCCTAGAGAAAATCCCAGTACAGTAACAGTAGCAGTAGCTTGGAAAGAGAGGAATGAGGGAGGAAGAAGAGAGGAAATGGAGAAGGAATAGTTGCCAGGGTTTTTCTTGGGAATAGTGTAGTATTTTTAGATTTGGGGGAGGGGGTGGTTATTGACTGAAATAGCCTTTAGGTTAACATAGGATTAGGGTTAGGGTTAGGGGTATTAAGGTCTTTAGGTTAGAAGGTTCTAGAGAAGCACTTTTTGCAATGACCCCCCTCTAATTAATTAAAAACCATACTAAGGGCCTCTCTACACTAATAAACCCTAGGATTAACAAAAACACCCTATTGACCAAAATACTAACTCAACTAAGCTAGTCTAACTATAACTTAGGAAAAGCTAACTAATTACCCTGATTAACCCCTAATTAGCATAATTAACTAATAATTAGCATTAATTAGCAAGTAATTAGCATTTAAAATAGCAATTAGAGGGCCCACAAAGGGTGGGGCCTCACATGCGGCTTAGACCTGAGGGCTGAAAGCAAACCATTGAACCTGGATCAACTAGCTGCTGGGAGAAGAAGGGACTTGGATCTAGGGGAGAATACCTGAGGGAGGATCAGCTAGCTGCTGGTTGCAAACCAAAGAATCTGCATTAGCCAGCGAACGAAAGCTCAAGGAGGTTTAAATCCGAAGTCCTGGGCTGGAAGGAGTTGCCGATGAGGAATTCCCAAATGGAGGACGAAAGACCTGTGTTGTGGGCTTTTGTATGGTTTTACAATTTTCTGCAGAGTGAAGGAGAGGTCATTTGAAGGTGGATCTTGATCTGGTGCAGGGGGGAGCTGATCGCTTCAAAGGTGGCTGCATTTCTAATCTTCCATATTGTATGGGAAACACTGAGGAAGATTGCTGCCATAAATTTGATTTCTTCTTTGTCATTCCCACTGGTGAGAGACAACCAAATTGAAGAAGCAGAGAAAAGAATGGGGGTTTGAGAGCTGGCTGCATAGAGGATCCATTGCCATAGAGATTTTGCTAGATTGCATAAGAAGAAGAGGTGATCAGCTGAGTCTTCATCTTTAGAGCAGAGGTTGCATCTGGAAGCTAGAGAGTAGCCCAGACGTTTGAGGCGTTGCTCAGTTGGAGTTTTGTTGTGCATCAGACTCCAACCAAAGGTGCTGATTTTGTGTTGGGAGATTCCATTCCAGATGAGACTAGGCCATTGAAGGTTAGGGGCTCTTGATCTGATGAGGTTCCAGGTTGCCTTCAGGGATAGCTGACCTTCTGGAGGCTCTTTCCATGAAGGAATATCTTTTTTAGATGGAGTTGGGAAGAGGAGGGAGATCGTTGAGGAGAGCTGGCTAAAGATGTCTGGAGGGAAGTTGGAAGGAATGAGCCAGGATCCTCCATGGCAGAGAGAGGCTAGACGCTGGTCTACAGGGAAATTCAGGCGAGGAAAATAGTCTGAGAAAGGGGTTCCTGCACTCCAATTATCATGCCATAAATTGATTCCATGGCCATTTCCCACTATCCAAGAGCTTCCTCTTTGAATTCTGGGAGCAAGTCTGCGGATTATTTTCCATATGCAGAAGCTATACTTGGTGTTAGCTGGGCTCCAAATTGAGCCATTTTTGAAGTAGCGGTTCTTGAACCAGCAGCCCAATGAGAATTAGCAGTGGAAGCTTGCCATCGCATTTACTCACCTTTTTCTCACTTAATATTTTTGTGCATCGCCAGTATAATTGATCGTGGACAAGAGTGACTCATGCATATGTAACTCATTTACATATATAAATGAGTGCAAACAAGTGACCACTAAATTCACATTGATCGAAACAGACTGTTGCAGGAGAAAGATTCACCTGAGGATGTAGCTCCCACTGTATAAGCCATTTATGGCTCTATGATCACGTACATTAAAGATTGTTGTTGAACCTAAACCATAGGTCATTTTAAGGACTTAATTATTCTTTGATTGAATGTACAGATCCACTTGTACGCAGAGGCATTTGTGCTGCAGTCATCGCTAGGGCCCTTATTTGTTCAACAAACAACCTGCTCCAGAAGACTAATGAAGGATGGGAAGTATAAAATATTCAGAACAAGTAATTGTTGTTGAAGCATGGGATTGGTTACATGAGGAGCTATGATTTGGTGATCTAGAACAATGATCCGATAAGATCCTAACCCTCCAAACTCTATTAAGCAAATATATTGTTAAGTATAAATTAATGCTATGGTCCATATCCAACTAAAAGTAGGCCAAAGATTGTACGGTTTGGGTCTTTAATATGGGAGATTCTTGAAGAGGGCTGCATCCGAAATGAGGTTGATCAGATCAATAATCTAGATGTTTGACCCATTGTGCGGGCACCTAAAATTGCATGAACTTGAGTATACTCTGTAAAAGAGTTGACATCCTTAACCATTAAATATTTGAGAAGTAGAATTGGATTAGGTTAGTAAGGACTTCTGCTGCAATTTGATTTGAGAAAAGATGAGTGCTCTCTGTAGATAGTCATCCTTGCCATACGATTCATGATTCATGACTTACCAAACTTATTTCATTGGCTCCCTTCCAACCTTAAATGATTCCTTAGAACAGAGCAGCTACAACAACTGAGTAACTAACAGATCCTTTTGATGTTTTACCAAAACAATAACAGATCCCTTTGATGACTTTGTTCATTAAAGACAATGATAGTTCTTTATGAATGTATATGGATGAATATTTCAAAGACTAGTGATATAAAAAAATGGATTTTAGTTGAAGCAGTTAGAGAATGACAGTGGCTTAAGCAATAAATAGACAAGAGTAGCTGTAACGCCCCAATTCCGGGTACCGATATAATCGTTTGGATACCCGAAGTTGGCGCGCTACTTCCCGGAAAATCCGAGAACTTCCAAGATCGTAGGCCGCAGTGAGGTCCGATTTAAAACTTTTTGGCCAATATAATAATAACAGTTAAATTGCGGAAGCATAAGATGTAAGCGGAAGCAATAGGTATCGATATATAAAAGTAAAGTGTGAACAGAATTACAGTCTAATTAAAAAGGTTCAGTTGTTAATCAAAGTTAATACATATTTAATTCTACCCAACTCACTACAAAATTTGCCTCTCAAACCCAAAATAAAGAGGACTCTCAAAACCCTGGTAAATAGTCTCCGCCCTCCGGCTCGACATCCGTGTCGGCCGGGCCCCACACGAACTCTCCAGCGATCGGCGCCTCTACAAGCGCTAGTGTATCATCAGGGATCTCTGGGTCAAGGCCTAAGCACCAATGAAGGGTCAAATCTAAAAGATCTGGCAAGTTACAGCATACTACTAACATAGAACATATATATCAAAGGAATAGAGACAGGTAAATAAATTAAATGAATAGCAAGGAAGTGAACTAGGCAGTTGTGCATGATAATCATAGAGAATCAGGATAATTATAAACATCTAAACTACTACAACAAAATGGCACATTCACACGAGCTGGAATACCGCGGGATATTATGCCGCGGCCCTCCCATACTGAACACATTTGCGGCGGGGAAATCTCACCAGTGCTGGGAATTACTAATCCCGCAAATCACTTATCATCTCATCACTCAAGACCGGACACGGTATCACACCGTCCGTCTTAACCACACAGCTCATCATGATAGCTCCTCAACACTCAACTAGCTCCTACCGGGGATGATCAGTCCACAGGCTGAGCTTAAATCAACCGAGTGAATGTTCATGCCGACTCACGAATAACTCTAAGGGTCTGTGTCTGTCTAGGCTTTGCCTTGCGTGAACAAGGTCCTATCCACTCTATGAGGTCCATACATATCAACTTAGTCTATGGATTTCATTCAAGGCCCAAGCCCACTCGTTGGATCCATACCAAGGCCCAACAGCACATGGCCTGGTCTAAATCTGTCCAAACGAGGTAACTAATCCATTTATACTGATAAACAGTTTATTCTAATCCATCATAACTTAAAATCCCAAAAGAAACTACCTCCTCCAACTAGGGGTACATATCTCCACACTTAGGCCCAATAAGGGCCCGCCTAGACGCAGACACGGGTAAATGATCTCCAATCGTTCCAACGGGTCACCTCTAAGATACCCTAGGTTTAGGTCTTCCAATTATATTCAATTAATAGTAAACAGCTACACTAAAGATCTAAGAATGACAGTAAATAATAAATGTGAAGTATGAACTTCAATTATGGAATCAATAGGGAAATACGATGGTCCAATCCTAGGTAATGGGCCACATTAGGTTCGGGTCTATCCCCGGTAATTCGATCTCTAAACGAAGTCATTAATGCCATAAAATACTGTGTTTGGTGCTTAGGTGGTTACGGGCATCTTTGACAACTCTTAGAGGTCGAATCATCTTAGATTAATAACCAAAACACTAATCAGTGGTCCCCGCGAGTCAAGGTTGAGCCACACCGTTGACTCGGGCTTAGAACATTGATAAATGCTCATTTGGATGGTCAATGGGCCTCACAACTGATCATAACTCCTAAATGTTGAAAACTGGAAAATCAGGGTTTCCCAGGTGAACCTGATGTGTAGTGAGCTCGGTTGACCTCCTGGCCTGGTGGATCAACCGAGTGCACTGACTAATCTGAATCAGGCCTCCTGGACAACTCAATTCGTTTCTAAAGGTTTCCAGCGTGTCCGATCAAACCCCTGGCCTGGGTGATTGACCGAATACTCCAAAAACCTTAGAAAGATTGATGTCCCAGCTTTAAACACTTTCTAAATGTAAATCCTAAGTATCAGGTCGATCTGGGTGTAAAGAGTCTGAGTTTCGGGTGAAAAACCAACTTTCAGTCAATTCTTGCAGAGATAGTGTGTTCCAGGTCAACCTGGCTATTAGAAATAGAATTTTCTGCAAGAAAATGGCTGAGGGCCAGTTTTTCCCAAAAACACAGTGTTGCCGGTCGACCAGGGTAGAGCACAGTCGACCTGGACAACAGAAAACTCAGTCTGCAGAAAAAAATCTAACTGGGAGCAGAAATTTCCATTTTTCGGTGTTGCCGGTCGACCAGCATGAAGGTCGGTCGACCGGTAACACTGTCGGTTGAACCCTCCCGGCTGAACCTGCAGAAATAACTGAGAGCAGAGTTTTTCCATTTTTCAGAGTTCTCGGTCGACCGAGGCATGGCCCGGTCGACCGGGAACACTGCAATTTCACTCCCAGACAGGTTTCTGCAGATTCTCCGTTTTGGCTCATTTTACATCCAAACCACCTCCAATCACTTCCAAACTTCACCAAAACATCTCTAAACATTAAATAACTCAATTGCCCAACAATTAACCACACTTGGACCCATTGATCTTCCAAATGGGGGTGAAACCCCCATCCATCAATGCCCATTTCATCCAAAACAACACAACTAAGCTCCAGGTGTATTCTAAGACTCAATTAATCACAAATCATGGAATGAACTACTGAAATCAAGAGAAAACACATACATCCTAAGTTAACAGTAGGTGCACTTGCCTTTAGAAATTGAGAGAGGGTTTGTAGAGAGAAAGAGATCAATATAAATGAGAAGGTCCCAGCTGAAACAGAGAAGGAGAAGAAGATACAGCAACAGTAGCAGAGCTCCTAAGGATTCTCCAGCTCAGAATCAGCAGCTCTCAGGTGAAGAAATAAGAGAGGAAGAAGGTGAAGTAGCAGCTGTAATAGTTTCAGGAGAAATTCCCAGCACAGACAGTCTGGTCCCAGCTCACAGTAGCTCAGAAATGAGGGAAATGAGGGAGAGGAAGAAGAGAGATAGAGTAGTAACAGTTGCAGCAGCTGAGAAATGGTTCTTCCAGCACAACAGAGAAGAAGGAGAAGTAGTAGCAGTCACTGGGAAGGAATCCCAGTCCAGAAATCACAACCGTAGCTTGGAAGGAAGAAGGAAGAGAGAAATGAAATGGGAATTGAGATGAACAGTGGTGGCTGGGATTAGCTTAGGGTTTGCATCGGGATAAGAGCCTATTTATAGATTAGGGATGGGTGGTTAAAGACAGGATTAGCCCTTAGGGTTTCATGGGATTAGGGTTAGGGTTAGGGTTGTTTAGGTCTTTGGGCTGGAACCTTCTAGAGAGGCACCTCTTAACACTAAACCCCCTTAAATTAGCAAAAATCCATACTAAGAACCCCTAGCACTAAATAGCCTAAAAATTAACACAAACTCCCAACTAACCCCAATACTAACTAAACCAAGCTATTCTAACTAAAACTCAGAAAAATCTAACTAATCACCCTAGTTAACCCCTAATTAGCCCAATTAGATAGTAATTAGCAATAATTAGTAATAATTAGCAATAATTAACATAAATTAGCATTAATTAACCTATAAAATAGCAATTAGAGGGCCCACAAAGGGTGGGGCCTCACAGTAGCATTTAAAAATATCAAGAACAGTCCTGTCCCACATATAATATCCCTATATAAAATATATATATGTGGGTCCTCTATATCCTTAATTCTCACCCCCGGCATCTCTTCTTCATCTTTATTACTTCAAGACAATGAAAATGATTGCTTACATCCTTGCGGTAGGTTATCTTCCTCATTTCCATTACTTCGTCAGTCCTTTACGCCTAGATCCCAGTCCTTTATAGGACATTTGTGTTGCGGATCTTTACTCTAAAGGTAGACATAATTTGCGTCGTATTTTATCTTAGTCAGGCTTAGGAGTTTGTGCCAATATGATACTTTTGCTTGGATATTATATAATAATTACAATTTGATTTTGCAGTGCTAGTAAATGGGCTCGTTTGCAAGGATCCAAAGCTAGCCAAGACAGGTAATTTCTTCTTTGAGGACATAGACAAACCGGGCAACACAACGAACAAAGTTGGGTCCAATGTGACAACAGTGAATGTAGACGTGATACCCAGTCTCAACACTCTTGGCCAAAGCCAGCCCTGGTCTAAAGCCCAGGAAGCCGCCGCTTTAGGCCCCCAATTTTTGTCCATTTTTTGGGGCCCCAAATTTCTTTAGTGTGCGAAATCTGAGGATAGATTTTTGTTCTTCTCCAAAGAAGAAATGAGTTCTGCAACTGCAATTACGCGTAGCAAATACCCTTGTTTGTTTAATGATTCTATAATTCAAAAGCCAATCTGCTACCAAAGGCTGATGAAAGGAGCACTGAAAATCCGGAACATGTGTTGCATGCAGAGAATACGTTACATATGGAGCCCATGATTTATAGGGGGTTCCATTGGTCTGATTGGATTGCTCCCATATACTCCTTTTAATCCTAACTGGTCAAACTATTGCGATGAAACATACAGTGTCGAATGAAGTTCAACTACTGTCTATGCCGTTGGCCAAAGATCAAAGAGTTACGATATTTCAATGCGTATCTTTTTGAGGAAGGCCTCAGCCCATCAGATCAATCATCTAGTTCACCGGACAACGTACCCCAACATGTCTAACCCTGCACCACTATGCAAGCCAGAAGTTTCTAAGATTTATCAATATAAGTATAGTCACCAAAACAGATGGTCTAATTCACCGTAAAATATTTGAAAACCAGAACTGGATTGGGTCCATTAGGACTGATTCAAAAACTCGATTGAACAAACATGAGTTTTCCTGTAGTGGCTAGGTCATCACCTAATGATTTATGGCTTATTCAGGAGACTGACAACATTGTCTTTCTTCCATAGCTTGAACCTTTCATAAGGAGTAGCTACAACAACCATACAACTAAGGCCACTTCAACGGTTATGGTCCCTGCACTGAATGATTGTCTGAAGATGGTTTGCATTACCACACAGTTGGATATGTGTATGGACTTTGTCCAACTCTCCTATGCTTGAATATTGCAAAGACTAATGATATAAAAATAGACATTGGTCGAAGCAGTTAGCGAATGACAGTGGCTTAAACAAGAATTTGACCGTTAGTCTTTCACTATTGCATTTAAAAATAAGACCATTTCAATGACACTCATGTCCCACCCACCATATATCTCCCTCTATATATATGGGTCCGCTCTTTGCTGAATCCCCATCCTCAGAGCACCACATCCTCATCTATACTTTGTACTTGAAGATGATGAAGATGGTTCCTCACATCCTTGTAGTCGTCCTCCTTTCCATCACTTCCTCCCTTGTTTCTGCCTACGATCCCAGTCCTTTACAGGACATTTGTGTCGCCGATCTAAACTCAGAAGGTAAACTTAATTTGCAGTGTATTTTATCTTAGTTGACTAAAAGTGTTTGCGCAAATTCAATACTTTTTCTTGGATATAATATAATGGTTACAATTTGATTTTGCAGTGTTAGTGAATGGGTTTGTCTGCAAAGCCATAAAGGAGGTCACAGCGGATGATTTCTTCTTATCAGGCTTCGACAAGCCGAGCAACACCATGAACAAGGTTGGATTCAATGTGAAGAATGCCCTTGTAAACCAGATACCGGGACTCAACACTCTTGGCGTCTCCTTGGTTCGCTTAGACTTTGCGCCTTATGGAGAGAACCCTCCTCACACGCATCCACGTGCTACAGAGATACTGACGGTCCTCGAAGGGACGCTCTACGTGGGCTTCGTCCTCTCCAACCAGAACAATAATACCCTCATAACCAAGGTCCTTAACAAGGGTGATGTGTTCGTCTTCCCAATTGGACTCATTCACTTCCAAGCAAATATCGGCCACACACCTGCGGTAGCCATTTCCGGGCTCAACAGTCAGAACCCAGGAGTGATCACCATTGCTAACTCTGTATTTGGATCGCACCCGCCCATCTCCGACGATATTCTGGCCAAGGCCTTTCAAGTGGACAAGAAAGTAATTGATTATCTCCAAGCCCAGTTCTGGGTGAACGCATAACAAGCAGTCCATGCTTCCTAAAAAAAGACCTAAATAAATTACTACTTTTCAGTTTGCATCTCATACTAGGTTGTCTATCTTAAAGCCATATATAAATGGCTACACATCTGTTTGCTTCTCATATTTGATTATAATAAATGAATTTTGCCTGTCAAAAGACTCAAGATCTCCACTGTACTTTTTTTTGTTGGCTCTTTTCCTTTTCTTACTTAAAGAAATGAAAATTAAGGTGAAATGTTAAAGCATGGTAAACTCCTATAGTATTAATGGTGGCTATAATTATCTAACCTGTCCGATTTCAGGACCTGTGACATGTATATGAAGATGGGAATGCTTGATTGTCAGGATACTTTGATTCCAAGTTGAACACATTATGGAAAAGTCATAGTGTAGAAAATTTGCCAACTCAAAAAGCTTGTGATGGGACTATCATATATTCATAGAGCTAAGTTTAAGGCATACCTGATGCCATGGAGATATGGTAGTATAGATACGGCATGGATATGGCAAGGACATGATTTAAACATGGCAGAAACACTTATTTTACACATAAAAAGTGAAGCATTAAGTCTACTTGGACATACTGGGGGACCGGGCCACGGTTCGGTCCCCCAGTATGTCCAAGTAGCACCCCTCAAAGTGAAGTACGGATGCGATACGACAAAATACGTTATCCATTTTGAAATATCAATGCATCATAGATGGTAAGTCTGCGATCTGGATCCTTGATCAGGAACTTGAATGTCCCGAATGGCCCACAGTAGTTTTACCGTTATTTATCTTGTAATGGTGATGGAGACTTACTTTTGCGTAAGAGGCCAGAGGCGGGACCAGGTGATCAATTCCCTTATTTTGAAACTTGCACAAGAAGAGCTATCCTCAAGTTACCAAAATACGTAGATATGGGATTCGTTAAAACAAAACCAAGGATAATGGCAAGATGGGTTTTGAAATGTAGAGGAAGAAGTTGTTGGGACCATATTCCATGAATTCCAACAAGGCAAAGTGATAGTGCAAAAAGTGTGCCAACTCAAAAAACTTGTGGTGTGTATGCAGACCAGTTTAACTAGAGTACAGGGGGAAAAATAGTCATTTTTAAGTGATCCATCAACTCACCATATTAGTATATTAATAGACTTGGACCTAATTGGTAGACTTGGGCTTGGAGTTTAAAGCAAGATATAAATTGAAACTAGGCAAACAACTTGATTTGCATCATCATTATGTGGACGCACCTTGAATCTTTCATTTTTCTATTTATTTTGTTTTCACAGATCTAGTCCCACCAACATCAGCACTATGGTCATGAATTAATTTGTGGGATCATCTTATCAGCCTCAACAAGTTCTTTGCATAATCAATCTGTATTTCACCATTAGTGACCACCAGACTAAGGAAGTGAATTCATACTCCCAAGGGCCCTCTCATGGATCATGGTAAAGTACAGAAGCAACCCAGCCACTGAAATTATGTGAATAAAGACTTTGCTGCAGGATCTTGGTGTTTTTTCCCCTTTTTTGGCCTGAAGCCCCTAATCCTGTAATGTAAATAAGAGGACGAGATGCTATGCTGCGGGGGAAATTTGGTTGGTTGGGTTGACTTTCATTTTGTTACTGTACATGTTGCATCTAAAGAAATGAAGATATATTAAGCAAAGGATTATCTATCTACGTGACCTGGTCTTATGGCATTATCTGCTGTGCAAACTCACCAGAGTTGGGTCTGATCTTTGACCTTGCAAAACTGTATTGCAACAGTTCTAATCTTATTGTAACAATCCTCATTTTGAGAACTCCTGACCCATCCATTCTTACATATAACTACAGAACTCCTCTTGCGGAAACATCAAGCAGGAGAGTGATTTCACCTTATGGTTTACATCCTTTTGTGTATATCTCAACTCTGATCAACTGTAATGGTAAAGAAAAAAAAACAACCGTTGCTTATCCAAGGACATCATCAACCTTCATTTTTAAATCAACTGAATTACTTGCTCCAAGGGGTCATTTGTCTTTTAGCACGTGATAGGAAAATAGGATTTACATATGTAATATTTATATATTCAAGTGTTACACATGTGAAGCACCTTATAATGTTTGTCAAAATTTCCATTTTCACGTGTATAAAGGACTACATCTAACAGTTTTAAATGTTGCACCGATTTTTTCATATTTACATAGATTTTCCAAAATCCATGAAGAAGTAAGATAAGAATTTTACCTGTCAGTTGAATTTAGCCATGTAAATAAGATGAACGGTCTGGATCTAGAACTTTAGGCCCACATAAGTGCAAAAAATTAGATTTATAGATTGTGACTTTTTCACAAATTACTCATATTCTATCAAGATTAAAGATAATTAGATTCAAGATATTTGGGTTTATTAGTTCAATAAATAAATTGAATGGTTTGAGTTAAAAGTATGGGGCCCACATAAATAAAGGCGGTTTATGGGGCCACTTTCATATAATCATGTGAATTTCCCAACTCTGGACTGTACAAAGCGAATTTTTGGTGTGTGGGTATGAATCATTTTCCCAAATGGACGAGGTGGAAAATAATATGTAAATGGGCGCATTTACTCACCATTTTCACGCTTAATATTTTTGTGCATGGCAAGTATAACTGATCGTAGACAAGAGTGACTCATGCATATATAACTTATTTACATATATAAATGAGGGCAAACAAGTGACCACTAAATTCACGTTGATCCAAACAGACTGTTGCAGGAGAAAGATTCACCTGAGGATGTAGCTCCCACTGTAGAAGCCATTTATGGCTCTATGATCACGTACATTAAAGATTGTTGTTGAACCTAAACCATAGGTCATTTTAAGGACTTAATTATTCTTTGATTGAATGTACAGATCCACTTGTACGCAGAGGCATTTGTGCTGCAGTCATCGCTAGGGCCCTTATTTGTTCAACAAACAACCTGCTCCAGAAGACTAATGAAGGATGGGAAGTATAAAATATTCAGAACAAGTAATTGTTGTTGAAGCATGGGATTGGTTACATGAGGAGCTATGATTTGGTGATCTAGAACAATGATCCGATAAGATCCTAACCCTCCAAACTCTATTCAGCAAATATATTGTTAAGTATAAATTAATGCTATGGTCCATATCCAACTGAAAGTAGGCCAAAGATTGTACGGTTTGGGTCTTTAATATGGGAGATTCTTGAAGAGGGCTGCATCCGAAATGAGGTTGATCAGATCAATAATCTAGATGTCTGACCCATTGTGCGGGCACCTAAAATTGCATGAACTTGAGTATACTCTGTAAAAGAGTTGACATCCTTAACCATTAAATATTTGAGAAGTAGAATTGGATTAGGTTAGTAAGGACTTCTGCTGCAATTTGATTTGAGAAAAGATGAGTGCTCTCTGTAGATTGGCATCCTTGCCATACGATTCATGATTCATGACTTACCAAACTTATTTCATTGTCTCCCTTCCAACCTTAAATGATTCCTTAGAACAGAGTAGCTGCAACAACTGAGTAACTAACAGATCCTTTTGATGCTTTACCAAAACAATAACAGATCCCTTTGATGACTTTGTTCATTAAACACAATGATAGTTCTTTATGAATGTATATGGATGAATATTTCAACAGCGCTGCTATCTGGACATACCCGGGGGACCGGGCCACAGTTCGGTCCCCCGGGTTGTCCAAGTCGACTTTCCCATATTTCAAAGACTAGTGATATAAAAAAATGGATTTTGGTTGAAGCAGTTAGAGAATGACAGTGGCTTAAGCAATAAATTGACAAGAGTAGTCATTCCCTATTGCATTTAAAAATATCAAGAACAGTCCTGTCCCGCTTATAGTATCCCTATATAAAAAATATATATATATATATATATATATATATGTGGGTCCTCTATATCCTTAATTCTCACCCCCCGCATCTCCTCTTCATCTTTATTACTTCAAGACAATGAAAATGATTGCTTACATCCTTGCGGTTTGTTATCTTCCTCATTTCCATTACTTCGTCAGTCGTTTACGCCTAGATCCCAGTCCTTTACAGGACATTTGTGTTGCGGATCTTTACTCTAAAGGTAGACATAATTTGCGTTGTGTTTTATCTTAGTCGGGCTAAGGAGTTTGTGCCAATCTGATACTTTTGCTTGGATATAATATAATAATTACAATTTGATTTTGCAGTGCTAGTGAATGGGCGCATTTGCAAGTATCCAAAGTAGCCAAGGCAGGTGATTTCTTCTTTGAGGGCCTAGACAAACCGGGCAACACAACGAACAAAATTGGGTCCAATGTGACAACAGTGAATGTAGACGTGATACCCAGTCTCAACACTCTTGGCCAGAGCCAGCCCTGGTCTAAAGCCCAGGAAGCCGCCGCTTTAGGCCCCCAATTTTTGTCCATTTTTTGGGGCCCCAAATTTCTTTAGCTCATATAATATATAGGTCTGTAAAAAATAAAAAAAGACTGCCCAAGACATGAGAAATGGCCCAATTTCTAAACAGCCCATTACAAAAGGGCCCTAAATTAATGATTTTGTGTTATATTTGAAAGTAAAAAATGGAAAAAAGAGTATGAAACTTTTGAAATTGGAAAAGATTAGGTCGGCTATTATAGAGTAGTTTTGGATGCCGATTCACTCTCAACTTCGGAGATGAAATACTCTCTCTCTCTCTCTCTCTCTCTCTCTCTCTCTCTCTCTCTCTCTCTCTCTCCTTATTCACAATCAAAACTGGGTCTCCTTATTCCCAATTAAAATTGGGTTTTTGGACTGCAAAACCGTTTTCGACTTTCCGTTTATGTGTTTCGCCGCTTTGTGCCGACGAGCCGAGAAGAGAATCAGGTGATTGAACATTCTCTCATTTCCAAGTTTCAAAGAATATTTTAAAAATGAGCCATTATTTTTTTTATCTGTTCTTTTAATCTTTTTTACTTTTAAGGGGACAAGATTATTGATTAACGTATTTTTTTTGTTATATAAAAATTTGTTGAATACATAAACTCAATATGAAAATAAAAGGATAAGAAAATGTACCACTAAGTTTAACCACAATATCAATTGAATCAAATGATCTTTCGCTTATTATGAAGAAAAAAAATCCGTTGAATTATCACATTATGAAAATACAATAATTCATAGATGGGTTATATTTGGCAAATTTGTTGATTATTGTTTATTTGATTTAATGATTTACAGATGCTCTTATGGTGTTGATTGAGTTATTGATGCTCTTATTGGTTGTTTTTCCAATATATGGATTGCATCCAGAATATTGCTAACTATACCAGTTACAGTTGTCTCTGGGGAAAGAAGTTTTTCAAAGTTAAAGTTGATCAAGTCTTACCTTGGGTCAACCATGTCACATGAAAGATTGAATGGATTAGCTATGTTGTCAATTGAGGAGGCCATGGTTGATAAGATTGATTACGCAGCTTTGATTAGTACATTTGCAGCAAAAAAAAATGCTAGAAGAGTAGTGTTTAAATGAATTTGAAGTGATGTAATATATGTTTTGAATTTTGGTAATGATTAAGTTATGACCCATTTTTTTGAAGCTAATTTTCGTATACAATATATAAGGGGCCCCCCTTTGAAATCTTTGCTTTAGGCCCCAAAAATCTCAGGGCTGGCGCTGCTCTTGGCATCTCCTTGGTCCGTATAGACTATGCGCCTTATGGAGAGAACCCTCCTCACACCCACGCGCATGCTACAGAGACACTAACGGTGCTCGAAGGGACGCTCTACGTGGGCTTTGTCCTCTCCAACCAGAACAATAATACTCTCATAAGCAAGGTCCTTAACAAGGGAGATGTGTTCGTCGTCCCAATAGGCCTCATTCACTTTCAAGCCAATACTGGACATACACCTGTTGTAGCCATTGCAGGTCTCAACAGTGAGAACCCAGGTGTGATCACCATCGCTAATGCAGTGTTGGGATCGAAGCCACCTATTTCAGACTATGTTCTAGCCAAAGCCTTTCAAGTGGACAAGAAAGTAATTGATTATCTACAGGCCCAGTTCTGGGTGGCCCCATAACAAGCGGTCCATGCTTCATTATTTGCTGCTATCTTAAACCTAAATAAATGGTTACTAGTCAGTTTGCATCATATATTAGGCTGTCCATCCAAAACCCATATTTAAATGGCTACTTCTTGGTTTGCATCTCATATTGAGATTATAATAAACGAATCTTGTCTGTCTAAATGTGCTGATCTTTCTAGTTGGCTCTTTAACTTTGTTTACTAAAAGAATGGAAGAAAAAGCGAAATTTTAAAGTGAGGCATAACCTTGGAGAAGTGTAGGTGAAAAATATGATTAGTATTGTGGTGGCTACAATCCTTCAACCCACCTGGTATCAAGGGTGGGTATAGACAATCTTCACTGAAGATTTATGCCATGTATACTGTTAGGTATTTTAGTCCAGTTTTAACCTGGAGGTCCTGCCTTTGAATCCTTAAGGCCTTACCCGATACATAGGGCTAGTGGGTGGTTCTATGTATCTGTGGGTTTACCAATGATCCCCCAAAGGGGGGTCGGCGGGTTCCCATGTTATAAAAATAAAATAAAATTCATGGGTTGGACAAAACTCTAGGTCTTTTGAGTTGTAATGCTTTTTAGAAAATGACTCTATAGAATAGAAGATTGGAAGGACTCAGAAGAAGAAAGCTAGAGAAACAGAGCTGAATTTCTGTTCATCCAGAATGGGGTCCGCTCGAGCGAACGTCTCATCTGCTCGAGCGAAGGAAACAGATAGCCCAAACGCACTGACAGAAGATTTTTATGCCAAGACAGAACCTCATCCGCTCGAGCGGACAGGTGCGCAGAAAATGGGAAAGTCTCTATTCTGATCCGAATTAGTTTTCCTTTGAAACTTTCCTTGTTTGAGTCCTACTTGTGCACTAAGTCTAAGGCACGAATTTGTGGCTATTTATAGGGTGTTTCTCTCAACCCTAAGAGGGAGATCACCACTAATAAACATAACTCTCATTGATTTGAGTCAGAGATATCTTAGAGAGAGTTAATTCTCTAGAGTCATTGAGATCATTCTGAAAGGCTGCTCTAGAAGGTTGTTGCTGCTTCTACTTTTCTTGTAGAAGATTGATCATCTTGATTGACAAGGTGCGAGGAGATCAAGTAAGGAGAACGGAGCGCGGTGGATGTCGTGTCAATGGATTCTTTGCAAGAATAACTACAGTCCTTAGGTCGAGGTACAGACTGAGGTAAAGGAGCTTGTGAGTATATCTTGTAACTGTTCGTGAACTCTTGATTTCTAGTTCGCGGTTTTTCTCCCTGGATAGGGTTTCCACGCTAAATATTGTGTCTGCCTTCTTGTGGTGTGTGATTGGTAGATAGCTAGTTCTATATTGTCTAATTGGTTTATTTCCGCTGTATTGAATGGTTAAATTAGAACTAGTAATCCATTCTGGTAGCCCTCAAGGGATTTTTCATATACGAACATGAGAAAGTTTAATGGCTAAGATTCTTTGATAGTAAGTTGAACATTATGGTAATGTAAAATGAGTGCCAACTCAAACAAGGTGTGGAATATCTACAAACAATTGCTGTTATTGGATTGCGCAGTCGGTACATGGCCGAGCTCTTAAAGATCCAATCTAGGGGTGGATAAAGATTTGATGAGAGTGGAATTGAGCCTGGTTCTAGATCAGGGGGAAATGAGAGTATGAAAGGACCTATGCTATTCAAAAGTGCTCGTACGTGTGCCCTATAGAGCTAGACTGCATATACTGTTACTCATTGGAGAACCCAAGAGAACCCACACAAGTAGGAAGAAGAAGCCCATAGAAGTGGAAAGAGTGGCATGCCTGGGGACCGATCCCTAGGCAGCCGAGTGACATGTGGGGTTACCTACCAACCGAGCAACCATTGTTGAAGCCTAGCTTATTTAAACAGATCCTAAAAGAAGAAAGGATCATAGGTTGTGCCTTGATAGTTTTTTGTGTTAGACTTAGGAGTTAGGGGGGTCAACCCAGAAATGGGCTGAAGATAATCCATTACTTTCTTCTCCACTTGCAAGGCATTGTGATCGCACCTAGGTTCTGACGGCTTAGACCTACGATGCTGCACAAGAAAATGTTACCAAGTCATTTTTTAAAACATAACCTAGTCATTATATGGATTAAGTCTTTTTTGACAATGTCATTTCCTTCAAATTACAACCATCATATATTCTTTTATATTCCTGCTTCCTAGTCTTTGTAATTATACTTAGTCCGCAATTATATTCTTCCTTTGTCTCCTTAAAACAGAAAGATTTACATCGTCATGTTGTGTAGGCCAGGGGAAGGCCCAGGCAGACAGAGAAGAGACAAGGCATAGGTTATTCATAGAATCTGGTTATTCATAGAATCTTAGTTCACAAACTCAATTTGTCCTGACCTAGCTGAATTGACTCCACTAAAAGAATAGAATCGAATGGGTTTGACCAACTCTTCTACAAACTCAGTGTAATTCACCTCAAGCTACTCAACCGATGCCCTTTGAGCCAGAGATTAAGAACTGCATGGTTAATACGTATTCCTGCTACCTAGTCTGTGCATGTAAGGACTAGATGCTGCCTGCAATGAAATATTAGTTTGTCACAGTAGAATTGATATATTGGTGTTGTACTGTAGCATAAAGGGGAAATAAAAAAAAAAAACAGAGAATTGGCAAATGGTAGAAGTTGATCATATTGACGAAATTAGCATGAACTTCGCAAACTCGGTTAAGTTTGCTCGACTCAGAGCGCATACAATCAACCAAGTTTATCTGAGTCTGCCACAAACTAGGCCCCAGAGGTGCTCAATTCAAAGCCCTTTGAGTTGCTTGGATGAGTATTGAGTATTAGTATAATTCCATTTACATCATAATTCTGATCTTGCCGCTGATCTGGTGGAACCATTGAAATATCCGAACACTATGGTCCGTGACTAATGGTGACCAAACTCCAAATAACAAAAGAATGCATGCCTTGGTGCTAGATGTGGCAAGCACAATATGCTTGAAATAGAAAATCTTAAATGTGAGCAGTTGAACCATTGACGAATACAATTGATTAAAGGCACATGTACTTCGATTTGGTTGTTTGAAAAATTCATCCTTTCCAAGTGCTAAGATTTGTTCCTGGCCTTCGAGTGCGGAATCTGAGGATAGAAGTTTTTTCTGCAACTGCAATTACGCATAGCAAATACCCATATTTGTTTAATGATTCTAGAATTCAAAAGCCAATCTGCTACAAAAGGCTGATGAAAGGAGCTCTGAAAATCCGGAACATGTGTTGCCTAGAATACGTTACATATGGAGCCCATGATTTATAGGGGGTTCCATTGGTCTGATTGGATTGCTCCGATATAATCCTTTCAATCCTAACCGGTCAAACTATTGTGATAAAACATACAGTGTAGAATGAAGTTCAACTATTGTCTATGCCGTAGGGCAAAGATCAAAGAGTTACGATACTTCAATGTGTATCTTTTTGAGGAAGGCCTCAGCCCATCAGATCAATCATCTAGATCACCGGACAACGTACCCCAACATGTCTTACCCTGCACCACTATGCAAGCCAGAAGTTCCAAAGATTTATCAATATAAGTATAGTCACCAAAACATGCAGATGGTCTTCACCGTAAAATATTTAAAAACCAGAACTGGATTGGGTCCATTAGGACTGATTCAAAAACTCGATTGAACAAACATGAGTTTCCCTGTAGAGGCTAGGTCAGCACCTAATGATTTATGGCTTATTCAGGAGACTGACTACATTGACTTTCTTCCATAGCTTGAACCTTTCATAAGGAGTAGCTACAACAACCATACAACTAAGGCCACTTCAACGGTTATGGTCCCAGCACTGAATGATTGTCTGAAGATGGTTTGCACTACTACACAGTTGGATATATGTGTATGGACTTTGTCCAACTCTCCTATGCTTGAATATTGCAAAGACTATTGATATAAAAATAGACATTGGTCGAAGCAGTTAGCGAATGACAGTGGCTTAAACAAGAATTTGACCGTGTAGTCTTTCACTATTGCATTTAAAAACAAGACCATTTCAATGACACTCATGTCCCACCTACCATATATCTTCCTATATATATGGGTCCGCTCGATGCTGAATCCCCATCCTCAGAGCACCGCATCCGCATCTATACTTTATACTTGAAGATGATGAAGATGGGTCCTCACATCCTTGTAGTCGTCCTACTTTCCATCACTTCCTCACTTGTATATGCCTACGATCCCAGTCCTTTACAGGACATTTGTGTCGCCGATCTAAACTCAGAAGGTAAACTTAATTTGTAGTGCATTTTATCTTAGTTGACTAAAAGCTTTTGTGCAAATTCAATACTTTTGGTTCGATATAATATAATCGTTACAATTTGATTTTGCAGTGATAGTGAATGGGTTTGTTTGCAAAGCCATAAAGGAGGTCACAGCGGATGATTTCTTCTTATCAGGCTTCGACAAACCGAGCAACACCATGAACAAGGTTGGGTTCAATGTGAAGAATGCCCTTGTAAACCAGATACCAGGACTCAACACTCTTGGCGTCTCCTTGGTTCGCTTAGATTTTGCGCCTTATGGAGAGAACCCTCCTCACACGCATCCACGTGCCACAGAGATACTAACGGTCCTCGAAGGGACACTCTACGTGGGCTTTGTCCTCTCTAACCAGAACAATAATACCCTCATAACCAAGGTCCTAAACAAGGGTGATGTGTTTGTCTTCCCAATTGGACTCATTCACTTCCAAGCAAATATTGGCCACACACCTGCGGTAGCCATTTCCGGGCTCAGCAGTCAGAACCCAGGAGTGATCACCATTGCTAACTCTGTATTTGGATCGCACCCGCCCATCTCTGACGATATTCTCGCTAAGGCCTTTCAAGTGGACAAGAAAGTAATTGATCATCTCCAGGCCCAGTTTTGGGTGAACGCATAACAAACACTCCATTCCTCATTGTTTGATGCTACGATATTCGAACTAAATAAATGACTACTTGTCAGTTTGCTTCTCGTACTAGATTGTGTATTTTAAAGCCATATATAAATGGCTACTCGGCTGTTTTCTTCTCATACTAGATTATAATAAACGAAATTTTTTTGTCAAAAGATTCTCAAGATCTCCAATATTGTGCTAGTTCTTTTTAGTTGCATGGCCTTTTCACTTTCTTCTCGATCGTTGCAAAAGAAGTGATCAAATGTTAAAACAAGGCAAAACCTCTAATTAGGTGGGTGTAAACAATGATTAGTTTAATGTTGGCTACAATCCTTTAACCCACCCGATCTCTTCTTCTGTTTTTTTATCCCAGCTAAGGGGCTGGTTTCAAGGGTGGGTATAGCCAATTTTTACTGGGGCATACAATCACGGGCCTAAAGATCTGTGTGATGTGCATGAAGGTGAGAAAGCATGATGATAATTAATGTTATTGAAATGAAGGAGCTGATAAATTGAATCACATTAGTGATCAAATTTTGTAGTGGGTATGACACTGACTTGGAGTGAAATTTGCATTTGAGCGGTTTAGATTGATAAGGGTAGTATCACTTTTATAAATTTGTAGCACCATGGATGCTGGCTCTTTGAGGATGTGTATTGCAAATATTCTTTCTCATGATTAAAGATGTATGAATGGGTTTTTGCCCATGTTGAAGTGGATCCCAATCGAATTAGGGCTATTCTTGTGTAACATGAAAATATGACTGCCATGAAGAGAGGAGGGGTAACTGGTCCAAGGTATCACCTGCAGAAGAACACGAGAATTTTGTTAGAGGGGTTCATTTGGTACCATGTTTTCCATTTAGAGAAAAGGAAAAGAGGCCGATGTGTGCCATAATTTGTTTTTTCATCATTTGGTGGAAACGACTTTTTATAAGAAAAAAATATCCTTTTAACCTGATTTTCTCAAATTCCACAAAAAGCATTTCAATGAAAAGATATCCTACAGAAGTTAAAAAAGAATAAAGAAAAAGTTGTTTGCAAGGTTCCATTTCTACAAATATGACACATACCCTAAGAAAAATTAGGTGGCTGTATGCAAAAAGACAAAAAGTTCAAACACAATTTCAAAGCCTTGGCCTCTCCCTTGCCCTTCCTTGGTTCTACCCTTGACCTAGTATTCTAAAGGAACATTATTAATGCAACTTTTTTTTTTGTTTTTTAACATTTTGTAGGATCTTACACCACATTGAGCTACCACTTATCCCAAAAGCAATTGATGATAGAAAACTGCACAACAATAGTTTTATGGTGAGGGTGGACGATGACCTCAAAAAACTTCTTCATCTTTTGATGTGTGTGCTTTTCTACGAGGAAAATGATAAAAAGTAGTGCAATTATTCCCTATTATGCCCCAAAGTGAAGTCTAGATCCCCCACTTTAGACCCCTTATTACTCACAACTTCAATACTCCTTCAAAGGATGACTGCCTCCATATAGTGAATTCCTGGGATTTCAATACGAAGTAGGCAATTATCCTCTTTGTGGCCGGATTTCCAGAACTCCCAGACAGCGGGTATTCCTGTCATAAATTCTTGCACAGAAACACGCCCCATCACTTGCATAGCTCTCTAAATCTCCTATTCAATTCATAGGGAATGTGATCACAAAATAAGTACATTAACATTTACATCTGGATATGTTAATCATGCTTTTACTAGAACAGATCAAATGCCCACCATCACTTAAAATCATATATCAACCATCATGGACCCACAGCTTCAGGAACCATCCACGCCACACAAAATAGAATTAAAATAATAAGAAACAAAAAAAAAATCAAGTAAATAAGATGGTATGTATATTAGGAGATGAGGGCCCATATAATAATACAAACAATAACAAATTAAACTCATAATGGATGGGCCCTTCTCCTAAATTGTAATTTGATAACAATATACACGTGGGCCCATGTTATTATTTTTGTGGGCCCAAATATTTTCAGGAGGCCGTACTTCAAAACAAACATAGATATGCAAAACTTGGACGGAATTATAGATGAAGACATGGGTCATGAGCTATAAGCAAATTCAATTGAAAAACACTACAAAATCTGAGGCCCATTTCAATGACATAAGTACTTGAAAGGCCATGATTTGCAGCCAGTTCCAGCCCCACGTTAATCTGGTAATCACAACCATCAAATAACCAACTTAGACCAGGCATCTATCTGAAATCATGGATAATGACATTTGGACCATATTGATATATGTAATCTAAATATGTGCATACCTTTCTAAAGTGGATCCCAATAATTAATGGGAGCTATGGTAGAACTAGACTACTGAGTGGGAGATCATAGTCGATAGATTTACCCCTAAAATACTATGTAAGTAGAGGAGGCTGATGACCTATACATGGCTGCAGAGTCCCCTGATCTTAACTCCAGGGCACAAGATGCTTGCCAACAGCAAAAGAGAAGAGATAACAGGTGTTTTTAAGGGCGGAAAGCACTCCAAGGAGCTGCGGCCATGAAAATATTTATACTTGCCTTAACACAAGCAGAGGTCCCAATAACTTGATCTCAATTGAATATCAATCAAACGAGTTTAAACTAGTGATTAACCCTAATTCAGATTAAGAAATCAATCATACCACAAAGAGAGAAGGACAAGCGATTTTTATGTGGAAAACCCTGCTCGTGAAAAAACCGTGGGCCTTACCGTCTAGACCAACAGACAACTAAGCACTATATGGAAATTGAAAATTACAAGAACATTTACAACCCTTTTTCCAGTTGTTGACTCAACCTAAGGACTACTTCAGATCTTGTTGACAACTCGTCACAAATCTTCACCGTGCTTGAGCAGAACCGCCTTCAAGAAAGGACGATGAATTCAAACCCAAAACTTGACCTTCAGCACAACAGAACTAGAAGCCTTGGGGGGAACTTGATGGATCTCTAAGACTCTTTCTCACAAGGATATCTTCTTCATCAGAGTTGTGTAGAGAGGAGAGAGATAAAGCTTTTATATAGATCTTATTTCGTGTCTCAAAGGCTTCAGGAATAGAAAACTTCCTTCCAAGATTTTAGTAAGTGAAGTTCGTCCAGTTTTAGAATTTCCAGGTTCGCTCGAGCGACCTACACTCTGTTTTCAAAATTTCAATCCAGTAACTTAGTGGGTCAAGCGAACAATATGGTGGGTTGAGCGAAGTCTGTTATGTGATGGGTTCGCTCAAGCGAAAGGAGGTTCACTGAAGCGACCTCTGTTATTCTTCAGAATCCGGACTTTTTAGTATTCTTTCTATTTGAAGCACTCAACAGTTCTTTCCTAAACACAGTACAAAATTAAAGAATCCCTGTTTTGTCCAATAACCTATGAATTAGCCAACTAATATCTTTACAATCTCCCCCTTTGGCAATTCATGGAAAAAACTCATTACAAGAAAAATCTATCTAAACACTCAATTATCAAAACTCAAACTCAACTGGACTCTGAAAATGATTTGAATCTTTGAATACCTGCAAAGTCTTTCACTAAAGATCAAGTGTATAGTCATAGAAAAGTATAGAAAAATTCAGCTCAACACAACAATCAGATTAACTCCCCCTTTTTTTTCATAAATTGGCAAAGATAAAGCATAAAGGAGATCATATAAAATATCAGAACATATAAAAGTATCAACAAAAAGTATCATAATGCTCCAACAAAAATTAAAGAAGTTCAGTAACAGTTTATTAAGATGAATTCTAAACAGCCAAAAGAGTCCTTCATTGATGTCCATGTCCCAACCTGGCAAGGATCTCGACAATAGCAGCATTCACTTGATTGAAACTGGTGTCAACTCTGGCAGTCAAATCCTGAACTGCAGCAATCTGATCAATTCTGTCCATCTGCTATGATGCTCCCCCTGACCATGTGCTACTGGGACGTCTTCTTCTTCAACATCGTCACGCTGAGGATCAAGAGGAATGTGAGCTTTTGATTGGGACAACGTACGAGCATTGATAGGATTATTGATCTTCTGAGTAAGCTCATTACGCCTCATTGAAACCTTTGTATGCTAGAAAATCAGTAACCAGAATGCCAAATGGAAGTAGAGAGTTTCTTTTGACTGTAAGGGTCCTTATAAACACATTCATAATGACTTGAGGAATATTGACCCTTTTTCCAGTCCCTATGCAGTACAACAGATAGCTATTTCTTTGTGCAACGTCTGAAGTGTGTCCTCTGGGCTCTAAATTATGACATACAAACCGGTTGAGAAACCGATATTCAGTAGTCAGGTTGCCATGAAGATGGATACCCCCAAGCCAATGCGTCTCAACTCCATAAATTGTAGTGGCCACCATATCATAATTGATAGGTTGATCAAGTTCATCTGAAATAAGATAATCAGGATTTTCTTCCACTGGAATATTAATAAAATCAGCAATGTCAGCAACTGAGATGGTTATCCATTTTCCACGAACATATGTCTTAATCGATCCTGATTCCAAGACTTCCAAATTACAATAGAATTCATGCACCCGGTCAACGTGAATTCTTTTCGAGTTGAGCATTAAGGGGAACCAATTCTTGTTTGCAAGACTTCGACAAACAGGTTTATCATGAAGTTCTGGAGCTACTTCCCTTTCGGATTCAATGTTCCGTGATTCAAATTGTTCATAAAATTGGACTGATTTTCCCAAAGAAGGGAACCTAGTATGATCATAGGAGGAAGAAGAAGATTTCGCATGCTGTCTCTTCTTAGGAGCCATGAGAGAAGAATCTATAATGGACCATTTGACAAAAATGTCCAGGTCAGCAAACATCATATATATCAAACCATTCCCTGCAAAAAAAAAAAAAACGACCCATCATCACCACAATCCACAGAATCACTTCAACATTACAATCACATCATCATCCATATTCAATCTCCAATTCACAAACCCATCTCCATATCTCAGCAATAAATTTCTCATTCACATATCCCCACCAAACACAGAAATTCCACAACATCAAATCTCCATCCATATCCAACCAATCTCCAATTCTTATTCAATCATCAATAAACATCCACAGAAAGAAGCATACCTCCATTGATCACAGACACATTTGAGGAGATGAAATTAAGCAAGTGTTCAAATAATTTTCATGATAATCCAAAGACATCCATGTAAAAGAGTTCAGAAAATCTCCTAATGTTCCAATCCATTGAATGAAGAGTATGCAAGAAAATGATTAACAAGGAACAACTATAATGATTAAAAAATGCATGAAGAAGTATGCTATGAAAACTTGAATGGGAATGAAGAACAAGTATGCTCATGATTCTAGAAAAATGCATAAATGATGTTTAGAAAGGGGAGTAGTAAATAAAATGCAAAGACTTGTTGATGAAAAACAAATAAAAGTACCTCTGAAGTGATAGAGTTGAACAAAGGTTGGGAGGAGGAAAAAACCAAGAGTAGAGACGCTAGGGCTTGGAGGAAGAAGAATGAAGAAGAAGAAGAAAGGGAAACTCGCGCGGTATAAATGCGCTGGGTTCGCTCGAGCGAACTACCAAGGGTTTGAAACTGTTGAGCGCAGCGCAACAAAAACTCTCTGACGTGTAATTTTCAGTTAAATGTCTCCATGAACAGTAAAAACAAGTCACTGCAAAAAAATTCACATTTTTAAGCACACAATGATGGGGTGAACAGTATGACCAAGTGAGAGAAAAAAAAATAAAAAAATAGTGTGGTATACTCCCTTTAAATCTACTTGAGATGAACAAAATTGTTGCATAGGGAGCACACCCATCAACAAAAAGTTGAGCAAAGTAGTTTCCTCCCTTTTTTTTTTTTTTTTTTGAGATGAACTCTTTGAGTAACTTCTTCTTCTTTTTTAAACGAGGACAGGTTAAACCATCATGGGTGACTTTCACCCTAATGAACATGGTAGCCTTCTCCAAATGAAAATTACCAATCAATTGGAAGCTTTCACACACATTCTTAGGTAGCCCTCTTCCTCCGGTTTAACCTTATTGCCACGACATCTCTCAAAGAGAAAAATGGAGATAGAAGTGAGAGAATCAGAAATATTTCGTGCAATGAAAAATAATGGTCATGTGTAATTGTGAGTGTGCACTTAAATATATAAAAATTTATGGAGTATAGGGAATAAGAGAAATCCCTAAAGATTTTCGCAGAGATTCAAACCGCGTTGCATCCAAGGGTTTTGTGAAAATATCCGCAAGTCGAGATTCAGTAGGAATATGATGCAAAGAAATTGTTCCTTCCTCTACAAGATCACGAATGAAATGATGCCTAATGTCTATATGTTTAGTGCGAGAGTGTTGGACTCGATTTTTGGAAATATCAATAGCACTCTAGTTATCACAAAAGACAATCATTGTTTCTTGCTCAATTCCACAATCCTGCAGCATCTGTCTCATCCAAAGAAGCTGTATATAACAACTTCCTGCAGCAATGTATTCAGCCTCTGGTTATCTGTTTACCAATTTGGCAGGGACCACAAACATTATTCAGGGCTCTTTTGAGTTTGGGAAGCCCACGAATCAATTCAAGAGTTGACAGTTTTTCCAGATCATTTTAGTTCACATAACCCAGCCTTTGGTGCCATAATTCAATGTCACTCATCATTGCAGAATTGCAAGTCATTTCTTTTTTTTGAGGATATCACATAGCAATTTCCAGAATTCCTTATTCCATGGATCGTTGTTTTTCCCTTTTTATCCACAATAAAGCATTCTTTTGCAGAAAAATGAACCTCATAATTGTTATCACACAATTGACTTATACTCAAAAGATTTGTTTTTAGCCCATCAACAAAAAAGGTCCTTAACAAGGGTGATGTGTTCGTCTTCCCAATAAACCTCATTCACTTCCAAGCAAATATTGGCCACACACCTGCGGTAGCCATTTCCGGGCTCAGCAGTCAGAACCCAGGAGTGATCACCATTGCTAACTCTGTATTTGGATCGCACCCGCCCATCTCCGACGATATTCTTGCCAAGGCCTTTCAAGTGGAAAAGAAAGTGATTGATTATCTCCAAGCCCAATTCTTGGTGAACGCATAACAAGCAGTCCATGCTTCCTATAAAAAAGACCTAAATAAATGACTACTTTTCGGTTTGCATCCCATACTAGGTTGTCTATCTTAGAGCCATATATAAATGGCTACACATCTGTTTGCTTCTCATATTTGATTATAATAAATGAATTTTGCCTGTCAAAAGACTCAAGATCTCCACTGTGTACTTTTTTTAGTTGGCTCTTTTCCTTTTCTTACTTAAAGATATGAAAATTAAGGTGAAATGTTAAAGCAAGGAAAACTCCTATAGTATTAATGGTGGCTATAATTATCTAACCTGTCCGATTTCAGGGTGGGAATAGCCATTATACAGCACAATCGTTGGCCTAAGGACCTGTGTGGGGGCCAATTGTATGAACTAGTTCCTCTTGGTCTCGGCTAGGGTGTGCTCGGTTTGCTACTATATGTGGGACCACGTCCCTTGATCTCGGCTACAACCCGATCCATATCGGTCTCGGCACTACGTGCTGGTCTCGGTCAAACAGTATCCAGCTCGGCCATGTCACCCGGCCCAGTCTCGGCTGTGCAAGACTACGTTTGCACCCGTCAGCAGTGGCCCTGTCAGGGCAGAGCCCAAGGAAGGTATTTGATGGGACTTCAGCCACCGCCCGATCAGGGCGTGATCAGGCCCAATGTGCTTTGCATTAAACGCAGCATGGGCTGATCGGACTCGCATTAAATGCAAAGTGGGCTGTGATGGACCTTCATTAATGACTTTGTGGGCTGACAAGACCCGGGTCACATCACGAAGCCCACTAGCACCCTCATCAAAACTGTTCCATATAAAAGGCACGAGCCAGACAGAATGGGGGTAAGCACTCTCACATAGACACCCAGTCTTTCTTCTTCCTCTTCTTCTTCTTCTCCGATCCATTACTGACTTAAGCATCGGAGAGCCCTGCGCTGCCCAGAGCCAGGGTCCTCTGACCTTTGTCTTTCTCTTCTCTCAGGTTCATACCGTCGCAGCTATCTCCTCCATGCATTGAGTAAGTCCTAAGAGGCATCCTGATCTTGTGAGTATTATTATTTCTGCACTTACAATTGGCGCCGTCTGTGGGAAAAACTTTTTCTCTATACACTTTCTTAAACACCATGACCATGACGAGGAGAACTGCGAAAAGCGGAGAGACTTCCAAGACAAAGCATGCAGGACCGCCCCCTGACCAGCAGAGGGCTGGGAAGCAAGTAGTCGCAGAGGACGATGCTGAACGCGCTCTCATCCGGATCAACGCCCAGCAGCCTGCAGGTCTCCTGACAGGGCGAGACCAGCGGGATAAGTCCCCAGTGGTCGATGGACCACGCCCTTCAGGTCAGGAAGGACACGTCGAGGACGTTGAGGATGAAGAGGATGATGACTACAACCCTGGCGACAGCTTGAACTCCACCCTTCGGGAGATTAAGGCACAGAACGAGGCCCTCAGGGAAAAGGATGCTCTAATCCGCCAGCTCCAGCAGCAGCTGGAGAAAGCTGCGGGCTCAGCAAGGCAGCAGCAGCGGACTCGTAGGGAGCAGTCCCAGCAGCAACGGTCTCGACAGCAGCAGCGGACTCGTCAGGAGCAGTCCCAGCAGCAGCGGACTCGTCAGGAGCGATCCCAGCGACAACATGAGGAGAGGGTTACTCGTGTTACGCGCATCTCTTCCTCAAAGGAGGATCTGAGGGACCACTTGAACAGGAAAGGGGACGACCGAACCCGAGATGAAGGCTCAAGCACCAGCCGTAGCTATTCCAGGAAGGCGTCTGAAACCATTCCGGAGAACATGTACCGAGACCAGGAATGGCTGGACGCACACATAAGGGAAACGGTCCAGCGCAACCTGGAGGTAGCCGGCTTCGGCCGAGACCAAAAGGATGCTTGCTGTAACCCCGTTGATCTCGGTGCGTCTCCTTTCTCCCAAGACATCAGGAGGTACCCCTTACCCAAGAAGTTCACCGTACCAAGATTCGTCACCTATGATGGGGTCTCGGATCCAGCTACGCATCTCAGGCACTTCTCCCAGAGGATGTCTGTCTGGGGAGATGAGGGTCACCTGAACTGTAGAGTTTTTTCTTCCAGTCTGGGTGACCTCCCCCTGAAGTGGTTCTGTGCACTACCGGAGGGGGCCATTTCGAGCTGGCAGCAGCTCCAGCAGTCCTTCTTGAAGAAGTTCCAGGCCTACAGAGTCCTTCCGAAGACAGATGCAGACATCATGGCCTTGAAGATGAAGCAAGGAGAGAACGTCACCCAGTTCGCCAAGCGGTTCTGGGCGGTCTACAGTCAGATAGAGAGCTCCAAGGACGAGGTTGCCGTCTTCGCATTCCAGAATGCCTTGCTGCCAGACAGCGATCTCCGCGAGGACTTGGCTAGGAACCCGGTGTCTTCCATAGCAGCGCTCATGTCCATCGCCAACCGGTACATTGCCCAAGAAGATGACCAGATCCGCGCTCGGGAAAACCATGGAACCGCGCTGAAAGACCGGGGTGGGAGGACATCCAAGCAAGACGGGGGACCGTCTCGGAGGAGTGAACCTCGGAGAGAGGAGCGGCGGAGAGATGAGCCAAACAGGCGTTGGGCGCCCACCAGCTCGGCAAGGCCTCATGCGTTCGTCTCGGAAAGAAACAAGCGACCCAGGCTGATCGAGGACGCATTCCAGGCGGTCAACACGGTCTTCAAGATGCCAATCCACAAAATCATGTATAAGATCAAGAGCAGGCCGTACTTCAGCTGGCCAGAGCCCATGCAAGGCGACCCTTCTAGACGAGATCAGACGAAGTTCTGTTCCTATCACAAGGAGGGCGGCCATAAGACTGAAGATTGCAGGATACTGCGGTCGCATTTAGAGAAGCTTGTCCAGGATGGACACCTGCAAGAGTTTGTCAGGAGAGAAACCAGGGCCGACACCCGAGCCCCGCGCCGAGACGAAGGGGGTCACGACAGCGACGGGACAGAGAAGATAATTGACGTTATCCATCTGGCACCCCCGCCCAAGGGGAGTAACCAAGCACGTGCCGAAGCCAGGAAAGCCTCTCACGGCAAACATGTCATGGCCGCCGAACTCAGTTCAGCACCGAAAAGGGCTCGGAGGGAGCATCCCGAGATCAGGTTTACTGATGCAGATCTAGAAGGGGTGCAGCTCCCCCACAACGACCCCCTGATCGTGACTCTGAAGTTCGATTGCTCTAAGCAGGGCGTGAAGAATTGTACTGTGAAGAAAGTCCTTGTTGACCCCGGTAGTTCTTCCGAGGTCCTCTATTTCGACAGCTTTCGAAGGATGGGACTGACGGAGAAAGATCTGCAGGAGGCTCGAATTCCCCTTATCGGCTTCAGCGCCAAACCAGTCTATCCTAAGGGGAAAGTGACATTCAAGGTCGAGGTCGGTGGCGCGTCTGTCATGGCAACCTTCATGGTGATCGACGCACCCTCTCCCTACAATGCTATAATGGGCAGGTCTTGGCTCCACAGCCTGGAAGCAGTCCCTTCCACCCTCCATCAGAAGCTGAAATTTCCATGGGAGGGAAAGAGCGGCCGAAATTGAGATTATCACGGTAAGAGGAGATCAGCAGGCGGCTAAGCTGTGCTTGACAGCTGTGGTACCTGGGGAGCAAGAGCCCAAGGAGGTCAATGTGGCCGAGATGGAGAAGAACCTGGAGCAGGGGCTGGATGAGCTCGGCCAAGATCCGGGCAGGAAGAGCGTCGAGGAATTGGCCGAAGTCCGGATCGACCAGAAGGACCCGGATCGGTTCTTTCTGCTCGGCAGCCAGCTTGGAGAGCCGGAAAGGTCCGAACTGGCCCAGTTCCTGATGCAGAACAGAGATGCCTTCGCCTGGACGCCTCAGGAGATGCCTGGCGTCGACCCCGAGGTAATGTGTCACAAACTAAATGTTGACCCTAACCACAAACCTGTGATGCAGAAGGCACGGAGAACTGGGGTCCCGCAGACCGAAGCCGTCGTCGAGGAAGTGGATAAGCTGCTTGAGGCCGGAGCTATCAGGGAGGTTCAATACCCGAAATGGTTAGCCAATCCGGTGGTCGTCAGGAAGAAGACTGGCAAGTGGAGGGTGTGCGTCGACTTTACCGACCTCAACAAAGCCTGTCCCAAGGACAGCTTTCCCCTCCCGAAGATTGACCAGTTGATCGACGCCACGGCCGGGCACGACAGAATGAGCTTCCTCGACGCCTACCGCGGCTATCATCAGATCCCACTATTTGGGCCAGACGAAGAGAAAACAGCTTTTATCACGCCCAGGGGAACCTACTGTTATAAGGTGATGCCGTTTGGGCTGAAGAATGCAGGGGCCACCTACCAGAGACTTGTCACCAATATGTTTCACGATCAGCTCGGCAAAACCGTGGAGGTTTACATCGATGACATGGTGGTCAAGTCCAAGCAGACGCGGGATCATCTATCAGACTTGGCCGAGGTCTTCGCTACTCTGAAGAAATTCCGGCTGAAGCTTAACGCCTCGAAGTGCGCCTTCGGCGTTGGCTCCGGCAAGTTTTTGGGCAGCTTGGTCACACGCAGAGGCATTGAGGCGGACCCAGATCAGATCTCAGCTATCCTCAGAGTGCAGAGTCCCACTTCGGCCAAGGAGGTTCAGAAGCTTACAGGGATGGCCGCGGCACTGAATCGCTTCATCAGCAAATCTTCAGATAAGTGCCGACCTTTCTTTCAGCTTCTTAGAAAAAATTCTAAATTTCAATGGACTCTAGAATGTGACCACGCCTTGCAGCAGCTCAAGGCTTACCTTTCATCACCACCACTGTTGTCAACCCCGACCCACGGGGAGACCCTGTATTTATATTTGGCGGTCTCGGCTCATGCGGTCAGCTCAGTCCTCATCCGAGAAGAGGACAAGGTTCAAAAACCAGTGTATTATACGAGCAAGACCCTTATCGATGCCGAGACCCGGTATCTGCCTCTGGAGAAGCTCGCCTTGGCGCTCGTTAGCGCCTCGCGAAAGCTCTCCCATTACTTTCAAACCCATTCTATTATGGTTGTTACGGAGCACCCACTCCAATCTGTTTCCAAGAAGGCCGACTTTTCAGGAAGAATCTCCCGATGGGCTGTCGAGCTAGGGCAGTATGAGATTCAATATCAGCCACGGACAGCAATAAAAGCCCAGGTTCTGGCAGATTTCCTCGCCGAGTTTGATTCAAGTTCGGCACCAACCCCGCTCGGCACCGAACTGGGGGGTGAGGAGCATGGGGCTCCCACAAGTTCTGAACAATCACCATCTCAAGCCGAGACCCCAGTTTGGAAAATCTTCGTCGACGGATCTTCCACCTCGAGAAGAGCCGGAGCAGGAGTTGTTCTCCAATCGCCGGAAGGACTGGTCATAGAGCAAGCTCTGACACTGGACTTCAAGGCGTCAAACAATGAAGCTGAGTACGAAGCCCTTTTAGCCGGACTTAACAGTGCCAATATCCTCGGAGCTCAACAGCTGGTGGTCTTCAGTGATTCACAGTTGGTGACAAACCAGCTGACTGGAGATTATCAGGCTCGCGACGACCGGATGGCCGCGTACTTGGCCCTGGCAAAGAAGCTGCTGGCACAGTTTCAGTCAGCCGAAGTCAGGCAGATCGGCAGAGAAGCGAACTCTCACGCAGACGCCTTGGCTAACTTGGCCAGCGCTGTTGAGGCAGGAAGAAAGAGGAGCATCGAAGTCGGATCGCTAGCTGTACCCAGCATTGAGCTCCGTTCACCTCGGGAAGTGTTATGTATTGGTCTCGGCCCGAGCTGGATGGACCCCATCATCACCTACCTTAAGGACGACAAGCTTCCCGAGGACAGTGGCGAGGCCCACCGGGTCAGATTCAAGGCAGCCCGGTTTTGGCTGTCTCCCGAGGTCAAGCTCTACAGGAAATCGTTCTCGGGACCCTACCTCCAGTGCGTCCATCCGAGTAAGGTCGAGGACCTCCTCTTCGAGATACACGAAGGAATCTGCGGAAGCCATATCGGAGGAAAATCTCTGGCCTATCGAGCCATCAGCCAGGGTTACTGGTGGCCGTACATGCAGAAAGACGCACAGGTATACGCGAAGAAGTGCGAGAAGTGCCAGAAGTTCTCCCACTCCCTCCATCAGCCAGCGCAGGATCTCAGCCCGCTCTCTAGCCCGTGGCCATTCGCTCAGTGGGGGCTCGACATTGTGGGACCGCTCCACCGAACTCCGGGGAACAAGAGATGGCTTATTGTGGCAACAGATTACTTCACCAAATGGATTGAAGCGGAACCACTTTCATCCATCACAGAGCGGGACTCCAAGAATTTTGTATGGAAGAATGTGATCACAAGGTTCGGCATTCCTAGAGCGTTAGTCTCGGACAATGGAACTCAGTTTGACTCCAAGCTCTTCAAGACCTTCTGCCAGGAGCTCGGCATCAGAAACTATTACTCCACGCCAGCTTACCCACAAAGTAACGGCCAGGCCGAGATCTCCAACAAGGTGATCCTCGATGGGCTCAAGAAACGGCTGGACCAAGCGAAGGGGAGATGGGTAGAGGAGCTTCCAAGCGTCCTATGGGCCTACCGAACCACTCCAAGGCGTTCTACTTCGGCTACCCCCTTCTCACTCGCCTACGGCATGGAAGCAGTCATCCCTTTAGAGATCGGCCTCCCCACTCTGAGGACCGAACTCTTTGACCAAGGACAGAACGAGACTAACCTGGCCAGGGAGCTGGATTTGGCAGACGAAAGAAGAGAAGCGGCGGCAATCAGACTGACCGTCTACCAGCAGCAGCTAGCCAGGGGCTATAACCAGAACGTCAGAGAAAGGAAGTTCTGCGTGGGGGAACTGGTTCTCAAGAAAACGCTCCCAGCCGACAGGGACCCAAATCAGGGCAAGCTGGCGCCGAACTGGCATGGTCCGTTTAAGGTGACTTCTATCGCAGGGCGGTCAGCTTATCGGCTCGAAGACATGGAAGGACGGCTGCTACCGAGACCGTGGAACGCTTCACACCTTAAGAAGTTCTATTTTTAGTTTGTGTGCTTGTACAGTGCTTCCGGATCTAATAAAACTGCGTTTGTTTTGGGGCAAGTTGATGATCAATGACAATGTGACAGCGACTACGGTGCGAAAATGGAAGACCGTCTAAGGCTGGCACTCAGCCACCTAGACGAGTTGCCGAACCGGCCCATGTCTAAGGTTGGCACTCAGCCACCTAGACGAGTTGCCGAAGCGGCCCATGTCTAAGGCAGGCACTCAGCCACCTAGACGAGTTGCCGATACGGACCATATCTAAGGCTGGCACTCAGCCACCTAGATGAGTTTCCGAAAACGGCCCATGTCTAAGGCAGGCACTCAGCCACCTAGACGAGTTGCCGATACGGACCATATCTAAGGCTGGCACTCAGCCACCTAGATGAGTTTCCGAAAACGGCCCATGTCTAAGGCAGGCACTCAGCCACCTAGACGAGTTGCCGATACGGACCATATCTAAGGCTGGCACTCAGCCACCTAGATGAGTTTCCGAAAACGGCCCATGTCTAAGGCTGGCACTCAGCCACCTAGACGAGTTGCCGATACGGCCCATGCTTAAGGCTGGCACTCAGCCACCTAGACGAGTTGCCGATACGGCCCATGTCTAAGGCTGGCACTCAGCCACCTAGACGAGTTGCCGATACGGCCCATGTCTAAGGTTGGCACTCAGCCACCTAGACGAGTTGCCGATACAGCCCATGTCTAAGGCTGGCACTCAGCCACCTAGATCTGCCGATACGGCATCATTCGATGATGATACCCCGTCTTATCGATGCCTTAGGAGGTCAGATGCGATTCTCTGGTTTCGCCGAAACAAAAGAGGCCTCCAAGAAATCAGAGCACTCACAGGGAACCCTAACCTGGTTGGTCTGCTCTTGTCCGAACTCACACCCAGATTCATAACACATGGAAAGCGTACAAAGGAAAGCAAATAAAAGCCACACCACACAGGAGACAGATATGAAAAAGGGCCTTTCATTAATAAATATGATATGTACATTGGAGCTCACATCAAAATCAGTTCGGAACAAAAAATTACACCTTTGGCAAAAAAATATATACAAAGTCAGGTCGACGGCCCCGCTTCTATGTCTTCGATAACGACCACGGCATCGACCTCGGCTTGAGGAGCTTCTTCAACGGGGTCAGGCGTTGGCTCGAAAGGGACTTCGGCCGAAGTGGCAGGGTTCTCGGCCAGGGCTTCATCTAGGGGCTCCTCTCCGAGCTCGGGGAGATTCTGATATATCGGATCATCAGCAGGAACCCCCATCTTCTTTAACACGGCCTTGCAGCCGAGTTGGTATAGCTTCGGGCTGAGTGCTGTGATTTGATCAATATAAATTTTCGCAGCTTCCTCAGTCCCCTCCAGGAAGGCGGCATCGACCTCAGCTTGTTTCGATGCAAGGAGTTCCTCCTTCGATGCAAGGAGTTCCTCCTTCGCCTTACTTTCCAGCTCCATCTCGGCCTTGAACCCCGCCGACCTCCTTTCCTCTGCCTGGAACTTCGTTTGCCACTCGAAGCTCTCTGACCTTGCTTTGCAGAGGTCGCTCGCCACTACATCAGATTGAGCTTTGAGCTCTGCAGTCTTGGCCGCCTCCGCCTTCATCTCCTCCTTGGCCGCCTTCAGTTCGGCTTCGGCTCCCTGCTTTTCCTTTGCTAGGCGGGCCAGCCGGTTGTCATCTTCTGTTATTCTATCAGCGACAATCTGGAGCCTTTGGACAGCCTGCAGCGGAGCAAACGAAAAAAGCTCAGCATGAAAGCAAGAAATATTTAAAGATAGAAACACCTGTGACCAGGAAAGTCGGGCACTTACAGCGAGGGAGTGCTGTATGGTCCTCATAAGCAGCAGGGGGGTGTCTTCCGACCTGTGCCTCTCCATGTCCCTGGGGAGTGCACAGGCTCGGCTGAGCGCCGCGATGACATCCGGGCTCCCCACCAGTCTATCCCCAGCATTTAGGGGCCTCCCCTTCCTCAGCTCCATGTCCGGCCTGAACTCGGCCGGCTCAGCACCCGAGGACGTTGCCGCCTGGGGCTCGGAGCGACTCTCCACCAGAGGAACTGCCGGGATGGGCACCATGTCCACTGCCCTTTCCCTCGCAGCTCGGGGGGAACTTTGCCGCGGTCGCTCCTCCCACTCCGGCTCCTTCCCCTTCGCCTTTTTCCTCGGCCTCTCGCTTTCCGAGACTGGGGGAGGTCGGGCCTCAATTCTAGCAGGGACGATGGTCCCGAAGGAGGGCGAGGCAGTGCGGGTTGCGGCAACCTTTCTACCGCCGCCGAGGACGGCGTTCGCCAGATTCTTTGGCTGAAACGCGGGCCTGCGCCTCTCCATATCGTCGACTTCGGCCTCGGCACCGGAAGAATAGTTCTCGACTTCCCTTGTCGGAGAATCTACCTCGGCTCCGGAGGTATAGTCTTCAATATCCCTTAGCGGGATGCCCGCGACAACGGCCAACGTTGTGGACGCTCCCGCAACCGAGATGGTCCCGCTGGTTTCTGCTAGATCGGGGGCGAATCTCTCAGGGTTGCCGGATTTCCGTGTATAAGACACGTATCTCGGCTCGTACTTCAGGAGAGAGTAGGCAGCTCTTGTGTGGTGGCCGTGGTAGCAGTACACCTTGCTCAGCCAAGGTGAGTGCCTTCTCCAGCCGTTCAGCTGGGCTTCACGCTTGCGCTGAGAAAGGCCTGCGAAAAACAACTGAGTTAGAATTTGGCAGCAGAAACAAAAAAAAAAAAAAAAAAAAAAAAAAAAAAGAAAGGGAAAATCCGAAACCCAAAGGGGTTAGGTCTTTACTCGGTGGAGTCCCGAAGCGTCGAGGGACTCGGACCCTCCTAACTACTTCGGTCTCGGTCTCGCCGAACTCCCAGTTTCCCGAGACGAGCAGACGGTCATCTCCGGCGTATTTATTGGAGTCCTCCAGCGCCGTGACGAGGGGTTGGCACTTCGCCTTGACGCGAAGGTAATAGGTGACCCCGTCCCTGGTCTTGCAGAGGTCATATATATCCTCTATATCATGGACGCCGAGACTGATGTCTAGAATCCTATTCAGCTCGGCGACGCCCATGATTATTTTATACCCATTGGGCATTAGCTGGCAGGGGCTGAGGTTCCAGGTCTCCAAACAAGACCTAAGAAGAGGGTGCAAGGGGAATCTGACCCCACCCTCGATGACGGCTATCAGAGGGAACGGCATCCAGCCGTTGTGGAAAGCGTAAACAGAGGGGTCGGCTGCCATGATCCGGACCTCGTCCGGGATCATGTAAACTCTCCTAAGGTTAGCCAGGCCTGACGGGGAATCTATCCAATGGGTGAAAATCCCCATTTCCGGATCTAAGAAACCCTAGGGGCTAGGTCTGGAATGTAAATGAAGGAGGAGGGAGCGGAAGAAAACTCACTGGTTTGACGGGGCAAAGTCAGACTCCGACTGACGGATGTGGGCGACTACTGTTGGGAAACAGTACGAGGTCTGGTCCTAGTCCGGTGGCACTAGTTCTAGCAGGAAGCAAGAGTTCTAGCAGGAAACAGAAGTCCAGGCAGAGAGCAGAGGAATTGAGAGCGAAAATGGCAAAGGAAGAAGACGAAAATGAATATAAAGGGGAGGAATGGGCGCCATTCCGGAATTCGAAGCGGGACACGCGTGAGATGTCGCCTCGGCTTGCGTCGCATCCCCCCTCGAAAAGACAAGATAGCCTACCGGGCAATAACGCGTGGCGCTGTGGCAGTGATGGTTCGCCTTCCCATGCTAATCATAGCCCCCGCATTTATTACCCCCTTTATTGCCTCTGGCAGACGAAGCAGTGACGGCGTCTGGCGCCGAACGAATCACAACCCTTGACCAAAAGGCAGATAGAAGGCAAGTACAATCCGTCTCGGAAGATCGGTCCAGCTCTTAACCCTAGCGCCCAAGAAAGCCCTAGAGGTCAAGAACTGAGGGGCTATTGTGTGGGGGCCAATTGTATGAACTAGTTCCTCTTGGTCTCGGCTAGGGTGTGCTCGGTTTGCTACTATATGTGGGACCACGTCCCTTGATCTCGGCTACAACCCGATCCATATCGGTCTCGGCACTACGTGCTGGTCTCGGTCAAACAGTATCCAGCTCGGCCATGTCACCCGGCCCAGTCTCGGCTGTGCAAGACTACGTTTGCACCCGTCAGCAGTGGCCCTGTCAGGGCAGAGCCCAAGGAAGGTATTTGATGGGACTTCAGCCACCGCCCGATCAGGGCGTGATCAGGCCCAATGTGCTTTGCATTAAACGCAGCATGGGCTGATCGGACTCGCATTAAATGCAAAGTGGGCTGTGATGGACCTTCATTAATGACTTTGTGGGCTGACAAGACCCGGGTCACATCACGAAGCCCACTAGCACCCTCATCAAAACTGTTCCATATAAAAGGCACGAGCCAGACAGAATGGGGGTAAGCACTCTCACATAGACACCCAGTCTTTCTTCTTCCTCTTCTTCTTCTTCTCCGATCCATTGCTGACTTAAGCATCGGAGAGCCCTGCGCTGCCCAGAGCCAGGGTCCTCTGACCTTTGTCTTTCTCTTCTCTCAGGTTCATACCGTCGCAGCTATCTCCTCCATGCATTGAGTAAGTCCTAAGAGGCATCCTGATCTTGTGAGTATTATTATTTCTGCACTTACAGGACCTATGACATGTAGATGAAGATGGGAATGCTTGATTGTCGGGATACTTTGATTCTAAGTTGAACAGTAAGGAAAAGTCATAGGGTAGAAAATTTGCCAACTCAAAAAGGTTGTGATGGGACTATCATATATTCATAGATCTAAGTTTAAGGCATACATGATGCCATGGAGATATGGTAGCCTATGATGTATAGATACGGCATGGATATGGCAAGGACACGATTTAGACATGGCGGAAACACTTATTTTACACATAAAAAGTGAAGTACGGATGCGATACGACAAAATACGTTATCCATTTGAAGTATCAATGTACCATAGATGGTAAGTCTGTGATCTGGATCCTTGATCAGGAACTTGAATGTCCCAAATGGCCCACAATAGGTTTACCGTTATTTATCTTGTAATGGCGATGGAGACTTACTTTTGCGTAAGAGGCCAGAGGCGGGACCAAATCAATTCCCTTATTTTGAAACTTGCACAAGAAGAGCTATCCTCGAGTAACCAAAATACGAAGATATGGGATTCGTTAAAACAAAACCAAGGATAATGGCAAGATGGGTTTTGAAATGTAGAGGAAGCAGTTGTTGGGACCATATTCCATGAATTCCAACAAGGCAAAGTGATAGAGCAAAAAGTTTGCCAACTCAATAAACTTGTGGTGTGTATATATGGAGACCAGTTTAACTAGAGTACAGGGGGAAAAAAGCCAATGAAGAAATTCTAATAATCTAGTTTCAACTCATTTTCTTTTAATTGAAACTCAGTTCCAATGTGTTAGAAATTTTTAAAAATAAGAAATCCAAGGTTTTGATTTTATTTTCTTGGAAAGATCATATTCATGCATTTTTTTCATGTAGAAAAAGTAGAGAATTCATTTCTTACTTGGAAACTTGCCATTTTTTATATGCAGTACACATCGGATATGTTGTGGAGGAAATAGTCATTTTTAAGTGATCCATCAACTTACCATATTAGTATACTAATTGACTTGGACCTAATTGGTAGACTTGGGCTTGAGTTTAAAGCAAGATATAAATTGAAACCAGGACAAACAACTTGATTTGCATCATCATTATGTGGACGCACCTTGAATCTTTCATTTTCTTTTTTTTTTTCTCACAGATCCTGTCCCACCAACATCAGCACAATGGTCATGAAATAATTTGTGGGATCATCTAATTAATCAGCCTCAACAAGTTCTTTGCATAGTAATCAATCTGTATTTCACCATTAGTGGCCACCAGACTAAGGAAGTGAATTCATAATCCCAAGGGCCCTCTCATGGATCATGGTAAAGAACAGAAGCAACCCAGCCAATGCACTGAAATTATGTGAATAAAGACTTTGCTGCAGGATCTTGGTGTTTTTCCCCTTTTTTGGCCTGAAGCCCCTATCCTGTAATGTAAATAAGAGGACGAGATGCTGCGGGGGAAACTTGGTTGGTTGGGTTGACTTTCATTTTGTTACTGTACATGTTGCACCTAAAGAAATGAAGATATATTAAGCAAAGGATTTTCTATCTACGTGACCTGATCTTATGGCATTATCTGCTGTGCAAACTCACCAGAGTTGGTCTGATCTTTGACCTTGCAAAACAGTATTGATACAGTTCTAATCTTATTGTCACAATCCTCATTTTGAGAACTCCTGACCCATCCATTCTTAGATATAACTACAGAACTCCAATTGCAGAAACTTCAAGCAAGAGAATGATTTCACCTTATGTTTTACACCCTTTTGCGTAAATCTCAACTTTGATCAACTGTAATGGTAAAGAAAAAAACAACCGTTGCTTCAGGTAACTCATGTTATCCAAAGACATCATCAACCTTCATTTTTTCATCAACCGAATCACCTGCTCCAAAGGGTCATTTCGCCATGATATGTAATATTTACATATGTAATATTTATATATTCAAGTGTTACACATGCGAAGCACCTTATAATGTTTGTCAAAATTTCCATTTTCACATGTATAAAGGACTACATCTAACGGTTTTAAATGTTGCACAGATTTTTTCACATTTACATAGATTTTCCAAAATCCATGAAGAAGTAAGATAAGAATTTTACCTTTAAGTTGATTTTCGCCATGTAAAGAAGATGAACGTTTTGAATCTAGAACTTTAGGCCCACATAAGTGAAAAAAAATTGGATTTATAGATTGTGACTTTTTCACAAATTACTCATATTCTATCAAGATTAAAGATAATTAGATTCAAGATATTCGGGTTTATTAGTTCAATGAATAAATTGAATGGTTTGAGTTAAAAGTATGGGGCCCACATAAATAAAGGCTGTTTATGGGGCCACTTTCATATAATCATGTGAATTTCCCAACTATGGACTGCACAAAGCGAATCTTTGGTGTGTGGGTGTGAATCATTTTCACAAATGGATGAGGTGGAAAAATGATATGTAAATGGGCGCAAAATTCTTTTTTTTTTTTTTTTTTGCTTTAAGGGTAATTGAATTGCAAAAAGGGGAAAGAGAGACATGGGTTCTAAGGAGCCCCCAAAACGGAGAATACAACAAAAGAAAAAAAAAAAGAAGGAAGACTTAAAAGAGTGAGAACCAGAGAATAGGAGGAAAACAGGGAGCTGAAAAGAGAGCTTGCTGAGGGAGGATCAGCTTGATGCTGCGGCTTAGACCTGAGGGCTGAAAGCAAACCATTGAACCTGGATCAACTAGCTGCTGGGACAAGAAGGGACTTGGATCTGGGGGAGAATACCTGAGGGAGGATCAGCTAGCTGTTGGTTGCAAACCAAAGAATCTGGATTAGCCAGCGAAGGAAAGCTCAAGGAGGTTTAAATCCGAAGTCTTGGTCTGGAAGGAGTTGCCGATGAGGAATTCCCAAATGGAGGACGAGAGACCTGAGTTGTGGGCTTTTGTATGGTTTTACAATTTTCTGCAGAGTGAAGGAGAGGTCATCTTGAAGGTGGATCTTGGTCTGGTGAGGGGGGAGCTGATCGCTTCAAAGGTGGCTCCATTTCTGATCTTCCATATTGCATGGGAAACACTGAGGAAGATTGCTGCCATAAATTTGATTCCTTCTTTGTCATTCCCACTGGTGAGAGACAACCAAATTGAAGAAGCAGAGAAAAGAATGGGGGTTTGAGAGCTGGCTACATAGAGGATCCATTGCCATAGAGATTTTGCTAGATCGCATAAGAAGAAGAGGTGATCGGCTGAGTCTTCATCTTTAGAGCAGAGGTTGCATCTGGAAGCTAGAGAGTAGCCCAGACGTTTGAGGCATTGCTCAGTTGGAGTTTTGTTGTGCATCAGACTCCAACCAAAGCTGCTGATTTTGTGTTGGGAGATTCCATTCCAAATGAGACTAGGCCATTGAAGCTTAGGGGCTCTTGATCTGATGAGGTTCCAGGTTGCCTTCAGGGATAGCTGACCTTCTGGAGACTCTTTCCATGATGGAATATCTTTTTTAGCTGGAGTTGGGGAGAGGAGGGAGATCACTGAGGAGAGCTGGCTAAAGATGTCTGGAGGGAAGTTGGAAGGAATGAGTCAGGATCCTCCTTGGTAGAGAGAGGCTAGACGCTGGTCTACGGGGAAATTCAGGCGAGGAAAATAGTCTGAGAAAGGGGTTCCTGCACTCCAATTATCATGCCGTAAATTGATTTCCTGGCCATTTCCAACTATCCAGGAGCTTCCTCTTAGAATTCTGGGAGCAAGTCTGCGGATTTTGTTTCCATATGCAGGAGCTATACTTGGTGTTAGCTGGGCTTCAAATTGAGCTATTTTTGAAGTAGCGGTTCTTGAACCAGCAACCCAATGAGAATTAGCAGTGGAAGCTTGCCATCGTATTTACTCACCATTTTCGCACTTAATATTTTTTTGCATCGCCAGTATAATTGATCGTGGACAAGAGTGACTCATGCATATGTAACTCATTTACATATATAAATGAGTGCAAACAAGTGACCACTAAATTCACATTGATCGAAACAGACTGTTGCAGGAGTAAGATTCACCTGAGGATGTAGCTCCCACTGAATAAGCCATTTATGGCTATATGATCACGAACATTAAAGATTGTACATGAATGTAAACCATAGGTCATTTTAAGGACTTAATTATTCTTTGATTGAATGTACAGATCCACTTGTACCCAGAGGCATTTGTGCTGCAGTCATCGCTAGGGCCCTTATTTGTTCAACAAACAACCTGCTCCAGAAGACTAATGAAGGATGGGAAGTATAAAATATTCAGAACAAGTAATTGTTGTTGAAGCATGGGATTGGTTACATGAGGAGCTATGATTTGGTGATCTAGAACAATGATCCGATAAGATCCTAACCCTCCAAACTCTATTCAGCAAATATATTGTTAAGTATAAATTAATGCTATGGTCCATATCCAACTGAAAGTAGGCCAAAGATTGTACGGTTTGGGTCTTTCAATATGGGAGATTCTTGAAGAGGGCTGCATCCGAAATGAGGCTGATCAGATCAATAATCTAGATGTCTGAACCATTGTGCGGGCACCTAAAATTGCATGAACTTAAGTATACTCAGTAAAAGAGTTGACATCCTTAACCATTAAATATTTCAGAAGTAGAATTGGATTAGGTTAGTAAGGACTTCTGCTGCAATTTGATTTGAGAAAAGATGAGTGCTCTCTGTAGATTGTCATCCTTGCCATACGATTCATGATTCATGACTTACCAAACTTATTTCATTGTCTCCCTTCCAACCTTAAATGATTCCTTAGAACAGAGCAGCTACAACAACTGAGTAACTAACAGATCCTTTTGATGTTTTACCAAAACAATAACAGATCCCTTTGATGACTTTGTTCATTAAAGACAATGATAGTTCTTTATGAATGTATATGGATGAATATTTCAAAGACTAGTGATATAAAAAAATGGATTTTGGTTGAAGCAGTTAGAGAATGACAGTGGCTTAAGCAATAAATAGACAAGAGTAGCCATTCCCTATTGCATTTAAAAATATCAAGAACAGTCCTGTCCCACATATAATATCCCTATATAAAATATATATATATATATGTGGGTCCTCTATATCCTTAATTCTCACCCCCGGCATCTCCTCTTCATCTTTATTACTTCAAGACAACGAAAATGATTGCTTACATCCTTGCGGTAGGTTATCTTCCTCATTTCCATTACTTCGTCAGTCATTTACGCCTAGATCCCAGTCCTTTACCGGACATTTGTGTTGCGGATCTTTACTCTAAAGGTAGACATAATTTGCGTCGTATTTTATCCTTAGTCAGGCTTAGGAGTTTGTGCCAATATGATACTTTTGCTTGGATATTATATAATAATTACAATTTGATTTTGCAGTGCTAGTAAATGGGATCGTTTGCAAGGATCCAAAGCTAGCCAAGATAGGTGATTTCTTCTCTGAGGGCCTAGACAAACCGGGCAACACAACAAACAAAGTTGGGTCCAATGTGACAACAGTGAATGTAGACGTGATACCCGGTCTCAACACTCTTGGCCAGAGCCGGCCCTGGTCTAAAGCCCAGGAAGACGACCCTTTAGGCCCCTAATTTTTGTCCATTTTTTTGGGGCCCCAAATTTCTTTAGCGTGTGAAATCTGAGGATAGATTTTTCTTCTTCTCCAAAAAAGAAATGAATTCTGCAACTGCAATTACGCGTAGCAAATACCCATATTTGTTTAATGATTCTATAATTCAAAAGCCAATCTGCTACCAAAGGCTGATGAAAGGAGCACTGAAAATCCGGAACATGTGTTGCATAGAATACGTTACATATGGAGCCCATGATTTATAGGGGGTTCCATTGGTCTGATTGGATTGCTCCCATATACTCCTTTTAATCCTAAAAGGATTAACTATTGCGATGAAACATACAATGTCGAATGAAGTTCAACTACTGTCTATGCCGTAGGCCAAAGATCAAAGAGTTACGATATCTTTTTGAGGAAGGCCTCAGCCCATCAGATCAATCATCTAGTTCACCGGACAACGTACCCCAACATGTCTAACCCTGCACCACTATGCAAGCCAGAAGTTCCTAAGATTTATCGATGTAAGTATAGTCACCAAAACAGATGGTCTTCACCGTAAAATATTTGAAAACCAGAACTGGATTGGGACCATTAGGACTGATTCAAAAGCTCGATTGAACAAACATGAGTTTTCCTGACTACATTGTCTTTCTTCCATAGCTTGAACCTTTCATAAGGAGTAAACAACCATACAACTAAGGCCACTTCAACGGTTATGGTCCGTGCACTGAATGATTGTTTTGCACTACTACACAGTTGGATATGTGTATGGACTTTGTCCAACCCTCCTGTCCTTGAATATAGCAAAGACTATTGATATAAAAATAGACATTGGTCGAAGCAGGTAGCGAATGACAGTGGCTTAAACAAGAATTTCAAAGTGCAGTCTTTCACTATTGCATTTAAAAAAAAGACCATTTCAATGACACTCATGTCCCATCTACCATATATCTCCCTATATATATATATATATATATATATATATATGAGTCCTCTCTTTGCTGAATCCCCATCCTCAAAGCACCACATCCTCATCTATACTTTATACTAGAAGATGATGAAGAAGATTCCTCACATCCTTGTAGTCGTCCTCCTTTCCATCACTTCCTCACTTGTTTATGCCTACGATCTCAGTCCTTTACAGGACATTTGTGTCGCCGATCTAAACTCAAAAGGTAAACTTAACTTGCAGTGCATTTTATCTTAGTTGACTAAAGGTGTTTGTAAAAATTCAATGCTTTTGCTTGGATATAATATAATGGTTACAATTTGATTTTGCAGTGATAGTGAATGGGTTCGTCTGCAAAGCCATAAAAGAGGTCACGGCGGGTGATTTCTTCTTATCAGGATTCGACAAACCGAGCAACACCATGAACAAAGTTGGGTTCAATGTGAAGAATGCCCTTGTAAACCAAATACCGGGACTCAACACTCTTGGCGTCTCTTTGGTTCGCTTAGACTTTGCGCCTTATGGAGAGAACCCTCCTCACACGCATCCACGTGCCACAGAGATACTAACGGTCCTCGAAGGGACGCTCTACGTGGGCTTTGTCCTCTCCAACCAGAACAATAATACCCTCATAACCAAGGTCCTAAACAAGGGTGATGTGTTTGTCTTCCCAATTGGACTTATTCACTTCCAAGCCAATATCGGCCACACACCTGCGGTAGCCATTTCCGGGCTCAGTAGTCAGAATCCAGGAGTGATCACCATTGCTAACTCTGTGTTTGGATCGCACCCACCCATCTCCGACGATATTCTCGCCAAGGCCTTTCAAGTGGATAAGAAAGTAATTGATCATCTCCAAGCCCAATTCTGGGTGAACACATAACAGACACCCCATTCTTCATTGTTTGATGCTACGATATACGAACTAAATAAATGACTACTTATCGGTTTGCTTCTCTTACTAGATTGTGTATTTTAAAGCCATATATAAATGGCTATTCGTCTGTTTTCTTCTCATACTAGATTATAATAAGCGAAATTTTTTTGTCAAAAGATTCTCAAGATCTCCGATGTGCTAGTTCTTTTTAGTTGCATGGCCTTTACACTTTCTTATCGATCGTTGCAAAAGAAGTGATCAAATGTTAAAACAGGGCAAAACCTCAAAGGTGGGTGTAAACTATGATTAGTTTAATGTTGGCTACAATCCTTCAACCCACCCGATCTCTTCTTCTTTTTTTATCCCAGCTAATGGGCTGGTTTCAAGGGTGGGTATAGCCAATTTTTACTGGGGCATACAATCACGGACCTAAAGATCTGTGTGATGTGCATGAAGGTGTGAAAGCTTGATGATAATGTTATTAAAATGAAGGAGCAGATAAATTGAATCACATTAGTGATCAAATTTGGTAGTGGGTATAACGCTGACTTGGAGTGAAATTTGCATTTGAGCGGTTTAGATCATGAAAAGAGTAGTATCACTTTTATAAATTTGTAGCACCATGGATGCTGGCTCTTTGAAGATCTGTATTGCAAATATTCTTTCTCATGATTAAAATATGTATAAATGGGTTTTTGCCCATGTTGAAGTGGATCCCAATCGAATTAGCTAGGGCTATTCTTGTGTAACATGAGCCCACTTGAAAATGACTGCGATGAAGAGAGGAGGTGTAAGTGGTCCAAGGTATCACCTGCAGCAGAACACGAGAATTTTGTTAGAAGGGTTCATTTGGTACCATGTTTTCCATTTAGAGAAAACGAAAAGCGGGAAACATCTTTTTATAAGAAAAAATATCATTTTAACATGATTTTCTCAAATTCCACAAAAAGCATTTCAATGAAAAGGTGTCCTACAGAAATTAAAAAAGAATAAAGAAAAAGTAGTTTGCAGGTTCCATTTCTAAGAAAAATTAGGTGGCTGTATGAAAAAACGACTAAAAGTTCAAACACAATTTCAAGGCCTTGGCCTCTGCCTTGCCCTTCCTTTGGTTTTACCCTTGACCTAGTAGTCTAAAGGAACATTATTGCAACTTTTTTTTTTTTTTTCAAAATGTAAAGTAAAAGCAGGATGCATTTTTTTTTTTTTTTTAACACTTTGTAGGATCTTACACCCCATTTAGCCACCACTCATCCCAAAAGAAATTGGTGATAGAAAACGACACAACAATAGTTTTATGGTGCGGACGATTACTCAACCACAATTATGACTGCTCATGGGCGAAGGTGGACGTTGACCTCAACACACTTCTTCGCCTTTTGATGTGTGTGCTTTTTTCTACAAGGAAAATGATAAAAAGTAGTGCAATTATTCGCTATTATGCCCCAAAGTGAAGTCTAGATCCCCACCTTAGACCCCTTATTACTCGCAACTTCAATACTCCTTCAAAGGATGCCTGCCTCCATACAGTGAATTCCTGGGATTTCAATACAAACTAGGCAATTGTCCTCTTTGTGGCAGGTTTTCCAGAATTCCCAGACAGCGGGTATTTTTGTCAAAAATTCTTGCAAAGAAACAGGCCCCATCACTTGCATAACACTCCTTTAAATTTCCTTTTCAATTCATAGGGAATGTGATCACAAAATAAGTACATTAACATTTACGTCTGGATATGTTAATCATGCTTTTACTAGAACAGATTAAATGCCCACGATCACTTGAAATCATATATCAACCATCATGGACCCACAGCTTCAGGAACCATCCACGCCACAAAAATTAGAATTAAAATAAAAAGAAACAAAAAAATAATCAAGTAAATAGGATGGTATGTATATTAGGAGATGAGGGCCCCATATGATAATACAAACAATAACAAATTAAACTCATAATGGATGGGCCCTGCTCCTAAATTGTAATTTGATAACAATATACACGTGGGCCCATGTTACTATTGTTGAGGGCCCAAATATTTTCAGGAGGCCATACTTCAAAAGAAACATAGATATGCAGAACTTGGACGGAATTATAGATGAAGACATGGGTCATGAGCTATAAGCAAATTCAGTTGAAAAACACTACAAAATCTGAGGCCCATTTCAATGACAAAAGTACTTAAAAGGCCATGATTTGTAGCCGGTTCGAGCAACACGTTAATCTGGTAATCACAACCATCAAATAACCAACTTAGACCAGGCATCTATCTGAAATCATGGATAATGACATTTGGACCATATTGATATATGTAATCTAAATATGTGCATACCTTTCTAGAGTAGATCCCAATAATGGGAGCAATGCTAGAACTAGACTACTGAGTGGGAGATCATAGTTGATAGATTTACCCCTAATACTATGTAAGCAGAGGAGGCTGATGACCTATACATGGCTGCAGAGTCCCCTGATCTTAACTCCAGGGCACAAGATGCTTGCCAACAGCAAGAGGAGAGATAACAGGTGTTTTTAAGGGCGGAAAGCACTCCAAGGAGCTGTGGCCACCTTCTTAAAGTCCTCTGTGGCAAGACGAGAAGATTCCTTCACTTTTTGCACCTCCTGCCGCAGCCGCTTAATGTTTGCTTCAGTCTTCTTCCTCGTCCCTATAACTGATGCTCTTTTTTCTTGTAATATCGCAATGTCCCTGTTGAGTGCGTCATTTTCTGTGTTCAGATAATCTTTTTGACGTTGTTGCCCACGGATCTGCACTTCTGCTTTAACCAACTTGTCCTCAGATTGCAGAAGGCTATCTTTTAACCATAACAGTTGCTCTATGCGAGCTCTTAGAGGCTGACCATTGAAACCGTGCCGTTCCAATTCAGCAACATCCTTGAGCATATTTTCAAAAGCACTCCTATGATCACCAAGATGCAATTTGCATATGGCATCTGCCACATTGGCAAAAGCGACCATTTGTCCTATAGCCATTCCTTCACGAAGCACCTCAGAGCACTGCTCAAGTGGTTGGAAATGTGGGCTTTGTGGAATTGTATTGAATACTACATCAGATTCCACCATTTTCCACATGGGAGAGCTCTTGACAAAAGGCAACGGCAAAAGTTCCTTGTAGCAAGGATCAACAGCATTTGCCTTTTTCACTTTTCTTTGCTCATCGTGATCCCCAGAAGATTGATGAAGACACTTCTGCTGCTCCTCATGTATAATCTCATCTCCTTCATTCTGAGTAGATTCATTGGAAATTTTCTCCAACCTGAAGACAGAGGTCCTCCCTTGGGTTTGCAAATCCTTATCCCATAAACCTACTGGAGTGACTGGCTCAGTTTGCGGCGCATGAAGCCTTTCATTCAACTGCTCATCCCCCACATTGCCTAGCTGTTCCTCGGGCTTTGTAACCTTATTGGGCTTTTTAACCTTGCGGTTTTTGTGAACTTTATGGTCACCTGCAAAAACATCGATGATTAGGAACCTCAACTTAGATGTATTGCCAAGTCATTGAACATGCCCATTCTATCCACAACCGATGGAGAGTGCCATGAAACCCTTTCCAGATGCATGCCAACCCTTTGCACATGCATTTCACCTTCATTCATCGGGCAATCTATTAAACAGCTTCACTCATTCCACCATACAATGCTTTATGCTTAATTCCTATAGATTGTTGTGAAGAGAGTAAATTTTAGCAACAGAAAATAACAGCCAATAAATGGAGAAAATGACAACCCACCTTCAGTTCCGGCTTGCTGTTGTTTTGCCCTCTACAAGAAACACCAACTCACCAATAAGATAACGGGTGAAATAACATTTTCATGCAAAAGGGTTAAGTTATAAGGCTTACAGAATAAATTGAGGGATTTCTTCTATGGGCAAGCATCTTCACTCGCCACTGTACTTGGGTGTTAGGTGAATTACTAATTTGATAATGACTCAACCTCTGAGCAAAGTATTCAATCATTGAGAAAGAATTAGAGTAGTTCATTTCTACAATCATATGAATTGAAAGACAAAATCACAATATACCTCCCGGAGGGTTTCACCACCAAATGTCGCCTCCTGGAATGCGATTGGACTTGAGATGCCTTCTGTTGCTTCTTTCTTTGACTTCTTTTGAGGCAACAAGGACTTGTGCTCATCACTGGTCAGCCACTTCGACGACTCCAATGAATTCCTTTTGGCTTTGTCCCTGCTATCTGGTGATGTACAAATCTCCATGGCAGCATTTGCTTGTCCAGCAACATCACCAGCTTGCACAACTTCATCACCAACTGAGTCTCTACCTTCTAAATCCTTCAATAACATATAAGCATTTCTTTCAAAAGACGAAAATTTAGTTCAAATATGTAATGTTTGCAGGGAGCGTAACGAACAAGCCCACTAGAAAAACATGATTATACAAGAGAACTAACTATATTCATAAAGCAGTTACTTTATAGTGCAATCATTTAAAATCAGCTCACCCTAGCCTTCATTTGTAACAATTTGCTAAAACAAACTTCAGGAAATACGCATTGTTCCTACATCCTTCTCAAACACATCAGCATATGAGTTCTCTACTGTTCTACCATGATTCTTGGTGATATGGTACAGTCATCCTTGATTATTGTATACAATATTGAAAGCCCATTTTCTTATGAAAGCATCTCACGGAGAATGCGACAAAAATTAAGTTTTAATGGCATCCTTGCGATGAGGGTATCATTGTGGTTTTTTTTTTTTCTTTTTTTTTTTATAACAATGAGGGTATTATTGTGTTCATTCAAATGATGTGGCAAATAAAGCCACCAGTTCTTATTTGAATTCCTTTTTTTTTTTAAAAAGGGGGGGCAAATTTACAGTTACAAGTAATTGAATGTGGTAAAATATATGCTGACTGGTGTGGGATTTGGTACCATTTCGAGTTCATCAGTAAAAGAATGCACTTCCAATTCATCTTTTTTGGTTCTCCAGTAAGTGGATCTTCATCTTGAACATTCAAAACCTCTAAAAAGAAACACAGAAGACCGCTACTCACTGTTCTTGTTTATGGCTCTAGCAGAACATTGAGGAAGATTGCTTGAAAATGCCAAAGGAAGAAATGTTTTGCATAGTTCACAGTGGAAAGGTGAGGCCTGGAAGTTACTCGTTGACTATTGCGAGGAAGATCGCTTGAAAATGCCAAAGGAAGAAATGTTTTGCATAGTTCATAGTGGAAAGGTGAGGCCTGGAACTTACTTGTTGACTATTGCAAGGATGTTTAGGTTCAATCTTCGACACAATATTAGGTTCATCCTATGATACCTGGATACTTGTATGCACCTATATCAGATGGATACTCTCAAGTTGCAAACCAATACACCCAAAATGCCTAGGCATTAAAGGTGAGGCAAACTACCTAACACCCGGAGTCGAGGCACACGCCCACATAAAACATCGCATGGGGCCCTTTTGCCATGCCCACATGCGCGTGTACACAAGACGCGGCATGGGGCATTTTTTGCCTGCACGGATTCGAACCCAGTGCATGTTGGCTCTAATACCGTCTCAAGTTGCTAACCAATATACCCAAAATGCCAAGGCGAGGTGTTAAAGGTGCGGCAAACTAACTACTTAATAGATACAATACTTGTGATGGTACTTGATACTACATGATACTTTTGGGTACAAGTTTAGCATATCCGATTGCACTAAGTCCATTATTTCATATTAGTTCAAACTATTTTCTTACTTCTCAACATAAAAAACTGTTGGAGAAGTAAACAATTTGACAAACAAAATTAGTACTTTTCTATGAAAATCTTTTAAAGTAAAATATGAAATTTCATGGGGCGGTGCTCATGTGCGGATGTTTCACACATGACGCCGCATGAGACACGCAATGGAGCCCACCTAGGGGCCAATCATGGCTAAGATGGAGGGTCAAAAAATCCAGATGGGACTACCCACTATATAAGATTTTAATAATGTGGGGCCACGGGTAAGCCCCACCAATTGTCTTGCACCGCTCTAAGACATCCCCACAAGAGCACCAGCAAGTTTCATGTTATGGATAGGATAGTTGTATTAGCAACTGTGATTAGTACTTTTCTATGAAGATCTTAAAGTAAAATATGAAATTTCATGGGGTGATGCTCACGTGCGGATGTTTCACACAAAAGACCGCCTGAGACACGCAATGGAGCCCACCTACGGGCCAATCATGGCCAAGATGAAGGGGCACTTGTTGTGCACGTGTATGCGGAAACGTAAATCACTGCGATCAAACAAACAATCAACCACACAAGAGCAAGCAATCACACACAAGAGAATTACGTGGTTCGGCAAACTTGCCTACGTCCACGAGAAAGAAACTCGACTCTCCTTTGAGTTCACTCTCTGTATGATCAGTAGTACATCATGAGTTACACATTATATCATATATATAATGTTCTGTTTCTTATCCCCCATGAAACCCTATCATAGTCAATAACAAAGTCCTAGTACAATTACCAAAATACCCATGACCATGAACCCACTTGATCTGGACTCACTAGGCCAACAATCTCCCCCTCAAAAAATCCAGATGGGACTACCCAAAACCACTATATAAGATTTTAATAATGTGGGGCCACGGGTAAGCCCCACTAGTTGTCTTGCACCGTACTGAGACATCCGCACAGGAGCACCGGCGAATTTCATGTTATGGATAGGATAGTTGTATTAGTAATTGTGTCCATATTCGTTCCATATACCCATGTCAATATCCATTCCTGCCAAGACAAAACAAAAGAAAGAAAGCATCCACAAAAGGAAAAAGAACGAAAAAACAAAAACAGAAAACTCTACAGTTATCTCAGTTCGGTGAATAAACTCTTATGTGCGAAGTAAAATATTAATATTATAACTAGCCAAATATTCTTGTTACGATTAAAAATCCCAATTAACCAATCCGAATAACAAGAGTCCGAATACAACTCACTAGGCTCCCATGCATGAAACCCATGGGCAATCTTGCCCACAAGATCACCAACGCTCTAAATTTTATTCCACAAGCCATCCATAACAATTAGATATCAACCCTTAAAATAATTAGTTAATAAGGTTATAAATGGTCCCCAACAACTATCGCTCAACTGGTTAGGGGCATGAGAGTGTGAATCTGAGTCCTTCCCATGGAATAACAACACCACCACCAACAACAACAACAAGAAGTTTCTTATTAAAGCATAACTAAATCCACATTTACAACGCCATTCAAGAAAAAATCCACATTTACAACATATAGGAAATAATTGTGCTCACGGAGGGATTTGAGCAAGGTGGGTTTTTTGTGAGAACTCCTTTAGGATCTTCTAAAATTGTTGCACAAACCAACGATCCATAACAAAAAGGAAGTCCCATAAACCGAAAATAGTAATCTTAGATGCTCAAATCACCTTACAGAAATTCTAAATTGAATCAGCATGCTTCAACTTAACAATTGTATTCCCAATGCCACGCTAGCTAAATAGCGGTCTCATTCTCACTCATTAAAAAATTCTTGGCTAAATAGCAGTCTCATTCCCACTGATTCAAAAATCCTTTTTAAATAGAAAAACCAATGTGGTTACTAGGAAAGCAACAAAAGGATATGAAATTGGTCAATTGGGGCAGTCAACCACCATACTGATGGGCTCGATCTGTGCTAGGATCTATAGTGAATGGCACTCTAACTAGACGAGATGGTGGGAAAAATGCTTAATGATGCTTGCAACCCTCTTTATTTATATTAAAAAGAGCTATGAGTTCTAATACAATTACAAACTCTCTCTTTGAAACCTTATACAATTAAACGCCCACATGTATTATTTAGTGTTCACACAAGATTGGCATGGTGCAACAGGATAGAGAGATTGATACTGATGTAAGTCACAGGATTCAGGCCGGATGGACCAAATGGAGGAGTGCTTCGGGGGTCTTGTGTGATTGGAAAGTCCCCCTCAAGGTTAAAGGAAAGTATTATAAGGTGGCGGTACGTCCAGCGTTGTTATATGGATCAGAGTGTTGGGCAGTAAAGCATAATCATGTTAAGAAGATGGAAGTTGTGGAGATGAGAATGCTAAGATAGATGTGCGGGATCACAATGAGAGATAGGATTAGGAATGGGGAGATTAGGGGCAAAGTAGGAATAGCACCGATTAAAGATAAAATGAGAGAAAATCGACCGAGATGGTTCGGCCATGTTAGAAGGCGTCCAACGGAGGCACCTGTTCAAAGGTGTGAAAGTATAGAGATTGCCCAGAGTAGGAGAGAGAGAGAGAGAGAGAGAGAGAGAGAGAGAGAGGAAGACCCAAGAGAAGTTGAAAAGAAACTATTAAACATGACCTTGCGTACATGGATCTAACGGAGGACATGACCCTAAACAGATTTGATTGGCATTGTCAAATCCATATAGCCGACCCCACCTAGTGGGAAAATGCTTGGTTTGGTTTGGTTTGGTTTACAAGATTGGCTATATTGAAGATCTGAAGAGATCAAAAAATAAAAGTAACTACAGTACCGCACGATAATACAACGTAATTATGCACGGTAATACAAGAAATCTGCACATCTAATTTCTCAAAAACATCTGCTAAGGATTGGGTCAATTCCTTGATTGTAACCTTGTAAAGGATTGGGCCAAATCCTTGATTGTAATCCTGCATGTGGCTAATCTCCTTGGTTTTAGCCTTGCATTCAATTATGCTCGATCTGAGACATCTGATCTGATGTTCGACTGAAGTCTTCTATAACCTCAATGTTGACATTTATGCAAACCATTGAAGAACTTTACAAACTTGAGGTTAATACGCTCAGAACTACACAAGCACATAATAGGGGGGCCCACATGGGACCCACCATAAGCATGCATGGAGGAAATTCTATGGGGATTTGTGCAAAACCAAAGTTGCACAAATCCCTCTTTGAGGCAACTTCATTCCCTATTAGTTAGAGACATGGAAGATTTACTTTCAATAAATAAATGATTCTGACTAGATTTAGGATTTTAAAGCTTTAGGGAATAAATTCATATACAGCAAAAGGGCCAATCAGCCTTGGTACCTTTTGGGATTTTTATTTTATTTTGAAACCTGTATAAATTGGTGCCCCTTTTCATGTGAAGGAATCTTCTAGTTTATCGATGAAGCTTTGGGCGTGAGGCCTCCATTGATCTCCTCTTCCTTTCCATTATAGCACTACCATCATGGAGTGACGGCTGCGTAACAAAAATTCTGTTCAAGATCTTCTATAACAGCAATTGTTACTTCAGGTTCCCCACAGATTTTATCATTAGTCCTTAAGTTGATATCTAACCTTCTTACTGCTTTAGATCTGCAAGCTTTTTGTGCTGTTAATCAGTATCTATTCAACTATGAGACAAAGGTATAACAAACAATGGAGGCTCTAATTTATTTTGAATACAAGGATCTGGACTTCTAGTATCTTCTCTCTGAACAGCCGTAAAATTGAACAGGACGCGGCATAGTTTCTATAAGCAAGAAGGATATTGCTTTCAGGTTCGTTTTCACTTATCATGATTTAAAGTGATGGGATACTATGATGACCAGATACGAACATAGGAACGGACATGGATACGGGAATTGGGGATACGACTCTACACTTTTGGAAATTTAGGACACAAATACGGATATGGGTGTCCTATTTTTTTCCTTTAGATCACATTAGAATTAATGAAATTATCATGGTTTTTGTTCCTTTCTAACATTTTCTAAGTTGAGAAGTAAGAAAATTTAAAGAACTAAATGAAATAATGGACTTGCTAAGTAGGAAATGCTAAACTTATACCTTGAAGTATCGGTGCAGTATCAGGTACCAATACAAGTATCTTATTGGTCCGATACGGATACGTTGGGCTTATATAAGTATCCGGGTATCATAGATGGGATACTAAGTATAGAAGTACTAACTAGATTTAAGTATGGACTTGTAGTTGCAGTTCAACTTTATTTTGACTACATAATAACAGTGTCAATTCAAGAGCTTCCCATCAAAAGTGCAATAAAGAAAATCTCTACCGGAAGCAGAGAAACTCAACCCAAGACGCCGATCTGCACCCATCAAAATGTCCTACACTTCAGAGACCCACCCAAAGAACAAATGGGACTGATAGATTTAAGATTGTGTAGCGCCCAAAGACGGAACGAAGTAGAACATAGACCTGATGCATCACACAAATGAGGGAAAAATCCCAACCCTTGGTAATAGGTGAAAGACAGGTACTCCATTGACCTAATCCATGTGCCTCAAAAGGAAAAATAAATAAATAATAATAATAATAATAATAATAATTAGCCTCTGTTTGGCTATTTCCATTTTTCCATGGAAATGTACTCCATAAAGAAGAAGAAGAAGAAGAGGTGTTTGTATGCACATTTCCATCTAGAGCATTTCTTACCACATGTTACTTCCTTCTTTTTTTATCTTTTTTTTCTTTATTAAACTTTAAAAAAAATGCAGAGGAAATGCTCTTTTTTATGATTTTTCATGGGAATATACCTTATTTCCATGAAAATCTATCTTATTTTCTAGAGAGGAAAAAAACCCTCAAACAAAATAGAGGAAATGTACTTTTTTACAGCAGTAATTTTTCATGAAATCATACCTCATTTTCATGCAATGAAAATCCAATCATCCAAACACAGCTAAAACAAAAACACCCAAAGCATATACCCGCTTACCCAAAGAAGCACCAAACCAATAAATAAAAAAAATAAAAAAATAAAAAGCAAAACACCAAATAGATACCTTGTTAGAAGCAAACCCAGAAGCAGCAGCAACCCATTTCACTCCATCCCAGTCCTGATGAAGTCGCATCTGGGACCGCTCAAATTCGATCTCCTCATTGGAATCAGGGAAAAACACCACATATCTTGTAGAAGAAGAAGATGTTGTTTTTGCATTGCTCTTCTTCACAATGTAACCGACCCACCAACCATCCAAATAAAATGCATCCACTCTCTGATTCAGTTCCAGCACTAGAGGCTCCTCAACAGTGGGAGGGCGTGGCCTTAGAAATGAACAGTTGATGACCTCTCGCAAGGGCGTCGTCTCGTTCTCCTCATGGATCAAGTTTCGGTATTGAACTGTTACTCTCTTCTTCTTTCGGAGGCATCGGATTATGGTGCCCTCGTACCAGGAACCCTTGAGGCCGACCTCGTCGTTCCTTACTTCGACTTCCATTCCCAGCTGCAACCAAGCCTTGACGCCGCGCTGCTCCCTCCGTTTCTCCACCTCCACACCCATATCCATTTCAAGCAGCTTTTCCTCTTCTTCTTTCGCTACCGTACTAGTACTCGAGTGGATTGGGCATTCGCCAGAAGGACAAAAAAGAGGACTAGAGTGGAGAATGGGGAGGTGGGGTCTTGGGTTCTTTCAATTATTTCTTTCCTGACTCACCATCCGGGGGGGGCCACGTTTAGATCATTTCACATCCTCTCCACTGATACATTCTCAAAAGTTTCAGATCAATAGGAGCGGGCCCATGGCCTCATAATAGAAATGTGCCCACTGTTGATGTGGCACTTCAAGGTTAGGTCACCTTCAATGGAATATCCACAATCCGCTAAGTACATGGGCATGTACTTTTATTAGTAAGGTTGGAAAACTTATAACTTAGATTTGATTAGTCTAATATTAAAAAAATGGATTGAGATAGAGTGGACGTGAAAACTCGAAAGAGTCATTTTTTTTATATTAATAAATATTTAAAAATGGATCCAATAGTTATAAAATATAAAAATTTATTTATTTACATGTATTCATGACAATCAATTTAAATTAATAAATTTATATATACATAAAAAGTACAATAGTAAAGAAAATAAAAAAAATATTACATATTACATAATTTATTAGTCCAGATATCGAATGTTAAAGATCAAACATAAATTTCAAATTACATTTTAGTTCCTATCTTTAAATTACTAGCTTCAAACCTCATACACAATCACTTATAAATAAACCTTAATTATTTAAAATTAGAATTACTAGAGTCAACTTGAAGAATTTTCCCGCCATACACATTAACAAGCAACAACAATGAATAAGTTCAGTAACTAATTCATTAAATCTTCTTTATAATACGGTGAAATTGTGCAAGTCTGACCGATGAACTCCATTTATAGTAGGTGCCTTGTATTCAATAGTTACATTATACTTACATTAACCAAGCAAGTCCATTGTTTCGAGGCATCGAGCAGACCAGGACATTAATATATAGTCAATAAAAGAATAAAACAAAGTTTTCAGTAGCTCCTGTTAAGGGAGTTTGGATCCGTTAAGTGGTGCTTTGAGATTTTATTTTATTTTTTAATACAATCAACAAGTCTTGAGATTGGCAATATGTGCCCAGGTAAAACTAGGGTGAAAATGGGTCCTCAAATAAATGCACACCTGGCCAATCCACTGATAGCTTTGGTGGTTAGGAGCTTCCTCCCTCCTCATAAAACAATTAGGGATTGGAGATAAGGGCCGCCAAAATGTCACATAACCCGTTAACACGATACGAATCCACACAATATTAATGGGTTCGGGTGGACTCTTAATGGGCTCGGGTCATTAATGGGTCGTGTACGAATTAAATCAGTAATCCGTTAACAACTCGCTTAACACGTTAAATTTTTTTTATTCCCTAAGTCTAGCTAGAATTAATTTATATTCATAAATAATAAATTTTATAGTGGGATCCACTCGAGACCCTCACTTATTGTTTCAAGTGACTTATATATTTTTCTCCTTATATATTTTTTTATGAATTTTCTTTTAATTTTTTAAATGACTTAATTATTTAGTAGGTTAACGGGTTGGGTCGTATAATCCGTTAAATTAACGGGTCGTGTTCGGGTTGGATTTTTTTACTCGTTAAGTTAACGGGTCGTTTATTGGTTGAGGTGATTTTAACACAAATTAGTTAACTCGCAACCCGAATTCGTTAATATAACACAATTGACAGCGCTATAATGGAGAGAGGCTTTGGGTAGCCTCTATGTGTGTGGCTGGAGAAAAAAAAAATACACACATGAAGGAATTAAATTGAAAAAAATGGTATGGGTCCAATAGTTGGACACATTATCATTTGGACCCAGATTTGGGTCCATTGCATACACCCCGAATAAAAAACAGTTCAATGTGAAGAGCAGGGCCACGTGGAAATTAGACCTTTGAAACTAAGAATCCCCATTTTCTAAGGGCCCCTAACCATAAATCCATAAGTGGGCCCCACCTATTAAATTAAAGGGGGATTCGGCGAGAGGTCCCTGAACATTTCACTTTATTGCCTTAAGTCCATAATCCTTTTTTATAGTGTGAAAGGTCATTTTTCCAAATTTGAAAACCTAAAGTGTCTAATTTACCCTTTCTTCAAATCATATCCCATGATTAGTGGGATAAGCCATTAATAATGGTCAACTACCATTAAATTAGTCACGATTAATAAATTTCCACTAATGAGATTTTCAAATAAAGTTCAAAAAACAGGAAACAAATTTCAAATAAATTTCTAAAAATACAAATAAATTTTAAAAACGTAAATAAATTTCAAAAGATGTAAATAAAATTAAAAAAAAATAAACTCTAAAAAAATAAAAACTAATTTCAAAAAATACAAATAAATTTGAAATAACGCAAATAAATTTCAAAAAATGCTATAATATCAAAAGAACATAGAGAAATTTAAAAAGAAGCAAATAAATTTCAAAAAATCTAAAAATTTTCAAAAGATGAAAATCAATTTAAAAAGACGCAAATAATTTTCAAAAGATGAAAATCAATTTTAAAAGATCCAAATAAATTTCAAAAAAGTGTAAATAAATTTAGAAAAACGCAAATGCATTTGCCACAAACTCAGATAAATTTGTCCAAACTCAGATAAATTTGTCCCATAACTTAGATAAATTAGCTAAAACTCAAATAGATTTGTCCATAACGTAAAGAAATTTATTTCAGAACTCAGATAAATTTGTTTAGAATTCAGCTAAATTTGTCCTGAACTCAGATAAATTTGTTCCAAAACTCAGATAAATTTCCAAAATGAAAATAAATTTGTTAGAAACTCAGATAAATTTGTTAAAAACTCAGATAAATTTTTCAAAAACTCAGTTAAATTTGTCGGGAACTCATATATATTTGCCAAAAACACAGATAAATTTCTAAAAAACTCAGATAGATTTGCTTTTGGGCTTTGAAACCAGGTCAAACTTGACCCGACCTCACCCGGACTGGAACCGACCCTTTGGGTCATCTTCTTCCTCCTCTCGTTCTCCTGTTCCAGAACAAGAACCGCAAACGTTCCGCAAACGTTCATGCAACGACGATGGCGCAAAGGCATTTCAACGGGGGGCTCCGGCGACGTGAAGAGACGGACGACTCGCTCTCTGGTACAGAGGTTGAACTTGGATTCTGAGCAAATCCGGACTTTGCCTCTGCGAGATTCGGACTCTGCGAGCCCTTTCGAGACATGTTTTTGGATCTTGATATCTCCTTGTCCTATTTGTTCCATTCCAGGGGCCATGCCTTCTGCTTTGGAGGCCCTTGAGCTTCTGCCGTCGCATCGGAAGTGTTTTGTGGTGATTTAGAACATGGAGTGGATAATCATGGGCATTCTTCAATTATCCCTTTTACAATCATTCAACCAAAGAGGTTCTACCAGAGGCCATCAATTCCAACGAAGTTCTTTTTTGGTACCCAGTGTCTTTCTTCACAAGCTGGAACCAAGAGTAGTGGTGATGAAGATGACCTAGAAGACGGGTTTTGTGAGCTAGAAACTCCGCTGGGGAATGAAACTGCTACCGGAAACAGTGTGGGTGAAGAGGCTGCTGAGGACTTGATCTCAGAACCAGAGCTTTGCCGCTGCGAGATCCGGACTCCGCCCTCTGCAAGCTCCAACAATCGTGGCCTCCTCACCATCTGGGCCTTCCGATTCTTCCTCATTTCTGATGCCTTCTCCATCTTGGCCTTGACTCAATCTTTCTCTGCCAAAATCCGTTCTTCCTGGGACCCGTCACGGACACGTTTCCGTTTCAATTCTTGTCATCGTTGGTAGTATGCTTGTCGGGGCTGGAATCGGTTTCGTCGGTGGTAGTATGCTTATCGGGGCTGGAATCGGTTTCGGGGGCATTTGGGTCTCTGTTTCGGCTTCGTCCTCCGTTTTGCGATTTTCCGGGCATCTGGGCCGGCGAGTTGACGGAAGAGGATCTCGAGCAGATCCTTCACGTAGCCGGAGCAGCTCCGTCACCCTCTCCGGCGAGGTGTTCGGTACCACGTGGAAGAAAAAGTCCAGACAGGGTTCCCAGACGAGAGGAAGGTCGGAGACCCTTGTAATGAGGGGGAGAATGGAAGATTTGAAATTTAAAAATTCAAAATTAGATGCCTAAACAATTGAAAGAGGGCAAATTAGTCATGTAAATTATATCCAGGGACTTCTGGCTGCAAACAGTCTAATTGCTTGGACCAGAGCCCTTAAAAAGAATTTGCTTGGACTGGAGGCTGAATAGATTCAATTCTAAGGACCTTTCGCTAATTATCTCTAAATTAAAACTACTCAAGACCACTATTTACATCACTGACTCCAATCATAGTCATGCCTAATGCAACTCTCTACCTTAAAAGGCAGTTTTATTTGTAATAAAGAGGCTGGAGTTTACCGTTCTATGAGCATAATCAATTGTAGATGCGATGGATATGATGGAGGTGTAACTCTCATTGAAGGATTTTGTGCAACTTGGATTTCGAAGGTGGGATTTGTTGATGGATTTATAGGATGCAAAATCTTTGAATTACGCCCTCAAAGAATTCAGGACTCTAAAATTAGACACCCACCTCAAATGATAGTTAGCAAATATTTCCTCACTACATCTAGTGGTGGTTCCGAAACGGCATTTCTGGAGGATAACAGCTTACAACGGTCAAAACAATAATAGAAAAAACCTGAAATATGAAAAGGAAGACGGTTGAAAGTATTCCCTTCAAACATATACCCATTCCTTCTCTTTCAAAAATTTTTTTTTTTTTTAAATCTTCTTAGCAATTATAACAATTTTTCTGCTCCTCCTCCCAAAATGCCCTCCTATATAGCATGCATCCTTGGGCCGCTCCCAAGAGCCAAAACCCCCTAAAACATGCAGGCCTCAAGCTGCTTTTATCCTCTCTATCTCCCTCTTCCTTCTATGTTTTACCCAGGGGCAAAGTTATGGAAATCCCTATTTAATGTCCTTCTAACCCTGTCATCTTCTATGGATGGCCCTCTTTATAATATTAATTAATCAATCTAGTTTTTTATCCTACAAAAGTCACAAAAATCACAGCAAATTATGGGAAAGAAATATTAGAATGATGGAAGAAAAGAAAGAAAAGGAAGGTAGAGTAAAAAACAATTCTAAAAAAGGAACAAAATCGGAGCAGATTATGGGGGAAAAAGATTATAATGATGGAAGAAAAGAAAGAAAAGGAAATGAAAAAAGGAAAGAGGAAAAACAATTCTAAAATAATTATGTTTTAATTATGATGATCTATGTTAGAATAAATTCAATTGAAGTAAATTCTTTTGACGAGATAAAGCTAGTGGGACCAATCTTTTAAATAGTCTAAATTTTAAATATAGGTCGGATCATAAATATATAATAGTAGGTATATTTGTTTGTTCAGAAATAATAAACAATAATTTCACTTTTGAGTGCTCGTAAAAACAATAATAGTAGGTATATCTGATGACGTAGTCGCCCGGGTTGATCTCAATCATGGGACATCGCCGGGTACCTCCATGTTGAGTTTGGACTCATAGATGACACTGCCATCTTCCACATCAATTCCAATAGATTCTGTGGCGTTATCCCCAAGAGCTTCTCTAAGCTCAAGCTACTCTGAGCTTGATGTAAGCGACAACCGCTTTGTGGGTTCCTTCCCCAATGTCGTTCTAGAGATCCCAAAATTGAAATACCTCTATCCTCGATTCAACGACTTCGAAGGGAGTTTTCCTTCTGATCTGTTTGATAAGTAACTTGATGCCTTGTTCTTAAATGACAATGGGTTCAATTCCCCTATACCAAAGAATCTAGGCAACTCCCGTTTCTGCATTGGTCCTTGCCAATAACCCGCTCGGAAAGAGCGTATTCCACCTAGCATTGGCAAGATGGAGAATACATTAAATGAAATTGTTTTGTCGAACGTCGGGCTCAAACTTGGATATTGATAAAAGAGTAGTGTAATGGGTAGAAAGTTTGCATAGAGGACAAGATATGAGGGAGATCGTGTTGTTAGGCTTGGAGAAAAGAGTGAGATGGGAGATATGGTAATGATGAATTGGGAAGGGAAGTTGTGATTGGTGGTAGATGAGTTCGGATGTGTGTCTTGACAAGTTGTAGGGCAGTGGTGGCCTATAATGCAAGGATACTTCGAAATGGGCAATATATCGTGTATCGTATTTGACACTTCACTTTTTATGTGTAAAATCCATGTTCTTGCCGTGTCTATGGCGTATCTTATCCATATCCATGCCATATTTGGACATCATAGGTGGTGGCTCAGAGATGAATGGGTTTGTGATGAAGAAAATGGTGGCATTACTGGCTAGTCTCAAGGTGAGAGGTGACTAGGTTGTTAGGTTTGGGGCTGCTGTGACGAAGTTTCAGATGAGTGGTGTAGTGGCTCTGTGGCTGTGTGTTTTTTGGTTGGGAGGATAGCATAAGAGACGTGTTCGAATATGTGGGGCTCGGTTATGTGAAGCTGTTAAATGGGTTTTTTTTTTTTTAATGGTGTAGAGATTATGAAACATAGAGGGACGAGATGGGTGAAGGCTGTTTGGTTAGGGAAACTAGGAAGAAAAGAAGTACCAAAGGAGAAAGAAAAAGAAAAAGAAAAAGATGGTGAGGGATTGGGCACGATTTTGAGTAGAGGAAGATGATGATATGTTTTAGTGAACAGGAGTATAAAGGAGGAAAGAAAAAAAAAAAGTGGGTAGAGATGATGGTAGTGATCGGCTGTTGGTAAAAATGGTGATTTGTGATGGAAATGATGAAAAATGCCTTGATTGGCTCCTGTGACTGAGCAATGGATGGGAGAAAAGATGACAGAGATGTGCAGGGGTTTGGATGAAATGGTGGAGAGATGAGGATGGAAACTCGATTGATGAATTTTTTTCTCGAGGATTTTAGTGAAAAATTCTCATTACGAGGGGTTGCACGAAATAGTGCCTTTTAACTCACGCAGCACGAAAGTATTCATCTCGTAATTATGGAGAGTGACACTAGCGTAACATAATTAGAGACGAACAATGCTAACGTCACTCCTCTCAAGTACTCATTTGTGTTGCCGAATTAGGATGCATTATTTCGTACAACACTCATGTAATGAGAATTTTCTAGTAAAACCCTCTTGTTTTATTTATTTTATTTTTTTTGTTTTTTTCGCAACATAAAGTCCATTTTTGAGTTTTAAAAAAAAAAGTAAGGAAATTGGCCCGCATGTGCTCAATCTGTTAGGATGTCCTAAATTGAAGTGTGTTGGATAACCCCAAGGGGCAGCTAGGATCATAATTGGCCTATGACCACGGTTTACATCCAGAGGTTGTAGGGCTAAGGGGAGTTTATCCAACTTCCCTATAGGCCAAGAGGGATTAATCCAACTAAAAGTGTAACGCCCCAATTTCCGGATACCGATAAACTCGTTCGATCACCCGAAATTGGCGCGCTACTTCCCGGAAAATCCGAGAACTTCCAAGATCGTAGGCCGCAGTGAGGTCCAATTTAAAACTTTTTGAACCAAACAACATTCAACGGTTAAAACTTGCGGAAACATAACATTTAAATAGAGCGGAAGCAATAGGTATCATGTATAATAAAGGAAAGCAGAACAGTGGTCTAATTAAAGTGCTTCAATGTAAATTTAAAGTTATACATCTTTCATTCTACCCTTCTCACTACAAATGTCACTCAAAACCCAAAATAACATAAACTCTCAGAACCCTGGAGTGTACTCCTCGCCCTCCGGCTCGACATCCGTGTCGGCCGAGCCCCAAGCGTACTCTCCGGCTACAGGTGCCTCCACGAGGGCTAGTGCGTCGTCGGGAATCTCTGGGTCAAGGCCTAAGCACCATAGAATGGGTCAGATCTAAACGATCTGGCAAGATACAGCATACTACTAACATAGCATATATATATCAAAGGAATTAAAGACGGGTACATAAGTTAAATGAATAGCAAGGGAAAAGAACTAGGCAGTTGTGCATGTAAAGCATGAGGAATCAGTATAAGGAAATCATCTACACTACTATAAACAATGTGGCACATTCACACGAGCTGGAATACCGCGGGATATTATGCCGCGGCCCTCCCATACTGAACACAGTCGCGGTGGGGAATCTCACCAGGGAATAACTAATCCCGAATCTCACTCATCAACTCATCATCTCATCACTCCAGATCGGCACGGTATGACACCTTGCCGTCTTAACCACACAGCTCATCATGATAGCTTCACCATACTCAACTAGCTCCTACCGGGGATGATCAGTCCACAGGCTGAGCTTAAATCAACCGAGTGAATGTTCATGCCGACTCGAGAATAACTCTAAGGTCTGTGTCTGTCTAGGCTTTGCCTTGCGTGAACAAGGTCCTAACAATACCTCTATAAGGTCCACACATCTTAATACAGACTCTGGATCTCATTCAAGATCCAGGCCCACTCGTTGGATCCATACCAAGGCCCATCAGTACATGGCCTGGTCTAAAACCGTCCAAACGAGGCAACCAATCCATCTACTACTGACAAACAGTTCCATTATAATCCATATAACTTAACAGTCCAATAGAAACTATCTCTTCAAGCTAAAGGGTTCACATCACCATACTTAGGCCCAATAAGGGCCCGCCTAGACACAGACACGGGTCAATGATCTCCGAAACCACATTATCGGGTCACCTCTAGATACCCTAGGTTCAGGTCTTCCATTTATGTTTAATTAACGGTAAACAGCTAAACTAAAGATCTAAGAAGGACAGAGTAATAATAATGAAGTATAAACTTCAATTCAGAGAATCAACGGGAAAAGCAACGGTCCAATCCTAGGTAAATGGGCCACTTTAGGTTCGGGTCTATCTCCGGTAATTCGATCTCTAAACGATGTCATTAATGCCGTAAAATATTGTATTTGGTGCTTAGTTAGTTAATGGCATCTATGACAACTCTTGGAGGTCGAATCATCTTAGATTATCAACCAAAACTCTAAACAGTGGTCCCCGCGAGTTAAGGTTGAGCCACACCGTTGACTCGGGCTTAGGACACTGACAAATGCTCATTTGGATGGTCAATGGGCCCCACAACTGATCATATCTACTAAATGTTGAAAACTGGAACAATCAGGGTTTTCCAGGTGAACCTGATGTGTTGTGAGCTCGGTTGATTTCCTGGCCTGGAAGATCAACCGAGTGCACTAACTAATCTAAATCAGGCTTCCTGGACAACTCAATTCGTTCCCAAAGGTTTCCAGCGTGTTCGGTCAAACCCCTGGCCTAGGTGATTGATCGAATACTCCAAAAACCCTAGAAAGGATTGGTGTCCCAGCTTTAAACATTATCCTAAGTATCAAGTCGATTTGGGTGTAAGGAGTCTGAGTTTTGATTGAAGAACCAACTTTCAGTCACTTCTTGCACAAGCAGCGTGAATCGGGTCAACCGGTGCAAGACCAGGTCAACCCGACTATTTGAAATGAAATTTATGCAAGAAATGGCTAAGGGTCAGTTTTTCAAGAAATCTCAGTGTGGCCGGTTAACCGGCCTGCATAGTCCGGTTAACCGGCTGCACTGCAGCACTTCCTGCAGAAGAAATAACTGGGAGCTGCCATTTCTGCAATTTCAGTGTGGCCGGTTGACCGGCCTGCACAGTCCGGTTAACCGGGTGCACGAAAACTGGGCAGATCCAGTTTCTGCAGTCCCTCTGTTTTGACTCCATTTACACCCAAACCACAACCAAACCTCTCCAAACTCCTCCAAATCATCTACAAACATAAAACAACTCCAAATGCCCATTACTTAACCATCTTGGACCCATTGATCTTCCAAATGGGGGGTGAAACCCCCATTCATCAATGGCCAGTCCATCCAAACACCACAAAAACAGAGCTCATGTAATTCTAAGACTAATCAATCATTTAAACGAAATTAAAGCCATAGAATCAAAGGAAACCAAATATACATTCTAGACTAGGAGTATGAGCACTTGCCTTTTTTTAGCTTGAGATAGAGAGAGGTTTGTGAAGAGAAATCCCAACCCAGCAGTGAAGAAGAGAAAATAAATCCCAGCTGCTGTAGCAGAGTGTAGCAGCAGCTCCAAATAGTCCCAGCAGGAACAGGGAAATGAGAGAGAGGGAAATGTAGTAACAGCAGCTGCTGGAAAGGTATCCCAGCTGAGATGAAGAAGTGGAATACAGCAGCAGTGTGGGTGTAGCAGGTCCAAGAAGAACTCAGCACAACAGAGGAAAGAAGGAGAAGAACAAGAAGAAGCAGTAGCTGATGTAGCAGTGGCTCCAAGACAAATCCCAGCTGTAGTGACAACTGAGAAATGGTTCTCCTAGCAGCGAATCAGTGGCTTGGAGGTGATGAAATATGAAAGGAAGAAGATGGGCAGTAGCTGCTACAGAGAGAAGTCCCAGCACAACCACAGAGGCTGGAAATGAGGGGAAAATAGAGAAATGAAGAAGGAAGGTGGGGTATCAGCAGCTACAGCTCCAAGGGGATTTTCTCAGCATAAATGGTAGCTCAACAGTGAAGATGGAGAGGTGGTAGCAGCAGCACAGATTCAACCCGGCAGTGACAGAAATGAAGGAGGAGAAGAAGACAGCAACAACAGTGGCTCCAGGGACTTTTCCAGCAACAGTAGCAATGGCTGCCCCTTGTTCAAACGTAGGATGAATTGAAATGGAGGTTGGAAAGTTGCTATGAACAGTAAAGGGAATTTGTCTTGGGAAGGGGGCTGCTCTTGGGATTAGGGTTCTTGCAAATGGGGATAAGAGATGATTATATAGAGATTAGGGAGGGGGTTAATGACTAGATTGGCCTTAGGGTTTTCATGGGATTAGGGTTTTGGTTAGGGGTAGGCTAGTCATTTGGTGAGGAAGCTTCTAGAGAGGGCACCCTTAACCAAAACTAAACCTAACTTAATTAATTAATTAACTCAACTAAGGCCTAATTAGCAATACTAGCCTAGGATTAAATCTAAAGCACCCAACTAGCAATTCTAACTCAACTAAGCTATTCTACCCAACTTAGGAAAATCTAACTAACCCTCCTAGCCAACCCCTAATAAGCTTAATTAAATAGTAATTAGCCAAGATTAACATAATTAATCAATAATTAAGATAAATTAAGATTAATTAGCCTATAAAATAGCCCTTAGAGGGCCCACCAAGGGTGGGACCTCACAAAAAGGGTTGGGAACCCACCGTCGGCAACAAAAAAAAAAAATGTTTGGAAAACTTAACGCTCTTTGAAACGTTGATTCTAATTTTATCATGTTTTGAAATTTGGCAAATACCCCTAATTGTTTTAAATTCTGCAACTGCAATAACTTGCAGCAAATACCCCCATTTGTTTCAAGATTCCAGAGTTCTAAAGCTGGATCAGGGGAGCCAGGAAAATCCGAAATATGTATGTAGAATAAAATACGTTGCATGGGGAGCCCGTGACATGGGGGTCCATTGGTCTGATGGATTGCATTGATAATCCTTTCAATCCTAACTCATCACACTGTGACCAGAAAAAACAGAGTGTAGAATGAAGTTCAACTATTGTCTATAAACAATTGACCGTAGGCCAAAGCTCAAAGAGTTAACCATATTTCAATATCCTCACGTTTTTAGGAAGTCCTCAGCCCATCAGATCGATCATCTAAATCACCGGGCAACGCACCCCCAACATGTCTAACCCTGCACCACTATGCAGTCCAGGAGTACCCAAAATGTATCAATATGACAATAAGAATTTACTTTAATCCAGACATTAAGAATTTACTTTTTGTCCGTACAAAAGTAAATTACATATAAACTAAAGTATTTAATAAGAATTTATTCTAATTATAAACTTTACTTTAACCGTAGCACCTTCCAAATAACTCAATTTAAAATATGTAATATTCTTCATAAATCGCCAAACCAACCAATAAAAATATTATAATTTTATGACACTACACTATTCAATTATATACTGTTTTATTCTTGCGATTTTATTATTTATGAATATTTTATTCAATAAACATTCAAACGAGCTATAAGATATCATTATTGAGATAAATCTAAACTACACGGAAAAGAACTCATATGACTTGGTTGTCCCGGGTCAGCCCTACCTCTAGGCATATGGTCATGAAAGTCTAATAGTAAAGACTCGAAGCTCTGCTCGAAAAAAAATGTTTTTTCTTTGCGGGGCTTCAAAAGATAGTCATTCACCTCACTCAAACCCGCTTGGGTGTTTGTAGAGTGATCCTTGTCAATGTGGCTCAAATACCAAGGCTTGACACCCTTGGCATCTCCATCGTCTAGACCAACTTTGCACCATCCTCAAGCGAGTTTAGGGGTGTAAATTGGGCCAAGCCACCCACTACTATGAAAGTTTGGTCGTGGGCATGCACGACACATTGGCTGTGTTGAACAGGCCGGCTCGGCCCGGCACAAAACGAAAGGATGGGTTGAGCAGGGCCAGGGAGCTCTGGGCCGTGGGTGCTTGGGTTGAGGCACGGCCCAATATGACATTTATAGATGGAAAGGCTGATTTTTTATATAAATAAAATATAATACTTAAAATAACTAAAGTCTTATTTCTCATTTTCAAATTCGCATCTATATCTATGCATTTATTCTAATAGTTTCAACTTTATCTCATGTCAAGAACCCTAAAAGTCGTTAAAGTCTCTTTTAGTTTATATAAAATATTTAAACAAAATTAGAAAATCAGAAGAGGAATGTGGGCCGACGCATGGGCGGCACGGGCTAGCACTGCAAAACCGAAGTCGTGCCGTGACCATCTTGGGCCGACCCCAACCAACCTGAGAACGGCACGGCACGACCCATGAGTTTTCACGGGTCGACACGCCACTGCTGGGCCTGCCTCAAAGCGGGTTGTGCAGTCATGGCTCGACCCAATAAACACCACTACACGTGTCTAGACAGTCCCAGAAGGCCCCATGTGAATTTCAAATTTTTCTTTTTCCACATCGATGCATTGTTATTTCCAGAATGGAAATGTATGTGACCTTCAGTGAGCCTTGGAATTGTATCTAACAGTAAAGTGAGGACTGCTTTTGATTTAATCAAAACCCATCCAGAGGAAGCATCTTGCTGGATAGTTGAATCATGGGTTGCATTCACCATTAATATTAATATACTCGACTTGATTTAATCAAAGTCCATCCCTTGAACCTTTCATAATTAAGGAGTAGCTACAACAACCATACACCTAAAGCCACTTCAACGGTTTTGTTCTCTGCACTGTATCATTGTCTGAAGATTGTGTCCACTACTACACAGTTCATATGTGTGTGGACTTTGTCTCACTCTCATTGATATAAGAATGGACATTGGATGTAGCAGTTAGCGAATGACAGTGGCTTAAACAAGAATTTGACCTAGTAGTCTCTCACTATTGCAATTAAAAACAAGACCATTTCAATTACACTCACGTCCCACCTTCCATAAATCGCCCTATATATATGGGTCCTTTGTATACTTAATTTTCATCCTCACAGCAGCTCATATATCTTCATCTATACTCTATACTTGAAAATAATGAAGATGGTTGCTCACTTCCTTGTAGTCGTCCTCTTTTCCGTCGCTTCCTCACTTATTCACGCCTACGATCCAAGTCCTTTACAGGATATATGTGTCGCAGATCTTAATTCAGAAGGTAAACTTAATATGCAGTGTATTTTATCTTAATTGTCTAAAAGTGTTTGCGCAAATTCAATAATTATGCTTGGATATAATATAACGGTTACAATTTGATTTTGCAGTGATAGTGAATGGGTTCGTTTGCAAACCCATAAAGGAGGTCACGGCGAATGATTTCTTCTTGTCAGGCTTCGACAAACCGAGCAACACCATGAACAAGGTTGGGTTCAATGTGAAGAATGCCCTTGTAAACCAAATACCAGGACTCAACACTCTTGGCATCTCCTTGGTTCGCTTAGACTTTGCGCCTTATGGAGAGAACCCTCCTCACACGCATCCACGTGCCACAGAGATACTAACGGTCCTCGAAGGGACGCTCTACGTGGGCTTTGTCCTGTCCAACCAGAACAATAATACCCTCATAACCAAAGTCCTAAACAAGGGTGATGTGTTTGTCTTCCCAATTGGACTCATTCACTTCCAAGCCAATATCGGCCACACACCTGCGGTAGCCATTTCCGGGCTCAGCAGTCAGAACCCAGGAGTGATCACCATTGCTAACTCTGTATTTGGATCACACCCGCCCATCTCCGACGATATTCTAGCCAAGGCCTTTCAAGTGGATAAGCAAGTAATTGATCATCTCCAGGCCCAGTTCTGGGTGAATGCCTAAATGACTACTCGTCAGTTTGCATCTCTTATTAGGTTGTCTATTTTAAAGCCATATATAAATGGCTACACATCTGTTTGCTTCTCATACTTGATTATAATAAACGAATTCTTTATGTGAAAAGATTCTCAAGATCTCCAATGTGCTTGTTCTTTTTAGTTGCATGGTTTTTTTCCTCTCTCTTCTTTACTAAAAGAAGTGATCAAATGTTAAAACTAAGGCAAAACCTCAAAGGTGGGTGTAAACTGTGTTTAATTTAATGTTGGCTACAGCCCTTCAACCCAGCCGATTACTTCTGGTTTTTTTTTTTTTTTTTTTTGGTATATCCCAGCTATTGGGCTGGTTTCAAGGGCCATAGCCAACTGTTACTTGGGCCATACAATCATGGGTTATAGTATGTTGAACAATAGGTAAATAGCCAAATGGGTTTATACATCAAACATAAAATCAAATTTTGCAGGCAGAAAGGTCCCACATAAGCCAAAAATAAATTCAATTTTCTATTTATTCATTATGAACTGCTGTATAGATGATCTGATCCTGCACATACATAGATCTTGTTGTCAGGATTAATGCATAGGCAAAGAAAATTCGAGTACGGTTAAATCTAGAATCATTCAAACAAGTTGAACGGTTCAATTTGGTCCATCTGGGTAACTTCGATGTTGACTGTTGACATCATCACAATGTCGATCCAACTATGCAGACTGATCCAGTGGTCAAGGTTAACTTCCAGAATGACTCAAAAAACATGCCTTAAAAAACTATTTAAGTAGGACATGTCCACTTATGGTTTAGTTTCTGGTCGGGTTAGACCTGACCCTATCACAATAGTCCAACAGAATAAGAAAAGAGATCATTCAGCACAGAGTCCAGGTCGGGTCAGATCATGACCTGAACCAAAAGACTTTCAAAGGCTGGGACCATGTTATTTAGGGCCTAACCTAAGTTGCCAAAGCGCGGAATGGGAGGAGGAGCGGGAGCGTCGAAACACTAAATTTTAAATAAATATATGTCCGGAGCGCCTATACAATATAGTGCTTGTGGGTTTAAAAAAAGATTAACTAATAGGAACAAATATATATTATCCATATATAAATTATAAAAAATGAAGGAAGAATTTAACTTTACAATTTGGTTACATAAAATGGACAATAATTAATAAATCAAAAGAAGTTTTTTCATTCAAAATATAAATGTCAAGCTTGCAATAGAAGAAAACACAAAAAAAAAGAAAAAAAAGAAAAGAGATTTTGCAATATTATTCAATCGAACCGTGCTTCGAAAACGGTCAAATTGCATTCCAATGGCCATTCCGCAAATCGAGAAGGCTGAAAGGAGGTTATGGTACGAAGTGCCTGACTCTACCAAACTTCAAGTGCCAGAGAGGGGCAGTCGGGCGGAATCTGGCAATCTATACATGACCTAGGCTGGCCCAATTCAGAAAAGCCCTAGGCAGTGGTGATGCGGCAAAGTCCCTTATTTGAAAGCAATCCATACAGGGCGGAGCTCTAGAAGGACGACTTTGATCTTGTCTGGGTTTCACAATCCGACATGACTGGGCTCACTCGTTTGGCTAATTCCATCTTAGAATTCGAGCATGCCAAGGACAGTAATCCTCACCACACTCATGGTTGATAACATTTAGAAGATTTTATAGGAAAATTCTTAGTAAATGGCCGTTGCACAAAAAGGTTCCCCGTAGTTGGGGCCTTACGAAAGGGTTCCTTCATCCCATTTCTTTTATTTATTTATTTTGAGAGGAGTGACGCTAGCGTCGCTCGTCTCTGACTTAAGCGACACTAGCGTCGCACCTCGTTTCTTATGAAAAGGATTTTCCAGGCAAGTCCCAAGAGAGAAAGGAAGCAAATTGATGACCTGTCCCTCAAAAGACCTCCTTAATTCGGAAATGGGCTCCAGTTGTCGTTGTACTTAGAGTCGTTTTTCTTCTCTTCTGAGTCAAAAAGAAGATCTTGTGATTTCATTTCCTTCATAACACCCTTTCTGCAAGCTATTTGCCAACTGCCTGTTGTAAAAGACCGATGTTGCTCCCATTGTATGTTGCCCAACCACTGTGAAATGGGTTGCATCCATATCACCACTTCAATGATATTCCAGGCAGCATAAGGTTTTTGGATGGGGATTCCGGTAAGAGATTGATTGAGTGCATGGTTCAAAATAGCGGCCGCTACGCTATTTTGAAAATAACGGCGCTATGGTCTAAAACCTAATAGAGGTAAGTAATTTTAGTTTTAAACACTGTTTTTCCTAAAAAAAAATCTCCTCAATTGTCTTTCCTAAAGTTATCTCTATCCTTATATGGTTTCAAATCACTAAAGAAATACAATATTGTTTGCTATACAAGATTTAAAAAAATTTGACCATGTAAAAAATTCACACCACTACGTATCACCGCAACCGCTACGTATCGCCCGCTACGTAGCGTTTTGGCCATTGACCGCTATGCCTATCGCAACTGCTATTTTCATCATTGATTGAGTGGATTTGACTTGGTGCCAGCTACATTTACAAAGAGGGAAAAAAATCTTCTAAAAGTCTAGATTCAATTGATTCTTTAATATTTAGTTAGAATACATCAAGACTGAGTAGTAGGCATCGGAGGTCTTTTGAGGGAAAGGCCATCAATTTGCTTCCTTTCTTTCTTGGGACTTGCCCGAAAAATCCTCTCCGTAAGAAACGATGAGCGACGCCAGCGTCGCCTCAGTCATAGATGAGAGATGCTAGTGTCACTCCTCTTAAAGTTTAAAAAAAAAATGAAAATGGGATGATGGAACCCATTCTTAAGGCCCCAACTATGGGGAACCTTTTCGTGCAATTGCTGTATACCGGGAATTTTCCCGTAAAATCCTCTAACATTTATAATGGCCCCTAGGTAAAGCTGGAAAAAAAAAAAAAAAAAAAAAAAAAAAAAAAAAAAAACCCACCAAGAAGAAGATTAAATATATACAATCATGAAATTTTAAAGAACGAAGAATAAGTAACCATCATGGGTTATTTAAGTCCAAGTCCTAAAAACCAAAAGCTCTGAAACCACGTAATAATTTAAAGGATTAACATACATAAATCAGATCAACAATATTAGGATAATAATTTAATCATTTCTATTTGAGGAATTTAAGGGGGGAAACCCCATAGGACCCCATAGTATGGGTGGGGACCTAGTAGGACATTGGACGCGAGAGGGTCCTCTTGTTGCATTTTTTTTTAATTTTTTAATTTTATTTAATTTTTTAATTTTTTATCTTTTTACGATATGGTTGGTATCGACCGTTCTATCATTTTCAGCAAATAAGACAATTACAGAGTGAAGAAAATCTGATTGAAAGATTGGTCGATATCGACCATTAAGGCAAAGTTGTGATGGTCGATCGATATCGTCCATTCTGTCGTTGAAGGAAATCTGATGGGCAAATTGGTCAGGGGAGTGGACATGAACCAGGTTCGCCAACACTCGAATAGTGGGGGAGTTGGCTATTCCCCTGCAGTTCCAGAAGAAGGCTTTAATCATTGGGAAAACTTGGAGTTCCTTCTTCTAGACCTTCTTGTGATGGGACTAGAGCTTGAAGCATCAGAGTGTTTCCTCCCTTTGCTATGGTGGTTTGCTACTGCTGAGACTGGTATGGTTACCAGACTGTCTTTTGCCAGGGGGAGAAGGGGGGGACTTGGGAGAGGAGCTGACTGAGCAGTTGCTGATGCAGATGGCAGAGGGTCGGATGTCTTTTGAAGGTTGTGTGAAGAGGGGTGGTTGTGGGTGGAGGTGGTTAGCTGGGCAGGTAAGGTGGGCACAGTGGGGGATTTTGGCAAATCTGGGGGAGGATCTGCTGGGTTTAGAACCTTGGATTCAGGGGTACCTATGGGATGGTGGAAGCCTGGAGGAAGGTCAAAAGAGCTATGTTCAAGATTGGTAGAGGAGGAGGTATCCTCTAAGATTGATAGAAGGTTCCTGCCATACAAGCTGGGATTGAGGACTGGGTCTTTGAATGAGTAATTTTCTAAAATGGAGAAGGGGTTGGAAGTATCTACTGTTGGGACTGGGATCTTTACTAGTATTTTCGAGACAACATCGTAAGGTAGGTCATTGATGGAGGGGTTGGTTGCCTTAGTTTTTCCTTTTCCAGATGAGGTTAGATGATTTGGAAGATAGGCTTGGTGGCTGCTAAGGATGGAGGCTTGGTGTTGGTGGCTGATAGGATTGGTTTGGGTGGGAGAGGTGGCTGGAGTGAGATCAGGGAGTGGGAGCAGGGGAGGATTCCTTGGGAGGGTGGAGGATGCATTGATGGTGGAAGGTTGGTTAGAGGGGATAACAGAGGTGGAGGGGGACAGTGACTGGATGGGAGATGGTTTGTGGTTAGAGGGGCAAGAGTGGTTGTGGTGCCTTGCCGAGAGGTAGAAGGGACAGGGAATGGATTCATATTCCACTTCCAGTTCTATTTCTTGCTCTCCCTGGAGGTCGACTAAGATGGAAGAGGGTTTTGGTTTGGAGAGGTCTAGGAGGGTTTGAATCCTAGCAAAGGTGAGGATTCTTTGAGCCATGGTAATGGAATCTAGCTGGATTGGTTGGCCTATTATGCTTGTAACGCCCCAATTCCGGGTACCGATAAAACCGTTCGAATACCCGAAGTTGGCGTGCTACTTCCCGGAAATCCGAGAACTTCCAAGATCGTAGGCCCGCAGTGAGGTCCAATTTAAAACTTTTGAACAATATGAACTCAATGGTTAACTTGCGGAAGCATAATAAATAAAGAGGAAGCAAATATGTATCGATATATTAATTGTGAGCAGAACTACAGTCTAGTTTAAAAAGTTAAATTGTTAATATCAAGGTTAATACATATTTGTTAGCTACCCGGCTCACCTACAAAATTTCTCTCAAAACCCAAAATAAAGAGAACTCTCAAAACCCTGGTAGCTCATCTCCGCCCTCCGACTCGACATCCGGGTCGGCCGGGCCCCATCCGTAATCTCCGACGGTCGGCGCCTCTACCAGCGCTAGTGCATCCTCAGGGATCTCTGGGTCAAGGCCTAAGCACCAAAGAAAGGTTAGATCTAAAAGATCTGGCAAGTCACAGCATACTACTAACATAGAACATATATATCAAGTGAATAGAGACAGGTAATTAAATTAAAGAATGACAAGGTAAAGAACTAGGCAGTTGAGCAATATAATCATTAGGAATCAGGATAAATATAAAACGTCTAATCTACAACAAAATGACACATTCACATGAGCTGGAATACCGCGGGATATTATGCCGCGGCCCTCCCATACTGAACACAGTTGCGGCGGGGAAATCTCACCAGTGCTGGGAATTACTAATCCCACAAATCACTCATCACTCAAGACCGGACACGGTATCACACCGTCTGTCTTAACCACACAGCTCATCATGATAGCTTCTCAACACTCAACTAGCTCCTACCGAGGATGATCAGTCCACAGGCTGAGCTTAAATCAACCGAGTGAATGTTAATGCCGACTCGAAAATACTTCTAAGGGTCTGTGTCTGTCTAGGCTTTGCCTTGCGTGAACAAGGTCCTATCCAAGTCTCTAAGAAGTCTGTACATCAATCAGTCTATGGATTATATTCTAAGTCCAAGCCCACTCGTTAGATCCATACAAAGGCCCATCAAATTCGTGGCCTGGTCTAAAACCGTCCAAACGAGGCATCAAATCCATTTACTACTGATAAACAGTTCATTCTAATCCATTATGATTTAAAAGCCCAATATAAACTACCTCTTCCAACTAAAAGTACACTTTCCACACTTAGGCCTAATAAGGGCCCGCCTAGACACAGACACGGGTCAGCGATCTCCAAATCATACTAACGGATCACCTCTAAGATATCCTAGGTTCAGGTCCTCCATTTATATTTAATTAATAGTTAACAGCTATACTAAAGATCTAAGAATGACAGCATTAAACAAGGTGAAGTGTGAACTTCAACATAAGAATCAACAGGGAAATACAACGGTCCAATCCTAGGTAATGGGCCACGTTTAGATTCAGGTCTATCTCCGGTAATTTGATCTCTAAACGAAGTCACTGATGCCATATGATACTGCGTTTGGTGCTTAGGAAATTACGAGCTTCATTGACAACTCTTAGGGGTCAAATCATCTTAGATTAAACGACCGAAACCCTAATCGGTGGTCCCCACGAGTCAAGGTCGAGCCACGCCATTGACTCGTGCTTGGCACATTGATGGAAGTTCATTTGGATGGTCAATGGGCCCCACAATCAATCAATCATAAACCAAGTGCTAAACTCACATCTTAGTGTTCACAGTGTGGCAGGTCGACCTGGCAAGGGTCGGGTCGATCTGCTCCACTGGAATCAAAGTTGGGACTTGGTTTGGATTCTGGCATTTCCAATGTACCCGATTAACCAGGTGGTCAGCCGGTCGATCTGGTACACAGGTGTACCTGAGTCAACAGATTCCAGGCCAAATCTCAACTTTTGCACTAAAGTCTGGATCTGAAGGAAATATCCAAGTCATACACAAACTATTCGCATTGGGTTCGTAAAATACTCAGGGCTTAATCAAGTTATAAAATCTAATGAAATTTCTAAAAGTATAAATCTAAAGGGTCCAAACTAATTTAAATTAATTAAAGACTAAGGGGTCTTATATTTCTAATTCCTAAAATTAATAGGGTTTCATAAAGGCTAAGGGTCCTACTTTCCTAATTTTCTAAAACTAATGGGTCCCATTGTACACATTAGAAACTAAATGTTTTATTTAATTAATAAAACTAATGGGTTATGGATTAGTGGGCCCCACTGGGCCCAGCTCCAATTTGGTTCAATAAAAACTAAGGGGTCTAATAAAGTTTATAAAACAACTAGGTCTTTATATTAGATTGTAAAAACTAATGGCAAAACAATATACATTAAATACTAAGGGATTAATTTTAAGGGGACTTTGGTCGGAGGTCCCTCAACTCCTCACTTTATTGCAAACAGTCCACAAAAAAAAAACGTCCAGCCAAAGGTCCCTCATTCACAATTTGGTACGTAAAAGGTCTAATTTGCCCTTACATTCATTCTGTCTTTATTAAGATAAGGCCAACGAAAGCGTTACACTCATATCGCAAAAAGACTTTCGAATATTCTGAAACAGGAAAGAAACGACGAAGAAGGCGACATTCTCGTCTCTGTGACTACATGCAACGAGTAACAGCAGGTTAGATAGAAATTTCAAAAACTTTCCTTAGATTAACTGTTTCATTGCAAGTTAGAGTTTGCATCAAAGATATCTTCGATTTCGACAAGAGGAGATACAAGAAAGACGACATAGAAACCCTAGTTTCAGAAGACGGTTCCACAACTGCATAACTGTTTCCGAAAGCATACAAAGACAGTTCAAAATACTCATTTCCATTGTAAGTTCAAAGTTTCTCACTCTTTTTGGTTTGGAAACCCTATCTTACTGTTAATCACCGATTTGAATGATTTTCTACCATTCTCTCTGCTTCCTCTTCTAATAACGAAAACCCAATCAGGAAATGGCCAGAACGAAGTCCTCAATAGTTTCAGAAAGCCAAGGGCAAAAGGAACAGAGAGTTGAAGGTATCCAGAGTCAGATTTTTTTCTTTTTTTGGCTTATAATGTCTGTCATTTTTGTATAAATTAGAAATGTTGAACCAAATGTATAACATTCATATCTGAATCTAAGATAAATTTATCTGTGCCTTGTGCAATTTATTTGTGATCTGTATTCACTTATCTTACTCTTTGATGATATGTATCTGTGTATTTTTGCAATTTATCTGTGTTTTGTGCGATGTTGAATCAATGTCTCTTGATTTTAAATGAGATTAAAAGCAAGAGAGTGTGATGCTGGACTGAAAATTCAACAAGACTTTTGTGTATTTCATGAATTTATCTGAGTTTATATCAAATTTATCTGAGTTTATATCAAATTTATCTGAGTTTAAGATAAATTTATCTGTGTATTTTTACAATTTATCTGTGTTCTGTGTGATGTTGAATCAATTTCTCTTGGCTTTATCTGAGATTAAAACCAAGAGAGTGTGATGCTGGACTGAAAATTGAACAAGCCTTTTATGTGTTTTATGAATTTATCTGAGTTTATATCAAATTTATCTGTGTTTAAATCAACTTCATATGATTTATCTGTGACAATTTATCTGACTTTCTAACAATTTATCTCAACTTATATCAATTTTATCTGACTTCTGTGGCAATTTATCTGACTTTGTAACAATTTATCTGAACTTGTGTCAAATTTATCTGACTTATGTGTCATTTTATCTGACTTTCTAACAATTTATCTGAACTTGTGTCAAATTTATCTGACTTCTGTGTCATTTTATCTGACTTTCTAACAATTTATCTGAACTTATATCAATTTTATCTGACTTCTGTGACAATTTATCTGACTTGTGTGACAATTTATCTGAACTTATATCAAATTTATTTGAGTTTATATCAACTTCATATGAGTTTAAGATAAATTTATATGTGTATTGTGCAGTTGTATCTGTGTCCTGTGTGATGTTGAATCAATTTCTATTGGCTTTATCTTAGATTAAAACCAAGAGAGTGTGATGCTGGACTGAAAATTGAACAAGCCTTTTGTGTGTTTCATGAATTTATCTGAGTTTATATCAAATTTATCTGAGTTTAAATCAACTTCATATGATTTATCTGTGACAATTTATCTGACTTTCTAACAATTTATCTGAACTTATTTTAATTTTATCTGACTTTTATGTCAAATTTATCTGACTTCTGTGTCATTTTATCTGACTTTCTAACAATTTATCTGAACTTGTGTCAAATTTATCTGACTTCTGTGTCATTTTATCTAACTTTCTAACAATTTATCTGAACTTGTGTCAAATTTATCTGACTTCTGTGTCATTTTATCTTACTTTCTAACAATTTATCTGAACTTATATCAATTTTATCTGACTTCTGTGACAATTTATCTGACTTCTGTGACAATTTATCTGAACTTATATCAAATTTATCTGAGATTATGTCAAATTTATCTGAGTTTAAGATAAATTTATCTGTGTATTGTGCAATTTATCTGTGTTCTGTATTCAGTTGTTTTAATCTTTTTGTGATATGAATCTGAGTTATTTTACTATATGCAGGAGTAAAACACAACAAGAGAAAGAGGGTGGAAGATAAACCATCAAACAAGAAAGAAGTCAGTGAAGACATAGATGCTGAGAAGCCTAGCGCTCATTACCAGTTCAGATCAAATCTGGTCTCAACTGTTTCACTCGTCCAAAGCATCAAACAAATGATCACTGAAGTCCACAGAGTTGAATTAAGAAAGACTCCATTCTGGAGCCTTTTGGAATGCATGCTGGACAACAAATTATCTGAACAGATGTGCAGAAAGAATGACAAGGACATTATCTTGATCCTTGATACATACAACACACAACGAAGGCAATTCAGATTAGGAAGGTCCTATGTGCCACTCACTGCAAATGATATATCGCTGATATTTGGCGTAACCAAGTTCCTAAACAACAAGCATTGCAGCTGGTCACTTGAAAACTACCAAGCCAAGCAACTAGCTGCTGATGATGACTTCGAGAACTGACGAAAAAACTACAGCAATGAGACAAACAATTTGTTTCCAATCAAGTTGATGTATTTTATGTAAATCTCTTTATATGAAAAGTGAATGTTCAACAGACTTGTGAATGTATTTTTTTGGTTCACATGAAGGTTGGACAAACATTTCTGTCAATGTAATTCTCACATTTGTGAATGAATGTAAATAGAATTATTCCTGTCAATGTCTCCGTACGTCAGCACTATGCAATCTTTTGTTCTAATCTCTGGTGGAATTTTATCTGACTTCTGATAGAAATTATCAGAGTTCTGACTGACTCATGGATGAAATTATCGGAGTCGAGGTGAAATTATCTGACTTATGAATGAATTTATCTGACTTCTGAATCAAGTTATATGAGTGATTGGTGAAATTATCTGAGTTCTGACTCAAATTATCTGAGTCCTGGCTGAAATTATCTGACAAATGGATGAAATTATCTGACTTATATATGAAATTATCTGAGTCCTGTATGAAATTATCTGAGTTCTGACTCAAATTATCTGAGTCCTGGTGAAATTTATCTGACTCATGAATGAATTTATCTGACTTCTAAATCAAGTTATCTGATTCATGAGTGAAATTATCTGAGTTCTGACTCAAATTATCAGAGTCCTGGGTGAATTTATTTGACTCCTGGATGAAATTATCTGAGTCCTGGTGAATTTATCATTTTTCACATATACAAATTCAAACCCAACCTCAATTGAATATCTGCACAATACACCTCTAAGCTCCCCAACACCACCCTCAAACCTCTGCCCCACATCTCTAATACCACTTGCCCAGCCGGAAGACAGCAACATCTTCTCCTTGTGGGTACAAAACTGTGGAAGAAGATCTGTCTCTATATCTGTATCCTCGTACCCCACTAATGGTAGGGCATCTTCAGCTAAATGATCACCAATTTCCTCTTGATCATCGTCCTCCGATTCCTGTGATTCTGATACAAATACATCAACTGTCCCCAATCCCATTGAAGAAGCCAGCATGGACAAGTTCATTAGATCCGAATCGCTGTCCAGCAAGCACTTTGGGTGGCCAGGCAACGCATAAGTAAAACAAACCATGTTCATTGTAAGATTTCTCCACTTGTTACAAACTTGACGCATCAAACCATCATAGCTCATACCCCGACTCAAATGAATAACAGTCGTAAGCATGCCATACTTACAGAGAAGCAATAACGGCTGTGACATCTGTAAAACAACAAGATTCAATGAATATAAATGGCCACTATCATTGCAAAAACTGTAAATGACTCAGATAAATGTTGACTCTAAACTTAGATAAATTGTACATAACACAGATAAATTGTACATGACTCAGATAAACTGTACATAACTCAGATAAATTTTGGCTCTAAACTCAGATAAATTGTACATGACACAGGTAAATTGTACCTAACTCAGATAAACTGTACATAACTCAGATAAATTTTGGCTCTCAACTCAGATAAATTGTACATGACTCAGATAAATTGTACACAACTCAGATAAATTTTGGCTCTGAACTCAGATAAATTGTACATAACTCAGATAAATTTTGGCTCTCAACTCAGATAAATTGTACACAACTCAGATAAATTGTACATAACTCAGATAAATTCAATACAGAAATCAGATATTGTGTATATAACTCAGATAAAATTACACAAACTACGATTTGTCTGATTAACAGTCAGATAAATTTCATGCTAAAAGTCAAATATCTTAGATTACATTACTTCTTCCACAATGCAGCTCTGAAATAAGACTGGTAAATAAGTCATGCTCTAGCTAATCTAAATGCATGACCATCAAATCATTTCTACATCAACTGAGCTGATACAAATTGAATACTTCATCACCAACAAAACTAAAGAAACCTAACTATCAACACTCGAAAAGAAAAATGAAAAACTTCAAGTCCATATAAAAGATAGAACTGTTACACAAAAGTTAGATCTGAAATCAACTTCACGTCCATATAAAAGATAGAACTGCTACACAAAAGTTAGATTTGAAATCTGCTATACAGTAAATCAAACTACACAGCTAAAAACCAATAAGAATAGAACTGAGCATGCGCATCAGAAATATGTATATATCTACACATTCATATAACAAAAACTGCATAATCTCTGATGTAAACAGAAAAAATCGCTTACCTCAAAAAAGATGAATCCCTTCCCAACGTTTGGATCTGGTTTCTGCTTCCAAGCCAATGAACTGTTTCCTAGCCAATCAATATACGAGACTATAATCCAATTACAATAGAACTCCTACCAAAATATTGATCTGCAATCTGCTCCGCAAACAATGAATCTCTCTCTCGTTAGGTTTCTACATTCAGATTCAATATCATAAGCGATTGTAGGTTTAGATTCAAAAAACGAGATCTGCGCTGGATGACAGGGGCATATCAGTAATAACTTCCCCACTTATGCACTTAAATCGTGGCTAAATAATAGTGACACGTTGGGGACCACTCCACTGCATGTTGCGACGGTTACAGGGGTAAATTAGTCTTCAAAATTGAAACCGTGTGGATAGAGGGACCTTAGGCTGCAAACATTCTAACTGCTTGGACCAGAGTCTTTAAACATAATCCGCCTGGACTGGAGGCTGGAAACATTCCATTCGAGGGACCTTTCGCTAATTAATCCTAATTTTAATTAGTAAAATTAGTGGGTTATTGGATCAGTGGGCTCCACTGGGCCCAGGAGAAAATCCTTCCATCCAAGACCTATCAGGCCACCCCCTTTTTAATATTTCCATTCATGTGGGCTCCCAGTTCATCATAGTTTTTAATTAGCACCATTAATGGTTATTGGATCAGTGGGCCCCCAGGTCATCAAGGCTTTAATTTTTCTCCCATGAGTCTTCTTATTCCGATGCACCTGTGGACTACCCTTTTCCCCACTCATCACTTACCTCACTCAAAACACAACATGTTCTGCAACAGAATGTTGCAGAACGTTGCAGCAGAAAAGAGCTTCCCCTGGTACAGAGAGAGAGCAACGATCGTGGGCCCCACTGATCAAGGGCCCACGATCAGCCCTCATCATCTGGGTTGCCCAAGGTGGCCCTACACGATGTGGGGTCCGGATCTCCAAGGGTGGCCCACCTGGACCCCACTGATCTCAACACAAAAACCCCAAATTCTCACTGTTTTCCATTACAGTGACTGTAACAGTCACTCTTCTTCACCCATTTTCTAATCAATTGTTTCTATACAAATCCACAAATCATAGCATATGAAAAAATAGATTTCTCTCATCCATCAATGGCCAATAGTCCATCTATTATAAGCTCAAAGGTAAATCTACAGATCCACATTAACTGAATGGAAATGACTGAATCAATGAAAACAGAAATATACATTCTATGTTAAGAGTGTAGTGCACTTGCCTTTAGTAAAGGAGAGAAGGTTTAGCAGAGAGAGAATCCCAGTTGAAAGAAGAAGAAGAAGAAGAAGATACAGCAGCTGCAGCAGCTCCTAATGACTCTCCAGCACAGTAACAGTAACGAATGAGAGAGGAAGAAGGAAGATGAAGTAGCAGCTGCAGCAACTCCAAGAGGAAATCCCAGCACAGTAACAGTGGCTTGGAAGAGAGGAAATGAGATGGGAATTGTAGCTTAGGGTTTTCTTGGGAATAGTGTAGTATTTATAGATTTTGGGGGAGGGATAATGACTGTATTAGCCTTTAGGTTTACATATAATTAGGGTTAGGGTTAGGGGTATTAAGGTCTTTAGGTAGGAAGGTTCTAAAGAATGCACTTTTATCAAACCCCCCCCCCTAATTAACTAAAATCCATACTGAGGACCTCTCTACACTAATTAGCCTAGAATTAACCAAAACACCCTACTAACTAAAATACTAACTCAACTAAGCTAGTCTAACTATAACTTAGGAAAATCTAACTAATCACCCTGATTAACCCCTAATTAGCACAATTAGCTAGTAATTAGCAATAATTAGTATTAATTAACAATAATTAGTATTTAAAATAGTAATTAGAGGGCCCACAAAGGGTGGGGCCTCACAGTGCTGGCCAAAGAGAGGATTATGTTCTGACTCCAGCAGTGGTAAGGTAAGCCCTTGATTCTGATCCAGACTGGGGCTAGGGAGGGCCATACAGTTTCTGCTTGACCAGGAGACCAGGATTGTAGAAAAATCTTTTTCCTATCCATACGAAGAGGAGAGAGGCTAAGAATGTGGGATTTTTCTACTTGAGAGTTGAATCTGAAGATGAAGTGGCCTCTGGTTGTAAGGGAAACCATACAGGGCCTCGAGAGATCCTAGTATTTGGTTTGCTCTTCTACCTATTCTAGAGATGGGCGCTTACCTGCAAATCTGCCAATGACAACAAAAGAGAAAGACTCTTTGCTGGAGGAGAGCATGGCTGTTGGGATTTGAAGGGCTGGTTTTCCATTTTTCCAAGAGGGAGGGGGAAGGATAACTGGATTGAAGATGAGTGGGGAGGGGTTAGAGAAGAGGTTGGCGAATGAAGGATGGCCTGAGAGGTAAGTGGCTGACAATGATGATGAAGAAGGGAGGACTGATGGGGGAACAGGAGGGGGGGGGGGTTGAGGGCTAAGTAGGAAGGGGGGAGGGGTGGTGAACCAGAGAAGAAGTCAGGGGGGCAGCTGGGCGGATTAGAGGTTGGGTGGGAGGGGCTGAAGCCTGGCTAGGTAAGGGGGGAAAATGGTGGGATGAAGACAGGGGGATTTGAGGGTTGTTGGGAAGGGAGAGAAGAGACTGGGATTGAGGAGGGGGAGGGAGGTTGAATCAAGGAGGGGAAGAGAAGGTTTGGGGAGCTGGTGGTGGTGGTGGGGGGGGGGGGGGGGTAGCAGGAGAGCTGTTGGGGGTAACTGGGGGGGTGGTGATGGTGGTAACAGGGGAGCTGGTGGACGGAGCAGGGGGGCTGGTGGTGGAGGTAACATCGTGAGCTGTTCCTCCATGTTTTCGGTTGGGTTAGACCTGATCCTATCACAATAGTCGAACATAATAAGAAAAGAGATCATTCAACACAGAGTCCAGGTCGGGTCAGATCATGACCTGAACCAAAAGACTTTGAAAGGCTGGGACCATGTTATTTAGGGCCTAACCTAAGTTGCCAAAGCGCGGAACGGGAGCGGGAGCGTCGAAACACTAAAGTTTGATTAAATATATGTCCAGAGCGCCTATACAACATAGTGCCTGTGGGTTTATAAAAAGATTAACTAATAGGAACAAATATATATTATCCATATATGAACTATAAAAAATTGAGAAAGAATTTAAATTTGCAATTTGGTCACATAAAATAGACAATAATTAATAAATCAAAAGAAGTTTTTTCATTCAAAAAATAAATGTCAAGCTTACAGAAGAAGAAAACAAACAAAAAACCAGTAATTCTGCAATGTTTGCTCCATATTCAATCAAACCGTGCTCCGAAAACGGTCAAATCGTGTTCCAATGGCTGTTCCGCAAATCGAGAAGGCTGAAAGGAGGTTCTGGGAACCAACTGCCAGAGAGGGGCAGTCGGGCGGAATCCAGCAATCTATACATGACCTGGGCTGGCCCAATTGAGAAACTCTAGGCAATATTGATGCAGCAGAGTCCCTTATTTGACAGTAATCTATACAGGGCTGAGCTCTAGGGTCTCACAATCCGAAATGACTGGGCCCTTTTGTTTGGCTAATTCCATCTCAGAATTCGAGCATGCCAAGGACAGTAATCCTCACCACACTCATGGTTGATAACATTTATAATGGCCCCTAGGTAAAGCTAAAAAAATTTAAAAAAATTTAAAGAAGAAGAAGAAGATTAAATATATACAATCACTACCTTGAATGACATGGCTAAAAGACTTTTGACAACCTCAAGGGGTAACTCAATTAGCTTAGGACTACGGTTTGCACCTGAAGGTTGTAGGTTCGAAACTGAACTATTAGTCCAACTCGAAGGGTTGGGAACCCACCAATAAAAAATAAAAATAAAAAGACTTTTGACATGTAGCAAATACATAGACAGCCCCTCAATCAGATTTGAGGACTTCACTAGCAGCAAAACATAGGGTGATTTAATCCTTTCTATTTGAGGAATTTACGGGGGAAAATCCCATAGGACCCCATAATATGGGTGAGGACCTAGTAGGACATTGGACACGGGAGGGTCCTATTGTTGCATTTCAGATTTTTTTTTTTTGTCTTTTTACTATATGGTCGATATCGACCGTTTTGTCATTTTCAGCAAATAAGACAATTACAGAGTGAAGAAAATCCGATCCCCATAGACGTCGGGGATTCTTAAGCCAGGCATCAACGTCGAACCCACTTGGTTGTTGAGTGACCCCTGTGCTGTCAATGTGGGTCAAATACCAGGGCTAAGCACCCTTGGCATGTCCAATGTCCCCATAGACCATGCGCCATTGGGTCTTAATCCTCTCCACATGTGTCTTGACAGTCCATGCATTTGCCACCCTCAGTAGCCAAAGCCCGGGTCACCATAGCCGATGCTATATTTGGAACCAATGCATATATTTCAGTTGATGCTCTTGTAAAGGTATTCCATGTTTTTCTTTTCCTTATCAATGTATGGTTATATTGTAGAATTCAGTTGAATTTGGCCCTGTAGTGGGTCTTATAATTGGATTTAGTAATAAAGTGAGCTATATTACTTTTTTGTTTGATAGATTTGAATAGATTATTGCCTCTTAATGGATGCATTAGGCGTGATTAGCCTTGTATAATAATGAACATGCCAGCGGTCTTCATTACATGGTCACTTGAAACTCAAGGAGACTGGATGGGAACCATTTGTGATTATCTGATGCTAATTTTTCTTAGCTGATTGGTCACAACTAATTAATCTTCTACCATTCACCTGTGTTGTCACCAGTAACTCCTCTGGTGCTAAGTATAGGCCAGTATTGCAATTACATTACGAAATTTCACCACATCAATTTTTCATAGAATTCCACTTTCTTCCATTTATGTCTAAGTCATTTATTCTCACATACTAAAATAATAACAAATGAATTCTGATTCTCATAAGCGCAAACAAACTGATACAATATTGTGTATAGAAGAATATGCAATCCAAATGACTTGCTTACTTAAACAGAGCCTAAAAACGAAGGAAGAATCATGGGTGGTTTCTATGCAGTTTTTATTTTCCTGCTAGGGACTTAGGGGTTCATCCAGAATTGAGCCTGGAGGTGATCAATTACTTTCTTGTCCACTTGGAAGGCCTTGGCGAGAACCTTGTCAGAGATGGGCGGCCTCGATCCAAAAACTGAGTTGGCTATGGTGATAACACCTGGGTTCTGACTGCTGAAGGCAACAATGGCTACCGCAGGTGTGCGGCCAATATTGGCTTCGAAGTGAATGAGGCCAATTGGGAAGACAAACACATCACCCTTGTTAAGGACCTTGGTTATGAGGGTATTATTGTTCTGGTTGGAGAGGACAAAGCCGACATAGAGCGTCCCTTCGAGGACCGTCAGTATCTCCGTGGCACGTGGGTGCGTGTGAGGAGGGTTCTCTCCATAAGGAGCAAAGTCCACGCGAGCCAAGGAGATGCCTAGAGTGTTGAGTCCAGCTATCTGGTCGACGAACACTTGGGTCACTTTGGACCCAACATTGTTCGATGTGTTGCCCGGTTTGTCTAGGCCCTCAAAGATGAAATCATCTGCCTTGGCTAGCTTTGGGTCCTTGCAAACACGCCCATTCACGAGCACTACAAGATAAATGTAACAATAAGATATTAGTCCAAGCTGAAAATCGAATCTTGCAGAAAGACATCCTTACATATAGTTAATTGAAGAAATGAAAGCTAACTACACAAGAAGTTTAGACAATGTACCAAGTGATTTAAGGTCGGCCACACAAATATCTTGCAGGGGACTAGGATCATAGGCATGAATAAGAGTTGAAGACAAGGATAGGAGAGCAAGCAGGAGAATGTGAGCTGCCATTTTTGTTTCTATCAATACAAGGAAGAGGATGTGAAGCTCTCAAGGAAATGGAGACTCGATTCTTCAAGTTTTGGAAGGATGAGAAGGAAGAACAGAGAGCGGGCATATAAATAGATGAAAGTGCGAGGGTTGCTTGAAATGGTCTCATTATCTAAATGCACAAGAGAATGTTGCCAAGTCAATTTTTTAAAAGAGTAACTCTAAGTTATATTAGAAATGAAGAAAAGTACATCAGCTGCAGAGTCAGTTTTGGATTAAGTCTTCAAGACAATGTCTTTTTTTTAAAACATAACCTAGGTTATGTCAATTTGACAATGTCAATTCTTACTAATGTGGTATATTCTTTAAATTTCCTACTAATTCATACTTTTGTATTGACAATGATTGAAAGGGCTAGACTGTTATATACATTCTTTTGTCTTGTCTCATTAAAATTGAAAGATTGACATTGTCGTGTTGTACAGGGAAAGCCACGGACATAGAAGAAACATAATAGCTCAAGTTCACATATTTGTTTACTCAAAAGCCAATCTGCTCGATCCAAAACTGTGATGGAAGGGACCCTGGAAAATCGGGAACAGGTGGAGCGCATGATTTATTGATCTAGCCAATTGGTCTGATTGGCTTTCCCTGATAATCCTTTCAACCCATCAAACTATGACCAGCAAAATATACTGTGTAGAACAAACTATTCTATTATTGTGGCTAGCTGGAGAAATTCAAGATGGTATTAGAGCAAACTGGTCGTGAGTTTGGATTTTAAGAGGAACGACTTGGTGAAAAAAAATTTGGCATGTCGCCAAAAGTGCGCCGGCCGGGTTCCACCTAAGGGAGAATATTGAAAATTATTTCCGCTGCCACTACTAATGCCTTGAGATTTTGGTAGAAATGACTAGCCGAAGAAATTCAAGATGAGGCACGGCTCGATACGACATTTATATAAGAAAAGGCTATTTTTTGTATAAATAAAATAAAAATAAAAAATTATTGAAGTTTTATTTTTCATTCTAAAATTAGCATCAATATTTGTGCATTTATTCTAATAGTTTAAACTTTATCTCAAGTCGAGAACCCTAAAGTCGATAAAATCTCTTTTAATTTATATAAAAAAAAAATTAAAAAAACTAGAACAGGAATGTGGGTCGGCCCGTGGGCGGCACAACCTAAACCGTGATGTGGCCGTGTTGGGCCGACCCCAACCAACCTGAGCACGGCACGACAAGACCCGTGAGTTTTCATGGGTCGACACGCCACTACTGGGCCAGCCTCAAAGCAGGCTGTGCCGGCAAGGCATGACCCAGTTTACACTTCTACGCATGTCGTTAATAAGAATTTATTCTAATAATGAACTTTACTTTAATCGTAGTACCTTCCAAACAACTCAATTTAAAATATGTAATATTCTTAAAAAATCGCCAAACCAACCAATAAAAATATTATAATTTTTTGACATTACACCAACTCTCCCCTAGCTATAACCAACTCACCTGGTAAGCTTCTCTCTAAGACCATTAACCCCATTCAATCCTCTACCAAGTCCCCCCCGAGCTCTCCCTCCCTCTCCAACCTTCCCTATGATGTAGTCTCTATTATCCTAGAGAAAACTACATCTCCATCCTTTGATACAACCAATCCTTTTGACATTCTGGAAAATTACTCCTTCCTGGACCCAGTCTCCAATCCTAATATCTATGGTCGTAACCCCCAACGTGTCTCTGAAGACATCTCCTCAGAGCCTCCCCCTGGTTTTGAGAACTCCCATCCCCCCCCCTTGCCCAACCCCCTTAGAACCCCCGCCAGCTTCTGTTCCTCCCCCCCTGCCAGCCCCTGCATTGCCCCCTTTGGCAGCTTCTCTTTTACCCCCTCTACAAACCTCTAACTTTTCCTCCCCTCAGGATAATTCTTTTCCTACCCTCCCAGCTTTACTTCCCCAATCTAGCATTCCTCAGTCATCCTCTGCAATCCTTACTAGTCTTCCCCCCAAGTCTAAAGGGGGGGCCAAGAAATCTTCTTCAGGCACTGGTCCAATCACTAGGAGGTCTAAGAGCAAGCGTACCTCCCCAACCCTTTCTCCATGTTGAATGTCCTCTATTGGAATTGTAGGGGAATTGCAAATCCCCCTACCATTAGAGCCCTGGTTAACCTCGTCCGAAAACACCACCCAGACCTGATCTTTATTTCTGAACCAATGACCACTTTCTCCTCCACCCAATCCCTTGGCCTTCTTAACTTTGGCTTTGATACTTTCCATTCCAACCTCCCTTCCCCAACCTCCCCTAAGCTCTGGTGCTTCTCCAAGTCTTCCCATCAGCTCAAAGTTTCTGTTCTTAATGCTTCCACCCAGCACTTCACTTTGACTATCTCTAATCCATTTACTGGCCTCTCCTCCCTCATAACAGGAGTCTATGGCTCCACCAACCCCACCAATAGAAAAGCCCTTTGGTCTGTCCTTATGGAAACCTCCCCAACCACTCAGCCTTGGTGTTTCCTTGGAGACTTTAATGCCATCCTGGCTCACCATGAAAGGCTCAGCCTTCGCCAGGCTACTCCCTCTTCCCTTCATGAATTCCAATCAGTGGTGATGCTTGCTGGCCTCTCTGAAATACCTTTCTTGGGCAGCAAATTCACCTGGTCCAACAACAGGCAAGGCTTATCCTACGTTGCAGCCAGACTTGACAGAGCTCTGGTCAACTCCCAATGGCTGGCTTCCTTCACTAACCCCACCATCCACCACCTGCCTAGACTTTCTTCAGACCACAATCCCCTTCTGTTGAGTCATTCTAACTCTCTTCCCATCCCCAAAACCCCCTTCAAATTTTAAAACAAATGGCTCCTTCACCCTCTACTTCCTTGAGGTAGTCGAATCAAGTTGGAGGACTCCCATTGTAGGAAATCCTCAATTCATCCTGGCTCAAAAACTCAAAATCCTCAAGCAAAATCTCAAAACCTGGAGCAAGGACATTTATGGCCATCTTCACCACAACATCCTCTTAGTTGAAGCTTCAGTCCTGAGGTGCCAGCAGAATTATGATTCTTCTCCTTTAGACAGCCTTAGGATTGCCCTTCTGTCAGCTAAGTCTTCCCTTCATGAGGCTCTCAAAGCCCAGGAGATCCACTGGCAGCAGAGGTCCAGAATCTCTTGGCTCAAAGAGGGGGACTTGAACACCAAATTCTTCCACCAATCAGCCAAAGCTAGAGGCTCCTTCAACAAAATCAATCAGATCACTGTCAATGGCCAACTCTCTGATGACCCTCTGTTCATCCAAGACCAAGCAGTGCAGTTTTTCTCCAAGCTTTTCACTCCTCACGACAGCCAGCCAAACCTAGTCCTCTTTCAGACAGCCAGCCCCAAGGTAACTAATGCAGACAACTCCATGCTTACTTCCATTCCTACTGATTCTGAGATAAAGGAAGCAGTCTTTGGCCTCAAAAAGAACAGCTCTCCTGGCCCTGATGGCTTCAATGGAGCCTTCTTCACCTTAGCTTGGGCAATCATTGGCCAATCAGTCTCCAAAGCTGTGCAGCACTTCTTCCTAACTAAGAAACTTCTCAGAGCCTCAAATGCCTTCTTCCTAGCTCTAATTCCAAAATCTAATTCTCCTACCACTTTTGCAGACTTCAGGCCAATCAGTTTGCTTAACTTTTCTTACAAGATTATCTCCAAAATCCTCTCCTCCAGACTCAGTTCCCTTCTTCCAAAGCTTATATCTTCTTACCAGGCAGCCTTTATCTCGGGTAGGTCCATCCACCATCACTCAGCCATTTGAGCTCTTCCAAAAGCTCAACTCTAACCTTAGCAAAGGCTCTCTCTGCCTCAAACTAGACATCTCTAAAGCTTTCGACAAGCTCAACTGGAATTTTCTTTTCTCCGCTCTCAAATTCTTCAACTTCTCAGAATCTTGGATTTCTATCATCAGAGAATGTGTTAGTTCAGCTAAATGCTCCATCATGATAAACAGATCCCCTCAAGGTTTTTTCAGTACTAACTGTGGCCTAAGACAAGGTGATCCCATTTCTCCTTATCTATTTATCATTGCAGAAGAAGTTCTTAGCCTACATCTCCATAATCTCCTCACCCAAGGTACCATCCAGCCCCTCTCCACCTTCCCCCATACCCCCTGCCACCTTCTCTACGCAGATGACATAATTATCTTGATGAAAGGAGCCACCTCCAGTGTGCTCGCCCTGCAAGATCTCCTTGACCTGTACCAGTCAGCATCCGGCCAGCACATAAACCTCTCCAAAAGCCAGCTTTTCTTAGGTAAATGCGGGAATAAAAGGAAAGCAAGGATCAGCTCCATCCTTGGAATGCAAGTCAGCCACACTCAGCTCAAATACCTGGGTTTCCCAATAGTATTTGGAGCTCCAAAGCGCACTCACTTCCTCCCTCTGCTGGACTCCATTAATGGCAGACTGTCGGCCTGGAAAGCAAGATTTCTCTCATTTGTTGGCCGTGTAATCCTTATCAAGCATGTCCTCTCTTGCATTCCTATGCACTTGGCATCCATCCTTCCTATCCCTACCTCCATTTGTAAGGATATTGAGCGCTTTATGCGCCATTTTCTTTGGTCAGGCAGCTCCCCCTCCCCTAAGATCAGTCATGTCAACTGGCCCCAAGTTACCCTCCCTAAGCAAGAAGGTGGCCTGGGTATAAGGAAGATCTCAGAAGTCAATGAAGCAGCCCTCATCAAGCTAGGCTGGTAAGCCTCCACTTCTAATTCCATTTGGTCTACTTGGTTCAAGAACAGATACTTCAAGGACAGCTCCATCTGGGACACTTCTAATACTAGCTTCGGTTCTTGCATCTGGAAGCGAATTCGGCGTCTCTCTCACTTCATACACCAAGGTAGTGCATGTATTTTTGGAAATGGAGAGTGCATCAACCTTTGGCATGATACTTGGCATGGGGACAAGCCCCTCTCAGAAGTCTTTCCCTCCCTGAATTTCCCTCCAGATCAAAGGCTCGCATCCTTCTATCACACGGACTCTTGGCAATTCCCTCTCAGCTTACCTCCAGCAGTAAGAGACCAGTTATCCTCTGTTACTTCCTCTCTAATCCCCAGCGCTTCAGCTTCAGATCAGCTCTTCTGGAAGGAAGCCCCTGATGGGTTACTGTCTCTGCATAGAGCCTGGAATGCTCTCAGGCTGAAAGGCACCATCCTTCATTGGTCTCCTTTCATATGGAATGGTATCTCTCTCCCAAGAGTATCCTGCTTTGGCTGGCGTCTAATGCTTAACCGGACACCCACTGAAGAACGACTGCAACAATTGGGCTTCACCCTAGCCTCGAGATGCAATCTCTGCCTCAAAGCAGAAGACACTGTCAGGCATCTCTTCTTCTCCTGCAGCTTAGCCGAGTCCGTCTGGCGATGGTTCCTGCCCTCTTCCAAGGCTCAGCATCCTTCCTCCTTTACTGCCTCTTCAATATGGTCTTCCATTACCAGTGGTAATGACTCAAATGGTAAGAGATTTATGGCATCCTCCTTCCTATCAGTCCTGCACTCTCTCTGGAAAGCCAGGAACTCAGCTACCTTTGAAGGTCATCACATTCCTCCCCACCAAATCATAGTCAGGCTATCCGAAGACCTTTGCATCTCCCTGAGGAAGATATCAAAGTCATTTGTGAGTCAGCAGCTCATCTCTCTCATTAATTTTTTGAGAGTTCATGTTATCTCTGCCACTTAGCTAGGCTCCTCTACTCTATGGCCTTTTTGTCTGTTGGCCTTTATTTCAGTTCTCAGCTCCCTCTTTGGAGCCTTTTTTTGTGAATTTGTAAATCCTTTTCCCCTCTCTTAATACAATTACCTTTTATACCAAAAAAAAAAAAAGACATTACACTATTCAATTCTATACTGTTTTATTCTTGCAATTTTAAATTTATGAATATTTTATTCAATAAACATCCAAACGGGCTATAAGATATCATCATTGAGATAAATCTTAACTACACGGAAAAGAACACACATGACTTGGTCGTCCCGCGCCAGCCTTACCTCTAGGCATATGGTCATGAAAGTCTAACAGTAAGGACTCGAAGCTCTGCTCGGAAAAAAACGTTTTTTCTTTGCCGGGCTTCATAAGCTAGTGATTCACCTCACTCAAACCCGCTTGGGTGTGTGTAGAGTGATCCTTGTCAATGTGGCTCAAATACCAAGGCTTGACACCCTTGGCATCTCCATCATCTAGACGAACCTTGCACCATGGGGTCATTCTTAATCATCCTCAAGCGAGTTTAGGTGTGTAAATTGGGCCCAGCCACCCACTACAAAAAAAGTTTGGTCGTGGGCATGTACTACACATTGGCTGTGTTGAACAAGCCGGCCTGGCCCGGCATGAAACAAAAGGATGGGTCGAGCTGGGCCAGGGAACCTTGGGGCGTGGGTGCTTGGGCTGAGGCACGACCCAATATGACATTTATAGATGGAAAGGCTGATTTTTTATATAAATAAAATATAATACTTAAAATAACTAAAGTCTTATTTCTCATTTTCAAATTCGCGTCTAAATCCGTGCATTTATTCTAATAGTTTCAACTTTATCTCAAGTCGAGAACCCTAAAAGTCGTTAAAATCTCTTTTAGTTTATATAAAATATTTAAACAAAATTAAAAAATCAGAAGAGGAATGTGGGCCGACGCATTGGCGGCACGGGCTAGCACTGCAGAACCGAAGTCGTGCCGTGACCATCTTGGGCCGACCCCCAACCAACCTGAGAACGGCACGGCACATGAGTTTTCACGGGTCGACACGCCACTGCTGGGCCCGCCTCAAAGCGGGTTGTGCAGTCATGGCTGGACCCAATAAACACCACTACACGTGTCTAGACAGTCCCAGAAGGCCCCATGTGAATTTCATATTTTTCTTTTTCCACATCTATGCATTGTTATTTCCAGAATGGAAATGTATGTGACCTTCATTGAGCCTTGGAATTGTATCTAACAGTAAATTGAGGACTGCTTTTGATTTAATCAAAACCCATCCAGAGAAAGAATCTTGCTGGATAGTTGAATTTGGATTGCATTCACCATTATTATTTATATACTCGACTTGATTTAATCAAAGTCCATCCCTTGAACCTTTCATAATTAAGGAGTAGCTACAACGACCATACACCTAAAGCCACTTCAACGGTTTTGTTCTCTGCACTGTATCATTGTCTGAAGATTGTGTCCACTACTACACAGTTCATATGTGTGTGGACTTTGTCTCACTCTCATTGACATAAGAATGGACATTGGATGTAGCAGTTAGCGAATGACAGTGGCTTAAACAAGAATTTGACCTAGTAGTCTCTCACTATTGCAATTAAAAACAAGACCATTTCAATTACACTCACGTCCCACCTACCATAAATCGCGCTATATATATGGGTCCTTTGTATACTTAATTTTCATCCTCACAGCAGCTCATCTTCATATATACTGTATACTTGAAAATAATGAAGATGGTTGCTCACTTCCTTGTAGTCGTCCTCTTTTCCGTCGCTTCCTTACTTGTTCACGCCTACGATCCCAGTCCTTTACAGGATATTTGTGTCGCAGATCTTAATTCAGAGGGTAAACTTAATTTGCAGTGTATTTTATCTTAGTTGACTAAAGGTGTTTGCTCAAATTCAATAATTATGCTTGGATATAATATAACGGTTACAATTTAATTTTGCAGTGATTGTGAATGGGTTCGTTTGCAAGGCAATAAAAGAGGTCAAAGCAAATGATTTCTTCTTATCAGGCTTCGACAAACCAAGCAACACCATGAACAAGGTTGGGTTCAATGTGAAGAATGCTCTTGTAAACCAGATACCGGGACTCAACACTCTTGGCGTTTCCTTGGTTCGCTTAGACTTTGCGCCTTATGGAGAGAACCCTCCTCACACGCACCCACGTGCCACAGAGATACTAACGGTCCTCGAAGGGAAGCTCTTCGTTGGCTTTGTCCTCTCCAATCAGAACAATAATACCCTCATAACCAAGGTCCTTAACAAGGGAGATGTGTTCGTCTTCCCAATAAACCTCATTCACTTCCAAGCCAATATCGGCCACACACCTGCGGTAGCCATTTCCGGGCTCAGCAGTCAGAACCCAGGAGTGATCACCATTGCTAACTCTGTGTTTGGATCGCACCCACCCATCTCCGACGATATTCTCGCCAAGGCCTTCCAAGTGGACAAGAAAGTAATTGATCATCTCCAGGCCGAGTTCTGGGTGAATGCATAATTCTTCATTGTTTGATGTTATTGAACTAAATAAATGACTACTTGTCAGTTTGCATCTCTTATTAGGTTGTCTATTTTAAAGTAAATGGCTACACATCTGTTTGCTTCTCATTCTAGATTATAATAAACGAATTCTTTATGTGAAATGATTCTCAAGGTCTCCAATGTGCTTGTTCTTTTTAGTTGCATGGTTTTTTTCCTCTCCCCTCTTTACTAAAAGAAGTGATCAAATGTTTAAACTAAGGCAAAACCTCAAAGGTGGGTGTAAACCGTGTTTAGTTTAATGTTGGCTACAGTCCTTCAACCCAGCCGATTACCTTTTTTTTTTTTTTGGGTATCCCAGCTAATGGGCTGGTTTCAAGGGCCATAGCCAACTGTTACTGGGGCCATACAATCATGGGCCTAAAGATCTTTTCCATGTACATGGAGGTGAGAAAAGCTTGATGGCTGAGATTTTTTATAGTGTGTTGAACAATAGGTAAATAGCCAAATTGGTTTATAAATCAAACATAAAATTAAATTTTGCAAGCAGAAAGGTCCCACATAAGGCAAAAATAAATTCAATTTTCTATTTATTAATTATGAACTGCTGTATAGATGATCTGATCCTGCACAAACATAGATCTTGTTGTCAGGATTATTGCATAGGCAAAGAAAATTCGAGTACGGTTAAATCTAGAATCATTCAAATAAGTTAAACGGTTCAATTTGGTCCATCTGGTTAACTTCGATGTTGACTGTTGACATCATCACAATGTCGATCCAACTATGCAGACTGATCCAGTGGTCAAGGTTAAGTTCCAAAATGACCGAAAAAACATGCCTTAAAAAACTATTTAAGTAGGACATGTCCACTTATGGTTTAGTTTCTGGTTGGGTTAGACCTGACCCTATCACAATAGTCGAACAGAATAAGAAAAGTGATCATTCAGCACAGAGTCCAGGTCGGGTCAGATCATGACCTGAACCAAAAGACTTTGAAAGGCTGGGACCATCTTATTTAGGGCCTAACCTAAGTTGCCAAAGCGCGAGCAGGAGCGTCGAAACCCTAAACTTTGATTAAATATATGTCCAGAGCGCCTATACAACATAGTGCTTGTGGGTTTATAAAAAGATTAACTAATAGGAACAAATATATATTATCCATATATGAACTATAAAAAATTGAGAAAGAATTTAAATTTGCAATTTGGTCACATAAAATAGACAATAATTAATAAATCAAAAGAAGTTTTTTCATTCAAAAAATAAATGTCAAGCTTACAGAAGAAGAAAACAAACAAAAAACCAGTAATTCTGCAATGTTTGCTCCATATTCAATCAAACCGCGCTCCGAATACGGTCAAATCATGTTCCAATGGCTGTTCCGCGAATCGAGAAGGCTGAAAGGAGGTTTTGGGAACCAAGTGCCAGAGAGGGGCAGTCGGGCGGAATCCAGCAATCTATACATGACCTGGCCGGGCTGGCCCAATTGAGAAACTCTAGGCAGTGGTGATGCGGCAGAGTCCCTTATTTGACAGCAATCTATACAGGACTGAGCTCTAAGGGTCTCACAATCCGAAATGACTGGGCTCTTTTGTTTGGCTAATTCCATCTCAGAATTCGAGCATGCCAAGGACAGTAATCCTCACCACACTCATGGTTGATAACATTTATAATGGCCCCTAGGTAAAGCTAAAAAAATTTAAAAAAATTTAAAGAAGAAGAAGAAGATTAAATATATACAATCACTACCTTGAATGACATGGCTAAAAGACTTTTGACAACCTCAAGGGGTAACTCAATTAGCTTAGGACTTCGGTTTGCACCTGAAGGTTGTAGGTTCGAAACTGAACTATTAGTCCAACTCGAAGGGTTGGGAACCCACCAATAAAAAATAAAAAAAAAAAGACTTTTGACATGTAGCAAATACATAGACAGCCCCTCAATCAGATTTGAGGACTTCACTAGCAGCAAAACATAGGGTGATTTAATCCTTTCTATTTGAGGAATTTACGGGGGGAAATCCCATAGGACCCCATAATATGGGTGAGGACCTAGTAGGACATTGGACACGGGAGGGTCCTATTGTTGCATTTCAGAATTTTTTTTTTTTTTTTTTTTTTACTATATGGTCGATATTGACCGTTTTGTCATTTTCAGCAAATAAGACAATTACAGAGTGAAGAAAATCCGATCCCCATAGACGTCGGGGATTCTTAAGCCAGGCATCAACGTCGAACCCACTTGGTTGTTGAGTGACCCCTGTGCTGTCAATGTGGCTCAAATACCAGGGCTAAGCACCCTTGGCATGTCCAATGTCCCCATAGACCATGCGCCATTGGGTCTTAATCCTCTCCACATGTGTCTCGACAGTCCATGCATTTGCCACCCTCAGTAGCCAAAGCCCGGGTCACCATAGCCGATGCTATATTTGGAACCAATGCATATATTTCAGTTGATGCTCTTGTAAAGGTATTCCATGTTTTTCTTTTCCTTATCAATGTATGGTTATATTGTAGAATTCAGTTGAATTTGGCCCTGTAGTGGGTCTTATAATTGGATTTAGTAATAAAGTGAGCTATATTACTTTTTTGTTTGATAGATTTGAATAGATTATTGCCTCTTAATGGATGCATAAGGCGTGATTAGCCTTGTATAATAATGAACATGCCAGCGGTCTTCATTACATGGTCACTTGAAATTCAAGGAGACTGGATGGGAACCATTTGTGATTATCTGATGCTAATTTTTCTTAGCTGATTGGTCACAACTAATTAATCTTCTACCATTCACCTGTGTTGTCACCAGTAACTCCTCTGGTGCTAAGTATAGGCCAGTATTGCAATTACATTACGAAATTTCACCACATCAATTTTTCATAGAATTCCACTTTCTTCCATTTATGTCTAAGTCATTTATTCTCACATACTAAAATAATAACAAATGAATTCTGATTCTCATAAGCGCAAACAAACTGATACAATACTGTGTATAGAAGAATATGCAATCCAAATGACTTGCTTACTTAAACATAGCCTAAAAACGAAGGAAGAATCATGGGTGGTTTCTATGCAGTTTTTATTTTCCTGCTAGGGACTTAGGGGTTCATCCAGAATTGAGCCTGGAGGTGATCAATTACTTTCTTGTCCACTTGGAAGGCCTTGGCGAGAACCTTGTCAGAGATGGGCGGCCTCGATCCAAAAACTGAGTTGGCTATGGTGATAACACCTGGGTTCTGACTGCTGAAGGCAGCAATGGCTACCGCAGGTGTGTGGCCAATATTGGCTTCGAAGTGAATGAGGCCAATTGGGAAGACAAACACATCACCCTTGTTAAGGACCTTGGTTATGAGGGTATTATTGTTCTGGTTGGAGAGGACAAAGCCGACATAGAGCGTCCCTTCGAGGACCGTCAGTATCTCTGTGGCACGTGGGTGCGTGTGAGGAGGGTTCTCTCCATAAGGAGCAAAGTCCACGCGAGCCAAGGAGATGCCTTGAGTGTTGAGTCCAGCTATCTGGTCGACGAACACTTGGGTCACTTTGGACCCAACATTGTTCGATGTGTTGCCCGGTTTGTCTAGGCCCTCAAAGAAGAAATCATCTGCCTTGGCTAGCTTTGGGTCCTTGCAAACACGCCCATTCACGAGCACTGCAAGATAAATGTAACAATAAGATATTAGTCCAAGCTGAAAATCGAATCTTGCAGAAAGACATCCTTACATATAGTTAATTGAAGAAATGAAAGCTAACTACACAAGAAGTTTAGACAATGTACCAAGTGATTTAAGGTCGGCCACACAAATATCTTGCAGGGGACTAGGATCATAGGCATGAATAAGAGTTGAAGACAAGGATAGGAGAGCAAGCAGGAGAATGTGAGCTGCCATTTTTGTTTCTATCAATACAAGGAAGAGGATGTGAAGATCTCAAGGAAATGGAGACTCGATTCTTCAAGTTTTGGAAGGATGAGAAGGAAGAACAGAGAGCGGGCATATAAATAGATGAAAGTGCGAGGGTTGCTTGAAATGGTCTCATTATCTAAATGCACAAGAGAATCTTGCCAAGTCAATTTTTTAAAACAGTAACTCTAATAAGTTATATTAGAAATGAAGAAAAGTACATCAGCTGCAGAGTCAGTTTTGGATTAAGTCTTCAAGACAATGTCTTTTTTTAAAACATAACCTAGGTTATGTCAATTTGACAATGTCAATTCTTACTAATGTGGTATATTCTTTAAATTTCCTACTAATTCATACTTTTGTATTGACAATGATTGAAAGGGCTAGACTGTTATATACATTCTTTTGTCTTGTCTCATTAAAATTGAAAGATTGACATTGTCGTGTTGTACAGGGAAAGCCACGGACAGAGAAGAAACATAATAGCTCAAGTTCACATATTTGTTTACTCAAAAGCCAATCTGCTCGATCCAAAACTGTGATGGAAGGGACCCTGGAAAATCGGGAACAGGTGGAGCGCATGATTTATTGATCTAGCCAATTGGTCTGATTGGCTTTCCCTGATAATCCTTTCAACCCATCAAACTATGACCAGCAAAATATACTGTGTAGAACAAACTATTCTATTATTGTGGCTAGCTGGAGAAATTCAAGATGGTATTAGAGCAAACTGGTCGTGAGTTTGGATTTTAAGAGGAACGACTTGGTGAAAAAAAATTTGGCATGTCGCCAAAAGTACGCCGGCCGGGTTCCACCTAAGGGAGAATATTGAAAATTATTTCCGCTGCCACTACTAATGCCTTGAGATTTTGGTAGAAATGACTAGCCGAAGAAATTCAAGATGAGGCACGGCTCGATACGACATTTATATAAGAAAAGGCTATTTTTTGTATAAATAAAATATAAAATAAAAAATTATTGAAGTTTTATTTTTCATTCTAAAATTAGCATCAATATTTGTGCATTTATTCTAATAGTTTAAACTTTATCTCAAGTCGAGAACCCTAAAGTCGATAAAATCTCTTTTAATTTATATAAAGAAAATTAAAAAAAACTAGAACAGGAATGTGGGTCGGCCCGTGGGCGGCACAACCTAAACCGTGATGTGGCCGTGTTGGGCCGACCCCAACCAACCTGAGCACGGCACGGCAAGACCCGTGAGTTTTCATGGGTCGACACGCGCCACTACTGGGCCAGCCTCAAAGCAGGCTGTGCCGGCAAGGCATGACCCAGTTTACACTTCTACGCATGTCGTTAATAAGAATTTATTCTAATAATGAACTTTACTTTAATCGTAGTACCTTCCAAACAACTCAATTTAAAATATGTAATATTCTTCAAAAATCGCCAAACCAACCAATAAAAATATTATAATTTTTTGACATTACACTATTCAATTCTATACTGTTTTATTCTTGCAATTTTAAATTTATGAATATTTTATTCAATAAGCATCCAAACGGGCTATAAGATATCATCATTGAGATAAATCTTAACTACACGGAAAAGAACACACATGACTTGGTCGTCCCGCGTCAGCCTTACCTCTAGGCATATGGTCATGAAAGTCTAATAGTAAGGACTCGAAGCTCTGCTCGGAAAAAAACGCTTTTTCTTTGCCGGGCTTCATAAGCTAGTGATTCACCTCGCTCAAACCCGCTTGGGTGTGTGTAGAGTGATCCTTGTCAATGTGGCTCAAATACCAAGGCTTGACACCCTTGGCATCTCCATCATCTAGACGAACATTGCACCATGGGGTCATTCTTAATCATCCTCAAGCGGGTTTAGGTGTGTAAATTGAGCCCAGCCACCCACTACAAAAAAAGTTTGGTCGTGGGCATGTACTACACATTGGCTGTGTTGAACAGGCCGGCCTGGCCCGGCATGAAACAAAAGGATGGGTCGAGCTGGGCCAGGGAACCTTGGGGAGTGGGTGCTTGGGCTGAGGCACGGCCCAATATGACATTTATAGATGGAAAGGCTGATTTTTTATAAAAATAAAATATAATACTTAAAGTAACTAAAGTCTTATTTCTCATTTTCAAATTCGCGTCTAAATCCGTGCATTTATTCTAATAGTTTCAACTTTATCTCAAGTCGAGAACCCTAAAAGTCGTTAAAATCTCTTTTAGTTTATATAAAATATTTAAACAAAATTAAAAAATCAGAAGAGGAATGTGGGCCGACGCATTGGCGGCACGGGCTAGCACTGCAGAACCGAAGTCGTGCCGTGACCATCTTGGGCCGACCCCCAACCAACCTGAGAACGGCACGGCACATGAGTTTTCACGGGTCGACACGCCACTGCTGGGCCCGCCTCAAAGCGGGTTGTGCAGTCATGGCTGGACCCAATAAACACCACTACACGTGTCTAGACAGTCCCAGAAGGCCCCATGTGAATTTCATATTTTCCTTTTTCCACATCTATGCATTGTTATTTCCAGAATGGAAATGTATGTGACCTTCATTGAGCCTTGGAATTGTATCTAACAGTAAATTGAGGACTGCTTTTGATTTAATCAAAACCCATCCAGAGAAAGAATCTTGCTGGATAGTTGAATTTGGATTGCATTCACCATTATTATTTATATACTCGACTTGATTTAATCAAAGTCCATCCCTTGAACCTTTCATAATTAAGGAGTAGCTACAACGACCATACACCTAAAGCCACTTCAACGGTTTTGTTCTCTGCACTGTATCATTGTCTGAAGATTGTGTCCACTACTACACAGTTCATATGTGTGTGGACTTTGTCTCACTCTCATTGACATAAGAATGGACATTGGATGTAGCAGTTAGCGAATGACAGTGGCTTAAACAAGAATTTGACCTAGTAGTCTCTCACTATTGCAATTAAAAACAAGACCATTTCAACTACACTCACGTCCCACCTACCATAAATCGCGCTATATATATGGGTCCTTTGTATACTTAATTTTCATCCTCACAGCAGCTCATCTTCATATATACTGTATACTTGAAAATAATGAAGATGGTTGCTCACTTCCTTGTAGTCGTCCTCTTTTCCGTCGCTTCCTTACTTGTTCACGCCTACGATCCCAGTCCTTTACAGGATATTTGTGTCGCAGATCTTAATTCAGAGGGTAAACTTAATTTGCAGTGTATTTTATCTTAGTTGACTAAAGGTGTTTGCTCAAATTCAATAATTATGCTTGGATATAATATAACGGTTACAATTTAATTTTGCAGTGATTGTGAATGGGTTCGTTTGCAAGGCAATAAAAGAGGTCAAAGCAAATGATTTCTTCTTATCAGGCTTCGACAAACCAAGCAACACCAAGAACAAGGTTGGGTTCAATGTGAAGAATGCTCTTGTAAACCAGATACCGGGACTCAACACTCTTGGCGTTTCCTTGGTTCGCTTAGACTTTGCGCCTTATGGAGAGAACCCTCCTCACACGCACCCACGTGCCACAGAGATACTAACGGTCCTCGAAGGGACGCTCTTTGTTGGCTTCGTCCTCTCCAATCAGAACAATAATACCCTCATAACCAAGGTCCTTAACAAGGGAGATGTGTTCGTCTTCCCAATAAACCTCATTCACTTCCAAGCCAATATCGGCCACACACCTGCGGTAGCCATTTCCGGGCTCAGCAGTCAGAACCCAGGAGTGATCACCCTTGCTAACTCTGTGTTTGGATCGCACCCACCCATCTCCGACGATATTCTCGCCAAGGCCTTCCAAGTGGACAAGAAAGTAATTGATCATCTCCAGGCCCAGTTCTGGGTGAATGCATAATTCTTCATTGTTTGATGTTATTGAACTAAATAAATGACTACTTGTCAGTTTGCATCTCTTATTAGGTTGTCTATTTTTAAAGTAAATGGCTACACATCTGTTTGCTTCTCATTCTAGATTATAATAAACGAATTCTTTATGTGAAATGATTCTCAAGGTCTCCAATGTGCTTGTTCTTTTTAGTTGCATGGTTTTTTTCGCCTCTCCCCTCTTTACTAAAAGAAGTGATCAAATGTTTGAACTAAGGCAAAACCTCAAAGGTGGGTGTAAACTGTGTTTAGTTTAATGTTGGCTACAGTCCTTCAACCCAGCCGATTACCTTTTTTTTTTTTTGGGTATCCCAGCTAATGGGCTGGTTTCAAGGGCCATAGCCAACTGTTACTGGGGCCATACAATCATGGGCCTAAAGATCTTTTCCATGTACATGGAGGTGAGAAAAGCTTGATGGCTGAGATTTTTTATAGTGTGTTGAACAATAGGTAAATAGCCAAATTGGTTTATAAATCATACATAAAATTAAATTTTGCAAGCAGAAAGGTCCCACATAAGGCAAAAATAAATTCAATTTTCTATTTATTAATTATGAACTGCTGTATAGATGATCTGATCCTGCACAAACATAGATCTTGTTGTCAGGATTATTGCATAGGCAAAGAAAATTCGAGTACGGTTAAATCTAGAATCATTCAAATAAGTTAAACGGTTCAATTTGGTCCATCTGGTTAACTTCGATGTTGACTGTTGACATCATCACAATGTCGATCCAACTATGCAGACTGATCCAGTGGTCAAGGTTAAGTTCCCCTCAGGTTTCCTACGTCAGCAGCTATCTCCGCCAGCAGCCTCCGAAGCTCCCAGCTCTCTTCGCCCTCCTCCGGCCAGAGATCTGCAGTCCCCCTCCCCTCGGCGCCCCCCCCTTCAGTAGCTCTCTGCAGGTCTCCCATAGACTGCTCTGCTACCCAGCTGTGGAAGGTTCCTCAAGCTCAATCCGGCAGCTCCTCTATTCCTCTTCTCCGCTGCGAGCTCTGGCGATTTCCATCTCAATTTGGCAATTTTCCCCTCTTAGCCTCTTCGCCCCTTTGCTGGGGTTTTACTTTCTTTAGTCTCTGTTCACTATAACGCTATATTTGGTTTTTTCGGGGGTCCATTGACCCTTTTCTCTTTTGGGGGTCCAATTTCGACCCATGTATCTCTTTTGAGGGTCCAGGCTGACCCATGTGATTTCTCTTCTTTTCTCTAATGCAATTACCCTTAAAGCAAAAAAAAAAAAAGTTCCAAAATGACCGAAAAAACATGCCTTAAAAAACTATTTAAGTAGGACATGTCCACTTATGGTTTAGTTTCTGGTTGGGTTAAACCTTTTTTTTTTTTTTTTGCTTTAAGGGTAAGTATATTAGAAAAAGGGTTAAGGATATACATGGGCCGAAGTGGACCCCCCAAAAGAAGCTCACAGCTAAGGGGAAAGAAGGCAGAAACAAAAGAGGAGAAAACCCAGGGAGGGCGATGGATACAAAGGGGGAAAAGATGCCAAATTGGAAGAGAAATTGCCTGAGCTGACGACGGGAGCAAGATGAGCAGCGAAGCTGGAGAGAAGCGCAGAGGCTAACAGACTGAGCCGGAGGAGCCACCAAGGGTGGGGCTTTCAGCTGGGAAACAGAGCTCTAGAGGAAGCTGACGAGGGCCAACTGCAGAACCCTGATCGGGGGGGGGGGGGAGGGAAGCTAGGAGCCACGGAGGCTGCTGGCGAAGGAACCCGGATGGAGCCCTGATCGCTGGCGCATGATATGGAGATCGGGGTGGAGGCTAGGAAGATGGATCACCCAGCAGGGATGTTGAGGAAGAGAAGGATGGATCTGAGCTGAAAACTGTTAAAGGGCTTGGAGATCTTCTTAAGGGAGAAGGAGAGGAATTCCTGGAGATGTTGCTGGATTGTGGATAGAGGTAACTTCTTGCCTTCAAAGGTAGCTATGTTTCTTGCCTTCCATAGGTAGTAGATGACATTGATGATGATGGTTGCCATGTGCTTTTTGCCGACTAGATCATTTCCTCTTGTGAGTGCTGCCCATATAGTAGAGGCTGAGAGGGAATTTGGAACTGGTATGTTAGCTTTTTGGAAGAGCCAGGACCAAAGGGCTATTGCTTGGCCACAGTGAAAGAATAGGTGAGTTGGGGAGTCTTCTTCTTGGCAGCAGATGTTGCATCTGGAAGCTAGAGAAAATCCCATTCTCTTCAGCCGAGTCTCTGTTGGGTCTTATTGTGCATGAGGCGCCATCCGAAGCAGCAAACTTTGGGAAGACAGATCCCATTCCAGATGAAGGGTGGCCAGATTAAAGTGGTGGCTCTTGAACGAATGAGGTTCCAAGCTGCCTTCATGGAGAGTTGACCATCTGTGGAGTCTCTCCATCTAAGAGAATCCTGAGTTTGCTGAGCTGGGGAGAGGGAGAATATGGAATCTGAGAGGTCGCTGTGAATTTCAGGAGGCAAATGGTCAGGGATGGACCATCCATCTGCTTGAAACAGAGAAGAAAGCCTTTGGTCCTGAGGGAAATGGAAATAAGGGAATCTTGTTGAGAGGGGGAGGTCATCTATCCAGGGATCATGCCAAGTGTTTATGTCCTGGCCATTCCCAAAAATCCAAGAGCTACCTTGCTGGATATGAGAGGCCAGATTCTTGATTTTTTCTCCAGATACATGAGCCATGAATGGAGTTGGCTGGGCTCCATATGGGTTGCTGCTTAAAGTATCTTGTTTTGAACCAGGAAGACCATAGGGAGTTACCAGTTGAAGCCTGCCAACCCAGCTTGATGAAAGAGGCTGTGTTGATGTCAGAGAGCTTGCAGATGCCCAGACCCCCTTCCTCCTTAGGGAGAGAAACGGTGGACCAGTTGACATAGTTGAATTTGAAGGAGCTGGTGTTCCCTGACCAGAGAAAATGTCTCATCGCTTTCTCCAGGGCGTTGCAGGTTGAGGATGGAAGAGGCAAGGTGGCTGCCAGATGGATGACCATGCTAGAAAGCACGTGTCTTATGAGAATTAGGCGGCCTGCAAAGGAGAGAAATTTTTCTTTCCACGACTGAAGTCTCTTATTGACTCTGTCTAAGAGAGGGAGGAAGTCATCTTTCTGGGGGTGCCAAACACAATGGGGATACCCAGGTATGTTAGCTGAGCCTGGGACTCCTGAATGCCGAGAGTGGAGCTGATTTTGCTTTTTCTCCTACGGCCACATTTACCGAATTTGAGGAGACTCTTTTGGAGGTTGAAGAATTGACCAGAGGCTGCTTGGTATAACTCAAGGAGGTCGTGCAGGGCTTTGACACTGGTGCTGTTGCCTTTCATGAGAATTAGGATATCATCAGCAAAGAGAAGGTGACATGGGGTAGCTGGAATTTTAGAGAGGGGGAGAATGGTTTTGGTGGATTGAAGACTTTGGAGGTGGAGGCTCAGGAGCTCTTCGGCAATGATGAAGAGATAAGGGGATAGGGGGTCCCCCTGTCTTAGGCCACATGAGGATCCAAAGAAACCTTGGGGAAGCCGGTTTATAAGGACTGAGCCCTTAGGTGTGCAAACGCATTCTTTGATCATGGAGATCCAGTCTTCTGAGAAATTGAAGAATTCAAGAGCTGCAAAGAGAAATTTCCATTCCAGTTTATCAAAGGCTTTAGATATGTCCAGTTTTAAGCAAAAGGCACCTTTCTTGAATTTGGAGTTGAGTTTCTGAAAGAGTTCATAGGCCAAGGCTGTGTGTTGAGTAGTATTTCTTCCTTTGATGAAGGCTATCTGGTGAGGGGATATAAGGTTTGGTAAGATCTTGGAGAGCCTGGTAGCTAGAATTTTGGAGATGATTTTGTATGAGAAGTTGAGAAGGCTAATGGGTCTGAAATCTGTAAAGGTTATTGGGGAGCTAGTTTTAGGAATGAGGGCAAGGAAGTAGGCATTAGTAGCTTTGAGGAGTTTTTTGGAATGGAAGAAGTGCTGGACTGCCTGGGTTACTGAGTGGCCAGTGATGTGCCAAGTTGAAGTGTAGAACTTTCCATTAAAGTCGTCCGAATCGGGAGAGCTGTTGTGTTTGAGGGAGAAGGCTGCTTCTTTTTTCTCCTCAGCAGAAGGCATGCAGGTTAGGGAATAATTGTCTTGGGTTGAGACCTTGGGGCTGTTTATCTGAAAGAGCTGAGGGCAAGGGGGGGCTTGGTTGTATTGGAAGAGATTGGAAAAGAAATCCACTGCTGCTGACTGGATGGAGGATGGATCTTCCTCGATGATACCTGCTATGGAGATCTGGCGAATTCTATTATTGGAGCTTCTGGCCTTTGCTGATTGATGGAAGAAATTCGTATTTAAGTCTCCCTCTTGCAGCCAAGAAATTCTGGACCTCTGCTTCCAGTGGATTTCTTGGGCTTTGAGGGCCTCATGGAGAGCTGATTTGGCCTTGAGAAGGTCTTCTCTGAGGGCATCTGAAGGACCTGAGTCATGGAGCTGCTGGAATTGCTGGACATGGGCCTCTGCTTTTTGAATATTCTGATGGATGGTACCGAAGGTAGTTCTGCTCCATTGCTTGAGAGACTGTTTCAATGATTTGAGCTTTTAGGCTAGAGTGAACTGTGGATTGCCAAGTGGTTCTGGATAGGCTTCCCAGCAGTTTTTAGCCATATCTTGGAAGGTAGGATGAAGCAGCCACTTGTTTTCAAATTTGAAGGGGGCGTTTGGAGTTGGGATGAGATTGTGATGGCACAAGAGGATTGGGTTGTGGTCTGAGGAGATTCTAGCAAGGTGACGAACTATAGGGTCTGGGAAGGTAGCCAACCAAAGATGGTTGACTAACACTCTGTCAAGTCTATTTGCAACATAGGAGAGACCTTTCCTATTGTTGGACCAGGTAAACTTATTGCCAGAGAAATTGATGTCCTGTAGGCCTGCTTGCATTGTTGTGGTTTGCAAATCTATTAGGGAGGAGGGGCTGGTTTGGCGGATGCTGAGCTTTTCATCATGAGAGAGGGTTGCATTGAAGTCTCCAAGGACACACCAGGGGAGGTTAGTTGAAGATGAATCAATCACACTTTCCACAGATCTCTCCTTTTGATGTGGTTGGTGGAGCCATAAACTCCTGTAATGAGTGAGTATGGGCCAGATGCTGGGTTTGTTAACAGCAAGGTAAGGTGCTGGGGAGAGGAGTCCGAAAGAGAGATAGAGAGATGGCGGGAAGATTTAAAGAAGCACCAGAGGCTAGGGTTACCTGATTGGGAGGTATTGGAGAAGAAGGTGTCAAAGCCAAGCTGACTAAGCTGAAGGGATTGGACAGAGGAAAAGGGGGTCACAGGTTCTGAGAGGAAGATAATGTCAGGGGAGTGGACATGAACCAGGTTCGCCACACTCGAATAGTGGGGGAGTTGGCTATTCCCCTGCAGTTCCAGAAGAAGGCTTTAATCATTGGGAAAACTTGGAGTTCCTTCTTCTAGACCTTCTTTTGATGGGACCAGAGCTTGAAGCATCAGAGTGTTTCCTCCCTTTGCTATGGTGGTTTGCTACTGCTGAGACTGGTATGGTTACCAGACTGTCTTTTGCCAGGGGGAGAAGGGGGGGACTTGGGAGAGGAGCTGACTGAGCAGTTGCTGATGCAGATGGCAGAGGGTCTGGTGTCTTTTGAAGGTTGTGTGAAGAGGGGTGGTTGTGCGTGGAGGTGGTTAGCTGGGAAGGTAAGGTGGGTACAGTGGGGGATTTTGGCAAATCTGGGGGAGGATCTGCTGGGTTTAGAACCTTGGATTCAGGGGTACCTATGGGATGGTGGAGGCCTGGAGGAAGGTCAGAAGAGCTATGTTCAAGATTGGTAGAGGAGGAGGTATCCTCTAAGATTGATAGAAGGTTCCTGCCATACAAGCTGGGATTGAGGACTGGGTCTTTGAATGAGTAATTTTCTAAAATGGAGAAGGGGTTGGAAGTATCTATTGTTGGGACTGGGATCTTTACTAGTATTTCCGAGACAACATCGTAAGGTAGGTCATTGATGGAGGGGTTGGTTGCCTTAGTTTTTCCTTTTCCAGATGAGGTTAGATGATTTGGAAGAGAGGCGTGGTGGTTGCTAAGGATGGAGGCTTGGTGGTGGTGGCTGATAGGAATGGTTTGGATGGGAGAGGTGGCTGGAGTGAGGTCAGGGAGTGGGAGCAGGGGAGGATTCCCTGGGAGGGTGGATGATGCATTGATGGTGGAAGGTTGGTTAGAGGGGATAACAGAGGTGGAGGGGGACAGTGACTGGATGGGAGATGGTTTGTGGTTAGAGGGGCAGGAGTGGTTGTGGTGCCTTGCCGAGAGGCAGAAGGGACAGAGAATGGATTCATATTCCACTTCCAGTTCTATTTCTTGCTCTCCCTGGAGGTCGACTAAGATGGAAGAGGGTTTTGGTTTGGAGAGGTCTAGGAGGATTTGAATCCTAGCAAAGGTGAGGATTCTTTGAGCCATGGTAATGGAATCTAGCTGGATTGGTTGGCCTATTGTGCTGGCCAAAGAGAGGATTATGTTCTGACTCCAGCAGTGGTAAGGTAAGCCCGTGATTCTGATCCAGACTGGGGCTAGGGAGGGCCATACAGTTTCTGCTTGACCAGGAGACCAAGATTGTAGAAAAATCTTTTTCCTATCCATACGAAGAGGAGAGAGGCTAAGAATGTGGGATTTGTCTGCTTGAGAGTTGAATCTGAAGATGAAGTGGCCTCTGGTTGTAAGGGAAACCATACAGGGCCTGGAGAGATCCCAGTATTTGGTTTGCTCTTCTACCCATTCTAGAGATGGGCGCTTACCTGCAAATCTGCTAATGACAGCAAAAGAGAAAGACTCTTTGCTGGAGGAGAGCATGGCTGTTGGGATTTGAAGGGCTGGTTTGCCATTTTTCCAGGAGGGAGGGGGAAGGATGACTGGATTGAAGATGAGTGGGGAGGGGTTAGAGAAGAGGTTGGCGAATGAAGTATGGCCTGAGAGGTAAGTGGCTGACTGTGATGATGAAGATGGGAGGACTGATTGGGGAACAGGAGGGGGGGCTGAGGGCTGATTAGGAAGGGGGGAGGGGTGGTGAACCAGAGAAGAAGTCAGGGGGGCAGTTGGGCGGATTAGAGGTTGGGTGGGAGGGGCTGAAGCCTGGCTGGGTAAGGGGGGGAAATGGTGGGATGAAGACAGGGGGATTTGAGGGTTGTTGGGAAGGGAGAGAAGAGACTGGGATTGAGGAGGGGGAGGGAGGTTGAATCTAGGAGTGGAAGAGAAGGTTTGGGGAGCTGGTGGGGGGGGGGGGGTTGCAGGAGAGCTGCTGGGGGTAACTGGGGGGCTGGTGATGGTGGTAGCAGGGGGGCTGGTGGTGGAGGTAACATCGTGAGCTGTTCCTCCATGTTTACGGTTGGGTTAGACCTGACCCTATCACAATAGTCGAACAGAATAAGAAAAGAGATCATTCAGCACAAAGTCCAGGTCGGGTCAAATCATGACCTGAACCAAAAGACTTTGAAAGGCTGGGACCATGTTATTTAGGGCCTAACCTAAGTTGCCAAAGCGCGGAACGGGAGCGGAAGCGTTGAAACACTAAATTTTGATTAAATATATGTCCAGAGCGCCGATACAACATAGTGCCCGTGGGTTTATAAAAAGATTAACTAATAAGAACAAATATATATTATCCATAAATGAACTATAAAAAATTGAGAAAGAATTTAAATTTGCAATTTGGTCACATAAAATAGACAACAATTAATAATTCAAAAGAAGTTTTTTCATTCAAAAAATAAATGTCAAGCTTACAGAAGAAGAAAATAAACAAAAAACCAGTAATTCTGCAATGTTTGCTCATATTCAATCAAACCGTGCTCCGAAAACGGTCAAATCATGTTCCAATGGCTGTTCCGCGAATCGAGAAGGCTGAAAGGAGGTTCTGGGAACCAAGTCCCAGAGAAGGGCAGTCGGGCGGAATCCATCAATCAATACATAACCTGGGCTGGCCCAATTGAGAAACTCTAGGCAGTGGTGATGCGGCAGAGTCCCTTATTTGAAACCAATCTATACAGGGCTGAGCTCTATCGGTCTCACAATCTGAAATGACTGGGCTCACTTGTTTGGCTAATTCCATCTCAGAATTCGAGCATGCCAAGGACAGTAATCCTCACCACACTCATGGTTGATAACATTTATAATGGCCCCAAGGTAAAGCTAAAAAAATTTAAAAAAATTAAAAGAAGAAGAAGAATAAGAAGAAGATTAAATATATACAATCACTACCTTGAATGACATGGCTAAAAGACTTTTGACAACCTCAAGGGGTAACTCAATTAGCTTAGGACTACGGTTTGCACCTGAAGGTTGTAGGTTCGAAACTAAACTATTAGTCCAACTCGAAGGGTTGGGAACCCACCAATAAAAATAAAAATAAAAAGACTTTTGACATGTAGCAAATACATAGACAGCCCCTCAATCAGATTTGAGGACTTCACTAGCAGCAAAACATAGGGTGATTTAATCCTTTCTATTTGAGGAATTTACAGGGGAAAACCCCATAGGACCCCATAATATGGGTGAGGACCTAGTAGGACATTGGACACGGGAGGGTCCTATTGTTGCATTTCAGAATTTTTTTTTTTTTTTTTTGTCTTTTTACCATATGGTCGATATCGACCGTTTTGTCATTTTCAGCAAATAAGACAATTACAGAGTGAAGAAAATCTGATCCCCATAGACGTCGGGGATTCTTAAGCCAGGCATCAATGTCGAACCCACTTGGTTGTTGAGTGACCCCTGTGCTGTCAATGTGGCTGAAATACCAGGGCTAAGCACCCTTGGCATGTCCAATGTCCCCATAGACCATGCGCCATTGGGTCTTAATCCTCTCCACATGTGTCTTGACAGTCCATGCATTTGCCACCCTCAGTAGCCAAAGCCCGAGTCACCATAGCCGATGCTATATTTGGAACCAATGCATATATTTCAGTTGATGCTCTTGTAAAGGTATTCCATGTTTTTCTTTTCCTTATCAATGTATGGTTATATTGTAGAATTCAGTTGAATTTGGCCCTGTAGTGGGTCTTATAATTGGATTTAGTAATAAAGTGAGCTATATTACTTTTTTGTTTGATAGATTTGAATAGATTATTGCCTCTTAATGGATGCATTAGGCGTGATTAGCCTTGTATAATAATGAACATGTGTTAGACCCCGACCCGAACTAATCGCGATTAAGGCTAATTAACTGAGATTTATGCTAATTAATCATGGGTAAATGGGCTAATCAAGGTTAATGACAAAAAAGAGATAAGATAGTTCCAAACGATACACTTAACATAGTGGAAATGGATATGAATGAAATTATGTTGATTAAATGATTTTAGACTCAAGCAAGTTAGGCTAAGGACTTTTCCGTAAATACGAGTTTTCGCGTATTTCGTCAAATACGGAAACCCTTGATACCAACGCGTGTATCTCGAGTAGTACGTCAACTTTCATAATAGACATGACCCCATTTGACATCAAATGGACCAAATGAGGTTTCATTTGACTCAAAATGAAATAAAAGTAAATGGGAGGGGGCTTTAGTGTGAGACATGCTTATATTAGAATGAAATGAGCCTTTGCATTCATTTCACCTTAGAACAAACCCTAGAGTCACTTCCTCTTCTCCTTGCTCTTCCATATTTCCCTTCAAGAGTGAGATTAAGGGTGATTCAAGTGGACTTTGAGGATTGTGATCTCAACTTCATCTTCTCCCTCAAGCATTTTCCACCATTGTTGAAGAGAAAAGCTTGTAAGAGACCCCAAGATTTCTCTCCTTGAACCACAAGTGAGTGGATACTCTCCTTTTAGGATTTTCTTGGTATTATTGGTTATTTGAGTTGACTTCTAGCCCAAATAGCTTATGGGTTTGTATATTTTACATTTTTCATGGAGTTAGGGTTTCATTTGGAGATTTTATCTTAAAGCCAAACCAAGCCAAGGAAAGAGGGCTTTTACTACTAAACTCCATAAGAGGCAAGTATATGCATTTCTAGTGATTTATGCTTTTATAGAACTTGTATGAACTCAAGGAGTTCAAAAATGTGGATTTGGTTCAGGATTTCTGAAGCTCGAAAAATGAGTTTCTGTGTGGATTTCGGTTAGCCGCGAGGCTAACCGCGCAGCTGACCGCCAGAAAACCCGAAATTGGCGAGCTTCTGGAAAGCTAACCGCAAAATTTCGGTTAGCCGAAATTGGAATTTCGGCTAGCCGCGAGGTGACCGCCGAGCTGACCGAAATTGGTCAGAAATTCCTGTCAGAAAATCAGCTTCTGGAAAGCTGACCGTGGGCTGACCGAACCTAGTTCGGCTAGCCGCCAGTACAATTCGGCTAGCCGCCTGCACAGTCGCGGCTAACCGCCAGGTAGCCGCCGAGGTAGCCGAAATTGACCAGTTATTCATAGTGAGGAAAATTTTGGCCAATCGCTCGGACCCAGTGAGTTTTGGAATCTTGAGAAAACTAAGATCGCTTATGTGATCATTAATGCTCCTCGTATAAACCTCCATAAGTATTAACTAAGGTTATTCGAATGCATAATCAATTAAGTAATGTCATCAAAAGTAATACTTGCATTGTGAACCATAGTTGCACTCCATGGTTGGTTAGAGGTTTGGATAGAGGCTTACTTTAGAGTGAGAATGAGATGAGTACATTAATGTATAACAGGTTTGGCACTACCTAGCAGTTTCTTAACTCATTATTGAATTGCACTGAATGAATTGATAAATGAAATGATTAATCCTGCTGCAGCAGATGGATTTGGGGGCGTTCCGGAGCTCCGTGGTGATGCTAGTTGTCCCTGGCCCGGACACTAGTAAGTCCCACATATTCCGATCGTATCGATGGATATTGATTGATGCCTTCCAGTTGGAAGATGAATCCTTCCTTTGAGGGAAGATGGTAAATGAAAGAAATTGAATGGAATGAATGAAACGGTAAATGAAACGAAAGGAATCGAAATGAAATGAATAAAAGCCATGATAGCGATTGACTATTGGTAAACTCTTGTGTTACTTATTGTTATTGTAGAAATATCTAGATTTGTCTAGAACTTCATTATATGTACTAACATGAGTTATCACAAGAATTGTTTATACATGTTGAACCGTCGTGTTCATTAGTGTTATTGATGACATCAGGCCCGATTGCCCCTGCCGGTCCTACAGCGCCCGCAGCGCCAGCGGAGGAGACCGCTCCGGTTCCTCCAGGAGGTCTAATGGAGTGGAATGGCCGGAATAACGTTTGATGGGTATTCGAGTGCGATAAGGGTTGTAACATTTTGTGAAACATTTTGAATAGTCATTTTGTACATTCATTCTTGGAATGTAATTAATTAGTACTGTATGGTGTTTTTGGTATACACCGATTGACACAAGACGATGAGAATGATACATGTATAAGTACCTTATTCTTTTGTATACATGTAAATCGAAGTTTGATATTGTCAATGCATATGTTTCCGCAGAAAATTCTATATGTGTTTGACAGGTTGGAGATTGATATCCCTCGTGGATTCCGTTTTAACTTCGGTTAACTCGGGGTTTACGGGAGTAAGTATGGGCCCACAGCCCGGGGTTATCGTGGTTCGGGCCCGGGTCGTGACAACATGCCAGCGGTCTTCATTACATGGTCACTTGAAATTCAAGGAGACTGGATGGGAACCATTTGTGATTATCTGATGCTAATTTTTCTTAGCCGATTGGTCACAACTAATTAATCTTCTACCATTCACCTGTGTTGTCACCAGTAACTCCTCTGGTGCTAAGTATAGGCCAGTATTGCAATTACATTACGAAATTTCACCACATCAATTTTTCATAGAATTCCACTTTCTTCCATTTATGTCTAAGTCATTTATTCTCACATACTAAAATAATAACAAATGAATTCTGATTCTCATAAGCGCAAACAAACTGATACAATACTGTGTATAGAAGAATATGCAATCCAAATGACTTGCTTACTTAAACATAGCCTAAAAACGAAGGAAGAATCATGGGTGGTTTCTATGCAGTTTTTATTTTCCTGCTAGGGACTTAGGGGTTCATCCAGAATTGAGCCTGGAGGTGATCAATTACTTTCTTGTCCACTTGGAAGGCCTTGGCGAGAACCTTGTCAGAGATGGGCGGCCTCGATCCAAAAACTGAGTTGGCTATGGTGATAACACCTGGGTTCTGACTGCTGAAGGCAGCAATGGCTACCGCAGGTGTGTGGCCAATATTGGCTTCGAAGTGAATGAGGCCAATTGGGAAGACAAACACATTGAAAGTCCACGAGGATCCTAACCCTAGAGGGGGGGGTGAATAGGGTGAGCTACAACTATGACCAATTTAAACCAATTTTAATTTCTTAATAAAAACTAGTCACATGTGATGATAAGACAATCAAAATGCGGAAGCTAACAATACAATCATCACAAAGCAATCACCACAACACCAAGGTTTATAGTGGTTCGGCCTCAATGCCTACATCCACTACCGGCTTGTGTATCCAACACCCCACCGGATTCCACTAATTATGCTTTTTACTAGGCTAAGCAATAACCCTTACAAAGTTGTTTTTCTAGGCTAAACAACAACCTCTCAATGTGCTTTTATAGGCTAAGCAATAACCTTACAATATGCTTTTCTTAGGCTAAGCAATAACCTTTACAATATGCTTTTCTTAGGCTAAGCAATAACCTTACAAGTTGCTTTTCAAAGGCTAAGCAATAACCTTTACAAAGTTGATTTCTCAAAGAAGGTGTCTTTCCAAAAGATCACTCTAAGAGATTACAATTTAAGCTCATATGAAATTGCCTCTTGAATAGGCTAATATGAAAGTTTAATACAAATTACAAACATACACTTAAAACAAGCTAAAGTGTGTGCACAAGTGTATGAGTGTGTTCCTTCAATCAATCTTAACAAAGAAGCTCTTAAATGAATGCATGATGCATTTTAAAATCAAAGCTTATAAAATGATGATTGAAGAGAAAACTAATCACATGTGAAATTCAAACAACTTTAATAAATGAACTAAACAAGTTGTATGAGTGTAAAAGTCTAAGAAAGCATGTGATTTAGTTAAGAGAGTTTGCAAACTAATCTAATTTACCAAGGAAGATATTGAGTTTGCAAAACAACTCTTTATAGGCTTGAAATCATGCATAAATGAAAATACCAAGGATTTGAACATGCATGAATTTCATTTGAATGGAAATCAAAATAACTTAGAAGATGTACCTTTTAAAAACTCATGAGTTTGATTTCCAAATAGCCCTCTAGCCTTTCCAACTTCTTCCCCTTTCTTTGGCTCCAAAATGCTCTCAAAAGTTCATGGTTCAAGCCTTGAAAAAGGTTGGAAATGAATGGACTTTATAGGCAAAAAACAGTCCACGGGCTAGTTGTCTCGGTCGACCTAGAGGTCTCGGTCGACCGGGACAACACAACGGTCATATTTCTGACCGTTGGGAAATTTCTGCACAGAAACTTCCCAGGGCCCTGCAGTGTCCTCGGTCGACCGAGACACAGGGCTCGGTCGACCGGCGACACTGCCGGGCGAGTCCCTGGGCCAAAAATCCACTTTTTCCATTTTCAAAGTTTTTCTTTGGGGGATCTTTTTGGCCACTAAATCAAGCTTAAATACATGATTTAAGGTATTCTAAGAAGATTAAAACATGAGATACCTAAAGCCTAAGAAGATTCAAAGGTTTAAGACCTTAGGCAAGCTTGATTAGTAAAAACTCTTTTCAAAAGATATTGCATACAAAACTGATTCCAAAGGTGCTGAAAGTATGCAAACCTGAAACCTAAATACCTAACATGATTTTCCAAAAGTAGTGCACATGGAATTAGGTTTTCAAAAAGAGTTTGGGATTCAAAACCAATGCATCCAAGTTTAAAACCAAAACATGCATAAAACAAAAGCTTTTCCAAATCTTAAAAGCTATGCATGTATAAAACTAGATTTCAAGGTTTTCTAACACAATGCTAGTGTGTGCATTCAAATGGTGCTAAAGTGCAAATGCATCCATCAAATTGCAAAAACAAAAGACCTAACAATCTCCCCCTTTGCAATTTGATGGCAACTTACTCATCAATGAAATTACACACTTAGTCTTCAGCTCCCCCTTAGCTGGACATGTCTTGAAATCTTCTTGGATGCTCCTTCTCTTAGCTTGGGCTCTTGGGCTCTTTTCTTCAATCTTCTTGATGCTTGGTGCTTGATCATTCTTCAAGCTTTCTTATCATCTTCCTCTCTATGGCCAAGTATTTTCTTTAGCTCCAAGCTTTCTTTCTTCTATTTGCTCTCCCCCTTTGACCATGCCTCTCTCTCTTGAGAACTTGAAAGCTTTCTCCCCCTTAGATGGATAGGAGATCTTCGAGTACTTGAACTCTCGAACTCTCTCCCCCTTTGATGAGTAGGAGATCTTTGAGTCACACTTGAACTCTCTCTCCCCCTTTGACATTAAATTGCAAAGGTACCTACACACATGAGACAAGAAGAATACCTTTAGTAGCACCTGTTAACAAATGTAATCGAAAATGAAATACATAACAGGCTATCATGTATGTAAGAAAACTCTAAGGGCTCATTAGCATTCCAAGGGTGAATTTGATCAAAACTAATTCTTCCTATGAAGGTTTACACTCCCCCTCAATCCATTCTCTTCTTTTGTCAAACTTTTGACAAAGATTTAACTATTAGGTGCAAGAAGAAGATGGTTTAACCAAGTGAGGGTTAACTTCAAGGAAAGGATTAGATTCATTTAAATATAAAGCTCATATGATCAAATTACCAAAAGAGAGCAAGGTCTAATGGGAGAAGCAATCATGGATATCAATTGAAACAAACATATCAATTGAGATTAAAGGATATGACTATTAACATAATCACTCTAAAATGGATTCAAGAATGTTACTTATTAGGAAAAATCCAAATTAGAGCTATCCATGATATGGGGTTTACTCAAACATAGCATCAATCAATATTACTTATGAAAATCATATGCTATGTAAGTTTTGAACTCATTTCATTCAATCAATAAATATGACTATTAAAGTGCATGAAAGAGTGAAATGAAATTCAATCATGAAGCCAACCTCAAATAATAACCAACCAATATTATTAACACATAAACATGGTGGTCATGAGATTTACCTATGAGAGCAAAAAGAGGTGGCAATCATGAGCATTATGATGCTAGTGGTGTGTGACATGGAATGATCATATTACTTATCAAGTTTAGTCCAATGCACACAAGGTCTATCACATACACAAGATAAGATATCAATTGGATATGAAATCAATGGAAAGTTATACCAAATGAAACCAATTGAATGTGATAACATGAGTAAAAGCAAGGATGTGATAAACTACCATCAAGCATCATAAATGCATATTCATCACTTTTAATGATATAACTATTGAGCATAGTGATGAACAATGGTAAATTGCAATGCAAAAGAATATTACTTGGCAATGCATGCAATTTCCAAAGTGTCCAAATCATATGAATTCAACTACTAAGATATCCATCAACCAACATAAAAGCAAGGAATGGATTTCAAAGAGATACATATGATCAAGAACACTACTATGAAGTTGAAACATGTATAAGGATGACTCCAAGAGAATCTACATGAATCAACATCATAACCATCCATAAAGATATGACTAGAGAGCATAGAGGATGGATTTAGGTTCTAGTATGGTTTCTACAAATGTTACAAGTTCACAACCATACATGGAACCAATTGTCATTTGCAAATAAAAAGAATGTAAATAAACAAGCAAGGATGCAAACAACATACATTTCCATTTCTAAGATAATGAAACCAAAAGAAAAGGAAATGAGAATCATGGAACATGCTTTGATGAATCTAACTAATGAAGTTATAGAGCATTTCCAATCATCCACTCTTCAAATCATTTCAATAAACAAAATTCAACAATGAGCATAAAAGGAATGATTTTGAAGATCAATTTTCAACATGTATATTAAAAGATATAACTTAATTGAAACACATACAAGTTGAATAATTCAAAACAATGAATTTCCATATAAGGGTATAACTTATAAATCCATGGAGAAACTTGAATTGAATCAAATCATTTGATTTACAAAAAGGATCTAACTAAGACATACATCAAATGATTCAACAATTGATCATGAAGAGTCTAGCTATGAAAGCTTTTGAAAACACAATCAATTGATCATGTAAAGAAATGCAATGCAAGGCATATGAGTGCAAAAAGCAAATCAAACATGATGAATTTATAATCAAGAGATTTTGAAAACCATGACATGTAACTTAGAAAGGTGCATGAAAACAAAATCAAATGATCATAAAGAAGCAATGCATTTTAAGAAATCTAACTAAAAGAAACAAAATGCAAATGCAATCATGACCAACAAAGTGATTTAACTAATAAAGAGTAGGTTGGTCAATGAGGTTCAAGACCCTAAGGTTTGTCTAGGTAAATGACTTTGGGAATCCACCTAAGGTCTTGAGAGGGTTGAACTTTGAGGTCTATTTTGGAATTCTCACCAACTAAAGGAGATTTAACTTGATAAATTTTCAATTTGAACTTATCACCATGATATTTAGATTTTACTAAATTTGGCTTAGAATGGTGATTAGTCTTTTGATGTTGGTGAGTTTTCTTCTTAGGGGATAGATTCATTTTTCTTTTCTTCTTACTTTCTCCCTTTACTTGACTTTTGAATTTTAGATTTAACTTAGCAACTTTCTTCAAAAGTTCTTTCATGGGTTCATATAAGGGAGGTAGGTTGAGAAGCTTTTTGTTTTTAGATTCTTTCAAGCTTAGTTTAACTTGTTTAAGCTTTTTAGAATCTATCTTGGGAGACTCCTTTTTAAGAGATTTAACTTGTTTAGACATTTTGGAGTCTTTCTTGATTTTTAGTGTCTTACCCTTCATAGGTTTTGATTCTCCATTTTTTAGTTCAAAGATGGGTTTAGACACATGGCTTCTCTTTCTTAGTTTGCACTCAAATGTAAAATGTCCTTCAATGCCACAATAATTACATTTAGACTTGGGCAAAGAAGTGTGAGTGCTAGAGAATGAGGACTCACCTTTCACAAAAGTGTTGGTGAATTTAGGGTTATAAGACATATTCCTATTAAATCCAATACCCGTCCTATCTCCATGATGTTTACCCAATTTAAATAATTTTTCAAGTCTATCTTCACTTTGGGTAAACTTGCACTCATACTTTTGTTTATAGGTTTCAAGTTGAGTGACTTTGGTTATAAGGATTGAATTTTCATTTTTGACTTTTGAAAGTTCATTTTCAAGTTCCTTATATTTGATTAGCTCTTCATTGGCAAGTTGTAATTTATGTTTAAGGTCATTAACAACATTAGTTCCAAGCTCTTGAGTTTTTAACTTACTTTTGATCAACTTAGATCCAAGATTGTTAAAGTCTTTATCTTGCCTTTGTAATTGATCTCTTTGTTTTAGATTTTCCTTATTGACATTATCATAATCCATCTTTAATTCTTTTAGTTCATCTTGAATGTTAGATAGATTATTTAAAGAGATCATGAACTTAGAGTCTAGACATTTTATTACTTCTTCTTTCTCTCTAAGTTCATCTTTTGAAGAGGCTAGCTCTTTGGTTAGATTCATAGATTCTTCTCTTAAGCTTTTGTTTCTTTTATCAAGCTTTGTAGATAATGTATATAATTCATTATAGGCTTGTTGAAGATCATCTTCATCATACTCATTTTCTTCCTCTTTTGAGTCAAATTGATATTCATTTAATTGATGGTTTGAATCTCTAATAGAAGGAAGAGTGAGAGGTCTAGAAGAATCTACAAAGTCTAGGCTAGTGGAGTCCATTCTAAAGATTTTCAAATAAGCACAACTCTAGGGTTTTAACTCTAGGTTTTTACACCTAATCAAGAGTTCCAAACACTTGATCCTAAGGGATTAGAGCACTTGGCTCTGATACCAATTGAAAGTCCACGAGGATCCTAACCCTAGAGGGGGGGGGGGAATAGGGTGAGCTACAACTATGACCAATTTAAACCAATTTTAATTTCTTAATAAAAACTAGTCACATGTGATGATAAGACAATCAAAATGCGGAAGCTAACAATACAATCATCACAAAGCAATCACCACAACACCAAGGTTTATAGTGGTTCGGCCTCAATGCCTACATCCACTACCGGCTTGTGTATCCAACACCCCACCGGATTCCACTAATTATGCTTTTTACTAGGCTAAGCAATAACCCTTACAAAGTTGTTTTTCTAGGCTAAACAACAACCTCTCAATGTGCTTTTATAGGCTAAGCAATAACCTTACAATATGCTTTTCTTAGGCTAAGCAATAACCTTTACAATATGCTTTTCTTAGGCTAAGCAATAACCTTACAAGTTGCTTTTCAAAGGCTAAGCAATAACCTTTACAAAGTTGATTTCTCAAAGAAGGTGTCTTTCCAAAAGATCACTCTAAGAGATTACAATTTAAGCTCATATGAAATTGCCTCTTGAATAGGCTAATATGAAAGTTTAATACAAATTACAAACATACACTTAAAACAAGCTAAAGTGTGTGCACAAGTGTATGAGTGTGTTCCTTCAATCAATCTTAACAAAGAAGCTCTTAAATGAATGCATGATGCATTTTAAAATCAAAGCTTATAAAATGATGATTGAAGAGAAAACTAATCACATGTGAAATTCAAACAACTTTAATAAATGAACTAAACAAGTTGTATGAGTGTAAAAGTCTAAGAAAGCATGTGATTTAGTTAAGAGAGTTTGCAAACTAATCTAATTTACCAAGGAAGATATTGAGTTTGCAAAACAACTCTTTATAGGCTTGAAATCATGCATAAATGAAAATACCAAGGATTTGAACATGCATGAATTTCATTTGAATGGAAATCAAAATAACTTAGAAGATGTACCTTTTAAAAACTCATGAGTTTGATTTCCAAATAGCCCTCTAGCCTTTCCAACTTCTTCCCCTTTCTTTGGCTCCAAAATGCTCTCAAAAGTTCATGGTTCAAGCCTTGAAAAAGGTTGGAAATGAATGGACTTTATAGGCAAAAAACAGTCCACGGGCTAGTTGTCTCGGTCGACCTAGAGGTCTCGGTCGACCGGGACAACACAACGGTCATATTTCTGACCGTTGGGAAATTTCTGCACAGAAACTTCCCAGGGCCCTGCAGTGTCCTCGGTCGACCGAGACACAGGGCTCGGTCGACCGGCGACACTGCCGGGCGAGTCCCTGGGCCAAAAATCCACTTTTTCCATTTTCAAAGTTTTTCTTTGGGGGATCTTTTTGGCCACTAAATCAAGCTTAAATACATGATTTAAGGTATTCTAAGAAGATTAAAACATGAGATACCTAAAGCCTAAGAAGATTCAAAGGTTTAAGACCTTAGGCAAGCTTGATTAGTAAAAACTCTTTTCAAAAGATATTGCATACAAAACTGATTCCAAAGGTGCTGAAAGTATGCAAACCTGAAACCTAAATACCTAACATGATTTTCCAAAAGTAGTGCACATGGAATTAGGTTTTCAAAAAGAGTTTGGGATTCAAAACCAATGCATCCAAGTTTAAAACCAAAACATGCATAAAACAAAAGCTTTTCCAAATCTTAAAAGCTATGCATGTATAAAACTAGATTTCAAGGTTTTCTAACACAATGCTAGTGTGTGCATTCAAATGGTGCTAAAGTGCAAATGCATCCATCAAATTGCAAAAACAAAAGACCTAACACACATCACCCTTGTTAAGGACCTTGGTTATGAGGGTATTATTGTTCTGGTTGGAGAGGACAAAGCCGACATAGAGCGTCCCTTCGAGGACCGTCAGTATCTCTGTGGCACGTGGGTGCGTGTGAGGAGGGTTCTCTCCATAAGGAGCAAAGTCCACGCGAGCCAAGGAGATGCCTTGAGTGTTGAGTCCAGCTATCTGGTCGACGAACACTTGGGTCACTTTGGACCCAACATTGTTCGATGTGTTGCCCGGTTTGTCTAGGCCCTCAAAGAAGAAATCATCTGCCTTGGCTAGCTTTGGGTCCTTGCAAACACGCCCATTCACGAGCACTGCAAGATAAATGTAACAATAAGATATTAGTCCAAGCTGAAAATCGAATCTTGCAGAAAGACATCCTTACATATAGTTAATTGAAGAAATGAAAGCTAACTACACAAGAAGTTTAGACAATGTACCAAGTGATTTAAGGTCGGCCACACAAATATCTTGCAGGGGACTAGGATCATAGGCATGAATAAGAGTTGAAGACAAGGATAGGAGAGCAAGCAGGAGAATGTGAGCTGCCATTTTTGTTTCTATCAATACAAGGAAGAGGATGTGAAGATCTCAAGGAAATGGAGACTCGATTCTTCAAGTTTTGGAAGGATGAGAAGGAAGAACAGAGAGCGGGCATATAAATAGATGAAAGTGCGAGGGTTGCTTGAAATGGTCTCATTATCTAAATGCACAAGAGAATCTTGCCAAGTCAATTTTTTAAAACAGTAACTCTAATAAGTTATATTAGAAATGAAGAAAAGTACATCAGCTGCAGAGTCAGTTTTGGATTAAGTCTTCAAGACAATGTCTTTTTTTAAAACATAACCTAGGTTATGTCAATTTGACAATGTTAATTCTTACTAATGTGGTATATTCTTTAAATTTCCTACTAATTCATACTTTTGTATTGACAATGATTGAAAAGGGCTAGACTGTTATATACATTCTTTTGTCTTGTCTCATTAAAATTGAAAGATTGACATTGTCGTGTTGTACAGGGAAAGCCACGGACAGAGAAGAAACATAATAGCTCAAGTTCACATATTTGTTTACTCAAAAGCCAATCTGCTCGATCCAAAACTGTGATGGAAGGGACCCTGGAAAATCGGGAACAGGTGGAGCGCATGATTTATTGATCTAGCCAATTGGTCTGATTGGCTTTCCCTGATAATCCTTTCAACCCATCAAACTATGACCAGCAAAATATACTGTGTAGAACAAACTATTCTATTATTGTGGCTAGCTGGAGAAATTCAAGATGGTATTAGAGCAAACTGGTCGTGAGTTTGAATTTCAAGAGGAACGACTTGGTGAAAAAAAATTTGGCATGTCGCCAAAAGTGCGCCGGCCGGGTTCCACCTAAGGGAGAACATTGAAAATTATTTCCGCTGCCACTACTAATGCCTTGAGATTTTGGTAGAAATGACTAGCCGAAGAAATTCAAGATGAGGCACGGCTCGATACGACATTTATATAAGAAAAGGCTATTTTTTGTATAAATAAAATATAAAATAAAAAATTATTGAAGTTTTATTTTTCATTCTAAAATTAGCATCAATATTTGTCCATTTATTCTAATAGTTTAAACTTTATCTCAAGTCGAGAACCCTAAAGTCGATAAAATCTCTTTTAATTTATATAAAGAAAATTAAAAAAAACTAGAACAGGAATGTGGGTCGGCCCGTGGGCGGCACAACCTAAACCGTGATGTGGCCGTGTTGGGCCGACCCCAACCAACCTGAGCACGGCACGGCAAGACCCGTGAGTTTTCATGGGTCGACACGCGCCACTACTGGGCCAGCCTCAAAGCAGGCTGTGCCGGCAAGGCATGACCCAGTTTACACTTCTACGCATGTCGTTAATAAGAATTTATTCTAATAATGAACTTTACTTTAATCGTAGTACCTTCCAAACAACTCAATTTAAAATATGTAATATTCTTCAAAAATCGCCAAACCAACCAATAAAAATATTATAATTTTTTGACATTACACTATTCAATTCTATACTGTTTTATTCTTGCAATTTTAAATTTATGAATATTTTATTCAATAAGCATCCAAACGGGCTATAAGATATCATCATTGAGATAAATCTTAACTACACGGAAAAGAACACACATGACTTGGTCGTCCCGCGTCAGCCTTACCTCTAGGCATATGGTCATGAAAGTCTAATAGTAAGGACTCGAAGCTCTGCTCGGAAAAAAACGCTTTTTCTTTGCCGGGCTTCATAAGCTAGTGATTCACCTCGCTCAAACCCGCTTGGGTGTGTGTAGAGTGATCCTTGTCAATGTGGCTCAAATACCAAGGCTTGACACCCTTGGCATCTCCATCATCTAGACGAACATTGCACCATGGGGTCATTCTTAATCATCCTCAAGCGGGTTTAGGTGTGTAAATTGAGCCCAGCCACCCACTACAAAAAAAGTTTGGTCGTGGGCATGTACTACACATTGGCTGTGTTGAACAGGCCGGCCTGGCCCGGCATGAAACAAAAGGATGGGTCGAGCTGGGCCAGGGAACCTTGGGGAGTGGGTGCTTGGGCTGAGGCACGGCCCAATATGACATTTATAGATGGAAAGGCAGATTTTTTATATAAATAAAATATAATACTTAAAGTAACTAAAGTCTTATTTCTCATTTTCAAATTCGCGTCTAAATCCGTGCATTTATTCTAATAGTTTCAACTTTATCTCAAGTCGAGAACCCTAAAAGTCGTTAAAATCTCTTTTAGTTTATATAAACTATTTAAACAAAATTAAAACATCAGAAGAGGAATGTGGGCCGCCGCATTGGCGGCACGGGCTAGCACTGCAGAACCGAAGTCGTGCCGGGACCATCTTGGGCCGACCCCCAACCAACCTGAGAACGGCACGGCACATGAGTTTTCACGGGTCGACACGCCACTGCTGGGCCCGCCTCAAAGCGGGTTGTGCAGTCATGGCTGGACCCAATAAACACCACTACACGTGTCTAGACAGTCCCAGAAGGCCCCATGTGAATTTCATATTTTTCTTTTTCCACATCTATGCATTGTTATTTCCAGAATGGAAATGTATGTGACCTTCATTGAGCCTTGGAATTGTATCTAACAGTAAATTGAGGACTGCTTTTGATTTAATCAAAACCCATCCAGAGAAAGAATCTTGCTGGATAGTTGAATTTGGATTGCATTCACCATTATTATTTATATACTCGACTTGATTTAATCAAAGTCCATCCCTTGAACCTTTCATAATTAAGGAGTAGATACAACGACCATACACCTAAAGCCACTTCAACGGTTTTGTTCTCTGCACTGTATCATTGTCTGAAGATTGTGTCCACTACTACACAGTTCATATGTGTGTGGACTTTGTCTCACTCTCATTGACATAAGAATGGACATTGGATGTAGCAGTTAGCGAATGACAGTGGCTTAAACAAGAATTTGACCTAGTAGTCTCTCACTATTGCAATTAAAAACAAGACCATTTCAATTACACTCACGTACCACCTACCATAAATCGCGCTATATATATGGGTCCTTTGTATACTTAATTTTCATCCTCACAGCAGCTCATCTTCATATATACTGTATACTTGAAAATAATGAAGATGGTTGCTCACTTCCTTGTAGTCGTCCTCTTTTCCGTCGCTTCCTTACTTGTTCACGCCTACGATCCCAGTCCTTTACAGGATATTTGTGTCGCAGATCTTAATTCAGAGGGTAAACTTAATTTGCAGTGTATTTTATCTTAGTTGACTAAAGGTGTTTGCTCAAATTCAATAATTATGCTTGGATATAATATAACGGTTACAATTTAATTTTGCAGTGATTGTGAATGGGTTCGTTTGCAAGGCAATAAAAGAGGTCAAAGCAAATGATTTCTTCTTATCAGGCTTCGACAAACCAAGCAACACCATGAACAAGGTTGGGTTCAATGTGAAGAATGCTCTTGTAAACCAGATACCGGGACTCAACACTCTTGGCATTTCCTTGGTTCGCTTAGACTTTGCGCCTAATGGAGAGAACCCTCCTCACACGCACCCACGTGCCACGGAGATACTAACGGTCCTCGAAGGGACGCTCTTCGTTGGCTTCGTCCTCTCCAATCAGAACAATAATACCCTCATAACCAAGGTCCTTAACAAGGGAGATGTGTTCGTCTTCCCAATAAACCTCATTCACTTCCAAGCCAATATCGGCCACACACCTGCGGTAGCCATTTCCGGGCTCAGCAGTCAGAACCCAGGAGTGATCACCATTGCTAACTCTGTGTTTGGATCGCACCCACCCATCTCCGACGATATTCTCGCCAAGGCCTTCCAAGTGGACAAGAAAGTAATTGATCATCTCCAGGCCCAGTTCTGGGTGAATGCATAATTCTTCATTGTTTGATGTTATTGAACTAAATAAATGACTACTTGTCAGTTTGCAGCTCTTATTAGGTTGTCTATTTTAAAGTAAATGGCTACACATCTGTTTGCTTCTCATTCTAGATTATAATAAACGAATTCTTTATGTGAAATGACTCTCAAGGTCTCCAATGTGCTTGTTCTTTTTAGTTGCATGGTTTTTTTCCTCTCCCCTCTTTACTAAAAGAAGTGATCAAATGTTTGAACTAAGGCAAAACCTCAAAGGTGGGTGTAAACTGTGTTTAGTTTAATGTTGGCTACAGTCCTTCAACCCAGCCGATTACCTTTTTTTTTTTTTGGGTATCCCAGCTAATGGGCTGGTTTCAAGGGCCATAGCCAACTGTTACTGGGGCCATACAATCATGGGCCTAAAGATCTTTTCCATGTACATGGAGGTGAGAAAAGCTTGATGGCTGAGATTTTTTATAGTGTGTTGAACAATAGGTAAATAGCCAAATTGGTTTATAAATCAAACATAAAATTAAATTTTGCAAGCAGAAAGGTCCCACATAAGGCAAAAATAAATTCAATTTTCTATTTATTAATTATGAACTGCTGTATAGATGATCTGATCCTGCACAAACATAGATCTTGTTGTCAGGATTATTGCATAGGCAAAGAAAATTCGAGTACGGTTAAATCTAGAATCATTCAAATAAGTTAAACGGTTCAATTTGGTCCATCTGGTTAACTTCGATGTTGACTGTTGACATCATCACAATGTCGATCCAACTATGCAGACTGATCCAGTGGTCAAGGTTAAGTTCCAAAATGACCGAAAAAACATGCCTTAAAAAACTATATAAGTAGGACATGTCCACTTATGGTTTAGTTTCTGGTTGGGTTAGACCTGACCCTATCACAATAGTCGAACAGAATAAGAAAAGAGATCATTCAGCACAGAGTCAAGGTCGGGTCAGATCATGACCTGAACCAAAAGACTTTGAAAGGCTGGGACCATCTTATTTAGGGCCTAACCTAAGTTGCCAAAGCGCGGAACGGGAGCGGGAGCGTCGAAACACTAAACTTTGATTAAATATATGTCCAGAGCGCCTATACAACATAGTGCTTGTGGGTTTATAAAAAGATTAACTAATAGGAACAAATATATATTATCCATATATGAACTATAAAAAATTGAGAAAGAATTTAAATTTGCAATTTGGTCACATAAAATAGACAATAATTAATAAATCAAAAGAAGTTTTTTCATTCAAAAAATAAATGTCAAGCTTACAGAAGAAGAAAACAAACAAAAAACCAGTAATTCTGCAATGTTTGCTCCATATTCAATCAAACCGCGCTCCGAATACGGTCAAATCATGTTCCAATGGCTGTTCCGCGAATCGAGAAGGCTGAAAGGAGGTTCTGGGAACCAAGTGCCAGAGAAGGGCAGTCGGGCGGAATCCAGCAATCTATACATGACCTGGCCGGGCTGGCCCAATTGAGAAACTCTAGGCAGTGGTGATGCGGCAGAGTCCCTTATTTGACATCAATCTATACAGGGCTGAGCTCTAAGGGTCTCACAATCCGAAATGACTGGGCTCATTTGTTTGGCTAATTCCATCTCAGAATTCGAGCATGCCAAGGACAGTAATCCTCACCACACTCATGGTTGATAACATTTATAATGGCCCCTAGGTAAAGCTAAAAAAATTTAAAAAAATTAAAAGAAGAAGAAGAAGATTAAATATATACAATCACTACCTTGAATGACATGGCTAAAAGACTTTTGACAACCTCAAGGGGTAGCTCAGTTGGTTTAGGACTACGGTTTGCACCTGAAGGTTGTAGGTTCGAAACTAAACTATTAGTCCAACTCGAAGGGTACTTGGGAACCCATCAATAAAAAAAAAAAAAAAAAAAAAGACTTTTGACATGTAGCAAATACATAGACAGCCCCTCAATCAGATTTGAGGACTTCACTAGCAGCAAAACATAGAGTGATTTAATCCTTTCTATTTGAGGAATTTACGGGGGAAAACCCCATAGGGCCCCCTAATATGGGTGAGGTCCTACTAGGACATTGGACACGGGAGGGTCCTATTGTTGCATTTCAGACTCTTTTTTTTTTTGCCTTTTTACTATATGGTCGATATCGACCGTTTTGTCATTTTTAGCAAATAAGACAATTACAGAGTGAAGAAAATCTGATCCCCATAGACGTCGGGGATTCTTAAGCCAGGCATCAACGTCGAACCCACTTGGTTGTTGAGTGACCCCTGTGCTGTCAATGTGGCTCAAATACCAGGGCTAAGCACCCTTGGCATGTCCAATGTCCCCATAGACCATGCGCCATTGGGTCTTAATCCTCTCCACATGTGTCTTGACAGTCCATGCATTTGCCACCCTCAGTAGCCAAAGCCCGGGTCACCATAGCCGATGCTATATTTGGAACCAATGCATATATTTCAGTTGATGCTCTTGTAAACGTATTCCATGTTTTTCTTTTCCTTATCAATGTATGGTTATATTGTAGAATTCAGTTGAATTTGGCCCTGTAGTGGGTCTTATAATTGGATTTAGTAATAAAGTGAGTTATATTACTTTTTTGTTTGATAGATTTGAATAGATTATTGCCTCTTAATGGATGCATTAGGCGTGATTAGCCTTGTATAATAATGAACATGCCAGCGGTCTTCATTACATGGTCACTTGAAATTCAAGGAGACTGGATGGGAACCATTTGTGATTATCTGATGCTAATTTTTCTTAGCTGATTGGTCACAACTAATTAATCTTCTACCATTCACCTGTGTTGTCACCAGTAACTCCTCTGGTGCTAAGTATAGGCCAGTATTGCAATTACATTAGGTAATTTCACCACATCAATTTTTCATAGAATTCCACTTTCTTCCATTTATGTCTAAGTCATTTATTCTCACATACTAAAATAATAACAAATGAGTTCTGATTCTCATAAGCGCAAACAAACTGATACAATATTGTGTATAGAAGAATATGCAATCCAAATGACTTGCTTACTTAAACAGAGCCTAAAAACGAAGGAAGAATCATGGGTGGTTTCTATGCAGTTTTTATTTTCCTGCTAGGGACTTAGGGGTTCATCCAGAATTGAGCCTGGAGGTGATCAATTACTTTCTTGTCCACTTGGAAGGCCTTGGCGAGAACCTTGTCAGAGATGGGCGGCCTCGATCCAAAAACTGAGTTGGCTATGGTGATAACACCTGGGTTCTGACTGTTGAAGGCAGCAATGGCTACCGCAGGTGTGTGGCCAATATTGGCTTCGAAGTGAATGAGGCCAATTGGGAAGACAAACACATCACCCTTGTTAAGGACCTTGGTTATGAGGGTATTATTGTTCTGGTTGGAGAGGACAAAGCCGACATAGAGCGTCCCTTCGAGGACCGTCAGTATCTCTGTGGCACGTGGGTGTGTGTGAGGAGGGTTCTCTCCATAAGGAGCAAAGTCTACGCGAGCCAAGGAGATGCCTAGAGTGTTGAGTCCAGCTATCTGGTCGACAAACACTTGGGTCACTTTGGACCCAACATTGTTCGATGCGTTGCCCGGTTTGTCTAGGCCCTCAAAGAAGAAATCATCTGCCTTGGCTAGCTTTGGGTCCTTGCAAACACGCCCATTCACGAGCACTGCAAGATAAATGTAACAATAAGATATTAGTCCAAGCTGAAAATCGAATCTTGCAGAAAGACATCCTTACATATAGTTAATTGAAGAAATGAAAGCTAACTACACAAGAAGTTTAGACAATGTACCAAGTTAGTTAAGGTCGGCCACACAAATATCTTGCAGGGGACTAGGATCATAGGCGTGAATAAGAGTTGAAGACAAGGATAGGAGAGCAAGCAGGAGAATGTGAGCTGCCATTTTTGTTTCTATCAATACACGGAAGAGGATGTGAAGATCTCAAGGAAATGGAGACTCGATTCTTCAAGTTATGGAAGGATGAGAAGGAAGAACAGAGAGCGGGCATATAAATAGATGAAAGTGCGAGGGTTGCTTGAAATGGTCTCATTATCTAAATGCACAAGAGAATGTTGCCAAGTCAATTTTTTAAAACAGTAACTCTAAGTTATATTAGAAATGAAGAAAAGTACATCAGCTGCAGAGTCAGTTTTGGATTAAGTCTTCAAGACAATGTCTTTTTTTAAAACATAACCTAGGTTATGTCAATTTGACAATGTCAATTCTTACTAATGTGGTATATTCTTTAAATTTCCTACTAATTCATACTTTTGTATTGACAATGATTGAAAGGGCTAGACTGTTATATACATTCTTTTGTCTTGTCTCATTAAAATTGAAAGATTGACATTGTCGTGTTGTACAGGGAAAGCCACGGACAGAGAAGAAACATAATAGACGTATTGGCTCGCTCAAGTTCACATATTTGTTTACTCAAAAGCCATTCTGCTCGATCCAAAACTGTGATGGAAGGGACCCTGGAAAATCGGGAACAGGTGGAGCGCATGATTTATTGATCTAGCCACTAGCCAATTGGTCTGATTGGCTTTCCCTGATAATCCTTTCAACCCATCAAACTATGACCAGCAAAACTATACTGTGTAGAACAAACTATTCTATTATTGTGGCTAGCTGGAGAAATTCAAGATGGTATTAGAGCAAACTGGTCGTGAGTTTGAATTTCAAGAGGAACGACTTGGTGAAAAAAAAATTGGCATGTCGCCAAAAGTGCGCCGGCCGGGTTCCACCTAAGGGAGAATATTGAAAATTATTTCCGCTACCACTACTAATGCCTTGAGATTTTGGTAGAAATGACTAGCTGAAGAAATTCAAGATGAGGCACGGCTCGATACGACATTTATATAAGAAAAGGCTATTTTTTGTATAAATAAAATAAAAAATAAAAAATTATTGAAGTTTTATTTTTCATTTTAAAATTAGCATCAAAATTTGTGCATTTATTCTAATAGTTTAAACTTTATCTCAAGTCGAGAACCCTAAAGTCGATAAAATCTCTTTCAATTTATATAAAAAAAATTAAAAAAAACTAGAACAGGAATGTGGGTCGGCCCGTGGGCGGCACAACCTAAACCGTGATGTGGCCGTGTTGGGCCGACCCCAACCAACCTGAGCACGGCACGGCAAGACCCGTGAGTTTTCATGGGTCGACACGCCACTACTGGGCCAGCCTCAAAGCAGGCTGTGCCGGCAAGGCATGACCCAGTTTACACTTCTACGCATGTCGTTAATAAGGATTTATTCTAATAACGAACTTAACTCTAATCGTAGTACCTTCCAAACAACTCAATTTAAAATATGTAATATTCTTCAAAAATCGCCAAACCAACCAATAAAAATATTATAATTTTTTGACATTACACTATTCAATTCTATACTGTTTAATTCTTGCAATTTTAAATTTATGAATATTTTATTCAATAAGCATCCAAACGGGCTATAAGATATCATCATTGAGATAAATCTTAACTACACGGAAAAGAACACACATGACTTGGTCGTCCCGCGTCAGCCTTACCTCTAGGCATATGGTCATGAAAGTCTAACAGTAAGGACTCGAAGCTCTGCTCGGAAAAAAAACGTTTTTTCTTTGCCGGGCTTCATAAGCTAGTGATTCACCTCGCTCAAACCCGCTTGGGTGTGTGTAGAGTGATCCTTGTCAATGTGGCTCAAATACCAAGGCTTGACACCTTTGGCATCTCCATCATCTAGACGAACCTTGCACCATGGGGTCATTCTTAATCATCCTCAAGCGAGTTTAGGTGTGTAAATCGGGCCCAGCCACCCACTACAAAAAAAGTTTGGTCGTGGGCATGTACTACACATTGGCTGTGTTGAACAGGCCGGCCTGGCCGGGCATGAAACAAAAGGATGGGTCGAGCTGGGCCAGGGAACCTTGGGGCATGGGTGCTTGGGCTGAGGCACGGCCCAATATGACATTTATAGATGGAAAGGCTGATTTTTTATATAAATAAAATATAATACTTAAAATAACTAAAGTCTTATTTCTCATTTTCAAATTCACGTCTAAATCTGTGCATTTATTCTAATAGTTTCAGCTTTATCTCAAGTCGAGAACCCTTAAAGTCGTTAAAATATCTTTTAGTTTATATAAAATATTTAAACAAAATTAAAAAATCAGAAGAGGAATGTGGGCCGACGCATTGGCGGCACGGGCTAGCACTGCAGAACCGAAGTCGTGCCGTGACCATCTTGGGCCGACCCCCAACCAACCTGAGAACGGCACGGCACATGAGTTTTCACGGGTCGACACGCCACTGCTGGGCCCGCCTCAAAGCGGGTTGTGCAGTCATGGCTGGACCCAATAAACACCACTACACGTGTCTAGACAGTCCCAGAAGGCCCCATGTGAATTTCATATTTTTCTTTTTCCACATCTATGCATTGTTATTTCCAGAATGGAAATGTATGTGACCTTCATTGAGCCTTGGAATTGTATCTAACAGTAAATTGAGGACTGCTTTTGATTTAATCAAAACCCATCCAGAGAAAGAATCTTGCTGGATAGTTGAATTTGGATTGCATTCACCATTATTATTTATATACTCGACTTGATTTAATCAAAGTCCATCCCTTGAACCTTTCATAATTAAGGAGTAGATACAACGACCATACACCTAAAGCCACTTCAACGGTTTTGTTCTCTGCACTGTATCATTGTCTGAAGATTGTGTCCACTACTACACAGTTCATATGTGTGTGGACTTTGTCTCACTCTCATTGACATAAGAATGGACATTGGATGTAGCAGTTAGCGAATGACAGTGGCTTAAACAAGAATTTGACCTAGTAGTCTCTCACTATTGCAATTAAAAACAAGACCATTTCAATTACACTCACGTACCACCTACCATAAATCGCGCTATATATATGGGTCCTTTGTATACTTAATTTTCATCCTCACAGCAGCTCATCTTCATATATACTGTATACTTGAAAATAATGAAGATGGTTGCTCACTTCCTTGTAGTCGTCCTCTTTTCCGTCGCTTCCTTACTTGTTCACGCCTACGATCCCAGTCCTTTACAGGATATTTGTGTCGCAGATCTTAATTCAGAGGGTAAACTTAATTTGCAGTGTATTTTATCTTAGTTGACTAAAGGTGTTTGCTCAAATTCAATAATTATGCTTGGATATAATATAACGGTTACAATTTAATTTTGCAGTGATTGTGAATGGGTTCGTTTGCAAGGCAATAAAAGAGGTCAAAGCAAATGATTTCTTCTTATCAGGCTTCGACAAACCAAGCAACACCATGAACAAGGTTGGGTTCAATGTGAAGAATGCTCTTGTAAACCAGATACCGGGACTCAACACTCTTGGCGTTTCCTTGGTTCGCTTAGACTTTGCGCCTTATGGAGAGAACCCTCCTCACACGCACCCACGTGCCACAGAGATACTAACGGTCCTCGAAGGGACGCTCTTCGTTGGCTTCGTCCTCTCCAATCAGAACAATAATACCCTCATAACCAAGGTCCTTAACAAGGGAGATGTGTTCGTCTTCCCAATAAACCTCATTCACTTCCAAGCCAATATCGGCCACACACCTGCGGTAGCCATTTCCGGGCTCAGCAGTCAGAACCCAGGAGTGATCACCATTGCTAACTCTGTGTTTGGATCGCACCCACCCATCTCCGACGATATTCTCGCCAAGGCCTTCCAAGTGGACAAGAAAGTAATTGATCATCTCCAGGCCCATTCTGGGTGAATGCATAATTCTTCATTGTTTGATGTTATTGAACTAAATAAATGACTACTTGTCAGTTTGCAGCTCTTATTATGTTGTCTATTTTAAAGTAAATGGCTACACATCTGTTTGCTTCTCATTCTAGATTATAATAAACGAATTCTTTATGTGAAATGACTCTCAAGGTCTCCAATGTGCTTGTTCTTTTTAGTTGCATGGTTTTTTTCCTCTCCCCTCTTTACTAAAAGAAGTGATCAAATGTTTGAACTAAGGCAAAACCTCAAAGGTGGGTGTAAACTGTGTTTAGTTTAATGTTGGCTACAGTCCTTCAACCCAGCCGATTACCTTTTTTTTTTTTTGGGTATCCCAGCTAATGGGCTGGTTTCAAGGGCCATAGCCAACTGTTACTGGGGCCATACAATCATGGGCCTAAAGATCTTTTCCATGTACATGGAGGTGAGAAAAGCTTGATGGCTGAGATTTTTTATAGTGTGTTGAACAATAGGTAAATAGCCAAATTGGTTTATAAATCAAACATAAAATTAAATTTTGCAAGCAGAAAGGTCCCACATAAGGCAAAAATAAATTCAATTTTCTATTTATTAATTATGAACTGCTGTATAGATGATCTGATCCTGCACAAACATAGATCTTGTTGTCAGGATTATTGCATAGGCAAAGAAAATTCGAGTACGGTTAAATCTAGAATCATTCAAATAAGTTAAACGGTTCAATTTGGTCCATCTGGTTAACTTCGATGTTGACTGTTGACATCATCACAATGTCGATCCAACTATGCAGACTGATCCAGTGGTCAAGGTTAAGTTCCAAAATGACCGAAAAAACATGCCTTAAAAAACTATATAAGTAGGACATGTCCACTTATGGTTTAGTTTCTGGTTGGGTTAGACCTGACCCTATCACAATAGTCGAACAGAATAAGAAAAGAGATCATTCAGCACAGAGTCCAGGTCGGGTCAGATCATGACCTGAACCAAAAGACTTTGAAAGGCTGGGACCATCTTATTTAGGGCCTAACCTAAGTTGCCAAAGCGCGGAACGGGAGCGGGAGCGTCGAAACACTAAACTTTGATTAAATATATGTCCAGAGCGCCTATACAACATAGTGCTTGTGGGTTTATAAAAAGATTAACTAATAGGAACAAATATATATTATCCATATATGAACTATAAAAAATTGAGAAAGAATTTAAATTTGCAATTTGGTCACATAAAATAGACAATAATTAATAAATCAAAAGAAGTTTTTTCATTCAAAAAATAAATGTCAAGCTTACAGAAGAAGAAAACAAACAAAAAACCAGTAATTCTGCAATGTTTGCTCCATATTCAATCAAACCGCGCTCCGAATACGGTCAAATCATGTTCCAATGGCTGTTCCGCGAATCGAGAAGGCTGAAAGGAGGTTCTGGGAACCAAGTGCCAGAGAAGGGCAGTCGGGCGGAATCCAGCAATCTATACATGACCTGGCCGGGCTGGCCCAATTGAGAAACTCTAGGCAGTGGTGATGCGGCAGAGTCCCTTATTTGACATCAATCTATACAGGGCTGAGCTCTAAGGGTCTCACAATCCGAAATGACTGGGCTCATTTGTTTGGCTAATTCCATCTCAGAATTCGAGCATGCCAAGGACAGTAATCCTCACCACACTCATGGTTGATAACATTTATAATGGCCCCTAGGTAAAGCTTAAAAAATTTAAAAAAATTAAAAGAAGAAGAAGAAGATTAAATATATACAATCACTACCTTGAATGACATGGCTAAAAGACTTTTGACAACCTCAAGGGGTAGCTCAGTTGGTTTAGGACTACGGTTTGCACCTGAAGGTTGTAGGTTCGAAACTAAACTATTAGTCCAACTCGAAGGGTACTTGGGAACCCATCAATAAAAATAAAAATAAAAAAAAAGACTTTTGACATGTAGCAAATACATAGACAGCCCCTCAATCAGATTTGAGGACTTCACTAGCAGCAAAACATAGAGTGATTTAATCCTTTCTATTTGAGGAATTTACGGGGGAAAACCCCATAGGGCCCCCTAATATGGGTGAGGTCCTACTAGGACATTGGACACGGGAGGGTCCTATTGTTGCATTTCAGACTCTTTTTTTTTTTGCCTTTTTACTATATGGTCGATATCGACCGTTTTGTCATTTTTAGCAAATAAGACAATTACAGAGTGAAGAAAATCTGATCCCCATAGACGTCGGGGATTCTTAAGCCAGGCATCAACGTCGAACCCACTTGGTTGTTGAGTGACCCCTGTGCTGTCAATGTGGCTCAAATACCAGGGCTAAGCACCCTTGGCATGTCCAATGTCCCCATAGACCATGCGCCATTGGGTCTTAATCCTCTCCACATGTGTCTTGACAGTCCATGCATTTGCCACCCTCAGTAGCCAAAGCCCGGGTCACCATAGCCGATGCTATATTTGGAACCAATGCATATATTTCAGTTGATGCTCTTGTAAAGGTATTCCATGTTTTTCTTTTCCTTATCAATGTATGGTTATATTGTAGAATTCAGTTGAATTTGGGCCTGTACGTAGTGGGTCTTATAATTGGATTTAGTAAGAAAGTGAGTTATATTACTTTTTTGTTTGATAGATTTGAATAGATTATTGCCTCTTAATGGATGCATTAGGCGTGATTAGCCTTGTATAATAATGAACATGCCAGCGGTCTTCATTACATGGTCACTTGAAATTCTTTTTTTTTTTGCTTAAAGGGTAAGTGTATTATAAGAGAAAGAAGGAATTTACAAGGGTCAAATTGGACCCCCAAAAGAAGAGCAAAACAAAGAGAAGAACCAAAAACAGAGAATCTAAAAGATCCTTACACTTTCAAAAAAAGACTTAAAGCTTTGAGCTGGGGACTACTTAGGGGCTTAGAGAAGTTCTTAAGGGAGAAGGAGATTGCTTCCTGCAACTGCACAATGATTTGATTGATGGGGAGCTTGAGGTCTTTGAATATGAAACTATTCCTTGCCTTCCAAAGAGAATAGATCACTTCCAAGAAGACTGCCGCCATAAACTTCCTGCATGAGAAGTCGTTGTCTTTCGAGAGGGAGAACCATATAGCTGCTGCTGAATTGGACTGAGAGGGTGTCAAGTTAACAGCTCTGAAAAGCCAAAGCCAGAGCCTACTAGCTAGGGGACAGGAGAAGAAGAGGTGGGGAACTGTTTCCTCGGCTAAGAGGCAGCCACTACATCTTGAAGCTAACGAGAGACCCCAGCCTTTGAACAAAGAATCAGTTGGAGTTTTTTTGTGCATCAGGCGCCAGCCAAAGCACTGCAATTTTGGGAGGGAGAAGGAGTTCCAGATGAGCTTCGGCCAAGGGAGAGATGAGCCTCTACTTCTGACTAAGTCCCAAGCAGAGCGCATGGAGAGCTGACCACTTGGAGAGTCTCTCCATCTAAGAGAGTCTCTTGCATCTTGCCTGGGAGAGAGTCTGGAGAGCTGACTTGAGAGCTGGGAGTGAACTGCAGGCTGGATACCTTCTGGAATGAACCAGGAGCCCAATCGAAAGAGAGAAGAGAGGGGTTGATCCTGGGGAGAAACCATGAGAGGAAATCGAGCTGAGAGAGGGATTTCTCCATTCCATGAATCCAACCAGAGGTTAATCTCTTTACCATTACCAACTACCCAGGTTGATCCACTGTGAAGGAGGGGAGCCAGGCGTCTCATCTTTCTCCAGATGCAGGAACCATAGATCGAATTCTGAGGGTGCCAGATGGGCCTGAATTTGAAGTATCTGTCCTTGAACCAGTCTGACCAGAGAGAGGAAGCTGTGGATGCATGCTAGCATAACTTTAGGAAAGAAGCTGTATTGACTTCTGCTATTTTCCTTATACCAAGGCCTCCTTCATCCTTTGGAAGAGTAACAGAGCCCCAATTAACATAGTTTGGTCTTGCTTGAAGAGCATTTCCTGACCACAAGAAGGTCCTCATCTGTCTCTCCACTGCTTTACATATTGAAACAGGGAGAGGTAAGGTTGCTGCTAAGTGAATTGGCATGCTGGAGATCACATGTTTAATCAAGACTAGACGACCTGCAAATGAAAGAGATTTTGCCTTCCAAGCACTGAGCTTTGCACTGACAGAATCCAGAAGATTGGAGAAATGACGCCTTTTAGGAGTTCCAAAACAGATAGGAATTCCTAAGTAGGTGAACTGGGACAGAGATTCCTTGATGCCAAGAATGGAGCTAATTCTGATTTTCCTCCTTGTTCCACATTTCCCTAGATGAAGTTGGCTCTTGTGGAGGTTGAAGAACTGACCTGCTGCAGCCTGGTATTTCTCCAAAAGGTCTTGCAGAACTAAGACACTTGAAGTTACTCCTTTCATGAAGATGAGTATATCATCTGCATAAAGCAGGTGACAAGGGGTTGAGGGAACTGATGAGATCTGTCTAAAAATCCCTTGATTTAAAAGACTTTGCAGCTGGAGACTCAAGATTTCCTCTGCTAATATGAAGAGGTAAGGAGACAGGGGGTCTCCTTGCCTTAGCCCACAGGAAGAGCTAAAGAAACCTTGAGGAGTCCGGTTAATAAGCACTGAGCACTTTGAGGTGCAAACACATTCCTTGATGAGGTTTATCCAAGCATCAGAGAAGTTGAGAAATTGGAGGGCATTGAAGAGGAAGGACCAGTTTAGCTTGTCAAAAGCTTTGGCAATGTCTAGCTTTAGGCAGAAGCTTCCTTTGGATTGCTGGGAATTCAACTTCTGGAATAGCTCGAATGCCAATCCTGAGTGGTATTGGATACTCCTTCCTTTGATGAAGGCAGCTTGATGGTTTGAGATCAGCTTAGCAAGAATACTTGCTAGTCTGCTGGCTAAGATTTTTTAGATAATTTTGTAAGAGAAATTCAGAAGGCTGATTGGCCTGAAATCAGCAAAGTTTGAGGGGGCCTTAGTTTTGGGAATGAGCGCCAGGAAGAAGGTGTTAGAGGCTTTTAGAATTCTCTTGGAGGTAAAAAAGTGCTGCACTGCCTTCGTCACTGAGAGACCAATGATGCTCCAAGCTGAAGTGAAAAAAACTCCATTGAAGCCGTCCGGACCTGGGCTACTCTGCTGCTTGAGGCTAAAGACTGCTACTTTTACTTCTTCTGCTGAGGGGATAGAGGATAAAACCAAATTCTCTGTATCTGTAACTTTGGGGCTGTCCACCTGAAACAGAGAGGGACAGTGGAGGCAATCCTGTGGCTGGTAAAGGTTTGAGAAGTGATCAACTGCCATAGCTTGAATTGTAGCTGGGTCTTCAAAAGTCCTGCCATTAACTGAGATGTGGTGGATGGTATTGAAAGAACTTCTAGCTCTGGCTGAGTGGTGGAAGAATTTGGTGTTTTGGTCTCCCTCCTTCATCCAAGTAATTCTGGATCTTTGAAGCCAATGGATCTCTTGAGCTTTAAGAGCATCATGAAGCTCTGTTCTGGCAGAGAGGAGATCTACCCTGGCTAGCTCAGAAGGAATTGAATCTAGCTGCTGCTGACTGTGGAGAACTCGGGCTTCAGCTGCTTTGATATTCTGATGCAGGTTACCAAATGTTTCTTTGCTCCAAAGCTTGAGAGAGATCTTCAAGGCCTTTAGCTTTTGAGCTAGAATATACTGAGGATTGCCTGAGAAAGGAGCTTCCCAGCTAGATTTGACTACCTCTAGGAAAGAAGAGTGCAACAGCCATTTGTTTTCAAATCTAAAGGGAGCATTAATGGGAGAGGCTGGGTTTTTGTAAGTTAGGAGGATTGGGCTGTGGTCAGAAGAAATCCTAGGCAGATGGAGAAGAATGGGGTCTGGAAAAAGAGCCAACCATTGGGAGTTAACTAAGGCTCTATCAAGTCTGGCTGCTACATAGGAGAGACCCTGTCTGTTGTTGGCCCAAGTATAATTGTTTCCTGAGTAAATGACTTCTGACAGTCCAGCTTGAAGAACTGCAGATTGGAAATCTCTGAGGTTAGTGGGATTTGAATGGCGAAAACTAAGTTTATCTGCCAGGGAGAGGGTAGCATTAAAATCTCCTAGGACACACCAAGGGGAAGAAGTTGAGGAGGAGTCGACGAGCACTTTCCATAGCTCTTTTCTGTGAGAGGAGATGGTGGAGCCATATACTCCTGTTATGAGGCTAGAGAGACCAGTAGTTGGGTTATGAATGTTCATTGAGAGGTGCTGGGCTGAGAAGTCCCGAATTGAGATGGAGAGGTAGTGAGAAGACTGGGAGAGGCACCATAGATTGGTGACTGAGTCAGGAGAGGCATTGGAGTGGAAGGTATCAAAGCCGAAGCTGCTCAATTTAAGGGAGGAGACTGAAGAGAAAGGAGTCTTAGGTTCTGAAAGGAAAATAAGGTCTGGAGAATGCTTGTGAACCAGGTTTGCCAGAGCTCTTTTGGTAGGGGAATTGGCTATACCCCTATAGTTCCAGTAGAGGACTTTAATCATGGAGACTGGTTTGGGCGGGAGACTCTACCTCTTGTTCTCCTAGTGATTGGTCCAGAAGAGGAGTCTCTGGAAAGATTTGGCCTTCCTAAGACTTTGCCTTTGTTTAGATGTCTGGGTTTGGTGGTGACCACTTTAGAGAGTGAACTGAGAGACTCTGAGTGGGGCTTGGTTTCGGAAGAAGAGGTAGCTGGAGGGGGGGACTGGCCTGAAATTTCTACTGAAGGCTGGACAACTAAAGAGGGGGAGAGGAGGACAGGTGACTGTGGTTCTTGGGAAGGGATTGGATGCTCAAAACCTGGAGGAGGTTCTGAGGAAGTAGAAGAGTTGCCTCCTAGGAAAGCTTGGAGATTGCGGCCAAAAGTAGAGGGGTTCAGAACTGGATCAATGAAAGAGCATTTATCTAGGATATCAAAAGCATTGGAAGTGTCTATTGGTTCAATGGGAATCCTTTGGAGGACCTCTGTGATTGCATCAAAAGGCAGGTCTGAGAAGGATAGGGAGGAGGATTTTGGAGTGGAGGAGGTATTGATTGAAGAAGATTTAGGAGGTGGAAGAAGGGGACTAGTTACTGCTGGGTTGGGGTGGAATTGGTTAATGCTGGAAGGGGGTTGGATGGGTTCCTGAAGTTGGGGGGTGGCCTAGTCTGGGATGGGGCTGATGGTAGGGAGGAAGGCCCGGCTTGGGAGAAAGCTAAAGATTGGGAGGATAGCCTAATCTGGGGGCCTGAAGGAGTTGGAAGTAAAGCAGGGGAAGGAGAGGAGTTAGGGACAGGGGTGGAAGAGTTGGAGAGCTGGTTTGGGATGGCCAGACTGACTGGAGAGGGATTGGTTTGACCTGGAGGGATTTGGTCTGAGGATAGAAAGGTAATATGAGATGAAGAGGAAACTGTAGCAGGAGAGACTAAAGTTGCGCTGGTTTTGCCTACTGGAGCGAAGGGGCAGGAAGAGAGCTTGTGGCCAGCTGAAAGGCAGTGAGGACAGGGGAGATTTTCATAGTCGATGGCTATCTCCAGTTCTGCCTCACCTTGTAGCTCCACCAGGATTGAGTTAGGTCTGGGTTTAGACAGATCAATATTAACTAAGACTCTGGCGAAAGAAAGGATTTTTTGACTCATGGTGATATTGTCAAGCTTGATAGGGAGACCTATTGAGTTGGCTATTGAGAAGATGATGTTTTGGCTCCAGCAATGGTAGGGCAGCCCTTTTAGTCTAATCCATACTGGTGCTAAGGAAGGCCATGGAGATTCCTCTTGACCTGGAGACCAAGGCAGGAAGAGGACTTTCAGCTTTTCCATTGTGAGAGGAGAAAGACCTAGGATGTAGGCTTTGTCTTCTGGTGAGTTGAAACGAAAGAGAAAGAAACCTTTGTTTGTTAGAGAAACCATGCATGGCCTTGAGAGAGGCCAGAGTTTGGCTCTCTCTTCAACCCATTCCAGAGAAGGGCGCCTACCTACAAATCTACCAATGACAGCATTTGTGAAAGACTCTTTGCTAGAGGAGATCATGGATTGAGGGATTGTTAGGGACGGCTTACCATTTTTCCAAGAAGAAGCTGGGTAGGATGCAGGAGGCAGAGTGGGGGTAAGAGGTTGCAGAGGAGGAGTAGAGACGAACAGATTTGCAAAAGAAGGCCTGAGAAGGGAGGGAGAGCTAGCTGGCTGGGGGACAGGTGGGAAAATTGGGGAAAAGTTGGAGATCTGGGAAGCAACTTGTGGAAGTGAGAGCTGACTATGCTGGGGGTAATAAGTGTGGAGGTTGGGTTGGCAGGGGAGGGGGGGGGGAGTTATGAGGGGAGTGGATAAGTTGGGGAACCGTTTGGAGGGCCGGTTGGGAAACTGGTTGGGGGATTAAGGGGGAGACTGAAGGGGAGGCTAAAAGGGGAGGGAAATGGTGGGAAAGAAGGTTCAGACCTTCGATGCCGGGAACGGAGGGAGCTATGGCCGGAGAGGACGCTGGAGGCTGGGAAGACGAGGTGGGCGGGAACTGCAATTTCAAATTTTGAGACATGGCTCAACGCTCAAGATCTCATGAGCGTAAAGGAGACTGGATGGGAACCATTTGTGATTATCTGATGCTAATTTTTCTTAGTTGATTGGTCACAACTAATTAATCTTCTACCATTCACTTGTGTTGTCACCAGTAACTCCTCTGGTGCTAAGTATAGGCCAGTATTGCAATTACATTAGGAAATTTCACCACATCAATTTTTCATAGAATTCCACTTTCTTCCATTTATGTCTAAGTCATTTATTCTCACATACTAAAATAATAACAAATGAATTCTGATTCTCATAAGCGCAAACAAACTGATACAATATTGTGTATAGAAGAATATGCAATCCAAATGACTTGCTTACTTAAACAGAGCCTAAAAACGAAGGAAGAATCATGGGTGGTTTCTATGCAGTTTTTATTTTCCTGCTAGGGACTTAGGGGTTCATCCAGAATTGAGCCTGGAGGTGATCAATTACTTTCTTGTCACTTGGAAGGCCTTGGCGAGAACCTTGTCAGAGATGGGCGGCCTCGATCCAAAAACTGAGTTGGCTATGGTGATAACACCTGGGTTCTGACTACTGAAGGCAGCAATGGCTACCGCAGGTGTGTGGCCAATATTGGCTTCGAAGTGAATGAGGCCAATTGGGAAGACAAACACATCACCCTTGTTAAGGACCTTGGTTATGAGGGTATTATTGTTCTGGTTGGAGAGGACAAAGCCGACATAGAGCGTCCCTTCGAGGACCGTCAGTATCTCCGTGGCACGTGGGTGCGTGTGAGGAGGGTTCTCTCCATAAGGAGCAAAGTCCACGCGAGCCAAGGAGATGCCTAGAGTGTTGAGTCCAGCTATCTGGTCGACAAACACTTGGGTCACTTTGGACCCAACATTGTTCGATGTGTTGCCCGGTTTGTCTAGGCCCTCAAAGAAGAAATCATCTGCCTTGGCTAGCTTTGGGTCCTTGCAAACACGCCCATTCACGAGCACTGCAAGATAAATGTAACAATAAGATATTAGTCCAAGCTGAAAATCGAATCTTGCAGAAAGACATCCTTACATATAGTTAATTGAAGAAATGAAAGCTAACTACACAAGAAGTTTAGACAATGTACCAAGTGATTTAAGGTCGGCCACACAAATATCTTGCAGGGGACTAGGATCATAGGCATGAATAAGAGTTGAAGACAAGGATAGGAGAGCAAGCAGGAGAATGTGAGCTGCCATTTTTGTTTCTATCAATACAAGGAAGAGGATGTGAAGATCTCAAGGAAATGGAGACTCGATTCTTCAAGTTATGGAAGGATGAGAAGGAAGAACAGAGAGCGGGCATATAAATAGATGAAAGTGCGAGGGTTGCTTGAAATGGTCTCATTATCTAAATGCACAAGAGAATGTTGCCAAGTCAATTTTTTAAAACAGTAACTCTAAGTTATATTAGAAATGAAGAAAAGTACATCAGCTGCAGAGTCAGTTTTGGATTAAGTCTTCAAGACAATGTCTTTTTTTAAAACATAACCTAGGTTATGTCAATTTGACAATGTCAATTCTTACTAATGTGGTATATTCTTTAAATTTCCTACTAATTCATACTTTTGTATTGACAATGATTGAAAGGGCTAGACTGTTATATACATTCTTTTGTCTTGTCTCATTAAAATTGAAAGATTGACATTGTCGTGTTGTACAGGGAAAGCCACGGACAGAGAAGATACATAATATATAGCTCAAGTTCACATATTTGTTTACTCAAAAGCCAATCTGCTCGATCCAAAACTGTGATGGAAGGGACCCTGGAAAATCGGGAACAGGTGGAGCGCATGATTTATTGATCTTGCCAATTGGTCTGATTGGCTTTCCCTGATAATCCTTTCAACCCATCAAACTATGACCAGCAAAATATACTGTGTAGAACAAACTATTCTATTATTGTGGCTCGCTGGAGAAATTCAAGATGGTATTAGAGCAAACTGGTCGTGAGTTTGAATTTCAAGAGGAACGACTTGGTGAAAACAAAATTGGCATGTCGCCAAAAGTGCGCCGGCCGGGTTCCACCTAAGGGAGAATATTGAAAATTATTTCCGCTGCCACTACTAATGCCTTGAGATTTTGGTAGAAATGACTAGCTGAAGAAATTCAAGATGAGGCACAGCTCGATACGACATTTATATAAGAAAAGGCTATTTTTTATATAAATAAAATAAAAAATAAAAAATTATTGAAGTTTTATTTTTCAATCTAAAATTAGCATCAATATTTGTGCATTTATTCTAATAGTTTAAACTTTATCTCTAGTCGAGAACCCTAAAGTCGATAAAATCTCTTTTAATTTATATAAAAAAAATTACAAAAAAACTAGAACAGGAATGTGGGTCGGCCCGTGGGCGGCACAACCTAAACCGTGATGTGGCCGTGTTGGGCCGACCCCAACCAACCTGAGCACGGCACGGCAAGACCCGTGAGTTTTCATGGGTCGACCGCCACTACTGGGCCAGCCTCAAAGCAGGCTGTGCCGGCAAGGCATGACCCAGTTTACACTTCTACGCATGTCGTTAATAAGAATTTATTCTAATAATGAACTTTACTTTAATCGTAGTACCTTCCAAACAATTCATTTTAAAATATGTAATATTCTTCAAAAATCGCCAAACCAACCAATAAAAATATTATAATTTTTTGACATTACACTATTCAATTCTATACTGTTTTATTCTTGCAATTTTAAATTTATGAATATTTTATTCAATAAGCATCCAAACGGGCTATAAGATATCATCATTGAGATAAATCTTAACTACACGGAAAAGAACACACATGACTTGGTCGTCCCGCGTCAGCCTTACCTCTAGGCATATGGTCATGAAAGTCTAACAGTAAGGACTCGAAGCTCTGCTAGGAAAAAAAACGTTTTTTCTTTGCCGGGCTTCATAAGCTAGTGATTCACCTCGCTCAAACCCGCTTGGGTGTGTGTAGAGTGATCCTTGTCAATGTGGCTCAAATACCAAGGCTTGACACCCTTGGCATCTCCGTCATCTAGACGAACCTTGCACCATGGGGTCATTCTTAATCATCCTCAAGCGAGTTTAGGTGTGTAAATTGAGCCCAGCCACCCACTACAAAAAAAGTTTGGTCGTGGGCATGTACTACACATTGGCTGTGTTGAACAGGCCGGCCTGGCCCGGCATGAAACAAAAGGATGGGTCGAGCTGGGCCAGGGAACCTTTGGGCGTGGGTGCTTGGGCTGAGGCACGGCCCAATATGACATTTATAGTTGGAAAGGCTGATTTTTTATATAAATAAAATATAATACTTTTTTTTTTGCTATAAGGGTAAATTGTATTGAAAGAGAGAAAGAGGGAAAAATCTGAGAAGACCCCCAAAATGAATAGCAACAGGAAAAACAGAACCAAGAAAAGGAGAAGAAAAGCAGCAGAAAAACTCTGGAGCCAAAAAGGAGCAAAGCACTCCAGACATGGAGACTCTGCTAACTATCCTCTGGCTAAATTCTCAAAGTGGCGATCAAGGCATGGAGGTGGAGACTGACAAAAGGAGATTTCAGATGCTTGAGAGAGAAGGAGATAGCTTCTATCAGAGAGGCCTGGATGGAGTGGAGGGAGGGCCTGCGAGCTTCAAAGATAGCTTCATTGCGAGCTTTCCATATGTAGTAGGCGATGGTGATGAAGATTGCAGCCATGAGTTTGGTGCCATTTGCATCTGAACCTTTGGAAAAGGACGACCAAAGGGAGGAGGCTGACAAGATCGAAAGGGGGGGAACCTCTGCCGCTTGGAGCATCCAGGACCAGATAGCTTTTGCAAGATCACAGCTAAAGAAGAGATGGCCCACAGAATACTCAGCAGCTCTACAAAGACTACACCTGGAGGCTAAGGAGATACCCAACCGTTTGAGCCAAGTGTCTGAAGGGAGTTTGTTGTGCATCAGACGCCATCCAAAGCAGTTAACTCTTGGAGGGGATAGAGAATTCCAAACCAACTTAGGCCAGGGGAGACGAGGAGCTCTGTGCCTGATCATCTGCCAAGCGGAGCTCATGGAAAGCTTCCCGTCAGAAGTATATCTCCATCTAAGGGAATCACTAGAGACAGGATTCAGAGCTTGATCCTTGAGGAGAAGAAGGAGGGACTGCTGAATGGAACTCGGCATATGCTCTGGAGGGACCCAAGTACCTGATTGATGAAGAGAAGAGAGCCGTTGGTCTCGAGGAAAAATGTGACCAGGGAAGCTTGAAGAGATAGGGACACTGTCTGTCCAAGAATCGTGCCAGGCATTGATACTCTGACCGTTGCCAAGGGTCCAAGAGCTACCTAGGTGAATTATGTGAGCTAATCTTCGGATTTTCTTCCAGATGCTAGAACCATAGCCTGAATTGTCTGGGCTCCATATGGATCGGTATTTGAAGTATCGGTTCTTAAACCATTTAGACCAAAGAGAGATTGAGGTAGAGGCTTGCCAACCAAGTTTGAGAAAAGCTGAAGTGTTCACCTCTGTAACTTTCCTGATACCCAATCCACCTTCTGCCTTAGGGAGAGTGACTGTAGACCAACTAACATAATTAACCTTGCGGGTGCTGTCGTTCCCAGACCAGAGGAATTGCCTCATCAGACGTTCGATCTCTTTACAAACTGAAACAGGCAAAGGGATGATAGCTGCCATGTGGACTGGAAGACTAGAGATGACATGCTTAATGAGAATTAGTCTTCCTGCAAAAGACAGCATTTTGGCTTTCCATGCAGAGAGTTTAGCCTGAACTGCATCTAGCAGAGGTAGGAAATGTCTCCTTCTTGGGGACCCAAAACAGATTGGAGTGCCCAGATACTTGAGGTGTGAAGAGACTTCTTGAATACCAAGGGTGGAGCTGATACTTCTCTTCCTTCTAGAGCTGCATTTGCCAATAAAGAGTTGGCTCTTCTGCAAATTGAAGAATTGGCCTGCTGCCAATTGGTAGGACTCCAGGAGATCTTGAAGGATAGAGACACTGGTAGCAGCCCCTTTCATAAAAATGAGGATGTCATCTGCGTATAGTAGATGACAGGGAGTGGAGGGGACCTTGGAAAGAGGAAGGAGGTGACCTTGGAGCTGAAGGCTCAGAATTTCCTCTGCTAGGATGAATAGGTATGGAGACAGTGGGTCACCCTGTCTAATACCACAAGAAGAACTGAAGAAGCCTTGAGGCCTACCGTTGAGGAGCACTGAGCACTTGGTAGTGCAAACACACTCTTTAATAAGGGAAATCCAGGCCTCAGAGAAGTTAAAGAACTTGAGAGCTGAGAAGAGAAAGGCCCAATTCAACTTGTCGAAAGCTTTGGAGATATCTAGCTTTAAGCAAAAGGAGCCTTTAGCTAACTTGGAGTTCAGTTTTTGAAATAATTCAAATGCCAAGCCTGTGTGATGCTGGATGGATCTATCCTTAATGAAAGCTGCTTGATGGGGGGAGATCAGGTTGGGAATTATAGAAGAGAGTCTGGAGGAGAGGATTTTGGCTAGGATTTTATATGAAAAGTTCAGCAAGCTGATGGGTCTGTAATCTGCTAGAGAGTTTGGAGATTTCATCTTAGGAATTAGAGCTAGAAAGAAAGTGTTGGTGGCTCTAAGCAATCTTTTGGTGAGGAAAAAATGCTACACTGCTGCTACTACTGAGTTCCCTGTGATACTCCAGGTAGCTGTGAAAAAGGCCCCATTAAAACCGTCTGGACCGGGGGAACTTTGCTTGTTGAGGGAAAAAACTGCCTGCTTAATCTCATCAGTGGATGGAATGGAGGAAAGGGATGAGTTCTCTGAGTCAGAGACCTTCGGGCTATTTATTTGGAACAGAGAAGGACAGGGGTGACTGGACTGGGACTTAAAAAGATTGGAGTAATAGTCCACTGCATGGGCTTGAATGGTAGGTAGGTCTTCTGTGGTAGAGCCATTAATGGAAAGGTGGTGAATTGATTTAAAAGAGCTCCTGACCTTGGCCGAAAGATGGAAGAACTTAGTGTTATGATCACCCTCTTCCAGCCACTGAATTCTGGATCTTTGTTTCCAGTGGGTTTCTTGGGCTGTAAGAGCTTCATGAAGATCTGCTTTGGCCGAGAGAAGGGCTTCCCTGGATAGGTCTGTGGGATCAGAATCAAAATGTAATTGACAGAGAAGGACTTTGTCTTCAGCATTGTTGATGTTCTGGGAGAGGTTTCCAAAGGTTGATTTACTCCATTGCCTAAGAGAGCTTGAGAGATTTAAGCTTTTGAGCCAGAATGAATTGGGGGTCTCCTGCTATTGGAAGATCCCAACTGGCCTTAACAGTTTCAAGAAAGGAGGGGTGCATCAACCATTTATTTTCGAATTTGAAGGGGGGGTTAGAAAGGGGAGGGGAGGAGTGATGGACAAGAAGAACAGGGCTGTGATCTGAGGAAATCCTGGGCAGGTGATGGATGGTGGGATCAATGTAGTGGCGCAACCAGATGGAGTTAACCAGAGCTCTATCTAACCTGGCTGCCACATAAGAGGATCCTTGCCTATTATTGGACCAAGTATATCTGTTACCTACGAATTTGGTGTCATGGAGGCCAGCTTGGAGCACTGCTGATTGAAAGGCATTCATGGAGGAGGAGTTTGGAGGACGGATACTGAGCTTGTCAGCATGGCAGAGGGATGCATTGAAGTCCCCTATGAAACTCCAGGGCATAGAGGTTGTGGTGGAGTCAGTAAGGACTGCCCAGAGGTCCCTTCTTTGGGTTGGGTTGGTGGAGCCATAGACCCCTGTGATGATAGTGGTGAGGCCTGTAGAGGAGTTGAGGAGGAACATGGAGAGGTGTTGAGGAGAGAAGTCTTTCACTGTAATTGAGAGAGGATGAGACGATCTGGAAAGACACCAAAGGTTAGCTAAAGAAGAGGAGGCTGAAGAACTGTTGGAATGGAAGGTGTCAAAGCCAAGGCTATTCCAGCTATTAGAGATAGCTTGGGAGAAAAGGGTCATTGGTTCAGAGATGAAGATAAGGTCAGGGGAGTATTTGCGAATCATGTTAGCCAAGACACGTTGGGTAGGGCGATTGGCTATGCCCCTACAATTCCAATAAAGGACTTTTAACATGATGAAGGGGTTGGGGGTGGGGGATTCTTACCTCTAGTCCTCCTTGTGGACGGGCCAGGAGAGGGAGCTGATAGGGAGTGAGTTTTGCCTTTCCTAACTGACCTTCTGGTAGTGGTGGTGGAAGGAAGGTTAGCAGCAGTAGTATCCAGTTGGGGACTAGGAGGAAGAGTCTGTGGGCTACTGGGGGCTTGGGCCAAATGGTTGGAGCAGGGGGAACAAAGGCCAACTTGAGAGGAGGGGACTGGTGGCATGGAGGGAGGCTCAAATCCAGGGGGCAACTCAGGGGAGGAGAGGACTTCTGAGTAGGCTTGAAGGTTGCGGCCATAGATTGAGGGGTTGTCAACAGGGTCTAGGAAAGTGTAGTTTTCTAGTATGGAAAAAGGGTTGGAGAGGTCTATGGAAGGGGTGGAGGATTTCTGTAGAATGGTAGAGGCTACATCATAGGGTAGGTCATTAAGGAGGGAAGGGGAAAGAGCCTGGTGGTGATTGGTTTCCTGGGACTGAACGGTAGAGGACTTAGGATTTGTTTGGCCAGAGGGAAGAAAAGGACCTAGTGGAGTTGGAGATGCCTCTGAAGGAGAAAGGAGGACTGCGGGGGTGGAACTGGGAGCTGAGGCTACTGTAGAGTTGGTTAAGGTTGAAAGGATAGGGGGAGGGGAAGAAGAGGAGCTGGAATGGATCACTGTAGAAACTCGGCTAGAAGGGTTAGACTGGGGATCCAACAGGATTGTTGGAGCTGGAAGACTGGATTGGGGAGGGGGAATAGGGAGCTGGGAGGAGGTTGAGGAAGACACAGTGGGGGTCAAGGATGAGGTGGAAACAGAGGAAGTCCTGGAGAGGGGACAAGAGGACTGATTGTGGCCAGGGGAGAGGCAAAGGGAACAAGGGCATTGCTCATAGTCCACTAAGATTTCCTGTTCACCTTCTCCTTGAAAGTTAACCAAGATGGAGGAAGGTTTGGGTTTAGAGAGATCAACATTCACAAGGACTCTAGCGAAAGAGAGGATACGTTGGGCCAATGTGATGTTGTCTAGTTTGATAGGCTGCCCTATTGAGTTGGCAAGGGAGAGGATGATGTGCTGACTCCAGCAGTGATATGGAATCCCAGACATACGAATCCAAACAGGGGCTATGGAAGGCCAGGTAGTTTCATCCTGACCAGGAGACCAGGATAAGAAGAAAACTTTCTTTTTATCAATGGAGAGGGGAGAAGAACTGAGTATTGAAGCCTTATCAGCTGGGGAGTTAAAACGAAAAATGAAATGGCCTCTGTTTGTGAGGGAGACCATGCAAGGCCTGGAAAGAGTCCAATGCTTGGCTTTGGCTTCCATCCATTCAAGGGAAGGACGCCTACCTACAAATCTCCCAATGACTGCAAAAGAGAATGATTCTTTGCTGGAAACAAGCATAGATTGAGGGATAGTAATGGATGGCTTACCATTGATCCACTGAGGAGGGGGAAGAGAGGCTGGAGGACAGATGTTGGACTCTGTAAAGAGCTTAGCGAAAGATTGTTGAAGAGGGGGGGAGGGGAAGGAAGGGAAAGGGGGGAGGGAGGAGGGAAAGACACCTGAGGGATAGATGGCAAGAGGGTGAGGATCTGGGTTGGATGCAAGGACTGCAGGGCTAGGTTCAGCAGGGAAGGAGACTGGGGGAGGCAAGGGAGAAACCTGGGAGGGGAGTGGAGGGAAGTTGTGAGGTTGAAGAGAGAGGGGTTGGAGGGAGCTGGGCGCTGGGAGAAGGGGAAGCTGCAGAGGCTGACTGACTAGAGGCTGGAGAAGATGTACAGGGTGGGGGAGAGAAGGGAAAGAGGGGGGCGGAGGATGGCCAGGGGAAGTGGTCAGGAGGGGAGGTGGTAGGAGAGAGCTGGGAACTGATAGGACAGGGGCTTGTGGATTCTGACGACCAGAGGGTTGGATAACTGGCTGTAGCTGTAGGTGGGCGGGAGTGGCAGCAGGAGGGAAGGTGGCCGGAGAAGGCAGGATGGTTTGGGGGTTGGCCGGGAAAGGTAGGTGAGTTTGGGCGGGAGGGAGCATACTTTCAAAAGAGCATAAATCGTGTTCCTCCAATTGCAGGGGAATATCGGTATGCAGTAAAGAAAAGAAAAAAAATATAATATAATATAATATAATATAATATAATACTTAAAATAACTAAAGTCTTATTTCTCATTTTCAAATTCGCGTCTAAATCCGTGCATTTATTCTAATAGTTTCAACTTTATCTCAAGTCGAGAACCCTAAAAGTCGTTAAAATCTCTTTTAGTTTATATAAAATATTTAAACAAAATTAAAACATCAGAAGAGGAATGTGGGCCGCCGCATTGGCGGCACGGGCTAGCACTGCAGAACCGAAGTCGTGCCGGGACCATCTTGGGCCGACCCCCAACCAACCTGAGAACGGCACGGCACGGCACGACCCATGAGTTTTCACGGGTCGACACGCCACTGCTGGGCCCGCCTCAAAGCGGGTTGTGCAGTCATGGCTGGACCCAATAAACACCACTACACGTGTCTAGACAGTCCCAGAAGGCCCCATGTGAATTTCATATTTTTCTTTTTCCACATCTATGCATTGTTATTTCCAGAATGGAAATGTATGTGACCTTCATTGAGCCTTGGAATTGTATCTAACAGTAAATTGAGGACTGCTTTTGATTTAATCAAAACCCATCCAGAGAAAGAATCTTGCTGGATAGTTGAATTTGGATTGCATTCACCATTATTATTTATATACTCGACTTGATTTAATCAAAGTCCATCCCTTGAACCTTTCATAATTAAGGAGTAGCTACAACGACCATACACCTAAAGCCACTTCAACGGTTTTGTTCTCTGCACTGTATCATTGTCTGAAGATTGTGTCCACTACTACACAGTTCATATGTGTGTGGACTTTGTCTCACTCTCATTGACATAAGAATGGACATTGGATGTAGCAGTTAGCGAATGACAGTGGCTTAAACAAGAATTTGACCTAGTAGTCTCTCACTATTGCAATTAAAAACAAGACCATTTTAATTACACTCACGTCCCACCTACCATAAATCGCCCTATATATATATATGGGTCCTTTGTATACTTAATTTTCATCCTCACAGCAGCTCATCTTCATATATACTGTATACTTGAAAATAATGAGGATGGTTGCTCACTTCCTTGTAGTAGTCCTCTTTTCCGTCGCTTCCTTACTTGTTCACGCCTACGATCCCAGTCCTTTACAGGATATTTGTGTCGCAGATCTTAATTCAGAGGGTAAACTTAATTTGCAGTGTATTTTATCTTAGTTGACTAAAGGTGTTTGCTCAAATTCAATAATTATGCTTGGATATAATATAACGGTTACAATTTAATTTTGCAGTGATTGTGAATGGGTTCGTTTGCAAGGCAATAAAAGAGGTCAAAGCAAATGATTTCTTCTTATCAGGCTTCGACAAACCAAGCAACACCATGAACAAGGTTGGGTTCAATGTGAAGAATGCTCTTGTAAACCAGATACCGGGACTCAACACTCTTGGCGTTTCCTTGGTTCGCTTAGACTTTGCGCCTTATGGAGAGAACCCTCCTCACACGCACCCACGTGCCACGGAGATACTAACGGTCCTCGAAGGGACGCTCTTCGTTGGCTTCGTCCTCTCCAATCAGAACAATAATACCCTCATAACCAAGGTCCTTAACAAGGGAGATGTGTTCGTCTTCCCAATAAACCTAATTCACTTCCAAGCCAATATCGGCCACACACCTGCGGTAGCCATTTCCGGGCTCAGCAGTCAGAACCCAGGAGTGATCACCATTGCTAACTCTGTGTTTGGATCGCACCCACCCATCTCCGACGATATTCTCGCCAAGGCCTTCCAAGTGGACAAGAAAGTAATTGATCATCTCCAGGCCCAGTTCTGGGTGAATGCATAATTCTTCATTGTTTGATGTTGTTGAACTAAATAAATGACTACTTGTCAGTTTGCAGCTCTTATTAGGTTGTCTATTTTAAAGTAAATGGCTACACATCTGTTTGCTTCTCATTCTAGATTATAATAAACGAATTCTTTATGTGAAATGACTCTCAAGGTCTCCAATGTGCTTGTTCTTTTTAGTTGCATGGTTTTTTTCCTCTCCCCTCTTTACTAAAAGAAGTGATCAAATGTTTGAACTAAGGCAAAACCTCAAAGGTGGGTGTAAACTGTGTTTAGTTTAATGTTGGCTACAGTCCTTCAACCCAGCCGATTACCTTTTTTTTTTTTTTGGGTATCCCAGCTAATGGGCTGGTTTCAAGGGCCATAGCCAACTGTTGTTGGGGCCATACAATCATGGGCCTAAAGATCTTTTCCATGTACATGGAGGTGAGAAAAGCTTGATGGCTGAGATTTTTTATAGTGTGTTGAACAATAGGTAAATAGCCAAATTGGTTTATAAATCAAACATAAAATTAAATTTTGCAAGCAGAAAGGTCCCACATAAGCCAAAAATAAATTCAATTTTCTATTTATTAATTATGAACTGCTGTATAGATGATCTGATCCTGCACAGACATAGATCTTGTTGTCAGGATTATTGCATAGGCAAAGGAAATTCGAGTACGGTTAAATCTAGAATCATTCAAATAAGTTAAACGGTTCAATTTGGTCCATCTGGTTAACTTCGATGTTTTTTTTGGTATAAAAGGTAATTGTATTAAGAAAGGGGAAAAGGATTTACAAATTCACAAAAAAGGCTCCAAAGAGGGAGCTGAGAACTGAAATAAAGGCCAACAGACAAAAAGGCCATAGAGCAGAGGAGCGTAGCTAAGTGGCAGAGATAACATGAACTCTCAAAAAATTAATGAGAGAAATGAGCTGCTGACTCACAAATGACTTTTTGATATCTTCCTCAGGGAGATGCAAAGGTCTTCGGATAGCCTGACTAAGATTTGGTGGAGAGGAATGTGATGACCTTCAAAGGTAGCTGAGTTCCTGGCTTTCCAGAGAGAGTGCAGGACTGATAGGAAGGAGGATGCCATAAATCTCTTACCATTTGAGTCATTACCACTGGTAATGGAAGACCATATTGAAGAGGCAGTAAAGGAGGAAGGATGCTGAGCCTTGGAAGAGTGCAGGAACCATCGCCAGACGGACTGGGCTAAGCTGCAGGAGAAGAAGAGATGCCTGACAGTGTCTTCTGCTTTGAGGCAGAGATTGCATCTCGAGGCTAGGGAGAAGCCCAATTGTTGCAGTCGTTCTTCAGTGGGTGTCCGGTTAAGCACTAGACGCCAGCCAAAGCAGGATACTCTTAGGAGAGAGATACCATTCCATATGAAAGGAGACCAATGAAGGATGGTGCCTTTCAGCCTGAGAGCATTCCAGGCTCTATGCAGAGACAGTAACCCATCAGGGGCTTCCTTCCAGAAGAGCTGATCTGAAGCTGAAGCGCTGGGGATTAGAGAGGAAGTAGCAGAGGATAACTGGTCTCTTACTGCTGGAGGTAAGCTGAGAGGGAATTGCCAAGAGTCCGTGTGATAGAAGGATGTGAGCCTTTGATCTGGAGGGAAATTCAGGGAGGGAAAGACTTCAGAGAGGGGCTTGTCCCCATGCCAAGTATCATGCCAAAGGTTGATGCTCTCTCCATTTCCAAAAATCCATGCACTGCCTTGGTGTATGAAGTGAGAGAGACGCCGAATTCGCTTCCAGATGCAAGAACCGAAGCTAGTAATAGAAGTGTCCCAGATGGAGCTGTCCTTGAAGTATCTGTTCTTGAACCAAGTAGACCAAATGGAATTAGAAGTGGAGGCTTGCCAGCCTAGCTTGATGAGGGCTGCTTCATTGACTTCTGAGATCTTCCTTATACACAGGCCACCTTCTTGCTTAGGGAGGGTAACTTGGGGCCAGTTGACATGACTGATCTTAGGGGAGGGGGAGCTGCCTGACCAAAGAAAATGGCGCATAAGGCGCTCAATATCCTTACAAATGGAGGTAGGGATAGGAAGGATGGATGCCAAGTGCATAGGAATGCAAGAGAGGACATGCTTGATAAGGATTACACGGCCAGCAAATGAGAGAAATCTTGCTTTCCAGGCCGACAGTCTGCCATTAATGGAGTCCAGCAGAGGGAGGAAGTGAGTGCGCTTGGAGCTCCAAATACTATTGGGAAACCCAGGTATTTGAGCTGAGTGTGGCTGACTTGCATTCCAAGGATGGAGCTGATCCTTGCTTTCCTTCTATTCCCGCATTTACCCAAGAAAAGCTGGCTTTTGGAGAGGTTTATGTGCTGGCCGGATGCTGACTGGTACAGGTCAAGGAGATCTTGCAGGGCGAGCACACTGGAGGTGGCTCCTTTCATCAAGATAATTATGTCATCTGCGTAGAGAAGGTGGCAGGGGGTATGGGGGACGGTGGAGAGGGGCTGGAAGGTACCTTGGGTGAGGAGATTATGGAGATGTAGGCTAAGAACTTCTTCTGCAATGATAAATAGATAAGGAGAAATGGGATCACCTTGTCTTAGGCCACAGTTAGTACTGAAAAAACCTTGAGGGGATCTGTTTATCATGATGGAGCATTTAGCTGAACTAACACATTCTCTGAAGATAGAAATCCAGGATTCTGAGAAGTTGAAGAATTTGAGAGCGGAGAAAAGAAAATTCCAGTTGAGCTTGTCGAAAGCTTTAGAGATGTCTAGTTTGAGGCAGAGAGAGCCTTTGCTAAGGTTAGAGTTGAGCTTTTGGAAGAGCTCAAATGCCAGGGCTGAGTGATGGTGGATGGACCTACCCGAGATAAAGGCTGCCTGGTAAGAAGATATAAGCTTTGGAAGAAGGGAGCTGAGTCTGGAGGAGAGGATTTTGGAGATAATCTTGTAAGAAAAGTTAAGCAAACTGATTGGCCTGAAGTCTGCAAAAGTGGTAGGAGAATTAGATTTTGGAATTAGAGCTAGGAAGAAGGCATTTGAGGCTCTGAGAAGTTTCTTAGTTAGGAAGAAGTGCTGCACAGCTTTGGAGACTGATTGGCCAATGATTGCCCAAGCTGAGGTGAAGAAGGCTCCATTGAAGCCATCAGGGCCAGGAGAGCTGTTCTTTTTTAGGCCAAAGACTGCTTCCTTTATCTCAGAATCAGTAGGAATGGAAGTAAGCATGGAGTTGTCTGCATCAGTTACCTTGGGGCTGGCTGTTTGAAAGAGGACTTGGTTTGGCTGGCTGTCGTGAGGAGTGAAAAGCTTGGAGAAAAACTGCACTGCTTGGTCTTGGATGAACAGAGGGTCATCAGAGAGTTGGCCATTGACAGTGATCTGATTGATTTTGTTGAAGGAGCCTCTAGCTTTGGCTGATTGGTGGAAGAATTTGGTGTTCAAGTCCCCCTCTTTGAGCCAAGAGATTCTGGACCTCTGCTGCCAGTGGATCTCCTGGGCTTTGAGAGCCTCATGAAGGGAAGACTTAGCTGACAGAAGGGCAATCCTAAGGCTGTCTGAAGGAGAAGAATCATAATTCTGCTGGCACCTCAGGACTGAAGCTTCAGCTAAGAGGATGTTGTGGTGAAGAAGGCCATAAATGTCCTTGCTCCAGGTTTTGAGATTTTGCTTGAGGATTTTGAGTTTTTGAGCCAGGATGAATTGAGGATTTCCTACAATGGGAGTCCTCCAACTTGATTCGACTACCTCAAGGAAGTTGGGGTGAAGGAGCCATTTGTTTTCAAATTTGAAGGGGGTTTTGGGGATGGGAAGAGAGTTAGAATGACTCAACAGAAGGGGACTGTGGTCTGAAGAAAGTCTAGGCAGGTGGTGGATGGTGGGGTCAGTGAAGGAAGCCAACCATTGGGAGTTGACCAGAGCTCTGTCAAGTCTAGCTGCAACGTAGGATAAGCCTTGCCTGTTGTTGGACCAGGTGAATTTGCTGCCCAAGAAAGGTATTTCAGAGAGGCCAGCAAGCATCACCACTGATTGGAATTCATGAAGGGAAGAGGGAGTAGCCTGGCGAAGGCTGAGCCTTTCATGGTGAGCCAGGATGGCATTAAAATCTCCAAGGACACACCAAGGCTGAGTGGTTGGGGAGGTTTCCATAAGGACAAACCAAAGGGCTTTTCTATTGGTGGGGTTGGTGGAGCCATAGACTCCTGTTATGAGGGAGGAGAGGCCAGTAAAAGGATTAGAGATAGTCAAAGTGAGGTGCTGGGTGGAAGCATTAAGAACAGAAACTTTGAGCTGATGGGAAGACTTGGAGAAGCACCAGAGCTTAGGGGAGGTTGGGGAAGGGAGGTTGGAATGGAAAGTATCAAAGCCAAAGTTAAGAAGGCCAAGGGATTGGGTGGAGGAGAAAGTGGTCATTGGTTCAGAAATAAAGATCAGGTCTGGGTGGTGTTTTTGGACGAGGTTAACCAGGGCTCTAATGGTAGGGGGATTTGCAATTCCCCTACAATTCCAATAGAGGACATTCAACATGGAGAAAGGGTTGGGGAGGTACGCTTGCTCTTAGACCTCCTAGTGATTGGACCAGTGCCTGATGAAGATTTCTTGGCCCCCCCTTTAGACTTGGGGGGAAGACTAGTAAGGATTGCAGAGGATGACTGAGGAATGCTAGATTGGGGAAGTAAAGCTGGGAGGGTAGGAAAAGAATTATCCTGAGGGGAGGAAAAGTTAGAGGTTGGTAGAGGGGGTAAAAGAGAAGCTGCCAAAGGGGGCAATGCAGGGGCTGGCAGGGGGGGAGGGACAGAAGCTGGCGGGGGTTCTAAGGGGGTTGGGCAAGGGGGGGGATGGGAGTTCTCAAAACCAGGGGGAGGCTCTGAGGAGATGTCTTCAGAGACACGTTGGAGGTTACGACCATAGATATTAGGATTGGAGACTGGGTCCAGGAAGGAGTAATTTTCCAGAATGTCAAAAGGATTGGTTGTATCAAAGGATGGAGATGTAGTTTTCTCTAGGATAATGGAGACTACATCATAGGGAAGGTTGGAGAGGGAGGGAGAGCTCTGGGGGGACTTGGTAGAGGATTGAATGGGGTTAATGGTCTTAGTGAGAAGCTTACCAGGTGAGTTGGTTATAGCTAGGGGAGAGTTGGTGATTGAGGTGTTGAGAGAAGACTGAGGTAAGCTTGCAGAGGCAGAGGCAGAGGCAGGAAGGAGAGGTACCTGATGTAGTGTGGAGCTATCTGGGGTGGGTTGGGAGTTAGGCTTGTCTGAGATAGTCTTGGCGGATTTAGAGGCAAGAGGAGGTTGGACTGTTTGAGCCAAGGAGCAGGAGTGATGGTGGTTGTAAGTTTGAAAACAGTGAGGGCAAGGGCAGTGTTCATAGGAAACTGTTACCTCCAATTCTGGCTCACCTTCCAGGACCACTAGGATAGATTGGGGTTTAGGCTTGGATAAGTCTACATTAATCAAGACTCTGGCAAAGGTGAGAATTCGCTGGGAGGAGGTGATATCATCTAACTTAATTGGCTGGCCAATGGTGTTGGCTACAGAGAATAAGACGTGTTGGCTCCAGCAATGGTAGGGAAGTCCTGAGATTCTCACCCAAACTGGGGCAAGAGAGGGCCAGATGGATTCATCTTGACCTGGTGACCAGGAGAGGAAGGAAATCCTCTTCCTATCGATAGACAGGGGGGACAAGCCAAGGATATGGGCTTTATCTGCAGGGGAGTTGAAGCGAAAAAGGAAGTTACCTTTGATTGTGAGGGAGACCATACAGGGCCTGGAGAGGGACCAATACTTTACCTTCTCTTCTACCCATTCCAGGGAAGGGCGTTTCCCTGCAAATTTGCCAATAATTGCAAAGGAGAAGGACTCTTTGCTGGAGGAGAGCATAGATTGGGGGATAGTCAGGGATGGTTTACCATTATGCCAAAAAGAGGGGGGAAAGGTGGGGGCGTGGAAGAAGGGAGAAGGGGCAGCAAAAAGGTTCGCAAAGGAATAGGGGGGTTGGGAGAGAGGTTGCTGGGATGAGCTGATGACCTGGGAGTGGCCAGGGAGCTGACTAGAGGCCTGGGAGTGGCCTGGGAGCTGACTGAGGTGAGGGGGGAAGGGAACTGGTTGACTGGGCAAAAGGGGTAAAAAGGCGGGAGCCTGGGGGATTTCAATATCTGAAGGAGCAGATAAGAATGGGGACTGGTTTATCGGAGGTGGAGGGTGAGGGTGACGGGAGCTGGTTGGCTTGGCCCAAGAAAGACCGAGAGCACTGTTGGGAACTGTCAAGGGAGGCTGGCTGGAAAGGAGGGTGGGAGGAGGGAGGGGAGGGGATGAGGGAAGGGGTGATGGAAGATGGAGGGATAAAGGAAGGGTTGTAGGGGGAGGGGGAGAAGAGGTGGAAGGCTGGGTTGAAGGGGGGGAGTTGGAGGGGAAGGAAAAGACTCCGGTGGCATGGCCCCTGTTCCGGGGAACCAGGAACTGGAATGACCTAGTACCAAGGAACCAGTAGACACGGGAGCGAGACGACTCTAGTTCAAGCCCAAGGGAATGCAAATTGCAAACTGGAATCCTCCATGTTTGTTAACTTCGATGTTGACTGTTGACATCATCACAATGTCGATCCAACTATGCAGACTGATCCAGTGGTCAAGGTTAAGTTCCAAAATGACCGAAAAAACATGCCTTAAAAAACTATTTAAGTAGGACATGTCCACTTATGGTTTAGTTTCTGGTTGGGTTAGACCTGACCCTATCACAATAGTCGAACAGAATAAGAAAAGAGATCATTCAGCACAGAGTCCAGGTCGGGTCAGATCATGACCTGAACCAAAAGACTTTGAAAGGCTGGGACCATCTTATTTAGGGCCTAACCTAAGTTGCCAAAGCGCGAGCGGGAGCGTCGAAACCCTAAACTTTGATTAAATATATGTCCAGAGCGCCTATACAACATAATGCTTGTGGGTTTATAAAAAGATTAACTAATAGGAACAAATATATATTATCCATATATGAACTATAAAAAATTGAGAAAGAATTTAAATTTGCAATTTGGCCACATAAAATAGAAAATAATTAATAAATCAAAAGAAGTTTTTCCATTCAAAAAATAAATGTCAAGCTTACAGAAGAAGAAAACAAACAAAAAACCAGTAATTCTGCAATGTTTGCTCCATATTCAATCAAACCGCGCTCCGAATACGGTCAAATCATGTTCCAATGGCTGTTCCGCGAATCGAGAAGGCTGAAAGGAGGTTCTGGGAACCAAGTGCCAGAGAAGGGCAGTCGGGCGGAATCCAGCAATCTATACATGACCTGGCCGGGCTGGCCCAATTGAGAAACTCTAGGCAGTGGTGATGCGGCACAATCCCTTATTTGACAGCAATCTATATAGGGCTGAGCTCTAAGGGTCTCACAATCCGAAATGACTGGGCTCATTTGTTTGGCTAATTCCATCTCAGAATTCGAGCATGCCAAGGACAGTAATCCTCACCACACTCATGGTTGATAACATTTATAATGGCCCCTAGGTAAAGCTAAAAAAAATTAAAAAAATTAAAAGAAGAAGAAGAAGATTAAATATATACAATCACTACTTGAATGACATGGCTAAAAGACTTTTGACAACCTCAAGGGGTAGCTCAGTTGGCTTAGGACTACGGTTTGCACCTGAAGGTTGTAGGTTCGAAACTAAACTATTAGTCCAACTCGAAGGGTTGGGAACCCACCAATAAAATAAAATAACATAAAATAAAAAGACTTTTGACATGTAGCAAATACATAGACAGCCCCTCAATCAGATTTGAGGACTTCACTAGCAGCAAAACATAGGGTGATTTAATCCTTTCTATTTGAGGAATTTACGGGGGAAAATCCCATAGGACCCCATAATATGGGTGAGGACCTAGTAGGACATTGGACACGGGAGGGTCCTATTGTTGCATTTCAGAATTTTTTTTTTTTTTTTTTTTTTACTATATGGTCGATATCGACCGTTTTGTCATTTTCAGCAAATAAGACAATTACAGAGTGAAGAAAATCCGATCCCCATAGACGTCGGGGATTCTTAAGCCAGGCATCAACGTCGAACCCACTTGGTTGTTGAGTGACCCCTGTGCTGTCAATGTGGCTCAAATACCAGGGCTAAGCACCCTTGGCATGTCCAATGTCCCCATAGACCATGCGCCATTGGGTCTTAATCCTCTCCACATGTGTCTCGACAGTCCATGCATTTGCCACCCTCAGTAGCCAAAGCCCGGGTCACCATAGCCGATGCTATATTTGGAACCAATGCATATATTTCAGTTGATGCTCTTGTAAAGGTATTCCATGTTTTTCTTTTCCTTATCAATGTATGGTTATATTGTAGAATTCAGTTGAATTTGGGCCTGTACGTAGTGGGTCTTATAATTGGATTTAGTAAGAAAGTGAGTTATATTACTTTTTTGTTTGATAGATTTGAATAGATTATTGCCTCTTAATGGATGCATTAGGCGTGATTAGCCTTGTATAATAATGAACATGCCAGCGGTCTTCATTACATGGTCACTTGAAATTCAAGGAGACTGGATGGGAACCATTTGTGATTATCTGATGCTAATTTTTCTTAGCTGATTGGTCACAACTAATTAATCTTCTACCATTCACCTGTGTTGTCACCAGTAACTCCTCTGGTGCTAAGTATAGGCCAGTATTGCAATTACATTAGGAAATTTCACCACATCAATTTTTTCATAGAATTCCACTTTCTTCCATTTATGTCTAAGTCATTTATTCTCACATACTAAAATAATAACAAATGAATTCTGATTCTCATAAGCTCAAACAAACTGATACAATATTGTGTATAGAAGAATATGCAATCCAAATGACTTGCTTACTTAAACAGAGCCTAAAAACGAAGGAAGAATCATGGGTGGTTTCTATGCAGTTTTTATTTTCCTGCTAGGGACTTAGGGGTTCATCCAGAATTGAGCCTGGAGGTGATCAATTACTTTCTTGTCCACTTGGAAGGCCTTGGCGAGAACCTTGTCGGAGATGGGCGGCCTCGATCCAAAAACTGAGTTGGCTATGGTGATAACACCTGGGTTCTGACTGCTGAAGGCAGCAATGGCTACCGCAGGTGTGTGGCCAATATTGGCTTCGAAGTGAATGAGGCCAATTGGGAAGACAAACACATCACCCTTGTTAAGGACCTTGGTTATGAGGGTATTATTGTTCTGGTTGGAGAGGACAAATCCGACATAGAGCGTCCCTTCGAGGACCGTCAGTATCTCTGTGGCACGTGGGTGTGTGTGAGGAGGGTTCTCTCCATAAGGAGCAAAGTCTACGCGAGCCAAGGAGATGCCTAGAGTGTTGAGTCCAGCTATCTGGTCAACAAACACTTGGGTCACTTTGGACCCAACATTGTTCGATGTGTTGCCCGGTTTGTCTAGGCCCTCAAAGAAGAAATCATCTGCCTTGGCTAGCTTTGGGTCCTTGCAAACACGCCCATTCACTAGCACTGCAAGATAAATGTAACAATAAGATATTAGTCCAAGCTGAAAATCGAATCTTGCAGAAAGACATCCTTACATATAGTAAATTGAAGAAATGAAAGCTAACTACACAAGAAGTTTAGACAATGTACCAAGTGAGTTAAGGTCGGCCACACAAATATCTTGCAGGGGACTAGGATCATAGGCTTGAATAAGAGTTGAAGACAAGGATAGGAGAGCAAGCAGGAGAATGTGAGCTGCCATTTTTGTTTCTATCAATACAAGGAAGAGGATGTGAAGATCTCAAGGAAATGGAGACTCGATTCTTCAAGTTATGGAAGGATGAGAAGGAAGAACAGAGAGCGGGCATATAAATAGATGAAAGTGCGAGGGTTGCTTGAAATGGTCTCATTATCTAAATGCACAAGAGAATGTTGCCAAGTCAATTTTTTAAAACAGTAACTCTAAGTTATATTAGAAATGAAGAAAAGTACATCAGCTGCAGAGTCAGTTTTGGATTAAGTCTTCAAGACAATGTCTTTTTTTAAAACATAACCTAGGTTATGTCAATTTGACAATGTCAATTCTTACTAATGTGGTATATTCTTTAAATTTCCTACTAATTCATACTTTTGTATTGACAATGATTGAAAGGGCTAGACTGTTATATACATTCTTTTGTCTTGTCTCGTTAAAATTGAATGATTGACATTGTCGTGTTGTACAGGGAAAGCCACGGACAGAGAAGAAACATAATAGACGTATTGGCTCGCTCAAGTTCACATATTTGTTTACTCAAAAGCCATTCTGCTCGATCCAAAACTGTGATGGAAGGGACCCTGGAAAATCGGGAACAGGTGGAGCGCATGATTTATTGATCTAGCCACTAGCCAATTGGTCTGATTGGCTTTCCCTGATAATCCTTTCAACCCATCAAACTATGACCAGCAAAACTATACTGTGTAGAACAAACTATTCTATTATTGTGGCTAGCTGGAGAAATTCAAGATGGTATTAGAGCAAACTGGTCGTGAGTTTGAATTTCAAGAGGAACGACTTGGTGAAAACAAAATTGGCATGTCGCCAAAAGTGCGCCGGCCGGGTTCCACCTAAGGGAGAATATTGAAAATTATTTCCGCTGCCACTACTAATGCCTTGAGATTTTGGTAGAAATGACTAGCTGAAGAAATTCAAGATGAGGCACGGCTCGATACGACATTTATATAAGAAAAGGCTATTTTTTGTATAAATAAAATAAAAAATAAAAAATTATTGAAGTTTTATTTTTCATTCTAAAATTAGCATCAATATTTGTGCATTTATTCTAATAGTTTAAACTTTATCTCTAGTCGAGAACCCTAAAGTCGATAAAATCTCTTTTAATTTATATAAAAAAAAATTAAAAAAAAACTAGAACAGGAATGTGGGTCGGCCCGTGGGCGGCACAACGTAAACCGTGATGTGGCCGTGTTGGGCCGACCCCAACCAACCTGAGCACGGCACGGCAAGACCCGTGAGTTTTCATTGGTCGACACGCCACTACTGGGCCAGCCTCAAAACAGGCTGTGCCGGCAAGGCATGACCCAATTTACACTTCTACGCATGTCGTTAATAAGAATTTATTCTAATAATGAACTTTACTTTAATCGTAGTACCTTCCAAACAACTCAATTTAAAATATGTAATATTCTTCAAAAATCGCCAAACCAACCAATAAAAATATTATAATTTTTTGACATTACACTATTCAATTCTATACTGTTTTATTCTTGCAATTTTAAATTTATGAATATTTTATTCAATAATCATCCAAACGGGCTATAAGATATCATCATTGAGATAAATCTTAACTACACGGAAAAGAACACACATGACTTGGTCGTCCCGCATCAGCCTTACCTCTAGGCATATGGTCATGAAAGTCTAACAGTAAGGACTCGAAGCTCTGCTCGGAAAAAAAACGTTTTTTCTTTGCCGGGCTTCATAAGCTAGTGATTCACCTCGCTCAAACCCGCTTGGGTGTGTGTAGAGTGATCCTTGTCAATGTGGCTCAAATACCAAGGCTTGACACCCTTGGCATCTCCGTCATCTAGACGAACCTAGCACCATGGGGTCATTCTTAATCATCCTCAAGCGAGTTTAGGTGTGTAAATTGAGCCCAGCCACCCACTACAAAAAAAGTTTGGTCGTGGGCATGTACTACACATTGGCTGTGTTGAACAGGCTGGCCTGGCCCGGCATGAAACAAAAGGATGGGTCGAGCTGGGCCAGGGAACCTTGGGGCATGGGTGCTTGGGCTGAGGCACGGCCCAATATGACATTTATAGATGGAAAGGCTGATTTTTTATATAAATAAAATATAATACCTAAAATAACTAAAGTCTTATTTCCCAATTTCAAATTCGCGTCTAAATCCGTGCATTTATTCTAATAGTTTCAACTTTATCTCAAGTCGAGAACCCTAAAAGTCGTTAAAATCTCTTTTAGTTTATATAAAATATTTAAACAAAATTAAAACATCAGAAGAGGAATGTGGGCCGCCGCATTGGCGGCACGGGCTAGCACTGCAGAACCGAAGTCGTGCCGGGACCATCTTGGGCCGACCCCCAACCAACCTGAGAACGGCACGGCACGGCACGACCCATGAGTTTTCACGGGTCGACACGCCACTGCTGGGCCCGCCTCAAAGCGGGTTGTGCAGTCATGGCTGGACCCAATAAACACCACTACACGTGTCTAGACAGTCCCAGAAGGCCCCATGTGAATTTCATATTTTTCTTTTTCCACATCTATGCATTGTTATTTCCAGAATGGAAATGTATGTGACCTTCATTGAGCCTTGGAATTGTATCTAACAGTAAATTGAGGACTGCTTTTGATTTAATCAAAACCCATCCAGAGAAAGAATCTTGCTGGATAGTTGAATTTGGATTGCATTCACCATTATTATTTATATACTCGACTTGATTTAATCAAAGTCCATCCCTTGAACCTTTCATAATTAAGGAGTAGCTACAACGACCATACACCTAAAGCCACTTCAACGGTTTTGTTCTCTGCACTGTATCATTGTCTGAAGATTGTGTCCACTACTACACAGTTCATATGTGTGTGGACTTTGTCTCACTCTCATTGACATAAGAATGGACATTGGATGTAGCAGTTAGCGAATGACAGTGGCTTAAACAAGAATTTGACCTAGTAGTCTCTCACTATTGCAATTAAAAACAAGACCATTTCAATTACACTCACGTCCCACCTACCATAAATCGCCCTATATATATATGGGTCCTTTGTATACTTAATTTTCATCCTCACAGCAGCTCATCTTCATATATACTGTATACTTGAAAATAATGAAGATGGTTGCTCACTTCCTTGTAGTCGTCCTCTTTTCCGTCGCTTCCTTACTTGTTCACGCCTACGATCCCAGTCCTTTACAAGATATTTGTGTCGCAGATCTTAATTCAGAGGGTAAACTTAATTTGCGGTGTATTTTATCTTAGTTGACTAAAGGTGTTTGCTCAAATTCAATAATTATGCTTGGATATAATATAACGGTTACAATTTAATTTTGCAGTGATTGTGAATGGGTTCGTTTGCAAGGCAATAAAAGAGGTCAAAGCAAATGATTTCTTCTTATCAGGCTTCGACAAACCAAGCAACACCATGAACAAGGTTGGGTTCAATGTGAAGAATGCTCTTGTAAACCAGATACCGGGACTCAACACTCTTGGCGTTTCCTTGGTTCGCTTAGACTTTGCGCCTTATGGAGAGAACCCTCCTCACACTCACCCACGTGCCACAGAGATACTAACGGTCCTCGAAGGGACGCTCTTCGTTGGCTTCGTCCTCTCCAATCAGAACAATAATACCCTCATAACCAAGGTCCTTAACAAGGGAGATGTGTTCGTCTTCCCAATAAACCTCATTCACTTCCAAGCCAATATCGGCCACACACCTGCGGTAGCCATTTCCGGGCTCAGCAGTCAGAACCCAGGAGTGATCACCATTGCTAACTCTGTGTTTGGATCGCACCCACCCATCTCCGACGATATTCTCGCCAAGGCCTTCCAAGTGGACAAGAAAGTAATTGATCATCTCCAGGCCCAGTTCTGGGTGAATGCATAATTCTTCATTGTTTGATGTTATTGAACTAAATAAATGACTACTTGTCAGTTTGCATCTCTTATTAGGTTGTCTATTTTAAAGTAAATGGCTACACATCTGTTTGCTTCTCATTCTAGATTATAATAAACGAATTCTTTATGTGAAATGATTCTCAAGGTCTCCAATGTGCTTGTTCTTTTTAGTTGCATGGTTTTTTTCCTCTCCCCTCTTTACTAAAAGAAGTGATCAAATGTTTAAACTAAGGCAAAACCTCAAAGGTGGGTGTAAACCGTGTTTAGTTTAATGTTGGCTACAGTCCTTCAACCCAGCCGATTACCTTTTTTTTTTTTTTGGGTATCCCAGCTAATGGGCTGGTTTCAAGGGCCATAGCCAACTGTTACTGGGGCCATACAATCATGGGCCTAAAGATCTTTTCCATGTACATGGAGGTGAGAAAAGCTTGATGGCTGAGATTTTTTATAGTGTGTTGAACAATAGGTAAATAGCCAAATTGGTTTATAAATCAAACATAAAATTAAATTTTGCAAGCAGAAAGGTCCCACATAAGGCAAAAATAAATTCAATTTTCTATTTATTAATTATGAACTGCTGTATAGATGATCTGATCCTGCACAAACATAGATCTTGTTGTCAGGATTATTGCATAGGCAAAGAAAATTCGAGTACGGTTAAATCTAGAATCATTCAAATAAGTTAAACGGTTCAATTTGGTCCATCTGGTTAACTTCGATGTTGACTGTTGACATCATCACAATGTCGATCCAACTATGCAGACTGATCCAGTGGTCAAGGTTAAGTTCCAAAATGACCGAAAAAACATGCCTTAAAAAACTATTTAAGTAGGACATGTCCACTTATGGTTTAGTTTCTGGTTGGGTTAGACCTGACCCTATCACAATAGTCGAACAGAATAAGAAAAGTGATCATTCAGCACAGAGTCCAGGTCGGGTCAGATCATGACCTGAACCAAAAGACTTTGAAAGGCTGGGACCATCTTATTTAGGGCCTAACCTAAGTTGCCAAAGCGCGAGCAGGAGCGTCGAAACCCTAAACTTTGATTAAATATATGTCCAGAGCGCCTATACAACATAGTGCTTGTGGGTTTATAAAAAGATTAACTAATAGGAACAAATATATATTATCCATATATGAACTATAAAAAATTGAGAAAGAATTTAAATTTGCAATTTGGTCACATAAAATAGACAATAATTAATAAATCAAAAGAAGTTTTTTCATTCAAAAAATAAATGTCAAGCTTACAGAAGAAGAAAACAAACAAAAAACCAGTAATTCTGCAATGTTTGCTCCATATTCAATCAAACCGCGCTCCGAATACGGTCAAATCATGTTCCAATGGCTGTTCCGCGAATCGAGAAGGCTGAAAGGAGGTTTTGGGAACCAAGTGCCAGAGAGGGGCAGTCGGGCGGAATCCAGCAATCTATACATGACCTGGCCGGGCTGGCCCAATTGAGAAACTCTAGGCAGTGGTGATGCGGCAGAGTCCCTTATTTGACAGCAATCTATACAGGACTGAGCTCTAAGGGTCTCACAATCCGAAATGACTGGGCTCTTTTGTTTGGCTAATTCCATCTCAGAATTCGAGCATGCCAAGGACAGTAATCCTCACCACACTCATGGTTGATAACATTTATAATGGCCCCTAGGTAAAGCTAAAAAAATTTAAAAAAATTTAAAGAAGAAGAAGAAGATTAAATATATACAATCACTACCTTGAATGACATGGCTAAAAGACTTTTGACAACCTCAAGGGGTAGCTCAGTTGGCTTAGGACTACGGTTTGCACCTGAAGGTTGTAGGTTCGAAACTAAACTATTAGTCCAACTCGAAGGGTTGGGAACCCACCAATAAAATAAAATAACATAAAATAAAAAGACTTTTGACATGTAGCAAATACATAGACAGCCCCTCAATCAGATTTGAGGACTTCACTAGCAGCAAAACATAGGGTGATTTAATCCTTTCTATTTGAGGAATTTACGGGGGAAAATCCCATAGGACCCCATAATATGGGTGAGGACCTAGTAGGACATTGGACACGGGAGGGTCCTATTGTTGCATTTCAGAATTTTTTTTTTTTTTTTTTTTTTTACTATATGGTCGATATCGACCGTTTTGTCATTTTCAGCAAATAAGACAATTACAGAGTGAAGAAAATCCGATCCCCATAGACGTCGGGGATTCTTAAGCCAGGCATCAACGTCGAACCCACTTGGTTGTTGAGTGACCCCTGTGCTGTCAATGTGGCTCAAATACCAGGGCTAAGCACCCTTGGCATGTCCAATGTCCCCATAGACCATGCGCCATTGGGTCTTAATCCTCTCCACATGTGTCTCGACAGTCCATGCATTTGCCACCCTCAGTAGCCAAAGCCCGGGTCACCATAGCCGATGCTATATTTGGAACCAATGCATATATTTCAGTTGATGCTCTTGTAAAGGTATTCCATGTTTTTCTTTTCCTTATCAATGTATGGTTATATTGTAGAATTCAGTTGAATTTGGCCCTGTAGTGGGTCTTATAATTGGATTTAGTAATAAAGTGAGTTATATTACTTTTTTGTTTGATAGATTTGAATAGATTATTGCCTCTTAATGGATGCATTAGGCGTGATTAGCCTTGTATAATAATGAACATGCCAGCGGTCTTCATTACATGGTCACTTGAAATTCAAGGAGACTGGATGGGAACCATTTGTGATTATCTGATGCTAATTTTTCTTAGTTGATTGGTCACAACTAATTAATCTTCTACCATTCACCTGTGTTGTCACCAGTAACTCCTCTGGTGCTAAGTATAGGCCAGTATTGCAATTACATTAGGAAATTTCACCACATCAATTTTTCATAGAATTCCACTTTCTTCCATTTATGTCTAAGTCATTTATTCTCACATACTAAAATAATAACAAATGAATTCTGATTCTCATAAGCTCAAACAAACTGATACAATATTGTGTATAGAAGAATATGCAATCCAAATGACTTGCTTACTTAAACAGAGCCTAAAAACGAAGGAAGAATCATGGGTGGTTTCTATGCAGTTTTTATTTTCCTGCTAGGGACTTAGGGGTTCATCCAGAATTGAGCCTGGAGGTGATCAATTACTTTCTTGTCCACTTGGAAGGCCTTGGCGAGAACCTTGTCAGAGATGGGCGGCCTCGATCCAAAAACTGAGTTGGCTATGGCGATAACACCTGGGTTCTGACTGCTGAAGGCAGCAATGGCTACCGCAGGTGTGTGGCCAATATTGGCTTCGAAGTGAATGAGGCCAATTGGGAAGACAAACACATCACCCTTGTTAAGGACCTTGGTTATGAGGGTATTATTGTTCTGGTTGGAGAGGACAAAGCCGACATAGAGCGTCCCTTCGAGGACCGTCAGTATCTCTGTGGCACGTGGGTGCGTGTGAGGAGGGTTCTCTCCATAAGGAGCAAAATCTACGCGAGCCAAGGAGATGCCTAGAGTATTGAGTCCAGCTATCTGGTCGACAAACACTAGGGTCACTTTGGACCCAACATTGTTCGATGTGTTGCCCGGTTTGTCTAGGCCCTCAAAGAAGAAATCATCTGCCTCAGCTAGCTTTGGGTCCTTGCAAACACGCCCATTCACGAGCACTGCAAGATAAATGTAATAATAAGATATTAGTCCAAGCTGAAAATCGAATCTTGCAGAAAGACATCCTTACATATAGTTAATTGAAAAAATGAAATCTAACTACACAAGAAGATTAGACAATGTACCAGGTGATTTAAGGTCAGCCACACAAATATCTTGCAGGGACAAGGATCATAGGCATGAATAAGAGTTGAAGACAAGGATAGGAGAGCAAGTAGGAGAATGTGAGCTGCCATTTTTGTTTCTATCAATACAAGGAAGAGGATGTGAAGATCTCAAGGAAATGGAGACTCGATTCTTCAAGTTCTGGGAGGATGAGAAGGAAGAACAGAGTGGGGGCATATAAATAGATGAAAGTGCGAGGGTTGCTTGAAATGGTCTCATTATCTAAATGCACAAGAGAATGTTGCCAAGTCAATTTTTTAAAACAGTAACTCTAAGTTGTATTAGAAATGAAGAAAAGTACATCAGCTGCAAAGTCAGTTTTGGATTAAGTCTTCAAGACAATGTCTTTTTTTAAAACATAACCTAGGTTATGTTAATTTGACAATGTCAATTCTGACTAATGTGGTATATTCTTTAAATTTCCTACTAATTCCTACTTTTGTATTGACAATGATTGAAAGGGCTAGACTGTTATATACATTCTTTTGTCTTGTCTCATTAAAATTGAAAGATTGACATTGTCGTGTTGTAGAGGGGAAGCCACAGACAGAGAAGAAACAAAGTAGACGTATTGGCTCGATCAAGTTCACATATTTGTTTAATGATTCTAGAATTCAAAAGCCAATCTGCTCCAAAATTGTGATGGAAGGGAGCCTGGAGAACAGGTGGAGCGCATGATTTATTGATCTAGCCTATTGGTCTGATTGGCTTTCCCTGATAATCCTTTCAACCCATCAAACTATGACCAGCAAAATATACTGTGTAGAGCAAACTATTCTATTATTGTGGCCAGCTGGAGAAATTCAAGATGGTATTAGAGCAAATCGGTCGTGAGTTCGAATTTCAGGAGGAACGAATTGGTGAAAAAAAAATTGGCATGTCGCCAAAAGTGCATCTGCCGGTTTCCACCTAAGGGAGAATATTGAAAATTATTTCCGCTGCCATTACTAATGCCTTGAGATTTTGGTAGGAATGACTAGCTCAAGAAATTCAAGAAGAGGCACGGCTCGATACGACATTTATATAAGAAAAGGCTATTTTTTGTATAAATAAAATATAAAACAAAAAATTATTAAAGTTTTATTTTTCATTTTAAAATTAGCATCAATATTTGTGCATTTATTCTAATAGTTTAAACTTTATCTCAAGTCGAGAACTCTAAAGTCGATAAAATCTCTTTTAATTTATATAAAAAAATTAAAAAAAACTAGAACAGGAATGTGGGTTGGCCCGTGGGCTGCACAACCTAAACCGTGGTGTGGCCGTGTTGGGCAGACCCCAACCAACCTGAGCACGTCACGGCAAGACCCGCGAGTTTTCATGGGTCGACACGCCACTACTGGGCCAGCTTCTGTGCCGGCACGGCATGACCCAGTTTACACTTCTACGCATGTCTTTAATAAGAATTTATTCTAACTTTACTTTAATCGTAGCACCTTCCAAACAACTCAATTTAAAATATGTAATATTCTTCAAAAATCGCCAAACCAACCAATAAAAATATTATAATTTTTTGACATTACACTATTCAATTCTATACTGTTTTATTCTTGCAATTTTAAATTTATGAATATTTTATTCAATAAACATCCAAACGGGCTATAAGATATCATCATTGAGATAAATCTTAATTACACGGAAAAGAACACACATGACTTGGTCGTCCCACGTCAACCCTACCTCTAGGCATATGGTCATGAAAGTCTAATAGTATGGCCTCGAAGCTCTGCTCGGAAAAAAATTTGTCGATGTGGCTCAAATACCAAGGCTTGACACCTTTGCCATCTCCATCGTCTAGACAAACCTTGCACCATGGCGTCTTTCGTAATCATCCTCAAGCCTGTTTAGGGGTGTAAATTGGGCCAAGCCACCCACTACGAGAAAAGTTTGGTCGTGGGCATGCACGACACATTGGCTGTGTTGAATAGGCCGGCCCGGCCCTGCACAAAACAAAAGGATGGGTTGAGCGGGGCTAGGGAGCCCTGGGCCGTGGGTGCTTGGGCTGAAGCACGACCCAATATGACATTTATAGCTGGAAAGCCTGATTTTTTATATAAATAAAATATAATACTTATAATAACTAAAGTCTTATTTCTCATTTTCAAATTCTCATCTATATATGTGCATTTATTCTAATAGTTTCAACTTTATCTCAAGTCGAGACCCCTAAAAGTCGTTAAAATCTCTTTTAGTTTATATAAAAGATTTGAACAAAATTAAAAAATCAGAAGAGGAATGTGGGCCGGCGCACGGGCGGCACGGGCTAGCACTGTACAACCTAAGTCGTGCCTCGACCATCCTGGGCCGACCCCCAACCAACCTGAGAACGGCACGGCACGACCCATGAGTTTTCACGGGTCGACATGCCACTGCTGGGCCCGCCTCGAAGCAGGTTGTGCCGGCATGGCAGACTCAATAAAAACCTCTACACGTGTCTAGACAGTCCCAGAAGGCCCCATGTGAATTTCATATTTTTCTTTTCCACATCTGTGCATTGTTATTTGCATAATTGAAATGTATGTGACCTTCAGTGAGCCTTGGAATTGTATCTAACAGTAAAGTGAGGACTGCTTTTGGTTTAATCAAAGCCCATCCAGAGGAAGCATCTTGCTGGATAGTTGAATTTGGATTGCATGCATTCACCATTAATATTAATATATTCTAGATGATTTAATCAAAGTCCATCCCTTGAACCTTTCATAAGGAGTAGCTACAACAACCATACAACTAGAGCCACTTCAACGGTTTAGTTCTCTGCACTGTATCATTGTCTGAAGGTAAAGTTAATTTGCAGTGTATTTTATCTTAGTTGACTGAAGGTGTTTGCTCAAATTCAATAATAATGCTTGGATATAATATAATGGTTACAATTTAATTTTGCAGTGGTTGTGAATGGGTTCGTTTGTAAGGCAATAAAAGAGGTCAAAGCAAATGATTTCTTCTTATCAGGCTTCGACAAACCAAGCAACACCTTGAACAAGGTTGGGTTCAATGTGAAGAATGCTCTTGTAAACCAGATACCGGGACTCAAGACTCTTGGCGTCTCCTTGGTTCGCTTAGACTTTGCGCCTTATGGAGAGAACCCTCCTCACACGCATCCACGTGCCACAGAGATACTAACGGTCCTCGAAGGGACGCTCTACGTGTGCTTTGTCCTCTCCAACCAGAACAATAATACTCTCATAACCAAGGTCCTAAACAAGGGTGATGTGTTTGTCTTCCCAATTGGACTCATTTACTTCCAAGCTAATATCGGCCACACACCTGCGGTAGCCATTTCTGGGCTCAGCAATCAGAACCCAGGAGTGATCACCATTGCTAATTCTGTATTTGGATCGCACCCGCCCATCTCCGATAATATTCTTACCAAGGCCTTTCAAGTGGACAAGGAAGTAATTGATCATCTCCAGGCCCAGTTCTGGGTGAATGCATAATTCTTCATTGTTTGATGCTATCGAACTAGACTACTAGTCAGTTTGCATCTCTTATTAGGTTGTCTATTTTAAAGCCATTTATAAATGGCTACACGTCTGTTTGGTTCTCATACTAGATTATAATAAATGAAATTTTTTTGTCAAAAGATTGTCAAAATCTCCAATGTGCTAGTTCTTTTTAGTTGCATGGCCTTTTCCCTTTCTTATATCTTTACTAAAAGAAGTGATCAAATGTTAAAACGAGGCAAAACGTCAACGGTGGGTGTAAACTACATTTCCCCTTTTTTTTTTAATCCCAGCTTAGGGGCTTGTTTCAAGGGTGGACATAGCCAATTGTTACTGGGGCCATACAATCATGGGCCTAAAGATCTATGCCAAGTACATGAAGGTGAGAAAACTTGATGGCTGAGATTTTTTTATAGTAAGTTGTACAATAAGGTAAATACCCAAATTGGATTATATATTGAACATAAAATCAATGGTTGCTATCAGAAAGGTCCCACATAAGCCATTAATAAATTTGATTTTCTATATATCGTACTGCTGGATAGATGATCAGATCCTGCTCATGCATAGATCTTGCTGTCAGGATTAATGTATTGGCAAAAAATGGATTGATAATTCGAGCTCGGTTAAATCTAGAATTATTCAAATTAGTTGAACGGTTCAATTTGGTCAATCTGGTTGACTTCGATGTTGACTGTTGACATCATCATGATGTCAATCCAACTATGTAGATAGATCCAGTGGTCATGGTTCAGGTGCGGAATGACCCAAAGAATATGCCTTGCTGTTTAAGTAGGACATGTCCCGTTATGGGTTAGAGTTCAGGTCGGGTCAGATCATGACCTAAACAGATAGATTTTAAAAGGCCGGGACCAGGTTTTATCGGGCCGGCCCAACTGAGAAACTCTAGACAGCGGTGATGCTGTCCATGTCACATGTGTGGGTCTACGATCCGGCATGACTGGGCTCACATGTGTGGCGAAGTCCATCTCAGAATTCGAGGATGCCAAGGACAGTAATTATCACCACCCTGGCCACTAGGTCAACCCTCAACAATATGGGAAATCTCATATGAATTGGTCATCCAAGGTGGGCCCAGACAATTCTTCTTAGTCTGGCTTCATCAGCCAGGCATTCACCTGAGTGGAGTGACCTTGGGTTGGTAATGCGGCTCAAATAATATTAAATTTCCTCTGCTAACCATTCATACGCATTCTTTTCATGCCAAGTCATTTCACCTGAAATTTGAACCCGCGATCAGTTGGTTCTGATACAATATTAAATTTCGACTGCTAACCATTTCTACTAATTAAAACTTTATTGAGATGTTAGTAGAGGCATCATAAATATTTTTCAATAAAATACAAGGGCTTAGCACCCTTGGCATCCGGACAGTCAGAGAAGACCATGCACCATGGGTCTTATTCCACCCCACAGGTATCTTGACAGTCCATGCAGTTGCCATTGCCATTTGCCACCCTCACTAGCAAAGCCAAGGTCACGATAGCCGATGCTATTTTTGGAACCAATGCATATGTTTCAGATGATGCTCTTGTCAAGTTATAATTCATGTTTTTCCTTTCCTCATCAATGTATGGTTGTCCTAGATAGGCCTGTCAATGGGCCGGGCTTAGGCTTGGGCTGTCCAATCCTATCCTGAATATAGGGCGGGCCTGCCAGGGATTGTCCAATTCTGGTCCTAAAAAGAATGAGGCTACGTCAAAACCCATCCCATGACCCAGCCCGGGCCAGGGATTTTTTACGATCTTGAGTATAAGCTAAATATTCTCTAATTATTCTTATATTGCTATTGGACACTAGTAGTTTCTTTTTGGATTAGCCTCGGTAAAAGGGAAGATGAGTATTCATGTCATGCTTTTCTGAGTTATACAATTAATTTTGTTCAAAAAAACGGGTTCGAGATTTTGAATAGAGTGAAATGAGTCTTTCCTTAAGCAAGAGGGAAGAAGTTGAATGTTTGAGAACTGAAATTGATGATCTTAGCATGCGATATGATCAAGATCTAAATGAGGATGATAGTGTCATTTACTTTAGTGAGTTTGAACTTGTTGGGCTTCATGTTAGTTACCATTATTCCTTATATTTTGTTTGAGAGATGTATTTGTCTGTTAAATTTAAAATTATGTGTAGGTCTATTCTATTTGTTTATTCATATTCATGTGCTTTAATTTTTATGTTTTAAAACCATTGTCCAAGCCTAGCCTGCGGGTTCAATTTTTTTTTAAAAGCCTTGCATTTTCAGACTTGGGCCAGGCCGGATGTCCATTTTAACGGGCTCAATTTACAGGCCTAGTCCTAAAACTCAATTGAATGTGCCTGTAGTGTGTCTTATAATTGAATTTAGTAATAAAGTGAGTAATTTTACTTTTGCTTCTTTTTTTTTTCTTTTAATATAGACAGGAGGATTTTACAATATATATATATATATATATATATATATTGTAGGTGGCCAATGCATCAAAAAGGTCATTTTAGCCAAATCCACACCAAACCACATTTCTGCCCAAAAGCCCTTCTTTTTTTACCCCTTTTTTCAAGGGTCGACGTAGACCCTAACTATACAATGGGCCTACAATTATGGTAGGCTGATTCAAAGTAGGATATGCTTTGTAAAAACTGACAAGAGTAGTCACAATCTTATATATTAGGTGGAAGAATCAAGAAAGAGTTGTCAACATATTTCCTTTCTTAATTAGTGATGATTATCCTATATTTTCTTTCATAGTTAGTGATGATTTTCCTTAGTTATAAGAGTTAATTTAAATTTATTTCTATCTATATATGTATTTAGCATAAGCTATTTAGGAGAGAAGAATTAATGAGAAGGACATCAAAACTTATTCCCAAAATCTGTGCCTACCCCAAGGAGGTCTAGTCCATCCTGCATGTGGACAATTTTATTTTAAAGAGGTTTATGTAAGAAACAATAATCTAGATCTTTGATCTAAGAAACCCTAATAAACCAAGATCCTCCATGTCAAATCATTGAGAGTGGTAAAGCGGAAAAACATACCTGAATCCATTGAATGAAGTTGCTTGCAGGTTGATGATCTTCCAATCCAATATGGCTCCCAGAGAAACCCTCTTGATTCTTCTGATGAAGGGATGTCAGAGAGAATAGGAATTCACCATATGAATTGGGGACCATAACCCTAATATATAAGATATCATAAGTTTGCTATTTCTAATTTGGCCCCTCATCAAATTAGAAATAACATTCTGGTATCTACACATTAATCCCATGACAATTATACCCTTAAGCCTCAGAACTTTAATTCTTAATTAGATCACTTTAATATAGGCTTAACCAAAGATAGCATAACACATTAAATAGTTACATGTGTGGCCCCACATGATGGAATTTTTCCAACAATCTCCCACTGGGCCATATGTGTAACTTAACAAATGTGTGTGACTGTATGAGCTCCAAAAGTTTGCTATCATAATTTAGGATATATCCGAACAATCTCGTCCATTGATTATGCCGATATAGGATCAAAGCGGTCTTCGTCACATTTAACATGACTAAACCCATCAATGGTCACGTACACCAACATTACCAAATGACATAGATCAATCATAGATGCGTAGCATGGAAAATACATGCAATGTGATCTATACATGTCTATTTCCAACTGGTCCTACTGGATTCCTTAGTGAGATCAATATTTAACACAATGTAACAGAATGAAATGAACCGAATACTGTATTTCTGATCAGAATAAATATCCAAATACATAAATGCATAAGTGTGGTCAAAATCAAACATAAAGCAATAAAACATAAAATGATACAAACTCCCACTAGAATGTGATATCCTCACACAAAATAACACCCATATGAGCAGTGTGCTCATGAAAGACCTTGGGTGGTAATCCCTTTGTAAGCGGATCCGCTATCATGGAGTTTGTCCCAATGTGCTCTATGGATATCTGTCCATCCTGTATTCTTTCCTTCACAACTAGGAACTTAATGGCAATATGCTTTGACTTAATTGAGCTCCTGTTGTTGTTGGAATATAACACTGCTGATTTATTGTCACAATATAGTTTGAGTGGTCTTTCAATACCCTCCAGAATTCGCAGCCCGGTAACAAAATTTTGCAGCCATATTCCATGGTTAGATGCCTCATAGCATGCTACAAACTCTGCTGCCATGGTGGAATCAGTTACGAGTGTCTGTTTGGCACTCCTCCAAGATATAGCTCCACCAGCTAACAGGTAGATGTAGCCTGATGTAGATTTTAGACTGTTTTGGCATCCAGCATAATCGGAGTCGGAATACCCTATGATCTCCAACTGATCCGATCTCCTATATGTGAGCATATAATCTTTTGTTCTCTGTAGATACCTCATAACCCGCTTGGCTGCTTTCCAATGATCCATCCCTGGATTGCTTAAATATCTGCCTAACATACTAACAATGTACGCAATATCCGGACGCGTACACACCATAGCATACATTAGACTCCCTACTGCTGATGCATAAGGAATCTTCTGCATTTCCTTAACTTCAAAGTTAGTTTTAGGGCATTGGTTGAGATTGAACTTGTCTCCCTTAGAGACAGGGGTGTCACCTGGTTTGTTGTCCTGCATGCCAAACCTTTTGAGCACTTTATCAATATAGCTTCTTTGTGATAATCCAAGAATACCCCGAGACCGATCTCGTTGTATCAGGATCCCTAATACAAAAGAAGCGTCACCAAGATCTTTCATCTCAAAATTCTTTGATAGAAATCTCTTGGTTTCATGCAACATGCCTATATCATTTGTGGCAAGCAATATGTCATCGACATACAAAACTAGGAATATGTGCTTACTCCCACTGAATTTGTGATACACACAATTATCAACAGTGTTTGTCTCAAAACCAAACGAGATAATCACTTGATGAAACTTGTGATACCACTGACGAGAAGCTTGCTTGAGTCCATAGATGGATTTTGTCAATTTACAGACCATATTCTTTGGGTCTCCCGACTCAAAGTTTTCTGGCTGCACCATATAAATTGTTTCGTCAATGTCACCATTGAGAAATGTTGTTTTGACATCCATTTGACGAAGTTCAAGATCAAAATGTGCAACTAGTGCCATGATTGTCCTAAAATAGTCTTTCGATGAAACCGGATAGAAAGTCTCTTTAAAGTCAATCCCTTCCTTTTGGGTAAAGCCTTTAGCTACAAGACGAGCCTTATACCTCTCCACATTACCATTTGAATCCCTTTTGGTTTTAAAAATCCATTTGCAACCAATGGGCTTTGCACCTTCTGGTAATGGGACAAGTTCCCAAACCTTATTGTCTTGCATAGACTTATACTCCTCATTCATGGCATCAATCCACTTTTGAGAGTTAGAACTTTGCATGGCTTGATGGAAGTTGATTGGATCATTTTCCACCATTCCAGTTTCTTCCTCATGTTCTTGGAGAAATACGAAAAAATCGTCCGAAATAGCATTTCTCCTTTCTCTAGTGGACCGCCTTAATGGCACTGGTTCTTGAGGTTGTTGAGTTTGTTCCTCATCTTGAATGGGGGGTTGATCAACATTGTCTTGTTGAGGATCCGGATTCGCTTCTTGATCAATGACAGGTATAGAAACCTGCACATTGTCAAAAGCAATAGTGGGAATCGTAACCGATTCTTCCTCAAAGACAATGTCTCTAACCTTATTTCTCCCCCCAAACTCAACATCCTCAAAAAATGTTACAATTCCCGTCTCAAAAATTGACTTAAGTGTGGGATCATAAAACTTATAGCCCCTAGATCGTTCAGAGTAGCCAATGAAGTAGCTGCTCACAGTTTTGGAGTCCAATTTCTTTTCATGTGGCCTGTAAGGCCTTGCCTCAGCTGGACATCCCCAAATGTGAAAATGTTTTAGACTAGGTTTTCTGCCTGTCCAAAGCTCATAAGGTGTTTTTGCAGCTGCTTTAGTTGGCACCCTATTCAGAATATAAGCTGCTGTTTTGAGTGCTTCTCCCCAGAGTGACTCTGGTATAGTGGAATGACTAATCATACTCCTTACCATATCCTTAAGAGTCCGGTTTCGTCTTTCAGCTACACCATTCATGTTAGGTGACCCTGGCATGGTGTATTGTGGGACGATTCCACATTCCTCTAGGAATTTAGCAAATGGTCCTGGACGTTGTTCACCTGAACCGTCATATCTGCCGTAATATTCACCACCACGGTCAGACCTGACACTCTTTATTCTTTTGTTGAGTTGGTTCTCAACTTCAGCTTTAAATGTTTTGAACACGTCCAATGACTGTGATTTCTCATGAATGAGAAATAGGTACCCATAGCGAGAGTAATCATCTATGAATGATATGAAATACTGTTGGCCATTCCAGGAAGCCGTAGGGAATGGTCCACAGATATCTGTGTGTATCAATTCTAAGACGTCTGTAGTTCTATTTGCACCTAATTTCTTCATTTTGGTCTGTTTTCCCTTGATGCAAGCAATACAAACATCAAAATTTGTAAAGTCAAGGGAATCTAAAATGCCATCAGACACAAGTCCCTCAACTCTAGACTTAGAGATGTGACCTAAGCGTTTGTGCTATAATGTAGCCGAGTTTTCTTTATTCATTTTGCGTTTAGTACCTCGTGATTCCACATGCAAAGATTTATTATAAGAAACAATTGTATCAAGCAAATATAAGTTGTCATATACACATAGAGAACCAGTTCCAACAACATTTGAATTTATAGATAAACTGAATTAATTGTTTCCAAATGAACAAAAATAACCAAACTTGTCCAATGAAGAAACTGAAACCAAATTCCGTCGAAAAGACGGTACAATAAAAGTATCTAATAAATCCAAATAATAACCAGTTTTTAATAACAACCTAAAATGCCCTATTGCCTCTACTTCTACCAACTTTCCATCGCCCACAAAGATGTGTCTTTCAACATCACTTGGCTTTCGGTAGCTCAGGCAACCTTGCATAGAAACACTGATGTGAGTAGTAGCACTAGAATCCAACCACCACGTGTTTCTAGGTACTGAAGCTAAATTTACCTCAGAACAGACCAAAGCAAGACTCATGCGATTTGAGCGATCCCACTTCTCAAAGTTCTTGTTGTCATCAGGAGAACTTGCTTCCGTAAGAGAAGTGGGTTGCTCAATCCGTAGTGCAAGGTCTAGATCCATGCAGCCGAGAACAATTTCTGTGTTCTCTTTCCAATCCTTAAAGTTGGTCCCATTAAGTACAGGTCTGAGTTGATATTAGCAGATATAGTAGAAACATTAGCTGTAAAGAGAACAAAAACAAACAGACAAACATGCTCATATTATTAACCAAATACTGAAGTAACAAATTCAAATAATGGTAAGTCTTATGTCAAGGTACCTAGCACAACATTAATATCAAGTCTTTGGACAGTAATATTAATTGTAAATGGTCATCTTGTTGTAGTGATCAAACACTGACAATAATTCATATCAAATAATAAATCTATCTTTGGATCGACTTATTATTCACATGTAAAAACCTTATAATCGTCACACGTTTACCACTACAGGTGTGTATGCAATTCGGCCAAGTATTAACCTTCCTTTGGGCCGACTAAGACTCGCATGAATTTACACACACAAACATCTAATATTCCTCATGAACAATCTACACAAGAGAGGTTACTTTGGTTACATCTTGTTTCAATTAGCCCATTTAGAATTATGGACTATGTAATTTAACCATAAAAGATATACCATAAATATTTGAATTGTTGTTTGAAGAAAACCAATTAGTTGTCTTCATATATCACCATAAATTAATTATTATTTTTTTTTTTGAATAAAAAAAAAAAAACTTTTGGACCACCCAAAAGTGTGGTCCCGCGGACCACCGAATAACCCCACATCTTCTCCCCAAACGAAAACCAAGAATTCCAGAACAACTTATATGGAATCATTTTTAAGAATTTAGTAACAACCGAACCAAAGTTTTCAGGAATCCAAGAATTCCATAATAACCTAAGCAAAGTCCCATCAGCAAGAAGATAAACTTGGATCCAGAATCCCTTCATTACAGAAATCCTGGTTCCAAAGCTTCATAAAAAGTGGAACACACAAACCCAGCTTTCTCTCCAGAATTGGAGAAACAAAAGGCCTCTATCCTCACCACCTTTTGAAATAAAGGATCCAAATCACCTCCCGCAGCCGATCCTTCCTTAAAAATAAACCTGATCTTTCCTTCAAAAAAAAAACCTTCAAGAAAACCCAGATCGGAAAACCTGATCTTTCCTTCAAAAAAAAAACGAAAGATAGTGAAAGAAAACCAGACAAATTCCCTCGAAATCCGTGTATTCCAAAGTAAAATCAGATTTAATTTTTTTTTTTTTTTTTTTTTTTTCCCAGAGAGAAACCGATCCCAATCATGGATAGTGTAAAGGGCGCTCCAGCATCTGAATCACAAGCACTTTGAGTTGCCAACAGGAAATAACTGGTAGCCTTCCTGCTGACTATGATTGACTTTAGCACCCACCATCAAAAGAAGCCAAGAAAAACAAAAAAGTTGTGTTTGAATGTGATGTACTATATCCACAAAGCGGAAAACTTCTAGAAAAAAGTTGTTAGCTCTGCCAACGAAGAGTGAAGATCAAAGGAAGTAGACAACTTTAAAATACCTAATCTGCTGCTCACAGTGGAATCCCCTGAATCCATTGATAATCATCACGATACTAACAACGATGATCAATACCACTTTTCTTGTAAAACATATGAAAACACAAATAAATGTCCCATTGAAGAACCACTTCTTATGTGAAGAAATTAACAGATTGCAATCAAAGAACAGAATATCAACAGATTGATTTATATCTGGATTCCCAATGGCTTAACATGGAGACGCTCTGATACCAATTGTAAGAAACAATAATCTAGATCTTTGATCTAAGAAACCCTAATAAACCAAGATCCTCCATGTCAAATCATTGAGAGTGGTAAAGCGGAAAAACATACCTGAATCCATTAAATGAAGTTGCTTGCAGGTTGATGATCTTCCAATCCAATATGGCTCCCAGAGAAACCCTCTTGATTCTTCTGATGAAGGGATGTAAGAGAGAATAGGAATTCAACATATGAATTGGGGACCATAACCCTAATATATAAGATATCATAAGTTTGCTATTTCTAATTTGGCCCCTCATCAAATTAGAAATAACATTCTGGTATCTACACATTAATCCCATGACAATTATACCCTTAAGCCTCAGAACTTTAATTCTTAATTAGATCACTTTAATATAGGCTTAACCAAAGATAGCATAACACATTAAATAGTTACATGTGTGGCCCCACATGATGGGATTTTTCCAACAGTTTAGTCCATCCTCGAATCTTGACGGTTCCATCAGTTTATATCACAGAAATTTAAGAACCAAATGGTTAATCCAAGTTCATTCTCATCATAATTGAAATATCTAGCTTGAACCACCCAGCACTACATAACGCTGTCTGCAATGAAATATTTAGTTTGTCGCATTAGAAACGAAACATTGGTGTCGTCGTGTAGCATGGAGAAAAAACCAGAAGATAGAAGAAAGAGATTAGTCATAGTTCACAAGCTTTACTTAAACTGGCTCAATTTGGTCGAGTTGGCTCTACTCTAAAGCGTATAGAGTCGACCAAGTTGAACTGGGTCTACCACAGACTTGGTACTCGTGTGTTACTCGATTCAATGCCCTTTCAGGCACTCGGGTGAGAGTGCATATTTGTGTAATTCCATTTCCATCATAATTCTGGTCTAGCTATTGGAACCATTGAAATATCCAAACCCTGTGGTCTGTAAATAATTGTGACCAAACTCCCAAGAACAAAAGCACAATATACTAGAAATTTGAAAACTGAAATGTGTGCTGTTGAACCCTTGACAAGGAATTGTTTTAGGCAGATGTTCTTAGATTTTTTTTTTCTTTGAAGTATTCATGAAGAGCTAGGACTTGTTCTTGGCCTTCAAGTGAGGATAGACATTTTCCTTCTGAACAAGGAAATGGATTTTGTTTTTGTTAAATGATTCTAGAATAGCCAATATGCTTCAGAAGATTGATGAAAGGGAGTCTGGAAAATCAGGAAGAAAAGGAGCCCATGATTTGTTGATCTAGCCCATGGGTCTGATTGGGTTACCCTCATAATCCTTTCAATCTCAACCTTTCAAACTATGACCAGAAAAATAACCAGGGTAGAACAAACTACAGTTATGTTCAATAATATTCAACTGACCATGGGCCAAAGATCAAAGCGTTAGGATACCTATCAGATCAATTGTGTAGATCACCAGAGCGGTGTGTGTTCAAGTGGACAGCACTTCTCATTCCTCCCTTGCAGTCTAGAACCTTTCTCCGGCGTCCCTCTTACTTCTATTGTTGATTTTTGTAGAGACTTTTCTCCAATGTAATTGTTGTATAGTTTTCTCCAATGTAATTGAGATTCCAAAGAGTATTTTCAGGATTTAAAAAAAAATTTGGAAAGTGGTACTTTTCATCCATTGACAGAAGAATTTTGGTCATAAAAATAGGAGGCTACTCCTAATTTTTTTTCTTTCGAAAATCTGAAACAAATTTTTTTTTTTTTTTTGCAAATCTTAAACAAGTTCCATTTCTAAAATTAGCTGAGTCGAACACTGACTAGGATGTGCATAAGATAGGCAAAATCTTCAAACTTGGCTGAGAAAATCTATGAACTAGGACAATTTCAAGTTTTCAACTGAATCATTGTAATTGTCCAAAATCACAATAGGTGTATTTTTTTTCCTACTTGCATTTTGTTTTTATTCTTGTCTTACACTGTCCGCAACTAATTGTTTAGTTGGGTTTTCAGCAGCAGTTTGTAAATAAGCAATAAACTGATTTGAGGCCCCAAGTTGCTTAGCTAGGTTTTCAGTAGCAGTTTGTGATGTCCGCTGCTACAAAATACAAATAGCAGCATACAATTCTAAAGAAATGCTATGAATCATTAGCGGCAGATTATAATAATTTGTGGCGGTTTACAACTACCGCTATTGATAATTTTTTTGCAGCAGCCCCTATTCTACTACAAATACAATCAGCGACGGAATCTTTTACAACAAAAGTGGCAGGGGACATTTTTCCGCTGCAAAATGTATTAGCGGCGGTTTTCATACATATAGCGGCAATTTTTATCCGCCGCTAAATGTAATTTTTCTTGTAGTGTTGGCTATGATGAAGAACAGAAGAACTGTTAGTTAACCTTCATTTATTCATAAATAGAATCACCCGTGCGCTATGTTTAAGTAGATCCAAACACGCTGTAGCTCCCATGTGAATAAGTCATTTATGGTACTGTAATCATGAACGAAAACCTTGGGTCATTACAAGGCCCTAACTTTTCATAGATTGAATGCAAGATCCACTTCCACACAATCATGGCTAGGGCCAGCAATAAAATAGAGTTGAGTCAGGTCAGGTCAGGTCAGGTCAAGTTGACAATCAAGCATAACCAAACATGTTAGCAATTGGGCATTCGTGAGGATAAGGAAAAATCATTCTGATTTGTCAAAAATGTTCATGTTTTCAAAGAGCTGGACTCGTTCTTGGCATTCATGTGGGGATTGACATTTTCCTTATGCTTCCAAGCAATGGCTTCCACAATTATGTGTACCAAGTACTGATGCACCTCAGATTGTAGAAACAATCTGTAGGCAACAACATTTTGCTGAAAACTGTTGCAGCACTGCAACGGTCCCATAAAACTGTAGGATGCTTGCTGCCGGGCACACAACAGTGGCTGAAAATGATAACTGAGGTCGAAACTCAGACTCTCATCGTAACTGCTAAAGCACAACTTAAAATAAAGAGTTTTGTATGTATATATTTCCCCCCCTAGGTCTTATAAGGTCTCTAGAATATGTAAATAGGCACATGTGGTTTCAATATTTAGTTTCACATTCTTGCTCTTGCCTTTTCATTTTAACAAATCACTCTTGTTAAGGATCATGCTTAATGGGCCTTGACAAACTGGGCGACACCATGAACAATGTTGGGTTCGGTTTGACCAATTCACTTGTAAACCAGGTACCGAGACTCAACTCTCTTGGCATGTCATTGATCCATAGATTTTGTGTGTTACGGGAAGACCCCTCCTCATAAGTACGCACCCACATGCGACAGAGATACTGTGAGTCCTCTCCACCCACAACAATAATAACCTCATAGGCAAGGTCCTTAACAAGGGTGATGTGTCTGTTTTTCCAATAGTCCTGATTCACTTCCTAGCCAAAATTGACCACATCCCTACTGTAGCCATTTCCAGTCTCAGCAGTCAGAACCCAGGTTTGATCACCAGTGCTAACTCCGTGTTGGGATTGAACCCAGCCATCTCCGTCAAGATTTTGCCCAAGGCCATTCAAGTGGACAAGAAAGTAAATGATTATCTCCAGGCCCAATGGTGGACCCATAAGAAGAAGTCCATTCTTCATTGTTTGCTGCTAGTTTAATCCTAATAAACGGCTATATGTCTGTTATCATCTCATACCCCCCCAATTTGTGCACCAGTTGATATGAGAAAATGTCACCTCAGAAGATGACAAAATTGGTTGAATCTCATTGAAGCATAAATGAAATTCCCACGGACACATCTCATTAGAATTCACCCATGAAACGAAATTAAAAGAGTTGCTCTGTAGAAACAAATCCTGGGTAAATGCTCAAAAGTAAATACGGAGCTTCTAGAATGGCCAAAACCTTGGTTTCATTTGAATCCCTGACCCCCGTGTGGTGTGACAACATGAATAAAACATCTCCTTCGCAATCCTGAAGAACACCTCCTATACACGTAGTGCAGAAATTGTGCCAACCTAATTGCTATGTGGTGTGTATGCAGATCAGTTTAAATCATCCAAACTTTGGTCCCATTGTGGATAGAGTACAGATGGAAATAAGCTGAAGAAGAAATTCTAATCATCTAATTTCAACTCTTGGACCATTTTCTTCTAACACTCAATAGCAATTATCATTACTTTAATTCTGTGATTATCTTATCAGCCTCAACAAGCTGTCACATTGGATTCAATCTATATTTTTCCATCAGTGGCCACCAGCCTATAGGGATGTAAATTCACACTTGCAAGGGCCCTATCACGGATCCTGGCAAAGAACAAAAGCAATTTTCTGTTGCTCGCTCTAGTAATGAATCTGAATACAAGGGTGTGGCCAACAGTGCTGCTGAAATGATTCCTTGACAAAGTTAAGGTAGACCCAAACACCGTGTTGCAGGAATAAGATTCACCAGAGGACGTAGCTCCCCCTGTGAAAAAGCCATTTATGGTTCTATGATCACATCCATTCAACATTTGTATGTGAATGTAAACCATGGGTCAATATTATAAGGATCTAATTGTTTATTGATTGAATGCACAGATCCACTTGTACCCAGAGGTATTTGTGCTGCAGTCATTGCTAGGGCCAACAATGAATATAGTTGAATCCGGTTAGGTCTAGTTGACTATGAAGCACACCTGGTAACTAACCTGGTCCAGAAGACTAATGAAAGATAGGATGTCTAATATATCGAGAGCATGTATTGGTTACTGAACATGGGATTGGTTACATGTGGAGCTCTCTTGATTGGTGATCTAGACCAATGATCTGATGAGGGTACCCAGATAGTCCTTCATATAAGAAGATCCTAACCCTCCAAACTGTGTCCAGCAAATATATTGTGAAGAACAAATTTACAGCTATGATCCACTATTTAATAAGAAATAGGCCAAAGATAGAATGATTTGGTTATTTCAATATGGGAGATTCTCGAGGAATGCCACATCCAAAATGAGGCCCATCAGATCAATAATCAAGATGGCCCATCTATGTATGAACCATTGTGCAGCATGGCACCTAAAGCATCAACGTGAGCATATCCTGCACAAGAGTTGGCATCCTTGACCATTAAATATTTGGAAAGCAGAACTGGATTAGATTTAATTTGATTTGGATGAACATTAGTTTTCTTCGTAGATGATCTGTAAGGACCCAAATTCTCAATTTTAATTTAAATTAATATTAGCTGTAGATTATATCTTGTGTGGACACTACCTTTTCTTTAAGTTATTTTGATTATTATTATCTCTTATGTTTATTAGCATTTTCTTAATAGGACCCATCTAAGGAAAATAGGTGTTTGAATTTTATAGGATTTTGTTCAAAAGGGATTGGAATTGTCTGTTTTGAATTTCCGTATTTGATAAGACCCCATTTCCTTGTTGAGAACTTAACTTGAACCCAAACTCTTATTCTTTTACCCTATTTAGCCAATAACAAAAGGGATCTTCTTATTTCATCCATATCCTACTTTATTTTTAAACTCTTTCAAGCTTCATTTTCAAGATCTCTTACATATAACTTTTTGCCCTACCTTTACTTTATTTCAATTTCTAGTTATTTCTTTTAGGTATGTCCTAACTTTACTCTAGGTTCATTAATGGTTTTTGTTTATTATTTCATTAAGTATTCTCTTTAAATTTCTTTTTATAGTTTCTATAATGTTCTTGCTTTTTCATTATTTTAATTCCTACTTTATATTACATTCAAAGCCATCGCCACAACTGTATTACATCCGTCAGTGTCATCCCCATTCGCAAGAAACCAAAGGCCCACTCCATAATGCCACATATCACATCTGTCTCTCCTTCACTCCCTCTCCTAAAACCGACTCTGTCATCACCCAGCCCCACCCACATATGCCAAACGCCCTCATCACACTCTGCCATACAAGACCCACATTGCCTGATCCTGTTTCTTCTCTCAACTGATCCCACACCTGGCCCACTTGAGAGTATCTGGCCCATGGATCCGGAAGTGGACCCATGGGCGACCATAAGGGTTCTGGTCCCATGTGTAATGGGTCCCATCTGGCCTACCATCCCATTTCCACAAATCTAAGAGGGGTGTGTCCATCCCGTTATACATGAGTTCTGCAACAGTCGTTCTTCACTTCACTCTTTTGATTCATACGATACTTTTATGTATTGCAGAATAGCCCCTCTCTTTATATTGTATACCATAAGACCCTTCTAACATATTTTTTTAAAGATTTCTGAATGTGGAGAATGGTATCAGTGAATAACCTGAACCCACACCGGGCCACTACATATCTACCCATTACCCATGGTTCATTCTATGCACTCACCTACACCAACATCCCCTGCAACTTAATCCAATCCAGACCCTCTTTGAAATTGCTTTCAGCAACCATCATCATACAACCCACCTTTGCCAATTCGAGTCCGGACCCACCTACACGCCCAACCACTTCACTCATCTTCTAATCAACTTCATCACAGCACTCAGCCCACACAAAGCACCCTTTCATCATCAAGCCCAGTGCAACTTTTCCATCTCCATGAAACACTCAAACAAGACCGGCAAATAAAATCAAAATTCTATTCATCAAACCAGCCCACAAAACTCAACACAGACTCTTAGTTCACTGCATGTCCATCACCATCTACCCGGGGCTACCTTCGTCTTTGTCATTGGAAACAAACAACTACTATTTCCCTCCATCATGTCGAACCCACTTTGATGGATCCATAATCAGAACCCACCTGCAACTCTAATCCTTAAACCCAATCCACCCAACCAAACATCGTGCACCACTTTGCTATCTTATTCCTCTGATCAAACAACCATAGCCAGGCCTAGGATTCATGTCACCACTGTCATCTACCCGAGCCTCTGAACTCAGAAATCAAACCATCGCTGAAGCTCCTTTGTTTCCATTCCTTATCATTTCGTTTCCCCACTGACCAGATTCCACGCCCCTTTTGTTTTGTTTTTTTTCCTACTGTCAGCAAGACCACTTTGCACTAGGACCCATTTTAAACCAAACAGGTTTGAACTTAGTTATCTAGACTCATCTCTCATATTGGCCCAAAACTCATGTCTGAACCCACTTACGCAACACACTCGCTGACCACTTAGAAACGATCCTTGACAGTGACCCACATCTCTGCATCAAGGAGCTTAACCCAGGGCGAGTCAAATGAGTCAGATCCATCATCTATTGTTGATCAAGACAAGTAACCTTACTATGTTTCCCTAGTACTTAAAGTTTTCGATTCTGTCTCCAGTAGGATATATAAAATTATTTGTTATGTTTCCATTGTAATCTATGCTTGGATGCATAGTGAGAGGGCTAGATCCTTGCATCTTAGAATTGCAAGATATTTGTTTATTAATGATCTGGTTAGAAAATAATAATTTTTGACTCAATTTTGATTAATGGTTTTAGCTACAATCAAACTTGTTTAATTTGATATTTTCCCCCTTAAGATCATAACTTTGTGAAATGAACTATCGTTGAGAAATACGTTCCATAAGCTATCTAAAATTACATCCTAAGGTTGGAGCTTTGTATATTAATATATGGTTTAATTCGTTTTTCCAACCTTCCTCAATTAGTAGATTAAGACTGAACATTATCGAACTTTGAAAAATATATACCATTGACCTCTAAGGCATCCTCTAAAGTATGGGCAACGCACCGTGGAAACGCTCACACGCGGATTTTAGCCTCTTTGGGTATGACATTAGGGAACTGGGAACCCCTTTGTGCGAAAATTACTAGTCTGCAGCTAGCTCCCTTTTGTTTTTATTTGGTTTTGGTTACCGGTAACGCTGACCTCGTGCCAGTTAATTGTGATTATAAAATAGTTGTACCTGGTGGATACCTTTGTGCTTTGGTATATTTTGACAAGCATACTTTGTTAATTTAGTTTGCTGAGGATGTGTCTTATCTTAGTTTTAATTCAGGGTATTTTGCTCTAGTAATCTAATATCATTCCATCCAATCTGATTTGTTATTTTGATCACCTCGATCATGGCATTTGAGCTTAGAATATTTGCGCATCAATGACCCATAGATTAAATTTTTTGTTAATTAATTGAAAAATCATTTGCTACGGTTTCTAAGTTTGTTTACTTGTATAGTTTTACTCATATGGTTGTTTTGTTCTTTTGTTCCAGATTTTGAGGTCGATCCTGAATCTGAGAAATCTTAGGACATTTACAGGGTTAGGCAGAGATATGAGCAACGCATCACTTTATTTTATTAGCTAGTAGACTTGAGAAAATATTTATTTCGTAGATCATTTGAATTCCTAGTTTAGATATAAGACATTTTGAGATTTCCATATTTTTTTTGTGGATGATTATCTAGTGTGCAATGACATATTTGGGTTATTTATTTCTTTTATGTGACATAATTTAATTAACACATGAAGTGGAACCGACGCGTCATGAAATTTGAGGGTCCCAAGGGCTTCAGATCCCAGGGCGTGACATGATCATAGTCACCATAGGATTCATGACTTATCAAACTGATTCCTTTGTATCTTTCACAAAAAAAAAAAACTGATTCCTTTGTCTCCCTTACGTCTCTTAAAACGATTGGTTAGACCAGAGCAGCTACAACAACTGTGGGCTCTGTTCGTTATAAATGTATATGGGCTCTGTTCTCACGCATGCTATTTCAAATACTAGTGATATATAAATGGATGTTGGTTGTAGCAACTTGAGAGTAACAGCGGCTTAAATAATAAATTGACAGAATAGTCTCTCTTTGCATTCAAAAGCATGGCCATTTTGAGGACAGTCCCGCCCCCACTTGCCATGCATCTCCATATATATATGTGTCCTCTCTATGCTTTAGTTTCATCCTAGAGCACCTCATCTTCATTTATACTTGAAGATAATGAAGATGGTTGCTCACATCTTTGTACTGGTTCTCTTTTCCATCGCTTCCTCTCTTGTTTATGCCTCTGATCCCAGTCCTTTACAGGACATTTGCGTCGCTGATCTTAAATCAAAAGGTAGACTTGCATTGTATTTTATCTCAGTTGGTTTAAGGAGTTTGTGCAAATTCAATACATTTGCTTGAATATAATGGAATGGTTACAATTTGATTTTGCAGTGTTAGTGAATGGGTTTGTTTGCAAGGACATAAAGAAGGTCACAGCAGGTGATTTCTTTTTCGCGGGCCTAAACAAGCCGGGCAACACAACAAACAAAGTTGGGTCCAATGTGACCACAGTGAATGTAAACCAGATAGTTGGACTCAACACTCTTGGCATCTCCTTGGTTCGCATAGACTATGCACCTAAGGGAGAGAATCCTCCTCACACGCACCCACGTGCCACAGAAATACTGACGGTTCTCAAAGGGACGCTCTACGTTGGCTTTGTCCTCTCCAATCAGAATAATAATACCCTGATAAGCAAGGTCCTTAAGAAGGGTGATGTGTTTGTCTTCCCAATAGGCCTCATTCACTTCCAAGCTAATATCGGCCATGAAAATGCTGTAGCCATTGCTGCTCTCAACAGTCAAAACCCAGGTGTTATCACCATTGCTAATGCTGTGTTTGGATCAAAGCCACCCATCTCTGATGATATTCTAGCCAAGGCCTTTCAAGTGGACGAAAAAGTAATTGATCATCTCCAGGCCCAATTCTGGGTGAACACATAACAAGCAGTCCATGCTTCAATGTTTGCTGCTATCTATCTCTAGACCTAAATAAAAGGGTACTTGTCTGGTTGCATCTCATACAAGGTTATCTATATTAAACATAAATAGATGGCTACATCTCTGTTTGCATCTGATACTGGATTATAATAAAAATGAATTTTGTGTGTCAAAAAGTCTAAATCTCTCATGTGGTATTTTCTTTAACTGACTCTTCTTCTTTCCTTGAAGAAATCAAAATTTTAAGATCAAACATTAAAAGCAAGTCAAACCCCATAGAAGGGTGGGAAATACGGTAAGTTCAAGAGTGCCTACAATCCTTCTATCCATCCTATGTCATTCTCAAGGGTGGCTATAGCCAGTTTTCATTGGGGCTTATGATCATGGGCCTGAAGATCTGTGCTATGTAATCGAAAATGTGAAAACTCGATAGCTAAGATTCATTGATTGTGAGCTGAACAAAAGCTTAAATTCATAATGCAAAATTTGTGCCAAGTCAATTTCTGTTTACTATATCTGAGGTCAATTGCTATGTGGTACATCTGCAGATCAGTCTAAATGATCCAAATCATGGTCCTCATTGTATACAGGATAGATACAGATGCAAATAACGTGAAGCGAAAATTTTAACTATCTGATTTCAACTGTTGGGGTCATTTTCTTTGACAGTCAATTTCAATGGTCCTGACTGAATTGTGTGATCATATGATCAGCCTCAACTAGTTGTCATACAGGAATCAATCCATTTTTCACCATCAGGAGCCAGCAGCAAACTAAGGAAGCGAATTCATGATCTTCACCAAGGACCCTGTACGGGTCCAGCGAGTTCAGTTGCCCATACACCCTGTTGTAAATCAATGTGCCACCTAACTCTGTATAACTGCAATTGATTATTACTTACATGGAACTGATGTTATCCAAATATATGAACCCTCTTTAATTCGTAAACCGAATTGACTGCATTCTTCCTATTTCTGATCAACACACCCTTGCAGGAGTAAGATTCACCACAGGATGTAGCTCGGATAATAACCCATTGATGATTCTATTATTAAATCCATTCAAGGTTGTGTGTTCATTCATTAGTAACTTGTTAAAAAAATTTGTGTGAAAGTAAACCATTGGTCATTAATTTCATTAATTAACTGTACTAGACCAACTTGTAACCATAGGTATTTGTATTTCACAAGTGGCTAGGGGCTGAAATGTATAAAGTTGAGCCGAATCAAGTAGATTTGAGCACGAAGAGGAGCAGGTATGGACAAAATCAAACAGATTAGCAATTTGATTAAAACCCGAACCGACACGGTGACCGAAAACTAAACTCAAACCTATAATTTGGAATGGTCTTAGCTCCTTAATATCCTGAAATCAAAATAAATAAAGAGAAAAGATTATAATGAGACATCAAAGTCCTAGTCCCGGGCTACTGTGCTAGTAAACAACGTCAAAGTTCTCCCGCAAGGTAGTTAGGTTTGAGCTTTGGTTCACCTACGGAGGTGCCATTGAGAAAGATCTTGAGAAATGAAAATAAATGCAAGGTAGTTAGGTTTGAGCTCTGGTTGACCTAGGGAGGTACCATTGAGAAAGATCTTGAGAAACGAAAATAAACCCTAGATAGCGTAGCTTACGCAGATAGATTAAGATAAAGAAAAAAGAAATTTCTATCGAGCTTTTGCTTACTAAACCCAACAAGCCAAAATTCAATTAGTTCTACTTGAATGGGATGAAAACCAAGAAAGGTGTTCTACTGTTCCCACTTCCGAAATCCGAACCTTGAATTACTGCCTAGGTCAAAGTTAAAATCGGCCGCCAGTTCATGGATCAGGATTGATCTAGCAGTCTATTCTGATGATAAGTGGGCCAGGAATGGATCCAACGGTTTGTGATAAATTAGAAGGGAGCATTTTGATCACATGGGCAGCCAGGCACAAGCTCCAAAATCCAATGAGTCATGAGGTATGACTATCTTGACCATGGATCGATTTGTCCTAGGTTAAGTTAAACCATTGATTCATTCTAACTAAAGTTAAGACCTTCTTTTGAACTAACAAAATGGTCTTAGTTCTGATTGTTTTCTTTTTCAGTGGTGAGGAATTACAGGACATGACCCATCAGCTTCCATTAGCCCATTGTTCATGTCCATTGATCCAACCGACAGGATCTTTGGATGGGGATGAATGGCAGTGGGACCCACCAGATCAATAAATCCTTTCTAAACTATGGAGGCAACTCATCAACCCCATATACTTTGAGATGGGCCGGGCTCAGCCTTATTCAACTCTAGGGGAGCAGGACTCGGGCCAACCACTTATGGCCGGAGTCGGGCTTAAGTTTACAGTTTCCAAATTGGGTTGAGCTCGAATATTCCTCAGCTTTGCCTAACCCGTCCCATGAACACCCCTATGTACAACCCCTTTACGTCTTCAGCTTAGCCATCGCATCTCTCAACAGTCAGAATCTAGGTGTTATCATCATTGCTAATGCTGTGTTTGGAGTGAAGCTGTCCATCTCCGACAATGTTCTGGCTGAAAATCCGGCCTTAATATAGGCGTAGGCCCCAATAACAAAATCTCTATTAGATTTCAAGAACAAATGATTAATCTAGTAAAGATTTTAAAAACCTTTAACCATCCGGCGTGGACTTCATTTTTTAAGGGTGGGCTTGGACCCGTCACTTTATGATTGGGCCGGGCCCAGACATTCCTCAGCCCAGCCCATGAACACCCCTCCGAGTCAATGTTAGTTTTGGACTATAACCCACTGACAGATCAAGCTATCTCAATCACTGAATCAAGGTATTTGCTTGTGTGGTCACGTGTGAGATGTATGGTTTGGACTGCCGATCCATCATTGTATAAACTTTGTATTGGCTAAGCCATTCTAACCACCATATCTCAGCTGCATTTGGAATTACATATCATTATTGAGGAAAAGGGACAATTTCCCATATTCACATACACTAATGTGATAGTGAGGTTTACGGGGCCCATAAATGCATTGTCAAAAATATTGTTATTGGGGAATTACTGCCTCAAGAAAATTCTGGGATATTTGCAAATTTGGCGTTTTTCCCAAGATATCACTGGAAAAAAGTTTTGAAAAATAAATTAGTTTTTTTATAAAAAAAATTTATAACAATAAGTAAATACGAAATAAAATATTAATGGTTTTATTCTTACTGTATCACAATTTCCTCATTATATTTTCATTTTCTGACAACAATTAGAATAATACAATGATATTATCAGGAAAATATCATTTAGAATAATACCATGATATTATCAGGAAAATATCATTTTAGGTATATGTTACAATATTATTATCATATGTTGAAACCATTGCCTATGTTTTTGACAATTCATATATGATGGCCGAACTAGAAATATGGTTGGTGCAAAACAAATCTTATATGGTCTTTTATTTTTTTGGTAGAACATCTTACATGGTCTTGATGATATGGTTCTCTAGCCACATGGGCCCAAGCCTGGGCCAGGATGTCCCGACTAGCATGAAAACTGTAAACCCAATCAGGGCTGGCACTGTTGGTTGAACTTGGATCTAAGTCTGGCCTGGAGAACCTGAATTAGATTCAACCTGGGCCGGCCATCATCGAAAACTCATTAATGTTGTCCAAACTAGAACCAAAGACAGGCTCGATATATAAGGCTCACAAAACATGGGCTTCCATGCTCCTGTTCCCAAAACACTTGGGTCACATTTGGAAATCCTTTGCCTTTCACTTGATTCACAGAGGCTTTGTAAGAAATTGAATTGTCCCATTTTTCTTCTTTGCTGTGGATTCTTTACTTGGACAGTTGTGCAACTTTCCTTGGATGTATACAGGCAAATGACAATGAAATTTTTTTTTGAAGAAAATGAAAAGGTTAACTCACCATTATTTCTTGTTCATTTTAGTCTTTTTTGCCAGTCCTAGAAAAGAGAAAAGTAGACAGCTGATTAAACTTTTCTATTTGGGTTTTTTTTTTTTTTTGGCGGGTCTTTGTTGTCAGTATTGCAAGTTACTATTTGACATTAGAATAAGAAAAGGAACAAGATTGAGTTTGAAACCTCGCTAGCACATAGTTGGCTGTAAGTGAAGCTGACAAAAAAAAAAAAAAAAATGGTACATGCGTTGTGTTGTTGGGGCCCAATCATGTTGAAATAGAAGATGCCTTTCTATCTATGATCAACTTATTGTGAAGTCCTTGGATTTGGTTTTTGATAGAAGAAAGGTTTGCAGCCTTTGATATGTGCTGATCTGATGGGTCATGTTTTTTTTTTCTGATGGTCATGTTGATAGGGAAACTTTCACCTGTGAGAATATCCACATCCAGATGTAAGGATAAAGGACCCATGCATTATTTTAAAATGATAAGGATTCTAAGGAGTTTGTCGTTGTACACACAAGCAGAGATTTACAATATTTCTTGGAAATGTCCGACTAATCACAGTCTTTACAGCACAACTCTCGTAGTTAGAGGAGGGTAAATTGTCAGCAACAAACATGGCTCTTACTTGACAAAGTACAAAAACAGTCTTTTTTCCTTTAATCTTAAGTTTTTCTTTTAGTAACATAGGGTAAATTGTATGAGGTAAGGAAACTATGTTTTCAAAACTAATCCTAATTGTCATTGAGAGGATTCCATAGAGCTCATGAGCGCAATAAGAGATTTTTTTTATTGCATTTTAAAATAAGACACGCAACAGGTTTTGCTTACATGAGTTTCTGTATGAAGACCATCTTGAAGAGATTCAGTATTCTACATGTTGTAGGAAGCTCATCGAAGGTCATGAAATTGCTGTCAAATAAGAACTTTGCTTGCTAAGCTTTATTCATGGCTCTAAATTAATTGAGTACCTAACAATATCCAATTGATCTAAATTTTTATACATCCGTAAATCCCAAAGTTATTACAAGCTTTGCCAATATCAATATTGGGGTAACAAAGGAAAGCTGATTCATTTATTTACAGATTCTCTCTTTTTTCTTTATTGCTCACAGGGCCTACACAAATTCTTTATCACATTAATATCTTCCTATGGAAGTAAGTTTGAGATAATAAGTTTAACTTTAAGAAAAACTCTAAAAAAAAAATTCAAAAATATAATAGCAAATATTCACCTCCTTTACTTTCCTGAGATTAAATGTCCTTTTAACACAGGTGCATGTGCTTCTCTCTCTCTCTCTCTCTCAGTTTTTAGAAGAAAAAGATTTAGCATTTTACTTGAAATGTCGTGTTTTTTTTTTTGCTGAATGGGTAAATGTATTTAAAAAGCAGAGGGAGGGAGAAGCAAGAATACAAAAAATAGAGGGCTTTGAGAGACCTCCTAAAGAGCAAAAAGAAAAACAACAAGAGCAAACAAAAAACAAAAGAACAGGGAGGCAGAGAAGGCCAGACTACAGGAGCTGAGAGAGAGCTCCTGGACCCAGCTGATTAAGCTCCAAGATCAATTCTCATTGAAACCAACAGAGCGCTGAGTTGGGAGCTAACAAAAGGAGAAGTCATTTGCTTCATGGAGAAGGTGATGGCTTCTTGAATTTGGCCCTGGATTGAAAGGAATGAGGACCTGCGAGTTGCGTAGATAGCTTCATTTCTAGCTTTCCAGAGGTGGTAGAGAGCTGTGATGAGGATGACTGCCATGTTTCTGAACCCTTTAGCATCATTGTCTTTAGAAAGAGACTTCCAGAGTAACGAGGCTGAGTAGCTAGTGGAGGGAGGAGCCCCTGCTGCTTGAAGAAGCCAGGACCATATGGCTTTAGCTATGACACAAGAGAAGAAAAGATGCCCCACTGATTCTTCTGCTTCACAGCAGAGGATACACCTGGTCGTGTTGAGTATAAAAGGAAAATATATTTTTTTCAAAAAAAAAAAAAGTGCATGTCCTGAAAGAATCTTATCGAAAATAATGAGACAAGTAAACTACTCAAGAATGGAGATATGTGCGAGTTGTGTTTATCCATCACCTCGCATGTGTGAGTTGTGACTATTTCTCCGCTCAAGTGTAAGTTACTATCTTTCTGCTCACGTGTGTGTTGTGTAAGCTGTGTCATGAATCTCAGGGTTCCAGTCCTTCACCAGATTACAAAAAAAAAAGAGTACAAGTAGTAAACTACTCCTTGAAACTCTCACTTTTTCTACCATCCAGACAAGTAAAAAGTAGTAAACCCTCTCTCTCTCTAGATTTTTTTTCTATTTTTCCTTTTTTGGCCTGAAACTCTTCTTCCAGATGGTTTGTTGTAGCTAAGATCCAATACTTGCATGCTAACATCCAATGAGCCTTATCAGGCACCAGATAAAATGTTTATGTTACAGATTTTTGTTTCTGATGCTGCCTGAAATACCAAAGAGGAATTTCCTTTCATCTGAACCATTTCTTGATACCAAATTTCTGCTAAAATCAACATGAATACCACTGGAAATGTAACGCCCCCACCCTTCACACATGCATGATATTGTCCGCTTTGGCCAGCGTGCACGCGCGAGGACTTCCCAGGAGGTCACCCATCCTAGTACTGCTCCCGCCCGAGCACGCTTAACCTCGGAGTTTTTACGTTTTTCCGGGGCCGCACGGTTTTAAAAGGCCTCATGCAAGGTAAGGGTGTAAAGTTTACATATAACCCCATTCACTTTCCTCTCTATAGTCGATGTGGGACTCCGGGGCGTCACATTCCACCCCCCTTAGGGCTGCATGTCCCTGTGCAGTAGCCTGCCAGTCCCTGTAGCCTGTCAGCCCTCTTGGCCCGCCCACATGGAGACCCGCCCACTTGCACCAGACCACGGCAGGGGTCCCACACTCGAACTAGTCGAGAGTCGGCTCTGATACCATCTGTAACGCCCCACCCTTCACACATGCATGATATTGTCCGCTTTGGCCCGCGTGCACGCGCGAGGACTTCCCAGGAGGTCACCCATCCTAGTACTGCTCCCGCCCGAGCACGCTTAACCTCGGAGTTTTTACGTTTTTCCGGGGCCGCACGGTTTTAAAAGGCCTCATACAAGGTAAGGGTGTAAAGTTTACATATAACCCCATTCACTTTCCTCTCTATAGTCGATTTGGGACTCCGCGACGTCACAGGAAAGAAGCAGGAATTTCTTATTTGTAACACTTTCTATGATATCTAATGCAATGAATTTGAACCCTTCACTACTTTCACAATATCTATTTTTATTTCTTTGATCAGATAACTACGTAACATTGAAGAAGCTATATATATATTATTTTTGCAAAACAACACAGTGACAAATCTTTTTATTTTATGTTCTGCCATTACATGCCACTTGTTTGATATGATAACAAGGTCGCGTGGTAATAGAAGCTAGGAAGGACAGGACTCTAGAGAGATGGGCAAAGAGTCAAAGACTTCTTTATATTAGAAGAAAGAAAGGCTAAAATACGAGGGGGAGAATGTAACAACGTCATTAAAGTGATTTAAAAGTAGTTTGTGCTCCATGTAATTACAAAGAAAACACTTGTTCCCAAATCATGGGCAATAAAAAAATTACCTTTCCAAGAGAAAATTCCCTCTCTCATCAGAAATTTGGGGATTTTTTGGGGAACGAAATTTATGATTTTTGGGTTAATTGCATAAGAGTATATATTTTTTTTAAAGGTATTTATGAAGGAGTGCTTCCATACCCATTTCAAATTTATCTGACAAAAACTGATATTTAAAACTCCCTGGTTTGGACAACGGCTCCTTACCCTAGTGCTAAGGAGTGGCATTTTTCATCTAACTGTCAAAGGTTTGAACGTTGGGTACGCCATCTCTTCATGCGTGTGTGGGTTTTTCTTTTTACTTGTGTGGCTTCCTTACCAAGTGTGCAGGCTCCTTTCCCACTTGAGTGGATTGTTTTCCCGTGTGTGTGGGCTTCCACTTGGGTTCCACCCCCTTCTGTGGGTTATCGAAAAAAAAAAACAAAAAAGAACAAAAAAAAACCTCCCTGGTTTGAATATTGAAATTCATACCGAGCATATATAATTGTAATGTTGAAATTGACCTTCAATTTTGGTATCAAAATAACTCCAGTTTGGAGTCTAATTTCATTTTCAAAACAGGATGGGTTTAAGTATTGAAATTTAAAATGTAAGCAAAAATGAAATTATAAAGAAAGTACCAATTCTAATACACCGGCAAAGCATGATAATCCTATTAATCTGAGTCCCTCTAGATAATTACTTGTAAATTATTAGTGCCCAAAATACTCTTATACATGTCCTCCTTCTAAACCCTTTGAAAAGGGTATTCATGTAATGCATTTTATAAAACATTGATATAAAATACAAAGCTCTCCTTTTATGCCAATCCTGAGTTTATCAGAAATTTCATTCTAGTTCAAAAGTGAGTTCCATGATTAAAATCAAACCACTCAATCATTATCCAACCTTATCAATAAGAAAAATTTGTCTTCCTTCAACTGTTGCTCATCACTGCTTTCAAATTCATGATATGTAAAACATGTGCTTTATCCCTTTTCTTTTTCATTTTTTAATCATGGGTTTTGTAATGTGATTAATTTGACAGATGGCATAACCCTGTTTGAAATAAAATCTACTATTTTGTAGATCAAGGTTGATGCCCTATTGGTATTACTAATAGCATTTAGCAGATCCTCAACTAAAGAAATCACATAGAGCTGATAATAATCTCCATTTGAACTTTATAGCTAGTTGACAACAATATTCCTATTAATTTTAATAACCTTATGAGTTTTTCAATACAGAGAAGTTTAACGGTAGTTGAAGTACAACTACGAAATAAGGGACAAACACACACACAACCCAAGGTGAAATGATAGCCATGTGAAAGGGAATTTCAAGGATTTATTTATTCAGGTGTCCGACCATCCATCTTACCTAAATATAACTGTTACATACCAATTGAGGGGACCCTCCAAGCCCACGTACTGTTGATGAAGGCCATTTAAAAATCATGGCAAGAAGAATCTCTAAAATGGTATTTCAAGAAATGATTGAACTTTCAGAAAGGTTCTTACTTTAAATCTGGAGTTGGACTAGTGTGATCTTGCAGGATGCATGGATGCAAGGGGGTAGGATTTAGGTTGGATGCATGGTGGAGTTGGGCCTTAGCCCAATTAGTATTTTGTGTGGATTGACTAGGGTTTAATGTATGGGGGCCATATCCAACTTGTGAAAATTAGAAATGATAAGTAGAGGAGAGCGCCTTTAAAGCAGGTGATCATCTGAAGCAAAAACACAACTTGGATAAACGTTTCCTTTTGTTGCAGCGTTTGCTACGTTTCTCAAATTAAGATGAAACTGAGGGGGGTTGTGGGATTTTCAGCCCTTCAAATGGCTTTTCCAAAAACTGAGTCTGTCCCTCCCAGTTCATGGCCACTTGGTGGGCCCACCAGGGCCTATATACGCCAACTCGATGGCCACTTTCTTCATTGTGAAGGGACAAAATGACCCATTTAGAGTGATCAAGGATAAAGTCAAGGATGGAGATCTCAAGAGAATCACCAATTACTTGTAATAAGATATGTAGGCATGATAGTTGACTGGGCTGGGTCTCAGCCTAAGTTCCTTCGAGGACCGAGAAGCCTGACATTTTTTTAACACAAATATGCGTCCAATTTCCATCCCAAATCCAAGATTCAAAGTGTTGAGTAATTAGTTTATAAAAACTATGCCTACATGCACCATCTTTTGACTGTTGTTCATATTTTTATATTTTGAATGAGAGAAAGGGAGCCATCTTTTGACTGTTGTTCATAATTTTTATATTTATATTTTGAGTGAGTGTGTGTACGTATGTGTGTGTGAGAGAGAGAGAGAGACAGAGAGAGAGAGAGAAAATTGTCAAGTTGGGAATCCTAAATTTAGTTCTACTTAGTTTAATCCTGAAAACAACTGTCCCTGCACATGTCAAATTGAGTTCTACTTGGTTTAATCCTGAAAACAACTGTCCCTGCACATGTCAATAAAATAATTTGGGTTAAGAAATGATAATTTACAACACCTTCTGCTGCAATGGTACTCCAGGTCTCCAAACCAGCCAACGCGCTCACTGAAGACACTCGTGGACATTATTTTTTAACTCACATCCAATCCAGCCATCCATCCTACATATGATTTAGGACCTCCTCAGCCATAACAAGCAATAAAGAAGAAATGGGATCTCCTTATCTCAGTCCATGTTGGTGGTAGAGAAGGTGTTTTTTTTTTTTTTTTTTTTTTCATTTGATACTTGGTACATACAGCCTATGATGAGATTAACCCATGCCCAGAAACAAAACATAAGTAGCACAGCCTTTAAGAAATCACATCAAATCTTGCCAAATGCTTTTGACAAAATCAGTAATTAGACACATGGCACCTCTTGATTTTCACTTCATTCTAAGAGCGAGCTCACGGGTGTGGTTGGACATAATGTATTGTTTTAACCCTAGCCCACCAGGGCTAGCTGAACCCAGATCCCATCATCCTCTTCATGATAGTCTTTTTAAGGGCATTTTGCCATTGTTATGCAGAAAATTGATTCTCTGTAATTTTTTCTCTTCTACAAAACTTTTTTTCCTCTTTTTTTTTTTTTGAACGGTAACTGAAACATTATAATAAAAAGAATGAAAACAAAAAAACAATACACCACCAACAATAGGTATAAGAGCCTTATATCCAAAGAACAAAGAAAGACGAATACATGGTGTAAGCAATCATGGGATTTTTTCCTTACCCCCCAATTGAAACACTTTTTCACGGGTTCACAAAGAATTTAGCTCATTTTTTTTAATTTTCTGTGCATAGAAGTCATTGCACCATTCTTGAAAGATTTTCCCTACAGAAGAGTGAAAATTTTTTACTGGCCCTTTCTACGAAAACATAGCTGCAAAAAAAAAAAAAAAAAAAAAAGGAACAAAAACAGTACTCTCTTCTCTCTCACGCACTTGTTGGAGGAAAAATGAAACATTTAATTTACCTCAGAGAGCCTCTGTTTCTAGTTCAACCACCTTTCAATCCCATGAACCCGTTTTTCAAAGAAACATAAAAGAATTTTCCCCTCTTAAAAATAAACAAATCCCGAGAAATCCTTTTTCCTAGAAAATAGCATACAACACCTTAAAATTCTCAATCCTTTATAATCATATAAGCCCTGGTGAAATTTTCTAGAAAACGCCCCCGCAAGGAGGCCCTATTTAGCTACATGACAATTTGTTGTTGTGGGGTGGGGTGGGGTGGGGTGGGGTGGGGGATCCATGGACTTTAAAACTGCTAAACATGGTTTAAGGGTAGGTTATAATCAGCCCCTTTTAGACATCTTGAGTAAAGGCACTCTTATGGCCAATTAAATTATTTTTTTTTTGACCCCATGTGATCCTAATGAAATGGCTAGAAATGTACAATGTTTTTTCTTTTCTTTTTTTATAACGCAGGGTTTCAGTTCTTTGGGCCAGAATAATCCCCACGGGCTCAGGAAGGAAAGTCGGATAAAATTCTCCTATGACCTCAGTGTGGTAGAAATATACAAAGTTACACATGTAAAGATTAGAGAAAAAGCTATTGTAGAGGCCTATATGCATTAGCAAGTTAGCCTCAACTATATGAGCATCGGATCTGGCCATATCCAGATCCAGAAAATTCAAACAAAAAATGTAATCAGTCTAGCCTTGAGCCCAACTTCTGTCTAAATGCTAGGATCCAAAACAAAACCCAATAAAGGTCTGCGTCTGAGTCCAATTTTGGTCTGAATGTCTGAGAAGGAGGAGGAGAGAGAAATCTGCATCTGACACCAATTTTGGTCTGATAAAGTGGTGAGAGAGAGAGAGGAAATGTCATAAAAATGCAGTTTTGCACATGCGGGACTCCCATGTAAGAATGGTACTATAAGATTCTCCCTCTCTACCATCCATAATTAGGGCGGGGACCAAAAATGTTGTACGCCTGTTGCACAGGCTCCCATGGGAGATCTTACCCTTAAAGTCTAAATGTAATATAAAATGATTATGTCTCGATATATTGAACAACCTATACACATGGGATATAGTATCTTTGTAATCATAATTAATTAACTCAAAACCTAAACTGATACAAAGTTTTTCATGTGTCCAAAACCACTAAGACCGTATTTGTTGATAGGAAAGGAATCCCACTCCCCCTAGAATAGGGATATTTTGCTAAAGATTTATATAGGTGAGGATCTTATATCAATATCGGTGCATATCTATGTATAAAATTAAAGAATTTTAGTTTTAATGTGTAAATCCGTAAAAGTATAGGTTTCCAAATCAATATCAGTATATTTTAGATTCTTGAATATCTACAATTTTCAAATGTGAATTTCTCGTGACTCTGTGAAATCAAGATTGTTTTACCTGAAGATTTGGTTGCAAATTGTGACTGAAGTGTTTCCCTCGAGCTTCTCATGGGTGGAAAGGTTAGCCTCACTATAGAGTTCCACTCCTTGCCCTCCCCGTCCAGATCCTCGGAGGCTTTGACTTAGATAATTCTTGATTTAAAGAAGTGGAGTTCCACAATGGGGCCAATCTCTTGAAATCCAAGCCATTCAATGTAAATGCCCTCCAGATAAGGAGACCTAAATCTTGCCTCAAGCGGAGTTAACTCCCATCATAGGATTAATTGTTTGACTAAGATTGCAATTAATCCAAACTCATGCATATTTTATGATGGTGAATCCCACGACGAAATCAACTCAGAATATTAAGGTAAAATTTAGAAATACTTAGATACTGGAGGATGTTTACATTGAGCTGTTCAAATGTTAACAGATAGACCCACTATGGAGTTCCACTCGGTAGAGTCTTGCGCCCTATTGAACCGTTCAGGAGCGATGGTGGATGTTGACCTCAATAATCCCTCCCTCAACGGCCGAACACCCTACCTACCAAGGTCTGATAACATTTGTAGGATCTTACACCCCATTGAGCTACCACTTATCCCAAAATCAATTGGTGATAGAAAACGGCACAACAATAATTTTATGGTGAGTGCGATGGCTCGACCATAATTATGATCGCTCAGGAGCGAGGATGGACGTTGACCTCAACACACTCTATTAACTGAGAATTCTCCATAGTCACAGCCTATTACGATCTACTTCAAAACAAAATAAAACACCCCCGATAAACCCACTATGGAATTCCACTCTATTAACTCGGAATTCTCACCACCAAATCCCCAATACGATGTACAAAAAAACCAATAAATCCCCCCCACCAGGGCAAGCTTTTTTTTTTTCTTTTTTTATGCATGCATGTGTGGTTCTCATTCTCTTTAATGGCTGGAAAGACAAATCATACGTTTGAACTCACCGTAGAATGCCCCGAGGCTTCTTGTTGAACCACCTATAGGTTAAAAAAAACACTGTCACCGTCTCAAATACGTACGTTTTCCAAAGTAAATAGTAAACTTTCTTTTTTCCCCAAACGAAAACCATATCCCAAAAGATCCTTTTTCCCATAAAATAGTAGCATACTCGTTAGACAAATTAACCTCTCACTCTTCATATCATACCATACCATACAAGACACGTTGCATTTTCTCTTTTAAAAAGCCCCTTATATGGTCTGCATTTGGATTCATCAAAATTAAAGAGATGGATGATGCATGGACTACGACATGACTGTCCCATTAGACATCTTTTAAGTCTCTCGATCAAAGCTGATCAATACATTGACTGTTCAGATTATTTTAATTTTAATGCTAATTTGATTGGTTTAATTAGCTCAGATAGTACTCATCCTTCTTTAGAACCATTTTTACAGAACAATTATGCAGCCTCTCGAAGTTCTTGCATGCACCACTTAGCACCGCTAAGATTATAACCAGACTCGGGTCGAAAGCCATGCCTAACTTGAACCCCACCTATACGCTACCAAATCCACCCCTAATAAGAGCGGGTCGGGGCGGGTCACGCTTAAACAGGATCCACTGCTATCCCCGCTTTTCATTCCTGGATTGGCATATGCTTAGGTAGGCCAATAAACCAGGCTGCACCAACTTACGTAACGTTTTCTATCGACATACATACTTGAATCCATAGTAGAGATTGTTAAGAAGGGTTTTTCATTGGGGGCATATATAATGCAGAAAAAAATAATGGGCGGCCCACCTTATGGATGGCTGAGAGTATCAATGGAATTTAAAGATTTTTCGGGAATCTTCCAAAAGATTGATGCAGACAAAAGAAGAGACAAACCATACACGACGACCAAAAGTAAAATGAAAGCGATGCGAAAGGAAGTTGAAGAAGAAAACAAAAATGATAATGGAACGAGAGGCTACAGTCAAACGACACGATCATAATTAAGGACGATTAAGCAGAGCCAAAGTAAATCCCAATAAAGGTTGTGCTCGGTTTGGGCTCAGCCCATGAGTATCAATAGGATCTTTCACGTAAGGAGAATGTTCTCCCCTACACGTAAGGAGAATGTTCTCCCCTACGAGCACTCACAAATCACAACACGTACACACGTAGATGTGCAGAGTCAAAACAAAATTAAACCCGCAAACCCTACCCAACCCAACCCAACCCAACCCATATATAACCTGCCTAGCCCTACTCTTTTCTAAGTCAACAAGTAACCCTTTTTTCAGCAATAAAAATAGGAATTCTGACACATTAATCTTTTTTAAATTTAATGACCGAAACTAAGATAATGTCACCAAAGTAGCTTGACTCTAGTCAACATTTTATAAAAGAATTTTTTGCCCCAAAGCCCATAATATCATGGGACTTATCGGTTTATGAATAATACACTTTTTGCAACTGGTAATCGAGTTTGCTTTTTTTTTTTTCTTTTTATAGAATATAAAATATGACATTTTATGAAAAATAAATATAAATCTAATCCCCATTTCTCAGGTTCTATCGTAATAGGGGAAATGGGTGCATTGAGACCTAAAACTAAGAGTTACATTTCATTGTTTGTGTGATATCTCATATTGCCTTTATTCACATTCGTCTTTCTATTACCGTGCCTCTCTTGATTGTCATGCTTTTAAATGGACTCCATCACATGTACATAGTTTTTTAAGGAAAAAAAACACATGTTGTTGAGGAGTGTTTAATTCATGTGTTTTTTTGTAAAATAGTCGTGATTTTGTTTTTTCTAATAAAAGTATAAAAATGAAAAAAAAGAGAGATAATCTAGATCAGCATAGTGTAGGCCGCACAGTGGAGTTTCAAGCCTATGTTAAAGCAAAAGCCAATAACAGATGCGACTGGGTATCCGGATTTTCAGAATACACCACAGCGGGCACTAGGTCTCTTCTCTACTGTCTTGAATTTAGATATTAGATCGAACCCTCTAGTCTATTACTTAATCTATGCACAAGTGTTGCTTTCCTTCTTTTTTTTCTCTTTTTTTAGGTTGGGTCTATTAATTAACAAGTGATGAGAACGGCTCCACACCTTAGTGGTAAGAAGTGGCAATTCTCATTGGGAGGTCTTAGGTTCGAACCAGAACTCCTCCCTCTTTGCATATGTGAGTTTTTATTACCTCATGTGTAAGTTGTGTTTATTCTCCTCGCATGTGTGAGTTGTGTCTATGTCTCATCGCATGTGCGAGGATCTATCACCTCAAATGTGTGAGTTGTGTTTATATCTCCTCACATGTGTGAGTTTACATCACCTCCCATGTATAGTTGTATCTATGCCTATTCGCATGCACGAGGCTCCATCACCTCGATCGCATGTGTGAGTAGTGTCTATCTCTCCTCTCATGTGTCAGTTCCCATCACCTCAGATGTGTGAGTTCCCATCACCTCACATGTGTGAGTTGGGTCATGAGTTTCAGGGTCCTCACCCCTTCCCTAGGTTACCAAAAAAAGAGGAGGAGAATTTCAAATAAAAGTTTAAATTTTTTACACAAGTTTCAAGAGTTTTCAAATTAGGCCATAAGTTTTCTAGGAAGTCCTAAATGAAGGACGTCCGTCATTCCCTTATTTTTCATATAATACCTAAATAACCTTTCGTTGAAATAACTCTCCTTCACTTCCTCTATATTCTCCTCATTTTCTTCACCGACGTCCTCACGGTGATCAATGACAATCACCGACCCCACGACGAGCGGTTGCATATAGTGGTTGCCGAAAGCTTATCATGCCTTTAAATGAAGGGTAATTTGGATATTTCAAAAAAAAATTAAGAGAAAACATCGCCAAGAAATACCTTTAAATGGACGGATATCCTTAATTTAAAACATACTGAAAAACTTAGGGACAAATTTGAAATTTTTTGAAACTTGTGTCCTTTTTTTTAATAATGCAAAATCTTAAAACCTTATATGAAAATTTTCCTAAAAAAAAATCAACAAGTGGTACTTTAACATGATTACCGAGGAACAAACATTAGTACTCTGACGTGTGTGAAACTAAGGCACCAACATCAGTCATCCATTAAAAAAACACTCATTCATGAGTGTGTTGGGCAAGAATGCATCAATTTCACCAGGGTGATATTTTGCATTCCGATGATTGAAATGCATCCTCATCCCATCCATCTCATATACTCTGCTTAGATCTCAAGGCAAATATCACTTTTATCAGAGTCGTATCTACTATCTAAGACATGTCCTCAGTCACATGTAGGCGAATCTATGATATCTAACGATTTGGTAAGTGCAAATGTCTGATTACCCCCAAATCATCTCTCTTTTACAAATGTCCAAAAACACACCTCCATAAAAAGATTAAAATAAGAAAGTAGATAGTTTTAGAGAAACATGTTGTACAAGGAGTAAAAGACCGAAAGTGGGGGATCCGGGGTCGCTCTGGTGCGAGGAAGGGGGCGGAGCCTCCTCTGACCGATCTTTTCTGACATATGACATCAGCTACGAGCCTACAATGGAGCAGAATGTGCAGAATCCAAGATATTGAAATGCATTTGTCTGATTATTGGACCCATACATCCGTTTGACTGCTTCAGGATACGGCTAAAAGATAACTGCTGAAACACTAGTCAACAGAACAGATTTCACGCATTTCACTGTCTGCTTCCTCTGCATCACCCAAGTAGTACTGTTGAGGAAACAAACAGGAGAGTAGAAGAGGACAAAGAGGATCGGAAAAAATATATGCATATCCAGGAGAAAATCATTTTTGGGTCATTTCCCTTGTACGTACAAATAATGTAGTGGAAATGCCAGTTATATATGTAAGATTTACCTAAGTGAATGTTGTATATATATATATATATATATATATATATATATATATATATGTAAAATTTACAATTGCGAAATATAATATAATATTTATTTTAAAATCCCATTTTTATGGGAATAACGTTGAACGATTCAAATTACAAATGAAAGATATTCATATATTCCAAAATCTATAAATATTTTAATATTTAATAAATATTTTTGGTTTTAGCGAGTAAATAAACAATTTGAAATGTTACAACTAAAATTCTGGGGCCATAGGGGTTGAAAAAAGATAAAAGTCGATGACAGGGTTCAAAACCACAATCCATCAAGAGCAAAACATACACTGGCGCCTCTTTTTTTTTTGTATAAATACAGTGGCGCCTCTTCTAACCAAAAGGTGAGTAATGGTTTTACACCTTTTCGGGTGTGTAAAGTTTCATATGATGCCCTTAATTATAGCCTTTCTGCACTTCATTTATTCGGCAAATGCGTAAATAAGCACCAATAAACATAATCACGCATAACTGTTAAGCATGTACATCACTTATGTATGTAAATAATATTAAAATCTATTTGCTGATTAATCGTATCAAAATCTCGAGGCGTTAATAGAAACAACGAAAATAATTTTCAATACTCACCCTTGGGTGGAACCCAATTACTTTAACAATATCATTAATGTGGAACCCAGTTGGTGCACATTTCAATATCAAGTCATTCCTCCTAAGATTCAAACTCATTATCAGTTGGCTCCTGTTTTCTGAGCTAATTATACCTATATGAAGTAGAGTCACATAAATGATTTTCAATACTCCCACTTTCGGCGACACACTTTTATCCGGAGCAAAAATTCTTTTCAAAACTCCACATCGGGTGAATCCCAACTCTTTTTCTCAGTGCTCCCACTCGGGTAAAACCCCGTCAGCCTACTTTAGGCGACATACACATTTCCTTTTAGTGCCAAGTCGATCATTCTTCCTGAGATTCAAGCTCCCGATCGGTTCACTCTAATACCATATTAAATTTCCTTACTTAACCATTTCAACCAAAACCTCAAAGCGTTAATAGATGTAGCAGAAATACTTTCCTTTTTCGGTGGAATCCAGTCAGCGTACTTTTGGAAACACGCATTTTTATTGTATTGAACCACTCCTCCTGAAATTCAAACTATCGATTAGCTCTGATACCATATTAAAATTACTTAGCTAACCATTCTCATCAAAACCTCAAGGCGTTAATAAAGTCATCAGAAATACTTTTTTAGTAAGAAAGTGGAGATAGACAACGCCTTAGACATCTATAATTGAGAAAAAAAAATTTTAAGAGAAATGACCTTGTGATATTGGGTTCCTCCAACATAACTGAGACTAGGTTAAATACCTATTGACAGCTTCTCACTGACCACAACACAATATGATTTCTATTTTCTCAAAATGTAGACTTTTAGGAAAATGAATGTAGGTGATCAAATGGAATTAATTACAATAATCATCAAATTCTGCTTGTAAACTCTAGAGGTATACAAAATATTTGATCAATACCCCCCATCAACTTGTGCACATTATAGATCGAGGAATCGGAAATGTCAAATCAGCAGTACACATGTGGGGCCAATGGATGTGCCATGCATGATGCTCACCCAATTCACAACAACGACACTAGGACAACTAGTCAATGTGGATCCAAACACAATCCATCAGTGCACTTCCCCTTTCTGTTCCACCGGATCTTCACCAATGGAGGCACCCATGTGGTTCTTATGTCCGTTTTATTCATCTGCCTCTAGCGGACAGTGGAGATCCTCTGCAGCCTCCATTACACCACTGAGATCAGCTTTACTTAAATTTTCCATGCAAACGCAGTGAATGACAACTTTTTCTTTGACAGGTTTCGAATCTGCAGTCCTGCGCTCCAAAGGGAAGACTCCTTGTCCTCTTTTGCCTCTTATGAATTGTAGGCGGACTATGTGCCAATTTGGATGTGTGTATCTGAGTGGAAGATTCTTTAATTGCATTTGAAAATTAAACTGAGTATTCAACTTTTATGGCACATGCAAGAGTAGGAATGGATCGCAAAAGGTCTATTTATTTGTGTAGAATATATAGGAATTCAAGCCATGGCCATGAGTGGAAAAAGTCGAAGATCCAAAGTGCATATATATACAAAAACAACCAACAAAGAATCTCTCCTGTAATGAAGAGTGAATCAAGGGAAGATAGGCAATGAATACTCAGCCCTCATCTTAGTGGTTCAAATCATAGGAAATCTCATAATCACATCTACATTGCTACCTTATATCATTTGTTGCTCACCCACCATTATTCACACTCAACTCTATAATAGTCCTTCAATAGATTTCATTTGACAATGAATTTTTATGTACTTTTAATGCAAACAAACAAACCCTAAAATCTCTCTCTAGTTAGATCTGAAAACCTGACCTAAATTTTATTTAATAATTCAGGGTTCTAGTTGAACATTTTTATTGTTGAATTAGGTTTGGGATGACAAATCTCACTTGATAAATGAATGGGCGGTATCCTATTCCTGGTTGAGTTTATATCTGTTATTCTAACCGCCAACTAGACCCAACCCATAAAATTTAAGCCCAACTAGAACCCAACCAGTTGAGTGCAGATCAAATTTCGATGCCCCAAGGCCAGACTCAAAACTTGATCCAAATTTCACATGGGTTTTAAGATTGAGTTGGGCCATGCGGGGTTCCAAGTTGACTCGACCTCACTTGATCCTTTCATGAGGGGGTCAATGGTGAAAAGAAAATCGAGGCTTTTGTTAGAATTTTTAACGTTGGCTAAATTCATGGATTGGACAAAACTCTGGGTTTTTTGAGTTGTAATTTTTATTTAGAAAAGGACTCTAAAGATAGAAGATTGGAAGCACTCAGAAAAAAAAAGTCTGAAAGAATTAGAAGAAGTCTACTTGGGAAATTGTGCTGAATTTCCGGATCATGTCCAGAATGGATCGCTCGACCGGTCCAAGCTTCGCTCGAGCGAAGTGCAGACTGAGGCTCATCCACTCGAGCGGATGTAACGTGCGTTCGAGCGAACGAGGCGCAGAGATGAAACAGATGCTGGTCCGCTCGAGCGCACCCAATGACCGCTCGAGCGAACGGCGCAATGAACTACGAATTTTGGAAACTGCTATTCTTATTATGCTCAAACTGCTGGTTTCAGTCATACTCATGTTAGGCAACTTTTAGCGCATCCCAAGGGCTATTTAAAGGACTCAATGGGTATTCCAAAGTGAAGACCCTCACCTCTCAAAGTGCTGAGTTAGAAATTATCATTGAGAGTTTTTCTTCTCTAAAGTTTTTATGAAGTTGTGCTGTCAAGTTCTCTAGAGCCAAGTTCTTTTGCATCATTTGTAGAAGATTGTCTTCTTGCGAGAAGATTTGAGAAGTCAGACGCTGGATTGAATCTGTTGCAATCAACGGTGTGAAGTCGTTAAAGCGTGAAACGACACAAAGTAATTTCAGTCCTTAGGTAGGGGATATCTAGGAAAGAGATCTAAGTTTCTTGTAATTGCGAGATTCATAGTGTTTGATTTGATCCAGTTTGGATCGGTGGTTTTTCATCCAGTTAGGGTTTTTCACCTTAAATTTGGTGTCCTTATGATATGTGCTTGTTTGTTTTATTTCCGCTGCATATTGTTTATTTCTGCATACTATTAGATTGATTGTTTGAGTAGACCAATTTAGAAATCGCATACCCCATCAAGTATTTTATCTTTTTCAACTTTGCCACCAACTGCTGATTGGCACCGTCCTCTTTTTGTATGATAAAAGTGGAGACCGTACGTTTATTAAACCACTACTGGTGTGGTTTCTAAAGTGTTTACATACAATACTTAACGCAGACATAATGGACGGTGGCCCTCTAAATTGGTATCGAACCAAGACGAAATGCCCACTTGAGATAAAGAAGGGAAGACGAAATGCCCACTTGAGATAAACAAGAGAAGTTGTTAAAAGTGATTATTGGCTCGAACGTGACGTGAACGTTGAAATGAATGGGCTTAATTCATTGAATGATGAAATATCTTATCCCAAAATATATATTAATATACATAGGGAAGGTGAAATTTTGGAAGTGAGCTCTTAGATTCTCTTGAAATAGGAGAGTAGTTTTGTTAGATTGTACTTTCGTATACTCTCTAGAATCACATCTGTTGGTATGATCATTTCTATGGACTATGGTGTCTTAATCTATGGCAATGAGAGGTTGTTATTGGATTAAAGAGTAGATAGTTGGAGATCCAATAAACAAAACGGAAGATGAGAGATTTCAAGTTGTCAACTTGCATATTTCTTTGAATATATATACAAAAGGTGGGATAGTTTTCTCTCTTTTTACCCTCAAAATTAAGTTCTACCCAAGTGAAAGAAATATCTTTTGCTAGGGAGGGAGGGAGGGATTGATTTAATTGCAAGTAGCAGAAGTCCCAAACTATTGCCACAGACGACCTACCTACTAGGGGACCGCAGAATGGAAGACGTAGGCGTGTCAGGGATTCAGTGGTTTTCTTTTATTTAGAGAAAATGTAAAAAACTTTGTAAACTTTTACAAGTAATGGTATATTTTTTTTTATTTTTTTTTATTTTTTTTTTTCATGCTAAAAAAAGGTTTAATTTTAAAAGAAATGTATATTTTAAGCCTTTTGATCAGACTTTTATGTTATAAATGAAATATTCAATATTTGATCATACTTATATGAGACTTACCCTAATCTAAGATCAGAATCAATTTGACCATTACTCACATTAAGCCAACAAGTAGGATCTTTTCTCATATATGTGTTTGAGATGGAAGCACCATATAAAGCTACTTTTAGAATCATGTTTTATTTTTTGTTGTTCTAATCTTAATCGCATGCATCCAAATGGTTCTCCTCAATCTTTTTTTTTTTAGTTGTTATTTATGCTTTTATATATGCTTAATTTTACAGTGGGATTCAACTAGAACCGCGGGTCTCCCAAAATATTGGTCTAAGTTTGCTTGGAATAGTCTCCTCAAGCCCTCCATTGCTTGCTTTGCTTGGAAGTTGTTCCATAACAAACTCCCTACAAACGATTGGGCGCAATCCATTGGGGTGTAGTTGGCGTCTTCTTGTTACCTCTGTAGTAAGCACCAAGAATCAGTCTATAGCCTCTTCTTCCCCTGTCCCTTTGCCTTGAGCTTTTGGGACTGGTTTCAGCTAAAATGTAATTTCCGAGCTACAACGGCTTTCACTGGTTCTTCTTTATGGAGCACTCTCTCAACTAATTCTTGCTCAAAAGCTAAAAAGGGACTTGGTGCTCTATTTCTGGTAGCCCTATTCAGCTTGTGGAAGCTTGGGAATCTCTCTCTGTTCAGTGGCATGAAGCCTTCTCAAGAATTGGTTTCTAATTTCTTCTTGGCAGATGCTTCTCAAGCTCTTCATAAAATATCTTCATCTTTCTCTAGCACTTCTTTAGATTCATTCTTAGCCTTATGTATGCACTATCCTAGTTTGTGATAGTGGGTTGTCCCCTGTTGTGGGTGGTTTTTTCTGTTGGTTTTTCCTTTTGATTGTATCTCCTTTCGTTTCTTTTCAATTCATTTTTGCAACTTAACAAAAAAAAAATTACAGTGGGACAAATTGCTTTTATTAAAAATAGAATTTGGCGATATAAGAGATCGAAATGCGTTTAATTTTTAAGTGGTTTAGATTTTTTTTTATAGGAGGGCCCCATAAAAGGAATCCGTCTAGATTGGGCATTGCTGGGATATTCGGATGGGTTTCACCAAAATGTAAAATAATTTATTCCTTTCCAAACCAAAATGTGGCTCAAACCTTTCCGTTATCAAACAAAAATGATAAAATTACCGTACGGACATTCTTAAATTCCACAATTACCCATGACAAGATCAAAAACCCCAATTTACCCACAAGCAGATCATACAGGAAAGGACACCAAAAGTGGGATAATTTTAACCTTTTTTCCTGCAATATCCTAACCAAGTAGGATATCCCAGATTTATCCCAGGATTTGATAACTCACGCCAGTAGGATATCCCAGGGTTCGATATCTCACACTTGTAGGATATTGCACCGATAGATATCCTCCCTGCACAGGATATTTCTTCAAACTTTTCACCGTTCTCCTTTCTTTTTTCAACCCTAGGTAAAGCCCACTTTTACTTTTACTGTAATCATCTTCTTCTTCGATCTTCCAATGGTTTTTCCTCGTCCATTATTTTAAATATCAGTTCACACACAGAGTATCAGCTGATACTTATTGATTCTTCAAGAAACCCATTTGAGAGTATGATGGCCAAGTAGTCCATGTATCATTGATGTGACAAATCTGCATGCCAATATATGTATCATTAATCCAGATGATATGGACCATTATTCTTTTTTTTTTCTTTTTATGTTTTATTTTTCAGCCAGATTGAAATCACATTGAAATGTTCACTACAACAATCAGTATCATTGAAAGGGTTGACACCCATCTATTTTTTTGCCCATCTGAAGTGGTTGATGCTTAAACCTATGCTTACTAAATGAATCCCATATAGGCCAAGATTTCTCTTGTGGAGCCCAAGCCCACAGGCTCTGAGTTTGGCAAATGGCATGCCCGCACGAGGAAACCCTCTCTCACATGGATATCACGAGGCTATGAGTATTCCATGATGATAAAAATGCACAGATGTAGCGTAAAACTAAAAAAAATTCAATCACAAATAAGTGCATTCGGGGAAATTGAGTCTCATTTGACATGGTTTGGATATGTCCAACAGATGTTAACAAGGGCACCAGGCGAAAAAAGTTCCTCTATGGAGAGTGATAGCCACTCAAAGGAAATGCGTAGGCTCAAGAAGTTACGAATGAAAACAGTAAGAACAGATTTTGAAGAAGTGTAATTTATCCGAGGATTTGGCTTCTTATGATGAAGAAATGAATTCATGCAGCTGAACCCAAACATACTAATTGGTACAAGGCTTTATTGATGAATAATGATGATAATGAAAGCCCATGGCAATCAGAAGGCATCTTTTGGCTGGTACAAAGATCCAATACAAATATCATTAGTTCATGGCTATCTTCACGCCCTACATGGTCCACCTCCAGGATTATTTGGCTATAAACCAGCAGAAACACCATGTAACTCCTGATTGTGTAGCCCACCTGTGTCTCCATTCATAACAATCACTCAAGCAGGATGGATTTGAAAGCCATCACTTTATAATTCAGATCACTGGATGTGCCCTACATGGGCACAATGTGGTTGGCAAAACCATTTATTTTAAAGCCCCAAAGTGCAATGTTATTATGCAATCTGGAATAAGATCTTTCAACATTTCCTATGTTATCATGATTGGAAGTGGGCCCCTTACAACTAGATTCACAACTCTAGCATTCATCTGGAAAGTTTGAAATAAGCTTTAACAGGGCCAACTGAAAGAGAAAATTGTATTGAATATCATAATAACCCTCCATAAAAATAAAAAAAAAGGGGGAAATACCAGGACAGCCCTAGTTCCCAGATATTTGATTATTTAATTTTAACAATCATCAGGCCACAGCTCCAAAAACATTAGCACAAATTCCAGCAGAAAAACACTGATGACGTAATGAGTAAACTCAGAATACTAAAAGTATTTCTCATTGGATAGATAGGCCCTTCTACAAAAGTGTCATTAATAGTGATTCATGAGTAGTAGGCTCTGCAGATACATGCCTGAAATTAAAAGAAAACTTAATTAAGAGCTAGGGATTATAATTTAATGAGGCTATTTGGTTTTATTTGGTGATTTCAACCAAAAATCACTATAGCCATAGATTCCTTTCTGTTAATATTATAAAATAAATAGAATCAACAGATCCATTGGATAGACCATTAAACTGATTCAAAAATAATTGTTCAAAAATAGAATCATTTTGGCTCGCTATAGCGAGCCATCTCAAAGGACAAGCCTCGCTATAGTGAGGTTTTCGCTATAGCGAGACGCTTCTTCTTCGAGGGTATTTTCGTAAAGTTCAGAATAAGCTGTTTTTTTAATGCATTCATAAATTATATGGTCCCACATACCTATTGTGATGAATAAAATGTATAAAGTAGTGAAGAAAGAAGATGAAATGGTAATATCCTATTGGAACCCACAAGACAAAACGGAGATGGAAACGAAGCTCTCCAGTTTTTTGGAAACGGAGGTCTGGAAATGAGAGCTGTGCATTTTTTGGAAACGGAGATCTGGAAAGGAGGTCTGTACGTGGTGTCCAAATGAGTTATATATGGGAGTAGGTAACGGTGGGATATCCTAGTGATCTGGGATATCGAACTCCAGGATATCCTACTGGCTTAGGATATCGCAGGAAAAAATGTAAAATTGTTCAACTTTCAATGTCCTTTCCTGTACGATCTGCTGATGGGTAAATTGTAGTTTTTCGTCTTCTCCTGGGTAAATGCACTGTTTAAGAACATCCGTACAGTAAATTTCCCAACAAAAATTGCAAGTACATAGGTTCTGCTAAAAGGTTTCTCAATGGAAGTCCACACTGAAAAGTCCGGGATCCGAACCCTAGAGGGGAGGGTGAATAGGGTGAGCTTCAATTATGACCAATTTTAACCAATATTAACTTCTTTAACTTAAACTAGTCACAAGTGGTGATTACAAATAAAATGCGGAAGCTTAATAAAAACAATCACCACAAAGCAAGCACCATCACACAAGGATTTATAGTGGTTCGGCCTCAATGCCTACATCCACTACCAGCTTGTGATCCAACACCCTACCGGATTTCCACTATTTATGTTTTTCAATAGGCTAAGCAATAACCTTTATAATATGTTTTTCAAGACTAAGCAATAACATTTACAATGATGTTTTTGAAGGCTTAACATCAACCTATACATTATGATTTTATAGGCTAATCAATAACCTCTTCAACCACAAGGTTAGTTATCTCTCTAATTAGTGTCTATGATACACTTGATGGAGATTCAATTAAGCTCATTACAATGCCTCTTAATTAGGCGGATATGGAAGTGTAAAACTAACTCACACACACACTAAATGAATGCAAAGATGTATGCTCATGATGTGTGTATGATGTCCTCAATCATTTTTAAAATGAAAGCTCATAAATGTATGCCTAAGGCTTTTGAAAGTTTTAGCTCATAAAACATTTATGATTGAGGAAATGCTATTCACATGTTAAAACTAACTTGTAAAAGATATACATTTGTATCATAAACAAGTTGTGAAAATTCAAAGCCAAAACATGTGAAGCATAGGGATGTCAATCAAATCAACAATGTACCTCATAAAACATAAAATGAGATTTGATTGAAATAAGGGGACAAATAATATGTAATTATAAATACAACTTGAATATGATATACCAATCATTGTAAAGCAAGTTGTGAAACTTTAAAACAAAATACATATGATTTGTAAAGTTTGTTGAATCCAAAACATAAGATACATTTGAAAGAGATTTTCTTATGATGGAAAACAGCAACCAAAGATTCAATCAAGTATATGAATCATGTTACATATAATTTCAAAGATGTTTCCATTAACATGATCTACTTAGATTTACTAAAGATAAAGTACTACTTGGATTGAATCAAATGGTTGTGCATCCAAAACAATAGATCAATTCAAAACATAAAACATATTAAGGACACAACAAATCATAGTTTATCATGATACTAAAGATTTACCAAAGATAAAATAAAAACATGAAAACATATGATATGAAAAGATGTTGAATCCAAAACATAAGATAGTTTTGAAAGTGATTTTCTTATATTGAAAAACAACAACAATAAATTCAACCAAGTATAGGAATCATGTTACATATAATTTCAAAGGTTCTTTCATTAACATTGTCTACTTAGATTTACCAAATAAAGTACTACTTGTATTGAATCAAATGGTGATGTATCCAAAACAATAAATCAACTCAAAACATAAAACATGTTAAGGACACAACACTTCATACATAGTTTATCATGCTATAAAAGATTTACCAAAAGTAAAACAAGGCATGAAAACATATGATTAAGGAAAGTAGAGCCTACTTGGTGATTTAACTTCATTAATCCAAGTTTTAGCTTTCCTAATGATCTCTTTCATCCCTTAGTTCATTTCCCTTCTATTTGCCTCAAAACCCCTCAAGGAGGGCCTTAAATTTTCCAACTTTTGGCAAAGGAAAGAACTCTTTTTTATAGAGAAAAATGCCCAACGGCTAGTCGCAGGTCGACCTGCCAACAGGGAGGGTCGACCTGCTACACACAACGATCAGAAAAATGACCGTTGGAACTTCAGAACTCAGACAACCTGCAGTGTGGCAGGTCGACCTGGGTCCCTGGGCAGGTCGACCTGCCACACTGCAGGTTGACTGCCCGGGACCAAAAATTCCCAAATTAGCATATTTGAAGGTTTTCTTGAGGGAACTTTTTGGGCCATATAATCAAGCTTTAAAACATGTTTTAAATCATTCTAAGGGTTTTAAAACATGAACCATAAAAAGCCTAAAACATTTTGAAAGATTTAAAACTCATAGGCTAGCTTGATTTTCTAAAACTCTTTTCAAAAACAAATGCATCCAAGATTAAAAACAAATCATACATAAATCAAAACTATTACAACTCTTAAAAAACAATGCATGTTTAAAACAAGATTTCAAGATTTCTTAAATCAATGCATATGTGTAAATCAAATGATGCTAGAATGATTATGCATCCATCAAATTGCAATCTACAAAATCCCTAACACACACGCTAGGACACAATATAAGTTACCCCTTCCACAGCGGACATTATTTTTTTGTTTCAGGACTTTTAAAGAAATCCCTTATAATAACAAGCACATAGCTCAATTTTTCTAGCATCCACAAATACAACCTTGGACCACTAGTCGGGGTTGTTTGTGGGCTTTACTAATGAAGTTGGGTAAAGTAAAAATTATTTTGAAGAAAGAATAAAATATAAGTTGGTTATGATGGTATTTTATTTTTAGTTGTTTATTATTGAATCTTTTCTACTTTTTGTATTGATTGTAGAGTTTTTTTGTCTTTTAGTTGACAAATGAGGTTAACTTTTGACTTTAAAAAAAAAAAAAAAACTATGGTGGAAAATTTGAATTAAAGTGATTTTAATGAGACTTTTTTTTAAATGGGGGCTTTACTTTACTTGACTATATTTGTAGACTTGCCAACTCTAGACGTAGCTGTGTTTTAATTGAAATAATTTCTTTTTCTTGTCATTAGATCTATCATCTCTGATGGTTATGAAGTTCAACCCATCATAATAAAAAAATTATAAAACAGTTTATATTGACCAAAACCACATTTTAACTTGCCTTCCCTCTCATCCGTTCAATCAATCTCATCAACTGGAGACCACAAATGGAACAAAGATATTACATGACTTGCTGATATTTGAGCTTACAGATGTGCTTGTCAATTAGCGCCTGTACTTGTCATAAATGAAAGACTTATTAATATTTATCATTGGAGAAATTTCTCCTTTTTTCAACCCCGGGGGGGGGGTTGCAAGAGAGCCCACACAAGTAGGAGAATTCACCCACCGAAAAGAGTGTAGCACATAGAGAAGCTGAAAAGAGAGATGGAGTTGTTAACCAACTGAGTGATTCTAATTCTCGGAAAAAATGTGCCTTGAAGGTGAAAAAAAGATCTCTCCAAAGAAAATAAATAGGAGTTTTTACCAAAAGCATCATCAATTATCACTATGCCTCCAAAGGCATGCGTAAATACTTGTAATGCCCAAAAGCATCTTATACAGCATACTCTAATTTCTTGAGGACCAAATTGACCCTCCAACTCATTTCTTGGACGTCAACACTTAATTTTGCATATTGAAGTATTTTGATGCTAGTTCAACCCCCTTTTCCGCGACATTGAGACTTAGTTTCGCAACATCGAGTTTTGATTTCATAAGGCACATTGAGGTGTATCCAAGCTAGTTTTTTCTCATTTCTCGAACTCGCTAGTTCATTTTTTTCATTTTTCTCATTAGCTCTTACATTTGTTCTTCACAAGCCTGTAATCCGAAGATTGGGAGATCTAAGTCCTAATAACAAAAGGGAAAAGTCAAGTAGGGAGTTCAAGAATTGAAAAAGAAAACTAACATTGAATTACTTCAATGCGTCAAATCAAGTATTGATGTCACGATTTAAGTATGTTGTCACGAGAAAATGGTTGAACTAGCCTCAAAATACTTCAGTATACCATGTCAAGTAAAGTACCTAAAAAGTAGTTAAACTAGCCATGAAATACTTTTAATAAGTGAAATGAAGTCTCGTTGTCACGTGACAACGGTTAGAGGGATAATTTGGTCAGTAAAAAAAATAAGAGTATGCGGTATAAAATGATTTTTTATATTACATGTATTTAAGATTGCTTTTAAAAGTATAGAAATATTTGAAGATGATTTTGATATTTAAAAAAAATCTAAATAAAAATGGTAAAATGGGAGGAAGGTAAAAGACAGAATGACCAAAAAGGTCTAATCTGACAAGAAGAAAATGCCACTTGCTCGGAACTATATATATCTATATATATAAAATCCTTTTTACCCAAGACCTCAACGCAGCATCCGGTTTCAACACTGACCAAACTTTGGATGTATTTAGATGGAAAAGGATGTTTCCATTTAAATAAAACTAGTTAGTAACACTAAAAAGCTGTCATTAGAATCTCTTTAGCCACGGGTCAAGAACTGTTGGTTAAAAACATTAAGTAATGCCTTTGTGATTTGTAAATGTCAAAAGTTAAAATGTTGCCTTGTTTCTGATCACATCCATCCATCCATCCACCCACCCAGTTTTGATTTTTGAAACTACTAAAAATCCCCGGGATTTCCACCACTACGGATTTACCGCCCCAGAATTAAATGACAAGTGACAAGGCACCGAAGTACTTTTTACTTTAACAGTGGGCACGACCTAACTACCAGCTGTCGGGTCGCACTCATGGCTCGTGATCACGGACTCAGGTTAAGCATCTTGGTCAGGTGGTTGGTGCTTGGCTGCTTAACTCCCTGCAACACAAGTTACACAACACATGTATGCTTTTACCCAAAAGAAAAAAAAAAAAAAAGACACACAACACGTGTATGTACCATAGTGCTTCGCTCAGTAACATTTGTACTTTTTACCTAAACTGTAAGTAATAATAGAGTACCCGGATCTGGTCATCTTTGGCTTTTGGGGAAAGGATAAAAAAGTACTACAAGTTAACATCTAACTGTTGGTTTATACTTTATAGCCTAGATTTAAGTTCGAGATTTACCTTAGAAAGCCCACTTTTACGTGTATAAGTATGGAGAGAAAAAAATCGTTCAGAGAAATGAAGAGAAAGACTTGTCGAGAGAAATGAGGAGAGAGCGAGAGAGGTGAAAAAATTAGATCGATTTTGTTTCTTCTTGTTTTTCTATATGAAGTACAAGCTGAAAGAATATATATAGTGTTTTGATTGTTTTTTATGGGGAGTAATCTCCGTAGTCTTGTCATCAAATCTTATATTTGAGGGCATGTTTGTATAAAGCCCACGTAAACATATATTCAAAGGGGAATTGGTCGAAATCGGATTTCCTCCCTCACAAAGAAGAAAATTTAAAACCTTCTATTATTTAAGTAGATTCGAATTATGCCAACAAAAAGAGGAAAAGATTTCAACTTCAGTGAAAACTCCCTTAAACAAAGTGCTCTTACAGCTTTTTATTCTTTCTTTATTCAATTTATAACTGCTTTCTTCGTAGAATGGAAAAAATCATAGGAATATAAATTCAAATTCTCATCACCTCCTATGTCTGAACTGAATTCATCAAAGGTTTAGTCCACTAGTACAATCACTTTGGGGCTACAGAGGTGTTTATCCGACTTCCCTCTGAGCTCGAAAGGATTAGTCCAAATTAAAGAATTGAAAAGTGCGAATCCTTTGATAGCAAAAGAAAAAAAAAATTCTTATATCTAAAATCCTCCTAACTCTTCCCTATCTATAGTAAAGTCTACTGAGCCTTTTATACTATTTGAAAAACAAAAGACGCCCCGAGGTGGTTAAGGGTGTTTCATCTCACACAACAACTGCAGTGCAATCAATCCCCAATCATAAAGGTCTTCCCATGGGTACTTAATCACTTATCCATCTCGGCAAAAATTTAAAAAGCCTCTCATACTCACTATTTCAAATCGCATATACCTTGTATATATCTCATATGTATTAAAGACCCAAAGGAGCCTGGTTGTGACAGTAGGATGTAAACAATCGGGAACCAATTGTACATGGAATGATCCATGAAAGGAACGGGAAATATAGGAGCCGCAAGTGGTGACGTAGGATCTGATGGGTCCCACCGATGGTAGGCACGCACAGTTGGAGGAGTAGCTGCCAACTTCTACCTGCAACTAGAGGAGAGGGGAAGGAGCCAAGAAGCAGAGGTAAGCTCGCTAAGTCCACGTCAGCATGCGTACGGTCCGGGAAGTGGGACTAGTGTGGTAGCTGCCTACCGCTAAGAGTAAGATTGGATTCTCTCCTCTATCTGCTGCAAGTCTTGGTTTGTTTGGGAACTTCTAGCCCATTTTTTAGACGTCTTTATTTTTCTAAATGTCTAAATCCAACAGAATTTGAATAATTAGAGCATTTGGTACAAGATTTTAGACTCTATCCGCTTTAGACATTTAGAAGCAAATCCTCTAAAATTCAAATACTCCAAAAGTGGGCAGATGAGAAATTCAGCTTTTGGGTCTTAAAAATATTGATGCGAGGTATTTAAAATAGATTCGTGCATTACCAAACCCCCTTTCTTTTATTTTAGTCTCTTTTTTATGACTCTTTTTTAATGGCTCTATTTTAGATGGATCTATAAAAAAAAGAGTAGAGATACCAAACAAACCCTAATTAGAGAGGAATGAAGTAAAGCATTAGGGGTAACATAAAAAGTATATAGCTTTAAAATTTCTTCTTTTTATTTAAAAAAAATCAAAATGCAACCTCTTTTTTCCACTAAAAGACGAAAAAAATACTCACCTTTAAAAAAAAAAAAGAGTCGAAAAGATTTTCTACCAAACAGTTAAATTACAAAATATCATCATAACCCACTTATGTTTTATTCTTTCACCATTTTAGACTTTATTTCACTTCATTCTACATGTAAATTTACCAAACAGTAGCACGTACAAGCTGACTCACAAGATTAACAGTGAGACAAATTAAAACTTAAACGGTTGGCAGTGGGTGGGCTCAAGATTCTCATTTGAAAGGGATGGACATGGCCATGATGTCACAATCTTCTCATTATTTTGTCCTTTGAGGTGGGTGAGGGCTTACTTGATAGGGCATGAGCCGCTTGGCATCCAATAATTCATTGAATTTAAAAGAGGTTTGACAATTTTTCATGGCTAGATGGGGTGATAGCCCCAAAAGCTACCGCCTCTGCCGTTGAGTCCATCTATTTAAAAATTTGAATTGATGAAAAAATTGCCCTCCTGATGAATTGGATGTAGCCAGATTTTATTTTCAGGGGAGTTCTTCACACTGTAAAATTGAACATATGCCATTAAGTTAAAGCACCACGTACTCCTTGACCAGTGGCCTAAATTAAAATGGAAAAAAGAAAATCTTCACTTATTTTCCAATTAGGTTTTGTATCAGTCTCTATTAGATAGCTGAACATGCTACAAATGGCTTTACTTCAGAGCCATATATCTAGTTTCTAAGAGGCCAACAGACAAACAACTTCCCAACATGTGCTATTTTAAATACTAGCAGAAAGATTCGTGCACAGCCAAAGCGGTAGGCTCTCTTTCGGCCACAGAGGTTGATTTGCCTTCTATTTACTGAGCCCCACTCCTGTGATTATCAACATGCAACACAGCTACTGAATGAGGTTGGCAGTTCGGATCCTCCAAGGCTTGGAGTCATGATGAGAGATTCGCGGGCTCTCATAAGTAAGGTCACGGCTAAATATCACTTACATATCTGGTAAAATAAAATACTGGACAAACTTTTATTTTAGTAAAATTTGATAATAATCTGTACAAAATAATCCGTTTTACATTTGAGTGGTTTAGGCTTTTAATAAATTAGACTTTTTAGAAGTCTCACTAATACGTCTTGAATGTAGAGCATATGGCGTAAAGGTATGCCTTCTGGGCCCGCTATGTAAGAGGTGAAGTTTTCTAGACCAATTTAATCAAGCAATATTAGCCATCCGATCAAAAGTAAATGAAAGTGTACCGTTAAAAAACTGTCAATATGTAAGTCGTGAACAAGCTCGAGAATTTTTCTTTTCTTTTTTTAAAGTTGGGCTACCAGTCAGGAGTATGTTTTATCATGACCCGTCCCTATACACATGCGTATGCGTGTGATAGTAAGTAATGACATATTCTTTAATTAGAGTTTGTCGTAGGAATTTGTATTATTTAGAATTTTTAGTACACATGATGTGATAACTAGTGGCAATTGAAAATGAGGTGTTTTTAACTAGAATTTCAATCTTTAGCTATCTTAAGACTCTCCAATTAAATTTAGGAATTCTAAGAATTCGAATATCTCTTAGCATTTGTAATTTTCCTATCCAAGACGACGAGGATTCAAACATTCTACCCCCAAATGTCAGCTTTTGAAAATTATAAATTCTCTCAATATGAATTCTTTAAGTCTTAATAAAGAAATGACCCAATGCGCAAACACCATTCAACCATCTAGTAAACGACTCGAGATGAATGGCTCTGGTAAAAATTAAAACAAAACTACTGAATTTAACTACTAATAATGATTTCAGTGAGAGTATAGAGTCACGTGACACACGTCCCACGTTGAACTGTCCTCGGCGTGAGACGAAAGCACCAAGCTTTTGTTTATTTATACCCCGCTGAGGTTGATTTATTTCAGTGCTCACCAGCCTCTACCTTCTCATGCCTTCGCTTTCAATGCTGCTCTTAGGTTTCCTCACTCGAGAGTTTTTGAGTTTGGCCGTTTTATTCTGCAGTCTTTAACTTGTAGTTTTTCTGTTGGAATCCATCTTGGATTTTTTGTTGTTTGGGGTTTATCTTCCCATGTTTCTTCGTATGGATGCTCTTCTTTAAATCTTCGGAAACCACCTTCTCATCTTTGTTTGTCTGTAGGTTTTCTTCTCTTTTTTTTAACTTTCTTCATGGACTTTTCCTTTTCTTTCTCGGTTCTCATTCATTTCTCCACTTGCTTTCACCCAGTTTGTATCTTTTGATGTTTTTGGATGTTATAGATTTCTGCATCTGGTCGTTAATATTCTTCTTAGCCTTCTTTGTTGACCTTCATAGACTTTATTCGGGTTTTTACTTTAGACCCAATAGTTTTTCTTCATTCTACCTCTTGTTTGATATTTGAGATGAGCTTCTTGAGCTTGATGGAGGCAAAACTGCCTCCAGGGTTCAGGTTCCACCCAAAGGATGAGGAACTTGTGTTGGATTACTTGGTGAAAAAGGTGGCGGGCAATGGTAGTATGAATTATTCAGAGTATCCCACCATCATCGAAGTTGACTTGAACAGGATCGAGCCTTGGGACCTTCCAGGTCAGTTCTCTCTCTCTCTCTCTCTCTCTCTCTCTCTCTCTCTCTCTCTCTCTCTCTCTCTCTCTCTCTCTCTCTCTCTCTCTCTCTCTCTCTCTCTCTCTCTCTCACAGCATAAGCACAGTTTTGTATGGACTTGTGGTATATTTATTTTTCTCTTATGTAAGAGTAAATTGGTCTGTAGACAACTGGGTGGCTTGAGCTCTCCTCTTCTTCCCCTTCATTCTAAAGACCTGCCTGCATATATGGAAAACCATGACATGGTTCACTAGGCTTACAATGTAATCTGTACATGTAATTTCATTGGTAGATTTATAAGATCCTGGGATGATATGTGTATTCTATTCTGTAGGGCATCACACTGCCCTTTAAAATTCGTTGTCGGAGAAGAATGATGAAATTTGCACATTGCCACTTGTTTTTTCTATTATTTGAAAATGGCCACCATTATTTTATGGTTTTTCAATACAACCACCTCTACCCTACTGCAACTCTTTCCACCTCTACTCCGTTGAACAACCTTGCCTGCCAGCCAAAGGCCCAAAGGATCTTTCCACCACGTTTGGTAGGTTTTCCATTAAAAGAAAAAAAAAAGAATGAAAAATGCCCTTTAAGCAGGGTTAATCCTCACAATTTACTCTTCTTTAGGTTTAACCATGAGAACAGATTAAGGAGAAAAACCATAGTACCCCTGGTTAGATCAGGGACAACCCTATAATTTAAAGTTTAGTTCGAGTGAGATGAACCAGGGTCAAATACCAAAAGTTCAATATAAACTAGTTTAAAGTAAAGGCATTTTTATTTTTCATGAAATTGTGAAGTGGGTTTAGTCTACACAATGATAAAATAGGTTTGATCATTGTCTAACCTTGATTGATTTTGTCATGGAAGAACTGATGGTGATATATAAAAGAAGAAATAGATAAATAGTAGAAAATGCAAGTGATTTTATGTAAAGTATGATCTTCCTAATACATGGTAAAATATAGGTGGACATTTTCCTATGCAAAAGGATATTTTATTGTGCGCAAAGTTCTTTCCCTCGGCCTTTGTTCCTATAATACTGCATTTCGATCTTATGGGTTTGCTCAACCTAAGGGGTAGTTCAGTTGGCCTATGACCACAATTTGGGGTTTCCTTTAGACCCGGAAGGATTAGTCTAGTCCAAAGGGTTGAGAACCCTCCGATAGCAAAAGGTAATAATAATAATTTGTGGGTTTGCTTACTTTCCTTGTGCATTATTTCTTTTGACTTTTTTCCTTTTATCATGGAAAACTGTTTGGACGCGGAGAAACAGATAAACAACACTTTTGGGGAGTTTTCTCCACCTCTTTCCTCATACAAACGTGCCCATAACGTTGGAAAGAAATATTATCTATACATTTTGTATTTCATACCCATTGATCAATATTTGAATAGTAATGAAGAACTCTTTAATCTGAATTTTTTCCTTCTTTTTTTTTTGTTTTTTGCGTTAAGTTTTTCATAGTATAGTTGCAGTCCAAGTTTCTACCATATGAGAATAAAGGGCTAGCCCAATATGGTTTACATTTCTATTGGTATCCAACTCCTAAAATGAGTTCTATCCCTAGGTCTTCTCCCTACATTTGCAATGTGGTCTTCTCTCGTAAGCATGCAAAGTGGTCTCTCAAAGGTCCAGCCTCCTTAGCTGGTACAAAAAAAAAAAAAATAGTTTGTAACATATAATACGCCATAAACATGCTTTATTGTGTTGAAAGTGGAACGGATGCCTTTCTCCTTGAGTAAATTTGTTCTCTGATATTGTGGCTATGATCACTTTTTGTTATATGAAAGCTACTAAAGCAATTTTTTTCTTGTTGAGTTAGAAATGGCATGTGTAGGAGGCAAAGAATGGTATTTTTTCACTCGCCGTGATCGAAAATATGCAACTGGGCCACGCACAAACCGCGCAACATTGTCTGGATACTGGAAGGCTACAGGAAAAGATAAACGAGTGACCGACGTTCGCAAAGGAACCCTAGTAGGGATGAGAAAGACCCTTGTTTTCTACCAAGGAAGAGCCCCAAAGGGTAAAAAAACTGATTGGGTCATGCATGAATTTCGCCTGGAAGGACCCAACGATTTGCCCAATATTTCTTCCAAGGTTATATAATCTCCCTTTTCCTCATCATTAGTGATTTCATCTATTCTACCTAAAACTGGTGTGTGTGAGTTTGTTAATTATTTAGTAACTCAATCTTATGATTTTAGTACATGGTCTTGGAGCATGAATTAGATTTTTTTTTTTTTTTATGACATGGGTATCTTTGAGGCCTTTGACTCAACAGGACTTTACCACGCATGGGTAAATTTAGATAATCATTTGCCCTTGAGAATTTACTACGACACTCACCATGTAAGACTGAACACCTTAATTAATAAGAACCTATCATGCATTATGAGACGGCTTTTGTGAAATTAACAAAGCCATAATCTTTTTTAAATAAATATTTGGATAGGTTAGTTAGAAGCACACCAACAAACATATTGTCAAAGTTGTTATATCAAACATCAAACTCGTTCCTCATCTTCAGTGCCTTTCTCAATAGTCTTCATCATCTGATGTTTGAAATTCACAGGGCAATTGCTATGAAAAATCTTTACTCTTGACAAATTTTAAATATATAGTAGTTGGTTCCACCGTAAAATCGATCATAAGTGGTAAAAGACCATCTAACTTTTAGACAAATAAAATTGAAGTTTAGGTATTTCTTTCTCTCTCCGATCATGATGGGAAGATGATGATGGTGGTGGTGGGGAATACAATCTTGTGGGCCCTTCTCTTACAATCAATGCCTTAGATAGATTCCTGCAGAGCCATGCGACGGGGCCCCTTTGTTTGAAGGTATTCCAGATATCAGTTATAGCTGATGTCTTCCTGAATGGTAAGAACTCAGAAAACTCCCTATGTTTTCCCTGTATCCAAGAAATAGGTGAGAGAACTTAATTTTTCAAAATAAGGTTGAAGTTTTTCTATCTTTTTAAAAAAATGTAAAAATATATAATTAGTCTTTTGAGATTTCATCTTTTAATTTTTTTAAAAATACAGTACACTTGAGCATTTATAAAACAAACTGAAAGGACAACTTTTGCATAATTCACTAAAAAACCAAACAAGATTTTTCAAATTTCTTGCAAACTAAGCAAGATGCCCTGCATGTTCTAATAATTAGATGAAGGCATCATTATTCATTATACTGATGTGATAAGGCCAGTCTCATTATAGTCCTATAATGTCCTATCTGGTGTATGGATAGAAGTTGGCCACCCACTCTAACTTCATAAATAGAGGGCATGGGCATCTGGTGGGCCCAGCATCTTATTACCTCGAACTACGATTTTGATATGACCCTTTCATTCACTACTTACAAATTAGGACTCAACTCCGACAATAGTTCTTCTATTAATTATGATTAAGCGTACGGTTGGTCCTACTCCCAAGAAGAGATTGTATAAAATAAGTCTAAACAATCTTACCTTGTTCATTTCCAAGACACACGTTTTTCACCTTTGCCTAGTAACTTTTATTTCCTGCTTTAAAAGTTGAATTGTTTCTCTTTGGCATGATGAGTTAAAACCCATATCCTTCTTTCTTTTATTAACATTATTATATAATGGAGTAACTCAAAAATTCAACTCAATTCATATCGACTCAACTGAGTCCACTCGACTCAATGGGGCTCGAGTTAAGCAGGTCGGATCTTGTTTGTCAAAAGGCTTGGTCGAACTCACCCGAGTTGCTGGACTCAACCGGGTCTGGTTTTAGAAACTTGATCAATAGTGGATGAACTAATTTTGACCGAGTTGTTGACAGACTCTATCAGAATTGTTCGACTTGGTGCCCTATGAGTAGAGTAAACTCGGCCGAGTTAAGATGAGTCTGGTCTGGTTTTTGAAACATGTAGAGTGGTGCAGTGAAAGGGCTTAGAGTTGTGTTATAAGAATGGCTGATTGACTGATGCTTTCATTACTTTGCTTTCATTTTCAAGCAGGAAGATTGGGTTTTATGTAGAGTGTTCTACAAAGACAGAGGAACGTCACCCAAACTATGTGAAGATAACTCCTCTGATGATACAGATTCAGGTTCTTCACTCCCACCGTTGATGGATACTTTCCTTACATTTGACCAAACTCCCCTAAGTCTAGAGGCGTTTGAGCAAGTGCCCTGCTTCTCCAATTTTTATCAAAGCCCGACAGCCCAAACAACAAACCCAAGCCTGTCTACCCTTCCCCAAGTGGAACCAACCATGCCCACCAAGAGCTTAGCCCAATCAAATGTCCTAGCTGACCTGAACCCTTTTCTGGACCCCATTTCCTATGAGAAAGAGGTCATAATGGCAGTTCTGGAGCACTTCAACAAGATGGAAAGCAACAGAAAGATGTTGGAGCTGGTGTCTCCAAGTTTATTAGCTGAAGGAAGCTATGACAGCTACTTACCTCAAATGGGCCTGCCGACTATCCAGAATGGCTGCTTGTTTTGATGAGGTCCAATAACATGAAAAGGGCATATTTGTGTAACACAATGAGTTTTCAGGCAGGAAAAATGTGGCTGACCACCTCTCCTCCCGTGGAAAATGTTTTTATGAAATTGAAAAAAATTAGTTCAAAGATTTTCTCTTTTGGCGTACAAGAAAATTGCTAGCAAACATTTTCCGCAAGCACTAGTGACTTCCTCGGCGTTACACAAATTTAGCTTTTATGAATGAGTTGGTTTGCTTAGGTTTTATAATTGTTTCTTATGTTGGAAGTTCTTCTCCTGTTTGTGCCTTTCTTCCTCTGGAATAAAATGTAGTTAACTTCATTCATTTGAAGATGTGCTTTGTACTTTTAGAACTAATTATTAGATGTTTACTCAATAAAAAATGAGTCATAATGAAGATGAGTCTCTACTTTTAGAACTCCTTATTAGGGAGTGGACTCAATAGAAAATTTATGAGTCTTTTTTTTTCTTTTTTCTTTTTTTCTTTTTTGTTGCCAATAAATGCAGTCGGTCTCAATAAAATGGGCTTAGGAGTAAACTTAAGTGGATTTTACATTGCATTCGCTCCGCGAAATTCTCTCTTCTAGGGGACATCCACATGCAGATGTTCCAATTTGGACGCAGGGCCCATCATAAATTAAGGTTCTCCTGAATTTCACAGTGCCAACCATGATAATGAATTTCACAGTGCCTACCATGACAATGTTACCGGTCTATACACAGGAACGCCTGCGGGAGAAAATATACTACTGGTATAAAAGAGAGACTGCTAAGTTGGATATTTTTTTCATTTCATTAACTTTTACAATTTTTATCTTATACTCTAATTTTCTACATTGGTTCATGGATAATGGGTAAAACCATTTTATACTGAAATGAATCAAAATCTAAACCATATAACAGAACCCACTCCCCTTGGTTGAATTAGGCACTCTTCTTAATATTGTAGCCCGAGACTTTGATAATGTAAAGTTGATACCCATCCCACCTTCCAACTTCTATGTTACATCAGATTCTGAACAGCTTTGAAGTCCTCAAAGTGTATGCCTCCTGTTCTAAAATGTCATAAGATTTTGCACACTGATTACTCAAGAGAAGACGTTTTAAACCCACTAACTCACGACAACAAGGGGTTATTCAGTTGGTTGCCAACCCCACCTATCACCTAGGAACCTGAGTATGTCATTCTTCCCATTTTGCGGGCTTTCCCTTCCCACTTATGGGGCTCTCTTAGGTCCCGTACCATGAGATGCCCCCCACCCCCCACCCCCATCCCACTTACGGGGCTCTCTTAGGTCCCGTACCATGAGATGCCCCCCACCCCCATCCCACTTACGGGGCTCTCTTAGGTCCCGTACCATGAGATCCATCCCCCCCCCCCCCCCCCCCCACTTGCGGGGCTCTCTTAGGTCCCGTACCAATCCCACTTGCGGGGCTCTCTTAGGTCCCGTACCATGAGATCCCGATCCCCCCCCCCCAAATCCCACTTGCGGGGCTCTCTTAGGTCCCGTACCATGAGATCCCTCCTGAGATCCCCCCCCCCCCCTAGGTCCCGTACCATGAGATCCCTCCTGAGATCCCGATCCCACCCACCCCACTTGCGGGGCTCTCTTAGGTCCCGTACCATGAGATCCCATTCCCACCCCCACCCCCCCCCCCCCCAAAAAAAAAAAAAAAAGTCTCAGACTTGCATGCCCGCAAATAATGAGTTGGATTATTCCATTGTGAAGGATTTTTTTAGTCTTAAAATAGAATTTTCCTTTTCCAATGCTGTCTCCATTTAACGAGGCCATGCTACTGTACATCTGTAAATTGAAAAGAGTTAGAGATGCAACGAATATTTCGTTAGCATGTGATCAAGGAGTATATCTTGGGCAGCTCTTCGGCCTCGAAACTGAAAGTGTTGTCTAAGTTATAGTTTTGTAAATATGGGTTTCCACCCAGATATTTTTTAACCAATAGTGATATGGGTAAGTGAGAATTTGAAATACAGAGCATTGAATGTTGTAGAAATAATTAACAATTCCACACTTGTATTTATAATTTATGAGGCCAGCGATTCAATCTATATTGTCACATGTCTGTCTTCAATTTTCTAGTAAGTATCCTGCATTTATGGATTATTCTTTCCATAGTTCCTTAATTTCTAAGATGTTTGTCTCTTTGAAAGGCAGATGTGGGTTAGCAAGTTTTTTTATCCTTCTATTTGACACACAGGTTTGATGGCTTTAGACCGTTTGACATAGATTATTTGGCTGACTGATTTAATCAGTTCTAAAGCTTTGTTGCTTCTTTTTAAAAATTAACTAAAAGGTATTTCTCAAATCAATGTAAATATTTAAAATAATTATTTTTTTCTTACAATTTTATTTATGACTAGTTTGCTCATGTAACTTCTATTTAATAAGATAATTTGTACTAACTACATTGTCATGACAAACTTGCCCATACTACTTTACTATATATTAGTTTTTATCTTAACTGTATGAAACAACTCTATTTCAGTTTGACAGTACTTGCCAAAATGGATAAGATGATTTAGTGTTTTTTTTTTTTTTTTTTTGGTAAATAAGATGATTTAGTTGAAAAACTCTATTTCAATTTGGCAAGACTTTACCAAAAGGGCTCTGCTTTGATGAGGATATCCATATAATTGCACGACGTTTGCACGTGTTAATTTGTGTGGTTGACCTAAACTAGAGGGTCTCAGCCGCAGATGTAAATATTTGAAAGGACCAAAAATAAGGTCATAAGAATCTCCATATCTGCTGCTGCAGGCGATGCATTTATGAAGTGGGAAAAGTGAGAAGACAATAGTTTCTTCTCATGATTTGCCCAAGACCCATTTAAGACAAGGAGGCAACTCATGTCAAAGGTGGACTAACCATATATATCTCACGGTGATAAATGCCAATCTACTTTATGAAATCATAAGAGAGTTTGATATCCATGTTTGAGCCTCGCACGTATCAACTTAAGTCTTCGATGGTTAGCTTATTTCGATCCTTGGCTTTGGCCCACTTACTATCGGACTTGAAGTGGGTTTGTAACCACTACTTTCTTAGGATCGTTCGCGCCCGGAAGACTTCATTTTTCACGATCATCATGGAAAATGCTCTCCTCAAACATACGCTTAACTCTTGCCAAATCCAAATGGATAAGCTAACAGGATTACCAATTGTTTAGAGATTTGGATTCTAAACATGAATCTAGGTTTTGCTTCTAGGACGTCCAGCTATATATGTTGGCCTTTCTCAGTCAGATCCAAATGAGCCATAAAGGTTAGAATTCTTTAATCAAGGAAGCTAACAAGGATCCAAATGGGCCATAAAGAACAGCTTTCTTTAATCAAGAAAGCTAATCATCTTTTTCAGTGCATGGAATTCGGATTTACCATCTAGAAAGGCTGTTTTCGCCAATTCCGAATACTACAAAGATCATGGGAACCACACTCTATCCCGGATCTTATCTTTGATCCTGTCTGTCGGGCCCAGTTGGGATGTAGCCCACCAGTACTCTCTCAATGCATGCGTTTCGTCCTCACAGTTTGAAGCTGTGACTTTCGAAAGCAAGTGACAGAAAAATGGCCCCCTATTATGTAAGTAACACCAAAGACCAAACTTACATCATCTGCACCTTATGATATTGAAGACAAACACAATAAAGGGACAGGTAAAAAGTGTTTGAAATCACAATGAGTACACGTTACATCCATGGAAGATTGCCTTTTGATTCTGTGGTTTCCTTTGGAAGTGTTGTAACAAGTAAAGTATATTTATCTCCATACATGATAGCCTTTTGATTTTGTTGTTTGTTTGTTCACCAACTAGAATGCATGAAAGCTTTATCAGTGATAATTGGCTTTGAAAAGAATGAGATATCATTGCCTCTATCCTCCCTATTCATGAGTTAGTAATGATGCAATGCATTGAACTAGATCAATAGAGTTTTTTCAGAGAACTCTTTGGATAACCATCTACTACTTTTATGGGTTTTTTTTTTTTTTTTGGGTCACAAATAATCATCTCTATCAATCTAAAGATCTATTTAAATAAGTTGACTGTAGTCAGAGGTTGGTTTCAAGGGTGGATCTGCCCCCATCCCATATTTGGAAAGTCCCCTTTCCTTACAAAAAATTTGTGCTACTTTTATTACTTTGGCTCCTCCCACAAGGGAAATATTCCTAGTTCAGCGGCTAGTGGGTTTTCAAACAATTTGCCAAATTTGCTATTTGGTTGCGCATAGAAAGTATATGACTAGTCATTGTGCTCAATCAATTTAATTTATAATGGAGCCTCAAAATATGGTCTAGTGTGATTTTATTAGCCTAAATGCCAAGGTCAAACTCAGCCCTTATTAAAAAAAAAAAAAAAAGAGTCTTAGCCTGGACTGGTTTTCACCAAACATTTTTAAATGATTTATAATTTAATTTCTTCTGCACTTGTTTTTTCAATGGTTTCTTAGAATACTTTGTCAAACAGTAATATAAATGAAGAAGTAGATAGTAATTCTAGATGTATATATGCCTAGTTTTTCTATTAAAAAAAAATGATGCCAATACGATTATATCTTGTCCACACTGACATGCTTAGCTTGGTGGTAGAGACATTAACTCCCACGAATTAAGCAGTAGGGTTCGAGCCTGGCTTAATCCATATTACAAGTCAATTGTGCCACAGCCCTGCACACACACAATTGGGCCGTGTTCAGCCAGCTGCTTTTGATAAGAAACTTAGGCCCAATTGAATTGGCTTGCTTTTAGACACACCCCTAGCCTACAAACCTTAAAAAAACACTGTCCATGTGCAGTATTTGTGTTGGACTACTCATTTGTGACAGGTTCAGACCTAATCCAATTATAGCAATTGGATCCGTAACACAACCAATTGGACACGGACATTGTATTTTTGGGTTGGACCCAGTCAGGGCTTAACGCGGCCCAAACCCATCCTGAGCTCTAGGAAATCCAGTCAATACTAGGAAAGATGCCACGTACACTTCTTACCTTGAGGAATGGCAATGGGCCAAGCTTAAGATGACCCAATGGCGCGCGGGGCGGTCCTAGCACTACCCATTCACTTCTCAAGGCTGAGATTTAGAGTCAATATTTCTCAATTGCAAACTCCCTGAGGAATTTTTAAGCTAGGAATTAGTCCTTGAACTTTTTAAATTCATTTGGATTCAATCTCCACTCTCTCTCAATTGGATTTGGACAGATGCAATCCAAATCACGCTTGACTGGGAACAACCATCTGATCTGCATGATTATTGCAAACTGGCTAATAAAATTGCATCGAATCGTATGTTTAAATCCATGATACTGTAAATTGTCCAAATACAACTTTGTGACTCTAACTAATCTGCTGCCGTGAACCTTTTTTTTTTTTTTTTTTTTTACTTTTTTTCAAGAATGTTGATTCAAAAAGAAAAAGGTCTTAATCTAATACAATTGAAAAAAACAGCTGATTATCTATGACCAACATAAAACATATCAAGGGATATGCTGAAGCAGAGGATGTTGCGATCGATTGTGGCCCGCAGCAAATGCACAGATGCAGGGCCTTCTAATACTGGGGTGCTTGTTTCTTGTATAGATTGATGGTAGAGAGCGCGTTTAGAGCCATCAAAAGGCCCACCGCGATGAATGATGCAATGAGGGCACCGCCGGTGTGGTCGCAGAAGGTGTTGAATCTGCCACAAATCCTGTTCCAGCGCGTATGTGAATTGCCATTCTTTCCTAGTTCAGCAATGGATGCTGCAGCAGCAGCCCCAGATGAGACTAGAGCCACCATCACCTGCTCATCAACTAGTACTAGTTATTTCTGCAACTTACATATGGCACTCTGGTGACTAAATACATAGAACTCTCTTTTTCCCCGTTAAGGTGAGTCAGAGTACAACCGTTATTTAGAGTAGACTCAGATTTTGATTTGATAAAACTTTTACAACTGGTCAAATCTTGAAATAGTTTTATGTGTTTTGAGGTGTGTTTTTTTTTTTTTTTCCCTAAGTTGAGTGTCAAATGAGTTTTTCTACATGGCTTCAAGTTATCTTCTGAAAGTGTATAGGGACTTTGATTAAATATTTAGCCAAAGTTCATCATCCAAAGATGGGAAGACTAGACTCATTGGAACATGGACCAAGCTATCGATTGTTGGGACCTTGAGTAAATCCATTTACAGGTACTCTTACACATATGAGACACTTGATGGAGGCTGGGAAAGACTTAAATCTAAGGAGCATACAATGCACCAGTCAGAGAGATATTTGGTAGGGATTTTCATAGGCTAGATCAGACCTAATATTCTGGCCCAATCCAGGCTATGGGCCTGATGTCGGGGCCAGGCATTGGCTTAGCCCATTTGCAACATATATGCACCCATTGTGTTAAAAATGTCAGGCCTGGATGGGCTTTAAGCATATATACACTCAGGCCTATCTATTTGAGAATCGGGCCAGAAAATCATATCCCGGTAACCCCATGGGTCTAAAAAAGAGCCCAAAACCAGCCCAATCAGGCGAGTCTTGGGCTGACCCGGCCTATGAGCAGTTTCACCATATGGGCACTTGAAGCCAATAGAATCTCGGCTATTTCTTTGTAGATTGGATTAAGAAGCAATATAAATTCCAAGTACCATGTCTGAGATTGTGATCAGAAGTCCAAAGCCCTTAACATAAAACTTATCACCCCCATAGTAACCAAGCAATAACAAGGACATGTTATGAAGAGTTGCTATGGCATTGGCTGTAACGAAGAACCTGCATCACAAGATCAATGACAAGAAAAGTAATGAAAGAAACAGAAATTTGTGAAATTACACAAAGAAAACCAAATACAACAACAATGGAGGTGATGAGGATTGGACGGCTATGATTGTGGAGACCACCACCCAGAGAACAATTGTGGCAATGGGGATGACCCCACCTGAACATCCAATCAAGATCATAGTCTAATGGCACCTCACTGCATGTTCTTGTATTCTTGATCCGTTAGGAATGATACTAGGCCAAGTGAGACCACCAGGTGAAAGGCCCAGATCACTTATCACGCTTGAAAGTTCATGGTAATGTATGTTTCAAAAAAAAAAAAAAAAAAAAGTACAGAAACTTGATTTATGTCCATGAAACTAGTAACTTTTATGGTTTGTTCAAATCAAGTAAAATGGATTTGAAGCTAGGGACTCTACAACATAAGACAATTGATAAGAGTTTGCAGTGGCCTCCATACTCACCATATATTCGTTTAAGGGGTGCAGACTTTAATAGGTAGTTTGGTTTTGGAGCCAAACCGATGATCTTCATGTGGATTTTTAGGGTGGACCCATGATTTTTATTGGAATTTTTTAAGCGCACTCAGTTTAACAGGTGAGACCGCACCCACGTGTTGTGCCTAGGTCCACCCTTGTCAAGAGTATCTGAAGAGTTACCGGCTACAAAAACTCAGTCCCTTCATATGAGGCCATGAAATAGAGACTATTAGGCTTCTATTTTGACCATCGATTTCATGTCCAATCAAACGCCCATTGGATGTTTGATTGTTCAAAAAATAACATTAATTAACACAAGGAAAAGCCTAAAATAATTATTATACCCAGTTTTAAAAGCCCATATACTAGTGAGGGGCGGACACAAGTACAAGGGTACGGAGCTTCAGCCCCCATCCAGACTCCAAAAAAGTCCAAAAACCCCTGGAAAATTCTGAAAAAAAAAAAATATTATTTTTACAATTGCCCCCTCCCACAAGATGGGGTTTTTTTTTCTTTTCTTTTCTTTTACATTGAACCCCCCAGGGAAAATTACCTGGGTCCGCCCATGAATTTATTGCCAGTAATCCTAACTTTCGACCTGATGGGCTCTGCTATGGACAACGCATGGTGCTCAAAGTTCTTCCCATAATGAAAGATTATAATTTGGACCATCCTCCCAAAGGGGTCCACACCCACACTAGCCAAATATCAACAGGTTTGTATCATGAAATCTGGTCGATTAAGTATATAAAATTATAAGAGTATGAAAGGATTTATAGAAAGAATAAGAAGGGAATGAGAGATTACACAAAAGCTGGGGTTTGTTGGAACTTGGCAGTAACACTTCCAGTGATGGTAGTGTTTCCAATCAATGCCACAACCATGGTCTTGGTTTGCTTGTTAAGTGCCATCACTAGTGTAGCTGAAACCGTAGCACAAAGTGCTAGCCCCCTTAGCACCAAAAGAGGCCACAGGGGTACCTTGGTTGGGCATGGCACAACCACCACCTCTTCTTTCTGCATGCCACCCACACAAGGCTTTCCACAATCTTCAACTGCCATTGAGAGAGAGGGAGAGAGAGAGAGAGAGAACCTTGTTGTAGGCTTGGAGGAGAAAGGAATGGAGGGGGAAGGTGGTTTTAAAGAGTGATGAAGAGAGTGAGAAAGGAAGAGAGATTTGCGTAGGGTGGCAGTGGTAGCATCTTTGGGATTGGGACCATCTGTCCAATTGTTGAGTCTAACAAGCTAAAGAATAGAATATTGAGTGATGACTCATGCGGTGTGTTTATGGTTACTTTTTTTCTTAGGGGGTTAGGACCAGGGACTTCATTGGCGTGCCTGTTTATCCTACATCTATATGAGAGAGGGTTGGGTATTGACTTAAAATGTGTACATGGACAAACCCAAATCCAAACCTGACCCAAATGAAAAAAGTAAATTAAGTATCCAACTCAAGCTCGATCCAAATTATTAATTGCCTACCCAAGTACTTCTCATTTTAAAACAATTGAGTTCTTGGGGATTTGGAGGGATATGATCTCCATCAGCTCATGATCTGATGTTTGGTGGACCCCATTGCGCTCTTGCTCATACTTCTCCTGGGCGAGATCATGACTCAGTGAACTCAGTGAACAAGTTTATATGTACATATTGCCATACATAAGTTGGGAAACTAACCCTAAGGGGTATCTCAGTTGGCCTAGGACTACGGTTTGCACCCGGAGGTTGTAGGTTCGAAACTGCACTACCACACTGGGGCTACAGGGGAGTTTACTCGGCTTCCCTCTGGGCCCGGAGGGATTAGTCCAACCCAAAGGGTTGGGAACCCTCTGATATCAAAAAAAAAAAAAAAAAAAAAAAAAGTTGGGAAACTAGGTTTAGTTTGGGCACCAAAGCCTAAACCCCAACCCTTTTCCTTGCCGGTTTTAAAATTCAGGACCGAGCTTGACCCAAGCCCAAGCCAAATTTTATTTTTGGTAGGGCCGGGCTGCACAGAGTTTCAGGTTCGGCCCAACCCAAATGACACCCTGAAGCCAACTATCATTGAAGGGATACTGTTCTGGACCTTCTGGTAGGTTCCTCTGAACAGGAGAGAGAATTAAACCAACATTAGATAACCTACACTATCATATAATCTGAACACTCAACAGCAAACAAGATATCTTGGTTTCTTCAAAGAAAGTAAAGTCATCAAAGTAGACCAAGGAACCTCATTTTCTTGTGTTTTCTTGCTGCAATGAATAGAAGCAGTACTAAATGTATAATTTATTAAGTAGGTATATCTAGGGCCTGAAGAGATGGAAAAATAACATAATGTTGGGAGAAAAATGGATAATCTGAGGCGGGCCACCGATTAGAAATCAAAGACAATCCTATCAATCCAAATGTTTCAAAGCCACAAATGGGAATATCAGTATCATGAAGTTGATCCTATGAAATCCAAATTGATGCCACCAATGGAATGATTCAGTGATTTCTTTCTTATTTTGCAGCAGGTGAAAGGGAGGGTAGGATTATTGGATAGGAGAAAGAACAATCCAAGCTTAATTGTTTTCATTAAAATTCTTGCTTGTTGGGCTTCTTGGATTTCTAGAATGAGTATACCTCTTGTTTGAAATATTTATGATTCATGAAGGTCTAGAATAAATGAGTTTTTTTCCCTTGGAAGAGGAGAAAAAAAAGTGGTAAATGGGTTGGAGTCTTTCAAACATATATAACTTCAACAATCACTATGGACTCTACTTAGCCCATGAAAGCACGCCTTCAATGCGCTGCAAAAGTCCTACCTAACCTACATCATTATATTTTTTCTATGTTGATATTAGTTTACTTTGTGCATGGTATATATGCAATGGATGTACATATAAGATATAAATAAGCATAATATAGGACCCATCAACTAGTGACCCTAGGCCTGGATCTGGCTTTGTTTAGGGGTTTGGACTCAAAATGGTCCGTGATCGAGCCGCCCAGACCCAAATAAAGGTTTGAGCCGGCCTTCCTAAAGACCTTATATGCATACAGGGCATTCAGTAGCAGCATGCCATGGTCATCTGGTTCCGGAAGTGGTGATCATGGTCTGGAAGCTCTGCGATTGGGGCGGGTTGAGCATGAGCCTGGAGCCCATTGGGCTGCATTTGGGCTCTGTTATTAGGTCCATGAATCCCGCCAGCGCCTAGCTCCTGATTATTAAATGGGCCACCTGGGTTGGCCTGTACCTGAATTTCAGGCCATGGGCTGGATTCAGGCTATATATTGGACCTGATAATTACATGGGCTGTGCTTGGACAAGCTTCAGTTGGGCCGAGCCAGGACATGAACACCCTAGTATTTGCTGAGTTAATGGTCCGGTCTGGTCCTCAACCAACCACCAATCTAAACCCTAAATCCTAAACTTTTAGTGTATTTTTAACACCTAAATCTTTGGCACTTACTGCCAGAATGGTCATCCTACCCACCTATCAGTTCTCTTGTGAGACATAAATATCATTAGAGAGGGCCAATGTGCCAGGCTAGGCCGGGCCGAAGGATGTCCGGTCTGGCCCGTTTATAATGGGGCCTCAAAATTAGGCCTGGTCTTGCCTTGTAGGCCTACCTGTCAAAGCTCGACCTTGGCCCTTAAGGAAAAAGTCAAGCCCAAGCCTGGCCCAAGGCCCGATAGTTTTTACCAGTAAATAGTCAACATTTTTGCTTAGATCTGAGAATTAACATGAAGAGATCCCCCTTTTTTTGGGGTACCCATGAAGAATTCCCTTGTTAGAGGCATTTTTTAGCTCATCTTTATCTAAAGTACAGGCCAATAAATGATAGATTAGGCCAAGAAGTTTCATATAAGACCTTAAGTTCTTGCCTTATTTCAAAAAAATACACAAGTTTCAAAACTTTCAAATTAGCCCCTGACTTCTCAGTAAGCTTTTCAATTAAGGACATTCGGCCATTTAATAGTAATTTTTTATGACTTTTCTTTAATTTTTTTTAAAATACCCAAAGTGTCATTCATTTAAAGCCATGAAATGGTTCCAGCACCCACTACATTTAGCCGATCTTCGTCTTGGAGATGCTAGTTGTCATTAATAGCTGTGAGGTTGTCAATGAAGAAAAAGAAAGAGAATATAGTGAAGGATGGTCTTATTTTAATGAAAGGTAATTTGGGTAATTTAAGAATTTTGAGGAATAAAGTTACCAAAACATAGTCATTATATATTAAAAGGTGTTTGCTTAGAGAAAGCAACAAAAGTTAATAAGACCCGCACGCACGGCCCCCGAGGCCAAAACCACCTTTTTGGCCGTTGGTCAACAATTAAAAGACCAAACCCATTTTAACTTACCTAAACTGAGTTGATTAGATAATTAAAGTCACTGAGACAGTATCAAACAAGTGCAACCAAGCTTTATTGGATTTAGTCAAACCCATGTGAATTAACCAGCTGATAATACTTTAATTGACTCTAATAGGGTTTTCAAGTTTTTAGATTATGAATTTGAGTGGTGATAATTGTCAGGCTTGTCATGAGCATTGGATAGACCTACTGAAGTTTCATTTTTCTGAAGGGCATGGAAAGGAAGGAAAAAAAAATAAAAACAGTTGGGTACTTTGAGCACTTCTAAGAATCAAAAATAGAAAGCTTATTGACATGATGGTTACTTTTTAAGCAGCAAAAATCTTTATAGCTTCAGAGGGTACGGTGGAATTGAGCACCAGATTTTATTAGACAATGAGTTTTGTCGTTTCTACGATGTAATCTGTATTCAATTTACATTGAAGGTATTTTTTTATAAAATAAATAGCAAAATTCTTGTTTCTATTCTTGCACTTAAAAATAATTTAAAAAAAGAAAAGAGATGAAGAAGAAGAAAAATATGAAAAGGCTCAAGCTTCACGTCTTGAACCCACCTTGTCCGTATACAAAAAAAATTCCAAATTACATGTATGTATTTTGCTTGTGCCATATCTCGTACCCATGACCTAATAGTCCAAACCATAGATTTCAACCATCTCGACAAGGCAGAGATTGAGAATTACATGTATGTGTTAATGAGCATGATGATAACGAGAATATGCAGTGGGAAGGTGGGTTGGGTTTCAATCAGGCCCAACCTTAGTCGATTGTGAAAAGGCTAGTTAAATGAGGGCTTTTTCTCCCCTCGAGCGTAGGGTAGGACAAAAAAATTTATAGGCCCCGCCAATTCAAAGTCCTGGCTAGGACAATAATAGGTCCGCCAAACAAAACTTGATAGTGAATTAATATGTATTCAGACTCGTGAATGCACTGTTTAAATTAAAATTAATGTCTTTCTTGTGGAAGGGAGGAGTTGAACATAGATTTTCTCACACAAACAAATATACTATTCAAGTGAGCTACAAGTTAAAACAGCATCATCTTGGTAATTTTACTTGTAAAATCAAGTGAAATGAATTGAAGTAAAGCATCAAATCAAGAGAGAATAAAATATAAGTGAATTATGATGATATTTTATTTTTAGTTGTTTGATATGAATTTTTTTTAGCTTTTTGTATAGAAAAGTGAAGTTTTTTTTTGTCTTTTAATGGATAAATATAATTGTTTTTTTACTCTTTTTTTTAAAGATGGAGGGAATTTTGAACTTAAAGTGATTTTGATGTGACATCTTCTCTGAAAAATATAAGCTTTACTTAACTTTTATTATTATAGTAAAGTGCAAACGGGGCCTATATATTTTTCCTTTTTTTTTTTTCTAAATCATAATACACTCGGACTTGGGCTAACCTATTTTAGGTGCGCTAGGCTCGGACCAAGTACTTATGGCCCTAGTTGGCTTGGCCCATGTTGTTTAAAATATGGGCCGGGCCTGAATATTGCTCAGCCCGGCTCATAAATGCCCCTATATGAATGAGTACTAACTTTGGGTTCCCACAAATTATGATTATGAAGGATGGTAAATTGGTATATGTGAGGGGGTGACTCCACCATACGTAGGCCAAGTCAAGTGGACCGTATTATATGCATGTAATTCTCACCTAAATATTTCCGGATATGATGAGTGGGTTCCTGAATTTCACAAGGTCCCACATGAAGAACGGCTAATTAAACCCCGAGGAGTAGCTCAATTTGTTCTCGAAAGTTGAAGGTTTGAAACTGCGCTATCATACTACGGTCACAGAAAATTTACCCAGCTCCCTATAGATCTGAGCTCGTAGGGATTAGTCCAGTTGAAAAAAGCTGGGACACCCTCCCTAATAATAATTATAAAAAAAGAATTGATTAAACTTTACAACCAATTTACCATATGGTAAAATGGAAATCTGGACTTGGGATGTGGCACTTGGATGGTACAGGGCGGGGATGGAAAGTAGTATTGGTATGTGGGGCCCACCATGGCCCTAAAATAATGAAGGGCGGTTAGACCCCGCACATGCCTGCACATGCTACTTGTATTCGGCATGGCCCACCGACCACCGTCTAAGTATCTTTCCTCGCCTCCCCAACTTCACCTTGTCTTCTTTCGTCAACGCTGCTTCATTTCTCTTTCCACACACATGCCCCTATCGCATCCAATTATTACTGAAATGCCCTCACTACTCCTATTGATTTTGGAATTGGTTGCCCCTTAGAGAGGTCGGCTTATCCTTTGACTATGGGCATTAAGCTACCAAAATCACCAATGAAAGGAGATTGGAAACTCAGATAGTCCACGGTAGGTTACTCGATTTGACTCAACTAAGTTGACTCGGCTTAGTAGGTCATTGAGTTGTTTTGAGTCCCACAAGTTTGGCTTGGCCCTTATCCGAGTTAAATTAATTCCATTAAATCAAAGACATCAAAATAGAAGTCACTTAATATCAAATTTCAAATTTCAAGCAATCTGACGTTCACAACCCTTCGATCCCATAGCCCATAAGCGTAACAATAATTGTTTATCAAAAGAAATTTGACTTTAACCTCAAGGGATAGCTCGGTTGGCCTAAAACCACAGTTTACACTCGAATGTTGTAGGTTCGAAACTGCACTACCATGCTGAAATTATAGAAAAGTTTATTCGGCTTCCCTCTAGGTTAGGAGGAATTAGTTCAGTCTAAAAAATTGAAAAACCTTATACCAAAAAAAAAAAAAAAGGAAATTTGACTTTCAAATTTCCAAACAAAATATCTTCTCAACATTGGATTCCCTGTAGCTGATGCCATTATGGGGAAATTAATGATTTAAGAAAACGTGTGGTGGCATTCTGGTAATTATGTCAAAATGCAGGGGCGATGGGGGCAATCAAAATTTGAGAAAGAGGACAAAGTGGTGTGGTGTGGTGTGGTGTGGGGCCCACTGCCAGGAATGTGCAAATCGATTCGCCACAAGCTGCCTTTCAGCAGTGCAGGTGAATGGAAAGAATCATGAATAGTATTTTTACCCAAAATGGCAAAGAGCAGATACCAAAGACGATATTTCTGTCCCCATTTGTCCGTATATTTACAGTTGTGGGACTGCCCTTTTCTGAAATTTCAACTCACAGGAGAGACTACTTAACGGCAGCTCGACGCTACCTACACTTACCATCCGTTAGATGACGTCACTATCATTTTGTCGTTTTCCACTGAAACGTCATGAGGTTATGATTTTACCTCTTTCCAAATGACAAATGATTTTATATAATGATGCCCTGCGTGGACATATGAATCCCTATATATATATATATATATATGGGTAATATTCAAGTGAGAACTGTTCTCACATATTATGTGAGAATTTTTTTGTGGGACCCAATTGTGGGCCCCATTTGGGGATGTGACAATGGGGGGATGGAAAGATCTATGTGAGACCACCCCAAGTATCAAGTTTGACCCCAAACCCATGCCCCTAACTCATTCATCCGTGGCCCACAAATTTAATGGCTTCATATTCAAAAAATTATTCAACCCTCGATCCAACGGTTCAATCCATTCGGATGTGTGTCAATCCTTGGGATTAGTAACTATAAAGGGGTTCCCTATTGGTTGCTAGGTTTGGATGGGTTGCTAGTTGGGCAAAAAAAAAAAGTTCTCATATAATAGGTCGGAACTAGTTCTCACTTGAATATTTCCCATATATATATATATATAGTCTCAAATTTTCCCAACGCTCTTTCACTTTTCTTGCTTGGGCCGACCTGTATTTAGTAATGTGGATGGTGCCAAATTGGTTCTTGAAGTTGAGCCTAACTTTTTAATTGATCATGTGTAAGATACATAATTTGTTTTGACTTTTTTTTTCTTATTCAACCCTACCTAGAATTTACATTTAATTGACCAGTTTGGGGATTTGGATTCCCTGTTTCGTCCAAAAAAGAAAGCCTTATTTGGATAAATTAAGGGCGTCATGCAGAGGCGGAAGAAAGAGAAACTGTATGGCACCCCCATGATTCGTCCAAATAGGATTTTTCAGTTTCTAACGGGGATCGAGATCCCCATTTTGAAGAGTGTTGATTTATTTGTAAGGCTAGCCATATAAAAGTCTTTCATGGTCTAGCTTCAAAAGATCCAGATTGGACGAGACATTTAGTCTCACGCGTCCTAACATGGATGTTGGGTGCTGAACATCATCAAAGATTAGAAGTGATGTCGAGCCGTCAATTCCCTGTATTTGTGTGGATTTATGTAGTATTCACATCATCTTCACTGTTCATGGGCCACTGATTGCTGGTCAAGAACCTTTTTCATTATTGGATTTGTGTGGATTTATGTAGTATTCACATCATCTTCACTGTTCATGGGCCACTGATTGCTGGTCAAGAACCTTTTTCATTATTGGACTATTGGCACCATCCAACTGCCTCCAAGCCCATGAGATAATGAAATGTTCTAAAGTCATCCCACCTTGAAAACACATTCATGTTTGGTGGGTCTGTTTAGTAATTTCACTGTAAAAGTGAAGTGACGCGGAGCCTCATTTATGAGACATGAAAAGATGAGGGGCGCATATCAAAAAGTACAAAAATCTAAAATTCTCTGCTTTTTTACCAGAAAAAGAAAATAAAAAGCATTCTCAACCACTAACTTACAAAATGAGAAAGACTTTTTACACAAAAGAAAATTCAAAAAGAATTACAAAAGGGCATCTACTTTTTACACGAAAAGGTAAAAAAGATTCCTTATTAAGCAACTAAAGACAAAACAAAGTCATCACATTATGATTAGACATCCTCGTATTTTATTCTCTCTTGATTTGAGACTTCACCTCACTTCACTCTACAAATAAGGTTACCAAACAGGCTCTTAAATGAGCTCTAAGAAAGGTGTCGACACAATTATCCCATGCTTTCCTTGATTTATTCTCATAGGATAAAAAGGGAAGAGTCATTTTCAAAGAATAACTTAATATGCTTAACATATGAAGATAGAAGAATTTATACCATCCTCTTTAGACATTGCATGTGTTTTTTAGGGTTGTAATGGATCAAGTTGGGACCCAACTAGACCCAGTTGAAAAAAAATATGGGTCTTTTTTTTCTTTTTTATAACGCAGGGTTCCTAATCATTTGGGCCAGAATAATTCCTACGGGCTCAGGAGAGAAAGCCGGATAAAATTCCCTCGTAGCCCTAATGTGGCGGTATAATTTCGAACCCATAACCTTCGGATGCAAACCGTGATCCAAAAGAATTAAGATCATTTGGACCCAAGTACCATAACGATTGGTCCGTTTTTTATCCGAGACTTGCGGATTTTATGATTAGCTCATATCGTATCATATGCTTTTGTAAAAATTTTACACACGTTATTTATGTCATGAAAGCATAATTGGGTTAGAGTCCAGTTTCAACTAGACGGGACCATAACCCGACGTGCTTACAGCATTGGCTATATCTCACGAAAAACTTTTACCTTTTGAACAAGCCCATTTTAGGTAAAGTGGTTTTCTTTTATTTCCATTTGTTCCCTTCTTCTTTTGCATGCTTATATTCTTATGTTTCTTTTCTTTTCTTTCTTGACTTTAGTTAGGAAACAGTGCTTACTTTTCTTTAAATAAGATCAAGCCTAACTTCTATTTTGTTGATCATTGTCCTCATTTATCTCCAAACGTAAAATTTAATTAGCATAAGAATTTCTCAGGCTCTCACTGTATCATCTTCTCAAAAACAACAATAAAAATTGTATTGGTGACGAGTATCATATAATCATGGTGAGCTTAATCCAAATTTGAAATTGGCAGGAGGAAATTGTGATAACACCCAAAACGTAAATGGGAAAATTTTGGGTCAATACTTGAATGATAGTTCCTAACAATGCTAGTTTCTATTTTTATTTATTTTTCTATTGACGTTTCCCATACTATTTTCCAAAAAGAAAAAAGATGAAAAAAAAAAAAAAAAACAACTCAACAATATTCCGAGATGATGATTTTCCTAAGAACGATCTTCACGACATGGCAGCCCTTGAAGTATTTGTCGCCAATCCATTAATATTAGTTCAATAGCAAGACACCTCTCTCTCCATAGAAATTACCAAGGTTTAACACTGATAGTCAGGGACATAGGTAGAGTATTGAGTGGGTTTGTGAATTGCACCTAAAAGAAAATGAAGCACTTGTCCGACGTTTGATAAATGAACAAAAAAAAAAAAAAAAAAACGTGTTCTGTCAAACAATTATAATTAGAGATAATAGTTAAAAATTAAACACTTTGTAACAAATTAAGGAAAGAGACTCTATTCTACGAATACATTTCCTGAACAAGTATTATAGCGTGTTACTTATTGACCACCTATTTAAAGATAATAAAATGGATCTATAAATTCATTTCCACTTATTATTATCATTATTACTATTACTATTATTATTATTATTATTATCATTTTGCTATACTTGGGTCTCACTCAGACTATCACTCAATACACTTATGTCCCTTATTAGCTGAGCTACAACTTAGGAATACCTTATATTAGATTTACCCACCAATTCGAATATGAATGGCCACCAACAACAATCCATCAATAAACGTCTTCTCAATATATGATATATTATCAAATTCTACTACAAAGGAATTGGTCACAGTATAAAATTGATTGTATGATAAAAAAAACATAATTAATATAAATAAAATATTATAATAATTATATTTTTATTTATGGTGGAATCAACTTCAATAGAAGTAAAATTTATAAATAACCTATACATGAGAAGGGCATTTTTTTTTTTCTTCCATTTTTAATTAGAGATCTCTACCTAGAGTCCAAACCATCCCTTCTTGGGGGAATATAGGAAACTTTTTATGCAATCATTCTTCTATCACAGGTAACAAAGCAATACAAGTAAAATACCGAAACAGCCCTTAGAATCAACGGGACCGTTTCCCTCTCTCTAGGTCCCCTCTCCTCTACCCTTCCGCCTCGAGTTGTACGGTTTCGGTAAGAGAATAATTAGGGGCAGTTTTGTAATCTTATTATCAACTATAATTAACGGGTACTTAACGAACGAGAGTGAAATGTGGAAATTCCACGCCCCGACAAAGCAGCAAATGTCATTCTCGTAAATAGAATAAAGTAGAAGTCATTTTCAAACAAAGTAGGGTTAGTTTGGTAATTACGCTCCCCATTGAGGGCTTGTTTATCCGGAAAGACTGGTGGAGGTGGACTCGGCCATTTCAACCGTTACAAATTACATGCAACATCAATTCCGTTACCGTCGTCTCGCTGTCAGTTTCGTATGGTAGTCAGCGAGAGTACCTCAATTTGTAGTATCAATTAGGACAGCTCCCTAATATAAAATATATATATAATAATAACAAGGCAACCAGTATCATAGTGGGGCTCACCTATGCACATGTCATATTGTGATTGGCACTCATTCCAATTTAATAGATTTGGTAGTCCAACTCCAATCATCATCTGCTGTCAAATGAGTTAATAATAAGATATGACTGCCCAAATCAAGAATTTGGATAATCTAATTAATGTGACATTTTAAAAAGAAAACTCTCTTATTAGGGCCATGTATTTATTGGCATGCATCTAGTGGGGCTCACATATGATAAATTAGACCCTATCCCACATGTCTACCCACTCTTATTAAATTGGTGCCCACCCTTGTTTGGAGGCTTTACTTGTAGAGTTGAGTGGAGTGGAGGTTATTTTGAAGAAATAATAAAATATAAGTGGATAATGATGATATTTTGTTTTTAGTTGACTTTTTTTTATTGGAAAGTGGAGTTTTTTTTGTCTTTTAGTGTGTAAATGAAGTTACTTTTTTTACTTTTTTAGAAAATGTATGGTGATAAATTTAATATAAAGTACTTTTGGTGGGGATTTTTTTTCTTGAGAATAGGGCTTTACCTTACTTGACTCTACAAGTAAGGTGCCCAAACATGCCCTAAGTAACTTAGTTGCATGCTTCATTACATTTTATGGGAGTAACATGCTTATGAGCTAATTATATGTTTATTAAAAAAAATTGATAAAGCATTAAAATATCTTTTAAGAATGTTCTCTTCTACATTTAAGTGAGCAAAAGGATAATCTAAATCAGATGTGACCTTACTTGTATTTATCACATAATAGGTTTTGTAGAATGTTTTAAAACCATCGAAGGAACAACTGTATAGACAAAGGTAAGTTGGCACGATTCTACTTTGATCTATTGTCAATTTTATGCTAAAACCACACATAAATTGAGAAGTACAAAGTATTATGATTTCTAAAATGCTACCAGTAGAGTAACATTACCCTCCCAACTTTCCAACTATAATGGTACTTATCAGCTACGACTTTTTTATAGGATGGTTTTAAAATGGCATTGGTCAATCTATCTGGGCATCCAATAAGATTTCCAAGCAATTGCTTTGCACTAAAGGGGTTAAAGTGAACAATTAAAATGTAAAGATTCACAAGGGATTATAAGGGAACACTTTGGGTAAAAATGGTTATTCACCCATCACTCTTACTCTTAAAAATATATATATATGGGAAATGTTCATATGCATCTATCTATCACCATAGGGTGAGGGATAGATCCATAAATGGGGGGTTTCAAGTACACCCTATGTACTTGAAATCTCCCTTTTGTCCTTGAAACCCCCCATTTATGGATCTATCCCTCACCCTATGGTGAGGGATAGATGCATATGAACACTCCCCTATATATATATATATGTAAAGTTAAATCCTAATGGCTTATTTATTTGCATTAGATCACATAGGAATTGAATACATGGAGAGTCATGTTCAATTGAACTCCATCCAAGGAATTCTTAAGAGGAGAGGAGGGGTGAGAAAAATGGGATGAAGGGGGAGGAAAATAAGGTAGAGATGTAGATGAGATCTCGATTTTCCTTTGTATTGAATTGCTAGAGTGATGATTGAGTATCATTCTCCGTCTTCTCTTAATGCACTCTCCATTAAGGGAGACATTATTTGATGGTCATATTTTATCTTCATTTTGAACCATTTATGAGCACGAATTCTTATGTTTTTAATTCACATGTCTTCTATGCAAACAAAAATGTCCTAAATGATGGTCTCATATAGGACATGTCTGTGTAATTTTGTGGAAGAAGAATTTTATTTTTTTTATTTTTATAGGGGAGGGATGTGTGTTTCCTCCATAACAAGAACAAAAATATTTTTCATAACTTTTCATCGATAAATAGCAGCTACATTGAAGGTAGGAGGATGAAATGGTGTTGAAAATCCTCTTATTTTTTTTTCTTTCCTCTTTTGTTAAAACAAAGCAATACAAAATGTGCCTTTAGGCCACCATCTTAGACCATCGACTCTTCGCATCTTTTAAAACCCCTTTTATCATAAATTATTAGAAATTCAAAACAAGTAGGTGTACGATGGTCAATAAAACCATTCCATTATCAAGAATTTGGGCAAATGTATCCATCCAAAATGCAACTATGTGTACTCATGAGGAAGGCTAAACTTAGCCTAACATCTCATAAATAGGAATGAAGTGCTAGTCATGAGTAGTTAAAATTAAAAATCAAAGAAAGACTTTCAAAAAAAAAAAAAGCCATCAAATTACCTTTTCTTTTAGAAAAATAGAATAAAAGAAGAAGAAAAATAGATACCCATCAATCGTCTTATTAAATTCAATATCTAGAAAAATAAAGGTCCTATTTACATCCCCTTCATCACTCACCTCTTTGTAAATCACCGAATAAAATTAAATTCATTGTGAATTCCTACGCAAACAAATTTTTTTATATTTTAATGCAAGCAAATAGACTCAAAATTATATACATAAACATTAAAATTGCTTGAGAAAAAATATAGGCCCATAAGTAAAAACTGCTTCAACCCTGCCTACCAAAATCCCATTGGCCATTGTAACTGTTTTTCCCACTACAAACAAATCAAAAACAGTGTAATGCATTTGCGCCAGTCAGGCGGGCCTATGCTTTCGGTTGCTCCTGCAGCTGCAGCTTAAATATATATATATATATATATATATATATATATATATATATATATATATATATATATAAACATATCTTTCTCTCTCACTCTATATATAAACATATATAAACATCGACCAATAACCCCACCAAGATGAGAAAATAGAATCCTCTCTCTCTCTCACTCTCATAGAATCCTCTCTCTCTCTCTCTCACACACACGCACACACAAACACAAACAGAAACAGAGACAGGCAGGCAATGAGGGTTTTCTGCTGAATCTCCGCGGCGCGGGAAATCTCCGCTCAGCGATCGGCTTCCGGCGACCTAATCCGCTCTTCCGGCGGCTGTTTTCCCACGTCACCGCCGGAAACCGTCAGGTTCCGGCCAGCGAAGGAGGAGATTCCGTTTGCCGGCGTCGCTCCTGCAATTTTCGTCCGATGCTCAAGATCAGCTTCTGGAGACCGGATCCTGCCTGTCTGGTGAGATTGTTACGATGATCTCTTGTTTTAGATCTATGATCTGAAGTCTCGGTGCTTTGATTTCATAGGGAATCCGTTGGATCTGTGAATAGTAGTTTTTTTTGTTTTTCTTTCCTCTTGGTTTTTGCAGTTTCGGTGAGATTTGGCAGGTTTTGGTGATGAAAGGAGAGGTTTCTTCGAGAAGATGGAGGAGATTCTCTCTCGAGGTGAGGTTTTTGATGAAATTTTGTTTTCCGGTTCTTCTCAGATCTTAAGATGTTGATTAGTTTTTCTTTGCTCTAAAGGCGGCATTCTCTGGATGTGGATGGGGGATGTTTTTGCATTGAGATGAATGTTCTGAAGGATCTGATTAGTTTCTTCTTCTTCTTCTTCTTTTTTTTTTTTTTATCTGGAAGCAGAAATCTAAACTTTGTTGTGAAATGATAGAGAAAGTGTTATATTGAGGGAAACATACCTGTCTTACCTTGAAAGTTTGGATCTTTATCAAGGATCGAGGAAGATGGTTACGAGCTTCTGAGTTGAGATTATATTGTTTGATAGATCCAATTGTTTTCATCTGTTTAAGTTTTTGTTAGGGAATTATTTGTTCAGTTTTCAGTAGAAATTATACAACTTTAGGCTTGTATTTTGCTCTCTTTCTGATGTTATGGTTGAATCTCTTCTCTGTTATGGGTTATAAATTGTGCATTTTCCTATAGGAGAGCAACAAGTAAGTTGTAGAAACCTTTGAACTGTATAATTTATTTGGGAGCTCTCTATTCCAGTAGCAAATAAGAGAGAGATCCAAGTGACAATGGATAAATCCCTCTGTTTGCTTGTGTTTGGGGGCATTCCACCATGCTGCTATGTGCTATTTCCTGTAACTCTTGTTACCTGTGATTGACTTTGGAAAATGATGGTAACTCAGGCTTATCCAAATGCATGGACTTTTATTTATGCAAATCTGGAATACCTGCACTTGATTTAACAAGATTCAATTTGGCCCTAGGGGTTGCTAGTGTCAGTGCCTTGTTTTCACCCCGGCACTGGTGCTGACATAAACAGTGCAGCACCCGTTTTAGCTTGCTTGAGATCTAAGTGGAAATCAATTGCTTGGCAGGGCATTCCTATTGCATCCAACTTATTGTAAGTGAATGTCTTGACATTATTTTATAAAAAGGCTTTTCTTCTGTAATTTGCGACTGACTGTATTGTTGTGATTGTAAGAAAATGTGTAACTTTGTTAGCATTAGAGTTCAGAAGGCTTTACTTGTGTGGTAAGCTTTGTTTCATTTCTAGAATTAGTTTACATGATGGATGTTACAGATCAATTGGATTAGTAGAAAATGCTAAAATATGGAGAATATTAGGAAACTCTTCCACAGTTGCAGATGCTATTAGATTGAATTTGCAAACCCCTTCACAATATCTTTGCTTCCAGCTAGATGAGCTTGGATCTGCAACTTATCTTACTGCTAGCATCCATCCCTTACTAAGCAACATGTAAGCATTTAATGATTGACAGAACTGAGTGTCTGTCCAACCATTTCATTTCAAAATAGCATTCCCAAAATTCCCCTTTGTTTTTTGTAGTCTGGGGGATGGCAAGATGAGAGTCCAGAACCTCTTATGCCGTGCAAGCACTATAAATATATCAGTAAGGCTGCCTCTAAAATCTGAACTGCTCAAAATCATGGCCACCCTCTCTACTGCTATCCTATCAAATTTCATTTCAAATGGACTTGTGTCAACCATCAACTTGGCTACTTAAAGGGACGTGATTTACATGTGATTCACTCCCCCTCAGTTTCAATATTTCAGTCATGTATTTTACAAGTGATGGATCTGTCAGTGGCACTTTATTCACAACCTTGAGCTTTTATATTTATAATTGTGTCTTTTACAAGACCAAGTCTAATTAGAATGAAATTTGGCTAGATACCAACCAATACATGGGGGATCATTACTTCTAGCAGTTTGGAATTTCGAGGAGAGCCACGTTGATGGGCTTATGAGTTATGGCATTCGTGTCAGAGAATATCCTGCTCACTTTCAGCCAAAAGCAAAATGTATTGCACAACGAAGTTCAGTTTAAATGGCACTACTATTTGTTGTTGATGACTGATATCTTGCTCACTTTTAGCCAAAAGCAAAATGTAATTAACAACAAAGCTTAGTTTAAGTAGCACTACTGTTTGTTGTTGATGACTGATTTCCTGCTTTGCTTTGTTTGGTTTTAATTCCTTATATTGATTGATTTGAAGCAAGATTATGTTTAAGGGGTGGTTTTTATCTTGGAAAATCAAGTCATATGATTTAGTTGAGTGATGTACAAAATTTTCTTTTAACAGGAGGCATTGATTTTATTGTTTCCTTCCCCTGCTGCCTTTTAACTTATTTTAATGTCTGACCAGCACCGTGCATGCGATTGTGAAGTCTTGGATGTTTCTGGTCTGTTCCTTTGAAAAATCAAAGAGACAGAAGGAAGAGGCCAATACAGAATCAGAAGCCATGGATGGTGCACAAGGATGTGTGCTTTCTCGACATCCTAGTTTCTTTGGCCTGGACCATGTGTCCATCCAAACGAGTTGGTATTTATTAGCTTACATCTTACTTGCTAGAAATGGCTTGCTAAAAGAAGTTTGGAAAACCATATTTGAGAAAGAAATGTATATGTCAAGTTTGGAACATATGGGGTTTAAGAAGAGAAGAACTGCGATGAAGACATGTCCTGGAGGGAATCACAATGGTCATGAATCAAATGGCTGTTTCATCCCTGGTCTTTGTGATGACGTTGCATTAGATTCTCTGGCCCGGATCTCTAGGTCGGATTACCCTAAATTGGCTGGTCTGAATAGAAGATTTAGATCATTGATTGACAGTGGCGATCTTTACAAATTAAGGATGCAGCTGGGAATCATCGAACAATGGGTATATTTGGCCTGCAGCTTGATGCCTTGGGAAGCTTTTGATCCTGTAAGACAGAGATGGATGAGGTTACCTAGGATGCCGTGTGATGACTGCTTTTCCTGTGCAGACAAGGAATCCCTTGCAGTTGGGACTGAGTTGCTTGTTTTTGGCCAAGAATTATCTGGGTTTGCTATTTGGATGTATAGTTTGGTTAGACGTGATTGGTCCAGATGTCCGCGGATGATCTTACCTCGCTGTCTATTTGGTTCTAGCAGCTGTGGAGAAATTGCTATTATTGCTGGTGGAAGTGATCGGAATGGTCTTGTTTTAAAATCCACTGAGTTGTATAATTCTGAAATGTGTTGTTGGGAATCATTGCCCGATATGAACCTTCCACGAAAACTGTGTTCTGGCTTTTTTATGGACGGGAAATTCTATGTGATAGGAGGTATGTCAAGCCAAACTGATCCTCTGACTTGCGGGGAGGAATATGACCTTGAGACAAGGACATGGAAGAGGATAGAAGATATGTACCCACGTGGTAATAGAGCTACCCAGTCTCCGCCTCTGGTGGCTGTTGTAAATAATCAACTTTATGCTGCTGATGAATCTACAAATGAGGTTAAAAAATATGACAAGACAAATAATACTTGGAGGGTTGTGAGAGCATTGCCGGTGAGAGCTGATTCTTATAATGGTTGGGGTCTTGCATTCAAGGCATGTGGAGACAAGTTACTGGTGGTTGGTGGACATAGAGGGCCTGAAGGCGAAGTGATTGTTCTGCACTCTTGGTGTCCTGAAGATGGAAGAGAATCAGATTGGAATGTGCTTTCGGTCAGGGAGCGAGCTGGTGCTTTTGTGTACAATTGTGCGGTAATGGGTTGTTGATGCATGCTTCATTATGGTTTGCATTTAGGATATGGGCCTTGTATTGGTGGTGGAAACCAGTGCTTCATCAAGTTGGAGAAGCATCTTATGTTTTCTGGGTATTCTCTATTTCAAAACTTACGTTGATAACTAGTGTATTTTATCTTTTATTCTCTAATTTCCCCCCCTCCCTTGTCTATGATGACGATGATTCTCTGTTCTTTTATGTGACATTATGGTTCTGAATGATGAAAAATGATAATTAACATAAAGGCTTCTTATCCTAGTTCTATTTTATTTCTCTTTAACAGGAATCCTATTCTTGTCTAGTGGGGAAAGTCACTTTATCTGCACATTTGTCGAATTGGTTTCTTGGTTTAATATATATTCATACAGTTATGATGCTCTGCTTGTCTTATGGTTCCTCCATGTCATTTGAATCTTCTAATTATTAAAAATGAAAAGCATGAGCATTCGTATTCCATTCTAATGTTTAAGGTCTGCAACACTGTATTATAAACTATAAATCCACCCCCACCACACCCACATCATACAAATGCCAATAAATATAAAGAGGAGTTTTTTCAACACTCAGCTGAAAAGGCATTTCATTTGTTGCAACAAGGGAGAAATCGAACCACTGAGCCATTCTCATAAATTATAAAATTTACTAATAGTGCGAAATTGATAGTCTAGACTGAATTATGTTGCATGTAGTGATACTGTGACAGGGCCAAGTTTGGTTATAGATGGGTGCCTCTGCTATGATAATGAGCTACTTCTATGTACTGAGGGTGCCAGAATCATACTGGGATTTGAAATTGTGTGGATTTTTAGATGCTTGTCCGCCAATTAGAGGAGTATTAGGACTCCCGTACAGGCAAATCCCCAATATAATAAGGAGGGGCCTGGGATCCAACGGACCCAGGGGAGTCGGGCTCCCTCCGGGTCCGAATCCCCGGGGTCCTTAGACTTTCACTATAATAAGACAAGAAAAGCTGCTGTACCATTGATTCCCCCTATATCTATGCCTAAATTCTAGAGTTCCTGCTCCAGATTGATTCAATGAGTATCTACCTTTTTGAGAGGCAATATGTGGTCATGCACTTTCTTAAAATTAAGGGATCATTTGAATTCTTAAAACCTCTATTTCAAATTATATATTTGTCTTACCAAAATGTCCATTTTTACACAGATCTATTTCTTGAAGATAAGATTTGCCAAACAAAACCTTATACCCTTATTTTCAGCCTGCTAATTTTGTTCACAAAAGTATTTGCCCACAAAAGGGGACGGGGTAAAGGTTGAAATAATGCAGATAAATGGATATGAAAGGGAGAGGTTAAAAAATGCATAGTAATGCATAAATACTACGTAAAAATGAAAAAACAGAAAATAGATAAAGATTAGTAGAGAATTAGAAATAATTATAAAACATGAGGAATTTTCAAATTCCACCCTTCCACTGTATGTTCCCATTTTCTTCATTTCCCCAAATTCTCTTATTCATCATTTTTCCTCATGATTTTCTATTCAGTTTCGCTATTTATTATTTATCCTTTTTTTCTTTTTACAATTATACCAATTTTTCTCATCCCATTTTTTGTCCAGTTTCAGCTTCACTTCTACCTAATAAACGACACTGCAATTAGATATGAGTGACGTTGCTCGGATGAAAGTAGACAACATTAAATGGATGTATATGGTAAAAACATGACGAAGGAGCAAGGTAAAAAGGTATGGTTGGTTTTCTCAAAGAAACTTGTCTTACAGACTGGTGATTGGTGAACCCTACCGGGCTACAAGCTGACCGATTTAAAGTGATGGAAAGGTTTGGGGTGGTTTTTCCAAATGCCCATTACACCCTAAACCAAAACTCCATTCCATTAAAGTGATATAATAATGATCAATATAAAAGTGCATATCACTTTGGTTAGAACAAAACTTGCATCCACTACAAAATATGATTGACGGTGAAAACTAGGAAAGCCCCCCATGGATCAAATAATAAGGTTAGCTGGGGGGACTTAAGGAGGGAATCATTATCTCTTCAAAAATTATCCCCAACTAAATAGAGATGTGAAAGCATTAAAATTTAGCTTTGTATAGCACTTTCCGTCTTCATTTTGTGAACATGGGGGTTACAGTTTCTTGATCGAGATCACTGAAGAACATCCCAGTCAACTTGAAGAATGGCCCACAACGTAAAATCTCCCACACAAGAAACCTAATGACCTGTTCAGATTGGATGAAAAGGTGGAGGAAATTTGCAAAATTTGAAGAGTGGATGGCCCTTTCTCCACATACAGGCAGAGCCTAGACCTTCGTTCAGAATTCTCTAAATTCAACTCTTAAAAACGGGGGGGGAAAAATAGCTGCAGTCAACTGTAGAAATTGGATGGCTAAGTTTCTGCAACTTGTGAAATGTTCCATATTATTCATCTAAAGACAAGAAGACCAATCTATTCGGTGTAATAAATCACCAAATGCACTGGTCCTGCATATTTTTAACTTAAGGCTCACGCTCACTAAATTCATGTCAAGTACTATGAAATCCCAGACCCTTTATTTCCCCTCAGCGAAAGATGCCCAACTGCGAAGATGGTTCATCAGAGATCTGATGCAGTGCTCCGGTGGGGCAGTTGCATGCTTACAATATCTTCCCTTGGGAGAGTGTAGATTGACCTGGAAGTTTCAACGTCGGAATTGTTGCCATTTTGTCCAAGTTCCGGCTCTTCAGGAGCTAGTAGTGGGGTCACTGCTCTATTCTTTCGCACGACTAAGTAAACGATGCCAGCTAAATACACCAACATGCCTGAGAAGCCAAATATTCCCAAAAATACAGTGGCTACGATTCCTGACCCACTTCGCACTCGCAGGAGCAACTTGACAAAGCTAGTTGCAAGAAAGTAGATGTTGATGGCCATGATAAAGAAGCCTATGATCCAAGTTAATGCTGAAATCTGCAGTGGAAATGATAAGAATCCAAAATTTTAAAACTTTTATGAGTTCCTTATTCTAAATCAATTGGGACAGGTGGCAAATCTAGTCTAACAAGTTTAAAAAGAACACTCAAGTTGAATGGATATTTCTAAAAGTGTGAGAAAGGTTTTTCTCTAATTCTTGATATTCTGTTATTTCTTATTAATATATAAATCTACAGAAAATTGGGAGAAGTAAATGCAGCATAAATCTAATTCATGGATTTTACCAGAATTGAGTTGACATAGGACCCCATCTTGGTCTTGCTGCTAGTGAACTTTAGTAGTGGAATAAGAGTAAAAGGGAGCTCAAATGAAAGGATCATCTGTCCAGAGAACAAAGTCAAGTTGATGAAAACCAAGCATGCAGACTAACTTCATAGTTACAGAGAGAAAAAGTTTTCATGAGAATTGCCAAATTGCTTTAGAGCAACAAATGACTGAGTTCAAGCAAAAACATACCCCTTCTTTTTTATGCTGACAATTGACAAGAACTTGCTATGCAGAATTTTCTCTCAAATAGGTTAGGGGGGAAAGCCATGACAGTATATATCAAATCTTATCATGTAACAAGTTTCTTTAAATATTATCATAACAATTATGGGTGAGAAAATTACCCTTCAATCAATTTATATATATAGCCAACCTATGTGTATTCAAAGCCTAGCCCATCACAGACTGTGGCATAGACCTGAATTTCCGGTCCAACAAATGAATAGGATGGCAATATAGACAAACATAATGGTACGGGTATACAATATACATACCGATGCTATAATGATCAACTTCCCTGCCCCAGAAGAGCCACCAATGATTGCAACAATTAGACTTGGAACTATTGCCAAGCATCGAGTTAGTAAATTTCGTAGCCATGGCCTGAGCCGTAGATCAAGAAAGCCCTGTGAAGAAAATATGAAAAACAAGTTGAAAAGGACAAGGCGAGATATTAAATGTAAGTACGCATATGATGATATATATCATCTCAGTATCAATTAGCGGATCTATTCACCAGGGCCATGACACAATCATCATGATTTTCTCGTTGAAAAATTGATGCTATGGCATCCTTCACAATAATTTGAGAGGGAAGTCTATAGAGAAACCAAAAGAAGTAGACAGGAGGACTGCCATATCACAAAGGCAAATCACTTTTCAATGCTACAACAGAAGACCAATTGTACAATACATGCATTATATGCCTCTTAGATAAAAGATCTCTCACATTCTGCGCTTTACCCTTGTACATGGTACCGGTACAATATGGCGATTTGATCTCTTGCTAGCCACCCTGGAGCTTTTCTCATAGAACAGTCATTGCTTAATACTTAGTTCATTTCAAGTAGATTTGTGCAAAATACATGGTATTAGGAGTTTCAGGATAAATAAATCCCTCCAGGTATTTGTTTATTTTGAATCATTGGTTAAGATTTTTTTATTTCTCCCTTTGCTTCCGAAAAAGAATTAAGAGACACTAATGGTAACCATTCAAGCCGGCCTAACCTGATCAACACTGTTGATCCCATTTCAGTAGTTGGAAAGCGGCCAAGTTGCTACAAAGGTTCATGACCAGGGCTAGGTCATATGTGTTAGGGAAGTGTGAGTTTCATACATAACTACGCATTATTGGACATACAATAGGGATTTGAATAATACCGAATTATTCTGGGTTTCCAAGAAAAGGAGCATATTAATTTCTTGGTTTTTTAATCTCAGATTCTATCAAATAATCGATAGAAATTGTGATTAACTTCATAATCTTGAGGAAATAGGGATAATTCCCTAACAGTTGGTGGTGGCTGGACAAAGGGAGGGCTGGAGTCAACAAAACTGGTAACTTCAAAGAACAGGTCATATATTCAATTAGTGTATAAGGTGTCTCTAGCAATCGTGTGTAGTTTTCGGACTGAAGGTTGTCACAAAGAAGTCATTGTACAAACAGTCCCTCGTTTTCTCAGTTTCTTTTACTTTTTGACCTGTAACAAGATTTAATTTACATGAAGAAGTTTATTTAAAGTAAGCATAAACTAAACAGTATAAGAAATATGCACCGTCTGAGTTTTAACGAAACTCTCCACACTCTCCACCCTACTACTTTTGCAAAGAAATCTAACCATTTCATTTGCCCCTCTATACAGTTGAAAAAAAGTAAAAAAAAAAATGTTGCCAGGGTCATACAGAGGTCTCATATTTCATTTAAAAGTTGATCTCCATTGCTTTCCTCTCTTCTGCCCACTTAATTGCAGTTCTTAGTTACCCTTCATTTGCTTCCCTAGTTTGCTCATGTTACTGTACAATATTGCATTATTTAGGGCTAAACTTCTAATGACCATACCACCATAGTAAAATTATCGACAATTCCTGTCTAGCAACTAACAACTGAGTGAAGATTGTTTTGGTGGAAGGTTTGCAACATCACCATCAACCAAAGATTCAGATGATGACAACATTGCTATGATTAATTATATTCAATTTTGAAATGATGCTCGCTGAAAAGAACAAAATCTTGTTGAACTCCAGGGAATAAAGTGGTAATGGAAGAAATATAAAATGAACATTACCTGCATGACATATTGCCCTGCATAAGTACCTGTGATGGTAGAACTTTGACCAGAAGCCAACAAAGCGATTGCAAACAGCTTTGAACTCCAGCTGCCTAACACATTCTGTAAAGCGCAAATAGTTAATAATCAGAACCATGAAATTCAAACATCTGTATGGAAGGAAAGATCAGAAGGATCCAACACAATCTTGTCACAGTCGTATCTCGATAATGCAAGGAGGCATGAACTAAGTAAAGAGTAAAGTTCTCTAGAAAAATGGTAAGAAGTCTTAAAGGATTTCGTCTCATCCTGATTTCAATTACGTACTTACAGAAGTACATACAGCAACATTACATTACCACACCATGCCTATCAATACATTACCACACCATGCCTATCAAGTTCACAGATACAGTATAAAGTTAATTCTTATCTCATAGCTGAAACCACAATTGATTATCTTTTTATATAAATTATAACCTTCATATTTCAAGGTCAATTTTATCATATATAGGGATAGCATATTATCAGGGTGCTCAGACCGTTAATATAGACACCGTCAAGTTACTAATAGTACAGGAGCTGTTTATCAAGACCTCCTTGCTTCATCGAAGGAGCTCTTTATTAATATGGAGCACAATATGTATGGACCACTCTGAGCAACCATCATAGGAAAAGACTAGGATGGGAAGGCCTATTCCATGAACAATGGAGGCCTAAGGATGAGAGTGTGGTATGGATGGTTTGGATTTCAATGACCCAAATTTGACACTCAACCAAGTTGTGTAGGCCATTTATTTAATCATGCAAAATTTGGCACACGCCCTGCTTTATCTTTTTTTTTTTTTTTTTTATTGCGTAAAGTGTGGACTTATATTAAAAGTAGTTGAAAGCGACTACATGGAATGAGGCCTTATCTAACAGCTAAATTTTGCATGACTTTTCTAGCCTTCAAATGGCACCTCCCTTGATAGGAGGATTCCCATTTTTCACACACAAGAAGGTCATATGGAGATCTTTCAAATTCCTAGTCCTAACCACCATGATTTACATGCTTCAAAGTGGCCCACATAGGCCTGGTCATTTGAAGCTTAGACAAGTAGGTCATTCCTGAAATGGCCCAACACAAAATATATGTAGTTATGATATGGTGTTTGGTGCAAACTTTCCATTTTCTTTTAACTTGGCACAACTATGATCAATCACACCCACAGGATGAAGACCAAAAATATCAATGTGTTGAGAGACACTAAACTTCAAGAATAAAGATCAAGGGATGGGATTTATTTTTTGCACAGTACTAGGTACTGATATATTCCCTTCCCCCACCCTTCATAAAGGTCAAGCACCCAAGTTTGGCACCAACTGCGTGCAGGTGCAGCAGATCATTGCCATGTGTGTAGTGAAACTTTAACCTACGACCAGTCCACGGAGAAGATCCTGTGGGGCACAAATGAAGGCTCCAGTTCATATTCTTTAAACATCTCTCCTTTTATATTTTGGGAATATCCATTTGTTGTTTTGAGATGAAAGGGTTTCTCGAGGAAACCACTTCTAAATTCATATGCAAGTTAGAAACAAGAAATGAGAATATTAATTCTCTCAAATGTTGTGTAGATTCAGGCGAAAAATAAACGTCAAATCCATATTGTAACAATGAAAAATATGGCACCTTAAGTAAAAAAGAAGCTTTGTTCAAATCTAGGTCCTCACAGTTCAACCGATCTTCTGGACTCAAATCTGAAGAACTGCAAACTGATCCACTGACAGAAATAATAGATATATTGATGAGAAAGGCCACCGTAAGTGCGAACGCACTTTCTATAGTGTAAAATCTGCAGGCCTCCTGTCAACATTACATCATCATCACATAGATTTATAAGTTGAGAAAATTAAGTAATGATTCCCCAAATGCAGTATGGGTGGAAAACTCCAATGTGTGGCAGTAACATCTAATATTATTGCTTAGGAAGATAATCAGAGTGTAGTGTCCCGTTAAGTTAGTTGCAACTTGCAAGCACTCAAAGTTGGAAACATGCCAAGATGGTCAAGGTTCCAGATTTTTCATAGGATATTCGGGTGATTATACTTATCCATAATTCACAGGATATGTCCAGTGAGTTGAACAAATTGGGTGATTATACTTATCCCATCGGTGAACCTTTTCTCAGTCAGTGCTTGGTATTGTCGGAATTTGCTGTCATTTATCTAATTAATCTTAAAATCATTCAGAATTTTATCCTTTCACTGATCTACCATAGGATTCACCATAAAACTTATACAGAGCACCGACCATCATGCTATGCACCAGAGTTTGAGTGCAGTATGCTACATAAGTTAATCAGATACCAGGTAAGGTTCTTCCAAAACTAAAAGGTACAGAGACAACATGTCTCCAAGGAAAATTTATCAAATGCTCATATGTGTATACACACACAATTAGTTATATAGGGCTCAGTGAGAAAATCTCACTCAATAAAAAAAAATGCTTCCTTGATTATGAAGCAAAGTTTGAAACAAGCAGCCTGTGCAAGGTTTGGTGCCTTTAAAAACTGAATTAAGAATGTCTGGTGCATTAATTGAATTTATTCAAATTCACCATAAAAAAGATCTTTACTTTGACTCCATGGACTGATCGGGGTATCTTCCTGGAAAGAACCAGTGCTGAATGGAGGAAGAGATTGTGCCTACAACAGTTTCACATAATCAGTTAAACAGGACAAAATTGATAAAATGAAAGTGGACAATGATAAGAGGAGACAAGAACCATACGGCATAACCATGGCTCCAAGAAGTGAGATTGCAAGACCAGTAGCCCCAGTTTCTTTGAGTTGGGGGACGAAAAGTCCCTTCAGAACTTCTGATGAACTTGGCTTCGCATAACTGAGCTCCACAAAGAAACAAGTAGCCATAGTAAATACCAGAAAGGCTATCAAAAACTCAAGCTTCCGCACCTGAACAGAATTGAAAACTGTATCAGAAATGATATCTCTTGATCAGAGAACAAACTGTAACAAATATCAGTACAATCCAGAGATTTGGTTTGTCATTGGTATCTCAAGAATCAAAGCTGGAATTTGCAAGACTTTTCTCTTCGTCAAATTAATAAATCTAATAGATGCAGCAACGTACCCCATATTGCTGTAATGCTAAAAGCATCAAAGTACTAAGACCTGTGAGAAGAACCCCACACCATACAGGAATTCTGAAAAGCATGTTCAATGCAAATGCTGTTCCAATCACTGAAGAGAAAAGGAAAGAAGACTAAGAGTTCAGTTAAAACAGGGAAATTACTATTTTAAAGGGAAACAATAGTTGCAAACTATAATAGGTAAAAATGAAAATAAAACTACTGCAGGACATTTAAAATGCCTGTGTACAGGGGCAGGGGAAGACCCATAAAGTTTCCATGGGCAACCTAAATGTATTGAGTAAATTATATAAACTTATCATAAAAATGTGAAAAACAACTATAACCTATTGAAGCTTTGATTGACAAATTTCCACATAACAAAAATTATGGAATATGGTTTATATGTTTTTTTTATTATAATTCGTTCCAGTTTTTTGGATTTTTTTAAAATAAAAATAATAGTATTTAATTAAAACATATTGCTAATGAAGAAATTTACGTTGAACCCAGAATTGGGCATATTAAAATGAAAACAATAAAAAAGGAAGATCTATATGCCTGGCAGCCTGATGCCCACATTCGGATAAAACTGGGGACACAATTACAGTTTCTGAAATCCAGGACACTGATAGGGATATGCAAATGATGTCCACGTCATTTTTTTTTTCTGGGAGTCTTGTCCATATAATGACATTTCATATTTTGTATTGCTACTTTAAAGAAAGAATTTCTTCTCTTTTCTTTGATTGGGACCATGACTCAAACCTGCAACCTCATAGTTGAGGGGCAACACGCACATTCCAAGTGTGCTATATGTGGTATAGTAAAAAATATATGATTTTCTTCCTTAAAATTTTTCTTCTAACAACTTTATGTTGAAAATGAAGAAAAGTAATAGAACCATATATAAACCTATCATTCCACACAGTGGTAAAGCATAGCCTAACTTTATGGGAACAAATACCACATCCTGTGATCTACAAACTTGGACACCAAAAATATAGAAAGTAACTATATATAGGAGTCAGGATACACTGGTATTGGATACTTATCTATTACGTATCCAATACCAGTACCAGTATCATATCCTGTTAATACAAACAGTATCTGGGTATCATAGCTGGCAGCAATTGGGATTTGAAAAAAAAAAAAAAATCAGCTGGAGAGTACCCAATGTGTTAAGAAAGGGTACAGAAAAATGGATTGAGATTGCAATTTTGCAGCTTCATGTTATTTATACAGAAAACAACGTTTTACTTCGGATAGCAAACATATCGTCATTATAAGTCTGAGAAGGTGATGGATTCTGCTGTGAGCAAAATTGAGATAACAGGCAAGCAGATCGATATAAAGAAGAAATAAAAAAGAAACAAAAAGGCATGCCTGGACTTCAAAAAAAATCATGTATTGTCAATATAAGGTATATTGGTTGTGTTCTTAATACTTCTTATTGCTGTGGCCAAAATTTATAGGTGTATCATCCACATTAGGATAGTTGGGTCACTTATTTATGCATTAAATGGTTAGCCTAGTAAAATTGAACACTATCTACCCGGTCATGAGAGCATCTTTGGTCAGGTAAGGATTTCAAGAAAAATTAAATAAGTTAGCCAGATTAAGTTGAATCTAAAACTCTTAGGTAATCAAGGTTCTTAATTTAAAATGGTTTCAGATTTAGTTTCATTAGAAGTTCAGAAAATGATATTACCGCAGTACCACTAAATCAATATGGTGTTTTCAATGTGAATAAATGAATTACTTGGTGTGTTAGGGAAGAAATTTAGGCAACTCACTTTGGTGGGAGTTAAATAAAAATAGACACTCTCATTAGGGCCCCACAGAATTCTAATACTAAACCCCTCTAATAACCTCAACTAATCCATCCCCAGCTACAGTTCATCTGGTTAGGGAAACCAAATCACTCCCCAAGACCCCACCCTTCAGTAGGGGGTTGGGACTGGGAGTGCACGAGTTGGAGTCCTAAAAGCCATTTTTTTTTTTTTTTTGCCTGATCCACCTTCTCTTGACCTATTCATGCACAAACCTTTCTTTTCTGAAGCCAACCTTAGATCTCCTACACCCATTGTCCACACAAAACCCTTCATGTCCATGCCTCCTTGGCCAAAATTCCGAAGTTTTCCCTCAATGTTTTTTTTCAAAAATATTCCCTTCTTGCTATCTGGTTTTCATATTTTCCAAACTAAGAATTAGCATCATGTTGGAAGAATTCTTCTCATCTCATACCCTACCCTCTCTATTGTGACATTAAACATTTAGATTTCGAGATATCTCAACATCATGAACCACCACCAAATATCATAACTTTCAAGCCGAGGAACATGTTGTCATGAAATCAAACATCATGTCCCACCACACACATGCAACAGTTGATGACAAAGGCAACGAAACATGTAGATGAGCTATAAAATTATAGAACTCCCATGATGCCTTTGGCTGAAATTCTCAAACTTTCTACTCTACACCTCTTGTCATCTACACCTCTTTTTATCTGTTTTAAGCATGGTATGACAAGAGGTGCAGATTTGAAAGTTTCAAAAGAAGAGGGATAATTGAGGAATTTCAGCCTCGGCATCGTACCGCCAAAACAAACCTAAAACAGATAAGAAAAAGGTTTATGGCATTCAATTCATTATGAATTACTAGCACCTTCTGGAATATCACATGCTACTATAGCAATTTCAGCCAGCACCCATAAGATGAAATTTGGAATCCTTGGATACTCGGCTCTACAATGCTCCGCTAAATGCTTTCCTGCAATGCAAAAGGATACATTACAAAAATACTCATCTCCACAAGTTTACCGCCGGTCTCAAGCCCGGATAAAGGAGGTGGGTTGGCTAAGGTTGACAACCCGTATAAAACGTTTTCACATCTACAACATGAATTCCGAGACACTGTTTCATGAAGATTGAAATGACTAAACAAAATTCATGTAGTTGACCCAACATAGTTGGGACAAGGCGATGATGAAACACAGACCTGTAACTACTCCTAGGTTGGCCGAGAGGGACTGAATGATGAGAGCAGCACACGAAGCCACCAGGATAATCCAGAGCAACTAAACCAAGAGATATTTCTTAGGAAGATTCTATATAAATTACTCTTATTTGCATAACAAATGAACTTCATAAATTGGAAAGTAAACCAAGTAACTTACAAACTAATATTTACCATGAAACAGACACATTTCAAAATTCAGCACTAAAACAAAAATATGACAATTTGGAGCTATCACAACAGCAAAGCTCTTTGATTAAAACAAAACTGCACAAGAATGAAACTTGCACACCTCATACTTGTATTGGGCTCCTGCCTGCAAATCAGTTTCAACTGAAATTCAAACACAATTGTGAGAAAAGAAAGAAGAACCACAGAACACAGGAATGATAAGTTTGTGGCAAAATTGAAGGATGGAATATAGATATCTTACAATTGCCTGGATCAATATAAGCAATTGAGACAAGAAATCCAGGACCTATGTACGAAAACAAGTTTTTCCAACTTTTCCTCTGCAAAGATAACAATGGGATTCAATAGCAATTCAATTTAGCACAAAAACTACAATACGAAGGATGAAAGCTCTCTCAGACAAACAATTGTTGATTACAGCTACGAATTCCAGAATCAAATCACCAATATAATAGAATGAACATTGACTTCATAACACACAAAGTCTAAACTAATTTCTTTTCATTGCCAACACCCAAGCTTTAGTAGAAAATAAAAAATTGTTGAAATCAGTTGAACTTCATTGAAATTTTTTCTCCACAGAAATAACAATGGAACCCATTCACAATTCAATTTAGAATAAGATTTACAATATAGACTATAGAGGTGAAGACCTTCCCAGATGAATAAATGTTGAGATTTAAGGCGATATATTACTACTCAAATCATCATATTAAGAGAATGAATGTCAACTTCAATAAATAAATAAATGAAAAAAAAGAGTTACACATTACATTTGAGACTGATTTCTTTTACTGGCAACCCCAAAACTGATCATCAAAAGAAGAGTGAAAATTTCTGAAAGATGACAGCAAACAAGCAAAAACATTTCTCTATAAAGACAAAGACCAATTGAAGATAGTCAATAGATATTGAAAATTTTACTTGTGATGATACCTGAACAGAGTAATTATATCATATCAACACATAACTGAAGTAAAAGAGGGAAGATCATAAATTAAAAAATTAAAAAAGGAGGAGAAACTACACAGAGAAACTATGGTGAAATGTGAGTCGATGTGAATTATGTGATGGAAGGAATGAGATCACGCACAAGAACCAATCTAGCAGAGCATGAAAGAGTCTAACCCCAATAAAATAATCATGTAATTCTTTAAAACATTAAAATGGAATAAATTGTGTTACATTTAACTCAAACGCATGCACTCATTCCTATAGTTAAACAAATGTAATCCTTTATACAACAGATTGATACTTTATACGGACTCTTTGAAAACATATTTTGGGCTATTTTGATGGTTGTATATCTCCACATCGTCTAATGCTCAAGACTCTTAGCCCTTCTATAGAAGCAAATTGCCCAAGATTCCTGGAATTCAAAGTGTATTGCATGCGAGCAAATATGTTTTTTTTCTTTTTTTTAATAACTTAAGGGAAGAAGTTTTTGGTATATGCTAGGGCCAATGAAATGAATAAACATCCATTCCACCACAACAGCCAAATCACTCTCTATCTGTCAAATTTTCAGACACGCTGCAAATATATGAATAGATACGAAGAAGTGCAACTGTAACTTATATGAAGATTTGTATCAAAATAGATCCGAACGGAGAAAGTAGCCAACCCCAACTATTCCAACGTAGTTGGGACAAGGCTTTGATGATAATGATGAGGAATCATGTTTGCAAGGTTCTTTTAATGTTTTTTTTTTTTTTTTAATCACCCAACAGTATAAGAAAAAAAAAACTACAGAATTCAAGTCTCCAACAAAAATCAAACACAAACACAAACACTACTAACCTCTGGAACAACAATCTGATTACAAGAACCATTATCAATAAGAGGCGTATTCGCAAGACTCCGACTTCCATCGCCCCCCACAATGAACTGTCCTTGTGCAGCAGCCATGAATATATCTCAAGCAGCCATGAATATATCTCAACAGGAAAACAAATTTCCTTTCTTCTGTTTACATACAAACATACATATATGAATTCACATTAAACTATCATTGAATCACCAAAACTAAATAAAGGATGAAGAAGCAATGCTAAAAAAAAAAAAAAAAAAAAACATATCCTGATCGAGTGGCCATCCCACAACAACAGAGCATACACATCAATCATCAATAACAAAAACAAAGGGGAAAAAATGAGAAATCAATGTTATTACACAAATCCAAATCCCCGAATCTGAAAAAGAGAGAAAAACGAATTTTAATCAAACACAAATTCGATGTTACTGATCTTTCAAACTTTATTCGAATCCACGAATGCGGGGTCAGATCAGATCTAAGAAATGAAGTCTCCAATTCATTCATCAATTGCTACCGTTTTCGATTATACGATAGGAGAGTTCAGAACCGTAAAAAAGAGGAGAAAGAAAGAAAGAAAGAAAAGACACCTGTTCAGGTTGAATCAGAAGTACATCAACATGAAATAAATCAGAAAGAAAAGACACCATTGATGCTTTTCATTCCAAGTGCTTGTTTTCTTCTTCTTCTTCTTCTTAGTGATTCATGTGAGTATCATCTCTCTTCTTTAGTGTTTCATGTGAGTATCATCTCTATCTGTCTCTGTGTTTGTGTTTTCTTCTTCTTCTTTGCATGGGGGAGAGGAGTCGTATTTATTTTAGAGAAATTCCACTTGGACAACTGGGGGACCCATTCATGGCCCTCATTATCCCCGGATCCCCTGTTTGGTCACAGTGGGGGAGGACAGCTGACTATTCCTATTTTTATTGTATGCGTGTGCAGTTTTCCGTGTACACGTGTCAGAATGGGATAGCTCAATTATGGTGGACCCCACTTGCAATTATGTGGAGCAGGCAAGTGAAGGCCACGAATGGTAACTGATATTGATCACAGGTTTGAACGGTGCATTGTTTACTATTCAGGTCTCGTGTGCTTTTCCTTCACGGATATGGTGGGTCCCACAAGCTCGACCTCCTCCATTTGTCTGAAGTTTTGATTGAGGCCATTTGCGTGAGAGGATACTTCTTATTCTAGTTCATACTCATGGGCATACATGGTGTCTTATTTATTCTATTTATACGTGTGACGACGTACTCGTTTAATATTTCATTTAAACGTGTGACGACGTCAACATTTAATCGCTCAAAAACTATTTTTCACTTTTCCTCCCATCATTTTTTCCCTTTCTCTTACGGTTTCATTTCCCCCTTTTTTAAACTAATGATTTTTCTCAAACCCATAACCTTAATTAGTCACATTTGAATGGGATGTTAGAGTTGAATGGGCTCTCAATTTGCAGAAGCTGAGCTATGGTGTCTGCGTGTGTTGGGGAATATGAACACAAGGTGGGGGTAAGGAGGGGCGTCTTATCATAGGGGAATCAGGTGGATGCATCATGCATAATTTCTCTTATGACATATTCTTGATAATAATAATAATAATAAAAGAGAACAAAAGGCAGCCGGTTTTTACCTAATTTTCTCTCATATTATCATCTATCAATTATAATTCATTCTCCCACTTAATATTCATTGCATCTACTTTTGTACTTCGCCATTCATTGATGGACATTTAAAACATTTCAATGTGACTCACCGTTTTATTTTTTTTCCTTTTATTAGTCTAAGAAAGGGGAAATGGGTAAAGAAAACCGTGAGAGAAAGGGAGGAAACGATGGAAAGAAGAAAGGGAAAATGGGAAAAATGAGGTTTCAAGAGATTAAACGACGACACCGTCACAAGTTTAAATGGGATATTAAACGTTGTCACACATTTAAATCTTTAATTAAAAAAAAAAGTGGTCACAGGGAACTACTTCCATATAATATTAACTAGTGGCTTGTTTTTCAATTAGTAGTCATCTAGGTCCTTTTTTTTAGCCTTTTTTTTGGTAGTTTTCTCTATTTATTAATGGGGTCGGATTATATAGAAAGGTGGATCATGTCAAGGAAAAAAAAAATAGAGCTTCATTTAATAGCCAAAAAGCTTACTCCTTTTCTACTTGTGTGCAAGCTGTGTTTTTCTGTGTGTGTGGGCAGGTCTCTCTTAAGTCTCAATCCCCTTGACTGAGCTACTAATTTTTGAGATTCAATCCGAAAATAGATAAAGATTTGATGGCAGTGATATTGGGCCTAATACCAAATCACGGGGATGAGAAAGTAAGAGAGCCGAGCACTGATGAATGGGGCACAAAAAACTGAACTGTAACATTTTCTCATCGGTCATCACAGATACAGTAGTCTCTGTATATTTTGAGGGATGATTTGATAGACAGATTTTCATTTTTGTTGTGGGGTTGGGAAAGGGCAAATGCAAAAGAATAACACATTAATTTTCAATAGTTGCACGAGGTTCTTATTTTTAAGTATAGGTGGTGGCTTCAGCCCCATGATTCTAATCATGCAATTATAGGCTGATTCCTTTCTATCAAAGGACTAGGACGGTTTGCTTTCGCCTTTCCTTTCCATTTTTTATCAATCAATCAACTATATCCGGTTTGCTTCATCCATGCCTATCCTTTCAATTTTGCTGCAATCAATCAAATATATATATCTCTCTCACTTATGCATGGCCTACTTTGGCCAATTTAAGTAGGATTTAGTAGATCCATCTATTTGATGTAAGGAAAAATCCCTAATTAAGCTCAGGCCCAAAACTAAATAATATATTGATAGATTTTATATAATTTTTAAGATATTATTGCAAAGAAAGAAATCGAAAAGAAACGAAAAATATTATATGAATAATTATTAAAATATTAAATACTAAATTCATTTAAGAGGAGAAAAAGGTTTAGTAAGGATACACTTGAACCACAAACTTAGAAGACAAAAGAAGAAATATAACAATCAAAACTTTTTTTTTTATCTTTATTCACAAAGCTTAAATCTTGATATAGTCTTTTTATAGATAATTCTCACTTGTAAAGGAAAAACACATTTCATTAAATTTGATTAATGACTCCAAATTCCAAATCCTAATTTCTCTTTCTATGATAAATCTTACTTTTGGTAGAAAATTCTAAATATAAAAAGAGGCATTTTTAATCTACATTATAAAAATTGACTTTTGATTTATTTTTTAAAAATAAGTTTCACCCAAAAGAAATTTTTATGTCTTGCTAAGAGGAGTTTCATGTAATTACAAACTAAATTTAGACTCTGCCTTTTTGGAATACTATTTATTTACTAAGAAATATTTTTGAAATATTATCATTATATACAAGATTTGAATGAAAACTAATTTATTTTAATGGGAGATGTTCCTATGAGAGATAGGGGTGAGACCCTTATATTTAAGTTGTTGACATTGGATATGGATGTGTATCTCCCTATTTTAATATGCGATGGAGTTACATTGATAATGACATGTTAATTTGTCCATTTCAAAATCCATGACTAAGGGCTAGTGGGTCCGCCGCGGCTAGGTTTTGACTAAGTTCGTTGACTTGTTAGCGTCCTCATCTATTGTTTGTAACTTGTACGGCCGTTGGGCAATTCTCCACGTGATTCTTCAACCCGATCGACCCAAATTTGAACCCATAATTCAGGGTTCAAAGTGGACCATTTTTACCTTTTTTGTTGATCCTAAGTTCACATGTCTAACACTATTAATAATTGGGATGTTGATTCCACTCTGCTCATTTGGCCTTGCCAGCCAAATACCATCTTAATCCAACCCAACTAACCAAATTATGATCTACCAGCCCAACCTAAACTCGGCTTGTTAATTAAGGATTTAGGTTGTTCCTTTTAACTTTTAGGTCAAGTACAAAGTTTTTGACAATTTCAAGCCAATTAATAAATGTGTCAAGTTAGCCATTTACACGTCAGCTATAGTGCTAAAATGACCTGCCACCCATGGGACATAGGACTGGTGATTGCCGAGGTCGGGTTCTACACAATGGGTGGTAATATGTAAAGTGGATCTTGTCATGAATTGCCAACCCCGAGCTAGACACATAGCCAAAAAGTCTTAACCAGAAGAACTAAGAATGGCTCTTTACCTAAATGATAAGGAGTGATAATTCTCACCTAGCTATCCGGGTTCGAACGCTAGATATGTCCCTTCCTTTTTGTGTGTGTGCAGGCTACTTTCATGCTTGACTGAGTTGCCTTTCCGCATGTACGGACTCTCTCTTTAATCTCAACCCCATGGCTGGAGTACCAAACAAATAACTGGAGTGGAGTCCATGAATGTGGAGTCTCTTCTCCAATTTCATGGATGTATGTGCATTTGAGTGAAAATTAACATGAAAATGTTTAGTTGTATTTGTGTTTGGGTAATTCTGACTTAAGATAAACCACTGATTTATGTCAATCCGATTAAAATAATGACTATGCATCTATTTATGGGATGCCTTGTGATGTGAAAGCCATGATAAATTAAAAATAAGCCATACTAAAGAAAGTGACATGAATAGGAAAGTTGGATCCTTCTGTTTTATCATCATCGGTTCTTTTCTTACTTATGATCAACATTTTAAAGCATTTTAAAGTAAGGGATTCCAACATGCTATATGTTCGACAGCAACACCCACAAAGATGCATATTGTTATTCTATCTTTACAAGAATACTTAAAGAGAATATTAGATTTGGCTATCCATCACTGAAGTGATAGGTTAATGCATGGGAATATCTTTCTCCTCTCTACGCCCCTCATAGTTTCAATATAATATGTGTGAAATTTGACCCACCAATAGTTTTCAAACCCTTGTGTGAAACTATGGCCGCTGCTTTCTCTTACAAGTTGCATGCAACTTTGGAATGAGCACAGTTCGATAAAGGAAGGTTTCTAAGATTGGATAGAAATCAAAGAAAAAACCCTCACCTCATTCCACTTGGTCTAGGTTGGAGTTGGGGCTACCCAACAGGACACCTTATTATAGAGGAGCCCATCCTCTTGAATCCAAATTCCAATCAGAGTGGGCCCATCATCAAAATTATCATAGGTAAACAAGTGATTTAGCCTTGTTCATTCTAGAGCTTTATTAATGTGCTTTGCATGTGATTATATCAATCCAGCTATGTTGAAAGGAGATTGTAGAAAAACTTTGGATCAAATACTACTTAGAAGTTTATCATTAGACCAATCAAATACAGACAAAAAATCAGTGAAAAGGTGTGGGCACCTTGAGAGAGGCAGCTCATTCATTGGCAAGGATTTCATGGACACTGAGACACCCCAATAGAATTTTGTCATCAAACAAATCATGGTCCATCATAATTAGGGCCCTAACACTTGATGGGTTCATGGTTCTCAACACTAAAGAGAGAGAATAAATGATTCTTTCAATGAAAGCCATCATATATTACTCTGTACCAATATATCATAACAACCAATCGAACACCAAACCAAAACATCCAAGCACTTTCCCATTTGAATTTTCATTATGCCCATCAATGGCTCTAGTAGGGGCTTATATTCTTTGGGAGCTCTCATATTTGCATAATCTTTAGTCATTTGGCCAAAAAAAGAAGTTGAAACTAAAATCATAGAATATATCATAAGACCTATTCAGGTTTCAGGAACATCCAAATGAATCCGAAAAATAAAATAAAAAAATACCGTGACAATTAAAGGCATATCTTGTTAAACAATAGTGAGCGACATAGAGGCAAAAGAGAGGGGTTGCTGGGGGAGGTCGAGCAACAAGGGGAGAGTTGAAAAGATATGTTTCTGATCTTTGTGAAATGGTAATAGTAAAATCTTAAAATGGTGTTATAATAGCGTTAAACGAGAGAGAATGAGATGAGATTTTTTTTTTCTTATCTTATTGCCTTGAGAGGCTATCATTGCCAATGTGGTGAATTTGACGCTGATGTGGCTCAATAAATGTTTCAAATTTCAATTGCAACATGAATGTCAAAAGTGCACAGGAGAATATTCTCCATGTATTCATATATAGTATGTATTGCTCAAACCAAGATGTGTGTGTTGATCCAGTCCCAGACCCAAATATCTTTTAGGTCCAACTTAGTAGACTCAAAACCAAAATCTATTTTGGGTCTTGATCCTTGGATCTAAAACTTTATGGATCTAGAGCGAGGTCCAGGTATCTTTTGTAATAAACTATATATCAACCCAAAAGCTTAGGCTGATAGTTGGAAAGCTCATACATCCCAACACTCCCCCTCACGTGCAAACCCAAAAAATTTCATAGATAGGTTTGTCACGTGCGCTATACAAGAATAATGGGTCGAAACCCACTCTGATAGTCTTGTTCCTTGGGTTTGGAATTGCATCGATCCAGGTGTCTTTAGGTCCAACTTAGTAGACTCGAACCAATCTCTATTTTCATAGGCTGGATTTGGATAAATGGTCACTCTTTGCTACCACTTGCTAATCGCCATTAAGCACAACCTCCAGCCATCATTCAATAACTTTGCCACCATCAATGTGTTATAATCTTACTTTATATAAAAAGGATTTCGTATTCTAAGATATTTGGTGGACTTTTGTGAGTAGGGAAGAAATTTTTTCCTCTGTATTGAAAATCTTACAAACTTCTGCTACCACCAAATGTGCGGTGATATTAAAATAAAATTAACTCTGTTGTCTATGATACCTGCTGGACTTTTTGCTAGTAATGAAAGGGATGTTTTCGTTTTAACTTAAAAGCAAGGTTTGTGATCTTTTAAGATAGTAATTGGATTTTGCTCACGAAAGAGTCCTGATTCCATAAGACAGGGACCTAATTCTAGAAAATCTAAATCACATGGGTATTTTAAATTTCTTTAGCTAAAGATTCCTACTAAAATCTCGAGGCGTTAGTAGAGGGTGTGTAAATATTTTTCAATACTCCCCCTCAGGTGGAGCCCACCTCAACAGGGTAGGCATTTGTTTGCATTAAAATACATAAGAATTCAATGCATAAGAGTTTTTTCTAGTGTTAAAAAATAAAAATCAAAAGCCAGTATTGACTTCCCATATTTAATTTTCTTAAAAGAAAAAAGGTTATTGATGCTCATTTTTTAAAAGAGGTCTTTTCCTGTAGCTTGCCTCTAGAGATGTCTATTTCCTCATCCTTCCCAAAGTATAAATATTTCCCCACAACTACATTTATAGCATTTTTGGACTAAAACACCCATAGTGTGGGCTATAAAAGAAAAATGCATTTTGTGGGGGTTTTGGAAAACTTATATTGTTGCATTCGTGGGTTGAAAATTTATTTGTATAAATGGGTTTAAATGAAAATATATAGCGTCATTATATAATTAAATTAAAGAGCAGTGATCTAACATGCATTTTCTTATATTCTTTTGAATCTTAGGACATGTTTGGACATTTACAAAATAAAACATTTTTAGATTTAAATACTAGGTGAATAAGATATTACATAAAAAATATTATAATATTATAGTATTGTTGTTATTTGACAGTTTCCAAAAAAAAATCATTATATTTTGAACTAAGGTGTTTGCCAATTACCCCGTATTATAATATACAAGATTGACCTCGATTTTTAAATCAAAGAAATGGTCAATAACTTTTTGATATTATTTTAATATTCTTTAAAAAATGACACGCGATTACAACGTTTCCTAGGGATTCAATTCTATGAAAATAAAAAAAAATCCAATTATATGTTTGAGATAAGAAATTTAAAGTAAAGTGAGTTTCTTTGATTTTCTAAGAATCATATTCATGGTAAAATGAGTTCCTTTAAATTTGTAGGAATTTAATTTCATGTGAACAAATAGGTCTTATCTTTCATGGCATAATGGGTTCCTTTAAATTTTTAAAAATTCAGATCCATACTAATTGACTCGCCCAATCATATTTTAACGATAATGAATTCATTTATTTAAATCTCCGATAATTCAATTCCATGCAAATAAACACCCCTGCTATATATTTAGGATAACAAATTAGTGACAGAGTGGTTTATTATAATTCCTAAGAAATATCTTCATGTAATAAAATCAGCCCTAAACAAGACATGCAACTAAAATTTCATCAGTCTTCCATCCTCACCATCTGTCAATAAAAAAAAAAAAATCATATACAAACTCTTTAATGTAAATGCACCTCGTTGCATTGGTCTTCCATAAAAGGAGTTGAATCCGAATCTGTAAATAGAACGGGTCTTAGGTCATTGTTATTATTATTATTATTATAACAAATCTCGATTTAGTCCAACATGTCTCTGTCACTTTAAAGACAAAAAATACATATGAAGTTTTCTTCTTTCCTAAGCACGTGGTCTCAAAACTCCAGTATCATTCATTTTTTTTATGAAATCCATGATTTGACTCTTTATGTTATTTTTGAAGATATTTATCAATAATATTAACTTAGAAACATAACAAACCTAAGAATTGAGAATCTTTAAATACTCAAGCCCTATTTGGCTGAAAGGATCTCTAAAAAAAAAAAAAGGAGAAGAAGGAAGGAAGGAAGAAAGAAAGGGTCCCTAACAAGAATTAAGATTGCTAGAAAATTTCAATTTTTCATTAGAAGTTGTTGGCTAAGACACTTGCAATTTTGTATAACAAAGAATTACTTAATAGAAGTGAAGTTTGAAAGGTGCTCCTTTTTATCTACAAGAATGGATGCAGTTCCAAAAATCAATACAAGGGAAAACGAAAACACTGTAAACTAGCAATCAAATTTACCAATTACACATCACAAGAAGGCAGACACAATCTTTTACATGGAAATCATATTCAGTGAGAAAAATTACGATCTAAAATCAAGAACTATTGAATAGATACAAGATATACTCACAGATCCATTTCCCAGCCTATCCGTCGACCTAAGAACTGTAGTGTTTCTTGCACAACTTCTCATGTTGTCACGACTTCCTCGGCACGTACCATTCTTCGTACTTGATTCAGCAACACCTTGAGAACCAAGATGATCAAATCTTTTATAAGAAAGTGGAAGCAACAAATCTTCTACAGAAAATCTTCAACATAACCTCTCAATGATGGCTCTATAGAATAAAAAAATATCTCCTGGGATTTTTTTTTCACCTGAAAACAATGAGAGAATTACTTAATATGTATATTTGGATTGAGAGAAACACCTTTATATAACATCAAATTCATGCCTTAGTGTTAGAACACAAATAAGACTCAAACTTGAAAATCTTAGTCTCAAAAGGAAACAGTTCGCACATTCCCAAACTGAAACTTTCCGCCATCCGATCAATCGATCGTCAGGTCCAATCGATCGGGCCTCATCTGTCTCTCAATTATTTTCCAGACAGAGAGACTATCTCCACATCTGATCGATCGGTCATCAGGTCCGATCATTCGGGTCTCGTGGGTGTCTTTCAAATTTCTTCATTTTCTTCTTTTCTTCACTTCAGCTCTTCCGACGAAACAACCACAATCCATTCTAAAATAAATAGTTAGAGTTTTGTCCAACCCATGAATAAGCGAACACATTAAAACCCTAACAAAGTTTGATAGCTGAAGTGCTTCTAGTAGACATCCGAGTTCTATGAAATTTATACTTTAAACAAATCTTACAGAAAGGCTCTGAACGTGATGGAGCATACCACTTTCTAAGGAAGAAAAATGGGCCGTTCCAGAACTGCCCGTATGAAGTGTTGTAGTTGGGTCTGAAGTGTACGTAGTATAGTAGATCTAATCAGGTCCGACCGGAGTGTTCGTGGGCCTAGCCAAGCTGATACCTATCCAGGACTGGCCCAATTGCAACACGGGTCGTGAAAGTCAGGCCCAAGACCGCCCATTTATTCAGTATGGCAGGCCAAGCCGAAACAGGCTTCTTACCAATTGTTTGGTTAAAATGTACTAAATTACAAGCACTCATTAGTCAGGCCAAGCTTTGGGCTTTCTGATACTTAATCCAGGAGCGGCCCATTTATTAAACGAGCCCATATTCGACACCCAAGCCCGCCCCAAATAGGGCTGGCCGGGCCCATGAGCATCCCTATGTCTGAGTCTGAGCAGGTGCCTATAACTAGCCAATGTTGGGTCTAGGTTCAGCTTCAAGTCCAGGCACACAGAACTTGGATCAGGTCCTCTCCACCATGGATCTGATTTGAACCAAACCAGAGCTGGCATTGTTTAGATTGGGTTGAAACCTCAGATTGAAGGGAATGAAATTTAACTTCTTATACTAGTCTGGATTGAGCTTAGTTTCAAAACCCAACTAAATAACGCAATACTAAAACAGGTCAAATGGGCTTGGCTGCCCCAGAGTCAACTTTTAAACACCAAAATGGGCCCAAATTTAGGATGTGGTGCATCTTAGATGCTATTAATTTTGCAAGTCAAGCAGGATATCTGAACCGCGGGCAGCCATCTCCTATTTTCTCCTATGTGCTGCACTTAAATTGTTCCAGCCCAATTACAAAGCCCATTAACTTGATAAATGATGCACACTGCCGCGGGCTTTTATTGGCCCACAAGAGATATAGCCTGACCTATTTCAAGCTTTGGTTGGATGTATTTACCTTGTGCAAGACGATGTCGGGGCCCAAAAACAAGGCCCGAGGAGATCTTCTCAGCATTCTAGATGGCAATGGGTAGGTGTTGGCCCACAAGCAGCAGCACCAAGGCCCTATCCGGATCTTAATCAGCCATATATACAATCACGGATTGAGCATTTGCGTAAGGGAGGTGCCTCACCATTGATTCACTACTGGACTACTGAAACAAATGATCTAGATGTGATGGAAAACGTAATTCTCAATTTTTTTTTACCCACGAGCAAACTACGTATGTGTTTTCACGGTCGAGTTCATAGGGCCCACTTAAATGCTTGCTCATTATTAGGGGTAGGATGCATGGAGAGGTATCCTTACCAATAAAGATCATGTGAAAAATCAACCCCGTCAAATTAGAAAAACTTGCTATTAAGAAATCACACACAACCACGATGCGCAATCAAAAGCAGGCACACACAAACACAACAAGATATTACCTTGTTCAACAAGTGTGCCTATATCCAAGGAAAAATGTGAATCATGTACTATTATTTCCACCTTCTCTGATAGGGCTAGGGCTATATGGTTACATCATCATATAACTCTCTTTGAGCCATAAAGAGATGTCTTTGTACAAAAGCCAAAATACACCTGAACCATAAACCTGGGTCCTAGCTAGCTAACCCATACAACCCGATCTAAACCCAGAATACAAGCTACACAAATTAGCCTAGCCCCTGTTCCATAACTTAAAATTTAATGGTCTCTTAATCAATTTTTATGAGATTCAATCTCACTATAAGTATCATAAAATCGGACATGGTGCTAGATCAATGGGAGTCAAGAGTGTTAAGACACTTAAATTGATCAAAAAGGTGAGCTCAAGTGAGCCCATAGAACTATAGACTCCGCATCCATTTATCTTGTAGTAGAAAATTATCCAAAACGTGGTAAATAACATTGAGTTATTCAAAAATGGGATGTCAGTTCTTACTTATACGTCTTGGATTTGAACCTTGGATACGTTACTCACACATCTTTATGCTTGTACGGGCTCCTTCTTCACATATATCTGGGCTTTCTTCTGTGTGGGGGCCTTCTATGCGGGCTCTCTCGTGGATCGGAGCACCCTTGACTGCAGTTAAAAAACATAGAAAAGACATTGAGTTATTCAATCTGATAATAGCCTTGGAGAGACTCTGATCCGGGGCCATAAGATAAGAGTTTCCTGGCACAGGTAGGGACCACGTCGATCGATCGATCGAATCTTTTTGGCTCAGGCTGTCTGGTTGGCATTTGGTGGGGCCGCAGAATCTCACCATTAAAACCACTTCTCCTCCTGTCCTATCAATTCATACTCTCTTTTGACTTTGGATCTAAAAGTCTCCTAATAAAACCAAAATAAATAAATAAATAAAGATAACGGGAAAATGGAGGTTAGGTAACTCGAGGGAGTACGTAAAGTCATAGTTTTTTTTGCTTGTTTTTTCATACACCAACCAAAGCGCTGGCCGATGGTGAGAGGACACGCACATAAAGATAGCCAACACATGTGGAAATAAAGTCTTCACAGATTGATTGGGGTGGTATACCTTGAATATAGCCACGTGGAAACTGCAGCTCTCTCATAATATGTTGCTGGAGTCTGAATCTAGTAAGGAAAAACCCCACAGTGATCATGAATTTGGATCTGTTCACAGTACGTCACGTCACTGCGAGCAGCCTGTTCTGTATTTGTGTAGGGGCTGCCCGTAGTGACGTGATGGACCTTGAGTGGTTCACTCACAGTCACTGTGTGTGGACACACTTTAAGAGGATCTTGATTCATCTTGCTGTTGGGTGAACATTGAGAAAATCTCACTTTTGACATGCCCAAAAAATAAATTAATGGCCCACTTTTTTTATGCATGGGAATCTTTTCTTTTTCTTTGCTATCGGGGGGTTTCTTACCCTTTGGGCTGGACTAAGCCCTCTGAGTTCAGAGGGAAGCCGGATAAACTCCCCTGTAACCCTATTGTGATAGTACAGTTTTAAACCTATAATTTCCGGATACAAACCGTAATCTTAGGCCAACTGAGCTATCCCTTGGAGTGAACAGGTCATGTATGAAGCTTCAATCCTATCTGATCCATAAGGGCCATTGACTGTAAACTTTAAAATAAAGTTTCAAATTACCAATAATCAAGTGTAAGGGGCGGCTGGTACCTTTAGTTTCAAGGTTCAACTATAATAAGTCCTTGTGTTTTTAGTGTGCCCTGACCTATTTTTTAAAGCAATGGGCATACTTTTCTTTATATATATATATATATATATATATATATATATATATATATATATGAAAATGTGGATTGATTGTAGTTGCATTATGGTTAGTTTTATGCTATTATTAAAGTGAAAAGGATGGTTTCACAGAAGTGCGATGTGAGTTTTCTCAGTTTGCCCTTCTTTTCTCTAATTTGTTCCATTTGGAGGGCATGCAATTTGATATTATCTATTCATTTCCCTTGAATAATAGAACATAAAATTGACATCTCACCATCTATTTACTTTTGAAAAGTTTCTATTCGAGTCAAAGAATGTTTTCGTTGTCTTTATTTTTGTCGGGCTAAAGACTACCTCTTTCATGCACATCTAATATCTTCTCTTTTTTTTTTTAATTCTTTCTAGGATAAGGCGCGAAAAATTAATGATAAAACTTCTTTTTTTCTTCTTCTTCATTTTCTCTTTCTTAAATATGAAATGGGAAGAATAGAGAGGTAGCCACATGGTGAAGCATAGAGCTAAATGGAAAGAGCCAGGGGCTTTGGTCATAATAGAGTCATATGAGGGACCTAAGAGCCAGGGGCTTTGGTCATAATAGAGTCATATGAGGGACCTACACATTGATCTTCACATAGCTTATTTTAAAGGTATGTAGGTTCGTAAACCAGTAGTAGGGAGTGAGCTTGGTCGAACTTGAGCTGGAGCTCGACTACCTACTCTACAAGTGATCACTACAAAAAAAATTACATTTAGCGGCGGATAAAAATCGCTGCTATATGTATGAAAACCGCCGCTAATATCTTTTGCAGCGAAAAAATGTCCACCGTCACTTTTGTCATAGAAAATCCCATCGCTAATTGTATTTGCAGCGGAATACGAGCTGTTGTTAAAAAATTATCAACAGCGCAACAACCCCTAATTATTATAATTTGCCGCTACTGATTCATAGCGTAGTGTGAAGCTAGGACCGAGCTCAAGTCAAGTTTGTGGAACCAACTTGACCTTGGAGCTCAGCTCAAGCTCAAGTTTGGACTTGAGATAGGCTATCTTCCCTTAACATGTGTTTTGTGTATATTAAACAGCCAAGCTTGGGCTTGAACTTAACGCTTTAGCTCAATATAATGTCAACATGATCAAGTTGAGCTCAAGCTAAGCCCTTGATCTAGTCCAGTTCAAGATGAACAAGTCGTAGCTCAAGTTCAGCTCACGAGATAATGAAGCTGAAATCAAGCTTGAGCCTAGGACCAACCCAACCAAGTCAGGTAAGCTGGCTTGACTCATAACAACTTGACATCTATATAGGCATTAAATACTAGAAAATTATCCAGTCAAATACACAAGAAATTTTAATTTATCTTATCCAAAATCATTTACGCATAGGGTGAAATTTTCACCTACAGACATCCGCGGTCGAAGCACAGCGTAAAAATGGCATCCAACCATCAATGTATGGATGCTTTTCCTGGATAAAGGATTCAAATTAATTTCCGTGTCTTCCATCTTTTACGGACTTCCACAAGAGAAAATCTTTACACATCAGTAAGACTTTAATATTTTCCATCGTTAATGATTGGATTTTGGACCCCTCACCCCATCAAATCATAGGTCACTCCACTTGGTTTCCATTCAGACCAGACCCGGACCCAGTATTTTTGGGTGAGTTCCAGTTAAGTTACGATCATTTGACCTGACCCGTTTCCCACCGTTTCCCACCTTGCCAATTGGTGGCTCTAATTTGCCTAAAATCCCATCCCATCGCATCCCCCCCAAGTGATTCAATCTACTTCCAAACCTGCAAATGTGGAAAACTAGCCCCCCCCCAACAAAGCGATTCAATCTACTTCCAAACCTGCAAATGTGGAAAACTAGTGCCCTGAAATAGTTTCCTTCCCCAAGTGATTCAATCTACTTCCAAACCTGCAAATGTGGAAACCTAGTGCCCTGAAATAGTTTCCTTGAAACTCTCTCTATCACAAATTCTCTCCTAGGTTTTCGAGGAACACTGATTGGCCCAGCAAAAATGCAGTCAAAGTTTCTTGTGTTTTGCCATGATTAGAGTAGGTCAAAAAGCTGCTTTGAGCACCATAATGTTGGTTTGCCACATTTTATGACACTGGCCATGAGGAAAAAAAAAGGAAGATGGGACATACTGGTAGGATCTTGTAATCTTTATGCTACTGGTTAAAACAATGCGCAACAGAGAGCATTGATGAAAAACTAGCTTTATAATCAATGTTAGCTAGCAATGATCCAATGCCATGAAGTAAAAGGTTAAAAGTGCTAGTAACCCACAATCAACTCCTATGGTTGCGTTGCTATAGCTTAAAACTAGCCCATTAATCCATGTTAAGCACATGCGTGACCTACATCATGGCTAGATCGAGTTCCTCCTCCATCTAATTAATTTTAATAGTTGTTTGATAAATAATTGCATATAGGTTAGTTATTATAAAAGAGTAAGAAGTTGTGGGCTCTAAGCTCACGAGGTATATATTTTTATCCTTTCTACCAAGGTTCAATAAAAAGTGAGTTTCTTACCGTGGGAGTGGATGTTATATCTGAGACATAGAAGTTTGTTACCAAAACAAAATAAAAAATAAAAAATAAAAAAACTTGCCAACTCCACTTCTCAAGAGTTGAGTTAATGTGAATAGTCTTACTCCTAGATATTGATTTGGCCGAGTCACCTATTTCAAGTTAGTTAAGGGACTCGAAGCAATAAAGGCTTGTTTCTTTATAAAAATTTCTAACAAGAATTTTTCATATTGGGGTTTTTTAGGATGTTAATGTGACATCTTATCTCTTACATTTGCAAATATCATGTTTCTTTCTAAGTATTTTAAAATTCCATCTACCTAAAAAGTTTTAAATGACTTGGGATTTGGGGAATTTCTCACCATTGCTTTTCATGGAGTTTTTGAATGTTCAAGTGCAAGGGAGTATTTAGAAATTTCATCATATTTGAAAATTTTTAAATTCTCCAGACAAAAATTCCATGAATTTCTAATGAAGAAATAGACAAATATAATAATGCTCATCCTACTAATGCTTTACTGTTGTATTTACGGGTTGGGTTTTTTCGAGACAAACAGTGGCAAACTCACACAACAGCAGGTCAGGAAAGATACTGATGTAGGCGAAAAGCCTTTTAACTATATGAGAAACTTTTGGATGTTGGGAAATTTTCATCTTGTAAGAAACCGTTCCTCTATATAGTCTCTATAAATGCTCTTAATCTGTGGGAGAGAGACGGGAAGAAAGAACAAGGCAAAAATCATTCCAATGTCTCGTGACCAAGGAATGGGATTACATGAAAGAAGAAAGGTGGAATAGGAGAAGCAAATGAAGAAGGCAAAGAGAGAAAAAAAAGGTGAAGTGGCTTGTGCCTGGCTCCCTGTATGCCACACATGGGGACCAATCTCTTCATTGATTGGCAGCTCTGGGTGGCGTGCGAGGAGCCAAGCATGCCTCTCTCTCTCTCTCTCTCTCTCTCTCACACACACACATTCATGCACAAACGAACCAATATCTTTTCACAGGCGCTTTCATCTTTTCAAAAGAATCGATCCAATTTAAGTTTTGTTTCATTCACACGGAAAAAAGCAAAAAAAAAAAAGGCTTTGTCTTTTCAATTTTTAACCTTCTCTTTCTCATTGGAGAAAATAAAGAAGATGACTTTTTCAAGCAATCTCTCCATTGAACTATCAAATTTAAGCTCTTGCAATTCATAACAATGATCATTTCCATTTCTTTCCTCCTTTTCTCCTGAAGTAACCTCTCTCTATACACACTACTTAAGTTTTGTCATCCATATTCACCTTACTCTTTGTTACTGAATTCATGCATTCTACTCACACGCCCATGACCCTGGCCAGCTGAGGGACCATATATACATACCTTACTTTGTATGCACCTTATGTAGAAAGAAAAAATATGCAGAGAACAAAAACATATAGGCTCATTTGTTTCGAGCTTTTTCAGATGAAAATTTCAGATATTGGGAATTCCTTCCAGTTGTGTCTCTGACATTTGGGATTCTCTATTAGAATGGTGACATCTCAAAAAAAAAATCTATCCTATCAAATGTCATTTTTGGCTTTTAGAATTCTTCAAACTTTAGTTTTCCAAATGCTACTATGTACTCGCGGATATGTGAAATCACGTGTGAATAGTATCCAAGGAATTTATAAAATCTTCCATCACGAATTCTTAAAAATTCCAGCAAACAAATAGGCCTGTAGATTTAGGATATAACATCTTCTATCTATTCCAGGTGCATGCAGGTGAGGGGCCCGGGGCCCTCCTTAACTCCAAAGGTCTCACTAGTACTCTCTCCTATTATAAGTCACTATTGGCCGCCCCAGCGGGGCATCACCACAGAAGCTGTGGTTACAATGAAAACAGGCCATCTCAGCATAAATGTTCATGTCAGCTCTGTGGAAAAGGACACAAATTTTTTGTATTTTGAAAGAGAAAGGACAGTTTGAGCATGCGTAGCATTTGTGGCATCAGGTGATCTAGGACAGATCAACTGTCCCAGCTGGACTTTCCTGTATCAGGTGTACGGAATCTCCACCGTTCAAGATATGTAATCCTCCCCGGCCACGTATTATCAAAGTCCAATTCAAAAGGAGTGGGTGCCACCAGCCCATTGAGCACACGACTGAACATGGGATCGAGGCATGTATTTAGTAAATAGTTACACTACAAAAGATTGTGCTCATCAGTGACGGGTCTAGGATTCAAAATCACTAGAGACACGATTAAGTAATAGGGGGTTCGGGGGCAATACCCCCGGAATTTTTTTTTTGGTTATTTATATGATAGTAAATGATTTTTTCTTTTTTTTTTCTTCATGCTTGAGAAAAAACAATACACAAAAAAAGTAGTGGACCTTTTACATACACTATTAGTAACTAATACACAGAAATGTGCATTCAAATACAGATAGTTTGTAGATTTCCACTGCATTGCAAATCATGTCTATCAAGGACAAATAGTGTGCATATTTACCCCAAACCTTTTATATGGAACAAATATAATATAATAATTTCAAACAATAAAACAAGACATATTTATTTATCACAATTGTTCTCTACGAGTTTTCATTGGGGGGCCTGGTTCAATGTCACTGGGGGCCTAATTGATTTGGGCCTAACTTAGTATACATAAATTTTTTTTCCCAAAAAGTCACTGGGTGACTATGAACTACATCCGCCTCTACATACTAATTTATCTTAACTGTTTTCAGCGATGACTGCTGTTAATTTTCCTTGGCATTAGCTCTTGCAGGAGACTGAGAATACGATGATGTTACAAGAAAGTGATTAAAACAATCAAAATTAGGGAAGACAAGAATATGGAATACCTAAAGTTAATATTGGGCTACAAAATCCATTGGAGGCCCAAAAAATTCACTAGGGGGCTTATGGAAAAAATTAGTGGGCCCCATCAAAATTTGAATTGAAACTTAGAAATCCACTAGGGCCCAGTGGATTCATACTCCATCCGCCTCTGGTGCTCATCCCGTATCCGGTACGATGAAGCACTCAATCAGACGGTGGAATCCACTCCTATAAAATTAAAGCTCGAGATGCATAGAAAGGATGACATTTATCTTATACGGTCTGGATTATTGTTATGTGGGCTCCACGGTGGAGTTCTCGAAACTTGATATCAGGATTCGGTGATCTAGACTCCCATTGACATCGGGGTATATTTCCATGCAAGTATAAAGTATAGAGGCACGCTGAAGAAATTATCACAGAGTGGGCTTTGATTCAGGTCTAAATATACTAATTGCTTCAAATGGGCAGACTCAAGCTTACCCATTTTACACATGAGCAGACTTGAATCTGAGTTCTAAGGTTTGTGATGAAGTTGTAAGTGGATTCGGGCTTGGACACAGGTGAGTCCTGCTTGAATCTGCCTTGTTAAGAGTGTTTTAAGTTTTTATTTTTTTTGTTAGTGTGTTGTTAACAAGCTTAATGAGGGGTCGTGTATAACGTTTAGCTTTTATCACTTAAAAGGTGAGCCGAACGTGGGTTAGCTGCTGTCCGCACCATATTGACAATATCCACATATAGCATTTCTCTAAATTGTAATGAACCCATTGGTCATAGGGTTGTAAATATAATATTGAGGTTAGTCAAATTGAAGTCCTCTCTCTCTCTCTCTCTCTCTCTCTCTCTCTCTCTCTCTCCCATGCATGTTCAACATTACTGTTTTAATTAGAATTTGATGAAATTCTGCAATCGTATTCCAAATTAACACCTTGGGTTGAGTTTGATCTTAGCTTCCAAATACAAAATGTTTAGAGGTTTGTAGACCCATTGCAGAAAGGCAACTTCACACCTATCCATATATAATTAGAGCATCAATCTATGGATTCGAGAAATTAATATAACAAATCAAAAAATTCAAAGGACAGCAATGGTTCTCTATGGTCCTGCAGAAACTAGTGAAGAAAGTAGCACCAAACCACAATCTTTGTTTAGTCACTCCCACATGCCACAATCCAACCATTTTTTCATCAGTAGGCTGCCACACAATGCGATTTTCAATAGGGTGAAAAGAGCTTGAACCTTCAGGCTCGTTATGGGAGTCAATGACCCCACCACCACACTATGCGTGCGGGGATGGTGAATGGAAAAAGAATTAGTTGATCTAAGTCAAGCTTTCATTCAACTAAATCACAACTTTAGGATGATTGGATGGGGGTGAAGCTTAAACTATTTGAGGCAGAAGCTGCGGGGAATTGATTGGAGACCATAAAAATACCAAGTTTGTCATATTGAAAAGTCACTTGCAATCTTTCTTATATTGAGAGGTGCTTCCCAGATGCTCCAATGCACAGGAGGTGTGTCGGATCAAAACTGCAATTTCTCTTTTTACATGAACCGTGTTATCAGATAACTCCATTTTCTGGTACCTGTCAACATCTTGCTAAGAGCTTTTAATGTAACAATGAAAATTACCTCACGGGCAGCTAGTCATCAAAGATTGAAAACCATGGAAAGACATTCAGCTGTAGACTTTTCGATCTCACACCAATCTGTGTATGGCGAAGCATCCATTGCGGAAGTTCAATTCATTGATGTCACATGCCTTTCTTCATATCAAGCTTGAACAACACCCCTGCCCTTTTGGCCTTCAATGTAGAGTAAACACGGCTGAGACCGAGTCGGCTCAGATGCAGCCATGACAGAGTCAGGCCGTAAGGGACTCAAACTCAAACTCAGCCATGAGCAAGACGGACTCGGCCAAGTCTTCCATCCCAGCTGACTTTGCATCACTACCGCATAACTGATGGCCTTGCTGACCTTGGGCATAAGCAAGCTCGATGAAAGGCAATAAAAACCCAAGCAGTGCAGGTGCCCCAAGTGTTGTGATAAACCTCAACAAGTACTCTCCATTTGACACGTTCCCTGAGTGGTAGCTGCTCTTAACCCCAGCATCACAGGCCCAAGTGTCATTAATACCACAGCCGGATACAATAAGGGCTAAAGGTCAACCTCACAATAATAAAGAGAGAAGAAGGTTGTGAAAGCAAGTTGGAGGAAAAGGGCAGAGAAGAGGTGGTGACAGGAAGAACAGCCTATGAGAGTGCATGAAGTTGTCAACTGATCCAGAATTATTCTTCTGCTTCAATTGCCCCAGTTTCATCTCTACCCCAACGCCCATCTCTTCAATTTCCCCTCCTTCAATCTCCCCTTCTCCTCCACCCCCTTCTACCCCTACACCAACAGCTCATCTTCTTCCCACCAAATTAAAAAGGAAAAACAAAGGCTCAATCCAACTCAGTCAAGTCAATCCAACTTAACTCAATCTGACCCTGGCCGAGTTAGGGGCCAAGTCCATTTTTCTAAAACCTTGCAATACAATAATGAGAAATTGAAGCTCCAGTCCAGAATTTTCCATAAATGCACCTTGTGATATGAAAATAACCAAAGAACACGGCAAGTTCTTTCAACAAGGACCTTTCACCTTTCCACCTGACACAATTCATTGGCCTGAAATCTCTGCCGATCTATACTTCAACCACCTTCAGAATAAGCTTCACAAAAGAATAAACTGAATTACTTTATTTATTTAGGACCTACCCTTCATAAAATCTTCCATAAACTCTTCTGCCTCTTCATTCATCATTTCTCAAAAGACCTTTGACGCCATTGGGTTGCTATCCCATCTAGAGCACAATCCTGCTCAAAATAGAGATTTGAAAGTAATTATTAATAATCAGACAATGGAATTCTTACTTCCTGCTCAAAATTCAAAGCCTGACCTTCTATAAAGTGTAAACACAATGCAAAATGATAATATAATAATAATAATAATATTATTATTATTATTATTATTATTATTTTCTCTAAATATAACCAAATATTTTCTATAAATAGTCACCTCAAGGGCTCCGATCACTTATTGCAGTGAAAGTCAGGGATGGATACGTCGTGTTTGTCAAACAAGATGAACTAGCATGCTCTGTGGCATCTCTAATCTTCACGTCCTTGAATTCGGGGCTGAAACCAGGCTGCATGATCATCTTATCATCTACCTCCATCTCACCCTGTAGCATCTTGACAACAGTTGACATGGTGGGACGGAGCTTTAACATTTGTTGAGTGCAAAGTAGACCGACCTTTAAGAACCTACAAGCCTCTTCAGTGTCAAAGTCATTATCAACATTTAGTAATGAGTCTGCAAGCAATGCCAACTCGCCACGTTCAAACAGTTCCCATGCCTGCACCAGAGAATGGGAGGAGTCACACCAAAAGGCACAGGCCCATATCCAAGGTCAGCAAAATTTCCAGCAGTCCATGCTAAAGAGGAGTTATGCAATCGTTTATCCAAGAACAACCATATTGTATGGTATCCTCCAGCATTATGTATATAATGTGAAAGTCTCCCAACAGCTTAGTGATTCAGACCACTCCAGTTATGAGGAGTGACCTGCAAAAAGAAGTTCAATAGAAATTATCCATATTTATTTAACTTTCGTTTTCTTTCTTCTTTTTTTTTTTTTTTTTTTGTTTTAAAAAACTATGTATTGCATGACCACAATCTTTATTACCTTTTTTGGTTGATGGATGACCATGATCTACAAGAAACATTTTCTATCCACGCGAGGCTCCTCAATGAAACATGGATTGCTGGACTATAATTATAAGCCCCAAGTATGTACCAACTCCAAGGCTTGAAATGATGACCAAATACTTGGGACCAGGATTGTTAAATTCATCATGTACTCCATGGATTATATGGAGGGCTGTAGACATGATTCCATTCCGGATCTGACCGAGTTTGAATCAAATAACATTGGATTTAGACTACTCGATGGGTCCAGTCCTTCAGGACTCTAACCATAGGCTACCTACATGTTACTTTTGAATAAGAACTATGGATGTGCAGCACATATGGAAAATTTATAGCATATAAATGCAATTAAATGTAAAACTCAATAATCCATTTCCTTAGAGAGCTGCTAATGCCACAGCCAAAGCTTGTCCTTCCACATCCCTTTTTTTCATGACCAAAATACCCCTATAGGAAATTCCCAAATTACCCTTCCTTCCCTCTGTCTCCCTCTCCCTTCTCACCGCCCACCTCCACCTCCACCCGGCGCCCTCTCCTTCTCCCTGCCTCTCTCCCTCTCCTTGGTAGCCGCCCACTTCTGCCCGCACCCGACCCTCTCCCTTTCCATCTCCTTCTCCCCGTCTCTCTCCCTCTCCCTGCTCGCTACCCACCTTTGCCAGCGCACGACCCTCTCCCTCTCTCCATCTCCTTCTCCTCGTCTCTCTCCCTCTCCCTGCTTGCCGCCTACCTCCTAACCCTGCCCCTCCGCCCAGCTCCCTCTTTCCCTCCCCACCCACGCCACCCCCAACCCAACCACCACTCTCCTTCTCCCTCTCCCTGCCATTCAGCCACTCAAGGCAAGGTGGCGGGCGACGGCAGGTAGAGAGAGAGAGAGAGAGAGAGAGAGAAGGGTATTTTGGGGACAATGGGGTGTGCAGAGAGAAATTTTGGAAAGAGAAGGGATGTGGAAGGAGAAGCTTGGTATGTGGCATTGGCAACTCTCTTTCCTTAATCCCTCCACATTCGGGACAACAGAACAATGAAGAAAGAACAGGAAAACAAAAAAATGAAGAAATAAAATTAATTCAGCCACATTATAATCTGAGTCGGTTAGGGCACAAATCAAATCAAACTCGTGCCTTTCTCGAACTAGGGCTTTTACCAGTAACCCTTATTGAGCAAGCATGGATCTAAGTTTCAGGGTTTGTGTCACTTACGGACTCACATCAGAGCCCTCGAATCCTCCTCGGGCCCACATTGGGACCACATTATGCTGCATTCCAACTTTTTGAAGTTACATTGTGAGCTTGAGGACTACCACTCCACCAACTACTAACTAAAGCAATTCCCTTGAGGCAAACATAACTGAAAGTTTAATCATTAATGTGCTACCATGTCAGAACTGTACATGTGGCAGACTTGACTACATCTGAAATGCTCACTCGGCAGGTCCACCAATGAATGGATCATAGACCAAAAATACAACTACTGGAGAATCATTTCCTTTCAATAGGTAGTTTACAGATGGCACCAAAAATTTAGCAACAGTTTGCTTTAAAGTCAAGTAACGCTGTAAGATTCAAGCCAATCATAAGATACAGGTATTTCTGTTTACATTTTTTTAAGTTTCGCAAGTTCTGTGCGCTTAAATTCAAATTCTCATATCCAACTTTAGCTCATACCTCCCTGTTTCTTAGTTCCTACACGTAGCTTTTTGCTAGTTGAGGTTTCAGATGAAATCATGAAAACGTCAATCAAACTCAGGTGGCATGGCTTAATAACACTAGGTTTTATGTCTAACTGTAATCTGATATCAAATTAGAAACTTTAGTTAAATTCCACATTTATTGTCCTAAAATTATGAAATTTCTTAAAATATATGAAAGAGAAGTGTGAGGTATAATCAAGTGTTTAGAACTTGGTCAAGTACTTGAAAAATCCAATCTAGGAATATTAATCTAAGTGTCCGTTTGGATAAGACATGATATCACAATTCATAATACATTTTTAATGCATTTGAAACAGTTGATACTGGAGATTACATTATTTACAATGCTGTTTAATTTTTTCCCTCTGCCACATATCTCTATCAATAATCGCTGATGATATTATGGTGCTGGAATGAAAAAAAATAAGTATCCAACAAGATTTCCAAGTTGCTCCACCACAAACACATAGTGGAAAGGATAACCAGGCACTCAACAAAAGTATTCAGAATGTTGTGATTAAGGGAAAAAATCAAAAGAGACCATAAATCATGATGCTAGAAAAGTACAAGATTGAAATATTCCATTAAAACTATAAGAAGGTAATAATTCAAAAAAAAAAAAAAAGTTACATCTGCATGTAACTCAATCAATTTCAAACTGATTTTTAGTCCATCATGGCAAACTGGTTCATCCCTAGTAGGGTCTTGAGTTTTTTCACCATGCAGTGTAGTTATTGGCACCAAGATAGTGCATCTCAATAGATCAGCAAAATGAGAACAAAAGCTGAATACCTATGCAATAGCTAAAAATAAAATAATGCCCAAAACTACAGATTGAAAAAGTTGAAAATATTGCAGTCTGCACTATAGAAAACATAAAATACTTACCCTTCGTAGAAGGTATTGTCCTTCTTGAGGTAATAACTTGTCTGTGTTGCATTTGCCGCTGACTATTTCCAAGAGGAGAACACCGAAGCTATAAATGTCCGATTTCCGAGTTAACTGTCCTCGTATTGCATACTCAGGTGCCAAATAACCTCTTCAAGAACAATTACAAATACACAGCAAAAGTTAGAACGGTAACTTTCAGCAAGCGTCAAGAAGCACTGTTGCAACACAAAAACAAGTTAATATCAACCCAAACCATCCATTCCGAAGGCCCCAGCCATGGATTACATATGATTAACTCTCCCTGATCAGATGATCCTAACCATCCCATCTATGTTTTGCAAGCACAAATATTTTTTTTAAAAAATGTGGTGAATGAAATCATTGGATTTGTGCAATAATTTTGGCACGTCAGCTCGTAACGATTGATCGGACTGTCAAAATATCTAATGCAACTCATAGCATTGGAACTTTTGGTGCTATCATAAACCAAATGGATTTATGTATATCCTATCCCATAAAGTTCTTTCAATGTGGTATTTATTTTACAATGTACAATGACATGGTGGTATTCTTGTAGGCATGCTTTCTTGGAAATGTTGGAACAGGAAACTACATAATAGAGACATAGCACTTACAGTGTTCCTGCAACACGAGTACTGACATGAGTCATGTTAGCTGGGAGAAGCTTCGCTAGACCGAAATCTGCAATTTTAGGGTTAAGGTCTTTATCGAGAAGAATATTGCTTGCTTTGATATCACGATGCACAATATGCGGCTCGACTTCCTCATGAAGGAATGCAAGCCCACATGCAATTCCGATGCAGATTTTAGATCGTGTCTTCCAGCCGAACTGAATGCGACTGGGGCCCCGACCTGTAAGTGGACAGAATCAAGCTTAGATTGAATCACAAACCTTTAATACAGAAAACATCTCATTATCAAGATAATTGCTACATGAGGACTCCTTTAAGGTTTAAAACATGTACAAGCCACCTATTGCATTTTTGTTACATTTTGTCATTAGTGTCAACCATTAATAATTTTAATTTTCTAACGCCCATAATTCCAATAAAATGGATTCCACCAACTGGTATATTTTCCAAAATAGTGGTCCATCCATAGTAGGGTCTCTCTCACACTGAAAATAAACACAAAATGGAAAAAAAAAAAACCTTCGCTACCCAAGAAATAATAAACACAGGAGGCCTACGTTGTGGTAATCGTTCATCTGGTAGGAATCACTTTGGATGCGCAATGGAACCATTATCTATTGAATAATCAAAATAGTTCTCATGGTGGCCTACTGGCCTTTATAGGGTGGTCAACAAGCCAGAGCCAGCTTGACTAGGCTCGGTCGCTCGGGCTTGAGCTCAACTCTTGAGCTAATCAAACTGAGCTCTTGGCTTGAGAACTATACAAGTTGAGCTTGAGCTAGGGCCTCTTCAGCTTGACTTGGCTCAAAATCAACTGAATTAAAGGCTTGGCTCAAGCTAGCTCTGTCAAGGTAACATTATATATCAGCCCAAGTTCAAGTGCAAGCTCTGCTCATTATACGTAAAATGTATGTGTATGAGGAAGACAAGCCAATTCCAAGCTCGAGCTCAGTAAAAGTGAAAATAAGCCAAGTTTGAGCTTGGCTCCTTTCTTCTTCTAACTATATTTGGAGGCCAATTATCAGATGGCTACAACTGTTTGGTTTGAAATTTTCTGAATTTCATTGTATATCCATGGTATTAATTTCCACAGGATGAACAATCTGGATAACTGGAAGATGGGACAACCAGCATGGAATGCTTGGTGAAAACAACGGGTAGATACACTAGGACCATTTATTGTATCTTTGCCTACTGTGTTATAAAGAGATGTCTCAAATAGGACCCATAAAAAAGCATGAAGAACAGGACCATGTGATTTACCAAGAAGGGACTGCGCAAGGCTGTTATTCTCAAGAAACTCATACACCAATATTTTGTGGTTTCCTTCCACACAGCAACCCTCCAACTTAACAAGGTTTTCATGGTTGATACGAGAGATAACATTTATTTCTGTCAAAAACTCCCGTAACCCTTGGTTTGATTCAGGTGAAAGAACCTTTATAGCAGCAAGTGATCCTCCCTTAAGCCTTCCCTGCCCATGCACAAGTAGTTAGTTAGAAAGAAAGCATCAAACATGTGAACATTTTCTGAAGGAACAATTCATATTCTTAAAATAAGAAGCTTTCAATGCAGGCCACTTATGATGAAGCCAAATTGTCACACTCACATGCCCCTCGACCAAATGTATTGGGATTCACCTCAATTTGACATTCATTGGACTTTTATCCGCCATTGAGTATGATCACAAAAAAGAGCACTTTAACGTTTAAAATATTTACGCCCCTACATCAAGGGTGGGATCATTTTGGTCTACCTTTAACCTTCATGTAGTCCTACCATTCCTCATACTCCCAGACCCTCACACACACATGACCAGCGTGGATCCAGGTAGGCGCCACAACATGGTTCCTCATTTTCAAAATAAGAACCGTTCCTTCCAGAAAATCTCCTAAATAAATAAGAGCTGGCCGCTAATTTAAAAGTTAGGAACTCCAACACGGGAGCCACCTGATCATACCAAACCTTTCACACTCACCTACTCGGGTACACCCCGTGAATCAAAATTGGCATTCAACTTACTATTAATTGCCATCGAGTTTTAGCACAAAAATCCAGTTTATCTGAGGTTCAAACTTGATAATCTTTGAGGGCCACAGAATCAAGGGATAGGATCAGCTGAGTGGACCACTTTGTTAAACAAGGCCCAGGCCCATAATTAGATCTAGTCCAGCATGATCCAGTCCAGCATGATTGTCTTGCGTGCCTTGGTTTGGTCAAAGATTACACAGTTGTACATATTATCTTAATTGATTGCTTTCCTAACTTAGATTAGTGATTAGTGTAATTAGTTGGTTTCCTATGTAAAGAGCCTTGATTAAGGCATGTATATTCCTATATATTGGTGATCATTCTCCAAGAGAAGACACAAATTAATACAATCTTGAGAGTATATTCAAAACTCTTTTCTGTGAAAAGTCTGTGATCGTGAGTTTGTCATGGTATCAGAGCTGAGTTCAAGAAAACCTTGTTTTTATCTTGCATAGTATCCAGGGAATAAGCTATCATCCTTGATCGTCACAGATCATCTCAGATCAAGACGTGGCCCACTTCAGATCGTCATCAGCCTTCCTGGAAATCCCTTCCATCCTGGTCGACTAGATTTATCCAACTTTTTAGTGATTTTTTCAAGATTTTATGATCATCAGAGCAACTCCAGCGACTTCCAGCGACATCAACAGATCGATCCTCTGCGTGGCCCACCATAGATCATCAGATCAACTTCCAGAAACCATCCCACACTGGTCGACTGGTATTCCTAAGAATATTGGCGATTTTTTCAGGATTTTTCAGCACCTCCAGATTGGATTTTTTCTCATTCTCGAGATTTTTCAGTTTTTAATACTGTTTTCATCTAGACCGTCCAATCTCTTGGATTCTCAGCAGAATTGGATCATTCATTTTCCAATAGAAAGCAAATTACTGGACTTCTTCAGATCAGTGATCTGATCATTGTCCAGATCTATCCGTGGGGCCCACATAGAAGATCAGCAGCCAAAATCAAGGTCAGCTGTGGTGTTTTTTTTTTTGCCTTTTTATGTTCTGTGTTGATTTTTTTTATCATCTCTGATTGATCAGATCTTGATTTCTTCACACAAGCACAGTTGTTATCACAATTTAGCTTTCATCTCTTCACTGTTGTTGGATTTTCTTTGCAATCAAGATTGAAGATGGAAAAATCTGAGGTTACCTTGATCCGATTCACGGGAAAAAATTATCCTGCCTGGTCGTTTTAGTTCCAGATTTACCTTGAGGCTAAGGAATTATGGGGTTATATTTCTGGATCTGACCCTAAACCCAAGGAAGATGAGAAGAAGACATCCGCCTGGCTTACTAAAGATGCAAAAATCAAAACATGGATATTGGGTTCCGTCGAACCACATCTGATAATGAACCTCAAACCTTATCTCACTGCTAAAGACATGTGGGGATATCTGAAACAAGTGTACCATCAAGATAATTCAGCACGTCAATTTCATCTGGAATGTGCGATTGCTGAATATGCACAAGGGACATTGTCAATCCAAGACTACTATTCAGGATTCCGAACCCTATGGTCGGAATACGATAGTATTAAGTATGCAGATGTGGCTCCCGACGTTCTGATCGTGATTCGTGATCTTCAGGCCTCTAGTCAAAGGGATCAGTTTTTGATGAAACTGCGGAATGAATATGAAAGTGTCAGATATGCCCTGATGAATCGGACGCCATTACCTTCCTTGGATGTATGCTTCAATGAACTATTACGCGAGGAACAGCGCATTGCGACCTCGGCTCATATAGCGCAACAAACGACTGAGACCTATTCAGTTGCGTTCTCGGCTAATAAAACTTCTCAGCCTCCGCTGCGCGACTTGAGCAAAACGCAATGTTACAGTTGTCAAAAATTTGGGCGCATTGCAACTCAATGCAAACAGAAGGTCTGCAGTTACTGTAAAAAGTCGGGACATATCATCTCTGAATGTCACCGCCGACCCCAACGTCCATCACCACAGCCTCAGACTCCACAGTATCAGCCTCCGCATGCGTATGTTGCTTCTTCGGTTATGCCTGCTCCTACATCTGCGCCCTCACAGCCTGGTCCCTCATCCTCTCTCACTCCTGAAATGGTTCAACAGATGATTGCCAATGCCCTCTCTGCTTTTGGTCTCTCAAGTACATCCCCTCCATCTTCTACTTGGTTTCTTGATTCCGGGGCGTCTAATCATATGACGTCTTTCTGTACACCACTCTCCAACGTGCAAAGCTACAATGGCCCTCTTCAAATCCAAACTGCTAACGGGGGCCATGTTCCCATTACTGCTGTCGGTGACATCTCTGGTCCCATTCCATTGAAAAATGTTTATCTGTGTCCAAATTTAACCTCCAACCTTTTGTCAGTCGGGCAGCTTGTTGAAAATAATTGTAATATCTCTTTTTCTTCTTCTGGTTGTGTTGTGCAGGACCAGCTGTCCGGGAAGGAGATCGCGAGGGGGCCTAAGTGTGGACGCTTGTTTCCGCTGGACTTCTCAAAACTTTCTAGGAATAAATTTGACAATGATGTGTTTTGTTTTTCCATTAGAGATAACTACCAATTGTGGCATAAAAGACTTGGACACCCTAATTCAAAGGCCTTGTCCCTGATGTTCAATTCTGGTTTAATAAATAAAACTGTTGGTTTCTCTTCTTGTGTGCCTTTTGATTGTGCTACTTGCAAATTAGGAAAAAGCAAAACCCTTCCTTTTTCTATTTCCACTTCACACAGCACTCAATGTTTTGATTTGGTTCATATCGGTGTATGGGGAATTGCTCCAGCTCTTTCTCATGCTCGCTATAAATACTTTATGACTTTTATTGATGATTTCAGTCGGTTCACGTGGGTTTACTTTCTGCATTCCAAATCTGATGTTTTTCATGTTTTTAAAATTTTTCTGGCTTATGTTGAAAATCAATTTTCCACCTGCATTAAAATCTTGCGATCTGATTCAGGCGTGGAATATATGTCCTCTGATTTTCAACAATTTTTGCAAACTAAAGGTATTATTTCTCAAAGAACTTGTCCTTATACTCCACAGCAGAATGGAGTCGCTGAAAGAAAAAATAGACATCTCCTTGATGTCACTCGTTCCCTTCTCCTTGAATCATCAGTTCCTACCCGTTTTTGGGTTGAGGCTTTAGCTACTGCAACTCATCTCATTAATCGTATGCCATCATCTTCGATTGACAATCAGAGCCCATATTATCGTCTCTACAAGACATCTTCATCTTATGATGATCTTCATGTTTTTGGTTCTGTTTGCTTTGTGCATTTGCCTCCGTCTGAACGGACCAAACTTACAGCTCAATCCGCTCAGTGTGTTTTTTTAGGCTATGCACCCTTCCAGAAAGGGTTCCTATGCTATGATCCACACATTCGTCGCATCCGTACTTCTAGGAATGTCGTGTTTTTTGAAAATGAGTATTTTTTCCAAAAACACCTTGATCCTCCGGACGACTCCTCATTAGCTTCCTTACCTGGTTTTTCTGACGACACATCTATTGTTCGATTTAATCCTAATTTTGTGTATCACAGACGGAACACAGACGCACCTCCCAGGGATTCCCCTCCAGATATTCCTCCCGCATCCGGTCCCCCCCCCGGTTGCGTCGCACCACTCGCATTTCGGTACCACCCGACCGCTATGGGTTCTCCCATACTTCCTTAATGGCCACTTTGTCCTCTTCTTCCATTCCCCAATCCTATTCTCAGGCTGTGCAGGACAAATGTTGGAACCAGGCTATGCATGATGAATTGGCTGCTTTAGAGAAAAATCATACGTGGGATATTGTCCCCTCTCCTGTGGGTGTCAAACCTATTGGCTGCAAGTGGATCTTTTCTCTCAAGTTAAAGTCAGATGGCACTCTAGATCGATATAAGGCGCACCTTGTTGCTCTCGGAAATCAGCAGGAATATGGCATTGATTATGATGAAACTTTTGCTCCCGTCGCCAAGATGACCACTGTACGCATAATCCTTGCTGTTGCTGCATCTCAGTTATGGCCTCTCTATCAAATGGATGTCAAAAATGCGTTTCTTCATGGTGATCTCAAAGAGGATGTTTATATGCATCTGCCTCCGGGGTCCTCTTCTGGGAAGGGTATGGTTGCTAAGCTCCGTCGCTCTCTCTATGGTCTGAAGCAAGCTCCTCGTGCATGGTTTGAGAAATTTCAGGATGCTCTTCTCCGCTTGGATTTTCATCCGAGCCAGTATGATCCTTCTATGTTCTTACATCATGCTCCTTCCGAGATTACTGTGCTACTGGTCTACATTGATGACATTATCATTACTGGTCCCAATGCACAAATGATTCATGACCTTCAAGCTTCTCTTCATCGGTCATTTCAAATGAAGGATCTCGGCCCTATACACTATTTCGTCGGTCTTGAAGTTCATCAATCGCCAAAAGGAATAGTTCTCAATCAGCACAAATACACGGTTGATCTCATTGACTTGGCTGGGCTAACTTCCTCCATTCCAGTAGATACGCCAGTTGAACTGAATGTCAAACTCAGTAAAGAGGATGGTGACCTTCTTCCAAATCCTACCGCGTATCGCCGGTTAGTGGGTAGCTTGATCTACCTCACTATCACCCGTCCTGATATCTCATTTGTAGTTAACCTAATGAGTCAGTTCATGACTACTCCTCGTCACCTTCATCTGGCGGCTATTTGTCGCATCATTCGGTACCTTATTCGCACACCGACTCGCGGGTTGTTTTTTCCATCAAACAATCATCTTTCACTCAGAGCTTATTCAGATGTTGATTGGGCTGGTTGTCCGGATACTCGCAGATTGACTACAGAATAGTGCATGTTTTTGGGTAATAGTTTGATTTCCTGGAAATGCAAGAAACATGACAAAGTTTCCAAATCTTGTACCGAGGCTGAGTACCGAGCTATGTCTGCTGCGTGCTCCGAAATCCTTTGGCTCCGTGGTCTGCTCTCCGACATTGGATTTCCCGCAGAAGGAGCTACCCCTTTTTATGCAGATAATACAAGTGCAATTCGGATTACTGAAAATCCGATTTTTCATGAACGCACTAAATACATCGAGGTTGATTGTCACTTTATCCGTAATGAACTTAAACGTGATGTCATCAGCCTACCGCATGTCTCCACTGAACTTCAAATTGCTGATATTCTCACCAAAGGTCTTCCACGACCACGCCATCAGTTCTTGGTTGACAAATTGATGCTTGTTGATTCTCCCACATCAATTTGAGGGGGGGTGTTAAACAAGGCCCAGGCCCATAATTAGATCCAGTCCAGCATGATTGTCTTGCGTGCCTTGGTTTGGTCAAAGATTACACAGTTGTACATATTATCTTAATTGATTGCTTTCCTAACTTAGATTAGTGATTAGTGTAATTAGTTGGTTTCCTATGTAAAGAGCCTTGATTAAGGCATGCATATTCCTATATATTGGTGATCATTCTCCAAGAGAAGACACAAATTAATACAATCTTGAGAGTATATTCAAAACTCTTTTCTGTGAAAAGTCTGTGATCGTGAGTTTGTCACACTTTTGGCCAACACCTACTGAACTTCAATTCCTTTTCATCCCTACGCCACCCCAGGTCAAATGCGCTATGGTACTAAAAGACTACTGTGTGTACAGCACGAGTACGATAAATATCAAGGAAATGGATCAATGGTTCAAACAACAACGTCCATCTACTGTTCAGAAGCTATGACAGTGATGATAATTTTCTCAGACACCTGGAGGTCTGAAGGTCTAGCGTAAAGGTGGCACCTTTTAAGAGACAATAGAGATTATATCATATCAGGGAATCAAGACTCCAATGAAGTGAGAATACAAGCAATTGAAGAGGGATATTGGGCTTCACAATGAGCTTTCTTTTCAACCAGATAATCATGGAATGAGACTAAAATGACATCAAGTGGGCTTCAAACTTGACTAAGAATATCCTTTATAAACGGATGAAGTTTAGGAGTCAAGAGTGCATTCACAGGTGTGCCTAACCACCTATAGGATAGAAACTGTTGTGGAAGCAGCAGAACAGTGCATCAGCAGCACATGAACCCAAAATTGCATTAAATGTTATTTTCCAATTTATGTCACCTCAAATCAATATCCAAACTGTTAAAGATCCTACTTCAAAATTATAGTTACCAGACCAAAAAAGGAAGATGAGGGGAATGATGCAAGAAAAACCCACCTTTTGCAACATTTTATAGCATTTTCAGAAGCATGAAGCAATGCATGAAATGGATAAGCAAGAACGGTAGATATTTCCAAGGGTAAATGGGATTCCCCAGGTATGTAGTGGGTTAGGTTCCGTATATGTCCATGGTGGATCCAGACCCAATTTACTTTATGTAACTATATCTATACATGGATCCTACTATGATGGACCTCAACTCTAGGCCCAACTTAATATGTGAATATTTCATAAAAATAGATAGTAAATTTTGTCAACAAGTCTGAACCTAAGACCTCTTAATAGCAAAAGGAGCTACCACATGTGCCTATAGTCACTGTTCAAAATATTTTGTTCCAAATAATATAAATATGAAACATATTAATATATTATTATTATTATATGATAATATTACATATATATATATATATCACTCAGGTAACTGGGCATGAACCCAACTGGACCAGAGCCCATACCAAATTATCAATTGGGGTCCAAAAATAAGGTCCATACACAGATTTCCCAGGTCAGGTCCTTCGGGTAACTGGACATCCCCCTAGTTTTCCCATTGTGTAGGTAACTATGCTTGTACTATATCAGACAATAAATTTGGGATGTGCCTTTTCCAGGGACATTCAAACACACCATTAACCTCAAATTTTGATCTTGGCTTCTATCGCGTTTCTCGAGAAGAAAACGCAATCACTATGACCATTGCCAGTGATTGGATCATGTTATCCATTCTCATGATAGATATTAGTTTCTTCTATCTGTTTATGAAAAAACTAACTATGGCATATCAAATTAATGCTAATAACTTCTAGAAAAAAAAAATACTAATAAAGTTGCACAATAAATTATGAATCCAATAGTGTCTGCAAATGTCTGAAGCTAAAAAGAAATACCATGTACACAGAACCAAAACCTCCTTGCCCAATTTTATTAGCTGAACTAAAATCTCTAGTTGCGATTCTCAATTCCGAAAAAGAGAATCGTTTTACATTCTGGATGCCTGAAACCTCTGCAGTTAAACAAGAATCTTATGAAAATGGATAATCTAAACATGGAGGAAGCATAAGTTATTAAAACATATTAGAGAAAAATGTCATCTGTTTGCTTAATTTCAGCAAAGTACGTTGCAGATCTTGGTTTAGGATCTGCTTTACATCGCAGTATCATTTAGTAATAAGACCAACATAGAATCCCTTTACTGGCATGGTCAATTATCCAATTAGTGGATAATCTCTATGGTGATTCTTTGCCACAAACTTGTATAAGGTGAAATTTAGTGACAAAATAATTATCTATTTCTGAATGTTGAAGATAATTCTAGAGTCACGATCTGGACAAAACTCTAGATATATTGGTTAGAATAGCCAATTACCCAATTTTATCAATCATCAGCCCATCCATAATGTGGCCTAACAGTTTCTTGGACCAAACTGACAATACATTCCCTAATTTACTGAGTCATAGAATTGATTTCATTTTCACTGTGGCACGCAATGCACTCTGGATCCAGCCTTTATATCAAATTGGTGCCCAAATAGTCAATAAACTTAGCTGAACATAGTACCATACAAAGTCAAAAAAAGGAAAAGTTACCTTCATCAAGTCCAATAGATCGTTCCACTGAGGAAATATCTTTTCTTCTAAATAAGCAAGAGAAGCAAGTCATCACGATATGAAGCGTCAGTGACCAGTGTTTCTAAGCTTCATAAATATTTGAAGCCAGCCCTGTGAAATGAATGATGTGATGAGATATGCACATGCTATTATAGATTGTGTAAATATAAATATGTGTGTCTACTCAAATCTGCTTATTAGGATTTGAAAGATGATGTTTCCCACGTTTGGTTTCTCGAACTGAATCCATAAATCATTAATTGTTCCAGTAGACAATTCTTATTGTAAATTTACTGACTAGTAGTGCTTCATTATTTAACGGATTCGAAATACATATATTTCCCCATGCAAATACATTTATGAAAACAGTCTAGAGAGGTAAGATTTCTGTATGGTTCAGAGTCGTGAATATTACTATGAGAGCTTTGAAGGATCATATTACTACTACTATGAGAAGCTTAAAATTACATTTGTATGATCCTTCAAAGCTCAATTTGCTCATGAACTTGCCAAGAACTCATATAGACGAGGGGTTTGTGTGGGACTAATAAGGGATTGATCTCCTTTGTAGTTGTTGTCGCTCTTCTTGGTTTCTTTTCTTTTCTTTCCTCTCTAATGAAATTGCTTCAAAAAAAAAAGAGAGAGAGAGAGAGAGCTTCTTGTTTTAAAAATTATGTTGTTTAAAGTTTGGACAAAACTAAAGAAGAAAGTAAGAGTTGTCATGTTGGAATCTGTACGTTGTGTCCTACACAAGTGCTTCAATTTAGGAGGATCCATACAATACAACTAGTAAACAACACCTCAAGTCAAACATCTAGGACAACCTTTAACTCAAATAATAAGTCACCAATCTCTCTTCAACATGATCCAATAGGAGTTTCTTTTTTGCTTAACAACATGATAGTAACCCTTCCCAGGCCAACACATCTGCCAAGCCATTAGCCGACCTCATCACATGCTGAAAGACCACCCAAGCTAGACACTCAAGAGATAGCACTAGATGAGCCACTTTCCCCAACCAACCTGTCTTGATATGGGTATCTAACATAAACAAGTAAACCAATTCTTCAGCTTGGTGTATGGTGCAAGCTTACTTCAATCTAGGAAGCAGGTTGGGCGTATTAAGATTATAAGTTTTACTCTAGCAATATAGTGCCTTTGGATGTATCCAAGATAGAAATAATCAGAATATTTTGAAGTCAGAGATCCTTTAGCTTGAAGTATCATACATGAGATAACCAATCCTTCAGCTAGGAGGTATTGTCTAAGCTTTGTTAAATCTAGTGAAGAAGAAAAGTCCTAGTGAGAGCATTGGAAAGATTAGGAGCATAAGCTTTACTCAACCTATATAGTACCTTTGGATGTATCTAAAATAGAAGCAATGAGGGGTATTTTCAGAGTAAGTGGTCATCTCTGCCGCTGTGCATTTGGGTGAACACAGCTAAATTTCAAAACCATGTAGGGTGGGAAGCCTTTTCCCCTGTCCATCAGAAATTATATTGGCAACTCCGCTAATTACAAACAGGGGCAGAGTATGGCAGATAAGATTCAAAACATGTGCCCCACAATTACCTACCTGACCTTCACAGTGCCCCCGTCACAGTGGATCAACAATCATCCATTCTACCATAATATACAACTGCCCGTATTGGGGCTTGGGTTTCATCTGCACCCTTAACTTTTCGGACAAAAAAAAATTGTTTGGAATCAAAATGTCATTCCAGTAGAACTATGATTCATACAAGAAAAGCCCTTACATGAGAGTAAGCAAGTTTGTTGCAACAGGCAAAACTAGCCATGGTTTGGAATGAGCTAGGTTACACTGCAGGTTACTTATTGTCCATAAGTTATCAGTGACTCTATTCTCATTACTCATACAGATGACACACCTACAGAAGATCTAAGTGGATCACTAGGCAGGGACCTTGGATAGATCAGAACCCCATCCTGGTTGACAATCCTAATTCCTAACCATGTGATTGGCTATCTTTTGAAGACAGGATAGGAATTGTAGTGTCAATAATGAAATCGACCAACGTTCAATACACCATTCTTCTTTTACTTGGTAAGTTATCAAGTGGAATATCATGAATTATCTGATCTATGCGAATTTAGGTGAAAGTGCTGCATATATGACATTGGAGTCTGTAATAAATTAAAAACAAAAAAAAATAGAAGAAGAAGAAGAAGACGAGACGATAACCCAAAAAAATTGCAGACTGGTTTGAGGAACCCATACATTGGAAATTGCGCCAATTTCCCTCTAATTCCAACTGCTACTGAAGTAATTGAACCAAAGTTCTTCTAAAATAAAACCAGCTTCCCATAAACTGCAAACCCACACCACATTCAATTCCCCTCTAAAATATCCCCAAAGACCCAGTAAGCTGTCAGCAGCAGCTAAGACCAAACTTGCCCAAACTGACCACAAATCATTACCTACACCAAAAACCCCAACCAAACATCCAACCCATGTTTTCAATAAATCCATCACATCTCAATTTCATAAGCAAATAAAAAGAAACTTCAAGACAACCCAAACAACATTTACAACTAATTAGTACTTAACCACCACCCCCCCCCCCCCCCCCCCCCCCCAACACACACACACACACAATCCCTCATATCAGAACTCAGAAACAAATGCACCAAATCCATCAAGCAATATCTCAACCCAACAATCTAAAAACTCCCATTTGAATAGAATGTTGACCTTGAAACTAAAAAAAAAAAACCATAGAAGAAAATCACCTGAAATGATTCGTAGCGATCAGAAACCAGGACCAGAAGAGAAGCAGAGCGTGGAAATGGGACGATGCGCTGGTTAACACGAATATGTTTCCTCCTGTACTCGTCATTATAAAAAGTCATGGCGTCTTAGTTTCCCCTCATCAGTCAACCACAGATAACTTGGTTTGACTTTTCAACCCCTCTCTCTGTGTTTTGTTTTTTTAGTTTTTTTTGGGTGAGGTCAGCAGACCCTGCTGCCAAGGGTCAAGAGAGAAAAGGTTAAAAAGAGAAAATGTATTTTTTGAAAGTGAGTTGAAGAGAGAGAAAAGGTTTTAAAATATAAAATATTTTTTTAATTTTATTTTATTTAAAAAATATTAACCATTGAATGCAGTGGATGAACCCACAGCCGTTGAATGCTGTGGATTAAACCCACTAAACTACAGCAGACCCCCACACCCGTTTTTGGGTGCTTTCTTTCTTACCTAGAGCCAAAAGAAAAGAAACAAGAAGAAGAAAAATAAAAACAAAAACCGGGACCTACGAGTCCGGGTCGGAACGAGTCAAAGAATGCACTTTCTCGGCGGGCTAAAAGATTGTGATTTTATCGCGATATTTTGTTTAAGTTTCGAGTTTCGAACCCTTTAGAATTGGGAAAGTGACATTGAATCTATAGTTGGGAATTAAAGACCCCAATTGATAAGGTTGTCCGATTCAAGGTTGTCTTTATAAGGTTGTCTGATTCAAACTCTGTCAGGCGGGGCCCACCTACTTTCAATTCTGAGCTGTTAGGATGGAGCTATACGTTGTTGAATTGGAACATGATTCAATTTGGCTCTGATCCGGCCATTGATCTACCGGTGGATTGAAATACGTTGACGAAAGTACTTAAGAAGTTGTTAAAATCAGACTCCATGATTCAACCAAACGTCCAGATTATTTGATTAGAGTGGTGTTTGGCCTACATTTAATCCAAATCGTACCATGAGTTTTTTTTTTTTTTTTTGCATTCATTTAAATACATAGGAGTTCAATACATATGATTTTTTAATTGGTTAAATTTAAAGACCAAGTTTTGATTCTATTTTCATAAAAATAAAAATTATTTGATGCCCCTTTGGAAATCTACTTTGGGAATCTACTTTGGGTCTTTATTTTTTGGGGCGTTTAGCCACAGATCCCTTAATATTGCATTTTATTGTAAAATGTCTACGTTTTTTTTTTCATAGAGGCAAAGGTCTCTTTTCTAGTTTTAAACCATTAAAAAGTCCAAAATGCCCCTCATGGATACACTCTCCGTATTTTTTAAAAACGCTGAAAATCAAGCCGTAAATTTCATGACAAAAAGTTAGATAAATTTATCTAAGTTTGTTTCATTGTTTATAGATTTATTTGAGTTTGTGATAAAAAGTCAAATAAATTTATTTAGATAATTACCGAAAGGTCCCTCATATAGGACTTATAAGGCCTCCAATCCATCAACTTTTCTTTTAAGGCCTATAATCCATGCAGCTGGACATATTTTGGCGAGAAATCCCTGGATATAATTCTCATGACTAATTTACCCTTTCATTTGTTTTAAGCATAAAATTTTGAAAATTCAAATTTCAAATTTTATATTATCCATCTTCTTCTTCAACCAAAAGTCTTATGTCGTCGGATTGGATCTTAAAGGGGTTGAGATCAGTTCAACTGCTTCATCGGAGAAGCAGAGAGCAAGAGATCGTTTGATCTCCAGAGGGCCATACAAATCAGAGATTTTTTGGATCGTGCATTGCAGTCGGCCACACAAACCGCAAGGAAGAAGGGCAGTGACCGTTCATTTTACAGAGAGAACAGAGACGATCTCTGTTGTTTTCTCTGGTTTCGGGTTTGATCGCTTGGGCCGTTTGTTGCCGGAGAAGAGAACGCGAGGAACGAAAAAGAACGGAAGTCCGATGGTTCTGGTTAAACTAGGACGGAGAAGAATCAGCGCCGGAGTCCCTCATCGCCCTTACTGATCAGAGAGGAATAGAAGAAGCAAACAGCGGTTTGCTTCTCTATGCCTGTGGCCGGAATCGCAGGAATCGCCGGAGTTCCTCCGCTGCGTGTCGCCGAATAAGAAGGGCCTCGCTGGTTCTGCAGCGCCCGTGGCCGGAGACGTCTCAGTCTTTATTGAGTTGCAGGTTATGGTTATGAACTATAACAGAAAAACGAAGAAGAAGAAGAGGTGGGCCTAGGAATCGCAGGAATTGCCGGAGTCCCGCCGCTGTGTGTTGTCGGAGAAGAAGGGCCCCACTGGTTTCGCACCTCCCATGGCCGGAGACGTCTTTTGTCTCTGTTGAGTTGCAGGTTTTGGTTCTGAACCAGAACAGAAGAACGAAGAAGAAGAAGAGGTGGGCCTGGGCTTGTAGGAGTCCTGGGTTGGTCCTCGGTCAAGTTGTGTATGGGGAAGGAGACCTGGGAACCCAGGCCTGGCTGGTTACAGGTCCAGGTTCGGGTCAGGTTGACCTGATACATAGCATTACACAGTTTTAGCCATAGCAACAGTCCAGGTAATCTCATCAGGCGGCCACAGAGATGGGGGTTTGATCGATTGAGATGGGGGTTATATCGTTTTTGACAAATCTATATGAGTTTTTATGAACTTTATATGAGTTTTTGTAAAATTTATCTAAGTTTTTATCAAGTTTATCTAAGTTTTTAACAAATTTATATGAGCTTGTGTCAAATTTATCTGAGTTTTTGTCAAATTTATCTAAGTTTTTAACAAATTTATCTGAGTTTTTGATTTTTTGAAACAAATTATTTGAATTTTGCGCAAATTTATCTGAGTTCTGAAACAAATTTATCTGCATTCTGGACAAATCTATCTGAGTTTTTGACTATTTATCTGAGTTATGGGACAAATTTATCTGAGTGCTGATCAAATCTATCTGAGTTTTTGAAAATTTTATTTGAGTTTTTGAAAAATATAGCCTAGTTTCTGACAAATATATCTCCATTTTGAAAATTTTAACTGAGTTTTTGAACGAATCTTTCTGTGTTTTTGAAAAAAAAAATTGTATTTTTTTAGATCTGTTTGTGTTTTTGAATTTTATTTGTGTCTTTTGAAAATTATTTGTATTTTTTCAAAAAAATTTAACTGAGTTTTGACAAAAATACCTGAGTTTTTGGCAAATTTTTCTGAAATTTGGAAATTTGTTTTTTCTTAAATTTGGCAAATGTGTTTGCATTTTTTATATTTATTTGCTTTTTTTAATTTAAATTACATCTTTTGAAATTTATTTTCTTCTTTTGCATTTTATTTACATTTTATGAAATTTATTTGGGTCTTTTAAATTTTATTTGGATCTTTTGAAATTGATCTTCATCTTTTGAAATTTATTTATTATTTTTTTTAAATTTATTTGGATCTTTTGAGATTTATTTGCGTCTTTTTAAATTTCTCTGCGTTCTTTTGTAATTTATTATGTTTTTTGAAAATTTGAAATTATTGCATTTTTTGAAATTATTTCCTTTATTTACGTTTTTTTAAAATTTATTGCGTTTTTTGAAATTATTACTTTTTTTAAATTTTATTTGCGTTTTTTAAATTTTACTTATGTTATTTTGAAATTTATTTGTGTGTTTGTAGAATTTATTTGAAAATTTTATTAATGAGATTCCATTAATCGTGGCAAATTAGATGGTAGTTGACCATTATTAATGGCATATCCCACTAATCATGGAATATGATTTTAAAGAAAGGGTAAATTAGACATCTTATATCTTCAAATTTGAAAAAATGACCTATCATACTATGAAAAAAGATTATGGACGTAAGACAATAAAGTGCAATGTTCAGGGACCCGTCGCATTTCAAAACTCGGATAAATTCACTTCAAACTCAGATAAATTCATACTAGACTCAAATACATTTATCCGAATTTCTTAAAGAACTCAAATAAATTTAGGTGTTTTTCTTTCAAAACTAAGATAAACTTATCTAATTTTCTTTCAAAATCCAAACAAATTTATCCTCTGCAAATACATGTTTCTGATTTTGGGTTCTACAACACCCAATTATGAGAACCCTTCTCCTTCCTCTTGATTTAGATATGGCAAAGGTGGCCCACCTTTGATCATCCGACCTTTTGACTTCTCCATCGATGATTAACACATATGAACCAATCTAGTCTGCTTCCAACTTCTGCAAAACTTCCTCAACAGGCTGTGCAACAAGAGACTATCTTATCTATGTTCTCTGCAACAGCGCATACAATAGGATTTCTTCTTTGTAAGCAGTGGTGAGCTTCGAATTGCTACATGAGGAAGTCTTGGGAAGCATTGAGTGTGAGCATAAAACGTAGCAACATCGTTCCCTCCCATTTAAATTTCGAAACTTGATCTAAAACTATGAAATAAAATCCATTAAATAGGCGAATCAATCATGAAATATTATGTTAAGGAGCTTAAAACTAAGATTAAATCTGTGACATAACTTTAGACTGTTATAAAGGCAAATTAATCATGCAAATATATGATTTGATTACTTAGGGACCTCCGCCTAAAATAAATATAAGCGCATGGACTAGAAGCCTTAACAGAAAATCCTATGGATTAGAGACCTTAAACAATAATATTAAGAGACCTCTAGATAATTTTTCCTTATTTTTTATTATCTCAAAAGAAAAAGAATTAATGCATTGAATTACTATGAATTTTAATGCAAATAAACAGGCGCAAGTGTTCTGCCTTAACCTGTGGTTAGCTAGAACTCAGGTGGGCCCAATTAGTAGAGCTGGGGCTTTGAGAAGGGAACCCTGATTTTAGCGCACTCCTCTGTTTAATGAAGTCATTTAATTAGATAATGATAGTTGTTTTAGGCCTTTATGTATGGTATAAAGGAGATGATGAGTTGTGATGTTAGAATTAGACACTTGATCTGACCTGGCTCACACGCTCTACAGGTCATGGGTCATGTCACGAGGAGGTACCTGACCCACCAATTTGCTTTCGGCGCGTGAAGTGCGGACTCATTCGCCCCGTCAATTAAGGACAATATGACTGTGCGAGACATTGACCCACTGTTCGGGAAGAAGGGAAGAAGGAGAAAAATGGTAAATTTGGGTTTTTTTTTTTTTTTTTGGGGGGGGGGGGGGGGGGGGGGGGGGGGGTTAAGTGAATTTTTTTTTTAAATAATGGTAAAATAGTTTTTATCTCTGTACCTCACAAACAAACAAAATTATGCTTTTTTATTTTATTTCCCCTTACTTTTTTACTTCCCAAACAAAAAGAGGAAAAATTAATTCATCCCCTTCATTTTCCTTCCCCTTCAAATCCCCCGCCCCCGCCCCCACCCCCTTCCCAAACGGAGGGTGAAAGTTTATAATCATACTTGCTTTGGTGTCGAGTGGCTCGAACTAATTCCTCCTGACCTAGAAATCGGATAAACATCCTATAGTTTCAAGGTGGTAGTATTAGTAGATTCAATATTTGATTCTTGAAGAAGGGATAACCAAATGTTGATACCAAAACTTCTAGTTTTGAAAGAGAAAGGAACCATGATACTCCTGACCACTCAATCAATTATTTGGGGTTAAAGTTTTGGTGGAGACGGGAGAAAAAAAGGCTTCTCCAAATACATGTGCAAATACTATAACAAAAAAGTCTATAAGGCCATAATGGTTTGCCCGAATGATAGCTAAATCCGAGTCGGAGGTCCAGTTGGACCTCTTAAGAAAAATCCTTTCGGGCACATTTGTGTACACACCCTTTCCGCGGAAAGAGGAAATTGTCACGTCAGCAAATTCCATATAAATGAAAACCTCGGAAAAGGATTTCCGTATAATTTAGAAATTCATGTTTGGTGCAAAAAAAGTTTTCTCATTGAATTGGTGCAAATGTTGTTTGGTGCGACTGTGGATTCCTTATAGAAAATCAAAATTTCTTATTTGGTGATATAATTTTTTTGAAGAAATTAACATAACATGTATATTATTTATTTAACATTAAATAATAATTTCAAAAAGTCTACTTGGACAAACTTTTTGGCCAGAATTTTGGCCAACCCATATGGTTTCCATTGAATATCACTATGATATTCAATGGAAACCATATGGGTTGGCCAAAATTCTGGCCAAAAAGTTTGTCCAAGTAGCATTACTCTAATAATTTATATAAAGAAATAAAAAATGAAAGAGTTATAGGGTTTTTGGGTTGAAATGGACAAGAGTGGGGAAAAGATGGAGAAGTTTTCCGAGGAAAACCATTTTCCATACCCCCATGGGAAACTCATTTCCACAATTATCAAGAAAAATGCTGACGAGGCAGAAAAACATTTCTGCGAAATTGTTCTGCACAAACGTCGAAAAAATAAATTTTCTACGGAAAACTGGAAACTTTACAGCAGAAAAGTGTTACACAGACCTGCCCTTGATGTTGCATAGTTTCCTAGGGAGGAACCAACGTACCTTCTTGTCTCCTTTTCTAGCACGCGTTCCGAGGCCATAAAGAATCACATGGGGCAGGCTCTTCTTCCTTGATTTTCGTGCACCTAGAGAGAAGAAAAACTCATCTTCTTCTTTCTCTTCTTCTTCTATTGCTGAGAAGGAATGAAAACGGGAGGAAAAAAAACCACGATGAAGAGATCCTAGATCCCGGCCATCCACAGCCTTATCGCAAGATCTGAACCCATCTAAGTTCTATCTGCAACCTTATCACAAAATCCTATCCTAGTGACTGGCATGCATCTGCAGCGTCAAATAAATGTCAATTGGCTACTTCACTTGGTTATCATATCAATAAACAAACCCTCAAAAGGAGAGAAGAAATCTGTACCTGGTAAGCATCCTAGATTCTGCCTTTTCTTGCTTTCTAACCGAAAAAATGAATTCTTTTGAAAGTAGCTAGAAGAGGGCATCTTTCTATTCTACCAACCTCTGTTTCACACTATCAGTTCTTATCTTCTGGCTTTCCACATCCAAATCCAAGACTAGCTAGTAATATTGACGAGACAGCTAGAAGAGAAGAAGAGAGCACAAAAGGTCAAAAGCACACTTTTCACATCCAACTAAGCCCAAACAAGAAGAGCTAAACTAAACCCTACAAGATCCATAATCCAAAGAAATCAACCAAGCAAGAAAAAATAGAGGAGCTCCATGATTGACCATTTTAGTATACATCAAAGGTCACTTAAGTTAAATGGTGAAGTATGAAACGACCCCTAGTCACAACGGCGGATTCAAAAGCTCCGTTCAAATGGATTTTGATTAGATCTTATTTAGTCGAAGCCCCATTCATTTTGTTGGGTTGTTCGGAGACAGTCTTCCTCTAACCCTGTCCTTAATGTTGTTCAAGAGACTTTTATTGTTTCTATTTTCAAGAAGAAATGATGGTGTCATGTAAGAGTCACGTAGAGACAAGAAGAAGGCACGTTGGTTCTTGCCTTGGATACTACGCAACAGAAGGATTTTTAAACTTTGACCTCTGGCTCCGATTCGGGCTCTCGTTCGGACAAACCATTCAGGCATATAGACGGATTGATACTACATTTTGAAAAGGCAATGCTACTTGGACCGAATTTGGGGACCGGGCCAAGGGATCGTTGGATCCCAGGAGGGACCGGTCGGTCCAAGAAGACTTCTGGATTTTGAAAAGAAGATACAGTGGTGCTATGGACCCCCGATTGGGAGCCCGGGCTCCCATGGGGTCCGTTGGATCGAGGGGCGGCTGGGATCCAACGGACCCCATGGGAGCCGGGCTCCCCCAGTCCCATGGGGTCCCCCAGTCGGGGTCCGTAGACATAATCAAGAAAATATTCTTCTCAGGATAGTCCTAAGAAAAGGTTAGTCAAAGCTTATGCTTTCAAAGAATTGAAGAAGGGTTGGGCCATTAATTTTTCCATGGATTTATAAGTTCCATCTCACATCATAGCAAACAAAAGTTTGTGAATTATATTGATTATAGAATACTACTTAAACAGTATATCTAATGGCCTTACTTAAATTTGAGGATCCAAGAAGCGATCTATAGGTATCTTAGTACAATTAAGGTGCTGACAACACTGAACCATGATTGTGTTGGATATCTATGAGCTTGTTTATTTGCATATAATACATAAAAATTTAAGGTCAAATGAGTAGCATGAATAATTACTAAAGATGTGAAGGGTAAAGGATATTAGATAGTAATATCTATAGGATTTGAATTACCTGGGTGAGATAATTGGATATGATTACCCTTATTCCCATGAGTCAAATGTTATTTGATGCTAATTTTGGGGTATTTATGTTTGATTCTTTATTTTTAAGCTCATTTAGAAATACAAAAAAGATCTTAAGATTTGGAGAATTTTGTACTCAGTAGATTTATGTTATGTTTTCATGATATAAAGAAAACGTGCATTTCTACGGCTCTAACCCTCATATGGAAAACCGGGATTCTATTTATCAAGTAAAAGTGGATTTTTTTACAAAGAATATATATGTTGCACCAAACAATAGAACAGTGGGCTGCAAAGAAAATCAAGACAATTTTCCTAACACCGTCCTCTCATCACACGAAGGAATCCTAAAAATTCCTCAAATTCAGTTTCACGAAACAAAACAGCCCTATAGAAAAAGTACATTAGTATTTTAAATGCAATAGAATCCATCAATGAGTTAAACAGTTACATCTTTATTGAGCAATTTGATAGTATATTTCACCCCAATTTTAGTAAAACTCAGGCCGTGCCCATGGTACCATTTTTAACCTCCTAAAGAAATCCAATGCATTGAAGTCCTACCTGTTTTCATGCAAACAAATGGGCTCAAGAATCTTGTGGTCTATTTGGAATGAAATGAATGATTGGATTTTTAGGGGATCTTTTATGTCCTCGGCCAATTTGGCATAAGAATCACTTTGAGGGTTGGTAAATGGGTTTTGGTGAAAAAAGAGTTCTCCAACTTCAACTTGAATGATATTCTATTTAATTGGGAATCTTGTATGGGATGCGGTCCTTCAAAATTGTGAAGATCTGTTATATGGCCTCCACCTCCTATAAGGGTTTTGGAATTCATTGTGGATGGAGCTTTGAGGGTAAAGATGAGTCTTAATTATGTTATCTAAGTATATTGGCGTTTGCGATTCTAATGAGGCGGAGGTGTTAGCTATCTTGAAAATTCTTCGTTTGTTTTCAAGCTATTGTAATGAGAAACTTATCATGAAAATTGTTCTTCCAATGCCATCTCATTTGTGTCCAAGTGAAACGTTTCCTTTGAACATTTCAATTTCTTTTTAAATGAAATCAGGGAGCTATCTTATTCTATCAATCTTGTTTTCCACCACGAGATAAGATCCGCTCAGCCTATGGCAGATAGTTTAGCTAAGCCGGGGGTTGAGAAGTTGTCTGTTTGGATGGGCCGTAGTTGTGGGTCGTAGTTTCTATTAAAGATGGGGTTCAATGCTCTTGTACGCTTTTGTGTTTTCTTTCCCCTCATCTTTACTTGTATTCTCTTTTACTTTAATGAATGATACTGTCACCTATTAAAAACAAACAAACAGGCCCAAGCATTCCATCTAAACCTATGGTTGGCTAGACTTTAGGTGGGCCCAATCAGCTGAGGTGGGGCTTTGAAAAGGGTACTCTGATTTTACAGCACTTCTCTGTTTTATGATTCAGTTAATTAGGTAATGATGAGGAATCTTTTATGATTCATTTAATTAGGTAATGATGAGGAATCCTGATGTTAGAACTGGACACTTTGATTTGACCTGGCCCACGTTCTCCACAGGTCATAGGTGTAGAGTTCAACTTGTAACTTGCTGGTACGTACGTATGAAACTTCCGTATACTTCTCAAAAGCCTTTGAATGACTCCAGACTTTGAACGGTCTGATACTTTTAATCTTAGGGAAATTCTATCTGCAGATGCAATTTTGCTTCTTGCAGATGAGTGATAGGAGTCTACATCGCTAAAGTGATGGTAATCGTCCGTACATGTCATTAAACGTGACAACACGCGATAGGAATGGCAGTGATAAAAGTACGGAATTCCGTTTCCCGATAACTTTTGCCGAGCACGTGTCACAAAATAGTCTCAAACATTATTGTCCAACTTCAAATCCATCTTTTCCGTCCCTACAAATCCCATGATCATGGCCCACTTATAAAATCGATACCGTTCAATGTGACTTGATTCTCATGTTTCAACAATGGACTAAACTTTCTTGGAATCAAAATTATTTCAACTGTACGATTGATTATATATAAAACATGCGTCTATAATTAAAAGAAAAGAGGATGAAATCATGTAATTAATCTAATGGTTGTTAAAATTTTGATCCCGAAGAAATTCATACCAGTGTTAGTAAACAGCGGTAAAGTGATTTTTAACGGCTTAGATTCTTTATTGGTGGCCCACCAGTGGGATTGATAGGGATAGCTTCTGGGGTTATTTTTTTAGCATGACCTTGACGATCCGTATTGTGTACAGTATGGGTCTCGTTAGATCTGGAATAGATTTGAATTAAAGATAACATGTGTATTATGTTACAGGACAAACCAGCATAGTTATGTGCCGTTGTGGATGGTGTGGTGGAGAAATGGGCCCAAGCGTCCGTGATTTACGTGGGTAAGGGTGGTCTGCTGTAGTGGGTTTAACCCACAGCATTCAACGGCTGTGGGTTCATCCACAGCATCCAATGGTTGATATTTTTTAAATAAATAAAATTAAAAAAATATCTTATATTTTAAAACCTTTTCTCTCTCTTCAATTCACTTTCAAAAAAACATTTTCTCTCTCTTCAACCTTTTCTCTCTCGACCCACTTCCGGCTCACACCCATCCCCACCATCCATCCAACTTCGTCGGCCATCAGATCTCCATCACACACATTAGGTCTCCATCATACATATTAGAAAATACTAGCCATTGGATGAACCCACAGCCGTTGGATGCTGTGGTTAAACCCACTACAGTAGGGTCTGCTATAGTTAAACTACAACAGACCCCCCTCACCCGATTTACGTGTATTAATGCTTTTGGAAGGGAAGGGGCCCCAAGCGTCCTTTGATATTACAACAGCCGTATATTTCTTTATTTTAGATGGTGGATTAGGAGAATTTAAGGGGCCAGGAGCTTTGATGAATGGTATAGAAAGATGACTCCAAGCATTACCAGGAGAGGCCCATTCCTTTTCAAAATCACTAAGACGGAAAAATTACTAAATCAAGCACAGTCAAAATTACTAAGTAAAAAAAAAAAAATAGAGAACAGAAAAACATAGAATGAATAGTCTAGATTGGATTCAAACAATATTAATTAGAATCAACAACAAAATAGTCTTCAAACAATACTAATCAAAATCCAAATGTACAGTAGATTGGGTTACAGTAGATGGATTCCATATCCGCTTGTAGTCTTCAAAGTTTTGTTCAAAAATTAAAGCCTATTGTGCTGCACATTGGTATTTGTATGCACCCCATTGGATCATGATAGGGGGCATTGGAGGATTGGGAACCAATGATACATCCACAAAGTGGTTCTGATTGACATGTCCAATGCAAATTAGATGTTGTTCGTGTGGTGGTGGTGGTGCAAACCGTAGAGGAAGAAACGTCATGCTCTGTGATTCACTAATCAAAATGAAAACCACATTATACCATGATGCAATCAAGTGACCCATGTCCGGCATACTCATCCAATGAAGCAATGGTGCAGGCCTATCTGTCTCAAAAAATGTCAGTGCTTCTCTTATGTGCGAAAGCCTTTCGTAACTTCCATACAAGGATGCATACTCATCAACATTGTTGTTCAACTCAGTTAGCATACCATACCTTACAATAACCCATGCATTTTGACCTTCATCCATACGTAAAGCCATAGCGACGCTACGAAACCCGCAATTCCCATCAGCAATGACATCGGTCACAGATGTAATATACGGATGCAAATGAGGTGGAAACTGGTGGACGTAACTATGTGAGCCATACTCTGAATAGAAATCAGTAGAAAATTGGTCAACGTAACTACATGAGCCAAACTCTGGATGCAAATCCGTATGCAACTGGTCCACGTAACTATGCTGGTCACTGCTCTTATGTTGACCAAACTCCAGCTGCATATCAGTAGAAAATCTTCGAGGTTGTGGTGCTGGGGGAACATAAGATGATACAAAACTATGCCTGCCCGGTACAAAAAATGAATGATTTCCCTTAGCATATTCAAATCCTGATGGATCTCTTCAAGTCGATGTAACATCTTTTTTCTTTGAAGTAGGTCGTCCACGAGTATGCTTCTTCACCTCTGGCTCTGCAAGTAAAGTGGTTGAAGGATTAATAATTTCACGTAATTTTTGCAACCACCGAAGTTTACCTGACCGGGGCTTTTTTTTGAATTGGTCGGCGAACAATTCTAACTCAACATTGCAGCTTAAATCATCATTCTCTACTCTAGTGGTAGGCATGAAGTCCAGCTTCCTCCAGAACAAATCAATAGAAGATAGTGGAATTGGACGACCCTCCGAGATATATGTATAGATTTCATGTGCACATGGCAAACCGTGACTTAATCGGATTTGACTTAGTGTGACTTTAGGACTAAGCCTCCTTGAGGAACATAATGAGGAGGAGAACGGAGAGGATGGAGTGAAGAGAAGCTAGAGAGTTGCTTTCCATGAGAAGAGGAGAACATCTCATGTGATGTTTATATAGAGTATGGAATGCCTACATAGGGGATGGGTTGCCTACATAGGGCATGAGAAGCCTATGTAGGGTATGAGAGGCCTATGTAGGGCATGAGTTGCCTACATAGGGTATGAGAGACCTATGTAGGGTATGGGAGGCTTATGTAGGGTATAATGAGTTGCCTACATAGGGCATGAGAGGCTTACATAGGGTATGGGAGGCCTATGTAGGGTATGAGAGGCCTATGTAGGGTATAATGAGTTGCCTACATAGGGCATGAGAGACCTACATAGGGTATTGGATGCCTATGTAGGGTATAATGAGTTGCCTACATAGGGCATTGGAGGCCTACATAGGGTATGAGAGACCTATGTAGGGTATGGGAGGCCTATGTAGGGTATAATGAGTTGCCTACATAGGGCAGGGGAGGCCTATGTAGGGTATGTGAGGCCTATGTAGGGTATTGGATGCCTATGTAAGATATAATGAGTTGCCTACATAGGGCATGGGAGGCCTATGTAGGGTATTGGATGCCTATGTAGGGTATAAAAAGTTGCCTATATAGGGCATGGGAGGCCTATGTAGGGTATGGGAGGCCTTATTATTTCATTGATTCAATGAAGTACACAAAAAAATTAAAAAATATAAAGTACAAATTTTTTTATTTAAACAAAGATTTAAACAAAAAATATAAAAATATATAAAGTACAAAAATTTAATCGGACCATAATAAAAAAAAAAATAAAGTAAAAAAACATTTAATAAAAAAATTAAAAATTTTAATTTTACTATTTAAAAAAAATTAAAAGATCATATTATATGATTTTACGGCTTCCCTCCCGCGTGCGTCCTTAATAAGTTTAACATATTACGTGCTCACTCGTGCCCATACGTAACTCAGATTATGTAGCTCATTCGTGCACATATCACATATGTAACAGACACCATGTCATATGTGCTCATTTGTTATTTTTATGGTGGAACCCACGGTGCCTTCCCCTAAAAGAGTCGCCACGTCAACTTTGCAAATATAAATGGCAAGAAAAAGGAAAATTTAGATGTTCCATGCATTGGCTCTCTCTACATTGCAACGATGCTTTTATGACTGACTAGTAAACAATAGAGAATGCAAAGAATTTTCTGGCAACGATGCTTTTATGACTGTCTGTCCATTTGATGGACGTTGGACATGTATGAAGTACATCTGTAATGACACCTGTATGAAGTACATCTGTAAGTAGTAAATTTAGATGTTCAATGAAGTGATGGCAGATTTAAAAAATATTTACCTAGAAGACTGGGCATCTGTATGTAGCAAAAGTAGATCTGTATATAGATGCACCCTTTATCTTATTGCCATTTGGACCCATAAGATAATTCTCTTCCTGTCTAACAGAACTTTCTTGTCGTCGCTTGATTTCTCTCGTATAAAAGAGGATTTGACGTATTAATTCATCAACCCTCCTCCAATTATATATATATATATATAAAATATTCAAGTGAGAGATTCCTTCACCATGTGTGCTGACTGCCGAGAGACTCCTCTTTTTAGGGAGGTTTCAAGTACAAAATGACCCTCCTCCAATTAAATATATATGGAAAATATTCAAGTGAGGGATTCATTCACCATGTGTGCCGAGAGATTCCTCTTTTTTGGGAGGCTTCAAGTACAAAATGACTTTTGTACTTGAAGGGAGTATACCCTCTTGTACTTGAAACTTCCCCAAAAAGGGAGTCCCTCACCACACATGGTAAGGGAATCCCTCACTTAAATACCCATATATATATATATGAAATGGACTGATTCCAATTGAGAAATCAGTCCCAATTAGCTTTAATTGATTTCGACTTTTTCAAATTATATTATTGACCTCTCAATCCCCCCTCTTCCACATCCCATATTATTTCTATCTACATTAATGCTTGTGGAAAGAAGAAAAAAAGTCTATATTAACTTCTCCTTAAAAGGTATGGCCTCTCAAACCATTACACATTCATTTCTCTCTCTATCGGTTTTCTTGCAACTCTCTCTCCCCCATTACCACATTCTTAACTCCTACTTCCCTCCCATTCAGTTTGATTCCAATTAAGAAATCAGTCCCAATTAGCTTCAATTGATTTTGACCTTTTCAATTTATATTTTTTGACCTCCTTCCAATCCCCCCCTCTTCCACGTCCCCTACTCTTTCTATCTACATTAATGCTTGTGGAAAGAAGAAAGAAATACATCTACATTAACTTCTCATTAAAAGGTATGGCCTCTCAACCATTACACATTCATTTCTCTCTCTGTCAGTTTTCTATCTACATTAATGCTTGTGGAAAGAAGAAAGAAAGCCATCTACATTAACTTCTCATTAAAAGGTATGGCCTCTCAACCATTATACATTCATTTCTCTCTCTGTCGATTTTCTTGCAACTCCCCATTACCACATTCTTAACTCCTCCTTCCCTCTCATTCAGTTTTTATAGTTATTGCACTCTTCATCACGACTCCTCATTTCCACAGCCAAACCAAAACAGATGGATGCTCACCAATGTAGATCACTCAAGAACCATTTTCATATTTCTTGCTTGGTTTTTACTGTTAAGAAACTGGCTTTTGAGTTGATCATTAGGTAGTCGACTTAAAAATCGCTTTACATCTCTCCGTGAAAAGAATATTGATTTGCATCGCAATTAGCTCAAGTGGAGTTTTATTTTGAATATGATATTTCTCCATGGTCATATTTATGGTGATCCTGCTATATATATATTTTTTGTTGGTGCATAGTCAATATAAAGATGTTGGTGTTTCCGAACCATTTAGGGTAAAGGTTTTTAGTTGCACAAGTTTGCAAGGAGTGGGGTGCTCAAAGGTGCACAAAGGCAGATGTAAGGCAAAATCTAAATTAGTCTTTTCTGATTTTGGTTTTTATTTGTATAGGTTTCATGGCCATCCAAGTTGATGGCCTGGATTCGTGGTAGGCCTACATGTTTGATGATGAAAACATCTTACAGGAACCTTTGATCACAGGTTAATCGATTTAATAAAAAAAAAATTCTTTAATTCTTTTACGTACGTGGAAGTAGAAACATAAGCCCATTTGTTCCAAAATTTAATGTAATTAGCATCTATTTTAACCTGTGTTATGGCTTTTGGGCAATTCTAAAGAACAAGGATTGCATCTGGCCCCAATATCTGATCATATGGTTCCTCATTTATCAAAGATCCTGAGAAAAAATTTCTAGACCATAGAGTCAATTTTGAGACTCTACATATCTTTGCCATGTGCATTTGGTCAAGATGTTATCTTGGTTTTCAATTTTTACTTCTGGTCAAGATGTTCTCGGGTTTTTCAGCTTTAATGCAATTTTTGGTGCACCTAATCTCCATCCAAAGTCTCTATTTTCACAAGGTGGACATACCTACAGAGTGTGGAGCACTTTAATATAATTCATTGGCATGATCAATATATATATATATATATATTTATCTTTTTTATTATTATATTGATCTTATTTTTTCATCTGGCAAATAGAGATAAACTAAATCATTTACACATGGAATTGAGGTGTCATTATACATGGAATTGAGGTCAATTCTATAGCCTTTGTAATTGTTCCCAATTTGCTGTTTTGCATTTTGTGAATTTTCTTTTATTACAAGAAGTCTGCTTGCCAATTTCATGTTTTCTTTTTTCACATCTACATTTCTCTCTCCTCACAAATTCGGCGTGCAGATCTTTCTCTTCATTAGTTAATCCACAAAGAAAATAGATAACTAATTCAAATATATATATATATTATCTTTGCTTTTTATCTATTTATTGAAAGGATTGCAAGGGTTCTACGCATCTTTTTATTGACATTACACTTATATGTATCGATTGATTTAAGTCGGGCTTAGGCATGTTCAGGTAGTGTGCACGTGAACTCGTGCACTTAGAGCAGGCTCTTGGTAATTAATAGGATATCTATCCTTTTTAACTTATTTTTATCAATAATATTCTCATGAAAACACCAAATATGATTTTTTTTGTTCGACCTTAGCATGGGCCTTTGTTACTGATTTATTTTTTTTTATCAATAATATTTTAAAAAAAACACTAAATTTGAATAAGTTCTTTATTTTTTGTTTTTGAACCCGGGCCTTTGTTGCCAGTTTTCATGACTAAAAATCTACTAATATCACCAAAGTCGTTCGACTCTGGTCCACAAATTATTTTTTTTAAGTGTTCTGGGTTATTTTCTATTTCAATGTTGTTGGTTGTTGCTCTTTCAGTCTGAGTCTTTGTGCTCCATGTTGTTGGCTGCTGCTATTTCAATGCTTCTCTTTTCTCCTTGGGCTTGGGTTTGTGGTGTTTTTGATGTGTTGGGTCTATGTTTGACCGCATGTTAATTTCTCTGCTCTGTGGTATTTTGTTTAAGCTGCGCCGGCTTGTGGGCTTGGTTTCGGTTGGCCCGGCCTGTGGGTTTTTCTCTTCTTGCCCGGCTTGTGGGCCGCTTGGATTAGCTTTCGCTTGGTTGCCTACCTTTTCTGGGAGTGCAAGTTAGTCTTGAGGCTTCCATTATTCTTTTGGCCATGGTAAACCTCACTTTGGAAATACATATTCTTAACTTTCTTAAAAAGAAAAACCACAGTGGATCCGACCAGAAATCCGAACCTCTCAAATGAACATTCTCCCTTTCATGGGATGTCTTGAGATTTTAAAGTAGGTTCCACCATAAGATCAAGCATATGATGAATAATATAATTAATGCATATGATTAGTAATGTGATGCATAAAATTATGTTAAACACTTTATTAAACATGCTTCAATATTTTACTGCGGAAACAACTTGTGTTAGAATAAAATTTCAGAACATCTCATTCAAATGGAAGACATTCATTTTGAGTAGTTTGGTTTTTCAATTTTGCGAGCTGCATTATGGAGACCCACTCCCCTCCTTGTGAAAAGGGAGTCTGAATCCATGCTTTAGTCCCCATAGAAATCTCAAGTTAAGGAGTGGAACTCTTCAACGAAACCCACGTATTGAAGTCTAAACATTCAAAATAAACTCCCTCTATGGATATGGGGTATTATCAAATTTTACACTAATCCGAGCTTGTTTTACCATTAATCTAATTATTTAATAAAAAATAAAAAATAAAAAGCGAAAATGAATATGCATAAGATTGTGTGAATCATATTTTTGTTCAGAGACTTTATCCAACAGTGGAATAAAAGTCAGAATGGCGTAGAATTCAACTTCAACACCACAATAAAATAAAAAAGTTGGAAAGATTATAGGTGGCAACGAAACACATGAGCAGAATTCTTCTGTTCACATGCATCCTATGTATATCTTAAGTCCACACGTCCAGCATTAGCATTACCCTGTCATGCATTTCATTTTCAAGTTGTCACTAGCTTTTTTTTCTGATTAAAAAGAGACATGGGCACCATCCCTATGCCTAGTTCTTTACAAAGCTACAATGATATTCCTTTTCTTATAAGAAACAGAAAAGAGGCAGATGCTTTTGTTCAAATGGGACCTCAAATCCCATAAGTGGTGGATAAAGTAATCTATAATATCTCATGTCCTATCCTCTTTTGCCAGAAGGAAAAACAGAAAAGAAAGAAGAACATGATAAAATACTTGGTCATAACCTCAAGTTAAGCTTGTGTCAACGTCAGCCACTCACAGTTGTTTAGTTTATTAAAATATTCTATGAAATATTCAAATATAAATTTTAGAGAAAATTGCAGAAAAATTCATTTAGATGTCCGGTTCGGTGAACCAAAGAGGCCCTCATCGATCCTATGCAACAATAAAGGTCCTCATACAAACTTTCATCTTTGTTTGAGCGATGATAATGCCGTTTGAACGTCTAAGATGATTTTTTCGATATTTCATCTAAATTTTATTTATCTCACTTTTATTTTCTTGATGAAAATACATCAAGATAAAAAAAACCCTTCAAACATGGACGATCACATGGATGTTTACAATACCAAGAGGACGACAATGCCACCCACACCAACAATTTATTTATTTTTTCCTTTGGAAAAAGGAGCAACCACTAAACAGAGGAAGAGTGAGGTTTGGTTGAATGATGTCAAACCATCATTCAACCAATGACTTATTTTGTTGAAATAGTGACATCAACCTAACATAATAATTATATCTTGATGATAGAATTTATTTTTAAAATATATTTAAGAAGTAAAAAATCATATATAATAACTAAAATAATGGTTCATTTTCAAAAGAATATTCTATGGTTACTTTCTTAAAGTTTTGAAAGTATTAGCAATTTAAGGTTTAGATTTAATCTATGTTCTTTTTTGGAATCTTAATCATCAACATACGAGTGTTTTTTGTGAAACAACCACAACTTTAGTGTTCATTTGTTTACTTGAAATTGAATTCTTAGGAATTCATAGTAAAATATGTCTCAACAAATGATTATTAAAGAGGTAAGGGGACGTGAGCAATAGAAGGTGGAGATATAGATGAAATCCTAACTTTTTCAGGATTTAATTTAGTATGTTGGTGATTGGGCACTCATTAAGCATCTCCATTTAATCCATTTTCAATTAGAAGATATTATAATTGTTGGACATTTATAGATCTCCACATTTTTTTCAACTTAAACAACCTTTTAGAACGTTTCTTAGAAATCCTATGAATTCATTTACAAGAATAAAAAAGGGCCATTAACTTTTTTTTAGTTACATGAGAGAATGGCCGGTTTAACCATTAGTCAACAAATAGGGGCCTTTTGAGGTTGGCTGATGATATAGTCTTTTTTACTCCAAAATGCCTCTAATTGATGGGAGATGTTCCTATGAGAGATATTCCTCTAATTAATATATTTCATTTGAGTTATTGTCAAAAATGTTGTTCTTGAAAGATGCTATAATATTCTCAAACCTTAGACATTGTGAGAGAAATATCACAAGAAACAAATTAATCTAAAATAATCAAGACTGATATATAAGCACAAGATAAATATAGAACATTTGTATAGATATCCCCTAATAAAGACTGTTATATTATGTTCTAGTACTGTTGAAATTATCATGATATTTATAAAAGAAAATACCATTTCAAGAATTTGTCATGATATTTTAGAATCACATTCGATGGAAATGGATCTCCAGTTTGGTTCAAACAGGGAAGCCCTATTTGGACCAATCGGGGGTGCCACATGGGAGAGAGTCACATCCCATCACTTTAAAAAAAATAAATCCTATCTCCTAAAAATTTCATTTCCCATGTGGCACCCCTTGATTGGACCAAACAGGATTTCCCTGTTTGGATCCGGATCCACATTGGATACATTTTGGCAATGACGGAGATTTGAAGGATATCCTGCAGTGCACGGAGTTAAGTTAAGTCAGAAGTGATGATTAGCATCATTTGTTCTATACTATATCATGTCCAGCACTTTCTATCACACATTAAAAGGATATTTTGTGCTAATCGCAAGGTTCTCAGAGGAGATAAATTTGCCAAAAGCCTATAAGCAGCTATTTTAAAGATTTTGGGGGTGACTTTTAGATTTTTTTTTTGAAAATCTCATAAAAGAAAGGCGCAATTCAAACTATTTTGTATTAATGCCCCGTGCTTTTTTTTTATTTTTTATATTTATTTATGGGATTTGGGGTTTGACATGTTAGTCATCTTTAAATCTGTTTTTCCAATTTCATAATCGAAATCTATATAATATCAACAGAGTCAATTGATTTTGATCAATATTTTCTTAACTTATATACACCATACCCCATGATATCATAACACAATCACATGATATCATGAGATTTATCAATTTTAGTATCATACACTTTCTACATCTAGCAAGCGAATTTAGTTTTTTACAAAACACGAAAAATGATATTTTATGAAAAGTAAATACACATCTTACCACTAATTTTCTTGCATTCGAAATTTATTTTCCCCTAAGTTGCTGCATAAAAGTCGTAATATAATGGGACAGTCTCATGATATCAAGAGATTTATTAGTTTCTCTTACATGCACTGTTCTTGTGATTTCATTGGATATGGGGCAAATAAACTTAAACCCCACTTGAAAGGCTGGAGCTAATCTATCATTATGGAGTCATATTAAACTCTTAAAAAGAATATGATGACACAGCCAACATGTGGAATAATTGAGTGCGGCCAGGCAACTAATATCAGATTTAACTTTCAGGCCCTTGAATGCAGGGATCTGGTGATCAAATGGTGTCTAAATTTTCCACACCCCTTTGCCATATGGAGGCCTGCCACTTCTATCTCATAATTGGTATGGATCCAAGTGGATTGTTAGTTTGATAGCATCGGTCTGACAAACTCTGATCTTACTCATCCTGAAATGATTTATACCATCAATACATCAAGTATGTGAATATATATAACTACATATTGTACATGGTAAGAGGGCACTTTTCTTTTGGCATGTCGCCAGATCCTTTTGTTCAATCCAAAGCCCTTAATCCCAAGGGGTTGGCCGAGTGGTCAGGACCACGGTTCCTCCCTCTTCCGGAGCTAGAGGTCTTGGTATCGATCCCCGGTTCCCCCCTCTTCAGGAGCCGAAGGTTGAGTTTACTTGTGCTACCACCTAGGGGCCACAGGGGTTTTACCCGGCTTCTCTCTGGGCCCGGAGGGAATAGTCCAGCCCAAAGGGTTGGGAACCCTCCGATAGCAAAAAAAAAAAAAAAAAAAAAATCCAAAGCCCTTAGGCCCTGTTTCTTTAGTGGAATTTTTGTCAGAAATTCATCATAACTAGAAATTGATGTGACATGTTGTCCCCTGTAATTTTTGAATTCCATGTTTGTTTACTAACATTTATGGATTCCAGCCAAATAAAAAGTTCTTTTTTTACACTTGGAAATCTAAGAATTCCACTCCCTATGTATTTTTGTGGAATTCTTAGGTGCTCAAGCCCAAAAGGGCATCCAATAACTCCACTTTGTCTGGAAATTCCTGATTCCAGCAAAGAAACAGGCCCTTATATTCAAGGTGCTCATCCCACGAATTGTCAAAAGTTCAAATTTGACACTCATCCACGTGTTACTCACTCTTGGATTAAAAAAAGAAAAGAAAAGAAAATGTATATCAAAACCATTAAACTTGATTGTTATAGATTAAAGGGATATGATGATCTAATGTAATTGATATTTCGTGCACCCTTAGGTTTCATTAAGACTTTTCGATTCCCCACCTCTTTGATGGCAGACATGGGCTCGAATAGGCCACACAAGGTAGTGCTAATGGAAGGTGCTCTGGTGAGGGTGACTCAATGGACCATCTAACTCTACTTTTGGTTATTTTTGGTAGAAGAAATTACAAAATTAACATTTTAAATCACAGGAAGGTGAGCCCGACATGCTAAATTAGATATCAGCTGACATCATCACCATAATTATGGAACCCTAGGATCCTTTCAGTTATTTCTATAACCACCAGTTTAGTGACTAATTAGGAATGGGACAGTTGGGTTCATTCAAAAAAAAAAAACTCTGCTTGTTTATAGGTTGGTGGTGGATGATGCATCATGCAAGACACCTAGGGGGAATGCTTCGACTTCAAATTATCAAAGTGCCCTTGACTAAATTTGAAATTTGGATGACTTTCAATGCTCTTTTTCTTTACTCAACTTTTCATAAAGCAGCAACTGCATTTGGCGGGTAATCATAGCAGTGGAACTGGTCCAGTAGTCCACGGGACCACAGAGTTACCTTATGACACCGTCCGTCTTCTCAAATCTCGACTATTATTTCATTGAGTAATTCGAGTGTCTCGCATTATTTTGCCCCTCCCTCCAACGAGCTTTGATTAATTGGATGGCAGGGATTGGCTAACATAAACATAGATCTAAGACTTACATGACACATCAACAACATGTTATCATGAACTGCCATGTGGTGGGACCCACCTCTGCTGAAGTAAAAAATAACTTTATCAGAAAAAAAAATGTGGGAACGTTTTTGAATTTGGCATTTTTCTCAATGAATGTTGTAAAGCAAATTAATTCTAAAACAATTTAAAAATAATTATGAATAAAAGTAAATATAAAGCCACTTCCAAAATTTCACTTCCATCATAGTAATATTATGGTAGATTTGAAATGTAGATCAATATGCATCCTAGTTTCCTTCTTTCCAACATACTACATTGTGATTGATTATGCACCAAGCTTGCATTTTTCAATAATTTAGTGAGTGGTTAGGCATCTCTCTCCAAGGAAAAATAATTAAGAACCGATCCCGATTGTGTTGTGGAGGGACTTGATTAGTGTGTGCGGTTATGTGAGGATTTACTAAGAAAAATGTGGTTCTATCATATTTTAATTTTTAACCATACATCTCTAAAAGCCTGGAGGCAATGGCTCAGTCGATTTCAACTTTGGGTTTGCTCTTTAAAGTCTCTGTGTTCGACTCTCCCACCCCCTTGTATTATCTAGTATTATGTGTGCGGCCCATAATTGAATAACCCCCCGACTGAAAATTGAGGTGGATGCTCCTCTAAACTCAATTTATTATCAAATCTTTTACGGTAAAATTTGTGATGATCTTTTATAGTGTTATTATCTCAACCGCTCAAAATAAACGTTTTTTTTCGAAATCTTTTCAAATTTCACCTTAAAAGAAATATAACATTTCTCTATTAATCTCACATGGGACCCACTTAAATTTCAACAAAGTTAGTTTTTTTTATTTTTATGAGTTGTTGCTGCTGCTGCTGTTGAGATACTTACTTCAGTCAGGTAGGGCAGGCCCACTGATTACTGAGGAGAGGCATTGTTCGCGTGCTTGTGTAAGAGGGAGAATGAGCCGCGGAAGATCCGGAGTCTGTTTATAATACGTACTCCTTTTGCTGTGTCTTAATCTTCAAGTACTCATTTTCCGTTAGTGACTCGAAAAATCCAACCTCACTAGCAGTCGCAGTAGCGATTTCGAAACTGTTTTTTCACTCTCTCTCTCTCTCTCTCTGCAAAACCCTAAAATTTAGGATTTCTGTTCGAGATTTCTTATAAATCCGGATCTCCTGTCGAGATCCATGGAAAGTTCAGGAGCTGAATCGCACGCGCGTGAAGAATCGACGTCGGATTCCACCGATCCGCAGGTATTTTTCAAAAATCTATGGAGAATCGACGTCGGTTTTTGGTGTTTGATTGTTCAAGGTTCGATTATTTCCTGATTTCGAATTTTCTTTGGACTGTTTGTTCTCTGAAATCTGATTTTTTTTTTCTTTCTGTCAAGTTTGGATTTTTCTCATTGTGACTGATTTTTGTGTTTTGATTGTTTGGGTTTGCTTGCTAATTTGAAAATCATCTGATTTTCCATTGAAAGCAGCGATTTTCTTTTCATCTTTTGTAAATGTTGTTGAGAATTTGAAACAAAGCTTGGATTTAATTACTTGATACGGCAAAAAGATGTGATTTTTCCTTTTCATCATTGAAATTTAGAACCCTAGATTTCTACTCTTAGACATGTGATTTCTTTTGAACATGCTACTGTGCCAATAGCTGTTGGGTTTCACTGAAAAATCTGAATGAATGAAGCATGGGCTTCGTTCTTCTTCTTCTTTTCTGTTATTCTGACGGTGGTAAGGGCCACCCACGGACATATTCATATATGTTGGATTGTTTTGGTTCCACTAGAGAGTTTCAAAAATTTCAGTGAAAATTAATTTACTATTGTGATAATGAAGTTCTAGCTTGGTAGTTTAATCAGGCATCAAGGGCCCTTTTGTTTCAGGTAATTGAATTCCTTGGAATTCTAAGACTTGTATTCCTAAAGTGGTTAAATTGAAGAAACAAAGGAAAATTTCCTGTTGCAGTGCTCAAATGGTTTGGCTTTTCTGGTCAATGTCCTGCACAATGGAGATGGAGATCTGTCGCAGATTAGTCCTTTCTTATGTTTTCTTTCATGTGTACTAATGTGTTGTGGCTTCTGATTTATTTCCCATTGAACTATGGAACTAAGTGTTGGTGGACAAGTTGGATTGTGTTTGATGAGAAGTTTCTCTTGGTTTGTGACGTGATCATGGGTCTAGAACTATCTTAAACTAGAAATTTCTCTTGTTTTATACATACTAAAAAATGTGTCAGATCAAATAATAATAAGAAAATAAAATTAATGATAGAAATATGTACAGAACGTGAATCTATGCATGTTTGCACGAGTGGTCGGTAAACATGGCACTATAGATCAATCCTTCGAAAATTACTAGAATGTGCTTATGCTGAGTGTCAGATGGTTTTGCAGGCTTGTAAGCAAACTGAACAAGATGGAGAAATGCCATCAGTTCCACTTCCGAGGCGACCAAACCTTTCTTCATTGCAGATTCCCTCGAGGTCCATGGAAAATCCATGCCCTAATTCAACTAGAATAAATATTCCTTCTATAACCAGTCCTAGTGCTACGAGAGCAGGCTTACCGCCAAAACCAACTTCAACAAAAGGCAAGCCACCTGCAAGAAATCTACTTCCGCAGCGGAGCTTAAGGACCAAAAATCTGCCCCCAGAATGTGAAAGGACTGTTCTCATCATTCCAGGGACACCAACTTCAGAAGAACCACAGGACAGACCTTTTAGTTCAAGGTCATTCTCTCTGACCAAGGTTTTCTCTGTATCAGCAAAAAGAACACATTCTTTGCCAGTTACACCTATGGCAAACTCAGGTCCACAGCCTGTACTGGAACAAGATATGGTGGGTCATTCTGATTCAGATGTAAGTGCCTCCTGCAAATCATTCTCTGAATTTGAAAAGTCAGTATTAAATACCTTTTGAATTAGTCAGGTTCCTTGCAAAGCTCTTTTGCAGACAATGTATTCATAGGATAAATGTGGATGTTAGACCCAAACACCCAATGGGCTGCAGTAGCTGTGAACCTTTTGAAGAAGCCTCAATGGGCTGCAGTAGCTGTGAACCACAGTGTATCGGTTTTCAGGGTCGACCCAAACACCCACTGTGATAGAGACTTTTGAACCATGGGTGTTGCCAACTGAAGTGTTGATTTTGTCTTCGTTATTTTCCTTTGATAGGGTTGCTGGTTACTTAAATTAATGTTCAGAGAGTAAAAGGCAACATAATTTGTTGGTGAAACTTTTGTCAGATTTTGAACCATGCTTGTTGCCAACTTAAGTGTTGATTTTGTTGTTGTTATTTTCTTTTTATAGGGTTACTGGTTACCTAATTTAATGATCACAGAGTAAAAGGCAACATAATTTGTTGGTGGAACTTTTGTCAGATTTAGTCTTATTTTACATTTTGGAACCCCCATTGGGGCCCACTTATGTTCAATTTAAATCTACTTTCCTTTGCTGGTGAATTGGAAAGCATCCCAAATTGATTTCATCCAACATTTATTTGGATTCTACAAATTGCCAGTGAATTGGCAAGCATGCCAGATGCATGTCTGTATTACTTGATGACGCTGTATTTGGATTCTTCATGTATCTGCTGTATGGATTCCTGGTTACTGATTAGACAGACATTAATGGCTAACTTGGTTCTGAAGGGAGCCATTTGCATCCCCAAGGGGTATATAGTTTGCTCAAGTGGAGGTTCATTGGTCGTGCCCAAAATGCCTAAAAGGGATTATAGATGTGTAAATTTCCCATTCCATTATACAGTAGTACTAACCTATATAAGTTCTTTGGCAAACCATACTTCAGGAATTTTCAATTGTGGAAACTCCCTTTGTCACCTTCCCCATTGGCATAGTTGCACTAATGACGGACCTTGTGAATCATTTTTCTTGTGTAATTGCTTTGCATTTTTTCCCCCAGAGCATCTGTCTTAACATCAATTTCTTTGTATAGGGATTAGGGAAGGATGTCCCTTAACCTGCTGTAAAACACCATTTTGTTATCTGATTTGATTGGAGAACGATTTTAGGAACTTCTTTATCTTGCATGCATTTCTATGCCCCTTTTCATAGTGCGTTCTTCTCTCTTACAGAAACCAGAGGTCCATCATCACATAAGGCGTTCACTGTCAGTTCCAGTGAATGTCAAAACGGGAAGTTTAAGGCGGATGGATTCTCTAGGAGGTTTAATCCGTGTAATCTCAACCCCTCGTCCTATAGCTGCTGATGGTGCCCCACCAAGTGATGTCCCAACTACAGATACTGGTATGCTTATGTTTTTAAACTGTAAATGGTGGATGAGTATTTGTTCTGTTCATCTCCCACAAGTGCGACACACCTATCCCTTGTTTCTTTACCTGATATGCTCGAATTCTGATGTTGTTTGTCGCACATACTACTTAATGCTGCTATGAGAAGGGCACATGTAACATGGACATTGAGACCTGAAGTCTGATGCTGAAACATGTATTCTATAATGATATAATTGTCACATGTTACAATAAATTAATTGTAACAACCATAAACCGGAAAAAAAAATAGTATTGTCAGTATGATATTAGTTCCTTTCCCCCCTTTACATACTACTGCTATTAAATAATCAGTACTTGTATATGGCACCATGTCTTAGAATGTCAGGCGTGTGTGACTGTTGCCACATCTATCAACATTGCAAAATTATAAAAACACTGTTGAAATTTCTGACAGTAACTAGTTATCTGAGATGGTTGTGTTCCATAAAAAAATTTCCCCTCTCTTTTTGGAGGTAAGTTGTTGTGTTACTTTGGGTAACATGTTCCAATTATTTAATTGTTGCAGCAACTGAAAATTCTGGTGAAGATATTCCTGAAGAGGAGGCAGTTTGCAGAATCTGTTTTGTTGAGCTTGGGGAAGGGGGTGAGACTCTTAAAATGGAATGTAGTTGCAAGGGAGAACTTGCACTTGCTCACCAAGACTGTGCAGTTAAATGGTTTAGCATTAAGGGTAACAAGACATGTGATATTTGCAAGCAGGATGTCCGAAACCTACCTGTAACATTATTGAGGATACAAAATCCTCAGATCATTAATAGGCAACCTGCAACTGTACCTCAACAAAGGGAAATTTCTCGCTACAGGTATATATATTTAAGGGCTGTTTGACCTTCTCTGATGCTTTTCTCGAAGTTTTTTTTATCCTTTTTTTTTCCGGAGATGGTAACATGATTTTATTTTAGAAAAACAGAAAACCACATACAAAGAAGAACCCCCAGCAATAAAACGTCGTTGATCACACATGAAGAACTCGCAATCATGAACCATTGAAATCCCAAACATATGAAACCCAAACAAAAGCCGAGACCCCTCCCTCGTACTACTTAAAGCCAGGACAAATTATAAATTTATTACATTATGCGACCACCATTGCTCTCTTCTCCTTTATCTCTGCTTGGATGATCATAGTGAATCAAACTATAGACTTTATTCAATTCTCACATGCCTTTACCTTTTGATTTCTTTTTAGATATCTTTGTATCTTGATTATTATTCAAAAGCCCTTTAGCAGAAGATCTTAAATCATCCTCATTTTTACCAAAAATCCGACAGCCTTTCCAACCTTCAACATATGTTCTTCTATGTGATTTCCACAGTTACCATTCTCAATTAATGGTGCTGCATCATCGTAATCTAAACTAGGTTGTGGGACAATTTATCCCTGTTACTGACATGATCCAATTCCTCCCATCTAGTACTCAAACTGGGATCATATTTGTAACTTGGAAATATCTCATCATTGCCCCCTTCTTGCTCATCGTCACCCTCAATGAACTGCCTAACCACTTCTCGATTATTTTTTTTTCCCTTGTTGGAAAAGGAGTAATCCCAAAATCTCAGTGATTTCAAAAACCTTTTGTTCAACTTTTCCATGATTGATTGTCTTGAAACCTCATTCTTCTTGTTGATGCCCATTTTTGTATGGGAGTTGTCTTCATCTAATGGTTTAAAATGCCCTCTTCCTCCTTCAGAATCCTCTTGTAGATTTCAAGGCAGCAAATTGATTCCCTTCTTGGATAGCCGGACCACTCAATCTTAGCACAGCCCCTTGTGGAATTTTGGCCCAGCAACCTTACATAGTGTGTTATTATCCACGATATGAACTACGTTCCTACCCATATCAGCCTCCAAACCGAGCCTCAAAACAGCCTGATTAATTGTATGCGTCCCTGCAGCTGCCTTATTTATTACAATTTTGGCCCATTCCTGCTAGGCTTTTCCTATAACCCCTGTGAAGAACCGGACCTGCAACCATGTGTCATTACCCTGATGCTTTTCTAACTGTATCCATTTTTAGCCTTATAATTTCCATCTGTTGAAATTAGCTTTTATGAGGTACAATAGAAGGCTCTCCCAATCATGATACTCCTGTTATATCTTCTTATAAAGCAATGTGTTCCCAATATATGTAATTTGGATATGGATACATTTGCAGGTGTCAAATACACAAATATGAAGTAGCAGACATACTGACTTGGTTATCATGGTTCTACCATTACAGAGTCGTACAGAAAAAATGCATTATTGTAATTTTTTCCCTCTGATAAATGCGTTGGGTATAGATACGTGTATCCCATATAACAAGGCAGAACTAAGATGAATTTAAAATCTTCTATAAATAATGCTAATACAAAGAATAAAAATAGTTTGAGGTTTTTTGTCAACAGCTTGTAAAAGGGCTAAGGATTTTTTTTTTTTTTTGGGAAATGCAGTGTCCTACTCCTTGTTACAAGTTCATAGAGTCAGTGAATGAGTTATTCTCTGCCATTAATTTCTCTTTCATATTTGACATGTTAAAAGATTGGATGACTCAATTTTTCAGTTCCTACTTTCCCCAATCTCTATATATTTTACTAGTGTTGTCGTAGATGTGGGAAGGCACACCGTAATGGATTAATATTGTGTTTATTGACCAGAGAAAATACCTATGTGAGATCATAGACAGCAAAATAAATTGTTACCTGTGTTATTATACTCCCGTTAATGTATATATGTCCTGTTTGGGCACCTATTTCTTCTTTGGGGATTGAAACTGAAACCCAAAGTATTTATTCTAAATTGTATGTTTTGTTTTGTGTGGCATTTTTTTTGGCGTATAACATCTAAATTTACCAATGGCCAGCTGATTCATTATGCTTATGATTGCAAGTGAGGAAGAAACATGCAAGCGGCCTCTTCTTTCTTACATCTCAAAGACAGCCTCCAAGGCTTTATTTTAGATGATAATGTCCATTCCCTGCGAAATCACCTCTATGATGAGCGATTATTTCAGTAGACATGGGAAAATATCTCCAAACCTTTTGAGGTTCCTCGTCTTAGGCCCACCTGATTCAGCCTCCAAAACCAATTTACTATATTATAACTGATTCCTTCCCATTTATTAAACTTCTCCAAGATGTGTTGGTCCTGGTTTTGCAATCAAACTCTTATCAAAATAATTAATTTATAATCTGTTGCCTGATGCTCTTATTATAATCGAGGCCTGATATTTGAGGAAAATCCATGGGAAAATTGTATTTGAATGCATGTACTCATATCATTTGAGCTTTTAGATTGGTAACTGTGGAATTGCTTTCTAATAACCTATTTAAAAGGACCAGTTGAGTTTGATGCACTTGTGAATTGTGGCAGGGTCTGGCAGGATGTGCCAGTTCTTGTCATGGTCAGCATGCTTGCCTATTTCTGCTTTCTGGAGCAACTTCTGGTAAATATAATCTCATGTTCATACTGTACCTGACTAGTGGTCCTCTGTCTATCATTATATGAATGTGCATAGAACCTAGCTACTCTCTCTCTCTCTCTCTCTCTCTCTCTCTCTCTCTCTCTCTCTCTCTCTCTCTCTCTCTCTCTCTCCCTCCTTGCATAAGATTTCTAATTTCTTATGATGCTTTTATTGAAAACAGGTTACAGATTTGGGCTCTCGTGCTTTAGCTATTTCTTTACCTTTCTCTTGCGTTTTGGGTCTTCTCTCATCCATGATAGCTTCCACAATGGGTAAGATAATCCTATTCACTTGTTGTCTCAACATTTTCATTACTGTATATTGCTGTTTCTTACTATTTCTCTTGCCCAGTATCTTTTCGTTCACAAAGAGAAAATACTGATTATTTTGGTACTTGTTTAGTAACAAGTAACAAGTTGTTTGCCAACTTTTAGCACCAGAGTTGATGTGCCCGAAAGTTTTGGTGGGACAATCAATCAGCCACACGTAATTCAAGGAGTTGGGGTTACCTTGCCTGTTTTAAAAATGTGTTGGATATGAGTTGTAGGCACAGCTCTGGTCAATCCGACTGGACCTGGTTGCCACCGTTATTTAACACTTGAAACCTTTTTTCTTTGAAGAAAAACCTTCCTCCTCAAAGGGAAAAAAGAAAAAGCTCAATAAACAATTAAAACTGCACTCTTTTCTACTCTACCGAGCATAGGATGCTGATGTCTGAAATCATTTGGGTGATGTTAGCCCTATTGGTTGTATACTTGTATGGCTTACCTATATGTCAAGTGGTGACTTCCTCCTTGCTTCTCTTAGTGTCTTCTACCTTATTACAGTGCTCTTGTACCAAGTTGGAGGGATTAAAGCAAGAGAATTCATGTGATTCTAGAGAGAGAAGGAAAAAGTTGCGAACATGGAGAAGAGTAAAAAAAAGAAAAAGAAAAAAGAAAGAAAGAGAATTTAAGAAAGCAATCAAGGGCTGGCCATCCCGTTTGACTGGGCAACCAGATCCCTTTAGTTAACTTCAAATATTTACAAAAAGAAAAAAAACTACCTCACTTTTTATAAGTTACTGAAAGACCCTGCAATTTTATAAAATTACAATCCAGTCCTTGAACAGTAAAAATAATTGTAAAAAAACCCCTGTTATTATGTTTTTTCATGTGTCCTACTTATAACTAACCAACTTTTTTTTGTTCATTTCAGTGAGCAAGAGTTATATTTGGGCTTATGCTTCCTTCCAGTTTGCAATTGTTATTATGTTTGCTCATATTTTTTACACAGTTGTAAGTGGAAGTCGTCTCCTCGCTGAATTTTCCTCTCCTGTTTGATTCTCATGTAATTTTTTTAACTTACAGAGAAATCTTGTTCCCTATGTTCATTAAACTTTTTAGCTCAATGTGAATCCTATTCTCTCGGTCCTCCTTTCCTCGTTCACTGGTTTCGGGATTGCTATCAGTACAAATTCTCTGCTTGTGGAGTATTTGAGATGGAGAGCAAGGCAAACCCTAAATAACCAGAATGATAGAAGTGGGCTACAGCAAGAGCGACCAAGGGAAAATCCTGGGGCAGCACAGGAGCAGCAAGAATTCAGGGGAGAGCGCACAAATCCTTCACAACAAGGATAGAAAGAGGTTTCTTGCGGGGACTTAAAGGTATTCATACTCAAGGTTTATTTCAGGGCCAGAGAAGTTTATTCCTTCATATGACGTATTACATATTACCATCATCTTAACACTAGATCACATTTACGGAATAGAGGCCTTTTTTAGCATTAAAGAAGGCTAGTCTGTACCCATGTTGAGTTCAAACCGTTACACATGACATTGATCTAGTTTGCATATTTTTTTCTGAGCAGCATGAGCACCTCCATCTAAGGCCCACTTATGACATTCAATCCGGCCCCATCCCCTATAGAATTAGCACTTAGCCCAGCATGACAGACATCTGACTCGTATGAACTCTTTTATTGAACGCAGAAAGGGAGAAAAACAACTTAAAAAATGGATACATTTTAGCCCACCATGCCTTTTGAGCTCGGTTATAAATGAAATGAGATAAAATACTTTTACTGGAGGCAAACAGTCTCGTAGACCAATTCACAGAAGTGGGATAGATAAGAATGTAGTTTGTTGTGGGTAAAATCACTTTGTTCTTTTTCCCTCCTTGAGTTGGAACATGCGGGCCACCTTTAACATTCATTTATACGTTCTGTTCTTTTCTTGCTTTTTTAAAAATTACCTTCACTGATATTTTCTTTTACAAAAAGAGGCTGCAGTCAGAACTAACAAATTTGAATTCGGATAACCTTGGATATAAGGATCCACTAAGGTAATATGGTACTGCAACAAGAATTTGAGCAACTAGGTTTCCAAGCTAAAACTAAAATTAGTTGAACACATGTATGCCAACTATATTGCTGTTTCTGAAATCATTGGTATATATTGCTGCTTTGTTGAATACTACTGGTACCATTGTAGAAAATACTTCAAAATTTCTATTTTAGTTTCGTGATATTTCCCATTTCTATCTAGTTTCTATTTCTAATATTTGGAAGTTAGTTGAGTACTTCTCTTCTTCATGTTGATACTGTTTCCACAATTTTGATATTCCTGTTGTCACATAATTTTTAGTCTGGTGACTGATATCTGCCATTTTCTTCAGATACATCTACTTCATGCAGAACACAGGGCGCCTCAAAAGTTAAAAGAGCACTGCCTTTATTCTGTTATGGTGAAGATTTTCCACTCAATTGAATTTGTTTGGGAACAGCTCAATAATATATATATATAGATAGATAGATAGATAGATATATATATATATATATATAGAGAGAGAGAGAGAGCTTATGAAAATTATTGAAATTTCGAAAGGCAGTTTAAATCATGTATTGGTTTTCTGTGCTCGTACCAGTTTATCTTGAAGGTGGCAATCTGGGGAAGAAATGAAAATCAGAGTTTACAATGTAAATGAATAGAAATGACTACATCACCGTCATTTTACGTTGGTTTTCTGTGCTCATGCCAGTTTATCTTGAAGGTGGCGATCTGGATAAAAAAAAATGGAAATCAGAGTGAAATTGAACTGATTACATCACTATCATTTTAGCCTCTGACCATTCGATTGATGGTTTAAAACAAAGTGATGTATCCATGGGCGGCATGTGCTCTCGAGTTATATTGGCTTCGTGCAAAATAACTAGAGGATTACAGCATGGACGGCAGAGGATAATTTCTCTTGACTTAATGTTGTGTATCAGGCAGCATGTTCTTGATGTTAGGGAATGATCGCTGTAAGTGCAAAAAATGTAACTCACAAAATTAGAAGGAGCTTTGTAGGACTTATCCAAAATGATTGTGGAGAGTTAGCCGCTTTTGGGACCTGAAAGGAAAGAGAAAAAAGCCTTTCCCTGCCACTACTCTGTCTCCCTTCTTCTCCAACTTTAGTCCCTATACTAACTTAAGCATCGAAGAGCCCTATACTGCTTACGGCCAGGGTCCTCTTACCTTTTTCTCTTTCCTTTCAGGTCCCAGAAGCGGCTAGCTGTCCACAGTCATTTTGGATAAGTCCTACAAGGCTCAGGTTTTGTGACTCAGATGAATGTGATCGGTTCCTAGGTCACTACTCACTACTCAATATTATGGAGGGGAATATAGACCTCCACCCTAAACCCTTTGATAAAAGATGTCATCTTCCTATGAATTGTTATCAAGTCGGAATTCAAAAAATTATGCAAAAAGAAAAAAAAAAAGCCTTAAAGATTCATGTTACTTACACATATCTATAATGTCTTTATAAAATCATGTTAGTTGCACCTATCTACTAATCTTTACTTTGTAACCAGTTCGATACTAACCTGGGTTAAAAAGAGCGAGAGAATCTAAAAAAATATAAAAGTTTAGGCACATTTTCAAAAAAATTACATAAAGATTTGAATATTTTAAAATAGTATGATAGTTTTCCACAATTCTCAATCAAAGTTTTCTCCATAAATTTTTTTTGAGAAATGATAAAAATATCCTTTTCTTAACCATTTCTCTCCCTAAAATTGACCATTTTCTTTAGCAAAAAAAAAAGGGGGCATTTTGATTTTGATGATTATAACCATTTAATGAAGGCTTTTTTTTTTTTTTCCATTTGGATTCTCCCTCAACATACCATGTATAAAGGTTGTTGAAGTGGGCCCTCTTAAATGATTTGTCATAGAAAAACTTTGAAAATTGACATGAGGTTATTTTTATCATTTCTCAAAAAAAGTTGTATTGAATAGTACTTGGATTGAAAGAATTATGAAAAGTTATTTTATTTTTTTGAAATATTTGAATCTTCATGTATTTCTTTGAAAACGAACCAAATGTTTAATCCTTGTAGGTCATTGGTGCTTATAAATTGGTCGGTCTTAAAAAGGGCAATCAAAGAAAGTAGAGGATTCAGATAAAACCAGGGTGGGCGGGTGTCAGGAGAGGCCGGGTCTATGAGGGGTGGATGATAAAAGCGGGCGGTCTATTGCATCAACTGCCCAAGGCATACGCCAGAACTTTTTCCAAACAGAATTGTCTTGATTGTTCTGTGAACAGAAAAACATGAACCGAGTTTAAAGAGAGAGTGAGCAACTAACCAAATAAATTTTCTTTATGAGGAGAGGACAATGAAGTATCGGGGATTTTTGTCTCGAGTGTCGTGTTCTTCGGGTATCCACATTGTTTATTGTAGCACCATCCAAACTCCTTAGACACTTGGTCGTCCTCCAGTAGTAACTAGCCAACAAGAAGTCCCTCCCTCTCATATCATACAGTAAAAACTAGGGCACAATTGGACGACCATTTAACGGGCAAAATGTGCCGTCGTATTTATAGTCTCAGTCAGTCGTCCACATTCTGGATATACATACCATATGAACACGCACCAGCCTGGAAAATTTACATTAACATTTATCATGCAACGCCCGTCATTTATAGGGTTTCCACTTACCTTTAATCTATCCGTTCAATCCACAAAACAATCACCACAAATAGACGATGGAATGAGAACAAGAAGCTGAAACACTAATCAAACCGAGGTTTAAGTGCCACGACCTGAATGGATTCACACATCCACCTCTTCTAATCAATTGGGTTTTTCTTAAACATGAACACAGTCGAAATCATGAAATTTCCAGGCCTCTTAGTATATTTGCTCTTAAAGAGAGAACCCTAGATGGGGATAAAATCACCCCCATCAAATTAACATAATTTTATTTTAATAGTGACCCCTTCAACTTCAATATAATAAAACAAGAAAAAGTACTACAGTAAAATCTGTCACTATCCTACATTCTATCAGAAAAATGATTTAACTTTGAAAGTCGAAATTGCACATACTTAAAACATACTCATCCAACTGACCCAAATTTCGTGCCATTAAGTAATCTTTTAATGCATCAATTCTTCTGATGTTCTTAAAACACAGAAATAAAAACTATTGGTGACCCGTCCATTTGAAGATAGACCCATGAATTGAACAGGCAACTGGCATTATCGTTAAACCACCAGAAAATTGAACAAAGCAGTCTCATCATTCAGTTGCTACCATCCACTTCACGTACAAAATCCCCTCAAGATCTATATTATAATAAGACCCCAAAACACATCTGCATAGAAAACAACAATGTATGGCAATGTTATTCAGAAAAGGAATGACAAAAATAAAAACGATCAAAATGTCCAACAGAAGCTGCGTGCTTCAGAGTTCAGGAAGCATCTCTGCTGGATAAGCTCACCTTTCTGAGAGAAATCCTCACTTTTTCCCTCCACCGGAGACATTGAACTTGAAGAATATTATGTCACCATCTTGCACCACATACGTCTTCCCTTCCTGTCTATACTTACCAGCAGCCTGTTTGAAAAAGATGATTAGGATGGCCACAATTTCATATGGTCAAAATAAGGGAGTGATCTAAAGTTAAAAGAAAAGGGAAATCTATGTCCTCTTGACTGTTCATATGCTCAGCTGTACCAAATGTTTATGCGGACCCATCTTGTGGAGTTTCCAACCCCATTCGAACCCAGTGCTATCATTCAAGTTATCCCGAAAAAGCCCCGTTGGCTGACCAAAGGTTTATCACTCATATTATTAAGGGTTGACCATTTGTCTATTGCCTCATCATCAATTGAAGCATTCTGGGAGAGGGCCCACTCTCCACTGCATAACAAGTTAGAGGCTACTGAAAGAGGGTTCTGTTTGTATGGGTGCCACTCGCCAGTCAAAAGAGAACAGTAGTAGTTCAAAATCATGATCACAGGAGCAAATAGCAACAAAGAGACAGGACTTATAAAATTGGGCAGAGTGTTGAAGAAACAAACAAGGTCACCATACCTTGACTGCTGATTCACTGCCCAGCTCTTTCAGATCCTCAAACTTCATAACCTGGAATTCACAACACAGCCTCCAAGTTAGTAATCTGTTAGCACAAACAGAAATTACTATGGCATCTATGATGCCCAGATACGGGATTAAAAATAGAAGGGGCACCCATGGATATGATAGGAAGTAGGGGCTTGGAATTTTACACAAAAATGAAATATATCGAATGCGATAAGGTACGATACGTTGCCTATTCCTAAGTATCCGACTACCATAGCATGGCATCAGCTATGGTCGTGGCCCATTGGATCAAGACAACTGGATTGTGCCCAAAGAAAAGGAAAAGAAAAGAAAGCACCTGTCCCAGAATCAACAGTGACATGAGCCTTAAGCCAGAATGAGCTGTTCCTGTCAGCTCTAGCTAGCACTCTACTGTGCTGAGAATTGGGAAGTAGAGAGGTTTCATCACGTATTACCAAACCACCTCTTTTGAGAAGACAATTTTCCCATGCTCCACAACTGTGTTATGTGCAAATCGCCCATTTGGATTGTTAAATGCAAATGAAATTGTGCACATGAACATGGCTGCATGCCATCGTGTTCAATTGCCAACCTATTCTATGTAGTGATTGTGATATAGTAACCAGAGCAGATCCATAATGACAACAGAAACTGAAACCGATAAATTGGATTACAGTAATGAACACATACTGATAAAACTATTGCCATCAATACCTATATCAAGATAATGTTTTCCTACGAGCGGACTGCACAGCTCTATGGGGCCCACTTGGGCACACCTTTTTATTAGTGCAGCCCTTTTGATACTCTTTTCATGCCATGATCCAGCATCACGACAAATTTTACACTCATTGGACCTTCACTCACTGTTGGATTGAATCTAAAAAAAAAATCTATGGTTAAGATGCCATTAAACTTTGTACAAGTTTTTAACTTCATACAACTGCACAATAACCATATAGAGAAACAAAGGATTTTGTTTAAGAATGCTCTGGACACCTTTGAAGAGAAATCAGAAATGCACAAGAAAATGTTTTTATTGCAGATGCTGACTAAGTAATAAGAAATTCAACTTATTGAAGTAGAGTCCTAAGTCAATGGAAACCCGAAATTCCAGCCTTAAACCAAATCAACAGCCACCAAAGCAAGATTACTCACTGTTAGGAATAATTCTTCAACCCCAGGAGAGTTTCTCAAACCCGAAGGAGAAGGAAACTCCAAAACTTTCTTTATTCAAAACTCAAGCAAAACTGAAACAGCCGACTCTCTCCTTTTTTTGGCTTATAAGCCAACATAATTCTTCTAAAACCCTCATTTAATCTCAACCCTTGATCTATAATCTAGCTAACAAAGTCCCTAAACGCTTTAGCATAATAAAATATAGTAGTTAAGAAAACATCAGATGATCCTAACTGAACTTTATACAGGTGACTCCAGAACTGCCTTGGACAACTCTGCTTGTGGGGCCCAGATGGCCCACAATCAAGACAAGTGGACCCCATCACAAATTACTACACCTTTGGGCAACCCATGAAGTGTGGTTACCGGATGCATTTGGGCTATTTTTCACCCATTTAAATGTGCCCCAAAACAGGTCTCTTGGCTATTTTTTGTCTCCAGGAATTTCCTGCTATTATAAAAACCTATAGTTAATTCTTTTGTTAAAACAGCCCCTAAAAGTGTATTTATGGAATATTTGCAGACTGTTAGGACCCATGCTTTGATAAGAAGCCAATTAGTGCTCCAAACAGCCCTCACTGGCCCTCTTAGCAGCAATTAGAATTATCTGATTAACATCCAATTTTCATAACTAATATAGAATTCACTACATGAAGAGAAATGGATTTTAGGCAGGAAGTAACCTCAGCACAGATGAAACCCCTCTCAAAATCAGTGTGGATGGCACCTGCAGCTTGAGGAGCCTTTGTTTGCCGTCTAATCTGCCAGCACTTAACCTAAAAAAGGCGATGGCTTACATTTGTTAATCCTTCAGTCAAACAGCACTTTGGAGTTTAAATAGGAATACCATTAAAAACAGAAATTGAACAGGGACAGTGAAATTGGATGAAACATATGGAAAAGGCTCCATCATTATAAGCATCACAATTATTAAGATTCATTTCAATTAACTTAAAAAATATCAGAAAAAAATATGGTGAAAGTAATATTTTAGATATTTTATTGCACAAGGTGTTAAACTGCCATTCAATATGAATTAACAATAGAAATCAATGGAGCAAGCAAATTCAGAAAACTGCAAAAAAAAAAAAGGACTTTTAAGTTGCACATATATAAAAAGACTTTTAAGTTGAACAAATTTCATAAAATAAAACACAGCAAAAAGAGCATTTAAGACATTAGAACTGAATTCAGTGGTGGAAAACAATCATTCTCAAGGTCACAAACGAGAGATCAAAAGCATGCAAAATGAGTGAAAAGAAAAAATGGTATGATACCCAAAATCCACAAAAGAACCTAAGGCCTGTTTGGCATCATTCCTCAGTTAAAATTCTTCTGGGGTGAAAACTAGTTGCTTTGGGAATGTTCTGTTCTGAAAAGGAATAAAGAAAAACTTGTTTGGTTTCAGACCAAGCATCATCCCAGCCTAACCTCCCGCACAGGTCTGCAACCTCTTTTTCTAATTTCCCCCCAAATCTGCAAGAACCGGCAGGCGTACAGCAGCAGACGGTGATGAGCAGCTGGGCGATTCTGGCTTGGCCCTGCCCCAAGAGCGGTGAGATGAGACATCATGAAAGTATCTTCTTTCTTCTGTTCTGACTCAACAACAAAACCCAGATCCAAACAAGGAGCTGAGCCCTCTTCTCATCTGCCGGTGCCATTGTAGTTGATCCGGTGTTGACAGTGACAACGGTCGGTCAGGCTGTTGTTTTCTGGTTGGGCTCCTGCAGCCATGGACTCGGACTCGATTCATGGGACTCAGCCAAGTCCTATGTGACTCGGGCGAAGTTGGCCGAGTCCAAAAAGTAATGGAATCAACCAACTATATTGTGATTTATTAAAAAAAAATATAGAACTCTTTAATGGTAGTTTCTCTGTGGAATTTTTTAGCAATGACCAATCCCTTCCTAAGCATGGAACAACACAAAATAAAAAGAACCTCCAACCCTTTCACAATTTTAACAAAACCTTTTGTTCTACTTTAGTGTTTTCGATTTAATCCATGCATAACATGTCTATACTATAGCAATATTTGGCCTTAGTGGACCCATAAAATTAGATATTTGACTGTAGTGGTCCCAAAATACAATTTTATCCTGGTGTGCATATTATTGTAGAGAGTTTTATAGTTAGGCATAGGGATGTTAATGGACCTATGATAGCCAGGTTAATCTAGGGTTTCAATAGGGATATCTATGGACCCATAAAACTAGATATTTAATTGTAGTTGTCCCTTTTACATTTTTTAAATTTTTAGTATTTTTATAAAAAAAATTCTGTGCATTTAATTGGGACTCGACTTGACTCAGCCGAGTTGGGCGAACTGACTCAGACTTGGCCCTTACAGTGTCTGGTCTTGAATCCAAGTGTTTTTTTTCTTGGGAGAGAGCAAAAACATACATACATAAATATATCTATATATATGAGAGATGCTTTTGTGAGAGTTACTCTCACAATACTATGAGAGTAAGGGGTGGGGGGGAGCTCACATTTAGGCTATTGGCATTGGATATGGATGTGAGGGCCCCCACCTCTTACTCTCAAAGTACCGTGAAAGTTACTCTCATAGGAACATCTCCCTATATATATATATATAGAGAGAGAGAGAGAGAGAGAGCAAAAACATATTTTTCCTGGGATTTGAATAGAAAAACAATATTTTGAATTGCTGTGATGAAAGAGATTAATAGATTAAAAAATGACATAGGATAGGATTTTTCTGTCAAACTTGAAACAGCATTTTCGAACTGCTATTGTGGAAGATTGGACTTTGGGATTGGATCTAAGCAGAAAAAAAAGGGATTATGGAGATAGAATCATTGGATTTAAGCATAAAGATCATATTTTTTTTTTAGTGGTTTTGGGAAAGTGGGGTTTTTGGAACTGGTTTTCTTGCAGACCTGAAAACTGAGCTTCTTGGTGAAAGGACACTCAGCTCTGATACACGGTGATGAGAGAGAAGATGATTTCCATAAGGTTGGAGTTTGAGAGAGAGAGAGAGAGAGGCATGGAAGTACAAGTAATATCCCTTGCCGGGGCTCCATACAGGGACATTTGACTTTAGACCGACAAGGGCGTGGGTCTTTCTCCATTAAAACGATATACAATCGTTTCTTAATTCCTGTTTCTGTTAGTAGTGTTTCGTAGAATATTTCTGGGATTTATTTTTTGGAAACGATTGATCTCATGCATCCCAACGCGGCAACGCCTTCTTCCATTCCTTTTGTTTTAGAAATGCGGAAATATCTTTTAAAATGGTGCCAAACAGGCCATAATATTTCCAACTTTGATCTTTCTATTTCAATATAAACTCCAAAATGAAATTCAAAACTGAAGATCTATTATGCAAAAACCCATCATCACAAAACCTTATCCCATGCATTTATCCTACCTGTCCGCAAAACCCTAATTCGGGCCATTTTCTGTCACTCGCAATCTAACACATCATTTCTCACTGCATCAATCCTATTCATTATTAGTCTTCCACCTCCTAGTTCCTTTCACAACTTCAATTCTTCATATAGGGTCAGTTCCCAAAATGTTATGTATATATCCAAGCCATCTCAAATGGTCAAAAGACATTCCTTGACTTTTTTTATGATTCGCTGTCATAAATTTCGTCTCATGTGTTCATTCTTAGGGCGTGTTTGGAAGCATGAGAAAATAAAAGACACTTGCATTAAATGAGAATATAATCTTTCCTTTTTTAATCTGTAACTGGTAAGATTTTATTCCAAGATCACAAACACAACCGCAACCACCATGATTCAACTGACGCTGGAAAACCAATTAAGAACATCTATAGTTGTTGTCATTTCTAAAACTTGACATTCTAATTACATAATAATGCAGCACAAACTAATTCTGGGCCAACTTAAGTTTCAAATGTTAGTTTCTATGCCTAGAGAAGATTAGTTTCTAGCTTCTGCGGGTTATCTCCAGCACCTTTGTGTCTCTCCTTTTCAATGTTTGGCAAGGGTGCTGGGGGTTTCCTCTTTCTTTTTTGTTCATCAGTTTTGCTTTATCTTTTTTTTTCCCCTCTTGGAATTTATAATCTTGTCTTCCAAAAAAAAAAAAAATTTTAAATGTTCCCATAGAGATCAAGTCATAAGGAGTATGTTCCTTTTCTTTTTTCTTCGGGGTCGGATGACTAAAGTGCTAACCACTATTTCAAGTCAATAGTTATGGCTTTTAAGTAGGGGTCATTTGCTTTGGTGCAATGGTAAAAGTCTCGGGTGCCATGCGTGATAATGCAAGTTTGAGACCTGCAAGCAGCCACTTTGTGCAAAGTTTCCAAAGATTAGGTCTGTCTCCAATATGGACCCTCTCGAGACCCTGTTTTGGCGGGACCGCACTTGGTGATGACCAGTTATGAATTTTAAGCCATTAGTTATTTTCACTGCCTCAGATGAATACTTTATGTTTTCTTTTTTCTTAAGGATCGGATGAATAAAGTGCTAGCCACTATTTTGACTTTGAGTCAATGGTCATGACTTTTAAGCCATTAGTTAGATGAATTACTTTGCTTAGTCTTAAGTGTTGAGAAGTCCTAGTTGTTGGAAAAAGGCCTTCCTCTTAGTACAAAACTGAAATACTGGCATTGCAACGTAAGGAGTATATGTCATAGCCTTCATTTTTTATTGGTAATGTGACTATAAAAAGAAAATGACCCGAGGCCACCAACCCATGGTTGGGACAATGTGCACCTTCCAACTGTGCCACAGGCTCCTATCAGAAGGTATATTGTAACTTGTGAAGGATGTTTGGATAATACAGAATTTCATTCAAGCCTATTGGGCTTTTCACTCCTCCAATTGATGAACAATCGAAACTTTGGACAGTAATGATTCCTTTTGGTTTCTGAAGAAGAATCCAAAGACAAACCCATTAAATGCGACCTTGTGTTGCATAATTTAGGAAATACTCCCCATAATTGACAGTATATGATTGTTCAATACCAATCCATAAAATTCAAAGCAAATTTTACATAAATCCATTGATGAAACAAAATAAATAGAAAAGGAGTTGCAATGTCTTATGAGTAAATAATAATAGTAATAAACCATTACCTCATCTGGGCCTGCTGTGAAAAAGTAGATGAGGTTGATTGCAGAGAATCCAGTCTTAATGATCTTTGGAATGGCGCTGTATATCAAATGGACCAAAATATTTCAGCCATTTATGTGTAAAATATCTTTTATACATGAATATTTCCACATATATATAAGGCTCTCCCGAGCTCAAGCTTAGGATAAAATTTCGTAAGCTCATGCTTGTAGGGCCCACCTTTGGTCCATCCAAATGGACCAAACACGTGACCCCCCCTAAATTGCACATGTCCACCAACTTTCGGTCAGATCCGAATTTACTGGACCGTTGGATTGACTATGTATCAATTTGAATGGATTGTTGACCATTAAACTTTTGGGCCCATATGGAGATGATAGAAATTACAGTTGGGGCTAATTTTTTGCATAGAGGAGGATCCCATGGAGTCCTTAAAATCCCTCCATCCCCATCCCCATGTGGGCCCCACCACACACTTGAGACCCATCCCCATCCCCATCCCCATCTCCATCCCCATGAACAATCCAATCGCAGGAGACTATCTATTACGTTCATCCCATTATCCAAAGACAAACAAATATCAAATTGACTGAATGGGTCTTGCTACTAAAATGCATTAACATAGCCCCTCACACAACACAGGCAGTGGATCCATGAGCCCCCACACAGTAAAAAAAAAAAAAGAGGCATGTGTAAGTCGTCAAGATAGTCAAAGTGCATTAAGATGCTTTTCGAGTAGGACATCCATTAGACACATGACACATTGACACTGATGATCCTTGTGAGATTCATCCATTCTCATCAATCACATTACCATTTGGCCTATCAAAAGAATAGGCATTTATTGTTTAATATATTGAACAGAAAGCCACCAAAGATTTGAACTTGCCTTTGCAACTTATTTTCCTCACAATACTTAGCAGCTTCATCCTCTGGCATATCAACAAGATTCTTTTCCAAAACACAGCTGAAAGGGATAATCAGCTCACCCCCATGCTCTTGCACCCTAGAAAATTTATCATACAAGAAAGGAGCCTGAGATTCCCTCGACAAATAAGTAGATGATGAACAAGAAGGAAACTGATCCATATAATAAATTAGATTTTCCACTAAGTAGTAAGCAAATTAAATTTGTTTCATCAATGAAACCAATATAGTTAGAAAATAAGTTTATGTTCAAAGAACGCATGGCAATAATCCTATGGCTCATCCATCCTCAAATCTGAACTCAGCCCTGGCATCCATGCTAAAGAGGGAAAAAATAATGAAGGCACTGACAAAAGAAGAAAAATAAATTCGCTGAGACATTGGCTTTAAGACAAAGTCTTGATCTAAATTCCAGTAGTGCAGTATGTGTATTGGATCATGAAACCGATACAAGGTATCTAATATGGCAAATCCTCAAAAAAGGGATCTATGGAGTGCACATTATTTCCAAATGAAGTTAAAGAAATGTCTATCTTTAAATAAAATGGTATGTAACAAAAGCAACAAAGATTAAAAAAAAAATGTACAAACTATACTCTAAATAATAAAGTGACTGAGTTGCAACAACTTTATTAATGTTTCAGAAAATTAATATTTTATTAACTACGGAGCAATGTTTACATTAGTAAAAAAAGAATCAGTAAAGAATGCAACATGGTGTTGTCTGATACATGTCCAACACAGTTACATTGCTCAATTGTAGAATTCATGAATCTGTTGGTTAACAGGAAGAAGCATTGGATCTAGGAAGTTCTGCGGGGTAATCTTTTTCAATCTTGACAGTCATTAGGGGATCATTTGTCTAGGAAGCCTACAAAGCAAAAGCATTCCCATTGCTCAGCAGTGAGAGCTTAGTATGGATTGGAGATTTAATCATGTGGAAATTTTGGAAAGTGGTGAACCGTCTTAGGCTCTTCTCTCCTGGCATTCCATAATAGAAGATTCTAGCTATGCATATGCATGGGCAGAGTGGAAGCCCCAGGGGCCTTGGAAATATATACATCAGATTACATCAGATAATCTCCTTGCCTAGGATGGAGCTTGTATAAATATGGGGAATGGTTCTAGGTGGCGGCACAGTCTATACTCTATTTGTTTCAAACCCACCACAAGAGACACGTCTCCAGAACTGTGCAGCATTTTTAGTGAAGTAGGGATTGCCATCTACAATGATCAAAATAGCAGTTGCGGCTGGCGTAGCGGCTAGTGGCCAAAACGCCACATAGCAGGCGATACGTAGCAGTTGCGGCAATACGTAGCGCGCAACGGTGTAAATTTTTTTAGGGGTGCTATGTGGACCGACTGGGGGACCGAACTCTGGCCCGGTCCCCCATAAGGACCACAGGATCCCAAGGACCTGGGATCCTGTGGTCCTCATGGGGGACCGGGCTAGAGTTCAGTCCCCTCAGTAAGTCCAAGTGGACTTTCTCAAATTTTTTAAGTAGTAAAAAATAATTGAGTCTTGTATGTCCTTGGGATCCTGTGGTCCGCATGGGGGACCGGGCCAGAGTTCAGTCTCCCCGGTAAGTCCAAGTGGACTTTCTCAAATTTTTTAAGTAGTAAAAAAAATTGAGTCTTGTATAGCATCTAATCTCATATCTTTTTAGTGATTTGGAATCATATAAGAGTAGAGACAACTTTAGGAAAGGCTATTGGGGAGAAGAAATGGGAAAAACAATGTTCTAAATTTTCCGTTTGGCTCTAATAGGTTTGGGACTGCAATGATGCTATTTTCAAAATAGCGTAGTGGACTACTACAGCCAACAGTAGCAGCCACTATTTTGAACCATGGTCATCGGTGTCTTCCTTCCAGTTGATTAACAGTCATGAAAGCCTAGAGGATTTGCTTTTGCTTAATATACAACAGCAAGTGAAGTCAATCCAATGAGGGACAACTAATAGCCAGCAGGTGGGTGTACAGGAAAGACTAGAGGAGAAGTTGTCATTTTTTATTAGGAGACAAGGAGAAAGGCATCCATGAAGTTAAGGGTATTTCTAAAGGAGTGGATGAAAATGGAATTTGGAGGATAAAGAGAGGTAAATGTTTCATAGAGAGCTTCTGATTCATTAAAGGCTTCTCTTCAACAAACATTTGTCGCTAGAACATCAACAATTGAAGTGGGGGAGAATAATATAATAAGATTGGATCAAGATAAAATAGGGGTTCGATTCTCACATTGTTGTTAAGCGTCTTAGCCCTGTGCAATGGTAGATATAAGGATGTTGTTAATGCACTTTGTCATGGTGGTTCTTCCTCTAGTGAAGGATGTTTTTGCGCCCAATGGATTAAGGTTTTAGGGTCAACCCCTAATCCTTTATGAATTCGGTTTTATGTTATATTGATGCAATCCAAGTGCATCATAGGCCTAAGGACTTAATAAATAAATAAATAAAACACATGAGGAGCGCCCAGGCCCACAGTCAACTGCCAGCTAATTAGGCCAAGCCCAAGGATGACTGATCCATTGGGCCTAACCCACAATCAGGCAATTTATAGCCCAACTATGCTAACTTTCAATTAAGTTTCTTAGATCTAGATAAGTCATCTTAGATCCAGCATGAAATTGGTTGGCATGAATCAATTAAGATGATTGGTTGACGTGTAATCAGTGAAAGAGATGACATTAAGCAACAAGTGATCGGCATGTAATCAATTTTATGGAAGAGAAAGGAAATCCCATCTAGGTTCCTGATGAGCAAAATTGTTCTCCCCTCTATAAATACCTTGTAATATCTCATTGTAGAGATAATTGTCAATATTGTTTCGGAATGGGCAACTACAACAGATGCATTTCAAGGAATTTTTTCGGATGATCTCAATAGGAGATGGGATGCTGTTTTAAAAGGGGGATGGTGTGTTAGTTCGACTCATCAGCTCAGTTGGATGCCGCCTTCTATTGGCATTCTAAAGCTTAATTTTGATGGGAGCTTTCACATATCATCTAGGCAAGGTGGTAAAGGGGGTATTATAAGGGATGATTCTGGTAATGTTGTTAGGAGTTTTTTTGGGCCAGTGGAAGCCTCAAATGCTAATGAAGCTTAAATATTTGATATGTCGGTGGTTGTCGGGAATTATTTAAGTTGGCTGGTTATTTCTCTCTTGTTGAAGGAGATTCTTTTTCTGCTATTGAATGGGGGATAAGGTAAGACCATGTATCCTTGTAAATTGGCAGATTGGGTAGAAGAGGAGCAGGATATTTCCAAGCAGCTTCATGCTTCGTTTCATCACATTCTGGGAGAGGCCAATGCGATAGCTAATGGTTTTGCAAAGGAAGGGCTCTCTCAAGATAGTATCCTTTTGATATCTTTTTTTTTTTTTGCCTTTTTGTCCCTATCTTTTCCCTTCGCGTTAAAATAAAATTTTATTGTTACAAAATATATATATATATATCTTTTTTTTAATGGTTACTTTCATTAAAAGCAAGCAGTACAAGAGAACTAATGAAAAATATATCTCATTTGTGAACCAATGAAAAATTCTATGTTTCCCTCTTATACTATGGTTGCACCGAGCAATGGTTTCCCCTTATGTGAAGCCTCCTTGGGTTGGTTGCCACTGGTGATGACTCCAAAGGCTAGGCATTCATGGTAAATGTGTGAAAACTCCATCCATCATTGGGTCCCATCATATTCCTTCTCGTGCTTGGACCAAGGAAATAATGGAATTGTTGGTATCTTATTTAGGTGCCACAGCTGAAATTCATCATAAGATTCAGTTGTGAATCTTCCGAATTAATACTTGTTTCACCAAATCTTACGAATCAATATTATTTTTGATAAATTAATATATGTTGATGTTCTTCATATGAATGTCTCATAGTCTTATTTGTCATTGTATTTATGTTGCTATCGATGGAAAATTGATAGATTATTAATAACTACTGTTTTCTTTTTCTTTTGTTTTTTCAATTTTCATTATTTTTAATTTTTATAAGAAAAATAAAAAAATCTATGATTTGTGATATGATTCACAATACAAATCGATTCATCCCCTTGAACGATTTGCAGTGCGATTTCGCTCTTCAGAATACCATTAAAAAAAAAAAGATTCCTATCTTCAGAACAATGAATATGGGTGCCACCAATCCATTGGACCGTAGAGCACAGGATTGTAGGAGAACATCTTCTGCTGAAGAGATGCTACCAGACATGCAGATTCCAATTGTATACAGTAAGCTTTTCTCCTCTTTTCTTTTCCTTTTAATTACTTTTCTATATAAGATATACTCAAATGGTCCTCAATGGTATTTCTCTTAATAAGCTCTTCATTACAAATTGTAAAAGGTGGATGGTGAGGAAGCAATAAAACCAATTTGCAGAGATGAAAACCTTCAATTGCAATGAAATCAGAACATATCATTAATTAAAAAGGACAAACCAGGTCATGTTAAAGACAGAAAGAATACCAAGCATGTATCTTGGGAAGAAATTTGTTCTTCTTTCTTTGATAATCCCTCTCATTCATGTTCACCTGTATACAAACATGAACACAATCAATAGTCTAATATTGCAATCTTCAGAGTTCTGGTCAAACAAACAAGTGGACTGAACAGAAAGGGTAGTGCCTATTGAGCGGTTTGCTCGATGCCACGTAATGGTATTGTTGGCAGCATTTGATTCCCTAGTAGTAGACTTTCATGAAACTTATCAAACATCATCAACGTATCACAGTATTTGGGAGCCTGATGGAATCACAGATTTGTAGGAAACCACCAATTAATGGTGGTTTTGAAAGCCAAGAAAAGTTCTATTTTTCAAAAAAAAAAAGACTGTCATTATATGGTATCATAATTTCCGCTGCCTATTTGAAAGAAAACCTTTCTTTCTTAATACAAGTAACAGCAAAAGCTTCATAAATAACGCCACTTGACGAATATATAACATGGCGAAGAGCAGTGGCAGACCACGGATTTTCGTTTGAGGGGGGCGGACCCAAATAGATAGTTGGGTTTTGGGGGCAAAGTTAGGATTTTCATGTGAGTTTTGGGGGAGGACCTAGGATTTTCATGTGGATTTTGGAAGACCCAAAATTTTCATATGGGTTTTGGAAGACCCAGGCTCGACAAGAGTGACTGCTCCCAAAAGGATGAAGGTAGGACTGCCCCTGACAAAGGGGATAACTGCAACAGTCAGACTCACCCCCATAACTTTGAATCAAAAGATAGAAGTGAATATGACAAAACAAATTCATTAATTCATAAATATAAATGTCAAAACTTTGCGAAAATATAAGGGGATGGGCATAGTAAATTACCATTCCTCATATTACATAATGAAATGTGAGGATGTCCCTAATTTTTTGCTGAACATGTGCTTACCAAATAAACAACAGGTTTGGCGGTAAGTAATTGGAGAGTATTTAAAATCTCGACATCAGCAGCTTTCCAATCCCCTAAACGGACATCCTTCCCTTCCTGAATCCATGCTTTGACCTGCAGAACACAGTTATGCATGCTACATAGTCATTTGTGGATGTTCCAAGCACATGGATCCTAGCAAAAGAAACTACAACAGACTGTCAGAAAATACAGACTGTCGCAGCTTTAATATGAAAACAAACGACATTGATGTATGGTTGTGAATTGTATTTTGGACCCTCTTTCGGTTACACTTCGGACTGCAACATTTCAACCAACATGGCATTTTGGGGTTCCATTTCGGTAGAAGTGTAGAACTTCAAAATTTTAAATTATGTAATAAAAATATGAAAAATAGTTAAAAGAAATGAAATGAATATGTATACTATTTATCTTTAATTCATACTACTAAAAATCAACAATATAACATGGTTTTCCACATTCCAAATAAATAATTTATGGGCCCTGTTTGTGTGTGACAATGTGAAATTATGGCATCATGCTCGGTTCTATCAATGCTATAGCCTAAAATAACATTCACATAATCACTATACTACAGCAAGAAAAAGTAGTACCTAAATTAAAAAGAAGAGGCTTTGGTTTAAAACCAAATTGAATATTCTTTTCTTTTTTTGTTTGCACTATTTTTTCATTTTGGCTGAAATTTACCCATTCGGCTTGTTTGGCTGAACAAACTGAAATTTGGACCAACACAGACAAACAGTGCCGGATAGGTCTAGATGGATTAAGGGGTTAGACAAGGTGGTTCGGTTTGGTCACCTAACCGAACCAAACAGTTCCAGCCTGCTCAATTGAAAACAAAAAAAAATTAACAACTAAACAATTAGGGCCCGTTTGGCAATTTACTATTAAAGTAAAAATAATGTAAAGCACCAAAGAGAATAAAATATAAGGGGGTTATGATGGTATTTTATCTTTAGTGGATTGGTAAATAATCTTTTTGACTTTTTGTGTAAAAAGTGAGGGTTTTTTTTTATTATTATTTAGTAAAGAAAGGAGGTTCCTTTTTTACCTTTTTTTTTTTTTAAGAATGAGTGAATTTTGAAGATGTGTACTTATAATTTTGACTCTTATCTGAAAAATGGAGGCTCTACATTACTTTTACTAAGCTAGTACCTTAGAACAGTGTAGCATAAATAATCCAGAACCAAAGCAATGCAAACCTTTTCACAGCATTCAAATTCTATTTTCAACTGCTTATCATTGCTTCTTTTCATGCTTTTCTCCAGATCCTCCAACTTCCTTTCCATAAATTCTATATCCTATGATCAAATCACAGAAAACACAAGAATGTAAGAACATATGTATTTCCCAGCTCACCATATGCTTCAACTCTAAAATGGTGAATCAATACAATGATAAAAGCATACACAATATTAATTGGTAGGGAAGCTAAGATAACATTAAAAAAAATCTGATTAATCAATCAAACCCACCGCCGTGCAACAAAATCATTTTCTAAATTTTGTTTTCATTTTTCTTTTATTGAAATGGTAACTATTTTTATGCCATCTTTAATTCAATCTATATCTTTTTAATCAATTGATTTGGTTCTAATTCATGTCCTTGTATAAATCTATATTTAGCAAGTCTTCAAGTACATTCTCCATCTATTATTTATCTCTTCCTTCATCAAGACCATTTAATTTAATTTCCATCTTTAATACACCTGACATGGTCAAGGCCTCTAGATTTACACTTTTACTTTCATTTCTCAAGCTTATAGATAATTTGCTCCATTTCCTTTGTTCATATCTGGACATATAAAATTGCACTCTGTTTTTAACCAACACTATGGCTTAAAAAACAAAAACAACAAAAAAAAATTGACGATTTTATTAGAAAAAAAATAATGATGATGATTTATATTCAGGCCTAAAAGGCGCCCTTCCAAGTGTAGAGCACAACCTAGGCCTGAGCCCAACAAATTTACTAATTTCTACTATTTCTCATTAAATGCGGGTTCATTTTTATTGTCATTTCAAAATATTCTACAATTACTAAATAGGCGGCCATACTATCCTTCAATTGATCATTAGGCCCTATCCTCTCTCTGGTTCAGTGTAAAAGAAAAGGTTCAGATTATAAAAAGTGCAAAACAGAAAGAAAATGAAAACGATAATTGATGTAAATTACAAGCATAACTAAAGAAGAGTTTAGAAGACTTAAGAGGAGCCTGGATGAACTGGGCTAGGAGACTTCGAAACAGAAGCCCAGACCTGGCCCTCTCCCTAATAAGTGCAGAACTTAGGATCATCCTGGCCAAAGGGCTTAATAAAGCTGTTCAAGTGCAGCCCAAATATTATCTCTATAAACACAAATCTCTTCCACGAAGTTAAGCTGAATCAAGTATGACTGCAACGATATCTAGGATCTAAACCTCATATTTTCCTTCATGCCAAAATAATGTAAGCATTTAACATGTTCGTCAAGAGTTGAAGATAATGCATACATGTAGCATGATCTGCTATGCAAAACATATTGGACTTCTATAAATATAATAAGATGAATACCTTGAGCCGCAATTCTTCAGTAATAATCTCCAAATCCCTCACGGGGTCCACAGTGTCATCAACATGAATAATATCTGGATCTTCAAAGGCTCCTAGAAAAGGGTAAAACTTTACTTTTTAGCTTGAGCAAAAGAGTAAACTCAACAACTGAAAACTCAAGAAAAATCAGAAAGGCAATTATTATCGTTCAGCAACCAAAATTTCAACATATTCAATTATCATCATTAGAGCCACATCACCTTGTGAATTTTACTTTCCACCCCCGTGTGAAGTCATGTTCAATAAATAGTCGGTTTACTAATGCATTTCTATCAAGAGTGCAGAAACATATCAATTGCATTTTTCTGTACCTCACTAAAACTCGAATAATGGGAGGCACATCCGGCGAGGCTCACACTCAAGTAAAGGTTGAAACAAAGAAGGGATTAGTTCTTTGGACAAAAATATAAAGAACTAGAGAAAAGCCCCATTGCACCAAGGTGTTAAGTCCAAAGTAGAAAAACAGTTTCTTTTTCTTTTGATTGTATTAATGGGGTATGCCCCATTTGATTTATCTAAGGCCATTGCTGGCTTTAGATTTCCATGTTTCTGTACATTATTCCCTTATTGAAAATGAAGACCTGACTTACTCTTCAAAAAAAAAAAAGAGTAGAAAAACAGTTAAAATTGAACTACAAAAATAGAGCTAAAAAAAAAAGATTTTTTAAAAAAGGATAGGAAAAAAAAAAAAGACAACCTACTTAGGACATGAAAAATTCCATCAACAGCTCGAATGTGAGACAAGAAGCTGTTTCCCAGGCCTTGTCCTTGATGGGCTCCTCGTACAAGTCCAGCTATATCATGAATTTCCAAGAAAGCTGCTACCTGTTCACAATACCAATTGAAATATACACAATATCCAGTCAAACTAGAATACCAACGGCACACCCAAAATCAAAAGCATATACAGTTCTACTTTGTACACATTTATACGTACCCCATCACCTTTACAATTAGTCTCATTGGTAGCATCTAAAACATCCCAAATAAGGTTCTTTGCAATAATGCCTCCCAAATGTTATTTCGGAACATCAAGGAGTATTTATAAAGAGACACCAAATTCTAGATTCTGCCTTAAATCCTCACAACCACATTGAATGATGTTTCTCCATTCCAGTACTGATTCTCATATAAAAGCAAAAAACCAGGTATTATTAGCAAGGTGGCTTTCCAAAAGATGTACGACATGAAGGACAGGAATTTTTTGGAGTATTGTGTTTTTCTCAAATTAGTTTTGAGGTAAAATGGTGATCTTGGATGAAAACCTGTCTCTTTGTTGGTGCCATCTCTCAAACCCATGACCTAATGCTGTAAACCAACGGATAAGAACCTGCCTCGCTTCAACACAGTTATCTATTAAGATTATTGGGGCTCCTAAAGGCTTTTCCAATAGTATAAGTCAAAGGGATCCCCTCTAGTTGTTATTCTGGCAGAAGCTCTAAGTCCTATGCTTGTTAAGTCTAAGGAAGCTAGTATGCACCAAATAAGTCATTTTAATATTGAGGTTAGTCATCCTCAGTTTGCAGATGACACAATTACTTCTATTGATAGCATGCAGGTGTTGAATTTAAAGATCTTACTACAGTGGTTTGAGATGATTTCTGGATTGCAGATAACTTATTCGGTGTGCTATCCTCAGAGTTCGTGTGAATAATGATAAGGTCAAAGAGTTTGCTACATCAGGCTGATTATCTTCCTTTTCCATATCAAGGTCTCCCTCTTGGCAATAGTGAGCCTCCAGAATCTCCTTGGACTTAGTAAGAGAGAGAGTTGTCGACCTGGGAAAGCAATCTCTAGTCATTTCGTGGAAGGATAATACTTTTGAAGTCTACTTTGGATCCTCTATAATTTTCTTTGAAAAGATATAAATGTCAAATGACAATATCATTTAGTTGGAAAATTGTATTCGACCTCTAGCACTGGGAGGTCCCCGAATTCAGGCCACTGAACAAGTGAATTGTCCTCTCCTTGCAAGTGGATATGGAAGATTGGAGAGGAAGATAATACTTTGTAGTGGAGATTTCTCATTAATAAGTATAAGGCCGACAAGGAAGGTTGAAGGTTAATAATAATAAGGTTTCTCCGGGCACTTCTAGGTTTTGGAAATTGGTTTCCTTTCTTCCCACACATATCATATTCCTTATGTGATGACTCTCATTTTACGTTTTGGCAAGATAGGTGGTCAGGGAAGTGTACGTCAGCATTATATACCCTTCACTTCATTAATTACTTCAGTCCAGATAGATGGTGCGAATTAAGTATTATGATCAAATTTCAGTATATGGACACCGGTCTTCCGTCAACCCTACATGATGATGAGATCGAGTTGGTTCCTGAGTTGATGGCTATGCTATAATTAGTTCTTCTATAGGAATGTCCAAATCTAGAGATTATAGAATTTTGGGAACCAGCCAAATACACTGTGCATTTTGTTAAAAAAAAAAATTTATGAGGCTAATAAATCCTAGAGAATCCTCTTGCCACTTTCATAATCTTTGGAATACCGGGTCTCGTCTAAAGGTGTTGGCATTTTGTTGGATTGTGGTATTGGGGAAAGATCTTGAGCATTGATAATCTGTCACCAAAACAGGAGGATCCAAATAACTAATGTTTACAAATTACAAGATGTGGTATGCCTCTCATTTTTTGTTGAAATCTTCTTTGCCAGGACAGTTTCGACCTATTTTTTTGGTGGAGCGGGTTTTTCCTGATATGTTGTAGGCTTTTTTTTTTTTAACAATGGGAATTTCATCCTTTCTCCCGATGTCAGTTATCTTATTTTGTATGCATAATGGTGGCTCCCCTTCTGTCTCACAGGCTAGAGAGGAACAGGAGAACATTACAGAATGCAGTGATTAAGCAAATGGTATAGCCTGCCCAGCAAGCTCACTTTCTGATTATCTCATGGGCTGTAAATGTTCTGTAATTTACTAGTTGATCTAACAATATTTACCATTACCATTTTAAAATGATCATAAATGAGATGTATCAATGCTTTGCTAAGATACAATGGAGTAAATTATTACCAAATAACAATGGTGATGATGATGATGATTTTTAAAATTTTAAGATCAGCAGAATAGTGCACACAGATCATAAATAAGATATACATTTTCCTTTTCGAGATTTATAAAGGAAAATGCAAATTGTGTGGGCAAACTACAAGTTTTGACTTTACCACACTCTACCCATTAAGAAAATCATATTCAAGAGAAATGAAGAACTTCACCAAAGGAACAAATAAAAGACATGAGATGAGCATTTAGTAACCTGCAAGCAAGAACACCATCAAGCACAAAGAAAAACAAATCATCAAACATGTGCAAAACAGGATATTTTAACCACAAACCTCACTCTTTGGCTTGAACAATTGGCAAAGCCAGTCAAATCGCTCATCAGGAACAGTAATCCGTGCCTCATTGGGCTCTATGGTACAAAAAGGGAAGTTCTCTGCAGGAATGGAAAGCTTTGTAAGCGTATTGAAAAGAGTAGACTTTCCAACATTTGGCAAACCCACCTGCACACCACCAAAATGTATAGAAGGTCTGCAATTAGCATTAGAATTCAGCAATTGAACTCATTGCCTGCTGACCAAGCATTAGAGTTCAGATAATTCAAGTAAACACAATGTGTTAAAAGGTGCACTTGAGATCCATCAAACACATGCAAAATAAATGACTCCATGACCAAACAAACCCCTTTCCTACAGCAAGTGCATTACCATGGAAAATCACTGAAATGAATTCCAATCAAAGACAATATGAACTGCTAGGGTAATGGCTGGTTTATTCGTTTCCGATCTTCTGTTCTTCTATTTCCATACAAGGAAAGGTTATTGATGATCATTTTTAGAAATTCAGCTTTAATCTTCATTCTTAACCACTTAGTATGAATTCCATGTATTCAATTCAAATGTATTATAATGCAAACAAACAGGCCCTAAGAGCTCTACAGAACTGCCTAGAAAAAGTAACTAATTCAACCACTCAACACATTTCTTAATAAAATCTCATCTCTTCAAACTGGAATGACAAAAACCCAAAATTGAAGAATCTAAAATCTCAACCAAATCGCAAGATTGCACAGAAGAAATAAATAAATTGTATCTACTCAGTTCTTCACTTTATCAGCGTGTGACTAAAAAAGAAAAAAGAAAAAGAGTGAAATGTTTCAGGAGAGATGGGAGATTACGATTCCAATCTTCAAATGAGAAGAGAATCGGCCCAAGATCGGGCGCTCGGCAGGAGCATCCTTGGATTTCGAAGATTTCGGCGGCATCTGTAGGAATCGAAGGGGGAGAAAAAGGGAAGAGCTAGTGTGAGTTGGGTTTGCTTGAGAGATTTCTAGGGTTTCCGCGATTTCTTTTGCACACCTGACCTCACCTGGTTTTTCTTTTTCTATGGTTAAAAGACCAGGTGACAGAGAAAGAGAGAAATGGGAGTGAACGAGCGAGCGAAAGAGGACTAGAAGCCGAAGCGAGGTATTTATAACTAACAACCCTAGATTACGTTATTTTCCCGCTCCGCTCGCGTCGAGAGGAAGCTGCTGTGCTGTCCCTTGTAAATGTAATATAATTGTCAAAACGCGATTTGTTATTGGATGCGTGCTCGACTCGGGAAAATATGAGGCTTCCGCCCAGAGCCACGGGTCAGGACTCAGGATCATGATTCCCTGAAAATACGTCTTCAAACAATTTCTTATACCACGTGCACACCATCCTATCCACGTGCACATGATAAAATTACACATTGGGTTTGTTTGGCAACTCCACTAATAAAATCAAGTAAGGTAAAGCATCCATTTTTCAAAAAAAAAAAAAAAAAATATCAAAAACACTTTAATTCAAATTTCACACCATATTTTTCAAAAAAAAAAAGTCAAAAAATAACCACATTTCTCCATTAAAAGAAAAAAAAAAGTCTACAATTAATACAAAAGGCCAAAAAGATTTCATAATAAACAACTAAAAATAAAAGTGGGCATCAGCTTTTGTTTATATAGAGATGGTTGGATATGGGGATAGGCATGGACATCCCATCTTCTTCTCCCTTCCACTATATTGAAGCTGGGATCATTTAAAGAAAAAAAACACCAAAAGATCAGATCAAAATGAGAATGTGACCGTCGCAGTTACAACTTATTCTTTCTCCCTTCCATTATCCACTTCTCTCTCTAATATAATCATCATCTTTCTAATACAAGCGTCAGTGAAGCATTTTTCTTCTCATCGGTTTGCCCTTTTCAATCAGAGGACTCCAAAATCCTGCTGCTTTCTTTCTTCTTCAATGAATCTCTAATAAGAGAAGATGAGTCTCTGCTCATATAAAGAAAAAAAAAACTCCACAATTAATACAAAAAGCCAAAAAGATTTTATAATAAACAACTAAAAAAAAATACCATCATAACCAACTTATATTTTATTCTTTCTTCAAAATAATATTTACTTCACCTAACTCCATTAGTAAAGCCCCCAAACATATATAATTTGCACGCCTTTAGATATTTATTACGTTGCATTACGTTACACTAATATGTGTTCGTTCCATTCGCTCACAACCTACAAAAAGAATTCAATACATTTCCTTTTTATTATATTTATCTTCATTCATTTAATCATGTTATCCCATTTCAGTACGCTCCCTCGTTCATTCCATTCCAAATCATTATACTGGACGTAGGAGAGGTTGAAATTTGATAAATGACCTGTTCCGAACATACTCTTTAGATACCTTTTTAGCCAAAGGAGCAATATTGCACATGTAACATGTACATGGGCGTAAACAAATGATCCCCGGAATGTTAACTACAGGGAAGAAGTGGGCAGTGAGACGTTTAGTTTAAGAACCCAAACTAGCATTATAACCCGTACTTAGTACAGGTATGGCCAACACTGCAACTTAAATATTCATACATGAAAAAAATATCCATAAATTTTAGAAAGAAAGCAAAAGATTATAAGAGTACCGGTTTATGTATTATAAGAGCTAATAACATAGAAATAAAAGAGGAGAAGTGGAAGAGAAAGGAAATGGTAGAATTTGGATAGAAAGAGAGTCGCAGAAATGAAAAAATGAAAGTTTAAAAAGTGGATAGTAGAGCTGGTTTTTTATAAAAAGATATAGTTAGTTTGCATGACATAAATGGAGACAAAATTGAAAAGATTTTAAAAAAAAATAATTAATTGTCAAAATCATAACTACCGGTCAAAATTAAAGCAAAATACCTCTTGGCTTAATATAGTATATAATGGGAGCTGTCGTATCAGTAACCAAAGTTGTTTGGTCTTGCTCCTGTCAATGGAGATGTCACGCTTCCTATCTGGTGGCACTTTAGAAGGAAAAAAGAGAAGGAAAAAAACATATACATATATACTCTAGCCTGCCTTTGATTAGTCATCAACATAATCCCTCTACCAATACCCACCCGTGAAATATGACTATTACTAATTTGGCATCGATTGGAACATCAATTTTAAGATTCTTTGTTTCTCTTTTGATAAAAATGCCCACCTATACATTACACACTACATAAAACCCGAACCAAAAGATTAGCAACCAGAGATTGATCCTGGTCATTTGTCCCTTTGTAAAGAAAAATGCCTTAATGAGGGTGAAAAAATTAAGGGATATGATCATTTGATTACAATGATATTGCAAATGCACCAAATTTGAGATTTTTTAATACATAATAATTGGAAATACTAAGAGAAGTGTTGTCAATAATACATAAGAGTAAGGGCTTTCTTTTTTCTTTTTAGTTCACAGACACAATGGAAAGTTCAGCAGAAGCAAGCATTATTGGAAACAACCTTATAGTGGAATAGCACCAAAAGCAACACTAGGAGGAACATGGGAGACACCGGACGTTGGCAGAAAATGTATTACATACAAGTTCAGTACAAGGGCCTTCCTGTGTTCCTCATCAAGAGGCACGCTTGCTTGCAATGCTGCAAGAAAGCTGCTTCACTGCTTGGAAACCTTTAGATTGTAATGAAATAGCAGCCAGACGCTCCACAACAGTCTCCTCATTCGCCAGGTCAAAATCGTGCCTTGATCTGTAGACAAAGTGACCACCACATTCCCAAGCAGATAGATTGCACACAGATGCTGATGAAGTATGCACCTGAATTCACCCAAGCTGTAATCAGCATATAAACCTAGCACATTGATCTAGACTATGAGTGAATAACACAGGTATACACAATAATAATGAAAACTACTGGCATATATGCCCTTGTTTAAGGGCGGGAAAAGCATCAGTCCAAGTCTTTGAGGATGGAAAAAACACCCACCAAGGGGGCAAATTCAACTCCTTAGCATGGGCTGTTATGCTAGTAAAAATTAAAAAATAAAGACGTTAAGACTCAACTTCCTAGGTGCTCTATTCAATAATAATTTGGAAACATCATCATTTAGAACATCTTATATTCCTCAGGAAAGTACTTATTATGCATTGCCTGAAATGTGTGTCAAACACTGATTAGGATGGAGAAGACAATACAACTCTTATGTAAGGGGAGTTTTTTCAAATTGAGTGGAACACAAACTGTCCACATGTAGTCTGGCTCATGGGGCCCACCTACCTAGATGCATGGCTACGGACAGTGGTCACAAAAAATCAAAGTCAGGACCAATTGGACTCCATAGAGTTGGACTGCATCTGAACAGTATACACCATGCAGTCCACTCTAAATGTGGATATTTTCTGCACCTTGCTATGCAAATCGCATCCCAATGCCACAGAGGTCGAACGGGTAGTTATTCCGTACACCAAAATAGTAATTGTTACCTCGCTAAACAAGGTGTCCACCCAAATGCACATTAAACATGAACTTAGCTCATATTAATATTATATGGGAAAAACACAGGCATCTTTTCTTGTGGTTTTGACATGGTGTGTTTGTGTCGCGTGGATTCCACAATAAAGAAGGAAGGCTTAAATTTTCCAAACAGCTTGATTATCTGATGTTGGATGTGACACTTTCCCACTGAAAAGGGAGCCTTTTTTAACTCCATTTTCCTTGATAAAGAGGAATCTGAAATCCGAATGCAGTAGGTGGACAGTCAAATGCTCAAATTCCATGCTCGCAAGAAAAAGGAAATACATGGAGCACAGACTCCTTGTGCTATACATCGCGTCCTTAAGGGTACGCTTGTGCAATGTTATTTCCATGGAAGCCGAAGTGTTGACTTCGCAGCATTCCATATTCAGTTGTTCAGTGCAGCAGGACTCTATAGAAAATCCCTACTTTTATGGGATTTTTCTTAGTCAAGAGAGGAAAGCCATGTCTGACCCTCCCCCTCAGACTTCCATTTCATCAGAAGAGGAGACTAACTTTCTCTTCCGCGGCATTACACAAACAAGCCATAAGGAACTGAAGTTTTCCCACAACTAAAAATAAATAAATTCAGGACTCAATTTAAAAATTAATCTTCCAAATTCCATTTGACTTAGCCTAGTAGATGAATTAACTCAGTTTAAAAATGCCACAATGGAAGCTGGTTTAGTTGAACATGAGGGGAAAAGGAAATTATCTGCCTTCTACCTCAAAAGACAAAGCAGCTTTACCTGAGGAAACAAGAACATCTTCATGCTGCACTCAGATATCAGCAGACTGAATGCAATGTTCTGGTGTTGTAGAGAGCAGCAGATCTCGGAAACTATGGTGACCAAGATTTTAAAATTTTCTTTGGCCTTGAACAACAGAGCCTTAATAGGGTAATCTGAAACCTCACAAATCTGTATACCACTTTTCTGCCAATTCCCAGTAACGGGCACAACTGGTACATGCTCTACCGGCAAAGAATTTGCATAGTAGCAGGCCTTTAACAAGAACAATAGGAAAAGAAAGGTTCAGATTATCATTACCTTGGAAACCTGAAGAGATAATTATTATTCTCTACAAAGAACAATATATCCTATTACACTACAGAGCTAATCTTGATTTCTTTTTGGGGGAAACAATATATGCCTTCATCTTTTGTAGCGATCAAATAGATAGCTAATTTTATTTTATTTTTGCCAGAGAATAGATAGCTAATTTACAGCTGTGAGAAAGACAAGAAAATGGAAAAGCAATAGAGAGAAGACTTGGGTAGATTGCTACCTGAAAATATAAATGATCAACTCTTGAAGATGCATGATAGTCATAGAAGACACGGAAAGAGGAGTTATTTATATCGATAGCAACCTGTGCAGCCATTTCTAATGATCTTGCATCCAGAAACTGAGGTAGATAATAAAAATCTCTGGGTATAATGAAGATATGACCATACTCAACTGGAGTTACCTAGAAATAAGAGAGTCCATCACGTGTGAGCAAAAGAAGCTTCGGAGTTGTCCAACAATAAACAGGATTTATCTAGAGTCGCCAAGTAATAAACAGGATTTATCTTTATTAAAATAAAAAAATAAAAAAAAAAACCTCACATTGAGTATGATCAAATTGCCATCATTGGGCACCATGGATGATGTAATAAGCTCAGAGCTTGCATTTTCCCCACTTGCAACACAGAAAAGTAGCTCCTCCCCAAGGGTTTTCATGCAGTTGAATTTGAAAGGATCAAATGGCAGGAGAATTTTGTTCTCTACACATTCGGTGAAACAGTTTGAACTACATCCCTCGCTCAACTGAGCAATAAACTTTAGACTTCCACTAATGAACTGCAGGGAAATGTAGACTTGGAACTCATTGTGATTACTGAACTGGAGACAACTATCGCAGAGCAGTAAATGAGAGCAACTTATATACTACGAAAATACCTTTGTCTCACAGTTAGTCACGTCATATTTGAGCAGACCCTTCCACGAACGATCTTCCCACTGCAAATTGACCATGATTAATGGCTGGATAGAGGATTATATAGCACATGGAAGACAGCCATATATACCTGAGAAAGAAGAAGACAATCCAGCAAACTTTGCTCCTCTTCAACAGTGCATGAAGTCCCTCCATAGGAATCATCATTGCCTTTGGCAGGAAGACTACCAAAGCAATAAAGAGGAAACTTAATACCTGACAAGTTCCCCAGATGTTTTAGCCATACTAAAACACAAACCATCATTACAACTAGAAATGTAAGGAGAACCAGCCACAATATCAATTGCAGCTACTTAACATAATATTGCCGAATTATTATCAACTCATATACAATGATAAGTTGATAATATTTGCATAGTTTATTTAGTGGTCTTCTCAAGAAATGGAAAATATTCCCACACTTCAAAAAGTAAGAATGAGATTGAATTTGACAAAAACAGAGCAGTTGTACTTGTCACATTAGCCATTAAGACAAGGATGAGATCAGAGATTTACTTCAGCAAACCATCCAAGGCCCAATGGAAAATCCCATACATTTCACACATTTTTATATTCTAACAAATAAAGAAATATAAGGAATAATATAAAAACCAAACATTTAAAAAAATCGGAACTTACCTCTCAAAGGATCTCTAGGACATTCTGATAGCTCGAAAGCAGAGTTTTGCTTGACCAAACTGTAGTCATCTTCGTATTGCTTGACCGAAACCATTCTTTCAAATTGTCTCACGACACAAAAAATCTCACAAAACCCAAGTCCTAATCAAATTTCAGTAACCCCCACCAGCAAGGAAAGTTAGATCTGCTGGATGCCCCCCAGCTGAAGGTAGGGCACCCCGACCACCGTGGAAAGAAGGGGAAGTAAGCAAAAACTTAGTACTATCTCGTAAGCATCCTCTTCCCCTTCTAATGTTGATGCGAATTTCTTTAGTTAGAGCCGTGATGTAATTACTGAAGCCAGCCCTAACTGGACCAGCAATTCACTTCCTGTTTGGAATAATTTTTCAAGGTTTCCTAAAAAAATGTAAAAAAAAAAAAAAAGGGATTCCAACTTATGACTGATCTTGTTTGCTTTGCAACAAAACTTAAATAACAAAGATCAATATATATGCCAGAAAATTCTTTGTTGATAACTACAGAAAATATAAATATTTAAATTCTCAACAAAATATCAAAATATTGTTTCAGAAATATGCAATTCTCTAATTGTTCCAACCCAACTGGAAATGTTAATGTCTACTACAGATAGTCAGGAATATCTGCACGAAATCAACAATATCTCAATCAAAACTTAAACCACAGAAACTGAAACAATTCAGTCAATTCAAGTGATCATTTTTTTGCAATCAACTTACACAAGGCGGGTTGTTAATGTGAAGTAGAGAGCGAGAGAGAGAGAGAGAGAGAGAGAGAGAAATCAACATTAGTTGTTAATTATAAATAAAACAGAACCCTGTTTGCTCTAATCAAACCGACAAGTTCAAGTAAATTCTTCAAATTACTAAAGAAATCTACTTAATAGCCACAACTTTTTCATTTTCCTTTTTTTCTTTCCCTGAAATGGCTTCTCTGTATCATTATAACTTCCAATTTTATCCGATAACTATGAAGAGACAGCTGAATTGCTTTTATCCAATAAGAACAATTAAAAACACACCAACTGATTAAAAAATAAAGAAATAAAACTTTTTAGAAATACGAATCAAATAGCCTTAAGAAAGATACTCCCTGCAATACACAAATAAAAAAAAGAAGTCCAAATGTTTTAATCTAACAGGAAAATACCATAATTTCTTCAAGAAAGTTGAATTTCACAAAACAGCCATAATCTTTTCTAGAACTAAAACCAAGGGGGAAAGTCAACATCAGTTGCTAATCATCCAAAAAGGAAGACGCCTTAGTCACTTCAGTCTACCGCAGAAGTAAAAAAATTTCAAATCACTCCTGCTTCTACCAAGCAACTAAAGAAACAAATTTTTATAGAATCCAATCCATGTCCAGTAAATATGAGGGTTTATCTAATCCACGATGAGGGTTTATCCAATCCATGAGAAGATTAAAAGTCAGTTTCTTTGATGTAACTCACATGTACCAATAAAATAACCAATACAAGGCAAAAGTATTGCAACATTTTTTAAGCATGCAACCAATCTACCTTCAAACCCCTGATTCATTTAAATCAAAACAAAAACTTCTGAACTTTCTTAAACACTACCACAAAACAAAATCCCGACTGCTTTGAACCAAGGAAAAAACTACTAATAAATTTGAAAATCCCCCAATATTACTGCCTTTAAAACTGGATACAAACATCAAAACAACAGCCATTCAACTAATAGTGAAATAATCCAATAAGAAACCCTTTTCTTATGGACACAATTTATGAGATACAATAAAATCCAACTTCTTTCAATTTAACAAAAACTAAAATGGATTCTAGCAAGAAAGGGGAAAAACGTCAATGGCATTCTGAGAAAGAGGAGGAGTGCTCAAAAGTGGAAAAAAATTACTGCAACTTGTCATCAATCCAAAACTGCCAAATTTCTAATATACTAACACTACAGAAGGTCTCAATTTACTTGTCTTGAAGGAATAATTCAAATCACTGTTACATTCTACCATTCAGAGAGTAATACAGTTTTATCAGTGCCATTCAGAGAGTAATTCAGTTCAAATTTATTTTGGCATAAGTGGGAAGAAGTACTACAAACTCGCCAATTTCTCACATAGCTCAACAAATTAACCTTTAATACCAAATTCACATGTATCTAAGACAAAACAATCCTAACTTCCTTGGGCACGCATCAAATAATCCAATAAAATCCGAACTGCTTTGTTTCCAGCAGAGAAGCACCGGACAGCCCTAATTTACACAAGTTAAAATACAACAAAAAAAAAAATGAAATCCCTTGAAAGCAAAAACCCTTCAACCTTATGAAAAATCACAATGAAATCTTGAACTTTCTCATAAATCCCACATCTGAAATCAGGAAAACAAGAGCTACAAATTTGTTCTGGCAAGTCAAATCATTCAATAGGTCAACCTAATTTACATAAACTAAAAACAACGCACCTCGAGAAGATTGCGCATTGCAAACCCTAATTCACCTAAATCAAACTCAAAGCAACTGCTGTGAATTCACAAACCGATCTACCTTGGAATACTAATTTAATGATCCGGACATGAAACGGCAGAAATATCTAATTAACGGAACGGACATGTATGAGAGTCGAAGATAACTACATAAGAGCATCAACCGAAATTGGAAAAAATTAGGGTTCTTCGGAGGCAGATGGAAATTGAAAGCGCGGAGAGAAAAAATTGATACCGCGAAAGTTGAAGCATATTCTGTTCGTATTCTCTCCCCCCCGTTTCTTCTCCGGAATCGCTGGGCGGGCCGCGGGCTTATACGTATATAAATAGTCGCGTCGTCTAAATAAAGATTCGCACGTGCTTAGAAATGATCCTATGATGCATTGTGGTGCACTGTTGCGCATATCCGCACTTGCTTTAATGCCTTCTAAGATTCTTTTTCTTTGATGCTAGATAAGAATATACCTTTTTTTTTCCTAGTTTGGGCTACTAGTGCAAAGTAATGCTTCAACTTGAGGACTCCGGAATCCTTGGGTATTTTAGTGATGCAAATTTGACAACACCGCTCTACTATATGAGCAAGTTCGCGATGAGAATATACCATTTAGTTTACTTAGAGAGTTAGAGGAGTGGCATAAGGCATAGATTTACTCTCTCTAAGTTTTATATTTGAAACTGCCGTAGATTTGCTCGATATGCATTGGTGTGGGTTTAGAAGCCACCCCATGAGAACTAAGTCCAGCTGGGTCAAAGGCCAGGAATACCCACATTATCAAAATAATAATAATAATAATAATGATGATGTTGATGTTACCTTTGGTCACCACTTCCCACCTAAAAGTAAAAACTATAGCCCCTTTGCGAAGCACAATGACCTTTGTTATTGTTCGACAATGTTGTAAAAGAAAATATCTTTCAGGGGGGAAGAGATAAATAAAAAAACATTTTCATATGAGATAAATGTGAAAGCCCTTGAAAAATCTTTTTTACAATTTTGTGTGGCACATAGTTTTTAAACAAGGATTGCTAAGAAAATAACTGATTTCTTTTCGTTATAAGGTAATTTTTACGTAAAAGTAAATGTGAAATTTTACAAGATTTTCCACAGCATTGCAAAATGTGCCCAAAGTTATGGCCCTTATCTAGACCCAATTGTAATGGGTCTAAATTTATTGAGTCCCATATCCAAAAACTTATATACTAAAGTGATATATGATGATTTTTTATTTAAATATCATATTTAATATTACTTTGTGCAAACATAGGCCTTATAAGACTTTTTAGCTCAACCAGCATATGCACTCTTTTATCAAAAGGGTACTTTTGTGTAACACCATTTCAGGAAGAATAAAAAAAAAACAGAGATGAAAAGCATGGTGGGATCTACTCAATCATTAAAACATTGCATCCCTTACCTAATAAGCAAAATTTCAGTGACACATCAATGGTGAAAAGGAACTTAATTCGTGGAGCTCATCATATTTTTTTATTGTTGGGCGGACTTCCGGAGAAGGGGCTAGGACCTAAGGGCAAGTTTGTGTACATACCTTTTCTGCGGAAAGAGGAAATTGCCACGTCAGCAAATTCCATAGAAATGAAAACCTCGGAAAAGGATTTCCGTAGAATTTAGAAATTTATGTTTGGTGCAAAAAGAATTTTCTCATTGAATTGGTGCAGATGTTGTTTGGTGCGACTGTGGATTCCTTATAGAAAATAAAATTTTCTTATTTGGTGATATAATTATTTGAAGAAAATAACATAATATGTATATTATTTATTTAACATTAAATAATAATTTATATAAAGAAATAAAAAATGAAAGAGTTATAGGGTTTTTGGGTTGAAATGGACAAAAGTGAGGAAAAGAGGGAGAAGTTTTTCGAGGAAAACCATTTCCCATACCCCCCCATGGGAAACTCATTTCCACAATTATCAAGGAAAATGCTGACGAGGCAGGAAAACGTTTCCGCGGAATTGTTCCGCACCAAACGTTGGAAAAATGGGTTTTCCGCGGAAAACCATAAACTTTTCCGCGGAAAACCATAAACTTTTCCGCGGAAAAGTGTTACACAAACATGCCCTAAGAGTGAACTCATACGCACATGAAAAGATGGCCCACACAAGGGGGAAATAGGCCCACACAAGTGCAAAGAGGTGGCATACTCATAAAGTTAGGTAAGTGCCATTCTCGACTTTGAGAGAGTTGAATTGACAAGATTGTAACTTAGTGGGGTGAGTCGACCGTCATACCTATTTATTTATTTATTTTACCTTGTGCGGAACATTATGCTTCACATTATCTAGACTTAGAAGAATCCAATGCGATTGTGATAACTCAATGGGTTCACAATGATTGAATTGTTTGGTAGGCCGGCCCATTACTGTCTTAGACTCACTTATTTCCATCATTAGGGTATCATGGGCTCTACCATGTTTTTTCACTTAAAATAAATAAATTATTAAATGACTAAATTAATATATTTATTTACACGTCATAAAAGGCAAAGGTGATGATCAAAGAAGTGTTTTGATGAGGATAAAATAAATCGCAGAATTCACCACTAAAAAATTGCTTTGGTATAGCAAATGTGTATGGGTCAAGGTTACTAAGACCACATCTACAAGTATTGTTCTTTAGTAGAAATACAAAAGATTCACCAAAAAAAAGTAAAAATATGAAAGAAATAGGGAAACATTTCGTATCAATAAACACATGGCATTTTCTTTTGGCTGGGACCCATGAGAGAGACCGCACATATGGAAAGAAAGTCTACACATATAGGAAGCTGGCAGCATGTCCACGGTTCGGACCATGGGCAGCTGGTGAGAAATAAAATTGCCAACCAACCGAAAAACCTCAAGTTCTCAAATGCATGGCATATTGATAGGCACACTTATATCACAAATACACCAGAAGAGATTATAAATTATCCATCTATCAATAATAAATTTCATCCATCATTTCTAGCTGTCTAATTTAAGACAATGACCATGACTTGTCTTTAATCCCCATGAGTTAAAAACCTTTGATAATGCGTGTGGATGGTCGATGCTCACCCTCCTCTTCTTGTTAGTCCAATGGTTCCCATAGGCTGCCACATATTTCATGACATGACAAGTTAACTGAGTCTCATAACTTGCCAAGTAACCTAGAAAGAGCAAGTGAAAGTTTAGATTATGTATAAACCATATACATGCTTTCATGCAAGCGCCCAGGTGTTTTTTTATAAGAAAAACGCACCTTTTAGTTGGGCCCACTAGAATGTAAGATGATCATGGAAGTTCGATCATGGAAGTTCATTGGATGAAAAGGCCTATATGAGACCTACCTACATGCAAAATTTTGATACCATAAAATTATCCTAACCATTTGATCCATGCCCCTAAAATTTAATGATTTTAGAGCATCATTTTCTTATTATGGGGGGAGTTGTTTGGCCCTTTTTTTAGAATTACCATCCTTCTGGGGTGTGAGAGACATACTTGTAGAACCCAATCAAACCCAAATCTTGGAGGCCCTTGCACGGCCTAATCTGATCAGTGATGCTTAATTAACAATCCCATATTGAACTGTCTTCTGCAAACTACACAACTTGCAACAGGAATCTCACAACTATCTTCTGCAAACCACAAACATGCAACCTGAATCCTTTTTTAACTGTTTTCTGCAAACTGAACAACTTGTGACTGAGATTCGTTGTGGCCTTTCAGATTGGGTGAAACAGGAGGAATGTGGAGGTAGGGAAAACTGTGACACAGTTTTTGCAATCCAAACCACCCCCTACATTTCAAAAGGATAAGCTAGTAGAGAATTTCGGCAATGATCTTCCAAAGCATTAAAAAGACCAATTGGACACTTTGATAGATGGGTTCCTTCCCAGCTGTTGTTCAGCTGGTTACAGACATAGTGTAGTGTGTGTGGGTGCATGCATCGAAGTCTGTGGTAAAGCCAGCCTATTGATGAATCAGAAAAACAAGCTGGATATAGAACCAGTTAAACATAACTAATAGAGGGTGAATTTGGATGCATATAAAATTGCAAGCAGTTCAAAACTTGTGGCCCGGGCAGATGGTTATCCATTCTGCTATGCATTAGAGAGTACAGAAACTGACGGTGGGAAGAGTATTGTCCATTATCAATATTGATTTGGGGTGAAGATATTTGGAGAATATACAACCACCTGGTGTGATTTTTTGTTGCCGTGCTTCAGAAACTCACAGCAAAACACACAATCATCCACTCTGCAAAAATGTTCAAAACCAATTTTCATTTGGAGTATGTCAAGATGCATATTAGAGACAAAGTTTCAGACCCAAATACATAATGCAAGATCTGTGATTAAAATGAAACACTGAATAGGACCCAAAAAAACATAGCAGCACAAAACAAATGAATGGCATTAGATAAGTAAATATGACAAAATGTCATCTGAGATTTCCCTAGACAGGTGGCAGACACTGTAAGACATGTTTATATGGCTTTGAGCAGAACAAAATCCAAAGAATAGTTAATACATACGTACTCAAACAGCGACGAACCTTGAAATCTTCTGTAATTGGATATTACAACAAACAAGAACAGCAGATGTTGATTTCACGATGTAGTTCCGAAACTCTCCTGCTCGATAACTCTTATAGAATCTTCAGAACCCATCTCTCTCTTCAGCTCTAGAAGGCTTTGTTCAGCACTCGTTGAATTTGTCAAAGCTTCCTTCTCTCCCTCTCCAATACATGGGAGACTGCTGTTGGTGCATGTAGTTTCAGTCATCACCAAAGATTTATCATCATTGTTGCGGGTATAAGCGTCATGCAATTGCAATACATATTCCAAGTGCCACAGGACCTCACCCATTGTAGGCCGGTTCTTCCCCTCATCAGCGAGACATTTCTCTGCAATCTCACCAAACTTCTTCAAAGATTCCACTGAGTAATTCCCATTGAGCTGGGTGTCGATGATCTTTTCAAGCAACCCCTGACGCTGCCATTGCATGGCCCAGTCAGCTAGGTTGATCTGCTCTCTCGGCAAGGTGGGGTTTATAACTGGACGCGCACAAACAACTTCGAACAGTACAACACCAAAAGAATAGACATCTGACTTATCAGTTAACTGCTGCCGTAGGAAGTATTCAGGATCAAGATAACCAAAGCTCCCCTTCACTGCAGTACTGACATGTGTACGATCAAACGAAGGACCTGTCTTTGACAACCCAAAATCAGCCACCTTTGCTACAAAGTTCTCATCCAATAATATGTTAGTAGTCTTCACATCCCTGTGAATTATCCCTCCCTCTGCTCCTGTGTGAAGATAATGAAGTCCGCGGGCTGCACCAATACACACATCAAGCCGTTGTTTCCACGAAAGCGGCGGCAGATCAGACCCAAAGAGATGGCTCCTTAGCGTCCCATTAGCCATGTACTCATAAACCAAGATCATCTCATTCTGTTCCTCACAATATCCAATCATCGATACCAGATGCCTATGCCTGAGTTTTGACAGCATCTCAATCTCTGTCTCAAACTCTGCCAGTCCTTGCTCAGACTGTGGATGGGCTCGCTTGATTGCCACTAAGTTTCCTTCTTCAATCTCGCCCTTGAAAACCTTCCCGAAACCTCCTGTCCCAATCACTAGTGACTCGTCAAAGTTCTTTGTCGCAGCTCTGATCTCTGCTATCGTGAACCGCTGTCCGAGTCTAGTTGTGGCCATCGACCCATTGGCATTCGATGGCAACTTCGATGCCCGAGCATTACTCATGCTTCCAGTAATTGCATGTAAGAACAGCGGACGGAAACCAGCAGATTCGGTCTTGATTGGAGATGTCTTCTTTCTACTTTTGCGGTAACAGAAAAATGCAGTACATGAAGCTGAAAGAACAGCGATGGCAAGAATAACCGCACCAATAGCCAACCACAGAACCCGACTTTCCGATTTTCTACTTGGCGCCCCTTTTCCACCGGAATCAATTATCTCTGTAGCATACCCGAGACTCCCACTTCGGCTGAGCTTGAAAATCTCCAAGCCATTCAAAAGTGCGTCTGTCTCTGAAGCACCAGTTGACATGCCAGGCCCCAGTTGAATCCACAGAGTGTTTATCTGCTGCGCCAGCACATCGACATAGTCCTTGTGAAAAGCCTTGTCCCTCCCTCCACCCAGTGCAAACACGTCGAAATTCTCAGATGCTGTCCTCTTATTAATGTAGATCTTGAAGATCCTCTGGTTTGCATTGTCATAATAAAACTCACAGAAGTGCAATCGAACCAAGTAATCAAAATTTGGGTCAACGTCGAATTTCCAAGACATATTGAATTTCCTTTCCAAAACTTGGGCATTTGACATCACTCTTGCTGTTTCATACACAAGAAGAGGTGCAGCCAAAGAATCATTGACAGATGCATAGCTAATATTTGAACTGTTCTTCACATTATTTCCTGTCCCCTGAGCAAACAAATAGCTATGATCCGATTCCCATTTTCTCCACAAATCTTGATCCTGATCCGGTTCTATTTCAGATCCTCCCACGTTCAACCGGTACATGGTCTCCATCCCCCGGCTGCTAAAGCTTGAACTGTCTACACTGGTTCCACCCACTCTATCAACAGACCCCATGAACAGATTACTGGAAACAGGGAAAATCTCTATCGCATTCACAAATGCAAATGACCCATCAGAGGGAACAAACTGGATGAAAAGATCGCTTGAATTAACACCAAGAAGATACTCTTTTATCAATGATGAAATAGTCAGATTACTCCCAAGATTCTGCAAGTAGGCATTCTTCCTAGAGATCTCACCAACAACACTGAATTCAGTGACCAGCTTCAGATTGTTTGCCATTACATCAAATTTAGATTCATTCACGCTGAGGTTGTCAAACGAAAATGGGTAGAAATGAATCCGAACAAAATAGCTGCTGGGGATGACGTGAAAGCTGTAATTAGACGATTTCGTGAAAACCCGGGCAGTTTTATACAAGCCTTGGTAGACCAAGTCTCCACCAACCATGGCAGTTGATGCCACAGAACCAGGATAACTGATAGTCATGTTGCTATTATCAGGAGATAAATCCCCCACCCATTTCCTAGACTTCACAGTGACACTAGAATTTGAGCCACAGTCTATAAGAAAAAGACTTATCTGGGCTGCTCCGATTCCAATTAAAGAAAACATCAAAACTGTATACATTGGCCACAAGAACTCCATGATGTAGATATCTAGACTAAGAGCAGATCCTTAGAAGACGTGGAAATTTTTCTAGATTTCTGAAGAGTGCCCCAAAAAGAAAGAGAAATTAAACGATTCCCAGGAAGAAGAAAAAAACACATGTGTGCTCTTTCAATACATACAATCGCATATCCACCTGAAAATTCAACAAAAACAGAGTACAATTAAACCTCTGATCTCATCAATTCGGTTCAACTAGTTTCTATTCCATACTTACAATCGCATATCTGCCTGAAAATTCATCAAAAAAAACAGGGTCCAATCAAATCGCTGATCTCAAGATTTCACTTCAGCTAGTTTCTATTCCATACTTGGAATCGCATATCTGCCTGAAAATTCAAAAAAAAAAAAAAAAGAGAGTACAATCAAAACCCTGATCTCATGCTTTCAGTCAACTAGTTCCAATGAAATTTGATTGATTTTTCCTTTCCATGTTTCTAAAAGAAACTTCATAACTAACAATCAGTCCAGAAATAAATGTCAGAGAAATATCATATAAACCAATCAGCAGGAACAATTTAATAAACAGAATGCAAAACCCCAATTTCTGCATCACACATCAATCAATATATCAACATAAATCCAACTGGGTATTCTTAGCTTTGGGTTTTACCAACATCAGAACTGAAAATACCCAATAAGAACTAGCACTGGAAATATCCAATAAGAACTAGAAAACCCACCAACTATTTCATTCCATCCTACTATTTGTCCAAGTTCCAATTAAAGATCTGAGATTGAACAGCAGGACAAATTCAATAGAACCCAACAAGAACACCAAAACATCGAGTATCAAGATTGGATCTTTTTCGTTTTCTTTTTGTTTCCTTACCAGAGAAGTGAAAAGCTAGAGGAGGATGACAACTTCTTTTGATCCCAGAATACAAGTTTTCAGATTTGGAACGGATGGAAAGAGACGATGATAAGAAACAAATGCAACTTTAACCAGCCCAGGTCCAGGTGAGAGAGAATCAAAAAGTCATAAATATATCAAATGACGCAGGAGACAGGAATACAGAGATCCTCTCAGGCCTGCAGCAAGAAATCTATACGCTGAGCTACCCCTGAAATTGCAGTATGGGGTCCACTTGTAAAATCCAAACCGTTTAAAATTTTTATTACCATTTAAGATTTCACCCTCATGAGAAATTTATCTACAGTTGTGTTTTTCATGCTTAAAACACATATTATTTTTTTTTACTCTTATTTTTTTATGGTGTGTTTACTGGTGAACAATTTGACGGTGGATTCAGCTTGGATGAGGTGAGATTTAAGTTTGAACCCAAAATGTAAAGAAGATGATTGTTTTGAGTGGTTTGGATTTGATATGTAGAGCCTAATGGTGAAATTTGAAAGATGGACTCAGTGAACTGCACGTGGCTTTGCCATAGATGACTGGAAGACGGTTTGGTGTGTTTTCTCTCTCCTTTTTCAGCGGTTTAGACTGTACTGTAGGGAGCACCACCCGAATTCACATCCGTCGCCTGAGGCCGGCACTCATAGAAATGCTGTAGTTGAAGGAGTAGAACTCTACGATGGGACCTACTATTTGAGGTTTTCCAATTTAAATTTTGCTCCAATAAAATTTAATTATAAAATTATTTGCTTAGTTAAAAATAAGATATTTTATTTAAAAAAAAAAACTTTAAGTGATCACTACACCAAAACTGAGAACTTTTATCAATAGTACACCATATAGGAAATCCATACATAAAAAATAACTTATATAGATTTCTTGTTTGGTGTACTACTAGCTAAAGTTCCTTATTTGGTGCAGTGGTCACTTCAAGTTTTTTTTTTTTTTTTTATAAAATCCTTTTAAAAATATAATTTCATTTATATATTTTTTTATCCAATAAAATTTTCTATTGTATAATCAATTCTTGTTCGTAAGTAATAAATTGATCATAATCCCAAGGGGTAGTTCAGTTGGACCGGGACCATAAATTGCATTCGAAAGTTGTGAATTCGAAACTGCACTACCACAATGGGACTATAGAAGATTTTAATCCACTTTTTTCTGATCTTGGAGGGATTAGTCCGATCCAAATAATTAAAAATCATTAAATAATAAAAATAATAGTAATAATAAATTGATCAAATATTTATTTTGAGTGTCTCATATTTAGAGTGATCAAGTAGGCCTCACCATGTGCGGATCCGTGCATACCGGTTTAGATTGTCTTGACTCCGAGGTGAGTGGAAAACAGTCGCTGTCTATTGTTTTCACTGGCCACGGATTAAAGGGCCAGGATGATTACCACGGCGACTGTTCAGTGGGCCCCGCCACTGATCCTTTGAGAGTGTGGACTAAACTCATTGGTGATGCTGCGGTGTATGAGATCCGTCGGTGTCAGAGGGAGCTCCATTATTTGGGAGGTAGCGGCACATGCCTTTGTCTGTAGGAAGATAAGACTGCTATTTGTACTTACATGATTCCAAATTGCCCTTGACGTTTCCTTTTATGGCCACGCCGAACCTCGCATCCTTGCAAGGCACCGGCCCTAAAATAATAAAATTCCATGGAAAATCAGGGCTGGTGGGAGAAGAGTAAAAATATTTTATTTCTGTTTTGACTTTTTAGAGGATTCGAAAAATCTACTTTTTATTGTTAATCCTCGTGTTTTGGTGATTTTTAGATTTGAGCCTTCCTCATGGGTGTTGAAAACCCTCATAGGCATCGATGCATAATTTTTTTTTCAGCTATACATATCGATGTACACCAACACCATTATTAATGTGAAATCATCAGCTCTATCGATCTTTTAGGGCACGTTTGTGTACACACCCTTTCCGCGGAAAGAGGAAATTGCCACGTCAGCATTTTCTATAGAAATAAAAACCTCGGAAAAGGATTTCCGTAGAATTTAGAAATCCATGTTTGGTGCAAAAAGAGTTTCCTCATTGAATTGGTGCAGATGTTGTTTGGTGCGGCTGTGGATTCCTTATAGAAAATCAAAATTTCTTATTTGGTGATATAATTTTTTGAAGAAAATAACATAACATGTATATTATTTATTTAACATTAAATAATAATTTATATAAAGAAATAAAAAATGAAAGAGTTATAGGGTTTTTGGGTTGAAATGGACAAAAGTGAGGAAAAGATGGAGAAGTTTTCCGAGGAAAACCATTTCCCATACCCCCCCATAGGAAACTCATTTCCACAATTATCAAGGAAAATGCTGACGAGACAGGAAAACATTTCCGCGGAATTGTTCTGCACCAAACGCCGGAAAAATGGGTTTTCCGCGGAAAACCGTAAACTTTTCCGCGGAAAAGTGTTACACAAACATGCCCTTAGTGTTGTAATGGTAAAGAATTCTTTAATCTACAAGTTATTTGCAGATTGTATACCTTTTATTAGATATGCACTTACGAGTTTAGAAAAAAATATATGTTCCCTATTGATCCGCTATTAATTCTGTTGTGAGGCACTTCCTTGGCAACAAATACGACAAGGGATAGCAGTTTGGTGGATATGGACTTGGGTTTATTTTTATTTTCTAAAATAGTGGAGAAATAAAGTATTTGGATTTATTTTTATTTTCTAAAAGCAAAATCACTGTGAAATAGAATAGTGCAAAGGGTTGTTGAACATAACCTTGATGATTCATTATCATCATTAAAGCTTTATCTCAATTATATTGGGGTCAGCTACGTGAATTATGTTTCATGCCTCAAATAAAAATGGAGGGTTGCATAAGATATGCTAATGGTCAGCGCAAAATATCGTCACGATCGAGACAAAAATACCCAAACTGATCATTAGACAAAATTGAAGCGATACATCCATGTAATTATATTGCCAATGACTTTAGTCACGAGATTGTCAACTCATATTTATTTTTATAAAGTTAAAAAAAAAGACAATTGAGAACAAAGATAGACGACAGTCTAGTGTATTAACATTTCCAATTGAATGAATTTACCAAAAAAAAACTATCATTCAAGCCTAGGGCACAGAGAAAAGTGCTCACCACTACAAATCTCGAGTCATTCAAAGTCATACCAATAAGAATAAGAAAATGAAGAATAATAATAACAGAGACATTTTCAATTGGACCACAAGTCCCTGTTTGTGAGAATATAATAAAGAGATCAATAATAATTTTACAAAGGGATAATTAAAGACACATAATGCATACATATATATAATTTAAAAAAAATATACAAATTGCATCCTTGCAAAGCGAGAACAAATGGCGCAGCATCACTAAAGTGTGGAGTGAAAAAGAAAGACAGGGAAAGTCATTCAAGATTAAACTCGAGACAACCCAGTGCAACGTCTCATTTCACACCCTTGCCAGGGATTGATCCATGGGGGCCCGTTTGTCTAGAGGTTTTTGTTGTGAAAAATCTCATTTGTTTTTTAATATAAGAAAATGCATATGTTGAATCCCATTCAAATGGTGAGAGATAAAAAATATATCATCCTCGTGAATAGGACCTTTTTCTCCTACACACTATGGATTGGTGTCATTCGTCGTGCGGGACCTAGTGAAATTCGTCATGCAGGGCCTAGTGAAACTCAGAGGGGTTCTACCTTTGGTAATGGTTTGGATGCTCATTTTGTTGTGCAATTGAAAAAGGAATTCAATGGTGGCTCTCATTTGGAGGCACCTCCCTTCTACAAAAATAGTGATCACTGGCCAAGGGACTTATGTGAGTGTTCGTAGATGTGGGCATGTGATACTTACATTTCAAAAATAGCAAAATTAAAGATAAATATGATGTGATTTAATGCAATCTTATACCTTATTAATTGTAAGCATCAATCACATTAAAAATTACATGGTTAATCTTGCAACGGGACGAACTCTCATTGGAGTTAATTTTAGAGACATCTCGCCACATTTTTATTTGAGCAATTTAGACTTTCAATAGACAAGGTGAGTGAGAGATATGCGTGGATTCTTTGAGGCTTTAATTTAGAAAATTCCTAAACTAAAGGAGTGAAACTATGTAATGGACCACACCTACTGGAATTCTAAGGCGTCTAAAATAAATACTCTTTCAATATTTGACAATTCCAAATATTAACCTAACAGGAGTTGGCCCTAATATAAAATCCATCATTGGATAAAAAAGTGGCACTGGCTTGTTTGTAGAAAGCCGCGACGTTAAATGGTCATAGTGGAAACACAAATCCACAGGAGGAAGGGTAGGCTCGGATTTTGACGTTTAATTTTTTTTTAAGCCCATTTTCTATGGACCGTTGTACCAACATGAAAGACAATGGATGGGTAAGGAAAAATATGTATTTTTGATAAAAATAAAAATGTATTTATTTTATGAGTCAAAGTAACCATTTGCTTGTTTTTTAAGAAATAATATTTTTTTGGAGACTGATAAAGTAAAAATATAATTATTTGGAAGCTTGAACTTTACTTTCTCACCTAAATATGGATTAAATAAATCTTATGGCAATTTAAAATTAATATTCCACATATTTTACTTTATCCTATGGAAGAAGAAGAACCGAAGAACGAACATTTGCAGGCCAAAGGTGCTCGTGAGAAACCGAGAGCAAGTTATCTACAAGGTCATTTGTGGTGTGTGTCCCCACATTCCACGACATTTCCACACGGGCAGAAGAGGCACCGCACCGTCTCGCAGTCGCTTTTGGTTGAACGAAAAGGACAAGACGTCGCTGATTTCGTGCAATTGATTAGAGTATTCATATTTCTCACATGTACCAACACTCCACAAGACTAGTATAAAAGTGCCTGTTGATGGGCCCAATAATGCAGTAGGCCAAGCTGTTGACTGGTGAACCACGGGGCTTGTGGGGCACGTACACGCGCAAAGCTTTTTGAGCCAACCTAGCCATTTCCATTTCTCCAATTGCTTTTTTTTTTTTATATATATATCTTAACCTTTGAGAAAAAGATCCTGTGTGTGAATTACTGAAGGTAGAATCTTATTATATTTGGTTTTCTTTTTTCCTTTCCTGTTATGTATTTTTCAAACTGTAATATAAGTTAGAGAAAATTTTAAATATGGCCTAAAGTTTTTGCCTTATTTAAAAAAAGGACATAAGTTTTGAAACTTTTCAAATTAGTCTCCACGCTTTTTAGTGAGTTTTCAATTAAGGACATCCGGCCATTTAAAGGTATTTTTTGTGACTTTTTTCCTCAATATTTTAAAATATCCAAATTACTTTTCATTTTAAATCATGACATGGTTTTGGCAGCCACTACATGTAACTTATGCTGTGAGAATACGGGGTGTCCTTGATTACCATGAGGACACCGGTGAGAAAAATTAGGAGAATATAGAGACACTGAATGAAAGTTTTATTACAATAAAGGGTAATTTGAGTATTAAAAAAATAGGAAAAAAGTTGTCGAAAAATAATTTTAAGTAGATGAAAAGACTTATGTCCTTTTTTTTAAATAAGGTCGAAACTTAAAGACTTCTTTGAAATTCTCAAAAAAAAAAAAAATTGACATGATGGGCTGTCACTAGAATTAACCCGGCTTACCATATGGACTTGAACCAAGATACTAACCAACTCTCATTATGTAGAGAGCACTTTTACCAACAAGATATAGCCCCCTTGTTGGAGGGACTATTAGTAGAATGGGCCAGCTGTAGTCCAGAACCATGTAGGTTGTTGGACACAGCTTCGAGCCAACTTGACACATTTTCATTTTCCCCTGAGTTTCTTCCCCTTTCTTTGAGGGAGAATCTTCTGTTGGCGTAAGTATGCCGCTCGCTGTGGCTGTCGTCGAATTTAAAATGTGAGGGTCCACCGTTACTATTCAGCTCAATATCAAGTGAGTCCGGATGCCGAATACTGTATCATTCTATTTTAGAAAACACCGAGGAGTAGTTCAGTTAGTCTAGATACACAGTTTGCATCTTGAAATTATGGATTTGACACTGCATTACTACACTGGAGTTATAAGAGGATTTTATCCGGCTCCCTTTCTTGAACTCGGAGGAATTATCTTAGCGTTGAGGACGAAATCCTACGTCATCAAAGGGAAAAATAAAAAATAAAAAAAGAAAAATGAGGCCTAAATTGGAGCGCACCTATCGAATCCCAGGATAGGCTAGATTGTGGGTGTGATGCATCAAACAAATATCACTTGTTTTGACCAACATACCGGTCCAGGGACGCACAATTTATCGAGGATACAGCTAGGGCTGATAATTTGAAAGGGTGAGTTAGGATCAACTCCCCAACCTACACAGTACAGCCACCGACGGGCTATGGTTGACTATTTTTACTGCTTAGAATTGCCTATTTTACAGTGCAAAGCTGTAATTGTAGGAATGCTCGTGATTTTTATCAAGATAAATTTCCACTAATGGTTTCGCCAATAATGTGTTGTAAAAAGGAGGAATTTGTTGACTGTTTTTTTTTTTTTTTTTACTGTGAGGTTGCGGCAAGTGGTTGGTGTTATTTTTTTTTTTAGATGCGGCATTTCTTGGTGTGTCTAAAAAATTTGCGGAGGTGGTACAGTCGTGGCAGGGAGTCAAATTCATTGGTTGCGGTCGTATTCTTTGGAAGATGCTCCTGTATGTCATCTTATAGTCCATATGGAGGGAAAGAAATAATAGAATTTTTAAATCTACATCTTCTTCGGTAGATGGGTTGATTTTTAAAATCACCACGACAGTTGCAGAGTGAGCTTTTACAAGAAATGAGTTTTCTAACTTCTCTATTAATGATGTTATTGTAAACTGGGAAGCTTGCATGGGGTGCGGACCAATAAAGGAGAGGATGTCAATTCTTTGGTCTCTTCCCCCACTTGATTCGCTTAAGTGCAATGTCGATGGTGTGGCGAGAGATAAACCAGGCCCAGCAAGTTTGGGGGTGTTCTTCGTAATAGCATTGGTGAGGTTCTTTTTATATTTTCGAAGAATGTTGATGTCTGTAATTCCAATGAAGTACAGGTGCTTGCTATTTTAGAAGCTCTCCATTGCTTTAAGAGATATTTTGACGGTGCCTTTATTGTGGAGAGTGACTATTCTAACGCAATTGCTTGGGTGTTTAATAGAAAAATTAGCCCTTGGAAACTACAATTCATTTTTAATGAGATTCGGGTGTTGTTGACATTTTTCTCCGTGGTCTTTCGTCACGAACTACGATCGGCCAACTCTTTTGCTGATGCTTTTACTAAACAAGGGGTTGACAGGGTGTCATTATGTAATTTGTGTTAGACGGGAGACAATCCTTTTGTACCTCCCTTTTTTCTCTTTTGGTATTTTATTTCTCCTTTAATGAAAGTTTTTGTTATCGTTTAAAAAAAATGGTGGTTAATTAGAAATCCGCCTCAAATGACTTCCCATGATTTATGGGACCCAATTTTTTAATTTACAAAACACCCTCCATGTGAGCAAAATTACAATTTGGTCTATACATCCAAAACAAGCAGGGTGTTCATATGCAACACATAGGGCTATCAATTGTGTTGTGTTAATGAATTCGAGTTGCGGTTTAACGAATTTGTGTTAAAATCACCTTAACCTATGCAAGACCTATTAAATAAACAGGTCAAAAAATCAAACACGAACACGACACGTTAAATAATTTTGTCTGTTTTGGACCATATCAATTAACACACACTCTTTTGCAAATGAAAGGAGAGTGAAGGAGTTAGACAATATTTTTATACGTGGATTTTAGGATTTCACTCCAACCCTATCAAAATACCCCTCATGCATTTTATAATTTATGTCATTTATCATTTGGCGGGTTGTATCGAATTGTTAATGGGTCATCGGTTCTATTTATTAACGACCAACTAATTTAATGGGTTAACGGGTCCCACCTATTAACGACACGAACCCATTAATATTGTGTGGGTTTGTGTCGTGTGACATTTTGACAGTCCTAGCAACACGGGCCATACAAGTCAGTCTCAAGCCTACCCATTTAGTAAATTGAGTAGCTTTGAGCAGTTTTAAACTAAGCTTTCTACCAATTGTTTGGGAAATATACACTAAATCATAAGCACTTATTAAGTAGACTGGGGTGGGCTGGGCTTTAGCATTTCTATCACTTAATCCAAGCCCAATTAAAAAACTAATCAATCATGGCTGGCCAGGCCCATCAACACTTTTGATATGACCCATTGTCTTTTTTTGTCTGGATAATGGAGACTTTACCTCACCGCACCTCACCACACATCCAAACACGTCCTCGGCCAAAATGAGTTAAAAGGAGTGAAACTTAACGATGAGTCTTATGTGTTAAAAATATGAACCACTCAAGATAGAAAAAATAAAAATCCTCTCAACATATAGGTATTTCCAAACAAGGGAAGGTACATCCATGTGGCTATACACAAACACGCGTGGGACCCTCTTGTGGGTCCACACCAGTTACGATCCAATTATTTTATTATTAATGCATTTTCTTATTTTTCTTTCAAAGTTTGAAAGCCCTGCCAAGTTTTCTTTGGATTGAATTTCTGATTGACATTTTAGGGATCCAATTAATGAGTTCCACCGGATTATTTTAACCCGTGATTTAACGGTTATAAAGTTTAACGACATCTTAATTGTAGAATTTTCAGTCATTCAATACAATTGTGAGTGAGAGTGAATGTTCGGCCAGTCTAAAATTGGGCATGTTGGGTTTTAAAAGAGTATCAGAGGAATGTATTGATGAAATGTTGGCTCAGGTGGACTACATAGGAGAATACTTCCCCATACAGAATAGCCACGTATAGTGTGATATTAATCAGGTTAATGTTTTCACAAATCTGCCCATACCTGTGACACTGCATATGGTAGGCTCTCCGCTAGATGAACACATGGTACCTGTCTTTGATATGGTTTTTTCAGCCACATGTGACCTTCAGGATGGACGGTCCTTAGAGCACTTTCGCTGGTGATTGATGACGATCCGACGATCACCACGTGGTGGGCCATGCCCGGATTCCGGACCCGCTAAATCTAGGGTTTCCTTCTCCCTTCGAAAAACATGTTTTTAAAGGCAAAAACCCTCCCAAAGCCCTGAACCATTTCCTCGAGAGAAACCCTAGTATTATCTTCCATCGTCGTCTTCTTCCAGATTCGATCCATAGATTTCCTTCTCCTTCCACTAGATTCAGACAATCCGAATCGAAATCCATTCCAGTTCTCTCTCAACAGGAATCCACCTCCTGTTAGGGTTTTGAAAACACCATGAGATGAGCTCCAGAAGTCTGAGTAAGTTCAATGGAGGATTGGATTGACCTTTCTTTCGCCGCAGAAGAGAAACAACAGCAGCAGCTGAAAAACCCACAATATTGGTGAAAGCTTCTGTTATCTGATGGTAAAAACGACACTGGTTGCCTTTTGGGTCTTGGATTTCCAATTATGGTGATGAGATATGGTTCTGATGATGATGATCCGTGCTTTTTAGTCATCGATTTTGTTTTGCTTCTGTTAATCTCTGTGCATTAAGTTTAGGGTTTGGGAAATGATGCTAGATTGATAAACATGTTACCAGAGGCACATACATGGTTTGTGCTTTGCTGAATAAGTTTGCACGTCAGTCTGATCCCGATCTATTTATGTCCTATTGTCATTTCCTTCAACCCATTCGATGAATGGTTGTTTTGATTTTTTGTGGACATGCACATTGAGTGAGATGCTGCTGTTGTGTCTGCTTTTATATTCATGCAGTATATCTATTGTTCTTATTATTACTTTGGTACGATTGATAATTCTCAGAGAGTAGTGGAACATTAGTCAAATAGTAAACGTGATTTTGCATTTTTTTTTATGATTAGAATTTTGTATGATTAAGCTTTTGACAGAAAAACCTCTTTTAGGGCATGTTTGGATAAATGAGGAGTGGAGTAAAATGAAGTAGATTTCACATGATTTCACATGTGGAGTGGAGTGAGGAGAAGTAGGTTGAGGTTAAAGTAGAGTATTCCACTTCACTCTATTTGGATGCTTATTTTAAAATTAAGGTTTGTAGTAGAATCCACTTTTACTTAAGGGTTTGTTTGGATAAATGAGGAGTGGAGTAAAATGAAGTGGATTTCACATGTGAAGTGGAGTGAAGAGAAGTAGGTTGAAATTAAAGTAGAGTACTTCACTTCACTCCATTTAAAGTTAAGGATTGGAGTAGAATCCACTTTTACTCAAGGAAATTGAAGTATTTTGAGTTGAAGTGAAATGGAGTACATATGGCTTTACAACATTACTTCATTTATTGGGCCAAACTCATCCAAACAGGGTAGAGTTGAAATTTTGGACTGTTAGTGTCCATTTAACTTCACTCTACTCTATTTTTTGGCTATCCAAACAGGCCCTAAGGAAATTGAAGTATTTAGAGTTGAAGTGAAATGGAGTACATGTGGCTCACGACATTACTTCATCTATCGGGTCAGACTCATCCAAACGGAATTAAGTTGAAATTTTAGATTGTTAGAGCCCATTTAACTTCACTCTACTCTATTTTTTGCGTATCCAAACATGCCCGAATTTGTGGGTTTTAAGGAGGCTTTTTCAGCCTAGCAGTCATTTTTCAGTCTTTGCCAAAACTGTTTGGTTGGTTTAACTGAATAACTCCAGATAAAATCTTTGTCCTTTTTTATAGAATCCGTTGAATAGGTCAAATTGATCAATTTTTGGTCGTTAGGGAAAGTATTGCGATTTCGTTTATCCTTCTGTTTTTTTTTTTTTTTTTTTTTTAAAGAAAGGTCTCTTATTTTGATTCAGCCATTTAGGTACTGATTTGCCTCGTTGCAGTGTAGTGATTATGCGAATGGATTTATCTTATGTTACTTTAGACGGCGGCATTAACATAATTGGAGGTGAGGTGGGAGTGAATGTCTAGTTTCACACAACCACACATGAACATTGCTTATGATTATTAATCTGACATGTAGAAATAATTTACTGTGTTGTTGATTTAATAGAATGAATTAAAGACATTGTGTGTGTCTATATATATATATATATATATGCTAATTTTAGTTTTCTTCAATTTTCCTATTTCACCCCAACAAAATGAGTTGCTAAAAGAAATATCAATACTTTTTGGAAACATCCGGATCTCTATTCATTGATTCTTCAACTTAAACGTCTACTTATTTTTTTAAACCATTTTAAGGCAAGTTTTTCCTACAAGAATATCTGCATGTGGACATTTTGATGTAGGCATTAAAGAGGCTTCTCAGTCTTGTTTCATGCACACGGGCCTGTTTCTTTATAAGAATTCCAAGAATTCATGTCTAGCATAATTTCAAATTCTCCAAAAAGTTGTCCCCTTAGGTGGAATTCCAAATCCCTCTTTTTAATGGAGGATTTGAAATTCCAACAAATGGTATAGAAAGTGGAATTCCAAGAATTGCAAAAAGTCTTTTTGGTGGTTGGAATTTGAAACTCTAATGAAAGAAACACAGCATTTCAAATGCTAAGGGACAAGATGTCACATCATGTAAAAAAAACCCCAACCTCCCAAATTCCAGTAAAGAAACAGGTTGGCCAAAATGCAACATTGACTGATGCTCCTCTTTTGCTTGCATTCACATTGAAAACCAAGTAGGTGTTTTTTTTTTTTTTTGGCGTCATTCCTGTGGACTCATGGAATGCTAGTTAAACAGGAAATGCAATTTCTTATCTTATTTTCTCATTCATGTTTTCTAGTCTCCGATTGAAATGTTGTATGTTTGGGATTTTGTGGGAGAATAAAAATGCTTATTGACGGTCGAGTTCTGATGAGTTCCATCTTCAGTCCTCAACATTATCATAATAAGCTAAAGCTATTTAAACTGTTGCCTCTGTGTATGTCTCTATCCTTTTTGTAATGGTATGAGGCAAACAATGGTCAGCTCACATTTTTTGTAGATAATGTCTAATGAATTCAACTATTTATTTCATGCTTGTGTTTGTAGGCCTGTACAAGACATGGCTAAGATCATTTAAAGCCAATTTATAATTATTTTTTGAATGGAAAAAAGGCCAATGTATCTTATCATCAATATGAACCATCCGGTATGAAAAAGATGGCCAACATATTAGCTCTGTCATGCTTAACAAAGGATAACAACTTATTAGATATAATGTATCAATTATAACTCATCAATTAGGTCTGTGCTCTCTTTTCCTCCATTGTTACAAGGATCAAACACAAGCAGAGTTATTAACAAGCAGATAACAAGAGCAAATATTTATGTTTGAGTATGGTTGGTGATCTTATATAGAAGTACAAGTTTAGATTTCTTTTATTTGTCTTCATTAATCACTTCAATGTAAACACCAAGTAGTCTAGGGTTTGTGATTGGGATCCTGACTACAAATATAATAAAGTTCAGCAATGAATTTAATTTTTTTCTTTTTTGTCTCGGATTCTCCTTGTAAAAATGCAACTATATGTTTTTTTTTTTTCAGTTTCATTTCTCATTATTAATAAAATTATTTTTCTTTTCTATTAAAACTTACAATAGGATTTATTAGATTTTTTTTTTATTTTCAAAATTTTTTGTGAGAATCTATGAAATTTGTTACTTTTGTTTTTTTTATTATAGGCTTGAATTTCTTTCCTTATTTATCTTATTTAACTATCTAATTGGTTGTTGCATTTCGTATCCTCTTTTTTCTTCCCGCATAAACATGGCAAGGCTTTGGTGTTGAATTTTAATTTTAAATTTTAGCCTTTTAATCTCATTGGTTTAGACATTTCTAATCTCTTGGTTGTGAATTGGGATTTCTTTGTATCCCCTTTGATCCATGTTATAGATTTGTCAATACTTGCATCGGAGTGAAACGTTACTCTCGAACTTCTATTAACATTTAAACTCAAGTAGTGTAGATATATTAGTTTTTTTATTTCATAATTCCTGTGGACTACTGGAATATTACACAAGTGATTATTGCCATTTTTTTCCTCATTTCTTTTTCTGTTCTGTTGATTGAACATTTATATGTCTGTTCTTTTGAGGGAGAACGAAAACCTGCTTATTAACATTTAAACTCATTTGTAAGTCTTATCTCCAGTCCTCAACATTATTGGCATAATCCCCTAACTATTTGATGCCAATTTCATGTAGCCAGATTTTTGCCTTTGGACCTCCTGACAATCACTCATGTGTTGAGAAGGGGCGGTAGTTTAACAGTAATGGTAATTAACTATCTGTGTAGCCTTTTACCAAAAAAAAAAAAAAAAGACTGTGTAGCCCAGCCCTCAACCCATAATAGAATATTAGTGGGTTATGATGGTATTTTATTTTTAGTTGTTTGGTATGGAGTTTTTTTTTGACTTTTTGTATTAAAAAATGAATTTATTTTGTTTTTTAGTGGAGAAAGGATGTTGCTTTTTTACTTTTTTTTTTTAAAGGGAGGAGTGAATTTTGAAAAAGTGTATTGACCCGTTGTCTAAAAAATAAAGGCTTTACTTGACTTTTACTAATATAGTAAAGTGCCAAACGGGCTTAGGGAACCCTCTGCATAGTTTATAGTTTTCAAGAATTATATACCTTAAAAAAGGGATTGTAGGAAAAGGCCTCGAATTAATTTTAACAAATAAATATACTAAAGTTAGTGATCACTCTTTATTAAGAAAGATTTAAATGAATTACAGCAATATACTTCGAGGGTTTTATTACTTTTATATTAATTGAAAGTGATCAATCTTTAGCGATAACTAATCTCAACAAAACAACTATAGAGGGTGTCCAAGAGAGAAATATATTGAAATATTATTCTTGGAGGGGTTTAAATTATCCAAAGGCAATACTCAATTTTTCAACACCAAGAAAAGATGTTCCACTTGGCTTTCCAGGACTTGTCTCCCCACCTGACAGCTGAAGAAGATATACGTAGGGAAGAAACTTCGACTGGTTGAATTAGAAGATCAGGCGTCACTTCTACTGGTTGGATCGAAATTGGTAAGGACCCTCACCAATATTAATTTCCACACAGACTTTTGAAAAGAGGAAGTCTCACATAGAAACAACTGGCTGGTTTTTCAGTTGCACTGGAAGTCCAAAAGAGAATTTTTTTTCAAAAAATGCAATGGTTAAAAGTATGTTCCATTGGGCTTTCCAAGACCTATCTCCACTGGCAGTTGAAGAAGATATGGGTAGGGAAGAAACTTCAACAAGTTGCATTAGAAAATCAGGCGGCACTTCTACTGGTTGGATCCAAATTGGGAAGCCCCCGCACCAATATTTATTTCCACACACAATTTTGAAAAGAGGAAGTCTCACACAGAAACAACTGGCTAGTTTTTCAGTTGCACTGGAAGTTCAAAAGAAAAAAAAAAAAAAAAAGGAAAGAGAAGAAAGAAATAAAGAAAAAGAAAAATGCAATGGTCAATGGCCTACAGTGCTTATTTATATGTTTTGTCAATGTATATTACCTAAAACTGATCCTATCCATCTATAACAATTAGATCTCAACCTTCAATTGTTACTGAATAAAGTCATAATGAAGCCAAAGTAATAAATCCGAGTATCTACTTCATAGGAAATTATGCACATGAGGGCATAGTTGTCAATTTTGTTTCGGTTGCCATTCCGGTTTGACCTTGTAGTGGAACGTTTTGGCATTTTGGTCAATTTCGGTATTTCGTTTCGGAAAAGATGCGATTGATAAGAAAAAAACAAATATAAAAGAATACCTAAAATTGAAAAGAATAATTGAATGCTAAAATAATACTAAAAATGCATACTTATGTGACTTAAATGAAACTACGCTATATGATTGATCATTTTGTAGTATCTGTAAAATCAGCCCTTTTTAGAACTTCATTACTGATATTTTCCTACTTGCTTAGTAGGGATTATACATATTTGATGAACTCTTCTCATCAATTTTTACCAATTCATCACTTTTCTTTCTAACATTGAGTTTTGCTTTTGAAGGACTTGTTTCTTGCTAGTTCAACACTTGATTCCTCTGCCAATTATAGTCATGATTATGCACATGATCTAATCACGTTCAAAATCGCGATTACCACTTTTGCCAACATGACTTGATCCATTCTGGTGCAAAGGGATAGAATAAAATATAGTTAAATGCCTGAAAGTGACCAATCTGATCTCATTCTTTGAATATCCTTTATTTTATCTTTCTTTTATGAAAAAGAACAAAAAAGAACAAAACAATTTATTTTGCTGTAACCAGCTGGGATTACTGTTGAAATATAAACTGGACAGTGCAAAGATATAATTATCTTGGGCTTGGGCCTTGGATACCTAGAGAAGTTTGAAAAGAAGCAATGCAGGTAATGGCCGTTGGAACTCATTGAATCCAGGCTTTTAGAGAAGGCATACAATGATCTGTAATGAGCTTCCTTTGAAATCTTGTCACTTGAAACAACAGTCAGAGGACAGTTTATGATCTTTGGAAATAGGCTTTGCCAAGTTCTGTTAGCACTGCTTAGGGCAATGAGGAGTCTTTGAATATTCTATCCAACTAGTATCTAGTATCTAGTATTTGGGCGGTCACATTTCCTCACCCCAGGCTGTGCTAACTCACCAAAGGGTTCCCCTCCACCTCATGTGAGGGCTACCTCGCCAGAGGGCTAGGGGTCCAGCCCCTTAAGCTTGGATACCAAAAAAAATAAATATCTAGCAGCAATTAACATCCCTGAAGCATTGTTATTCCAATTTTGGATTTCGCCTTGTGTGTGGATATGTTAAGAACCACTTGGATACCATATTGACAAGTTCATTGTCATTGTTCTCCCCCTTGTCTGTTGTTTTTGATAAACTGAAATATATGCCTAAACTATCTCAATTGATATTTAGATTCTCTTCAAGTGGAATCACTCATGGTTGCACTCTTTATTGCTCTTTCATACATAAACTATCGTTGTTACTTCACATACATTTTAACTTGCCACCTTCTTGCAACTTTGTTGCCCAGTGCTCTACATCTTAACATACAAATCTCCATACCAGTGTAGGCTTAAATGCCATATTTTGAAATGACTGTTTAATCAGAGTGGACTTGGCAGTCACACAGGACTCTAATTTGCTCTCATGTATGAATTTGTTACACTACTAGTCATCTTTCTACTCCAATCCACTAATCATGCACTTATATTCTTCTTTGTAAAGTCTCAGATTACATGCTCTCTTCATTTAATCATTTATATTGATGGAAATCTGTCTTTCTGCAAAGAAATAAACCCTACAGTTCTGTAGATTTCTAGTAAAGACTGGGATTTCTTGCTGTTATAAAACAGACAGTCTGCTTTGTAGAACATTCCGGGCATATATTTCGACACTGGTGTAACTTACCCTGTGTCATTGTCGATATCATGGCCACTCAATGCTAGTTTTATTCCTTTGTCAAAGGCTCCACCAAATGCCATTGATATCTTTGTGCATATAGGTGGTATGTCATGTCTTGCAAATTCTCAAGTATCTTCCATCGGATACTTTCAACCATAATTGCAGTGTTAGTACTATCATATGGGTAGAGTTTTCTCTTTCGAGCCAGACTTATGGGCCCAACTTTGATTAGTAAAACTCCTTTAGCATTGTTATCCCCTCATAATCTGCAACTGTCCCAATTTTATGTTCATTAAACCTTGACTGACCGTTGGATTTAATCTCAAAAGGTTCTATGGTTAAAAGACTGTTAAAACCTTTTTGCCTTTAAAATCAAGGGCTAGGATAATCTGATGGGGCTGATTTTTTACATAACTTTATCTAGCATTATATTTTTTACATTAGATGGTTCCAACCATGATTACCCTTTTGACAGAGCTGATTTTTTACATAACCCTATCCAACATTATATTTCTTATATTAGATGGTTCCAACCATGATTACCTATCTGCGGGGCTGATTTTTTACATAACCCTATACAACATTATATTTCTTACATTAGATGGTTCCAACCATGATTACCCAGTTAAGTTCCATTATGAATTTGAAGCGTAGATTTTTTGAATTAAAAAAAAATCTCAACATTATGTTCGAACCATGATTACCCAGCTGTGTGACTATGATTACAAGCTTATCATCATGAATTCTGTCCAAGGTGAGAATCAACATTAGATGTATTCTTCAACAATTTCTAACATTAGAAAGGGCCAATCATGATGATAATCTTAATTAATTGAGTAACTCATTGAAAATGTTTAACAGATTTTATGATTTTAATTATTGGATGGTACACTGATTTTCTAGCAATAACTGGGTCCTATTGCGGGTTCCACTGCAATGAGACCCATCTGATGTTTTTAATGTGATTTTAAATATTAAAAGGAAAAGTTAACAATTGAAAAGATAGAGGGTAATACTTGAGAGTACTGTACCACTGACTCATCCAACACATAAAATAAAATTAAAAAAAAAGTGCTGGGCTGCTCCATGCCACTTATTTGATAAGAAAATAAAGGAGATATGTGGTTATAATAGCCCCAGATTGAATGGACAGGGCAATAGAGAGACTACTTTGAATGTAATTATTGTATTAAGAAAATGATGAACGCTAAAATGCAAAGGGAAGAGATTGTACATATTCATTGATCATGTGCTCATGTAGGGAAAATCACACGTGCCCAAATGGTGGGTAAAAAAAAAAAAAAAAACAAAAAACAACTCCCTTTCATTTGGTTAAAAAAAAAAAAAAAATGGGACGGACGGTGGTAAAGCTGACAATAGCCCAAGAACAGATGAAAATTGTATATTTATTGCAAAACTGTTTGATTTGTATGATATCGGATCTTAGGGATGTAGGATATCCCACAAGCACTTGAACAGTCCTCTTTTTTATTTTTTTTCCTTGAGTGTGGGACCACCAAGCCACTATCCAAACCGTTGGATAGTTTTATGAGTGTAAGAACTAACATCGTACCAAATTTGAACCGTTGATCTATCACGGTTATCAAGAAATTTTTCGATAACAGTGATAGATGAACGGTTGAAATTTTGTGCGATATTAGTTCTTACACTCGTACTGCTATCCAACGGTTTGGATGGTGGTTTGGTGGTCCCATGGTCATGGAAAAAAAAAAAAAACTGAACTGTTCAAATCTTCCTGCTTTTATTTGTGGGATATCCTACAGATCGAATAGTCCTAAGGTAAATATACATTTATCGGCTGTTTTGGGGTTATTGTCAGCTTTAACACCTTTGGTACGGTAATTATCCAAACAAAAAATCCGTCCCTCTACAAACAGCGCTGAAGACATCTTCCTCAACAAAAACACTAGCCATGACACATTTCACTATTGAAACGAGGTGAGATGACCGTCTTTAACGTCTTTAGCTGCTAGGATTTCGAAGGCGACAATACTTATTATAAGGTCTTGTACTAAAATAAGTGACAAGTTTGAAACGTGGACTATGATATTGATCCCAATGACTATAATAATCTTTTGATTAGTTTTTTAGGAGATATGATTAATCTTTATCGATGATCGATGCATAGAAATTCTTGTTGTGGTTAAAGCAAAACGACTGGGAAAGGGACAAACATTCTCGATTGAAAGCGATATCTAAGGCCATGAGAAAAGCATTTCGAAGGATTTATTCGATGGGCCCCCAATTTTAGGGGACTAATGATTCAATTTAAGAAGAAAGTCTACATTGGGGTGAGTACAAAGCAGTGATTGGACTATGAGAAAGATCCACTCTTTAAATTTGGAACTGTGCATGTGTCCTCTTGGAGGATGGGTCTGATTTGGGCGGCTGGAGAAATACTAATTGGAATTCTTACAAAAGTGGATTTCTTAGAGAGTGAGTCAGTAGCATACTAGCATTATCCCAAGCTTTTGAAACTTTCTATTTGGTTTGCAAAAAACTTAAGATATTCAATGGTTCTTGGCTTATTGGATCTTCCAGCTTCTCCAAATCTTATCTGTTGTATGCTTTTTAAACATCTTTGAATCCAGCTCGAGGATAGCTTTTGGAGGATTTTTTTTCCACAAAATACGTGTCTCGTGACTTGAACACTTGACCCACAAGGCTCTGATACCTTCTGTAGAATCTTACACCCCATTGAGTTATTATCACTTATCCCAAAACCAATTGGTGATAGAAAATGACACAATAAAGGTTTTATGTTGAGGGCGATGGCTTGACCACAATTATGACCGCTCAGAAAGGAGGGTAGACGTTGACCTCAACAGGGTGCATGTGGACTTAGCCCTTGACCCAAATTGGCTGGCAAGGTTTTTTTATTATATATTCTTGCTATATATTAAAGTTAATTTGGAAAAAAACTCAAGTGAGCACTGTGTGCCTAATACCTAGTGGGGCCTAATTGGTGATCCATCCGATTGGGACTCCCCTTGTTACAGCATAGGTTGGTGGTCAGTGGTCATCTTCTTCATTGTGAAATGATGAAATTCAACCCATTTGTCAAATATCTACTGAAGTTATGGAAATTCAGATAATAGGTGGAGATCTCAAGAACAAAGCAGGTAGAAAAGCCACATATGAGTTACATGCAACCCATAACTGCCCCTTAAAATAGGCATGAATGACAATTTATTCCTAAGAAGTGACGAGCACAATTACCTAACCTGTAAGTGCTCAACATGGTATCACCATGCATTGCACAATAAATAATCATACATTAAAAAGATTATGTAAGTGTCTCTTTCCATAGAGTAAATTTCATAAGATGGAAATAGAAAAATTGGGACCAAAAGAGAGTAGAATAGATGTGATAGAAGAGAGTTCTTACAAAGAAATAAGAGATCGGAGATTTTAAAAAATAAAAGGTAGACGTGAGTGGTTTGATGAAAAAAGGATACGAATGGATAGTTAATGACATGAGACAAGTAGTAGAGAGCAAACGAGGAACATTTGAACAAAAAAAGTATATTTGTTGGTCAAAATTAAAGCTAGGACCCTTCGCTTTAGTATATTAAAGGTTAAGTGATTGTTGTAACTTATGACAATTAACACAACACTAACACCCACACACTATCTATTAAAAACAACCATAATCATGGTAAATTAATTCTACTTTATCTCTCTAACATTAATTCCAATAAAAATTTTAGGTTCGATAGTTGAATGGGCTGGGCATCGGCCGAATGTTTTGCTTTGAGGACCGAGAAGTCCCTGTCATTTTCTCAACTGAAATAGACCCTTATAAGGTTTGACATGCTTTGGGTTGCCCTAAACCTGAACCTGGCCAGATTCCAATTGCTAAGCTATTAGTTTGTGGAAACAATGCCCATCACATTCACCATCTTTTGACTGTTTTTCATCTTTTGAATATAAGTTTACTTTATTCGTGGAGTGAGGTATGAGCTAAATTATTAGTCTATTTACTGTCCATGCACATGTTAATCAATGAAATATTCTTGGGGCTTCCATGGTTGAGACATGATAAATTCCAAAACCTCTAGCTGCAATAGTATAATTTCTGCTCTCCAACCCAACCTGTGGCCCCATTGAAGCCACTTCTGGCCATTATTTTGGATGCCTTTTCTTATAAGATCGTCATCATTATGAAATGAAGGTTATTTATTTATTTATTTATTTTGTCGTTACTCATTCAAGTCCCATTCAATCCTGCCATCGATCCATCATGCATAGTGTAGTTAGGCTAGGTCCCCACAACTTGGTTTGGTTTGCTATATTATTTTCTTCGGCCTGGTGTGTCACGGGCTGAACCCAACCAATTAGGGGGTGCCACATGGGGGAGAAGATGTCAAATCAGGTGACATCCCATCTCCTCCTATAAAAAAAAAGTTTCCTTCTCCTCTTGTGGTGCCCCTTGATTGGTCAAAACAGGGTTTTCATGTTTGGTCCAATAAAGGGGATCCGTTTCCATTGTCTTATTGTTGTTGTATACTATACTTTTTTTTTTTTTTTAGTTTTTTAGTAGGAAAAGAAACTGTTCATAGTACAAATTGCCATTAAAATAAAAGAGAAGAGAGAAAATCAGTCGGTCACAAACTGAGATCAGCGCCTAATAATTGTGACTTGTGAGGTCCATGTTTTGGTCTCGAAATGAGATCACCACCTAAAAATCTTGAGTTTCATGGCCTGTAAAATTCCCATGTGGTTGATACGACCGATTCGTGTCTTCTTACAGCAACTATGCATTACAGACATCAATATGGGGTATCTTTTTTTTTTTTTTTTTTTTTTTTTTTTGATAACGTAGGGTTCCTAGCCCTTTGGGCTAGAATAATCCCTACGGGCCCAGGAGAGAAAGCCGGGTAGAATCCCCCTGTGGCCCTAGTGTGGTAGAGCAGTTTCGAACCCACAACCTCCGGGTGCAAACCGTAGTCCTAGGCCAACTGAGCTACCCCTTGGGGTTAATATGGGGTATCTTGGTATACACTATACATCATCATGGATTTAAGGGATTTTTACGAGAAAAATTAAACACAAAAATTAATTAAACGGTTTTATGTAGAAAGACCATAAAATGACGAAATAATTGGTCGTACAATTTTTTTTGAACGAAATCACCTCATCGTCTACTTTCATTGCAAAAAATCGATACTCTGCTCTATCTTCTTCTACCTAGTAAAGAAAATGTTATGAAAATCATTGCATTTTGTGTCCCAATGGTCTGCCTTAAGTGGCCTCAACAATCTTCCTTATGCGTGGGTTCCCATGCTTAGTTTCTACACATTTGTTGCCCCTTTGGAGTGAAAGGTGTTCGACGAAATGCCTAAATGAGGATTTTCTTTTGATTTGGCGGTGTCTTCGAGTGAGGTTGGTGTTGATGAATTTAAGTATGGTATTGTAGACATTTAGAGTTTGAAGCCATTTGTTCGAAGAAATTTCGAAAGACTTGATGATTGTGACGTGTGAGCAACATATAGGGAGCCATGTTTGGCATCTTTGAGTAGTGAATGTGAGATTTTTTTTTCTAGGAACTGTATTGTTTGTGCGGGGTTTTAGAACGCAAGAGTGTTTTTTTCTTTTGCTAATCTATAATCCTTGAACCAATTTTAAGAATGAATTTGATAGTAGATGGATTAAATACACTTCATTATGTGATTCTTGAAAGACTTATCAAACTCTTCTTCTTTAATGCATTCATCAATTCCGTTTGATTTTCATTCATTTCTTTGACATGATTATTCATCTCTTATCAAATCTCAACATCATCCCCTCCAAACTTAAGACAATCAAGTATGGAAACAATCAAATAAATTGAAAAAAAAGTTGCAGGAAGTTGACGATATCATGACTGGGATAATCTTGTCCAAAAAACTATACAAACAACTATTTCATCATTTTATCGTCTTTCTTTATAAAATCGCTTAATTATGGTTTAAGCTTAAATTTTTCATAAAAAAACCCTAGATTTAATTAAAAATCCAAATAAATATTTCTAAGATAAAACGAAAGGATATTTATCTTCGAATCTGAATCTCCTGTTTGGACCAATCGAGGTGTGCCACATGAAGAGAGGATGTCAAATCAAACTGACATCCCATCTCCTCCGATGAATAAAAAAAAAAAATCCTCCCCCATCCCATGAGGCATTCCCTAATTGAAAAAATAAGGATCCGTTTCCATTTATCTTCATACCTTTTGTAAAACGATAACCCTCAATTTCTCTGACAGATGCACGTGCAAAACTCTCTCTCTCTCACAGCTGTTATATAAAGCAAAAATGCTTTTTCTCAGCTGTTATATAAACCAAAAATGCTTTTAGGATATATTAATATATTAAGTTCTTACAAAAAAGTACAATGTTTTATATAGTTCTATTATTAATTTTTTATATTTTTCAAAATAAAACAGATTAAAAGGAACTATAAATAATGATAATTTTACTAATTTAAAATTTTTATAAATAATTGTATCCTTTTTTTTCTTGCTTGAAATGATATGATAATTGTATATGTATTAAATCATAGGTTTACAGAAGTACAATGCGGGTATATCTAATCCCTTGTCCATGTAAAAAATATTGGGGAAAGTTCACCAATGAGCAAAGTACATGTAAAACCAGCCCCACTTATGTCCAACCCCAGCCTACTGAAGTTGCAAATTTATCAAAGGAGGGCATATAAAAGTCCCCTAATCGACCGGGGAAATCCAAAAAACTAGCCCTACTAAATTGTACTAGCCAATGATTTACTAATTATAAAATCTAATGATATCTTAACGGCAATTTTTCTTTAGATTCAATTAATCAGCTAATAATAGTTCAGTGATTATAAAATTGGGCTTGAGCCCCGAAGAAAATCAAAGGAGCAACACCAATGAAAGGTATTCTAGACTGCTTAGTGCCCAAAACCTCCTCTCAGCACTCTGAATCCCGCTTCGAAAATGCGGATCGGCGCTTTCGGAATGCGGTTCGACCAAATATGGAGCGAACTGTACAAAATTTTGATTTTTTGTGCAATTTCTTTTTTTGTAAGTTTGATATTTATCTTTTGAATAAAGAAAACTCTTTTGACTTATTAGTTACTGTCTATTTTATGCGATCATATTGCAAAGTTAATTTTTTTCTCTATTTTTAATAGTTGAACATATGAATAAGATATATTTGTGCCCATTAGTTAATTGTTTATAAACCCCCAAGCACTATGTTGTATAAGTGCTCGAGAGGCACTTTAGATATATAATTATTTTAAAACTTAGCATTTCGTCACTCCAGTTCCGACCCCGTTCCCGCTCCTCACTCTCGGCACTTAGGTCTGGAGTCGCTGGTGGCCCCACATTGCTGTATAGGAGTGAAATTCTCTAGGTAAGGATAATACCCAATTATCAGGATGGATGCAAGTGGAATTTTCTGGGTAAGGATAATCCCCAATTTTCAGGATGGATGCAAGTGGAATTCCCTAGGTAAGGATAATCCCCAATTTTCAAGATGGATGCAAGTGGAATTCTCTTGGAAACATATTTCATTCACCCTTGAAACCTTCAAGGTTTTGTTGTTCAACTACTGACACATATCACACACTCTACTTTCTTGTACACGGTTTCCAATGTAATTATAAAACTTTCCACTTGAAAGAAAATAATACGGACATAAGGCAGGAGATATATATATATATTTCATGTGAAATAGTGTGCTACTATTTGAAAAAAAAACCTCCAACCCTAGAAGGGAGTTTAGGGCTAAGTTGGCATATGACCACGGCTGCACTACAATATTAGGGTTACAGGGGAGTTTACTCATTTTCCTTTTGGACCCGGATGAATTAGTCCAACTGAAAGGGTTGGAAACCCTCTAATTGCACAAAAAAAAAAAAAAAAAAAAAACACCAAGGAAAAACCTACCACTTTTTACCATTATGAGGCCCAGTGAATTTCTATTTAAAAACGCCCTTTTGTCGTCTACACTTGGGTTCCTGACAATCGAAGGAAGATGGATGATTAATAGACCCGAACAAATAAAAATATGTTGTAGTATAAAAAGAAATAGTCATCTTGTAGAGGGTAAATTACTTTAATATTAGTAGACAAGAATGGGTTTGAAATTGTTAGAAAGAGCACAGACAAAGCATCTCAAAGGGGAGTGGTTCCCTATTACGAGGCTCTATTATTGAAATCTCAACCTGCTCAAAATGAATGCCGTCAACGAGTGAAAATTCGACCCCATATTATCCTTCACACGGTCAATCATTCAGTGGGGCCATCTTCTTTTAAAGCAAAATTCAAAGACATCCATTGCAACATGAGGGTGTTCAGTTTTCAACTTCTAAGATTTTCGAAAGATAGGCCCACCATGGCCCACACCTCATATAATTTTACGAACTTTTAAAGTGAAAGTGGACTGGTGACCATGCGAGCAAACATGTTAGATCAGATAGCTAAGTGTAACCAGTGTTACACATGTGAGCCGTGAAGAAAGAAAACATTTTTTTTATTTTTTTGAAAGATTTGACACAGATCTGGTCACGGTTGGAATGGAAAAGACAACCGTAGGTACAAACATTACAGGACGAGTAGTATAGTGAAAGGGATCCCACTATTAAAATGATGACGAGAATAGACAATTGTCAAACAAGTGGCTATCAAATAGGACGCTTTTAGGTGTTACTTTTGGAAAGATAAACAATACCATCCCCCAATGCTCAACCCTTACTCCAACGTTTAAAACGCTAAAAGTCTAATAATTGAAAAAAAATTAGAAGAGTATTTCCGTCAAACCTAATATTCAAAGTTAAAAGAATACAATAAATGAAATAAAGCATTTGTAATGTTATAGGACTTGGCTTGAAATTTTGTCAGAAATTTCCAATACGATCTATTCTCAATCAGAGAAATACTACTAATAAGAAAAACCCTTAAAATATATAGGACCAAATCTACCCCTTGACCGATTTGGGCGATAAATTAGGCTTGGGTACAAATCACGATTATCTAGAGGCCAAACACGGCTCAATGCGGAACTCCATGGGGCTTGGCCTAGCCTAGCTCGGGAGCACCGCTATAGATAACTTTGATGTTATTTATATAAATGTCCTAATATGATTTATATTTGATATCCTAGGTAGGGTTAGAATTATGGGCCAGGATGGATCCATGGAAGTTTGGCTTTTTTTAAAAACCTCTAGAGTCAAAGAAATTTAAGGATTTTGAAAAAAGACTATTTAAATTAAAATGTGAACAATCCCTAAAATTCCTTGAAATGCAATCAAATCGTCTAAAATTTTTACCATTCAATGTTTGAAGAAGCCAATCAAAGTCCACCAGGTCAGTGTGGACCCTGCCATGCACATGGGCAATGCCTGTCACTATGGCAGGGATATTAAAAAGAACATCAAAATGAATTGAGTTGATCAATCTTATTGAACCAACTATAATCCGCCACGAAAAATAGATAGGGCTGCCCCATGATATGGGAGGATTTTTTCCCCCACAATGACATGGCAATGACATGGCAATCATCAATGGTTCGCGAGGAAAAATCCTCACAAAATCTCGATTCTTTGGGAATACACAGTACCCAAATGATAGCCTTCAATAAACAGCCGAAGCGTACAGGTATATCACAGCACAAAGATGGGAATGATGGTAATTATGAATCATGTGGTAAAGGACCCTTGACCCCACCAGAAAACGATATGACCTCTGTATCCTGACATATAATGTCAGCCAGCCACAAGGGAGTACGAACATGGTATCCCTCTTTTCACTGATTCAAAAAGCAACCTCGGTGAAATGTTTTCGGTCCATAAAATTTTAGGGCGTGTTTTTTTATTGGAATTTCATAAATTTCTATACGTAGAAATTTCTAAATTTTTAGATATAGTGAAATTTTTGAATGTTTATTGTGCTTGAGCATCCAGAAATTTCACAAAAATATAAAGGGAGTGGAATTCTTGGATTCCCAAAGATAAAAAAAGAACTTTCAAGTGATTGAAATCCAGAAATGCTACTGAAGAAATATGGAATTTAGAAATTTCAAGGGAAAACATGTCACATCATGTTCAACCATTTCTAGACATTGTGAATTCCTATCAGAAATTCCACTACAGAAACAAGGCTTTAACAAACGTGGGAAATTTTCCTTTGAGAGTACATTTCATTTTATTACGTGAGATAGAGTGTGCCCCCATATCTATATTCAATGTCAATAACTTAAATGTGAAAGCCTCTATCCATATCTCTTATATAAGATGATGGATATATCTCATAGGAAACATCTTCCAACAAACATAAGCCTTTGTGTAAAAAAAGAAAGAAGATTTCACCAATCTATGTTACATCTTCATCGTTCTTCTTCTTCTTCTCTCTCTCTCTCTCTTCCTAACTTTAGATGTCATGTGGTAATTTACTAAATTAGTAAAAGTAACATAAATCAAGCCTATAGAACATCACATTATTAGACTATAGTCAATATCTATCAGATTCTAGAGTCTAGAGCCTAGAGCCTTTGATTTAGGAAAGTTCACGGTCGAAGTTGAAGGAGTGGAACTCATGAAAACTCGAGTGGATCAAAATGAATGTCCTTGTCATGTGTGGGATGTTTTAAAATTTTTCTTGAATAAGATAAATGGTGTAATAATAAAGATAATTAATAATACTTAAAATTCTTAGGCTTGGGTCTAGCTCTTATTATAATCAGCTTTTGCAACATTAATATTCCTGCGGCTTGGGTGTTAAATAGCTGTGCCTCAATGTGCAACTAGAGTACTTCTTTAACTGGGGCCTGTTTGCTTGTAATAATTCTGAGATTTCTGATTTGAGAAAGGTTATAAGATATTCTAATAGTTTCTCATAAACAGTTGTGAACTTCTCATTATTGAGCTTTCAAATTTGAAGTATCACACTGATGAGCAAGCAGTAGCCCAACATGAAAACAGAACTGGCCCTGGCCCTTATTTTTGGAGACCGAGGATCAAGACAAAAAAGTTGCATTTGCATTCATGGATGAAACCTAGCAGCTATAACAAACCACTACCACCTCTGCAAGGGCAGACTATGAGCAACTAGAAACGACAAATTGCAGCTGCATATGCACAATGTGTGTAATTTGTAAGGCCAATGAGCATACTTACTGTCTAGCCAGCTCATTTCAGGACAAAAGGTAGTGGGACAATTTGTCTCAATCATTCATCCTTGTCCAATCACAATCCTTTCTTCAGTCGTGTCGTCTTCTTCATGTCACTCTCCCTTTCTTGTCTTGGGTTACTGTGAGGAGCGTAACCATCTCACCATCTGTTTCCTCCGGGCCCCTCTTCCTTTCTTTTTTTAAAAAAAAAAACAAAAGAACCTGCCCTTTATGGTGGGCCATGCCATTTTTTTTTAATGTTAGAAGTCCCATCAGGTTGAGAATCTGCCGTCCAAATGGCACGATTAGGCTGCCTGCATAGGCATCCCTTTTTTTTTTTTTTTTTCACCAACTTGTTTGAAAATTGAAGCCTATTCGCTCTTTGGATTTGTGAATCAAAATACAAAGTTCCTTGTTTTGGATTTGGATGTGACAAAGTTAATTACTTGATGTTATTATTATTTATTTCATCTTTGGGGCAGTGGCAGAAATAACAGAATAGAGCTAGAACCATGAGCTAGGAGCCGCAACTGTTGACTGACTAGCCAATTTGAACATGTAATGCAATACAGGGCTTGCTTTAAACTTTTCTTCAATATTTGTAAATAAAGGCTAGGGTTGGAGGAGTTGATATTACGTAAAATGGTGGAAACAGAACCTCTGCTTGGACCGGTGCACATGGGAGACGAAAATTCTTTTATTTTTTATTTTTTATTGGAGGAGATGGGATGTCATATCAATGACATCTTTTTATTACCCTGTTTGGACTATATAGGGGATCCGGATCCGTTAAATGATTGGGTCACGAATCCAAAATTATTGCCAATCATTCTTCATCATCAAACAAGGAAGACCCATCCAGATTAGTTGGAACAATTACTTCTCGGCTTATTGTGGTGGGAGGTTCTTTTCTTCCTTGAAGTTGCAGGAGTACTCTTTTGAGTTGGACAAGACCACGGAGGCTGTGGAATTGGTTAGGCCCAAAGCTAAGAAATTGGAGGTTGGGGTTTTGAATTCAAACTTTCTCTCTCTCTGTCTATTTGCCCACGCAAGAACTTGATTTACATGGTGCATGGGAGAGAGAGACTTCACGTGCCTAGAGGTATATTCAATTATTAAAGAGGTCGTATGCCATTATCAGAAAAAAAAAATAGAAGAAGGAGGAGAGAGAGAGAGAGAGAGAGTAGACTTCTTTGTGAAAAACATCTTCGGCACAAGCGATTTGAGCATGCCATGGCCAAACTATCGGATTCAATGATCAAGCAAAAAAAACGTTATCATCTGGTCGAAGATGGGTGGTGGGAAATGAGAAAAAACATCAGAACCAACCTTTGGGGATATATGGGTGCCGAGTCTTGGCCAGTTTGAAAAATCACATTCTTCCTAATCTTTCCAAAGGTGTCTACAGGAATTTGACAGTGTGGATAAGCTGCTTATTACTGAGTATCAAAATCTGCTTCAGAATATAGACCTTTTACAGACCCTTTAGCCACTTGATGTAGTGAGAAAAATTGCTCAACTGCCTTTGGAGGTCCGAACTTAGTGGGACACGTAGTTTCAAAGCCATATACAAAGAGATTTAGGGTATTTGTTTGGGATCACATCTCCCATGGAGAAAAATATGGAAAACCCACGTTCATTCCAAATCAGATCAGCTTTTCATTTGGCTTAGTTTGCATAGAAGGCTACCGACTAGAGCCCGATTAGCTCAATGGGTGGATAATATCCCTCTTACCTGCCCTTTGTGTAATGCATTGGAGGAAACGTTGGACCTTAGTAACCCAAACCTCCCCTCCCCCTCCCCCTCCCCGACCCCGATCTCACTCCAAAAATGTAAATCGTCTTTTTCTGAGCGGATCTATACGTCCTTGGAGTGTTGTTTGACCATCTTTGGAGCGCAATTCGAAGGTGCTCAGAACGCGGATCAACTAAATATGAAACGAACCGTACGGAATCTTTAGTTTTTGTGCATTTTTCATTTCTGTATACTTGATATTTATCTTTTAAATTAAGTAATTTCTTTGACTTATTAATTATTATCTATTTTATGTGATCAAATTGCAAAGTTAATTCTTTTCACCATTTTTTATATTTAAATATATGGATGAGATAAATTTGAGCTCATTAGTTAATTGTTTATAAACTTATAAGCACTATATTGTATAGGCGTTCTGCAGACGTTTCAGACATATAATTATTTTAGAATTTAGCATTTTGGCCGTTCTGCTCCACCCTCTGGCCACATAGCGTTGGACATCTCTTTTGCCATTGTCATTTCACAAGAAGGATCTCGAAACACTTTCACATAACCTTGACTAATCAGACTCACAAACTTGACTAATCAGACTCACAATCATACATTTAATGATTGGTACTTCTGGCACTCTTGCCTTCTAAATCCACTCATCGTATAAAACTTGATATAATTGTCTCATGGTTTATATTGGAAAACTAGGAATGAGCTCATTTTTAACTACAGCCGTTTATTCCCTTCATAGGTCATGTCCATATTTTTTATGACTGTAAGTGCAAAAAATATACTCATAAGTTTAGGAAGGTGCCTCAAGGGACTTATCCAGGGGACGAGAGAGAACCGTCGGAGCTAGAGACCTAAGAGGAGAGAAGAAACGATCAGATGACCCTGGCTGTGGGCAGTGCAGGGCTCTCCGATGCCAAAATTAGTGCCTCGAGGATTAATCGGAGAGTAAAGAGCAGAGTTTAGTTGCATGCATGAGAATATGTGTACCTCTCTCTAGGTTGTGGAACCCCTTATATATGAGTCTTGGGGGACATCAGTGGGCTGATATGACTGCTAGGGATCCATTAGCCATAGAGCATTAATGAGGATCCATTATAGCCCACATTGCATTAAATGGGGGTCCGACCAGCCCATGCTGCATTTAATGCCAGTCACATTGGGTCAGGTCCTGCCTTGGCTTGTTGGCGGCTAAGGTCCCATCGGACCTTTCCTTGGGCCTTGCCCTGATACGGCCGCAGCCATTGAATGTGATTGTCAGAAACGTGTCGGGAACGGACGGCCTGGATTATATCCGTCCCATCATTGTGTCTTCGTCTTGCCACGTAACCAGATGTTGCCCGAGGCGAAGAAAATCCATCTCGGGCAACCTTTTCCACCTCGGCAGTAGCCGAGACGTCCGTCGCTTTCAGCGAGTACGGCAGAGGTGGCACTTGGGGGCGCTGGTCTCGGCCAGTGCTTAGGGTCTTATGCCGAGGCGCGTGCATCCGGGATGAGTACAGGCTTGCACTTGTTACTGATTTCGTGCATTTAGGAACTGGTCCACACAATGACCTTGTTAGAATGTAACTTAGCTCATGCGTACCTGCTGGCTCTTGTACAGATAGATGGCTCCCTCCTCACGGTTTGTACAAGTTAAAAATTTTAGAGCTCCCTCAACCACTTTACTAATTCAGCTGGCATGGGAGGCATCATCAGCAAGTAGACACCCCCTCGAGGAGGAATTGCTCTCTGGAAAGGTCTTAAGTTGAGCTAGGGCTGCAAATATCCTTCGTACATATTGAAGTAGACAACCTTGTCCTGATATCTTCTATCCAATATGGGGCTAATTTAGCTTGGGACCTTTTCAGAACATGGCGTAAAATAATGAAAATGCTGACCACACCCCATGGTAACCGGACTTAGGGATGCAAAAAGGTTGAAACCACACTGGACCAAAAATCAGAACTGTTTTCTAAAGGTGGTTCTGGTTCTAACTTGAAACCTGTTTATATGGTTCTTGACCTAGTTCCAAGAAGGGTCTAAAACCGGTTTCACCTTCACATTTTATTAAATATTTTATTTTTTTGCTTAAAAAAAAGAATATCATTCAACCCACAAATCGAAACAAGGATATCGTTCCACTCAATAACGATGCATAAAGTCTTCCTTCCACAGCTAATGAAATCCAGCATTTTTAGAACTAATATATAAGTTGTTTTAAGAAGTTTTTGACATTAGCATATATACAGTCAAGACTCATGTCTTAAAAGCACACAACCACAGGTCAAGTTTGGGTCAACGGATTGGAATCTATATAAATTTAGATCCGGTCCAATTTATGAATTGGAAGGATATATATTTGTTTTAAAATCCAACTTTTCACTAGGCGGAACCTACAGATAGTCAGAGAATCAGGCAACTGTTTGCATCCCCGCACTCAAGATTGTAAACCTTCCGCTAACGGCATCAGTCTGCCCCGATATTTACAACCCATATTGCCCTCTTGAATTCAGGAACATTATTTTTCAATGAAAAAAAAAAGAAGGTGCAAGGAGTATACTAGATCTTTCTTTTTCAATGCTACTGCCAATTCGCAGACATCAAAAGGAGATGCTTCTTCCCCCCAAGATACCCATGCTTGGTTTCCGAGAAGGACCGGGGTTTAAGGCTTCCGTTTTGCTTTGGGTTTTGTTGGGTTATGGGCTATAAGTCATTGGGTTAATTTACTTTGGTAGTGTATTTGGTGATAGCGTGGGCTGTATTGTCCTTCCGTTAAGTTTTCTATTTTCTCAGTATATTTCATCTCCTCTTTAAAGGCAAGAAAAAGAAAAAAAGGCTGGGTTTGAGTGAGAATATTGTTGTAAATTGACCCATCTAACTCAACCCAACCAATTAAGTTTTTTTTTTTTTTTAACCCAGCCAAGGGGGTTGGGACCCAAGAGAGAGCCCGTATAAACACGGGTAGATAATCCGCACAAGCGGGATGGAGGAAGAAGGTCTACCCAAATAGGAAAGGAGCCCACACAAATGTGAAGAGGAAGGTTCGAACCCTGAACAACCAGGTGAGAACTGCTGCCACTTATCAGTGAGGTAAGTAGCCGTTCTCAACCAATTACATTATAGCTTGCCAAACCAATATGAATTGCCAACACACACTCATAGTCAAGTGGTGTTTACATCTTAATTTTACATACGTCCGTGAGACTGATCCCAAGGTCCTCTAGTTAAAAGTATTACTCTTAATTGGTAGTACAACATTGAAAATAAATGACAATATGATATCAACATGTTATTTATGTATTTGGTTAGGGTTTTTTATTTTTCACTTTTGAATTAGATTTAAGTTGACATTTTCAACCTAATTAATAAATGGATAAGGTGGACTTCATCCCCTTTCTCTTCTTATAAAGAATCAATTTCCCTTTGAACCCAAAGTTGTACGATTGTGTCCATCTTTTTTCCATTTTTAGATTTTTTTTTTTTGTTTTATCATTCAACCAAAGGTAACTAGCATTGGATAAGATTTGAGCATAGAATAATCAAGTCCATGTGTTGAAAATTTAATCACACCTATACTTCACATCGTTTATGGTCATAAGGTGGACTTATTTATGATTTGAGCGAAAAGTAACCAAGTTCATGTGTTGAAAGTTAATCACACCAAACTTCACATAGTTCATATTCATAAAGCTAGTTTTTTTATTTTTTTATTTTTTATGAGCACCACTTGTACTTCACCTGTGGAATTTATAAGCATAATTGGTTTTTCTAAAAGCAATAATTGGTTTCTTCATCAATTTATAAGCACCCGTGATGGGCAACACTGTAGGGCCAAGCTGGATAACCAATTAATCATGGGAGGGATGAACTTGTAATTAGGTGGGTTGGTAGGGAGAAGGTTTGTACATAAATCAAGGGTAAAGACAAAATTAGGTAGATGGGTGAGAGGAAAGAATTTATTCATAAAATAAAGGATGATTCGTTGAAGCAGGAATTGGAGGAGGATCCTATCCAACAGGAATTCCATGCATAAGCAGAAGCTCTGTGTGATTTGACTTCGTAGAGGCGGGCTGCAGTAGACTGCAGACTCTAGTTGGCGGAGTAGATGGCATATGATGTGGCTTTGCTACCTACGTCTTATTTTTTAAACCGCCATAAGGCCACGTTTGTGTACACACTCTTTCCGTAGAAAGAGGAAATTGTCACGTCAGTAAATTCCAAAAAAATGAAAATCTCAGAAAATGATTTACGTAAAATTTAGAAATTCATTTTTGGTGCAAAAAGAGTTTCCTTATTGAATTAACGTATATATTGTTTGGTGCGGCTTTTGATTCCCTATAGAAAATCAAAATTTCTTATTTTGTGATATAATTTTTTGAAGAAAAATAACATAAATGTATATTATTTATTTAACATTAAATAATAATTTATATAAAGAAATAAAAAATGAAAGAGTTATAGGGTTTTTGGGTTGAAATGGACAAGAGTGGGGAAAAGAGGATGAAGTTTTTCAAGGAAATCCATTTCCCATACACCTCAATGGGAAACCTATTTCCAAAATTATCAAGGAAAATGCTGACGAGGCAGGAAAGCATTTCCGCAGAATTGTTCCTCACCAAACGCCGGAAAAATGAATTTTCCGCAGAAAACCGTCTACTTTTCCGCGGAAAAGCATTACACAAACATGCCCTAAATGTGTCCGGTGGGGACTTATGTGAGTTTAGCGGGCACTATCTCAGGACTAGATCATGTTGGATCAAATACCTTAGAGATGCCCGTGTTATAAAAAATAATAAAATAAATTAATACCAGAGTCCAATAATTGATGATTTTGATGAATGTCAAATTATAATATTTTAATGGACCCTACACAGAATTCTTTTCTTAGATAAATGATGCCGTTGCCTCATTTTATCGCTACCTGGACAAATACATCCCAAAGGTAGACAGACAAACTCTTAGCCATCGTAGACTTTGGCCATGAGATGTAGTTTTCCATCTCATTATTCTGCACATAAAACTCTCATAATAGAGTTCAGGGAATTCTGCAGATTGCAAAAAGTATCTTTCTTCTTGCTATATATTTTAATCAATTTGAAGATGATATTAGATCCTTTGGAATGGTCTATCTCACTCCATTTCACCAATTCTAACATGCCCCAAGGGATGATGATTATTTGGTAGGAAAGTAGGAAAACTCAGTGATAGTTGAGTTGTGACACTGCAACTGACCTTGTTTTGATATAAATGATTGAGTCAAATGTAGCTGAAATTTGACCCGGTCACCTTGTTACCATTTGAGAGCTAGATTTGATTTTAAATAATTAATAATGCTTGATGTTATAGTTAGGAATTTAAAAAGGATGATAGGAATCTAATTCGGAGATCATATTTTGATCTTTTTGGTTCAATATTTCGACATAAAAATTATGTATTATGCAAAGTTTATTTTTCTTTTATCTTATTATAGTGTCTTCTTCATAGATTAATCAATTTGAATTAATTATCATGAATGCGTAGTGTAAATAAATGAATAAATAAAACTAGTTTTCAAAATAACATGACCCCCCTAGTCACCAAATTAACTCTCTTCAAGTGAATTTTTTTTTATTTTATGTTCGATGAGTACTCAAGTCCTAGTCAGGGATGGTTTTTTCCTCCTTTCTTTTTACTAAGGTAGGATTTCTTACCCCATTTAAACAGTTACGCCGGAGGTTTTCTAGCAGTTTCCTTTATTAGCTATTTTTATGTGTTCTTCAGTTTGCGTGGTCTTGTTTTTAGTTGAATTGAGTCCAAATCACCCCAAAAGCTATTCATTTCTATCATTTCAGCATTCATGGTTGCAGCACACTGCACTGTTATTTTGGCGTTTCTCAATTATAAACGCTGTGCCATTCGATTCACACCATGTATGGAACAAACTCTGCCATGCAGATTACATAACAACAAAAATTTCCCCTTGGATCCACAGCAGTTTTTTTTGTCACTGTTTCAGGATGAGAAATTTATAAATATGCATTTTTTTTTCTCGTCACTGTGATAGAAAAACCTACGGCATCCTCAAATGCACCTTTGACCAACGGTCTAAACCTCCGTTTGGAAAGGGTGGAAAATTGGGGGGGGGGGGAATGGGCGCAAAAACTTTCCCCCCAAAACAGGGAGAAAAATGGGGGAAATGAGGGGAAAATGGATAAAATTACCAAATTGCCCTTTATATGTAAAAGATAATTTTGAACTTTTTACAAAAGTAAGGAAAAAACGATAATTTTCTCTATATCTCACAGACAAACAAAACCCAACTTTTTCACTTTTCTTTCCCTTACTTTTTGACTTCCCAAACAAGAGGAGGTAAAATTAATTTTCCCTCCCCTCACCTCCCCTCCCCTCTCCCCTTCCCAAACGGAGGGTAAGAGATCCCATTGGTGGCCATTAGAATCCTAACACATAGGTGAAGTGACAAAAATGCCCTCAAATGAGATATATTTCTTGTCCACGGAGCTATCTTGTCAAACTATTTAGGGCTTGTTTCTTTGCTGGAATTTCTGAATTCTCAGACATAGTGGAATTCGTGGATGCTCCTTAGGCCTGAGCATTCACGAATTCCATCAAAATGTTAAGGGAGTGAAATTTCTGGATTCTCAAAGGCCAAAAAAGATACTTCATGTGGCTGGAATTCAGAAATTCCTGTGAAGACACATAGAATTCAGAGATTCCAGGAGATAGCATGTCACATTATGTCCAAGAATTCTTGGACATGGTGAATTCTGACAGAAATTCCACTAAAAGAGCAGGGTTCAATTTTTCTTTACCTTTACCCCACTCTCATTGGTTTGTAAGACCTTGTTATTTATAACAAAGATATTATTTCTTTCGATATTGGAGGTTATAATGATTTTGATACTCAATTGTCTAGTGTACTAGTCTTCAGCGGCGGATCTAGGAATTTCGTTTGGGTGGAGCTAAAATCTTGTTCGATTTTGTTAGGCTTTTTTCACATTTTACTCTTTCTATACATTTCTTTTCCAACTTCTCCAACAAAACATAGGCTAACCCAAATATATACAAGACTACAAGACACACACACACACTCTTTCTCTCTCTCTCTCTATATATATATATGTATATATATGGGAAATACTCGTATGAGAGATGCACTCACTATAGTATGAGAGATAAGGTGAGGGCTCTCACATCCATATCCAATGCCAACAAGTTAAATGTGAGGATCCCACCTTATCTCTCATAGTAAAGGTGAGAGATACCCTCACAGGAGCACCTCCATATATATAATATAGGACATTCATGTGCATCCATCCCTCACTATAGGGTGAAAGACACTTACATAATTGAAAATACTCATGTGTATAAAAGGAAAAGCCATATATGGTCATATGCAAAAAAGAGTGTTTATGTGCAAAGAGGAAAAGCCAATAGCCATGTAAGTGTATCTAACCCTATGGTAAGGGATGGATGCAGGTGAATATTCTCTCTCTCTCTCTCTCTATATATATATATATACATATATGTATCACCTGAAGCTCTAACGATTTTCCGTTTCTTTTTTAAGGCGACCCTTGAGAATTCCTATTGAAAGCCCGCGAAATTAATGGGAAAAAGGGCTTTGATCAAAGGGGTGAAGAGATGGGGTGAAGGAGAATTCCAATATATTTTTTGTTGATCAATTGGGACCCAAGAATATGGTCAGATCCAAAAACTCATGCCCTTTAATGACCAATGATAGACTAAATCCCCAACAATTATCCATTTTTTTTTCTAAGGCATCTCTTGGAAAATTCCTACTGAATGCTTACAAATTCATAAGAAAAAGGGTTTTGATCAAAGGGGTGAAGCGATGGGGTCATCAATAATATTAGATATCTATAGAATAAGAACATTAAATTCATTGAATTTAATTGCATAGGTCTAAGGGTAGGTAATCATTCCATATGAAAGAGGGGATACTCTCAAAGGCCCAATTTTCAATCTCCAACTTTGGTTTGTCACTCAAAGCCGCAGAAAAGTCCTAAATTAATGAGACAAAAAGGCCATAAATTGTGTTTAAGGATCGATGCAATTTCCGACATATGGCATCTTGTCTAACCATGAAAAGTTGTGTTATGATCTCACACACAAGTGTAATGTGTATGAAAGTATAATCGATGATCATAGAGAGGCTACAAAATCCCCTCAAATCACAAAGCAAGATTTCCCATTGAGAGCAAAATTGGGTAAGAGGAGATGAGGGTTTTTTTTTTCCTTTACTGAAGTAGAAAAAAGAGAAGGCAGTATGAGATTTGGGGGGTTTGAGACACGTGGGGCAGCCATTCTTGGATGTGTGGAGCTTAGGCCAAGGCCCATTCCTAATTTTGGGGATTTCTTGATACCATCTGAGGCGGTGGATTCGCCCCTGCTAGTCTTACAAAAGGGACTTGCCCTTGTAATTTTTTAATTGAGGAATTTTATCGATGAACACTGACAGTAAAAGGTAAAAGGTGGCAGTATTAACATGGGAATGAACCAAAAGCCATAACATGGGATTTTTTTTTTTTGATAAAGGAGAACATATAATAAAAAGAGGAGGAAATCTCTTTAATCCAAGAGCTTTACCAAGTAAAAAGCTTTTAAGATCAATTCAGAAAATAATAATAGTCTCGGCGTAATTCAATTCCAACACAACCTGAGCTGAGGAAAAAAGAAAAAGAAAAAAAAAAAAAACAACAACAACGTACCTACTGTTTGTCCTTTCTTTCACAGTGGGAACGACCATACCATTGAGAGGTCCATTCATGATGCACGACTCACGATCACGGACTCGACCGTATAATGCGTATTGCATCCATGTGGTTGGTCTTTGGTCTTTGGTCTTTGAATACTCAAACAGCGACTGACCATTTGTACGGACAATGGTAGCGTCCTTCATCCTCTATTGAGTACTCAGACAGACAATAGTGCCCCAAATATCTAATCGGAATCTAGCTTACCTCACATGACTCAAAATGTTTGGGCCCATGTTTTTATGAGTGTCTGTGTTGGTCCTGGCGTAGCAATTTCGTTGTTTTGTTTGTCTTTTGATATCAGCTGTTGGGCTATGTATTTCTAATGTAATCTCTCATTCTCAGCAGAAAAAGAAAAAGAAAAAAAATAAACACTTCTGGCCGTTCATTTGCAAGAATTCTGAAAAGTTCATATCGAGAGGAATTACAAATTCATTGAATCAAGTCGCTTAGGGCTTGTTTGGATAGTCAAAAAATGGAATAGAGTGAAGTTAAATGTGTCATAACAGTCTAAAATTTCAACTCTACTATATTTGGATGAGTCTAGCCTAATAGATGAAGTAATATTGTGAAACCACATGTACTTCATTTTACTTCAACTCAAAATACTTCAATTTTCTTGAGTAAAAGTTGATTTTACTCCAAATTTTAACTTCAAAATAAGCATCCAAATGAAGTGAAGTGAGGTACTTTCCTTTAATTTCAACATACTTCTTTTCACTTCACTTCACATTTGAAATCTACTTCATTTTACTCCACCCTTCATTTATACAAACAGACCCTTAGGGCTAGTTTGGATAAATGAAGAGTTTAGTAAAATGAAGTGAATTTCACATGTGGAGCGGAGTGAAGAGAAGTATGATGAAGTTAAAGCAAAGTACTTCACTTTACTCCATTTGAATGCTTATTTTGAAGTTAAGATTTGTAGTAGAACCCACTTTTATTCAAGAAAATTGAAGTATTTAGAGTTGAAGTAAATTGGAGTATATGTGGTTCACAACAATACTTCATCTATTGAGCCAGATTCATCCAAACGGGGTATGAGACTGTTTGGATCCATTTAACTTCACTCTACTTTATTTTTTGCCCATCCAAGTTCTAATGGTTTTCCAAATGCTCAAGTCTAACTCAATGTTCAAGAAGCTGAAATTTGAAAATCTAAAAAAGCCAAAGAGTGACATCTTAAAATGCCGAATCTCAAAAGTTTGGCAAATTGAGATGCCCTGTAAACAGCAACTGACAAAGTCATAAAAATTTCTCAGTAGATGAAATTTCTAAATTCCATCAAATAATTAGGCATTCGGTTTATCTTAAAACTCTTTTTATAGGAAGATGTTCATACGAGAGATATCTCTCATCTTATATGAGTGATAGATGTGGGAGCCCTCACACCAAATTTTACATTTAAAGTGAGAGATATCTCTCGTATTAATTACATATTCCCTCTCTACATATGCTATTTTAAAATACAATAAAGAAATTCATGGAAAACAAAGAAGCAGAGGTAGTAATACTGTGGCTTCGGTAGTTAGCCGTTGCATTCTCTTTGCTACAGTACGTTTTTTTTTTCCTTGGCAAGAAGCTACAGTGGTTGACTTTAACGGTCCTGCTCTTGCCCCAACACGATTGCTGGATATAAGCCACTTGGCACAAAAGAATGTATGTGGACGGTCCATATAGAAAGTATTGAACTATTCGAGATCAGTGGCCACGATTGCATCACACGTCTTGTATTTAAACGTGAACGGGACACCGAAGTACCTCGTTTTTGTTTATTTATACCGATAGAGGTCATTAATTTCAGTGTTCACCGGCCTCTGCCTTCTCCTTATTTTCATTTTCAGTGCTGTTTAGGATTCCGCACTAGTAGAGATTTTTTTTTTTTTTTTGCGTTTGGACATTTCATTCTCTCTTTCTATAGTTTCTAGTTTACTGTTGCAACCCATCTTGGGTTTTGGTTTTTTGTTGATTATCTTCTCAAGTTTCTTTCTGGGTATGTTGTATGTGGAATCTATGGAATCTTTTTCTAGTGTCTGTTGGGCTATCTTTCTCCCCTTTTTTCTTTTTGTTTTTCGTCTTTCACTCTTTTCTCTACTCTCTTTCATTTCAGTTTCATCTGCTGAGGTTTTGAACGTTCAACTCCATTTGGGTTTCGGGTTTTCTGTCTCAGTTTTGCTGTGATCTTCTCTTGGGCTCTACTTTGTCGAACCCAAAAGTCTTTATTTGGGTTTTTGTTTGTTTCTCTCCTTTTCTTTTCTCTGTTTCTTTCTACTTTCTGTGTATTTGTAATGAGCTTCCTGAGCTTGATGGAGGGGAGACTGCCTCCAGGCTTCAGGTTCCACCCAAAGGATGAGGAGCTTGTGTTGGATTACTTGGCCAAAAAGGTTGCAGGCAATGGCAGTTGGAATTCTTCAGAGTATCCGACCATCATCGAGGTTGACTTGAACAAGATGGAGCCTTGGGACCTTCCAGGTCAGACTCTCTCTCCCTCTCTCTCTCTCTCTCTCTCTCTCCACATGCACAGCACAGCAAGGTATGCACTGTGGTAAATCTATGCTTTTCTGATGTGTTGTCTCTGTTCCCGATGAAGAATGCTACGTGGGTCTGTTTGCAAATTAGTATATTAAGCTCTCCACTGCTTCCTCTGCATTCTGCAGATTTGTATATAGAAAATGAATACATGGTTGTCAAGGGGTATAGTATCTTTTGTATATTTAAATTACTTCTACGTGTAAGTATTCTTTTTGAGGGGTGCTACACACCCCGACGCTGGGAGCCCGACTGGAACCTCGCCTGGGATCCAACGGCCCCCTGGGAGCCCGGGTTCTTGTCGGGCTCCCAGCGTCGGGGTCCATAGCTTTTTTCATTCTTTTTAGGCTTTACACTGCCCTATTAAATTCAATGTCGGGGAAGAATAGGGACATTTACACCTAACCACTGGCCATATTTAAGATTTGAAAGCAACAGCCTTTTTAATTTTTCCTCATTTTAAAGGCAATGTATACACTCTAGGGCCGGGGGACATCGGTCAGCCACGATAAATGACAAGTCACATCCATAGGGGATAAAAATAGAAAAAAGAAATGGGCATTTGGAGGCATTTTTTAACTGCTTTTATTGAAACCCTACTGGAAAAAAGATTAATGTCATTTACCTTTTTCAATTTTCGTAAATGGAGTCAAGTTGGAAAGTCTCATATTTCACGTCGTCTAATTAATATGCTTGATATATCTTAATATACATGTATCTGTCTTTCACCTATAAATTTAAGATTTTGCATTGGTACATGATTTATTATTCTTTGGTTGCGATTATGGTTTATTAGTCCTTTGTTCCTATAGTGAGAGATTCGAAGTGGTTTCATTTAAGTCACTTGTTCTGTTAATACTTCTCGTCTCGTCTTTTATCGAAAAAAGAGATATTTTTCCATGCAAAAAGAACATTTTTATCTCGTGGAAGTGCTCTCTTATCAGTCCTTGAACCAAAAACTATGCTTTTGCTTGTTTTCTTCCTCTCTTTTTTAACACAGATCCCATGAGCAGTCGGGATCATGAGAGATTTGTCTGAGGGTGACTGTGGTTGGACCAACACGTCACCATGCGGCAACCCTCTCGTGTGGATGATAGGCTGCCTCATGGTGATGTGGCGGACTGTGAATGGTCTACTTACGGTTATCATGGGGTAAATCCTCTCTAGATTCGGACTCCAATAGAGTTGATACCACCCTATAATTACTATGATCAAAGTTATAATTATTTCATATGATTAATATGCATAAAATTGTCTTAAACACGTTGCTGATCATATGCTTGATCTTTCTGTAGGATCTATTCCTACTAGGGAAAAACTTGGACACTTCTTCATTTTGGGTGACTCTGATTCTCACTATTGGATCCCTATTAGAGGACGATCTAGACACCGTATGTATTGCGCTCTGGAAAAGTAGAGACGGCCCATCCAAACATGCCTATTATGTGTTTTTTTTTTTTTTCTAACAAGAATTGTAGTGACTCGGGCTATCCAGACTCCTTTGTAAATAGAATTTCATTAAAGCCAAAACAACCAACACAACAAAGAGAATGGGTTAGGGAAGAAAAATCCCACTCGCTTGCCCAAATTGGATTACAACTATTCAAACAGAAACTTCTCGCAAGCATAGAACAATGCTTAGCCAAAATATGGGCAAGGTGTTACTCTCAGATAATAAGAATCATAGAGCAAAAGTATTTATTCTTAAGAACTCTTATGTTGAAACGAAATATCATCGATACATTTTAATTCAAGGAAGGGGTACTTACTGTCGAATAATAAGAATCATAGAGCAAAATATATATATTCTAAATGTTTTAGCCTATATATCCAAATATGACTCTCAAAAGATTTTCTGGAAATCCCCTTTTTATTTGGTTATTTTGTTGAAAAATTTTCATTTTCTTATTCTTATAGAAAAATCGGAACAAAAGAAAGTAATCCTTACTTGGGACAAACAAATTAAGTGCTCCCAACCAGGGCTAGTTCAATACACATCTATGTAAAATAAGGCTTTACTGTTGAGGATAAGTGTCTCAAACTTATTTCTTCATCTTTTTTCTTCTTTTTTTCTGGCTTTATTTAGAGATTGATGTCGGGCTATTTAGTGTCCCTAACCAACAAAGTCGCAATTCCAATATTGTCAAACTCTTAAATGTTTAAAGAATCACTATAGTTTTGACGCGTCCTCACCGATGATGGAGAGTGTCTTACTACTGACACCAACGGTTGATTTTTTTCAATTTATGTTTTCAACTAACGGACTGTAAACTGTGTAACAATGCTTAGGTAGAAGTCATGCATAAATGTCTTAATTATCAATTGCTGGTTACCGAGCATCAATTAATCATGATGACTATAAAACATAGTTTATGCACGACAACCTTGATTGACATTTTCACTCTAATCTCCAAATGTCATAATAAAGAGAACACAGGACATGAGGCTGCTGGTGATCTCTGAATTGTTCTCATGAATTAGTAATACATTTACCACTCATGGTTCCAGATGGTCCAACCCAACCTTACAACTAATACGTTCTCTGAATTCTAGTTAGTGTGTTTAATTTGAAGGAACCCATTTGCCTATCTCCTTAAGCTTACTTATTTTCTAAAGTTTGTTTTATGGATGATCACATGAGGGTTACTAATGCATTTTTCTTTTGAGTCAGAAATGGCGTGTGTTGGAGGCAAGGAATGGTATTTTTTCAGTCTCCGAGACCGAAAATATGCAACCGGACCACGCACAAACCGCGCAACATTGTCTGGATACTGGAAGGCCACTGGAAAAGATAGACGGGTGACCGACGTTCCCAAGGGAACCCTTGTAGGGATGAGAAAGACCCTAGTTTTCTACCAAGGGAGAGCCCCAAAGGGGAAGAAGACTGATTGGGTCATGCACGAGTTTCGGCTGGAAGGACCCCACCATTTGCCAAATCTTTCTTCCAAGGTGACCATCATTTTCTTTCTCCTAGGTTTTAGTTACCAACAAGTGATTTGATCTTTGCTACTCAATAAGTTTTGCAGTCATACTTAATTGTTGTTAATGCCACGTTTTGGACCATCATCCAAGGTAGAATCTCTTATAAGTATTTGATAATATTTCATTCCTACTGATATTATCTTAATCTGAAATGATTTGTCCTTACAAGAAACTGCCAAGAGAGTCTCGGTAGGAGGACCGGACACTTTAATAAGAACTTCTCATGCATTATTACTACTCTTTTGCGAAGTGCCAAACCCATGAATTATATTTTACATATTTGAGTAGGTTTGTGTAGAAACGCACCAAAGGACATATTGTCAAAAGTTGATATATCAAACATCCGATTACGTTGCCTTGTCTTCTTCTTTGCTTTCTTTATTGCAAGCATGCTTCCAAAAGTTCTAACATGGGGAGAGTTTGAAATGGGGATTTCTGGTCCTCTAGCTCCTGCTCTTGGAAAAGGCTTAAGGGCTCATTTGGATAGTTTTATATGTAAAATAAGTAAAGCATCAAATTAAGGGAGAATAAAATATAATTGAATTATGATGGTATTTTATTTTTAGTTATTTGGCATGAAATCTTTTTTACTTTTTATATAAAAAAGTAGAACTTTTTTGTCTTTTGAATGGAGAAAATGAAGTGTCTTTTAGTGAAAAAGATGTAAGAAAATTCAAATTAAAGTGCTATTGATGTGTTCCTTTGTCTTTAAAATATAGGCTTTACTTGTTTTTTACTAATTTAGTAAGGTGCCAAACGGGCCCTAAAACTTTGCAATGATATATCTATAAAAGAAAATTAAAGTAAAAATGTCTAACTTGTCTGAGATTTAGTCAAATTTTATTTTATCTAAACTTGGGTCAATTGATATATTGATACGGCATGCAAAAGATATTAGTTTTTTAAATTAATTTATTGATAAGTTTTATACGTGATTAATGTGATACTAAGACTAACTCCTATTAGAGTGAAAATATGTGATGGCTCCCATAATTCATTGATGGTAGGGGGAATAATTTGTTGGATATTTAAGAATTATAATTTTTATTTTATTTTTAATTTTAGCCATTTCTTAAAATACGTATGTAGGAATTTAATTTCATGCAATTAACGGGCATTAGAAGACCCGAAATCAATTTGGAGTAGAGATAGGGCATGATACACGTGTGGCCATCTTGTACAATCAACATTGAATTTTACTCCAGTGGGGCCATATGTTATTGTAGTAGTTCAAATAAGGAAATGATTGCACATGTGATGGGACCAGTGTCTTATGAGATTGCATGCGAGTTCATCGACAGAAGGTGATGGTTGGCCACCAACTTTATTCAGTGTGCCCTTCATCTCATAACCTCGAATTACGAACTTGACAAGCCTCATTCATCAAGCATTTACGAATGCCTCGTGTCGAACGCTGGTTAGTGTAGGAGCCAGGGGATCAGACTCCCAAGAAGAGTTTGTACAATAATTACAAAAGCTTTTTAGCTTTTGCAGTGTAAAAATCATGTCTTTCATACGTGCCTAATGGTGGGGGATTTTAAAAACATGTTTCGGGGTGTTTGGAGTAAAGTGAACTGAAGTAATGTGATGATGGGAGACATCAAACGAAGAAAGAATAAAATATAAATAATTATAATGAGTTTTTACTTTTAATTGTTTGGTATAATTTTTTTTTATTTTATATATGGAAAAGTCGATTTTTTTTTTGTCTTTTAGTTGAGAAATGAGATTGATTTTTTTTTATGAGAAAGATGGAGGAAAATTTAAAATTATATACGTTTGATATCTTCTATTGCCTTTTCTTGTTTTGATAATGGAGGCTTTACCTCCCTTCATTTCACTTCATCACACATCCGAACGCAAGAATGGAAGTGGGGACTACTCGTCGTAGATGTGAAGTTCAAATGGATACCTTTAATATGTTTACTCTTTTGCCTTTATATTACGTTTGAGTGGGAAATATAGTGCGGTTACAAGCTTACGATGTGGTAATTCTATCCTATAATCTTCTATGCCCTTTTATTTTATTATAGAAACTTGTGATAAAGTATGGTGAAATTAAGTTTTAAACAAAAAGTTCTTCCTAATCACACACACTCTCTCTCTTTCTCTCTCTCTCTTATTGTGATGCGTTAAGTGTTACTCTATTTTATACTATCCAAGCAAATATTTTACTATATCTCTGTTTTTATTTTAAAATATCTTATTATACTTTTCTTAAGATGTGATGTACACTTCATCTTTTACTCTGTACACGTAAACGGACATGTTTGAATTGGCATTTCCTTCTTTATCATCTTTGTTGGTGAAAATGTCAGGGACCCTTTTGTACTTTGTTTTCTTCGTTGAGAAAGTGGGGTACAACATCCATCTATAATGCACGTAAGGAGCGGTGTTGAATTTTCAATTTTCTACTTTAACGAAGATGGACTCTTAAATTAATGGCACTCTCAACTCCTTTGAGAGCATCTAGGCACAAAATTTCAATACCATACAAGTGCGCCTAGTTCTCTGTGATAAAGCATTCACGTTTCATGCCTGCTAAAGGAAAGTGCAAAAGTTTGGAGGAAGAGGTTTTTTTAAACTATGATGCAGAAGCATAGTTCTAAAACTCAATTCTTGACTAAACCCAGACCACTTGACTCTCGGAGTGAGTCCGCTCAATTTGCCAGACTCACCTGAGTTACTTGACTCAATGGCGTCTAGTTTCAGACCCTGTTGAGCCAAAACAAGCCTAATTTTTGAAATGTGTACCGAACCGAAGAGGAAGGGATTAGAATATTGTTATTAACTAGCTATAACATAATTCTAAAATCTTTTTTAGTATAAATATATATATATATATGAGAATTTGAGTTGAGCCAAAACAAGCCTAATTTTTGAAATGTGTACCGAACTGAAGAGAAAGGGATTAGAATTATGTTATTAACTAGCTATAACAGAATTCTAAAATCCTTTTTAGTATTTATATATATATATGAGAAATTCTAAAATGGGGGCGTTTTTGGCCCTCTTTAAGTTTCATTAAAAAGAGACCTTCGGAATTTATACAGCTTGAAAAGAAGAGCCGTCTCACTTAGAGAGATAATAAGAAAGATATAAAAACTTGAGGAGAGAGAGAAGTTCTCTCTTATTTGGCTCTTTTTTATTTCCCAAAGTGGGGCACACCAGTAGATATCGCTCTCCCCACTATGAAATCAAAAGTGAGGATAGTCATCATTAAATGGCTGATTACTGACACTTTCATTACTGCAATTTTAATGTTAAGCAGGAGGATTGGGTTTTATGTAGAGTGTTCTACAAGGACAGAGGAATGTCACCCAAACTTTGTGAAGATAACTCCTCCGATGATACAGATACAGGTTCTTCGCTCCCACCGTTGATGGATACTTTCCTTACATTTGACCAAACTCCCCCAAGTCTCGAGGCGTTTGAGCAAGTGCCCTGCTTCTCCAATTTTTATCAAAGCCCGACAACCCAAACAACAAACCCAACTCTGTCGACGCTGCCCCAAGTGGAACCACCCATGACCACCAAGAGCTTAGCCCAGTCAAGTGTGCTACCAGACCTGACCCCCTTCCTGGACCCCATTTCCTATGAGAAAGAGGTCATAATGGCAGTTCTGGAGCATTTCAACAAGATGGAAAGCAACAGTAAGATGTTAGAGTCAGTGTCATCAAGCTTAGTTGAAGGAAGCTATGACAGCTACTTGTCTGAAATGGGCCTGCCTTCCATCTGGAATGAGAGCTTGTTTTGATGAGGTCCTAGACATGGAAGGGATCTTCGACTCTTTCCCAATCAAAACCTTTATGGATAAGTTAATCAGTTTCCTGTGGTTTTTCAGCTGTTTCTAATGTTTTTGTCTTCCTCATAATAATGTGTGGACAAGTTATAATTTCACTTGAGGATGTGTTCTGTACTTCTAGAACTACTTTTTTAGAATGTGGACTCAATAGAAATTGTCTTTTGTTTCCAATAATAAAAGCAGTTCGTTTTGTAATATTGTCATTATATTTGCTACTGGTATAAAAAGACTACTACGTAGAGTTTTTTCTTCTTTTATTGGTTAAAGACTACTACGCTGAGTTGAACATCTTTCATTACATTAGGTCTTACACTATTTGTAGGCTCATACTCTAATTTCCTAATTTGGAGAATCGAAGATGGTTGAGGGCTATTTTCATTAAAACAGGGAAAATGAGGGCATATGGAGTGAAAATATTTGGATTTCATTCCCCTACTAGTGGACGGGTATGCCTTGGGCAGTGAACAAGGCCGGCTGGTTGGTCTCTAGTTCGAGCTCAGTTGGAGTCCAGAGAGCCTGGGTCCATTAGCTCATGAGCTCACTAGGTGAGCTCGTGTGTCGCCAGTCGCTGCCATGCATCGCCGATGATGGCCGTTGGTCATTAGTGAAGAAGAAGATAGGAAGAGACAATGGAAGGTCAGAAGATAGTGAAGAAGAAGATAGGAAGAGACAATGGAAGGTAAGAAGATAGTGAAGAAGAAGATAGGAAGAGAAAATGGAAGGTAAGAAGACAGTGAAGAATGAAACGGTCGTAAATAAGGTTTTTAAAAGCGCTTTTCATTTATTAAAGAGAAAAAAAAAGGAATTTTAGACATTTAAAAATGAGTCCCAATAAAAAAAATAGTGAGGAAAGGTCCTCGGCGGTGAGTGATTTTGGCCGGAAAGGCCCCTCTTGTAAATTTATTGAAAAACTAAGGGCCCGTTTCTTTATTGGAATTTATAACTAGAATTTAGGAGGTTGGGGATTTTTGGAGATGATGTGATATCTTGTCCCCTGCCATTTCAAATATTGTATTTCTTTCATTAGAATTTCAAATTCCAACCGCCAAAAAGACTTTTTGGAATTCTAGAAATTCCACTCTCTGGGCCCTATTTCTTTACTAGAATTCCTGACAGGAATTTAGGCGGTCTCGGAATTAAGAATTCCTGGGCATTTGAAATTTCATAAAACTCAGCATTTGGAAAACCACTTTAATAATGAAGATTTGAAAATCTCACTTCGCATAGGAATTTCAAGAGAGGGACGACGGCATTCCGAGAGCTCCGGCAGGAATTCAGGCAATAAATAAAACAATGAATTTAGAATTTCAAAATTTGGCAACATTTCAAATACCAGTACTTGAAATTCCCAAACAACCACCATATACGAATTTTATGAATTCTAATAAAGAAACGGGCGCTATACAATTTGTTGGAATTTCAAATTCTCCATCAAAAATAGAAATTTGGAATTCCTCCTAAGCGGACAACTTTTAGAGAATTTAAAATTCTTCTATATATGAATTTTTGGAATTCTGATAAAGAAACAGGGTCCTGGAGACTCCATTTTAAAATAATTGATTCTAGCGTCCTTGTTTTGGGAATTGTGAGAATTTTAAGGCCTTCTTGAAAACTTATCTAACTAGAAGAATTGTGGGTTCCCTAGTTTTTGGAATTCTTGCATTTAAGCTAAAGGCCAATCTCTAGTAATTACTCAGCAAAAAACATAGATATCAGGATCAAAATTGGCCCTAAAGATCGGCATTCTTTAATCAGGTCCTTTTCAGTGCCACTGGTTAGCGTTCATCATTACAAATGCTGTTTTAGGGAACCCACAGGAACAACAATACCACCGTAGTCAAACCTGGATCAGGTGTTGGATCCTGTCGATACAGCCTAAATGAGAGTGCGGCCCACCAATTTGTCATAGAGCATTTTGTTCTCACACTTGTACCCCTATGACAAAGACCTCACACCTCCACCTTATTGTCCTTATTGTCCTGTTAAAGACACAACACATGAAAAGGATAGGTTCGAAGTGAAACTCACGAGCCTTTGAACCGTTGGCGAAGGTTCTAATTGTAATTAATAAACGTATCTATCCATGAAGATTGCCTTTTGATCTTTTGGTTTGTTTATTCAAGAATTACCATGCATTATATGCATGAAAGCTTTGTTAATGAGACTAGCTAGCTTTGCAGGAATGAGGTATCATTGCCTTTTTCATTTCCTCTCCATTCATTAGTTAGCAATGCAGCGTGCAATCTCTCTCTCTCTCTCTCTCTCTCTCTCTCTCTCTCTCAGGAAATTATATGGGTAAACACATGTACATTTTAGACAACAACAATCAATCACCTATTTTCCAAAAATAAACAATTAATCACTTACCTCTTTCATGTTTACAAATAACTGCTTTTACTAATCACCTACCTCTTTCATGTTTACAAACAACTGCCTTTATTAATCACCTATGTTACTCACTACCATACTTGGATGTTGGTTTTCAAATGGTTGACGAAATTGATGTATTGTAATTTTTCATTTTTGGGTGATAAGAGGATGAAAGACAATCTTAGGCTTAAGATAGTTTGGATTTGGCCAGGATGTTAAAGTGAAAACGACGATCAAACTCCAAGTCATCACTGTAATAAAGATCAATGCCCTTAGTTGATTTTGATGCATATGTTATTCTGGAAAATAAAACATCTTTTTATGATAAAATACATCAGATTTTATAAAAAGAGCAGTAATGGTGATTGACTAAGATTTACAAATTATGAGGATGGTTGTTTGCAAAACAGAAAAAGGAAGGTGGGTATTATTAATTGCCAAAAATTAGATTTAGTTATTTGCAAATTTCCCCCAACATAGGTGGGCCTGGCAGTGGCTGCTCTATCATTCATCATTATATGCAAATCTCCCTTTTCTAATGCTAGTGTTAGCCAAACTGGGACGGAACTGTGGTAGGGGAGGGACACTTTTTACTCTTGGTTTCTGTGTTGATACTAAGGTGCATTGCCACTGAAGCTTCAGTGGGATACCGCTGCACCACTACTTTCATGATGCATAGAATGCCCCATTATTTAGCATGCAATCATCGGTAAAAGAGAGTCTCAAAAGAAAGACATCCTCCTCTTTTGCTTTACTTTTAATTGCATGACTACATTTCTTATCTTTATGGCAACACATTATTTCAGACAAAAGAAGCTTTTTCTTTTTTTGTGTAGTGTTTTTGAAGTGCGGGTAGAGAGACTTGAGTGATCAAATTCGTAGCAAAATGGCTCATGAAACTACATTGAAATATTCTCCAGTGTGTGTACGTGTGTTTTCTTCTTCTTTTTTTTTTTCTTTTTGTCTTGTTTTTTTCTTTTTCAAACATGTATATTAAAAATTGTCTGAATCCCAAACAATTGAAAAACAACAGAATATCTTTAACAAATATAAAATAGGGCAGAACTTCAATGCAGCAACACTGCATCATACTATGGCGTGGTGTCTTTCGTCGATGCATGGTGAGGCCCAACATTTTCAAATCCAAGTCGTTCATCAGCTTTAGCACCCATTATATTTGTTGTATCTAAATCTTCAAGCAAAGTTTCATTGGACCACCTATTAGATTGATCACACATAGAGACTCCCTCCAAATTTTATTCCATTAAAAGAAAAGTAAAGCAATTTCCATCACATGTTTCATATCAAGTTAAATTCAATGGTGGGTATCTTACGTATTTGAAAAATAATTTACAAGATAATCACTCAGACAGGCATATGCCCTAAATACTTGCTCAACTTTATATGCATCATATTAATTGGTCTATATATTGTTTCTGTGTGGACCATTGCTCCGAACCAATATTTGAAGAGTCTGCAAGTGGGTCGACTTGAAGGCTAGACCAAGTCAAAAGGTCTGGACGGTCAAAATATATAAAAATGTCTGACATAAATATTTCTAATATAGAGATTTATTCATATGAGAGGTACCTCTCCCACTTTCTATGAGAGGTTAAACGAAATTTATTACTTCATGGGCCAACTTATTTTCAATCCAACCTCTCACTCTCTAATCCCCTTTAAATTGACACTCGCCTTGATATAACACTTGTCTGAGTTACTCTCACTATAGAGTTGAATTTCATAACTAAATCAATGGTATTAATTATCTGATTGAGATGACCTTTTGCTTAAAATAAAATTAACAATGAGATATTTCCATCAAACTACCCATCAACAATTGGCATGCATTCAAGTGGGTCTATAAAGAGGTTAGTTGTTATTGTTGGAAAAATGGTTAGAAGGACCCATTATTTTGGTCATCTTTGAGCCAAAATAAACGTGGGACCCACTTATCTTTTTAGGTGGGAATACATGGGAATGTAATCTATTCTATGAGTAGTTTAAGGACATGTATGGGATTGCTCTAATCCATTATGAAATGAATGAGAAATTGCATCATTTACACCACTACTTGAACATGTTAAACATGGAAACAAAAGGAAGTGGTAAACTTGCATCCCACATTGCTTGGGAGCAAAACATCCCTTGGGTATAAATATACTTACCTTGGTAGTATAAGATGAGCCCTAAGGGGCACCCCACTTTTGTGGGGGAGAGAGGACCTAGATCAAGGTAGGGTCACCACCATGCGCGCGCGCGTGCCGCCCCGGGCCGAGCTTGGGCTTGGGCTTCACACGCGAGTTGGGCCTGGCTCGGCCCACTACCAATTTATCATTTTTTGGAGAAATTTTATTTAATAAAATTTCCTTTTTCCAAATAGGGTGTGTCCTAAGAGGTGTGTGCCCTTTCGTATATGAATGGGTGTGTCCCTAGTCCTAAGAGGTGTGTGCCCTTGTCCTAAGAGGTGCAACCCCACTATGAAGAGACCTGATTGCAGGCTATATATTCATCTCGTTTCATGTTGTTTTCATTCATTCCATTTTCGGTGCTGATGCTGCACTTGCATTGAGTCACTCATTCAGAGTCAAGAAGAGAGAGTCATTATACACTAACTGGTTCGACAGTCACACAGTTTGTAGTGTTGCAACTGTTGTGGAACAGATCATTGTATCCTGGGAGACAGACGCCATTGAAGCTCATAAGCACCATTGTGGGGGCGAATTTTGTCTTAAGGACATAGTGTTCACACTAGTCTTGATCAACTGCGAATCTCTGATCTACTAACTACAACAATAGAGTACTGTTTTCCTGCCTTCAAACAGTAAGTTCATTTTACATTCAAACATAATATAGTTTTGTTTCATTTTAATATAAACTGCTCTCCTAAAATGCTGAAGTAGTTGTACTCGGACTAACATTTATTACCTCTCACAAACACAACAGTGAGAGGTGCATCTAAGTGGGTCTCAGAAGAGCTTAGATTTCTCCTTTCATATAAATAATGGTGAGAGCTGCCTCTTGGTGAGAATTATGCATATAGAGAGTTATTTGAGGCAAAGAGTCTTGGCCAAAACAATGGAGCCCATTACCAAGTTGGGGGTGTTTTGAGTTTCTCCTCCAAGTCAAAAGCCTGGTGCCGGAGTGTTTCAGGTACTACGCTAATCATAAGTGAGGTGGAGAGTCCAAAGATATAGATAGAACCTACATGTCTGCAAAATTTAAATACCGACTCATTAGATCATCATAACTCCGAAATTTATGGCCCTCGAATGTAACGCGATTTTAAAATGCGTCATTTTTTTAGATTTTCAATCTAACAGTGAGTAACAATTTAATAAGCAAAAGATTTGGGCTTGTGCTAACTCAATTTGGGAAAGAGGAGGGGTGGGGCAGGGGATATAGAGTGTAAGGGGGTTGGATTGGCTTTTTGGGTTCCACGTGCTTAAAAAGGGGGATTTAAATGATGTCTTACATGAAAACTGCAAGTGGTACATTATTTTCATGTGGAGCCCATGTGATAAAATGCATTTAAGAATATATATTAGTTTTATGTATAATATACGCACACTACTTATGATAATATTTCGGAGAAAGAATAAGCCGAGCTCAAGTTTGGATTCTCAAGCTTCGCCTTGAGCTCCTCTAACTTCGGCATCATTTGCTTTTAGTTTTGAGGTTAGATTTGGGCTAACATTTCCAATTTCTATTAATAAGGGTAAGGTTCTGGTTGAGCTCATTCATGTTGGGGTGAGGTTCGCATATTGCATACTAAGAATGGACTCAACACCAAACCCAACCCATCTTCTAATGGTCTTTCTACTCGGGATTAAAAAAAAAAACAATTTGCTAATGTGCTCATTGGTGTTAGCCCAAACCTTGAATTATAGGATTAAATTTGGGTCAAGCTGGCACATCAGGCTAGCAATTGGCACCTCCCAATTAGCCCACCAAGCCATTTTATAATGCATACAATTAGAAATCACGTTTTTTAGAGAAAAAGAATAAGAAAACCCTCAAAAGATTGAACTTTTTTCAACATAGAGGGTATTTGTTGTTGACCAATCCAATCACACAATGACTGTGGCCCACTTAGCCCATCACAACTTCAATCATGATAGATAATGATCTTCTCTTCTCTGTTTAGATGATCTCATTGTATCTATCATTGTCATGTATGATCCCTGACTAATAGGATCTTGATATGATATCTTTGTATGTATCCCTATTATATAGGATCTAGGATCTTTCAAGAATCTCAATACTGTAATATAAATACATTATCAATACAAGGTTTGAATATGTTCTGATCATAGAACTCTATTATGGTATTACAGCACTCGATTCTATTTTCTAAGTGGTTTGTCTTGCTTGGTGCATCATAATTAATTCAAATCTGTGTAGGTCTTTTCATTGATGTGCCTGTGAGTGGATAAGTCTTCAAGTACCTTGCTCCACTATATATCTAATATCTGTGTGGGCATATGAATTTGTTCTCTGCAGAATAGTGTGAAATATTTTGTTGCTGGTCAAAGTACATCTGTGTGGAAGTGTCTCTCCACCTGTTGCTCTCTTATCCACGTGTTGTTTCTCTAAAGTGCAGTATTCAGATCTGCATCTCAAAGTCTCTCCGAGTGCAGTCTCTTTGCCTGCAACTTAAGGATGTGTTGCTGCCAAATCGATACACGTTGTGTCGCATTCTGTCTACGCACTTCTTTGATAAGTGTATTCGGGATCTCTTTAGTTGCTGCTCCTGTCATGGCTGCATCCGGTACTTCTTATGGCATGATCTCTATATCTAATATTGCCAATCTCGTCCCTATTCGTTTACTTAAGGACAATTATTTATTATGGAAGAGTCAGTTTCTTCCGGTTCTCAGGGCAAATAAATTACTAAAATATATTGATAGAACTGCTCATTGCCCTGAGAAATTTCTCACAAATAAGGATGGGATGCTCTCTTCTACTGTTAATCCTGCCTTTGACGTTTGGGTTGAGCAATATGCCCTTGTTCTTCTTTTTATTTGTATCATTTGTTAAAAGAAGTTTGAGTAAAAGGCCTCCACATTTATAAACTAAACAAGCGGAGGACTTAACAATAATCCTCAAAACTATGGGAATTTTTGGGAATTAAGCCAAAAGGCGGAGGGCATAGAACAAATTTATGTATAAATACGTATGAGGTTCGGTTGTGGATTCCATTGGACTTAAACACATTGTCAACTATGCCTAAACAATGTACCCAGACCCAGCAGCTATGAGTCTGGCCCAAAATCAATGCCAGGTACCATTGACAGCCCTAGTTGCAACTAGCAAGTCATTTTCTAGGTCAATGAATGGGCTCAGTCCCTACCCAATGAGTCTGAGTCCACATCTTCCCAAGTCCAACAATGCTAAAGTAATAATTGTTCATTGGAATGTACCAAGGTCAAGTAATGGTTGGAAGCCTATATCAATAAAAATTTAAAGCAAGGATTCAACCCTTATCGAACCGGGGTCCTTTTTAGATTCAGGTTCCTATGAGCCCAACATTTTGTCCGGAAGCCTCCCATGGTAATGCTCTATTTGCAAGTTTTCCTCCGCTAAGAAGGGAGGAATAGGGAGGAAAAGTTGCGCTTGCTTCTTTACCGCTCATTGATATGGCGATAAAGACGCACTTGCAACTTTTCCTCTGCTCAAAAGGAGGAAAAGACGCACTTACAACTTTTCCTCTGCTCAGAAGGAGGAAAAGTTGCAAGTGCGCCTTTACAGCAACTTTTCCTCCCCTAAGAGCGGAGGAAAACTTGCATATGCACCTTCACTCATTGTACAGCTGTAAAACCCTTTTTTTTTTTATAATTCAGTTTTTGGTTGCCTTAAACCAGCCCGTCCCGTTTACTGTGTATTTACATGTTTGTTAATAGAATATGATACACAAAGTCCTGTATTTACGTGTTTGTTAATAGAATATGATACACAAAGTCCTGACAATTGTAGATGTGTAATTACATAGTTTTATATTTTAAAAATACAAAATTTGCTATAAAAGATGGATCTAAGTAAAGGAAGGGTGGCAATTCCCCAGTTGACCTCAATCCAACTAGGGGACGAGTTAGACCCTTTTTATTCTCATGTGTGATTGTGTCATTCTATTGACATCTCCAATCTGAATAATAAATAGGTTAGGTTCAGTTGGGTCCATACTTGTGAGCTGACCTAGCTCAATGATTGATTTTACTCTGCGACCTGTCGGTCTGACTCAAACACAGAATGCTAATTTGGGTTTGGGTTCGGGTTCCTCCTAACCTTTGGAGCAAGGGATGTAAGCGGGTCGATTCCGATCCCGGTCAATGGTGGACCGGGACCGGAACCGTTAAGTAGAAGGTGGACTTGAAACCGGACCCTGAACTGTCTCGGGGCCTGTTTCTCTGTTTCGGACCCGGAATCGTCTCGGGTGGAACCCGACCCAGAACCAAAACCATATATGGGACGGGTCCGTGACTAAGTAGAAAATGGTATGAGGGGAAAAAAAACCTAATCTTGAGCACATATTCTTGAAAGTTGAGGTAATGTCTCTGGTCCATGGGTCCGAACCAAGGTAGAATCGAAAACCGGGCCCGTTTAGGTCACGGGTCCAAAAAAAGGACTCATGCCCATTTACTTAGCGGGGCCTAAATTAAAACCCAAACCCGGTTCTTAACGGGTCAGAACCTCCTGGTAATCGGAGAATCAAGAACCCATTTACATCCCTAAATAGTGCATTTTTATGCTAGTAGTTAGGAATATTTTATCATCGTATGTTTTGACTAGACCTGCAAAGGTTGAAATCGTATACAAACAAGAAGCGTGGTTTAGATGAAACCAAAAAAAAAAAAACATGAGAAGCCAATAAAGGTAAGGTTGAAATGTTAATTTCAATTAATCAGGCAAAGAGTTTGCACCCAATTACGGGTTAATTAAAAAGATATACGCAATGACTCAAATGGCGGCCTTTCCATTAGAAGATTAAAAAACCTTTGCCTAAAAATATGAATAAAGCAAATTACCTTGCTCCCTACAAAGATCTACTTCACAACTATGCGATCCATCAGCTGCCTTTTGCACTTCTTTGAGAATAAGGGGTTGTACTCAACCATCTGCCTCGGATTTGATCCTTAGATTGCAACAACAGGCTTTTTTCTCATGGTTGAAGTCCCAGCCGCTTAACTGGAAACCAATCAATTATCAAACAATTAGTCCATGGGCTTGGGTTTGAGGTCCAGGACTAGGCACAACCCATTTGCAAAATTTATACGCCCATTATATTAAAAATTTAAAGATGGGCCAGGTCCATTCGCATATATGTGATCAGGGCGGCCCACTAAACAATCAAGAAGAAAATTATGCCCCGGTAGCAACAGCCCGTGGTTCCAAAAATCAGAGTCCAAATAGAGCCCAATGTGGGACAGACTACTTGGACATTTTGCATTAGAATGGATATGAAGCATATATGTAAATGCCAATTAGCATGTCTGAAATTGTGGTCAAAAGTCTTAAGCCCTTGATATAAAACTCATCGCCAAAAGCAATAACAAGGACAATTTACGAAGACTTGCTATGGCATTGGCCATCAAGCAGAACCTGCATCAACCAGATCAATGCAACAAAAGCTATGAAAGAAACAAGACCTTGAGGAATTAGTCAATTACACACCAAAAAGAAAACCCAAATACATGTGTGGAGGCTTGAAACTACACTACCACAGTTGGCCTAGGCCAACTGAGCTACCTTTGGGGTTTGATATTTCCTTTTAAAGCCTGCTGTTTCATGGGATTAAATTCCTAGGAATACCTAGGGCTAAATTGAAGATATAAAGATAAAGATCCATAAATATCAGCTAGCAAATAATTCCCCCATGAGCAATGGAAAATGAAATAGAGGAAGATGGGAAATTAATATGAAGCAATCACCCTAATAAGTCAAATCCAAGGAAAATTAGGGTCAATTTACATCTTCACCTTATATCCTCCACCTCCTCGCCTTTCTAATAATCCTTACCTGAAACCCATTTTACCTTGAATTTGTGGGAGTTCAATTCCAAGCAAACAAATAAACCATCAATAATATGCATTTTGTTGAGGCACAAGATTATACACATTTAGAGGCAATATGCCAGTAATGTTGAGACTTTAACCTTGTGGGCCTGCAGCGGATGGAGGTATGAAGCTTAAAACTTGTTCCCATATTTTGACCATTGGCCGAAAGAAGGTCAGCACCCAAAGTAGCCAAATATCAACAGGTTTTTGTCTTGAAATCAAGGAAAGATGATGCACACAAATTCACCAAAGCATAAAATTAAAGGCTTAGAAAGAATATAAGAACGGAATGAAAAGATTTCACAAAAGCTGGGGTCTATTGGAACTTGGCAGTAACACTTGCAGTGATGGGAGTGTTCCCAATCAATGCTACAACCATGGCCTTGGTTTGCTTGTCAAGTGCCATCACAAGTGTGGCTGAAACCGTAGCAAATAGTGATGAACCCCTCAGCACCAAACAAATTAAGGCCACAGAGGTGCCTGGGCTTTTGCTACTGGGCACGGCCCAGCAACCACCCCTCCCTTCTACATACCATCAACAAGAGGTTTTCCACAATCTTCAGCAGACAGAGATTATAGATAGATTGATTGATAAAGAGGTGGTGGGGGTGGTGGGAATGGTGGGAATGGTGGCTTTAAAGGGTGCGTGGAGAGTGAGAGAGGAAGAGATTTGCATGAATAAGGTGGCAGTGGTGGTATGTTTGGACCACCTCTTCAATTGTTCGAGTCCAACACGCTAAAATATCAAAGTGGGTTGGGACTGGCCGACTGGGAACTTCAAGTGTCTGGTGACTCATGTGGTGTTGTTTATGGGTACTTACTTTCTCAAAGGGGGTTGGGACTGGGAACTTCAATAGCGTGATTGCTTATGCTTATATCCATGGGAGTAGGCCAATGAATTTGAAGCTTGAGGCTTGGTGGGACCCATACAAACTTAGGCCATCACATGGCTACCCCCTCCTCCCATGTGGGCTCCCACTCATAATTCTCCCCTGCATGATCGGTTGATCAGTATATGTATTTATTTTGTTATTGGTAATTTGGAAACCCAGCCCATGTCCAACCCAAAGCCCAAACTCTAATCTGGCCCAAGTTCCATGGGATTTCAAAAGGTTGGAGTGAGCTTGTGACTGGAACCCAGTCTAAATCTGATTTCACTGGCCCTGCCCAAATTACATCCTCAGGCCAATCACCATTGAAGAGATTCGGTGATGTCAATCATTACCAATTACACCTTTCACTTTGATTGGCTTGGATTTTCTTAAGGTAGAGCCCATGTGGATTTCCACTCCTTCCACTAGTTCCCTCACATCTTCTTATCTAGATGGGTGCAGGCGAGAAAGAAGAAGAAGAGGAAGTTGAGAGTAAAAACAGGACAAGAAATTACTCTTTTTCTTTTCGTCATTTAGTACCTATTAAGATTACACTTTTTTGTCATTTAATGCGTTTTTATAGTAACTTTTTATCATTTTGTCCCTTTACTCTAAACTCCTTCCCTTTTTTTTTTTTTTTTTTGTTTTCCTTGATTTGACCACTTAATTTTATTACTCCTTCCCTTTTCTTTTCTTTTTTTTCTTAATTTGACCACTTAATTTTATTACTCCTTCCCTTTTCTTTTTTTTCCCCTTAATTTGACAACTTTATTTTATTTTATTTTATTTTGCCGCTCACGCAAATAAACAGATTCTTAGGTCGAGGCCTACATATTAACCAAATGCATCATTACTAATCCCATTAGTTGGCCACCATATTTGAAATCCAGACTTCTTAAAATCAAGACCCTCTTACATGCAATTTACTTCAATTATAGGTATTCTCCCTTACACTTCACTTTATTATAATTATCGTTATTGTCAAATTAGTTATATATATATTTCACATAATTAATTTGATGGTGGAAATAACTAAAGTTTAAGTGAATTCTTAAGTATGATGGTTCAAAGGTCACACATTAATTTATATCTCCTCGAATCTTAGACGCAATAGAATATATAGGAGCTCACAGTGAGTGAACTTCAATCACAATTATTAAGGGACTGTTTCTTTCCTAGAGTTTCTCACATGAATTTCACATGTTGGGGCCTTCTGGACACGATGCCCCTGGCATTTACAAATCCCATATTTCTTCATAAGCACTCCCAAATTCCAGCCATATAAAAGGATTCAAGTGACAATTGCGAATTTAGGAATCACACCCTTTTTGCTTTTTGCTTTTTGGTGGAATTTTTGGATGTTCATTTACAAATGAGCATCCATGAATTCCACTATTTCTAGGAATTTAGGAATTCCTTGAATTATAGGAAAGAAACAAGCTCTAAAAGAGGTGAGATTAGGTACATTTGAAGGATATAAGGTAGCATTGTTGATGAGAGTTTAACTTTCTTTTAGGATTTGAATTACCAAATTCATATTTCACTAGTGAGAAATGCCCGTGCTCACGCATCGAACAACAATTGCATTCAAATTATAAAATACTAGACACGTATTTTGATATAATCCAATTAATAAGTAAAATCAATAATGTTCTACATTAAAAGAGTTTTACATAAAGAAATGAAAATAAAAATTGTTGTACACACTGTACTATAGCCTGTCTTCAATTTGAGGTTATGTTCACTATAATTTCACAATTCTACATTTATTTCCTAACCACTTCATTGGAGTTTTATTCTGTCTCCCCTTCTCAAGGGTTAAAATGGACGTAGAAATCTACATATCCGATAGATGCGGGAAAGTCAGGTAGAATATGTAATCTAGACCCATTTTTCATTATGACTACATATCTAAATACCATACATTTACCAACAACTATTATCATGTACATGTTAGCAGCTATACACTGACCATATAGGTTTCCAAAGAAGCAATGAGAACTATCAATTTACATGTTTAAAAGGTGAGGAAGGAAAACTTAAGATAAAAAAGAAGCAAGACCATTATGATTGAATGTGGAGAATGAAGAAGTGAAAGACGGGAATTAGAGGGTCAAAATAAATTGGCAACAAAATCAAAATCAATTGTATAAATTAGACTGATTTCTAAATTATCATCAGTTAGCTTCATATTATATAATTAGTAAGGCAGTTATTTGAGAATTTTGATGATGGGCGGCTGCGTGTTGGAAATATGTAGGTGTAAGTGGGTGTAAGGAAGAGGAATAAGAGATGAGAAGAAGGAGGAAGAGACAAGAAAGAAATGAGGAATTAAGAGAAGAAGGAGAGTGTTGGGCGTGTGCAAGGGAGTGCGCCGATGATGGAGGAAGAAGGGAGATGGGTCGGTGACGCAGGGATGAAGGAGAGAAGAGAGGGAGGAAAAGAAAAGGAAACAGAAAGAAATAAGGAAGAAGGAAGAAGGTGGAGATGGGGACTGCAGTGAATGGTAGATGCTAGGGTGCAGGTGATGGTAGGGAAGGAGATGAAGGCGGGAAGGAAGGAAGGAAGAAAGAAAGAAAGAGAGAAGAAAAAACGAAGGGATATTCCCGCTCGTATATGAAGGTGAGTGGAGATATCACCACTCGGCGAAACACTAAAAAAAAAAAAAAAAACTGAAAGGTCCCATGGGACTACTACGGTCATTTCATATCTTCTTAGGTTTTTTTGCTCTACGGTTAGTCTAATGAGATTTTTTAAGTGAAATCCCCATATATATATCGCTTATTTTATGAGGTAATTGGGGGGCATAAAGAAATTGCGGTAACTAGAAGAATTGGATGCTTGTCCAATATTTGGGTCCTCCTTTTTTTCCGATTATGGTTGAGGCCCACCAATATAGTCCAGAACAAAATTCAGATACGGGTCAATCCATGAGTTTCACACCTGAGGATTCTAATTAATACTTGATATGTATGGGCCGGGGGTTCCAAGCCGGGCCTGTAATTGTGCCTCGTGTGGGGTCCATAAGGCCCCAATCTCACAGATAGGTCCAACTAGAACTGTTGGTACCAGGGAGCTGACGTGGATTGTTGCGGGGTGGGTGGGTGGGTGGGTTGGTGGGTGTTGGGTTTTACCCCTAATGTTTCAGCCCCATCTGATCTGTGGGGCCTATTAAAACCAACTTCGAAGAAATTTTCAACTTTAACCAATCAATGTATTCAGTGGGCCCCACAGATTAGATGGGGCACATTTTTTTTTCACAACGGTGTGCATACCTTTGTTTTGGCACAAGGAACACGCTGTATACGTTGTAATATTATTTTGTTAGAAGACAAAAGATATTGCATTTGAGTCATGCTACATGGACAAACTCTATGGGATCCAACGGACGTCTGGGGGGCCGGGCCACCATTCGGTCTCCCCAGTTTGTCCAAGTGGACTTATTGAATGCATTTCATGGAAAAGCGAACTGAATTCTTTTTATATATACCAGCGTTCCGGATCAAATGCATATATATGTGAGGCATGATTTTTTTTATAAAGAAAAATATTTTAAAAAAAATCTTTTATATAAATCTAAATCAATCATCTATATATATATATATTTGCCCTTCTTCTTATATATTTTTTTTTTTCCAATTAGGAAGCACTGAGAAGATATTATTCATTGCTAGAATCCATAAAATGTGATATTTGTCCCTTTCTTTTACCTTGAAAAAAAGAGTAGGCAAAATAGACATATCACCTTCTCTTAGCTTTTGAAAAGGTACTTCTCTTATTCAAGTCAAAAAAAGAGTAGGCAAGTCTTTGATTTTTGTTGGACCACAAGGCTCCCTCGCTCTCATGCACATATCTTTTTCTGCTTATATGATTAATAAGTATTTAACTTGAGGGACATTTGGTGGATCCCACTTTGAACTACTACTAAACAACAAAAGTGGAGGAGGAAAATTTTTGCCAAAAGAACAAGATTAGCACAATCAATTTTCAGTAGGTGCATGTAGAACTGTAGATTTAAAGACCTCGAAAGAATAAGGCATTTCAATTCGACAGTGAGTAATAGAGTTGAATAAGTGGCATTTTTTCTTTTCTTCTCTCCATCTAAGATACATTTTACATGTATTCATGAGTTGAGCTTGAGCTTGAACAAGCTTGGACTCATATAAAAGCTCAATCTTGAAGCTTAATCATGTCAAACTCGAACCAAGTTGATATGGACGGGCCCAAGCTCAAGCTTGACTAGTGAGAGATCAGCTTTATTAGCTCACAAATTGAACTCAAGCCTGAGACCTATCGAGCTCAGCCAACCTAGCTCGTTTAACTCGTTGATGGTGGCTATGTAAAGGGGATCCCTTAATACTTAGCTTATACAAAGGACATTTCCTAATTAATCTTACATGATACACTACGTAGGAACTTGGTTTTTTTATTGATAACATGACCTCGCCAACCAAAAAATTACAATAGTGGGCACCTCCTTATTCTTCCATAGCTCGTCTTTTTCTCTTTCCTTTTTTTTTTTCCCTTTTTTTCGGAAAGCTTGCGAAGGAATATGATTGAACTAGACTCTATCAAAACCTCTGAACAGCTTGGCTACAAAATGAAAAATGGCAGAGTAACATCTCATCCGCATTTTACAAGACATGAATTTTGGAGTATACCCTTTGTCTTTAATTAGCTTTCAACACCACAAGCAAGATCACTCTTACTTCTATCTACTGTCGGTACATGGGAACCTTACTTCTTCTTTTTTTTGCTGTCGGGGGGATTAATTCCTCCAAATTTAAAGGGAAGTTGGATAAACTCTCATATAACCCCTATAACTCCAGTGTGATAGTATAATTTCAAACTTATAACTTTAGATGTAAATCAAGATATTAGATCAATTGAGCTAATCCTACAGAATAAATACACAGTAACCTTACAATATATTGAGTCCATCAATCATTAGAATTTTGAGCTTGGACCCTTCCACCCTCTAAACCTATCCATTTGGTCAACCTTCAAACTCAGACCAAGTATTTTTCAGATAATTAAGACCCGGTCAAGCCTTGGATCTGATTCGTCAGACCTGACTCCGCCGAGTTCCCACGCTTTTTGCTTATTGGTGACTTTGGTTCGCCCAAAATATTTGATTTCGTCCAAAAGCAGCCGAAAATCTACAAGAGAGAGCATCAATCTTCATTCAAACAAGCGTGGAGAACTAGGCAGTAACTTCCTTGAAACTCTCTCTGTCACAAACACTCCCTGATTTAAGAGGAGCATTGATGGGTCCAGGAAAATATAGTCAAACTTTCTGGTGTTTTGCCATGATTGGATAACGTCAAAAAGGTCCTGAAACTCCATAATGTTTGTTTACCACAGGGTGGCATTGAAATTCCAAGATGTGACGTATTTGTAAGATTTAGGAGTCTCCAGTCACGAGTGTTTTTTTTTTTTTAAATCTATGCACCTCGGGATCCAGACCCCGGACGGACCGGGGTGCCTGGGGTCCGTTGGATCCCAGAGGCGACCCCGGACGGACCCGGGGTGCCTGGGGTCCAACGGACCCAGGCACCCCGGGGTCCGTCCCGGGTCTGGATCCCGGGGTGCATAGCACGCCTCTTTTTTTTTTTTTTTTTTTTACCCCCACTCACTAGATGGGCTGGACGGCTGGACCCAAGAGAGAATTCAAACAAGTGAAAAAGAAGCCAATATAAATAAAAAGAAAGCCCATAAAAATATAAAGATAGTAGTGTACCTAGAGTTCGAACTCTAGATATCTAAGTGAAAACTGTCACCACTTACCAGTGAGGTAACCATAACCAATACTATGAGGGAATTGTGTTAGTAATCTCTGGTAGCAGTTCAATCCAATGCTATGAGTGCCTGTTTGGGTTAAAATAAAATGGGGTCCCCAAAAGGAGATAATTTTGAAAAGAGGATTTTACCAAAAAAACACTTTAGGTACTAGTGGGTCTAAAAGATCATTTTAACCGACCTTGCACCAGATCAATCGTTTTGCCTGAAAATGTGTGTTTTTTTTAGCACTTTCAACTAGCGTCCCCAATGACCATAGTTTTATGACGTTGGGACCCTGCGGTGTACACAAATTAGAACAAAATCGAATTGTTTCTTCGTCCTCCTCCTCTTCCTAACCATGACCCTGACCCTAATCTGTCTACTTCACCTTGCCCTCCTCCTCCTCGTCCTCGTCCTCGTAGTTGTTGACATGGAATCCATGGAGTTAAAGGTCGGGACGGGGAGGAGGGATTTCAGAGGTGTCGCAGCGTTTTTTATTGACGATATAGGGAGAAGGGGAGACGGAGGAAGGGGAGGAATTTGGAAAGGAAGAAATGAAGAGGCGATAGCAGCAACCACAGAAGAATAAGAGACTTGTCCGCAGCATTTTTGATTGACGATATAGGGAGAAGGGGAGACGGAGGAAGGGGAGGAATTTGGAAAGTAAGAAATGAAGAGGCGATAGCAGCAACTACAGAAGAATAAGAGACTTGTCCAAAGGAAAGGAGTAGAACATAAGAAGGAACAAGGAAAAAGAGTCACAGTCGTCGTTCCCATGCAACAACTATTTTGTTCTAATTTGTGTACATCGCATGGTCTTTAGGGACCCTTAACGTCATTAAACTAAGATCGCTAAAGATGCTAGTTGAAAGTACTAAAAAAACACATTTTCAGGAAAAATAACTGATCTGGTGTAAGGTCGGTTAAAATGTTCTTTTAGGCCCACTAGTCACTTAAAATGTTTCTTTTTTTTGTAAAATCCTCTTTTGAAAATGAATAACTTACGTATCTTTATTCTTAAAATTCTTTTGAGGGTGAATCAACTTGTAGCTAAATCACAAGACACTCTCCCTTCCACATAAATAAAAAAATAAAATTTAAGGGTTTCTTTGTTTGTATAGAATACATAAAAGTTTATGATCAAATGAGTACAACAAATGGATTATTCACCATTTTTATAAATAAAAGTCTTATTGTTCCTAAAATTAAAGAGTTCTTTATGTAACTAAAATAATATAACGTAATATAAAGTGGCGAGAATAAAGCTCTAATACAAACCTTGTTTGTTTTTCCATAGCAGGTACTAAAAATTGGCATAGGTGATGGACAAGACCTGCACATAGTTGGCGATTCAACCTTATTTGTAGGGGCTTCCAAATTGGAAAACAAATCCTCGTGCTTTGTCTACCATAAATTTAAATGTGGGGTTTTTCTTAGACAAAGGGTGGCAATTGGCAAACTCACACTACAGTAGCCAATAAAAGACACTGATGTATGTTAGAATCACCATGTAATTACATTGGATTGTTATTAGTAGCTTTTGACAAATGTATGTAATTTTTCACCTTGTGTGAAAAAACTGCTCCTTCCCTCTATAAATACGAGGTGGGGTAAAGATCATTCCATTGTCTTGTGAAGAAGGAATGGGATTACAGGAAAGAAGAAAGGAGGAGAAAGGAATGAAGAAAGCACACACCAAAAAAAAAAAAAGAAGGTGAAGCGTCGGTTATGCCTGGCTCCCTGTATGCCACACATGGGTACCAATCTCTTCATTGATCGGCAGCTCTGGGTGGCATGCGAGGAGCCAAGCATGCCTCTCTCTCTCTCTCTCTCTCTCTCTCTCTCTCTCTCTCTCTCTCTCTCTCTCTCTCTCTCTCTCTCTCTCTCACAATGAATGGAGATGAATCTTTTCCACAATGGAGATGAATCTTTAGGTAGTCTCTTTCATCTTTCAAAGAAGCAAATTTAAGTTTTCTTTTGGATATTCACAATTCACATCCAAGAAAGGGAAACACTATTCCACATGGGTACCAATCTCTTCATTGATCGGCAGCTCTGGGTGGCATGCGAGGAGCCAAGCATGCCTCTCTCTCTCTCTCTCTCTCTCTCTCTCTCTCTCTCTCGAACAATGAATGGAGATGAATCTTTTCCACAATGGAGATGAATCTTTAGGTAGTCTCTTTCATCTTTCAAAGAAGCAAATTTAAGTTTTCTTTTGGATATTCACAATTCACATCCAAGAAAGGGAAACACTATTCCCATTTCATTTCTTGACCTTCTCTCTCTCATAGGAGAAATCACAGGAGATAACCATTTCATGCATTCTATCCAGTCCTCTATATTGAACTATCAAAATTTAAAGTTCTTGCCGTCCAGATCACTATCATTTACATTATTTTCTTCTTTCTAGTAGTAACACCTCTCTCTCTCTCTCTCTCTCTCTCTCTCTCTCTCTCTCTCTCTCTCACACGTTTTACTAAGACCCACATTGAATCAGGATCCTGCGAATGTCAAAGCATTACAAAGAAGTTGTGGCTTACAATGAAAATGCGCTTCATCAACATAAATGTGACCGTTAGCTTAAAAAAAGGTCTAAATTACTTAAAATTTTGAAAGAAAAGTCTGAATCATTTGAGCTCACTCTTTCCATGAGGCTCAGAATAAAGGACAGCTTGGTTAGCTGTGAAAAGGGAGAGTTCTTTATTTTATTTTATTTTATTGCTCTTCATACACAACTTATATAGCATAAAAGAGTAGGTCATCAAATACGATGGCGGATGCTTTAGCAAAACAAAGCGTTGAGAGAGTTTCCCCTTGAGAGAATTTTATTATGTAGTTGTGGTGTGAAAGTACATTACTCTTGTACCTCCCTTTTCTGTTTTCTTCTTGTATTCTATGTTTGTATTTTATTCTCTTTTAATATAAGTTATTGTTACTGGGGAAATGTTCATATGCATTTATCCCTCACCATAGGGTGAAGGATGCTTCCATAAATAGGGGGTTTCAAGTACAAAAGAGGAATTTCAAGTACATAGGGTGTACTTGAAACCCCCCATTTAGGGAAGCATCCCTCACCCCATGGTGAGGGATAGATGCATATGAACACTCCCCTTGTTACTGATACAATAAAAAATAAATAAAAACTATCAAAGTCCCTATCCTACAAACCCAAAGTCCTTGCCTCACCGTCACTCTCGCTCTTCTCTCCTCTATATCTCTAGATGTGATAGTGATGTTGTTTTTGGAAAGGGAAAGAAAAGAGATTTGAATTTAACATTTTCAATGGGGCGGCGTGGAGTGGAGTGGGGTGAGGTAGGAGTAGAGATGTAAATAGGTACCCGATTCTCCGATTACCCGGAGGTTCCAACCCACTAAAAACTGGGTCTAGGTCCTTATTTAGGCCCTGATAAGTAAATGGGCCCAGGTCTGGTTCCACCTTGATTCGAACCCGTGGACCCGAGATCCGACATATTACCTCAATTTTCGAAAGTCTCTCCTAAAAATCATGTTTTTTTAATATCATTCTCTACTTAAACCCAGACCTCGATCCAGACCCGTCCCATATATGGTTCCAGTTCCAGTTCCGGAGCCAAGAAACCCATTCCGAAATGGTTCCGGGTCCGGTTCCGGTTCCAGGTCCACCATGGACCCAAACCGGAACCAACCCGTTTACAACCCTAGGTGGGAGTGGGTTTACCTTTGAAATTACTGCCCAATTTGAGAGAGGCTCATCTGCATCCATTAAAATTACAAGGGTGAAGAAATAAAAACAAAGTAGATTGAGGTACTGATGGAGGCAGTGTGATTGTATATCACCCTTGGCCTTACTCATGATTTTAGAACATTAAAGTTTAATGATTTATAAGTTTTCTTTACACCTCGATCTAACATTAGATAAAGGTTGATCGGTGTTAAACCAGAATAAGTGGAGGATAATGAAGATAATTACACATGAAGGTTTGGATTAATGTAGGTTGGAAAGCCTAGGCTTCTGCAAATGGGACAACATTACAAATTTAGCCTTTTCGACGTTATTTTGAAGGTTTGAGAGTGCTGCAACCTGTTCCTAGAAATCTCAAGTCCAACATAATTTGAAAGCTACCATCTCCTTTTGAGTCGCAAATTGCAAAAATTCAAAGTCGCACCACACCTTCCCGCATTAAACTCGTACCCAACGCTTTCACATGACTCGAGACTTTGAATTTCAGATAAAGAAGGATGAAATTTCTTTGCTCCACTAGGTTTCCTTCACTTTCAAAACCATGTGTAGAAAGTTCAATGACATCTTTATTTTCTTTTAATGCCCGACTCACTTCCAAATAACGAAAAAAAAAAAAACATTCAATAACACCAGGCAATGTGGAAAAAGGTTTCTATAAAATAGCCTCCTTATTTCCAGACAACTTCAAAAAGGCCCTTATATTTTTTATTTTTGCTAAAACCTTGAAGTCCGATTTTGAAACAAAAACTGTTTGTTTTACAAACAAAAAAGAAAAAAAACTTAAACTTAGCAAATCTCACTTAGGTGGGCCCACATAAACGTAGCAATGAAAAGGCTTGAATGTGAAATACAAAAATATATAATATCAAGCCAATCAAATGATGACCCTTAGTTCTAGGTCCTTAAAATTTAGTGGCTATACATTGCGTAAAGTTCTTTTCTTTTTTTCTTTTTTTTTTCTTGCTCTAATGATGAATGATGTCTTAAATAGTATGAAAGGGGATCAGTTCTAGTCAAGGTTCCTGGTGTGTGTTGGGTTCGAGTAGGCTCTTTATGAAAACCAAAAAGGAAGCAATTTTGAAAAAAAAGGATGTTTTGGTAAGATTATCATTTGAGTCATTGAAGTCTTTCTCCTGCATAAATCCATCAAAAAAAAAACTTAAGAATGTATGTACAATTAACAGCTATCCAAGGGAGGTTTTAGTAAAAACAAAAAAAATATAATGACCTTCTTGAGGTTATATGAAAATGTAAGAACCATTTTATAAATACAAAAACATGTGGAAAATGGCCGAACATACGAAACTGCTAATAACAATGACAGAGAGAGGAATAATTCTCCATTTGGGTTACAAGTAATAAGCCCGTCAATCCAATCGGCCCTAAAGAGGGAGTCCGGATCCCCTCTTTCGTTAAAACAGAAAGATATTATTTCATCCAATCAAAATTTGACAACTGTATAAAATCTCATCTATTGATTATTAAAAAACGAGAACTTGCTACCACCTCCAAGTTATTCATACAACTTGTTCCAAAAATGCTATGCCATTTGCACATTTAAAAACTATTTAATTATTCATTTTTAATTAAAAAATTTTGAAATTTATTAAGACACTTCTTTCCTCCTTGCTTACAATCCGTCCTTCGCAGTCAATTCTTGAAATGAATTTCGCCATTTTGACGAGATACGACTTACTAACAACTAATTATACTTGACATGATTCTGCCAAAAAATAAAAAAAAGTTTCTCTTCACACAATACGGTCATTAATATGAAGTGTTAAGAGGTATGAGCATTAAATATCAATTAGTGCGCAATTGGATGTTCCTTCTGTTAAATTATGACACGTGACCATCCTGTACTAATTGAAGACGGTCATATTCTAATGATCGTCTCCATAACCCTATTATAAGGCTCGCCAAGTTATATTTCTTAAAGACCTTTTTTTTTTTTTCTTTTTTTTGAATGGTTGTCCTAAAGACTATGATTAAATTACCAACCAACAAAAAATTTCATTGGTCGGCATAAATTGATAGTGGGGCGGTGTTTTAAAGAGAGAAAAAATCTCTTATTATAACCTACACCCATCGAGAAATTGAGCCCAACCAAAGATGGCTCACATTCGTGAAGGCAGGGTAGAGGAAGACCCGGTTACATGCCTCTCAAACCAATGAGTGTAACGAGGTTAAAGTCCACATTCAGCAAGTCGATCTCATCCATAGCACGTTTTAAAACATCCTCTAACAATAGGGAAGAAATTCTCTCCATTCGGGCCTCGGGCCTTGCGAGAGAAATGCAACCGTAGCGGCATGTACGCGGGGCAGTCACTTGGGGTCCAAGTGCATATTTCTGAGGCTGGTTACCCACGGAAAACCGAGTGGAGCAGTCACTACTCCGCAGAAGAGGATAAACACCCCTAAACTAGTTTTTTTTTTATTTTTGATTGGCAGGCATAAACTCAAAACTACTTATTTTTGGTGGTAATAACACGCAAACGTAGAGTTTTCTAAAGGCCACATTTGTGTGACACCATCAAAAAAAGGCTCCACATTTTTCTGCATTCAACAGAAAACCAAGTCCCACCCCTCCTATAGAAAAGTTGTTCAATTATCCAGGCTTTTCCCTGCTGAAGCGGCTGCAAAAAACATGTACAGCTTTCAGCAATGTTGAAAAGCATTTCGCTTTTCATGCTTTCAACCACTGGTTAATAAGAGGAAGCACACACATGCCTACCCTACTGTTTTTTTTTTTTTTAAATTGAAACCTCATAGCATCTCCAAAAGACATGCCAAATTCAAGGTGAACATGCCACATGGGATTTTTGGCATTAATTTTTACTCCAACAAATATGCCAAAAATGAGCTGGCATTTGGCATATGGGAGTGAGATACCAAATTTGGCATATGAAAAAGTGAAATGCCAAATTATATTTTACATTATTTTATTCCAAATGGGCTATTGTCAATGAATTTAGTTTAATATATAAAAATGGTAAAATAAAAATAATAATAAAATATTACATTTGACATATGAGATGAAATATAGTCCAACAGAGACGTTAAATTGTTAAAGGATCAATTTGCCACATAAGCCTTCATTTTAAAAAAAGGCATCTCCAAATTTAACAACACTCTTGGGGATGCTCTTAAGGTCATTAACATTGAAAGAATAGAGAAGATCCATAAATGACCACCAAATAATTGGCCCTCCGATGAAAAATGAATAAAGAGATGCAACCATCAACTTATATCCTCACCCCTCGTCTCTTTTAACAATCCTTTGTTGCAACCAATTTTACCATGAATTCCTAGGAATTCATTTTCCCAAAATCAATTGGAGTCCTTAGAGCTCCAGGTTTATTTAAGTCACAGTGACATGGATTGAATTGAGGATGCTCACCTAACCATAACAATAGGCATTGACATGCAAGAACCTAGAGCAAATGTACAGCATGACAAGGGACTGCTGCAGTTCTGCTTCATTCATATAGTTCGACTAAGAGAAATGAACAAAATCCACTATAAATTCACCATCATACAGTATCTCTACTAATGACTTACCCCACTCGATTGACATTAAATGGCAGGACCCTACATTTGTCCGTAAAGGTACCGGAGTAGATATTTCAAGCGAAAAACTAATTTCATTGTCATTTGATACCTTAAGTAGCCTGACAAGTAAAGAACTCAAGTCACAGATTATTGGCGATTATGACTTTCTCAGAAACCTCTCACCACCATACCACTATAAGGCTCTTACATTATCTGCCCCGTTCATTTGGTGAGACTCCAAATAATCTCCCAAACATCTCTCCAACCAGAACTATTAGTCTGCACTTCTGTGATTGCACCATGCTAAAAATACTTCAGTAATTGGAGAGTTCCAGTTTTGGGCCACAAATATGCACCCTCCTCATCATTTGACCCATCATTGTAGCACCAGATGAACGGTTAGCCCAATACAAAGGTTGACCCCCCCTGTTGAATTGCAGGGTCAAACAGAAAATACAGTGTTCCTTTCAGCAAAGAATTAGGTTATAAATCAGAAAGAGATAACTACACGGGGAAGAGGCATCATCAAGGCAATGAAGACAGAACAAAATTTCTGGATAGGGAGATCACGATCGACGTCAAATAGACTACACAAGCTCCGATAAACATATTTAGAGAATTGTAGGAACTTGGAATTGGAATCCATTTTTATCTTTTCCTATAGACTTACATTAGTTTAAAAAAAAATACCTGCTAGCCCCATATGAAATTGTAAATTTGAAGTACTTGGTTGGAACAGAAAATCTGCCACCTTGGAACTTTACACTGACTTTCTGTGGCTCGATATACTCTTCCTCCCAAACACATTCCCATCAACCAACCTGTACCCAAAAATAAACAAGCGTACAAAATGCATCTGATTTAGTTCACTCCCCTTCACAAAAATAAACTAGAGTAGAGATCAGATATCAATCAACGCTACAGGCACCGGAAGAACCATTAATTCAAGGACCATGGCATTAAGTAGGCAGATTTTGGGAGTATCTCAATTGAAACCCACATAGGCATAGAAACATGTAATCCATCTAAGGGGCATGTCCCATTTCGCTAAAATATGTGTTTGCTTGGAAGTTTGGATTTCAGTCCAAGAGAGGAAGGCTTCTCTGGCGGTCCTCCTTTCTTGCTAACATCTGGGCAGTTACGAAGGAAAGGAATAGGCGCTGCTTTGAAGATTGTTCCTCCCCCTTCAGTAGTTGTTGCTACGAAAGCCAGACTCCTCGTTGCCTCCTGGGTCTCTGTGTTGCAAGATTTTTGGGGAGTGCCTATTGAGGTTATGTTGTTTAAATGGAGAGAAGTAGTATTCTCTTAATTTTTGGTTTCTCTTTTTTTGGGGGCCTTAGGCGTGCTTGGGAGGCTCTGTTTCTCCTCTTTTGCTGTTTTGGATGGTTTCTCTGTCTCCATTGTTTTTTTCCTTGCTTTTCAGTATATATCTTTTGTACTGCTTGATTAATACAATTCACCATTCAAAAAAAAAATCTTGAAAATTATTTGGATTTTTTGTGTCATCTAATATTGCATTTATTGTTTGAGCGAACAAGAAGAAGAAGAAAAAAATGGCAATATCACTGTTCGTGGGTGAACGGTGATATCGCCACTCGGATAGAAATGTTAAAAAATGTGGCTGAAGGCTCTTTTCCATCAATATCAAATTTTGAGGGCCTTTATCATCCTAAAAAATAATTTCAAGAACAAGCATGCTCTATTCATTTCAAGAAATAGTAAGAGCAATTTTATAGTACTTTTAAATGATCCACCAAGTAGAATTGGAGCATAGATATGATGTAAGTGCATAATAAGAAATAAGCAGTGTCATGTCAGCAGATCTCTGAGCAACAAAAGAGGGATGGGTGGACAGAAACATAAAATAAAATTACCAAATACTCTTCGCCAGAAATCAGAAGATAAACACAACTAAAAATTAAAAAAAAGGAAGTTTGACTTATAGATGGCCACAAAACAAAGTAAATCAATTGAGCAAAAAAAAATCCATTTTTAAATACCGTAGATGATGGATTGATTGAACCCTTGAGCAAAATCAGTAATCTGTGTGGAGTGTGGACAAAACAAAAAGGTTTGATAAATTAATGTATCACTGTCAATTCACCACATTGACTAAACGCAAAATGAATGATAGATGGGCTGAGGCAGAGAGAGAATCCTACCCAGTGTTGGGTCCACTGAGTAAGAGAACCACCATCAACTAACATGCATGGCATTTGGTGCACAACAACAACCACAGGCATGGTATATATGAACAGGCAGAAAAGAAATTTAAAACCACCAACCAAAACTAGCATATCATAATAATCAGGCTGTTAGATTAAATCACTTTCATGGTTTATATGAACAACTACAGAATTCTAAGTTCTGCGATTTTTATCCTTTAAAGGCAAAAAGTAACAGCTTACCTTGAAATGAAGTCAACTCCTGGGCATGAATTCATCATCAACACCATGATTGCCAAAACCACCAAAACTTCCAGCACGCTTTGAACCAGATCCGCCGAAATGACTAGAGCCAGAGTCGCCAAAATTACTAGAGCGACCTGAACCAAAGTCACTCAAACGACCCGAATGGCTTGGGCCAGAGTTTCCAAACCCACCAGGGTGTTCTGCACCGGAGTCACCAAAACCAACAGAACGGCCAATACCAGAACTACCAAATCCACCTGAACGGCCTGGGCCAAAATCTCCAAACCCACCAGGACGATCTGCACCAGGACTGCCAAACCCACCAGAACGACCTGGGCCAGAAGCCCCAAACCCACCAGAACGGCCTGGGCCAGAAGCCCCAAACCCACCAGAACGGCCCGGACTTGATCCACCATAAGTACCAAAACGGCCAGATGACGAGCTACCAAAGCCCCCAGAACGGCCAAATCCAGAACCTCCATAGCCACCAGAGCGACCAAAACCGGAATCACTCATTCGACCCCCACCTCCAAAGGAACCAAACCGACCACCACCCATATCATCAAACATTTCCCGGCTGTTACCCTCAACATTGATCCTAGGGAGCTGCAGACAAGGAAATGAATGAAGCTGTAGATCCACAATTTTCCCGATGACACCTTATGAAGTAAATGTGCCAAATGTGCCCATATCAGCATTCTTAGTTAGTCAGGTTATTAAGAAGGCACCACCATGGACTCTGGATGCACAAAACTCACTATAGATAGGTAGATTCTAATCCTTCGTTCTTTGTCTTTTTCAAGGTCATTGACTGTAGGAAAGAAATGTGGAGCTAATGAACTGCAGCAACAGCCATGGACTGTCAACTGAGTTGTTCATTTAACAAATTAATCTGTTCTATTACTGATATCATCTTGTAAAAAATCTAAGGCCAGCACCGCGGGTTTTATTTCTCCAGTCCTTCCTATTTACAACTAAATTGTCTGTCATTCCACAGTCCAGTGTGTCACTACAAATATTGTTGTTTTGATTGTACATTTAAGTACGGTAAGCTACTACACTTTAGCATATTAACAGTTGTGGGCCCATTGTCACTGCTAATCAAGCCAGGCCTTGGACCTTTCTTTGTGATTAGTTTAGGACCCCATGTATGATCACTAAAGGACGAATTCAGTGCAAATGGCATGATTAACTGATATTGAGCGCGTGATTTATTGCACCCTAATTTTAACCCCATCTCCAATCAAGGAAAAAAGAGTTAAATACAATTGTTGACCTTAATAAGTACGCCCCACAGTGCAAATCTGCTTGACTGAGCAGTAACTGCATCAGTACTATATCATCTCAGATAGTGGATCAAAACAATCCTATGAGCGAGTCACAAATACGGTGTATATGAATTACAAAAATATTATTTAGATGAGTTGTAGACACCTCATTTTGGCACCCTATGAAAAGATCATTAAAAAAATAGATATATAAAAAGCAATCATTTGACCCCTTCTAGGAATTAGGACTCATAACTCACGCCCGACATTAGCATATTTTGGTGCATCATTAACTCCGTATTTCCCATGTATGCAGTCTTAAATATATATCTAGTACAACACGTCACATAGGTCAACATGTATATTACGCCCAGATATGCGATTGATATATCAATATATTACTGTAAGAGCGAAGGTATACCTCTTTAAACTTGCACCCAATATCCTTCTCAATGACCCTAAGAGCTCTTGTTTGTTGATCTGTATATATGAGAATTGCACTTCCTTTCTTACCAGCACGCCCCGTTCGTCCAGATCTGTGGACAAAGATCTCAGAGGAGTTTGGAAGCTCATAGTGTATCACCTAATAGAAGAATGAGATCAAATTAAAATAAAAACACAAGTCAGAAATAAATAAATAAACAAAATTTTAAGATCTTTGCATGTTAATAATTAAACATCAGTCTGAATAATTAAACACTTCTAAGGGAAAGATGGCCATCAAGATTAGTATCTATTTCAACAGAGAGAAACATAGGTTAAATGCTCCACAAACCATCAAGATTAATTCAGATTTAGAAACCCCAACACCTACGACAAGCATATTAGACAGACAATGAGAACTGGCCTAAGAATTCCAATGACGATTAGCACATACAACCAGTTTTTTTTTTTTTTTTCAATTAACAGTTTTTACTTCTGTTGCACATACACAGACCATTAGAAGTTTTGCATATCAAACACTCTTGGGATTATAGTCAAACATTGAACTGCATGTTTGACGTAAGGTTTAATAGTTTGTTTCTCTTTTTCTCCCTATTGTTCCCATTAAACCAGCACTGTGCATCCACAAAATCAAAGAAGCATCCACACATTCCTTTTTCATTCTTTTCCTTTATTTTTTAAAGAGGTAGCATCCAATCATCATCATCGGAGCCTCATCACCCAAGATTTTCTCTAGATTAGAATTTTGGCCCCATGGTGCCAATAATTATTCTTGGCCCATAATATAACTCCATTGCTAGCCAGCACATCCAAGCACTCAAAATAAAGACAGAAGTGCATGCCTGTGTGATGCATCAATAATGCATGGTCTACGTTCTATGCTACAAAGGAGATGCATTATTATTTTTATTTTATTTTAAAAAAAAGATGCATTATTAGTATATGCAAATGTCATTCCAAATCCAAAGATACAAGAAAAAGAAAATAAATAAACCCCTCACCAGATCGACATTAGGTACATCAAGCCCACGGGCTGCAACATCAGTGGCAACTAAAATATTGAACCGCCCATCACGAAAACCCGACAGCGTCCGTTCCCTCTGATTCTGTGATATGTCCCCATGCAAGGCTTCACAGCTTAAACTGCGGCCCATAGAATATGCCAACCGATCAGCATCACGCTTTGTTTGAGTGAAAATTATGCATTTACCTCCTTTAGCATGTTCCTGAAAATAAGGTATAATGCTAAGTGTGCGTCGTGGTCGGGGGGGGGGGGGGGGGGGGGGGTGTGGTGTGTGGTGGGGTGGGAAAGCCAGCAGATCATCTATGTGGAGGACTCATGTAATAGTACAAAAACTCTTGTAAGAAAAATATGATAAGGTCACAAGATAATAACTGTAGTACTATTGTGCTAAAGTTAAAGGATAAATGTATCACAATTCACAAAGTCATCAGCATTAGCAGGCGATAGAAAGAAAAATTACAACAGATACATACTGCGATTAAAGGTCCAAGGATCGATGGCTTCCCATACATGTCTGATGCAATAGAGTAGAGAGAGATTCCATCCGCCAACTTCTGATCAGAATCACCAACCTAAGGTGCAAAACTCAAGTGAGTTCTCACTCAGCAATTACTAAAGCTTGTGAAATAGAAAAAAACAATGCATCAATGATAAAACATTATGAAAGCATCTACCAAGTGGTCAAACTTAACATTTGGAGAAAAGTACAATAAATCCCCTAGTGTCCCAACTTGCAAAACATGAGAACTGAGAAGTCAAGTGTTCAATGGATGACGGATTTCAAGACATGAGAATGTACAATATACATCTCTTAAAAAATTTAAATAAATACACACATTCATAGAAAGGAGAAACCAAAGAGATTGCACCCAGCTATATATGAGTTAATATAATTTAGATCTAATCTAATCTATCCAGATATGAACACCAATTGCTACTTCTAACTCCATCATGGCATTTGTTTTTTCTTTCTTTACATGTTTGGCTAAAGGACAAGGCACCCGGTATAGCTCAACAGAATAACTCGATAAGGTCAGAAAACGACACACTTATTTGCTTTGTTGCATCACAATATATTATGTACAAAATCCATTTAAAATTTAAACGATGAGACTTGCATCTACAAATTATCACAAAATCTAACCATTAAAATATCATGTGTCAACACTCGGCAGATACCATATTACATCTTAGTACATGACTTGGTGATCATCCTTGCATCCCTCCTTAGCATGCTACATTGAGCTTCCCAAAACTGTGTGTCCACACAGAAAGAAGAATCACACTGATCTATACATATTGGGACTTCCAAATATGATATGTTTGGTTATCTAGAGGGAACACTCACCTATGCATATTGGGACTTCCAAATTTGATATGTTTGATTATCTAGAGGGAATTAAAATTAGAACATCAGGGGACTAAAAGATAAATAAATAACATGTACACGATGCTCGGTTTAAGTTTCCAGTGCTGCACTGAAATTTGGGGATGTGGCATAAATATTGATGGTCAGGAGACTCCACAACAGCCGTAGATGAATCCCACTGTTGATGGACCACAAGTCGCAACCCACAAATCACATGAATTGGACAGTTTTATCCAAGTGGTTGCATTCAATTTGACATTCATTATTATGCCCCTCACTAGATTCATTAGTGTCATCCAATCAGTTTTTTTTTACATGGTTGGTCCAAAGTGGAACCACAAGATGAGTAGAACTGACGTTGGACTCATGCCACTTCTCTAAGTGTGGTACACAAATTACATTTCCCTGGTATAAGGACGATAGTAGTAGAAGTCTGTAGGATTGCACATTCTGAGTATCAAATATGATAAAGAAATAAGATTTGAACATGTAAACTCACAAGATCAATGGTTATTGGATCCTTCAAGTACTTCTTAGTTAGACTTCTTATCCAACTCGGCATTGTCGCCGAAAACATCATGCTCTGACGTTTTTGAGGCAATTTATCCAAAATTTCTTCCACATCTTCCTCAAATCCCACAGCAAGCATCTGATCAGCCTCATCCAGAACCACGAATTGCACCTCAGACAAATTTAGAGCACCTCTCTTGAGCAGATCAATTATACGGCCAGGTGTACCAACAACTACATCAACACCATAATCAAGTGTTCTCATTTGAGATGAGATAGGCACACCCCCATAAACACATAGTGTATCCAAGATGGACCCAGTCGTAGATTCATTGAACTCCTTCTCAACTTGACGTGCTAGCTCTCTGGTTGGTGCCAGTACCAAGGCCAAAGGATTTCTTCCACGTCTGCATGATCATTTTATAAAATGTAAACCGTTAAATAAAGGTGTGTTTTTTTTTTAGAAAAAGATAAGTGTTGTATACTCCACAATATATAATTACAGCACCCTAATGTTGGCTATCAAGAATCAGTAAATGGAAGAATCAAATTTATAACAGTAATCAAAGATGTGTAGTAGAGGTTAACAAACCCGTGCTTAGCATTGAACTGAATAATTTTATCCATGATGGGGATTGCAAAAGCTAAAGTTTTCCCTGTGCCTGTTCGGGCCCGACCAATCATGTCGCGCCCTTGCATTGCTGGTTCCAATACAGCTCTCTGCACCACAAGTAAGCATCAAGCATTAACTTCCATATCAGATTATATCAATGTTGAGATTGTCTGTCAACCATCAAAGATGAAAAAGACAAGAAGAAAGGAAACACAACTTTGGACAATATCCCAACAATAATCAGTTCCTTTAGAGGGATTAAAAAAAAAAAACTAACTAACTAACTAACAAAGCCCAACCTTACTCAATTAATAAAAACCAAAGTTATGTCCAAAGATCTTAAGAATAAAGTTCTCAAGGAGAATGATTGATCTGGAATGAGAAGTTCTGCCAATAGCAAGCCCGAGGCTACCAAAACAGATGGTTCCAGTGATCAAAACGATGACAAATGAATGTCAGATTTACAGTTACTCTCCAGACTGTTGACCCTGAAAGCCCAGTGGCATCCATTCCCTGGAACTCTTGACTTTCCAGAAAGCTTTTGAAATCGTCAGCTCAGTCTAGGAAGGTTAGCATATATTTAGCAAAAAAAAAGGACAAAAGGCTTCACTTAGCAGAACCATAGTCAATTTTAAACTCCCTTACTTTTTTTGTAAAAAGGTAGTCAATTTTATACTCCTACTTCTAAGAACTCTATCACACTGAGCAAAAGAGAAATTCTTGGTTGAAGCTCTCGCGTCAAATTCGGCGACAGAAGTTAGAAAGACAATAAATCAATTAAGAGATGGAGAAAGCGCCAGTGATAACAAAATATATAGTATTCAAGGGAAATGGAAAGGAATCAAAGCCACAGGCACTCAAAATTCCAAGAAAATATGAAGCTGAATTGACCTAAAACTACTCACTGACCAAAAAAAAAAAAAAACAAACAAGTGCTAGTTCTGATTTTAGCGACATCAGAACAACAATCAGCAAAATATCAGTTACTTTTTCCAGAATCGCTCCAAAACCAATTATATGTCCTTCTTTCACTATGCAAAACATGCTGCAACGCTGATTCAGAATCAGAAACAACTGCAAAATGAGAGAACAAAGTGAAAATCATAAGTGAGAAATGAAAAACTATACCTGTATTGGGAAAAGTCTCGTGATTCCTTTATTCGCGAGAGCTGAAACAATCTCATGTGAAATCCCAAGCTTCGAAATCTCAAGACCCTCGTCACTGTCGGAAGACTTCTTCCCCGGCGCCTTCTCCTCGTCCGAGAAATCTGCGACCGCGTACTCTGCCCGCATGGCATCGGAAGCCCTAAACCCTAACGGTGCAGCCGCAGAGAAATGAAAGTTCCTGGAAGGGACGAAGAATCCGAGGTTCTTCTCGGAAGCACTGGATCCATCAAAGTTTCGAATTTCTCCTCCTTCGACGGCAGGGTTTTTGGGAAGAAGGGACTGTGAAGAAGGCAGAGATGAAGAGAAACGTGAAGTTTCGATGGAAATGAGAAGAGAGAGGGCTCGCTTCGATGGAAAGGAAGCCATGGAAGCGGATTTTCGAAGCAGGGAGTTCATCTTGTTCGGTTGGGTTTTCGCTCTGCCGAAGAGAAACCCTAGAAATGAGACTCAGTGAGAGATTCTTCGCAGGGTTTTGGTGCGGACGGGAGACATTTATTTGGGACGTGAGGGTTTTAGAGGGTTGAGAGATATTTTAAGAATGGGTTGGGTCCAGGTCATGGATTTGGGGTTGGATCCGGGCCTCAATTATGGGCTTGATTGGTGATGGGAAGGGCCTCTTGGAATTTCGGGCCTATTAGACTTGCTCGGCCGTCTAATAAGAGTGATAGTGAACGAAGAGGTTGTTTATTTCATGTGAAAGTGATTCACATGTGTAAATGACCCACATGCGGATCAGGTTCCACCGTTTGTTACTTGTATAACTTTTCACATGTGAATTTATGAATAAGTTGTAGATTATTTGATGATATCTCAACATCCAAGCAACGTTAATGGTTGAAAATTGGAAACATGACCGTGTTTGAGCTTCTGAAGAATATGAACGGTCCTGATTTTACAGGTGGGGCCTAGAACATTAAAAAAATCATAAAAGGCGAACTGAGTATGTTAGTAACAATAGGTTGTATATTATTTGATGATATCTCAACCTCCATGCATCATCAACAGTTGAAAATTGGACACATGGCCGTGGTTGAGCTTTTGAAGAATATGAACGGTCCTTATTTTACATGTGGGTCCCAAAAAAATAAAAAAATCATAAAAGGTTGACTGCTACATATTAGTAACAATAGATTGATCCAACGGCTGTAATTATGGTGATCATATCTCAACCTCTATACATCATCAACAGTTGAAAATTTGACACATGGCCGTGTTTGAGCTTCTTAAGAGAATGAATGGTCCAGATGTTACAAGTGGGGCCTAAAAAAATAATAAATAAATAAAAGGCGGACTGCTCATTGAGACACTGTAGCACTCCGCCTGGTAACAGTGTTGTGTGAATAATTTTCACACCTCTTGAGGTGTGTACATAGCTACTTTACACATGTGAATCAAAATCACATCAAACAAATATGATTTATGTGTATCCATTACCCATGTGATTCAATTACATATGTAAATGAAAAAAACAAACGTCCCCGAAGAAAAACTTACTTAAGAAGCCATTGTAGAGAGAAAATCAATGTAATGTGGAAATGAGGAAAAAATGTGAAAAGTTTCAATAAAAAAACCCTTTCTTTATAATGGCCTAGAGTTCTATTTTGCCCTTTACAATAACTTAGATGGGGATTACAGATGTTATCTCGGAGATGTAGGACATTGAAAATTTATAAAGGACAAGAAAGTAAAATTCTCACCTTTCTATTTTATGCAAGGTACTTTTTTTTTATCAAGTTAACAATTGGCAATAAAAAGATTTACCTTAAATCAATGAGGCTAATATCCCATTTATTTATACCCGCGCATGCATTAACACACACGGCAAATGACTGAAACCAATGAAACACCATTGAGATTGATCCCTAGCTGTGCTTGTGACAAGGGACATAGGGAGATACCATCCCACAAAGAGATTGTTTTCTTGTGGCCATATATATATATGAAAACAAATTACAACACTGTCGGCTATGGTTTCATTTATTTACGCATTAATGCATAAATGAGGTGCAAATAAAGATTCCATCTCAGTGGGCCCAATCAACAATCTCGTGGTTATTATTAACTTTTGTCATTATAGTGGTTCCATCTTTGTAATCTAAATGGTTAAGTTTGTTCATTGAATTAATAAAATAGAGTACTTTGAAGTGATTACCATTTGTTTTAAAATAAATTTTGAGCAGTTCGTGAAAAAGTCACAACCCATTAATCTAAATTTCTACACTGTTGCAGGGTCTAAACTTATTCAATATTCTCACACTAATAATAAACATCAAGACTCTTAGTTTTGTATACTAAATCTTTTATTTTAAGAAATTCATGAAAAACATCTAAAACATATAAATACATCTAAAACCACCGGATCTACTCATTTTTCTAATGCGAAAATGATGATTTTAACAAACCTAATAATGTATTTCACATATATAACATTTGCATATAGAACATTTAAATAGGTAAAATTTATTTTTCTATAAAATGCCAAGACAACTACCCACAGCTAACAATTAGTGGATTGGCTACAAAATACCAGGATAGAGACTCTAGTTTTGTATACTGAGGGTCTGTTTGGTAAATCTGATCTGTTTGTAATTGATTTGGCTCAAATAGACTATTTCAAATAGACTCCTTTCCAAATAGACCGTTTGGTAACACATCCAGTATATTTAATTCAAATAGATCTATTTGATAAAACTTGTTTGGTAAACATAAAAAGAAGAGCTTATTACAGGGGCATTTATTGTCTTTTCCAAAAAAGTCAATTTAGGAAAGAAATTCAATTTGACATCCATTACAAATTATTTTTAAATTCATTCAAACAATGTATTATTGACTGGAACACATGGAGCAACAATAAATTGTGTGTCTTGTCCAAATGGTGGGCCCCATGACTGGAATGATCTTGCCCGTCCAATGGAAGAAAAATATAAAATGAACCAAACTATGTCTTGATCCACCAGATTGTTAAAATGGAGTGTCATAATCCTCTTCAAGTTACCACTTGCTTGGGCCCATTAGATCACAGCTCTGGGCTTCAAGATGTGCCCCTTGTGACAATGGTTGTCTCATAGTTGAGAGTCCCTAATAGATTTATTTCCTACGTGAGCATGCTTTTCTTTCTCGGTGCGAATAAAGATTCTTTGTTTCATTTTCTCTGTTTTTTTTTCTATGGGTCCCAGTGGGAGCCGGTTGAAGAAAAGAAAGTTTGTGGGGTGGAATTCCACCATGAGGCCCACTTATTGGAGTGAACATTTCACCTACATGAGGGTGCCCCTTTTTCTTCTAAGTTGGACCGGTGGTGAAGAGTGATGCTCAACTTGAAAATCTATGTTCAATTCCTACTTTCTCCGGAAAAACAGAGAATTTCTAAGAATGGATCCTCTGGAAACATTTTCTTTTCTTTCTTTTTTTTATTTTTTTAGCATAAAAAACCCTTTTCTTTCTTGTTTTAGATTCATATTGAAGTTGATGAAGTCATGCTGCATTGACTAGGATTCAGAATTAAACCACCTGTAAGTAAAACAAAGTGAGGTTTCCCTGACATTGAGATACAGTGGGCCTCTGTCAGATTTCATTAGTTCACTGCCTTTGTTACAATCAGAGTGCAATTGTCTTGAGCTGACAACATGGCCTTACAAATTGATACATTTTTCATTCATGGTAATATCTGATTAATTTTCACATACTGACAATGCAAAAGACATACAATGATAGGAGTGAATCCATATATGAGTTGAGACATTTGGCACCATCAGTTCATACTCAAACCCTGAACCAACCTGCAAATACAGGACACCAAAATCAGGACATGGTCAATCAGTGTCAGCTTTACGATATGTTAATGTAATATAATAAGAAGAACAAGGAAATGCTTATATAGAAAATATCAATATGGGCTGGAAAACAGCCCAGAAATTGGTGTAGAAATCAGCCCTGGAATGGGCCTGAAATGGGTTTCAAAACAGCCCAGAAATTGGCCTGGAAATGGGCTTGAACGTGCCTAAAACAGACCTGAAACGGGCCTGAAAACAGCCCAGAGAAGGGCCTGAAAACAGCCCAGAATTGGACCTGAAACAGGAGCCATGTCTGCTCGGTTCAATGCAAGAAATCAGCACTGTTTCTTCCTTCCTTCTTGTATCCAGAATTTATTCACCTCCCAATGACACAAAACTGAGTGCAAAACTTCTATAATTATCTCCATTAAACTCCCAACATCTCATTCATTCCAACTATCTATAAGACTATAAAACACAACTAAATTACATGACTAAGAAGCACACAGGAGTTCAAAATTTATATCATATAATAAACTAAAGAATTTCCAAATGAGCTTCCAGCCTTTGAGCTAATGCAGAAAAACTACAACTTCATACATTTAAGTACACAACCTGAATGGTATTGACATCAACCTGTAATGAAATCAGTACCAAAAACCAATCCAACTTCACAACTCATACCCATTACAGGATTTTAAAGTTTTAAGCCAGAAATTCGAATAAAAGATAAATTTTTCCAGCATGCATACTCAGATCTAATTATTCACTTGCCTCTAGTCCAATGGAAAGGGTCTCAAACCACTCTAAGAAACTCTCAAACACAGCAGCTCCAATCTACACCAAAAAATGTGGTTGAAAACTATGTTCCAATGGGACATTTCTGTCGGATCATCAGGCTTGTAATTTCTACTTTGCAGAAGATGTTGCATGCAAGCTATATCAAACACTCAAAACTAGTACAAACCCCATTATCAAACAGCAATCCCTGTCATAAAAAAAAAAAAAAACTATATATGATAAGAACATGAATAGAGGTATAAGAATACCTTTGTTCTTTCTCAGTCCACCCAGCAGCCTCTTCCTGTTTCTTGCATCTCCTCTCTCCAGGATCAGACATCACATAATTGGGAACTTCAAAATGGGAGAAAAAAAAATGTTAAAAAAAATGGGAGGAACTTCAAAATGTTCAAAATGTTAAAAAAAAAATGCAAGCCCATCTACAAGAAGATGGTGGAAAGGAAGAAGGGAACCAAAAGATGGTGTCCAAGTCTCTTCTCCCCTAGCCTGGGTTCCACCAAAGAGAATTCACATTTCATCCAAGAATGACAAAGGTCTAGTCCGAAAAAAATTCGCTTCGGGGTGCCCCTGCATTAGATGTTAAATATTTATTATTATATAACAAGTAATATATACTAAAAATTGTCAAATAAATATTACCTTTAGACATTCATCCCATCTCTCGGGATCCATTGTAATTGTTTGAGTTGCTTCATTCAGCCCAACACCGGTTTGCCCACATAATGTTATCCAAGCATTATATTGTTTTCTCATTCCATCCCATTGATTCTTTAATTGTTTTTGTCCATACAAAATTCCAGTTTTCTCCTTAAAACCCTCGGTAATTCTTGTCCATGATTGTGTTTTTAGATTTGAGCCCGGTCTTCCGCCTTGTAATACTTCTACTATGCATAAGTCAATGAAAATCTTCTTCATATTATCTGACCAAACAGCCCTACTCATCTCCGCCTTGTCCTTACCCTTATGAGATGGAACCCTTGATTCTGCCATCTACACCTTGCTAAATTATTTTATCATGAATAAATCAATGTCAAATCAATTATAGAAAAAGAAGCAAATGAGTCCAACTTGAAACCAAAAAATTATATTCCTTACAAACTGAGTGGCCCCCAAAAAGCAAGTGGTAAATAAGAACCATGTCAAGGGAAGTGGAGAGAACTGAACCTAGGTATGATTTTCAATCTCAAATTGGTTTCTATGTTTTTTCTGTGTAAAGAAGCAACAAAGAGCACACAAAGAGAAGATTTCTTCAAAACAATCCCACACATGTTTATTTGAACATCAAGCTAGGCCCCATCTCTTGATGGGCTTTATAGATAAGCCCAATTTGACTATGGTTTTGTTTCCCCTTTCAAAGAAGGCTATCCTAAAAAATACCAGCCATTGTTTATGAATACATATATATTTCAAATTATTGACATAAATACGTAGTAGCAGACAATTTGTAGCATTCTCATTCCAAAAGGGCAATTATTAAAACAATGGGCTGAAAACATCATTTCATTACATATGGGGAAAAAGAAAACAAAGGAAAGGAAGAAAAGAAAAGAATCAATGACATCATTTTGCATACAAGATATTGGAGAATGAATTGGCCAGTGAGTCCATCTTTATTAAATGCTTTGATTGATAGTAGTAGTAATAATAATAATTATTGTTATGATGATATACATAAACATTCATACAAACACAGATGGACACATTATAATAACCAAACTGGACACTATAATAGTAATGACTAGTGATGATGAGGTATTAGAGTACTTGATTGGCTAGTTGTTAGCTATTGAGGTGATCATCATCATCAGCTATTCATGTGGAAAACTTTGTTAAAATAGAGCACACAGGACTTAAGTGATGAACAAAACAAAAACAGTGACTGAAACTAAATAACTGATGCTTGACAGGTTGTGCAGATTGAATGACTGAAACTAAACTACAACATCCACTCCAATGCTTGACAGGCAAGTATTATGGATTTCAACTTTCAAGATCAGAACAGGTCTGTGTGTGATTGATTTCCAAAAAGTGAAATTGGTGTCTTTGCAGCTTCACATGAAAACCTTTTACAATCCAACCTTTACACCAAATCATAAAACCCACAAAAGAAAAAACCCCAACTCACAAAATTAGACCCAAGTTCTTCTCTATCAAATTACCTTGATTGGTGCAAATATCTAAATGGGTGAACAAGCAATCACGAACACGCTTGGATTCCTTCAATTCCTTGAACTTCATCTAAGGTCTGACCCAGACCTTGGCTTAATAAAGCTTCTTCTTACCAACATCTATCACCTCAGTAAAAATTCAAGCCCATAGCAGAATCTGTAATGGTATAATCAGTTCATGAATTCTGATGTAATCTAAGTTATGTGTATATCTGTACATGATGGTCATAAGAGGGCTCTTGGGAAAATTTTGGACTGCTAGGGTCCATTTTTTAAAAAAAAAGGAACTTTATACACAAAAGAGGAGCACCATTCGTCAGCCCAGTGAATCAGTTTTTACGCCCAACTGTTTGGAGAAGGACATGGTGGGTCCCTAGTGGCCCGATCCACATGGGTCCAGGGCCATCCTAGTCGCCCATCAGGGACCCGCCATCTCTGATTGGATGGTCATCAAATCCCGTTACATACATCATGTTACTAAAATTTATTAGCATTGTGGGGGAACCTCGATGTTGTCGTGACTGTGGTCTTAGACTCTAAAACTTCCATTTATCATTGTTCCAGCTAAAATGACAAGTAACTAAATTTTCTGACCAACACAAAAACCCACTTCAGATATCAACCCACAAATTCCATCTCAAAGCCACCAAAAAAAAATCTCTCATTCAACACCAAACCTACTCAAAGAACAAGGACAAAACCCAAATTCAAGAAGCTCCTACCAGTCTTCTACCAAGCTTCATGTGCCTTTGTGTGATTGGAACAAGTTCAAACGAAAGGAGAGAGAGAGAGAGAGAGAGAGAGAGAGAGAGAGAGAGACGAAACCCTACCACAAAACTCATGCAAATGGCTGCTGAAATTGAAATCCGACAATGGTGATAGGAAACCCAAATCACATCACAACCCTCACCCAAACTATTAAAAGGGGAGAAAATGAAGAACGAAAAAAAAAACAACCTCCAAAACCAATAACAAATATGAAGAGAGGAATGGAAAGAGAGAGAGAAAATCACATAAACAAAAAGCATATTAGGAGAGAAGTACCTTGTGAGGAATGGAGAAAAGGTGGAGGAAGGAAGGAGACACCAAGCTCTGTTAGGGTTTTTCTTTCGAATGTGAATGAGGTGGAGGAAGGAACGAAGGAATGGACCCATATTTATTTGTTGCAGAGAGAAATATGGGTAAACTTGTCAATCTCAGAATAGAGTGAGGGCAAACTTGTCCGAAAATTACTCAAAATGGGCTACCCGCTTCAGACCATTTTGTCTGTCCATAACAGCATACCCAGAGGATGATTTTGAAGTAGACAAAAAATGTCTATGATCTGGTTCAAACAGACATATTATTGGTGATATCCAAACAGTCTAATATCTCATAATGTTTTTTCCAATTAATTTTAAGAGATATAGACTTGAAAAGTAGACATGCCAAACGGGCCATGAATCTTTTATTTTAAGAAATTCGTGAAAAACGTCTAAAACATCTAAATATATTTAAAATCATTAAATATATTTATTTTTAATATAAAAATGATAAATTTAAGGAATATAATAATGCATTTCACATATATATATATAACATTTTCATATAGAAAGTAAAATTCATTTTTCTAACAATCATCCAATTACGACTTATTGTTGAATTTAAATTCAGAAAAGGATAAATGTCACCATTAAACTAGGAGCCATGTAGATAAAGATGGAGTGGCTGTTTGTCACCAATGACCTCATCCCCTTCTCCCATGATTACCATGGCTCAGGTGGACCCTACACAGTCTTGTTCACTCGGCCTCGTGCACCAAGACAAAGCTAAAACTCGCTATAAAATGTTTAATATAAATCGTATGCGTAGAATTTAGAAAGCAGCGTTGGGCGTGGCGGATCCTGAAAATTACATATCCGATTTTTCTCTCCCCTATTTATCTGCTACAATCTCAAATCGCGATCCCAGTCTCATCGAGAGGTATGTTACGATTTCTTCCCCCCGTCTTCTTCCTCTTATTTCCTGTTTCTAGGGTTTTTTTTCTTCTTCTTCTTCTTTGAAACGTGATTGCGGGATTTCATGATTTGTAGTCTGACCTTGAAAATTTTGATTTCATCTCGCAATCAATTCGCTTTCTTTGTTTTCTGACCGGGAGATGATTGATTTGTGACTTTTTTCCACAAAGCTTTGGATTCATCAATCGGACGGTCTGGATCATGAAATAGAACCGTCCAAAGAAGGATTGGCGATTGATTGACTTGGAAAGATGTATTTATTGTGCAAAAATGGTTGATTAGCAGAAACTCAGCATCATCACCATCATCGTCATTGTCATCATAGTATAAAGCGTTTGAATGATTGGCATCAGCATCTAAATATTTGAATGGTAGTTTCTTTTTTCAATGATTTTTATAGACGATGGTTGGATTGCTTCACAAGTAGTTGAATTTTATCTTTTGGAGGGAGCCTTGTGGATTTATAAGCTGGTATTCGATGGATAGTCATTTCGCATAGGTAATATAATCAGAATGGAGGAGAGGCAAAAGTAGATAAATTGGGTGCAATCTGCATAAGCGTGTTGTTGTGAGGCATCTTTCCCCTGAAGGAGACCTTGGTTCAGCCTGCGGTCAAGAATTAAAAAAAAGGGGAAAAAAAAAACTTGAATCAGTATTAATGATATATAATGCTGCGACATTGGACGGAAGAAAGCTCCGGACTTTACAAAGCTCATGATTAATGATTCTTTTTTGTTTTACATTTAGCTATCTGATCCATTTGGATTCTCAGATTGTCATTGTTCGCCAATAAAAAATGATATACATATACACAGATTTATAATGTCTTGAGACTGTAAACAAATTGAAGATGCAACTATCAATGTTTTTACTGTAGAAGCACACCTATTCCTTCCTCCAGAATTACATTTATTGAATGGATGATTTTGACAGAGTTAGTAAAGATTGAGTGTTGCAGTGAAGTCTAAGCGTAAGCATAATACAGTGCAAGAGGGAAACTTGTATAGAAGTGTTTATTGTTGGATGGGATGGAAACTAAACTAGGTTGTTCTGTCCCGCAGCATTGTTGCATGCCTGCACCAACCTGTGATGCATGAATACTTTATAATGGGCAACATATCTGATGCTTCACTTTTTATGTGTAAAATTTACGCCCCTGCCATGTCCATGGCTTGTCTTTGCCATATCCAACTGGGCATGGATATGGTTGTTCCCTTTGTAAGACTTCTTTTGGATGTTTGCTATGCAATTTTTCTTCTCCACGACGTTTTCAAAGTGGGTTTTGCAAAATGCAGACTATTCAAACCTATATAAACATTTAGAATTTTGTCTATATTATTTTGCAGGTTACGTAAGGTTATCTTCTCGTCAAAGAGTTAGGATGGGAATGAAACTGCAGGCTTTAAAGAACCTTGATGCATTCCCTCGTGCAGAAGATCACTTGTTGCAGAAGACCCAGTCAGGGGCAGTTGGTATGCTCCTTTTTTCTTTTGACATGTATTGAAACTAATTGATGTAAACATGAAACGCAACCGTTGGAAAATAGATATATATATATATATATATATATAAAGAGAGAGAGAGAGAGAGAGAGAGAGAGAGAGAGAGAGAGAGAGAGAGAGAGAGAGAGAGAGTTTTCAATACCTATAAATGGAATCTGGCTTGTATGGATCATGATGCATCAGTCTACCCATTGTAATGCTTTTGAATGACAAGAAGATTTAATAACTCTGTTGGCCGTGTGATGTCTTCATCATGATCCATACAAAGATAAACCAGGAGAGAGGGTGGGGGCTTAATAAAGCAGAAGGTAGAAATATCAATACATCTTTGCAGTACAATGAGTGAAGGGTCATAAGCACATCCCAAAAGAAGAAAGAGGGAGAGGGGGCAGTTGGGTGGGGGGGTTGGGGCGGGGATGGGTTTATGCACTCCCCTTTTTTTTCTTCATGCATTAACACTGAAAATCTAGCAACTTAGGATTAGATTCAACAATATTCCAAGGTGGTTTCATTCCCATAAGTTGATATGCCATAAAATTTATTTACAAGCAAAATTCCATAAAAGGCCAAATTTTTTTAGCAAATTTATCATATATAAAAAAATTCTTTTAGCAGCAGTGTATTATTTAAAAAAGCATATACAGGTATAGACGGTCTATGCAAGAAAAGAGAGTGCAGTAAAAGCGCAGAGAACCAGCAGGACACTCTTATCTGCTCCCGACTCTCTAGAGAACATGCAACCTCATTAGCTTCCTTCAACACATAGGAACTGAAACCTCAAGAATCTGCACACCGACTGAGTCTCTTTGATAATCTAGTGCAATTTCTAAGGGCCAGAGGTGACGTGAGTGAGATAGCCTAGACACCACATTGAAAGAGTCTCTTACCACCATGGTCCTACTAGAAAAATTAGCCGTGAAAATCCTCAATGCCTATCTTCTAGCCCATAACTTTTCTTTCACTGGACTCATTAATGCCAATCGGACTAGAAAAGACCATGGAACACTCCTGCTAATTGAAAATAGCAGAGAGTTGAATTAGGATTGGTCTGGGACTGCCAAGTGATTGTGTATTGGTCAGTCATTGTCTAACACTTATTCACGTATTCCCGACCAGTCCTAAAGGAGAGAGTTGAATTAGGATTGGTCTGGGACTGCCAAATGATTGCAGGTTCCTCCAATTTTTGGCTGTGCAGACAAGAATCGGTTTCAAATAAAACTTTCCTGGTTTTTTTTTAATGGTAACTTTCCTGGTTTTGTTGCCAAACCCCATAAGGAAATCCTTCCTAATTTGCAGCGAAGCTAAATATACGGCAAATATAAGTTCAGAAATGTTGGAGGAGAAGACTCAAAACTTGTCCTCTTCCTCATGTCTCATCAGCAAGGTTTCAAATGAATCATAAACAAGTATTCTTGTCCTCACCTCATTCTCAAACTGGAAACTTCAGGAAAGAAGGAAACCACGTTTGACCACTTCAGCTGTTTTGTTGGCTTTATAGCCCGATACATGACCATATAAATAGAAATCCTAATCCCATAACAGATAAAAGAAAAAAGGACCCCTTTCTTGATTTGAACCTCACTGATGCAGGGCATATGTGTCCCACCCATGCATGGTGTTGGTCCTCTGGGCAGCTTGGATGAACCCTTCTAGTCTGCATTTTATTTTAACCCATTCCACATTTTTTTTTCTCTGTTTTTTGTAGTCTCTATCATTGGTCTAGTTATAATGGCAACGCTGTTCGTGCACGAGTTGAAGTACTATCTGACAACATATACAGTACATCAGGTTTTGTGCCTTATTATGTCTTATCTCTTCTTAGCTTCTGTCATTTATTATATTTGTGAATTTACTCACATGTAGTTACAACTTACAACAGTAAGCAAGTTTTAGGGCTCTCTGTTATATATATATATATATTTTTGCTGTGGACAGATGTCTGTAGATTTGAAGCGTGGCGAAACACTTCCAATCCATATAAACATCACTTTCCCTTCCCTTCCTTGCGATGGTCAGCTTTTTGTTTACTTCGGACATTTATTTCATCGATAAATCTTTTATCAGTTTCTGTTCTCTATATATGATTACTTTTTATCACACTGAGTATAATTTGGACTAAAACTACTAAGTGTTTTGCAGTTATGAGTGTGGATGCAATAGATATGTCTGGCAAGCATGAGGTTGACCTGGATACAAACATATGGAAAGTAAGAAGCATTGTCTATTTTCCTTTCTGTAAGAGCTTGCTTTTTCCCCCTTTGTTCCATGTGTTCTCCTGTCGTCCCTAATGAAGATGATTGTTTGAAATATTGAATTGGTAATAGAAAGACGTTTTGATTCTTTGGGTTGCTCTCCGAGAGTATTTATGGCCAATGACAAGTGGTTCTGAATTTCATAGCAGAATTACTTTTGGTCTGCTATCGTAGCAGAGTTACTTCTGCTCGCTATCCTTTTTTAGCATTTTCTATGACATGTTTCACTTAGGCTAGATGTAGTCAGTATGCTTGCATCAACTGACTGAGTTTTGTTTTAGATACACTGTCCTTTACATTTTTTTCTTGTGCCAATTATATGCCAGGTTTAATTTTGTCTAGGTGCTTCCAGCGATTGACTGACCAAATTTTATTTGTTCCTGACACTTTTACTGGAAAGATTAAGTCTTTCTAAGAGAGTTACAGGAAATGGATGTTGCAACTGAAATCATTAAAAGGATACCGAATTCTCAAATTTATCCATAGAGGTTTTTGAGTTATCATTTTATCTGTTGGATGTGGAGTACAGCTGGGAGTATAGACTTTGTACTTGGTGAGACACATGAATTCTATATTGGGAGCCAAGTATGCAAAAGAAAATTGGGCGGGGAGATATTAGGCCTCCGGTGCATGTTCAGATTTGGACAGGATTTAGACTGTTTCAGCCAGTTTCCTCTAATGGAAAAAAGGCTGAAAATCAGTCTGATTGGATGAAATGAATTGTTGGTGTTCTTTCTTCCTTTGGACTATGGGGGATAAATCCAAATTTCCTGGTCCTTCTTCCTCTATTTATTTCAGGGATGCTGCTAGTATAGCAGCTGATTTTTCTCAAGGCCGGAGGCCTGACCTATCCTTAACTAAACCCGTGCCAAACAAGTTCTTTAAGCAATGTACATGCAAGTGGTTCTGGCTGCTGCAATAGGTGGGTTCGAGGGAGGAGACTATTTTCTATTATAGGCCACCATTTTCTTTCCTTTTGTTTGTTCCTTAATTCTATTGACATGGTTGGTTGATATTATTCGCGTACCTTTTCTTCTCCCAAATGATGTTTTCTATACTTGAAAACATTAAAAAATGTTCTCCATACTGGTTGAAATGAAAGACCTTTGTATAAATACCAAGTATCACTAGTATCAGGCATGGGCCAGGCAGCTGACAGCTTATCTGAATGTCTTTATTTTTCCATTTGACTGCATGCAATTTTCACTGCAGCTACGCTTGACTAAAGATGGGCACATCATTGGAACCGAATTCCTCTCTGATCTTGTTGAAAAGGAACACACAGTCCATAAGCACGGTGAGTCCTCTTTCATTCGTCTTTTGGCACGCAATTGATGAAAATGGAATTATAGGGTTGTGTGCCCCCGCAAGAGTGCAGTTAGCTAATTAAACTGTACTGTTGCTGAGGTTCATGAACATATAATTCCTTTCAATTAGTTTAAGATTTTGGCATTTTTAGTTCCGGTGAACTGAGTAAAACCTTCTCACGGTACAAAATTTATGAGAGAGCTCTTATTCATGGGGTGAAAAAAATTACCAAGTAAAATGCTGCCACTGCTGTTAGCAGCACTTGTTTTACCTGGTCATCTCATCTCACAGGCCATGTGGATGTTGCTGACCTCAACATAGAGATAGAATGTACTTATCTTTTATTTTCTTTATTTCATGAACTTGTATAGGATTTTTTCCCCTTTTCTCCTTGGAACTTTTTCAGAGTGCAATCTCTCAGAGAGCTCTATTTTTTTAAGGCAATATTTTACGGAAACCATTTTTGTTTTTCACCCATCTTTGATAGGCACTGTGCATGTTGCTGACCTTGAGCTCAATTGAAATAGTACTTACACAACTTTTATTTGTCTTTGTTCTTGACAGATTTGCATAAGATTTCTTTTCCCCCCTTATGTTGAATTTGATTTTCTCCTTATATTTCAACCTGTGGTTCTCAAATCCTTGTAGTTGTGTCCGTTTGCCGGGACAAAATCGTGCTTGTATATTAAAAATCTCTCGTTGCATCCAGATGTCTTACAATTTAGTATCTTAAAATCCGATGCAATGATTTTCTTTCTTTTTTAATCAGATCATGATAAAGATCACAAGGAGTCAGCCTCCCATCAAACTCATGGTCATGGTTTTGGCCAAGATGCTGAAAAGGTAGTGAAGGATGTGAGGCAATCATTGGCAAATGGTGAAGGATGTAGGGTATGTCATTTATTGTTTTATAATGTTGATTATGTTTCCTTGTTCTTTCATGCAAACTGACTTGTATGAGTCCTTAGTATTTGTGCTAATGATTGGCTCTTTGTTTTTGCTTATACAGGTTTATGGGGTTTTAGATGTTCAAAGGGTTGCTGGGAACTTCCATATTTCAGTTCATGGTCTGAATATTTTTATTGCACAACAGGTAAGTTCTTTCATCTTTCATGTGATTCCTAGTAGGAAATGTAATGAATTGCCTAGCAAGAATGCAAACCCCCAGGCAACCCAACTCTTCTTGTTTTCACCTTTTGTGCTCCTAATGCACTTCAACCAGATCAAGCGCAGAAAACAGGAAAAGTGTGCTATAGCGTGCTAAATGGTTTACAGGCTTGGTTTGCTCCCTTCAGCATGCCTATAGTTGCTCCTTCACTTGCCGGCACCTAACTATGATCCATCCCACAAATGCTTACCGCCTCTATATTATCGGTGGTCGTAGTTTGACAATGATAAAAAAATTATTACTGCAAACTGTTATTACTTTCCATTGGACTGGGATTCAGGATCCAAAAAATGATGTCTTTCTAAAATCATTAAACTTTAGGGCCATATATTAGCTGGTTAGGAATTAGGATGATCTGTTGGTCTGTCTTGGACCCTTGGTTACTAACTGTAATCACCTCTGAGCTCTGGACCTCTCCTATGATGGGAGTGTGCCTTACCGTGGTTCGAGAACAACGAGCTTAGTTTGGTAATTCCTTGTTTGTGTGTGGGGTCTTTCGTATTGACAAGAACTGGGCCCAAACACAGATTTCAACAGGATGCTAGTACATGTGTGCGGGTTACCAGACACATGCTAGGATTTGTGTATATCGTTTTGTTCATGTATGTTAGAATGTGATGTTATACAGCATAAGTGTTTGAAATGTGCAACTTAATGAAATAACCCAACATACAATGTATGCACGCACACGTGTGCGTGCATGTTCAGAAAAGCCTGCTTCTTTTCCTTTCTGATTTCATGGGCTCCATACTTGAAAATCTTCAGTTGCCATTTTCTTTCTATTTTTTTAGAAAAGAGTTTCCAGTGTTTAGCTGCAGGGTCCAAAAAATAAGAAAATAAACAGGCTACAATTGCTTATTTTATTGAATCCAAAGCATGCTAAGGCAGTCTTTAGTTGTAACAGCATTTGAGCAAGCGCTCTTTTCATAACAACTTCTCCAGTCTTTATTGCCGGTCCGAAGCCCGAATAAAGGAGGGCTGTGTTAGGTAGGTGAACAGCCGGCTTAAAACTGTGTCACAACCCAAACACGAATTCCTTGAAAATGTCATTATGTGATGATGATCACTATGCTCAGATCATTTTATTTATTTATATTTTTTGTTTTTGCTTTGTGGAGCATGCAGTTGTAATTTAAATATTATCCTTTCTCTACAGATTTTTGAGGGAGCAATAAATGTGAACGTCAGCCATATTATTCACGATTTGTCATTTGGCCCAAAGTACCCAGGACTTCATAACCCACTCGATGATACTGTGCGGCTTCTGCGGGGTACAAGTGGAACATTTAAATATTACATTAAGGTGAGTGCAATGCTCTATCCCACAAAGCTATTCTATGGGCTTCTGATGTTTGTTTATGTTCAATTCTCAGTGGCACTGTTTATTAGTGGCTGCCAATTTAAAAGAGTGATATTTGAAAATCCCAAAAATTTCTGCATTCACAAATTTGCAGGATTTTTTTTTTTTCTTTTCTAATTACGGGGATGGAAGGAGTTACTGTGTGCTGCCATTAACAGGTGCACAGTTAAGGTGTCGATATTCTTGAATGTGTAATCACTGAGCACTATGTTTGATTGATCAGCCCCATCATATATGAGGGATTTTTGGAATATTTTAACTCTTTCGTCAGTAGCCTATTAATAGACAGTTAATAAGATAATCTGGCAGTTGTCCACACACCACACACAAAAAGAAGTATGTGGGGAAGCACTGATATATGAAACTACATTAAGCAGATCACTAGTTTCAACTTCAAATCATTATCACTGATGATTGTGGATATTGGTTTTAGGTGGTACATTCTATGCTATCTGTAATCTGATGCAATTTATGGCAACACTGTCAATATAATGTTACCGGTTTTGATTTAAGTGCTCCATGCACCCTTAGTTTTGATGAAAATTTTAAATTTGCACTTGTGCAACATGTCTGAAGCACTTTGTCAGGTTGTTTGCTTTCCTTTCTGCATTCTCTCACACTTGTTTTTCATCCCAATATTGTTCAATGTATCTGGAGGGCAGTGAGCATCTCTTAAAGATTCCATACTGCAGGACTTCTTGTTTCTTAACAGCCTTGTGATGCAGCTGATTGTGTCTTTACTGGATACCTTTTGTGATGTAGATTGTTCCAACCGAATACAGATATCTTTCGAAGGAAGTTGTGCCAACAAATCAATTTTCTGTCACAGAATATTATGTCCCAATGCGTGAGACTGATAGAACATGGCCAGGTTGGTTCTCGCCATAATCACTGCAGGACAAATGTCAGCAATGTAAAAACTTCATTGCCACTCTTTTCTTGTTGCTTGCTCATCATGATGTGAATCTAGACCTTTCATTCAATAAGTTTGACTGAAGGTGGGCTACCCAAGAGAGATTTAATGTCTAGATTGTCCATATTTTCACATTTACATGGACAGAATGGGCAATTTCTCTGTTCAATGTGAATGTTTCCCAGTGATCTGCAGTGCCTACTAGTTGAATGGTCTGGATCGCCAAATGGTGAGGCACGGGGTTCAGCACCAAGGGTGGCTTTATTTGTTTTTTTTTTTTGGTTCTTTTTGGGTGTATTTGACATTATAAAATCATCCTCTTTTTTTTTTACTCTGGTGCAGCTGTATACTTTTTATATGATCTGTCGCCTATCATTGTTACAATCAAAGAGGAACGCCGTAGCTTTCTGCACTTCATCACTAGGCTTTGTGCAGTACTTGGGGGTACATTTGCTGTAACAGGTTTGTGTTTCAATTTCTGCATGCTTTGAAATTGTTAAAGCTTTTTCATGATTTTCTGTTGCTACTTTGTTCAGCATGTGTAAATAACCACTGTATTTGTAACACCACATCCATCTCTCTCCACTTATTTTTATATACCTAGCTGGTCCTTATTGTTCCCCGGCATCAAGTAGGTCTGGATGCATGGATCATCACACTCTTAGTACAAGCCCCAGTTTACATATTCAAGATTTTGATACCCTTCATGCCTTTTGCCCTAGGGTTTTTAATTAAGCCTTGGATTGAATTCAACAGGAATGCTGGACCGGTGGATGTACAGGCTTCTTGAAGCATTTACCAAGTCAACCTCAAGAAGCATAATGCGATGAGTTTTATATCAGAAGTGAAGAGAATCAGCAATGCTACAACCTTGATCTGTTAAAGTTATATCTCCCTCTGCAGTTCCTCTGGCGTTGAGTTTGTTTTTTTTTTTTTTAATGGTTGTTGAGTTTTCACTTTTCACCCAAATGCCAGGGCAGCAAGATGTTCAGAATTAGTTAAATTTTCTAACAGGCTTATTTTCAGCTGCTTTCAATTGTTAGTTGAGTTTTCTAACCATATTTTGTTTTTGGATGTTTCAATTAATTACCGGTTTGAGTTGCACGGTATTGTTTAAATATATGTAAACTAACAGATCTCCTGCATAACAATCCAGTCTAAGATGGACCCTATAAATGGACAAACGTTTGCTCTCATTTGAGCTTTGGATTTGAACCAAAATTTAGATGAGTCCACATCTAAATCATGAGAATCATTGTATCTCAAAATCCCCACCATCCTCCAACACCAGCCGTGTAGGTTAGTCCGAAAACATGTCGCTTGGATCCACATGCTCCTCTTACTCTGTAACGCGTGCCTTTGTTTACTGCCATCCAATTTCATTATCCGGTCAATGGGGCTAGAACCTAAGAGAGCCCACACAATATGAAAGCTCATGCAAGTGGGATAGGAGCCACAAATGAGAAACGGCAGCATAACCAAGCTTTGAACCCTAGCAGCCAGATCACTAAGGGTAAAGAGCCGTTTTCATAAACTGCATGGGACAAGGCTGATGTAGCTCTCTTAACATCAATGGCCTCTCAAGAAGCTAGTTGTTTAGCACGAAATTAAATTCCTAGAAATTCTAAAAGAGATTTATATCGGACTGTTTCTTTATTTAGAATCCCACAAAGGAATTTAGGATCTTGAGGTTTTTGGGATATGCTGTGATATTTATCCCTAGGTCCTTAGGTATTTGCATGTAAATGCATTATTTTTTGTCATGCATTTTAAATTTTCAGCCACTTGAAAAGTCTCAAATGATCTTTAAAATTCAAAAATCCCAACCCCTTTACTTTTTAAAAAAAATAATATAACAAAAAATTTGAATTAAAGTGCTTTTGACAAAACTTTTTTTTTTTATATAGAAATGGGGGCTTTTACCTTACTCTTTAATAGAGTTGTCAAACAAATGACACATTGGGCAAGCATTTCATTTCTCCAGATAATTAGCATTACACAAGAAGCACCTGAGGATATTCAAACTGAGGAAAGCTCCTCATAAACAGACTTGATTCCTGGCCTCTCAGAAACAGGGCGTATGCACCTCAAGGCAATCCCCAAAACCTCCTTCATCCCTTTGGCAACTGCTGGGTTGGCAATTTCCAGCACCAGGGTCACATCGAAGCAATCCGAACCATGCCCTTGTGCCACCCTCAACCACACCCAACCCGTCAGGTCACCCTCACCCCCTCCCTCCTCATCAGAGACACGAACCACATCTACTGCACACCTCCCTGTCAGAAGCTCCAACAGAACAACACCAAATGCATAAACATCGGACTTGAATGAAGGTGATGGCTTCTTGGCAGTAGCCAACTCTGGTGCGCAGTAGCCAAGGATGCCTGCATCAAGGATCTGTTCAAGAATACTCGCTTGGGTCATTAGGCGATGTAGGCTATAGTCTGCAATGCGACCATTGAGGTCTGGTCCGTCTAATAGTATGTTTGTTGCTTTGAGGTTGCCATGCGGGAATGCACGGTCAAAATGGAGATAGTTCAGGCCACGTGCGACATCAACGGCTATTTTGAGCCGTTGGGTCCAGGTTAATGGACCTTTCCTTCCCGGTCGGTCTGAAGCCAGCAAAGACAATTATTAAAAGTTCATGTTAGAAGAAGGGAAACATAGAATCTATATATGGAAAAAATGGGCGTTCTTTCATGTTTCTATCATCACCCTATCAACCTATTTTTTCTAAAGTATGTTTGCTTGGGATAGATTAAAATGGAGAAATAAAATTCATGCAACAAAACCAAACATAGTTGGGCAAGGCTGCTTGATGATGATCACGATGACATAATTACATGATGGAATATTTAACATAGAAAAATGCATGCAGAATATGTAAAGAATACAAAGATAGCCATAAACCAGGAAAGTCGTTCATCATTTAAACTAGTGATGGAATTGATAATAAGAAAGTGTATACCACTTGACCACTTGAATCACGTCGTGGGCAGTGTGTACCTCTTGGAGATCTGACAAGGTTATTCCAGTCAAGATGATTTAAACTTTGAAGAGCATTGAAGCATTAGGTGTGCATGTGGCACATGCACTGTGACGAAAACAGGTGGGCCGCACTGTGTACACGTCCTGGTGAAAATCAGAGTGATTACTACTTGGCAAGTGGGGGCACACATGGATGATGAATATGAACCACGGGAAATTATTGATGACCATCAATTTTTTGGTACAAGTGCAGCCTCCCGGTAAGTGGCATTGCCTGATTTATTTACTGTTCGAGTTCAGTGGGTTCCACAAAAAATGGAAGGATAGTTCATCTTGCACAATTGCAAATGCTGCATAGACACATTTCTAGCATGAAAGAGATCTGTTGGAGGTATACGTCATTCAGGGTTCTTTCTTTTTCATTGTACATTTGCCTATATGAATGAAATTGGAACCTCATTACTGATCTAAAGATGCATTCCTACAAGGTTAAGTTGATTGAAAGGGACAAATGCAATATATATAAAAAAAAATGAAGTATGAATTAAATATAGTTCTCCTATTAGATATAAGTGGAGAATATATAATTTTTCTAATGAATGGAAACTTTCATTAAAATGGTTCAGCTATGAATGAGCTACACCCCAGAGGGTTTTACCAGTGAGACATTCCTAGCCAGCCACCATTTTGTGGACTTAAGTCCATATGGATTTGAAGGGCTCAATTAACTTATAAGTCTAAACCTGGATTCTTTCTCAACCATAGACAATAACAGAAATCTAAAGAGAACTAGACTAAGAAGCAAAAAACTCAATGCAAACTACGGCCCTGAAAAAGAACCACTTAGTTCAGACAGAAAGCAGAAGGCTGCATAACGGAGTTTCCACGGCCATGTTATTCTTAAAAAAAAAACAGGTGCCAGTTGCAAGTCAGTGCACCTTGGTGATGCCAAAGAACTATTAGTACCATCCAAATGCTACTAGTGTAGGGAAGAGGAAGGGAGAAAATTTACCATAAAGAAAGCTTGCAAGACTTCCAGGTGAGATATGATCCGACATTATAAGTTTTTCATGTTGAGTAGGCCCCCAGTAGTATCCACGCAATGCCACCACATTTGGATGCCTGATGTTAGCAAATTTCTTTGCTTCCTTAGCAAACTCCTTTTTCTGCTTTGCCAAGCCTTCTCTCAACCACTTCACAGTCAAGAACACCCCATTATCCAGTGTTGCCCTATAAGAAGTCCCATGGCTGCTCCTCCCCAAAACCTCAGCTGGAGCCCTTGATAATTCCTCTGGCGTCAAAGAAATTGAATCATCCAAGAAATGCAGTTCCCCAGCTAAACGATCTGGTGATTGGACATCCAATCTCACCAGATTTTCTGGTGGCAACGACTCACCTGAATCTGGTGAAAATGAGAACTGGCTATTCTTTGATGGAGAGAATCTAGCAACAGCAGCCATTTTCTCATCCGGGCTTATAATCTCGGATTGTGAGCCCTTAACTGATGAAACTAGATCATCAGCTGATACAGCCAAAGCACCACCTGTATCTCTGCTTTTGACGTCAGTTGAATCCCTTCTGCCATTTTCTATGTTTCTAATGTTGTCTGGGTGAGTCCAGCTCTTTGAAACTTTCCTGTACAGTACGAAAGTGGCTAGCAAGATGAGGATGGCTGCAACAACTGCAGATGGTATTATCACCGCCAATTTGTTGATGGTTTTGATTGGATTTCTGGAGGTCTTTCCAGGAGGGACATTGTCAGATCCTGCTGGCCCATTTGGAAGCACTAATTTGGAATTCCCAGGGTGAAATGAAGAATCTGGAAACTTCCTCAAGTTTACTGGAACAGTACCTGAGAGATCATTGTATGATGCATTGAAGGCCAAAAGGGTGTCAGGCAGGTTTTCTGGCAATGGTCCTGTGAACTGATTTAAAGATATGTCAAGAGAAATGAGGGAACTAAGCTCCGTAATTGCATATGGCAGAGAACCAGAGAATCTGTTTCCAGAGATGTTGAACATTTGCAGTCTAGTCAATGAATCAAACTCATCAGGAAACGATCCATTAAGATGATTACCAGAAAGATCAACAACCAGAAGGTTGGATTTACTTGGTAAAGGGGGAGAAAAACTAATACTTCCCACAAGCAAGTTGTTTTGGAGGCGAAGTTCTTGTAATGTCGGGGAAGTTACCAAGTCAGTTAAAAGAGGGCCACTGAACTGGTTGCAGCTGAGATCAAGTACCACAAGCTTGGGGTACTGAGTAAGAACAGTAGGGAGTGAACTCACAAGAGAATTCCTGGAGAGGTTAAGGTAATTCAGTCGTAAAAACTCTGAAGTCGCCTCAGGAAAGGATCCTGCGAGATTGTTGTGGCTCAGATCAAGGAACTCAATGGAGTCTCCCCATTTTGCAAACACCGACAAGTTCCCAGTTAACAGATTATTTGATAGATCCAGTACTGTACAGCTTCCTACTAGTAATGGAAGTTCGCCAGATATTGCATTTGATGAGAGATTAAGGATGCGTAACGTCGTTGACATAATCATACTAATAGGCCCTGCAAAATGAATATACAAGAGCATTTCTCCCTTTTAAGCACTCAAAGCAAACACAACAAACCTCACTTCATGGAAACCAGTTTACATAATGAATAACAAATTTAATATGGCAAACCCATATAAGAACAAAAAAAAAAGAAGGAAACTTCTAGTCATTAAATATTAAACTATGAATATCATGGCTATCCATTATTGGAAACCAAGTTTTCACCTTGAAAACTGATGCCCAGTGGCACAATATTTCAGCAGCCAACAGGATGCAGTAATCATTGATGAGTACTGAACTACCCATTGAAAAATGACGTGTGGGGGCCTAACCAAAAATAGGATATGCATGAAAACCATGGCTATTATGAAGCCAAAATATACTGGGACACACTGGTTTCGGCCTTCTCCAGTGCATAATATATTTACATCGGTGGTATATACTGATATATTATACATTTGGATCTGACATACCAGACTTTTTTTCCCTTTTGGGACCATCATATTGATCAGACCCTAAAATGCTAATAATAAACATAAAGATATTCATAGAAGGAAACAGGGGTGAAGGACCCACTTTCCACTGCCATCAGTCTTGAACAGACAATGACGGGATTTATCTACAAGCAGCAGTAACCAGAAGCATTTCACACCATATCAACCCCTTGACACTTAACTTACTTTTATTCCCATTTGAGTCATAAATCAATCCACTTTTAGGACAAGTGTAACTCTTTGCAACTAAATCACAATTTCAAAATACCTGAGAGATAGTTGGAGAGTACCTGATAGATTGTTGGCACTCAAATCCAGTTCACTCAGAACCAAAGAGTCCCCTTCTAGAAGCCCATTTGGTATGAAACCTGAAAACCTGTTGTTGCCAAGCCGAAGAATCTCAAGATCATAAGCAAATTCAAATCCGGGCAACTCACCAGATAGTTGATTATCGCTAAGATCCAAAACTTTCAGGCTCCCAAGCGATGGAAGCCCGCCTCCATTTATCAGTGACCCAGTAAGCTTATTGTTACTCAAATTCAAGTGTTCAATACTGTCTGAAATGCCAAGGAGAAATTTCTGCTTCTGCGAGCCAGAACTTGATAGCAAATTACTGCTAAAATCAACATGAACAGCACTGGAAAGACGAAGGAATTTCTCATCAATACCACCCTCAAATTGGTTCTGATGCAAATCAAGAACTTGAAGATTTGGAATTTGCTCAAACCCAGTGGGAATCTTCTTTGTAAACCCATTACACGATAGATTAAGAGTTATCAGGCTTTTCAGATTTGTTAATGATGAAGGCAATGAGCCTGAGAAGGTATTCCTACTTAAATCCAGGGACTGGATTGATATAAGCGAGCCAATTGAATCGGGAATGGAACCAGAGAAATTGTTCCCAGCTAACGACAGGTTCTTTATGCTCTGTAACTTACCAATTTCTGGTGGTACTGTTGAAAAGAAAAGATTGTTGGAGATGTCCAGATATTTTATGTTTTTAAACTCTGCTATATTGTTGGGAAATTTGCCCGTAATCAAGTTGTTTGACATTGAGAGCCTGAAAAGCATTGTCAAGTTCGCAAACACGCCTAAATCAACATCAGCAACAATTCTCAAGTTGTCGAGAACTAGACCTGCAACATGACTACCATTGCAGACAATTCCATTCCAGGAAGAAGGGCAGCTGTTTAAATCATTAGGCACCTCACTCCATGAGTCGCGGATATAACCCGTTGGATCTAGTTTGATACCTTTTCTGAATTCAAGGAGAGCCAGCACTTCTTGTGAAGGAAGCCGAGCAATGGTGCAGATGACAAAGAAGGATAACATCAAAAGATGAAGGAGAAAGAGCTTCATCTTCTTCATCCTTCAACACAACCACACAAGTAACCTGCAGGTGAACTGAGAAAAAAACAGTGGTTGAAATTCAATAAATATGGATTGTGAAAAGAGAAAATATATATATATATATGTTGCACCAGCTTAAACCACCATTTGATCTAAACTCAAACTGCTTAAAGAAAATGGACAGTTCACTAAGTCTGGTGCTGATTTGAGAAGAACACAAAAAAAGAAAAAAAATGCAAGAGAACATGCAAAGAGGGGAAATTTTTGTTCTTATTAAAGCACAAAGATCTTGGGTGAAAATGCCCTTTCTAACATTTCATGAGTGTTTTTTTGGAGAGAGAGAGAGAGAGAGTGTGTTTGTGGTGCTGCAAGAAGAGCAATACTTGCAGGGAAGCAACAAGTTTTCTATGAATATCACAATTGTTTTGAAATTACAACCCAAGTATAAGCAGAGAAATGCAAGAGAAAGATGATTTCATGAAACACAAGCCAAGATCCAGGCATTAGGGGAAGAAAATAATTATAATAGTCATATCTCACCCCCCATGTTTTTCAAGATTTCAGTGCCATTTCTACAAATTTGATGTAGTAATCATAATGAACAAAATAAACTTCCCTGAATCAAAACTTTACCTGAGCAAGCAATCTAATGCTTTCAAACGCCAACAAAATTACATACAAACGCTTCAAGAAATTGTTTCTGCTTCCTGCATTGACTCTGCCATCACTTCAAAAGTATGGAGCTTTCAAATATCTGTCACTTACATTTACATTCAAGAAAAACGAGGAAGAAGGTGAAGCTTCAAAGCTTGAGATTTACAGCAATTTCACTCGAAACCTACGCGACGTGTTCAAGGATGAGATTTACAAGAAGAAATGCCACATTGTAAGATTCGAGCTATAAACATCTCCGATCCACCAAAACAAAATGGCATTTTAGAATCGCTTTGACAGAGATTTTTGTGTTCTTTTAGAAAGAAATGAAGATCCAAGCATTCCACTAATAAGAAGAAGAAAAGAGAAACCAAATCCTAAAAACTTCAGCTCGATCTCGCAGAAAAATTGGATTCCAAAACCCTAACCTCTCTGAAGATAAACTAAAACCGCTATTAAATCTCTAAGAACCCTCACAGAGCTCCTACTCTCTCACGCACACGTTGAAATCTTAATGTCTGCAATGCAGAAAAAAAATAAAATAAAGCCCTAATCAGAAGAAAATCCTATAGTTTCTCTCTTTCATCACCATCATCTCTCTGAAACCCTAAATCTCTGCACTTCAAAGCATATAAAACTCTAAGCTCGCCTCTCTGCAGCTGAAAATTCCCAACTCTCTCTCTCTCTCTCTCTCTTTCTACATTTGCAGCAGCTTCAGAGTCTTCTGAAACTCAGCATAGCTTCTAAAACCCTAGAAAAAACCCTAATCTGCTCCCTCTCTCTCTCTCCCCCTCCCTGTATATGTATCTGTGCGCACTGCGGAAGTAAGATCGAGAGGGGACGGAAGATTTTGGTTTTGTTTATTAGAAAGGTCAGTAACGCGGGAGCTTCTTGTACCCGCCAAAAAATGTCTTGAGGACGTGAAAGAATTATCTACTCCAACTTTTTAAAGTTGTACTTGATTTTTTAAAGTTTCTCTTGGGCAGATCACAAGATGGGATGTGGAGCATGTTGATAATGCCGGCATCTCATCCTGATTATGGGTTGGATGAGAACTTTTTTGTGGGCCCAATTGTGGGCCTCACTTGAAGATAGTACCGATGGATGGAAAGATTTACGTGAGATCACTCTAAGTATTAAGTTTGATCCTAAATTCATACTCCTAATTTTTTCATCCGTGACCCACGAGTTTAATAATTTTTTATTCAAAAAAATATTCAAACACTGATCCAGCGATTTAGTCCATTCGAATGTGTGTCAATCATTGAGACTTGTGACTATAAGGGAATTTGTTTCCTATTGATTGCTGGGTTTGGATGGATTGTTAGTTGGGCTCCGTAAAAAAATCCTCATATAATAGTTCTCACTTAAATATTTTCCTATAACCTTTTTTTGTGTGTAAATGTTGCACATGGAAACACATTATACTCTATTTATTTAAAAGTAGCATTTTCAACGGAAATCTTTAAATTAGGTATGGATGTCATAATCATCGTTGTCTATGCCTTTAAATTTAGGGCTTCATTTTTTTGACAGGCTTAGGCGGGCTTTCTTGATTCGCTAATGAGCGTGTAAATGATTCATTAAGAATTTCCTCAATCACACACCAATTCTACCTCTCATTTAGTCATGATATGCATTAAAAAAAAAGCTAAAAAAAAATGTGATAACATGTAAGTGCTACACAATCATTGCTTATAAATGCAAATAAATGCAAACAAATGACTCCTAAACTTGACTTTGGATCATTAATTGTTGCTAGCAAGACGTATGGCCTAGACAAAATAAAAAAAATTATTAAGCTTTTAAATAAATTTAAATAACTAAAAATAAACTTGTATCACTCGTGTATCCCGAGCTCAATAGGATCAGATGGACTGCAAATCTTTCAACAACCCAAGTCATTGTCCCTGTCAAATTGGAATATGTATTAAGTTTTTTTTTTTTCCTTTTTCTTTTGACCACGACGAAGGGCATGAGACCTATGCCGGAAGGTTATAGAAACTCATATATAATGAGATACACACAATTCATATATATGAGGTGAAGGAAACTCACACATGCTCGCGTGAGGTAATATAATGCACATATGCCTAAAGGGAGAAAGCATCAGTTTTATTTAATTTCTAGCAACTAAAGATTAGGGACAAGTTTGCCAAAATAAAGAGACCGAAGATTCGCTTTGGCCACGTGTCTAGATTCAACCCCGCACGAAGTGATCTTCACCGGTCATTTCGTGGGTCCCACATGGATGACAAGCATGCGCGGTGATAAAGAGAAACCCATGGTGAATTCTGATTGCTTTATTCTTTTTCAGACTTTGGAAAAACAGCAAGAGCTTTATCTCTTCCCTTCCTTTTGAGACCCAAAGCCAAAAGGCATTGTCCAAGTCAATCACTACAACCAGAAAATTTACCTGAGGGCCTCTGGATGGTAAACTCAATATAGAAAGGATTAGGAAGTAAATAAAGGTTAAAGAACTTAATAAAAGGAAGCATAGTTGAAAGGGGATCAGTTGCGCTTTGGTCATAAAGGCTGCATCATCACCAGATGAATAATGCAGCCTTCTTTATAGTCCAACAATAATGCTCTTTTTGACTATATCAAAAGTTAAGATGGAGTCTAAATGATGAGAGCAGGAGATAAGCCCGGGTGCAGTTGGAGTTTTTGGGACTAGAGAAGCATTTCTAAATTCCTTATTTCTCATTGAGAGTTTCTAAATTCCGGCCATAAAAAATGTCCCGTTTGACTTTTGAGAATTCAAGAATTCTAATATCGTTGTATTTTGGTGGAATTCTTGAATGTTTAAGTCTAAACGAGCATCCAAAAATTCTACGTTGTCTGGAAATTCAAAATTTTCCCAAATAGGAATTCATGAGGTTCTAGTTAAATTCCTTTTTTTTTTAAATTTGTATAAGTCTTTGACTGTGATGAAATAGTTTTTTTATCAAAAAAAACAAATGACAGCTGATAACACTTAGGACGTGTTTGAATAAATGAGGAGTAAAGTAAAATGAAATAGATTTCACGTGTAAAGTGAAGTGGAGAGAAGTGAACTAGGTTGAAATTAAAGTAGAGTACTTAACTTCACTCCATTTTTATGTTTATTTTGAAGTTAAAGTTTGGAGTATAATCCACTTTTACTTAAAGAAATGAAAGTATTTAGAATTGAAGTGAAATTGAGTACACGTGGCTCACAACATTACTTCATCGATCGGGCCGGACTCATCCAAACAAGACAGACTTAAAATTTTATACTATTAGGGTCCATTTAACTTCAATCTATTTTCTTTTTTGCCTATCCACACAGGCTCTAATTATAAATTGTAATGGCCAAATAAAAAGAGGCAGTGGGCACGTGGGTCGGCCAAAATGAGGGCTGTTGAATAAACCTTTCATTAAAAATTCAATTTCATTAGACATGGCTGTCTTATCAGCAATGATAATTATGAGCTATTTTCATATACAAAAAGTATACCTGGCCCGACTGAGGTGACCGGATTTTGGCCCGATCCCCCACGAGGGCCATTGGATCCCAGGAGTCCTGGGATCCAATGGCCCTCGTGGGGAATCGGGCCAAAACCCGATCACCTGTCTTGGGATCCAATGGCCCTCCTGGGGGATCGGGCCAAAACCCGGTCACCACAGTCGGGCCATGTAGCACAACTCTTTCATATATAATCCGCTTTTATTACCTTTATTCGATGGTCATTGATCGATGATGAAACTATCACACACAACTAGTCTTGGCAAAACATAAAGAAAAAGTGGCAAGATCGAAGGAAAGAAAGGTGCCATGTGAGTTATCCATCACAGTGGAGTACCTAAGACATGCAATTCCAGATGGGATAGTCATGCAATTTCCTAAAAGAAACAAAAAGACCATAAACTTTAGCTAGCGGCTGGCTAATGTTGGCAACCAAATTACCAAACACTCTATTATGGAATAAGATTTACTTTTTACGATTTTACCAAACAGTCTAACTATAAATTAATATTTAAAAATTAGAGCCTTTATTTTAGGACTTAGTTTAATTATATTTTATTTATTAAATAAATCCTTAAATTGGATAATCGGGATAAGGAGAAATGTCATCAAGTGCAGTCCAGCATTGTAAGACCACACCAGTCCGCCTTTCATCAATGCATTATATTAATATGAGTCCGCCTTTCATCAATGCATTATATGAATACTATTTTCATCGATGATCTTATATAAGGCCTAGTTTTACACTTATTAAATTGAATCTAAAATTCTTTTACCGATAAAATGCAATTAAATTTTAATGCCCTGATAGGTCTTTTTTTTAATTTCCCTCGTTCATTGAGAAACGCTTCCCATATGTTTTCCTCCCATTCATAAATTCGTAGTGTATTTGGCAAAAGTAAAGTGAATTCAGATAAGAAATGACAAAGGGTTATATCAAAAGTACATAATTTCAAAATTCTCTTTGAATTTTTAAAAAAAAGTAAAAAAAGCAGTCTCCTTTCTCTAATGAAAGACAAAAAAAAAAAAAAAAAAACCTTTAATTTTCTATATAAAAAGTCAAAAAGATTTCATACAAAAAAACTAAAAACAAAACACCATCATAATACCTTATATTTTACTCCATTTTAATTTGATGCTTCACCTCACCATACTTTAATTCATCATACATAAAAAAAAAAGTCCCTAGCAAAACACTCTCTTTGTACCAATCCGACACAAACATCATGGATCCACACAGGTGATATGGACTCATTTCAATTAGGAGAGTTCATGAGCTAGCATGTTGAGGCCTGACCCAACTTTAGAAACACCGGCTTAGGCTCGGTCCAAGCCCGACATGGAGCATAAATGTTAGCCCAAGCCCGCCCATTTAATCAATTGGCCCGATCTAAACCGGACTTTGCATCACTATTGTAGATATTAGAGCACAAATTAAATTAAATTACATACATTTCTTACGCAGGTTGTGTCGGGCAGGCTATGGGCTTTCCATCACTTAATCAAGCCTGGCCCAACCTATGAGCACCCCTATTATCTATCCCTGCCGACACAAACACTAGCAACCAAAAGTATAACATTGCATGCACCGAAAGCGTTGCCGGCGCGCTAAGATTCAGCGATCTTGCCTGGCCATCTACGTTTCCTGAATGGCGCCATGAACTCCACATGCACGTGCAACCCCCAGCCCTTTTCAACGGTCAGGATCTTCTAACCCGAATCATCACCATAAAAAGTTTTCCTCACAAATCCAACTATCAATGGACTGGATCACCTTAACCGCAGATCCTCTCAAAACTTGAAAAACCCAAAAAATGCCCTTTATCTTTAAAAATCATTAAAAGAAGAAGAGGAGAACAAGGACCCAGGAGAAAGTGAAAATGGCACTGGCCTTCATTCCCTCCATCTCTTCATCCTCTTCACCTCCACGTTTCTTCACCTCTCCTTCTCCTTCTTCTCCTTCTCTGCCCTTCTATGGCTCAGTTGGTTCCAATATCCGTAATTCCACCACTCTTTCCGTCAAAAGCAGCAATCTGGCCGCCCCAGAGAGCAGCAGGAGCAGTCTCGATCCTGGGGAGTTGTATGAGAGCTGCAAAACATGGAGATGGAGAGGCCACTCCATCAACTTCTTGGCAAAGGGAAATGGCCCTCCTCTGCTTCTTGTGCACGGTTTTGGTGCCTCCATCGGCCACTGGCGCAGGTAAAATTCACCACCCCATTTCTCCTTTTCTTCTAAAGATCAATGCTTTTTGCAGATTTGAATTGAAAGGTTTTCTTTTCTGTGTCTTGGGTTTCTGGGCAGGTCTTTAAAAAAATTTCCCTATTGGGTCCTTTCCCCTTTGCATTATATACATGGGTTCCTCCTGATTCTATCTAATTTGGAATTTTCATTCATGTAGTTAGTATGAATGTCTTGTCTCATTGATCATATTTGATTATTGGGTTATATTGGGTGAATTTCTTGCAGTTATAGAGAACTTAATTATATTAAACTGAACTAAGTTTCACTTCTAAGGATTAAATACTTCTATGGTTGGTTAATAGAAGTCAGAGAAAATATAATTTGGACTTGTGAGGACTCCAAAAACAACTAGAAAACAAAAACGAAAAGTCAGTTGTTTTGGTTATGGCTTTGTGCAAAATCATAAGAGTTCCTTTGTTTTTAATGGAGTTGCAGCATTTTATTATAATACAAATCAAATTGCAATTTTTATGATTCACCAAGAAAAAAGCTTAAGAATCTTCAAAAATGGGTTTTGAATTGTTTAGAGCAAGATTTGTCTCAAATCTTATTCATATCCTAAACCATAATATTTTGATAGCAATGGTTGCATTATATTTCTATAGCATGCACGATCATACTTGTATAATTTTTTTTATCTGAGATGAAAATTCATGTTTACGCGTTTACAAAGAAAAAAAGAAGACAAACTGAAGGCATGTTCTGTCCAGTAATCTTACTTTAATCCCTACATATCTTTAATAATAGTTTGGGTTATATTTATTCACATTCAGGAATATTGGAGTATTAGCGGATGGCTATACTGTGTATGCCATTGACCTCTTAGGTTTTGGTGCTTCAGATAAACCAGAGGGCTTTTCTTATACAATGGAAACATGGGCTCAGGTATTCCATCTTTTTTATTGCAGTATGTTGATATAACTTCTCGAACTCTGTAAGTCACAGGGTTTTTCTTGCCAATGGTATTATAATTTTGCTAGCATCTGCAATCATATTGCATTGCTGATGCCTCACACCAAACACTTGGAACAGTTGATCTTGGATTTTTTGGATGAAGTCATTCAAAAGCCAACTGTTCTAGTTGGAAATTCGGTTGGAAGCCTTGCTTGTGTTATTGCTGCTTCAGGTTGGCAACTGATTCTGTATTCATGCAACTTCCTTACTAGCTAAACATATGTTGTCCCAATTAGAGTCTTTTAAATTGCTGTTTATCCAATTAGCTATATGCTCCTGTCTTACCCCTTGCACGATTTCCCTTCTTCAAACCAGAACCTGCGAGCCGCCTGGTTAAGGGGCTTGTATTACTGAACTGCGCTGGTGGAATGAACAACAAGGCAATTGTGGATGATTGGAGAATCAAGCTTTTATTGCCACTACTTTGGTTATTTGACTTCTTACTGAGGCAACGAGTAATTGCTTCAGCACTTTTTGAGCGTGTTAAGCAGAGGTACAATTTCTAGTGGCAATTTTTAGCAATCTGAACAAAGAACAAAATTATCTCATGCTTTTGAGCTGAAATAGGGAAAATTTGAAGAACATCCTGCTTTCTGTGTATGGAAACAAGGAAGCTGTTGATGATGATTTGGTAGAGGTAAGATGGTTTATTGTAATAAATTCTGTATCAAACTTTTTACACAATTTTCTTGGTTAGGAAATCTGAATGGAACAGGCAACCTGGTAGTGGCTGCGATGGTGTGCGCCTTCCATCTATTCTACGGGCTCTCCTTTTCCATTGGAAGAACGGATTAGATTGTGGCATTCTCTTTTTCCTCCTATCACAAGCTTCTACTGCTTGGTGACTGAACTTTGGAATTTTCCTAATGCAGATCATCAAGAAACCAGCAGATGCTGAAGGGGCACTTGATGCATTTGTTTCTGTTGTAACAGGTCCTCCAGGGCCGAGTCCCATATCCTTGATGCCAAAAATATCATTGCCTGTTCTGGTTTTGTGGGGTGATCAGGACCCGTTTACTCCTCTTGATGGACCTGTAGGAAAATATTTTTCCTCTCTTCCTTCTCAGTTGCGAAATATAAACCTTTATGTTCTGGAAGGAGTTGGCCACTGTCCCCACGATGACAGACCTAACTTGGTCCATGAAAGGTTGCTCCCTTGGTTGGCTAGTCTTCCTTGTTAATGAGAGAACTTTCAACCTTGGACACTGACTCTGTCTCAGATTCTTACACCCGTGTTGTTGGTCTCCAAGCATCTATTGCCTTGAAATAGAGTATCAACACAGCAGTCTGAGATCGTATCACCCCCTCATATCATACTGAATAAAAGGTCTCGAGAATCATGTTTTGATTCTGAGAGAGACTATTAGGATTTTATGACAATTGTTCATAATGCTTGAATAACTGCACCTCAAAAGAAAACACTTGCGGGTATCTTGTGATGATTTATAATTAAAGTTGTAATTCATATGTATTTTAGGATAGCTGCTATTCCTATGACCTTTTACATAAAAAGGAGGCTTGTATCAGTTACTCAGGGTTATTTTTCTTGGTTGGGTTGCAGAAAATGTGGTTGTATTTAGTTTGAAGATGTCAATCATTGTATGCAACACAGTTTATACGTGTCTGGGCAGCATTATTTGAGGTTCATCTTGTCACTCTTCTGTTGTAGTTGTCATCTATCATTGTATATCATCTTATGAATTAACAGCAAAATTTATGTATGGGCAATTTTGGTTATAATAAGATGGGACGGAGGTTTCCTTTTTCCATTTTCACATGAACTTATTTTAGATCTCTTTCTGGACATCCTAAATTTAAAAAATGGAATCTGTAGAAATGGCTCTTCCATTGGATATATTATCATAGATTTTCCCTGAGGAATTAGTGAACTTAAAAGTTAGAATCATCCATGAAAGTATCCACTAATAATTTCATCATGTGAAAATATTAAAGTACTTAAGGCTGCAGAAAATCTTCCTGCTATAAAGTATCAAGGCCTAAAAACTTGCAAAAAACAAAATGCTATAAAGTACCCAGGCCTAGAAACATGCGAAAAAATAAGCCATACAAAATGGGGGAAAAAACCCAACAACAACAACTGGCAGCAGGACCAACTCTTAAGAGATATTATATTTGTTTAAACTTCTCTCATCTACAGACTACAGAATGGTTGTTCATATCTTTTTGCCTATATAGACAAAGCAATGAATCCATTGTACCTTGGAGTCAAAGTGAAAAGGAAAAATAATAATATAAGTAAAATGGATCTCTGCTATAATTTCTCATTCCTCATCTGTCTGGTCTTTGGCGTTGAATGATTTTGATTGCCGATGTTGAATACTTAACACAGTATCTCTGAAGATCTATAAAGCTTCATACGGGTCAGTCTGAAGATAGGTTAAGCTTCATTTAAGTTGGTGACTAGGGATTTAGAGACTAAATGACAGGCCAGTTTGCTATTTTGCTGCTAGCAATCTTACTTTGTTCTGTTCCAGCACTGTTTCATCTATGGAGCTGAGATCCGACGCTGAAATGGAAGCCTTGCAAGTCACCAAAAGCTTGATCGCCAGTGATTCATTTGGAGGGGCTGTTGACTGGCCAGAAGCGAAATAATTGCGCCCGGTCAGACATTGCATGACACCATCGGTCCAACTACAGTGACTGAAAAACAGTTCAAATGTGAAGTCTCTCCATCTCTGGTAAACCTTACAGGACTCAATTCTCAATTTATCTGCACCCCAAGTAAGCTGGGAATTTGCTTGGGACTCAGCCAATTCTTTGTTTGGAGTGATATAATCTGAATTTGGAAAACGAAAATTGTCAGATTTGGATCTTAGCAATCACTTCTGACTTCTTGAGCAGGTGCATTGCTGAAAGCATCTGCTACTGCATGGCTGACAGTAGCAAGCTTTGAAACAAACAACCTAAAGGGAACTGTACCATCCGACAACATAGTTTGTTCAAACTTAGAAGGGATTATAGCTTTCACAAATGAATTGGTAAGTTCTATGTCCACATCATTCTACGGCTTGGAGTTATGAAAACATTATATCTCAGTAAAAATAGATGACTTGGTTAATACCTCAATGTAAGTGACACAAATCTTAAATTCTAGGACTTTCTTTGATGCAACTGCAATTTGTACAAAACTCCTTTAGTTGTAAGTGTAGACCTGTTTAAGAGATAGAAGTAGAGCCTCCGCTCTTGAACTCATCTGGATCCTCTGAAGTAGGTTGTCCTCTACTCATTTTAACCATAAATCTAATTACCATAAGGGATTGGGGATATGACTGTCACTCTGCACTTAACGAAAATCTAGGATATGGATGCGTATGTGGCTGTCCTAATTTTTTGTTGAAATTGTCATTGTTTGCATTTATTTTTAATATATATATATATATTTATGTTGAAGGGTGAGAAAACTAAGACAACTACATGAAATATTGAGCGTGGTAAGTAGGATATATTAAACTCGTACCCTAAAAGCCATGATGTCCAAATACATTACGGATATGACAGGGAGATGCTGTGGATATGGCAGGGACAGAGGTTTTACTTTTACATATCAAAAGTGAAGTATTTGACATGACACGACATAATGCGTTGCCCATTTTGAGGAATCCATGCGTCATAGCCTATAAGTATTGGTAGTATCAAGTAGCAATAGGAGTGCAGTAACGGTCTGACATTGACATGCTTGACATGTATTAAGTATCCAGATGTAATTGCTTAGATCTGTAACTCTGTTTTCCTTGTAATCTGCCATGGCAAAAAGCACAGACAGCAATTGCTTGCTAGTTGTGGCTATCTAAACGTGTGAATCCTCATTTTCATGTAACGTTGCCTACAGCCTTACAGGTAACTCAGGTTCTCCAGTAGTGTGACCCATCAATTACATGTAAAACCACATCATTTACAAAGAGCAGGACCCTAGATTGGATTCAGAATTTTGAAGCTTGTCGGAGGCACCGGTGGGGCCTCAAATGAACGAAAATGCATACGAAGCTTCCTTGATGATCAACTGTTATGTGAGACTTGGGAGGCACTGATGGGAGTGTCAAGAGAGTACTGAGCAAGTGAATGTGAATGAAGACCACTTAGTTCGGAGGCACTGCCATGTATTTTTGTGAAAAGGTCTCCTGTATCAGCTTAATCAGACGATCAAAACCACTGATCATAGTGCCAATTGTGCCTCAAGGTGGGGTCCTGCAGTTCCAAGGACGATTTATATTCTTTTGCACTTCTTATTAGGCATCCCAATTTTAAACTCTTTTGGGCAGGGGAGCACTACTCCCATACAACAGTGCACAGTGGCGGACCCAAGATTTTCGTTTGAGGGGTGCGGACTTTGATAGATAGTTTGGTTTTTTAGGGCAAACCTAAGATTTTCATATGGGTTTTGAGGGTGAATCCGCGACTTTTATTGAAAATTTTGAAACACGCCGTGATTTAACGGGTGTATCCGCACCCACGTGCTTGTGCCTCGGTCTATCCCTGGCAATGCAGGGCTGAGGGTGACTGTAGGGATGGCAATGGATCGAGTTATAACAGGTGACCCACGCCGACCTGCTCCAGTGGGAGGTGGGTTTCATGGTGGCTTACAATGGTTTGAACTTTGAAATGAAGATGAATTTGGGTTTCATGGTGGCTTTCAAGGGTTTGAACTATGAAATGAAGATGGATTTGTGGATGTAGAGCTAGGTGGGGTTTGGGGCAGGTTTGGATTTTGGTTTTAGGTCTTGTGTTCTTCAGTTTATGATTAATTTAGATGTTTGTTATTAAAATATGATCCACAAGATACACGGGTCACATTTCATAACACATAAGGAATCCTATTCTCACTGGAGATTTGTAAGGGGATTTCTTAAGTCACATTTGGTAAGAGACGTGGACTCCCATTTTTTTTTTGGCTACCCTATCCACCGAAAACACTTTTCCATATATTCAAGAAAAACTGAATTGTTTTTTATACCTTTTCTTACGGAAAAGTGTTCAACAAATGATAGAATTTCTTTTAAAGGCAAAATCATATTTTTCACAATATTTCGGTAAAAAAACATTTACATGGACGTGCAATTATGAATGTGTTTGTGTAATGATGCGGAAGATAAAATATTGTCTTTCCTCTTCTGTGACAGTGTTTTACTACCACCTTAGGGTTAAAATCTGATCCTCTCCATAAAAAAAAGGAAAAAAAAGGAAAATTTTCAAATAATTAGGGTGAAAGTCTAATCCTCTCCATTAAAAAAAATCAAAAAAGGAAAATTTTCAAATAAGGCCTTGAGTTTTTGCTTTATTTAAAAAAAAAAAGACATAAGTTTAAAAACTTTTTAAATTATTTCATAAGTTTTTCAGGAGATTCTCAATTAAGGACATTTGTCTATTTAAAGTTATTTTTGGGCAAATTCTCCTCAATTTCTTTATAAAATATCCAAATTATTTGTCATTAAAATAAAACCCTCATTCACTCCCTTTATATTCTCTTAATTTGCTTCACCAAAGTCTACACAATGATCAAAGATAACTAGTGTCCCCACTACGATTGACTGCATTTAGGAGCTACCGGAATCATATAATGACTTTAAATGAAGTGTAATTTGGGTATTTAAAAAATTGAGGAAAAAATAAAAAAACACTTTTAAATGGTTAGACGTCCTTAATTGAAAACATACGAGAAAATTTAAAAATTGATTACAATTTTTTTAAAATTTATATCCTTTTTTAAAATAAGGCAAAAATGTAAACCCTAATTTAAAATTTTTCTGCCTCATGTCTCAGCTGGTGTTAGTGTGGTGCTATTGAGCAAAAAAAGGCCGAGAAAGGTATGGCACTATTGAGGATACGTTACTTGACATGGATGTTTATTGCTGGAAATCATATAAACCATACAATCAAACGTTTCAATTGGAGAAACGAAAATGATGGATCAAGGTTGGTTCAGTTTTTTTTTTCTTAGCAAAAAGTAATCCATCCAATAAGATGGTTAGGACTTAGGTTTGGCGACTCAGTATAACTGTGATCTCATTCACATGTCTAATTAGTCATACACAGTGTTGTCGGCTTGACCCTTTTAAAGGGCTAATGATGTGATGGATGTGATCGACGGGATCATACACAGATTCAATTAGTGGTCCTGAAGGCTTTTTTTTAATTATTTCGTGGACTCACTAACCTGGTCTTATAATCTTCTGTAGGTATGCTTCTGTTTGTCCTTTGTAGGAGGTGGTTAAACTTGGGAAAGGTCGACAAGTGGCACAATCTGATTGTTCCATGACAATAGACCAGCTGGGGTTCTTCTTTTTAATGAAACTCTAAAATTACTGGCATGTGGCTTTAAGTAATGCCATAAAAGATTATGACAAGACACCACTTTAACATATAGTTAAGATAAATTAAAAATATATATATTTGATAATGAAGAAAACATTTTCTATAACTCAGATTAATTTAATGCTTGAAGTTGGCCCATTAAATTTATCATGTATTTGTTGCATATGATCAATCTATCTAAAGATCGGAAAGCACTTCAATTAATGATAGTTTAAATATGTTTGAATTATCTCCAAATGTCCTCTATTCCTCTATTTTGACAAATGTGGCCAACCAATCACGCATCTATTCACCTAAAAATAAAACTGATGTAGAGCTATTTATCAAATAAAAATCTCTAGTTTCGTTTGTGCCTTTCCCATCTTGTTCGGTGCAATGAGGACACGGCTTCGAAGAACCATTTTTCGTATCTGATATTCAGACCTATGTGTTGTGAAGTTAAATTCCGTCGGCAGTTATGCACAAACATACCCTTAGAATTTAAAAACACAATGAAGTAGAGCTATATACTGTCTGAACAGGATAGGATCTGACTGGGCTTTGCACATGCATTTGAAATATTGTGTTTCTGTGCCATCCATCAAATGGCCCCACATATCAACGGCTATGATCACTGTATCACCGGCCGAGAACTAGAACTATATAATGCAAGAGAGCTTAATTTAATTATCTTTCCTCACAAAACAACCCCCAAACGACTCCTTGTCGGCTTCTCTCCTACTCCCTCCAAAACGCATTCCAACCTCTTTCTGTTTGGCACTTTCGTCTTCTCCGATTCCAAACACGAAACAAGAAGGAAAGAAGGGAGAGAGAAAGAAAAACAAATCTCTTCCTCTCTCTCTATCTCCAATTTATATGTATCTATCTCCATCTGATCGTTTTGATGCAGTTTCAAAGTCTCTTCCAAGAGAGAGATGAAGAGGCACAGGAGTGGAGAGGTCTGGGATTTCGAGCTGGAAATGCCGATGTCGAGAGATGCATGTGATGTAATTCTGGGTCTTGACGGAGGAACCACTTCTACCGTCTGCATCTGCATGGCAGCAATGCCCTTATCCAATCAGTCATCAGACACTGTACCTGTTCTCGCTCGCTCGCTCGCTGGTTGCTCTAATCACAACAGCGTCGGAGGTTTTCATCCTATATTCCCTTTCTCTAATCTGGGTGTTTTTGTTTTTTAGTGATTTTTGAGGGATTCGTGTTTGGTTGTGTTTTACTTTATCTGGGTTTTGTTTTAAATAAGATTTGAATGAATTTTTGTTCTTGGTATCTTTAGTTGGGTGGTTCATTTGTTCTCTTTGTTTTGATAGTTTTGTGGATCTTTTAGAAGGTAGCTTCATCCGGGCTGTGCATTCTCTTCATATTTTTGTGGGTCTTGGCACATTTTTTGTTTGGCCAGTTCATTTGTTGTTTTGGACGATTTTAGTCTGAATATGAAAATGGGTTACTTGGCTTTTGAATGATTTTTGTGGAATTCGTGTTTGATTGTAATCTATTTTATCTTTTTTTTTTCTCTCTCTCTCTCTCTGTGAAAGGAATTGGAATGAAACTGTGTGAGTTTTGAGTAGTATCTTTACTGGGCTGTTCATGTTTTAAATGACTTTTCGGCTTTCAGTACATACTTTTGGACTAGGACATTTGGGGTTGTTTTAGTGAAATTTAGTCCGTATCTGAATATGGGTTATTTGATTTTTGTGTGGTTGTGTAGAGTTTGATCAGTTTCTTCCTCCAACTTTTCAATTGGTCAGTGTTTTTGTAGATTTTGATTCGTCTTCTCATATGGGTCATCTGACTTAATCTGTTCTTTCAAGTTTACCGCATTGATTTTTACAGATTAGCATCGGTTTCCTCATCTGTGTCTTTGCATTGTTTTGGTCTTTTGTTTTTCTGGTTTTAATGACTTGTTTTTGGTTTTTATTTGTTTCTTTCTATGTGTTTTACTTGTCTTATTGTCATTTAGTGTATTTTTATTTTATCTTTTGTTTTGCTTTCAATTTTGATTTTTCTTTCTTCATTTGTGCTTTTACTTAGAATTTATGTGGTTGTGCTGCTGAGTGTCATTTGGTTGGTTGTTTATTTATTAATTAATTTATTTATTTTTGGACATTTTGCAGAAACTGCTGCGAGGGAGACATTGGAGCAGGTTATGGCTGAAGCCTTGATGAAGTCGGGTAGTAATCGCTTTGCTGTTCGAGCTGTCTGCTTAGCTGTTTCTGGGGTCAACCACCCTACAGATCAGGAGGGGATACTGAATTGGCTTAGGTTCGATTCAATACCACTTTTGCAGGTTAAGCAGAGCAGTGGGATTTTGTATGAATTTTCTTTCACTAGATTTCTTCTATTGCTTTTTATCCATCTTTGATCTTTCAGAACAAGTCTCAGGAATTTATGAGGGATAATTAGATCACTCATAGCAATGGTATAAACTATTGTATTATTTTGATTGGCATGGTGGTGGTGGATCCAGACAATCCAGTCAGTGGACAACCTTTGATATGGGCCTGAGTTCACACATCATGCTGTTTGGAAGTTTACTCTTCTATGAATGCGAAAGAAGTTCAAAAATTGTCTCTAGATCAAATGGTTAGATGCTTCTGGTTTTGAGTATTAGTTGTTTGATCCATTCATGAGATAGCCTGTCAGTTGTCTGGTCCAGATTGGTTGTCCCGCATCCTGCTGGAGAACATCTTCCTACCAGTTAGATAGGATAACCTATCTAAGAATTGCTTATTGTAGGATATTAGTAATTAGGAGTCTTTCCTAATGTCTTCTTCCGGTCCTTCTTTTTCATCATTGACACCAATAAGTCTCATTGTGTGCTCATTCACACAAGCCAGCGAGAGAGGGCGACCTCACTTATGCACCTTAGAAAGAAAAGATATATCTTCTCAATTTTTTTACTGTGGAACTTTTTAAGCTAAACCCCGTCCCCAGATTGGGCTATGATGATTGATGATGACCCATGGTATTTTACTTGTCCAAAGTAATGTTCTTGTGCTAGCAACTAAGAGTTTTGGAAAGGATGATTTCTTTTGACTCCTCAGTACCATGGTTAGTAATACCAATTAGGAACATTTATAGCTCTGGAATAATCGATCTCACATGTAGTAGAAAATGAAGCACAAAAATTTTTCATATTTGAGTACCAATGAAAAATCATATTCTTGTTTTGAACTCAGAATATGCTCCACCTAACATTCAACATGGCACTAGCATCCCAGATTCACCATGAATATGGTGGCCAACCTGTTGATGTGCTCTGAGCCAAAAATAGACTGCTCCACTCATCACGTGAATGATTGTGCCTCATAGGTTATCCTTTGTTCTAGGGTTATTCCTTTCTTTCATTATGTGTCAAATGATTGTTCTGGTTGTCTTATATAATATATGATTTTATTATATATTTATTGGAAAAGATTATGATTATATTAAATATAAAAAATTAAAGAGTACAAGTGGCACCCCAAGGTGGAAATGAAAATCCCTTAGTGAAAGCTTACAAAAAGGGATCACTGTCCCGATAGCTAGCACCAAATTGTGACTTCAATACATTTTTTGTTCTTCTGTAGCTTTCCTCTTTCTTAAATATGATGACTTATTGATTGTTTTTTACTCTCTGGTCTCCATCTTTATTTTGTCAGGGACATTTTTCCGAGTCATGTCAAGCTATTTGTTCAAAACGATGCTGTGGCAGCTCTGGCTAGTGGGACAATGGGAAGGCTCCATGGTTGTGTCTTAATTGCTGGTACAGGCACCATCGCCTATGGATTCACTGAAGATGGAAGGGAAGCTCGAGCTGCTGGAGCAGGGCCCATCTTAGGCGATTGGGGGAGGTTAGTATTTCACCATTGAGAGCATTGATATGGAACTTGTAACGCCCTACCCTACATGTATGCATGATATTGTCCACTTTGGCCTACGGGCCTCACGGTTTTATCTCTGGTATGCCTCAACCCACCAAAAGGCCTCATACAAGGTAAGAGTGCAAGCTCTACATATAATCCCATTCACTTTTGGCTCTACATATAATCCTGATAACTTTCCTCTCTATAGTTGATGTGGGACTCCATGGCGCAGGGCTGCACGTCCCTGTGCAGTAGTTTGTCAGTCCCTGGAGCCTACCAGCCCTCTTGGCCCTCTCACATGGAAACCCACGCTATATGCATGCATGATATTGTCTGCTTTGGCCCACGGGCCTCACGGTTTTTTTTTTTTTGAGGCATCAACCCACCAAAAGGCGTCATGCAAGGAAAGGGTGCAAGCTCTATATATAGTCCTAGTCACTTTCCTCTCTATAGTTGATGTGGGACTCCAGGGCGTCACAGAACTTCATTAAGATTTTTTTTAAAATTATTTTTATGTCTTGTTACCTGCAAATGATGAGGGTTTGTACTGGCTTTCATTTTCTATATTCAAGAAAGGATTTTCATGTGGATTCTAGCTATTATTGATTCTTTTTATTATAATTTAATCACCATATATGGGCATCTAACCTCAATGGTATAGATTATTGAGCTAACCACATATAACAGATCAGGAGCAGTGTCTCTTATATATATGCTGCAAGGCAGCGCCCATGATTCTAGCATTAATTTGATATTCAAATGTTGATAAGGACTTCTGCTAGGTATAAAAAAAGGGACTTATGCAACTTCTTACATGATGAGGGTTTTGAGCTTTACTGGATAACACTGCTAAGATCTGTGGTATGAGCATGTCTTTTCCCCTTTTCTTTTTTGACTACTCAGTGATGACATGACTCTTAAAAACAACGATAGATAATTAACATTATTTATGCCTGAGGGAAGAAATAGTTTCTCTTAAATATGTTGACAAATGTGTTTTTTTTTTTTTTGAGTTGGTTTGTTTCCCTTATGTTTGTTTTTGGTGATCTTATGAGAAAGTGGAAACATAAATTGTATATATATTTATGCAGTGGCTATGGAATTGCTGCACAGGCATTGACTGCTGTAGTGAAGGCTCATGATGGGCGTGGTCCTCAGACAATGCTTTCTTCTAGTATCTTGCATGCGCTTGAGCTTTCCTCGCCAGATGAACTTATTGGGTACTTTCCTGTTGATGTATATGGCCTGTTTTATGATGTTGATACATGAGTTGGATCCCAGCACTTTATCTGCGTGTTGGACTGTATAACCGGCCTTTGCTTTTGTGTGCTCTTAATGGAATCCTTATCACAATAGATAGGTATCCATTTTCTATATTTCTAGATAACTGGTTTAAAAATGGCTGCTTGAACATTTGGGTTAACGGTAAGGATAATGAATCCTGCTTCCAAAGGCTAAGTATGTATTTACTTGGGTTTTGAACTCTTACTAGTTACTTGGATTCTATGTAACCAAAGGAACCATTCAAAAAAAAAAAAAATGTAACCAAAGGATACCAGTAGTCCGGTACTCCTACTTGAGTAACATAGCTGTATTTGATCTTTTGATCTTATAGTTATAAACATGAAAAAGTGTAGGCCCAACTAGGTCAAAGAAATTCACCTTTCAAAAGGATTTCATGATGCAAAAATATAGCATATTTAGCTTGACAACTGATTTTCTTCATCACTTTTACCGAATTTAGGTGGACCTATGCAGATTCATCTTGGGCACGCATAGCAGCACTTGTTCCAGTGGTTGTGTCTTGTGCAGAATCTGGTGATCAAGTTTCAAACAAAATTTTACTAGATTCTGTACAAGAGTTAGCTGCAAGCGTGAAGGCTGTTGTACAGAGACTTGGTTTGTGTGGTGAAGGTGAGCTGAAATTTGGTTGTAAATAGACAAGCGTACGTGTTTGATTTGCTTGTTACACAGGTGTGAAATGTAATCACGATATTCACTTGTAGACAATTTAAAGAGCATCTTTGTGGCATACATGCTGACATGGTAAACATGCGAGGCCCCAGTTAATCTTTATTGGATCCACAGTGGATCTGCTTTTGCCAGGGCCTCACACATGTTTGCCATGAAGAGACTCTTAAGATTCCCACATGTAATTATTCTTTGTGAACATGCTTTGATAAAAGATAACCCAGTCCACTCAAGGTCACGTGAAAAATGGATGACCAGGAAAAAATAAATACCGTATTTCAACAAGTGAAAGGTGGTTTATTCAATGTAAACATGTGGCTTTGGTGAGTGGACCAGCGTAATTCTCAACCTAGTCCCTTTTCAAGTGAGCCCATGTGATATATGGCCCAAAATCTCAGAAACAAGAACTATATTTGTATGCATATACCGTTTGTAAATATCTTGCTCTAAATTTCTTCACTCGAATATACATAACAGGGCATGTGAGCCATGTTTGCACTTGTGTGTATCTAATGTGAAGACACCACTTAAAATTTTCTTGTTTGATTAGCCTTTTATCAAGGTTTTATTAACATACCGGGAGGACATCAAAGGAACTTGGGGTGACTTCTCTCCAAGTTGGGGAAAACTGAGCAGGCTAGGTCATGCTCGGGCCCTACCAAGGTCCATGGGCCAGCCCCAAACCCATCTATATATATATATATATTAGAGAAAGACTTAGTTTTTTGGAAGTCTTGTAATGTACAGAAGTTGACCCTGTTAGGAGTTTGTGTCAGCATTAATACAACTACTCTCCCCTCTCTCTCTCTCAAACACCCCCAACCCGCCCCCATGCCCCCCCAGCCCCACAAAAAAACACACACAGTGGATGTGCTTAGATTCTAGGATAAAACCTATATCAAGTGGTGGTGCTAATCTAGGCTCGGTGGTGCCTTTGATTAGCTGATGCCCTTAATTAAACCTTAAAGCTTGGGATTCGACCATTGGATCGAATCAATAGTGGGTTTACGAGAAAAAGAAAAAGAAAAGTGGATTAATTCAACCATTGCATCACAGTACCTTCCTTCCAAGTTATGGTTAGTTGCGCCGTTAGTCCCCATCTAGTTATTTTTATCCAGTACCAAATACATCTACTTTTGCTGTGGATATATAGTGTCTGTTAAATTCTAACGCTTCATGCTATTTGCAGATGGAAGGAGTTCTTTCCCACTTGTCATGGTTGGAGGTGTTCTTGAAGCTAATAAGAGGTGGGATATTGGGAAAGAAGTCATAAAGTATATCTCCAAGGACCATCCGGGGGCTTGTCCAATTAGACCTAAGGTTAATATGCTCAACTCATTTTTAACTTTATAATTTTTTTTTTTTTATATCGCAAACAGTATATTTCATTGGAAGAGAAGCTTAAACAACAAGCACCCACCCAAAAGGGAAGTGCAAAGATGAGGTATAAAAGCTTTATACCCACATCAAAAAAGCAAAAAACAGAAAAGGCGAGAAAACTACAAAGAAAGAGCAACAAATGGAGAGGGACTATCCACCCCTTGTTTAGCCAGCGAGTCGGTGTAGCCATTGGCTGATTGGTCCACATGAAGGAAACCCACCTATACCAAAGAAGACAAACACCTTAATCTTGTTGAAGTGAAACTGGAACCTCCATGTATGAGTGGCACGAGAAGACACCCTAGTGATAGCATTCAAAGAGTCACTTTCCACCACCATTTTAGAATGATACGAAGAGGTGAAAATCCGAAGAGCTTTTAAAATGGCTACCTTCTCTGCCTCATTGGATTCCATACAACCCACATTCTTAGAGAACAAAGCTAACACACATCCATCACTATTGTGGAGCACCCCTCCAATACCTGCGGGGCCCGGTTTACCTTTGGCTGCTCCATCAACATCGAACTTCAACACATCGGGCCCAGGAGGGATCCAAGATACCAATTTCCTTGCCTTTGGAGCCCCACTACAAAGAGAGGCCTCCCAATTGAACAAAACCCCATCCACCCCTACTCTATCAATCTCATCTCTACTAGAAATCCACTTGGCGATCGTTTGAAACACTACTTAGTGGAAAGATGCATGTCTGCTGTGGTTGTTGTAATGTATAAAGGTTTCTCTGATTTTTTTCCTATCCAGTTATTCAAATGGACAAACATGGACTTACAAATATTAATTATAAATATAAATTTTCTAAACATTCCACGACCTCATTTTATCGTCATAGGACCATAATGCAAGTGAAAAGAAATTAGGTTATTTGGGAATGGCAGAAATTATAACATAACTTGTGGTAAGGGGTTTTGTTTTGTGAGGATTTGTGGGTGGGTGATTTTATCTTAGTCAAAAGGATCCCTGGCTTGTATCTCTAGTTTGACATCAAGGGTGTTTTTTTTTTTGAAATGCTATGAATGTATTCAATCCCTATGAATCTTAATGTAAACAAACAGGCCCCAAAGAAGACCTGGTTGTTGTGAGGTAGAGAGGACTTCTCTGTAATTTCAGAAAAAGCCAGGTACTGTTTTGTAACTATGGAATTGCAGAAAATCTCTCTCTACCTCACAACACTCACCATAGAGTACTTTGAGATGCTAGAAGGCAAGTACAATTGAGCCTCTTTTTTTTCAAAAGTTTTTACACCCTTTTTTATGTCTCTCCTTTATACGAGTAACTAGATGTCATAGCAGAGATGCGTTGCCTGACTGCCTGGTGTAAAGGAGAGATGAAAGATTTCCCCTGTTCTCTATATGATGTCTACCGTGCCAAGTTGTTTTTTAATGCCGTTACCATGGCATCCCATGCATGAATCTTTGGGGCCTACTGTTTCCACCTAAGATTGGGATCTTATGTTTAACAGCTATAACCAACTTTGGAATGGATCATCTCCCAAAGTAGCATTCAAGATTTTTTTGAGATTCTGCTTCTTGTACTGCAAAGAAGAAAAAACAATTGACCATCTTTTCCGTCATTGTAAGGTGATTAGAAGCATGGTGTATGTTCTTTGAGCTCTTTGTTCTCTCTCTGGCGTGCTTCCAAAATCCCATTCCTGAAGTAAGGTGGCCTTGGTCTTCAGGCCCATTTTCTTTTATAGGGCATTCTGGAGGATTTCTTTATGCTATCAAGTAGGGTATTTGGAAGGAGAAATTTGAAGAAAATCTTTGTGATTTTATTGCATTGAGGGACATCATTGAGGATAGACCTGACTTGCAGCCCTGCTTAGTCCCATTTTCTCTTCTAGAATCACTGTTGATTTTATTGCATATGGTTTTGGGTCCAGTACAGGTACAGCTGAACCTGACTTGCAACCCTGCTTAGTCCCTTTCTTTTTCTTTTTTCTTTTTGTGTGTGGCTACAATGGGCTACTGGAATAGGAGTGAGATTATAACTTAAGGACACGAATTGATCCCCGCCTAGTCCTTTTGTTAAAAGTACAAACGTCACATTTTTTTTATGATAAGCAGCTCATGGTATGGTTAAGCTTTCTCGTTGTCTGTATTGATCCTTCATTGCAATAAATTTAAGTTATATTGAAATCCATTCTCTTAAGTTTCGTTATTTCTTTATCAACATAATGGTGTTGTCTGTTTATTTAATATCTGCTATTGCATCATTGGTAGATAGAGAGCTAAGATTCCTATCCATCTGAAGGGGGACTTAAGTCCTTCATTTGAATATGTTAATCAAGCTATAGGGGACTGCTATTTGATAGAGTGAAGTTCTTTTAGCAGTTTGAACAATTTGATTCTCTGATGTCTTATTGTAGATTACCGTTGCACCATTGTGTATTTGGAATAATCTCAAAATACCATCATGGACTGACCTCTCTGATTCACAGGTGGAGCCAGCAGTGGGAGCAGCATTGCTGGCGTGGAACTACTTAATGAAAGAATCAGAAGGCAACCTTGGAAGATGATGGCTCCCCACTTCGAGCCATAACATTTGGGTTGAAGTTGTACAGTACCAAGAAATAAGGAAAAAAGAGAGAAGGTTAAACTTGTTGGATGGTCTCAAAATCTTGTTGCTGGGATCAACTTCATTTCTCATTTGGAGCTTGTATTTGGTTTGTGTCTATAGGCCGTTTGAGATGTAAAAATAGAAAAAGCAGCAGCCCTGTCATTGTTTAGGTTGCTTGTCATTGATATCCATGTATTTCAGCCTAAATTTTCATGGGTTCTAAAGCATGCTCGTGTTCTTTAGTGTATTTTTCCTTGCTATTGTGAAAGGAGGGCTCTTATACAGTTACTCCAAAATCTCCAAATGTAACATTTTTTTTTTTTTTTCTGTTTGATGATCTGGCTTCATAATGTTAGAATGTATCAGGCAAACCCATATCAGCTGTAGAAATTTCCAGGGAGAGCATTGGTCTCACTGATACCATGGTTGTGATGAAGGCTTGTCCTACTTTGATTACCATATTCCCCTGGCATTGTATTGCCAACTAGCATTTCTACAAGAAAGATACTTTCCCCTTGTACATTAGATTTTCAACCATTTGGGATTAAAAAACACAAGTTAGTTGCCAAAATTAAGGGAAATGGGGAGGGGATCTTTCTGGATAGCAGCTATTCATGAAATGTATTGCAAATTGGACAATGTGTTTCATCAGTTTGAGAATACACTGTTTGGCCCTTTTTCTCCAGGTTCTATTTTGGTGGATCATATTATAACCGTTTAGATTGCAGAAAAATATAATTCAATCAGTTATTAATGACAATTATTGTTTACCAATGCACTGGTAATTCGGTGAAACAACTAGGGACCGGTCCCCGGTTGGAGGGTGAGGGTGGTACTTACAGAGCCAAAATAATAATAATAATAATAAAGTAAAATAAAAGGGGCCCACGTTTTAGCGATCCCGGCTATCCATTAATGCACGCTTGCTCCTTAATAGCCGCAATCAAGCAACTAAAATTTACACCGATTGACTCGAAATTTGGAGACTGAACTGATCGATGCATGAAGAGAGAATCAAATGACAGCCCAGCTTCAGCCTTCATGTTATACGGTCCCCATTGTCCATTGTTTGCAAATTTTAATTTAACTAAGAAAATATGATTAGCATGCAATCTACGTTTATTTGTTTAATTCTTTTTAAAATGTTTAAACCAAAAGGTGAGTATTGCTATGGATCGTGAGCTCGGATTTCGTAAGCAAAATACTAGAGGCTGTTTGGACCTTCACAGAATGGGCTGCACAGCCTGCACTGCACATGTATGGATTTGTTTCAATCTCTACTTGATCGGAAGGCGAAAGTGACCTTAAGTAATTATCCCCTCTACATGTTCCAATCTCATCGACTACTCACTTGAGTTGGATTAGTTAATGACAAAAACAGGAACAGATTCAAGTCCTGAATTAGGTGTCTAAGATAGGAAAAGCACATGTTTACGTTAGCCCCTACGAGGGGATAATTGTGGATTTAAGACATGGTTTTTAACAAGAGGGGCCCAGGTTTGAGCCTGTGATATCTGGTAAAAAGGGAAGCAGGGGCAAGGCAGCACAGATGAGATGCAGAGGCACACAAGGCTAGCTGCACAAAGGGGTTCTGTAGCCTCTGTTAAAGAGTCCAACCTAAACAAATCACTTTGTCACAAAGCCAATCAAGAGAAGTTTGTGGAACAAGTATCTAACAAAAATCATCAGGACCAACCCCACCATATATATCTACAATACAGAGGAGTTATTCAATATCAAAGATCAGTTCCTGGCGACCTTAACAGCAATTCAGTTTGGACATCTTTTTACCAGATTGTAGAGCGGGGATACTTCAAATTGGTGAGTAGCGAGAAATCATAAGAGGTATCAGAGTGTGACAATGAATTTTACATTTGTTGTAGTTCAGGTTACCATTCTAATAGTGGAATGTTCTAGAAACAAAATTCTTGGTTGAAACGCGTATGGGAAAATTAGAAAGAAGACAACACCTGTATGATGTATTAGAGGAATGCAAGTTCAAGGAAATAGGAGACATAAAAAGACCTTACATGGAGTGAGGAAACCGCGATAGATTGTAAAGTTTTCAAAAGCGTGGACATAGGATTGAATGAGAAGTACAATAGTTCACGAAGCCAATCCCCATATGGATGGAAATATGGAATTAGGATATCCCCGTTGTCTGTCACACAAATGCCATAGACCAAAATCAGATACCAGAAAATCCGGCTATTAGACTGACACAGCTTGGTTACCACGTCCTCTTATGATGACTCCTTTTTTAACCTATTAACAAGAGACTGAAGAAGGGCGCGGCAGATACCTTGATCTATTTACAGTGCTTGATCATGTAGCCTGTCTCTGCAGGTGAAATCTTCACCTTGGCCAAAATACAATCTTAACTCGTATCCATTATCTACTGTATTTTCCCTCCACGAGGAAGTTTCTTGCCTTGCTTGTTATGTAAAATGGAAGGGCCCCAACGGTATCTTGATGAGGACATCTGAAAAATATCCATATTCTCCTGCATCTCCCCTTCACAAGGATCTTCGCCCAAGTTTCCTGCCCTTCTTTTGATGCAACTTGAATGAGCTCCAACGGCTTCTTGAGGAGGTCTCTGAGAAGAAGCCGGAAGCCAAAGCCCGCTGAAACCACATCTCAAAATCATCTTCTTTATCCTCCATCATTTCAGCATCCAAATCCCACGGGTACATGCCTGCATTGGATCTATGTGATGATCTCTCTAAGCCAACCATGTTTACATGGAAGCTTGGCCGATGGGTGTTGGGTCTACAAGTCATTCCCTGGCCAAAAGAATTTATTGGAAATAAAGAAACCGTTACCAAATCTTATCCTTCAATGATCAGGGCGCATTTGGATTTACCACCAATTGCAAGCATGTTTAAATATGTGAACTATTAACTGGTTCACTATGAATTGGGTAGGTGATCATAGATAATTGCATAGTCGTCTGATTTCCAGAGTCCAGACATATTTAGGCAAGAATGCACTACTAAATCTGCCAAATATTCAAAATGATTGCTGGTTGGCAACATCTAAATGCACTCAGAAGAAATCAAGCCCAACTGGTAGCACCACAATTGCAGTCAAACCCATCTTGTGGGGCCCAGGTTAAAAGATGAGCTCCTTTTTTTCATCTTTTCTGAGGGTTCGAACTCATGCACCCACACACCACATGTGTCCCTAACCAGCGGAGCAACAGCCGGAGACAAAGATGAGCTTCATTTATTGATCATAACCATCTCTTGAATGACCTCCAAAATAAAGACAGCTGGAACAAAATGGTTCAGCCATTTGTTTTGCATGCTGTTAATTCAATGGTTATCATCCCCACATCAATTGAAGTTTAGGGCACATGTCATCAACATTTTATATCATTTATATCCTACCATTCACTGTGCATATAGGTGGCTGCAGTGGGGCCACAAGGTGGGGTTTGACTTCATATCTCTACAGGTCATAGCTGGTCTAATCATTGTCTATTAAAAAATTTCCTTCAAATGTATCAGGTATGCGCTGATCAGAAAACACTCCTGAAACAAGTCTCCACTTCAATCATCCTATCATCTCTGTGTGTATTATATGCTTTCATTTTTTTGGGTCCTATAGGCTATAACTCTATCTGCCCTTTTTGGATTTTGATCATTCTCTTTTGTTAAAAGTAACATGCATTTTCTATTGGTGTGGGAAATCGACATGGGCTCCAATTCCAATATTTGAAGGTTGGTTGATTTAGTATAGAAAGCTGAAAAACTAACCTGACACATGGCCCATTCTGACACATCAAAGATCTTGCTCTCTGCACAAACAAAAGCACATGGTATTTCAACCTGTGAAGGGAAGAAAAAAAGCTGTTAAATAATAATTGGACAAGAATTTCATGTCAATGAAGCACAATGTATTGAAAGAGATGGAATATGCTACAAAAACCAAAATGAGGGGAGAAAAAACTTTTAAACTAAAACGTTGCTCTGGAAGTCTTGTCAACAAAAACATGTCCCAACGTTCTTGTTACTTAACCAACATGTGATACCCCTTCAAAGCAAACTAGGCAACCAAATATTCATTATTAGTATCGGCAATGCAGATGTGGAACATCAAGGAGCTATAACTTGCTTATTTTAACAAATCAGGTGGGAATGGACTGGGAGCACGAACATGATTTTGCAAGAGGAATGGCACCTTGGAAATGTATGCGTGACAAGGACATGCGACATATTTTCATGTTGGACTCTATGATCAGTGCAAACCCATAATGCTTGTCACCCACTTGACTCTTGGATTACCTAAATAATGTAATCCAGTTTAATTGAATTCAGCACACAAAAGATGTTTTCAACATTTCATGCAATATGGACTGGAGCAGGTTATTTCCTCAAACACTATAACTAGGATTTATTAGGAATCAGGAAACAACCCGTTGGTAATGGTGGTCTCATTCTTATCAAAGTGCCAGGGATCGCCAGGCATGGATGCAGAGGTACTATGTTAGAGCAAATGCAGGAGCAAACGATGGCAGAGGCTCAGACAATGTATCAATTCAAATGGACCGTTGACCGTTAAACTTTTGGGCACATATGGAGATGATAGAAATCGCATTTGGGGCTGATTTTTGTAGAGAGGAAGATCTCAAGGACTGCTTTACAAATAAAACTAGAAAACTTAGCAACCAAATACCCTAGCTTTCTTCTACCTTGAAGAGGAATTGAGCAAGACCATTGCACTCCTCGACTCAATGATCAAGGTTTTTGGGTGGCTCATGGCTGCTGCGAGGGAGTTAGATAAGAGCAAATGGAGGCTTCAACTATGAGGAGTTGATTGATTTGATAAGATTCTCCATGTCGTGGGGTTTTGTCGTTGCTGCCGCAGCCTTTGGCTTCTGTGCCAGTTGCTGGAACTGCTACACCACATTGCCAGCAGATTGTAAAAGCGTTCACTGACATTGTGCAGGAGAGACAGCTCCAAGCCCATGCATTTGGTTGTGGATTTCGATTTTTGAGTTGATCTAAGAAATAGGAAGAACCATGGATTTCCATATGGAGGTCCAGGGCTTTGCTCATTTGTAATTTGTGATTGGAGGCAATGGGATTTTGTAATAATCGAGCCTGATGGTGGGGATGACTACGTAGTCGATCTTGAAATGTGATGTAGGAGAAGAAAGGATCTTAGAGTAGGATTTGGACATTGCAGTTCGACCAGGATTCGAAAGTCCCAGTTTGTGGGTGTGCATACAGGCAAAAGAAAGAAGACCGCAAAGGTTGGGTTGGTTTGGATTGGGTTAAATAGGTTGACCCGCATAGCATGCAGGCTATGCGGGCCAGGTAAGGTTGATAAGCATTGGGTGCAGGGCGCGGTTTTTTTGACCCATTTTTAAAATGGGTTGGATAAGGGTTGAGTTCTAACCTATAGATACCCTAGGCCAACCCAACCCATTTTGACCCAACCCCACCCCTTTGCCACCTGAGATATAATTATGATGGCAATATTGACACTATCATTTGATTATGAATTTATCATGAATGCAATGTGTGCCAGAGAGCTACCCTGTCCAGTAAATGCCCTTGTACGTCACATAGGTATGAAACCGCTTCATCCTGAGAAAGGAATTTCATTTTCTTGTGCAAGATAGAGTGAAGCATATTTATTGAGTTAACAAAAAAGAATTATTATAGTGTGATCACCAAAAGCAAAAAAAAATCTCAGTGATCCGATGGTGTCAGCCTAACCTTTCTTAGGGATTGTTTCTGTTTGCCTAACTTTTGTGTCCAATTGTTTATTAATTGTGATGCCTGTGCACCGGGCTTCCATTGTCATGGAAGAAATAATACACCTGAGTTGTGCCAAGATTTATGCCGTATGGGTCAGCCTACCCAAGTTGCAATGCAAATGGATAGTTAGAATCTGGTTAGCACTCATACTATGGACGGAGCATTTAGTAGCAAGTTCTGATGGTTGGGGTCCTGGGGATCAAGACATTTGGAAAAAGGGGTCAAAATTATGTGAGAAATGGTGCCCCTTGCCATTTCTTGGTGTATATGAAAAGAAACAGGAGAAAAACAGAAGGATTCCTCTTGGGGCTGCTGTTGGCAAGGGTTACATCCTCACTCATCACTTAGAGCATCCAAGCATAGGAGACCTGAGAAGTGAGCCCTACGAAGTGGGGTTTTAAATTTAATGTAGATGGTAGCTCTAGAAACAACCCGAAGCCATCAGGTTTAACAGTCATAACGATGGTGAGAGATTGAGAGAGCTATAGTGTTATCTACTCTCGTCCAATAGGGTTTGGAGACTCAAATGGGGTGGGAATTTTGGATATAAAAGAGGGCATGTGAGACCCCAGTCCGCCTGGGTAATCCCTTAAGGCAAGACCAGATCAAGTGCTCATGTGAGCCAAAATGGGGAATCCGCGAGGATAAGGATAAAGTGCTTGGTTAGCACCATGAGGCTTTGTCAAGTCCCACATTGGAAACATCCAAGTCCTGACCCTAGGCTTATAATGTGCGACTTGACCTTAACCCCACATGAAGCCTTCTAAAACCATACAGAAAGATTGGGTTGGAATCAGTGTTAAGAAATTCGGTTCATTTTGGCCAAAATTTCCGAATAATTTCGGTTCGTTCGCTCTACTGAAATGAATGAGACCTGTAATTCTTCGTCCCATAATTTGTTCGAATTCGTCCGATTCAGTCCGAATTTTATGATTTGACTGATTCGTCCAATATTTGTCGCAGTATTTAGGTTGCCATTAAAATATAAAAAACTGAAGGGGCTAAACATATTTTTTTAACTTAAAATTAAAAGTAAAATTACCTTTTTTGGCCTTTTGCTTAGAGAAATTAGTGGGCTTCAATGTGGAGCCACCCATCTATTAAAATCTAAAAAACTATATGGGCCCCATCGCCCTAATCAAATTTTATTCCAATAAAAACATTTTATTATGAATAAGCTAGCCAAGTCTCACTCTAATATGAAATATAGCCCATCGAATATAAATCGACATATTGCATCCATTTAGTACAATAAATTAAATGTATCATATAAATGTTTTTTTCATTTTAATATATCTATATAATAAAAAGTTTCTGAAATATTTCACAGAAATCTCTGAATTGGCCAAAACATGTCATTTAGAGGGCAAACTGAAGTGGGGTCCGAATCAAATTTCACAACACTGGTTGGAATCCCATGAGCCAAAGCAAACAAAATCATGTGGCTAGTAGAACCGGGTTGTTACAGAATGGTATCAAAGCCGATGACGACTCTATTTCCGGTAAGGGAGAGTGTGAGACCTCAATCCACCTATGTAATCCCTTGGGGAAAGACCGAGTCAAGTGCTCCTGTGAGCCAAGGGGAATCCGTAGGGGTAAGGGTGAAGTGTTTCACTTAGCACCGTGAGGCTTTGCCTTAACCACACATGAGGCCTTTTAAAACTGTGCGGCAAGATTGGGTTGGAATCCCATGAGCCAAAGTGGACAATATCATGAGAATAGTGCACCTGGGTCAATATAGGGCCTAAGTATTCTATGTTAATGCCTAGATGGTCTGGTGCTAGTTTAGGGAGATCTTATAAGTGCAGTAGTCAAGGGAGTTAAAACTTAAAAGGCCACATTCAGACATGGTCTTAGAGAAACTAATGGAGAAGCAGAATCACCAGTGAAAGCAGGGGCTATCAGGGACAATTTTTAATTATTCATGATATAATCTGTTTATAAAACCTTGTTGCTTCTTATTTCATTATTTTCGGGTTCCTTCCCTCTCCTTTTTTTTTTTTTTTGGGTTGGTGGGGGGGCAAATGCATCCTCAAAGACTAAAAAAAAAGACCTAATAACACCAGAATAGGCCCAGTCTACTAAGAGAGCACATAACTTAAGTGATTAATTAGTCACATGCTATTAAGGGCATGGCGGTCATGTTAAATGCCAAATCTCGTATTTCAGGAAGTACCATCTTGAGAAAATCAACTTGACTTTCGAAAGATGTGTAAGACAATATCGTTAAGAGCCTTGATTAGAAATTATAATCTCTAGTTAAGAGTCAAAGATTATTGACTACTCTAAATTAGAAGAAATGATCTCTAAAATTGAGAGCTCAGATCATTAGTAGCTAGTCTATATAAAGGTTCTCCTAAGAATTCAATGAATATTTTCCTCTATTCCATTAGTATAATCAAACTCTGTTAGTCTTGTGCAAAGGCTCTTAGGCAATTGGAGACTCCACAGGCATGGTTCAAGATATGTGTGAAGACTCCACATCTATCCACCCCGCATTAGGTTCCTGTAATTGTATGTAGTTCTTTTTCCCTCTCTAATGCTGGACTCATCAGCAAAGCTTGTCTGGTGGTCTGTTGGCACAGCTAAGATAAGTTGCCCAAAGCAATAGGGCAGCTTTAACAATATGCAAACAAAATCTGTCATAAAAAATGAGGTTGTTAAACTGACAACAAACACATCGTGTACATTCTTCTATCAAATCTTAAACCCCCCAGAGAGGTAAGTGTGAGATTCAAAGAACAAAGGGAAAACAGATATAATTTAGTTCCGCAGATGGGTTCATGGAATTAAATTACTAAAAGAATCAATCTAGTATAGAAGCTATATGCATATCAATACGAATTAAGAAAAAAAAAATAGAAAAACAAGACTAATCAATGTAAGATTCTCCTTGAAAAGAAAAATGAAATACCTTTTCAAAAGTCTTTTCTACCCATCCATCTCCATCTTTGGCAGGGTGGTATTGGCAGCAATCCTGATGCCAAATTACCCTTATGAAGTCTATTACAGAGAAACTCATAAAATGTTCGAAAGCAATGAACAAGTAATTGCATACTATAGTATCTTGAAATACAAATTCGTCTAACCTGACACCACCTAGCATTGGCCTTAGTCCTACAGGTGCATATCCATATATGTGAATTTCCACACTTCGTGCACTGTATGCGCCTGGACTCTTCAGAGCGATAAACCACCCCTTCCTGATAGTTGTAGAAGGTATTAATATTCCTCAGTATCAAGATAAGCAATATGAAAAAAAAAAAAAAAAAAAAAAAAGGGTAAGATGGTGAAATTTTCATTGCTGCATACTACACAAAACATTTCTAAAGTTAATAAACCAAGCATATATAGCCTGACAAGCTTGATACTGAGGCAGCTAAAGCAGAAGTAATCAACAAACCTCAAATTTTCAAACCATTAGCTCAAGTCAAAGAAAGGGGAAAAATGCAAAGGACAATTGCTGATAATTTGATACGACCAAAGATTAAAATAAAGGGGCAAGAGCCCGTGGCACAGTGCCAAAAGCATGTGACATAGTGGAAGTTGCTCGCCATTGCAACCTTCAGGTCATGGGTTCAAGAGATTACCAATAAAATAAACTCGGAATACTTCTAATTACAAGGAAAAGCTCACATTGTATTCTCTAAGATATGTGTAAGACACCACAATGTAATCTTCCCATAACAAAAAAGTTAGATTAAAATTAGAAAAAAAAAAAGTATTGACAAGTTATATAATATAAGTTATCTCGTTTGTTGCATGACAAAAGTGTACATAAAAAGGCATCTTATGGCCATATGGATGACAATAGTTAATTCTTAAGCCAGTCCAAAAATACTGCATTTTTTTATGTATTCTTTGTGATTGTTGTAATAACTAATAAGAGCCTAAACCCATCACAATCTAGTGTTACCTAATTTTCTGATGCATTGCATCAGATGATATTTCAATCCATGCATGCAGAACAACAGTGTTTGCACAGGAAAAAAAACAAAAACCAAAGCTCTCTCACGCAGAAAAAAAAAAAAGAGAATGCACCAAGGACGAATGTTAGCTAGGTCAAAAGAAGGTGCAAGATAGGGGAAATTATTTTCAACAAACCTTTAGATAAAAATAATAACCAAAATAAATGAAGCATGGCCAATGGGGAAAATATTCTCTTGCACACGAATCTCATGCAAACTGTGCACAGGAGCGGTTCGATTATTTTAAATAAGTGGGGCCTGTCTCTATCACCACTCCTGTGCACATTTCACATGAGAACCATGCGCAGAAGATCAAAATCCTGGCCAATGGAGGCATAGTTTATATTCTCATTTGATAACTCTGGAGAAGATCATCATCTAGAATAAAAAAAAAAAAAAAAAACTCAACCCTGTCAATCTGCACGCCACTATGTATGTGACAACTCAGCATTGTGTAAAAAGCAGGAAAAAATGATTAACCAATCTTGTGCTTGATAAATACCAAGTGCTCCAAAACTCAATTGAAAATTCCTTTTTTTTCCTGAAACATGATCATCAGCATCACCTTATCCATCTCAATTGAACGCTATGAAAAAACTAGGGAAAAAACCAAAACAAAAAAAAGACTATGGGATAAACTATGCATACTGGCAAAACTCAATCACATACATGCAAGTATCAAAGGGAGTAATGTGTGGGCTCCACTACAGTTGAAAAGATCCTAGTTTCTAGACCTTGGCAGGAGCATTTCATACCTGTCGTGAAGTGCTACGAGACCTCTGACAGACGCTCCTGGATTCTTCTTTCCTTAATTGTTCATCATATTCTCTCTTCTTTGTTGAATCTGAAAGAACCTGCAAATCCAATCACTGTTACAACTTGCAGAATGAGGACAACCAACAACTACAGATAACACATCTACTGATATCAGAATGGAAAAACAGAAGTAAAAACATAAAAAAATAGAAGACAGTGCAAAAAGAGTTAGTCTCTAATTCAATAAACCAACATACTATTCATTTCCATTTATAGAAACTTGCCTCGTACGCACACTGCAGTTTCTTAAATGATTCACTTGATAATGGGCATCCCATATTTTTATCAGGATGTACGAGCATGGCCTGGGTAGAGCAAAAAATACTAATTAATGAACAAATAAATCCATAAGCATACTGAAGATTAAAATGTAGAATAAACTGAGAGATGCCAAAACAAAGTTAGGATAGGGTGTACTGCTATGTAGAATTTATTAGAGAAAATTCTAGAGAAAGTAAGATATAGAAAGGATGAGTTCGTCTTAGATTATGATTAAATTAGATCTGGATTATATCATGCTAGTATTATGTTGTGATTAGGTTTCATTAGGGATGTGATCAGGTTTGGTATTATTATGTGATTAGATTTCCTATTATGGGTATAATTACGTCTTCTATTTGGGTCACTGTATTCCTATAAATGGCCATTGGCAATTCTTAATAAAATCACCACAGAGAATTTGGAAAAAAAAAATGTACTAAAAAAAGTGGGACAGTGATCACTGGCAAGCTCAATGGACGTTTTGTCATGACATAAACCAAAATCAAGGGTTTTATTTATTGTAACCAATCACACGATCCTTTCTTGAAACAACCATGTGATCGTGCGGGATTACAAATTATTCTAGAGAGGGTTGGATATGGAAAGGATTTGTTCATCTTAGATTATAATGATATTGGATTTAGGTTATATTAGGCTAGCATTATCTTGTGATTAGGTTTCCCACTGTTATGTGATTAAGTTTCCTATTGTGGGCGTGTTTAGGCTTCCTAGTTTGAGTATTATATTCTTATAAATAACCATTGGCCATTTTTAATAAACTATCAGAGTTTGGCAAAATGTAGTCCCAAAAATTGATCAAAATTGACATGCATAAACCTAGGATGCCCAGATACAACAAAGACACGGTAAGGACATGCCATGGATATAGCAGGGGCATGTATTTTGCACATGATTTGAAGTACCCCAGATGTGAAGCAATATGGATAGGTTGCCTACTTTTAAGAATCTGGTATTAAAGCAAAAACAGGTAAGCAAACCCTTCTTTACTATGTTTTTTTTTTCCTTTTCTTTTGGTAGGCAGTAAACATACCTTTCTCCGATATTCTTTTCTCAAGAGTGTGATATCAATGCTTTTATTCCGAAGAAAACCTAGTGCTTCATAGTGATCCAAACTGTTTAATATTCTCTTCATCTCATCAATTGAACTCGAATCTGCTTTGACTACCTCGCTAGGAGAAGAATCGTTCTGACTATTCAAATTTTTTGTTGTACTAGATTCTTTGCTAGATGACTTGGATGAGAATAAATTTTCAGATTCACTGGCATGACTAGAATATTCACTATCTCCGGAGTAATCTTCTGGGATGGGTCCTGATTCCTTCTGCTCTTCAAAGTGTGGCTCTTCCTTGGTGCCATCATATACTTGGAGCAAGTAACTAAAGAGATCATTCGAAAAGAAGGCTAGGTTTATCGAAAGAAAAACACCAAGCCATCCAACATCAATTCTGACACAATAGACAGCATACACGGTTGACATGAGTATCACCGGCCGAGCGTGATTTAGAGAATAAAAATAACCTGCAATGGCAAAAAAAGGTCTCAACTCTCAAACGATGTCCACGTCAAGAAACTTTACCATCCAAGAGATGAAAGAATTTGTATGAACATGACCTAACAAAATTGAATGGATTAAAGAATCTGATATGAATGAAATAACAAAGCCAGGGAATACATTGTATAACTCAAATTATGATATGAATGAAATAACAAAGCCAGGGAATACATTGTATAACTCAAATTATGTCAGTGGTGAAAGGAGGTAATTATATACCTCCAACTATGAGCAACATTCCTGTTATCCAAAAAGTACCATACATCCACATAAGCAAAATTCCAAATAGACCCGCTATAAAGAGTCCAGGGTTGTAACCCAAGCACTGAATTACAGCTCCAGCAGCACCCTGAAAAATGAATCCAAATATCAACTGCAATTCTTTTCAAAGTCTGGCAAAAAAAGAAAATTCGTAACAAGCACAACACCTCCCCCACAGGATCCAGATTTCCACCATCAACTGCACAAATTAAGAAGTATGAGCCCATGTGACTGTCAACTCTATTTCTATTTAATTTTCTAATGTAATATATTTTTATATAAAATCTAACTGTGTAGGATCCAGTTACAACTGATGAGGAGCATCCAGTCAATACAGCACAGCAGCACCCAAAACCCCACTTGTTTATCCAATCCAGTGGGACAAACCCTAAAGTAATTCAGCATATTCTATCCATGTTATCTAGTACCACCGATGCAGGATGGATCTTTCAGGGTCATCACCTAGGGGCAAGCAATGGAGACATCGCCAAAAGAAGAAATCACAGCCACCCAAAAGTTATATTGCATGAAAAAATAAAAATAAAGAAACAAAATCATCATGTAGAGAACTTACAAGCATCAGAAGTACATAGGCCACGCAGGTTATTGATGTCAAGCTAAGAAAGCAACTCCACATTACAACAAACAACACTGTTGGGCCCAAACCGAGAGAGGACCTGAAACCCCTGACAATACAGTCCCTCCATAGTAGAAGCAGCAGAAACAGAGACTTGCCCAAATTCACACACCCCCTGTAAAGCATAGGCCAATGGCGTTCAACCAAAAAATCTTTGAAACACCAAAATGCACTTTGAATACCCATTAACATTTGCTTCTGAGATAGAAGCCATTTGCATCCCTGCTTGAATAGCCCTATATCCTCCATATCCAACCCTAACATAACAAACACAAACTACTCCCAATAATTCAGCAAGTATCCACTTAAAAAGATGGTTTATCTTTACAGTTTCAGCTAAGAACTTGCGGGTTGCTATGTGAAGAATTCAGGATTCAGAAATCCTCAACTTGAATGGAGAGAAAAAAAAAAAAAAAAAACAGAAGGAAAAGGCACGTCAATTGCTGGATTCTACTGAAAGAGCCCCACTTTCTTCAAGTGCGTGACTCAGTCAAAACTATGCACAAATCTTCGATCTGCTCCCTTCTCTGCACGCAAATATTGTCCAGAACACTCGAAACACAACAGAATCTTAAAAAAAAATAGCTGTTTCAATCCTTAAAACTTCTTGTTGATTTGCTTCACCCAAGAATCTGACCAATCCGCGAGCCATTCGCCTACATCACTCATTTAAACCACCATGAACAAAGTCGCAGAACCGAATCAAAACCCTAGGAATGTCAATTCACGTAAATCCATGAAAACATCGACCGAATGCTTATAAAGCCCCTTTAAACTCCACGATCCAACTAAAACAGCTTCGGCGTCGATCCATGAATCCAAAGTGCAAACTCTTCAGAAGTCGATAGAATCCGATCAAACTGCAGTGAGAGAGAGAGAATTCAAGCAATTCCTCTGACAAAAACTAATTGGAAGGAAAACGAAGACTGGTTTTCTTTTCTGTAATCAGTACCTTCCAAAAAAAAAAAAAAAACCTAGAAATCTATCCTATAAGATTTTCCCTGAACTTCCGACAGGATTCTTGATACGTACACTAAAGGTAACAAGAGATTTTGAGTTGTTGATTTGTCGGAAATTCGATCGAGACCGAGAATAGAAATCCTCTCTCTCCATCTATCTCTCGAGTCGACGATAGCTTGCAAGCGAAATGCTTGTCGCTTTCGCAGGAAATGGTCGTAAAAGGAAAAGGAGAGAGAGAAAAAAGAGAGAAAAAGGAGGTGGCAGTGAAAGGCTGGCTCGAGAGAAAGAGAGGGATGATGGCTTCTTAAGGATGGAAACTGGAATAGTTGCAGTCAAAGGCGTGCAAGTGAAGTTACAACAACAGGGGAGGGATCTTAAACAAAAAAAACAGGGGAGGGGTCTTAAACAAGTTAAGGAAAGAGAAGAATGATGAGGGGAATGCATAAATATGTTATCCATTGTCTATTTATGGGAGAAAGAGGACTAGGATATAGGAGGTGGGGGGCATTAATGGTCAAGATGGATAGACAGTAGGATAATCTTTTGGATAGTCCTAACCCAAGTAGAGTGGAGGTCAGCACAAGTCACACTTGTCGTTCACAGGCAAAGATCTACATACAGTTAATAAAGATTATGCAAGCATTTTGCCGGGACAAGTGGGGATGGAAACACCCAAGTGGTGGCAAAGAAGAAATCAGATTCAGAGGAGGCACGACAGAAATCCAATTAAAATGTCATTGATGTTTGGACTTGAAACTGTTATGTTCATGATAAACTTCCTCCCACCAATGGGTACATCCCAAAATTTGGATTGCCCGAGGGGTGAAAAACGTGATAATAAATATACATATTATTAGTTCAAAGGGGCCCATGTCCGGTTTAAGGCGTGTCGGTTCTTACTTGGTTGTCTAGAGGAGTTCGAATCATGGGTATGTCACATCTTTCTGCTTGTACGGGCTCCTTTTCAATTGTATGAGTTTTTTTTTCCGCTTGTACAGGGCCCCCTTTACACTTGTATGAGCTTCCTTCTTGTGTGTATGTGGCTCTCTTTTAGATCCAAACAAAATAAATAATAATAAAAAAGAGGCAGAGGCCCATGCCCATGCCCAACCCAGGCTAAAAAACAATAGAGATATAAGTGAAGTTAAAATTGTCATTGAGATATTATTACGAAGAAAATACATATATATAATAAATATAATATTTATTATTAAAAAAAACTAAACATATTTATGCAAAAGGAGAGGAAGTTATAATTTGTTACTGAAAAAATGATAGCGGGGAAACCCATTGCACCAAGAATATTCCTATTGAAGATGATCATTTTACAAACTATTTCAGCCTTTGTCTATTATACTATAAAACTTAGGGTTTTTGCATATTAGTCCTCCTTAAAATAAAATTTTCAAGTTTCATGCTTGAAATTCTAATAATGTCACCAAAGTCACTTGCCTCTTGTCAACATTATTTTAAGATAATTTTTTTTCCTTATATCACATTATATCATGGGAATGGTGTATGTAACAGAAATTGATAAATCATGTGATATCATGATTTTTATACAACATCTGAAAGAATTTTCTTCCGAATGACAGAACCTAAAAAATTGTGGTATGATGTGTATTTACTTTACACAAAATGTCATATTTTGTGTTCTATAAAAATGAATTCGCTTGCTAATTGCAGAAAAGTATATTATATAAAAAATTAATAAATCTCATGATATCATGGGATCTAGGGCAATTGACCAGAGTCAAACAACTCTGGTGACACTATATGAGTTTCAGTCGTTAAATTTAAAAATTGAATTTAAAGATGATTAATATCTCAAGAGTTCTAAAATTTATATAGGCTAAGTTATTATATTATTATAAAAGTTTTACGAGTAAACTGGTAAAAAAAAAACAATTTTAATTACTTTAGATGTTCATGTCTAAGTTGAAAATGTTAGATTTTTGTTAGATATAAAAGATTTTAACTTTATTGAAATAGAGATTTACATAAACTTATCGATCAGTCTAAAGCACTTAAATATTTATTTAAATTATAATTTAAGCCAAATAGACACAAAAATTTTGTCAAACGGCAGCGAAATCTTATTTGCATTGAGCCCATCTTAATGAGATGGTCCACATATAAAGGGACCTCCTAGTTTTCCTGGTGAGCCATGGCTGCCCTCATCCTAGAGAGAGAGAGAGACAACTAAACTAAAAGGAGAGAGTGTTATTAAATTTATTATCTAAGTTGATGACAACAATGATGGAATCAATTTGGAAGCTTCACTCATTGTGGAAAGATATATTACTAAACAAATCCAATCTGCTTTTGTATTCTAATAACGCAATCATTCCATGACTATCAACTGCAATAAGAATAAAACTAATAAATAAGTTGGGAGCCTTCCTAAATAAAACATGTCTACAGCATTAACAAAAGAAACATATATGTTATTGCTATTTCTTTAACATCTGCCTGTCCACATGGAGCACCAGTGCCCAACTTTAAAAAAGGTGATGTTTGATGGACTATAGAAATGGACACTTTAACAAGTTCTCCCCTATTTTGTCTATGAGATTTTTCATCCTATTAGGAGATTGCAGGTGCGGTCCAATTAGGTCCACTTCACCGACCTTTGAACAACATGCACCCTTTACACTAAATTCTCCATGATCTAACACACACTTAATTTGACTCCTTTCCTAACTCTTATCCATAATGAGATTTTTTCTCGTCCTCTCAATACATTTAAATAGACTCCAAACAAAATGAGTTGAATAAAGCTTGCTCATGGGTCAAAAATTAAGATCCCATCTTTAGAACTTCTTTTAATAAAAAAGAAAAGAAAAAGAAGATAGAACAGTTCTTAAGTTTGAAACTTACAGCATAATAAGAGGGTTTGTATGCATGTGCCCATTTGAATTAGTTTTAAGCTATCCAGAATCGAGTGTCCATCGGGCTCAAAGCTAAAGACTTTTGGACTGGGCTGGGTAGGGGTGAGGGGATACCCTGGGTTATCAAAGAAAAAAAAAAAAAAAACGTGATGGGGAATATTCTCCTGTGCCCCTAGGAATTTAGATCGGTCATCACATATGGAAAATGAAATTTATGGGTGGATCCCGCCTATGGGGATTGTCAAGATGCCTGGAGCACAGAGCCAAGGAAAAAAAAACTCCGAACATAATTTAGGATAGCATTAATAGGTGATGAATTAAGAGAAATTGATTTAAAAATGATTGTCAAGATGTGTGAAGCACAAAGCACAGTAAAAAAACATTCCAAACATAATTTAGGATGGCATTAATAGGTGATGAATTAAGAGGCATTGATTTTAAAATGCCAATGCAAGGGTGGTTAGAAAAAAAAGTTTTTCAATCCAGGTTTATTGAACAATGGGTAGTCAAAAGAGTACATAAATGAAAATAGTAAGGATAAATTTGAAGTGCCACTTTGAGGATTTAGCCTAAGACGGACTGGATACCGACATAGTTGGGCTAATGAATAGTAAGGCATAAAAGTCACAAATTTAAATACATCTATGAATGTCAAGCTTAAATTAGATGCTAATAGCCTCTCCAATGTTTAATTTGAGATCAACCAATCTCTGGTTCATTTTGTAATACACACACGACACACCCCACTTCCAAGTTCAGACTTCAGACATGGTTGATTCTTCATGTATTGTAGGGCACACGGATGAATAGTGGGGTGCCGCGGACCATAATTTGAAGAAGTCCTACCAACTCCTGTAAGCAACTCCTTTCTATTGATTAGCCTACACACCCTGTATCAGTCGTCAGCTTAGCACAAAGGCTACATCTTTCCAGTTTGCTTGAACTAGAAGAAAGCTTGGGGGGAGATAAAAAGGTCAAGTGCTCTTATGATTGTTCAACTACGAGTATAGTTCCATTTGTCTTGTAGGGCCATTTATAAGCATGTTGATATTTTTTTTTTTTCCTTCCGTCGGATGGTTTTTAATATTTTAGGATGGAATAATCTTTCTGGGCTTAAAGAGAAGTTGGATAAATACCCTTGTGACCCCAATGTGGTATCACTAGTAGATTTAACCTTCAATTCCTGAAGAAGGGGGAAGACCTCTAACTCCGAAAAAAAGAGGAACCGTGGTCCTGACCACTAGAGCATGTTAATAGTTTGATGTATAGAATGAAGGGAAAATGTGCCAGCTCTATGGGCCCTACTTGGCCCTACATTTAATTCGTACATTGCTTTTAATAATCTTGTCCTCCTGTGATCTATTACGAGATCTAATTTCACACTCATTGAACATTCACCGACCATTAGGTTAAATCTCAAATAATTTATGGTTAAGATTTCATTAAACTTCAAGCTATTAAATCAAGGGATCATATAATCGATTGGGGCTGATATTTTGGCTCTCTCCCTTGAATTACCTTTATTTGATGATTTGAATCATCTTGGGATGCCTCTAAAATAAACGGCAAAACAATTTGGTCCTATCATTCATTTTGCATTCTCTTGATTTAATGATTGTTATGGTCTCCTGTCCAACTATGACAGACATAGAAGCGTGGGTGAGATCACTTGAGTTGGATCCAGATCCCCTGCTTGGACCAAACAGGAAAACCTGTTTGGTCCAATCAAGGGGTGCCACATGGGAAATAAAAAAAATTTAGGAGATAGGATTTTTTTTTTAAGGTGATGGGATGTGACTCTCTTCCATATAGCACCCTAAACATGGCTTCTCTAATTGAACCAAGCAGGCTTGAGTTGGGTTGAGTTGCTATGACTATCCTCTTCAGGCACTTTTGCTGGTAAAAGCAATCGAAACAAATCTTTTGGAATCGTGGGTGGGCCACAAATGGTACATTTTTAACTTTGAAGACCGAACATGACACTTTTGGAATCTTGGGGACTCGAGCCAATTTTCCCCATGGGAGGCTCATCAGTCGGGTCTACATTAATGCGACCCGTCGAGTTTGGGTCCCTGCAAACCCGAATGACCAAATTCCAAACGCCACGACTTTCCATTCTCTTTTTCTTTATTCTTCTTTTTCAGTTGTTCTTATAAGAGATTGGGCTTGGGATTAGCTTTCTATTTAAGTCGATGCCCTTCAAGAAAAAGAGGTATTAGGCCAAATAGAGGATGGATGAAAGTAGTAAAGTTAGATATGTGGAATTGCAGTCTATCTAAGAATTTGGCCCGGAATGGCTCAGACAACTTTGATGATGATGAATGACCTTGGAATAACAATACACCTATTTATCCAATTACCCGAAGGACCCAATCCCAATCCCAGAATTTGGATATGGTAATGATTTGTGCTCAATTGACAATTTGTTCTGGGTTTGGGTCTACGATTATCCTGTTGGTCAAGTATACAAATTTGAGTTCATGGGCCGGGATCAGCAGGCCAGGGCTTCTCCAAGCCGAGCACATTTATTTATATCGCCTAAACTTTCAGGCACACGTCCACACATGGCAGAACATATAGACCTGTGCCCTTAAGCACATATATGACCAAGCCAAGCCATTTAATAACGGCCTAGAAAGTTAGGTTTGGTAAAGCCCATCGGCCTAAAAAATAGCCCAAATACAGCCATGTGGGCTGGTCTCAGGTTGGGATTAACAACCTCTCCTTTACAAACTCACTATCACACACTCGTGATTATGTCCCTATTCATCTGAGCTACAATAAAGGCACTGATGATGTGCAATTTGTCTTGATAGGTATAACTCAAGTCGTCCAATTATATAATGCCCATTACCTGAATTCAATTAAGAACAATCCAAACGGGTCCAAAAAAATATTATACTTTCCACAAAATGGAAAAAGAAGACAAAGAAAAAAAAGAGAGGATTTTAGGGGGAAAATCCCAGAAGTTAGCCATTGCTCAGGAAGGGGCCCCGCAGTTTGTACAGTACAAATTTGGTCCTCCTGCCAATTTTTTTAAATTATTTTATATATATATTTTTTCTTAGCAACGATAGTGTCTCCCAGAAAAATTCATGCGACGCTGGTGTCTTCTTCTTTTTTGTCTCCTTATTTCTCCATATCCCCCACTCCATTTCCTGCCTAATGCCAACAGCAGAAGAGAGATCGGATGGGATCACACATCACTAATCCAGCTGAATTTCTTCCGATTGTTCCTAATGCCAGTGTCCTGATATCCTGTCCGGACCCTCTTTCTTATACAATAGAAAGAGGGAGGAAAAGAGGTGGACACTAACAAAGCACAGAGACTATTACTAATATATGTAATAATATAATGTAACGCCCGGTGATTGTTGACACATCCTTCCGTTGTCAGGAGGGTTTTAATAAATCTGCGGACCCATTTGTGCTGCACAAACTGGAGTCCCCTTCCCTAGGGATGGCCAACTACCAGAATTTTTCCGGTAAAATTATCAAAAGAAACAAAAAGATGTTGATTGTTACAAAATTTGTGGCCCACTGTTAAAAAGGGGGTGTTTGGTGGACCATCCGTGGCACGATTGGATGGTTGGTTTTTACCCAAACAATAACAGTTAACCGACCACAGGCTAAGATTGGCCCTTATTTCCTCTCTAATGAGAAATAATAGGACATTGAGATATGATTACATGTAGATTGAAATCTCAAGTGTGGCCCACCCATGAGGAATCCTCTGGTGCAATTGCTATGATGCTGTCAGCAGCTACCTGAAAACCGTCTAATATAAGCCAACTCCTTTAAATAGGAATTAACCCAAATTTAACTTCAACAATTATGCTGTTGGCCATTCGATTATCAAGTAAAACTAAATTGCAATTACAACCAAAACCAGGTACATGAATGGAACAAGTGAGAAAAAAGGTATCAGTAATGCACAAATGGAACAGCCACTTGCAAATTACAACTCGACTGAAATACAACAGAATTGGAAGAAATTTTTTGAACAAACACATGTAAAAGTATAACAAATCAGCAAGCAAGTCCTATTGCTCCAGAGGCAACCATTCCAATTCTATTTCAAGTTCTCCAGACTCAACATTCTGAAGCTTGAGAGATACCTCCTGCTTCACCATCCCATCAATAATGTTTATTATGCTGTCCCTGATGAGTGCATTGTCACTTGTTTTCAACCACTTCCCAATTTGCATATTTCCAAACATGCTTACATCAACAAATGCTGTGGCCGCTGTAACCAATGGCTGGATGTCAACCTCAGCTTCTCCCATGATGTCATCAGCGGAGAATGTATCATGATCAAACACTTGCTGAGGGACGGAGGGAGGGAGGGAGGAGATAACATTAGGTTTATTGGAAAATTTTGTTCCTTTTATTGAAGTTAACAAGAGTTAAGGACTCACCAGTTTAAGGGCCCCATAATTCTGAGGTACTGAAAGCATAAGGTCTTCCTTCCAAACAGGATTCAAATTACTTTTCATTACTGTTGTTTGCGCCTTCTACTCGGGAAAAGAACATTGGCATTAAGAGTTTTCCTCAGGAAAGAATCTTTATAGTCTAGTTTATGATCCATACAAATGGAATTTCAGAAGATCAGCTGACCTGCTGCCCAATGGACACAACAACATAAGGATCACTGCTTAGAAAATCTCTAACAGCCAAATTTCTTCCTTCTATCACTTTGACTTTCAGTAATCCAATGAATTCTACCATGGCCACCTGTTCACTCTGATATCACATGATTAAGGGAATTTTCATAAAATATTAGATTATTGTCGCTGATAAAAAAAAGGAATAAAAGAAGAAGAAGGGGAGAGAGAGAGAGAGAGAGAGAGAGAGAGAGAGAGAGAGAGAGAGAGAGAGAGAGAGCAGAAGCATCCTGAATTTTGTTACCACCTTTGATTTGTTTGAGACACGGAAGCTATTTAAATTATTTCCAGAATCACTGGAGTAGATTGAGTTCCCTGCAGAAGATAATGACACAATCCGCAAGCTTGGTTTCAAAAATTCTTGCAGCTCATACTTGGACCTAGAGGCGCACAGGCATAAGCAACCATCCATTTATTTATATCATTCACAAGCAAGTCCAAGTTTCTTGGATAAACTATATACCTGATGAAATGCATGCGTTCTTCCTGACTTGAATCTGGGCTGGGCTTCACAGATCCCTCAAGATGAGCCTCATAAATTGCATTTGCAGAAGAATTTCCACCAACTTCAATCATATTGTCAATTTCTTCATCAGACCATTCATCTAATGTCACAGACAAAACCTGAACAAAAATGGTTAAAAATTTTTGTTTTATTTTAACGATGACAATTTTGATAAAACTAAAGAGAACTTCTAGAAAACAAAATCATATTCTCGATCCCAACTCCACTCAATTTGGCATTTGCAGCGAATCCAGAATGCCAGCCAATTTCTGCCAAGTTGACACTTAACATCCAAGTTACATTGATCATGGCCTAGATTGGCAATAAGTCATTTACCTGGGTAGTAATGGACGGCGATTCAATTTTTCTTAAATCATGATCAAAATATTCAGATCATGACCTATGATCCATGTTTTCATAAGTCAACTGAAAAATCATTGAGGAAAATAAAACTCTCATTTGGAAGCCTTTGTTGTTTTCCCCTCAATTTGTACAAGTGGGTTCAGTTCAGCGTTCAGTCATCCAAAATGTTAATGTGAGGGGCCCGACTGAGGATAGCATAGATGCAGAGGATCTTCCAGATGGAAGAATCGCTTTTCCTAATTATCCTTTCAGTTTGGCTGGAGAAAATACATGGTTATTAGGACAACAGTACTAGTTTACAACCACAAACTCCATCCAAGGGAAAAAAAAATGCCATACATTGGATGGAAGGATGTGATATTGGGAGATTTTTTGCACATGGACCATCCACAGTAGGGCCTATTGTAACATCAAAGTGGACCACTGAACAATAAGCCCCACTTTGCAAACTAATTACACAAGAAACTACATTATTCAAGAACAAAAAAGAAACCTACGGACTTTCCCCGGCTGTAGCTCAGATGGTTAGGGGCATGGGGACTGTGTGAGAGCGTTTGAGTGCTCCATGGATCAAACAGATTCGCAAAACAAATTATTTCATCCTACTAGGGTCAGTATCTTGGAAGAGACTTGATCTCTTTGGATATTAGGTCCTATACTTATCCCTTACAGATAAGGATGGCAATGTGTTGGGTTTAGTAGGGTCTGGCTAGAATGAAGTGACTGAACCCTTTCCGACTCACAATTGTCTCGCTTTGTGATGGGTATGGGTCGAGTTGGTTTAATACCAGACGGTAAGATGAACATGGTGAAGCAATAATGTGTATTGCAGTAGCAAAATTAATATTTAAAAAACACCACAAAAGTTACCTTAGAGATATGAGTACCGAGACTTCTATGCACACCGCAACATTTTAAACATATAAATACTCCTATATTTGCAGACCTGAAAATCAACCAGCAGAAATATCATTTACTGCATCCATCACAAAGTTGTGTTTTTCCAACAAAAGGATCCATAATATGGAAAATGTAATGGGAATTCTTGAATTAAAAAGTATCCTGGATTAAGGAATGCAACTCCTCGGTTTCATTTTTGGAATTAGTTAATTGGCTCTCCATCAGGTTTACTTAGAAGCTACCAAGGGCTAATACAAGATGATCCTATTTCTCTGATTATGTTTGTCATAATAGAGGAAGGTTTCAGGCATCTTAAGGCAAGAGCACAGAAGGAGAGATTGGTGCAAGGGTTCCAGATGGGAAATGAAGAAGTGGAAATCATTCATTTGCAATTTGTGGATGGCGCTCTTCTTTCTTTATGATGTATCAAAGCCAGAGGTTCAAAGATTGAATGACATTCTTCGCTATTTCTAAGTAGCTATGGGCTTGATAATTAGCATTGGTAAGGGCACAGTGGAAGGAGTTGGAACATCTTCATAGAAGGTTTTCGAGAGGGTAGATATTCTTTAAATGCAGAGAAGGTAATCGGATTAAATATTTGGGGCTTCCACCGAACCTATATGGGATTTTTTTAATGGTTACATGGGATATCTCTCTCTCTCAATAAGTATTATGACCTGAACTTGCAACGTTGTAGTTGCAAAATGATCACCTTCCATTTGCCGAAATTAGTGTATGCAAACTCAGGTATCAATAAGATCCCATGATGGTAAATGATAACCAAGCATTAAACAAAGTCCAAAACTAGAATTTACTACCCATGTCCAATTTTCTTCCTTTTGCAAGGCGGCATGCACTATGTTGCTACATGACTCCTGCAACGTATGTTTTCAATTTCAGACAAAAATTTGCCTTCTGCTAATGCAGCTAATTTTTTTTCTCTCACAAAGTGTCAGCCAATGCACAAAGGAAAGTGGCTGGCAGAAATACTGAATTCCACATAAGACATATCCATCATGGATAGTTTGGATACTATATGGTAAGTGTGCCGTTTACTATCCGACTTGGATTGCATTAAAGATTGTAACTAAGAAACTTGAAAGGATTAGTTAATAAATTTTCGAGTACAAACACATATATCTGATGCAGAGCGGAGTACCAGGTGCAAGGCAGGTAGAGATGGAGGGTGGAGGGGGTAAGCCAGGCTTTTTGCCAGAATAATTGGCCTCACACCAAACTCCCCATCATGGACGGGGAAGAAGAGAAAACTCGGAAAACCCCAAAATCACTCGAGAAAATTTTCATTAATTACTAACTCAACCGAATAGCCAAGGGGACTTTATATCAATCAAAAAGGAGAAAACATAAACTTAAAACTAATCTAGATCATCCAAATACATTGATGGCCAGGATTAAAATATCTAATGTAAAAAACAAATTAAAATATAAATAAAAAAAATCTAACTATAATAGAATATGTGGGCTGGGCCTAAGATGATAGGTTGAGATGGATGGGCTGGGCCCATTGGCATGTCGACCCATGGGAGACCATCCCTATAGGTCTGTTCGATATAACCTATTTTAATCATCTGAATAAAATTCATATGTCCTATGCATATCATCAAAGCCTTATACCATCTAAATAGGGGGTTCGAGTGTCACCTTTCTCAAAAGTATAACTCAACATATTGTTTAGGAAGTTTTAATAGGTGACTGTAGGCGTGACAAAACTCATAAAAAAGAAATCTGAGTGGTACAACAACCCTTCATGTGTCAAAAAATATCCAAGAATTAAAATATAACATACGTGTTGGCCTGCCTAGCACAGTTGGTAATGGACACAAAAGTCCTCTAGGGGCATGCAGGGATGGCTACATTTAAGCCCTGATGAAAACAGCAAGGTACCAGCCAGTAGTGCTCTTACAAAAAAAAATGGTTAGCTAAGGGTAGATTAGTGGGGTAGAGTAGGTATACTCAATAATAGAAGGTGTAACTGTGTTATAGTATGGATAAAAAAGATCGATTGCTTTATTATAAGGCAAAGGGAATTTCCAGCACTGAGATCTGTCCTGACAAAACTATATGTGTATGCAGTTTGCATGAGGAATAAAAGAAAGTACATAGAGATCTAGTAGCCATTGCAAGCCCTATACAGAGAGCAAAAACAAATTCTGGGTAATAGGGAAATAGAAGAAATCACAAAACAGCACTTACGCCCATTTAGGATCAGAAGCACCACAGTCTGCACAAGTGCGATTATCACTTTTATGCAAGAGTTCTTTTAATCTTCTTAAATTCCCTGTCAAGAGGATGGTGCAAAGTAATCACTTAAATGAAAACAGACTTCCAAGTTCAATAAAAGTATTCCCCAAAGTTTATAGAGTCATGCATATTCTGCAAGCTATTTGTTTGCCATGAAAAGAGCATAGATGATAATTAGTTTACATGGATTTAGACAAGACACTATTCAGACTTCAGAGGTAATCTGAATATGGTTAAGGCCTAAGGGTATCAAGCACAGAGTGAATTGCAGATAGTGGAGGATCCTTTAAAGCCCAAATTCTTAGAATACAGGCATATATAGAATTGTTTATAAAGCAAAAGTTACCAATATGGCTCTGAAATGCATCTTTTTAGTTGTTCCTATCTTATTCAGCTGAAGATATCTGGAACGCGAACTATTTATTTCTTAAAAATTGGCCTTTTAGTTGTTATAATTGTTTCAATCGACACAGTAGTCTCAAAAGCAAAATTAAAACAAGTACATATATTAGACTGTATTCCTTTAATGACCTTTTATTGTGATTCTTTTGTCACTCGGCCTACATGCTGCGTTACTCACCCCTTCCAAAGTAAAAATAACGACCCAAAAGTAAGCAATGGCCGAAACTTTGATGCATTTCCATTTGAGAAATCTTACAGGAGTACGCCTTAATACCTGTGCTTATCTATATACTATCAGATGAATTTCATTGTTTCCACTATCTTTTTTTTGATGTTTTCAACTACTGTTTTCTCACTTCCATTATAAGTAACATCATACATGGGTATCAACTCTCAATAGCTTATGTATATTGAATTATTATTTTCTCACCTTTCTCTTCATTAAGAATCTTCTTTGAAAAAAGGAAATTCAAAAGAAGCCCACACAATGTTACTACAAGAAGAATTGAGAAACAACACAAACAAGATATCCATAACAGTCAAATGCAAAAAAGCCAATCTATGATGGTTTTATATTACTCAGAAGGTCTAACAAGATACCTGTAGAATGCTCTGTAAATTCATATTGATGGTTACTCATCCTTTTGCTCACAGGCAGACAATCGCGTCCAGTAGATTGCACCTCTATCTGCAACACCACATGGACTTATGTCAAAGAATACAGCTGGGACCCATTTTCCTGCTTTGAATTGGATTCCTAGGAATTCAAAGTAAAGGGGGTTTTATTGACAGAGCGTTAATGAGGTGAGCAGTAAAAGGCATAAGGTAGAGATCTAGATAGGACCATCAATTTTCTAGGATTTAATTTACTAAGATAATCATCTCCTGACTCATAACAAAGGGGGGATGATTTGACGTCCCCTTTTGGATATCGATATCCACCTTTAATCCTTCCTTCACTTTTCACCCTTTTGACATCAAGGCATTACTCAAAAATCCTAGGAATTCAACACCAGCAGACCCTTAGTGAAAGAAAATGCATTATGAAATTCAGATGATTTTCAATTTGGCCTGATTTGCGAATTCAAACTCGACAAGACTAATAATCAATTCAAGAAACCTGCTCAACATGATCAATCCCCAATTAAACCAAAACTTATATGACACAAGTAACAAGTAAGGAACCACCTAATCAGCTTAGTTCGAGAAAAACAGGAGGGTGATTTCGAACACCGAATCAGCTTAGTTCGAGAAAAACAGAAGGTTGATTTCGAACCCAGAATCAGTTTAAGTTCGAGGGAGAGGGAGAGGGAGAGAGAGAGAGAGGGGTGATTTCTATGTAAAAATCGGATCTTTGAAGAACAGTCGACGATGAAAAAACCTTAAAACAAAGAAAATCCTTTCCAAATCACACAAAAAACCCTGCATCGAGCAGATCATATCGCAAAGAACAAGATCAAAATCAGAGCAAGGAAGAAGATATATTTCTATACCAGAAACGTCAAACTCGAAGATGAAGCTTTGGATTTGAGATTGAGAAATATCGAATGAAATCTCAGCTGACAGAGAGGGAGATGGAGGAGGAAGGGGTTGCAAAGTGCCGTTAAATATCCAGCGAGGAGGCAACGCCCGTTTTTTTTGTTGCCACTTGGGGAAATTTTTCGGGCTGGATAGATTCGCGACCAGAAGGAGTGGGGACGGAAGTAGAGTATGCCGCGGGAGAACGAATTGGTGTAGTTCTCCAAAATGATGGCAATCTGGACCGTTGAATTGGTGGGCCCACCACATATTCCAGTAAGAGATGAAATTTTGATACTTCGGAAATGAATTCTAAATGGGATCTCTTGGCTATTAAAGGGACTGTTTGTGTGCTTAGATTACATAGGTATTCATGATCACTTTAAATATCCCAATGATTATTAAAAAGAAATGAAATCTTGACATTTTTAGGTTTTAAATAAGTTGGGTGATGAATGATTTTTCATTTTCCTCCAACTTTTTCTTCTGAAAAATACGGCTGGAAATTTGAATTAAAGTATTTTTTGTTGAGGCTTTATTTTCCTTGACTCTATGAGTAGAGTTGTCAAATAAGCCCTTAGTCCCTGTTTCTTTAGTAGAATTTCTATTAGGATTTTACTATGTCCAAGAATCCCTGGACATGATGTAACATGCTGTCCACTAGAATCTCTGAATTTCATGCTTTTTCACAGGAATTTTTGAATTCTAGCCATATGAAATATTTCTTTTGACATTTGAAAATCCAGAAATTTCATTCCCTTTGCATTTTGGTGGAATTCCTGAATGGTCAAGCCCAAAAGAGAATTCAGGAATTCCACTATGACTGAGACTGGGAATTCAGAAATTCTCCAGACATAAATTACTAGAATTCCAACAAAGAAACAGGTCATTAGTTCAATTTCCATTCAAAATGAGTGATTTAATGGGTATTTTTAATAGTAGAATACATATTTATACTTCGGTTATTTTACAAATTACCCTTGGTACATTGGTATTTTGTACTAAATTTTATAAATATTTATTAGATTTAATATAAAATACCAAAGTAGAGAGAGTAATATATAAAATGACAAAAGTATGTATTATGTTGTTTTCCCTTGTGGCTTGAGATAATACGTATTTTATTTAATTTTGGTGTATTGATGATGGAGACAATATTTGACCCAACATTTGTGACGCCTTGAGAATTCCCGTCTCCTTCGTGTATTCTTCAATTGTGTTGTACAGTTCTATCGATGCTTCCAAGGACCTATCCTCTGCCTTTTTATGGTTTAAATTTATTGCAAAGGAGTCACATATCTCGGATGAGTAGACTCCAAGAACTACAAAATGAATTATGTTCGCTGTGCATCTCGCTAGATTTATGGGGCCACAAAAGGCCATAGCACACTCATCTCACAATTGTTATTATTATTATTTTTTTTTATGGCGTAGGTATTATGAGGTCTTGGACCTAACTTAACTAATTTTCTGGTGTCACCCATTAAATTCACATAAACATACATTGTCTAAATCTAAGGTGATGTGATTTTGAACTACAAGACATAGGGAGCGAATTGATCATCTGTTATGTCACTCCACCAACTCCCACACTCGTCATACAGACAGGGGTTTATTCACCAATCACCATGCCAATTTTCATTTTATGAAACCTAGTTATGTATATATATATATATATATATATATATTTAGAAATAAAATGGTATGTTATAATTTGTTGCAAATTTCAAAAGTTCATAAATGGAAGTATTCGGTTGTAATGGCGATTGGTTTACAACTACATTTAATTAACCTAATTAATCTCTCTCTCTCTCTTTGTCTCATAGTCGACAAACACCATTCACCAAGAAAAACCAACCCTTGGCTTTTGATTTAATAAAGGTTTCTTCTTTTATGGCAAATAGTACTAGGGGTGCACGGCAGGCTGCTTGGGCGGTTTATGCGGTTTTGTTTTATGACGATTTGTAAAAAGTAGAAACTGTAACTGCCCAAAATATAGGCGGTTTGGGCGGTTTTTTTAGTGGTTGACTTGGGCGGCATGTTTGGCGGTTTGGTATTTGTACATATCTCTCTCTTTTTTATTATTTTTATTTTTAATATAATGTAACTAAAGTTTCAAAGTACTTAACATAAAGAATAAAAATTAAACATAATTTTTAATGAAAGTCAATAATCAGTAATAAAAAAATTTTCAACTAAATATATCATTTGTAAGATCATTCACATTCATTTCACTTTCAGCGTTTGCCATTTTTTCCTTCATGTTCAATAATTAAACAAATTCAATTGATAAAGATAATAAACATCAATATCTAGTTTAATGCAAGAAGTACATGACCACTTAAGCTATTTAGCATGCATTAGTTGAATTAGAATTATCCCAAAAGGCATATTTGTGAGGCCCCACCCTTTGTGGGCCCTCTAATTATTATTTTAAATACTAATTATTACTAATCATTACTAATTATTTGCTAATTAATACTAATTACTAGTTAATTATGCTAATTGAGGGTTAATCAGGGTAGTTTTGTGTTAATCTCCTGAGTTAGTGTTAGACTAGTTAGTTGTATTAGTATTAGGGTTTTTGTGTAGTCTTTTGTAATTCTAGGCTAGTTAGTGTAGGGAAGGCCCTTAGTATGGTTTTTAGAAATTTATAGGGGGTTTAGTGTAAAAGTGCATTTCTAGAACCTTCTAACCTAAAGACTAAAAAGCCCCTAACCCTAACCCTAATTCTATGTTAACCTAAAGGCTATTACAGTCATTAGGCACCCCCCCTAAGCTATAAATCCAGCACAAATCCCAATGAGCCCTAGCAACTATTCACCTCATTTCCTCTCTTCTTCCTCTCTCATTTCTTTCCTAAGTTTCAAGCTACTCTTGGGAGCTGCTGCTACTACTACTTCTTCTTCTTCTTCATTAGCCTGGGAATTTCCTCTCTTCATTTCTCTTTCTACAAACCCTCTCTCTCTCCCTCAATCCTTCCTTAGAGCTGTGAGTGTGGACTGTTATTGTGCTGGGAGAATAGCTAGGAGCAGCAATCACTTCTTCTTCTTCCTTATTGCATCAGATTGGTTTTCTTCTCTGTCTCTACAACCTACTTCTCACAAAGGCAAGTGCACTTACTCCTAACTTAGAATATATGTTTGTTTCTGTGATTCTGAGATTTCAGTTCATGTATGCTATTAATTTAGTCCTAGATGTTCACTTGGAGCTTAGTTGTGTGTTGGATGGTTGGCCATTGATGGATGGGGGTTTCACATCTCATTTGGAAGATCAATGGGTCCAAATGATGTTGGTTAATGGGCATTGGAGTGAATTTATGTTTTGTGATGATTTGGTGGAGTTTGGGACTGATTGGAAGTGGTTTGGAGGAAAAACGAGCTAAAATGAAAAATCTGTAGAAACTGTGTTTTCCCAGTTTTTGTGCAAGGAGGTCGACCTGGGAGTCCACCTGCAGTGTAGCAGGTCGACCCGCCTGAAGAGGGAGGTCGACCTACTACACTAGGCTTGGGAGAATTTCAGTCCCAGTTAAAATGTTCTGCAGAAATGATTCTCAGTGTAACAGGTCGACCCGCCTGCAGAGGGAGGTCGACCTGGTACACTGCATTTTGGGAAAAATTGGCCCTCAGCTAATTTTCCTGCAGAAACCCATTTCAGTTAGCCAGGTTGACCTGGTCTTGCCCAGGTTGACCCGGTACACACTGTTTTGCAGAAATTGACTGAAAGTTGGTTTTTCATCTGAAACTCAGACTCTCTATGTTCAGGTTGACCTAATACTTAGGATTTGCAGTAGAAAATGTCTGAAAACTGGGACATCACCCTTTTCATGGTTTTTGGTGTATGCGGTCAATCACCCAGGTCAGGAGGTTGACCGGACATGCTGGAAACCTTTAGCAACGAAATAAGTTTTCCAGGAAGCTTAATTCAGATTATTCAGTGCACTCAGTTGATCCACCAGGCCAGGAGGTCAACCGAGCACACTACACTTCAGGTTCACCTGGGAAACCCTGATTTTCCAGTTTTCAACATTTAGGAGTTGTGATCAGTTGTGGGGCCCATTGACCATCCAAATGAACGTTTATCGATGTTCTAAGCCCGAGTCAACGGTTTGGCTCAACCTTGACTCGCGGGAACCACTGATTAGGATTTTGATTGTTAATCTAAGATGATTTGACCTCTAAGAGTTGTCAATGATGCCCGTAAACTCATAAGCACAAAACACAGTATTATATGGCATCAGGGACTTCGTTTAGAGATCAAATTACCGGAGATAGACCTGAACCTGGAAGTGGTTCGTTACCTAGGATTGGACCGTTGCTTTTCTCTGTTGATTCTCTAATTGAAGTTCATACTTCACTACTATTATTTACTGTCAATCTTAGATCTTTAGTGTAACTGTTAATTGTTAATTAATGGAAATTGGAGGACCTGAACCTAGGATATCTTAGAGGTGATCCGTTAGTATGATTTAGAGATCACTGACCCGTGTCTGTGTCTAGGCGGGCCATTATTGGGCCTAAGTGTGGGATGTGTACCTTTAGTTGGAAGATGTAATTTATATTGGGATTTTAAGTCATGTTGGATTGAATGAATTGTTTATCAGTAGTAAATGGATTGTTGCCTCGTTTGGACAGATTTAGACCAGGCCATATGCTGATGGGCCTTGGTATGGATCCAACGAGTGGGCTTAGACCTTGAATGAAATCCATAGACTGATTTGATGTATAAACCTCTTAAAGACTTGGTTAGGACCTTGTTCACGCAAGGCAAAGCCTAGACAGACACAGACTCTTAGAGTTATTCTTGAGTCGGCATAGACATTCACTCGGTTGATTTAAGCTCAGCCTGTGAACTGATCATCCTCGGTAGGAGCCAGTTTGAGTGTTGAGGAGCTATCATGATGAGCTGTGTGGTTAAGACGGGCGGTGTGATACCGTGTTTGGTCTTTGAGTGATGAGTACGATGAGATGATGAGTGATTTGCGGGATTAGTAATTCCCAGCACTGGTAAGATTTCCCCGCCGCAACTGTGTTCAGTTTGGGAGGGCCGCGGCATAATATCCCGCGGTATTCCAGCTCGTGTGAATTTGTCATTTTGTAGTAGATTAGATGTTTTATATTATCCCGATTCCTTATGCTTTTATTGCTTAACTGCCTAGTTCATTACCTTGTTATTCTTTAATTTATTTTACATGTCTCTATTCATTTGATATATATGTTCTATGTTAGTAGTATGCTGTGATTTGCTAGATCTTTTAGATCTGACCCATCTTTGGTGCTTAGGCCTTGACCCAGAGATCCCAGAGGATGCACTTGCGCTAGTAGAGGCGCCGATTGTCGGAGATTATGGATGGGGCCCGGCCGACCCAGATGTCGAGCCGGAGGGCGGAGATGAGTTACCTGGGTTTTGAGAGTTCATCTTATTTTGGGTTTTTGAGAGAAATTTTGTAAGTGAGCTGAGTAACTAACAAATATGTATTAACTTTTGATTAACAACTGATACTTTTAACTAGACTGTAGTTCTGCTCACACTTTACTTATATATCGATACCTATTGCCTCCGCTTATTTCTTATGCTTCCGCAATTTAACTGTTATTACTATATCGTCCAAAAGGTTTTAAATTGGACCTCACTGCGGGCCTACGATCTTGGAAGTTCTCGGATTTTCCGGGAAGTAGCGCGCCAACTTCGGATATTCGAACGACTTTATCGGTATCCGGAATTGAGGCGTTACAATATTAAAGGAAATAAGAGCATCAAGATTAGTGCCAAAGAAAAATCATTAAAGGGCCAATGTGCTGCTCTAGAAGAAAAAAAAAAAGAAGAAGAAAAGGCAGATGAATTAATCACTCTTCAACATGTAAAAGATACAGTAACGGATGAGGCTTTAAAAAAAAAGAAAAAAGAAAAGGCAATGGATGTAAGTATTAACTCGTTTGGAAAGTACATTTCCTTCTAGAATTTATAGAGGCTATAACCATGTGTGGCATGCAACTGTAATGTACCAAAAAAAAAAGAAACGAGTGAATAGAATAAAGAAAGAGAAACTTTCAAGAAGAACCAAGGTTGGGCTGGCCATACCTCTCTTTTGGCTGTGGAAAAGAACAATGATGACGAGAAGAGGAGAAGACTGAGAGGAGAGAGATGAGAGAATATGTAGAACTGTGAATATAAAGAGTTTTTTTAGCAACCATATATTTTTTGAAAGATACGTGAAGTCTGTGAAGAATAGATGAAGAGTTTTTTTTTTTTTTTAATAATAAGCGGGCGGGGCGATTTGAAACCGCCTACTCAAATGTCAAACCGTAACCGCCCGCTCATTAGTTCGGATTGAAACCGCCCTGCCCGCCTAAAGGCAGTTTTGACGTATATCCACTTGTACTGGGGCAGGGCGGGGCGGGGCGGGTTAGGGTTAGGGTTATTTTTGTGCAGCCCTAGCAAATACTCACTCACCCTTTCACACACTACCTTAGTCTTGACACAATTCGTGATTGAACTCTAATTAGTTTCATGGAAAAGATAATGCATAAGATATATCCTAAAGTTGAAGTTCTAAGGTTTAAAAATGTGAAAGAAGCATGGCCAGTAGTGATGGAGGAAATCCTATAGTGACCATAAAGAAACTATAGCATTTTTTTTAACTTTAAGCTTCCGTTTGTGCAGGGGGTCTTTTTCGCAAAATTGGGTAGTGACAGGGCGATGGATTTTCCGGTGTCGTCCTCATGTGTTTGGGTGCAGTGAAGAGTTCCTCCTCCAAATTTTCAGGCAACATTGTTGAGGGCTTGGTTTCTACAGAAGAACGGTTTTGATTTTCCGATCACCAAGGTAAGATTTCACCTGCCGCGGAAGAGGTGGCGCTGCACAAACAGCACCTAAGAAAGGCAGGAAACTACAATATCTTTTTGTGTACATGTATATCTGTATTAGTGTTAAATGATGTACCAAAGCATAAGTACTAAGGAAACATAAAATTATACAACATATATCCCAACAGAAAGTGCTTCCCACTAAATAACCCTAGACTATCATCCTCTCTAACAAATGATTATTAGAAACTAAGCAAAAATTTAAACATTTCAGTTTAAAGATTCTAAAATGAATATTTCGAATTTGAAGAATTTCACTGAGAGAATTGGGCAACAAGAACACGTGGTCTTAATTACATCTTGCAACAAGTGTATTAACTCTTGCGGTCAAACTTCAGTTATGGACGAGTAGTCAAACGTATTAGAGAAGAGTGTAGTGTGCATCTTTGACCAGTATTACCCTGTCTTCCCCCGCGGACAAAGTGTGTTTGTTTTTTTCCTTTGATTGTCACGAGATCAGTTTCAGTTAATGTAAAGGTGATGCCATGCCGACTTGGCAAGTGGCTCAAACTCAAAGAAAATTTTTCACATGGAGTGATCACCGGATAATAATCTTCCGCCAATTAAAAATTATTTAATAGTCATTTATGAGTTTTTATCATTTTTTTTTAATTTTAACCAGTTTAAATACCTTCTTTTTAAATTTTAGAAATTTAATTATATGCAAACAATCCCGCCCATGACAGCTCTGATAAACCTTGTTGTATCTATGTGTGAAATTGATGGTTTGAATAATGGAGAAGTGGTCTCTAATCCATGTAGGTCGTCTTGCTAATTGAACCTTATAATTTCTCTCGGATATGTTGCTTTCACACGTAGAAGTAACACCACCTAGACTGACCTTATGATTTTTGCTCTCCTGAAATTCTCCTTTCCCATTTCGGGTCGCTGCACCATAGATTGCCTCCGAGACAAATATGCCACGAGAGTGGGGAATCATATAATGTGACTGTGGATAACACACGGGCTCCCACAGCATCATCCAGGGTTCAAACCCTGCATTAGTAGCTTTCCTTACCACTTGGCCACCAAGCCAAAAAAATAAAAAAATGCCACATGAGCCTCAATTTTGAGAAGACCAAACGGCCTTCCTGAAATGTCACTAAAACCATGGTTTCTTAAATATTCATATGTGTTTCCGATAATGCCCTTAGTAATTTCTTTTTAAACTACTCTTCCCATCTTTCCTCTCTATTCCAATATATTATAATAATATTTTTAAAAAGACATACCAATGAAACTCCCATTACAAGCAGGGCCTGATAGGGTTCTCTCATTCTAGCCCAAAAAGTCTGTCAATGGCCCACATCTATGATCTAAATAGTCCAAAATCACCACTCCATTATATATTATATGAAAAAATAATTAAGCTATTAAATGGCAAAGAATATGAAGCACATTTTAGCAAACAATTAAGTGATGTAATAACAAAAGGGTAATATTTAGGTGAGAACAAGTTCTCATGTATTATATGAAAACTTTTTGTGAGGCCCAATTCTAAGCCCCATTTGGGGATGGGACCAATGATGATGGAAAGATTTATGTGAAACCACCCCAAGTATGAACTTTGACCTCAAACCCATGCCCCCTAACCCCTTCATCCGTTGCCCATGAGTTTAATTGCTTCATATTAAAAAAAAATTCATCAACCCTCGATTAAACGGTTCAATCCATTCGAAGTGACTATTAGGGGTTCTCTATTAATCGTTAGATTTGGATGGGTTGCTAGTTGGATTCCACAAAAAAATTCTCATATAATAGATGAGAACTAGTTTTCACTTGAATATTTCCCATAACAAAAATATGTTACACATTTTTAACAAATAATAAAGCAAATATGGCATGGGCTCAAGTTTTATTTGGTTAAGGTATCTCATAGGCGTCAACCTAGGCCTCCTATATTTTTTTCATGTATTCTTAATAGAATATTAAAATAAAAAAGAAGTCAACTTTCATTTTTAACATGTGATTACACAAACAATGATTTCTTCCATGAGGTGTAAAATGAAACAAATTCATTGTATATGCGGTTCATGCCATTTTACTTTGATTTAGTGAATCTTGGTTGATGAATCATAAAGGGAAAAAAAAAATTCAAGCAAATGGATAATAGTAACCATTAAAAAAGGGTTTAAAAATGGAAAGATTATAACACCTGATGAAATAAAAAACTTGTCTAAATAAAACCCCAATGAGTATCCTCAACCAGCTAATTAATCATTGCTTTTAACACAAGATAAACATAAGAAAAATAAAGTGTGCAACATATTTGTTAATCATTGATATATTCATTATTCATAAACATCTTATCAATTAATATTATGCTTATTTAGAGTACTTTATAAAAAAATAGAAGATAAACTTCTTGTATATTGAAAAAAATAATAGATTGTAAAAAAATCAATATGCAACATCACCTTTCTCTCGATTTTATTATCTTTTACGGTTAGGTCCATTGTTAGAAATAAAGAAATAAGGTAAGTCAAAATGATGGGGCCCAATTTCAAGTGGATTGATATACAATTAGGTGCATTGTTAGAAACTAAAAATAAAATAAAAAATAAGGTAAGTAAATTTGATGGGAAGCACCACCAAGTGGATTGTTATTTGGCAAAGGTGATTCCGAGCAGTTCATATGTTAATATGAGACGATGAACTTCATAGGATCAAAAAAATATGGGGATGCCTAAGGACTGGTCATTTACTAGAATTAAAAAAATTCATGTCCGGGGAATTCCTAAATTTTTCAGACAAGGTGGAATTCCTGAATGCTCATTTGGACTTGAGCATTTAGAAATTCTATCAAATTGTAAAGATGGTGGAATTCTTGAATTCTCAAATGCCAAATAAATTTATGTCTGGAGGTTGTTTTGGGTTTTCAAATGTTGGAATCCTAAAATGCTACTGAATTTCGCCATTTCTGAATTCCATTATACCTGAATTTTTGCCTGAGAATCTCTGAATTCTTAAATTTTCTGAATTCCTTGTTTTATAACTATAAGGATTTTTACTAGAATTTTTTGAAATCCTCTAGGGAGAAATGACATTTGAAAATGCTGGAATTCTAAAACTTTTAGAATTTTAATAAAGGAACAATAAATTTCTTATAGAAATTTTGGAATTTTCAATTCTTACAAAGAAATCGGCTCTAAACTTTTTATGTGTTGGAATTAAAAAAACTTTTGACAAGAAAAAAGGAAATTTGAAAATATCAAGAGACATGATAATGTCACATCGTATTCTAAAAACCCCAACCACTGTAATTCTTCAATTCCCATAAAGAACAGGCCTTAAGTGAAAGGTTTATTAAAGAATTGCCAAGGATATTTTAGGAAAAGATCACATAGGCATTCAAAGAAATAACGACAACCATAATGTACCCTACTTTGGAAGAGGAGCGTTCTAAATTGACTCACCAGTTGAGGCGGATACATCTCATTAATGACCTGCACCCTCCAATCTCTTTCGTAAGTTGTGTAACCGACGTGTGCCTGTACCTTCAAAAAAACAAAAAAAATTACAACACGGGACCCCAACAAGATTAAATTGGGTGGTCTTTAAAGGTCTGCTAATGTAAATAATGCAGGGAGGAGAACAAATACACAATAGTGCCACGGTGTTCACGCGCATCAATGCGTGCACCATCTCCATTCTCAACTGAGTCCGGATCCTGTGAGGCTTTGACTTGCAAAATTCCTAGGGCTAAAAAGAAGTTCCAGTTGGGCTCATTTACCCTGTATTTGGGAGGGGAGGGGAGGGGAAAATATGAAGGGAAAGGAAAATGAATGGGAGGGGAGAGAAAATTAATTTTTGTTTGGAAAGTAAAAAAGTAGAGGAAATAAAAGTAAAAAAGTATAATTTTGTTTGTTTATGAGGTAGAGAGACAAAGACTATTTTATCATTCCTTTTGAAAAAATTTCAATTGGAGTAAAAAGAGAAGTTTTGTAATTTCCCTGTCATTATCCTCTTTTGCTCTCACTTTTTTCCTATTTTCGGGGAAAATTTTTTAGGGGGAAAAACACACTTTTTCCCTCCATTCCCCCCCCCCCCTCCAAACATAATGGAAATTTGAGACTCTCAAAATAAATATTTCCAAATATCACGTAACATTTTTATATTTTATTCCAAGGGCAATGGGTTGATGGTATATTTGCTTCTCCAATGCATTATGGGGCCCACCTTTTTAGAATCCGAGTTGCTTATTAGCGCTATCATCTTATGTGGTGATCAGCCTATAAATTATTTTTTAAATATGTAAGATGGCCACCATTGGATTTCTCAGTATTAAAACACGTGATGATCTTCTTATAGTTTTTATGGTTTGAGATAAAAATGAAGGGAACAAGTCCCTCATGTGTGATTAGTTCTACCGTTGACCCATTGTAATCATTTTTTTAAAATCTAGAAACAACTAATAAGATGAGTGCTAGAGCTTGGATTTCAAAAAGGTGGGCCCCGCAATGCATTGATGATGGGGATGCACCATACTACAATGCAAGCGGCGCTGCATTGTACCTCTGCCCTTATTCCAATAGGAGTTGGACTCAATGTAAGATTGGCTATTTTATTAGACTGTAATTAATGAAAAATCATGCTAATAATGTTTTTAATCATATGTCAACCTTATAGTGGTACCAAGTACCAACTTTGATTGAAGTAAAATTTAAAGGTGTTGAGGGGACATTAATTTTGAGAGGTCCACATTTTCAATATAGTGTGGATATTTAAATATCACTATAATCAAATCATCCTTGAAGTTGTTTTACAAGTTCAAATCTTAAGGCCTCTTTGTTTGCATAAATCTGAATATATAGGAATTTGTGGTAAAATGAATTTCAACAAAAGATTATTAAAAAAGTGAGATGATTAAAGATGCAAGGTAGATGTAGATAGGTCTATGACATTCCTATGATTCAATTTACTAGTGTGATAGATGGATATTCATCTATCATATCTCCTTAATTTATTTTTCATTAAAGATTAGAGATTGTCTTTTGGTCATTAATTTCTAGAATTATACCTTTATTTCTTTAATTTTAAGCACTTTTAAAAAAATACATTTATCAGAATTCTTGGAAATTAATTCAATTCCATTCCATGCAAAACAACCAAGCCCTTTAGAGTTTTGTAGGTGCATCATTTTTCGCAGCTTAGTTTGATGGTGAATGATAGTCTAATTAATGCCTAATTGAGATGTCTTCCAATTACTCACAGTAGGTGTGTATAAGGTGTTTCTTTTTAAAAGTGTATGGTGTTGAATTGATCATAGGCAGGCCTGCTTTCCACCTACACACCCTCACAAACACCCATAGACACGCACAAAAAGCAATTCTCTATCAAAGTGGGATAATGGCCACTGTTAGGACTTTGGACTGCAAGCCACAACCAAGTGTTGGAGCCACAGTGCAAAGTGCAAACCACACCCAAGTGTTCTAATATTTGTACAACACAAGATAGACATGTCGAACTTGAAATACTGGAAGTCTATGTGGAAAGCATCTCAATTGAGATTCGTCTAACACCTTCAAATCCACCATCATCGCCCTCGAGCATTTCAATGGAGATTCCTCTAACACCTTCAAACCCACCCATGGATATCATCGTTGTCGACCTCACAATCAAAGATTTATCTTATATATTTGAATTAGCATTGTGAGTTCTACTTTTTCACTCAACTTTATGTAAATTTATACTCTTTATAATTAAACACTTTTTTTTGTATGATTGCATGATCATGTGCCTGTGATATAGTACTGTTTAATCATCTAGCTAGGAGCACATCCATAGTCAAGATGAAATGGATTGCGACTAAGCATTTCATAAAATTATGGGAGAGTTGATTCTGTTGAGAGGCATAGGTAAGCTAGCAACAGTAGCAGCATAACAAAGATTCCAAACATTTCAATATATATACTTTGGATTCATTGCCGAAGCGCACTCATTCTAAGAATGTCAAATGTGAATTCATTAGATTCTTTACTCTGCAGTTGTTATTAGAAATCCTACTCATCCTTCTTCCCAAGGCAGTTTTATAGTTCCAATTAATCGTAATAGATTTTGAAAAAAGAAGAAGAGATTATTAGGAATTACAGTGTCTGATATATGAATCCAATTGATAGAAGAGCTTGATCAATTCCTTCTTAGGTGGAAAAAACACAATCCACTAGTAGCTAGATGTTAAGGCACCTTCCTTCCATACAAACAATCACAATTAATCCCTAATTATAGTGTTGATGTCGAGGAACTTAGGTGAGCGTGTAACCTCTCACTGCTAAAGGATATGTGCAAATTTCTGACATGGTTATGAGATTTTGAGAAGTGTAAATGTGTTAGAGCAACCTTTTCTCTTTAGGTCTATTTGTTTAATCGGTACGAAATTTTTAGGATTTGTAAGCCTAGGCCTTTTAATGAGTATATTGTGTCAAGCCGACCTCAGTTCCTTTTATTAAACCTTACGTGGTTGAATAAGGCTAAAATGATAATGATAATTTTATGAATGCACATCAACTAGAAAAGTATTTAGGGAAGGGATACAAAAAGAGAAGAGAGAGAACCGGCATGCTTGATTTGGAGATGATCAAATACAAAAATTAAGCACTTATAGCTAAGAAGGATGTGGAGATTTGTTGGTGATATCTTTTTATAATAAGATTAAGGATACAGGGATCTTTTTTTAGGCAAACACAGCCTTGAGCACATGTTGGTATCTACATTTTCATATAATCAAACAACCAAAACCCCATGCTATGCACGGACCATGGAACCACCCTAATTACCGTAACTCTGTTTTACATAAAGTTGGTTGCATGTCAACGAACAAAACAAGGCCGTTACAAGTAACTCAGGTTAGCCAAACACATGACTCCCCCCATCCACTCCTAAATGGATTTACCAGTACTCGGTCTCAAAAGACCCAAATTGGTCCCACGCATTATGAATCTTTCTTCTGTATCTAATATACATTAGGGGGAAATACTTAAAACAAGGGATTTTTGGATTATTAGCAAAAGATTGGCATAAAATGAGTTGAAGATCGTTGGTTTCAAATATACCTTTTCATTCAATGGGATTCACAGGGGGTGTTCATTGCTGGCTAGGCTGGGCTAGGCAATATCCAGACTCAGCCCGACTTAGAAACATGTCTATATCTGACTAGGGTTGCAAATGGGTATCCGATTATTTGATTACCCAGAAGTTTTGATCCGCAAAAAAATCGGGTCTAGAACCTATTTTACGTTTTGATTCATAAACAGGTCTAGGTTCGGAACCTAATTTAGGTTCCGATTGATAAACGGGTCTAGTTCTGGGTCCATCTAAGTCCCAACCTGTGGACCCAGGACCCCATATATGAACCTTTTCTACTGCAAATTGTACATCAAAATTAACTTTTTTGGGGATATTTTTATGTATAATATTGAAGGTAGTAAACTTAATGTATTATTATAAGTTAAATAATATGCTTATTTTAAAAAAAATAATGAAGAGAAATTGAACTGATTTTAGAATTACATTTCAGTCCTCTAGGTGGACTTGGATCCACAGCCGTTATTTATAAATGGGTTCAGATCCAAATTTAACATGATTCCGATCCAAAACTGTTCCGTTTGCAGCCCTAGGCCTGGCCAAGCACAACATAGGCTGAGCCCATAGCCTGCCCATTTAGACAAAATAAGTGATCTTCCTCTCCCCTTTCTCTCCCAAGCAAGCAACATTGAAAACCCTAGAAATCGTTGCAGAAAGGACTCCTCTCTCTCTCTCTCTCTCTCTCTCTCTCTCTCTCTCTCTCTCCAAACGACCCAATCATTCACTTCGCACCTCCCAGTCCCAGGTATGCTTTATCTCTCTCTCTCTTTTACTTTTCTCAATCTGTTTCTATAGAATCCTTCTGACTCCCACTTTTGGAGTTTTTTCAACACTAATTAGAAGTGGATTCTTCATTCTATTGATTTTCAGCCCTCTCAAAACCTTATATGACTTACCCTTCCCATTTGTAAGATTGTTTCTTGGGCTGATCACAATTCACAAGCCTACACAGTTGGATTTACCATATGCATGATTTGATTCATTGTCATTCTAATAGGCTTTGGATGCCAATCTCCTTCTTAATAAGCATGTTAGCAACATTATTCACACCCCCTGTTTGCTCTTTGTAGTCCTTCTTTGAAGGCCATTTTTTTTCCAAAAACAGTTCCTATACAAATAAATCAAAAGATTGATCAGTTGTGTGTTGAATAGGGGTTAAATTAGACCAACCTATGAGATAGGATCCCACTGCTTATTTTCAGTGTGACCCCTGAAGATGATGAGTGAAAGAGCAGAAGAATCACTCTCAAGCTGTGATTCTTGTTTAAAGTTATAGTCTTGTTTAAATGAATAAAGGCTTTAAGAATCCTAGATCTTTATTAATTTCTGATTCTAATCAGCCATTCAAAGATATCTGTTACAAAGCAATCTTACCTGTAAATCTGGTTATGAGTTATTATTTCTTATCATGGTTGCATTATCTTGGACTTGTTTGACAGATAAATTGATTGGTGTTGCAGCCTGTTTTCAGTGGTCCTTGCAACACCAATCCTATTATACACTCTTCCCTAGTTTGTTGGCAAAACAATCTGCAGTGCTATTTGCTTTCCCTCCCAATATGAGTAATGCTTATGTAATGACTTTTCATCTTAGAATTATGGTTGTTGTTTTTATTTTATTTTTTATTTCTTAGTTTTCAAACAATACCCAGTGTCTGTTACACATCAACTTGGTCCAGTTTATGATCTTCTTCAAATTTCCATTAATTATAAGCATGCTCAAAATAGAACCTTTAAAGAGCTGGATGGCTTCTCTAACTGCCAGTATTTCTGCATTAGTTGCATCCTTAAGCTACAAAACGAATGCCAAAGAAAAGAAAAGCAGCTGTTACACTGTTCTCAAAAAAGGGGAAAAAAAGAAAAAAAAGAGGAAAGAACAACAAGTTCCGCCCTTGCCATCTTGCAAAATTCTTCTTATCCTTGTTGGGACGGGATCATTCTTTGAGGTTTTTTCAATGTTTAACCTTAACTTGTAGGTGAGGTAAGCTGACTTGCATATTTCCTTCACATTAGACCCCCAATAGTCAAAGGCAACACGATTCCAAATCATTGACTCACCATTGAACTCTATTGGAGGAAGAATCCTACGGGTCATTCCTTACATTATATCACAACTAGAATGCTTTCTGAGAATTGAGCCCTTCATATGGAATGGAGGATATACTGGCTCCTTGATTTGCCACTACTTTACTTCCCAAATTTTCATGACTCCACAACTCTTTTTGGGACAACACACAATAGAAAATTTTCACAACCCATTTGTAGTTTATAGAGTAGAGAACTAGGATGCATGCTAGATTCAGTTCATAGAGTAGACAACTAGGATGCATGCCACACTTCTCTTTTCAATTTCCATTTAAGCATTCTCATGTGTTTCCACTCCCGTTTGAGACCTCAAAAAATGGGTAAATTCCTTTTCTTAAGAACACATACAAGATTCGTTACCACAAAAAGGATAATGGTAACCCAACTTTTTTTTTTTTTCTAGTGGAATAAAATTTATTAGTTTTTTTTTTTTTAAATGGTAACCCCAACTTTAACTGCATTTTTAAATTTCATAGTAATAGAAATACATGTCCTACACAGCCAAATTCTTTAGGGGCCATGAAAGTACGTCTAGATCCTTTTGACAGCTATGTATTCCAGTTCTTTAATTTGGTGATGTCTCTCTTTTTTTCAGCAGTGAAAAAGGGGCAGTGTACTACCCATCCACTCCTCTCACAGTAGCAGCAAACCAATTCATGTGGCTGTAGCCATTGATTTGAGTCACTTGACAAACTGCATTTTCAGTTTGATATCTCCAACATTTTGCCAACCCTAGAAGTCACATTCTCTGCACGGGTAGCAGGCACTCAAGTTCAATACTCATTTCATGGAAGTGTCAGCAGAATCTTCCTTGGTTCCTCAGCATCAGAGTCCACACCAGTCCAACCCACCCACAATGCCTGTCAGCCCAGAGCCAAACAGCTCACCATTTGTCAGCCAGGTCCAGAAGATGCTGTTCCGGCGAATGTTGGTGGGGGTCAACGATGGTCGCTTCTTTGTTGGTGCATTCCATTGCATTGACAAGCAAGGAAACATCATTCTCCAGGATGCAGTGGAGTACCGTAGCACCCATCGCTCCTTGCCTTCTCCCATGGAGCAACGGTGTCTAGGCCTCATTCTCATCCCAGCCTCTTGCCGCTCATCTTGTCACATTGACTGCTCCCTTGAAGAACAGCTCTCTCTCTTATCACTTACAAAATAAGTGATCAGAGCAGCTGATGTTTGCTTGCTTGAGTAATACACTGCGGCATTCAAAAGGGAGATGAGGAAAGAACGTGTGATGACCATCTTAGCGAATTAAGAAAGGGAGAATTTGCAATTTGTTTATATGGGGTGTGTGACCTTTGACGGTATCTCCATTGCGTTTTGGTCCAATGATTCTTTTAAGAACTTTGTTTCATGAAAATCTGCTGTGGCTGGATGAAGATTGAGATGCGTACATACGTAGGATGCGACTTCTTTTTTTGTGTTTGCTCGATTGGGTAGACATTGGTCTGGTGCATTAGGCCCCGGAATAGTTCCATTCATGTTCAGAGTGATACTTCCAACTCAATTTGTGGGTGGGGACTGTTGATTCCGCATCAGCAAAATGCAGATGGTCTGAAGCTTATTCTCTGGTCTGCATTCCTGATGAAGTTCCAAATCTTGTTTATTGACTTTTTTCTTATACTTCAATGACTGCAAATGTGGGCCCATGTTTAACATCTAGAATTGGCAGAATTAGCATCGACGGATGCTCATTTCTTTGTGGATGATTAGATGATATCGTTAGACATGTGACCCATACCATTATTCCGAACCAATGAAGGGGGTAGGGTACATTTCTGCTGTTGTCATATGGATTATCCTTTTATCTTGATATCCCTTTCATATCTTTTACTTCCAATAACTGTGAACAGGGTTTACGGGGAAGATGATTCCCATTTTTGTAAGGCAGGAAGCTCCTCATTAAGGCATTGGTTCCCAATGTTTCCTTCCCAACTTTGAAATGCGTATTCATTTATTTTAGAGGCCAATCCCAGATCAACGGAATAAGGATAATATAAAGATGATGATGATAGTTTTGCTTTTAAAACATTACATATCCACCTGTACATGACTGGTTGGAGCAAGTACCTTAGTACCCGGAACCGGCCTCGGAGCACAATTCAAAAATTCAAATGTTTTGGAATCGCATTACAGCATATGGTTGAGCACGTATCAACTAAAGATGGAGCGAACTATACAAAATCTTTAATTTAAGTGCATTTTTTTATTTGGAAGCTCGACATTTATCTTTTGAATATTAAACTTCTTTTGACTTATTAATTATTATTTATTTTATGTGATCTTAATTTTTTTTCTCCATTTTTTATATTTGAATATATAGATAAGATATATTTGTGTCCATTAGTTGATTATTTATAAACTCACAAGCACTATGTTATATAGGCGCTCCAGACATATAATTATTTTAAAATTTAGCCCTTCGACGCCTCGGCTCCTGCTACGCGCTCTAGGCAACTAGGTCTGTATAGGCTGTGGGTGATGTGAATGGGTTAAGTCATTCTTTCCAAACTCTTTTTTTTTTATTCAAATTTATTTCTATGAGCGTTCCCTCATATGCAGCAATTTCAGCCTTACCAACAGGGTTAAAAAAGGTATAGATAAAAAGGCTTCAGAACCATACTTGGATTCATGGGCAATTGAGCATGCACGCCCAAATCCTAGCGCTGGCACCCACTCATCCTTGATCTGTAATTTATGGATCAAAGCTTTCTCCAGTCAGAATGATAATCACCATTGGTTCAACAACTACCAATCATATGTAAATTCTGTTGGCAAATACAAATTAATAGCATATTCTGTATTGTTGATCTGTAATTTATGGATCAAAGCTTTCTCCAGTCAGAATGATAATCACCATTGGTTCAACAACTACCAATCATATGTAAATTCTGTTGGCAAATACAAATTAATAGCATATTCTGTATTGTTTCAACCCAACAGCGTTAGTTGCTGATGGAGATATTTCAGTTAGCCATGAATCAAAGCATTCCCCACCTATCCTGAACAAGAACCACACTTTCAAAGATGATGGACAAACCAAACAGTTAAGAAACAGCAAGGCAAATTCCCACTCATCCATTTATGATATGCATTAAACATGTAAGGGAAAAACAGCAAAGAGTGAAATCAACGCCCAGGGCTTGCAGCTAAATAATTGTTAAAGGCATACAAGGACATATGGAGTGAAATGAGTGCCGGCCCTCTTACCCCTTCCTCAGGTTAGAGCAAGGTCACTCAGTTTTTGATTTTTTTTTTACAGTGCAAACCATGGACGGAGAAAGAATATTAAACTCCAGACAACAAACACTTCTTTAAAATGTACAGAACTCTACAATTACACTTACCCGACCGACTGGTTGCGTCTCACCCCTCAGTCTGCAGCTGTCCTTGCCCCAGTTCTAGCAGTGAGCCAACATAAACTGCAAAGCCTATCACTTGGATTAATCATTTTCAATTGCCCCTGCATGTTCTTAGGTCTCTCCGTTCTGCTCTCCTTGCACTCAACTCCAAACTTCATAAGGCGACGGGTCAGAATTCTATTTACCATCACTCAGATTCAGCCTGTTGGGAACTTGGGCTTTCTTTGGCTCCATTTGCATCACCTGCTAATGGAAATGGTTCAGCCAAATCTGTGTTCACCTCTGCATGAGCCCGATCTTCTGCTTCTTTAAGCTCACCGTTGGGTAAAGCTGGAGATTGGTCCACCTCAGATGGGTCACTGGAATCTGATGTCTCTTCTCTCCATTCAACCCACTCAGGGGCTTTACCACCTTCACTAGGATTTGACATTCCGGAGTCCTCTTTCAACACTTCAACCAAACCATAATCAGAAACTCCAGTTCCAGGCTCCCCTGGGTAAGATCCAGGCTGCTCGGGCACTTTGGGAGATGTGGCAGTGTCAACTAAGTCATCATCTTCGCCGACAATAACCCCATCGTCGCTGCTACTACCAACTGGACCAGTTTCCTCTACGTTCCGCGATGGTGAAGCAAGCAAGCCAGGTGATCGGTCATTTACAACTCGGTCATCCTCAAAAGCAAACCAGTTGGAGTTTGTAAAGAGAGAGCCACTGCAAAATCCATGGGTTCAGTCAACGGCGCAGAGATGAGAGGGAGAACCCAAATAGAGTCAATACTAAAATATCCCAAATTGTGCATTTGGTAGCAACATTTAGGCAATCCAAATTATTCATATTTTAGGCCCCATCTTGGATGGAAGAAAACTCACATTGGAGGATCCTAACCATACCCAATTTTGCCATAGACAAATTTAGTAGATTATAGTTGGGTTTCATTTAAAAGCAACTAATCAATCACGTAGCTGGAATCAACCAATCAGAAGCAGTAGGTCTAGCCCACATGATGGAAGCTTAGATTAACAAAATGGCATGCCCGCACAGCACAGTACACTAGTGGTAGAACCAAAAGGGCCAACTTTATCAATCGAGTATCATATGCAACTAAGAGTGATTTTTTTATTAATATAACATCATGTTAGGATTGATGAAGAAAAAGTTTGAAAAAATAAATAAAAAAGCTTTCACTTTCAGGTCATTAACTACCTGTCCTGGTCATCACCCAGGCGCAAAGAAGATATGACAACTTCAGCAGATTCATCATCGAAGTACACATCCTGCCAAATATCAGACTACTGAGTAAAATTCACTATTATTATTATTTTTAAACAAAAAATTGTATTATCATTATCTCACTCTCCCACTTCAAGAGGCAAAATGGTTAAGGTGAACTATGAAAGATTCCATTGGAACTAGCTTCCCAATCCATTAGTCTAAAACCCTAAAATATTCAAGATATCTAATTTAAATGGCTTTTATAAATTTTTGCCTTTTCCTTTTCTTTTTTAAGAAATTGTTCTGGATTTTTTTTCCAGAATATATCCTTAAAAAATCGCAGAATTCAGAAACTTCCCAATTACTTCACGACAAAAATCTGACAAGAATAATTAGTTACAATGAAGTCATTTTTTATGAATAAGAGTGAAAATAAGCTAGGCCTGGGTTGAGTTGAGCCCAAGTGGGCCCATTATTATCATTTTTTTATTGGTAAAGTGGCCCCATTATTTTAGGCCTGTTAGAGTAAAACCAGGCCAAGAAAGTGCCCAGACCACACGATGATGGCTAACTAAATATATAATATCCAGGCTAGGCATGAATGGAGCTTATATGACTTGTATGAAGTTTCAATGAAAGCATTAAATTCATACAAGCTTTAGTTTGCCCTTCTTCAAAATTTAGGTAGTGAGACTTAGGTACTGTGAACTTAAGTTCCAATAATTGAGTAGTGAATTGTTTTGGAACTTGGAATTCTAGGAAGCATAGCAATGATGGAGAAACATCCAACAGTAATCAAAAGAGTGTCAAGTGTTATTAATGTAGTAAACCTGGACATATAAGAAAGAATTGTCCAGTAAAATGAAGAGCAGAAATGCGACTGGATGAGAAGATGAAAATAAAAGAACATGTGTCTTGGGGGAATCACTTTGCGGCAAAAACAAGGACAGCGGGTGCTTGGCCTAAATCAGTTATGAGTATGATTGGATAGTCGACTCTGGTTGCGGGCATCATCTTACCAGTGACGAACTGAAATTCACCATTTTCTTCATAAAGGGCTAGCCCAGCCCATTTCTATGTGCGTGTAAAATGAAGATAATTAAAGAGCACCGTCGCACAAAAGATATTTATAAATACTACAAAACTTTAACTATATATATATATATGGGAAATATTCAAGTGAGGGATTCCCTCACCATGTGTGGTGAGGGACTCCCCTTTTTTGGGAGGTTTCAAGTACAAAAGGGCTTTTGTACTTTTTGGAAGTACACCCTTTTGTACTTGAAACCTCCCAAAAAGGGAAGTCCCTCACCACACATGGTGAGGGAATCCCTCACCTGAATACCCCCCTATATATATATATATAAATGCTACAAAATTTTCAAGTATCTAAAACACATCACTCATGATATTAAGAGTGAGCATGTTGCCACACACAGAAAATTCTTCCCATCTGTAAAACTGTATTTGGCTCCTTTTCGTTATAGATGCCGAATGCATTCACAATTTTGGATATTTTTCTCATACTAGAATTCCCAAGTCCCAAAATTCAGGAAGTTAGTTTCTCTAGTCCCAAATGTTTGAGCTAAATGCACTCCTAAAACTTCAGTCACCAAATACAGACACAATATGGAACATGCAAATGGCCTTTATCTACTACATATGTCAAAATGAGTTATATAAAATAAAATAAAAAGTATAACTCAAACATACCTCATCATCTCGTTCAAGCGATCCATGAGCCTGCTGCAATCACAGTGGAAGTGCCCAATATTAATGGGATATGAGACTTCTAAAGGAAAATGCTAACCTGAATATAGTGCTGGTCATGTTATCCAGCATACAGCACTCAGAATACCAGGCATATTGAAAAGAATGGCTCATGGATGGAGCTTACATTGGGAAGGTCTATCTAATTGGATGGACCATTGGCCGCATATAATTGGAAAATTCTGCAGCTATATTTCATACTGTTTTACATTTTTTTCTTATTCTGTACTGAATCTTGTGCTGGTCATATCGGTGAACCTTAATTTTGTTGTCCCTTTATAGGTCAACCATCAGATACCTAAGATTGTCAAAGTAGTGAACCTCAGGACTATCCAGAGTGGAACCCATCTAGGAGCAGTCTGGACCATGAAACATCATGGGCACATCTATGAACGCTGTGCACCAAATAAGATATGACTGGAGCATTACCATTAAAAAAAAAGAAGAAGATATGACTGGAGCATTAAGTTCCGGTTACATTTCTGTAAAATCAAATCAAAACAAAATATTATTCTGAGACTGTTCTCTTCAAGATGCTAAGATGGTTAAGCCATAAACCTGCACTCTATTACTTTTAGTCGACACCACTTACAATTATTATTATTATTATTATTATCTATATTATTCTAATTCCTGATTAAGGTTCAAAGAGACAAGTCATAAAACTCAACTCACTATCCATAGGCCATAGGTGCCAAAGCCGCACCACGCTTGTCAAACCCTTCTCAACCTGTACCATGGTTGTGTGTGTTTTGGGTGTGTCAGTGGGTTTTCTCTTTTTTGGTGGGGTACATGTGTGTGTGTGGCTACAAAACACTCCTGTAGGCAGGGTCCACTTGGACGCATGATGGCCTATAATACAAAATATCAGCCGATTCAGCCCAATCAAATGATCCCAACCCCTAACCCTTAGTTTTAAGTCCTTAAATTTTAGTGGCTATACACTTTCTCTGTTTTATTTTAATAAAACCCAACGTCTGGAACGTGAAAATTTTGGGTTTGTGGCAATTCCATAGTAGCGTGTTTGAGTGTCGGCAGTATGTGTGAAGACCGGATTGACTGAAGGTGGAAAAAATGGCATTCCATAAAGGGACAATGGGCATTTTATAGTATCTCTCACACACACTTAACAGAAGAAGAGGAAAAAAAAACTTTGTCAAGACATCTCTAAATTTACCTCTTCGATGTCATCGTTATTGTAAAGGCCATAACGAAATGCCTCACTCAAGTTAGTTGCTAGTGCAGCCACATCATAATCTCTATCTCGAATATCTTCTTCATCGCTATCCCTAGTTCGGTCATGTAATCCAGTTGGCCGCCTGCAACAGTCAGCAGTAGATAAGATGATTGCACGTTTGTCTCAGACAGAGAACAATTCTGACTTCCAAAACATAGACTTAATTCAGATTAAAAGATTTTGTTATGATAAAACAAAGTAGTACTTTGTAGGCCTACCTAGAGTATCAGCATAATCTTTTCTTGCAAAAAGAATATCTAACAACTTGCTAGTTGTAAATTTGGATAAATACTTCATCAAAGAAATACATAGATATAGGGAGACACAGCACAACCATTAAATACACAATTAGATGGCAATACTAAAGCTGTGGCTGGTCCAAGTAACTAGTGATTGTTTTCTTTGATAAAATCAAACTTGTCCATTTAGTGCATTAGTCAATGTGTTCTCCCAATAGAGAAGAAATCCAGTAGTCAGGAAGGTGATGCAATCCTAGGGTTAGGATGCAAGTGCCGGGGCACAATTAGGGTTCCCACTTGGAACAATCCCGATGAAGATAATCTCCAACGATAAACCACAAAAGGGATTTCTTTTAATCTCAAAATCTCTGAAAAATAATTCTCTACAAGCCATATAAATCGTAAAAGAAACTTAAACCCTAAGAAATCAATCCTAATCAAATTAGGAAACACAATAATAAACCTATCCAAATAAGAAACTAATTCTAAATACAATTACTTAAACAAAAATTAGAAGCTACTAATAATTAAGAAATAATTCCTAAACTTCCTTGGGTCCCACTTGTGGACCATGAGTATACGGCAACCGTGTGCTACTGCATCAATTCTCCCCAGGTGGGAAAAGAGTTCGTCCTCGAACTTGACTCTTCTTTTTTATGTTACTTCTGTAGATAATGTGCACGTGAAGCGCATCCTTGGTGAGACGAGAACTTGACCATTTCTTTGATGGTGTCGGCTTCAAAAGACAGAGTGTGACTTGCTTTGCACCATGCATAAATGTGTATGTGTTGTCGCGCATGCCATTAGTGTCATTCTTGACATACATCCATGGACAACCCAACAAAATATCACAACTATCCATGGGTATCAAATTACACCAAACTTGTATCGGTATAATTTGCACCAATGGAAAATGTAACTGGACAGGCATATCAGACTTGCACTTCATCACCCGTCATTAACCATCTAGCAAAATAAGAACGATAATGCTTCCAAACTTTCAGCTGTAAGCGATCCAGAAAAGCTTGGGATATGATATTCTAACAACCGCCTCCATCAATGACGACTGTGCATTCTTTACCATTGACTGTTCCTTTGGAGCGGAAAATATTTTCTCGCAACCATTTCTTCGCAGTAGTCGATGTAGTTTCTTGGATGACCATGAGAGGCTCAAGACCCTCCTCGGGCAGAATATCCACCACTTCCTCTGTTTCATTCTCTTTAAGAACATCTGGAACATCTTTCACACCACTTTCATTCTCAATGAGGTGGATACGTTTTGGACATTCTGCTGCACGATGCCCTTGTTTACAATTAAAGCATGTGAGCCTATTTTGACCTTCGGGCTTGGTGAAAACTTTCTCTAATGACGTACTCGATTTAGAACCTGCAATGGAGGAAATCTTCTGCATAACCCATTTAGCTGCATTAAGTTTTTGGGCTTGATGATTTGCAATTCCCTCAGCTTTGATAGCATGTTGAATAATTTCATCAACATTATCAAAATGCTTGAATGCGGGGATATCTTGAATGTCAAGTGCAAGCCCATTAAAGTATCTGTCAACTAAGACCTCATCATCTTCATTCAAACCACAATGGGCTTATCTGATCATAAACTCCTCGGAATACTCAACAACTGTTTTAGATCCTCGTTTTAAGTATTGAAAACGTGAACGCAGATCTCTGGAGTCATTGACAAGAAGTAATTTTTGCTTCAACAAATTTTTCATCTCAGCCCACGTGTCAATAGGGTCAATTTGTTGGTATCTCTTTTTTTGCAACTCAGCGCACCATATCGCAGCATAATTGCGAAATAAAGTTGCCACCAGTGTAATTTTATGACCATCCGTCATTGGTTTATGTGTAAAAATATTTTCAACGCACACTAACCAACCCAAGAAATCATCTGGCTTCAATTTTCCATCATATTCGGGAATCACGAGTTTAATACCCAAATCTCGATCAACATTTACTACATGTGGATCTCGTTAATTCCGATTATGTCCTCCATCAACCCGATGGTTATCTTCACGCCGATTAGTTTCCAAATTGATTAATGGGGTCTCAATCCTTGCAAGAGTCTCTTGCATTTGAACCATCATGGCAGATAGTTGCCCAACGGTTCCCCCTCAAATCATCGTCATTGTGAGGAAGATTTCACGTCAACCTACTTCTTGGGAGGCATCTTTGTTTAATGCAAATTTAAAAATTTCTAACTGACATGATTTGTAGATCTGCTCTTCATAATCACGCTGGCGAAAAAAGATCGAAAATTTGATGATGGATGAGTCTAGTATTGCGAAAATAAGATCCGACCGTTGATCTCGATCAAACTTGGGACGTTAATTCTCTGCTGATTGTACCAGTAAAATTATCGTTGGCTGAAATCTACAGATAATAGTGGGCTTCTTGTATGTGGGTCAGGTCAACCTGAATTGGAGATGCCCACAAGACTAGGCTTACACGTGTGGCCCTTGTCAATGAGGTGCTGCCTCGTTCAATGTGCGAGCAGAAAAATAAGTAGGGAAAAGCAATGTTTTCGAACTTCTTCTTCTCTGATGAAGAAGGTGGATGAAATTTGTTGCGATGGCAATGGGGATGGCGCAGCTGGAGTCGCGGCGAGAGTGCATCATCTCCGGTGAAAGGTATTTCTCTAGCCTTTTCTCTCAGCTACATCTGATTCCTATCCGTCGTCTTCTTCTTCTTCTTCTTTTTGGCTGCTCTCTCTCTCTCTCTCTCTCTCTCTCTCGGCTGGGAGGGGTTTTCTGTAGAAGGAAGGCGAATGGTTGTGGGGGTGTGGTGGTCTAGGCTGGGTTTTGGCGGACAAAGTTGGTTGCGGCGAGGGATTCAGCAGAGGGGTTTTGTGTTGGTGAAGGTCTAGGGTTTGGGATTTACAGAGATGAGATGGTGATTGATTTGTGGACGAAGAGGCACTCATTTGCTGATTCGACGAAGGTGTCTGCTTTGGGAAGATGGTTTTATGTTCTGGTTGGGGTTGAGGAGGCTCTTGTAGGGGCTGGGTTCAGTTGGGTGATTGGGGTGTTGAGAGATGGTGGGTGGGTTCGATGAATGTAGGGTTTCGTTTGGTTTGTGGTTTCGGTCTGGCAGTGGCCGGGCTATATTCTAGGACTCTCGGACAGGGAGGGAGGTTCGATGGTGATGGTGGACGGCGATGTTGGACGAAGGTAGGGATGAGGATAGGGGTAACACACCGACGATCGAGAGATCGTTCGGCTCTGATACCAATTGATGCAATCCTAGAGTTAGGATGCAAATGCCGGGGCACAATTAGGGTTCCCACTTGGAACAATCCCGATGAAGACAATCTCCAACGATAAACCCACAAAAGGGATTTCTATTAATCTCAAAATCTCTGAAAAATAATTCTCTACAAGCAATATAAATAGTAAAAGAAACTTAAACCCTAAGAAATCAATCCTAATCAAATTCGGAAACACAATAATAAACCTATCCAAATTAGAAACTAATTCTAAATACAATTACTTAAATAAAAATTAGAAGCTACTAATAATTAAGAAAGAATTCCTAAACTTCCTTGGGTCCCACTTGTGGACCATGAGTATATTGGCAACCGTGTCCTGCTGCATCAGAAGGCCTTAATTATATGACCATGACGATAAACTTGATTGCAAATTTTTTGAAGGGAAAACCACGAGCGGCCTAGATAGAAGCATGTCTCACAATACGGGATGCATTGATATCATGGGCTCAAGGCCATGAGCAATGCTTCAAAATTCATAGTAAATGCTTCTAACACTAAGGTCAAATATTATTTGATATCTCCATCACAAGAAGCCTTAGCATGGGTCGAAAGTGCTTAGTGTGTGTGAGAGAGTGAGTGGTGAGAGATAGAGAGTACTGGGTGGCCCACCTTGATACATAACAATTGCAGGTTAGAGGTGAATGGAAACTCCAATGGCCGTCTATTTATCTAAAGTTCAATGGTTATATAGGCACTAAAAAATCATTAAACTTTCAGGAGCTTTGACGGTAATGAAAAATCAAATCATATGGAAATTTGCACCATCTTTAATCCATATGAAGAGTTTGTTTCTAACTCAACCTTGATCCCTTGATTGGCACGCATCAAGGTGGGCCCCAAAGAAGGGTTAGGAAAATTGGACGACCATAAATCAACTTGATTGGATTTCAATTGATTCAATTACTTCAAAATCAAAGTGGGAGCATAGTTTGTGTGTGTATATATATAGGGGTATATTCCTGTGCAAATGGTGAGGTTCAAACTTAATAGGGTCCACCTAAGAACCCATTGATCATGGGACTTGTGGGGGATGGAAAGAGACATCTCGGATGAGCCCATATATCAAATTTGGGATCAATCTCATGCTTCTAACCCCTTCATCCGTGACCCGCAAATTTAACAACTGTATATTAAAGGAAAAAAATTTGACCCTCGATCCAATCCATTTGGATAAGTGAAAATTTAATGGAACTAGTGTGCTTAAGGGGATCTCATGTGTGTGGATGGTTCGGATGTATTATAAAGTCAACCCTACTATGTTGTTCCTCACCATGTTATGGTGAGGGATGAATGCACATGAACCATGTTATGGTGAGGGGCAACATAGCAAGGCCGCTTTATGATTCATCCAAATCATACACACATGGGACCCCCTAAATTACAATGGATCAATTAAGTTTTCACTAATCCAAATGGATTGGACCGTTGGATTGAGGGTCAAGTTTTTCCTTTAATACAAAGTCGTTAAATTTACGGGCACGGATGAAGGGGTTAAAGACTTGGGATTGACCTCAAACTTGATATATGGTCTCATCTAATATGACCCCCCCCCCCCCCCCCCCCCCCCCACACACACACACACGAAGTCCCATGATCAATGGCGCCCTAGGTGGGCCCCATTAAGTTTGTCCCTCACCATATGATGAGGGAAGGACGCAAGTGAATATTCCATATATATATTTGTGAGAGTTACTCTCACGGTACTATGAGAGTAAGGGGTGGGGTCCCTCTCATTTAGGCCGTTGGCATGGGAGGGCCCCCACCATTACTCTCCGAATACCATGAGAGTAACTCTCACATGAGCATCTCCCTATATATATATACATATCTTTCAAATGGAATGATCATATCATACATGTATATGTGTACATATGATAGTTACAACAACCAGCATAAAACTTTAGTCACGACCCTAACATGAATTCTGAGAAAATCCTATTTCGTGATCATGCTAGGGCATTCTTCCCTATGAGCAAGGGTCCTTGCAGCAATTTGGAATTAGTGCAGGTAAAGAAGTTAAGTCCAATAGAAGAAGAGAATTCAGCTTGCTACCAGGAATATAGGAACTTTAATGAGCAAGAATATAGAGTTGGCCAATAAAATGAATAAAAGAATAGTGTAGCACTTCAACAGAAAACAAAGTAGAAGGGGGATAAAGAAAAGCAACAAGAATTAATGTAGCATGTCTATAGAATACGAAATGGAAGACGGATAAAGATAAGGAGCTCATTGATGGCTATAAACTCTACTGCCCAGGAAAGAAGGATGCCCAAAATGGGGTACGAATAGTAGCATATGAGGTGCTTGAAAGAAAAGACTGAGGGTAAAGAGACTGAATGATAAACTTATAGCAATTAAACTGGTGTTACGAAGATAAAATTCATATTTCATAATATTAGTGCCTACGCACCCCAATCCGGATTAGATAAACTCGTAAAAGTGTTAAGAGACAATTTTGGGAGAAGATGGATGCTTTAATATGAGAGATTCTAATTAGTGAAAAAAGTCCTACAAAAGCACTCAAATGGGTGTGGAGTGGTAGGGTATGAGAGAGTGCATGGAGGATATGGGTTTGGAGAAATGAATGAGTTGGGAGACATTATCTTAGAACTTGACCTTATAATGGCAAACACCAACTTTAAAAAAAGAAGGCCCCACTAGGTCCTGTGCACATATGATGCATAGGAAAATTTGCCTATATATAACCCATAAAGAGAAAGGAATTGGTCAAATTTGAGGGAATCTAGGCAGGTCTGAGTTAACTCAGACTTGGCCAATTTTTAACATCATGGTCTAAAAGCTTAAGCTGATAGAGAACGGTGTAACAATGTATATCAATGCTCCGACAGTAGGGAGGGGGGAGTGTTGGTGGGAGGGGGTTAGGAATCTAGGTGGGTACCACATGGGTGAGCTCATCATAATTCGTTGTTTGTGGGGACAAAGTTGTATGTGGCGGTCGGTGGGAGGGCGTTAGGATTCTAGGCGGGTGCCACATGGGTGAGCTCATCATAATTCGTTGTTCGTGGGGACAAAGTTGCCTGTGGGGGTCAGCAGGAGGGAGGGATTACAAGTGGGCCCCACCTGGGCCATCACCCATCTTAGTGTATCACTCGCAGGGTCAAAATCTGTGCGCGCCCATGCATGTACACGTGCATGTGTTTGTGTAGATAGCCCGGTACTCTTACGAGTGGGACTGCGTACCATACATATGCAGTCCAGCTTTGGAGGGCCCGCCTAGAACATTCCAATCATGGGAGGAGAGGATTTTAAAGGAACCATCATGGACAGAGGAGAGGATTTTAAAGGACCCATCATGGATTAGGGATGAGTAACAGATTATCCTCATCAATACTTCATAACCCTTGATCTGATAGCCCAAAATAAATTAATGGTTTTTTAACAACAATTTTTTGGGACTCAATTCAATGGTGAATGTAGATTGGAATTTGGATGAGCATCAAATTAGGTTTGGTGCTAAGTGGATCCCATAGAGCTGGACCCCATGTAAATATTTGTTGCCCTACATGCTTCTCCCTAAAATCCAATAGCATGGGCTTTCATCCTCACTATCTTCCTCTGGGAATATCAGATGAACAATCAATCACATAATTTGGAGATTGTTAAAAACTCCGTAAAGGCCCAAGAGTGATACAAACAGATGACATTGCATGATCATAATCAAATGCCTAAAAAAAAGACCTACCCGCAGGCCCATTGATAAACATTTTCCAATGCATTGCGCTTGACTAAGACATTTTTATGCCATTCAAGCCATTCATTATTGTCCTGAGAAATGACAAAAAAGATTAAATTAAAACAACCCATTTGCATGTCTGCACACATAAGTTTAGGTAATACTTAAAAAAAAAAAAAAAACAATAGCAACGTATAATATACATGAACTTGAGATGCCGTACAAAACTAAACAAAATAAAGAAGAAAATATAACAAAAAAGAGTAGAGACTACAAAAACCAACCTCAAAAGGATTATGTACTTAAAACATATATCATTCAACATCTGATTGGAAGAAATTACTTCTCACATCAACCCTCCGCTTCATTGTTCATAAAGAGAGCTTTCTTTTTTCTTTTCTTTTTTCCTTTATTTTTGTGAGTTTAGCCGTTTGAAGACTCAATAGATATTGTTGATACACTTGTATAGCATGCACTACCAAAATTTCACTATGTCATGAAACTCTCACCTTTCTTAGTATTTCATTATTTGCCAATGTACATTCTTTGGGCACAAAAGGTCTCAAAAAGGGCTTGTGAAGAGTGGACTCAGGATTCTTACAGTACTTGGTCGTGCAAGATGGGCTTCAGCACAAAGTGGAGAGGATAGATTCGGGACTTATGAGTGTGAGTGTGTCTTCTGCCTATTTCTCTGGTTTTAATCAACGGCTCTCCCAAAGGATTTTTTTCCAGCTCAGAGGGGTCTTTGTTAAGGGGATCCTTTATCTCCCTTTTTTTTTTCTCTTCATTATCATCAGTGAGGTCCTTATTCGTATGGCGGGGGTGGCAGGGGCAACTAATCTAATTAGCAGGTTCACACTAACATCTAACGCCCCTAGGATTAATCTCTTGCAGTTTGAAGATGATACCCTCATCTTCTGTGATGCAGTAGAAGACCAGTCAAAAACATCAAAGCTATCCCTCTATGCTTTCAAGTGGTGTCTAAACTGAAGGTAAATTTCTTTAATAGAAAACTTATTAGGGTAAGGGCGAAAACCAATTACCTTCATCATCTTACGGATATCTTGATCTGTAAAGAGGGTCATCTTTGGCTTCCTATCTCGGCCTTCCATTGTGCCTTGGCGATGTTTCTAAATCCCTTTGGTCCCCAGTGATTGAAAGAATGGAAAGCAAGATGGTGATGTGGAATGCTAGATGTTTATCTCTTGGAGGTCTCATCACCCTTATTCAAACAACTCTCTTGAATCTTTCAATATACTTCATATATGATATATCTTATCTTTAGATGTCCAATGGCAGTGACCAACCTCACAGAAAAGCAGCAAAGGGATTTTCTTTGGCAAGGGCAAGATTAAAAAGACGTATCACTTGGTTGATTGGGGATCAATTTGTAAATTGAAAAGGGAAGGAGGTTTGAGCCTTCAGCCTTTGAACAGGTAAATGCTTTAATGGGTAAATGGTTGCGAAAGATTGGAAGAATCAAACAGCCTTCGGAAGAATATTCTAGATGGCATATGGCCACGTATGGCATCTATAGAGGTGGTGGGGACTGGGGATATTCAACAGGCCAACTACCATTATTTGGCCATGTGGAAAGGTACCATTTCAGTGAAAGATGCATTTTGACAAAATTTTAGATTTCATATGGGTCCCGGGAAGAGAATTCTGTTTTGGCAGGATACTTGGGTGGGAGAGTTCCTTGGCAAACCAGAGCTATCCAATTGCGCCCAGGACCGTCACACTAAAGTATTACATAGATAGTACGAGTAGTAGGGATGTAAATGGGTCAGTTCTGATCCGGGTCTAGGGTGGACCCAGAATTGGAACTGTTAATGAGAGGGTGGAACCGAACCCGTTAATGAGAAGATGGAACCGGAACCATTTCTGTATATAGGATGGGTCCAGGTCCGGGTCTAGGTACAGAATGATATAGGGGGGAAAACTAGTTTTTAGGAGTCGAGAATTGAGGTATCGGGTCCCAGGTCCACAGGTAGGTACCAAGGTGGAGCCAAATCCGGACCCGTTTACTTATTGGGACCTATATAAGGACCCAAAACCAGTTTTTAATGGGTCAGAACCTCCAAGTAATTGGAGAATCGTGGACCCATTTACATCCCTAACGAGTAGCTAAATCCTTTCAGCAATGCTTGTTTTACATGAGGTAAAGAAAAAGTTGTGGTAAAGCAAACTTAGCAATCAGAAATTGAAGACAATGATTTAACATGATGACAGAATTGGACCACTGGTTGTCCAATTCCTCTAACATGGTACGCATCTTCTTCTCCAATTTACACTACCATGGCTTATCCAGCCAATAAAGATACAGTGTAACAGCATTTATCCAAGCAAATATTAACCAAAATGTCAGTGAGAGCAAGGCCATCAAGCAAAGGGAATGAAGACATGTCAATTATTAACCTGCAGATATGCTTGTATTTGGTCATTGTTGCTCCCTAGTTGAATGAGTTTATTTGATAAACGTGTCAGGTGTCCAATATTCCCTATCCTCGGTGGTGATCTTCCTTCTACGGGCACTGTTGGCTGCAAAATAAAGACCACCCAACAAGCTTAGTATTTACAATAAGTTAAAGCCAGTAACCTGGGAAGGTCACAAGAACAATAGATTTGAACGACATTCAAATGGCATGGATGCAAAGAAATTACATAAACCAGAACCTCAAGTCTCCCAGATTGATGGTGTAAGGAAGGCTATGCCAATCATATAAGGACAACAAATTAATATTTAACAACATCATATAAGTACAACAACAGTACCTTGTCTGAATCGGTTGACAAAGCAAAGTTCTTTTCGGCATCAAGGATTTTCCCAACAATATCACAATGTTGGAGAAGATGATCAATAAGAATAGTCTTCTTGCTCTCCAAGCATGATACTATAATGTTTTCCACGTGGTGGTGCAAAAAGTTATTGTACGGATACCTACAGTCATGTCAGAAGTTAACTTGTTTATCAGAGTTAAAAAATAGGACTCACAAAACCTAACCCCAAATAGATGGGATAAAGCCAATCCCATGATGATGAGCTAGAGTCATGTCAAAAAAACAAAATAATAAAGTATTTTATCGCAACATTTAAAAATATTGAAATCACACAGCTTACTCAAAAAATAACCGCAGGATACGTTGTATGGCCCCTTGCTGAATCAGTTCCTTTTCAGCAGTCTCACTACCAACCAGAACTAAAACAGAAATGAACTCCACAATCTGAAAATTTTCAATTTTAAATGATAATCAGTGTTGGCATTTCATTAAATGGATTTAGTGGATTTAGACTTCCACAGAGATAATCAATATTGGCAAGTAAAGCATTGACCAGACCATCATGAGGACCAAACACGATAAACTCTAAATAATGTTGAGTTGTGACAACAGCTCTATGCCGGCAAACTGTGAGTATTGTGTGAACAACAAATCACACTACATCATTTCTAAGATAATTTTACTCATTGAGAATTGGCAGAGAGAGAGAGAGAGGAAAAAAGAAGAAACCTTCAGACGATGCTTCCCAAGAGGAGGCTGTAGCTTGCCATATGTGGTGGGTAAGGCCATCTCAGAAGAAGAAACATCCAGAAGCTTAAGCAAATTGCCTGCAGCAGAACTTAGTGATCAGGATTTCAGCTTGTTACATAAGTGGGATTTTCATACATTAGCCAGTTTGAATTTAAAGGATCTATAGAGAGAGATGGTCTTGATTTGGAAGTAGTGCTCCTGAACAACAGAAATTGGAAATTCAAATCTTAAAGACAGTATTGCAGTCCTAGTGAATGCGAGAGTTTTAAAGAATTTTCGAACAAATCCACTCTCCTAAGAGGAATAGGCTAGAACATCAAAGATTGAATGATCTAAGTCTTCGAACATTATAATATGAAGGTTCATAAAAGGTATTTTAGTGTACTTAATATCTTGAAATAGTTCAGGACAATTATTGGCACTTAATATCTTGAGAATTATTTAAATCCTTGACTTCTTCAGTTCAACTGGACTTTTGGACCCATGGGCCAGAGAGCGAATGTCAAGGTGGACTTGCTGGCAAGAGTATAGAGTTTCTCCTTCGTGCGATCCTACTTTGTCTTCTTTGATTGTGGTTAGCGTTGGGTATAATGGTTTTATACACATGCATCTGTCTTTTGTCTGTCATTTCCTTACGCACTTTCTACTCTTATAAAAATTTACCTGTTACCAATCAGAAAAACAAATAAATAATGTTGGTTGCCAACATACTGATGGTTGAGTGGTGTTGGCACTTTAGTATCACACACATGCCCAGGGATTCGATCCCTGGGCCTTCAAGTTAAAGCATCACTCCTGAATAATAATAATAATAATAATAATAATAATAATAATAATAATAATAATAATAATAATAATGGTCACCATACTCTAATAACTTGTGCAAATTGTAGAGACATGATAAAAAGGATTGGAAAACCAAAGCGCCTCAAACCCCATCAGTTTTGAGAACATTGATATCTTGATGGCTGGGTCGCTAAAGAACCACCTCTCTTGACCAAAAAGGATCTGCAAGTGGACATCTGTGGAACAACCGGCCCCATCATAGGCTGATATTCATAATTTTGTTGGGGAGTTAAGTGGTGAAGGTTCTACAAGAGAGGAACTAGTAATCACGGCAAGCGGGTTGGGTCAAAACAGATCAGGTTAACGGGGCATATCCATGGGTTGAGGTCCAACCCATACCGACATATTTTTAAATGAGTCAAGTAACTTCAACTCACACCCGTTACAGGTCAAACTGACCCAACCTGCATAACCCATATTCAACCGAGGTCAACCCGACCTGTAGAAGTGTGGCCCAAACCCAATCCAAATTTTTTAAATGAATTTATTTATGCGGGTCAACCCAAAACCAACCCAATTAACAGGGTTAGAGAGGTTGACCCTGAATATATTGCGGGTCAGGTTATGCAGGTCAAATACAGGCCAGGTTATGTGGGTCGGTCGGATTTTGCCACCCTAGGAATTAGGAGCTAATGAATAAGATGCTAGTCAACTGAATTTCATTATCTTCTTGTGATTTATGAGGGGAATCTATTTTATGGGAGTGAATAAAAAAATATTGAACATTATCGTTGTTTCAGTTTGAGGGGGCATTTTCAGATCCAATAGATCAACGACCACTCCAAGGTTATTCTTGAGCCTAGCTTTGCTGTGTTTGATGTTTTTTGGGCTTTTTTGATGCAATAAATTTTTTACCATTATAATAATAATAATAAAACTGTTGCTCCAAGGTTGACATCGCCCAAGACATTACTAGCGCCTCCCTCTCTCTCCCACACCCACACCCCGACCCACACCCACACCAAGCTGTTGTACAGACCTAAATGTCACTCATCCAACTGTTCCTCAAAGTGGAAAGGGACAGTTGCTCTTCAGGAGAAACTGCATAGGCGGTCGTCTTACCAAGGTTTTCCAGCATGCCTTCAACTGTCTCTGGACTAGCAGTTACAGATGATCCGTGGATCTGCTGGCCTCGAAATGCTTGATAGGGAGTTGTTGTTGATCTCTTAGGGTCCAACAAGGATATGCACACTGACAGTGAGTGGACTAAAACAGACTTAGGCCTGGAACCTTCAAGTGCATGGTGAAATAGTCTCCCAACAAAGCTGCAGATAAATCACAGTAAAGCACAAGCAACAATTTGAGTAACTGAGTTGCTACAGGGGGGAAAATAAGAGGAAAAAAATAAGACGAACCAAGATTAAGAAAATGATTACCTTGGGCTCAAGATTTTAGCAGCAAGCCCAGGAGGAGCACAACGAGTTATAGCGCAGAGGATTTCTGCAGCATTAGCATGTACTTCAGGAGAATCCTGTTCCAAACATAACCAACAAGAAAAAACTGTGTATTGAAGGTTTACATATTTAATCAATCTGGCACCATGACTGGATGCAAATATTACAGAAGGAAAATTTTAAAAAAGAAAGAAAAAGATAACAGTGCCTCTTTAAAAAAATGCATGTACTCTCAACAAACAAAAATAATTAGACCAACAAATGACACGGCAGGCACTTACTGAGGAACTGAACTTATCCACAATCATCTCAAGGAGATTCATATCTTCTAACCATTTCATCGAATCCATGTAGTTGGTATACATATGTTCATCAGCACCAATCAATCGGATTAAAACCTGCTTGACAAAGGGCAATATAATGACATTAATTCCTGAGAAATAATAAAGAATAAATGCACTGGACAAGGATTCAAACAATGAATACGTTGTTAAAAAAACTAGAGTATCACAATTAAGGACAAGGCGACCAGCAACCAACAAGAGAAATTTCCTTAAGAGCTACAGAATGATGGATGCTATGAATATCCTAACGACATTCGCAGATACATCTATATGAAATGATGTGTAATCAGCTGATAGTAGCTGAGGGTCCAAATTTTAGCTGCTGCATCTACAGACTAATACAATATCCTAAAAATCACCTTTTTACTCATAGAAGGGGAAAGAAAAGAAGGAACACATCAGAAAATGTTATGACAGCAGTATATACAAAATATTTTTAAATCAGAGGCAACAATAGGACACAAACTACCAACCTCCATAATAGATGTAATGCCAATCAGATCAATCAGCTGCCGAAAAATTTCCTGATGACCCTAGATGAGCACAAAACTAAAGGATCAGTACCGTGAGCAACAGAGGGGCATGTAGACAAAAATAATTAACTGCAATATAATATCCCTAGACATCATATCAACAAGTTAGTACAAAAGCACAACAGAAGGATAGCAATTTGAAGCATCAAGTAGCAGAGAAAACAAATACATACAAGGTAAATAACAAATAAGCCAAAATATAATATTGCAACTTGCTAGCATGATAATGTAAAAGAGAAATGCAAATTCTTTTTTTTTTTGATAACCTAGTACCTTCAGATTCATACCCAATAGTTCAGTATGTTGATGCAGTATAGAAAAAGAATACTGTCAGATGTGCTGCTGGTGGTAAATTCATCAGGATTGGCCGAACAGATATTTCTGGTCAGAAGTGACCATTCTTCAATAGCTCCAACTTTATAGACTATAGTTGCAGTAATTACTAATTATCCATACATTATTCATAACAAATTATTCCTTTTCCTCAACAATCTTTCACACACATCAGAAAGGAAGAAACTCCTCAAGGAGGCAAAAGAAAAGGGACAAACCCCTATTCCTCCAGTGAAGGAACAGTAAGGAGACCGCACAGGCGCACACTCTCACACCCTACTAGAAGAATGAAGCCATGATGTTTGCTATCGTTTTACTGAAAATGACATCTAGTTACACTAGGCAAAAAACCACCAGTAAAGGAGGGAAAGAGTGCCTTCTAAATGAAATCACATCCATTTCAGATTTTCTTAAGCAAAAGCAAGAAAAAAAATTCTAACCCATCAATTTTTAAACCTGCCCAAGACATAAAATAGAGTCATTTAACCAGCAAGAGAACTAAAGGCTGCCACTTACTTGAACATAATTCATAAAAGGCACCACTTTACGCAACATCAAACATATGACAACCTACAAGAAAGGAAACAGAACATAAATTGTCATCGCACCAACTACAAGTGAAGCAAATAACTCATGAGGCAATTAAGAAGTTCGATGGTATTACAGCTTAACTTCTTCACAACCATGCAACTTTCACATGAAATATGGAGAATTGGTATTAGGTACATAGCCTTGAGTGAAGAATTGCAATGTCATATACCTTGCTGAAGTACCCAGCCAGCAATGTACTGTGCGAGTGATCAGGTTGCAAGAAGGAGAAAAGTAAATGCATCAACTGTGAATAAAGAAAGACCAAATAACAGATGAACATTAGAATATATAGCTAAAGCCGCAATAAACAAAAACATGACAGGAATAAAATCAAAATAATCGTACCTCCTCGTCTTCCACTAAAGTTTTGAGTATAATATCAACTTCGCAAGTAAATATTTCACAAGCAACAAATGGAAATCTGTGCAATGATGCCATAACAAAGCAAGCATATAACACATCAAGTTGCAGATAATAAAAAAGAGTATTTCTTGGCAACAGAAGTATCCTTGGAATCCACACGTAATTTACTTGAAAGTGCGTCTCTTTTCACCATCATCAGGAGCTTCATCAACAATATATCGAAGCAATTGCTCCACCTGAGCTCTTTCCCGTAAACTGTAAGTAATTAGAGGGTCAAAAAAAAGAAGAAGAAAAATATAGAAGATATTGATTTTTTTTTTTTTTTTGAAAATGGTTTTGAATACATAGTTGCTGTGGAATTTCACTTTTCAATATAAATGATAGTGTAAGCGAAAAAGTTGTGCGCATTGAGTAACTGTTCTCATATGCAACCATGGTTTGAAATCAGTGTCATTAGATCATACCACAAAAGCGAAAGATCATGGCAATACACAGAATATAAAAAATGGTTAGAATCCAATGCTCTTTTTCATTATGGCGCAACATAAGGGTATGAAGCAGACTCCCAAAGTTTAGTAATTAAATAATAAAAAATCAACAAATTGAATGATAACCATATATGCACAAGCTTTTTAGGTAGATCTTTTGATCTTTAATTTATTGTCTCCATGTGCTCTTCCTTTCATCTATGAATACCCCTGTCCATTCCACTTTGTACTATAATTGGTTCTAGTCCCAAGTAGGCCCCACAAAGTAAACCTCACAAAAAGAACGACGCTATAATTGGAACAATATTTCATTAAGAGCTAGTTTGCTTGCATGGTAATAAATACCTAAGAATTCATGGTAAAGGGGATTTTATCAAATCATTAAAGAAGGAGTTGACCAAGCTGAAGGAAGTGGGAAGATTAACCACCTCAAAAGCTGAAGGCTCAATATTGCACAAGCACGACCACTGGTCTTCCAACATTAAACCGAAGGAAAATCACTCAAATCATCATTTCAATATCATTCATCATCTATATAACTAGAAAATTACAGAATATATATACTCTGGCGCATATTCCCAGCTAGCATGCAATCTTATCACTTAACTGGATAGGTTCCTTTCTCCTAAAGATTGGGAATCGGCCATACTTGAGAAATGCGTCTTGGACCCCATTTTGGTTTCGCCTCCAGACCAAAATGTTTCAGCTGATTCGGAATTTCAGCAAAACATTTCTGAATAACGTTTCAGAAAAATATAAAAATTGAAAACTTTTGCCTCAAACTGTCCGTGCCGAGAAAGCCAAGCCCATTGGTGAAATTTAAGAAGTTTCCTAAAAGGCGAAACCAAAAAAGTTATTTAGGCGCAATAACTGCACCAAGTGCTATTTTTTACCCAAGGCTTTACCTCTTTGAAGAGGGAACATTTATTTTGAGTGGTTTCATTTTTCATAAGTGGGTCATATTAGAAAGGTGCAATAAAATAAGGTTTGAAGTTTTTGTAGGCTCCGCATGGGGTCTATATGTTAAAAATCTAAGCAGTTCAAATTGTCTACTATTTATGGTGGTCAGCTAAATTTAACTTTAATAGAAAATTAAATGGTCCCTAAATTTGTCTTAAATTCGGATAGAGGAAGGGTTTTTCTCTTGGTAAGCTTAGATTTAAGAAGTGTGCCAATCGATGCCTTTTCATTTATAAGCTTATACACAAACTTTACTGGTAAAGTCAACAAGAATAAAGTAAACAATCAAAGCATTGCTTTGCAACTAACACATGCAATATAATATTAAAAAAATTCAACGCATGCATTACAGCATAATAATATGCTTACACATATGCCAGATTAACAGAAGTTATAAGATCATTATTTCGAGATTTAATGCATCTAAAAAAATATTGAAGATAGACAAATGAAGCAATCAATCATCTAAAACCAGTGTCAAAGTGAAAATAAGAGATGGGATTACAAATTGATAAGACGCCCGTTAAGTGCTTTGCATTCTTGAATTATTTCATCCTCATCGAGAAGCTCTTCCAAAGTAAATTTATCCTTATCCAAAATGGAATCCACCTAAAATAAACAAATGAATAAGCATGGTTATTTAAAGTGTAAAAGTGGATTTGCTCCTTCAGACCACCATAACATTTTGGTTGTCCACATCAGAAATATGCACGACAACTACATACGTAGTAATGTAAAAACAGAAAGTGTTACCAAAAAATATAAAGATTGGAAATAACACCATAAAGGAAAAATCAAGTAACTATATCAAATAAACCAATATGCACTTATGAAAATTCTATTCAGAATTCATTTGTTAATAAATTAAGACCATGGTATTGCCAAAACGCTATATGCTTGTTAAAACTAGAAACATTAAGAAAAGTTGAAAGTGAAAGTTAAGCATTTCTTTTTAGAAGAAAAAATGGTGTTTTATATTTTGGTCCTTTTGGAAGAACTAAATTTCGAAAGGAAAAAAAAACAGATTTTAAGGAGGTTTAGAGGTGAGAATTTGGCTAGTGTCAAAAGGAAAATATGTAAAAATACAGAAAAAAGAGAAAACATGGTTACTTATGTGCAATGGCAAATATTTTGAACAAGATTAAAATGACAAAGTAATATTAAATCAGGCATTTGCGAGCTATGATACCGAGATACTTGTACAAGCCCAACGTATCCGTATCAGACCGATACGACACTTGTATTGGTATCTGATATTGTACCGATACTTGTAGGGAACAAGCTTAACATATCCTACTTAAAAAGTCATTTATTTCATATAGTTCTTTTAATATTTTTACATAAAAAATGCCAGAAAGGGACGAAAACAATGATAATTTCATTAATTCAAAAGTGATTTAAAGAAAAAATTAGGAAACCCGTATCCACATCCATGTCCTAGATTTTCAAAAGTGAGGAGTCATATCCCTGATTACCGTATCAATATCTGTATCTGGGCATCATAGTCTGTGAGTTAATTCTAATAAAGAATATGGATAAAATTTTGTGGAAATTCACTGACAATCTGTACAATGGAGCTTTCGGTAGGAGATCAAAAGTGTACATAAGTTTTTTTTACTCCATAGAAAAGACTAAAGCATAGTACAGCCCAGCCGAACCCAGGAACACGTCAATCAAACACCTATTCTAAACTCTAGACAATCAATCCATCCAAAAAATGATATACATCGAAATAAACAGTAAATGGTGAAGAGTGGTTTGAATGTGGGACTAAAGCATAGTACAGCCCAGCCGAACCCAGGATACACATCAACCAAACACCTATTCTAGACTCTAGACAATCAATTCATCCAAAAAAATGCTATACATCAAAATAAGCAGTAAATTGTGAAGACTGGTTTGAATGGCACTTTAGTCAAGACATGGGACTAGATAGATTTATAATGGTGCTCTAGAAATTTGGGAATTCATAAAGTCAATATCATGAGGGTGATGTCTGAAGTTGTCCCAGCCAGGCCAAATGGAACTCTGGAACAAAAATGCCGGTTTCCAATTTGACATGAGTGAAATTGGAGATACATAATGCTATTACAATAACAATCAGGCTCACACTGCATCTAACCACATCAAAATGTGTCTCATTGCCTAATATCTATTGAAAGAATGATGAGCCATTGGCAACATTGAGTTAATATGCCAATAGTTGTAAATTTCAAGGCAAAAATGAAGAATTTCATGGAACGCAGGATTGAGAAACATGTTCCTAATCAAATCATTAAAAATATTGCCAGTACCTTTTTCTTCCCTTGATGACAAGAAAGAAACAAAAGCAAATTCCCAAGATTACAAGAGCATCATGGAAAGCAATGTTGAAGAAATGCATGCCCACTGTAGTAAAATGTGCATAACATGACAAGGGTTTAATAATGGAAAGGAATACAAAAGGAAAAAAAATTTGGAAAACCCTCATTTCTCAAATGTAGATAAAACTCGATATGCAACTATAAGAAAATCTACCCTGTGTCATGACGATAAACAACTGGGACGACCCAAAAATCCTTACTAAGAACATACAAGCATTGACCCAAAAAAAAAGAGGAAAACGCCAAAATAATTTTGATTTGGAGGGAAAAATATAGGATGACACTAAATTAAATAGGCGGAGTGGCAGACAAGAGTTATCAAGAAAACAAAAATGGTGGACATGATTGCAATTGGATTTTTCTGGATTTCTTAAACTGTTAAGAGAGAAACGTGCATGCAAGTTGAATTTCCATATATCATTTTTTTTTCTAGTAAGAAAGCTTACAATTTTAATCAAATTCTTAGAATAAAAAGAACATCAATCATACCCAGCATTCGGCATACCATGCCACGGATGTGCCCCCATTCTAGAATTTAGGAATTATCACTAATTGGCCACTCGTGAGTATTCTTCTATACCTAGATGTGAAGATCTAGTTACCATCTCACTAACACATTAGTGCAATGTGACAACATTAGCTACACTACACCTACTCATTCTGTTGATTTAGGTTTGAACCACTCTAACTGATTACCATTAAAACCGTATTTAAATCCAAAAACTCAAAACACATAGTAAAAGCCTTAGATACTGGGAAAAATTGGTGTATCGTCATTTTAGAATTCTAGGAATCCAGCAAAAAAAAACAACTAAATTAAGTAAAGCACTGCAAACATTCTGCATTAAAAGTGTCAAGCATCTCAAGCATCCAAACCAAATCAAGTTTCTCTTATCCAAACACAAAAATGAATAGGATCCCCATAAATCCTCACTCCGAACAAACATAAAAGCATCCTCCAAATCTGATAATTGAGATTTGAATTCCAGCAAAATATATATATATATATGCAGATTAGAGAAGTTAAAAACTCACCGGCGAAGCGGTGGATAGTCCGGCCATACGCCAGAACATCTCGTCCCAAAAGAATTGAAACCTATTAACCCTAGAATCTCAGATCTGCGAACTCGAACGCCAGTAAATCTTCAGAAACCAAAATAGAAAACCCTAGAATCGAAAGGAAACCCTAGAATTCCTTTTCAAAGAAGGATTTCCCGATAATTGTAGATAGATAGATAGATAGATGGATGGATATGTACAGAGAGAGATCGACAGTTTGGAGATGAGATTTGAAGATTCAAAGGAGAGATGAAGGGGATTTGGGTGAAATTGGATCAAAAGGGGGATTGGAAATGGGAGGAGAAAGAGAGAGTTAGAATCTCTGCAGGAGAAGGGGAAGCAGAAGGAGCAGGAGGCGAGGGATGGGAGAGAGAGAGCTCGGAGAAATGAAACGAAAAAGAGCTTTTTGGAAACCCCAGTACACTTTTTTAAAAAAGTTTCTCTCAACCTCTCCTCGATCGTGTCGTGCGTAGCGTGGTAGGGTTGGGTGGGCTCACTTAATAGTTAATACGCATCCCGATCTCCATACAATCGACGAGGTTGGTTGAGAATCTGCAATATATGTCCAGCCAGGGTTAAGTTTCATATGAATGATATAAATCCTAGTTCTTACTTTTTCACAATTTCAAAATTTTTAAAACTACATTTATTTTCATGATTACGTGTTTTTTCCGCAAAAAATGAATCATTTTATAAAATACGCAAGTGACTCTGAATGATTTGAATTTCTCGTAGCAAAGCATATGCTTAAAATAAAATGAAAATTGAGCTGATTTGAGAAATACTATTGGATATGTGCATGCATTGCATTCATGTAATTATGATTTTTTTTTATCAGAGAGTTTTCAATTCTTTAGATTAAACTAATTCTTTCGGACTCAAAGGGAAGCAGGATAAACTCTCATGTAGCCCCAGTGTGGTAGTGCAGTTTCAAACTCACAACCTCCGAGTGCAAATCTTGATCATAAGCCAACTGAACTACCGCTAGAATTATTCTTGTAATTATGTTCAAAACTAAATTTAGTGAATTGTCGGGATGGTCACTAAATTAGGGCTGCATATAGAAAATATAGGTCAATAAATTGCCAGTATAATTTCAAAGATATAATTACCATTAAATCAAAAGGTGTGTAAGAAAATGGGGCTAAAGGACTGGAGCTTTCGTTTCCTCCCTATAATTACCATTAATTTTAACCTTTCGTGTGTAGTAAGACTTTGTATCTGTAAGTGGTTCAAATGAAGAACAAAAAAGGAAAGTATTCAAAAGTGTCCATCAAGTAAGCTCCCCTTTATTGGAAATGAATACCCAGACTTCACCTTAGTAATTCAAGTCTCATGAAAATTAAGGTTTCATATACATTGCCACCTACATACTTCACCTCTTATCTCCTATTCTTCGCACCTCTTCTCTTTAATTATCCTTCCATGAAGCTTATTTGACAATAAATTCATGTGCATTTAATTCCTATGTATTCCTTTACCAAAAAATATTCATATGCATTCTATCAAAAACAAATAAACAAGCCCAAAGGCGCACTACTTAACCATTTATTCTCCATCTAATAAGTCCCACTGGCACCATGCAAACTATCATAGTCCATGTCATGCCAAGGATCAACCATAATCACCTCCATCTCACATAGATTGAAAAACCTTCTGATTTAAACAGAATTCAACCATTCATCACTCTAGATTTAGCAACCATTTTACAATCAAGTGCGCTTCATAAGGTGCACCCCTCCTTCACTCTCACCTTCATTCAAAATAAGCGTTGATCCACGATGATCTGATTTCCAGATAGACGGTTAGACCGTTGATCTGATGGGGTGACCCACCCTCCCTAAAATTAGATTGGAGTAAAGAAATAGAATCGATTGAAAGTATGATGATCTGAATAGTCTTGCCACTTAAAAGGAGTCATCAACCAGTTGGACTCTTAAGAGTTTAGAGATTGCCCATCCAATTTAGCAACTGTTAAAAATATTTTTGCATGGTCAAACATGCAAATATATTGTGGATTTTTTTCCCAGTTGTCATTCTCCCAAATTTCCCTAAATGCTTAAAACTTCATTTGGATTAGATACTGCACTTCTGCTCATCCTCATCTTTTCTTTTTTTTTTCCTGGAGCCCTTCCTCATGAATTCAGAAAATGCGTAATTCAACAAAGATGCTTTCATTTTGGGAGGCATGTTATGCTACAAAGATCTCATAGGAGCAACATATGGGGTGTTTTTCTGAAAATAATTAAATACAAAATTGTCATCTTTCATCTTTCTCTGTTCAAATTCACATGGAGCTTCAGGGATTTCTGGAAATGCATCTGCAAAAACAAGTATCTCTCTCCATCCTCGTTCTCTTTCAAACCACTGAGAACCTTATCAGCATATTCAAACTTGGGCTCATATAGGTGCGACGCACAAGCAGCCTTGAAAGTTAATAGCTCCCAGTCACCTGTGGTAACCAAGTTCACAACTTTCAACGATCAATTGAAAGAACTCAAGTTTCAAAAGAGGGAAAAAAAAATTGTTGAGGGTCAAACCGACCACTTCCAATTATTTTGTTCAGTTTTTTTGTAGGCCTCAAATTGTTTCATATTTCCAAATTTTCTAACGTGCAAATATTTTCTTTCTTCAGAGGAATCCAATTCTAGTGCTTATATTTAAGATAATTATCGAACACACACCCTTGATACTTGGCAGTTGACACCCAACCACACATGTCAAGATCTATAGCAAAAATATGCTGCACAATACCAAAACTAAAAACAACTGGATTATCAAAGCTACTTAATGGACTTGTGCCCAGTAGATCCTAACCAAGAGTAAAATCTGTTTGTAATCTCTGAAACTTTCCTTCGCAATGATGAGGGCACTGCAGAAAGAATGACAATGGGTACAGGACTAGAGAACGAAAGAAAAAATGATGAAAACGCATATCTACATTCTCTCTCTCTCTCTCTCTCTCTCTCTCTCTCTCTCTCTCTCTCTCTCTCTCTCTCTCTCTCTATCTATCTATTAAGTTCTAAAATTTCATTCTCCGAGCACAGCACAACTGTATTACATAGCTGATGCATCCGTACCAACTATTTTAGTTTCTAATCATCACTTTTTAAAAACTCATTCGACTCGCCTCGTGGATTGACTCTACTTAATGATCATTGAGAGCCAGGTGAGTAAAATGAGTCACTTGCTCAGACTTGTCATAGTTGTATGACTGGAAAACCTTCCAATGTAACACAATGAGTTAGAGATTGTTCAATTTGATAACCTTCCACTGTTCAAAAACTAGTAGAGTTTTTGGGTTTTTGAACATTGCTAGGTCCACCCACCTGGGAGGTGGTGAAGCCACATAAGGTGTGGGTTTGCTCCCCACATCTTGTGTTGAAAACTGCCCCAGATTTGCTTGCTGTGAGTTAGTGTGGATTTAGGGGGCGCCACCCTAGAGAGTTGTCCTGTTTGGTCAAAGACCTCAGGGATAACCACATCATCAAAAAGAACAATAGTGCTAGGTCCTTGAAATCACTACAAAGACAAATACAATACTATTGCTGAAATGTGTTATCAAGTAGCAACTAAGAATGACATTCATCTAAATCTAAGGCCCAGAAATAAACAAATTGGAATTGAACAGCCTCCTAATAAAAACTAATCCTGTTTGTCTTCGCCTAGTTACTATAATTTTCCATCAATAATAGTTTTTTCATTTTTCTTAATAATACTCTTAAATTTGGATGGTATTATTATTTTTCATTGGCAACATTTTTCTTTCCATAAATATAATTTTAAGATGCTTTTCATCCCCTTCTCCCCCCCCCCCCCCCCCTCTTCTTCTCCAACCCAAAAAAAAAAAAGTAAAAAACAAGCAGCAAAAGCCAACCCTCCAATCAGCTAGGATCATCCAGTAATTGTCAGTTTTGTGGTCCAGCCCATCTAAACTAGACTAGGAGAATTACAGCATATATTCCACATGAATGAATTTAGAATGCTTGATGACATGGATCAACAGCATCAGCTCTTCCAGAAGCTTAATGCAATTAACATGGGATATAGAACACCCAAGAAACTTACCTGCCTGCACCTCTGACAGATACTTGTCTTTGCTGAAATGGCGAGAAGACCACCATCTACAACGCAGCCTCCATGACTTTCTTGCCTCGCTCTTCATAAACATTGGATGAATTAAATTGAAAGAAGTAGAACATGCTGGCTTGCCGACAGTGTCACTTGTGTGTTGAACAGTTGACATGCAATCTTCTTCATACCCAGAATTCAGTGTAGTCTGAAGTCCTAGAAAACATGATGCAAGCTCTCCCCATGTGCCAGCCAATCCATAGGTAGCATCCAAATGCAAAGCTATCATCTCCAAAAGTGATTCTACATTGTAATTTCCTAGTTGCAGGCAAGTGACACAAACAGTTCACAAAAGTCAGGACGTTCTAGCAATAAATAAATAAGCCAATACACCAATATTCATTTTCTTTCCTTTAAAAACATAGAGCAACAAACAAACAAATTGCAGCATAATAACATGCAGACCAAGATATAAATTCTTATGTTTCATGGAACCATGTAACAAATTTTACTTTGGAGAGGGTATCAACCATTTTTGTACAATCTGCTAAGCTCTGCTAATGAGTGGCTGCATGTTGGATCTTTCTTCAGGATATCCTCATAGGAGGTCGAAAGAACAGTCGGCTGCCTTTCGCCAACACACTCCAATAGACAAGCCCTCAACCTGAAAAAAAAAATTCATGGTTTTAGAAGGAAGTGCCAAGTAAATATTTTTCACTGTGACATGGGTCAACATTTGCAGCTTACAAGGAGTAAGAACAGAGACGAGAAGCATGCAATACACTAGCATACAGCAAAAGAATATACCAAACAAAGAGACTCCATTCTCTTTAAAAGAAAAGAAAAAGAAAAAAAAAAGTTGTCAAAAGGCACATGACCGCCATGTGAACCAAACAAAACGACACTGACACAATAAGCAATAAAGAAGTTAATATTCTATTTCATCAGACATTTGCTTGGCATTAAATTGTAAGCAGGGACCAGCTTTTAGCAACCCAAACCTTTCATGTGAAGGAGCCTATCAAGAACGGGAGTTTAGTTGTCAATCCATAAGACATAAATAGGCAAGTTATGGTTACAGAGAGATATCTGAACGACCCAAACATATAAAAAGCTTAGTAAATCAGAGGTGAATGTGAGGGCTATTTATAATAAGGATATAATTGTAAGTAAACATATTTTAACCATATATTCATAATAAGGATATAATTTAGGGTTATCATGTAACAAACACTACCCTATTCAACCGCCAATTTCTTTCCCCCCTCCCTTTTCTCTTCTTCTTATTCCTCTTTTTCTCTCGCTATTTTCTAATTTTTTTCTTATTTACAAGAGGCAAATGAAGGGAGCTGGTTGTCATCCTACCATGGATTCCTGGATTGCTAATTAGATACTTGATTGCAATTAGAAGAAGCTACTTATCCATGAAGATGCTCAGGCAGTATTATGAGCCCATGTCACACACAAAAAGACTAAAAAGAAATTCCATGCCAACAAAATTAACTGAACACTTGGGTGCCAATCACAAATGGGTGTAAAAAAAATGAGTTTTAAGTATTGCTTCAAACTCATTTGGACTAGCCTGAGTCTGAGTCTGAGTGAGTAAACTCAACTCAATAGGTCACTGAGCTGGAAGAACAGAATGAGTCCAACCAAGTACTTGGTTAGACTTGGCCCAAGTTAAGTAATTAGATAGCCTTTGGAGTCAATTTGAGGTTTGACTTTTCAAATATTGATTTTGGGTTACAAAAACAAGAGGTGAGACTTCAGTGCAGTTCCCATGTACAGCGAAGTACCTCTTCTGTGAGTCCTCTCTCAACCAAATTAATCAAAGATCGCAAAAACAAGTGCACCGTATGCATGAGCAACATTTGAAATTTCAGCCCAATCTAATTGAGGCCCACGATTAAATTAATCAAGTTACACAATATTAATCCATTTGATTTCTCAATTTCACAGATAAAGTTAAACCACATGACAAACATGATTAATCCAATTGTTGGCCCTAAGGTTGGACTAAAATTTGGGACAAGGTCGTGTAGCATACACATGTCATTGAGCAGTTTAGATTCTGAAGATACTTAAGTTGAGTGGAAGATACCATATTATTTTGTAAAGTTCTGGCGCTAACTTGGACATTGGCCCAAATAATCAGAAAATAATGGGCGGACACTGTTTTCTGCCATTCCTGTTCCATATCATTTCCACAATTTGGAGCCTAGTTAAACACATTATAACAACTCATTCCTTGTGAATGATTATACCAGAACAAAAGTATGGGCAATGTAGACATCATTATGAACATTCAGTTAGAACTATGACAAGTATAAATACAAGAGTCCGGTTCGGTGTAGCAGTCAGCTTATAATACCTAAAAGGCAGCACTGAATTTGAACTTTGACAGAAATCCTCAAGCTCCTTCAATGCCTCATCAACTTGGTCAACAAGCAGCAACAGCTGGTGAATGAAAAATTAAGTAGAGAATACACCCTTAAGTGACAAAAAAGGACTAAAAAAGAAGTCAATAAAGACAACAAGAAAGTTATCTAAAACCCCATCAAAATAAACTAAATTAAACAACTGGATGTTGACCATTTTTTGCCCTGCCCCTTTTCCAAACTGAAATTCTCTTACAAAACAGCAAACAGCAATCAACACAGTACAAGTAATATACTGTAAACGACTAGCGGTAACATGACCCCTTAGAAGATTCAGGTTTACGTTCCTTGGTTTCCTTTTTTATTAGCCCAATTAATAGCATTCTTTGAGTCACCTTCGATTATAAGATTACCTTTATAACTTTGAAACTTCTAAGTGCTTGACAGATGGCAACTCCGCTTCATTGGATTCATTCCTTCCAACTGGGTCTGAAAAAAAAAAAAAAAAAAAAGCCTTCACCCCTGCTGCTTCTAAACACGCTCCAATTTCTGTTGGAACCTATGATGCAGGGATAAATCAAAATGGGCAACGTATCATGCCATATTGTATCCAATCCTTCACTTTTTACATGTAAAATCCATGTCTTTGCTGAGTCTATGGTGTCCCTACTGTATCCGTGCCATATCTGAGCATCATAGGTTAAAACAGGCTTTCCTCAAATCCAATCTTCCACATTAAATTTGAGCAAACCTCAGTTTAGCAGGTTTAAAATAACGTTAGGTTTTTCATGTCAAACACCCCCTCCTCTCCTCCTCTATCTTTCTTCTAAATAATAATAATAATAATAATAATAATAATAATAACAACAAACAACAACTATTATTATTGAAATTAATACTAGATAATAAAAATCATTGAGGCGTCCCCAATTCATCAATACACTAGCACAACAAGCCCGCACTAAGCCTAGGCCCAAAAATAAAAAAATATATGCTATTTATAAACATAAATCATTTATCATTTTTAAAATTCTATATATCAGTTTGTTTAAACAAATAATTGTAGCAAAATTACATAATCTGCAAAATAAAATTTGAATCTAAGAAATTTCTCATATTTTGATTTTTGTATAAAAAATTGATTCAAAAACCTAAAATGCAGAAATAATTGATAAAATTTTGATTTTTGAATCTATAAAATTTCACATATTTTGATTTTTTGTGTCAAAAATTGATAAAAAAAAATCTGAAATGCAGAAAAAATTCTAACAAAAATAAAACAAGTTTTTTTCAAACAAATTGAACATATATATGGAATTTTTGTTTTGTCTTATGGATATCAAATCATTACATGACTGTATAGCTCTCAATTCATGGACCTCACGAGACCATGTGGTCAGCTACTCACTTCTAACAAAGAAAGTCCATGTTAAATCAGAACCCATATATATTATATATATTATATGTATATATATATACATGTATATATTATATGTACAAGAGTTGCATGGTCCACCTGTCATCATTGTATCTCATCTGATGGTGAGGTTCTAATGGTCTTTGAGGCCTCAAAATAGTATTTATTTATTTTCTTATAATTTTTTTAATTGGTTTTTTTTTTTCCGACAGTAGCCCAGAAGAATTAAGCACAACTTTCAAATCCCTATTTTTTTGTAATTTTCATCACTCCAAGTGGGCCCGCATGAGGACAATCTGACTGTTCCTGAAAATCACTATAACAAATAGATACATTTCATATAGTACACAAAGTATGAAAATCTACATACTCATGAAAGATAAAAAGAAATTTCCTCTGAGGACATAAGGGAAGAGAGGGAGAGATACAAAAAGGAAGGTAGAAGATGAGAATAACATATAAACAAATTTCCTCTGATTGTTTTTGGAAGGCAGTATTACGAATGTTTTTGGGGAGATTTTCTTATTTACATCTCTTTTTCTCTCTCAGAGATCAGCCCAGCAACAACAAATTCGCCCATCTCTTCTTCTATTTTCTACTTCAATGACAATCTGAGGTCTTCAATAGCATTGGAGAAAAACCCAGTTCATTCTTTTCTCTCCTTGTTTGGAGAAGGAGTTCACAACTGTGAATTCTTATGCCATGTGTAGGCCTCCAAGTTGCGATTTTCTTTGGTATTCAGTTGGGTTTTAACGTGGGCTATCGTTACCATTACATTTACTCCTTTGAGAGAGAGAGACATTACTTCTTATTAAATTTCTCACAAATATTGCTTAAGATGAAGCTATATTCATTTATGTTATTGATCATATCTAGAAAGAGATTGATTACCTTCCTGATTTATAGGAGGTTTAAAGAAAGCGACTTTTTTTAAGAGAAAGAAACAGAGATGTTACATAAACACACGTGTTAGAGAAGGAAGAGGAGAGGGCATATGGAAGGGAAAAACCATTGGAGAGATTCAAAGGGTAGAGAAAACATAGGGTCGGATTTAAGACATGGCAAAATCAAATTGGGAGTCAAAATCAGACCTGATTTCTCAACTGAAATCAGTTGGCTTCATATTATATAATTGACTCATTCATTTCTTTGAACTCCCTTTTAGCTGACGCCCAATGTGCTACTCTTGCCCTTATATGCTCCAAAACCTCTTCCAGCTGCTTTTTCTTATGACCGAAACCCCTGACATTCCCATCCTTCTAGACCATAATACTGTTTGTGCCAGCATCTTCTATAAAGTTATACCCCTTAAATGAAAAGACCACGATCCCAATTAAAGAACTGATTCCCACTCATTGGATTGCATCCAATGAACTCCAAACAGTGACAGTTTTTGACAATATATCTTTAGCAAAACAACATCAGACAAAAAGATGGTCACAGTTTCATCATCCTCGCAGCAAAAACAACATGACAATTAAGTGTCTAGTGGAACGATCCTTCTTCTTCTGGGACTCTCCTCAGCACGTACCTTTAGAATATTAAACCAAGCCCATACTCGTCCTCTTCTATCTTTTAAGCCAGAATACAAAATTCTAAACCAACCCATGGCCCTGTAGAATGATGGCCAAACCCCATCCATGACAGCCTAAACATGGAAGCCCAATCATCACCAGCCCTAACAGGAAATACTATAGCAGTCTTTAGTTGATGTTGGTATATTTGAGTAACAAGTGAGATAAAACTGCTTAATTCTGGTATTCATAGAACATTGCAACCTTTACCTCTTGTTATACTCATAAATAGGACTTAGTATCAAATGTATCTTTGTAATCAAATATATTTTTTGCAGTAAGAGTGTTCAACTCACTATATGAGAGAAGGTCACTCGCTCTTTTCTAAGTATATAATCTGAAGTTGTGAAGAATGTAATAGAAACTATAAAAGTAAGTTCAACTAGGAATGAAGTTTCAACTTCCACTTTCACAGGTGGATAAAAGTATATTAATGCAATGAGTTTTGAAGTACCTGTATCAAAGGAAGCAAGGCAGCCGATACAGGTGGACTTGAATGAAGAGCTTGTTGTAAATGCTTCACTGCATTAGCATGATGCTCCTTAGATGTTTCCCTCTGCAGGTAGGCAGAGTACATATCCAATGTTGTTTGTCCCACTCGTATAGGTAACACAGATGCGTCCAAGTCTTGCATGAAAAATAAATGATGCATTAAAAGCACTCAAGCATAAAAAAAAATTAGAGAGAGAGGATATCAAAATAGGCAAATCATCAAGAAGTTATGACCAAGGTTTTAAATCGCAGTGTTGGTCTTCGTGCTGGTTGGGATAGGGATGAGTTGATGCCACCAGTGCCGCTCTATTCCAACCATGCCGGACCACTAAAAGCCTTCCATTCTTTAAAAAATAACAAAAAATCAAGAAAGAAAGAAAGAAATAAATGATCGCAATATGTTAAAAATATGAATTTGGTAATTTAATAGTAATTGTAGAGTTTTTCTTAAGGCTAGCGTGATGTTTATCACTTCTTGTAGCTAATGGAAGGATTCTTTAGGACATAGAAAGCACCAAATTACCATATAATAACTATTTATAACATAAAACTCATAGCAACATTAAAATAGCAAACACTGGATCATAATATTAACTAAGAGGTGGGTGCAACTAATTTCTTTAAAACTGCATTGAATTTCAAGTTGGCTTGAGCCTATGTTCATCATCATTACCATAATCTCTAGTCTAAATTGGATAATTATGAAAATCCAATGGATAGAATACCTTAGTGTTATCAAACAACCCCAGCATCATCATCACATTGGTAAACCATGTAGAGTTGGTAATCAATTTCGTACTGTCTGCCATCACAGTAATACCGCCTATGGGCCCCATTATCTATATTGGATACGAATTTGTTTCAGCTTCCATACTTTTACATGTCCCTTTCTCTTCAAAGTTAAACTCAGAGGAAAAAATGAAAAAATGAGTTCATTTTTATGTTTTAAGTTGAGTTATTGTGTGGCTCAGTCTTGTCTAGTCCGTGCCTTGTCCCATACTAGTTTTTGCCAATTCGTACCAATCCATGTCAATCTCATACTTGTACGTCCCAGTCCTCTGTCAGTTTCATCCCATCCATGCCGGTCTGACTAACTGTGTTGGTGCTGACTTGGTCGAGTTGGGGCATTTTGGGATCCCAGACCCTAATTTGTATGGGTACCACCGTACCAATCAGCATCAAGTCACTGGAGTCGACTCAGAACCAGATGAAACTTCAACCGTGGTTATGACTATCACATGTGTGACTCAGAAAAGACAAAAGGGTAATAATATTAACTTAAGTAGTTAAAACACAATGACAGCAAACCTAGGTGGCTCTCAACAGCATATGGTTAAATGCAACAGGAAAGCTTCACTGCTTTTCTGTAATGCAACAAGCATAGCTAGCCAACTCGGTGAAACAACTCAATGAATTACCCAAGTTGCTTGGCTCAGCAAGGTGGCGAGCCTAGTTACCTCTACAACTCACCATATGAAAAGTTGGTCAAAGTGTGTTCCATGACTTGCTAGAATCGCTTGACTCAATCGCATTGCAGATAGCCACATAACTCACCTGCTTTGTGAAGAACCCTTTTAAAAGGGAAAAAAAATTGTATGGATACACACCAGCAATTTTAGGAAGGAAATCTTCCACTCAACAGCTGCTGTTTCATGTCCTTGGGAACCTTCCAAATATTTAAAAATAAAAAAAAAAGATAATTTTTGAGAAATTAAGTGCTTCAAAATTTCATCTTCACTTATTAAAGACATTAAAGATTATTGATTTTGCCCGTGGCATGGTTGGTGAATTAACTTTGAAAGCCTACAATTATTTGAAAACTCTAATATTCTTATTCACAAAGTCAAAAGAACAAAAATAAAAGAATGGTCCAGTATTCATGTGAATATGATTGCACCGTGCAAGATTTAAACATTTTCAATTCTTGTCAATCAACAGAAGTGAATATCGAATCAATATTCGGGATCAATAAATTATTTTCCTATTAGAAGATGTACTCATGATTTTCAAAATTGTGCTTTTTATATTCATCAACCATTTTAACATTTTTTAATATCTTTAATATAATTTATAATTTAAATAAAAATTGACATGACTCCGTGAGTCACTGAATTGACCCCACTCCCGGGCCTGCTAGTCAAGCGTAAGTCACAAGTCGGCAAGCCATGGCAACAGGAAAGCTCTTCAAGGAAATACAGGCTTGTTGAAGAATAATATGATTCTTGATCTAAAAGTATACAGAGAGTATCATAGGGCCATATACATGTGCGGCTGTGGGTGGGGGACCTTTTTATCTACGTTGAAACTTATTTGATAAAGGGGGCTTACTGAACATTGGACCTCACTTGGACAAAGCCCAAAGACCATGATGCATAAGCCCAAACTGAGGATCATATATTTTCTCTAAAGCTATATAAGAATGTATTGACATTATTTCATGCAGCAACATGCACAATGGAACATATAATCAAGGAAACAGAAACATGACATATCAATGTTACCGTTAAAAAAAGGGGAAAAAAAAGAAAAGAAACATATAATGCAGATTGCAGAGTAACAGACATGAGAAAAAGACCAAGTTACCATATGGAAAAGAAACTGAAGCATCTATAAAGTTGTTGTCATGGTTAAACGACGAGGCTTCATCTTCAAACATTTCAGCAGATGGCTTCATGGAGAATTCACTAGTGGACGACTCGTGATGGCACTGTTCACTTGGCCTGTTAGCTTTAGATTTGACTATATCAGATTGAACAGGAAATTTCACATCTTGCATAGCAACTGAACTATGATCGTTCAAGAAATCAACTTGTTCAGGTTTTACATAAGGAACGTCATTGGAGTCCGTCCCATTTGCATCTGATGCCATATGTATATCAGAATTTCTCAACTGCATCTCCTCAGGAATGCCCGAGTACCATAGCTGATAGAATATCAACCCCGCCAACATATTTACAAATGGATCCAAACGAGATTCAGGTGCTTGCGAAAGGCTGAAAAACATGTGCCGTTATGACCAGTTACAAATATGCCTTCAATGAACCACCATATGCACTTAAACACATCCTTAGTTGGAAACTAAAATAAAAATAAATAAATAAAAAGAACAACAAGAGGGCATGTGCACAAGAACTTGAAGGCATTCATGAGACATAAATTGCATAAAGCGCACTGTATCCCATGACACAAACATAATTTACTGTAGGACAAACTATTATACCATGTGCATTGTGAATGAGTTGCAATTGCTTATGCAACAGCGGGAAACTTGCAGTCTATCGCCCTTGTAACACAAGGACAAACAAGTTGTATTTGCCACAATAACCAATGTAGACATTCATCTGAGATACACATGCCGTGCATGCATATTAATGTAGAATGTCCAAAGCATCCACTATATTGCAAGAGCATACCCACAACCCATATCAAATGAATGACCTTAACCATCCATTGAATCTCTGAAGCTTATCAAGTTCATCATAGCCAATTCTCAGAAAAGAATCGTTCTCAACACAGCTGATTCTCAAAATGGATATATCCACAGCACAGAATGATGCCAAACTGGCCCTAGGGTGCTTTGAAGGAAAGGTTCCGGGTAGTATGACATTGGTTGTGACATGTAGAAGCTAAATCCTATGTGGCTTACTAGGCTAGATCTATTCCAAGTTATTTAGCTTTTCACCATAGACAGATGTTAGTTAGAGGTGGCTAACTGCTCTAGAGTTGTGCATTTCACACCCAGCTGCATTGGACAAAAAAGTCTCATTCATTCAGACTTAATTCTTGGCAACAGTGGGAGAACTCGTCACTTGTCAGGGATCGTTCGCTTCTACAGTAAGAAGTCTCTCAATTCCAGTAGGGTTTCAGTCAATTGATGCAGCAAAACTGATGAATATTCAAATGGGGCCTCAAGTGGTCAAAAGCCTCAATACCTTTCAGCCAATGTAGAAAAAGGTTCAGCATGCACAATTCTGTCAGGCTTCCAGTTATTGCACAGCCTTTTGGAAGTTAGCAGACATTATTGAGGAAGTGCAATAATGGGGTTAGAGATCCAAGCCTCTTTTGTGCATGCACCTTAGTCACCTAATACAGAGTACAGATGCCTGCATTGTGGCAAGGCAGGGGGTTGGCGGCTAGATATAGTCTTTCGTAGTGTAGCACCTTTGTCATTGCGATGGTTCTTCTGTGGCCTTTCAGGGTTTCCAGCTTGTTTTTTAGTTTTTATGGGTTTGAAAAGTGCAGGTGCCGGCCGGGTTTGGTAGGTGCCCTCTCCCATCCCAATCAGTATATATCTCTTATGTGATAAATTCTTCTTCCGTAATAAAATGTTACCATTCCAAAAAAAGAAAAGAAAAAAAAATGTAATCAACATCAATGCCCAATATAGAAAGACAAAACTCCTTTCTATAACTCTAGGTAAATAAGCAACCAATTAAGTAAGAAGCATACAATTTGATAGCATCAAGAGCTTCTTCAATATCCCTTTGGGTAAGACTGTAAAGAGCAAACCCCAGCTGAATCAGGTATCGTTTCTGTTCAACAATTGAAATGTGAGTATATACAGCATAGACAACACAACAGGTCTTCCTAGTAACTTCATTTCTTAACCAAAATTTAGTACCATAATTTCCTTGTGAAAATATTAAAAAAGAAATTCTCAGTTGAATCAGAAACCATGAAGACATTAATACTCGGAAGCACAGAAGGATGTGGTCATTAAACCATTTCTAAGTACATATGTATCAATAAACTCTAAATGTATGTTTAATGAACTATATCATCAGTTTGTAACTAGTCTGCCTTTTGAAAGCGTTTCCTATAGGGAAAAATAAAATGCAATGATCATTATTGACTAGTATGGCATTGGAAGTTCAAAACTTTTTAATGAAAAGCAATGCATATATTAGGAAAATCCCACACTTATCCAATGGTTGTATAAACATTTTCACAATAAAGAAATTCATATATTAGGAAAAGTCCACACTCATCTAATGGTTGTATCTAAGAATAGAAAAGAAATGACTAGATCGTCAATTCCAACAAATTTGAGAATATCAACAAGATAAGTTTTGCCAATCACTGAACCTATTACACTACTTATTTCCCGCCATCATCAATCCTATGCCTCGATGAAACTGTCTTTATCCCTATTCCAAGTCCTGATGAAGCATTCGGTCAGATGGAAATAAGTACATGACTCCAAACCAAGAACACAGGACCCTTGTGACAGGTGAGTCCTTGCTCACGTCCAAATAACAAATAATAATAAAATTATTTTCGTTTTTTTTAAATAAGAATATTGACATGGAGAGTTGAGCACAAGAAGTATTAATAACAACATAAACAGTTTCACATGGGTGCAGAAAAGTATGGAAAACCTAAATAAGTACCTTGGTTACAGCTTTCCCCCCAGCATGCTTACTTGTCCAAATATCATGGATGTGCTTGATCTTTATAGGGTTGAGGTGAGTGTCCCCACTCCTACTAAGAATCTCCAACGCAGCCTAAATATGCAAAATAAATAAATAAATAAATTGGATATTGGAAATGCTTCAAGATATCTCCTATATTTTCAATGGGAAAGAAAAAGATATACAAAATAGCTCAAGATTAAAATTGACATGTGAATTCAAGAAGCCACAGCATTTATCTGCACAATAACATTTAGCATCATGACCAAAATGGGAACAGTGCTGCTAATGGAAACAATAATAACCAAAATTTATAAGCTCTTGAAAAATGCAACCCTTAAAATTGAAACTATAGTTCAGATACCTGGTGACTTGCTTTGAACTCATCCAAGCCAACTCGCCCAAGACATGTACTGGGTCATAGTATTGGAAAAAAACAGGCATGCACGAGTTCAGCCCACATAGATCAACTCAAAATTCATCCAAGTTGACTAGTATTTCATTTCTGTCAACTCAAACTGAATATTGGGTCAACAAGCTTGTAAAAATTACTATGAAGAAGAAGATGAGGAAGAAGCTTAATCTTTTTTCGTCTTTCCACTATTTATATATATTTACAACCCACCAAGTGCTTGGTCAATTCAACCTATTGACAAACCTAGCCCTATTGCCGTTCCTAATTTCTTGAATTATAATTAAAATGGATAAATTCACCCTAGTGCAAAAAAGTTGTAATCAAAGGATAAATACTACTATGTCTTTCATAAGTGACTACTTTGTAAGCCTAATCAACTATTGGCTGTCACTATCATGAATGGATCATGGACCACAAATTAGAATAATTAGGTAATCCTAACAATGTTCAATTTCTATCCACCAAACCAAATATAGATATATATATATAAGGAAATTAAAAAGCTAGTTCCAATGAACGAATCCAAACGAATAGGATCATGAATCAGCATAACTTTCAGCTTATGCAAAAATGGCAATCTGGGTTAGTTTGTATATGACATGAATGACCTAGATGAGCTCCAACCACCCACAATTGTGAGTTGGAAAAAAAGATGTATATAATAGCTCGTTCAACTGGCATCATAGAAGATAGAGGATCATACCAAATACTTTTTATGGGTTAGCATGGAAAAGTTCCTATAAGATGTTCCCTTCATCAACATGCTCAATACACCACTTGCTTCTTTCCAGTTGTGCTCCCTCAATAGTTTGGATAGAAGATCAGCCAGTCTATGCCGATGTTCAGTCGATGAATTATTGTACCGGGCCTTTCCTTTAGGCTGCATAAAGTGGATTGCCTTTGTGGGTTTCTCAGGTACTGCATTAGAGTCGCTATTAACTACTTCGGAGAATTTTCTTTTGCAATCCTTGTTGACATCTTTAGCATCTGTTGCTTCCATCTTGTTATTCTCCCTGAAAATTCAAAATAAGAAAAAGGGGTTTTTGCATAAGATGATCAACAAGTGTATGAGGAAGATCCAATATTCCAAAATCAGTTTTTTTTTTTTCTGTGAAAACAAGTGAAGTCTGTTGAGGGCGAGAGAGATTGAAGAAAGGGGAAAAGAGAGACGGATGGAAGCCGACCTCTTCTTATCTCCTTCTTCTTCCTCTTCCTTTCTTCCCTCTCCCGCTCTTTTTCTTTCCATCTCCATCTTCTTAGTCCTCTGTTTTTTTTTTCCCTCTCGTGTTCTTAGAACCCTCGCTTTCCTTCACTGGGTTTCTATTTTTGCATTGGAGAGACAAGGAATGAAACACAATGGGGCGATCTGTTAGATCCAAGCCGTTAAAAGATAGAGAAATTCTATCTGCACCCCATTTTTTTTGCTGAGCACACCCACGTTCTTTGAAAATCACTATTCAAAGAAAGGAAGGTGGGTGTACTCGGCAAATAAAATTTCCCAAGTCTTTCTATACGGCCAAGTTTAGCATCGAAATAATAAGAGTCTCCTCTTTTTTTTTTCTATAATTTATGCCTTGAGTTGGACATGAATTCATATGTTTGTTTGGGTCTTCCATCTTTCAGCTTATACTTTTCGATTGGTATATGATTTCTTACTTGATATCCGTCCCACATTACTTCTTACAATAGTGATCTTCACTACATTCCTATAGTTAATCTCATACAAGATGTCAAGCTCAATGATAACTTTCTCAATTTGACATACATGCACCAAGTCACATTGTTTTTTTTTTGTCACATTTCTTAATGTGTACCGAGTCACATTTTTTCTTCTGAGTCAAATTTTTTAATGGCAACTATTCTATAGTTTGGTAAATCTCCTTTGTAAATTACACTATAGTTACCGTGCCCGACAATTTTGTGAGACTCGTAATTGTTTGTTGCCATTTTTAACTCTTTTGCAGTAAAGATCTTGAATGTATTGCCTTTTAGGAGAAGATATTTTTTTGCTGTAACAGTAAACCTTCATTTTGGTGAAAGAATTTGTGTGTATAGTGCTCATTCTTTTCCTCCATACTGAGTAGGTCCAAATGCTTCCAATGAGCAGAAATGGTAGGATTAAGCCTATTCCACCACGTAATCCTACATGCACAAATTAAACTATATGATTTCAGCTACATAACAAAACAAATCCTACATGCACAAATCTTTTTTTATTTATCCCTGCAGTGATGGTTACAAAAAATGGATTTCTATGATAGACCACTGGCACTGGCTAGAGTATTGTTGACTCATTCGAACAGGCAGTTTTTGTTTGATAGTAAGGGGACCAATCCATCAGATAGATGCATATGGTGGTCAGTAGACAATTAGAGATCAATTGAGAGATGGGATGGTAAGGGTGGGTGTGGACTGATTGGTGAGTGGGTGTACTTCCTAAATCCTAAGCCACAAATGCAGTGATCATTTTTCGATTAGGGGATTCGTTTGATGCACTGTAGATTGTGAACTGTCTCCCCTCTAATATCATGATCCAATGTAAACCAAACACACCCATTAAACCAAAAGAAATCATCAAGACAGTAAAAAGGGGGGAAAGAGAAGAGAGAGAGACATGATAACACGGTAATTTATAAAATAAATTGATTATCAAGCATAAAAAACAGATAGTTGGAGATCGATTGGGACATAGATATAGGGCCTGTTTCTTTGGTGGAATTCCAGGAATACCTGTATGGGGAGGAATTCCTTTGGTGAAATTCCAAGAATACTTGTATGGGGAATTCCTGAATTCCCAGACAAAGTGGAATTCCTGAATGCTCAAGCTTGATGCCCCTTTGGGCTTGAACATCCATGGATTCCACCAAAAATCATAGGGAGTGGAATTCCTGGATTCCCAAAGGTCAAAATAGACCTTTTATTTGGCTGAAATCCATAAATGCTTGTAAATAAACATGGAATTCAAAATTTTCAGGGGACAGCCTGTCACATCATGTCCAAGAATTCTTGGACACGGTGAATTCCTTACAGAAATTCCACTAAAGAAATAGGGCTTGTGAGAGATTGAGAGGAGGGTATGGAGAGCATACTTGGCCAACGGCTGGTTCGAACAGTGATGCGAGGAATGAGGTTTCTAACAACGCCTTTGAAAGTATAGAATTCTTCCTCTTTAAACCTGTACGGTGGATGGGAGAAAAAAAAACTCAATTATTGCCTCGGGAGAATTCAGCTTCTTAGGATCATTTGTGAATGTGTATTTTGAATGTGTCTTTTCAAAATCACATATATGCAATTTTAATAAAATGTGCCCCCGTCTTTGGACAAATTTGTGAATGTGTTTTTTTTTTTTTAAATATACATGCCTTTTGAATAAAATGTATATTTTAGGCCCATTTGTGAGGATGTGACCCAATTTAAAGGGATGTCTTCTAACTCTATAAATTAAGGTTATTTTTAAAGTTTTTATATAATATTCAAAATGAGCATAAATGCATACAAATCATTTGTTTTTAACATTAAACATGTATGCTGACGTGGATTGAGGAAAGAAAGATTTGATTTTTATAAATTTTTTGTTGATTTGATTTTCTTAATTATTATGCTATAAATGGATTTATATGAAAGAGATATTATTATTTTTAATATTATTCAGGTCGCACGAGACTTAACCTACAAAGGCCTTTATTATAGTAAAAGTGGATAAGATATTTTGAGACAAAAGCATGTGAGGTATTTTGATCCCGCACACCCCTCTTTGACGAAACACACCGTCAGATTTACGCATCACCTATGTAAATTGGTGAACACAAACGTGATGATGTGCAAATGCTACACATATGATACATTTACACACGTAAATAAAAGATAAACGGTGGAAAAGCTGCATTGGACAGGTTTTCCATTGTGGGAAAGAGGTTATGGCATGTTTTCCGCTCTTGGGAGCGGAGGAAACGTGGCATAGTCAGGTTTTCCGCTCTTTTGAAGCAGAAAAGTTGTATGGTAAGGTTTTCCGCCGCCGACTGACTTTTGCAATCTCTGCTCACAGGAGACCACTGTCCGAGTAGAAGTGTCACTCCAGAGTCCATACCAGTTGGAAAGCAAAGCGGAAAAAAGTTGAAGTTGTTCCAATTACCATACAAATATGTATGCCTAATTAAAATTTTAAAAAAAAAGTCCCTTTCCATCCACCCTATTTTATAGAATACAATGGGCCCCACCTTTGAAAAAAAAAATAAAGAAAAGCCGACGACAATTGGCAAAATTATTTTCAGCTATCTAACATAATTTCTGAAGGGAAATTAGAACAAATCTAAACATCAACAAATCCTCTCCAATTATACTATATTAAGCTTACAGTGTTTTTGGATTGGATTTTGACTGTCAGTTTCAATTTTTGCGGACAGTTATCCATCTTTGTTAAAATATTTCACTTTTTCTTTCCGTAAGGACCGTAACTACCCACTCATATTCTTATTTTATCAGACCACCCACTACTCTCCACTTTAGTTCTACTTTTTCAGAAAGGAAGAATTTAATGTAGGACATAGCAGTATTCTTAGTGATACAAATTATCATGCCTTGCCAAAAATCATCATGTTTGAATTTACAATCCTAGTCATCTGTTTCGAGGCATAACGCCCCCCCCCAACACACACACACACAAAAAAAAAAAGAGGTTTTTTGTTTATGGTCTGGTTGTTTGCATGGAATTGAATTTCAAGAAATTCATCATAAAAATGAGTTCCAACAAATGTTTATTAAATAGGTGAGGGGTGAAGGATATAATGTGGAGATGTAGATGGGACCTGGGATTTGATTTACTACGGGCAAGGTATTCATTTTCCATCTCCCCTTACTTCATTTTACATTGAAGGAGAGATTGTTTGATAGTCATTTTTAGATCTTCATCTTTGTTTCTTCAATTTTAGCCACTTCTAGGAACACATTTCTAGGAAAAGTCTGGAATTCAATTCCATGCAAACAAGCAAGCCCTAGAAAAATGCAAACATCATTCTGATTCCATACAGTGGGGTCTACCTATGGTAAATCCAAACCATGCCACACAGCCTAGGATTGACCAATTTACTCTAATCCAACCATTACCCTCTGTTGAATTGAATTTTCCACTTACAAAAACCACGGAAGCACCAGGCCCTAAAATGAAGCCTTAAGATAATCTCACTCGATTGATGCATGCCCAACACGGAATCTACATCACATCAGACTCTTTCCATCCCATAGCATTCTAGGAAGGCCCAAGCAAAAGTGGCAAATCTGTTAACGGTTTAGATCTTGTCTTTTAACAAGTGTGCCTCATGTATCACTCTACTGGGGCGCGCCTATCACCTATCAACAGTCCAACCCTCAGATCATCTGCCAGTCGACATGGACAATGGATATGACTGAAAGGAAGAAGAAGAGAAGTTTGTGCACACCTCAAAACCAGATTGGCAGCTCTCTATCTACCAAAACTGCTTGGACTTCTTGCTTTCTTTCTTTAAGTCTGATCTTAGAGCGAAATCCTGCACCCATGGGGATGAACAATCGATACAACGTACCAGAAACATCTTAGATCCAAACCATACGAATCTGAAAATGGAAGGGAAAGAGGATAAGAGAACTAATTCTATGATTCACGGGAAATTCAATAATCCTCAATTAGTAGTTGGTCCCAATTTAGTAATCCTCCAATAGTAATTGGGCCCAGATTTAAAACGATCCCATACATTAGACCTGATCAATCTGAATTTGGGCCGCCTCCCTCATTATGGAGTTCTGCAAAACACCCTTTTCTGCAGATGTTACTTGGATAATTAAAAATAGGAAAGATATCATGCCACTCTGAATCCATAAGTTCATTCTTTATGTATAAAATCAGTGTCCATACATATCCATCATGTACCAAATCTATAAGTAGTTTGCTCATAAAAGTAAATACTGATTAAAATAGGACACGTGGCAGAGTTTGTAGATCCCATTGGCATAACAAATACTTCAAGATCAAGCCATCTACAAAAAATCAAGTCCATTGGATGTTGTCAGCTATCCGATCAAAGATCATTTAATGGATGGTCAAAATAGATACTTTGCTTACCATTCATTTCATGGTCTTAGATTGGTCAGCTGGCAACATTCAATTGACTTAATCCCAAATTCGAAAGCCTTCTTGTATTTGATAGCCCAATGAGCCCCACAAACTCTGCCACATGTCCTATTTTAATATGTACTTTTACAAAAAAAACCATGGCGGAATCATGAACTTTTATGTCCAAGCTTTTATATCCATCATAGAGGTTCACTTATAAGATCTATACCACACAAAATAAAGTCCTTATGTATTGGCTATAGGCCAAATTTGATTCCAATAGTGTTGGGCCCACTATTAGATTAATCATGTGTAAAACATGTGCAAGTTATTAATCTACCAGTGGACAGATTCCTATTGGACTTAGATTTTGTCCAAAAACCATATACAAAAGGAAAAATTTTATTCTGAGCAGCTTGGATTTCACAGGTTATGCCCCTATTGACGGATTATGACCCAGCAATAAGATTTCTCTGATCTCAAGGAAGATAGGGTCTGGAGTCCTTTGGCCACTTTTCTTTAAAAAATGCCACCTCCTAGAGGACCTTCCTTCATGCACAAGCAGATTAAATGATCCCATACCTTAGTTTTAGGTCTTCACAACTTAATGACTATACATCATAAACACCTACTATGATAAAATCCAACAGTGATTCATGTACAGGTCAGTGTCAAACTAGGACTAGTGCGAATTCATTGGGCATGTGCGTGACTTGTGACTTGAGTGGCCAGGAATCCATATACTAGCCATATGAATCTCATCCCTCAAATATAATCTCTAAGTGGTGATACAAAAGATAAAGAAAAAACAGATTGCTAGATGTATCCTCAAAACTTACCATCAATTGGCAGACAATTTGTCATTATAAATGGAGTTTTCTCTTGCATGTATACTTTTGTTGCAGTTGTCGTCCGAAACTGGGTCGAACTTATGGAATAGAATAACACATTGCAGACCATTGAAATTTATGATAAAAATTATGCATGATTCAATCAGCTGTATACTGAAACAAAATCACCAGTTCTTGCAATAAATAGGAAAGGGAAGAATATGATGGCGTATGGCAATTTCCCAGCAATCACTTAGGGCAAATGTGATTGCAGAGATAAAAGGCAGCAGAAAAAAAACAGGCGGTGCCCAGAAACACAAACAACAGCAGCATTTCTTTTTCCTTCATATAGATTATGAGCGAGTGACGTCCTGAACATCATTTTTGTAACGCATCGAACATAAGAAACAGGTTGACTTGTGAAACAGTAAAGGGAGATGTGCATGGAAAGTCTATAAGGAGAAGATCTTCAGTGGGAGTTGTTTCTTCCAGCCCTTTTTATGTTTTTTTTCCTATGCCTTTCTGTTGCTATCTCAAACATGCAATAAGCGTAGAGACAGAAATCTAAATTATTGTCATTTTCAACTGCTTCCTTGCAATTTGTAATTAACAAGATTCCTAGTCAATCAGTAACCCAAACCCTGTTCAAACCTTCATCACCCTAATCCCAGTCATAGCCAAAACCTAAACGGACGCCCAAATCCTAAACTAGGAAAACCTAATCCAAAAGTCTAATCAAACCCTAATACAAACTCCAAATCAAGAAGTAATCCAAATCCCAATCAAATGCCTATCCCAAACCCTTGTCAAACAGACCGTCCCTGTTTCACAGAGAAAGAGAGAGGAAGGGAAAAAACGGGGAATACAATAACCAAGTGATGGAAGCCTTTACCTGTCCTTGAAACGGGAATCCGCAGAGTACGGTATTTGTCAAAGCGGGAGGAAGCGAAGTGGAGGGTGGCCACCGATATCAGAAAATACATAAAGCGAGAGTGCTCTGAAGTCGAAAGCTTTGTGGGGGACAGAACGACTGGTGCGTGCTGAGACAATTCGAGCCCGACTGTACGAAACCCGACACGCGTGGCGAGAGGTTCAGGTTACCTGTGGCTGGCACTCGTGACTCGTGAGACGGTCTTGTACGGTAAGGCCTAAGGATTTTAAAAGGAAAATGTACCGTACGGCCGTTCTTGAACGATGGATTTACCCGGGTCAATACCAAAAGAGTAATGCTACTTGGACAAACGTTTTGGCCAGAATTTTGGCCAACCCATATGGTTTCCATTGAATATCATAATTCTGGCCAAAAAATTTGTCCAAGTAGACTTTTTGATACCAAAAAGGCAAAAACTACTCAGGAAAATACCAAAAACTACAATTTACCCATCAACAAATCGTACAGAAAAGTACATCAAAATAGGATAAGTTTACCATTTTTCATGCGATTTCCCCACAGATCGATATCCCAGAGGTTTAGGATATCACACGGTTCGATATCTCACGCTCATAGGATATCGCACCGTTACCTACTCCCATATATATTATAACTCATACAGACCTCCTTTCCAGACTTCCGTTTCATGAAAATGCATAGGTTTCCTTTCCATATCTCCGTTTCCAAAACAATGCAGAGCTCTGTTTCCATCTCCGTTTTGGGTTGTGGGTTCCAGTAGGATATTACCATTCCATCTTCTTTCTTCGCTAATTTATTTTGATTGTAACACTAATTGTGCAAGTTAATTTAACATTGAGTCCCTGAGGGTGTAGGTAATATAAAGAGAAGAATGTTTGATATGTTAAGTCATATGGCAAAAGAACCCCTTTCTGTGCACATTGTAAAGATAAATCCCAAAAAAGGATAGTTGTTTTGGATGAATAAAAAAACACAACACAACCGAGAGATGAATCTCTGAATATCCAATAAAATACCCAAAATACACGAGTGAATAAACTACACCAAGTGAATGTGATTGAACAAAAAAATAAAAATAAAAACTTAAGAAGAGAAGACGATCATACCTGTGAGAAGATGAGAGAAGAAAAAATCGCAAGGACAGTGATGAGGAGTTACTAGAGATAAGGATGGTGAGTAAGAGAATTTAGTTATGTAGCAAGAGTGGGTATGGAAATTCACTGCTGATAGGCAGGAGTGGGTAGGAGAATTCATTGTGGTGGGTAAGAAATTTTAGTGCATGAAGGGGACAAAATACCCCAAAATGACGAGTACGAAAATACTCTCGAGATTCCCGCTATAGCGACGAATCCACGTCTGGGACCCTCGCTATAGCTAGAATCTGGCTATAGCGAGGCTTGTCGTGGGACACCTCGCCGTAGCAAGGTTTTGGCTATAGCGAGGACAGTCCTGGCTATAGCTAGAACCTCCCATGTTGCCACGCCCTCTTATGAGTTTTTTTGCTATAGCAAGTAAGTTCTAGCTCTAGCGAGACATCGTTCTGGCTTACACATTATTTTCGCTATAGCGAAAAAAAATTCGATCAAGCGATACCACCCTCTGACTTAGTAATTTTATATCGATATAAGTGAGAAAATCTGTAGCTACAACGAGAACATTATTTATAAACTGTTTTTTTAGAAAAATTCATGGCAGATGCAAGTGATGGCTGATGAATAAGTTTTTTCCTTAAATTGTGTATTGTTGAACATAAAATTATAAATTAAGAATAAATAAACCATAAATCATTCATCCACTAAAATCAGACACTATATTATATTTTTGACATTTTTTTATTGTGATGGTTCCAATTCATTATTTTACAATACCATGGTAAGATTACTTTCATTAAATTATTGTGATATTGTACCAATGTTGATTAAATAAAAATAAAATGAAACTAAATAAAAATAAAATGGAACTAACACTCATAAAACATGTAAAAACAATACTTCTTCTCCATACCTTAACCTACTGACGGGTAGGTATATTTGTAAAATTCTACACAGTTGAAAATCCACGACCTTGCAGCGACTTAAGAAGGAAAATGGAGTGGACGGCTGTATTCCTGCAGTATCCATATCAAGAAGATGAGAAGAAGATTATTACAGTGGGTTTTACCTAGGGATGAAAAGAAAAGAGAGAAAGGAGAACGGTGAAGATTTTGAAAAAATATCCTGTGCAAAGGATATCTTGTTAGTGTTATGGTCTCAATATAATCTGGGATATCCTAGTGGGTTAGGATATCGCAGGGAAAAGGGTAAAGTTGTTCCGCTTTTGGTTTCTTTGCTGTATGATCTGCTTGTGGGTAAATTTTCATTTTTGATCTTCTCATGGGCAATTGTGGAATTTAAGAATGTCTGTACAGTAAATTTCCCTTTTATAAACCCTTTTTTGTGAGAGGCATTTCAAACCGTTGGGATTATTTATTAGAAATTTATGGTATGATGTGACATGGTGTTACATTATAAATATTTTGTTTGATGTAATAATTCAAAATTTCAAATCACTTTTGAAAATTGCACGTTTATATTTTTTTCAATTTTCATGATTTCAAATACTAGAGCGGGTTGAGCATTAAAAATTTTACCTTGTAGACAACATTTTAAATTCTTATAATTTTTTGAAATAAGAAATCTAACAATTTTTCTAATCAAATAGGCTTTGAGTGGGATTCCTTGCCTTTATTTTTGGAAACAAGAAAAATAACATTTGGGTGAAAGTCCTCTTTCTCAATTTTCAAAATATTGAAAAATAAGCAAAAGAAAAGAAAATCTTTTTGCAACTGATTCCCACGTAATTTCAACAGTTATTGCTTAACTGATTTAGGGATGAATAGTGTTTTGGGCATGACTTTTAACATCACAGATTTTTCAATTCTTTTTATTTTGGGGCATTTTGCGAGAGGTCCCTCAAAATGTGACTTTGTTGCAAACAATCCACAAAAAAAGTTATGCAGCCAAAGGTCCTCTAACATACTAACACATTCTCATACCTGATATATCTAATTTACCCTCTATTTAAATCATATCTCATGATTGATGGGATATCCCATTAATAGTAGTCAACTACCACTTAATGGGCCACGATTAATGGAATCTTATTAATGAGATTTTCAAATAAATTCTAAAAACACACAAATAAAATTCAAAAAATACAATAAATTTCAAAATAATGCAAATAAATTTAAAAAGACCCAAATAAGTTTCAAAAGATGAAAATCAATTTCAAAAGATTTAAATAAAATTTAAAAGATCCAAATAAATTTCAAAAAAATATAAATAAATTTCAAAAAATCAAATAAAATTAAAAAGACGTAAATAAAATTAAAAAACGTAAATAATTTTAAATAAACGCAAATACATTTGCTAAAACCAAGATAACCCAACTTTCAAAATTAGTGAACAACGTAGCAAAAAACTCAAGTCTTTTTGTCAAAAACTCAAGTAAATTTATTTAAAAAAAATACAAATAAATTTCAAAAGACATAAATAAAATTAAAAAATACAAATAAATTTTCCAAAAATTCATATAGATTTGTTTATAACTCATATGGATTTGTTATAAAACTCAGATAAATAGCTTAAAACTCGGATAAATTTGTCAAGAACTCAGATAAATTTATTCCAGAAGTCAGATAAACAGTCAGAAACTTAGACGGATTTGTCAAGAACTCAGATAAATTTGTTCCATAAGTCAGATAAATAGCAAAAAACTCAGATAGATTTTGTCCAAAACACAGATAAATTTGACAAAAAATACAAAACTTAGATAAATTTAACTTTGACTAGAATAGGGATGGACTTCTGGAACGGGTCAAGTCGAACCTGACCTAAAACCAACCAGGAACTGCTGCAGATCCTAGGCCCACTTTATTCTTATTCTTCTTCGTTGTGGAATCAGAAACACAAAAGCCATCTTCCATTCGCATTCTTCCTCGATTCCGGTGATAGCATGGCGCGGCGTCTGGTGGCGATCCCCCTTCTCCGGCAACACGTATGAACGACGGTGATATAGGAAATCCGGCGATGGTGCAGAAGATCGTCTTTTTCTTCGTTTCGTGTTCTGCAAGTCTTATTCTTCGTTGTAGGGGTCTTCTTCTTCTTTGCAGGGGTCTTCTTTTTCTTTGCAGAGGTCATATTCTTATTCTTTGCAGGGGTCTTATTCTTCTTTACAGGGGTCTTATTATTCGTTGCAGGGGTCTTCTTATTATTATTATTCTTCTTCTTATTTGCAGGGGTCTTTTCATTCAGAGATCGATCTCAACTGTTAAGATCCAATCTGTCAATGTCCATGTCCGGTTTGAAGAAAAATAAGATGGAGAATGAAAGATTTAAATTTTTATGCATAATCAATTGAAAGGGCAAATCAGTCATAAAAATGTACGAGGTGGCGTGTCTAGGGACCTCTTTCCATGAGCTGACGTGTATAAGAACCTCTCACCGAAATATGTCCAAGCTGCATGGACTACAGGCCTTGACGAAAAAGTTGATGGACTGGAGGCCTTACAAGTCCTATACGAGGGACCTTTGACTAATTATCTCTTTTATTTTTCAGGGCCCTGCAATGAATATTTGAACCGTTAATCATTTTAAAAATAATCAGAGTGGCTATAAGGCCAAAAATCGGTCATTAATTCTTTATGGTTTTGAGATCTTTGTTAAAAAAAAAAAAAGAGACTAGTAAATGACCAATTATGGACTTCTTTGGATTCCATTTGGACAATCTTAGCTGCTGGTCATCTTAGGAAGGAAAAAAAAATGACTGGAGGGGGATCAAATTTGGCAACTTATATCCTCGTGAATCGTGAGATAACTGAAAAAAATCCACATCATTCATTTGTCATGGAGCAAAATAATTAAAAAAAGGAGTAAATGAAGAGAAACTCATAATAGAATCGAGGAAGATTATCTCGGCGAAAAGGTTTTTACTATATTGGCTTTTATCTGTTTATCTTTTTTTTTTTATTATCAAAAAGCTACGAAGTCCTTGATAGATAGGAAGACGGGTGAGAATTTTATGGATTTATGTTGTAACCTACCGCAATATAATATCGCAAGCATCCTTTCGTGTTTGAACAACTATGTGAAAATTATATACTTCCAATAGTTTTGGGGCAATTGTGGGGGTATAGAGGCAGCTGTACGGTTATTATCCCTTTAGATTTTTCCATTGGTACTTGCATTGACTACATACAACGAAATTTTATGAAGATGCACTCGATATATGCAATGTCACAAAAATTAATTGCAGTGTTACATAAATGACATATGAAAATCAATGAAAGAAGATTTTGCTCAACCTATTTTGAGACATCACAAAAATTATCAATTGCAATGTCACGCCATTAGAGATAATTTTATCTATTTTAATAGCATACAATTGTATAAATCATCCATGAGGAAATCTTTAAATTTTCATAAGAAGGGGAAATTCTTATTGAGACATGAAAGACCGGTCAATAGCCCCTGTATATTTGTGTTTGAGTTAAAAGATTAGCACGTGGACTTGCAATGAGTATGATATACTAACTACTAATCATGAATAAGGCTTGAATTTTTAATAATCATGTTATACCACTGTTTCTTTATCAGAATTCTAATAATTCATATATGGGAGAATTTCAAATTCTTCAAAAGTTGTCCCATTAGGTGGAATTTCAAATCCATTTTTTTACGAGAAATTTGAAATTCCAACAAATAGTATAGAGAGTGGAATTTTAATAATTCTAAAAAGTCTTTTAAATAGTTGAAATTTATAACTTGAAAGAAATAAAGCATTTTAAATGTCAGGTGATAAAATATCATATCATGTGATATCATATTCAGAATAAACTTCAACCTCCCCAATTCCAACAATAAATTCAGGTAAACAAACAGGACTAAAGTTTGAAGCCCTTAATCTAATGAAACCTATTGTCCTTGTACTCTCCAACTCAGCATGGATCCAGGTGGTCCCGGCATTCAAGGCCGAAGGACATGTGTGCATCGATAACACGACAGCCTATGACGTGGTCTCACACACGAGATGTCAACTTCTCGTATTCTTTCTAGAAATCCCAAGGCCACGTTGCAGCCACTCAAAATAATAATCCGAATGCTTATGCTCGGATGTCTGTCTTCCCAGCCTAGTCTCTCTGTGTTGATTCATGCTCATTTGAGTGAGTACATTTCAATCCAAACCGTCTAATGTATCAATGTCGATTAGTACTTAATAACCATCGGTGGAGATTGAGAGTCAAAACGTTATATGTCTAGGTGTAGCGCTAGTAATCATACATGCTCCAAGCATGGAATGCATAAGAGTTTGTGGCTCAATTACGAGGCAATTGATATTGGAATAGTTTTCAAATGAGAAAGATTAGATCGCCGATTGAAATATTTGGCACATGTGAGCGCAACATAAGAGTCTATGTTGCATTCGGGTTTGTTTGGATGTATGACGAATTGAAGCATGATGATGTAAAGCATCGAATTAAGAGAGAATAAAATATAGGGTGTTATAACGGTGTTTTATTTTAAGTTGTTTGGTATGAAATTTCTTTTTTGACTTTTTATACAGAAAGATGAAGTTTTTTTTGTCTTTTAATAGACAAAAATATATATATATTTTTTACTTTTTTTAAAAATTTCAAAAGAAAATTTTAAAATTACATACTTTTAATATAACTCCTTGTCATTTCTTGTCTGGATTCACTTAATTTTACTTTAACTAGTTAATTGCGAAACACATCCTGATAGGTGGGTGTAACATTTCTAGGATTTCACTTGTGTCAAAATCACTAAACCTATATAGGCTGTGAACACAACAAAAATATAATAAAAATTGTGCTCTAATAGGAGCGATTGCTTGTTTAACCCAATCCAATGCCACTCGTAGTCTAGATCGATTCGAGTCAAAGCAATCTCACCATATTACTTCACGGATTCGGACCCCATAGTTCAGATGCTTTGTAAAGTAAAATTTACCTGTGATTAAATGCAGAGGTGAAAATTAATTGGCCAATGTCAAATTTAATCTCATGCTAACATCTGATGACCTAGGCCGCAATGCCACACACTCCTGGGAGAAAATTATCTATGTGTTTTGAAAATATATACTACTTTTAGACATCACACATGACAACATTCATAAAATTTGAGCATGACGCAACATTGATGTGATTCAAGACTTCATGGGTTTATAGAAATAATATACATTTTAACATCTTAAATATAAGGGCAGCTTACCCGTACGGTCAGCTGCCCCTTCTCTTGGTCTGCCACTCATTTCCAGGAGGCCCACACGCGCCTCCTCCTTTTGTGGATGTAAAATGCCATTGCAGGACTGCCCGCCAGAAATGCGGGCAGAGTTGCAATATAATCCTTCCCGCTATGATCATCAACCCTACGATTTTCCATTAACGTGGATCAACGGCTCGAATTCATCAACAGCTTTAATCCTCGAGCCGCTGCCAGATTCGTGGCCTTTCCCGGTTTTTTCCCTTGCCTAAAAAAAAGTTATATTACGGTGCACAGCAGGACATCGTTTCACGGGTTTTGGAGGGGATGGAGCCATTGGACATGTGAGAGGCTGGGCCGAGTAATGCTTGTAGAATTGTCAACCTTGGCCAAATTTGGCTTCTCATTAGGGGCCTTAAAAAAATCGGAAAAACGTCTAATCGACCGAATCGAAGTAACGGTTAATAACTATATTTTACGATTCAATTATAATTATTAAAATTGAACAACCATATTTCACGATTGAGTTGTGGTTTTCAGTTTCAACTCACGGTTATTAACATAATGAAACTATAAAATACAATCCGATTAACTATTTTTTTAAAACACATGGTTAGTTAAACTGTCATAATTATTTTATGAGTTGGATTATACTTGTTTTATGTTTCCTATAATTGTATTACATGATAGATGTTTTGTAATATCATTTTAGGTTTTTCACTGTGTTTATTTTTCGTGAAAAATGACGGTGTTTGTTAATTTGGTATGTGAGAAATAAATGATAGTGTTATTTTACATACAGAGTCTAAGGACAAAGATATATATATATATATATATATTAAGTGACAATTAACTGTAACCGAACCGTTTAATACGGTTAACCGCGGTTTGGTTTTTAACGGTTTTTATGGTGCAATTATAGTTACAGTTTTTAAAAATTGAAAACCGTAAAATATGATTCGATTAATGATTTTCCTAAAATAAATAGTTAATTGAATTGTTATACCCCTAGTTCTCATGATGGCAACGATCATCACTGGTTCACACTGATTTCATTAACAAATGGTCTACATTTTTATTCAATTTGGAGTATAGGAGGCCGGGTCTATAAAATTGCAAGTTTTTTTGACCTCAATCCTAGTTGCTCAAAATTACTATCCATAAGTACAATGCCGCTGTACAAATATTTTTATTGTAGATAGAGTTAGATCTGAGTGTGATTTTCAGCGGTTTGGATTTCACTAAAGCCTCATTGATGAATTTGTAGGGTCGGATCCCTATTCACCTCTTTCGTGCCACACGTGGAGTGGCAAATGAGTCCGGATCCTTTTGAGGCTTGGCTCACAATAATTCTGGTGGAGTTCTTTGGGGTCCACTTAATCAAAATATAGATGGCTCAAAATAACTAAATATCCATTTATAAATTTCATGAGATCTTCAGTTTCCTCAAATAATCATCATATCATATTAAGTATTTATAAATACAAACTGTGGTGCATTATATTATAGGGAAAATTCTCTCCAATGAACAAATTGCATGGTGTTCATATGTGGTCGCTAGTGGGGCCATTTATAGTTTAAGTGTATCATTGGGGGATGGATAGATGGACACGGGTCTCGGAGAAACTTAGCCCCATCAAATTATTGTAGCCCTCAATTTTAGAGTTTTAAATTTAATGATGTATTAATGATAACTTTTTTCTTTTTATTTTTTATTTTTTTATAGTAGATTCAAACAAATGGTGAATAAGGTTCAATGAGTGTGTAAAAATGGGCTTAGTGCCAGGATCATGAAAAGGAGCTACACAGGTGAACCCAAGTGGGCTCTATAGAGTTGGACGCCAGATGGGACCCGGAGCATGGAAAATTGCAAATCCCGCGAACTACATTACGTTATTTTGACCTTTCTCCAAACAGAAAAGCTTGTAAAAATTCGCAATCCAAGCACAAACATATTCGGTAAAAAACGCAGAAACTATGAGAATGCCATCTCTCACTTCCAGAGAATAAATGCCAGAATGTACTCTTCTTCTCCTGATAAAGAGAATCCTTTTCGAACTTGCGTCATCTTTCTCTCTGGTCGCGGAGATTCTCCGAAGAGGTAAGAGAGATAACGAAACCCTAATCGCAATTTCCATATGTCTATCTGTAGCTTTGATCTGCAAATTCTCCTCCTTTCCTGTTTGTGTTTTCTGTTCGTGATCCGGTCGGATGAAACGATTGGCGCCTTTCGATTTGCTTGTGCGATTCGATTCGTTGAAAGAAACCCTAAGTGTCTGAATTCTCGCTGGATTTGAGCGCAGAGGGTTGGTTGATCGCTTTTTCTTCTGAGCTTCTTGTAAAATTGCAGAAGATTTCGTGATTTTGAGCCGCGAGAGTCTCTGTTGATGTTTTGATTCGTGTTTGGTGAACGTATTGCGGGTTTTTGGATGCTTTTTGCTGCGATTTCACGTGTTTTTGCGAAACTGGCGTAGATTGTATGTGTTTTTTACGGCGATGACTTCTTGTTTCAGTTGATTGAGGAGCTCAACATTTATTCTTTGGGACGTTTCAGTTGATCTTTTGTGTTTTGGCAGAACTTTCTGTGAGTTTTGATAAAGAGTAGGTTTCTTGAATTAGCTGTGCACTTTTGGGTAAAACCAGGGCACTTTGTGCCCTTGATTTGGTTGATTGGGCCTTCGAAACTGGGCAAAATACTGTTCTAGTGTGCACATGTGCACGCATGTGTGGAGACGGGAAAGAGAGAAGTGAATCATAATGTCTTTGTAAAATTACAGCATGGTACAGTGAAACATTTTATGGGCCTCATCTGTGAATGTGAACAAGCTGCACTTGAATAGACCATGTTTAATGGTCAGAATTTCGGTTATTGACATTGATTTTAACGATTCAAATGCGGCTGCTGCCGCCGCTGCCACCATCATCTAGTTAATGTCGTAAGAAATGATGAGTTTTAATACTAAATAGAATTCCGGTAAGTCTGCATTTTTTTTTTGGAACGTAGTAGAATTCTTGTATTTTATTGGTTGGAATTCTCATATGTTGCCAAAGAGCTGGCTGATATGTTAGTTTGTTGAAGTACATGTAATTTTGAACTTTTGGGAAAGTGCTCTAGTTATGAAGCTCAGTGACAGTGAGAGTTTCTGTTAGTTTTGTGACACAGTTAATTTGATATTTGTAATTGCAGAGGGATACAGTATGAATGAGTTGATTTTATTTGGATTTTACATCAAAATATATATTTTTTGCTCTTATTCTTGCCATCTTCTTCATTCTCTTTTGTTTTTTTTCCTCCTATCTTCTATTTTTTTTTAAAAGGTACTACCTTCTATTGTCTGTATGCTCTTTTGCTAATATGGCCTAAAACTTAAAATGAAGGGCCAACATCTTAAGAATGAAATTGTTTGTTGATCACCTTCTTCTGTTATCATTGTGAGAGAGCTGATTGGATTGGATTTCAAAGAAAAGTTTTTTTTTTTTCCTTTATTTCCTACTATCTTCTCTGCCATTTCGGTTCTTATATAGTTATATAATGGCGTAAGAAAAATCAGTGGTCAATATATAAAATTGAGGATGGAATTGTCTGTTCATTTGCTGATTTAGCACCTTCTCTGGTATTTCAGGTTTCTTGTGCTTTTGAGTCCATAGGGAAGATTGGAGGTTAAGGTTGTAAGTTTTTGTTTCAGGATTTACAGAGATGTTGTGGACCATATTTGGTTTTTAGTCTTCTAACTTGAAGTGTGAGATGGAACCCGAACAAAAAGTCTTTTGACTGATGTTGTGGTAGCTTCGACCTGGGTTCTTTTATTTTTTCCAGTGGCAGTTTTGGGAGTAGAAAAAAGTTGCATCCGCACCAATGACATCTTCAGTTCACGATCTGTCCTCTGAACCTGGTAAAATTTTCAAATGCATGTCTTGACTCCTTTTATATGGCTCGTCCGTGTTGAGAGATGCAAATTCCGTTTACTTTTTCTTCTATTTCTTGGGACACTCAATTTTTTCATTGTTTAATGTGAGCTGAAATGTGAAATGTGGTGGAGGCATTTTTCTGTCCACTGAGTCAATAGTTTGGGTGTATTTGATATGTGTCGAATGACACCTTTTAAAGTCAAAGGCCTCTCTTTTCTACATTCTTTTGTAAGGAAAAGATTATGAGGAGAGTTATTTGCCTTCCTATTACAAGGAAAATACAACTAAAAGCATTTTAAGTCGAAGAATTGAAGCCAACATGCCATCACTAACTTGAGGGTTTTGCTTAATGAGGAAAACCCAAATTTAAGCAATCATTTTTTGGTTTTTTGGTTTTTTTAGGCAAAAATGATCTTAAAATTATTAAAGAGGCATGTTTGGAGCATAGATTTATCCATACATGCATTATTTGGGTTCATCTGCAATTTTTTTTTAATTTTAAGTTTTTCTCATAAATATTTGTGAATTTTTGGGGATCTTTTGAAAAGTTAAAGATTTTTTTTCTTATACTGTGCTGACAAAAACCATTTATTATTATTTTCCCCTTAATTTCAATGTGCCTTAGATCAATCTTGTAGTTTGAGTTGTATCTGAGTACTTGTATACCTAGGGGTGCACATGGGTGGTTTGGATCGGTTCAGAGGGGAAACCATCAACCAAACCGAACCCATCGGTTTTCTATTTTCCTAAAACGAACCGAACTACCCATGTGCTCAAACCGAAACTGAACCGGTCCGGTTTGGTTCGGTTACGTTTATTTATTTATTTAACAAAGAAATGGCAGATCAATTGGTTAGAGACGTTGGACATAAAGTAATGGAGTGAGCGTTCGAGTCTTCTTCAAGTAATTTTTTATATTCTTTTTAAATTTTTTTTTTTTATATAATTGATTTGGTTAGGTTTGGTTTGAGCGGTTTAACCGCACATTCAAATCGAAAACCGAACAGTTTGAAGGAAATCCGAACCATAACCGAACCGATCTACTACAAAACTGATCCAAACCGTGGTTAGCGGTTTTTTTGTGCACCCCTAGGTATACCTAATGAGTTGTATCTGAGTATTGGTATACCGCATACTACTTGGTACATAGTACATGATTGATGATGTCATGATACTGCATAGTAAATACTAAATAATGATCTTTCCGATACTGCCATTTTTTCAGTTATTAATGAAAATAAACATTAAAATCTAACATTTTCTCGTATTCTATTTTTTGGGATATTTTTCAGATTATTTAACATCACTTTAAATTCACACCAATAATTGATACCTATCACTGCACCCAATGCTATCATTTTGGGGGACGGTGGATGTGCCCTCCGCAACCTTTTTTGATCCTTGATTTTAACAAAAGAAAGATGGATTAGTGTGGCTTACAGCACAATAAGTCCATTACATTCACATCATCACATGCATATAAATGATACAGTTGATGATGGCCTGCTAACACCTGATTTTTCTTGTGTATCAGCTTCACTATTTGCCTTCCGGCAAGAGTGAAACAAAAGGCCCTTAGTTTGCATGGCTGTTTTCTCATATATGGCATAATAGAATCTCCAAGGAGGTGCCATTTTAGCATGGGGCAAAGAATCACACTTTTGGGGTTAAATTTAACAGAAACAAGGAGCTGCATAATCTCCCATCTAATGGTTTGTCCTAAACATTGTATACTTAAAGAAGTGACTGTCTTGTTGACTGCACTTGACTATGAAGTTGGGGGACATTTACAGAACCAATACTCACTTGGCCACTTGTTGAAATACATTTGTCACCTTTATATTCTGACAGATTTTCTTGTCGCCATTCTTATCTTTGTGATGCCATATTCTACTTTAGAAGGATTGGGCTTCTGTAGTGTAACTTGTAAGGTAATAGTTTATGCGTGATTACTTAGAATAGTCTGATTTCTTTGGTTAAATTTGTTATACGCCTTCTGTCTGTCGCTTGAATTTTGTGAATGAAGAATTGTTTTAAGGGAGAAAGTTGTTAGAAGCCCTCTATCTGTTATATCTGCCCTGCCATTAAATTTTGTAAAGCTCTTACTGTGCACTTTCTTGGCTGGCTGGTTTAATTGGTCAGACAATGGTGGATCTCGTGAGCAGCAAAAGCAGACACAGAACTTGCAACCTCAGATCCAAAATCATCCTCCTACAACTGGTTTAGTTCATCCTGGGACAGCATCAGCATCTGCTGAGTACATGATGCCACATCCTCAGCTTGATGTGGGTCACACTATGGTACTTTTCTATTTATTTTTTCTACAAAATCTTGCACACATCACAGCATTTAATAAATTGGAGCCTTTTGTTTGAGAGCTTGGTAATTGACTTGTGTTGTGAACCATTTTTAATATTTTTCTCATTTCTTTGGCGTCTAATATTTGAGAATCATCTTACAGCCTAGTTCTTTAATTTTTTTTAAAGCAGTCCCCTTATAGGCAAGCCGGTCTTTCATTTATGAGTCTGTGTTTTGGTGTTGATATCATCAGGATTAGTCTCTGTGCGTGTGAATTTGTGCATGTGTGTGTGCATTCTTAGGAACATAACATAAAACTTCATCACTACAATGGTTGAGGGTTAGGCATGTATTCAGAATACATGCGTACATATATTCTAGGCACGTATAAATTATGGAATTGGAAGTTGTTTTTGTACAATAACCAACCAAATTTGTCATTTTTCACCTTCTTCCTGGCCATGTATGGTGGGATATCTTTGCACAATGTGGTCAACTAAAATAGTATTTTGGGGCTATTGCTTTGATTCAAACATGCACATTTCCATGGTTGTCACTTATGGTGGGGTCTGAATGCTAAGAATATATGAATAGACATTAATAATTTTTCGTCGATTAAGTTGACTTTGGTTGAATTGTGAAGTACAGAAAGACAAGAATCCCCCCCCCCCCCCCCCCCCCCCCTAAATCTCTCTCAATGCTATGCATTTAATTTCTTTTCTCACCTAAATGTAACTGGAATGCTAAAAATCGCTCTCATATGCCCCTTCTTAAATTTTTTTTTTCCCTTTTGTGAATGAATTTCTTCTTTAATAACAGGTGCAACTAGAATTCTATTACTAAGGTTTTTGCAAGCTCATTAGCATTGAAATTTTCTTTCTAATGAATGTTCAAGGCACACCAATAGAAAAATATATGAAATGGTAGATCTCCTAAAATATCACATCCAAATTTCCCATTATTGAATAATGAACTAATGATAATACCTTTGAAGGACATGCATAGAATTTTTTTTATGATCACTTAACACTTCGTGTCATCATTTGACTGCATTTCCTGACGGCTGCAGTGGGATGTAAATTGTCTCTCTTTCTATGAAATGAGTATATAGAACTTGGGTTATTTGTTTGGGCCTCCTTGTCTCTTTGGTTATATGTTTACAAGAAAAAGTCGTGTGTGTGCCCATATGTGTATATGTATTGCATAAGAAGCGAACAGTAAAAAGCACAAAACCAAAAGCTTTATTAGGAACTGAAATATTATACATTTTCCTTTTTCATCTAGATATTTAGTTAAAAGTTTAATTCCAAAACACCTTAAATTGAAAAAAAAAAAAGTTCATGAACACCCTATTATCACATGTTCTTGCAACTTTATGTAAAAATATACAAATATGTTTAACTCATGTTGAATACCCATCTAAGAAATCCAAAAAATAACACCAAATCTATAAGGCTAAAATTTAGAATTTTTAAACAGAAACACTCAAATCTTAAGAGTCTAACCAGAAAGCCTAAATTTATTGAACTCAAATTTCATACATGTTTCACAAAAAGAAGGAAACCTGTAGTCCCTGCCTTCTGGCTTAATTATCTAGAAGTCTCTGTAGTGATGAGAATTAGTTTTTTGGTCTCTAACTTATACAATTTGTTGTAGTCCTTTTGGCTTTTGGTTAGAATCCATTTAACAAATGACACAACTGTCCATCCATGGTGGAAAAGTTATTCATTTTGACAATTCCGACTTTTAAAACCGTGGTTTCCATGCTTGGGTGTTACATAATGGTTTGGTGGGCCAATATCACTCCTATTAGATAATTGTTACTCTTTGAGTTGAGAGCATCGGACCTTGTTGATGTTTTAAGTGTATATTTATTTAGTATCTAAATTCAATGTATGCATATAGTTGGATCGGTGTCAAAGTAAGGTGAATGCCAATTCCTGGGATTAAAAGAGTGCAAACATATTAGATTTGTCAAAGGTAAACTGCTATATAGAGCAGAGTTACCTAGTGTTGGTGGACTCCTGTTAATAGAAACTCATTATGTGAATCATTGAAGTCTTGACCAAACCGTGTTTTTGTTCACATCACTCAAGAATCATTTTTCTTCTTGACCAAACTGAGTTTTTGTTTACATCGGCCAGTTCTTCATGGTTTTTCAAACCATGATCCCTATCTTCTGACTACTGATTGGATTGTCTTTTTATTGGATTACAAGTTTGAAGTATGATCCCAATTTTTCTGACTGTTGGTTCACCACCGACTGTTGTCAACGAGCTTATTCTTCTGCCTATTTCTAGATGTTGGACCAACAAGTAGCTTTTTCTTTCAACAATATTCTCTTCTGGCTATTTTCAGATCTTCGACTGATGAGTAGATTTTTATCACATGGCCGATCCATAGGATGCTCACCCAAGGAACTGTCCTGACCATATATAATCACCCCATGTGTCTAATTGGATTGCAGCACATCTAGCGCTTTAATCATAGCACTATGCTTTTGTTACATTTTACTTTTACAATAAACTCAGATGGATTTTGGATATTTAATGGAGGGAAATATAATTTGCAGGCTCAGACACCATATGCATATCCAGATCCTTATTATGGAGGCATCCTTGCAGCCTATGGTGCACAAACTATGGTAAATTGCTTCCTTCGATGTCAATTTTCATGCAATAGTCTGTTAACTTCTGCTAGTTGTTGATCAATGAAAGAACCACGGCACTCGTTTTGGATTTGGACTTCGTTTATATATAAAATTTATTTCTTCAGTCATGGCCTCTTTCAGATCCATCCTCATTTTGGGATTCAACCAACTGGGGTGCCATTGCCATCAGATGCAATTGAAGAGCCTGTATATGTCAACGCAAAGCAATATCATGGTATCTTGCGGCGCCGCCAGTCTCGAGCAAAAGCTGAGTTAGAAAACAAATTGATCAAGTCCCGTAAGGTAGGTTTTCTTGTATGAGCTTCCCTTGGACACTTTGTGCTCGGCATATCTTTAGTCCTCAACATTCTTTTAGTAAAAGCCATTTTGTAGGTAGATTACAGATGTCAGCTCCACAAGGAGCCCTTCAGTTGAAAACCTAATATTTCTGTTTCTAACTGCAATTCTTTCTGGCATTTTTCAACTTAGGTTCAGCGTCAGACAGGACAGTCAACATTTCATTTCAGCACTTGTGTCAATTCCTATTGGGGAAAACCATGTGCCTGTTGAGCTCCTTTTTAAACCAAGTACTAATAATTTTGTTCCATAAATGATGGTGGTGCTTTTGAATAAGCCGAGGTTGCAGGACTGGCCATAGATAATGGGCAGGTAGTTAGTTTGCAGGTACCTCAGAGTTCAGGGAAATTGAATTCCCTGTTTCTCTGGAGTGACACATGCTTAAAATAAAATGAATGTTTAACTGCACTTGCTGAGGCAGGAGACCTCACAATCTTATTTTGGTGGAGAAACAGCTTTTAAATACAATGAAACATTTTCAACTTGGTTGCATTTGTAAACTGCCAATTTCTTACCTTTATTCATCTTTTAACAGCTTACAAGTTTTAAATATTTGTGTAGCCATATTTGCATGAATCTCGACATCTTCATGCACTAAAGAGACCCAGGGGATGTGGGGGCCGGTTTGTCAATTCCAAGGGCGACCAAAATCAGAATGAAGTGTCTACTCATGATAAATCGCAGCAGCCTGATCATGATCCCGACCGTAATGACTCCTCAGAGCAGGCATCCTTATCATCATCCTAAACAGGAATATTTTGACATGATAGAAAGTATCTTTGCTGCATGGGCTATTTGAATGTTTCCAGATCCATGCCAGGTTTGGCTAAGCAGGTCTTGTGGGATCTCAGGTGCTCATTCACCTGAGATCTTCTCAGGTCTTGTGCCTTTCTAGGAGAATTCCAGAACCTTTATAAAAATGACTGTAGAAGCTCAAATGTTAGTGTAATAGGTAAAATTCCGATCTCAGTGTGAAAATTGCTAGTTGAAGAGTTTTTCTTGCCTGTTTTGGCGGTAGTGGTTGATTAACCGTGTATAAGTTTTTTCAGTCCGTCTGGTCCAATTGCATAGACAGATCTGCACCCTGTGAATATTATGTGCCGTTTCTCAGCATGTTTTTTTATATATATTATTATTTATGATCTCTGTGTGAATTGATTGAAGATTTATGCATTCTTTATGCTTTAATGGTCATGATTCCTTCATGGCATTCGCATTGGCATTTGGTTGAGGCTGAAATCCATGATGTTAGAAGTTTTTATGGCTTTCCAGGCAGGGATAGATAACCTGAGATTTAGCTGAAAGCTGTGTTGTTACCTTGCACAATTTAAGCAGCACTGATAGTCTAGGCAGTTTGGAGCAGATTCTGGACTGGTATCAATGTAATGATATATGCTCTTTCATATAGATAGATGTTCACTGACGTTACAGAACAATGGTTAAAAAAAATAAAAATAAATAAGGGTTTGGATAAGTTGTGGTTTAATGGATTTGATTTGGGCTGTTGATCATGTCCCTTTCTGCTACTTCCTCCTCTGTTTTTCAGGGGGGGCACATTTGGGGATTCTCGGATTTCCCTGTGCGACGTTTGTTTTGCTTGTTAGGTCGTTTCCAAACTGTTTAGAGGTTATTATATTTATATTTAATAGCTCAAGTGAATGCAACTATATGGGCTTAGCTCAAGTGTGGATGTCTATTGGACTCTCCAACATATGGATAATGTGTGGAAAATTTTAATTCTGATTGATGTGGAATTTGGGTGTCAATTTGGGCTTCAACCAATTCATGAGGGTGCATTAGTTGGCATGAGATTACAATTGGCATGATGTGATAGGATGAAACGATATTTTCCTGTTTTAGTGAAACAGGGGAGCCGGACTCATTATTATGATCAGTATAGTTGGTCGTGCAAAATTTATCCAAGGGGATGCATGGATTCATTCAAGTGGAACTCTGCAGTGGAGTCATTTAAAAAAAATATATAAATTTAAAATCGCCAAAATAAATGCACTTTTAGGACTTCCTCTCTTTATCTCCCTCATCTCTGGCTTAATAAAATGTGTTACCCTATAGAAGGGACAAAAGAGGAGCAAAACCCGAGAACAACCCATATGGCCCCCCACCCCAGCATGTGTGGGCATCCTTATCACTTGTGTGGGGATCTCTTGGATTTAAAAGAAAAAATAAATAAAAGTAGAATCCATTGTTGCATCTACTCATTGATAATTCGAACCGTTAAAATTGAATGCCATCCGTCTTAGTATAAAAAAATTAAGTAGTTTCACTGTACGATTGAGCATTTTAATAATAATATAATTAACATAATTTTACATATTATTAATCACATGCATTAATAAGGAACCGCTTTTGTCATTCAGGTTCTCTAATAGACTAATAAGTAACTTTGATAATCCAAAGGGTAGTTCAGTTGGCATATGACTATAGTTTGTGTTTGGATATTGTGAGTTTGAAACTACACTATCACACTGGGGGTAAAGGGGGTTTATTTGACTTTCCTCTGTCCCAAAGAGTTAGGAAACCTCCGATTGCAAGAGAGAGGGTGGAGAAAAAAAAAAAAAAAAGAGTAACTTTGATATATTTTTGCCCGTCCATAAACATGGGCCAAATTTCACCCATTTCCTGACTGGGCTGAGTGCTACTAGTTATAGCCATAGCAGCGCTTTTATATGACAACACAAACGAAGGGACGATCGATCAGAACCTCCTCTGATCCATCCAAGCCCACCATAAACACCATGGAGTTGGAGAGCGAGGCCATCAAAGCTGCTTCGGAGGAGGTCTCACAGCAGTTCCAAACCCTAATAAAAACAGACGATGTTGATACTCTCAAACACCTGCAGCATTTGATGTAAGCGCTCCATTCGATGTTTTCTACAGTCCTATAATCGGAGAAACCTACTAAGATAAAAAGAAAAAATCTTCTTTTTTCCCCCTTTTGGAATCTGAAATTGTTGAATTGGGTTGGTCGGTTATTGATTCCCCCAGAAATGGAGGAGGAATGAAAAATCTAAATTTTTTTGTTTTGGTATTTTTTCAGGGAACTGAGAATTTAAGGATTGGGGGCCTTTTTTGCTTTCTTATTGAAAATGGAAGACCACAATATTTAGAATTAGAATTTAGACTTCAATTCAGAAGCCAAGAAGATCTTGAGTTTATGTAGATTTTGTGCTTGATTCTGTTGAGTTTGGATGTCTTTATGTGGGATTTCATTGAATTGGTAGAATTTTCCTAGCAGAAAATAGATTTGATACCTGTAATGTGTTGCAAGAATGATCTTGAATTTATGGTGATTCTGAACATATTATGCTGTTTTAGGTTGTTGTGATTTTTTCCCCTTTCTAGGAGGTGGCTCTCAATAGCATAGGAAGGTGAGTTTTGTATGGATAAGTAAGTTTAGCAGAATGACAGGAATTTAGCTTCAGAAACCGATTGCAGGAGTCTTTAAAATCATGAATGTTAGGTCCTTGGTACAACCCTCGTGTGCACCCATGGTGGAGTGATGCTCGATTCCTAACACAACCAACATACCATTAACCGATTGTCGTGCCGTTTCTCATCACCAATTGGTTTTGGGATAAGTGGTAGCTCAATGGGGTCTGATATCCTACAATGAACATGTAATGGTTTTACTTAGGCTAGAAGTATTCATTAATTCAGATGAGAGATGATATGCAAGAGGTGAAAGGTTGTGAATTAATGAGGGGTTTGTGGTGAGCTGCGTAGTTGGGGACTTGTGGACTTGCATTTGAGGTTCTGTCAAATGAAATTAGTGACAGTTGTTTCTTAATATGTTTTATTGTTTATGGTGTTATGTTCTTGATATGAATTTTTTTCAGGAAGATCAAGTTTATGCTGCTATTATTGTCATCTATAATTGTGAAAGGCTTTAAAACATTGTAACTGTCAGGGTTGATTCTATTAGACCAACAAACATGGATTCTTAAGATTTTATCTATCAATCCTTTATCATAACCCAACATGAAGACATCTTGCAGAAGGCTATAGTGACTTCTACAGAATTAAATCCGGTAGTTTGATCAAAGTTCATATGGAAAAAAGCTAATTTCAGTAACTTTTCATTGTTTTTCCTGTGTAAAATGCATATTGGGATATTGTGTAAGCATCTCATACCCATCTCCTTTAAGTTGGATGAGTAACTTCTCCTTTCACATTCAGATTGGGAAGGCTACAGGACAGCAATGCCGTCTTGTCACATTTTAACGACTTCTCGGAACATTGCTATGCGGAGGTTTCCGGTGATCTCTCAAGGAATACACGTCTCTTGAAGTCTATGAAGGCAGACTTAGATCACATATTTCAGAAGCTGAGGTATGACAGATGTCTGTGCATGTGTGTTTTTTTTTTTGGTCACCAAGGGAAGCAAACATTACAAAATTGTATATCTTTTGTTTTTGCTCTCATATTTGTTAAACAGACTATTTCCTGTTGAGGTTAGAAACAATCGCATATGTGGGCAGTTTGAGTTTTTAGGTTTGTCAACTTGTCATGTGAGACACCTCTTGCACATTTCCATATAACTTTCAAGCAGTTGCCAGAAGTCAACCATCAGTTATAGGCTTATAGTGTATATGGCTTCCTCTAGTTATCTTCTAAATTACTATCTAGCGATAGGGACCATTAATCTTCTGTGGTTGGATATAGTGAGTTATTAACTTTGTTGCGACAGTTGACATTAGAGGTTTTCTATGATTATATTTGACTCCCTCCATGGGCATACATGTGGATATGGCATGTGGTGTATGCCACTTTCAAACTCTAGAACCGATAGTATCTTTGATGATTACTTGGCCTGAACACCAGGCCGGTCCCCTTTTCTGGTGGGCTTTATGATCAATTCATTTTGTGCATGTATAGTGCTCCTGATGATAAGACCATCCTGACTTTTGGACCAGAGCATGTGCTCAACCATGTTTGTATGTGCTAGATTTACATGCATATGCTCAATAAACTGTTAGAAATTAGATATAATAATATCCTTGCTTTCAGTATTTATCATTCGTCGAGAAATTTTCTCATCAAATCACCGTTTCAAACTTAATGGTGTAACTTGGAATCATGCTACCTTCTCAAGAGTTTTCAGTTCTTTATCATTGAATGGTCACAGTGGGCAATCTTATGTCCACTGCGTTATAGATTGTGGATCTTGTTGCCATCTCCTATTTTCACCAGCCTTCTCCAGAGAATCAAAACTCGTGCGATTTTTTGGTGGATTTCAATCAATCTGGCACTATAAACATCGTTAACAGAAAATTAAAGAGAACCCTGTTTTTTTTAGGTCTAATCCAACGGGATTTGGCACTAAATTTTGTTTGTGGTTGTCTTCTTATTGTTGCTATTGTTTTCGCTGCCATTATCATCATTATTGTCATCTATGTTGTTGCCTTTGTCACCACCACCACCACCACCATTATTTTGTATGGGGAAAGCATGCATAAATGAAAAACTATACTGTATAAGAGGAATATACTTTATGAATTAACAAAAGTATCACCTTACTATAGACAAATACATCAACCTCAAAAACATCTCCCACCCACCAACACTATTAACTCAAATCTCAAGCATAGAGAAAGATAAATCTATAACTGTAATTTCTTTACCCTGTTTAGCCAACATATCTGCTGCCGTGTTTACACTTATATATGTGCACAAAGGACACTGACATTGATTTACTTAATTACCATTTCTCAGAGTGAAAGCCAGTCACAAAAGGTTCATCAACCTTCCTCATTCGCAATTAATCTGTGATTTTTTGTGTCCCTTAATGACTTGCTGCACCAACTATTCTCTGAATAGCTTCAAAACCTCATGCATCACCAAAAAAACCTGCATGCACATACTCGACCAACTCCACCTCGGTCAAACTCCTGCTGAAAGTGAGACTCCACACAACCTCAGCCTCAAGATATTGGTTAACAGACAGACCTTTTTGTGACTCAACACTATATAACAAAGAAAAATTACTGAGAAGATTGTTCCTGTACCGAATATCTTCCCTACAATGGAACCTTGACCTCTACTCACTTGAAAAATGGATCCCACCCAAAAAAATACCTTGCCCTTTTATGATTGAATTCCTAATGAGACTCCCTTTTCCAAGCATTAACTTCTTCACCTCTAAAAGATAAAGACTCTACCTGGTTACTAACCTCCATGACCTTCCCATATTTCTTGCAATCACCTTCTTGAAATGGGTTGTGACTTGTGGTGCCCTTGGTTAAGCACTGGTTCAACAAATCCATGATTAGTCATTTAAATAGCTGCACACAACCACACAATTACAGATTAGAGAGCTCCAGCAATAATGCAGAAAATCTCAGTGATGCAACAATAAAAATTCTAGCATTCTAACCGGCCTTTTAGTCTGAACAGATTGACAGCTGCCCACTGGAAATTTCAGCAGTGTAAAAGCTGTTCTCCCTCATGAAGTTCACGTAAACTGTCCTTGGCTGATTAGAGTCGCACAAAAATGGTAATGTGGGGACATTCTAATCCTCAACTCTTATAACAATCGAAAGTTGACCAGTCATTGCACATACCTCATCCAATCCAATCTTTAGTATTCATTTAGAAACTTTTGCATTGCTCAAAAACAATATCCTAGCTGCATGCACTACTCCTATGCAGCTAACACTTATGGAAAAAGGATTAAATGGAGGAGAAAACATGCTCCTCAACCCACTGACTAGTTCTAGGTTTGGCTGACATTTCCAACCTGATCAATAGAAGGTTTGGGTTTGGGTTTGGGTGGGACCCATACATTCTATTCAACCTGACAGCCTGGCCCGATGACTTAGTTTTCAGATTAAGTTTTCCAACCCAATTAATAAACATGTCAGAATTGGGTAAGGCCCATGCCAATTAATTGATATTTATTCAGCATATCTTTATTTACTGTTACTCATCTTTTTCAAGCATCCTTCTTGGACTTTCTTCTTCTTGCACATTTTTTTTTTTCTGAGTAATATTTTACATCTGTCCTGGTTACATTTTTAAAAAGAAGTTCTAGCCATTTCCCTTCTAAATAGTGGACTTTTTGCACTTTTAGCATTTTCTTTCTTTAGCCTTACTCTTTTTAATTTTTTCTCTTTTTCATCGTATTAATTTTTTATCTGTTCAAAAATTTATTTCATTGAGATGCTACTTACTTTTCTTGTTCATTATATTATCACAATGATTTTTTGTTCTAGTTACTAATTTCTATGTGTTTCTGCTTAATTTTTGTGGGAGTTGTTATAGGAGCATGAAGGCAAAGATCTTAGCAACGTATCCTGATGCATTTCCAGATGACTCAGGGTCAAAGATACTAGACCAAAGACCAGACCTTGAGAAACCTCAATAACCTCATGTCTGCTCCATATGCAAAGTGGATTGATGCAATTACTGCGTACTGTTTATCAGGCAATTGTGTTTTTCTTAACTGAGTTAATGTTCAAATATTTTCTCATATGGGGAGAAGTGTGAGATGAAGAATGTCTATTATTTATTACCGTGTTTTAACTGAATCTACAATTTGTTACTTTAACATGGTTGTGGTTGTTAGGGGTTGTATAGAAATCGCCATTATGTGTCCCATGCAGTGAAAAATTATTTATTTCTAATCTCTTGTGCCTGCAAATTTAAGCTGTTTATCAACTAGGACCATTCGTCTGTTGGGCCATTTGCAAGCAACTTATGCACAAAATGGATGTAAGGGAGATGAGAATGTTGAAGTGGATGTGTGGCAACATTTAGAAATGAGTGCTTTCGATAGTATTTAGGGGTAGCATCAATAAGGGATAAAATTATGGAAATCCTTTTGAGATGGTTTGGTTATGTCCAATGTAGTGGATAAGGAAAAACTTCGCTGTGTAGGTTGATGACTACCAAGGGGAAAGGGGTAGGCCAAGAGGACGTGGATGGAGGTAGTAAAAGTAGATAGAAGAAGTGCAGTTTATTTGAGGATTTAGCTTAGGATAGATTGGAATGGAGAGCTGGGATTTTTGTAGCCGACCCATTATAGTTGAGACAAGACTTTGATGATGATGATCTGTTGGGCCCTTTGCAGATGGACCATAGTCAGAAGCCTTGTTTGATCGGAAAACTTCAGATGTTCAATTTCTTTATCTTCTGTCCTTCTGGATATTTGCCATTGCCAATATTCCCTAAACCTTGGTCATTTCATATTGGATTGCTATGACGTCCACTTGGTCAGTTATTTTCCCCTAGAGTCCCTAGTAGATGAGGATTAGCTGTCGTTAAATAGTACAGATCTGTCTCCGGATAATGCCAGAGGCATTATTAGCTGGATTTGAATCTTGAAGGGCATTAGAGCCTTATAGCTTCATCTTCCTCTGCTTCTCATTTACAGCAGGCCCTCCGGAAAGTATTTAATTAAGGTTGTGGAGGATAATCTGATTGATACAATTTGCAAGATCTTCCCTTTTGGATTCTTAAAGCTACTGCATGTATGGATGGCTGAATCAGCATGTGGGCTCCATGGCCTGGTGATTCAGATCATTGATTTTAGTAAAATCTCCTTAATCACATTTCATCATTATTCAGTGGCACAGATGAAAGACAATTTAAGATCCAATGGATAAGATTTTTCAGCATGCCATCTACTTTGATGCCCATCAGATCAACGATCACCATCCCCAATGATATAGAAACAAAACTACAAGAAGATGGCTGAGCTGATGTAAATGGTTAGTAGTCAGCTATCATTAGATGGCTCAGAACTTGTAGATTATCCGGTTGTACACTGTAAATTTTATTAGAATATTGTCAATACTGCTATTTGATTATAGAATATTTATTTTGACAATTTTGAACTTGAGAAACATTGTGATTTTGGAATATAGATTTTTCAGAAGATGAGAAAAACTGCGAGGCCAGGCCGTTGGACACTCACCAGGACAGGCAGTTTGATGGGCAAACCTAGGCTGAGAACCAAATTATCAGGTCAAAGTCCATCTCATGGTCCTGTAGGCTTGGCCCAATCATAAACAAGCCCATGAAGGTATGAACAATCTCAAACTGTAGGCCGGAACGTAACTTTTTCTCAATGAGAATACCGACCTTGTGAATTTCATAGCTTCTTGACAATGATTCATAGGAAGAACTCTGGGATTCATTAGATGCATTGAATCTTCTCATGGAAATGAGACTTCAGGGAATTCTAAAGATATGGAATCCTTTTTTTTTTTCCTGCTCCCTTTTAGGAATCTTCATGTTCCTGTCTAGGTGGTAAAGATGCTAATCCTGTTGAATTCAATGGACTTTTTATTTCTTGCAATCCAAGTGAGCTCTTTAACCCTTAGGATTTTAATCTATAACTTTGAAATTCTGCAAGTTGAGTTCTTGGGTAATTAGATCACTTCCTAAAATATTGTTGTTCACAGTGAGGATGAAGTGGACCTAGTGGTACAAGCCTGGCACATGTGAGAACCCATCTTTTCCTTTTTTTGGGTAAAGGCTTCCATAACAACCCCACAGATGCAACATCACAAAACCCGCTGCCCCACAGGACCCAAATGAAAGATGCATTCTATGATTTGTTCTTGTTGATTAGTCCATCTTACTGCATTTTATTACGATGAGTCTTGTAGTGAAATTTGGAGCAAACCCATACTAAAAGGTAGCCATTCTCTTGACCGGTTCAGGTTTTACTCAGTTAGACCTCAAAGACAATCACCACAGGTAAGATCCAGACATATGATACACTTCTTTTTTTTAAACCACCACCACAACAGATGAAAGCAAACACAACTATACAATACTACACTCTTTCCAACTCTACAAAGAAAGTCAAATGGCACACACTCCTTTTCATTTCCTTATACTAACTAGTAGTAGTATCAGTAGAAACCTTACTGTCTTTCATATCCCCATTGACAGAATCTGTGGCGGGGTTTGCTCCCTCCTCTACCCTCTTCCATGGCATTTCCTTCTCGCTCTTCCCCTTTGCAAGGGCCTTGGCTGTATCATAAGATGCGTGAAGACCCATGAAAAAGTAGTACAACAGTAGCACCCCAGTCCACACTCCAAACCTCGCGAACGACAGCCTATCGATCGACCCCAAAAGGAATATGTTGATTGCGATCGAAGTCGATGGCAGCCATGGTACCAGTGGCACACCCCACAGCTTGGGCGCTCTAGCTTGCGGCACCAGCAGCTTCAGACCCAATGTAGCCCCAAACCATATGGGCGCCGTCACCACATACGCCACCCACCCCTTCTCGCTCAGTGCCCAGTAGACAGCAGTTGCAATGGATGATCCCAGTATTAGAACGATGCAGATGATCAGCTTGTTGCGGTCCTGATTGGTGGTCACTCCGCTTACATAATATCTGCATAGATGTATAAGGATGGTAATAAATGATCTTATATAGTAAGGTTCGTTCTTAGGCATTGATCATTTCTTACATTTGAAAACATAGGAATTGTAGGACTTCTATTCCTAAAAAGGATTAAAACTGAATAAACAAGTGTAAATTCCCAAGTTTGATCATCAATTATCTCGCCTTGCGGAAATTGAATTTAAATCCTAGTAAAGTGAGGGTACCGGAGCTACATTGCTACCTTATATCTTTCCCGGTACCTCTCACCCACCCCGCGATCATCTATTTAATAATCTGGGCTCACTTGATCATGAACTCCCTCTGTATTCAATCTCCATATATTTTAGTGCAAACGAAGAGACCCTTTGTGTTATAAATATGGATGTTCTAATTTCATGGCCAAATTTCAGGTAATCTCACAATTCAGGTAATGTCATTAGAGTTGTCCGACTCCGGTCAACCTTTTCTTTTGAACTTTTTTGCTCTGGATCCTATGATATCATGGCTTTTATGAAGATTTCCAAATAATAAAACTTGAGAGATAGTACAGATGTGTATTTACTTTTTTTTTCTAAATGTTAGTTTTTGTATTATATAAAAAAATGAATTGATTTGCTAGTTGCAAAATATATATGATACATGAATTGATAGATCGTGTGATATCATGGGATATGGTGTAAAAAGGTAAAAAAAAAAAAAAAAAATAGTGTTGATTGACATTATCAAAATTTGAGTAAAGAAATTGGGAAAACAAAATTTAAGGTAAACTAATAGGTCAAAACCCCCAACTAAATTCTATGAAAATTTTTTAAAGTACCTGCGCACGAGGAGGGCGACAGCGACAAGCATGAAGAGGAAGAGCGTGGAGATGGAGAGGAGGTTGGAGAGGATTTTAAGATCGGTGAAGAAGGCAACGATGGCTGTGGCCGCTAGCATGACGATGGTGGCGTAGATGGGGGTGCCAGTCTTGCCATTCACGTAGGCGAGGGAAGGCGGGACCATGTGGGCTCGGGCAATGTGGGTCAGGTATCGAGCCTGGCCCACAGCGCTAACCAGGAGGACGGTGGTCATACCCTTGAGTGCACCAAGGGCCACAATATACTTTGCCCAGTCCATGCCAACAGCCTTGAAGGCGACCGAGAAGGCCGCCTTCTCATCGAGCTGCTGGTAAGGCTGCATGAGGCAGAGGGTGACGGAAAGGAGGCAGTAGATGGTGGTGGTGATGGACATGGCCCCGACGAGGCCAATGGGGATGTCCCGGGCAGGGTTCTTGGTCTCCTCGGCCATGGTGGAGACGGCGTCGAAGCCAACATAGGCGAAGAAGAGGACGGCCGAGGCCTTGAAGACTCCGCGGGCGCCGTTGGGGGAGAAGGGGGTGTAATTGGAGGTGTTGGCCTTGGTGAGGCCGGCGATGATGATGAAGACGAGGACGATGATGTGGACGATGGAGGCGACGAAGTTGAAGCGGGAGGTGCCCTTGGTGCTCATGACGGCGACGACGCAGACGATGGAGATGACCCCCACGGCAATGGGGTCGAGGTGGCCGTAGTCAGGGCTGAGGCTGTGGACAACGATGCGGAAGTGTTCGGAGTCGTGGTTGAGGAGGGTCGCGAAGTAGGAGGTCCAGGAGCGGGCCACCGCAGCTCCGCCTATGACATACTCGAGGAGGATGTTTCCGGCTGCAATGAAGGCGACGAAGTCACCCAGCTCCACCCGTAGGTACGCAAATGACCCACCTGTTCGCCAGCAATATTAGTCAAAATTAATGTCCTACTATCTTTTGTTATTAGAAGTTAGAATCAAAGGTTAGGGCCACCCATCCATTACATGAATAGATAGAGTATGGAGTCAACACATGTGCTTGGCACGTACATAATTTCTAAGGAAAGTCGAGATCTCGCATTTGTTATAATTCACCGTGAGTGGACCAATAATATTTCGGCCTCCTTTAATAAAAGTAAAGTTTGTCTTAGTGGAAACATAACGTGAGACAGTGATTTTGACTGATTTGAGTTTTAAGTGAGCCCCACTGATGACTTTATAACATGGCACTTAGACAATTCTATGAGTCAGGCCCTTTGAGGATATGATATTTTGGGCTACGCTGCTTAATATGATTTAAAAAATAAAATAAAAACTTGTTAGATTTTATTAAAAATATATGAATTGTCCATTTCTCAGTTTTTACTGCTAATAATAAGGCTATCCATATCCGAATAAAAGAATTTTGATCCTCCAAAGCTTTAACCTAAAGAAATCTTGAATTAGGAGCGGATCTACATATGGGGCCACCTTTTAAAATTCAAATAATTTGGAGTAAACACCCTCCATACATGTTGGGTATTTTTAAATTTTACGTCAATCTAAATTTATTCCACAATTGGATTTACTGTTCGATTATAAAAGTGATTAACACAATCTCGTCTGATTTCATTATCAATTTTTCATTTAAGTATCAATCCAATGATGGGACAAATCATTTTTTTATTTTACCAATCCAATGTGGGATAAACTCGTGATTGATACATATAAAATCTATTGGAGCGATTTAGATTTGAAAAATTGGGACATGAATTTTCCATGACCATAACCAAAAGCCGGACCCAAAGTTCCAGTAAAAAGAAAAAAAAGCATCCCTTCCAGTTTTCCGGTGGACAGACAATCTCTAATTCACCCCCAGGATCGTTTCCCACGAGTTTGTGGCGGAACTCTACTATGGGACCCACTTTTTGATAATCTCAACCGTTAAAAACAGAAATCAAAAGGACCACTGACGTGTTTGTCTTTCCTCTATATCTCTAATTCAAATTCAAACGCAATGCCGACAAACAAACGACACCCCTACCTCTCCCAAAGTCAACATTTACAAAAAACAACTGTGAAATGAAAATGAAATGCTTAGTCGGTTACTGCAACTAACCTGCGACTGGAATCTCCACGGCGAACTCAGTGTAGCAGAAGACGGAAAGCATGGCGGAGACGCCGGAGACGACGTAGGAGAGGACGACAGCTGGGCCGGCATCGTCCTTGGCCTCGAGCCCGGTGAGGACGAAGATTCCGGCGCCGATGACGGCTCCGATGCCGAACCAGATGAGGTCCCACCATGACAGATTCCTCTTCATCTCGTGCTGGCTCTGCGACCGCACCTCGTTCAACTCGGTGTGATCCAAAGACCGAGTCAGGACCCGGTCCTTGAGTCGCATCGGCGTCTCTTTCATAGCCTTCATGTAGTTTCCCCAGCTCTTAAACGACTCCTCTGGCAGAAAATCATCTTTGCTGCACATGCACCATCTCCTCTTCACTACTCCTTCGCTTCCACCTCCTCCCATTCTCTCTCTCTCTCAATCTTCTCTTTCAACTGTAGAAAAGAAGGAAGAAGGAAGGGAAATTATAAGTAGTTGGCCCAAAAAGAAAACGACAAAAGAAAGCGTTTCGTTTTCTTTGGAAGATTCAAAGAGATGAGAAGGGTTTGGGGGAAGTCTTCTTTTGCCCTTTTCCTTTGGTTTTGTACAGGGAAAAGTGTCTTCTCGATTGGGCATTTTTTTTAGATCTATATCGTAAGCTACAGAGAATTCGAATATTTTGAACTTTGAAGAGAACAAGAGCTGCATGAGAGAAGCAGAAGCGTGAAGCATTTTGTTCAGTGATTACTGTCAGCGAGTGCAGAACAAATTTAATTACTGGAATAGGAAGATTTGAAGGATTTAGAAATTTACAAACAAATCGAGAACAGAAAAAGCAAAGAGAATCTTAGAAATAAATACAAATATTTCTTACAGTATCAAAAAATAAAAAAATAAAATCAAGTAAGATTCTTATTCTTCTTCTTCTTTAAGATTTCTTCAATAGAGAAGATTTACAACCGAATGAAAAACCCAACAACAATAAAAGGGAATTTATAACCAGAAAGCTCTTCCTTAAATAACATAAATTTGTCTAATTTTCTAATTAAAGAAAAACTAGCTCAACATCTCCAGTTGGCAGAAACCAAGATCCAATAAAGACAAACAGAACACAAGGCTCAAGGCTGGAAACAACAACAACAATAAAAGCTGTTAAATTTGGAATTTTTTTTTCCTTTTCAAAGGTTCAAAGTAAAAGTTAAAATCAATCAACTTTGCAAAACTAAACAAACAATCTCCATCCCTCCAACTTCTTCAACTCATTCCTACTCCTGCAGATTATACAATCACAAAACACAACCCCAAATTTTTTTTTAAAAAAAATTCATTCGAATTGAAATCGTTCTGAAATACCTCAGATCTGAAGAAATGGCATCAAAAGCAGGCCTCCTCTTCCTCATAAGAAGTCGACTAAAACCCCACTATCAAACAACAGATATCGATTTCTTTCATTCCAAACACGTCCAGATCCGTTGAAACCAACAAATACATCTCTTAGAGAAATCCCCCAATCACGCATCCGAAACCGATTAATAAAAGAAGACCGAGAAAGAGACAGATTCGATGGAATGCGATAGAAAGGGCGGAAATGATGAGACAGAAATTGAAATTTTTTTTTTATACCCGAGATGAAATTTAACTAATAATTTATATATATAGAGAGAAGAAAGAAGGTGACCTGAACGATTACGCCGGTAGTTGGGCTAAGAGATCCCGGCGTGTAGCTTCCGGGATCTGGCCGGAATTTGAAAAGAAGGGGTGGCGAAGTGTGTGAGATGGAAGAGCGGGAACTGAAGGTATAAATGAGCCAGTGACCGGCAGTAGCCAGTGGAGATTTGGGGTTCAACGGTCCACCTTTGTGGTTTAGATGTCAGTCAACAATACAGGGTTGCGATTTGCGGGACTCAGAGGTCTATCTCTAAAAAGAAAGATGATACAGGCAAAGCAAATGCGGCACACCCAGCCAACTGAGGCAAGGGTTGGTGCGGGGTGAAAGCCCACGCAAATGTTAAAAGGTAGGGTTTTTGTTTTTTTTGGATAAGGTTTGTTCCCAGCTCAGAATAATTCCTACGGGCCTAAAAGAGAAAGCCGGATAAAATTTTCCTGTGGCCGCAGTGTGGTAGAGCAGTTTTGAACTCACAACTTTCGGGTGTAAACCGTAGTTCTACGCCAACTGAGTTACCCATCGGGATTAAAAGATAGTTATTTATTGCTGCATGTAAGTATCCGTTCTCACGCACCCACGGACTTAGAGTTCAGATGATCTAATACTTTAAACGAAGAGAAATCCCCTGCTAAAAGGAGTAGAAAACCGCATGGCCCCACTTGTTGAAATCCAAACGGTACAAATAAACATTATCAAAGTAACGGGGGTATGCTGATGATTCACATCCATTCCAATCGCTCCATTGTTGGATTGACTATTTGATGAACATGTGATAATGAATATATTTATACTTAGATTGATGTAAAATTCGAAACCAGCTCATGTAGGTCGATTGTGTTTAATTTTAATGGTTTGAATTAAAATAGGAGGAGCAACACTCCTCGGGATTTGGTTAAAGCCTCCTAGGATCCGGATTTATTGATTGAAGGAAAATTCTAAAAAATGCTCCACTTTAAAAATGTCTCTTTTTCCGCCCTTATGTGTTTTTGGTCATATGGCTCATGTTGAGTTAATTTAATCTTTTTACACACACTACCCTCCATGAATAGTCACAAGTCCAAGTATAGCACTCATCCAACTTTTTCTCACTATTGGATTGAAATCATGATAAATTAATGCCTCTAAACCATTAAATTTTAGGGTCATGAATCAAAATATTAGGATAATCTTATGGATTCAAGATTTTGCATATAGGTAGGTCTCATATGGATCTTTCCATCAAATGAACTTTTATGATCATCGTGCATTCCAATGGGCCCAACTAGGAGGGGTGCTTTCTCCTGAAAAACGCACGGACGCTGTGTAGCGCTTCCCTTGATTGAATGTGGTGGTTAGGATTACTATAGAAGAGAAGAGTCTCATGCACATGGCTCATTAGTCATCAGTCCAACTTCAATTTGAACCCCTTGGAAAATTAGCCAGAACCACCTCATTTGGGTGCACTACGATGTATAGTGGAAATGTGGGGGTAAGGTCCCTTTTATTTCCTTCTCACACAAATAAGTAGCTTCATTATAACCCCAAGGAATTGGCCGAGTGGTCAGAACCATGGTTCCTCTCTCTCTTCCTGAGCTAGAGGTCCTGATATCAATTCCCGGTTCCCCCCTCTTCAAGAATCGAAGGTTGAGTCCACTAGTGCTACCACCTGGAGCCACAGGGGTTTTACCGGCTCCCCCATCTTCAGAAACCGAAGGTTGAGTCCACTAGTGCTACCACCTGGAGCCACAGGGTTTTACCCGGCTTCTTTATGGACCTTGATGAATTAGTCCAGCCCATAAGCTTGAGAACCCTTTGTTAGAAAACAAAAAGAAAAAAGAGGTAGCTTCATTGATAATTACGTGCATAAGTGCTTTCGTTGATATTTTTGTGCAAATTATATAAAGAACTTCTATAGCCGACACGCTATTTTATGATAAATCCAAACTGATGCATAGACCCCCTGAATTGAATTGGGAGTTACAATTTACACATGTTTAATTACTATTTACCAAGGGCCTATTTGTTTCAGGTAAATGAATACATAGAAATTCTAAAACTCCTATTTTTAAAAATGGTTAAAAGTGAAAAAAAGAAGTCAAATTTCCAAAAATGACCATCATGTAGTCTCCCATCTAATGAAAAATGAATGAGGGAAGGTGGAAACTCAAACCCAGCCCACCACCCCACCACCATAGTAATACAAATCCTAGAAAAGTAAGGGTTGTATCTACATTGCAACCTTCTATCTTTCATCCCCTCACCTCACATCCTATTCCTATACCTATTTGATAATTATTCCTGGAATTCATTTGATTATTGTACACAAACAAGTAAACTTCCTCAAGGTACGTGGGGTATTCTCATATTTTACGTCAATATGAGTTTACTCTACTGTTGGATTGACTTGTTTGATGAACAATATAATAATAAATATATTTAAGACTTTAATAGAAAACGTCAATCCAAGCGCTTAAAAAACTTGGATTGAGGTGAAAATTGAAAATTGAAAATATCCCATTTAACTGGAGGGTTTTCCTAACATTGGAATCATAGTAGGTGAGCTAGCTCCATTTTGGAGTTCCACTCTTTCGATTCAACTTAGGAATTCTCTAAGTTAAAGCCTGATTAGGATCTGGATACCCTGATTGAATGCCGTAGTAATTAGGATCATGCGAAAAGAATAGTGTCGTGCACGTGCTCATTAGTTTTTCTGGTAAAAAAAAAAAAAAACTAATGAGCATGTGAAAGGTGAACCCAATGTGAACTCAAAGAAAATTAGACACAACCATATCATTTGGGCCGACTACGATGCATATTGAGATTTGGTATGGACTAGAACTTCTTTTCATTGCATCGACAAGTCCCTTTTTTGCTTTTTCTAGGTGGGGGTAGGCTTCCTTTCTCACTGTAAGAGGTACCTTCATGTCCGTTTTTACCCTTTTTTTTTTTTATACCCCCCTGAATTGAATAGGGAGTCATCCCAATTTACACATCTAATTACTATTTACCGAGAGTCTATTTAGGTAATTGAATACATAGAAATTCTAAAACTCCTATTTCTAAAAATGGCTAAAAGTGAAAAGATAGTAGTCGATTTTTTAAATGATTGATGACCATCTAGTTGTCTCCCATCTAATGGAAAATGAACGAGGGAAGATGCAAAATCAAACCCTAGCCACCACCCTAGTAAAGCAAATGGTAGGAAAGTGAGAGTTGTGTTTACATTGTTACATTCTATCTTTCTTCCCTCACTTCATATCCTACACTTACACCTCTACCTCTTTGATAATTCATCAATGGAATCCATTTGATTATTCCACACAAACAAACAAGACCTAAAAAATTGAGTTGTGCTAAAAGAATATACTTAATTATCCAACCGTTATAAATTCAAACCCTGAAATTTAAGGGCTAGGATCATTTGTATATTCATATGTCATCAACTTTCAAAAGAGATTATATCCATATTATATTAACATATGTAATTGGCATGCATTAAGGAGAGCCCCTCGCGACAAAATGCTCGTTTAAAACACAAGCATGGCTTCACTTAATTACTTGGCATCTGTTTTCCTTTTCTTAATAGGATGGCATTGAATGGAGAGCAAGGAAGGAATTCGTGGAATTCAGTCTAAATAAAGAATTTGAATTTGTAAAATTCAGCTTGAAATGTATTAAAATAAGGAAAAGAGAGTCTATCACTAAAAGACGAAATCACTTAAGCTTATTTACAAATTTTAAAAACCTTATTACCTTAATAGGGTTTATTTAAAACAAAATCAAGAAATTTTAATTTTATGGAAGGTTTTGAAGTAGAAGTTTTCACCAGAGACTCTTTATGGTAAGCATGTTTTGAATATTGAGCTCATCTCAAAATTATATTTATTCTGCCGACCATATCATACAAAAGTGATCCAGCTTAACTCATTGACTTTCTACGTTACATTATGATGAATGTTGTAGAATCTCTTGATGAATCTTATCTTTTAGACCGTATAACCTTCCACACAAGCCCACTTTGAACTCTCCGTTCATGGCGGCCCTGAGTGGATTATGTGGGGATAGGGTATGAGCCTCCACCCACACAATTCTATTATTTGATTGGAAAGCCTTAAATCATCTTTCCTTGACTAAATTTAAAGTTGATAGTCAAATTAGAATAAAGTTGACTGCATGCACACTTAAGGTGGCGAGTGTGAATGGTCTGGATTTGTCAAAGGTGGGCTGTTATGGCATTTTCAAATGCCACTTATATGCATCAGCTGAATTGTATAATTTTATAAATGGATAACAACCTAGATAATTAGTTTTAGAAGTCAACAGAATGATTTTTTTTTTTTTAAATTTGCAAGTGTTAGAGATTAGCTATTCTTCTTTGCGTACACTATTATAAGATGTCTTCAATCAGACAGATTCTTGTGAGTCTCTTACATTAGTGAATGACAAGGACCAAAAAGGAAATAGGAGATGTAAATGTTAATTCCTGAGTTTGAGGTGTCCTCAAGACAGTCCAATTAAACAATCCTACTTCTTAAATTTTAGATCCTCAAAATTTAATGGCCAGGAATCATGTGAATTTATTTTTAAAAAAACAACTAAATATTCATGTCCTGATTAATGTAAAGCTAGGGCTGTTGCCAATTCTAGGTGTTTGTGTAGGTATTGGACTTATTATAGGTGGGCCTTTCTGTGTGAAAAATCCGACACCAATAGAAGGGGCATTATGTAGAGTTTTGGTAGCTATCTTCATTACTTGTTTATATAAAAATAACTAAGTTAGCTTAAGATAGATCAGAATTGAGGAATATAATTCGTATAGCCGACTCCAACATAATTGAAATAAAGCTTTGATGATGATTGATAAAAATAACTAAGTCAATTTATAAAATTTGCAAATAAATTACTAGTTACTCATCTAATATAACATGATGTGGTCTTCTGTACGCTTGAGTCCCACCATTATATTACTTTCGCCATCATTATCATGTACTTCAAATCAGGGACTAGAATGATCTAATAAAACTTATAGTGGATAAAGAGCGTTTCCACAGTAAGTTTCGTTTAAAATGATATTGGATTAGTTGGCGACAACCTTAAGTGGCATGGTTTTGCGGATAATGATATTGACGCCAATGCAGCGGAACTAACACGGCGCTCCTCTAGTCCCATGAAAATGATGGGCCGGGGGGGTGGTGTACTGGTTTTGGCTCCATTCACACCAGTTGTGTGAACCTGATCCTATGATTAATGATAAATTCAATGTCCAAGCCTATAAATCCATTTTGGGGCCTCCTTAAAAAAATCAGAATCTCTTAAAATAAAGTCTAAATTTCATATCAATCAAACACAAGCTTGGATAACAACATATAACAAAATATATAAAGTATGAAAGCATGTGTTATATATATATGCGTCAGCTCTCCTAAGCTCAAGTTTATGATAATGTAAGCTCAAGTATGTGGTGTGGTCCACTTGGGGACCTGCATGGTGATAGAGATGGGGGGATTTCAAGGACTCCCTGGGATCCTACTCTCTACAAAAAATCAGTTTCAACCGTAATTTCTATCATCTCCATATGAGTCCAAAAGTTTAATGGTCAATAGTCCATTCGGATCGATACATAATCGATCCAATTGTCTAATAAGTTCGGATTTGACCGAAAGTTGGTGGACATGTGTAATTTAGGGGAGATCATGTATTTGGTTCATTTGGATGGATCAAAGATGAGCCCCACAAACATGAGTTTTGGTAGTTCCAAATAGTTAATATCCATTAAAAAAATATATATGAAACACTTATTGTAAGGAAAGTTGCTGCCACTGTAGTATGGTGCGATTCCCATTTAAATTCATCGTGGGGCTCACCTTTTCAAAATCCAAGTCAGTTATCAATCCTAATACACACTATATTAATTATATCTAAAATTTTAAAGTTAGCTGCAATGGGCCAATCGTTAGATTGATCACACATGATAGACTCCCACTATTTCTAACCCAAACAAGAGAAAAGTAAAGTTCATCATGTGTTCCAAATATAGTCAATCCAACGGTAGCTAATCTTAGTGAATTGATCCGTAATAATTTATACGTTGATCACTGCATGCATTGGGTGTTGGTGTATTCATTTGGCTTGAATCTTGAACATTAGGTCGGCCCCACAATGCATCTGTCCTTATTTTCAAACTGTTTGAATTTAATAGATTATTAAGGAATTTGTGGGTCTGCTGAGCTGTGGAATTTGTCTGATTCCTGGAATCATGAAGCTGTAAGCAAGACATTTCCAACGTCCAACCACAAATAAATATAGGAAAAACAAACAGCAAGGTGTGGTTGTGGGTGAATTGGGTTGATGGTGGATCCCACATGATACCCGAATCAGAAGATCTTCTCTCGGAAACATTTGCGGGGAATCTGAAACAGGCTGCGTGTGAAATGCGAAAGTCACGCTCCAGCCTCTGTGTTTACTGTTTAGTTAAGACTTTTTTGTATGAAATGTAAGCATGCGTTTCGTTTTAGACTTGAAAAGGTTTAATGAGTGAGTGCATACCACACCACACCACCCGCATGAGACAAGAGAGAGAATTTTGGCACGTCACCTCCATTCCTTCTTGCTGTTGCCATCTGACCATTCTAATATTCCATGATCGTCTCCTAGTTGGGAATATTCTCATGGGATCCACTTCCATGCATTCCTATCATTGAAGGTAGAGATGAATCCCAAGACGTAGCTCAGTTGGCGTAGGACCACGGTTACCCGTTTTCCCTATAGGTCCGGAGGGATTAGTCCAACTTAAAGAGTTGGGAACCCTCCGATAGCAAAAAAGAAAGAAATATATAATAGATAGAACGATCACTTTGCAAATTAAGGGTCACGTAAAAAAAAAAAAACTGACTTCATCAGATCATCCTAGCCCTTAATTTCATACTCTCAAACATTTAATAGTCTATTAATTTTTTTAAATTCAATCCAATGAAGAGCATAGACTCGAGGACCATAAAAATGTATGATGCTAGATCACAAGAGATAAAAAGGTAAATGAAGCTACAGTGATCAAAGGTGAGCTCAAGTGTATCACAAGTCCTCGTGGTTGGACAATTTTAGCTTTTAAATCAACTAATTTTTTTTTATACAAGTTATATTTCACACTAAAGTCATGATTTGGGATAGTTGAACTGGATTCAAGATGGCCGGTCATGCTTTCATAACTTCATAAATCATAACTCATAGTAAAAATCACCATTCAAGAAAAAATGAAAAATAAAAAAAAACTCATAGTTAAAATCGGAGAAAATGATCACGTCAGTTATATGGGGTCTCCAATGTAACAAGTTAAGTTGACTGAAGTGGGTCAAACAACCCTAAGGGGTAGCTTACTTGCCGTAGGACTACGATTTCCACCCGGAGGTTGTAAGTTTGAAAGTGCGCTACCACACTGGGGCTACAGGGGAGTTTACCCGGCTTTCCATTAGACCCGGAGGTATTAGTTTAGCTTAAAGGGTTGGGAACCCTCCAATAACATAAAAAAAATAAAAAATAAAAATAATAATAAGTGGGCCAAACCGCGCCCCCCCCCCCCCCCCCCCCCCCCCCCCCCCCCTTTTTTTTTTTTTAAATCAGAAGTGGGGTCTAACCTTTGATCCAAGTTGTTCATACTACACATGCCCTTCTTCAGTATGAAGTATAAATCCAGCAAAATTTAAATTCAACTCTACTAAGAGTGATGCATGTTGTTGGATTGATCTGTGTAAAACTGGACACACATCGATATTTAATATCGTGTTTCACAAATACACTACCTAATAATTTGGGGGTGTATGAAGATTTAGATCATAAAAAAGGTGGACCTCACATGGTTCAGAATTTGTCAACGGGTTGAAATCTTCATTAACTTAAAATCTAACCCAAGATTTCATAATCTAGTGTCCAATTTGCAAGGATTTTTGGATCTGAACCCATCACATCAATGGCTTGTAATGTTGGATTTGAAGTACAGTCGGTTTGTAAATTAGAAAGAATTGACTGATCCACAAATTTGAATTTTCTCATCCTATCCTCAACCATGGAAATCATCACATGGAGCAACCTGCAACACAAACTACAAATTAGGATCCGGTAATCCAAGTATTGGTAGACCCAGAGTTCCTTTTAGGTTATCTCAAAAGTCCAATGGAATTTGAGACTCAGTGAGGTTGTGAGAGCTATAAGATTGATCACAGGCTCACATTAGATCCTTTTATAATAATTTATTATTCACATATACTAACATTAACCCCTGTGCATCGCACAATTTAATTCCTTAATAATATATTAAAACTAATATCCATTCAATATAAATCTATGTATAACAAACTAATTAAAAACTTTAAATCAACCAAAAAATTATGAAAACCAAACATTTCTTTGCTTAATCCACGTTAGCATACACATTTCATCTTAAAAACAAAGGATTCGTATGCATTTATGCTCATTTTCAATACTATATAAAAACTTTGAAAATAACCTTAATTTATAGAGTTGGAAGGCATCCATTTGAATTGGGTTACACCCACACAAATGGGCTCAAGAGATATTTTATTGAAAATGCACATATTTAGTCCAAGAGACATGTTTTTATTGAAAAGGCACATATTATATGTTTTTGAAAGGACACATCTAGAAATGGGCCCCAAGAAGTTGATGTGGTTTCTTCTAAAGCCAGAATTGAGGTTTTCTTTTTTTAACCAACATTCATCTTCAAAGAGAATGAATTGTAAATCACAAATATGATAGTTTAGATTTTTCTTAAGCAAAACCGACTCGGAGTCTTGTGACATTGCCTCTTGTGAATAAGAGCCACCAATGTTCTGGAATTTCCTTCGAATAATTCTAAGCATCAAGATAGTGCCATGTTTTTACCTTTTTCATTACTTAAAAAGGAGATAAGAACTTCTGCACTCAACGACAGTATGCATGTCCCTCACCAGTGGAGCAAGAGCGTGCATATTAGGTAGCCCTTTAGACCACTAAGCACTTACTCTGGTCATCCCGTTTATTTCTCCTCAATCATAAAGAAATAGGAGGTAGAGACAGAGTCAATGCACTTGGGTCAAAGGGAGTCCCATGTGAGCATTTGGAGCACCTTGGACTGTTCAAAACATGCATAGGAAAGAATCTACTTAGAATCCATATGTATCCATTTATTTTATTTGTCTCAATCATTTTTTTTATTATATTGATTTGGGCCATCCCGTTTATTTCTCATCATCAATCATAAAAACCAAAAGAAATAGTAGGTAGAGTCAATTGACTTGGGGTCGAAGGGAGTCCCATGTGAGCATTTGGAGCAGCTTGGAGTACTGTTCAAAAACATTCATAGTAAAGAATCTACTTAGAATCCATATGTATCCATTTATTTTATTTGTCTCAATCATTTACATTATTATATTGAAAACCCATAATTTATTTGTTTTCTTAATGCACGTGCGTGTATATATATATATATATATATATATATATATATATGAGGTGCTCTTGTGAGATACACTCTCACTTTACTATGAGAGATAAAGGTGGGGGGCCTCACATTTAAGTTGTTGGCATTGGATATGAATATGAGGTCTCCCACCTATATCTCTCATAGTAAGGTGAGAGTGTCTCTTACAAGAGCACCTCCCTATATATATAATTTTTAACTTTTATGCTAAATTATGCATTTTTATTTCACTTTTTGTTTTCTTCTTATGTTCATTTACTCGTTTCGTATCATTTAAAATTTCATTGGTAGGAACTTCTTGGAAGATAAAAAAAATTTAAAGAAAAGAATTAAGAACTTAAAATATATAATTTAAGTGCAACCCCTCCAATCCTTGTGCATTCCATTTTGTTTTCTTGGCTAGTGCACACTATTACATTAAAATCACTAACTTATGTATTTTATCCTAATGATACATACTATGTAGAGATATCATTCGTGTCGTGCCATGCCGCGGGCGAGGGGCTCGGCCTAGCATGCCCTGCCGGCACGGCATAGTTCGTGCTGTGTCTGGGTCGTGTTGGGCTGTGTCGTGCCGTGCGGCTTCGTCTCATTCTATCCTTTTGGGCTTAAAAACCTTAATGAATTGCTCTTAATTGTCCCTTCATAGTAGTATTAAGTTTGTAGGAAAATAAGTTGGTGAGAGCTATTCCAAAAGTTATTAACGACGACGACTAACAAAAATATAGTAAAATAAATAAATAAATAAAGTCATTTGACTTGCTCTCCTCTGAGTTTCAATAATATGCAACTGAATATGACAAGATCTGATAATGGAGCCTTTTTTTTTATATTGTGGGTTTTACTTGCTATAGTAGCTAGTGTTACTTGTGACTTGTCCTACTTTAGAATTTGTAGAAATTATTATTAAAGGTACGAACACCATAGGAATCTTGGATATTATAAGGAGCCCTGTGAAAGGTACTATTTTATAAGGAACTTTAGATACAGACATCAGCTCAACATCCGATGTGATCCAAGTTGCCCTCAAGCCAGAAAAATATCATAGAATTAAGGTCATCTTAACAAAATACACTCTGAAAGCAACCATGTAATTGATTAAAAGCAGTCGTTTTCATCCAAGTCTTGTCAATTTCGCATGGAGTCAAGTCCAGATGTGAAATTAAGCCTCTTGTTTGCCTTGAAAAACCAGTTTGATGGAGATCTGATCTCAAGGTCTTTCTGCAAGAATACTCATTTATCTCTAAATGGATTTCCAAAAGAGTTCACAAGTCAGTATACATGATGAAAAAAAGAAAGATAATGAAATAGCAATGTTGTATCATCATTTAGAAATCAATTCCAATGGAAACTACAACTATTGAGAATAGTTTAATGATTTTGAAGTTTTTGGAATGATGCAACAAAACAAGAAATCAGCCCATCACAATGCCGTATCAAACACTGTTGGAGCCAATGTCTAGCAATATCCCATTCAGAAGATTTTCAATGTAGACTTCTTGTCGTTTCAGAGTAGTGTGGAAGCAAAGTGTGAGGAAATCTCAGCTTCTTGTGAGGATTCAAACAGCTAGGATATTTCAGCTAATCTTATGAAGTGGCATTCAACTTAATTATTGTATGCAATTAGAGTGAGATTGGATTAGGGATATATAAAGAATCGGCATAATTCGATAATCATGATCACTTAATGGACTCAAAAGTTTATTGGTTATACACACACACACACTGAGATCATTGAATTGATGGTAACAGTTAGTCAGATCATACTAACATCAAGCCCACCAATGATATATATAAAAAACTTCCACTCAGTGAACTGTTAATTTGCACACAACAAGGTAAGTCATCAAACAGTTTCCATCATTGATACCCTACTTTCATGGATCAGAACTTACAAGTAACATGAGCCTTGACTTCCTGCAATCCCTCCTTTCTCGACGTTACAGGAACAAAAAACAAATACAAGGACCCTGCCCCTGTTTTAGGGAATAGGGTTGACTTCATTCTTTGCCCTTCTATCTACAATGGTATGAAAGAAAAATCTACCTCAACTGACTTCTTTTGGGAACAGTATGCAGTGAGCTTGTAAGTGAAAGTTCTTTACTCTACAATGGAATTGGTGAAAAAGCCTCCAAGCCGACCGCAGATGGTATTAAAAGGCCAACATAGACAGCCTAAGTGGATACTACGACACGTGGAGTCCTCTGAACAATGGCCCTACCCCAGATGGAAGCAAACTTGATTGTGCAATCAGATGATTTCACTATGTGGATTTTTTATTCCACATAGGCTGCCTATGGGAAAATCAATTCATTTTTAAACTTTTCCATGTGAAAATGTGCTGCACCAAACAATTGAACAATGGCCGGCACAAAAAATCAAAACAACCCCAATGCGTTATAGTTTTTAACGAGCCAATCAAAGAATATATCCTAAAAGATAACCATCCAAATGAAAATAATAAAGATGAATGCGTACAACCACAGATCATTTACCTTGTACAGGCCATCGCCGAATTCAATCAAAGACTATGCTCTAAAGAACCATCTATTTGAAAATAAAGGTACATGAGCAAAACAACTACAGATTATTTACATTGTACATGCGTCATTCCAGACTCTTCGAAAAACTGGTAAGGAAGCAGATTACAGAACCCCCAATCTTTGGATGTTTTTTTTTTTTTCCCTCTAAAAACTCCGCCAACCCGAGAGGGTTGATTTGAACAGTATAAAAATTACTACATTTCCTCTCAGCAACATAAAGTAAAACTGAATGAATTTTAGTATGTGTTGGCTAGCAAATAAGGACAGAAAAATATAGAAAATAGGAGTAAGTAAAATTCACCTAAAGTGGCACCAGCCCTATATTGGGTCACATTTAACAGTGGTCACAACTGTTGAAAAGTGTCTTACCATGAATAGGAAGGATATAAGCAATCATCTTTTCCCTGGAAACAGTCCTAACATTGAAATGGACTTGAATGTGAACCTGGTGGTTTTATGGTGTCAGTTGAATGGTTTGGAACATTTCAGATAGTGCCAATTTGCTCCTTCGCCTATTTACAGTGGGATGTACTCCTTGAAAATGTTCCCCAGTCACTGGACTTTGCTGTGGCAGAGAAAGGAATATACAGTGATTGCCATGGAATGCAAATGTCTGGTAGTTATGTGAACAAGGTGACAACATCTCTCCGGTATCCCCTAACCATTAACAGCCTTGGTATGTTCTCCACCAAAAGATCCATGTATTCCATGTAGAAATATGATGGATGGTTAGCAGGTGGCGCTGGGAGGCTCACGAGAACCACAGATGCCTTCAGTGAGTATTGAAGTATCATTGAATTCAGTTTGAGAGCCGTGTAGAGGAACCTGTCCACCTGTTGCTCATTCACCACCACCTGCTTTCCATCCGCCATCAGCGGCCTCCCTTCTTTTGAAGCCATCTCCTTCATCTCATCAAGGTACGTGGCAATCCGCCGCTGAGAACCTGTAAATAGCTCCATTGAGTCGCTCTGCTGGGAGGTGCCATCTGCATGTGCATCCCAAGATTTCATGGTCACAACTATCACCTCAGCTTGCATTCGAAGATCATAGAGGAACTTCTTCACGTCAGCCTTCAGCTCCACAGCATCTGTCTCCTCTTCAGCAATACAGTAGACTTGGATCTTACAGCCCTCGAAGCTCTCTCTTGTAAGCAGGAGCTGGGACAGGAGGAGCATGAGGCCTCCATCCCTTACAATCCAATAGAGGTCTATTGTTCCAAACTGTCTCTGATACTCACCAGGCCACTCATCAAGGCCCTTGACAATAACGACTGCCTTGTTTGCAGCAATGCAATCGTTGATTATCCCAACGAAAGTGATGGGGATCTGGGTCAGGTTCTCCTTGCGCCAGATCTCAGGGTAGCGCATGACAACTATGTTGGGCTTGAGGTTGCCAAGGCCCATAGTCTGGACAATGGCACGAAAGCCCTCCGACATGGTGGGGGCAACAATGACCTCAGCTACTCCTTCACAGCGCCGGTATTCAATATAGGTGCTGAGCTGCCGACAAGCAGCCTTGGCGTCCTCGGCACACTCGCAGTAGTCGCCTTCAAGGATGGAGACAAAGATGGACATGCCACGACCCTTCTTCTTCATGCAGTTGGCAAAATCAGCAAGCTTCGGATGGCAAGGTACATCATGTGGGAGCATTCCCCATGGCCGGCAGAAGATGAGAGGAATAGGATACCAGTTCTTAGGATGCACTTGGTTTGCTGATATGACACGAAAAAAAAAGTTAACAGAAGCAATATAAAAGCAAGAACAGCAATAGAAAGTAACAAACAATTTGCTCATATGAACTTCCCGTCATGATCCCATCAATGAAAAATACCACAATAACCATGAGATTTTCCCTAGTTTTCACAGGTGAACCATTTTCAGTTGCAAGCCACCTTTTGATAGATTCGTGCCATCAGATGAATATGTTAGATCAAGAATGACAAGCATTGCTGGTTGAACAAAAAAATTGCAATTGCAATCAAGAATTATATAAACAGACAATAAGAGGTCGAAAATAAACTGGATTAAGATCAAAAGCATTTATCCAGACCATCTTGCTCAACCACATGCAGAAGTCAAGAGAAGCTTGGACCAAAACAAAGTGCTCAACCATGTAGAAGCATCCATGAAGGCATGCACACCTACATAAACTGGGTTAAGTACTTCATGCACATTTGCATCTAGGAGGGCATGCAATGAATAAAATGATCATATACACATGACAGGAAATATGTATATGTTCTAAGCTGAAGTACAAATAAACCCAACTTCTGGGGCTTTGTTATGCATACCTCCTAATGACCGAAGACTCCTCAAGGCCAACTGAAAATATGCACTCTTGAACCCATCACCCCAATCTCCAGCCTTCCCTTTTAGGCATACATAATAGTATATAAGGCTGGCAAGGGCCAGAGACACCACGGTAAATGACCATGAGATCAAAAGCATAATCACTGCACTAATGACAAAGCAGCATGGGTTACAAGATGGCACCAATATATAATTTATAAAAGCATGAAAAGTCTGGGATAGAATATTATAGATCCATACAGAAAATGTATTCAATTTTTTTTTTTCAATGTGAAAGGTTTCAAATAGACACGGGTAGCTTTATTTTTAAGCTGCTAATTTCCGAGGAACCTGAACTTGTGGATAAGAAAGTCACAAATTACTTTGTTGGTACGTTCGTAAAGGGTTCAATGGACTTAAAAATGTATTTATTTTCAGGTTTATGATTGGACAAGAAGATCAGATATAGATAGGTAGGTAGATGGATATATATGTATGGAGAGAGAGAGAGAGAGAGAGAGAGAGAGAGAGAGAGAGAGAGAGAGAGAGAGAGAGAGAGAGAGAGAGAGAGAGAGAGAGAGAGAGAGAGAGAGAGAGAGAGAGAGAGAGCAAACATGTCAAATGTGTGGAAGATCTAAGCCACACCTATCAGATGGGCCACACAATCTACAGAACCTGACCGATAGATCAAGCTGACTGACCCACCTGATGGGCCACATTATAATGAGCATGAAGCATACATTAATTTCTAATGTAGATGTGATCTAAGGGTCTTCTCAATAAGACTGACAATGTTAGGATGCCTCAATGAACGATAAAATAATCATACCAATACAGAGTGTTGCTCCAAGAAGCGAGAGACTCCAGTGGTGAAACTTCCATCGAGGGCGCCAGCTTGGGGCATCAAGAAGGTCCAGAAGGAAACAAGACAAGTTCACACCCGTATAACATAGGAGGAAAAACATTGTTACCGTTGGTGTGATAAGATCCAGATTCCCGATGATGACACAACAGATACAAATGAAGGCTGTAAAAACAATCGCAAGATATGGTTCGCTCCCATCAGCAGCCTTGAAATAGTTAAGGACTGGGAGAATGTCATCATTAGCTATAGCTGCGAGTAGGCGTGGGGCCCCTGTCATACTCTGTAGTGCTGCACCTAAGGTAGAGAGAATAATTCCAGCATGAATTATCGTTGGAGCTGGCCAAGCCACTGAAGCAGAAAGTAGCCTGCATAGAGTTAATTTTGCACAAGCTTGAGTAACCAGATCTAAAAGTTTAGGGAATTGACTTATCCTGTTTCAGCTCCATTAACATACAATGGCAAGAACATAGACTCTAGCATAAAAGTGATCATAGGACAGGACCATCTCAGCAGACAATGAGATGTAGTCCAAGAAAAAGGTCTGACAGCCTCTAGTCCGTTTATTGATCCAAGTTACAGTCACATGACTTACAATAACGTTAATTCTACCATGAACTGGTTCAGAACATGCGTGTTAGTAATCATTTAACTGCTGGCTAATTATCATTTCAGTAGACATGATTTTATGATTGATCCGACATAAAACATTAGACACAAGGAGGCTAATTTAGTCATTTTATATTATACCAGTTTCCATTTTCCAAGCACTTAAAATGGATTCTAACAAAATAAATGGTAGAAAAAAGATGTTGTAAGCTGAAATTATGGTATACCTGTCTGTCAAAAGCTCCTGTCTGGTTGCTACAGACCCAAATAAAAATATAGAAACAATATATAGAGAACTAGTTGTGAGTATTGCACCCAGTGTTCCAATGGGGATTGAACGCTGAGTATCCTTTAGCAAAGCAGAGCGATTTGAACCTGCCATAATTCCTGTTACAGCCGGGAAAAAGAGACCTACCAACGCACTGAGAGAACAGTGAACAACCTAGTTGTTAGAAAATATTAAAAATGAGTTAATCTATTTGATTCACATTTGTCAAATATGCCTCAGGAAATAATACACTAAAAAGAATTGAAATGCATCCATCCTTTAATATCCAGAGTACAGTTATAAATTTCATTTGTCATATTTAACACAATATCATTCAGCATCTGCTAAATCTAATGACTACATAGAAATGCTAGATGCAAACAACAAAAAGTGATGTCCCTGAGATACTGAAAGTCGCTGCTTATGAAGTCAATGCAAAAACCAAATGTATCAGATGACATCTTCTCATGGTTTTCTTTTTTTCCTTCTTTCTCTATTGGTAAGATGACTTGAAACAGTGAACACCAACCAATCTTTCCTTTTTTTTTTTTTTTCTCTATTGATAAGATGACAATAAACCACATGGTCGCAACAAAATGAGGACCTAGTGGCTGCAACAGTGAGCAACTTCCAACTGTGAGTTGCCCACAGTTTTAAGTATCCATGCATCATGGCATACATGTATTCATGTTTCGAGCTTTATCTACTAAACTCAACCAAGAAAGAGAGAGACTTTGAATTGGCCCAACTCAATGAGCTTAGAGGTTGACTCTTTAACAAGTGAGATAACTCATAACAGTAAAAAGGGCATTATAATATGGTAATAACATCAAATAAGCTTACTTAAAGTCCCAGAAAGTTTCTCCATCAGGATCAGGCATCCCTGCACTGTTAGTGCGTTGATAATCTGAACTCCAATTATCTTTCAGCATATGCAACCTTAACCCCGTAATTCCAGCTGTGACAGGAATCAAAAGGAGGGAAAAAAAGAAATCAGTTCTTGAGTATAGCTAGCTCAATCAGATGAACAAGTAAATAAACTTAGACATACAGGTAGTGAAAAATGGAATTTATGCAAAAACCCAAACTCACGAGGAGCATCGTGCCTTGGTGCAGTGAAGATCCCAAGGAATATGCAAAATATTGAAAATAGGACGGGAATAAGGAAAGCAGGTGCAACTCTGTTGATCATTTTTACACCACCAACTACAACAAAACACAGAAAGATGGTCACAACAATCCCATAAATCTGCAGGTCATGCACACTTGGGCTTTGTATGGTTTCTTCTACTCCCGGTGCTGATGCGGCCTTGACACTTTCTGCATTGACAAAACCAGAAAGAAGGGGACAAAACCAGAGTTTGTCAGTACATGAGTCAAGATTGCCAAACAGAATATGCTACAATCAATGACCATAACAGACAACTAACCACAACTGAGAAGCCTTGGTAGGAATGTGAATATTTAATAACTATCTTCTGGAGAAATGAGCAGAAAGAACATGATGGACATTTGTACCAAAAAGAGGGGCAATCTGGTGACAGTCTTAGTCATAATTCCTAGAATTCTACAAAATTGGGTAATAATGAAATTTGGGGAACTGTAAGGCCCTGCAGCCTAATGTATATGCTCTGGTAATCCATATCATTGGTCTTATGGGCCCATGTTGGATTTCTGCCTCAAAAAGAACCGGAAGTCTCCACCCATTAATTATCTGCCCTTCTTATGAAGCCATGCTGTATTCTGTTCGTAACAAGGGTTACGGACTGTTAAGAGGTACTTCTCACTGATTATGTGAGAGGTATAAATCTAAGCCCCTTGTGGGACCCACTTGGATGCATGCCAATCACGCAAGGATTGTGTGTGAAGCAAAGGTCTCATTGTGGATCTGATTTTGAGCAAAAATCAACTCAATCAGACAGACAAATCAACCCCCTTTTGTGGGCCTGTTTGATTATTTCAGGGCCCTTGGCTTGGTCCCCATTGGACCATACAATTAAGGGCCATCCCTCCTCGCTTCTCTCTTTATGAATTTGTGAGCATTAGCAAACTATAAATTTGCCATGATTCGTCATGAAACTTTATGGAAGGCATGCATTATTCAGAAGTATAGACCTCAATTATTTTTTTGTCATCACGACAAACCATAATTATTTCAAAAAATAATAATAATACTGAAAATAATGTTAGAGCTTTATTAAAGTTAGACTCCAGAAAATCTAAGCAAGAGCAAGATAGACAAAGTAAGGATGGCAACATGACAATGGTTGGTGTTCCATAATATGATCGATAAGCAGTCAGTATTTGTGAAAGAAAATAAGTGACAGCCATAGAATATATGAAAGAAAAAGTATAACTGGTGCCAAATCTTCTCGATCATAAATGCCATCATGATCAAAGCCTCACCCCAATATTCTCAATGGTTACCTCTAAAAATTCCAGCACCAGGCACAGCATCTAAGAAGGTTTCTACAGCTCCCAAAACATATCTGAAACAACATCCAAAGGCATGTAAAACAAGAGGCAACATAGTTTGGAAAACTTCTCACAATGTATTAAGTTGTGATTGCCTCGGCATTTTGGAGCAGAGTAAGTCTTCTAGAATACCAGGAATTGTTCTACTAAGAAAAGCAATCCCCAAAAATATGGAGAAAATTTTTCCACTCCCAAAATGGAAAGGAATCAAACCATCCTTTTAAGCGCAAGGAAATTCAAGCCACACCATATCTAGGAATAAGAGTAATGAATGTCTTAATTGACTGATCTCATTGCAACTCTAAATAGGATTTTTAATATATGGACTGATCATGATATTTGACAAGCTTTCAATAGATAACAACTTTTAAGATTCAGGTAGCATGGTGACTAATTCCTAATGGACATCTTTACCAGGCTATAGTTCATTGGCTACTAGAATATTTTATCTTGCTTTTTGCCTGAAGTATTTTGGCTAATAATACTTGCTATTTTTTTTCTGATTGGGAACATTACTTGACCCCACAACCTTAAGGTTGCAATAGTGAGCACCTTCCACTGTGCCACAAGTTCCTGTCAAACATACTTATTATTCTTGTAGCAAAACAACATCCTTATCAAAGAAACAAAAGCATCATTTTCTTTTGGACTAGTGCAGACTAAAAAACATGGACAGAATCACCAGCATTGTCACTTTATCCAATTTGAATGCTTAAAGATGACATGGTTTCCATATATATTGAAATCAAGATATCATCATCAAGATAGAAACCTTAGCCCCCACATATGTGGGTTGGCTTCATGGCTCTATTTTTCCATTCACCTGTAACTCCACAATATAACATCACTTCACATTCATTCATTCCAACTTCCAAGTCTTTACCCATCACTGCTTTCTCTTACTTCGTTCCACTTTTGACACTTCAAATCTTCATAAATGTGTTGTTTCCTATCTTTATACAGTTTTTCTTCAAGTCGCACAATCCTAGTTCTTATGCTTCTAGGAGAGATCATGACGGATCTGAACTTCAACTCCGCCAGACTCAAAATGAGCAAGATGTGACAGTCATGGACTCCACAGGCAGGTAGTAAACCACCAGCACAGCATAATGCACATTTTTCCGGCCATACATCAATAATTCAATTCAAAGAATCAAGGGTTTAAATTCAATGCAGCAATCACATTGAAAGGGCTATGAGATTGCAAGAGGGTGATAGAGAATATACGAGCGTTATGGTGGGATATGTATCATAATGTTTAGAATTAGTTACAGATAATAAGAATCTGTTGAATTCCTTATGAGATTTGATTTGGTCAGGATTATTATAAGATCTTGATAGACTTGATTAGTTTGGTAGGGTTATGTTAAATCATATTTGATAATGTTTCCTAAAAGTACATCTAATTTACAAATAAGGAATTGTTCCACGGAAATAATGCAACAGAGCCTAATGAAATCTCTGAAGTTTACACTCTGCACATGATCAAATCATCACAAATGGCATTCCTAGTATACTTATTCCTAATTATAAGATTTTTAGTTTATGCACATCCGCTTACATAAGAATCTCAACCGCATGAACTTTGTCACTTCATTTGTTTGCTGCTCAACATTCTTCTCCATATAACAGTTCTATCATCCACCAAAAAGGGAAAATAAACAATGCACATCTAACTGTCAATGCACAAATATGAGCTTAAACCAGTAAGTACTCAACAAAACAAGACATGCGAATAGCCACCACTATGACCATCTTGCTTTAATTGTGTCTCTATATCATATTCAAGCCTACCATGTTGTTCTATAGTCGGTCCTTGATATTGAAACATTCACACAATGGCACCAGGAGGCTATCAGTTTTGACCAAATTATTTTCCCTACTTCAAGGACCATTACACTTGCCCTGGATATATCCTGTTTTTGCTCAATTAATTTTTTATTCAAGCCCTTCTTCAAACTACCCTAAAATTGATGCATGGCGCTAATTTAGAAAGATACAATTAGAATAGTTGTAGGATTCTGTCAAAAGAGCTAGTTTTCACAAAGCACATGTAAATTCCAATAAACACACACTTACAGGGCTCCAGCAACTGCATTGCCAAGGAAGAAGCACAACCCAATGCTAACACCAACCTCTGGACCGAGCGCTCGACCAATGAGATAATATGGCCCACCTCCCTGAAAGTACAGATCAAAATGATGAAAAGGAGGACAATTGCAACTTCAATTTTGAACTACCACAAATCACATCTTTCGCCTAGAGATTAACTACCAGAACAGAGCAGAGAATACCATGTGTGTGCCTACATAAACATGAAAAACATTTATTGAATTCCTAGTCTACCTTCATTGCACCATTGGTTGCTATTGCACTCAATGATATTCCAGTTAAGAATGTGCACAAGCAACAACAAGAAACCAAAATGAGTGACTCGCCAATGCCTGCCATACCCACGATCCTGAAAAAGAGATGCTCTAATAAATAACTATCAAAATAAAAAGTGAATGTGCAAACAAAGAATCATTTTTTTTAACGAGGGGCATAATCTATCTTTTTCAACATTTAAAGACAAGTCCAACAATAAAGCCCAACTGAAAATAGGCAGACAAGTAATAGGAACCGGGAAATGGAGATGTTATTTACCAAGAAAACCGGATATAGTAGATAATTCCCAAAATATTTTGCAAGCATGGAACATATACACCCATCATTGTCCCAAGTTTAACAACATTTGGCTGCAGAGAAATGACAACCAATTAATTGATGGCGCAATACAACTTCCAAAAGGTAATAAAACCAGAATGATCATCAGAGAATGTCCCCTTCTTAGGTCCATCTCGAACTACCAAAAAAGAAAGAGAATAAGAAGTTCCTAGGTAACTCATCAGATAATATGATTTTTTTAGAGATTATGTAAAAAGGAGAAAAATATATTCCTCCATGTGGACCTGGAAGACATTATGCGGAGGACTACTGGCCTTACCTCTAGCATAATCCTCTTCCTTTATATGGAGGAAATAACTCACAAGCACCTCGCCCCACCCCACTAACCATGTCTATTGTAAGTTTGCATAACGTCTAATTTGAAAAAGTTTAGTACAATAAAAAAAGGAAGAAAGGATATGGCTTTTAAATTTGTATTATGCGTCTCCCAAGGCCTAACATCTTTCTAAGCATGTACCCCCTTTCAACCATTTCTTAACTTAATAAGATTAAGTAGGTTCATTTAGGCTACTCAATTTATAAACACATGATTAGATCAGATACCTCTACCAAAACATATTAAACACTTACTATATGATTATCAAGCTCTCATTCTTGAGTTTCTTGTTTATTTCTATACAACCCAGATAACCATATGAACTTAGAACTAGTCGAGTCTTTAGAATGCAGCTGAAAGCTACAGACATGTACCTTGGAATGCTCAAGAGTGATGGAAACGTCCTCACCATCTAGACTTGAAGGTGCTGGAATTTGTTCCCCAGTCATACTGCATTAATTTTAGATGGTTAAGATATTAATCGCGATCTAAAATCCATCGCTACTTTAAACTTTACTAATAAAAGTAGGCCTTCATCCATTCATGAAAATGAATGAATTATCAATGGCATTATTTCTTGCTTAAGAGGACAGAATTCAATCATGGTAGGAGAGGAAGAAACTATCAGCATAATAAAAATGGCAGCTCTTCAATTGAATCGCAAATCAAATACCTCTTGATTCCCAAGATATTGACAAGAGAATCAAAACCAAATAACTCCAACTTTGATTCCCTCCGGGATCGATTGAGGCTTCTATGAGTGCTCGCATTGGTCCCAATATTTGAACCTGACATGACTTTTTCTTTCCTGCCACGTATAAATTATAGTTAGCATAATACCCATCATCAACTTGAGGAGATGGATAGATAATTAGGAGGGAGGAAGGGAGTTCCTTTGAACTATAACCAAGAAGTACAAACAACAATAAACATGGTAAACAAGTTTGTAAAACTATACCCAAATTATGAAGTGAACTAATAAGAGCCCCATTTTTAATCATCGCCTAGAGATAAAGGGGTGTTGGGAGTTCTTTCAAATCTTATGGGCGGTAATGACTCCTATGTACCAAGACTATACTATGTTGATAAATCAATAGTGTGGAATTTTTTTTTTAATAGCTATCTAAATATATTGATTCCTTTATCAGAACAAACTGGAATACAATGTTGATAAATCAAAAGTGTGGAGCTTCTAACCATCCAACTCTGATTTTGGTTCTACAATTGCAAACATTATCATTATCTGGGCCTTACCAGCCATTCTAACACATTAATGTATGCCATATCATGGTCATTGAGGAATGGGCTCCAAACAAAATCATCCCTACCTATCATTTCTTCATCTAACAATTCCTATCAAAACCTTGAAGTGTTAGTAGAGGCAGCATAAATATTTTTTAATAACGGCAACAACCTGTAAACATGCAATGCATGCATATTTTCCTTTGCGCTGAACTTATTCTATGGATCAAAATTCAAATTTAAAACCATTCACAATGCAACAAGCTCTATACATTCAATTTTCTTGTAAAATCGAACAGAATGAAGATTAAGATTTTCTACAAAAGAAAGAAAGCCTCAATAATTCTGCATGTAAGTTGCAGAATTAACGGGTATAGAATTCTAAACATTTCTCAAATGTGACAGCTTACTGCGAGGAGTTTTGGCGATTGACCATTACAGGAGATGGTCCTACGGTGTCAGCGGAAGAAATTGGAAGAAATGCGCGGTCTTTATTGACGACCTGATGGTACTGCCGTCCTCTTTCGCTAGAGAGATTGTCATCGACACTACTGTCGCTATCTCCATTTTCCATGGATTCTTTCCTTCTGGGATCAGAACGAGAGAGAGAGAGAGAGAGAGAGAGAGAGAGAGAGAGAGAGAGAGAGAGAGAGAGAGAGAGAGAGAGTTGCAGAAAAAAGAATGACGAAGAAATATAAGAAGAGAGAGATGTTGTAAGATGGAATGAATGGAAGCAATGGTGGAATTGCAGAAAAAAAAAAAAAAAACGAACGGTTGTTAAAGCTTGGGATTCTTATAATGTGGGGAGGAAGTTGGAGATGATAGAGGTGAGAATCCGAAGAAAAGGCGCTGCTGCTTCTTTTTCAAACGTGCTATGAAATGAATGACAAACTCTATATACTCGTGTCTATTAAAAGCAGAGAGAGAGAGAGAGAGAGAGCGCTATCAAATGCTATTTTTCAGGCATGGGATCGGAATTGTTGCATGATTTGGGGTGGCCCACTGACAGATACAAAGAGACTTAAACTATTTACCCAAACATTAGAAAGATCAGATGTTGTCCTCCAGGGTCTGTCTAAATCTAATCCAAGAGTAAAATCTTCTTCTAGTTTTAAAATGTAGTTTTAGAGAGCTAATATTTGAGGACTCCTTTGTATGCATGGATCTAACAATTTTAGGAAATGTATTCAATTTAAAGTTACTGAAAGTGAAGATCAACAAATGCCCAAGTGCCTAGGTATGTAAATTCTTATATAAAATCTACCTCATTTATATATGTGATATGTAAATGAGCGCAAATAAAGGTATCATGCATAAGTCATTTCCGCAGGTGATCATTTACATATATATAATTGTCAACACCAAGGGGTAGCTCAGTTGATGTTGGACTACAGTTTGCGGCCGGAGATTGTAGGTTCAAAACTGCACTAGTACACTGAGACTACAGGGGAGTTTACCCGGCTTACCTCTGAGCCCGGAGGGATTAGTTTAGCCTTGGTTGAGAACCCTCCGATTGAAAAAAAAAACATATATATAATTGTTTGCATAGTCTGAATTATGAACAATTCTGAAAAATGCATTCCTTTTAAAGTGACTAAATTGAAGAACAAGGGCGGGGATTAATAAATGACGATCAAATTATCTTTCATTTGGTGAAAAATGTTTACCTAGTTATTATCTTGGTAAATTAAATCCTAGGAAATGATGGATCTCAATCTACATCCCCACCTTTTATCCTCCGTCGTTTACTATTTATTCTTTTATTGAGAATCATTTTATAATGAATTTTTGAATTGCAAATTCACACAAAGAGACATACCTAAATGGCTTTGCATCTAAATGGGTGAATGACCCATAAACCTTAACTCTTGTCTCAGGAGTTCAGAATAGGGATTCCTTCTCTCAAAAATCTGGATCCTTTGGACCGTTTCCCAACTCCAGATTTGTGGGATATTTCATGGTGGGTTAGATCCAGCTGGGTTGAGGCATATTTATGCCTAAACCTATTTTGAAATACAAACCCATATCTGGCACAACCCTAACACAAGCTGCAACGTCCAGGCCCAAGCCCGTCCCACCTCAAGCATGTCAAGCCCAATCAAGCCCATTTATTAGTCAATCGGTCCTGGCTGGGCTGGGCCTTCTATCATTTGTTCTGGCTTTCTATCGCTTGTCTTTAATAAGTCACTATACTACAGGAAAAACATACCCGGGTCTAGCCAGCATTAACTTCGGACTTTATATCATTTCATCTAAGATCAGCCCAAATATTTAATGGGCCTGAATTTTGAATTCAGACCCGGCCTGGGTACTGAAACCCAAGGTCTCAGCCCAGCCGGGATGGCCAGACCCGAGCCCGACCCATGAGCACCCCTACATATGCGCCTGATCCAACAAGGTGCTAAACTCCTAATGAAGTCCGTGTGGTTTTTGTTTCTCAAACTAAAATCATTTGACTTACAAATAACAATGGCTATGACAATTGAAATAGATCTACTTCTTAGGCCTTTCTGCAAACCCTCCTCCACGGGCCATGTCCATGCTATCTATACCCCACTATTTTATGAGATTGGATTTGTATTTTATTTCTTCCAGGGCTACAGGGGAGTTTACCCGACTTCCCTCTGGGCCCGGAGGGATTAGTCTAGCCTAAAGGGTTGGAACCCTCCGGTAGCAAAAAAAAAAAACACTTCTTCCATGTAAATAGGAAATCCTTTCCTAATAAACCAAAAGCAACTAATAGTAAATGCATGATGCTCATGATTCTTGGTACAATGAGTATGTAAAAGTGGGGAAGTCCGAGTTGAATTGAATCAGATCCCTATCTAAATTAATCACTTCATCTATGCTGATTACTTTAAACTCAACAGCTTTATTTGATACCTCTGTGTGGCATACATGTAACATGATCCAGAAGTACATTCAAATGACACATCCTGTTGGAGATGAATCCAGATCCACAGAATCCTTTCAAGTCAATGGCCCACTTTTGAATCCTGCACATAAGAAATAATCCCCACACAATACCACAGGCCAGGTTTCACTTAAAATGGAAATAGGCCTCTGTAGCAAGATTAATCACTTGCAAATCATATAAAATTAGATGAAGTGAATCACTTGAGCCAAACTGTTCTCCATGTATTTAACCTGACGGTGGGAAGGCACGAGAGATTTGTTTTGCGCATTTTGGATTTAAGTAGGCGATGGTGATTGGTATAAGTAGCTGTACAAGAAAGAGAGCGACTTTGTCAAGCTTTGTATATGGGCTCTCTCTCTCTCTCTCTCTCTCTTTGCCATTCTGTTTGCCAAACCACGCTATGAAAGAGGTTTGATATTGACTAGTGAGGGCTCCACTAATTTTTGTCTAATTGGAATCATGCCCCCCTGGGAATAGGTTATTTGGAATCACTTGCACAACACTTTCTATGAAAGTAATCTTCCTACCTAACCTTTAAAATCCCTTATAAACTCATTGGCAATTGGTTGGTATTGTGATAGTCTCAAACAAAATTTTTCTCCTTTGGAAACATCCACATGCAGATGTCCCTCTTTCGACGTCAAAGACGAAGGGCTAGGTTTCCATAGCTCCTACAGTAACAATGTGGACGTTAGCATTGGAAACATCTACAAGAAAAATAGAAAAAAAATCAGGTGAGAACTGTTTTCACCATTCAAACCACATTAACTATCGGTGGAGCCCACCTATCACCCAATACAAACCTTGTAATGGATAGGGACCCCTTGATAGACACATAGCCCCAGGGTTTGGCATTGATGTGAATGAACTGGACCGTTAGATCGACTATGTACCACACGAATGGACTGGGCTTGTAGGCCATGAATGAAGGGATTAGGAGCATGGGATTGGAGTCAAACTTGATATTCGGTGGTTTCATATTAATCTTTCAATCCCCTCCAGCCCCATCCCAAAATAAGAGCCTCGGTGGGCCCCACAAAAAAGTTCCCATGGTGACTATGAAAATAACTTTCATTGGATCAAATAAAAAAAAAAGAAAAAAAAAACCTAATCATAATTAACTGGTGGGAAGGTGAAAAGTTGGATAAAAAGAATTAGTATCAGCAACTAATTGTTAAAAAACACATCCTTCACTTGATGACACAACCTCCAAAATTAATCCAACCACTTCGTTTTTAAGTTGGACCACAGGGATAGCCCACTCGTTTCTAAGTATGTGTGATTCATAAGACCATGGTCATCAAATCAAGTTAGAAGCAACCTATATGCTATCAAACATTGGAACACTACTTTCCAACTAACCCCCAAGCATATGGGTGACTGAAGTGGACCCATAAACCAATTTGTATTGATATTGGTGCCCTAACTGCTGGACTTGATCTTTAGGACGTCTGCACTGATCTGCTCCTCTCTACTTTTTCTAAAGGGAAAATGACCGTACGGACATTCTTAAATTCCATAATTGCCCATGAGAAGATCAAAAATGAAGATTTACCCGAAAGCAGTTCGTACAGCAAAAGAAACCAAAAGAAGGACAAGTTTACCCTTTTCCATGCGATATCCTAACCTACTGGGATATCTCAGATTTATCCAAGGATTATATATCTCACGCCAGTGGGATATCCCAGGGTTAGATATCTCACACTTGTAGGATATTTCACCGACAGATATACTCTGCACAGGATATTTTTCAAAATTTTCACCGTTCTCCTTTCTCCTTTCTCCTTTCTCCTTTCTCCTTTCTCCTTTCTCCTTTCATCCCCAGGTAAAACCCATTTTTACTTTTACTGTAATCATCTTCTTCTTCGATCTTCCAACGGTTTTTCCTCTTTCTTCTTCTCATCGTCTTGTTATGGATACTGCAGGAACACAGCCATCCACTCCATTTTCCTTCTTAAGTCGCTGCAAGCTCGTGGATTTTCAACTGTGTAGGATTTTACAAATATACCTACCCGTCAGTAGGTTAAGGTATGGTGAAGAAGTATTGTTTTTTCTTGATCTCTATTTGTTTTGGTCTTTTTCTTAGGGCTTGTCCTGGGCATTTAGGGTTTTATTGTTATTTTGGGGTTGCATCTTGTCATGTACGAATGTTATTTTTCTTCTACTAATTGTAGATCTCTTGAAAAGAATTTGGTAGTGATGTTGCTGTTTGCTTATTTTACCATTTTTCCATGAAAAACTTAGTTGCTTTCCATGTTTTACTTTCAGGCTTGAAAGGTTGAATACTCACAAAATGGTATATCAGCCGATTAAAATTTTTCAAGTAGGATATGGTAGTTTGAATGCTACTTCATTCAAAATTAGTCCAATAAATTGGTAAACAACTCTTGGTAAACTTCATAGCAAGCATTAAGAGAACTAAAGACCAGATTTAAAATCTACTTTGGATCTCTACTTTATATTTCTTATAATCTTTTTTTGCAATATGAGAATGACTGTCACAGCACTACTATTCTGATGTCTGAGTTGATTATGATAGATTGTTTTTGTTTTTTATGTTAGATTGGCTGTTAAATTGCATTCAATTTTTACTCAGTTATTATTTCCACCTAATTCAATTAATGCTTGGCAGATGGAACCATTTCAACCCGGTCCGATTGATTCATCTGTATTATTGGAACAAGAAAATCACGTATCCACGTCAATATGGAATGGCAAGGAACCCGGTGTTTACCGATGCATTCCAGCTAATCCTAAGAGTGGATTTTGGAAATTAGATGACAGGCAACGCAACATTGTGAAAAGGACTGGCCTCCACCATCTATCGCAGATTTGCCATATGCGAATCGACCATGCTTTGATAAGTGCATTAATTGAAAGGTGGAGGCCAGAGACAAATACCTTTCATTTTTTCTCCGGGGAGGCCACTATTACACTTGAAGATGTGGCATATATTTATGGGCTACCCATTGATGGTCCACCAGTTATAGGTCGTACATACACGAAGAGACCCATCATTGAGGATGTATGCAATGCACTCTTAGGAAAGGTGCCTAAACCCACGGACATCGAGGGTGGACAACTCAAATTGACATGGTTTCATAAGAACTTTGCTGAGCCCCTAGAGAATGCGACTGAAGAGGATATCAATAGGTATACTAGGGCATATCTCTTTTGCCTTGTTTCAACCCAGATTTGTGGGTTTACGTCGGGGTCAAGGGGGCCTGCCTACCTCCTTGAATTATTTGAAACCTTCCAAGTGTATGCATGGGCTCCTGCTTGTCTTGCAAATTTATACAGAACACTGTCCAAGGCCACTCGTGTGAAGGATGGGATAAGAACAATATGTGGGGCCCTCCAACTTCTGCAGGTAAGTAATAACTATATATTGCTTAATTACAACAAATATTGAATTGGCAAGTTTATGAATTGATTATATTTCAACAGATATGGGTATATTCCCGAATGAAAATTGGACGTCCAATCAAACAAAATATGGACTCTATCAAATTCGAGTTCCCACTTTTTAAAATGTGGGAAAAAAGACTGCAAAATCACTTTTCGTTGACTACTGTTGAAGAGACTCGTCAACAACTCGATCAACAAGGCATTGATCAGGTAAGTTCTTTCAATTATCTTTATGTTCTTATCCATTTTTCCTCTTAATATGGAATAATGAAAATATGGGTGCAGTTTGAGTGGCAGCCTTACCTCCAATTTGCTGAAGAATTGATTGAACACGTGTCAGAAGCAGACAGTTGTCTCTTTTCAGCATGCACGGAAATGATCTTTTACTCAATTTTTGAACCTCACAATGCGGATCGTGTAATGAAACAATTTGGCTGGAGACAAATCTTACCTCCACCACTCCATCCAACTCCCTGGAGAGATGAAAAAACATCTAGTGTTACAATTGATTATAGAGTTAAGCTTAAATAACAAGTACAAGCATGGCAAAATAGACTGTCGTTAGTTATCGGTGGCGAGTACGATGTCTTGGTCGGTAGACATTCTGATGAGTACTTTGCTTGGTACCACCGTATCACTAGAATGCGTGTCGGGCGGCCACCACAAGGGAGGAGAAATCCACAATATGAACATGCAGTCCAACAGGTAATTCTAGCTGCAACATTAAGCTAATTAGTGGCATAAGCATTAAATTCTTTTTATTGAGACATTACTTCGTTTTCTTTTTCTTTTTTTTTAATAACACGTTACTCCGTGATATTGATACATTACTTTGTTAGGAACTAATATGGACGTATTCTATCATCAGATGCAAATCTTCCTCAAACATGTTGTGGCTACTATAGATGGTGTGGATGAAAAATATGATTCATGGTTCTTATATAAAATAATGCAAACAATTCAACAACAATGTTTGAAATTCTCCGCTGCCTGCTCTGCTGGATTTGAGAATTTCAGCTTGGAGGAATGTATTAATAGCGGGTCACATGAGAATTTCAATGAGGTTAGATTTGATATATTTGATATATTAATAATTATTTCATTGTATACTACGACTTTAATGAATTCCATTGGTTATTTAACTTTGTTGAATATTATAATGAGATATCTATGCTGTGCAACAGGAAAATCAAGAGGAAGAACAAGGACAAGTGCCATCTGATGTCCACACACCCCAATCTTTCCCATTCGCAAATCCAAGTCCCGCACCCCATCGACCCTCATACGTAACCCCAGTGTCTAAACCCCAAGCTTCTCCATCTGTGGATCTAAATCCAACACCACAACCACCCCCGTTCGTTCCCTCTAGCTCCACATTCGGGTCTTCTTCATATGTGAGTCCAAGTCCAGCAAGAAAGCCACCCCCTTTCGTACCCTCAATGTGCACAACCCAACCTGATCCATCTGTTTTTCGGAGTCCAACACCCCAAGCAGTCCCTTTCATAATCCAAAGTCCCACACCCCATCCAAATCCAATCGTTATCCCAAGTCCAACACACGTCGTATCTTCAATGGTTGGCCGAGTGAAAGGTAATCCTAGGAAAAGGATTATTCCTCCAAGACTCTCTCCATATGTATTGGGTCCAAGAAGCAAACGCCCACGGCCCAACCCACAATATTCTCTTACACCAGAAGAAGATAAGATTTTAGAAAAGTTTTGGAATGGTTATTATAAAAAGTATGTATGTATAATGTTTTTTTTAGGTTTGCATTATTGGATTGGACAATACAATATATATAATGATCCTATATATGCAGGCTTCCAGAATTAGGTCAAATTTGTTCAAGGGTGTCTGCCGAGAGTCTGCGTCAGTGCCTGCGTAAATATTGGATCGATACCAATGTATGTCGCAATTATGGATAGTAATATTGTATTCAAAATTAATTTTTTCATGAAAATGAATAAATTGTCTCAGATTGGTTGATTATGGTGTATGTGTCGTAGATAATGGATTACTGGTTTGAGATTCTTGAAGCCAAGGACCCAACAACACATTTCTTTCCATCTTCACTGGCGGTATGAAAGTTTTTTTTGTCCTTGATGACTTGTAGTAACAAAGATTTTTTTGTCTTTGATGACTTATAGTATTATGATGTGGGTCATAGTAAAATTTTATTTATTTACCATGCAGTATTGGGAGCAGCATAATCTGATAGATTATTATTGTATTGCATTTGGGAATGAGCGGCTTAGAGAGTATAGTGAATATCAAAAGCTGTTTTTTCCAATCTGGCATCAATCACATTTTTTCCTCCTAGTTGGATATCCAAAAAGAGAAAAATGGGAGTTTTATAACAGTATGGATACCGATGCTGACTGGAAATATACTCGCCATTTTGTAAGTGTATCTCTACGTAAATATATATATATTTATTTATTATACATTTTAGAATATCACGTCCTTGCGTAATGATATATGTAATCTCATTGTACAGGTTTCATTCATTAGCGGTTCTTTCTCCCAACTTGGTTGGGACGACCCTGCACAATGGCCGATTATACCTTATGCATGTCCTAAACAAGATAATACGTGAGTTTAAATTGCAAATGTTGGATTCTTGCATTATTGGATGATGGGATGCATGTTCTTATATGCGAAACTTTGTGTAGGGATGATTGTGGAGTGTTTGTGATGGCATATGCCGAGCATCTATTACTTGGCCGACCCATGCAGTTCACACAAAGCGACATGTGGTTTTACAGACAAAAGATCGTATATGACATATATTACAAGCAATGGGAAAATAGCGGTTTCCTCCAATGTACGATAGATGATGATGATAGAGGGCAGCCAGATGATGATGATAGAGGGCAGCCATGATGAGAGAATAGTTAGGGGTTCTATGGAGTTTTTGTATAAAGGGTTGTATGAAGTTTTTGTATATGATAGGTTCAGTATGATATTTGATGCTAGGTCATTATTTTGTAAATAACAGTGTAGTAATGTAAATAACAGTGTATAGGTTTTTATTATATATGTTTTTACATGTTTTTTTAATGTACCTTTCATTTTGATTTTCTTTAGTTTCATTTTGTTTTGATTTAATCAACATTCTCTTATCTGGTTGGTGAGTTGAAGGTGATTTGCTATATCAACAATGGCATATATCCTTTAGCCAGGTGTGATTAATATGACTAAAGATAAGATATTTTTATAATATCATAATAATTTAATGAAAAGAATGACAAAAATTAATGACAACAAAATAATTTTATAATTTAAAATAATTTTATTTTTATGATATTATCAGTCAAATATTGCATTTGTCCTGAAGTATATTAAAACAGGGAATAAAACACCCTTCCAGTGAGCTACCTGGCTATAGCCAGACACTATAGCGAGAAACAGGGATTACCTTCCAGTGGGCTTCCTGGCTATAGCCAGGAATATCCTGGCTATAGCCATAGTCTGGCTATAGCCACGATATCGTGGCTATAGCCAGACTATGGCTATAGCCAGGATATTCCTGGCTATAGCCAGACACTATAGCGAGAATTAGTGATTACAACACCCTTCCAGTGGGCTTCCTGGCTATAGCAAGGATTATCCTGGCTATAGCCATAGTCTGGCTATAGCCACGAAATCTTGGCTATAGCCTGGCTAGCCAGGTTCGGGTATATTCGTAAAAGGCACAAGGGGTATTTTCGTCCCCTATTTGCACTGAATTTTCTCACCCACCTCACTGAATTCTCCTGCCCACTCTTGCACTGAATTTTCTCACCCACCTCACTTAATTCTCCTACCCACTCTTACCTACTAAATTTCCATACCCACTCCAGCAATCAACAACAAATTTATTTATACACACCCTTCTTATCTCGTCCCTCCTCATCACTTTACTTTCTGTTGGTTTTCTTCACTCATCACTTTCTGTTGTTTTTCTTCACTCATCTTCTCATAGGTATGATCGTCTTCTCTTATGAGTTTTTTTTTTTTCAATTACATTCACTGATATAGTTTATTTACTCCTGTAGTTTGTGTTTTCTTAGATATTGGGGGATTCATCTATAGTTCTGTTGTAATTTTTTTTTCTGAATTCAAAAATACATGCCAGACATTCTCAAAACAACCATAACTTTGAAGTGAATGGAGTTGCAAGTCTTCACGCAAAGATGTTGAAAATAACCATTTCTGAACTCCAGAGCTACGTGTATGATGGATTGAGGTTTAATTGTGATTATCAGAGTGACCTGATAGAATACCCAGTAATAGATGAAGGTGTATCATAGCATAAACCGTGCACTCCTATTTCCATAAATAGTACAAAAGGAGGAGGGAGGGAAAGACTGACTATAGACCTAGGATCCGACTGATCAATCAACACAAGAACACAACACAGAGAGTCTCACACTCAAAGTGAATTTGTTTTTTATTATTATTTTTTTTTGTGGAAGTGCTGATTTAATAGTTGATTTCTCTTGGTTATATCTTCTGTCATTTATTTTTTTTCATCCTTCCTGAGGTCACAACCTTATGTGTTTTCATGCTCTGTGACTTCTCTATGCATAACATTATTTGTGTGTTTATTTTTCTCTCTGACTTTCCATGTACAGCATGCCTCCTAAAACTTTTAAGGGAAAGGCACCAGTTGGGCCTTCCTCTCGATTCAATACTGAACGGTTCAAGGATGATGCGAGTGCTCAACGTTTTCAATCAAGCTTCATAAATCGCACAGTGATATTTGAGAGACTAGTTGTGCAGTCAGATCTCACCGGTTCAAGGTTTTTGCACTGGCTTTATCTTAATCGATGTATGATTCTAATGAACTTGATTGATGAATGCTTTGAGGATTGGGTTCGGGAGTTTTATTGTAATATCTTTGATGTTTCAAGTACTGATTTCAAGACCTATGTCCGGGGTAAGACACTGCATGTGGATGCAGATAAGATTGATACTTTACTCGATCTTCGGAGACCTGCTGCGAGACTCTATCCATTTCCTGATCCGGACAACATTGAGATACAAGCAAACGAGGTGGCTTCCGTTTTATGTGGTAAACCTACTGTATGGAATACTCCTGTTATGTCCATATCCGGTCTAACCACTGAGTACCGGTTGCTTAACACATTTGTCTGCCATAACATTGAACCTACAAGCCATCAATCTCATCTTCTCTATTCTCAGGCTTACCTTCTCTACTGCTTAGGCACAGGCAACTCTGTGGACATTCCACTAACGATACTTGAATCAATGCTGCGAGTTTACAATGAACCACGGAAACTCAGTCTTCCATTTGGTGCAATGATCTGCAAAATGATGATTGATGCCGGTTGTCAAGCGTACACCCATGAATTGCCTGTCGCTCGAAGACAGAAAATAAATGGTAGAACCCGAGCAATGTCTGATACACATGTGCGTCGACGTCCTCAAAGGGGGCAAGCCCCAGTCGAAGCTGACGATGTAGAAGGGGATTCCATTGAAGATAGGCTCCTTGGGGTTCAACATACAGTATCTGATCAGTCTATCCAGATAGAACAACTGGAGGAAAGGGTGGCAACTGGTTTTTCTGACATTAGTAATCAGCTGACGGAAATGTTCAAACACCTTCGTCGTCAATGAAGCGCCTTCTTCCTTCTTTTTTTTTGTTTTTTTTTTTTTGGATGCTTTTCTATTTGTTATCCATGACTATGTACAACAATATATATTATCTTTTTTCATATTTATGTTTTGGTTAAACATTATGGACACTGTTATATAATGAACTAAATCTGACTTAACCTATCAAACATTCTTTGCTTTATATTACCTACACCCTCAGGGTATCAATGTTAAATTAACTGGCACAATTAGTATTACAATAAAAATAATTTTAAAAGGTATTACAATTTCAAGCAAAAGAGACTGGATTCATTTAGTGCAGATACATCACAAATTTATCTTTTACAAAAAGATTATTACAAAAAATCCCTAATGATGCTTGTTTCCCATATATACAGCAAGTAGGGAACAAAGTTGATAATGCACTAGCATCTATTACATAGAGAAAAAAAAGTAGTTACAAAAGTAAATCAGATATTGTCTTCTTGTTACAAAAGTAGTTACTATAAATAATGATCATCACTAAATCCTAAATAATGATCATCACCAAATCCTACAAACTTTCTGTATGAATGAAATGGCATTATTCTTGAGCCGGTGGATTGCGACATGTTTGACGATTATGACCCTTTCCTCGACAGCGGGAACATGTGACTGAATTCCTTTGTCGGTCTTCCGTACGAATTCTATTCTTCTTGGGTCGGCCGGGTTGTCTTCTTGCATGTGGTGGTAACACCCGCACGTTGCTTCTTTCCTCCCATTGCCTGATATCTCGTGTTGCATGCAAAACATAACTGTATGTTTGTCGGTATGTGTCTCTACTGAACCAATGCTGACAAAAGTCGTATGGGTCGAGACCTCTGGCCTTGATTACTGCTAAGGCATGAGAACATGGGATCCCAAGTATGTCCCACTTCCGACAGGTACAAGAATGTTTGTCAAGCAAAACGATGTCTACATACTCGCCAGGTGAATGAACTTGAAATTCCCATTGACTGGCTGGATGCACTCCCAATCTACGTGAACGTTCCAACTCCCTGTTTATGACCTTCTCAGCATAATGGGTCATCCTTGTTTCCAACAATTGTGATTTCAAGCGTCGATCTTCAAAAAACTCCATCAGTTTGGAGCGTATTACTTCAACTTGTTTCGTTATAGGAAATTCCCTCACTTCCTTCAGCAAAGCATTCATACATTCAGCAATGTTCTGAGTGACCATATCATAACGTCCGCCCCTTACAAATGCATTTGCCCACTGCTCTCTTGGGATGCTGTCAATGTACTTATATGCTTCCTCTGAAACAATTCTTATATCAGCCATCTCTTTCTCATACTCGCATGCTCTGTACGTTTTTGCCGCTCTCCAGAACTTAGCCACGATAGCTTTATCCTTGAATCTTTCCCCTATATTTTGTGCAACATGTCGTACGCAATGACAATGATATGCAGTTGGGAACCTATTCGAAACAGCTTGCACAAGTCCTTTTTGCCGGTCAGAGACAATGGTCAAATTCTGTGTGGGGCAAAATGCAATAGAAAATGCAGCAAGGAACCACTCCCAAGAATCTTGTCGCTCAATTTCAGCTACGGCAAATGCGAGCGGAAAGAGTTTGCGGTCTCCATCATAAGTAACGGCTGTGAGTAAGACTCCAGGATATTTTCCGCGAAGATGGGCACCATCGATAGCAACTAATGGTCTTAGGGATGAACGAAATGATTGTATGCTTGACCCAAATGCCCAAAAAAATCTTAAGAACGAATCATCATCTTCCTTAATCAGCACCGTTACACTGCCAGGATTTGTCCTCTGCAACTCAAGGCAATAGTGGGGCAAAACACTAAAGGACTCCTCGTAAGAACCCCTAATATCAAGCATTGCAATTTCTTTCGCTTTCCATGCCTTCCTATAACTAAGTAAAACACCAAATTCCAATTGAAAATCAGTTATAATTTCCTTCGGTGTGTACGATGGATGGTGTCGAAGACGCTCCTTGATCCACTTAGCGACTAAAATCGATGTAGCTTGTCTATGTCCCATCCCCATCGCTGGCTTTGAACAACAGTGACTGCTGTTATATGTCCTCACTTGAAATTGTGGTCCAGAAGCCACAATCGAAGCGTGGATACGCCACGGACAAGTAGGATCGGCACATCTTGCAGTGACTTCTGTCTTGCTCGTTTGCAGAGGCTTAATAGCAAAATTTTTGTACATTGCAAATTTTGCCAAGGTTTCTCTGAATGAATCACGATTTGGAAATTGTCTTCCCTTCCACATGTCATGGGAATTCTCTACATGCTCATCATCAGTGTGCTCCAGATCAGGAATCAAAGTGTCAACAATATTATTGTCTTCTATTGCATTAGATTTCTCTCCATTAACTTCTGCGACACATGCTCCATATTCTTGTATAACAAAATGCTGGGATTCATATGGTGGGGGAGTAGCATATGTCAGGGGACTGTTTAAATCGAACTGAATAGGTTCAGTACCAGACAAAACAAACCTGCATAGTGGACGATCAATCATAAATAGAAAAAAAATATTTAAAAACTAAATTTAAAAAGTTTTAGTGCAAACCTATTGGATTTAGTAATTGGAAAAAGACTGACTTCATCCTCAACGACTATTGATGGGTTCATATCAGCTTCATTCATGAACAATCTTTTCTTTACACCATTACCTCTTGTTGCCTTCTCATTATCTTGATCATCCCCAAGGACTATTGATGGGTTTATATCAACTTCATTCATGAACATTCTCTTTCTTACGCAATTACTTCTCGTTACCTTCTCATCGTCAACTTCATCTTCAAAAACTGTTGCTGGCTTTATATTAGCTTCATCCAGGAGCGATCTCTTCCTTACGCGAGTACTTTTCATTGAATTCTCATCATCTTGGTCTAATTGAGATATTGTACACCTACTATGCATCCAAATTGACTTAGGTAATAAAAATGATAATAATAAATATCAAGCAGTAATGTGATTTATTCCATACCTTAAATTTGGTGGTTGATTGTTTGTGGCAACACCATCACTTCTATGGATATACAAAAAGATAGGATCAACTCCATATCGAAATAATCTGAACATTCTCATGAGATCGTCATCACCTCTTAGGCCTACTAATGTAAAGTTCCGGCCTGTATGATATATGTATTGCATGTAAGGGTACCCATTTCTCATCTCCAAATTGATTTCTGCTGCAACTTTTTCAATTAGTGAATTGTAAGTTATGTTGCTATAGACAAAGATAGGCTTTTGCTCTCCACCGTTATATATTGGATGTGAGCGATCCACATCTAGCTCTCCATCAAAGTGCAGTATAAGACATAAATCAACATCTGACATCCTAATTAAAACAATAAAAATAAAATATATTTTATTAATAAAAATTGCATGGGTTGGAAATATGTAGTAATCATAAGATGAATTTTACCATCAAATCCTTTCTTATGAGATTTATAGGAACAATATAATGCCACAATATTAGTACCTATAAAGCACTCAGAATGCTCTGTACTTTTCTAGTGAGTAACATATTCATAAATTTTATTATAACATGGAAATCCAAAAAAAAAAAAAAAAAACAAGGCTTCACCAATGGACTAATAAATAGGTTAATCGTGAAAGATACAAGATGAGGGAGTAGTATATCAATAAAAAAAAAACATATCAAATGTAAGAAGTTGAACGAAATAATGCATTTCATGGAGAGATCTAAATCTTAATGAGTGATTTACGGTTTCCATCATAAGAATCAAAGCAGAAAAAAAGATTTTTCAAAACTTGTTTTATGGGTTGTTTTTTTTAACGCATTCAATAATCATATGGTCCCACATACCTGTTGTGATGAATAAAATGTATAACGTAGTGAAGAAAGAAGATGGAATGTAATATCCTATTGGAACCCACAACTCAAAACGGAGATGGAAACGGAGCTCTGCATTGTTTTGAAAACGGAGGTCTGGAAAGGAAACCTATGCATTTTCATGAAACGGAAGTCTGGAAAGGAGGTCTGTATGATTTATAATCTATAAGGGAGTAGGTAATAGTGCGATATCCTACGAGCGTGGGATATCGAAAATTGCGATATCGTAAAACTCTGGGATATCGATCTATGGGATATCCTAGTACTATAAGATATCGAACTCCACGATATCCTACTGCCTTAAGATATCGCATGAAAAAGGGTAAATTTGTCCTACTTTCCTGTACGACCTGTTGATGGGTAAATTGTAGTTTTTGATATTGCCTTGGGTAAATGCACTGTTTAAGGACGGCCGTACGGTAAATTTCCCTTTTCTAAATATGGGATCCATCAATACATGATGGAACAGGTACAGTAGCCTAATTTGGATTTTGCATTCCCAAAAATCATATTTAAAATGGAATGAAATCCCATCCATTCATTATCTGTCCATCATAGCACTGCATCTGTCTGTGTATCATGCCGATAGGGACTTCAAATAATTAAGATTCTCAGAGTCATTTACTGCTGCCTGTGCCTATGGCTTCTCTCTGTGCTCTACTAGCACAGCTGAGTGACTCTGCCTCATAGTTTCTAGATACACAATTTTTCTTGCTTTGGTCACCTAGGCCTATAAATGATTTACTTAATTTTTTTTGGTTGATGATGTTATATCATTACACCTATTGTAATTGGGGAAAAAAAAAGTGCCTGGATCAATGTCAATTTATGTATGAATGTTGCCAACTGATGGGGTAGGTTGTATGAAAAGGATTAGATTGATAGTGAGTGCCACCCTATGTAAGAGTTTTTTTAAAAAAAAGGGACATAATGAGGCTGAGCTGAGCCGAGCCATCTTGGGCTGCAGATATGGCTTCCCTTTTAGGCTCATGGTAGAGACCAGATCTTAGATTTTTGGCCCAGGAGTTAAATGGGATGGATGCTACAATCAATTAAAATGTTCTCTGCCTACAAATCCAACTAGATGGCTTACACTGTACCCAATGGCTCCATAATGGATGGGCCTTACTTTTAGGCTGGGTTAGGCTAACCCTCTAGAAAAAGCTTCTAGCTCTTATTTACACATTCAATTGTAGAAGTTGTCTCACATACCTTTTTTTTTTTTTTGGCCTATGTTGTAATATCAGACCAGCATTTTTCAATCACGCTCATATTCCTAATCAGCTGAGCTATAACAAAAAATTGTAAAGTGAGATTTCTTAATCATTCTTTCAAGAAAATTCACCTTCTTCTTGCCCGAGTATTGCATTGTTTCAGCGTTAACCTAAATCAGTTTGTTATCAAACTTTTTCTTTCAAATTTCTTCTGGATGTCTGGATCCGTTACAAGTAAAAGAAAAAAAAAAAAGGGAGACCAAGAAACGCCTCAAGTGAAGTACTGACGAATGACATCCATCAATAGAAAGCCACAAACAATAAGAATTTAAATAGGATCTTAAATAGAAGTGCACAAACAATAAAACTTTACATAGGATCTTAAATAGAAGTGCACAAACAATAAAACTTTACATAGGATCTTTTAGGTTATATATGGTTCTAAATCATGTTAATGACGGATAAAAAAAAAAGATATTTCTTCCATTGAATGTGGTGTCCCTGAATGCCCGTTGATTCCTAATACTTCCAACCATTTGATTGTAAAATCACAACCACACCAATCAGATCATTCAATTGAAAAATCATGACCACACCAATCAGATCATTCGATTGAAAAATCACTACCACAATTGAAAAATCACTACCACACCAATCGGATCATTTATTTGAAAAATCATGACCACACCAATCAGATCAACCCATTATAAAAAAAATACTCCCAAATTATCTGTATAGATTCAGATCAGGTAGCCCATTAGGTAGAGACGTAAATGGGTACCTTATTCTCCGATTATCTGGAGGTTCCGACCCTTTAAAAACTAGCTATGAGTCATTATTTAAACCCCGATAAGTAAATGAGTCCGAATTCGGTTACGGTTGCACTTTAGTTCGGACATGTAGACTCGAAACTTGATATATTACCTCAATTTTTAAAAATCTCTCCTAAAAATCATGCTTTTTTAATATCATTTTATACATAAACTGAAATTTGGATCCAATTCCGTTTCATATATGGTTCTGGTTCCAATTCCAAAGCCAAAAATTCAATTTCAAAATGGTTTTAGGTCCGGATCTGGATCCTTCATGGATCGGACCGGAACCAACCCATTTACAACCCGGCCATCGAAGGATTACCTTTAAATTTATAAAAATGCTAGTGTTCTTAGATAGGGGTAAATCAATTGACTGAGGGTAGGTTGGTAAAATAAAATATTGCTAGTGTAGCGAGTGTCATGTGATAAATGGTTAATCAATGACGTCATCACCGACGTTAACTAATTACCGTGTTCGTACGGCCGAGCCTGAGAAGCCGTATCGTGGGGCCCACCAAACTGACATGTACACAGATTCCAATGTGTCTATTTCTGACTGGTCCTGGACATGTAGAGTTGTTGGCGGCATGTCGTGGACCAGGCCCTTTCTACTCCCGGCAAACCCTATTTAAAAAGAAGGAAAAATTTACAAACAGAACCCCCTCACTTTCTTACATGATACCTCTAATATTTTCTAATATTTTCACATACCCCTCTTCACTGTTGATCAAATGAATTGCATTAACTGAAATAGCTTTAGATCTCTCTTTTTCACTCTAATGGTTAAGTCTTAACAAAGTAACTAAAATATATGACTCTGCCGTTGGGGTTTGAAAAACTTTTTAGTTCTAGTTTTTTTTTTTCCTCCCTTGAGCTCATATCTTACTGCGTGATTTTTCATCAATAAGACATCTATTACTTAATCACAAGGATGTATTCTACTAAATTAGAAAAAGAAAACACAAGAAGGTAGACTTTTAATCACAAGGAAGTATTTTATTAAATTAACAAAAGAAAACACTATAAGGAAGACTTTCGATCCTTGTCTTATTAATGATGCATTAATAAGACAATCAAATACATATAAGTTTAAACTAATAATCAAGTGGAGATGGAAATTACGGGGTTGTTAGGAAGTGCCACATCCCATAGCGCCTAAATAATAGGCTTAACATGTCTTAATGTACGAACTTTCCACCTATCAGTTTAAATTTTTGGATTGGTGTATAGTTTGTTATATGGTATATGGACAACCACTTGGATAGTACGTCCATCACCATTCTTTCAACCATTAATGAAAACTAAATCAATTACCTCCCCATTAATGAAAAATAAATAAAGACAAGATGGAAAACGAACACTAGTCATCACTGAGTAACTAAAATCCTGCTACGTTATATCATTTATCCTTTAGTACCCTCACTTGTTCATTCAGTGGAGCTCACCTCAAATTCCTAAATATTACCCAAACAAGTAGGCCATAGTTTTGGTTTCAAAATGTGGGTATTCAACATATTATATTAGTTGGGAGATGTTCATCTGAGAGAAATTCTCACGATATTGTGAGAGTAAGGGGTGAGGTTTCATTTATCCTCACCAGTCATCACTGAGTAACTAAAATCCTGCTACGTTATATCATTTATCCTTTAATACCCTCACTTGTTCATTCAGTGGAGCTCACCTCAAATTCCTAAATATTACCCAAAAAAGTAGGCCCTAGTTTTGGTTTCAAAATGTGGGTATTCAACATATTATATTAGTTATGAGATGTTCATCTGAGAGAAATTCTCACGGTATTGTGAGAGTAAGGGATGAAGCCCTTTACATTTAGGTTGTTGGCATTGAATATTGATGTAAAAGCCCCGTCATTACTTTCGCAATACTGTGAGAGTAACTCTCACATGAACATCTCTCATATTAGTTTATTTTGAAAAACCATATTCTTAAAAAGATCTAATAAAATAAAAGATTTGAAAAAGTCTCTATCCTTAAATACTTTCTAAATTGTTTAAACTCAGACAGAGAGGGAAATATATTGCACTATTATATTCATATAGTACAATTTCCCTATATCTAATACACATTTTGTTTTTCAAACTGCATATTAATATAATGTTAATGGCGACTGCCGAATCCAATTTGCAACATTACTATAAACAACACCTACAAGCTGCGAAACAGATGCTGCTTTCATCAAATAAAGAAAGGGAAGTAAAGAAAAACCCACAGGTTAGATGCTCATATTGTTCCCAAAGAGGTGTTAAATGTTTCCAACTTATTCTAAAATATTTTTCCCTTGACATTGTTTATCAAGTTTGATTGCTATTCTAAAGGAGAGTTATTGCATGGGAAAAGGGCTTGTCGATGTGATTGGTATTTTGTCCGTCTGTCTCCCTATCAAAACACCGCGAATATTGGCAGGGTGTCTTTTCCTTTTCATTTCCTCCAATCTCTATTCCCTGTGCAAAAGAATAGAAAAGTTCCATCATTGTCTTTAGAGATCTTGTTATCCCATCTGCCTAGTATATATCATTGGTCATTCCAACCCTCTCCAGTCTCCATGCGTTATTTTAAGACGACTCATGTACTCTATCTCCTTTTCGAACTCACATAAGAATTTTTTTTTTACTTGATGGCCAACAAAGGTGCCCATGAGCAGTGGCGGACCCAGGATTTTCTTTAAGGTGGGGCAGATTATGGTCGATTAAAAAAATCAAAATCAATGTCAACTGCCAAAAATCTCCACTTATTGCATGATTTCAAGACATACTTTATTTAATTTTTTGGCAAATTAAGTATAAAAGAAGAAAAATGAAACCACAGCTAAAACACTCTTGTTTCCTAAAATCAATAAAAAGAATATTAAAGGCCTTGTGACTTTATATTCATTGAAACATGCGGTCAAAGGAAAGGAAAGAACACATCTTCTTTCATTGCACATAGCATAATCCGAGCAAAACAAAGCAAGAGGGAAAAACAGAAATAAAATTTTCTTCTTGTAATACTTTTCTTCCCAAGAGCAGGAAACTATTTTATCCTAGATCTGCACCAAATCGATCTGCAATAGTGACTAGAAGCGGATCACATACCAAGTCAGCTACAGAACCTCCACAAATCTCATAATAATTGGTAGAACAAGAGAGCAAGAGTCTTATTGGTACTTGAACAAAGGGCTGTAGAGTAGACCACAAAAGTTTCTTCATATAAGTAACAACTGTCTGCAGATCTCCATTATTCGTATGAAACTGTTAAACCTCATGAAATCTGCTATGGAGATGTGCTCAAGAAGTTGCTTGGTGATACCAAGCTTGTGGAATTTCAAAAGAAGAGGACTTCAGAGAACAAGGGTTTTAGAGGAGGATTTGAAGTATCTGCCGTTGAGAGGAGGGGATGATGGGATTGATGGGGACTTTGTATTGGAAACATGGTTTTTTGAGATCTGGAGTAGGGGCATGGGGGTGACATATTGCTGAAAAGCATTGAAACTTTTTCAATCCAACCTGGGGCGATTTGTTGTTTGAGACCTAGAGTAGGGGTATGGGGCAACATTTTACTGAAAAACATTGGGCATTTTATGATTCGACCTGGGGCGACTGCCCCAGGTCCATACAACGTGGGTCCGCCCCTGCCCATGAGAGCAGTGAAATGTTAACTTGTCCCTTTCCAATGTAAACGGAGAATGCATTGGAAAAACATCCTGCAAGACCAAATCTACAGGGATCTCTTTCTCACTCTCTCTTTCTCAACTATACACCAAACCATGGTTCAAGATTCTTGTTTCCTCCCCATGTGGTAGACACTAGACACTGTTACCAGCTAATGATCCTATGTAAGATCTTAAGATGCTTATTTGGGTGTGTTCAAAACAGATTATTTGATAGATACTGTGATTAAAAATAAAAGATTTGTTTAAATAATGTGATCATACTTCAATTAATCACAATAGATATATCTACATTATTCTGGTTCGATCAAGGGAGATGGGGTAATGGATCTTTTGTTTGTAGTGTGGAATTGTTTAAATCAAGTGGAAGGAAGCTTAAATTAAACTCATAAGATCTAAGCATGATTTAGTATGCTCGAAAGACGTCACTTGGCAGATACTTTGGTTGAGTTGTAATGTTGATTAGATCATGTGAGAAGACGCATTTGATGAATCTTGGGAGATGAAAATATCATGTGGGTGTGTTCGTTAACAGATCATTTAGTAGATTTTTTGAACTAAATGAAAGATTGCGTAGTTCATGACTGATTCTTTCGAATCTGTTTTAGGATTTCATGAAATGATTAACTGTAAAGATACCTTGAAACCCTCACTTTCATTGATTCCAGAGTCGTGTATCTTGCATCTTAGGGTCAAAAGAGAAGATCGGTTCATGAACTCCCCAGAGCATATTAAGACTGAGACAGAGATTGAAAAATCCCTTGAAGACTACTAGAATGAATTACTAGTTCTAATTAACCAATCAATGCAGCGAAAATAAACCAATCAGACAATATAGAACTAGCTATCTACCAATCACACACCACAAGAAGACAAACACAATTTTTAACGTGGAAACCCTATCCAGGGAGAAAAACCACGAACCAGAAATCAAGAATTCACGAACAGTTACAAGATATACTCACAAGCTCCTTTACCTCAGTCTGTACCTCGACCTAAGGACTGTAGTTATTCTTGCAAAGAATCCACTGACACGACATCCACCGTGCCCTGTTCTCCTTACTTGATCTCCTCGCACCTTGTCAACCAAGATGATCAATCTTCTACCAGAAAAGTAGAAGCAACAACCTTCTAGAGCAGCCCTTCAGAATAGTCTCTCAATGGCTCTAGAGAATTAACTCTCTCTAAAATATCTCTGACTCAAATCAATGAGAGTTATATGTGGTGATCCTTAGGGTTGAGAGTAACACCCTATAAATAGCCCCAAATTCGTGCCTAAAGATGCCTAAGACGATTATGACTAAAACCAGCAGTTTGAGCACAGTTAGAATAGTAGTTTCCAAAATTCGTAGTTCACTGCGCTTGGTTCGCTCGAGCGGTTATTGGGTGCGGTCGAGCGGACAAGCCTCTGTTTCAGCGCTGGGGCAAACCGACTTGTTCGCTCGAGCGGACCCCTCTCTGGTTGATCTGGAAATTCAGCACTCTTCTCTCCAGTTTTCTTCTTTTGAGTCCTTCCAAACTTCTATTTTCAGAGTCCTTTTCTAAATAAAAAATTACAACTCAAAAAACCCAGAGTGTTGTCCAACCCATGAATTTAGCCAACACTAATATTCCTAATAGAGACCTTTATTCTGAATGATTTTATTTAAAAAGAACAGATTTTATCCAAATACCACTACAATTCTCATAACCATTTTGTTCTTCGAAAAACAGAGAAACAAGATTAGGCTAACAAGGAGACTTGTAGAGAGCTACCCATCATCCAAAACTAATCTTAATCTAAAGATTAACCATCCATGAACAATCCTAATCTTACATGATTAGCCATGTATAACTACTACTAATTAATCAAGCATTGTTGTCTCCCATAACTGAGAAAAGCAAGTCCTAGTCTAGCTAACTATTTTTCTCCACCCCAGTGATGGGTATGTTGAAGGCTTGAGACAGCAACTGTCTGACATGGACATCTCCTCCCATATGAGTTGGTTATCCTCTAAATCATGTACTTACATCTTTAAGAAGATTTTATCATTATTCCTAGAAAATAGCAGCAAAAGGCAAACAAACGCTACAAAAAGCCAAATTTATGGTGCTCTTCATTATCAGTTTGTCCAATCAAATGATCCTGCCTTTAGTTTTATTTCCTCAAAGTTCAATGGCCATATCACCATTCTATCTTCTTTAAATTTTATGCTCTTGGGCGGGCTCCACAAGAACCTATCCTTGGATGGTTAAATGTCCTTAAAGTAGGCTTAGGACTAAATGGAGGACCTAATTTCTAAGAAGTGAAAGTTCTAGGATTTTCAACTTTTTTTTAATCTTTTGATATATATTTTTTTCCTTCTTAAAAACTCACCAATACAGCTAATACGTATCAAGAACCAATGTTGTTCCAAACCGATACTTGAAACCATGCATGCATGAGTTAGAGATGACTCTTGAACGGCAATAATAAAATACACCTTTCCCCCTTAGATAGGACTCTCAAATTGCAGTCAGTTTGGACTGCAATATAATTAAAATTCTGATGAAGCATTTCAGAGTGATGATATTAATATGCCCAATATCTTGAGTTTATTACAAATCTTTGTACCTGATAATAACTACTTCCCTTTAAATACTTGTGTTCAATTCTGAAATCAGAGACTGGGCATATCTTTCAAAAGAAAAAAAAAGAAGTAAAGATTAGTTTCCTTGGTAATTTTGTTTTAATGAAATAAAATTACTTAGGAAACTAATCTTTACTATTTAGGACTTTTTTTGGAAGAAAAAAAATAAAAAAAGTCCTAAAGTCCGACTTTTAGGAAGGTCATTTTTCATATTCTATCAAACTTCAACGGCTTATAACCTTAATCTAATTAACATGCAAAATGAATAGAACCCAAAAGTTGAGTGCTCCGTGGAAATGAATGATGGGCGTGCCTCACAGGTACTGCCTTCTTGCTCTGCATTGAGTTCTTAAAACTCAACGCTCGCTCCTTGTAAGGATTCGAACCCACTATCCTTATATGATATTATCTGCTTTAACCAAAATCTCACGGCTTTAGATACGGGATTAAGGTCAGGTCAATGGAGTGCTCCAAAGCTGGGGTCTCACGCTCCTCACCTCTTTTATAGATCCTATGCTAGAACTCACTCACTATATAATCCAGAGAATTCAATACAAAGTAGGTAAATGGGCCTAATGACTTGGCTTTCATTTTCCCACCCAGCCTTCTATTTTTTATTTCTTCTTGACTTCAGAACTGTTGCAAGAGAGGAATCTCTTAGAAGGGTTGTGTGGTGATAAAGAACTGAGCTAAAAAAAGTGAAAACTTGAGGAAGCCAAAAGGAGATGGAAGTTAATCCTCTATGATTATGACTTAAAACAACCTGGCAGATACACAAGTTATTAGTGATTAGGTTGTTGCAAGAAGACATACTACCAGCCAAAATTCAATTGATTATGAGGCTCTTAAGAGTCATTTAGTATCATTATCTCTTGGATTTGAATGGATTTTAAACAAATATTCATCATATGATCAAGTGAATGGAACAAATCAGCAATCGGATTAAAGGGCACACTTACATGAGAAACCATGTAACAGTAATAAATATGACAAGTCCACATCATCAAAATGTCTCAATGATGTGGTGTCATCTTTACTTCTGGCAAAAGTAGTATGTGATATTGATCTTTCCTTCTGATGAGATTCTGTCTCATAATCATTATTTGGGTTTAAAACCCAATTGCCTTTTCTCTTTTTTCCAAAATATAAAAGAAAAGAAAATTCTAATGACAAAGTGCTCAGCTGGCATCTTCCACCATAGTTCCTGTATTCTGTGGGGTTTGATTGCTCTTCCATTGTCAATATTTCTCAAGTTGTGTTTGAAATTTAGGTAAGGCTACGGCAAGAAGCAAAGCTATTCTGAAGCTACCTTTGATTAAATAAATGGGTCTTCTTTTTTTTCTTCTGTTCTTGGAATAAAAGTCCCTCTCATGGGTTGTTGTCATGGAGCTAGCCAACAGACATCTTGAATGTGCTGCTACCTTCACTTTCTGAGAACTTGAGATGCTTCTAAAGGGTGGGGCCATCTGGCGTACTTTTGGCTGCATTTCCTGACTACAACAACACACCTTCATGGGCCCTTCTCATAACTTGCGTACCCAACTTCTTGCAAAAGTATTAAAACCATCCATGTTGTTTAGAACTTTGCAGCTTTGTTCCAAAAGTGGGCCCCTTGTTGATGTGGTCCCCTGGTTCTTGGAAATATTAATGCTCTACTTTGGTTGCTACCAAGTAATGAACGCTCTCATTAGTAGGGCCACTTGGTATGCTCAGGTTATTATAGTAGTAGTTTATACTTGTGTGCTTATCCAGATGATTTTATTACCTATATCATATTAAATAAAATTCTAAGTAACATCTTAATACAACAAGGGCCCACTGTGGGGCCAAACTTCATGTGTGAGAGGGAAGAGGATCCCCTGTTTCGTCCAAACAGGGGAGCCCTGTTTGGACGAATCAGGGGACGCCATGTGCGGGGGCGGAGAAAAGAAAAAGTTCATTTCTCTTTCCTCTGCCCCCGCACATGGCGTCCCCTGATTCGTCCAAAAAGGGCTCCCCTGTTTGGACGAAACAGGGGATCCGGATCCGTGTGAGAGAGGTGCAGAGAAGGCAATGAGTTGATTTAAGTAAGTGGCCTGCCTTGATCTGCTCCTTATATAGGTGAGTCTGATAGTGGTCTTGATGGGTTTGGGGTGATCAGGGCCGGCCCTAGGCCAAGGCCACTTAGTTGGCCGCCTAGGGCCCCCAATTGTTGCAAAATTTTGGGGCCCCCTATTTTAGATATGGGTATATATATTTTGGATAGACTGATTTGAGATTTGAGAGGGCCCAAATTTTATTGATAGGTCCATTAACACTTTAATAACTAACCTAGAAAATTGCTCCTAGTTGTAGTAGACGGTTAGACTTCTACAAAGAAAGGGTAAGTCTGACTCTCTCTCTCTCTCTCTCTCTCTCTCTCTCTCTTAGACGGTTAGACTTCTACATTAACGGCAGAATTTTTTTTTTTTTTTGTTCAAGATATAACGTCTCTCTCTCTCTCTCTGTGCATGAAGTTCTCTGCGTGAAGTTTCTGAACGAAAGTGTTGCCTTTTGCTTTTGCTTGAATGTTGTTGCTACAAAAGGATCAATCTTACTGCCAACAGTACCGAAGAACGGAACAGTACCAGGTTGTGTTGTTATTGAACTTTTATTTTAGTTTAATTTAATTTTTATAAATTTTGTGTTATAATTTTTCATTGTAGTAACTGCAAGTTATATAATTAGTATGTCTACTCGAAGATATGATTCTGGATGTGAAAAACGTAAAAAAAAAAAAAAAAAAGAAAACAAGATGAATTTATTGAATCTCAAAAAGGAGCACTCGATAAATTTGTTATTAGTGATAAACCAACAACAACAAAAAATTCAAATTATGATTCAACGATTGAACAATTAAATAATATAGAAAAATCAACGGAATGCCAAAAAGATTTAAAAGAAAATGAAATTGGTAAAGAATGTGAATTTGTTAGTGAAGTAGAAAATGATAAAGAATGTGAACATGTTAGTGAACTATTAGATTATGTTCCAATAAATATCTATGATCCAGGACAATGGAAAAATATTGACACAAAATTAAGAGACTTATTAGTTGAAAGAGGTCCTATTAGGGAAAATAATTTAGACTTTCCTAATGATGAAAATAATAGACATTTTTCTATTACATATTACACTTGAAAATTGTCAAACAGAGAAAAGCATGATAGAAAATGGTTAATATATTCAAAAGATTTAGATAGAGTATATTGCTTTTGTTGTAAGTTATTCAATTCAAAACCTAGCACAAGTCAATTAGTTAATGAAGGAACTAAAGATTGGAAAAATCTTAGTTATAAGCTCAAAACTCATGAAACAACTAATGAACATATTGCTAACATGAATTCATGGGTTGATTTAGAAATAAGATTGTCAAAAAATAAAACTATTGATGAAAATATTCAAGAACAAATTAACAAAGAGAAAGATTATTGGAAAAAAAGTACTTGTAAGAATTTTAGCTGTGGTAAAAACTCTTGCTAAAAATAATTTGGCATTTCGTGGGAAGAATGAGAAAATATATCAAGACAACAATGGAAACTTTTTAAGTTTAATTGAAATGATTGCGGAATTTGATCCAATAGTGCAAGAACATGTTCGACGAATTAAAGATGGTGAAATTCATAATCATTATCTCGGGCATAAGATACAAAATGAATTAATACAAATGTTAGCTTCTGAAATTAAAAGTGTAATCATTAATAAGATTAAAGAAGCAAAATATTTTTCAGTAATACTTGATTGTACTCCTGATGCAAGTCATCAAGAACAAATGACTCTTATACTGTGATGTGTAGATATTTCAACAAGTCCAATAAAAATAGAAGAATATTTTTTAGAATTTTTGGAAGTAGATGATACCTCTGGGAAAGGCTTTTTTGATGAACTTATAAATGTAATTAAAAAACTTGGACTTGATGTAAATGATGTAAGAGGACAAGGATATGATAATGGATCTAATATGAAAGGAAAACATCAAGGTGTACAAAAAAGACTACTAGATATAAATCCAAGAACATTTTACACACCATGTGGATGTCATCTTAACCTCGTACTTTGTGATATAGCTAACTCTTGTCCTAAAACTATATCTTTTTTTGGAGTATTACAACGTATATACTCATTATTTTCTTCTTCAACAAAACGATGGAAAATTTTACAAGATAATATATCTATGTTAACTCTTAAATCATTATCTCAAACGCGATGGGAAAGTCGTATCGAAAGTGTTAAAGCAATCAAGTATCAGACTCCAAAAATACGAGATGCTTTAATTCAATTAGCAAAAATTAGTGAAGATCCTAAAACAAGAAGTGAAGCCACATGCTTAGCTACATATGAGATTGAAAACTTTGAATTTTTATTGGGTATGAATATTTGGTATGATATATTATTTGCTGTTAACACAGTTAGTAAAAAATTACAATCCAAAGACATGCATATTGATGTTGCTATTGATCAATTAAAAGGACTTATTTCTTTTTTGGAATCATATAGAGAAAATGGATTTTACTCTGCTTTGATTTCATCAAAAGAGATTGCACTCGAAATGGAAATAGAACCAGTATTTCGAGAAAAACGTAAATTTTTTTAAGAAAAAACAATTTGGTGATACAATTGAGAATGCAGTAACACTATCAGCTGAAGAGTCTTTTAGAATTGAGTATTTTTTATTTATAGTTGATCTAGCTATTTCTTCGATCAAGAGTAGATTTGAACAATTCAAAATATATGAAAATATTTTTGGTTTTTTATTTTGTTTTAAAAAATTAAAATCCTTAGATGATGATAGTTTGAAAAGTTATTGTCTTAACCTTGAAACTTTTTTGAAGCATGACTTATTTTCTGATATTGATGGTTTAGATTTATTTCAAGAGTTGACTGTATTAAGAAAAATTCTACAATCTGAAATTAATACTCCAGCTGAAACCCTAACTTATATAAAATGATTAGATCGTTTTCCAAATGTATGTATAGCTTTTAGAATATTGTTAACAATACCAGTAACAGTTGCTTTAGCGGAAAGAAGTTTTTCAAAACTTAAATTAATAAAATCTTATCTCCGATCAACTATATCACAAGAAAGATTAAATGAGTTAGCTATATTATCTATTGAAAAAGATATATTAACAAAACTTGAGTATAAAAATTTAATCAATATTTTTGCATCTCAAAAAGCTAGAAAAATATCTTTTAAATAAATATATTTTAATAATTATTGCCTATTAATAGGGCCCACTTTCATATTCTTGCCTAGGGCCTCCGAATTTGTTAGGCCGCCCGTGGGGGTGATCACGACTTGAAAGATCTTGGCCCAAGTAGAATTCAGGGAAAGTTTAGGTTAGGGCTATCTCAAATCACTCTGCACCTTTTATTGAATTTTTTTTATATGCATGAATGAAATATTATGTCCAAATGAATTTCTTCGTAAGTGTTTAATATTTCAATTGAGTCAAAAGAAGCATAGATAAGCTCTAGTAAACTCAGCCTAACCCATGCTCATCGCGAAAAGAGCCCCGCACACATTGGAAGAGGACACCCACACAATGTAGAAAAATGATAGCATATCAAGGATTGTATATTGGGGGGCAGGCTGATAGATGGGATTGCTAACCAACTGAACACCCTCTAATTCTTGAGTGCAAGGTTGAAGTAACTATAAGTTGGAAAAGATAAGAGATCACTCAAACATGTGTTGGAAAGATGTAGAACTCTTTCCCTTTATATGAATCAGTAGGGGACACAATCGGTACCATGAACGAAAATAAAGAGAACAAAGAGTAAAAGAATCACACATACCAATCAATGTGAAAAACCATCTAAAATACAATACAAAACAAAACCTCTAACCAGTTCATCATAAAAAAGAAATGTGTTCCAAGGATTTCTTTCCAAGTGAGGAAAACAAGAACCCACATTTGTATTCTCTTGATGGAAGAGAAAAACGATGCAATCAAAAGCTCACCTTTGGTCTTCTAAGGCTTCTCATTCAGGTCTCGTGTACTTTGCTGAGAGTAAAAAATATAGAAAGCAGAGAATAATTCATTGTGAAAATTTTCTATACTCAAATATGCAGGCACTACTGTCCAAACATAGTAAGCTCAACAAGACATTTATTCCATTCTTGAATCAAAACCCACCTAACTAAATAAATGAACCACCACATGATGATTGGCTGAAAAAACCCAACAACATGTACCAATCTTGATACATTGGGGCATGGTTTAAAAGAACAACCACTTCATAATGGTTTTGCTTGTTTCATATATTTTATGTAAACAGACTTCAATAAAAATTGCCCATAATTAGTGCCATTATTATCACTTTATCAACGTATTATAATAGATATTAATAGGTTATTTATTATAAAAATACTCTAAAAACCATTTACACAAAAAACCTCGATTAGACATAAGGCCAATACTTTCAGTAGTTTAAGATAAGATGAATGATAAAACCATTATATCCCTCTACAGCAACTGAAAATGGAGCCTCTACTAAGTGAGCCAGTGTACCCTTCCATCCAATGCACATAAAGGGGACCCCCCGAGGCTTGATTATTCCCCATTCTTAAATAAATAAACTACTCTTCATCCTTTACCAGTGTTCCATTATTTCCAGTAGTGGGGGTAATGAGTATGAGAGGGGTGATTGGGTCACAGGTGGGACCCATGGGGCTCATGCCCATGCAAGTTGCCAAAAAGGGCTCTTTACAGAGAAATCTCTTCCTATAAATAACAGATGGTAATGTTGAACTAGGTCTAAAGATGTTTTGTCCCTGATGGTTTGCTGGTTTTAGGTTTGAAACAATCATATCTCTACATGCCATAAAGATCGGTCTATTGGCCCACAAGTAAAAGCTCCAGTCGTAGAAAAGACATTTTTGTCATCAGTCATCACTATGAAAATCAGGTTGAAGATAATAAAAATGGAAGGTGAAAATGATTTCACTGTAGATTAGAGGTCAGCTATGAGTTTGCTTTTAACAGACTAAATGGCTAGAAATAACCAATAAAGTTGATTTGGAGCCTTATCGAAGCCTAACTGTATACTTTGTCGGGCCATGGATCCTACCAAGCCTTAATGCCATGTCAAATTAAGATTGATTGTGGGAAAATTCAACCCACTAGTATGAGCTCGTTTTGTCTAAGTAATTTTATGTATAAATGAAATAGAAAAAGGGGATGTTATATAGAAAAGGCCTTTCTATCGTTTGGTATGAATACTAAAAATGTTATCAAATGCAATGCAATTATTTGTTAATCTACGGGAATGAGCTTCTTATAGAAAAGTATAACTTCATGGACTTTAATTTCTCAGGATGCTACTCAAATGTGCCTTAGTGGATCTATGCATTTGATAACTTTTTTAGTTCTTTAATTTCTTCACATGTCTTTCCCCATGCTTACATGAAGCACATCTTTCGTCATAAATCCAAACAAACCGGATGGATTGGACAGGCTAGCTTCATTCATTAGTTCTTCTTTTAATTAAAGAAGGTTAGATATATAATTGATCACCAGTAAAAACATGTGGTAAACAAATGGTGGACTTCACTCCAATTGAATTGTGATTTATGTGAGTGTCAACAAACAGGGGGGATGTGTAATTAAACATTTCCAAAACCAGCCCTCTTTTCCAGTGATGAGAGGGATACTGTGCTTAGAATCTGTGGCCTGTCAAGTGATTTTCCAGGGGAACACGATTTGACTTTGAAGTCAATCCTCTTTGAGAACTTCGTTTTGTCGTTTTGTGGTTAATTGTTGCATCCGGGTGGTCCACGCATGCTTTTTAATTTCGTTCGTTTTGGCCGAAATGACCAAAAATTTTCATTTTGGTAAAGTGGTCGAAAACTTTTCGATTTGAATTTCGGTCATTCACAAAATTATTATTATTTTACTTCTTTTACATATATATTTTGTATTTCTTATATTTTCACGAAATATAATTCCAAAAAATATTACTATAATGAATTAAATCTATATTTATTACTTTTTCTATTTTTTTTACTTATATATGTATATATATTATGTTATATTTTTTTCAAAATGTAATTCCGAAAAGTTTTGTCAAAATCCCGAATCGGCTGAAATTTTTCATTTTACATGCCAGAGTGAAATGAGATCCAAAACGATATTAACAACTATGGGTCCACCCCAAGCCTTCGCATTGTAGATGATTAAATGCATAATTATAACGTTGAGAAACTTTTGTAAATACTCTCAAGAAAATTGTGAAACTTAATTGAAAACATTTTGGGTTAATTCTTTGTGCAACACAAAAAAAAGAAAAAAAGAAAAAGTAAAGACTTTTAGTGGCAGACAATGTTGTATATAGGCTGATACAACAATTTTTTCGGCAGAAAAAAATTTACTCTACAAAATAGGACTATTAGCGATGGAAAAAACCCGCCGCTACATCCAATTTTGTTTACCTGTTAAAAGCTTGATTTCTTATAGAAATAGCATATGACATACAAAGTGGGACCTTCCTGTGAGAACAATGAGATGGCCCAGTGCCCGAGGACGTCTAATCTCACCACAATTGGCAGGGAGACCCCTAGCAATGGCAGAGCACAAAGAGTGTCCTGTCACCTTTGGCATGGAGTTGTGGGAGTGTGTAAACGGCTTGGTTTGTTGGAAAGTTGAACCCACTCAAGAGTTGTGTAGATAAAACGCATGTGTTAGGTAGGTTGTGTAATTACTCAATTCCTAGTTTTCTCTCCCCAAAATGAACGGTTAGATACTTAGATTCTCTCATATGTAAGTTCTTTGATGGCATCTCTCTTTAGCAATCTTCCCCAACTGAAAGGAGCAATTGCTTTCTTACCCAAACATGCACAAGCACGAGCATGAGTGCCATGCATACGTCCTTTTTACTTAGATAATTTTGGTCTTCTATCCAAGTAAAGGAGTGGCATCTATCATCTATGACTAGACGATGGCTGAAATACCCAATCGATCCTCTGTATTCACTCATTTACTCAAGAAATGCCATCCTTTCCTCCCTAGTAATTTCCGACGTGGATCTCTGAGAACCATCAATCAGCTCCAGGCACGAGTCGCTTTACAACAAGGCTCGTGCACCACACACGAGCACAAAATTTGTTAAAAGGGCGCACGTGCGAGAGCTGAAACTCAAACTGACATGTCTACACTGATTACCCCCGTGCTAGTTTTAATCACCAGCTAATCGAAAAGTCCGGATCCTCGAATGTCTTACCCACGCTAAACCACAACTCCACCTTGGGCTAACTTATCTAAAATTTAAACAGATGACAATGAATGCCTTCTCCTCTTCAGTGTAATATTTTCAAACTTTATGTTTATTAGAGTTGTTCCTGTTATAAAATTGAGCATATAATTAAATTACGATTAACTTCGACTAAAAAGAGTGCATTTGACAAAGCAAAAGACGTGTTTAACCTTATATGACCAAACAAAGATATGTTTAACTTTGTGGCAGACTCTCAATTAGGAATTCCTTAAATTCCAATAAAGAAATAGATTCTTTGTCACAAAGAAATCTAGAGTATAGATTGTTTGAGTGTCTCACGATATGTGAGAGAAAGGGCTAAAACTTCACCATAGGGTTAGCTTATTTAAATTTCAAATTGTGCTAAATGAACACCCTCTCACCATATATGTATCTCTAGGGATAGTTCTTATTCGTCAAAATCGAATGACCCCCATGCAAAAGGCCAATAGTTTGAAGGTTGGGCTGGAAAGGGATATCTTGGGTCATAAAAATAATGAAAAACAAAATGAACACCCTTGCCTCAAGTAGGATCATATCTTCAGATTTTATTATAAAATTGGTCCCACTTAAGTATGAAACTATAATTTAATTAATTAATTAATTTACTATTGAAGGGTTCTCAACCCTATATATTGGACTAATCTCTCCAGACTCAGAGAAAAGCCGAGTAAAAATCATTGTGGTCTCAAGGTGATATCACTAGTGGGCTTAACCTTTAATTTTTTGAAAAATAAAAAAATAAAAATCAATACCAAAACTTCAAACTCCAAAAGAAGAAAAAACTCACTTGACCACTCTGCCAAACCTTTGACTGATGAACTATAATTAAAATTGAAAACACTCGCCACCTATGACACCGGTTTTTTTTTTTTTTTGCTAACTGAGGGTTCCCAACCCTTTGGGCTGGACTATTCCCTCCGGGCCCAGAGAGAAGCCGGGTAAAACCCCTGTGGCCCCTAGGTGGTAGCACAAGTAAACTCAACCTTCAGCTCCTGAAGAGGGAGGAACCGGGGTCAATAACAAGACCTCTAGCTCCGGAAGAGGGAGAAACCGTGGTCCTGACCACTTTACCAACCCTTCGAGTTCCATGGCACCGGTTCACTTATATGAAGCGTGAGTGTGACACTTTATTAGAAGATCCGTCCATCGAAATCGCTACAACGAAAGTGCCACGTCAGCGGTAGGTTATAGAGCTGCAGTCTGCATTCGGCAGTAGGCAGCACACGAACGGGACCACTGTCACGTGTGAATCTAACCATGGTTAGCTAGAAAATACCACAGTTATAATAACCTGGTTTACGTCGTACGCCTTACTATAAAATTCCTCTTCCCCGTCTTTTCCAACCGACCCAGGAAACGGAAACCCGGTTTTGTTTTCGTCGTCTTCTCTCTCTCTCTTCAGTCTGTGCACTGGTACGAGAGAAAAAAAAAAAAAAAAACCCTACTTTCCAAAACCATAGCCTTTTGCTTCCGTAAAAGTAAACCTAGTTTCCGTTATTTGAGAATTGATGCCTCGAGGTCCTTCAATGGCGGTTTGAAGCGCTTGTTTTTTGGCGATTTGTAGCAGAAAATCGAATCAAGGAACCGCTACCATTCAAAGAAGAGGAATTCCAACTTCGGATATCAAAATCCGACTTCTTTGTAAAGAATCTGAGCTCTTTCTCTGTCTTCTCTTTATTTTGCCGTCCTTCGGTTCGATCTTTTGAACTTGCGCTTTTTTTTTTTTGAAGCTTTTGATTCGGTGATTCGAAGAACGCTAGCAAATACATTGCATGTTCTGTTTATAGTCTTTGTAATATTCCTGTCGGCGAAAAAGCTCAGATTCCCGACCTTTGATTCTCGGATCTTTCAAAGACTAAAGAGATAGAGATGCTCTGTCTTTTGAAAAACTGAGTGGAGTAGTAACAAGTACTTTTGAGATATTCTTCTTCTTCTTCTTCTACTTATAAGAAAGAGATCTACAGAAGACTCGAAATCGAGATCGAGATCGAAATCGAGAATCTTAAAATGTTCGAGTTCTTGCCCGATTCCGACGGAGAAATCGGCTCAGAAACCCTAAATTCAAGCAAGAGCTCAATGAGCAGCGACAGCTACAGCAGTCGCGTCTCCTTCGACGCGATCGAGATCCTTTCTACGAAGACGCCTCTCTCTCCATCTCAAGAGAGCGTTCTCTCATCGAAACCTCATCGATCCTCAGATTCCTCATGGGAGGCGATCCGCGCGGCGGTGCTGCGACGGAAGACCGGTCTCAGCTTTCGAGATTTCAAGCTCATCCGTCGGATCGGGAGCGGCGACATCGGAACAGTCTATCTGTGCCGCCTCCGCGGAGGAAGCAGCGAGGACGACTGGTTCTACGCCATGAAGGTTGTGGACAAGGAGGCTCTGGCGAAGAAGAAGAAGGTGGAGAGAGCTGAGACGGAGAAGAGGATCTTGAGGATGCTCGATCATCCATTCTTGCCTACCCTCTATGCCGAATTCGAAGCTTCCCATTTTTCTTGTGTTGTGATGGAGTTCTGCTCTGGAGGCGATCTGCATACTCTCAGGCACAAGCAGCAGAGAAAGCGCTTCTCTGTGAGCTCTGCAAGGTCTGTATACATTAAAAAAAAAAATCTCAACTTTCCTGCATTCTACATTTTCCATTTTACTAACCTTGTAAAGTCTACAATTTCTACCTTCTTGATTTACAAAAGTTTTGCATTTCTCGATTTCGTTTTGTGTTGCAGATGTATGTAGCGTTTGGTTGTTTGTTTGTTTGGTAATCTTCTTACAAAAACTTCAGATGCTGCGCTTGTCAACAAAATTACGTTTTTGTCCTCTTGGCTTCTATAGTTTTAGAAACGAAATGGTTGCGCTCTGAAATATCTGTGTTGCATATGCATTGTGCCCTTTTTTTTTTATTTTTAATATACTCTTGTTTTGCAGAACTTGTAAGGGAAAAATCGTTGTTTTGAATTGACTGTGGATAACTTTTTAGCAAATTGCAATTTTGAATCTTCGTTGCTTTTTACGCACGCTTCCTAAAGTTGCTGTTTGTGGAAGTTATTCAGTGATTTAGCCGTGTAGAGGTGGCAAATCATATCCTTTCTCATGCAATGATCGCTTCATTTATTGGGCAATGGCATCTGCACAACCTGCTTTCGTTTTTCATTTTCTACTTTTAGCCTTCTGAACAGAGATTTCATCCGATTATCCTCGCCCAGACCCAGACCCAGACCTTTCTAGGCTTTCTGCTTTGGAAGACAGATCATAAATCTCTGAAATGATCATCATTGCATTCTTGCAAAGCAAATCTTTCCACATCTGCTCACCTATGAGCTATGAGCCAGCTATGGCCGGGTCGACTCGCGTGCTTGACCGAGTCAATAAGTCCCATTCTTAGTATTTGAGAAGCTGTTGATTGATCATGTCATATGTATTGTTGTGTTTCTCATTTTAAGGGTTTTGTTTTTATAATGGATGCAGGTTTTATGCAGCTGAGGTACTGCTGGCATTGGAATACCTCCACATGCTAGGGATCATCTACCGCGATCTCAAGCCCGAGAACATCCTCGTCCGATCCGACGGTCACATCATGCTCTCGGACTTCGATCTTTCTCTCAGATCCGATGCCAGGCCTTCCATTGACACCCCACCCGAAACCCCCTCCTCACTGCTCTCGTCTTCTTCCTCCTCCTCTCCTAAACCTTCCGCCACCCACCGTACAAACCCCCCATGCCTTCCTTACCACCTCTTCCGCTCGCCCAAGGTCCGCAGCACCACCCTCTCCGGCAACCGCCAGTTCGTCGCCGAGCCGGTGGATGCCCGGTCCTGCTCCTTCGTCGGGACCCACGAGTACGTCTCCCCTGAAGTCGCCGCAGGTGGGTCCCACGGCAATGCAGTCGACTGGTGGGCGTTTGGGATTTTGCTCTACGAGTTTATGTACGGCCGTACGCCGTTTGCGGGCGAGTCGAATGAGTCGACTCTGAGGAATATCGTGAAGAAGCCGTTGAGTTTCCCTGGGCCGGCTGAGAGCGGGACCGAGGCCCTGGCTCGGGACCTGATATCAGGGCTGTTGGTTAAGGACCCTGAGAAGAGGTTGGGGTCCCGGAGAGGGGCTGCTGATGTCAAGACCCACCCGTTTTTTAGTGGGTTGAATTTCGCTCTGATACGATCGTCTGTGCCGCCCGAGATACCGGGGTTAAGACGGGCCAGGACGTTTCATTACGAAAAGAAACAGTCGGGGAATTTCGACTACTTTTGAAACCGACCGCTACGTATTCGGGACTCGTATCGGTTGTAGTTGAGTTAGTATAGTATGGGTCCTAGGGACAAATTCCGAAATGGCATATTGTATATAAGAGACTTGGTACTTTACTATCATTTTTAAATACGAATGGTTTCTGTAGGCTTTATATCCATATTTACTATCGGCCTATATGTGACAAATTTTGGGGATGAAACCAGGTTGATTTGTCAAGGAAAGGCACTTGTTAACTAGGATGAGCTTAACCTATAAGCAATGGATTTCCATTTTTAGATGACTTGGGTTGGGAGTCTGTTTCCTTGATTTCTAATATGCATGGGTTGATTTTTCAAGTGACTTCTCACGTGTGGTGTGACTTTTTCGTTTTTTTTTCCTACTCATGTGGCTGCATTTTTTGCCTCTTTAGTGGTTGCCATTTTTAGATGTTTTACAAGACTTTACTATCATAGAGTACCATTATTAGATATCTTTATCGTCATGCCATTAGAAAAGCCACTCTAATCAATTACTTATGAGATCACTATTACCTTCCTTTTTCACAGCTGGGACACGTTTCCAAAATAAGATGAGGCTGGTATTCCTAATAGGATGAGATCACTATCAAGTGGGCCTGACATTTGGTTCGTTTGGATTGTTCACCACGAGGTTGCACAGTTTCGTCCCGTGGCTCTGTTTCCTTATCCCTGGCTTTGCTTTTGCATAAAAGCAGTCACGGAAGCTATATATGGCTGTATAGATAATAACGTGTACAACAACCTCACATGTCTAAATACTAGTTGGTTCGGTTCTCTCGTCTGTGGATCTATTGAAACAGCCGACATTTGGCTCTCCGTTGGTTAGTTGGGAGTTTGGACATCACATGTCAGAGGAGGAGGAGGAGAGGAAATGATATTATTACTTGTACATGATAATACTACAAAACCCCAGCGGTAGGCAATTGTTCTCATCATGCATTTGAAATTTGAATGAAAGGTACCCGCGTGAAAGTGGTGAAGCTTGTCCAATCAGTTGGGTATATCGACTGCGAGTTGCCCACTAAAAGGTCCAACATGCGTAAGGTACTAGGTGGACCTTGTCTGCTACCATGTGCATGCAAATTCGCGTGCCCAGAACGTCCCAAAAACAGTATTCACACGTGATGTGTGGATGAGCTTAAGCCACACGTACACTCCCCAAAACACGCACCTTATTCCCATCAATCGTACTCCAACTTTTTTTCATATGTAGGCCAATACTTGTTAGTGTTACACATGGCCCACCATTTAATAGGAGGTAATCTCAAAACGGGTTGTGGTACGAACAGTAATCTGCATTGAGGTGAGGCTCTAATTTTAGTTTATTTGATGACAAAACATGGCACGTCGTCGTCTATGGCTTAGAGAGTGAGTGAGAAAGAGAGTGTATTGGTTGGACACATGAGGTTGTCCGTGTGACCCACCTGCCAACCGGGCAGCACCATATAAGACCCCAACCCCACCACTTAAATGCTTTGTCCCTCTCCTGTCAGCCTAACAAGCTACCGTCAACTGTTCTTTAATACCCAATAAGAACCGTATACGTGGACTGATGGACAGCTGTCTTTGTTACGTGTCATCGACAAGTCGATGCAAGAGGGCAAGAGACCCTCGTGCTTTAGAGAGAGAGAGAGAGTGGTGTTTCAAGATAGAGGAACGTCCCCAGTATTTTCAATGAAAACGAAGGGGCGACATTTTCCTCATTGAGAGAGGAAGAAAAGGGTGCATGATTTCGTACGCTGATTTGTTCTTAATTCTTCTAAAGTAATAAGCGTTAAGACTTTAATGACATGAATGGGGTGACGTATATATATATTATTGGTTCCTTATTAGATTATTTTATTTCTAAAGAATGATGCAATGTGTGAGAGTTGAGATGCTAAGGGCCCGTTTCTTTACTAGAATTTAAGAATTCATGTCTTGTGGTTGTCTGAAAATTTCAAATACGAGGAAATGCAATCAAATTCTGAAATTCTAAATTCGTTGTTTTTCATTCATGTCTTGAATTTTTGCCAGAGCTCTCGGAATTCCGTCGTCTCTCTCCTAAAATTCCTGTGCCAAGTGAGATTTTCAAATCCTTCTTATTAAAATAGTTTTTCAAATGCTGAGTTTTTTGAAATTTCAAATATTCAGAAATTTTGGTAATGAAACACAGAATTCCCGACAGGAATTCTGAATTCCCAGACAACTTGAATTCCTGTCAAGAATTTTAGTAAAGAAACGGAGCCTAAGGCACTTTTGGTAAGCAGAGAGGAATTTCCTCTCAAAAAGATTTTCTCATTTTCTTGAGACCATACTATTCTCTCTTAATGGATCAAAAGGAAAGAGTCACTACACTTCACGCTTAGGAAACACCTAGGCCTCTTCGTCCCATCTCTTCCCCTTGATGCGCCATCAATCTGCATAACCAAACTTTTTCTTGCCGTTGCTGCTTCGGCTAACATAGGGTATCTCCAAACCATTTCAAATGGATTTTTCTAAATTCATCCCCTATTAATACCATTTATGTTTTCGAAAACACTCATTTTTAATTTTATCGTTTCCATCTTAACACACATCTACCTCAATATTTTAATCTCTACTACATCAGTTTTGTGCATATGCTGCTTCCTGATTGGGCAACATTCTACTCTATAATTCTTAGTTGGTCTAATCACCATTTTATAAAATTTCTCCTTCACTTTTGTTGGAATCCATATGCTACAAAGCACTTGCTAATCATTCGGTCATGGTAAAGGAATGAATATCTTTTTGTGGTATCTCTTGGACTACAACTCCCACAATAGTTTTAGTTCTTTATAAACTTAATATATTGTGTTTTAAGTTTATTTAATTTGTTGCCCACCAGTTTTATAGATGTATAGACTTTTTTTTTATCAAACAAAAGTAAAAAATATACATATGTATATTTGTATTATTGAATACATATTATGCTCGACCCAACATCAGGTTGAGCTTTAGCAGAACTCTTTGACAGTCTAAGTTCACGCCCAGGCTTGCCAGAGCTGGGCTTCTGCAAATTAGATTAGCTTGTTTTGAATCCTTAACTTTAATTCTAGTGCAGGAAAGGATATCTAGACCATTCTACAACAGTTGAGAGTGTTTCACCAAAAACAAAAAAAGAAACAGTTGAGAGTGAGACCTGCTAACTGTACACATTCCACTCATGTCTCAACTAACGATTTTGGATTAATAGGTTTAAATCCGAAAACCACTCTATTATTTAATAAATTCTCAGATACCAACACTTCGAAGGTTATATTTCCTTTAAAATCTGTTAACACAACATTATCACAATAAACTGATCATTTCAACATAGATGTCTATTTATAAAAATATTATCAGCTAGAAATGGCAATTTTCAAACCCAGAAAGTTCAGAAAGAGTATGAAAAAGCCTTACCATTGACAGCCGATATTACCGCAATATCGGAATTTGCAACATTGCATCCAAGTTAGGTCGGTTGATTCTTTAATCTTGTGTTTGTGCAGTTTCAAGATAGCAGTACTCCATTTAAATATCATGCCCTTTGACTTTGTATGTCTTTCTGGAGTTTATTATCTAAAGCTCTAGTGTGTGTTATAGTTATGTCATTTTAATATTTGCCTCGTTGGGGGAGTTTGGGAGCTCGTTTTCTTCGCCTAAGATAACCTAACCCTTCATTAAAAATTAAGAAACAGGTACAGTGCTTTTGACTTCTTTTTCATAGACCAACAGAACAGCTTTCACAGTCGGCATAAGTTCCATTCTTCTGATAGAATATGCTATTTCCTCTTTACAGATGTATCTGCAAGCAAGTTCTATTCCAATTTACATGTACCATACTGGTTGAATGGATTTCATAATGATTTAGGTACTTAAGATGTGAGTTCGAGTCTCTTGTAAATAATAATAATAATAACCCATCAACTTAGGCATTGAGTGGGGTCAAAAGCTTCCCATAACTTCTATTCATTAAAGATATATTTTTTTAAATATTTTTCTAGATCTTAGTTGGGTTAATTGAAATATTTATTTTGCAAGTTAAGCTGTGGGACACCACGAAGTCGTCACCTGAAGCCTGTATCAGGGTTTGAAGCGGACACCTTTAGATTGCAATGAGAAACCTCTATCATTGAAACATGTAAGTAACGGTAAACATATTAGTGATGCTAAATATTTACTATTATTAGTGGGACCAAATTAATTATCATCATTTTACATCAATAGAGCCTTAATTCTAGGAACAAGGATGGCCTCATTCTCTTAGAAATTTCGTGCCTAAAGTGGTCTAGCTTATCATTAGCACAAAATTGATATGAACCGAGCACGTTGTCTCACAACAAGATGCCACCAAATTTTGGAGCAATGAAAAATGGTGAGAGCCTTCCAACGAACAGATGATATCGCGCGCATCTATTTACGGGGACGTGTGTGTGTTGGATCATTGTTTTCATTTTAGTTGGAGTACTGGTCAAACTTGCAGAACTCGCACGTGCCAGTGTTGCATGTGCCTCTAGCAGAAGTCCTTTACTGCGATCGCAGCACACGTGCCATTGACCAAGCTTTTCTCGATCGATTGCGCCAGTAAGTAATTAACGAGTCATGATCATTATTCAACAATAAGCATTTGTGGCTTAGACAGTTGGACAGTACTCGGGTGTAAGTATTACTATTGGAGCACATCAAATGAGAAGCATCATTTAATTTTGAGAGGTAGCTCAGTTGGTCTAGGACCACGATTTACATCCGGAGGTTGTGGGTTCGAAACAGCACTACTATACTGGGACCACAAGAAAAATTTTACCTGACTTTCTCTCCTGGGCCCTAGAGATTATTCTTGCCCAAAGGGCTGAAAATCCTTCGTTATCAAAAAAAGAAAAATGAGAAGCATCACTTGATAGTGGTTTCTAAATTTTGCCGTTGAATTTTTATTTTAACAAATAAAAAAAGGGGCCTTTGGTCGGGGGTCCCTTAAAGTGTGACTTTAACGCAAACAGACAAAAAAAAAAAAAAAAAAAAACCAGTCATACAGCCAAAGGTCCCTCACACACATTCATATACCTCAAATGTCCAATTTGCCATTTCTTTAAATCATATCCTATGATTGGTGGGGTATCCCATAAATAATGGTCAACTATCATTTAATTGCCCACGATTAATGGAATCTCATTAATGAGATTTTCAAATAAATTGTAAAAACATACAAGTAAATTTCAAAATAACGCAAATAAATTTAAGAAAAATGCAATAAATTTCAAAAGAACGCAGATAAATTTAAAAAGATGTAAATTAGTTTCAAAAGATTGAAAGAAATTTCAGAAAATGTAAATAAATTTCAAAAGACTCAAATAAATCTCAAACAATCAAAAAAATTAAAAAAATGCAAATAAATTTCAAAAGACAAAAAAGAATTTCAAAAGACACAAATAAAATTAAAAAATGCAAACACATTTGCCAAAACTAAGGTAAATCATTTTTCAAGTTTTTGAAAAATTTGCCAAAAACTCAAATATTTTTGAAAAATCCAATTAAATTTATTTCAAAAGGCGCAAATAAATTTGAAAAGACGCAAATAAAATTAAAAAACGCAAGTAGATTTCAAAAAATGTAAATAAATTTGCTAAAAAACTCAGATAAATTAAAAAAAAAAACTCAGATAAATTTGCTAAAAACAAAGAGAAATATGATAGAAGACAGATAAATTTCACAAAAACTCACATAAATTTGACAAAACTCAGATAAATTTGATAATAGGTCTGGACTTCCGTAGCAGGTCAGGTCAGAATTGACCTGGAACAGAACCAACCTCCTTTGTCTTCTTCGTTTTGTTCTGTACTGGAGGAAGGCTGTGTTCCTTCCTCTCTGGCCCACAGCACGGAGGCAGTGGCGTAGCCACGTGGTGGTCTTTCTCCGGTATGGCAAAAATGGCGGCATGACGTCCGGTGGCGATCCTCCAAATCAAGAGCCCAAGTGGTCCTTTGTTTCGTCCGGTGATCTGCAACTGAGCGAAGCCCATCTTCTCAGGCATCAAAACCAGCAGTTGCAACAAGAAGTCCGGAGAGCAAAACTCCTGTGAAAACTGTGACAGAGTTTATGAAACAAGACAAACTCGAGCCCTGCAATACACCAGTACTCCTTCGTTTGGCGACTCCGGACGGAATCGAGAATCCTCTACAAGTTCTTCTCAAGCGACTGGAAGGTAACAGTCCGGTCCTCTCTTCTATGATCTGTTTGTTGCCTTAATTCCGGTCAGCAACCCAGAACTGGATCGATTCGAAGACGACCAAATTGTCTACTTCCTCTTTCTTCTTGGATCAAGAAGCTCCTGCTCTTTTTTGAGAGGATTGTGTGGCCCACCCGAGATTGGAACCAATCTCTTGCTCTTTTTTGCAACGAAGACGAAGTGTAGAAATCCGAATCAATCTTTGATTCGATCTGTCGAGTCGATTGAGAGGATTTAAGAAGGATGGAGGAGGGAAGATTTGAAATTTTAAATTTCAAAATTTATGCTTCAAACAGTTGAAAGGGCAAATTTGTCCTGAAATATGTGATCGTGTGGTCTAAGGACTTTTGGCTGCAAATAGTCTAGCTGAGTTGACCATATCCCTTAAACAAAATTTGCTTGAGCTGGAGGCTTGATAGATTCGACTTTAGGGATCTTTCGTTAATTATTTCTATAAAACAAAATGAAGGCTTGGGATTCACATAAAGTTGTTATCGTCGCCGTCGTCATCATCAAAGCTTTGTTTCAAAGACACTGGGATTAGTTATAAAAATTTTAGTTTTTCATCTTGATTTATCTGAAGGCAAATTCTTAAATAGGTTGACCTGACCCAATCGTATCACTTTTATATATGTCTTTTTTGGTCTTTTTGTTCTCTCTGGTGGGCCATCAACTTATTTGAAAAAAAACTTAGGAATTCAATTTCATTAAGCTATCATCCTTTTACGTGGATCTTAAAATAAATCAAATTAGAGCTCACCATTAGATGGTGAACATTGTTCATTGGACAATGTGATCTAATCTACTAGCTCTTAACCACCATCATAAGCTGGCATATAACCATGCAAATGGCAAACAAAAAGCAGAGGCTCATAACCAAATGTAGTGAAAAACGTCAACCCAACTCGAGCCAAGAGTGGGATATAGATAATATGGTGTTGGGTCAGGAAGTGTCACCCCAACCTGAAATGATAACTTGTTTTCAAAGCAAAAACTAGAAAACTGTGAAATGTGAATGAAAAGTAAATACTCCTTACCATCTAATCAACTTGTACGATCACAAATTCCATTCAATATATATCATATTTGGCTTTGCAGTACTACATAATACTAGTATAGTATCAAAAAAAAGAAGAAAATAATAGACAGTAGGCAGACAGGTGGGCAGGCCTACTTTCCAGGACCCTACCCTTGTTTAATTTTTACTAGGCACAAGTTCCACTGGTCACGTGACTTCCCCTGTCCGGGGGGACCTTTTTCAAAAGATGATAAAAGAAGACTCTCTCAGTCTCTAATCGTTAAGTCTGTCAGAAATCCCTGACGCAATCCGAGGACCATCTGACGTGACCCATGATTCTAGGTCTATAGGGCCCAATGCCACTTAGGCCCAGGCCCTACTCTGCCCGCTGCCCGAGAGGCTGCCCTGTCCGTTGACATTCGTGATTCGACCGGGCTTTGATGTTGTAAATTGTAATTTTGCATTGACTTGATGTTAAACGCAAAAGGACTAAAATAGCCTCTGTTACTATTACAATTTGCCAGGAGTTGCCTAAAGTGGCCTGTTTCTGGGGGATCTTCTGCCTTTATTGACTTTTCACACACAGTAGTGTGGACCTAATAAATGGGAATGACAACTCGGTATATTTTACAATATAAGAAAGTAGAAGCCATCTTTATCTGGGAATGTCTGATGAAGGGTGGGCAAACTGCTTCATCATCCTTTGGCCCACTATAACATCCTGTGGTTGGCAAAAGTTGAAAAATTATGAAGTAATTTTTTTTTTTTTTTTTTTTTTTCATTCTATGGAAAGGTAAAGTATGAAATAGATTTATCATTCATGTGGTTGGTTTTGAACTTTCAAAGATTACAGACAAGTCTTTAAATTAAGACATGTAATATAATTAGGACAATGAGAATGTGTTAGTCTCTCTTGAAGCTGCCATTCAGAATAGGACTACAAGAAAATTGTCTGCAAGTTAATCTTTGTTGAGCAGTTTTTTTTTTTTTTTTCTTATACGTAATGGTTTTATTCACCGTATATATGCCTCCACTTTAGATGGAGTGACTACTGTATCTAGTGAGGATGTGAAAGCATGGATATCTTTAATCCAATTACTTTAACTAGAGGGAGTAGTTTAGTGAAAATTATTGTGATCTCCAATGCCTTTTGGAGGTGGTAAATGCGATTAATGGTCTTATTGAAATGGGGATTTATGAATTCCAGATTTTATGGTTTTTTTTTTCTTTTTTTTTTTTGGGGGTGGGGTGAGGGGATCTAAAGATTTTTTACATGAAATTTTCAAACTACGTATTATGAGTTTTCTTCTAAACATTTTATTTATTTGGACGGGGTCTATAAAGTTTTTTTTTTTTTTTTGGGGGGGGGGGGGGGGGCGGGGGCGCTTCCACAATTGAAATATCACAATAAAAGTCATAATAATATCAGAGTAGGATAGGAAAAACTGTGGGCCACCTAGGAATAATTTATAGAAACTTATATTTATTTTATATTCATATACAATTTATTTTATACAAAACATTTTCTCAAATTTGAGCAGACCCTCAAATTTAAAAATAGCCCTACATTTCCCCAAGGTGATGGAAAAAAAAAATGTTGGATGCTCATAGAAGACTAAAAGGGTCAATAACCATGGCCATCGAAATGACCTTATTCTCTAGACCGTTGAAGTGAAGGGAATAGAAGTAATGACTGTTTCAAACCTCCAAAAGACCCTAAAAATGGTTGTGAGCTATTTATGAAGCTTACTTAATTTGACGTTGTCAAAGAAAAGGAAGAAGTATATAAGAGAAGACCACCCCTTCCATTTCCATGTAAGGCACTAAACAAAAGTGCCTTGTTTTTTCCCGTTTCGTTTCTTCTTTGGGTTGAAGAAGGTGATTTTCTTGGATACATTTCAACCTTCAACAGAAACTGAAAGGGTCGAGGACATCTCGACGTAGACAAAGGTCAAGTTGTTATGGCTCTCCCTTCTACTTTGATTTCAATTGATTGCATAACTTTCTGAAGTTACAAGGCCATTTCAATTTCCTAATTCAATTTCATCAAAATTGTAACTATACCTATATTTTCATGGAAGAAAATAAAACCTGATTTTCAATCCTCATTCTTTTAGCTCTATCGTGATAAACAATATCATCATGTATTTTAATGATGGCTAAAACAAGTCTCTTTTTTAAAACTATTATTTTATCGATTATTTTTATTGAGTTATATATATAATATAATATATAATATAATTATATATATAAGCAAGGCTCTCTTAAGCTTAAGCTTAAGAGAAAATATCGTAAGCTCATGCTTGTGGGGCTCACCTTTGGTACATCCAAATGAACAAAACACATGACCCCCCCCTAAATTGCAGATATCCACCAACTTTCGATCAAATCCGAATTTACTGGACCGTGGGATCGACTATGTATCGATCTAAATGGACTATTGACCATTAAATTTTTTAGCCCATATGGAGATGATAGAAATCAAGTACATAAACTATTCAATTCATTATCTAACCCACCCAAATGGGCACTTATTCAATTCAGTATCTAACTTTTAAGATAATTCAAATTTCGATCTAACCTCTCAAAAACCAAAATAGAGTACTTCCATCTATCCTCTCATCCGAACAATTCAACTGCCCAATCCGAAAAAGTGAGTCTTTTGGCGCCTGAGTGGTGCCCTTTTGCAATGGTTATTGTCCATCGAAACAGTTGGCCATCTCTCGAATTGCTATAAGCATCATATTCAAGATTCAAATTCAAAATCGAGATGAACGACCATTTAGAAACTAATTCCAAATTGTCCTTCGACTCCTCTCAATTTGAACTGTCTTCTCTTTCCACATGCAACATATGCATTATTTGAACATAAACATTAAGTAGTTAATATTTGCTGGTTTAGAGCCAACTGTTCAGAGAATTAAAATTAAAAAAAAAAAAAAAAAAAAAAAACCTTCACAAGGCTCAAGGGCCAAAAAGTAAAAGAAAAAAGTGGTAAGTTGGGGTCCATATCAAGATGTCAAAATAATAATCTTGTTCTTATTAAGAAGTTCTAAAATGACTAAAATTATGCGTATGATGCCAACTAAACTACGCCTAATTTAATCTAAACTTCCAGCAGTGCAGGTAATAAAGGATTAGATTATTGTCATCTACAAGATGATACGAAGCTCCTCCACGCCTATTATGGCTTTATTGCATGAGGCAGCAGGTCGCATGGAAAAGCCATTGAAACCTTCTCCTGCCTGTAAAACCCGCCCAAATCTACATATTCCTGGAGACGCAAGACAAGCAATGCAAGTTCGACGCACACGCTCAGAAGATAATTTAAACAGCAGAGCTCTTACTGAGGAAGCATCCCAAGACACTCCAGTTGAATTCAGAGTAAATCACACAAGTAAAAGCAAATTGCAGGCTGTGCCAATGCTGGAGACAACCCCATCATTCTCACTGTACAGAAGAGAGGACGTGCAATATGACAATGAGTGTGAAAATGTGTGTAATGAAGAGGAATTCGACTTTCCTGGCTATGATACTTCTGTTAAAGGGAGTGACATTGGGCGGTTCAGATTGTTTTGTAACATTCTGAATGGTGTAGTGTATGGACACAGCTTATGGGAGAATCCAAGTGCAATGTATATGGCTAAAGGGCTAGGAATTGGTGGGACTGCAGCATACACCCAAGTAAATAAGAATGAAGATGAGCAGATGGAGAAACATCTTGAGAAACTGGCGAAAGAGAATCCATGCAACTCTCTGATCTTGAAATACTATGCTCAATACCTATTTGAGGTAAACAACACTGAAACATATCCACATGGTGCGTACAAATTTGTTTAACTGAAATCTACAAAGAATCCTTTTTGGGTGTTGAAGCCAAACAAGGTCAATTTGTTGGTATAGCAATCTCTATTCCAAGTAGAGTTTTAAGCCACCTTTGCACCAATGATTTGGATGCTTCAGCTACCACCTCCATGCATCGGCAGTCATAATAATTTGGCATTCATCTGACTGCCTCCAAGCACTCAATTTTTTTCAAATATATTTTCACCATGGTTCTTTGGACCCTCGGTCCATATTTAACAATGATCTCCTGTTTATGTTGCTTTTTGGGGCATACATGGATAGGAGGACCCCATGGAATGATTCTTATCAATATGAGAACAATTTTCACAAAACTCCCCAAAGTCCGTTTTCAAGTAATAGGTACAGACTTTAGACAAATGTTTACTGAGAAACTTCTTGTGTACAAATACCTATGTTCATTGCATTCAGTCCAATACCTTCCACAGAAATGATATATAAATATTTGCAAAATGAATTGATTCATTGCATTCAATTCTCACATTGCACACTTCAGTCTGGCAACTATGATTTGGACAATCATAGTTCCTTTCCAGCCGCCTATAAGAATTTCACCATGTTGGAGATGCTACCAATATTTTCCTAGAGAAGTCTCAGTTCTGTGATTTTCTTGTGTGCAACCAATCCTTTAGACTAAGCAGGATTACCAGAAAGCTGATGAATACTATTCAAGGGCAATCCTAGCAGAGCCAAGTGATGGTGAAGTTTTATCGGCGTATGCCAGATTAAGATGGGAATCCAGTAGAGATGAAGTAGCAGCATCAAGATACTTTGAGCAAGCTCTACAACTCTCACCTGAAAACAGGTACTACCCCCAATTCATGTCCAGTCAAGCCCTTAAATTGCACTTGACACGACTCCACCCAAATATTAAGTTCCATTTCTCCTTGGCGTTGCAGCCATGTACTTGGAGCATATGCCTCGTTCTTGTGGGAAACAGACAGTGGAGAGCAGAAGCAGGATAACCCTGAAGTATGCCAAACGCGCTATGTAAACTCTGATTATTGGTTATTGATACATCCTTGTAATATCTAATTTTCAAAAAGAAGACATGAGGAGCTTTCTTCTTTCATTTTGGATGCAGCAATTCTATCTGACATCTCAAAATTTACAATGCACTCACCTTCTATAATACCTTATCCATGTGCTATACGTAGCAGCAGCTCACATGGCTATTGGTACAAATTTGGGTACAAAATCAAAATGAAATAAATCAATTGGTTCCACATGCTATTGATGTGTTATATACTATGATACACGGATACTTGTACAAGCCCAACGTATTTATATCAGACCGATACGATACTTGTATTGGTACACAATACTGCATCGATATTACTAGGGTATAAGTTTAATATATCCTACTTAGCAAGTCCATTATTTCATTTAGTTCTTTAAACTTTCTTACTTCTCAACATAGAAAATGTTAAGGATCATAAATAATGATAATTCCATTAATTCAAAATATGATCTAAAGTAAAACTTAGGAGACCCATATCCATAACCGTGTCCTAGATTTCCAAAAATGCAGAGTTCTATCCCCAATCTCTATATCAGTGTCCGTTCCCATATTCATATCTGGGCATCATAGGTTATATATATGATTGTCAAGTGTAAAATAGATGAAAAGTACAATTTCATGAGACAAAAGTTGAACCTACTATGTCGTATAGAACTTAATGCTTGGACAATTGAGCTATGAGAATTTACAAAAGTACATGGCAGAGATGTCTGTTCAAAGAAAAGTGGAACTAGTAACAAAAGATAGAACCTACGTAACTTCAATCATATTCCTGGCAAATAAAAAATAAAATCAATCATACTGGAAATCATGGAAGGCCATATGAGATGGTTTAGATACATTCATAGAAATACTTTTAAGAGAATAAAAAAAAAAAAAAAACCGCCCATTGTACTATATGATGAGGAGTTACAAGTTCCAGGATCTAGAAAGAGAATCCCATATGAGATGTATTAGATACATTTATGGAAATATATTAGAAAGAAAAATAAAAATAACAGCCCACTGTGCCATCTGATGAAGAACTCCAAGTTCAAGGGTGCATAAGAAGAATACCATTAAAGACCTTGAACATGGTGAGAGCCATGATGGATTGTGAAGCTAGAGAAAACATGGCTTCCAATAAATTTGGGTGTAAAAAGTCGAATGAAAAGGCCAACCCCAGAGAGATGGGATATGGCTTCGACGAACAATGAATCACTGTGGACTCCAAGAATAGATGCTCTGATCAAAATGGAGGCAGCCAATTAATCTTGATGTATAAAACTAAATGCAAGTGTCTCAATGAGCATGCTGAGGAAAGAACGGGGGGTCTTGAATAATAAGATTTGCAACATTAAGTTATGCAAAAAAGCCAGCAAGTCTTGAATTATAAGAACTGCATAATAGGCTATGCAAAAGAGCAGTTGTATTTGATGTGAACAACTATTAGTATGACTGTTGTCGGTTGATATCCATATTGCTATTTTTTTTTAAACAATGAACGATTTCTTATCTTATAAAATAAAAAAGAAAGATCATGCAAATAAGAGTCACGCAACCAATAAGAGGGAAAGAAAAAGAGGTCAAACAGGAAGGTGATCGGGATTACAATAAATTAGCTCTCAAACCCTCTGTCAAAAGATCAGACCCGCTATTTGCCGAAACGGTTGGTGAAAAGTGCTTCAATTGGCCAAAAGTTAACCAAACCCTCCGTTTCCTTCCCCCAACCTTGCTTATACCCACCCTGCACATGCACGGGACTACAACACACTCAGCTTCCAAGAAGGGGCAGATGTTCAGTTCCATCAGCCACGCCCTTCAGCATCACTAGTGTCTAAATGGCCTACCGGCTCTAATAAAAACCTAAGAAACAGTGTTCTTGATTATGCCTCAAAACCTGGCCAGCCCTACATAAGGCTTTGCTGGAAAAACAAATAAATAGGCGTTCCAAAACACCCTAGTTAATTCACGCCCCATATAGAAAAACTGTTACTAACTTCAAATGCTAGAGTTAATTCATGCCCCCTATAGAAAAAACTGTTACTAACCACTTGCTAGAGTTGACTCATGCACCTATAGAAAACTAACTTGGGGTGTTCATGGGCCAGGTTGTGCCGGGCTGAGTCATATTCAGGCTGGCACGACTTAAAAAACACAGGCCCATATCAGCTCAAGCCCGACATGAGTCGTAAGTGTCGGGCCTGAGACTGCCTTTTTAGTCAATTGGGCCGGCCCGGGCCAAACCATGTTGTCCTTTCGTATTATTTATTCGGGGCAGGCTTTCTGGCAACCGTTTGAAAAAAAAATTTAATGACTAAATTATGCATTATTTGGGCTGGACTTTGGGCTTTCTATTTTTTAATCCAAGCCCGGCAGAAATATTAAATGGGCCCAGAGTATATATATATCCAAGACTGCCACAAATGGGGCTCTAGCTGGCCCAACCCGTGAGCATCCCTAAAAGTCAAGTAAAGCCTCCATTTTTCAGACAAGATATCACATCAAAATCACTTTAATTCAAAACTCCCTCAATCTTTTTAAAAAAAAGTAAAATAGCAACCACCTTTATCCACTAAATATAAAAAAAAATCACTTTCCCATAAAAAAGTAAAAAAGATTATATAACAAACTACTAAAAACAAAATACCATCATAACCCACTTATATTTTATTCTTTCTTCAAAATCAACTTTACTTCACTTGACTTTATTAGTAGAGTTGCCAAAATGGCAACCCTACCGGTCTGGGGAACTTATTGAGCTGCACAATAAGGTATCACGAAGTTGAAGAAGAGAGCATGATAAACAGAGGCGGCAATTGCTAGGTACCAAGAATATAGTTGGTGCAATGGTTTTTATCCCAGATGGAATTGAGTTCAATAAGGAACCAGCTAATTAACTGGTCTGCTAAGAGAAAAAAGAGGGAGGCTAATCATGAATGTGGCAGGAAAGCTTGGTACAGCGGTATTAAATTCAAAGCAATGCCAAGAACTTCTCATTTGTAGCTTCTAAAAGGATGGCATAAAAAAAATTTGACTGGTATGATCAATGATGGCATCAAATTCTCTTTAACTTTATGAGTTGTGCCTTGCCAGACAATGTTAAAAAGTTTCATTTTGCCTTAGTGGGTTCAAGTTGTAGGTTCTGAGATTTGCCGAGCTAGAATCAGTCTTGTTTGAAATTCTATCCATCCATCATGCAATTTGTAAATTTCTGTCATATGAAACATTTCCACTCATAAAGAGGAAAAAATAGGGACAAGATGACCATGCAAGGAATAAGCTAATAATTCCATAATCTGAGTCATCAAATTCCTGATGTTCAACTTCATTTAAATCCCAAGATATCCAAGAACTCTTGTGGAGAAGTCGTAATGCCAAAACTACCAGAATATATCATCACTTATTAGAAGATCCCAACACATCTTCAAAAACCCATTATATTATCAAAAGTTATTGACACAGCAGAGTTTCCTTACAGAATTTTAAAAAGATAAAATACCTAAGAACATAACAACATATCAGACAAAAAAAGAAAAATGAAAAATATACGGAAAACATCATAGGGGAACTTACCAACAAAGTCAAATTATTCAAGTAGGAAGAGTCGCAACAATGCCCTCCAAGGATCTGATGGAAATAACTTCAGAAATTGAACATTCTGAATTTCACATAAACATCCAGCCCATAGGTGTGAAAGTAAATGCACAGGTGCATACCGAAGAAAAGAAGGATCCACAATATTGTATTAGACTTCTTTCTTGATAAATGCAGAAGATGCTGCTCATTAATATGCTAAACTTTAGCTAAAAGTAGTAGGCAAGCAGTACTAAAACAGAAGACTACAACCAAGCCCAAGATTCCCGAAGAACATGTGTGAAAACTCATACCTTGAAGCCTAGCATCTGAAATGGTGAAGAAATTTCAGCACTCATAGTCTGAAAAGTCATATTCTTGATCAGAGAGTTCATAATACATCTCAGCAGATAAAAGGTCTATCTCAGAAAATCCAGATGAGTAATCGTCATCATATGAACCATATTCACCAAGTTCAGCATCAAATTCATAGTCATCAGTGGAGTCATTTGGAAACTTCAAATCTCTTATCTGGTCCATACATCTCTTCTGCAATTTCCCAGCCATATTGACATTAAAGCACCGGCGTAAGTCAAGTGACTCAAGGTGGGTGCAGCCATCTAGGATGGCCCAGAGACCATCATCGCTCAGGTTGTTGCCAAAAAGTTGGAGCCGGCGTAATTCAGGCATGTTTCCCGCAATTGCAAGCGCCTCATCATCACATTCTATACCGTACTTGTATCCATGGCGTTTTAGTCTTAGATGTTTCAGCTGTGGGCAAGACTGGCCAACAGTTTCAAGCACCTCTTTTGAAAACGGACAGTAAGTGATTTCAAGCTCCTCCAATTGGGGGAATTTCTTGGCAACTTCAATCAACTTGTCATGCGAGATCCCATAGCAAGATACAAGACAAAGGCCTTTCAATACGCTCACCCTGAAAAAGATTATAGTATTAAACTTATTACATCCATTGTTATAGCATTAAAACACAGCTGCAGTCCCTGCACTGTTCAGGCCAGAACCTTTATGTATCAGCTGACATCAAACCAGTAAACTGTACCCATCATCCCCTCTTTTCAGAAAAACATAGATTGCCAACTCAGCAACTCAACTTAGTGACTTGGTTCAACAAGGTGATGAATTAATTCAGCCATACAACTTGGGAAACCAGACTCGGCTTGAGTAGCCTCTGAGACTATTAGTCTCGCCACACGGCCACATCACAATCCAAGTCACGTGACACCCCCAAGTTAGAAAACACCATTGAAATGTTAAAAATGCATTGTCATGATCCTACGACTTGAATACTGAAAAATCAAGTCTCAAGCACTGTAACATCATGTGTTTTATGTCCAAGTTGGACTCTGAAAAATAAATTAATAAATTATATCCATGTATTTTTTCAACAGTCAATTATATCCATGTTTAGAGAGCGTCTAAACAAAGCCATGAAGTCAATCACTTCAAATTCAACTTAGTTAACAGCGGAGTCAACACGCAAAAGCAAAAAAATTACAAAAATTTCCATCCCCAAGTCCCGTGACTGACATATTATTTCATAGATTTTAATAAGTTTATCACTATCTTCATCATAGAGAGGGGTGTTGGGGTGGAGCAGAAATTTTGTAAAATCACCATATGTTATGTGAATTACAATGGTAGGGAGAATTGCTTCCATTACTGACCAGAGACACACCAAATCTCCTTTAGAAGCTTCAACTGTGGTATAGCTATGTGGGATGACGATTGTGCTTGAGGGACGAAGAGTCTGTGGACCATCTCTTGCTAACTTGTAAATCTTCTCAAGCAATTTGGATGTTTATTATTCGTGAGTTTGGCTTCTGCTGGGTCTCTCTCTCTCTCTCTCTCTCTCTCTCTCTCTCTCTCTCTCTCTCTCTCTCTCTCTCTCTCTCTCTCTCCAAGCATGGAAGGCACTTATTGGGAACCCTAGACGCAAAATGATATGGCGGCTGTCTTTTTTGGCGGTGATTTGGACAATTTGGAAGGAAAGAAACTCAAGATATTTTGAAGATATTACTTCGACCGAAAGCATGCTGGTGGAGAAATCAAATTTTCAAGTAGCTCTTTATGTCTATGATACCCGGATATTGCAAATTACCTGTGGTATCCGTACTGATACGGTCCGATACAGCTTGGATACGGGGGGCTAATTTCAGGATACGGCTTGCATTATTTTTCGCCCAATATTTCGGCAGATTTTCCATTTCAGTCAATTTCTGTCTTTCTCTTAGTTTGATCAAAAGGAAAACAGAAAAAAAGAAGAGGAGGAGGAGACCCACCTGCTTCGACTGCTGCTGCTGCGACCTCATGTGCCAGGTATTCCTCCTCTTCTTCTTCCTCTGTTCTTTTTTCTTTCTTTCTTTCTTTCCTTCTTGTTCTTATTCTTCTTCTTTCTTCTTTTTTTTTTTTTCTCTCTCATTCGTTTGTGCCCTAGAGATACCAACGGAAGGGCAGAAAAGAATCCATTGCTCCTATGTTTCTTTCATTTTTTAATGTTGGGCTACTGGGCCCATCAGCCACTCAGCCCATTTTTCTTTTCTTCTCTTTTTAATGTTGTGCTACTGATCAAGCAGCCACTCAGCCCACTTTTCTATTTTTTCTCTTTTTCTATGCTGAGATATTGTATTGTGAGGCCCACCTCATTGAAAATTTAAAACAAACAGTGGGCCTTGTAATATTTGAGCTCTAAATTGAGATAAAATAAGCATTCCACCTAAAATAAATCCCTAACCAAATATTCATATTTATATATTTCTAGGAATGCCGTACCCGTATCCGTATCTTAAGATTTTGAAGTTGACATATCGGACGCTCGTTCCCGTGTCCCGTATCCGTACCCGTGTCCGTATCCGGGCATCATAGCTTTATGTGTCTATTCTCCCTTCCTTTAAAGGATACTCTTTAGACTAAATTGTGTATGATTGGAAAAAGCTGCCATTTTCTTAGGACTTTTCTGTTTTTTTTTTTTTTTGCTTTTGCTGTCTTTTGCTTTCCATACTTTTCTCTTGTATTGTTTGCCCTTTTTTATGAAAGTAACCATTTCAGGAAAAAAAAATTTGTGGTATAGCAGAAGCAACTGGTATGGCCACCTAGAGTTGTCATATATTTTCAATATTTTTTTATCGTGTGGCTTGAGTTGGAATGATCCTATGTGCATCTGAACTCAAACCTTAGTCTGACCTCGGCCTTTAAGGGGCGGTCTCAACCCACCATATTTTTTGAGTATGCAGGCTCGAACTTAGTATTTAGGACATGATATACACCTAAACTCAGGCCATTCAATCCCTATTGATAGTAGAAATGGGCCAGTCCGGAAACTGGCCCATTGAAATTCCTACAACAGGCCATTAATTTAATGGAATTCTCAATTATAAAACTTATTGCACATGCTTACAATGAGGTTAGTTTTGATGCTTCTAACATTCATGTAAAATCTAGAGCATCGACATTGATGAAAGCAATTAAATTTCCCTCTATCGTTATCTTGCATCAGGTATAGATCCCATGTGAGGGACCTTTTTTCCTTATATCATTTATTTTATATATTAAATAAATATATGACATTGATGTAGATAAAAGGATTCTACACGTCTCTCTCTCTCTCTCTCTCTCTCTCTCTCTCTCTCTCTCTCTCGCAAGTGTTTGGTTGGATGTGGATTTGATTTGCATTTTCAAACAGGTGTATTTTAATGGTAAGTAGGCTCAAAACGAGTGGGTAGTGTTTTGGGCCATTGATGTGAGACTCATCTTAGCCACACGATACCCCTAACAGACTGAGCCCCAAGCGGGTATTGATAGGAAAATGGATGCATTTTTTTTTTCTTTTCTCATTTATTTTTCCTTCTTTGTGTGGTATCATTTTTTCTTTTTGCTTCCATCCAAAGTTCTCTTTTTTAGTAGGGACTTTCAACCCATGTATTTTTTCAATTTACAAAGAGTTTATAGGTGCGATATTACAAAATTCTCATTATTATTTTTCACGATAATTTCTTCCTTTTGCCATAAAATCTCAAGACCTTTTTCCACTTTATTTTCTTCTAAAAATTCTTAAAAATAATAATAGTGGATTCTTCTTTCATAGTTTTAATTATTATAATAATTTACTATATCTTTGTTTCAGCCCGGGCTCAGCACGGGCGTTTGTCGCTAGTTTTTATGAAAGTAACCATTTCAGGAAAAAAAAACTGTGGTATAGCTAGAAGCAACTGGTATGGCCACCTAGAAACACAGCAAACCTTCTGTCTGATAAATTCCCTTTTTCACATACAAGAATTTATATACATACATACATACATAGGCCCCCCTAGGAAGATTTCCTGGTTCTGCCACTGTTCATACTTATTCTATAATTTTTAAACTTCTTAATAATTAAAAAATTTACAAGGCTCCCCGACTTGGCTCTTAGTGACACAAGTCAAGCCTTAGCTGCAACTCTTTCACAGTTTCCTTATTAAAATATATATATATATAATAGTGGAGCAATTATAATAGTAATAAAATGATATACTGATGCCAAAGATAGTCTCAATAGATTATTGCCACAAAAAAAAAAGGGTCATTGATGACCTAAAACGCAACATCTCAGGCAAGTTCCAGACCCAGGATTTTAACAGCAGTACGTGTGGTTGGTTTAGAGCCTTATATGCATTGTCTAGATATTGGAAGGTGGCGGTTCCAGCTGGTAGAGGAGCTCTATCCCACTCTCTGCTGAGAATTTGTCCAATTGAAGAGGACTAAAAACAATGAACATTTTCAACCAGGTTGTGGTAGTCTGACTGCTCTGCTACTCTCAAGAAGTCATTTGGATCGGAGCATATGAAGGGGGGGTTATGGAACCAATAGATTAGTTTCAAAGGGTAATTTGGAAAAGAAGAAACCTGCTGGTCTAAAAGGCTACACACGGTGGAATACTTTGGCATTATGTATGAAAGAGACTCTCGTTTTGCAGCATTGAGTACCCCAACTCCTGAACCCAAAGGGAATGACTAGGGGAAAAGATGGGGAGCAAGCAAGTGGTCAGATTAGACACTTTGCTTGCAGCAGGAAAGGGTGACTATTGTTAGCTTCTTATTGATGCATTCATCGTCTCATGAATAGAACTATGGTGGAACAAAGGGATTGGGTTCAGAGTAATGTGGTAAATAGGGATGTAAATGGGTACCCGATTCTCCGATTACCCGGAGGTTCCGACCCGTTATAAACCGGGTCTAGGTCCTTATTTAGGCCCCGATAAGTAAATGGGTCCGGATCCGGGTCCGGTTCCACCTTGGTTCGTTCTCGTGGACCCGAGACCCGACATATTACCTTGATTTTCAAAAATCTCTCCTAAAAACCATGTTTTTTTAATATTATTCTCTACCTAAACTCGAACCCAGATCCAGACCCGTTCCATATATGGTTCCGGTTCCGGAGCCAAGAAACCGGTTCCGAAATGGTTACGGGTCCAGATCTGGTTCCACCTTCTCCTTAACGGTTCCGGTTCCGGATCCACCATGAACCCGGACTGGAACCGACCCGTTTACAACTCTAGTGGTAAAACTATAAAGTGCCTAAAAGTTGAAACCAATTGCTAAGGTGCGTTAGTCCTCAGGCATCGTGAGATAAGCATTTACTTTTTTAGACGAGGGGTTATAGACAGTTTCTGGAACTATAGGCAAGTCTGGGACTTTACATTAAAAGATCATCTCCTTTGGATGTTTCATATTTATTAGCCAACTTCATGAGGACAGGACAGCATGGTTTGTAATTTTGTGAATTTACATTCCCGGCATTGAGCTCCTTAGTTCCTTTCTGTTCTGTCAAGGAGTTAGTGGTTACAGAGAAATACTCGCCTTTTTTATTTCATTAGTTTTACTTCTATCCATCATTCTATCTCCTATGCTGCACGGGTTTTTTTAATGCAATTTTTTCTTTATCCATGAAAATCATTGTTAAACTCAAATATCTCACTGGAATATATTAATTAGTTAAGCACCCAATTATCCTACAAATCATAAAATGCTAAATTTCCAATCATCAAACTCAAAACAGGCCCTTAAAGACCAGGTCACCAGTGGTCCATGATTTAACAAGACTCTGATAAACTAAACCCCACAATCATCCTATCCATGCAATTTTTCAATTGGGTGAAGGCTCAATATGCACATGGCTATGTTATGAATATTAACTAGATGAAAGGAGATTTCTTTCGACAATAACAAGCTAAAACCCTAACAAAAAACAAATAACAGAGCAAAGCAATAGATCAAAATATCTCACTTTTCCATCAGATACTCTAAAAGCTCATTACTTGCGAAGCCCTTGGCGGAGAACTCAACACACTGCCCGCAGCTCCGATCAAGCGCCGCCCTCGCCATCTTCTCCAGATCATATTCACTATCAAGAATCGAGGCAGAATTCCTCATATCAATCCGTCGCCAAATCCGAGGATCGTAAGAAAGGCGATTCCATGAAGAACAAACCCCTTGAGCCGTCAAGAGTACTTCGATGCAACCAAGCTTCTGAAAAATCAGAGACAGAACATCTCGCTGCAGCTCAGCCCAATCCCTCACCTCCTCTATCAAATCCGTCTTCAAAGAACCCATCAGAGCAGAAAGATAGGGCTCTTAAGAGATCAAAGATCAAAGAGCCTCGTTTCAAACACAATGAGATCTTTTCTCGAGGAATCCGAAATCTGCAGAACCTCTTGGGTTTAAAGATACTCTCCTCCTCCAAAAAAAAAGGATGGGACTTCAGGGTTTTGCAGATGATTCGATATTTCTAGGGTTTGCAGAGAATCGTATCGATCTGAGAATTTCTTCAGAAATGGGAGATTCCTCGCGAGAGAGGATGAATTTGAAGCGATTTTTGCAGCAGGGATCGTGTTGAATAGGAATGTGATTTCTAGGGTTCGAATAATGAACGTTGCCCTGCAGAATGCAGTAAAGCTTCCTTGAAAACTATTCCTATTTTGGTCTAGTTATGATGCACGATTTTAGGTAAGAAAGGCGCGTACGACATCTGGATCTGGCTGCGATGGCTGATATTATAACCGTATCACGAGGATGATCAACTGTGAGTGGGCCACTTTATATGTCCAATTACAAAAATGTTCCTCATCTATGTTTGTTTCTTTTTTAAGCTAAGAGAGGTTCCAACCATTTTGACTCGACTAAACCCTTTCGGTCAAGAGAAAAGCTAGGGATGCAAATGGGTAATTAGATACCTGTTTACTCAGAGGTTCCATCCCGTAAAATTTATATCTGGGTCATTATTTAGACTTTAATAAGTAAATCAGTTAGGGTCTGATTCCACCTTGGTTCGGACCTACGTATCCGAGACCGAATATGATACCTAAATTTTTTAAAATTTATCCTAAAAACCATGTTTTTTTAATATATTTCTCTACCAAGATCCGAATCCAAATCTGCTTTATATATGGTTTTGGTTCCAAAGCCAAAAAAACAGGTTTCGAAACGGTTCTGGATCTAGATCCGGTTCCACCTTCTTCTTAACAGTGGTGGACCCGGACTAGAACCGACCCATTTACAACGCTAACTAAAACCCCTGTAGACCCCAAGTGACAGCACCAGTAGACTTAACATTCAGTTCTTGACCTCATCCATTTTAAATATGACGAATGAAGTTGAATTTTATTTTCCTATTAAGAAGAGTAGAAGATCATTCAGTCATGGGTTATGGATTGGGTAAACCTAATCCAGAGTAAAATGGGTCAAATTAGGGGCAGACCTTTAAAACTTGGATGCCCCGAGTTCTTTCATAAGATGAAGAGGGGATTAGGGGATCCAATTAAAGTGGTTTAACTATTTTAATCTTAAAAATCAAACCGTGGTGAAGCCCCCATCCAAAAGTGGAACTATTTTAATCTTAAAAATCAAACCTTGGTGAAGCCCACATCCAAAAGTGGAACTATTTTAATCTTCATCAAACCATGGTGAAGCTCCCATCCAAAAGTGGAACTATTCTAATCTTAAAAAACAGACACGCCAGCAGCCTTTTAAGCTGGAAAAGTCAATGAGGGGCCCATCAAATGTGTTTAATAGTTTATAAGGGTGGAGATCATATTGGGATTGTCCGCCATCAGCAATGATAGTGTGGGGAAGTCTTCTCCTCTGAGCAACTTATCTGGCACTTTGGGGCCGGTTTGGGCTCACCTCTTATCAGATAGTCTTTCCATCCCATGATTAGGCATGAACCCTAATTTTACACACATTGAAGCTCCAATCATCGTTGGATTGAATCTCAAAAAAATATACATTAAGATGTCATTAGATTTTAAGGTCGTTAAATCATGGCCAAGATAATCCAGCAGGGATGTAATTTTAGATCATTCTTATTCATGAGGAGACCCTTCAATCTAACCTCTTGTGGTTGGTAAACTTGTATTTAAGTAGGGCTCTACAAGCTGATCTACTATATGTAGTCAACTTGCACGTGAACATTTCCATTTTAGTGAGACCCATTGGGTATGGATCTCCATTTCATGTTAGAATTATATAGTAGTGGTTTACAGCCACTTTGTTTGGTGTGATTTAATTCCTAGGATTGTAATTCTAATTGCATTTCGACAAGCGGTAAATAAATGAAAAAAGTGACGTCAAATCATATTCCATTATAATATATTAAGGTAGGAGGTTTTGGCTTTGATTTTGACCGTCTGTTATAATTTTGACCGGCGGTTATGCAACTACTCACTCATTTTTTTCATTAAACCACTCATGTTTTAATTGTTCCTATATAACTATATCCTTTTTGGTCGGTTATAATTTTGAGGGACGGTTATGTAATTACTCATGCAACCATCCACTCATTTTTCTATCAAATCACTCATGTTTCACTTATTCCTAGTAACTATACCCTTTTTTGTTTCAATTTCTCAATTTCTATTTTATCCAACTTGTCTATTGAAAGAGGAATTTTTTTTTAATATGTGATTATTTATTTTACAGTGTAGGAAGATACCGTGCTAAGCAAGGGTTATTGCGCTAGTTTAATTGATTAAATGAAGGGAGAAGAAAAATAAATACCAAGGCATCACACTAGTAATTCAAATCCTATTAAAGTCAAAGTCACTTCTATATTACTACTACCTCATATCCTTCGCCTGTCAATCATGCCCTTCATTTTTCATCTCTTAATAATCTTTTATTCAAGCTCACTTGACTATTAATTTCTATGTATTCAATTTCCATATTTTTTATGGCAACAAATAAGTTCTTAATGTTAAAAATTATAACAAGATCCATGATGGTCATAACCTACAATCAAGCCTAATGCAAAATCACATAATTGATTTGTGGGTGAGGATTTGAATTGATCTTATTAGATGACATGTATGGATTTTTTTTTTCCTAGGATGTGCTAGTGGTTTGGGTTGATACTTTAGACTAGAAGACCCAAGATTGATTCATGGGCATTTTTGTGAAACTAAGGTACTCAATGATTGATTCATGGGCATTTTTGTGAAACTAAGGTTCAAACACCACTCAATTATGAATGTGTTAGCATCTATAAAATTAAATTAGAAAGCACCAATTGATCGACCATATATGATTTCTTGTACATTTTGTTAGAAAAGAAAACTAAATGAAACGAAAAGACCCCTTCTTTATTTACTCTTTTTCAAGGCTTGTTTGTATAACGCTATGAAAGAGAAAATGCGGATTACTCTTTATTTACACCCAATGACAAAAAGGTATAACGTGAAATATAAAGAAGACTTACCTTTTTCTTTCCACATAAAAAGGGCCACCTTTCTCTTTCCACATAAGAAAGGCCACACAAATGTTGTGTTTGAGCATGGAAAAAGATTCTTTGTAGCCCTTTGTGGCTTGGAATATAATCAAGAAAAGGGTGAAAAGATAATAAAGAGTCGCAGCACCTACTTTTAACATAGATGGCCGGCCATCTTACCTGTATCCCATGTAGCTTTGATTGGGTAACACATCAATCCTAGACATAGCAGGCAGTTCCATGGCGAGGTCCATTAACCCGTTAGCTTCGTCTTTTTTTTTTTTTAAATGATTAAACAAATATGTTTTACATCAAATGAATAAGAGAAAACTACCAAAAACATGGCTCTAAATGGCCACTAACCGAAAAACATGCCACTAGTCAATATGGCACTGAAGTGGTTCCCCGTGACCACTTCCGTTTTATATATATATATTAAAGATTTAAATGTGTGACGATGTCGTCGCATTCAAACTCATACAAATTGCCTTAAACCTTATTTCTTCCATTTTCCCTTTTTTCTCTCATCGTTTTCCCCTTTTCTCTGATGATTTCCTTTCCTCATTCCTCAAAAGGTCCTTACCTTGATGATTTAACTAGCCACCCAAAAATAATTATACAACAAAGATAATGAAATGACTAAACTATACATCAAAACCCTAATGATTTTTTTTTCAAAAAGTAAACATGAAACTCAGGCTCTGTGGTAGATAATGCATGAAAGAAGGTCAAACTGTGATATGCCTACCTCGTTAATGGAGATCAACAACCTCCACAAGGAATATTCAATGTTAGAGGAGAGTTCTGTTTTGGTTCATTTTGGTACAAAAAATAAGCAATCGCAGATGATAAAGGTCGGAGAAGATGTAGATTTAACGAACTAGCGACGACGTCGACACTAACTCTCAATATTAAGCGATGACATTGTTGCTTGTTGAAAAAAGGCAAAAACAAATGAAAACTCTGGCGGGAATACCGGTTTTGTTGCATCAAAACTATGGGTACCTCTTTTGGTTAGTGGACCTCTAAGGTGCTTTTTTCAGATAAAATTCTCAATGAATAATTATAGAACATAAATTATAAATCTTTCGTTTCGTTCGTATTGCATTTACAAACAAAAACTGTCATTGGGCTTGTCTTGACGGTCCATTAAAACATCGACATACATAAATTGATTCTCGATTATCTGAAGGTTTTTCCGTGGTGACCATGAGTGGATCATTCATGGCCCGCCATGTCACCGCGGATAGTATGCCATGCATCCGGACTGGGGCTACCTGCGGTGACGTAGCGGACCATGAATGGTCCACTCACGATCACCGTTGTGAGGTCCCACCCTTGGTGGGCCCTCTAAATGCTATTTTATAGGCTAATTAATCTTAATCTATGTTAATTATTGGTTAATTATTGCTAATTACTACTAATCCCTACTAATCTCTATTAATCTTTGGTAATCTTTGCTAATCTTGGTTAATTACTCTTTATTTGTGCTAATTAGGGGTTATTAGAGAGATTAGTTAGATTCTCCTAGCTTCTAGTTAGATTAGCTTAGTTGAGTAGAATTTTCAATTAATTGGGTGTTAGTGCTAAACCTAGGCTATTAGTGCTAGTTAGGCCATTAATAGAGTTTAATTAACTAATTAAGGTTGGGTTAGTGCAAAAGAGTGCCCTCTCTAGAAGCTTCCAGCCTAATGACCCAACTACCCCCAGCCCTAACCCTAACTACATGAAAACCCTAGGGCTAAGATGGTAATTAGTCACCCCCCTTAAAACTATAAAACCTCTCTTATCCCCAAAACCCTAAACCTAAGCTAACCCCTTTCCCAAGAAAACCTCCAGCCCCCTTCCCAAGAAAACTCCCAACTGTCTTCACTCCCATTGCAACTCTCTTCTCCTCCTTCCTCTTCCAACGTATTGAGCTAAGCATTCTACTGTGACTGTGCTGGGAGCATCTTGCAGCTGTTGCAACCCTTCTCCTTCATCTCTCCTCCTCCTCTGCATCAGCCACTACCCCACTACCTCATCTTCTTCTCTTCATCCTCTCTACTGGGCTGAACCTCTGCTGGAACTCTTCCTCTGTTTCCCCCTGGGCTGTGCTGCAACTGCTTCTTCTCTGCTACTGTTCTGCTGGAATTTTCCAAGAGCTGTTGTTATTACCCCATCTTCCCTTCCCATTTCATTTCTCCAAGACTCTGCAGCTGTGATTGTTGCTGGAACCCATTGGAGCTACAGCAGCTGCCACTTCTTCTTCTTCCTCTCTCTTTTCTTCACTGGGAGACTACTGTTGTGCTGGAAATAATTCTTGAGAGCTGCTGCTGGGTATTCTTCTTCTTCATCCAGCTGGGAGCAGCAACCATCATCTTCTTCTTCACTTCTCTGTTCAGCTGGGACTTGGATCTTCTTTGTTATTTCTCTCTTCTCTCTACAAATCAATTCTCAAGCTAAAGAGGCAAGTGCATCTTATTGTTAACTTAGAATATATGTTGTCTTTCCTTTGATTTCTGTAGTTTGATTTCATGATTGTCACTAATTAGTCATAGAAACTCTACCTGAGCTTAGTTGTTTGTTTATGGGATGGATTGGCATTGATGGATGGGGGTTTCACCCCCCATTTGGAAGATCAATGGGCCACAAGGTTGTCAATTAATGGGCATTAGAGTTATTTGATGTTTGGAGATGATTTGGTGAAGTTTGGGACTGATTGGAAGTGATTTGGTGGAAAAACGGGTTGAAATGGAGAAAACCTGAAAACTGGTCTCAGTGCATGGCCGAGACCAGTGTATGGCCGAGATCAGTGTATGGCCGAGACCAGTGTATGGCCGAGACCAGTGCAGTGCAGTGCATGGCCGAAACCAGTGCAGTGCAGTGCATGGCCGAAACCAGTGCAGTGCAGTGCATGGCCGAGACCAGTGCAGTACATGGCCGAGACCAGTACAGTGCAGTGCATGGCCGAGACCAGTGCATGACCGAGCTCAGTACATGGCCGAGACCAGTGCAGTGCAGTGCATGGCCTAGACCAGTGCAGTACATGGCCGAGACCAGTGCAGGGCAGTGCATGGCCGAAACCAGTGCAGTGCAGTGCATGGCCGAGACCAGTGCAGTGCAGTGCATGGCCGAGACCAGTGCAGTACATGGCCGAGACCAGTACAGTGCAGTGCATGGCCGAGACCAGTGCATGACCGAGCTCAGTACATGGTAGAGACCAGTGCAGTGCAGTGCATGGCCGAGACCAGTGCATGGCCGAGCTCAGTGCAGGACCGAGCTCAGTGACTGAAATTTCATGGAAAAGATGACCTGAAACTTAGAATTAACATTTAGAAAGTGTTTAAAGCTGGAACATCAATCTTTCTAAGGTTTTTAGAGTATGCGGTCAATCACCTAGGCCAGGTTGTTTGACCGGACACGCTGTAAGCCTTTAGAAACGAATTGAGTTGTCCAGGAAGCCCGATTCAGATTAGTTAGTGCACTCGGTTGATCCTCCCGGCCAGGAGATCAACCGAGCTCACAACACATCAGGTTCACCTGGAAAACCCTGATTTTCCAGTTTTCAACATTTAGGAGTTATGATCAGTTGTGGGGCCCATTGACCATCCAAATGAGCATTTATCAGTGATCTAAGCCCGAGTCAATGGTGTGGCTCAACCTTGACTCGCGGGGACCACTGTTTAGGGTTTAGGTTATTAATCTAAGATGATTCGACCTCCAAGAGTTGTCATAGATGCCATTAACTAACTAAGCACCAAATACAATATTTTACGGCATTAATGACATCGTTTAGAGATCGAATTACCGGAGATAGACCCGAATCTAAAGTGGCCCATTTACCTAGGATTGGACCGTTGCTTTTCCCGTTGATTCTCTGATTGAAGTTTATACTTCATTATTATTACTCTGTCATTCTTAGATCTTTAGTTTAGCTGTTTACCGTTAATTAATCATAATTGGAAGACCTGAACCTAGGGTATCTAGAGGTGACCCGATGATGTGATTTCGGAGATCATTGACCCGTGTCTGTGTCTAGGCGGGCCCTTATTGGGCCTAAGTGTGGTGATGTGAACCCTTTAGCTTGAAGAGATAGTTTCTATTGGACTGTTAAGTTATATGGATTATAATGGAACTGTTTGTCAGTAGTAGATGGATTGGTTGCCTCGTTTGGACGGTTTTAGACCAGGCCATGTACTGATGGGCCTTGGTATGGATCCAACGAGTGGGCCTGGATCTTGAATGAGATCCAGAGACTGAATTGAGATGTGTGGACCTTATAGAGGTATTGTTAGGACCTTGTTCACGCAAGGCAAAGCCTAGACAGACACAGACCTTAGAGTTATTCTCGAGTCGGCATGAACATTCACTCGGTTGATTTAAGCTCAGCCTGTGGACTGATCATCCCCGGTAGGAGCTAGTTGAGTATGGTGAAGCTATCATGATGAGCTGTGTGGTTAAGACGGCAAGGTGTCATACCGTGCCGATCTGGAGTGATGAGATGATTAGTTGATGAGTGATATTCGGGATTAGTTATTCCCTGGTGAGATTCCCCACCGCGACTGTGTTCAGTATGGGAGGGCCGCGGCATAATATCCCGCGGTATTCCAGCTCGTGTGAATGTGCCACCTTGTTGTAGTAGTTTAGATGTTTTCTATTTATACTGATTCCTTATGATTTAAATGCACAACTGCCTAGTTCTTTTCCCTTGCTATTCATTTAACTTATGTACCCGTCTTTATTTCCTTTGATATATATATGCTATGTTAGTAGTATGCTGTATCTTGCCAGATCGTTTAGATCTGACCCATTCTATGGTGCTTAGGCCTCGACCCAGAGATTCCCGACGACGTATTAGCCCTAGTGGAGGCACCCGTGGCAGGAGAGTACGCTTGGGGCCCGGCCGACACGGATGTCGAGCCGGAGGGCGAGGAGTTTATACATGGGTTTTGAGGGACATTGTTATTTTGGGTTTTTGAGAGATATTCTGTAGTGAGAAGGGTAGAATGAAAATGTATAACTTTGATTAACATTGAATCATTTTAATTAGACATATGTTCTGCTCATACTTTATATATTTATCAATACCTATTGCTTCCGCTTTGTTTAAATCGTTATGCTTCCGCAATATTAAATGTTATAACTATGTTGGTCAAAAAGTTTTAAATTGGACCTCACTGCGGCCTACGATCTTGGAAGTTCTCGGATTTTCCGGGAAGTAGCGCGCCAATTTCGGGAAATCGAGCGAGTATATCGGTATCCGGAATTGGGGCGTTACAACCGTGGGGGAATTCCTCATATGATCCCCATTCTACATGCACTCCTAGGTAGGAAAAATTTTTACTTAAAAATACTCCACCTAGAAATGAATCATATGATCCCCATTCTACATGCACTCCTAGGTAGGAAAAAGTTTTACTTAAAAATACTCCACCTAGAAATGAAGAGCAAATGGTATAGACCTCCTTTAGCGATCTACCAAATGGTATAGACCTCCTTTAGCGATCTACCGGTGCTGGGAGACTTGTTGATATATTCCTTCTATTCACGGTGAAAAGGGTCATTTTATGCTTTCGCATATACTAGCATGAAGCCCATGTGTAATGCACAAGTTAAGTCTTCTGCGACCTAAATAATATATTAAACCTAATATCCCTTTCATGTAAATCTAACAAAATAATTAAAAATTCAAATCAACCAAAAAAATATTAAAATCAAACATTTCTTCCTTTAATCCACGTCAGCATACATATTTCATCTTAAAAATAAAGAATTCGTATGCATTTCAGCTCATTTTGAATACTATATCAAAACTTTGAAAATAACCTTAATTTATAGAATTGGAAGGTATCCCTTTGAATTGGGTCATATCCATACAAATGGGCTCAAGAGACACTTTTTATTGAAAATGCACATATGTAGCCCAAGAGATACATTTATTGAAAAGGCAAATATTATGTATTTTTAAAAGGACACATTCACAAATGGGCCCCAATAAACTAATGTGACTTCTCCTAGAGCCATAATTGAGGGGTTTTTTTTCTTCTTTCCAATCAACATTCAACTTTAAAGAGAAAGAATGAAGAAGGCATTAAGCCAGTCAACATGTGTCCTTTCAATTATGGACATTTTAGGCTATAACCCACCGATACATGGTGTGAGTTGTGTGAGTTCAATCCTTTGAGGCTTTGAGTTAGAGAACATGGTTTAAAATCTCGGTCTCGGTCACGGTATTGGCCGAGCCGAAAAACCGATATGATATCAGTATCGGTCGCAGATATCGGTCCGTCGCGGTTGTTAAGGTGTGAAATTTTTTTAATAAAAGAAAATCGCAAAAATATCTAAAAAATCCAGAATATTAGAAAATACTGGAAAACAATATTTTTTTCCATTAGTAACAACAATAAATTAAAATCTCGGTCACCTTAAGTTATGAGTCTTGTTTTTGTCGCAGTTCGCTTTCTTCTCCAATATTTCATATAATGTAAGTATTATTGATGCTCATGATTAATTTATTAGTGTAAAATATAAGAAAATAAAGGGAACATAATAATTATCTATATATTATTAATAAGCTATTAGTATTTACTATTCAGTATCATAAATACTCCAATAATTTTTTTTTAAAAGTAGAAGATTTAAAAAAAATCATTTTTCTCCACTCAAAATCATGTTTATAAGTAGATCTAGCATGAAAGTGTATAGATCTAAGTGAATAACACAACACAAACCCAAAAATGACATGTCAATGATCATTTCATTCATTTCTATGTTTTATCTAAAAATAAAAAATAAAAAACACATAATAGTAAAAATAAGGGAGTTAATTTGATTTTCTCTTACTAAGTAAAATGATTTCTTCAAGAAATAGTGTTGGAAGTTGAAAATATATAAGAGAATAAGCTATGGAGACATGGTTGCTCTAAGGAGATGAAGGAAGAGAAGAAGAAAATGGAAAAATAAGGTAAAAATTACAAAAAATCAAGGTTTCTGAACATTACTCCATATCGGCTTATATTTTCAAAATATCGGCCGAGATATCGGTTAAACCAATATTTTGACCATATCGGCCGATATTGACCGATATTTTGCCTGACTCGATATTGAGACAAAATATCGTCACTGTATGAGCCGATACCGGTTTATATCGGCCGATATGAACCAGTATCGGCCGAGATTTCAAACCATGTTAGAGAAGAACTCAGTTGAAAGAGTAGAAATCCATAGTGAGTATTTAACATGCAAACTGCTCTAAATAAATGTCCTTTTAATTTATGTGGTATCTCCAAATTTTACTTAAATGTAAGTTGATCCAACACCCTAACCATAAGAATAATTGTTCTCATTTTTTGTAGAAGCAAATTCTATTGGGTAAAATTTAAAGACACATCATAAACTTAAATGGGTGTTTATTTTGAGTGGCTCAAATTTTCAATAGACAGCCCATGATAGCGTTCCAATTCAACTCACAATTTCTCATATTCAAAGCATCGGAGGACCTGGACAAGAGTTGAGTGTTTGGGTCTCATGCTGGCAAAATTCTCCATTTCTCTTTGCTAATTATTTCTTCTTTTTTTTTTTTTTTTACAATAAAAGTGTTTCTACAACATTGGATATGTGCAAGTGGGCGGGGCATTTAGACCTAACTAAGGCACCAATATTGGGGCCATAACACTCATGTCCCAGAAAGCCTACGGTTGAGCAGCAGAACTTTGGCACCCCTTCTATGGACAGGCCAATATATCTTTCCTGATTAGTGCAGGAGAATGTTCTCTAACAAACGGACAGCATATTGCTCACATACAGCACAGCTAGTGGCACAGATGCATGTTTATCAAGGAGAGGATGGTAGATGGGAAGGTCTACTTGGTGACAAGGGGGAGCCAAAATATCAGTTTAAATCATATATAACATCTTAAGCATATTTTTTGTTTTAGATTCAATCAAAGGTGAAAAAAGGTTCAATGAGCGTCAAATTGAACATGTTGTCAGATTATGGGATGACAAGAGTATTAAAGGGCCTGCACCGCCTCGCCTGGCCTGCACATGAAGCCTGCTTGTAGGAGAACATTTAGCATTTGATCTATACCTTCTGATCCATTTATTTTAATGGCACCATTTACAAGACCCTCCATGATGGGTCCACTATATATGAACAATCTCGAATGCGAAAAGGTGGACCCACTACAGTTTTGGCTGTGGCCAATTAAACCTAGCTGTTCATCTTCACCAGTGGTCCACCTCCATGTGATTATTCTGTTAATTTTCTGGGGCACACTTTGGAGGGATTCTACCCAACAAATGGAGGGTCCAGATCTGGTAGATGTGGGCCGTATGATGTAGGTGGACAACAGGATCCTTTCCCAAAGGGGTGCAATTGCAAATCAAGCTTGTTTACAAGGTGAAATGATACACAGTTCAAAACGGTAAATGATAAAAAGAGTGACAGAAATCTACAAAAGCATTTTTTCCCCTTATAAGATACCCATGTTCTTGAGGCCCAGAACTATTCCCACGCCAATGATGTGGCCCAAGGACCCACAAGCCAAAGTGTCAGCCAATGTAAAACCGGCTGGGTCTCCTGTCTGTAGCCCAGAGTCCCTCACTTCCAGCTTCAGCCCTGCAGTGGCCTTCCTGTTTGCAGATGGAGCCAATCCGAACCGTCCAGCAAATAGCATAAAGCTTGTGGTGGTCACCATTATCTGCCCAATGGACCAAAATCCCTTTTAATCTTTTTTTTTTTTTTTATCTTCTTCACAATATCTAACTATAAGTACTAAATGATGACAACCCCAAGGGGTAGCTAAGTTGGCCTAAGACCATGATTTGGACTCGAATGTTGTAGGTTCAAAACTGCACTACAACACTAGGGTTACATGGGAGTTTATCTGGCTTTCCTCTGGGCCAAGAGGGATGATCATGTTAATCTAGAGGATCAAAGATGAGAGAGGGGGTTCCAATAAGCTGGGCCCAGGACTCCTGTTAGGGTCTTAGCATTAAATAGGCTGGATCCAGATCCATGGGCTTAGGGCCCTTGGACCTTATGCGCCTGCTGAACCCCGCATACAAAAGTGAAATTGAGTGCAAAGCCCACAAGATTTAAATTGGTGAGGCTTAATTTATGGATTAAATAAAAAGAAGACAGTTTATGAGGTCTAGTTGTTTCCCATAGTGCCATGTTACTTATTTTTCACAAAATACATTCGGATATGCATACTATTTTTTTTTCTTTTTTTCCAATGCAAGATTTCCAATCTTTTGGGTCAGAATAATTTCTACAGGCACAAGAGAGAAAGCTAGATAAAATTTTCCTATAGTCCTAATATGGTAGTGCAGTTTCGAACCTATAATCTCCAGGTGCAAACCGTGGTCTTAGGCCAACTGAACTACCCCTCAGGAGTTTTTGATATGCATACTAGAGAAGTGGTTTTTCAAAGGGCTACAAGAATGAAGATGGATTCAATAAGAAGAAGGAAAACAACTGATGGCGGTCTTTTCAATTTTCATTTAAAACGGAATACCCATAGGCCTTGTTTGTGCAAGAGGATTCTCTATCACGTTGGATTTTTGTTGGGATGGTAGAGATGAATTTTGCATTCCTACCCATTTCATGGTAAATCAAAATCCTCTATGTCGAGAAAAAATTACTTTATTTAACCATTATTTTATAAGAAAAATGTGTCACACCAACCAATATAACAGTGGACTCGATAAAAATTAGAACATGTATTCTCTCAAATGCACCTATAAAAACAGAGTGTGTGAAAAATGGTTTTACACAAATATGAACTTAATATCAACTGCAATTAAGACAACTCTTCATAGATTTTATAAAAATTCACACAGTAAGGGCTAGCAATTCCTACCAAATTTGTAGGGGAGCCGATGAAGTCACAACGAGAACCCAAAGCACCATTTCCCTTGCGCCGCAGAGGTTGAAGTGCTGCTGCCTGTTCCACCACAATGATCACATTAAACAGTGTTAAAGACTTGCTAATTTATGTGTTTTATTTTCAGTTTGTAGCCAATTGACTAAAAATAACTGTCTTACAGATGTCATCTGTAATGATATTAGAGCAAAAACTCACCTTGCTCTCCAAATGGACCATGGATGGTTTGGGCTTCAAGCCATTGAATTGTGGGAGTGTGGCCACAGCAGCAGTTGCAGAGGTGAGTTTGGCTGCCATTTCTGTGTGATGATATGATCTAAGAAGAGAGTAGAGAGACTCAAAGCCCTGGAGATCTTTCTTTTTGATGGGTTTTCCCTTTTCCAAATAGAGATTCTAGAGGATGAGGTTTTTTTAAGGGTTTGGAAGGGGCCCAAAACCACAACCACATGGAGGGGTTGTGGCTTCAAATGCCACAGCCGATTCTCGATGGATGCTGGGTGCTTATGTGGCTGATTTTGACTGGGTGGGTTTTTCTTTGGCACTGGATAGGGTCTTCTTGGATGAGATAATTTCATGAACAATGGATATTGGAATTTTCCATCCATAATATATTAATATCTCCCTCTTTGTACATGATGAGACTTATTCCCACGGTAAAATTTACTGAGTGGGTCTGCAAAGGAAAGTGATGGAGCCCACCTGTGCCTGCTGTGGGTTCAGAGATCTGGATCCACTGGTGAGACCCATCATGGATTGGAAATGGATTTCCATCAGACCTTAATTGTTGAGTTGAGAAGAACATTGTTCCAACATCAATCTATGATGTGGGAACAACTTGTTTGATGGATAATATGGGGCCGGCCGGGTATGTAAATAATGCTTGATTGGTAACTAAAATGTCTTGGTTTGATTGGTGAGACATCAAAAATAGGTCAAGATTGAGTCAACTAGGTTGATTCTAGCATAAAAAAAATGTAAATTAACCCAACACTTGAATTTCAATAAAATTTAATTTGCAACTGACTGGATTGGATTGGATTGGATTGGATTTTTTGGCCTACATTGATCATATAAAGGATGTGCTCCTCAAATCCATCCGGGATTACAACATGATGATACTAGACTCTCTATAAATATAGAAAAAAACTTGGTTTTATTAATAGAAATTTGAATCCGGATACAAATGATACTGGCCTCTCGATAAACTCAAGAAGGCATGCAAATGAACAAACTTATTTATTTTATAATTTTTCCTTTCTTTGCAGGCCTGTGCAATCCATTGGGCTTTGGAATTCATGATAGATGTTTACAAAGGAGCATAAAGATTAACCTTTCCGTAGGTTCAGTGAGCTTAAGATATGCACATGTGCTTAGGCACCACCTTTCAAAGATCACTTTGGACATTAGAGAATTGAGAGTTTCTTCTCATTCACAGACTTTGCTTTTATATATCCCAAGAAAACTAAATGGGCTGCCCATTTTTTAAAGCAAAATACTATTCTGATGTTGAGAAGAACTTGTTTTAGGATGTAGATGTTCCCCCTTGGGTGTGTGATATGGTTTCTCCTTCTTACTTACTCCATTCTGCGCCGGAGTTTCTGTAGTGGTGTTATGCCGAACTATGCCATGATCTTTACAATAGTTCCCAAACTCTGTTGATCTGTGCTCTTTGCCATTACCTGTCTTCAACTTCTTCACCTTCCTGCCAGTCTATTTCTCAACCATCTCCTTACATCGCTTGAATTTAACAAAGGTTTGATCATTCGTCTTCAGAGTATAAACCCAGACTTTCCTTGAATAATCATCAATAAAAGTCAGCATAAACCGGGACCCGCCCTTGGAGTAAACCTTCGAAGGCCCCCATACATCTGAATGAAAATAATCAAGGATACCTTTCGTGCAATGAGTACCTGTGTCGAAACTGACATTTCGATGCTTTCCGAAGATGCATCTCTCACAGAAATCCAACTTGCCTATCTTCGTGCCACATAGCAAATTCCGATTGCTCAGTATTGTCAATCCCTTCTCACTCATGTGACCTAAGCGCAAATGCCATAAGCGCGTTGAGACAGATTCATGGTCATCTGAGGAAGACATTACAGCTCCACCTATAATAGTATTTCCGGACAAAACATACAAGTTTCCAACTCTATTGCCTCTCATAAGAATCAAAGCACCTTTCACAACCTTCATAACTCCACCTTTAGCTGAGAACTTACAACCGTCGAAGTTCAAGGCACCAAGAGTAACAAGATTCTTTTTCAGATCAGGAACATGCCGAACCTCTGCTAACGTTCTGACAATTCCATCATGCATCTTGTTTTTCACTGTTCCGATCCCAATCGTCTTACATACAACATTGTTGTCCAACAAGACATTACCACCATCGATTTCTCTATAAGTGGTAAACCAGTCCCTATAGGGACACATGTGGTAGGAACAACCCGAATCAAGAACACATTCATCTTGACGACGAATTCCATATTCAATCACAGAAAGTGCATTATCGGAAACATAATTTGATCTTTCATCTTCAACACTAACTGAATCATCAGATGACGAATCTTCTATTACTTCTTTCCCTTTTTTCTGCCTTTCGGGACAATTTTTCATGATGTGTCCTTTCTTATTGCAATAATAACATTCAATGTTCTTCCTATTGGATCTATGTTTGCCTTATTACTGGAGTCTTTTGTTCTTCCTTGTACTACCAAACCCTCACCCGAACCAGCATTGTCAACCGCAACATTTTTCTTCAACTCCTTAGAGTTCAAGGCTGCTTCTACATCCTCTTTAGAAAGAGTGTCTCTACCATACATCATGGTATCAACAAAGTTCTCATACGAGGGTGGTAAAGAGCAGAGCAACATTATAGCTTGGTCCTCATCATCAATATTTTCAAGATCCAAAACAGCTTTTGTAAAAGAATCAAGATGGGTTGAAACAGACATACCTTCCTGCATTTGTAAGGTGAACAATCACTTCTTCAGGTACAAGCGATTTGTGAGGGACTTCGTGATGTACAAGTTCTCCAATTTCTGTCATATGCCAGCAGCAGTTTTCTCCTGGACAACCTTTCGCAGTACACAATCACTTAGAAACAGCAGAATCTGACCGTACGCCTTCTCCAGCAACTCATCTTTCTCTTCATCTGACAGTTTGTCAGACAAAGCATTCTTTCCTTTCAAAGCTTTCTGCAAACCATTTTGAACCAGCAAAGCATGCATCTTCAAACGCCATAGACCGAAGTCATTGTTTCCGTCAAATTTTTCAATCTCAAATTTAGCAGCCATTCTGTGGATCTTTCACTACACCTGCGTAGATCTTCTCAAGACAAGTCCGTAGGTACAAACGAATCTCAAATCGGACTTCGGATCGTCAAGATATCGCGAAAACAATTTTTAACCGTCGATTGGTCAAATCTGCCTTTGACTGTACCATGCTAATGTCAGCGATGACGTCAGCGCCTTGCTGCTGGGTTCCTGCGTGGACCAGGTTTTGTGTGGAGGACTTTCTCATTTTTGCATGCTGTCCTTTCTCTTTGCAAATCTAGTTTCTCCTGCCTAACACCTATTGAAGACACATCCGCCCACGTTTATCTTTTATTTTTTTATTTTTTTTGGTAAAAGAGGAATTCATTAAAAACAAACAAAGGAACAAGAGAACACTAAGAAAGAGAATTACAAGAAACAACCCACCAAAGAGCACTACAAACTAGAAAATGAAAAACATCCTAATCCCGTCACCCCTATATGGTCACGTTTGCCAACCAATATTAAGCGAAAAGATTTTCGATTTCCCTCGTGTTGTGGTAAATCCATATTTGGCAATTATAAATTTCTGAGAATTTAGACAAATGCGAATCTTTATTTATTAGGATTTTCATATCCAACCATCCCCATAAGATTTAAAAATCCCCACTTAAGTGGATTTGCACTCCCAAACTTATTTTTCTCAGCTAAGCTATATGTATCGATACACACTAATATAAATGTGAAATCTTCAACTATACAAATCCTCAATGATGAATACTTGTTCTAGTAGTAGTAAAGAAACATTAAATCTATTGGTTTCTCGCCTGCTACCAAACATTCTCTAAGTGTTTTTTTGCAAAATTTTGCAAAATTATGTGCGACCACATTCATCGATATGGGGATTTAAGAAACTTCAAAACATTCAAAAGATAAAGCCTCTATAGAGACGTCTTACAAAATGGGGTCAATATACCAATCCGAGTTACCCACATTTATCTCAACGGAGAGCAAGCTTCAGTTGGATTAAGTAGACAATTAAAAAGAAGAAGACGAGGTGAATCCCACAATAGATAAATATCTTTTGGAAAAAGCCAAATCTTTTGTACAACAGAGACCACCTTAGGCTTATGCACTCTAAATCATTCATTCAAACTGTCATCTATGGCTTGCTAAATACTAAATCTTATTCCGTTATCATAAATATTGACTGTTTGATCTGAAGAATTTAAGAAGTAATCAAATAATGATTGTGGAATCCAATGGCGAATGAATATCACCCTGATCAGAAGCAGAACTTTACTCAATCATGGCTGAATGAACTTCACATAACATGGAAGTTTGGATCACTAAAAAAAAGTGGACCGCTCACGTCACATTATCATTTTAATCAAATTCTTCTCAATCCAACAGTAAATTTTACTCTGATCAAAGCAGATCTTATGCCCACTAGAATGAAGATGGGCTAATATACTACATGAACTGTCTAGATCTTTGAAAGGCAGCCAGACATGCATTCACAAACTTGATCTAGACGAAGCAATATTAGCTAATACATACTCATCATCAGGACGTTAGATTGTTAAATGCATCATTATACATTATGTAATGTCTTAATATGTATACTTCATGACTCACCTAGACCATCCATATTTGCTGGGTCAGGATGTTCGGGGCAGCAAATTGGGTTCTGTTTTAAGGAATGCCCATTTATAGAGAAGAGAACAATTCATGGGGTCAAAGTCAAAGCAACTGATCTCATCTGACCTGGACATCCCAAGCACCAGAAGAAAGTGAAACGAGCCCAACGGCCATTTGAAATTGTCAACAACAACCTTGGCTTCCTCAGGGACTAAAGAGCCCAGAGATTTGAGAGAGAGAGAGAGAGAGAGAGCAAGAGGAGGAAGAAGAGAGAAGAGAGAGGAGAGGGCAAAAGGCTTACTATCTCTTCTTATTTTTTTTCCCTTCTTCTCCTTCTTCTTTTCTTCAAAGTTATTTTTTATACCATTCATTTGTGTATACGGTGTTTTTTTGTCCCTTTATACCCAACCGTTTGTTCTTGTCCAATTTCGAGTTTTCGACTTGTAATTGATTTTGTCTTGGAAAGATTTTGAGGCAACATGACTCACTGTCGCTCTTTTTCTGAACTGGCACCAATGGATCGATCAAATGATCCTACTTTAGAAGGTGAGTGAGCTGCCCACTTATATTTTGTATGGAGGAATTTTGATCCAATGAGAATTTTATATGTTGGAAAATTTTGACAACATTTTTACTAGAATTTGAAAAACTTAGAAATTTAAAATATCCACTTTTGACCTTTCAAATTAGCTAAATATTGTTAGCATTCTGAATATTAAGGTATTTTTTTAGCAAAAAAAAAAGAGAATATTTATACTTGTTTCTTTTCCATAATTTATTATAAGAATTTGGGACGTTGGGGATTTTTTGGACATAATGTGACACATATTGACCCCTGGCATTTGAAATGTTACGTTTCTTTTACTGTAGTTTCAAATTTCAATCATCTAAAAGGTCTCACATTACCTTTTAGGATTTTTTGAGATTTCACTCTCAATACATTTTGTTGGAATTTCAAATCATCCCCTAAGAGAAGGGATTTTGAATTTCACCTAAGGAGATAACTTTTAGAGAATTTGAAATTACTCTGACATGAATTCGTGGAATTCTAATAAAAAAACGAACCCGGGTACAATGGAGGATTTGGAATACCAGCATGAAATAAAACTTTTGCAAACCAGAATTCTCCTAAATAGGAATTATGAATTCCACCAAACAAAAATACCCTTACTTGTTCCATATGCAATGAAATGTTTTGATATATCTAATAGTTTCCAAGGTTTTTGACATTTTGAATTCAATTCATCATCTCATTGGAGACATATTTTACTTTCTGGCCACTCTAACCTTATTTATAATTATATTTTCAGGGAGTCCACAATAAAATTAAAGTTATTTGATATTCATTTTTTTTCCTTCTTAGGAATTACGGCGAATGTCAAGCTACTATTGAAACTAATCAAAGAACATAATGAAGCTGCAAACAAGGATGAAGATGGCCGAAGACCACATAGAGTTGCCGGAATGATTACCATCCTCGACGATTTGAAGTCCCGAGTGGAGAAATCGCAAGTGTCGATAAGGAAAGCACAATTCCGACGATGCAACACCGAGCTAAGGAGGTCCAATGTGAACAAGGATAAGAAGCCACAAGACCCAATCCATGAAGAGAACGAGAAGCTACGAAGAGAGCTGTATTCGAGTGTGGCAGTTCGAAAGAGCGTCGAGAACATGTTCTCAAGCTTGGGGAAGGAGAAGGAGATAATGTCGGCCGAGCTGGCCCGCAAGACTCATGAAATGAAAGAACTGGAGGAGCACCTCAATGATCTCAAGGAGCAAAATGAGAAGTTGTTGGACAAGGTGCAAGCATGTGCGTCCGATCACAAAGAGAAGCTGGGCAGTGTGGGAGGCGGTCAAGTGAATGCTGCACTCCAAGAGCGCAACAAGTTGCTCGGAGAGCAGTTGCTCAGGTCCCTCGAGGGGTATCGGTCATTGAAGTGTAAATTGAGAGAGACAATGGAGGTGAACACAATGATGCGCAAGAAGATGGGGGAGATAGCTCAAGATGTCACAGGAGGGCTCGACCGCATCCATGATTTTCGAGAGAAGATCGCCGGAGAGGAGGATGTGAAGATGGTGGACATTGAAAATGAGCTGTCCTCACTCGAGCGCATGTTCCGATGCTTCGAGGGGAAGGTCAAGACTAGCACGCCGGAGAGAGGTGACTGTGTGGACTTGAAGGCCGACATGCCGGATAAGAAGACCAGGTCTTGCTTAATTAGGACTTAGGAGGGATGATGGGTGGCTGGTTTTGCTTAAGCCCCATATCTCATAATATTCCAGGCCCTCAATTTTCCGAGATTTTGCTTGTGTTTTTTTTTGGAGTGAATGGTAAACAAAAATCAACACTTGATCTTACTGCTGTATAATCACATTGTGACACTCTTGGGGGCCTATTTGATTTAGAGAAGAATTATGAATCTTACTAATCAAATAAGCCCAGATCAAATGGACCCAGAGAGGATGTCATGCAAATGAGCCCAAGCCAATTCATTGTGCAAGGTTTGGACCTGAGCTTGTCTCTTCAATTTATTTATTTTTTATCCTCTTTGTTTAATTGAACTTTGTGATCCAGACTATCCACTGGGCCATGATTCAAGACCCAGGCAGTTCATATTACTTATAAGAGAACTGCTTCCCCAAGCAAATGAGTCACATTACCATATGGATCACACTCTCACATGGACAATTTCACTCCCTTTTTTTTTCTTTCATATATGTTATTAATGCGATTTACGCGTGAGTTTGCATGGATTGGAATGAACTTTGGCCAGAGCTAATGCATGAGATTACATTAATTTTGAGCTGTAGGAATCTAACTTTAATTGGACTGAACTTTGGCCCAAAGCCAATGCATGAGGTGACATTGATCAAGAGCTGATGGAATTTCATAACTTGGCCCTAGTGATTGATTTTTAGGATTTAGAAGAGGATTTGAATTGTCATTTTACTGATCGATCCAGTAAGCAGCCCTCAGCTCCCAAGCAGAGGTGCACCTTTTTTCCTGCAGCAAAGCTATTTCTGAGTCTACTTCAAGTTTGGATCTCTTCGTCTATCGACGCTGCACATGCTACCATTCACCATGGAGCGAATCTGGATCCCATGTCACAGCTATTGTACGGCGGGTCCAGATCCATTAATTATGAGGCCCTAAGCAAATTGAATAGTGCGGTTCACTTATTAAAAATTTAAACAATTATTTGAGTGTTAAATTAAATTTCACCTATAATCTGAATTGGGCAATCTGTTGAGTATATTTGCATGACTAGAGGATTTTTCCCTCCATTAAAGCCTCCTTTTTTTGTGGAACATTAATGCATTTTCTTCCAATTTTTTATGCGGATGTGTCACACCAAACAATGGAAGAATGGGTCATGAGAAAAATTAGAATAATTTTTCTCTTAATCATAGAATCTTTCTTTCTCGTACAAACACGAATTAAGGGCAAACTTGTACAGCATCTGCGGGGAATTAAAAAATGTAGACTTTTGCTTTTCAATTGAAAAAATAAAAACCTCTATCCCCCACATTAGCAACGCTTTTCCTCTTATCGACCTTATCTTACTCAATTCCCACTCCTACAAACATTAAAGACCAACTTTAGTTTATTATTATTATTTTTTTATTTTTTATTTTGATGACGCGGGCTTCCTAGTCACATTTTTCCTAACAGGACTAGGCCCCTAGGCACAGGCATGACCTATCAACACACACTAGGTAAGTCTGGAGTGGTAGTGGAACATAAGATATGGGAGCAAACCCACACTTTATTCTAATGGACCATCACCCAGGAGGGGTCATTTTGTTCATAATCTAATCCAATATTGGATATGTAGACAAACCTTGATATTCAAGGATGGAGGGAAGAGGAGTCAAGTGTGGGCAATTACCCCACTCAATTTCCTTTCATGCTTGATAAATAAGAGAAAACCCAGGAGTAAATCTAAGCATTTTTATTTCATGCCCTTTTGTCCCTCCTCAAATTTCTCTCCTCTTTGAGAACTTTAGAAGCCAAGAAGGGTATTCTTGTCTTAATAAGGGCATTATTGACCTTTTATACTAAAAGAAAGTCTTATGGTATTATCTCTCTCCCTCTCAAGGTAATGTCATTTTCAACCATATCCAACATCTCATCCCGCATCCAACCACATTTAGAGAACCTTTAATGAAGCTCTTGAGTAGAGACCACTTGATAAAATTAAACTGGCTTAAGATTGTGGGTCCTCTATATTGAGAAGCATTTATGCTACCTGTACTAATGACTCGAGGTTTTGGTAGGAACTCTTCTATCATTTTTTTTTCCTTCTATTTTTACTATCTCTGCTGTGTAGATGGTATCCGCGAACATTGAAATCATCATAGCTCTTGATTTAACAACCTTAAAGCCTAATACTATTTTAATAATAATTTTTCTCTCTTTTCATCATATCCAATCCAATAGTGGGTAAAGGATCGATGAACATAAAAACTTGGCATGGTGCCAAATCAAAGTGAGGATATAACTATAAGTGTGAATGGAGCTAAATTAATCAAATGTTGACCCAAGTAAGCCCCCATAGAGTTGGACTTTACATGTAATTTATTTAAGAGAAATTTTTCCTTCTTAAGAGAATCTTTAAATAATAAGATAGGGGGTCATTTCTTGAATGGTTTAGACTTTTCATAAGTAGGCCCTATAATATTATTGGTCAATCAACTTTGCCCCCACTAGAAGAAAATCTTGGCTTTGTCCATATTGATATTAAAAGTCTTAAGATTCTTCTTGATGTTTATAATGCATTTGATCAAGTGTGACATTCTTTTTAGAGGCATTCGGCGACGGGTCCCTGAACATTTCACTTTATTGTCTTAGATCCGCAATTTCTTTTCATAGTGTAATAGGTCATTTTTTTAAATTTGAAGACCTAAAATGTCTAATTTACTCTTTCTTCAAAATCATATACCACAATTAGTGGGATATGCCATTAATAATGGTCAACTACCATTTAATTGGCCAAATAAATTTTAAAAGATCCAAATAAATTTCAAAAAATGTAAATAAATTTCAAAAGATGAAAATCAATTTCAAAAGATCAAAATAAATTTCAAAAGACAAAAATAAATTTCAGAAGACGAAAATAAATTTCAACAGATGTAAATAAAATTAAAAAATGAAAATAAACTCTAAAAAAACAAAAACAAATTTAAAAAAATAAAAATAAATTCGAAATAACGCAAATAAATTTTAAAAAATGCTATAATATCAAAAGAACATAGAGAAATTTAAAAAGAAGCAAATAAATTTCAAAAAATATAAATAAATTTCAAAATATGAAAATCAATTTAAAAAGATGCAAATAAGTTTCAAAAGCTGAAAATCAATTTCAAAATATACAAATAAATTTCAAAAGATCCAAATAAATTCCAAAAAATGTAAAAGAATCTCAAAAGACGCAAATAAATTTCAAATGATGTAAATAAAATTAAAAAACGCAAATACATTTGCTACAAACTCGGATAAATTTGTCCAAACTCAGATAAATTTGTCTCATAACTCAAATAAATTAGCCAAAATTCAGATAGATTTGTCCAGAACTTAGAGAAATTTAGTTCAGAACTCAGATAAATTTGCATAAAACTCAAATAAATTTGATAAAAAATGAAAAACTCAGATAAATTTGACAGAAACTAATATAAATTTGTTAAAATTTAGATAAACTTGAAAAAAACTTAGATAAATTTTACAAGCACTGAGATAAATTTCATTAAAACTCATATAGATTTGTCAAAAGACTCAGATAAATTTTTCACGAGTTAGGTCAACCTGGGCTTGACCCAAACTGGACTGGCTGGCAACTAGGCTTTTGCTGCAAACAGGTCGGGCTTGATCTGACCTGACTTGCGCTGGAACGGACCCAAAAGGGTCTTCTTCCTCCTTTGTTTCTCTACAATAGGAACCAAAATCATTCCCCTTCCGGTCTTCTTCTCCTTCGACGATAACGGCTCAACATCTCTTGTTCTCCAGCGACGGGGGCGGCACGCAGCTGCTGCAGCGAAGACGCGGGAGGTGGGGCCCAGCGAAAAACGTTCTGCGGTCGATCCCCACTCTCTGTTTTCCTCTTTCGGTGACACGCAATCCTCTTCTCTGGCAGCGACAGTAACAGAAAACCCTTGCGGTTTTCTTGCTTGCACTGATTCTGCTGCGATTTTCTATGACCAAAACAGAGAGCTCTGAAACCAGTCCATGTTCCGCGATTGTGACCCACTAATCGATCTATCGATCTTCGCACGATCAGTGGCACTTTCGAAGTCCGATTCAACGGTTCTCCTCCGATCACACCAAACAACAACAACCCTGTTCTTCGTCAGCAATGGCAGAAACGGGTTCCTCTGTTCTGAGCGATTAGTTTGGATTAGGTGTTTTTGCAGAGATGCTGAGATCGGATCTGTGACGAAGACCATCTTTGGTTCAAACTTACCTAGGAATGAGGAGGGGAAAATGAAGATTTGAAAACTCAAAATTTTATGTCTAAAATAGTTGAAAGGGTAAATCAGTAATGAGAATTGTATCTAGGAACCTCTGACTGCAAACAGTCTACCTACTTAGACTAGAACTCTTAAAAAAAATTCGTCTGGACTGAAGGCTGGAAACATTCAATTCTAGGGACCTTTAGCTAATTATCTCTTCTTTTTATTGATAAGTATTCTATAGCTATGTTATGCTCCAAGGGGTAGCTTAGTTGGCCTAGGACCACGGTTTGCTCCCGGAGGTTGTGGGCTCGAAACTCCGCTACCATACTAGGGCTACAGGGGATTTACCCGGCTTCCCTCTGGGCCCGGAGGGATTAGTCCAGCCCAAAGGGTTGGGAACCCTCCGACAGCAAAAAAAAAAAAAAAAAAATGCTCTACTTTGAATAGATATTGCCTGCAATCAGTTTAACTGACGATCTTAATCTTCTAACTAGCATATTAACCCGTGTTAAGCACCGGCATAACTCACGTGGCCAGGGTTGATGCACCAACTAATTAGTTTTAATACTTCTTGATAAAGAAATATAATTAAGTATTATGTAGTACTGTGGTTAGGTTAGTTATTTAAAAAGTACAAGAGGTCATGAGCTTTTTTTTTCCATGAATGTTCAATAAAAAGTCAAAATTAAAAGGAATGAAGTCAAAATCGAATCCAAATTTCTTATCTTTAATATATTATAATTGCAAATTCCATAAGAAGACTTCTTACATAACCAAACAAACTTTTATTTTAAGCATTTACAAAGAAATAGTTAAGCTTTTGCACATGCTTTCGCCCGACACTTTTTCCAAACAGCTGGACTTGGCAGTTGGCACGGCATGCAGGCCAGTATAGGGCTAGGTTTAACTTTATGAATAATTGGGCTAGCCTTTGACAAATGTCTAGGGGTGTTCATGGTCCGGGCCAGATGGGCCGGGTCAAAGCATATCCAGGTCTGGGCTGTCTTTAGAAACAGAGGCCAACCCACCCATTTAGTTAATTGGGCCAGACCGGGCTTCCCAATTATTTGTTTGGATAAGTCAATACCAAATTACAAGTATTTCTTGGTCGGGCTGGGCCGGGCTTCAGGATTTCCATCACTTAATCCAAGCCTGGACCATTGTATTAAACGAGCCAAAAATAAGATCCAAGCTCGGCCCAAACCCTGCCTCAGCCCATGAGCACCCCTACAAAACCCAACATTTTCTAATCCCATCCTATTGACACCACATTTACACTCAAAAACATATCATTCTTACATGTGAGCTATAAATGAGGTAGGTGTATTGATTACCAATATAAAATTTGGATATAGTACATTAACACATGTTTGCTTTATTATCTGTTGCCTATTGACTTTGTAGTAGGTAACCTAAACTATTCCTGATCTAAGATGAGATGCACTCAAGCAACTTGGGTTAGAGTTTGTATCTGAGAAAGTACTGAACAAGTTCCTATTTCTGATCATCCCAATGCGTGAAATTGCATGACTTTTTCTTCTTTTTTTTTTGCTCTCTGGTTTTGCAGACCTAGAGGTAACCATAACAGAGTAGGGTGTTCCTATAGCGGCTGGAAAAATAATCTATATTTAAGACAACATATCCAAGCAGCATCTCATTTCTTATTTCATTATCTTTTGTGTTTTCCACACACTGTGCTGTTTCACTTTTACACCAAGTGGGTTCTTCTTGTGTCTTTTTTATTGATTGATGATGATAGCTGTAAAGGACGTGTCTGGCATTCTAGTGACATATCAGATCAAAAGTGCTTGGGACTTGGGGAGGCAAGGAATGCCCATGGACTGCACGTGGGACGCTAATTTCCTGAATGTTGCTGGGGAAAAAAAATTCAAATAAAGAAAAGAAGACAATAGCCATAGCTTTGGATTCCCATGTTGATGTTGAACTTGGAACATGACCAAGGAAAGTGCCAGGAAATCAATGCAAGAGAGAGATGCAGAAATGAATTTAACTGTGCAAATTGGGTTGGTGGAAACCTGCGTGGCTCACATGAGAACAAAAAATGGGTTGGGGATTTTTTGGACCTGGGCTCCTGCTGGACCTACATTTTGAAGCTTTTGTGCTGGTGCTCCTGTGTAGATCTCTTGCATGGCACATACCGTTGGAGACAACTTGAGGGGCCCAAGGTATCCGTCCAACCCCATCATCCACTATAAAACCCCTTAAATGTCAGTCATTACAATTTTCTCATGTCCACCCGATTGGGACTGACCATTAGATTGGGGTCTAAAAAAAAGAATTATGTCTGGATCAAGGGATTAGAATTATCTAATTGACTTCAAATTCTGAATATAAGTGGGTCACATCAAGTTCTTTTTATCATCCACTTCTCCCATGAGAGGTAGGGCCTCATGGGCACGACAAGTTGTCTCGGAAGGCAGATGCTTGAGAGACATGAGCACATGAGCACGTTGTCACTTGGATTAGGTCTACACTTTTTGTATAGCCTCTGGGCTTCTGGCTTTTCCATATGTAATTCTGGCCAGGCTTGGGGTAGGACAATACTTGCGCCAGAATGCTTCAAACCATTTGGATTTGAACTTTCAAATTTAGCACTCCAATTTTATATTTGATGTACACATCACCATCTGAGTGCCACATGGTGGATTTTGAGAAGTGCTGTAGTTAGTTTTTAGGGACTTTGGAAAGAGTCAATATTCACTCATCTCACTCATTACATTTAATTCAAGATTTTTTTTTTTATAAATGCAAAATAATTTGTCATTGCCGACAATGCATTTTTTTTTTTTTGTGCATAAACAAATTAAGCCTGTCTGGGTGCGTTGAACTAGTCTCCAATTTGGAGTTAATGATTGAGCAGTTGGTATAATCTACCAAAGCAAGCAAAAGAATAGATAATATTTTTAACAGACAAAGCCTCTCTTTGGGTAAATTCGTCATTTGAGTGAGATGTCCCAAAAGAATGAGTAGGAAAACAACATTCCAAAGTTTGGAACAGTCAGTTTTACTAAATATATGATTTCCTATTAACAATAAATAAAATAAAATAAAATCCATATCCATGAATGAAATGAGAAGGAAAATCCCATAAAATAGATTTTTTATAGACATCTTTCTTATTTTTTGCTTGACCATTTCTTTCCATTGTATGTATGCATTTCTTCCTTGTAACCAAAAAAAAAAAAAAAACCAAGATGGATGGCAACAAAATCTCATTACCAAAAATAGAATCATTTCACAACAAGTTTTATTACACTATCAACAAATAAAGTGCTTAAACACATCCAAAACTCTTGAAATAATTAAGCGAAAATCAAGAATAACTTCTCTTCCTCTTTTTTTTTTTTTTTTTGCTCTTGAATCTTGAATCAATCAATAGGAGATATGGGCACCGTAGAGCCAAGCAAGGCATCGGCGTGCTCCTGCACCACCTGCCATGCAAGGTTCACATGGCGGTCCTCAGTGAGCGTCGACCCCACCGCGAACCGGATCATATAAATTCCCCCAACAACAGCATGTGTCATGTAGATCCGGCCGGCGGCATTGATGCCCTCGAGGAGCTTCCGGTTGAGCTCGTTGGCCACTTCAATGCTGGAATCATCTCCACTAGCCGGCAAGAGTCGGAAACAGACCATGGCAAATGTCCTAGGAACCACTATCTCAAACCTCTTGTCATTAGCCACAAGCCCTTCAAAATGCTTGGCCATCTTGACATGGCTCCTAAGGAAATTACGCAGATTGGCCACACCATAGGTACGTATCACAAGCCACAGCTTCATGGACCTGAAACGCCTGCTTAGAGCAATTTGCCAATCCTTGTAGTCAACGACCTGCTTTGACTCGGTGGCCTTGTTTCTCAAGTACTCAGGATTGGTGGAGAGGGCTTTGACCAGGGCACTTGGGTCTTTGACCCAAAGGCAGCAGCAATCTAAGGTGGTGAAGAACCACTTGTGTGCATTGAGGCTAAAGGAGTCTGCATTCTCCACGCCATCTATATAATGCCTGAACTCCGGGCAAATGCATGCACTTCCGGCATAAGCTGCGTCGATGTGAACCCAGATGCCATGCTGCTTTGCCACCTCACAAAGTGGGCCCACAAGATCTACGGCGGTGGATGAAGTGGTCCCCACCGTGGCACATAGGAACAGTGGCAATAGCCCGGCGTCGAGGTCTTTGTTGATTGCGTCCTGTAGATTTTCTGGTGATAGACCGAAGGCAGTCTTCTTCGATGTCTGGACGGCGCGGAAGTTGCATGGGAAGATTCCCGCGATCTGGGCGGCCTTTTGGAGAGCGCAGTGGGTCTGGTCCGACCCGTAAACGACCAGCCGGCCAATGTTCTCTCTCCCAATTTTGGTGAGCATCCGATCTCTGGCGGCGGTGAGGGTGCAGAGGATGGCCTCGCAGGTGGTGCCCTGCAGTACTCCACCGCCGTTGCCGGAGAAGAGGAAGGAGTTGGGGAGCTTGAGCATTTTTCCAAGCCAGTCCATTACAATGGTCTCGAGCTCCGTCGCGGCGGGAGAGGACATCCAGTTGAAGCCGACGACGTTGAAGCCGGTGCTGAGCATCTCACCGAGGAAGCCGGCGGTGCTGCCGCTCGACGGGAAGTAGGCGTAGTAGTTGGGGCTCTGCCAATGTGTGATTCCGGGGACTATATCATTCTGTATGTCTTGCATGATGGTTTCCATGGGCTCGGGATTGTATGGGGCGGTCTCGGGGATGCGCTTTCGGAGATAACCAGGTTCGACTTGGCTCCGGACCGGGTACTTCTCAATATCCCGGTAGTAGTCGGCGAGGAAGTCGATGACCATGTGGCCATGTTTCCTGAATTCTTCTGGGTCCAAGGGGTTGAGGGCGCACGCCGGGCTGTTCTCGAGAACGTCGGCGTGGAGGCTACCCATTGGCAAGATTGGTGGTTTAGGGATGAGTAGGGGTGGTTTTGTGGTGAATGAAGGTGGTTTTGGTGGAGTTTGGAGAGAGAGGAGAGGCTGGAGTTTGTTTTGGAGAAGAGATGAGGGGTTGGAGCTCTAGAGGAGAGAGAGGTTGATGAGTGAAATGAGAGGGAACAAGTGGTGTGTTTATATAGTGGTGGTGGGAGGGAACTGGGAAGGATGCATGAGGGTGGGGGTGGGGCCCACCTATTCTTTGATTAGGTCTTTGTCTAAGTTCACCATTTGCGATTACTTTTTAAGAGATTTACTTTTAAGAGATTTGGTAGGTGAATTCTCAACCGGGAATGTGTCAAAAATCCAAATACATTGTTTTGAGTACTTTTAGAGGGAAGTGGTTTAGATATTTGTATATTGTGGGGCTTATAATATATTTCTTTTTTCTATTTTAATTGTGGCTCTATACTTGGGTTTTAGTGCAAATTAAAAAGTCAGGATCGTCTTAGCTAGTATTGGACTCACACACAAAAATCAAATAAAAGAATTTTTAATTGTTCCAGATAATGGTCCTCTTTTTGTATGGGCCATAGATAAATTTCTCTTTTATAAAATGGTCAATCTAATAAAAGAGCTAACTAAATCCAAGGGGTTGGCCGAGTGGTCAGGACCACGGTTCTTCTCTCTTCTAAAACTAGAGGTCTGGGTATCAATTCTCGATCCCCCCTCTTTAGGAACCGAAAATTCAGTCTAATTGTACTACCACTTAAGGGTTACAGGGGTTTTATCTGGCTTTTCTCCGGATCCGGAGGGATTAGTCAAACCCAAAGGGTTGGAAACCCTCTGTTAGCAAAAAATAATAATAATAAATAAATAAAGGAACCAACTTGATGTAAAATCCAATCCGGTAGCCGCATTGCCCCTGAGCTATGAGACTATATTGACTTGCAAAATGTTGAGGGCAGAAAACGAGAATTTTTAATTATCAAAACAATTTAAGATCAAACAATTAGCATTTGAATGCACCATCTGCACATTTGAGAAATTTACATGCGCGTTTGGTATTATATGGGCGTGATGAATGACGCCAGTGCAGAGTCTTGGTGGAAAATGGAAGTCACTTGCTCCTTTCCCACGAAAAGAGAAAAGTGAGTTTGAATTATGGCACATGTAGAAGGAAGATGGCTGATGGCTTTCCCTGTGATATTGGATCGAATCTCTCCCAAATTTGTCCAGGGCCGAGGAAAATCGATAGCGTAAGCTGGTGAAGGCGGCATTACAGGACCCTCTTGAGTTAGATGTGAGAGATAATGATATTATTATATTTTTCTTTTTTTCCTTCTTACTAGTATAACAGTTTAAAAGTTAACAGATAGATGTGCAACCACATGAAATTAGAATCAGAAGTGCCAATGGCATTATTGAATGCCCTTGCCCTAGAAAAAAATGGCAAGTACCCCACTTTCATTCACAAAATTGTCCATGAGGCAGGATATCTCTCAGAATATTCCAATTTCTAATTAAGGGTAAAGGCAAAAATCTTTTCTTGAGGAGGAGGTTGCGCTAGCTATAAAGAATATATCAAAGAAAGAGCCCACCTTACTAAATCTCTCTTCTTCTTCTTTTTTTATTGAGTATGATATGTAAGCATTTTGAATGAATTTATTTTCCGCGATTTTTTTTCCAATACAATCTTAAGAAAAAAACTTAAATTTGAAAAAGGAATTCCAATATTTTTTCCAAGACAGTCCTTAATTCTTGAGAAGATAACTGTGATAATGATTTAGATAAGAATTCACATTTATTTGACACAAGTTGCTCTCCTAGTTCTTAATTTTTCTTGTTTTTCTCAAATGAATTTGTTAGTCAATAGGATTGAATGAAAGTAAACAGAGGGGAAGTTGGATTTCTCTTCTCATTCAAATTAAGCCCAACACGTCAAAACTCAAAATTCAGAACAGACGTGGACAAAAAGGTGCCATTTATTCAGAACAGACGTGGACAAAAAGGTGCCATTTAGTCGTGCCAGACCCAGTACATTCACTTTTCACAACACATTCTAGGCCTCCCTCAAATGAACGGTGCTACTTGGACCGAACATGGGGACCGGACCATGGCCCGGTCCCCATGAGGACCACAGGATCCCAGTGTGGTTATGGTCCGGTCCCCATGTTCGGTCCAAGTAGACTTTTGGCCCTCAAATTGCTTATGGGGAAAACCCAATCCTGAACCCCATATTCAAAACTTAATCTACAGCCAAAATTTATATGTCATTTACGTATCTGGGCCCAACTCAACCAAGCTGTGTCCCAACCCAAAGAAAATTGCATTTTTCATGTGGGCATGACAGGATATGCCTGCTTTGTATGGGTCTACACGGATCGAATCAGTGCGGATTGGGTCAAAATTCGTCACTAGTCCGTTACCTGCAGATTGATGGATTTGAAATCCGTCACTAATCTTTGGTTGTTAAAAATCGATATGTGGAGAACCAGATCGGATCCGATTAATCCATTCAATCTAATGTTAAAAGAAAAATATCAAACATATTAAAAAAAATTTATTTTGTATTTAGACATCTTAACTTTTATTTAAACCTTTTAAATTTTTTATATTTAAATTTAATATCAACGGATCTAATCAGATTGAGGGTGAGATCCGTGACCGATCTATTGTTAACGGATTACAAGATTTTAAATCTGTCACCAATTTATCTACTTTAAGATTGGATAAAAATTCCCTGATCATCATATCAATTTTACAGATGGACGGAATTTTCACGCACCCCAAGCCACTATCCCAAATTAGACCCAATGTAAACATGTAAAAGGTCAAGACGGCTTTCAGAGGGACAGAAGGGCGTCAAGCTTCAAAGATGGACAAAATTTTCAAAAGTAATAATGTAATGAGATTTGAGGGTTGGACACGCGTAAGGCTGAGATTGGATGTCATTGCTCACGTCATTTACCGCGGCCTTTCGAGCAAGTGGTGCGTGGAAGGTCAAGAAATCCACATCCCGCGTTCGTGTCATCAAAATTTTCAACCACTCTCTGCGACTCTCAACACGTTTCCACGCACCGAAGCTACCATTTTCACACGTGTGAAACTGACCGCCAATCATTTTGGGGCGACTCGTGTTTGTTTCCGACTTTTCAGTTTTAGTTTTCACCCGCCCACGCTCAGCACGGTGCATCTCTCCAATTACACATTTACCCATGATGCTTCCAACTTTTTAGAATCAAATATCTAGCCTTAAAAGGAAGGTGGTTAGGTTATCTATCAATACTATACTATATGCATATTATGCCAATAAAATAGGAGGGGATAAATAGAATTCCGGTAGCTAACCGAGTATAGTGGGATAAGTCTCTGATGATAAAAACAATAATATACACATTAGATAAAAATGATAATACATACATACTTTTGCTTGATTTAATCTGTGGGGAGCATGAATTGGGTTAAATATATGACCCGTCTTGATTTAAAAAGAACACATAATAAAGGTGTCTCATATATACTCTCATTCTCACTATGACAAGGATTGATTTTTTATCATTACGGAGCATGAATGAGGGAAGCTACCGCTATGGTGGAATACTATCTACAACATCAATGAGCCCTGGGAATGTGGATCGGATTAGCTTAAGATTATGGTAGTTTGCTATTTTTTCCATGTGAAAAATACGAGAAGATAATCTATGAGTTCCAATTTGCCTCATCTGATTTTATTTATAAATAATTTTTAATGAGTTTTAAGTAAGTATAATACATATGAGAAATAAATTAAATTAACTAAATTACAGTAAGATTTAAGTAGTAGATAGGCATGAAAGTTAAAAGGCTTAGATCAAACAATGAAGATGCCAGGAATTTCTCCCTTGACTAAGGGAGGACGGTAATCTCGAGACTTGCGCATTACATATTAATCAGACGTGGGTCCTACTGACGAAGTGAAGAAGTCATGGTGATGTGCAAAAACTCTTGATCTATGACACTTCAGATTCAAGACTCAAAACCAAAGTCGATGTTATTTGTGTACGTGGAACTGTTCAAACCGGACATGCTCTCTTTTGTCCTTACCTCTTTATTATGTTCTGTCATTTTAAAAACAGATTCGGTAGACCTTTGATTTCTTCAACATAGACACAGGAGCTCTCCTTCTTCTACTTTCCCTTTGCTTCCTATGCTTGTGGAAAGGTAATTTCAAGGAAGGCCATGGAAAAAGGCTCACGAGACCGCGTGAGTCAACGTATTCAAACTCAATCTAACGTGGCAACTATAGCTCAGGAAGTTGATAGTATTACTTGTAATAGACATGACAGGATCTAGACTCTCATTAGGCATCACAGCCATGAGGTGGGTCATATTGAACAACACAAAATCGATAGCTTGCAGACATCTTTCCCACGGTTCTCATTCAATGTACATGGATTTGGATCATGCTTGATGAGTGGACACAGTACCCTTATTTCAAAGGAAATATTGCACTGGGTCATCTCCACTTTTTTTTTTTGGTAAGTTGTCATATCCACTTGTTAAACAGCCTTAGATAGTTGGATGTGGAAAACCATGTAGCTATTGCCTAGCCGCTACCCATCTATTTATTGCACACTGCCATTGCTGTTGCTACTGTAATTGTGACAACACAAACAAAACTGCAAGTCACAAAAGGCTACATTACATTAGAAGGTTGTTGCCGACTGTAGAAAAAGGTTGATTAGATAGTGGGTAGAAAACCTAAAACAGCAGATGAGACAAATATTTCTAGTGCAGAATGCAGCCCACTTGGTGGGACCTGGCCAAGTTTGATAATCTGAAGTCAGTGAATGTGTACATGTAAAAGTCCAGAGTCATAGGCTCGTGGCTACCAACCCACCCCATGAGAAAGAAAGAGTAAAACCCAAACTTAATAAATGATTGATTACATCCTTTTATCCACATTGAAATCTCACAATTTGGGATTTTATAATGTTTAGTTCAGTGGGTGATAGCTAAGCAACCAACTCCGAAACTTCCAATAGAAAATTTCAGTCTACTGTTTGGTGGAGAATAGGAGAAGTAGGCCACTCTGCATTATCCTCATGTAAAAGTAAAATGGTCTAAATCTCCGGCTTTCTTCTTTCTTATTTATAATTTCTTTTTGCAAAAGCTGTTGGTAAGCCTGGATTGCCTGAGAGCACTCAACGTGGGGTGGGAAAACCTGACGTCCAGATTCTAAGGATGAGGTGCAACTGTTAATGTACCCCAATTCCAATGTATCATATAAGATGAAATGAAACTCACAATTGCAGGCCCAACTCACAAATGCTGATATAAAAACGTTTTTCACTTATTTTTAATTTACGCAATAGACATATAGGTTTTGTTGCCGCTCCTACATTCCATGATGGTGGGGTCCACCCCTCTCAATTTATTTTTTTAATTTTGCTCTAGTAAATATAACTCATAGGATTATATATCTAAATCTCTAGCCAACACGATCAGGGACCAATATCTAATTATTTCCGTGGAAAAGAAAATGCATCACGTATGGGGATGAACAATTCGACACCCTTTCCATGTTCAAACAGTCAAAGCTTTACTCGGGTTTTACTTCGATTTGATGGATAGTTAAACGAAAAAAGATTTCTCTTGTCTTTGCCTCTCATGCGCATTTACGAAGAAAAGTTTAATGATTTAGAGATTATTTTGACTTTTAAAGCTTAGGCTTTTCGAATGTCCGTGTTTCGTATATTCTCACAACTCCTCACCTCCGTAAAATGGAACTCAGAGGCACGACCATCCCAGCAATATCCTATTCCGTCAATGGTTATCCTCAAAATTGACTCTGGCTTCTTCTACCAATAAGAAAAAATTTGACTGTGGCTTGGGCTCTATTTGACCATTTGAATATTTTGAATGATGGAGTTGAACTCAACAAATACATAGCGTTCTTGCCAAACTTTGCACCATTTGCACTATTCTCTCTATATTCATTCTAGGTATTTTGACCGTGTTCAACCCCAAGGGTTAACTCAATTGGTCTAAGGCTACGGTTTACTCCTACAGTTTGAGAGTTCAAAACTGCACTATCATATTAGGATCACAGGGGATTTACGTCCGGATCCCTCTAAATCCGTTGGGGGATTAGTCCGGTTCAAAAGACTGAGACACCATCCGTTATATAAAAAGAAAAAAAAAAGTATTTTGACCGTACGACTGCCTTTAAAGCCTAACATTTGCCAATCAAGAGTTAAAGTTTAAAAAATTCCGACATAAATGTGCTTACAACAAAAGGGGAATAAAAAGTTATGGATGAAGGGGGAGACTGTGTCGACATCCATTAAATATACAGCGCTGCTATTTGGACAACCCGAGGGACCGAACTGTGGCCCGGTCCCCCGAGCAGCCGTTGGATCCCAGACCCAGACATCTGGGATCCAACGGCTGCTCGGGGGACCGGGCCACAGTTTGGTCCCCCGGGTATGTCCAGGTCGACTTTCCCTTAAATATAGGATCCTGCGTGATGCAATGTCTGACGGCCTTAGGACATGAACAGCATTGATGGACAAATGTGATTTCTTAGGACAGCAGTACATTGTTTTCTTATTCTACAAACACGCCCCGGCCCACATGTGAAAGTGAGACGTTTTAACAGCTGAGACCTTTAAATTCAGGGGTCTCTTGCTGTTTTGATGGTCCTCCACACCTTGATCCCACAGATGAATATTTCACTTCAATACAAATATGGTCCTACACTGGTGGTGTGAATAGCAGCAGCATGAGGCTCCAGGACAAATAAGTGGGGTCCTGACTTATTTGTCTAACTGTATACATAGTGACACAGTTTGTGTGCATTAATCATGTGGGGGCATGCCTGTATAACTGAACAATGGGAACCACATGTTCATGCCAAGATTTTGGAAGCTTTAGGCCCCTCCATCATCATCATTTACAAAAGAGAAGCTACTTCCAAACGCTCATGATGACCATGGATGTAGCCCACGCGAGGAGCACGTGTGACTTTCAATGTGCGTGGACCACGTGGTCACCGGCCCGGATCCCAACGGTATATGTTGTTTTATTTTTTTGACCATGTGGTCCATTGGGATTTATTTTAAAGCAAAGATGGGGAAAGGACATTTCATGCAATTTCTCCCCCAATTTCTAGACAAAAATTAAAGACTGAAAGAGGCTTTTTAAACCTTGATATTAAAGGGTTTTCAGGATATATATATATATATATAATTGTACAGAAACAAAATCAACATGTGTGTATCACTGCACCTTCCATTAAACTATACTGAGTTTTCTTTAGCCATATGCAGTTTTTCTCTCATCAAACCATTTAACCATTCTTGGAATAAATCTCAAAGAAATCTTTGGTTAAAAGGCCACTAAACTATAAGGTTGTTCAATCAATTGCTAGGATGATTCGACGAGACTTTCTTTTTTCCGCCTACGCTTGTTTGTAAGAAGAGACTTTAACATCGACTTCTATCCAGCAGAATCTAAGTGGGCTCTGTGAGCTGGACCGTAAAAGAGAGAGATATATGATTTGCTTGTAGGAAATTTCTTTTTTTTTTTTTTTTTTTTACCTTGTGCTCTGCTTTTAGGGGCTCGTTCATGGCCAATTCAAAACCTTCACCCAACTTTTTCTCATGAATTAGCAGTGGCATCAATTTGGCACTCACCAGGCCATTAATTGCCGTTGGATTCAATCACAAATTAACATCTACACTACATAGAGACATTATCCATAACTACGGCGCTAACCTTGGTTAACCACCTCATGTCTTGAGTTTCGCCACCCATATTACATGCTTCCTTATTTTTACTAGTATGTAGTAAAGAATTTTGGTAATGCTCTTTAGTGGGCCGCCCTTGTTAAAACTGGAACTGATCAGATTAATTAAATGCTTAAATGTCTATTCTTGCATGACTCTTTACTAATTTTAACTCCAATAGGAGTTTGACCCACGCATCTACTCGTCGTCTCTAATGTTTATTCTCAAAATCACGAGAAGTTTGGTAATGCTTTGTGTGATCTAATTGACAAAATCTTAGCCTTGAAAAAAAAAAAAAAAATTCCCCTCTTACACGTGCTATTGCTAAATTTAACTTCAATAGCATTACAGTCCGAGTGTTCACATGTAAAATATAAAATTTTATATTTTTAAAATTAATTTTAATATTTGATGGTGGGCAACTCATCACATTTGAGTGAGATTTGGAGCAAGTGCATCCAGGCTGATTATCAAAAAGTCCTTTTGAAAGGACCCTTCGTCAATGATTGGGAAACTCTTCTAGAAGTGTTATTCGAAAGTATGAAAAAAGATAGAGAGAAATGAGCCTCTTCGGCTCTTCCTGATCCTGCAAGGAGCAATTTTCACAGAGACCGTGGAGTCACATGCCTCACGTGGGCCATCAATTCCTTACGTTGAAAGTTCAACTGTGCAATTTTTTTAGGTTATAGTCCATACCATGCATGTGCTAGAAAAGCTTAAAACCATTTGGGAGAGTGAACGTGCCTCGCGTGGGCTCTCTCTTCTCAACTATTCCTTTCTACCCATTCGATCATTCCACTTAAAAAGACCTCCAGAGCTTCAAATTAAATCTGGGAAGAACATTACAACACCTTTCTTTATTAGATTATTCTAGTAATCTAATAAAGAAAGTAGTTGTAGATGCCTTAAAATATGAAGAGAGAGGGAGAGAGGTGCCTTAAAATATGAACAGGATCATGGAAAATCGGTTAGCAGACAACTGATTTGAGTGAATGATTTTAGGCTCCGTTTGGTACCAGCATTTTTAGTAGCATTAATGCTATTTTGCAACCAAACACATTCCTTAAAAATCAGCATTAACATTTTTTATATTAGCATTTTGGTAGCATTTTTTTGCAAAATGCTAATGCTGAAAAAAGGAGCATTCTTGTAGCATTTAAAATTTTTAACCCCTAAGATGACAAAAGTAACCCTATTTTTTTTTTTTTAGCTGTTTTATAACATTTATTGTTTTATAAGTAACCCTGTTTTTTTTTTAGCTGTTTTATAACATTTATTGTTTTATGTCCTTTTATGTAATTTGACACCCATTTAAATGCTACCAGCTAATGTCTAACCAAACAGCATTAGCATTTTAAATTAGTATTTCAATCAGCATTAATGCTGATTTCCAAAATGCTACTAACAAACGGACCCTTAATAAAAAGAAAAGGACCTCCAATGTCTTCAACAAAATCATAGATATGATTGAGAGCAGACAAGATCTAGAGAAAAAAACCAAACCCTTGGAAATCTATCTGATTATATATGATCATAAAAATGTGGGTTGACATACTTATGCCAACTAAGTATTAGCAAGAACAGTGGAGGCATATATAGTGATTTCAAAAAGTCTACTTGGACAAACTTTTTGGCCAGAATTTTGGCCAACCCATATGGTTTCCATTGAATATCACTATGATATTCAATGGAAACCATATGGGTTGGCCAAAATTCTGGCCAAAAAGTTTGTCCAAGTAGCATTACTCTAGTGATTTATACACACAAAAGTACAGTTGTGATTTGTCTCGAAAACTATTAACAAATACCTTGGGTTTTAAATTTTAATAGCATTGAACCGTGCATAGAGGAGGACGGTGTGTCCTCTCATCTGGGTTTCCACGTTTTTGGTAAAACCATTAGATGTTTAGAATGAATAATATTTATTTGGAACATTTTTGCAGAGTAAGGTTGGTCATGCTCATTTGAAAACGTTAAAAATGTGGGTCCCGCTGCAAATGGACATGGGTCAACACTCGCATTGATCAATTTGCCCAAATTGTTAGAGTGGGAATATTTTATTATGAACCATCTCTACGAATGCTAACTATTGTAATTGGATTTATAACCTCAACAACTCCCCTATTTCAGAAGGGTAGTTTCTACTCCTATCTATTAACTAATGATTTAAAATAATTTAGAAAAGATCCACAGTTTTAGGAGAATATTTAGGGGTGTGAATGGATAAATACGTGTACTATTGATGACACATGGCACAATTTCATTGCCTAAAAAAGGGGCTTTTTTTTTTTTTTTTTTTTTGTGAAAATCGCGCGGAGAGTCTTGTAGCCTAACTCCTTAAATTATTTTTTTTTTTGTTTTTTTTTATAACATGGGAACCCGCCGACCCCCCTTTGGGAGATCATTGGTAAACCCACGGATACATAGAACCACCCACAAATAGAACCACCCACAAATATTAATGACAAGTGCATGCTAAAATCAACACAATCCGGTGATCATGGCCACTTACTTATTCAAGACTCAGATTTCTAGAAGTTGTTATACTACTAATAAAACCATTAAGGCCATGTTTGCTTGCATGAAATTGAATGCATGGAATTCATGGTAGGATATAATGGGTTCCATGAAAAGATTATGAAAGGAATAAAGGGTAATTATGAATGTAAGGTGGAAATGTTTAATTCTGACTTTTTCAGGATTTGAATTATTAGAGTGATGGTTGATACTTGTGTGATCTTCCATGGGTGGGGCTATATGGATCCCATTGGGGTCCAAGATCTGGAAAAATATTAAGAAAAAAAACTCTTTAATGAATTGAAGTTATGGGAAACTTTTGACCCCGCTCAATGTCTAAATTAATGGGCCATTTGTCTACCAAAAAAAAAACCTAATCAGCCCAATTTTTATTTTTATTTTTTTTAAAAATTTCCCTTTTTAGATATTTTGTCGATAAGTCTTCATTTACCCTTAACTTAACCTCTAAATATGGTATTCTCCCTGTATTAGAAGGAGAAAACCATAATATTATCAAAAGTAGATGACAGATATTGATAAAGGAGAAAACAAATTTATTCGATTTGTGGGAAATAAGTCTTTTGTTGACTCCACTGACTCGAATTTCTGGAGCCGCCACTGCCATCTTCCTTTAATTCATTTTCCAGTAAAAGAATATCATCTGATGACCATTTATATATGGATCTCACCTTCTTTTCTCCAACTTTAACTACTTTCAAAATTCATGCAAACAAATAAGTCCTAAATTTTGAGACACTTGTACAGAAAGCTAAAATTATTAAATCATATATTGATAATGATGCTGATATTTGGCCAATCTTTTATATATTTATATGGAGTTTTTAATCCCTGATCAACCCTTTAGCTGAAATGTATCATACTGGAAAACTATTCATGGCCTATAACTTATTGAACAGACGGCCCCATTCCAGCTGGATATTTATATTAGGTCGATCAGTCATATTCTCTTGGACTGCATTATCTGATCCTTATGTTATGGAAAGTCTCTTTTGTTTATTGAGCAATTCCATAATGTGTAGTAATGCAGAAAGTATTCTAGAAATTAGAATACATATATTTGCTCCCTAACATTTGATGGAGATTTAATTTATCACGTTTTAGCCATGCATGCTAGATGCTACATGACAGTTGTTTATTAATAGAAAACTTCAGCTACCATTATGCATGAGCATAAATCATGCATTCACGACGTATCAAGAAAAGTTCTTTAATAAAGGCTAGGTTTTTTTCTCATTTTAATCATGGCCAAGTTATGAACCATTTATATATAGGCCAAAGCAAAAACATTTATTGATTTGCTCTCGTGCTTCAATCATCTTTCATTTCTTTCCTTCTTTTTACGGTCTGTTTATTTGTATAGAATACATGAGAATTTATGTTGTAAGTGGTTAAAAATAAAAATTTAAAGAGAATATACAAAAATGACTTATAAATTACCTATTCTTTAATGGGAAGTGAATAAAGGGAAAATGAGACTTAAATAAATATCTATCACTTTAGTAAATCAAATCCTAATAGAGCGAAGGTTCCATCTACATTATTATCTTACAACCTTCATCCCTCGCCTCTTTAACAATAATGTAGAGCTCATATGACTATGAGTTTCTAAGTATACTAGTTTCCTATTGTTTTGATACAAATAAAGGCAATTATATAGTTTCAATACAGTTTTAAATTTTAGACCCAAGCCATAGAAAATGTGTATTGTCAATGCCTCTATATACAATATTGGATGATACAACTTGGTTTTGGTGGAGTCGTAACAGTTTTAGCCAAGTTTTTAGAACCACAATTATGACTGGGCCTATCAATCATCAAATCAAGACCAACATCAGTTCAGGCCATCTTCTGAGTCTGGAATGTTATCCATCATCTTAACCATTCGATTTGATGGCAACCAATAAGATGATTATGTGGTTATCCGAAGGATCCTATCCTCAGAATTATCTGTATAAACCCTTTTCTAAGACTTGATTGATAATTGGTCGTGGTCCAATCACGTCTAGACTCGAATATCTGTAAAGCCATGGTGTATGGTATATATTACATATTACAGAGTATAATGCATAATATAAGAAGGGTCGCACTCTCCCTTGGATTGTTCCCATTGATCTCCTTGCGGACAGCCTCATGGGGCCCACCTAGCCCCCCAAATCCATCAATCATGACGGCGGTGGGGGATTGGAAGATCGGGAAGTGACCTACATATGTTTTAAATTGTAAGTCCATCAGATCATCCTAACGCCTTGATCTGTTGCCCTCAATTTTAATAGATTTATATTAAAAAAAAAAAAAAAAAAAAAAAACCTGACCCTTCTATCCAATGGTCTAGTCCATTCGAATCAATGCAAATCCAATAAATCTGGTGTAAATAGGGGGAGGGGTTTTTTGATGATGGTAGATATGAATCAATGCCCAGGTGGGCCCCACATGGTAGTCCATGCGGGCTTCTTGCAACAAGAGTATATATGCATAAATATAACAAAAACATATTAGATCAAAGTTATTGTATACAGAAAAATCGAAAAATATAGAATGTAATGTACTGGGACTTTTGAGTTCAACATCTGCTTGTGGTTACATGCCGTGGCCTGAGATTGAAACATTCCCAAGCTTGAGCCAGGCCTTGCTCCATATGTGTGTGTGTGTGTGTGAGAGAGAGAGAGAGAGAGTTTCAGTGTGTTTCTATCATCTGAAAAGATGAAAAGGCCGACCCTGGCCCACAGGGCCCAATCATCTTTTAGAGCCATAGATCAATGGACCAGACCCGTGGGCTTGATGGATTGGGCCTTTCCCTCCAGGAAGAGAGGTCCATCGCAAAACTCTGCAGGTTTCTACCACAGAGATATTGATCTAGGGGCAATAATGTAGGAGAAGTTCAGATCACGACATTGACTGAGATGCTCATGAGACAAGCAATTAGACTGGACCCATTATCTACTGAAGGAAATGCTTCAGCCCAGGAAAATTTACAGGTTCTCCTTTTACACATTTCTATGTTCGTTTGCTTATTTGTATGACCTTAAAACTCACCAGTTATGAAGAGTTCATTTGCAATAGATTATTGTGAATTTGAAAGAGACCGAGAGGATTGATGGTTTGGATGCTTTGTGTTGAAAACGTTGAATGTGACCAAGATCTTGAATGCAAGCATAAAGCCTGTGGTTGTCATGGCCAAGTGGGTCACCTATGAGCCAGCTGCATCAACCCAATGGGAAATTGTTTGATTTATCTCTCTTCTCCTCTGGATGACTTAGAAGAGCTTACTGGAAAGATCCAAGGTAGCTATTAATGAAATTCAAAACCTCTAAATAAAAATTAGAAGATAGCAAAATAACCAAGATCTTGGAAAAAAATGTCGAGTTTAGAGGCTGTCGTACAGTAATTGTCCAATTCATTAATGTAGGCTTTACTAAGGCATTTGCCCCGGAATTCCTCCCATTTTTAAATTCCATCCTCACATTCTCAAGATGCTTCATACATTTATTTACACTGGCTAAGAGAAAGATCGACGCGAAAACATGTGCAGGGAATCAAAATCGTGTCTAAGACATGTACATTATTTTTACAAGGTAATCTGCTGCACCAACTACAACAGCATGATCTTTCTATCCTCTGAAAATGACCATGAACAGCCATCAAGGCCAGGCCAAGAAGCAAAATTGGCATGGACTGTTACAATGTACAGAAGCAATAATAAAGAGAGAATTTGTATTGGTGTCACCTAAAGTTGCAGCAATAGGCCCGGCCTCTTGCTAACTTGCCCCACAAGCAAATCATCTGCCTTGGAGACTGATAGTGTGCAGTGTAGTAGTCTTCCATGCAACCATACTGACAGAACTTCCAGTTGTGAGAGTACTGAACAGGGGTGGAGCTGTTAAACTGCTCAACCCACATGCCCATGCTTACGTCCTCCATCTTAAACAGCTGCAAGGAAACAAAAAAAGAACGAAGTTATAGGGGACTTGAAGCTTGGAGACGTTCCAGTTGACAAATAGTATTGAGTTCTGCATAATAGCTAACCCTGAGGCTTTGATTAGCATGTTGAGAAACAACGGATTTTGCAATGTCGCTCGAAATTATGTATCCAGGTCCATTGGCATAAGGAGGATATACTGCTTCAGGCCATTCCTGTTCCAACCATATGAAGGGTGCTTTAGATAAAAAGAAAGTAATCAGATCCCAGTGTTTCCCCCAACCATAGAAGCAGGTATTATTGGGCTCTGAAACCATTTGCCTTTGATCATGCCCTGCCTTTTCTCACAGAATGATTCCATCCATCCCACAAAAGTGGGAACTTACAACTACACATTCAATAGGGCACCAATTAGATGGTCAGTGCATCCCAAGGGAAAAGTTTTTTAGCATAACCCAGCCAAGCTGTGGTCCAGCTTATGAATAATTTGGGTCGCTAAAAGGTAGACCAAAATGTTTACATTGCTGAGCTGAGCAAATGCTCACTCAGAATATTGTGTATTCCCTCTTCCAAAAACCAATAACTGCAGTATGAAGTTACCTCAAATGTGACCGCCCATTTTCCACTTCTCAGTGGCCTGTGCAAAAGATTAAGATTGCCCATATAAAGGGACTTCTTCGGATCAATACCATTAATTTCATTTAACACTGTATCCACCCTAACAAAGGTGTCATCATCACATTTCATAATGTATGCAGCACTCAAGTTGTGAACCTGCAGGCTCAAGTAGCACAAAGCAGGAATAAATCTCTCATATTTGGATCAAATAAGAATCCAGACACTGTAAATGCCCTAAAACAGAGGCAGAGTGTAACTCACCCCATACTCACAAATAGCAATGGTTTTAAGAACCACAAGCTCGTAACGGTCCATGAAGGGCAGTATCACAACATCACCAAAGTAATCTGCTTCCTTCTTCAGCATTGCATTGACCTCTCGCCTTGGATTCTACATGTCAATCTCCAAAATGAGTAGACACTTGGAATAAACACACAAAGACATGACAGAATTCACAAGTAAGAAAGCAGTAAGTGACAAGAACTACCAGCACTCAAGCTTCAGTTCATGCCACAAGTGTATTACTCCTATCAGAAAGATTTTTTTTATATGATTATAATAATAAACAACAGAGTAAATGACAGCACTGATATAAGAACACGTGTGTCTATATATATATATATATATATATATATAGAGAGAGAGAGAGAGAGAGAGAGAGAGAGATCTGTAACAGAAAATAATATGTTACATAAAAGGTAAGGATACAAGATCAAACAACAAACAAAGAATTAATAAGAGTAAAACAGAGGGTATATGAGCAAAATATTCTCCACCCACAAACGCAAACAAATCAAACTACAACAGGTGGAAACCATATAAAATCTACTCTGAAGCCCCTCTCTTAGCCAACCAGAACTGCTAAGAATGGTATACACAAAAGACCAAAAATTATGTGGTGCGGTCGTCTATTTATAAGGAAGAAGAGGCAATTGAAGCCTCAGTTACAACTTACAACTAATTACAATCCCTTCCATATTAAGGGATGAATCTAATAAAAAATAACAAAGGTTTCAACACTATACAAGAGATATCTTCTCTTATACAAGGGATTGAATTGTATGGTACACAGTAGCATGGAGTTAAGCAGGAGCATAGAAATTTTTTCTGGTGGTAGTTTACAACATGGTTTTAAAACTTGGTCAAGTCCTAATCGACTCAAACTTGGTCCCAAACAAGTCGAGTCAGGTTGGACCCCCCTTTTAAGAGTGAATCAGCCAAGTTCAATTTGGATCCCTAACAAGTTGAGTCAGGTTCGATCTCCCTTTTTAAGAGTGAATCAGCCGAGTTCCATCGACTCAACTGATTGAGGTAGTTGAAGGTGGTCTTGTATCATGATAATCATCTCCAAGCCCCAAGGGCAGTCTGAAGAGATGCCACATGATGAGGGTGGGCAAGCAAAAAAATTGTCTAGTGAGAAAGATGCTCATATAGGAGAGACAGTAGCAGTGAAGAAAGAAGTGGTGGTTGACAGCTAAAGCTAAGAGCCATGTTGGAGAGCATGGAGGGGTGATGAAGATGTGGCTGCCCTCCTGCAAGCCAGGATATCTTGAGACATTGTAAACCCCTCATTTTGTGGTAGTCGGAAGCTTCTTTCAGAGGATAGAACCATTTCGCATATTAGAAAATTTCAAAACTAAAAGAGGCAATCAAGAGTACCAGCCGCATTATCGTTGATCTATATCATGAGATGGATAAAAGCCTTATTAGAAATTAGGCCCAATCTCAGTGTTTCTCCTAGGTACAACTGTATGGTGGGTTCAATATCCTGGACGGAGCCTTTAGGAGAAGCTGTTGAGCATTGCCTAGAGGCCTGAAAACTAAGGATACCCAGGGGCGACTCATTCTACTCGACTCAGTGGGGACCTAGTCATCCCCTGAGTCTGGTCTTAAATCATGCTTTTATTACTTTTTTTTGTTTAGTTTGATTGCTATTAGGACGTCTAAAACAAGGAAATTTGGCGGTATTTTAGTTGAAATAAACAATCCATCGTGTCATAAGTAGATAACAGATTAGGATCGACAAGTTCTCGTTCTATTTAAGTTATCTATTTTTCAAGAATAATGCCATTATTTAGTTTTCAATTGAACTCGAGAGTTATTCTTCTTCTCTGATTGCGTGACCTAAGAAATATTTGGAGTAACTTCTAGCAGCTGTTTGCTGAAATTCATACTATTTCTGGGTTTAATTCCTGTATTCAAAGTTTGGACATGCAAGGAGTTGTTCAACTCAAAGGTCACTTCGATTTTGATACCAAACTCTAGTTTTCTACGAGCAGTTTTCAAGAGTGGGTTTTTGGGCAAATCAAGGACAAATCCAGACATTAACTCAGCTTAGATTTTGTTCCTATTTAAATTTTGGCTGCACCAATGTTTTCTACAATTTCCAATAAGAATTCCATCACAGAACCCAATCAGGTAGGAATTGCACAGGTTGGGGGGTTTGAATCTAAACCTGAGACTTGAATTTAAATTGGAATTTTACAAGGATGAAAACAGATCCCCAAAGACCTGGAGGACCTAACGCAAAAAAATTGGTTACAAGTCCTAGATTTGGTCCCATTTTAAATTTGGTTCCAAGCTTATGTATACTGACATGAATTCATATAAAATTTGAGTTGGGTGTGGGTCCATGGGATTCATACCTACTGCCAAAATACTCAGATTGTTATGTATTTATTAACTTTTTCAAAATAAGGTCAATATTTAAGATAAAACAGAATTCTTTTGGGCAAAAAATGATTTTTTAAGGCATTCTTAAGACGAACATAACAAAATAATAATAATAATAGCAGCAGCAGCAGCTTATAATCATTCCCTTAATTGGGTTTGCATCTCAAAATAACAACCGGATATGGCCACAAGTCCTTTACCCTAAACCCATGTTGAATCTGGGTATGGGTCCCGCTGTATACTCCACACCCCCTCCCCCCCACCCTAAAAAAAAAAAAAATCACCATTAAGGTTGATTATACTATTTGTTCCAACACTGTTCAAAAACCCTAGAATATTAAGCAGATTTTGGATTTTAGGAAGAATTAGGTTTCTCCTTAAATCTTGAAAATGGGGTTTTGATGCAAGCCCTAAGGTTTAGGGCTTGCGTGGGAAGTGCTCAAAGCACAATGGGTGCCGAAGCACGTGTCCGAAGACACAATAAGAACTCTCCGCAAAGACGATAACGAAGACGCACCTCAATGGGAGAACCCAATTCGATTATTCAACTCTCTGAGAAATAAATCACTTACAAAGCATATAAATAAGAAACGAAATCTTGATGGCTAAGAAACCTAATAACCTATCTTAGGAAATAAAATAAGAATCCTAATGGAATTGAAAACTAAATCCTAATTACAACTCTTAAATAAAATTAGAAATCTAATAACAAATAAAACCTAAATCTACTTGGGCCCTACACACGTGGCCTAAGGTTCATCAGCATCAGGTTTTTTGTGGGTTCAAACCATAAATACAATCCAAATCTTAGCTTCAACATTCAATTTTGGGTTTTCACTATATGCCCTGAGATTGCATCTACTATTTTTAGCTTAGTCAATGTAGGTTAAAAACACTTGGTTTGATTAATCTCTAAACTAAACTGTCAATATAGATTTCCCTTCTGTAGGTTGCATCTGTTCTTACAAAATATGACCAATGAAGATGTGTAATAATTGAAAAGAGACGTCAATGATCATGGAGGGAATGGAACAAGTGCAAGGGCATACACGAAAGACATCTTCTTAGATTAGTATGAGATGAGATTAGAGAAGCTATACTCGATTTTGTAGTGGCTCTTGAGTCTTGATCATCCGTACCCATCTCGGGCGAACCAGCCACTATTCCAACAAGGATCTCATTTAATAATAATAATAATATTAGTAAGGGGGAAAAACCTCTTCTGCTTTCCACTTCTCTCTGTATATATTACTGATTCATGTGGGCTCTATCTCTCCACATGCATGGATGATTGACCTTCTTTTGAAGGGTTACATTCTATGTATGAGTGATAAATTTTAATAGAAATTCTTCGATCAAAAAATGCATTAAAATCAAAATATATACGAATAAATGTTATAGGTTTGTACGGGTGAGATTTTCATTTGCATCTTGACAAAGCAAAACTTGGTGGCAACTCATCCACAATAAGCATGGTACACACATTACACATGCTAATCTAGATTTTAGACAATTCAAATTGTACACATTATTTTCTATGGAGCCTACTAAAAATCACCCTAATTAGATGATCTTATCCTCTTAGCCATGCAATTAAGAAAAGTCAGATCAATAGGAACATTCTTCAGCCAACATGATTGCCAGACTATATTATCCTCAATGAAGACTATGATTTGTAATGAGGACACAGTGATTTGTAAGATCAGAAACTCAGAATTGGTGGGTATATGATAAGTGTATGTGCGTGTAACTTAGCTGTTTTTCATAAAATTATGGCCAATTTAAATATAACTCAAAACATCCTGAAATTCCACTTTCTGCAGAGGCAAATGTAACCACAAGCCTTAAACCTTTTTTATAAGCTTCAATTGCTTTTTATATAAAACCAATTGGAATGAATAGTTTTTGCATGCGTCAGTGCGGATTTAAAGAGTATAACCACAAGCCTTATTCTTTCTAATAAGCCTTAATTGCTTTTTACGTAAGAACAATTGGAACAAAATAGTTTTTGTGCATGTCGTCTGTGTGTGCACTCACAAAAAGTTCAAACTCTTACCAATGCTACAAAGAAACGGGACACAACATTTGATGACTTAATTGCATCAGATTGCATCCAGGTTTTCCTAATTGCCATCCGTTCTGCGAAGTGATTTGCAGCAGAAAGAATCCCAATAAAAAGCTGAATTGGATCTCCTAGTCCTGGCAAAGGATGAGATTTCCATTTATCTGACATTTCCAAGACTTGCTGAAGTGAAAAACTTGGATGAGATGTGGGAAGAGATGTAGCATATATTGAATGAACATCCACATCTCCTTTAATTGCAAGCCCTGTAGCATCTTCAAGCGTAAACCCCTGAGAAAAAAGAAGAGAATAATCTGAGGTAAGAATAACATGTTTCAAGACCACAACAGCAGAAGAGATCTAAGCCAGTACAAAGGCGAGTTAAAAGCACCAAATACCAAAACCCTTAAAATCTGTTTTACCAAAAGAGGCGCCACCATGAGCTAGCCACTAGGAAAATTCAACTGGAGAGAGAGAGAGTAAAACTGTGGAAATTTTCAATAGTTTAGCAAACATACCGTCCTATAAGCAAATGAAGTCACGTGTCGACCACCAACATTGATGTGGTATCCTTCCACCCCAGCACGAAGAGTAAGGACAAATAGTCTACCCTCTACAAAAGGGAAAGGCCAGGTAATCTCCGGCTTCTTTGCACGCCCTATGAACCGTCTCAGCCATGAAGTTGTCTTGGATTCTTTTGAGTCCACCATATCACCATGTATCCATTTCTCACATTTGCTAAACCCATCAACTGTCAAGCAGAAGTGTCATTTGAAACTCAGATGAAATATAATCTTGGAGAAAATTAATAACACTAAAAAAAATTATTGAGAAACTTAAGTTCACCATTTTTGTTGTGATCAACTTTAACACTGATCACAAAAAAAAAAACAGCATAATCAGAAACCTAAATGGCACACAATCCTCTAAAGTTCAGCAATTCATCATAAAAATATTACTATCTATGAATTCTTTTTATGTAGTTTATCTTTTGAATGGTAACATGACTTGAACCTGCAACCTGAGCTATTTCTGGACATTTCAGAAGTGGGCATCTCAATTTCATCATAACATTTCAACTTCAATTAAGGGGCAAAACTATGACGAAGTCTAAAACCCTACTTACTGCTGTTGAAAATGTTATAACTAGTTGACTGATGAATTTTATCTCATATTTTTCATTTTGGACAGAATGAAATGAAATTGACCGCTCAGAGACGAACAATAACTGTCAAACTTTTCCAATTTTCTATGCATTTGAAATGCTGACATAGAGCTACTATGCTGAAGCACTTGGTTAAACTGCCAAAGGTTATAGTCTAAACATGGTGATGCACAAATACAGGTTAGACTCAGCTAAATCAGGAGGGTTAACAGAAAAGAAGTCTAAATTACGCTACCAAAGAAATTATTAGAAAAATCTATTTTCACTGATATTTTAACCAAGTTAACAAAATTTAGACCAGCAACTGAACTGTGCTGAGGTAGGCTGTTAATGCATTGAGAAGGGTCAGGGTGGCTCATAAAAGGACCCAAAAAAGCACTTGGAACAATCCACAAACATGGAAGTCTGCATATTTTTTTAACCTCTTTTTTTAAATGGTAACTTAAGATTTTATTAAAAAAAGAGGGAAAATGTAAAAATCACACTTCAAATATGAAAGAGGGCATATTTAGCCCCCTTTTTGGCTAATCTATAAGCATCACAAATTCTCATGTAAAAAATGATGAAAAGTGTATTTTCTCTGTTCCTTTAATGGCATCCCTCTCTTTTGGGAAAAAAAAAAAAAAGAAAGAAAGAATGACAAACAGTATTATGCCCCTCAATAGCTAGCATGTGTTTTCCTCAACCCCATCCACACCTGCTTAACAACCATAGACGATGGATCACACAAAAGAAATCACTTTCAACATTAGCACTTACCAGTTACCACTCACATACTAACAGGGTCCCTGCAGCCAAACAACAACCCCATAACTTCAGCTTCATTGACAAAACTTTTTCCCAGCAGAGAACCAAACATTTTAAACTTTAACCACTAAGTATTTTGAGTCTTCTCTGAGTTAATCAGCTTGTTTGCATGTGTGCAACCACACACTTATTAGATTCACAGAAATAAGATTATATGGGACTAATAATTGGTGAAAGTTCATTATGCATATACTCAAATATAATTAAGTGCTGCGATTTTCATTATGTGGAGTTGCTAAGCCCTTCATTAAGAGAGGTACGATAGTACTCAGTAAAGAAAAGAAATTTGATCCAAACACCTATATTATAGTTTATAATTTTAACATCATCTTCCATTTAAATTTAAAGATTACAAGCCTTTTCAGAGTTTGCCAGTAAAAGTGGTTGATAAATAAATCATCCACTGATCCAACCTAGCAATAATAACAAAATCAAGAAGAAAAAGAATAAGAAAGAATAAAAAGAAGGACAACAACCCATTAATAAAACATTCAATGGAGAATATAAAATGATGAAGCAAAAACAAGGTTTACCAGTGTCATCGTCATTCCAGGATGGTCTCCCATTGCATCTCTGAGCCACTCCCCATTGCATCCGGTAGCAGGTATTGTGTTCAATGACGGGCCTCTTGCTCCAATCTCCCTTCAGTCGAGGATTCAAATGCAGAATCCTTGGTGGGTCCTCACCATCTACTGCCTTCAATCCTTGCAACTCAACCTGAAACTGCGAAACCAAAACCAAGCCTTTCCCCTCGCGCAACTTCAAGAGCTGAGGCACAAACTCCTCATGTGCAACATGGGGCATTCCAACCACCGTTATTGACGAACCAGCTGCGAGCCCACATGGTAGAAACATGATATGGTCAGTACTCAAAACTTCATCTCCGCTCAATGATACTGAAGAAGGGCAGGGCTCAGAATTCCCCTCAACAGCAGCAGTCTGGATACTGTCGTGAAAATCGAAATTCTTCACTTCTCCCCATGCCTTCAACCCCAACACCCAAGCCTCATTAGCCATCTTCTCCAATTCCGAAAGGCCACTGGTCTTGTTACTCCGTCGCAGAATTTCACCCGTTATCCGACCATAACGGTGCTGAAAAGGCCTGATTGGTTTGGAAGCATCATATGCTTCCCGGAAAGGATCCTTCCTAGGCATTTGTGGCGCATGGCGGTAACGATTGCCTTCTAATTTACGGTGAAAAGTGTCATGGTATACCGAATTAAACCAAGGTTTACTTTGATCCAGCTCATCATGTCCTTCCACGGTGGACGATGATGCCGATCGATCCAGACCCACAAAACTATCATCACCACTCAACACAGTAGCGATCTCAAGGAAACGCGGGAACTTGAGGGCAATGAAAAACAGGTATAATGCTGCTAAACCGAGGAGAAGATGTAATAATTTCAACTTCCGCCCACCCACTCCATCCCCCTTTAATCTTTTCATGTTGAAGGACCTCTTGAGAAACTCCAATTCCAATCCCAAACAGAAGAGCAGAATAATCCCTCCAATTCGGCTGCTTCTTCTACTTCAAGTAGCATCCTAACGCCCCAAAAGATGGAAACAAACTATGCAGGAACCCGAGATAATGTAAATAAGATATCCATGCTGATAGGAGATACAACCCCAGAAATTCTCACTCAACATTTCTCAGAAATCCATTAAGCTATCTTCTAAATCAGTTTAGTTACCTGCAGAGAGAAACCCACTATGAGAGGAGAATGAAAAAAAAATGCCGAAACTGGATTCTCCCACAATAAAACCCCATCAGAATAACTCCAAACACAGTATTATGTAGAGAGAGATTAAGAGAAACCAGCGAATGAACTAAACCCAGCTCAAAACCCTAGCAGCTCAAATCGATCCCTCCAAAGAAAGAAAAAAAAAAAAAAAAAACAGAGAGAGCTCCCTAGATTCATCAGCATTTCCAATAAGAAAAGAAACAATCAAAAGAAGCAAATCTTAACATCCGGAACCAAAGAACATTTCAAAAATAAAGAGGGAAATCAATCAAACCTAGAAAACACAAACCGAAATCTCTTCAAAATCATCGACATTTTGCCACTTTCAAATAAAAGCATCAGTGATTTCCGAAACGGAAGCATGAGAAAGAAGATAAATCAAAACCCTAGCTACAATTTCGAACTGCTGTACCTAAATCAAGCTCAAAGCCCCGACTGAAAGAATCAAATCAAAACAAAAAGAGAGAGGGTCCGACAAGATAAAACCCTAATTTAATTTAAAAGAAAAGAAGACCCCCCACAGATATCAAATCTGTCGAGATCAAAGGTCAAAAAGGGTCAAAGGAATTCGTTACCTTTGAAATAAAGGAAAAAAAAGGCGCTGGCGCCAGCAGTAACAGTTGCAGGAGAAGAAGAGGTGTAGTGTGCACTATCTTTCCGGTCGCTCTAACTGCTAACGTCTCTCACCCATGAGTCAAAATGACCTGATTCTGATTCTGTCGTCTTTGCCAACTGTTTCAAGATCATATCCCATGGCCCACCTATCATAACTATAACATATACACGCTAGTCCTTACCCCCATAAACCCTATGTTAAGCCGGACCAACTCCAAGGGGTAGCTTAGTTGGCCTAGGACCACGGTTTGCTCCCTGAGGTTGTGGGTTCGAAACTCCGCTACCACACTAGGGCTACAGGGGATTTATCCGGCTTCCCTCTGGGCCCGGAGGGATTAGTCCAGCCCAAAGGGTTGGGAACCCTCCGACAGCAAAAAAAAAAAAAAAAAAAAAAAGAAAAAAAAAAGCCGGACCATGGTTCCTCTCTTACAGAATTAGAAGTCCTGCTATCCATTCTAAGTGCTCCTTTTTCGGAAGTATCGAAGGTTCAGTCCATTGGTGTTACCAGCTTGGTTATGGTCGAAGGAATTAATCCAGCCTAAGGAGTTGGAAACCTCCGATTACAAATAAAAATAATAATAATAATAAATGTTCATGATCCCATGAGTGGGGGGGTCCACACTACTGAACGAGTAAATGGGAGGTGTGTGTTTGGATGGTCCACTAGGATGACTATGAGGTGGCTTTGTGTAACGAAAGCTTATACAGGAACTTCATATATAGGGATGCACGGTGGTCATGGAGATCTGTTGGATGAAAAAGTCTATACAAAACCTACTTATATACAAAATTTAGACTTTATAAGATCATTTTAATCCTTTTATCCATGCCCACTAAAACTCACTGGATTTAGGGCTATCATTTTCTTATAATTTCAATCCATTGGTGAAGAAAAGCTTGATGAGTATCAAATTTTGACTCGTAACTAACTATTTATGGGGATAATGTGTGTAAAAAAAAAAAGACTAGATTGGCTCGGGGTGAGCCCATGCCGAAGAAAAGATTGACGAAAAAAGGGTCATTTTAGAAAATTGCCTAATCATCACGACGCAATCAATCTCATGGTGAGCCCAACTCAAATTGGAGTGGATATAGTCACGGTGACTTTCAAGGAACGCCATGCCCTTTTAGAAATGGGAGGATTAACATGATCCGGATGTGCTTGGATGTTGATTATGACAAAGATGGCCACTGGGATTAGCGTTGATATGGGGGACTTAGCAACATGGACTGCATGAAATCTTAAAACATGGAGACATAAGGCTTAGGGCCTTTGTGGTGAACCATTTGTATCCAACGGCTCGTCCATATAAAAGGTTGGGCGCACTAACAGTATAAAAGGCCTCTCCAGGTGGTCTTTCAGGCTTCTTCTCTACAAATCGCATTCTTATTGAATATCCGAAAGTGCTTGGTAAAGTGGAACCCAAGGGGTAGCTCAGTTGGCCTAAAATCACGATTTGCAGTCGGAGGTTGTAGGTTTGAAACTGCACTACCAACAGGGCTTACACATAGAGTTTCTCACCGGCCTTACGTTACCGGGCTTGTGTGGTGGTCCACATGATCACAAACCCAATAATGGGCCCCACCTTGGACGACCCATGTAACAAGTTTCCCTCAGTTTTATTTTCTTGAAGTTAAGTATAGTTTAGAAGACAAAGTTACTGCTGGCTCAATTTGATAAAATAAGAGGGACCCACTACAAATTCCATGATAGGAAGGGAACTATTACATTGCTCTAATACCACTTGTTAGATTGAATGCCATTATCGCGCAGAATCAACCATTGTAGGATTTATATATGAACAACACAATTTAATTCAATTCAAGGTACAAAAGATAAGTATTAACAGTCAGACCAAACAATATCAACAAAAAAAAACTATGATGCGTCTAGCCAGATGTCTCAGGAAATAACTGAGTGATCCCATTCGACTACCACCCAGAGCTTTCGGTTTCGCTTTCGCTAACCCACAACTTGCTTACGCTGATTACACATATTGCCAGAGTAGAACCAGTTTCCAGCTCATATCGCCTCCTGGTGCTCTGGGCAAATCATGGCAATTTGAGGACTGTTACTCATCTTCTTCTTCAAAGTCCAGTAGGAAATCAGTCAAGTTCTCTGAATCGTCTATGGCCTCTTCTACAGTCATGTTATCCTTTTTCTTCTTCTCCTGAGAAAAGGTGCAATGATATTAAGTTATTAGACTAGTATAAAAATAGGTCCTGTCCAAGAGCTATGCTCAGTGAACTAGACCATTTATCCACAGAGAAACACCTTGGATGAACCATGACCTAAAAGCAACACAGGATCACAGCTATCTTGTATTAGGTGATTCTTAAATTTTTTGAGGTTATTGCAACTTGAGGATTGTTACATGTGAACTATTAACAGCATGTAATGTAACAGCTAAGCTGTAACCTGATGGCATAATAACCACATATAACTGTTTATTCCAAAAAAAAAAAAAAAACTATTCTTTCCAATAATTAAGTATCTTGAGGGTCCTTTCAAAAGTAGAGTAAAAACCAATTTAGTGTTTGGTCCTCTATGAATTCCTCCAGAGTAATTGGCTTGAAAGCAATAGTGGAAAAACTGGCTGTCACAAGAGATTAGTCCAACCACCCAATTTGCAAGGGGCAATAGTTCATTTACAGAAAATTTAATCAAATTATGAACCATCATTGATTAAAATAAAAGGCAAAATTCAAAAATCAGGAAATCAACGAATAAATAGGCAAAGATAGGGAAAAGGAAAAACCTAACTCAAAAGCACAAAGATGAGCTTGGAAGAGCTTAAAATTGTTATTTAGTGCAAGCGTAATCATCCAATGGATTGTTCTTTAATAATATTTAAAATAAAATTAGAAGTTTTGAAAAAAAAAAGCTCAAAAATTGTCAAATAAACAAGAAAAAAGAGAGGACTCCCTCAAAAGAATAGGTATGGTCTTAGAATAGCTCCAGTGCTTACCATTGTTTTTTAATGTAGATCGAATCATTTTATTAATTGCTTTAATTATTGATCAATACTTAAATGAAAGTAAAAAAATAAAAAAATCGAAAGATTAGATAAACAAAAATAACATGCAGAAAAATCACCAAATGATGCAATTTGGAGCAACTTCAAGCTCCAAATTTGCATTATTTCAATTCTTTTTCCTTGATTTCTCACATTCCCAAATAATTCACCAAATGGAGAGAGAAAAAAATAAAAGATTAAAAAAAGCAGACTTCAAAACGACCCCCCCCCCCCCCCCCACACACACACACACACAAAAAATAAAGATTGGAAATGCAGTATGAGCATTTCCCCTCCCCTCAAAATTTTAAGTTTCATTTGGGCACGTGAGAAACACAAAAAAAACATGTGCTTTTATCATTACATTTGTATCGACTAACAATTGGCCATATTGGCTGATAATAATTGTCATCAAAACAACCTCCATAGATAACCAATAATCATCTGCCAATATTTTGAACATTGCAGGTGGGCCTGGCCCCACATGCTACAGATCTTTTAGCTTAAAAGAGCTCCGACACATTAAGGAGCTTATTTAAAGGTAAAAGAGCTCCAGCTAAGGGGCACATGATCCATCCAACGCCCTCAAACTCACCCACCCTTAAGTGACCCTCATCCAACTGTTAAGCCACCGGGAGACGAAATTGACAGGAAAAAAAAAATCATTTGATCGAATTTTCAGAATTAGTGGACCTTAAATTAAGGATTAGGATGACATACTGGGACCATTTTTTGCCTACCGCTTGATGCAGGGGCTGAAACTATGGTTTGGGCTCAACCCATACCCAACTAACCCAACCAAATTTCTGTCAGGGTAAGCAGGGCCAATCCAAATTTGGGCTGAGCTCAGGGTAAGCAGGGCCAATCCAAATTTAGGAAAAAAAACAACACCCACCCCCCCCGCCCCCCCACCCCACAAACAAAAAAAAAAAAAAGGAGCTTGGCTTGGCTTGAGGACTCAGCAACTCGACCAGGCCTCACCAACCCTAATTACTAATAGTGTATGTAAGAAGGAAATAAAAAGCCCTTCAACAGTTTGCTCTCAAAGAGAGCTGATGCAAGTAAACACAGAACAGAGAATATGATTGATTAGGACACAGAGTACCTTTGATTTATCAAGGTCAGGAGTGCTTTTCAAAACACTCCAATTGCGTGTAATTTTCTCCTCGACTTCATCCTCCCCATCAGCATCGCTATCCTCTCCTTCATCCTATTGAAAACATGAGGCAAAGAAAGATGAAAACATATTCAATGTTTGGCCAAGCAGAAAAGGGTCCTTGGGTTTCCCCAGAAGTACAGACTACAGAGTGGCCTCCATCTTTAGCTGATTTTGGCTTGGTGGGTTTGTGTGCTTGCTTTTCAGTATTTGTCTCTTACACTGTCACTCTTTTAAATAAAGTCATCAATCAAATAAAAAAAATTAAGCACAGAGTGGCCCTACTTTACATGATCCAGACGATCCATCTGCCCATCATGGATAGTCAATTAGTCATTCCCCGATAACTTCCAGTTGGAATCATCCATAAAGCATATTGAATGAAGATCCTTAGCTAAACAGTCCATTCCAGGAACTAACCAAACAGTTGAAACTCTCTGTTGGAAGACACCATTCTTACCACATACCATCCATAATGGGAACCATCAACCATCATATGAACAGACTGGATTAGTTAAATGTAGGGTCCTCCTGAGGTCAAGCAGAAAGCTTTTTCATTGATCAAGAATAAATAATACCTCTTTAATATAATATTCCTCAGGTAAAACTAGAAAAGAAATAAAATTGTATCCAAAGAAGAACCTTTAACGCGGTATATGTTTAACTCAAATTGATTTCTACAAGTAAAAGTAAAGCAGAAACAAAATTGCATATAGAAACATCTTGAATGCAGACAGTGCATGTTAACTCACATCATTCTCTCCTATGTCAACAGCCTGTGCCATGGCTTCATCCATATCAGTCATCTGCATTTGTAACAGAGGTAAAATCCAATTAATTGAGAGAAGCAAGCTTATAAGTATGCAGTAAGAATTGAAGAGTGCTTTCAAAGCCTTTCTTTCTCCAGGAAAATGATATTTTTATTCTCAAGCTTAAGAGGAATGGGCCAATCGGCACTTTCAATTAGTCCATCTAAGCCGTGGAATTAGCATGTCCTTGCATGCTGCCTCTGCTTTGTTGACAGCATGTGACCAATCAAACGGTTGTGCAGGACTGCAAAAGTGCGGACTAGGCTATCAGGCTTAGAGGACCAGCCCGATAAAGGATCAGTTCAAGCCTTAGCAGTTCACCTATTGTAAGGCACAATCTTTCTTTTCTTTTTCCTCCCTTTTGTTTCCCTGCAAAATAAAGGGACCCACATCGGCCTATGTTTGATGATGATTACTTCAATTCAGACCCAGTCCAAGGCTATATCCAGCTCTCATTTTGCGGTTGCTGTGTGCCTGGACTGGGCCTCAGTTTCAGGCCCACGCTAAGTTCAGTTAAACAAGATTTGGTTTGGGCTGATCCCCACCAAACCTATTGTCACCCCTCTTACATGAGAAAGATTTGCAGGGGTTCTTTGCCAACTACAGTAGAGTACTAAAATTAAAGACTAAAAAAAATATGCCTGCATTTCCAAGTTGTATATGCTTAGTTTACTTCATCAAATTATCACTTCATTACCTCAAGTTCTTCCGTCCTTTCTTTGGCCAGAATTTTATTAAGCTCCTCCCTTGAAATCATTTTTCCGTGCTGAGATGATGAGATTCAATAAGCATGATAAAATACAGAAGCTATACATTCACGAGATATTCTGATAATTTATGGAAAAAACTGATTTTTCAAACTTCGAACATGCCATTACTTGGCACATGGAGTCCAATGGTGAAAGTGACATTACTCCTATGAATGTGGCAGATTAAAAGCCTTACATATTTAAATATACACATATATGTATATCAGTAACTGAAATTAATATTAGAGGAAAAATCAATGATTCCAAAGCACAAAAGGCACACAGAAACCATAGGTAGGCATTATACCATACACAAACGGCACAAAACATTACATAGTGTGGGCAATCAAAAGAACATCCCTATCAACCCATTACTTAGATAAAAATCTTCCATCGAATTGAACCGACCTCCCGTATCTCAAACACCACTTGGGTGGAAGTAGACAAATCTTTAATGTTGGAAAAAAGAAAACGGAGCTCCCATGGACCCACACCGGAAGATTTCCAAGAGAAAGCATTGGAAGAATCACTTTCCGCAATTAATTTGTCATGGAATGAAGAAGAGAACAATTGGAGAGCTTCTAAAATGGCTATCACCTCTGTCTCATTAGACTCTTTGATACCCACATACTTAGAGAAGATAACCAACACATACACTTTGTCATCCGTAAGCAAGGATCAAAATAGCGGTTGCGGCGGCTGTAGCGGCCAGGGGCCAAAACGCTACACAGCGGGTGATATATAGTGGCATAGCGGTGTGAGTTTTTTAAGATGTTAAAACAATTCAAATCTTGAGTAGCTGTCAATCTTGTTTTTTTCTTTTTAGTGATTTGGAACCATATAAGGGTAGAAACAACTTTAGAAAAGTCTATTGAAGAGAAGAAATAGGAAAAACAAAATTTTAAATTAAAATTTCTATGCTCTACAAGGTTTTAGGCCGTAGTGTAGCTATTTTCAAAATAGCATAGCAGCCTCATCCACTACGGCAGATGATGCGGCCAATACGCTATGTAGCAGCCACTATTTTGAACCATGTCCCTAAGCATATGTGCCATATCTTGAGTTTCAGAAGTGAAGGGATTTATCCCCTTTTCCATATGAGTATCAATGAGTATCAACAACTTGGTTTCATTGGCCTATATGACGAAGGTCTTAAGACTTGGACTCAAGGGTGACTAGGCCACTCGCCCCCCATCCCGAGTTGAATTGACCAAGTAGAGTCACATGGGACTTAACCGAGGGATCAAATCACACCCCATGGCCCCAAAAGGCCTTTGCAAGTGTGAGGAGATAAAAAAATAAAATTTTAATTTAATTTAAAACTTTTTTAAATAAAGGGGATTTTACCAAAAAAAAAAAACACTTTAGGTGACCACTATACAAAAAAGGTCACTTTAAGTAAGCTCATACCAAAGAGGCCTTCCCGCCCAAAAACCCTTTTTTTACCATTTTTTTCAAGGGTCGACAGTGTTGAGGGCCGCCATAGACCCTGGACCTCATGTACTAAGCCAGTAGATGTAAACTTGTGTCACAATCGACCCTCAGTTGAATGGACCAGGGCCTATATCGACCCTGCACAATATACTTACTAGGGTTTGAAACTCTATTCTTCTCTCACTCTTTTTTCATCCTCTTCTCATGAAGTTGATCATGATTGGAGTTGATCATGTTGGTCATGGATGGAGTTGAATTATGTTTTGTCTTTGGATGTTGTATGAATGTAGGTGGTGATTGAATGAGATTGATTCATGTTGGAATGGAATTGTTGATAAATGAAGTGAGGAAATAGTAAAGTTGCCAGCTTTGGTGAATTGTAAACTTGGTTCTTGTGAGCGAAAATAGTGCAGTTGTTAAGTGGTTCTTCTATATTGTAAGGCTAATTTACCCGAGTCGGATCATTCCAAAATGTGTGCTAAGAGTTTAATTAGTCGCGACTCTGATGCATCAAAAGTGTTTCCTTTATGTTTTCCATGGGAATTTTAGTTAAATCAAGTGTTTTATATCTAGGGGTGCTTTGGGAATTAAAAAATATGTGATGGCTAGGATTAGAATGAGCAGGTTGGGCATGTTAAACAATTCTAAGCTGAAAGTTAGAGAAGAGTTTCTAGCTAGATGAGAGTTTCTTTTTACTTTTGCTTGTAAGTTGATCAGTTGAGAAGGTGATGCACTATTTTCTTTTTAATACCATAATGATTATTTTCAATGACATCCCCAAGTTATTCCACTTCCTTTTCAATGAAACGCCCATAGTATCTCCTTGCAATTGATCCTCCGGTGACATGGCTCTTGAAAAGGACAGACTATTTGTCGCAATAATATGAGTAATTGTTGCACCTAGCTACTCCATATGAAGGTTACAAATTCGAACAGTTAACTTGATACTTTTGGAAACAACCTGCCTCGGCATGACTCAAACTAACCACCTACTTAGTTCTCAAAAAGCCAATTCATTGGATATTCCACTTCCTTCTCATTATTGAAAGACAAGTGTTATAGAGTTGACCGCCATTTGGTCAGCATTAAGGCTGTCATTTTCCTTTTCTTTTAAGTGTTAAGAACAAAGGCTGGCTGACAACTTGGAGAGAATTCTTCTGGTATTCTAGCTTGGAAAGAACAAAGGATGTTGAGAACATATAAAGGGTGTGGTGCAGTCATGGATCCCCTACTTGAGAATGAAATAAAGTAGTGTTGTAGCAAGTATATTAGAAGTTCCTCATAGCCAAATATTACTATTTCCTCACTTCATTCATCAACAATTTCATTCCAACATGCATCAATCTCATTCAATCACCACCTACATTCAATCACCATCTACATTCATACAACATCTAAAGACAAAACATAATTCAACTCCGTCCAGGATCAACATGATCAACTCCAATCATGATCAACTTCATGAGAAGAGTATGAAAAAAGAGTAAGAGAATAATAGGGTTTCGAACACTAGTAAGTATATTGCGTAGGGTCGATAGAGACCATGATCCATTCAACTGAGGGTCGATTGTGACACAGGTTTATAGCTACTGGCTTAGTAGTACATGAGGTCCAAGGTCGACGTCGACCCTTGAAAAAATGGTAAAAAAAAAAAAAAAAGGGTTTTTGGGCGGGAAGGCCTCTTTGGTGTGAGGTCACTTAAAAGTGACCTTTTTGGTATAGTGGTCACCTAAAGTATTTTTTTTATGGTAAAATCCCCTTAAATAAATGATGTCTTGTTAATCTAAAGTTCTAAGACACATGTTTTAATGATAAAGAATGAATTTTAGTAAAAGGTGGCATTTGTCTTTTACTGAGTAAATGAACAATATCTCCAATTTTCGAATCTTTATATCTTCCCCAAAATGTGGTTTTGATCTTTCAAAATTAGTGCAAAAGGACAAGCACAAGCCTCCCACATATACTCACAAGATGAAAGTGAGGAAATTCTTTAGTTTTGGCCCTTTTACATCCATGAAACTCAGTTGGGGGCAACTGGGTCTATAACTCAACTCAGTAGATGCCATCCAAGTTGACTCGGAATAAGGAAATTTTTAAGACAATGAATATGACATAAGACTGGTACCAAACCAAAAGCATAGAAAGACAAAAAATCAAGGTTAACTGCTCAAGATTTCCTAGTTCAATAAACATCAAGTCATGAAGAAAGACAAAACAAATCACATGCGATGCTTCAATAGGTGTTGTCCATCTAAAAATGAGCATGAATGAATGATACTACATTGGATTCTGAAGCAACAGTAACTAGTAGCAAGTACGAACCTCCATAAGATAAGACAGCATATTGGGTGTCGGTTCATGAAAATCTGGACCCCTATAGTCAATCACTTTATTTGGATCTTGAATGTAATTCACAGTTGGATAAACTGGATCTCCACCCCATACTGTGAAAAGTAAATTGAATTACAGATTACTTCTTTTTCCTGATTTTATAAGTAAACCAGAGCTTACAATCCAAAAAGAGAATCTACACCAATGAAAGACTATATAGATGCATTGTTTGGTAGTTAATTTTTTTAATATATAATATAAATATAATATATTTATCTATATTAAAAAGAAGTGTGTATCTGAGTGCATTAAACATTGCAAGTGGGCAGGATATTTTTGGCGTAATTGATACAGGTCATTCAGCTATGTGCTTTGGGTGCAATAGAATTCTCACTTCTCAGCAACTGTCTTTGATAGTATCCATTTTTCTACCTTCTCTGCTTAATGTCATTGGCAGGAACTTTTTAGATCAGACTCATAGACTCACTTTGTTTGGAGCAAAAAAAAAAAGAAGCATCCCAACAGCCTATAACTTCAGGACACTAATCCAACTTGAAGGCTGACAAACCTTGTTAAAAATGGTTTGCTTAGTGAGATAATGTAATCAACCTGAGGAATCATGCTTAAACACACGCAAAAAATAGAAAAGATTTTACAACTACCATCACTACAATTTAGAGAAGAAATAACAAGTACTAGGTCAGTTAAAAGTATATATGTAGATAAACTGTAGAGAGAGGTTCAGAAAAGAAAAGGTTTGCCACAGCAGTTCATCAGTAGTTAGTAGTCCAAATAATCCAGGTCAATTGCACTCCATATATTACACAGACCTCCTGAAATCAGGCCCACTGGTGAATTAGCTCACTTGTATTAACATTTTACTTTTATTTTTTTAACTTTGTCTGAAGAATGCCACCTCCAAATCTCCACTTTTCCCATAAGATTTGCCATGTAGTTTGATATTAGATGAACTATAGTGGTATTTGTGTGCCATGGAACTCAGGTGATAAGGCATATTGATGTCTTACTCTTAACTTGAAGAGGAAAAAAAAAAAAACCATCAAATCCTGTTATGCCGCATTCGATGAAATTGTTGAGAGTCAATGCTGAAAGGACTCTAAAAATAGTTATTGAATTTGTTCAAAATATTTGAAATTTGATCTATGTTTGTATTTTTTTAACTAATAGTAAGATAGATGCTGTTATGGGATTTGAATTATTTAAATTTTAATTCAGAAAAGAAGATTTAAATCCCATGATAAGATTATCATTGATTTGATGATCAAAGTTTGTTGGACTTGCCAAAGAAAAAAGGCAGTGGAATAATCATCTAACTTATAATAATTTTATCTTCTTTAGTTGAAAATGTATGAATAACACTCACATATGCAAGTACGTATATGAATAAAGTGCGACTTGTCTTCAAATCCTTTTTTTTCTTTGTTTTTTCTATTTACTTCTTGTATAAAAAAAAAAAATAGAGCCCACGAGAACAATAAAGGTTATATCCTCAATGAAGTGTCCGACTGTCTGTATCTTATCCATGAATTGATATTTCAAGGAAAAATCAGAAAACAGGGCTTTCCTTGAAGATCCTATGCTAACTAATATATCGTTATCGATGGGTTTTTTTTCCAGGGAAGCTAATTTAATTATGCATTTCACTGGTTGGAGTTTAAAATACAAAAAAATGTCACCCCTTTGTGCATCAAATAAAACCGCTTAAAAGTATTTTTGGTTAATCCCATTATTTTTTTACTTTATGTGGTGGAATGGAAAGTAGCGCACAATTTTCAATTATAGTTTTCAATGGTGTAATGGGATTGTCTCCCACACTTTAGACATGTTGACAGTGATACACCCATCATGAAAAAGTAACCTGGATTTGAGCAAAGTTAGAGCTGCCCGCTTTAGCCATTCATGATGGTACTCACCAAAAACTTTGGAGGGTACACTAAACATAGAGAAGGCAATCAACAAGGATAATTTTCCAAGCATACATGTCTCCATGTGGCCTCATGTAGCACACTCACAAGATAAGCAATCATCAGTGTAAAAAGATTGAAAGAAGTTGAGCAAGGTCCACATTCAGTGTGTACGTTGGCCCACCTGACAAGTCAACCATTTGAGCCAGGTCACATGTATGATAGGCTTAATCCACACACATCTGCCACAAAGGCCACAAAGGCACATAAAGCCATTTCACAGATGGGCTGGATCAACACAAACAAGTAAGCCTAGAAAACCTTTTACGTAGACCATCATCTACATGCAAGATTCTTTAATTCCTCAACCTAAAACAACATGAGACAAATGGCAAATCAAATGTTGGCAAAATTTCCATAAGCTTTAGTATTGGAAAATTCTTACTTTCTTTTATTAGATCTTCACGCATTCGCATGGCCAAAGGATCCCTGTGCATGCGAACATCAGTTCCCATCATGATGCGGAATTCTGCAGCAGTTTGATGCTGAAACATTTTGATGAGTTGCATGTTTTCATCTTCACCAGTCTCTTCAAAATGCTTTTGCACAGCTTCACGTGAAGTGTCCTTCTTCCATGCCTTAACCCATTCTGAATAATATGCTATTGGACCTATTTTTTCCAGTCTCTCTTGTTCTGCCTTCAGCCTAGAGCAGATGCAAATGCAATCCAATTGAAGTCAAGCAACTATCTGATGAACCCTCAATTAAATAGTAAAATATATCGTAGTGGTGTAAACCATTTCAATTTGTTTGGAAGATTCAAGTATTAGCAGAAGAATCCCCTTAGGAACCAGAATTAAGCTCTCCATCTCTTTACCCACTATCAATACTTCAGACCACCAAATGGACATTAGAATAATCTGAGGATTTTCCTTTAAATAGCATAATCCATCCATTATGGCAGGGGTGGACACAGGTACAAGGGTCCGGGGGCTGAAGCCCCCACCCATACCTGAAAAAAGTTTAAAATTTTATAAAAACCCTGCAAATTCTGAAAATTAAATTATTTTTTTACACATCTGCCCCTTCCCCCGATATTTCTTTTACATATAGCATAAACACCCCCCCCCAAAACACCCATCCACACACACACGACAAAGTTGAGTTTCCTGGGTCCGGCCCTGCATTATGGAGTCCACTGGGTGAATAGTCTGCAACATTGACATGCAGAACCCACCTACTGAGTTGAAGGGCTCAGCTAAAAATACCATTAATTCGATCAAATGTCATATATTATCTCATGATATCTCATGATGAAATATATTTTTACACAATTGCACATGATGAATCCACAAACAAAGACATTATATGTGTCTCAAACAGAAAAAAGTGTGCAAGAGATCATGCAGAAAGTAATTGAAAAAAAAAAAATTTCTCTCGTGCAAAAGTGGAAAATGCCAAAAAAGATAAATAGAAAAGCATACAAAGCCAGCACCTTAGTATAAAACAACTGCAAATAGTCTGTTACCTTTCCTCTTTCAATACATGCCGTCTCGCCCTTGCAAGAGCAGCCTCAGTTTGTGTTGGATGGTCCCCATGAAGTTTTATTTGCCCAGTTTCAGCCATAGCCTTGGCAAACACCTGCAGAACATTGTAAGAAAGTTCAGCATTTGAAATAACTACTAGGGTGTGAGTTGTGACTACTCATGTTGCAAGCCACAGAAGCAGATGGTTGGCACATTGTCTATCTGATCCAACCGATTCTTGACAATCATTAAAAATCCAGTATTTTTTCTTCTTTTTTTAATTGGTACAAACAATTTAATATGTGGCACATCAAATGGGTAGTTCAGACATGCAATAGACGGTATCAAACCACAGATTTGGGTGATCCATAGCCTAAAAGTCATGCTGATTGGAAGTCCATAACAACCCAATACTTCACCCATTTTGTATGGTCGTGAAATGTTTATAGAAACAGCCCAAGTGAAAAAAAGAATATAAGAAATGCTTATAAACAACCAACCACAACAATGCAACCATTGGCCCATTCATGAGGTGGCCCATCGCTTGACTGGCCAATTCATGAAAGCAGATATATTACCATATACAGCCTAGTTTAAGAGCGTGAACTAGATTGTGTATGAATACGATATGTGATGGACCCAAAATCAGCATTGCCTTAAATTTTTTGCAAAATGTGATGGCCATCCATCCTGTTGTGCATTTGGAATTGTGTGAAGATTGGAAACCATAATAGGTGGGATATTGATTTAATCCTGCTTCTTTTCTAACTCACACTTTTGTCAGCAGCTTCAATCGCCAATATTAATCTAAGTTGTAAGTTTAAAAAAAGTGTCCATCTAATGTGATTTCTGATTTCTTAGTGCATAAACCACTCCACAAATAAACTAACTTCAATTTGATATACATTCAAACGGAACCATTATACATACTCTTCACCTTGGACTCACCGTGTCAACATCTGGAAACCTTCTTTGCCACCTAGACCATTGTTCTTTGTCTGGTTTTCGCCAGTTCCACCACAGCTCTTCACTTGAAAGAGTATTTTCTATTGGCTTCTTCACTTCAGGATTGATAAAGGGGTGAGGGCGCCCTATTTTTTTGTCTAACTCATATGGACTATAGTTTTCTTCCACTGGTTCTGTCTGATAAATAACATATTCTGAAGATGCATCTTTCGGTTCCTCAGAGACATCATCCGAATCTTCAAATGCAGGTTGATCATCAGAAACTACACTCTGCTCTGAAGATCCTGATGCAGCTACAGGTTCCTTGTACTTCTTCCTTCTGCTACCAGGTTTTTTGCCATATGAAGGCTTCCCTTCTGACTTACCAGTTGGGGCAGGAGCCCTATTTGCTCTAACTAGGCTAGCTGTGCCTTCAGGCCAGTACTCCGGTCCAGGTATAGCTGCTCGAGCACCAGAGGCTGGCTCTAGCTGTCCAGATGTGGAATCATAATAAACATGGTACGGGGCCCGCTCAACAGATATTTTTTTCATATGTTCTTCCTTTTCACACTTGATAGAAAGAAGAGTTGAGGTCCTCCTTCCAAATGAGTAATTGTTGAGTCCAGTTTTTCTTCTGGTGAAAGAACCTAAAAATGGCGTCTTGGCATTTCCAGAGACAGATGCACATGTCATCTATTAGTTGTCGTTAGAACAAAGAAAAAGCACTATCAGTTACCATAAACAAAAGGCACTAAGTACAAAACATTAAGCAATGGCCAATTTCAACACCATATTGTTATCATATAAACCACAAAAAATATTAGAAATGAAAGAATTAAAATTGTTTTCTGACAAAACAGAACTAACATTGAAGAAAATCATTACTACTTCAATCTAACAAAATTCTAAGATTCTCTGGTTGATGGTCGACCAAACATAAACAAAATACTGCAAGATGCAATGCTGAACAGTGAAATGCTGCAACACTAATATATTGACTTCCAAGCTGAATATTTAGAGCTGCAATGTTGGTTGGAAGGCTGAAAAAATTGAATCATGCTAAGGCACAAAGAATTGTTTGGAGGCCTGTCAATCCGGACTGGCCCGGCCCTCAAAAGGCCCGCAAAAAAGGACTTTTGCTTTCCTAGAAAGCAAGAGTGTTGGGCTTGGACAAAAGTTTTGCAGGCCCGCCAATTTGAGGGCCGACATTCTAGATGGCATTAGAGATATAGACAAAAAATTACAAGAAAATAGGTCCCTTACCAGAGTCTCACCCCTTGAAACAAATATTGAAGGATTACAATAAGCAAAACTTAGGCGCCCTTCTCCCTAATAAAGCTCCCCTAGACATGATTTTATATATATATATATATATATATATATATATATAGATATGTATGTATGTATATCACATGTCTGAAATACAGTCAATATGACAATGGGCAGTGGGGACAACTATGATTGGATTACAATTTTCCTTGATAGAAAGAGTTAGGAAGTTTAAAAGGTGGGCCTCCGAGAGAAATTGTATTGATGGAACCAGAGAATCTGAGTCCCTCCCGATCAATAAAAAAAAAATCCTAGAAGAAACGAGATACAAAGGAAGAAGTGTAACCGATTTTTTGCTATGAGAAGGTGATTTGTTGTTTGTTGCAGGAATAAAGGGAATGCCGAAGCATGCACCTGATCAGTTTGCTTAAGGCCTTAAAAGGGCTAAATCCCTTTTATTCTTAAGAAAAACCAAAAACCCTAAAGAGGTTTGCTAATTATGGGCGTTTTGGTTTAAAAAATAAATGAACAAAAAAAAAATCTTGTTCAGCCAGAATTAGGCAGCTTTGGCGTGTTCAACTGAAATCACTTGATTTCTGAACCAAAACCCATTTTCACCCAAACATGACCGAAACTGGGCCTGAATATTCTACCTAGCATTTTGAATCAGTGAACTGCCCAACCCAAATAGTAGTGGTCAATTTAGCTGAATTAAATCGAATTCCACTGCTATGCACAGATTCATTTAAAAAGGAATCCACTCTGAATTGGTGGAACCCTTCTCCTTTTGGGGATTTTTCCTCTGTTCTCTCAAGTCTCAAATCAAATCCTCATATCCACTTCTACACTAAATTACCTTTTTTTATATCCATATTGTGATTATAATCCACAACCTCGTGGTCTTCCAAATTCTACATCAAATCACTTGGAATAAGAGTAATGATCAAAGGGATTAAATCACACCTAATCCGGCTGACATAAGCAGTCCCCAGAGCTGGCTTCAAGTGCCAACCATACAACCTAACGTTAGGGATAAGAGTCGAGACCTGGAAAAGCTAACAACACAAAGCATTTTGAAAAAATAATACTAGTATTGTTATTGTTGCTGCTGTTGCTGTTAGAAGTAAAAGTGCACTGATGACATTTAAAAAGAAAGCCTACTATGAAAAGATCATGGAAAATGGCATACGGTGAATGCAACAAGAAAGTCATTTGCATCTGTTTTCCATACCTGAAATTGTTGAAAACAGGACTTTCCAAAAACAGAGCCATCGGTAGGAATGAAACCACCCTTCAATGATCTATCTGTGAAAAAGAGGAGAAAAAACAAAAGAACTTCCTAATTCATGCAACTTTCCAGTTCAAAGGAAAGATCCCAAGTCCCAACAGCTCGAGAAAAATATCAGCAAAAGTACAAATCCCACCTTGATAAAGCCACCCTGCTGACAGTGATGTCATTTTACTAAATTGATGCTGAACGTTTTTGCAAGGCTACACCCGATTCTCTATTCCATTCATCTGTCAATATCATAAAGCATATCAGTAACTATATTTTATTTTTTTGGGTACCCCAACTAAGGGGCCTGGAACCCCATCGAGCCCTCGGGTGAAGGAAGTAGACCTCGGGTGAGGTAAAGGAGACATCGGGAGAGGAAAGGTGGCATGCCCGGGGTCGATCCATGGGCAGCCAGGTGAGAACTGATACATCTTACCACTAGGGTAAGATGCCATTCTCCAGTAACTACATATTAGATACAAAGATAAAAAGATCACCAAAGCAAGGTATAGAGTATTGATGAAACAATTAAAAAAGAAGAAATATCTCAACTGACGTCATTGTTTCTTTTATTTAATTACTAATTGAAGAAAAGGTAACACAGAGCATAACTAAAAATACAAAGGAAGAAAACCATGCATAAAGATAATAATTATGGAGCCCTAATTTCCACCAGAACAATCAGATGTGTTCCCACATGTGCACAAAAAATGCCCAAGGGAGTGAATTAAGGTGTTCACTTCATTGGAAATGTGGCTAAACAGCATCTTGAATCCAGACCAACACTTTTGTCCGAGTATCCTAAGTCACCAGTTCCAAATCTTCGGATACTCAGATAAAGCAGTTAGGAGCCTATTTTTGGATCTGACAAAAATTCGGACCTAGATCCAGATCCATGCATAATCCATGCATATAGGATATGGAGAATTTAGATCCAGAAGCAGATCCTCGTATGTTACGACTTGAGGATTCAGATCTAGGATGATTACATCACATATATATATATATGTTTTAGGGGCCTAAATAGCTCGAGATATATTTATATTTGAGAGCCTACTTAGTACTTAACTTTAATCATATACCATTTAATAATCATACTTGTATATTTTAAATTTTTCTGTTGCAGATCTTTTATCCTATAATACTAATGCATTCTACATCTTATTTCAAAACCGGAACCAGATCCCTTTTTTTAAGTTGATGCCAGATCTAGATGCAACATATAAGTTTCATGTCGTGTTTAGATCCGAATCCGGATTTAGAGCAGAAACCAGATTTATAAAGTCAGGTCCATGTCTGGATCCAGCTCATTTGCATCCCTACCAACACTAACATCTCATTGAAGAAGAAAATCAATCTAGGAACCAGCCACAACTTCTGAAGTTGCGACCTGGTTGTGAGGCCCACCTCAATTCATGCCACTACAGTAGAATGGAATTGAAATATCTCTTTAGGGATTAAGAGTGGGCCCATGATATAATGATCAAACTTTTTGGAATGGAGTTGGTTTGAGGATGAAGATTGAAATTACTAAAATGACCCCAACAAGTTTAGGCTTGTTTCCAAACAAGTCAGCTTATGTGAGTTAAAGCAAGTCAACCCTAACCCAACTCGTTTAAAAGTGGGACAGCTTTTCTTGACCCATAACTGAGTTGTATATGTTGCGGATCAGGTTTAGCAACTCCTAATGTCTGCCCTGATGATATTTGTAACTTACCATTTTTTGACAAATGCTTGTATGAAACACTCAAGTAAAAAAAGGAATCAATGCAAGGTATGCTTTCTAAACATGAATCTTGTCAATTTTGCAACCCAACAAATCAAGAAGGTTATATCAATGCTAATTTTGTATAGCTTCTTCTAGTTATGAGATTCTGTGTCTTCTCATTGTGGACAAAACTGGATGGATGTACCATGTGAATTTTGTAAGTACCCCACGTGTCCAAAAAAAAAAACCCAAAGGAGGAGGCATCCTATTGCTAGAGTTCGCCGCATGAAAATTTTGCAATCCAATCAGTTAATTCTACAAGCAAAAGGAACAGCTACAAATGCATGAATTTGTAAATAAGATGCCCATTATGGTCACCATTGTTTACAAATGTTCATAAAGGTATGTCTTATCTAACATTCCAAACTCCAAATCCCAACATAGGAATTCCATCATCACCATCATCATTGAACTATCAAAGCCTTATCTTAAGTTCAGGCATTTCTTCAAACAGTTAGTACGCATTGATACAATCAGCAATGCAACTTTAACTTCCCTCCCTAAATTGAAAAACAAATTCGAAAGCTCAAGCGTATCGAATGTGAGATCACGCACACTTAATCTTGAGTTTGAATCTAGATCATTTCATGATGGTCTCAATCGTGAGTAGATAAATGATGGCTCCCATCACTTTTAACGGTGCTGATCAACGCTCATCGGAGGGTAGAGAGAGAAAGTACCTGAAGGAGAAATCGCTCTTGTTGTTGTAAGTGAGGGAGATGGGAGTGACTTCCCCGCTGCTATCAGCCGTATGGATAAAGGGCACATGCCACATGGTACTTATCAGGTGTGGTCATGAGCCGGGCCTCTTGACCCAGCTCACGTTAGGCCGAGTTTGGGCCTTAGGTTTTAGTTCTCAGGTCGGATCTGGATCTAAAGATTTTTCGTTTTATATTTGGGCTGGGCTTTATATAAGGATATAGTCATATAGCGCTTTTTTTTTATGCTATCGGAGGGTAAACTCCCCTGCAGCCCCAGTGTAGTAGTAGGGTTGTAAACGGGTCGGTTGGGGTCAAGGCCATGGTGGATCTGAAACTGAAACCATTAAGGAGAATGTAGAACCAGAACCGTTTTGGAACCGGTTTTTTTGCTCCAGAACCGGAACTAGATCTTGAACCATGTATGGGATGGGTCTAGATCTGGATCTAGGGTCTGAGTCTATGTATAGAATAATATTAAAAAAACATGATTTTTAGGAAAAAAAATTTAAAATTTGAGGTAATATGTCAGGTCTCGAGTCCACTGGTCCAAACCGAGGTGGAACCGGACTCAAACTCATTGACTTATCAGGGCCAAAATAATTACTCATACCCGGTTTTTAACCATTTACATCCCTATGTAGTAATAGGAGTGCAGTTTCGAACCTACAACATCTGTGTGCAAACAGTGGTCCTAAGCTAACTGAACTAAATCTTATGCATTGAAGATCTTTATGTTATCTTTTATTGTTTGTATTAGTAGGAGTTGAGCATGATCGACTCAATGGGAAGGCTCGGGCCCCACATGTTAGAAGTAGGCTAGAGGTAGGCTATACACCCACAGCCCGTGTTGGGTTTGGGTTGATTATGGCCTGCGTTTCTAAAGTCAGACATGCTTGAATATGCCTCTATGAGACCTGACCCATGAACACCTCCATTATTTAGTGATGGTTTTTCCCCCAAGAAGGGCCACATTAACCCTCAAGTCTTTAAGGTTGGTTTGTTTGGAGGTATTTGTGGTGGAAATTGCCTATGTCTAAGAATTCCTGGCAACAATAGCAGTAATGGTATTTATCAGATGTGCTCATGGGCCGGGTCACAAGTCTTGAGCCTTGACAGGCATTCTTTTGGCTGAATCTGGATTCTGTTTTCTCGGCTTTTGGAACTTACCCGTTATTATAAAAGGCTCGGCCTCCGCTAACATATTTCATACCGTGAAGTGCTCTTATTTTGTATAGGGATGTGCATGAGCGGTTTGGATCGGCTTAACACTAAAATCAATAACCAAATTGAACTTGTCAGTTTTTTAATTAATCGATCCGATCCGATCTGACTGATGGAGAGGGTAAGACCAACTATCAAACCAAACCTGTCGGTTTTTTAATTAATCGATCCAATCTGATCGATAGAGATGGCTTAAACCGAACCAAACCGAACCGTTAAGCCCTCTCCATACCGAACCAAACGGTTTGGTCGGTTAAACCGTTGTTTTTTATTTTATTTTTTTGAAAATCAGACATTGAAAAATTCAAAATGATGATACCCCGTCCTTTGCATTTATTCCAATGTTTAGTGCAAACATAAAAATCCAACATTCCAGACTTGACTAAACGCATATAAAAAAATAATTCTACTCCAAAAAGAGAGTTTGGACTAAACGCAAGCGAAAAACAAAAACAGCTCGCAGTGAAACATTCATTCCACATGATACCATCTGAAATTACAATAGAATAATAGTTCATGTCAAGAAAAGTCACATACAAACGGAATCTGTATGAGAACCCACTGTATTTTTCAGAAATTAATGTTTCTTAACACATTTGTTAGGTAAGACCAAAACCAACCATCAAAATGTCAGGCTTTACTGGCTTTTCTAGCATTCTCAAGAGTGCAGCATTCTGATAAAAAGTCCATTGAAACGAGGTAGGAATTATGATGGAAGGAAAACACCATGTACACTAATCATTCCGTCTGTAATGAAGTATCAAAAAGCATTTGAGAGATTAGAGGAAATGCACTGAGGCAGTGTTAACGGTTGACTTCATGTGAGAATAGAATTGTGGAATATAACTTTGAAAGTGGTAAAAAACGAAACCCTAAGGCTAAAATAGTAAAAAAACAATACTTAAGTTACTATATACGGTCGGTTCGGTTTAAGCGGTTAACCGTGAGTTCAAACCGATAACCGACCAATGTAAGTGGTTTTTATGATTTTCGAACCGTTAACCGAGCTGATCTACTATAAACCGATCCAAACTGCCCGGACTGCACAAAAAATCCGGTGATACCGTAAAACCGAACTGAACCAATCCCCTAATTTTGCAATGAGCTGCCTTGGACCTGACTTTAGGTCAGTGGGTTGGATTCAAACCTGAATATTAGACATTATAGCTAAATAGGAAGGCCCGTGAACATCCTCGTCCAAAATCAGTGACAAAAATTATGGTAAAAGTGTAAATAATTACTTCTAAAGCAGAAATATTTTTGATGGTTTCAAAAATCAATTGCAAGTCTTACCAAATAAAAATACCCATTGCAAGTAAACATAGGTATGGTTAATATAGGTAGTGAAGGAAGTCTAAGGATCCACACTGAGGCTTAAACGAAATGTTTAGATTTTATGATGATCATCATGGGAATGTGGTTAACCTCCAATGGGTTGGCTGAGTGGTCAGGATCAGGGTTCATCCCTCTTCCAGAGCTAGAGGTCCTCGTATTGATCTCCGGTCCCCCTCTTAAAAAATCGAAGGTTGAATCCACTAGTGCTACCACCTATGGGCCTAGGAGTTTTACCCGGCTTGTAACACTTTTCAAAAAGTCCATTGTAGGGCCCACATGGAGATCATCTCGACCGTTCAAGATGAATCTCATCCCATCCAACCACATATTCTCAAGTATCGACTCAAAATGAGTGGCCCCATCACCTGACTAAACACCATAATGGAAATGTGATTTAAACCATATGAGGACCTAGTCACATTTCTATTAGGTGATCAATTGGACGGTGGGACCCACTCCTTTTGAGCAGGCACTTGATAACACATGGTTGGATGGGATGAGATTCATCTAGAGCGGTCCGGATGATCTCTATGTGGGCCCCATAGAAGAGTTCCAAAAAAAAGTTTTACATGCATGGAGGCCACCTTGACCGGAGGGGGCCTTTTATCCACATCAGGCCATACAACGAATCATAGCTCCTTTGCTTCCAAAAATTGATAGCCCTAACCAGTGGAAAAAGTGGCAAGAAAGAGGATGCAAGAAAGAGATGGGTCTCTTCTCTCTTTTGGCCGTATGTGAATTTTGCTATGACAAAAGGACATTTTAAAAGGGACGATGGGTTTTTATTTTATGTTTTTTCATGCCATCCTTTTCCCACCATGTTCTCCATTTGTCATTGAATTGCAGTCATTGTGCGGTCTGAGTACTACAAAATCTAGCAAAAGTCATGGTAAGATCTCAGCTGCGGCTTTCTTTTCTTCTTGTATCATCACACTTGGCTACTTTTTCTCTCTATCACTCTCAGTCATTGGAATATCCAAAACATTGCCTCAGTGGTCATAAAAACGGTCAACAAAATAGAAAAAAAAAAAAGAGTTGATGATGTGGTACATCTGGGTCCAGCCCCTTCCCTTCCAAGTTCCAACCCATCGAAGATTACACACATTGGATAAGATGGATCTCATTCTCACACTTACTGTAGCATTTATCCATGTTTCATGCATATTTAAACCTGTGTGAGGCCAACAGATGTGGGTCCCATGATCATGCACAATCTAACGCCAGAATCAGGCTGATCCACCTGGGTGGCACTCACACGTGTACATCGAAATATGAATATGCACCAATATTACTCATTTTGTATAAATTTATAGTATAAACTTCATCCAAGTCAAACAATGAAAGGTTTTAGAGGAAGAGATCTAAATTCGACCATCACTATTTTAAGATTTAATTCATGGGGTTGATGAGTGGGTTTTCATTTTCTGCCGAGGAAAAAATTATTTGATGATGTCTTTTTGTATATCTACTCTTAATCCTTTACCTTTTGGCCCTTAAAAAAAAGAAAGGTAGGGTCCCAAGCCTTTGGGCCAGAATAATCCCTACGGACGCAAGAGAGAAAGTCGGGTAAAACTCGCATGTGGCCTCAATGTGGTAGAGCAGTTTCGAACTCACAACCTCCGAGTGCAAACCGGTGTCATAAGCCAACTGAGTTACCCCTCGGAGTTAACTTAGGCATGATACATTTGATGGTTAAACTATTTGGGGCATGTTCTTGATGGCCCGCGGCACGATGAATGGCTCAGATTTGGCATACACATCTAGCAGACTTAGCACTCTTCACCTAACCCAAATAATTCTAGCATAATTAAGGTCGACGGTCATGGAAAGCAAAAAGAAAATGGTACATCTGGTAGAGACTCTTGGTCACCCCAAAAGCACATCAATAATGGGAAGGAACAAGCTAATTTCTCTACTTATAAGGACTCTTGGAAAGAAAGCAAGACAATTTGTCAACCTTACATCATGAATCTTTACTGATTGCTCCTGGTAATTTATAGAGACCATGGAGACAATAATTCCTATCATGATCATTGCCAATTCCTCTTTCAACCTTCCATTACTCAATAATTATCAAATGCAGGGCCCCACCCGCCCATCTCATAGTGCTGGGTTGTTGTCCCATTGTCCACTTCCTAGTAAACAATTTGCTTACATGGAAAAATTGGCACAAGATGTTAAAGTGTGGCTGTCTTGTTTCCTAATCACTTCCACCGGAAAAAACATGAAAATGGTTTGGTGACTAGGATGAGCATGACCATGGATATCCATTCAATACCCCCACCACAAGCACCTCTCCTTAGCTTGACCTTGCGGGGGCTCACTCAACACCATGCCAATTATCAAGGAGGCGTGAAATCGAAAGATTTAATTGAGACCAGCTGTGATTGTATAAAATATCAATTCCTCTAGATCATCTTGACCCACTTATCTATGACCCTCAAGCTTATTGATTTTTTTTAAAAAAAAAATAATCATTTATTTGGATTTTACTCCAATGGAAGTACGTAACACTTGGACGAGTGTCATATTTGGGCTCATTCAAATTCTTGGGGATAGTGAGTGCTAGGGGGATGATTAATTGATCATTGTGATAAGGGGTCCATGTGCAGATAAAAGGGGTGCTCATATGATAATCTTCCATGTGCATTATATTAAAAAAAATGATTCTATGCTGATGTTCACATGTGAGTTTGAATGGACTAGTCCCATTAACTTTTATATATATATATATGGAACCACCAAATTATTTATTAACTTTTATATATATATATGGAACCACCAAATTATTTATTACTAGTCATTCGTGTGAATTTCAATGCTTCACTAATCTAAAGTAATGAGCAGGGCGTACATCTTAAGCCACCAGTGGCCAAAAGCATGTCTTATTTGTGAATTGGCACCTAGCAAGTTTCACATTGGCTTAGAGTTAGGTCCACCATTTAGTTGATTGTGTAAAGGCGTGCTTGTGGCTTTTGATTTTGAGTTCTTTCATATGTAATAGACACTATCCAGATAGGAGTGGGGTTCCATCAAACTTGGTGCAGTGTGATTTTAAGCGCACGGATTTACAGGATGCCCCACTCAACATGTTGGACGAAAGAAAGGCATTTTGAAAAAAATATCTGAGGACCCCAACTCCACTGTGAATGCTTTTTTGCAGTTGCTAGCTGCAACGACCAAGTCCCCAAGCCCAAGCCCAAGCCCAATCCCAATTCCAATTTGAAATGCTTTAGTTCACATCTTCCTCAGCGGCTTTTGCAAAAATCTCTTTATTGCTTTTTAAAATATATATGAGACATTTTTTATGGATACTGGAACTTAGATTGTTAGACTTATTGTTTGTTTGTTCTAAAGTTATGAAATGATGAGTTGAAATACAAGATTCTCTTTTTATCCCGAGGCCATCCATTTTATTGCCTTAGCCACAATAAGGCATCTAGCAAAATCCAATATTATAAAATCTTATAGGGGCTTCATCCTCAATGCATGCCCTTCAAATTGACTCACCCATATATCTTACTTAATAATAAATAAATAAAAAACACACAAAAGGGATCCTCATGTGACGCCCGTAGAGTAACCTATGGTCCACTTCAAATCCATGCAGACGACTGCAGGTCCCACTAAAAGAGTCCATATCCTAAACTCACACAAACATACCTATCACTTGATGGAGCTCACTGCCCACCAAGGGCACGACGGAGCACAGATTAGGCAGAAGTCCCATTCACCTCTGTCTTCTCCTACGACCAAAAGAGGAAGCATCAATCCTTGCTCAAAGTCTCACTCTCACACGTGACCGGTTTCGCATGTTGGGTCTACCATACTGTAAGATGAATGAGATCCAGCCCACCTAGATGAATAATCTCTTGCATCAAAGAAAGATGGCCGGCCTTACTTACACCGGTAAACTGCGAGGCCGCTAGCTCATATGTAAATTGAATTCTTAGAAATTTTGAAAAATGTATTGCTAAAAATGGTTAAAATGGCTCAAGCAATGACGTTTTAGTGATGATGATGAGGGACTTGGTGAGTGTAAGTATTGATAAGAAGTAAAGAACAAAAGATGCAATTAAACTACACACAGATTTTTGTGGTTCCTTTGATCTAGATGTATATTTACGGATTACACCGATTCCACTATACTCCATACGCAGAAGATGAAAATACAAGATACAACATTGTCGGCGGCTATGTCAGGGTTACATGATAGTGTAGAGGAATATTACAAAAATACCCTTATATGGTCTAGATCACCGACAGTGGAACGGAATTAATAGTTTGATCCGGGTGAAATTAGGCTCCACACATTACAAGTATATCTTAATTTTCAGAAAAAAAAAATGGAAGAAAATGGAGGAATGGCCATTATGAATGTGCACCTTTATCTCTTCAATTATTTCATAAAATTTCTAAGAATCCCATTCTAAAATTAAAAAAAAAAACTGGGAAAGATGGAATGAAAGAAAGGGGTAAAACCGTAAAAGGACTATGCTTGTCAGAAGGTGACTGCTGCTGCCATCAGTCCAGCTGCATGACGCGTTATGAGGTGTTACAATCAGGGGATGTTAGGGTCCCACAAATCTGGTATCTGTATCCCTTTTCTGCATCTGCATAAAAAATAAACAATAAAATATTAAAAAAACAAGGTGGTCCACTTTTAGACAGGTTGATGGCGCTTCTTCCACTTATTCCTAGAGTACATATAGGGGCAGATGGCAAAAACTAGTGTTTAGTTTAGTGGTTACCGCAACCCTTATCTCCAATTTAGATGTACAGTCAATTGAAATATAGTGAGGACACCGGTTTTTTTTTCTTTGGGAGTTAGATTTGTTGGCATTGACCCCGATTTTCTTTTTCAAAAAATTGAAAGTTGAGTCCACTTGTGCTGCCACCTATGGGTCATAGAGATTTTTCTCGGCTTCTCTTTGGACCTGGAGGAAATAGTCCATTTCAAAGAATTTGAAACCCTCCGTTAGCCAAAAAAAAAAAAGTTTAGTGGATACCATAGAGCAATATTGAAAAGTGAGTATTTATGCAGCCCTTACTAATGCTTGAAGTTTTGGTACCAATGATTAGTTAAAAATATTTAAAATTTACCATTATATATAATGAAGCGAACTGATTTCAATTGAGAAATCAGCCGCTTCATTTCAATTTTATTTTGACCATTTTGATATTAATTTGACCCTCTTTAATGCCTTTTTTAAATTCTTCTTAATTTTTACCTAAGCCTATTATTAACTCTTAAAATTGTTATGGAGATTTGTAACTGAAATTGGCATATATGGAGCCCTCTTTTCTATAACTAAAATAAGTTGTAACATTCTCCATACAGAGTCTTCTCACCACGAGTTTCTTTTCTATTTGGCATTTTTTTTTCTTTTCTTCGTGTGAATGGCCACCAGTCTCATTGGGTCTCCTCTTCTCTACAAGAAACTAAGGTATTTGCATATTTTTTACTCTTTTTTTGTTATTTTACTTTCCTTTTATGAATCTTAATTTCGATTTCCAACATAGATCATTATTCACAACACCTATATGTAATAATGGAAATAGATATATTATTTTCTCTAGGCATTCAACTCACTACCAAACCCGTCTCTAATTGGAGAATCTCATATTTTTAAATTTCTTATAATTTCACCTGTCTCAATATTTCATATTTCATGTTTCTACTAAAGATTTTAAATTTCTATATTTATTGATTATTTCAAATTTTAATTGTGTAATTTTTAAGAAACCTATAAATTTGTGTGAGAAATTAACATTTCTATTTTAGATTTAAAAAAATATAAATATATGAAATTAAAATTAAAATTTTTATTTATGTCATAAAATTAAATGATATTCTCTATTTGACTTTTAATGCCCGTGCTAAGCACGGGGCCATTTTGCTAGTATTATATGAGGATGAATGTTTTTATTAGTTGAGTTAAGATGGCTGAAATGGACACATTAATTAGCCATATTTATTATTAAACTCTAAGGTCCCCTAATCTAGTAAGGTTATTAAATCTCTAGAGGATTATTTTTCGCCTTGTATTATTGGCCTTACTGTTGAACTTTCTAAGTTGACTATTGAAGACTTTGAATCCAAAACTTTCTTTTGAGTTGAATGTTGACCAGCAAGTGGCAGGCCTAGGGTTGGTTCTGGTCTAGGTTCACAATGGGCCCGGAACTCCGTTAAGGATAAGGTGAAATCAGATCAGAATCCGGAATCATTTTGGAACCAGTTTCTTGGCTCTGGAACTGGAACTCGAAACATATATGAGACGGGTCTAGATCTTAATCCGGGTCTGGGTTTAGGTAGAGAATGATATTTAAAAAAATCCTTATTTTTCAAAGAGATTTTCTAAAATTGATGTATTATGTCTAGTCTCAGGTCCATGGGTCTGAACTAATGTGGAACTGGACTCGAACCCATTTACTTATCGGGATTTAAATAAGGTCCAGACTAGATTTATAATACGTCGGAACCACCTGGTAATTGGAGAAACACCTAACAGTGTGTCCCCAATGATTCAATTAAAAAGGTGAGATAAGAGTAGAGTACAGTTTTCCTTTGACCCTCTTGAATAGTTTCTTTCATCTATTCATACACAAATTAGGTGCTGCCAATGTGATAAAACGTTACAGAAGCTGCAAGCTATTTGCGTATGCAAACCATCGGCGATAAAAGAGTAGAGCTTTTGTGGTTCGTTCTCTCATGTTTGTCCGAGTCACGCAAGAACACAAGGATAGATGCGGTCAAAAATGGAAGAGGTACACAAATGCATGCATATAAGAAGAAGAGCCATGGTAGACTAACGGAAAAAGATCCCCTGTCTCAATCAAATAGGAAGAGCCTGTTTGGACCAATCCGAGGGTGTCACATGAAACAGAATTTTTTTCTTTTTTTATTATTATTATTTCTTTCTTTTTTAGGGGATGAGATATCGTTCAGTTGACATTTCTCCCACACGTGGCATCCTGAAGTGGTCCAAAGAGGAAGGGATCCGTTTACTATGCATTCCTGACGCCTAGGACTGAAAAGGTGCTCATCATGCACGAACCCAGAGTGCTGTGCTTATGAGTAGATGGGTTGATCTTTTGGTGCTGGGGCCGGGCAGTGGTGACAAAGACCATCAACGCGCCTGTCCTTTCTGTGGTTAAGGAGTAATTGTCACCCAGTGCAACTAAAAGAGCACCATGGAGGTGAGGTCCATATCATAATAATGAGTCTATGCTTGTTGCGCATGTGATGAGAAGAGGATACCCACGGGGAGGGAAGAGCCCCACATACTAGGAGGGAGAAATTCTGATATTCACCCCTGGTCATCTGGGTGAGAGGTGGGTTCCAACTAACTGGACAACCCCTCATACTCCATCAATGAATGAGTTGGGTTTAGATTAAGTCATTTCCGTTGGCTCTTTACTAGATTAGGAAAAGTCTAGTAAGGCCTCCATCTTTTTGGCAAATGTGTTATATTAAAATTACTTTAATTCAACATTCTATCTATTTTTTATCAAAAAGTTAAAAAAACAACCTCATTTTTCAACTAAAAGTCAAAAGGCAATCAAATTGTCTAAGATGTAGACAATTGATCTATCAGATTCGAGGCCTTTTAACAATTGAATCAATGACATGTAGTTTACCATCAGTGACTGGTGATCCAAATCTAGCATGTCATTGGATTATTAATCCCAAGGATTTTCATGTGTTTGGATTGATAGTCTGCATTTTTATTTTTATTTTTAAAGATTCTGGTGATGCATCTTTAACATGAAGCATTTCATTATATACATGTGATCAAGTTGATTTCTTCTCTTGGAACCATGATCTTAGGCTCTTCCACCATTACATTACCTACATCTTTTCGTCTTAGATTGTTGATCCGTGGATTTTCCACTCTAAGATTGATAGACCATTTCTTTTCTTCCATGATTCGATTGATTAAATCCTTTGTTTTATCATCATACCAAAACCTTAAAGCTATTTTAAGACCTCCTCTAATAGCACGGTATCTCCCTACATTGCAAAATAAATAATCACATATTAAAAAAAATTTACCTCTTTCCATATGACAAGTTGGATAAAATACAAATAGAGAACTTAGAGCAAAAATTGTATAGTTACATATGAACAACTGAAACATGAGTGGTTTGATGGAAAAATGAGTGGGTAATTGCATGAGTAGTTACATAACCGTCGGTCAAAATTATAACCGACGGTCAAAATTGTGTAGGATAGTCAAAATTAATTAGAGTTGATTTCAAATTGAAATCAGTCTCTTTCATATATAAGAATTGCCAACTTGGTCAATCAAGCTAATTGTGTTACCTATAATATTGAATATCTATCGGTATTTTATAAAAAGTATAGGTGGTCATATGTAAAAAACTATAAGTAGAGTTAATTATTTGTTTAAGCAAAATAGGGAGGTGTTGTCCATGAACTCCCCTTAAAAAAGTTGTTGAAGAGGACACACACCTGCAGTCATGTATTCAGATACACTGAATCATGATCTCTCCAAATTGAACAATTTTTTTAAAGTATAGAAACAAAATATTTGTTTACATGCTAAGATGAGTTGTATTCACACTGATCAATAATATATGCTACTATAATAAGTGAAGGTGATGGTGGATTAATGTCTTGTATGAATTTATCATTTTATTAAAACTCGAGAAAACTCTTGTGATTTTGTAAGTTTCTAGATGAAAAATATTGTCATTTCATGTGAGCTTTGTGATTGGCTAATAGTGTTTTATTAATTCCCATCAGCATTATTATTTTTAAAGTGGTTCTTAGTTCTTATGAAGATGAACAAGATTCAAAGAATATCATTTATTTTCTATATACCGTGAACTTCTAATCTCAATCTCAAAGTTATAATAATCAGGCGACCCAAAATGTTTATTATAATGTCTCCAAAATATAAAAGCACCTATATTCAATCTATAACTGAGTTTGTAGCTGCTAATCCATGTTGTTAACTCTGCACGTTTGGTTTAAATAGAGTATAATATGAAGCTCGCATCAACAAGACAACCGTCACCATCAGTTCAATTAGGTAGAAAACCTAATGGTGACATGGTTCATGTACAATAAACTATTGATATTATTTTCATGAACTGATTAGTTTATGCCCCACATCTGCACTACAAACTTCTTTTTTTTTTTATTGTATGAATTGACTAGTTGCATTTTGTAGTGAATTCCTCCTCAACTTCCAGGCTTTATCTCTCTTACTAGAGTTCTGCAGGATACATTGTCATGAGTGCTGGATTTCTCATTCAGGCCTTTAATCGAGAAGGTCGAACCTTGTGCATTGGCATTACTTGGGATTTCTCCATGTGAAAATTCCTGGTATAATAATTAAGGCGGTTAATCATGTCGTATTAACGAATTCGGATTACGTATTAACGAATTCGTATTAAAATCACTTTAAGCCGTACACAACCCGTTAATTTAACTGGTCAAAAAATCAAACCCGGACACAATCCGTTAATTTAACGGATTACACGACCCAACCTGTTAAGTAATTAACTCATTTCAAAAATTAAAAGAAAATTCATACAAAAAAATATATAAGGAGAAAAATATATAAGCTACGTACACGAAACTATAAGTGAGGATCTCGAGTGGATTCTACCTAAAACCCCACTATAAAATAATAAATTTCAATTTATTCTTATTGAATATAAATTAATTCTAACTATATTTAGGGACTAAAAAAATTTTAACGGATTAAATCGGTTGTAAAAATGTTACTGGCTTACTTCGTACACAATCCGTTGACTTAACATGTTAATGAATTTGATTTGTTAACGATATGAACCCATTAATAGTCTATCCAAACCCGTTAATATCATATGAGTTCGTATCATATTAACGAACTATGTGGCTTTTTGAGGGTTGGGATAATAATATTGTTATTAATATTTAAAAGGCACCGCCTGGTGCAAAAAGGTGTACCATAGCTCTCGTGACAAGATTATCACAACCACAGACAAGCTAGTCAGTCTCGTCCTCGCAAAACCAGAGTGTTTTAAAAACTTGTGTAATTAGGTAAGGTCGTTTGCCTTTGAGCATGGGATATGAAAATGAGTTTTTACATTAATATTTATACAAATATTTCATTTGTGAAATGCATGGAGTATAATCTTTTTTACATTACATGCTTAAACAAGTGTAAAAGTGCAAACAAACAAATGCAATCATATATAATTGTCAAACAAACAACCCTCTAATTACTCACCTTTTGAAAAATCCTCCATCTTTATCTTTTTTACCGCTATTATAAAAATATAACCCTGCAGTGAAAAATTGAAAATAAAGCAACTCATAAAATCTTGGCACAAAGATGGTACAAGCATTATTCCACAGAACATAAATAGTTTCAGATTCCATCAACCTTTGCCTTTTACCTTACTATTATTAATATTTATGTGGTGATCAGGACCATCGCTGCCATTTCCTTACTACTAAAATTCATGTCTCCGCCCAAAGGGGATCCAGGAAATTCAACCTCGGGGCTCCATGTAAAAGAAAATATTGGGGGAAGAGGCAAGTGAAAAAAAAAATTTACATTAATTTTCAGAATATGATTAAGGGTTTTAAAAGATTTTAACTTTTTTTTTTTTCAGTTATGGGTGGGGGCTTCAACTCTAGACCTTTGTCCCTGGTCTTGACCCACCTGAGTGTTGGTGGAGTGGCATAAGGCACTTCATTATCCTCATCTCTTATGTTTGAAACCACCATAGATTTGGGTTTAAAAACTTGCTCAATTTGCCCTATATGTGTTCATCAATGACACATGGGGATTAGTAATGTTGAATTGAGTCAATGACTTTAAAATACCTACGTCATTAAAGTACATGAAGATTTGAGTATTTCAACAAAGCATGAAAGTTTCCACAATTATTTCAATCAAAGCAACTCCCATATTTTTCTGAGAAATGACGATATTACACTTCCCTTATGAGAGGTTTTTATCTTTTCTTTCAACCTCTTTTTTCTCGAAAACTTGCCACTATGATTTTGATGATCACAACCAGTTAATGAATCTAAATTTTCGGTCATTTGGAATCCCCTTTTTTTCTAATCGTCCAGACATAAATTAGTTGAAGTGGGCCACGCTACGTCATTTGGGTGGGACTCGATCATTTATATTTAATTAAAATTTAGAAAAATGTTAAAAGGGCATTTTTGTCACTGTGGTAACTTTTTCTTTTATGGATAGGACTTGATTAAGAGAATTGTGAAAAAAAAAAAAAAAAAAGAGATATCTCCTGTTATAATATTAATTTAAAAGTGGGTCCCAATCACAGCAACAAAACTCCAAACCCAAACAAAGCAGTTAGCAGTTCAAAGTTGATAGGCCGATCGCTGTTTCGGGCCTGCACTGTACATTTCACTCAAATACTCGAATTATACTTTCTCCCTTTCCACTCTCATCACGAGTATAAACTATAAAAAAGCCAAACACTCGCAGGAATTAATGGCGGTTCTATCGATTGATTGCGCGAGAGAAAAAGGGAGAAGGAAAGAGAATCAACGACTGCTCTCTTCCTCTCTCTTTCTCTCTCTCTTCCTGGAATTCGAAGCTACACAAGGCAACGATCGCAATCGAAATCTCAGCTCCAATCTCTCAATAAAGCTCTCCAAATTCTCTTATTCTTCCGAATCCCGAATTCGCACTGCAGATTCTACATCTCTCGCGGCGATTCGAAGCATTTAGGGTTCATACGATGGAATCTCTCAATCGATGAAGCTCTAGTTTGGTATTTTAGTTGTGAATCGTGCGACGAGGTCGGAAGAGCTTTGAAGCGGCGACATAGGATGGAATCTCTCAATCGATGAATCTCTGAATCTCTTTGTGTTCCTGGAATTGGAAGCTACACAAGGCAGCGATCGAAAACGAAAACGAAATCGAAATCGGAATCGGAATCTCAGCTCCGATCTTTCAAAAAAAGCTCTCCAAACTCGCTTGAATCCATCATCTGAGGACGAATCCTCACTGTAAATTCTAGCATCTTGTTGTGGTGATTACGACGGAATCTCTCGATTGCTGAGACTCGACTGATGTATTTTAGTGGAGACGCGCGATTTTCAAGGTCGGAAGAGCTTTGATTGCATATTTTGACCGTTTCTGTTGAAAAAGGGGCTTTTTGAAAGTTCTTTCTTGAGATCGGTGAGGTTTTTGAGCTTTGGAGTGCGGATTTTTGTGGAGGAGCTTTACTGAAAGGTGTGGTTTTAGCTGATGGAGATCGTTGCGTGGTGATAGACCTAGAATCTTCGGTTTTTTTAGTGTGGATGTTTTGAGAAACACGTGTTTTTGTTGGATTGGAGGTTGGTGGAGGAAGGTTTTGTGGAATTTGGAGCTTGTAGCCATCTTTTGGGTTTCCGAATTCGCACTTTTGAGTGGAAGATGCCTATGGTCTCGATTTCTGCTCATTTTTCTTTTCTGATTCGATAAGGTATTGACCTTTTGAGATCTTATGTTGCTGTGATTTGAAGATAGAGGAGGAACTATGGTGATCTTCTTTTCAGCTACCAAGCTAAGGCGGAAGACTGTAATTGAAGTCTCCATTTGAAGACTGGCATGATAGGGCTTGTAGTGGCGAATATCTGGACCTGGGCCGGATGAAGCTGAAAACTAGTGTTTCTTGCAGCGGATTTGGTTTTGGGTGAGGGTTTGAATGGGGGTTGGGGGTGCTGGTTGGTTGCTGGACTAGTGTTTCTTGCAGTGGATAAGAATTTTGCTGGGGTTTTTTTTTTGTGCAGTGCTTTTGGTGGGAATGGCGGGCCTAATTGTCACAGGATTGGAGGAATAGTCTCTGATTTTATTGGAGTTGATAGTGACAAAAAGGGTTTGGTAAAGGCATGGCAATCTTTTCTTGGAGGAGAGGTTAAGTAGACTGTTTGATGTTGGGCGCGGTTTTAGCCGCGTCAAAGTGGTTGCCTGTTAGTGAGCTAAACTATTAGGACTTGGTTTTGGTGTCCCTCAATTTGCATTCCTCGCGCGGTCCTTTCGGAATCCCCACAAATGAAGCTCTCTTCATCTGGTTTTGTGCAGCACACGCAGGAAGGTAAGCTTTACAGTTGCCAGACCTTAAAGAATACGTCTTTTGAGAGTTCTGAGTTCTATTTTTTAGTATGATCAATAATTCGTTTCCTTTGTTGGGTATAGAGTTCTTCTTAACATCTATTTGGATTTTTTTTTTTTTTGTATTTTGGTTCTTTTTTTTTTTTTTTTTTTTTTTTTTTGCAACAATACTTTTTTCTGCCATTATTTCTTTTCCAAGGTTATGTAATGATTTTTAAGTGTTGAAATGCAAAGAAAAGTGGCAAATACTACCCATTAAGGAGAAAATTTATTAAAGAATTAGACTTGGGTGGTTAGTATCAGTTGGCTGGGATTTGTAGATTCAACATTTGAATTCAAACACTGACAATGCAATTATCTACCTTTTTTTTAAACCTCATTGGTTGTTGATGCACAATAATGTTCACTTGTCGTATTTTATAGTGGAAACACATCTTGGTACATACTGAAGTTCTTGCATCTAAGGCTTGCCCTTACTATGAAACGTTATACAGGAGAAAAGCGGTGCTTGAATTCTGAGCTTTGGCATGCATGTGCTGGCCCTCTTGTATCTTTGCCTGCCATTGGAAGCCGCGTAGTCTACTTCCCACAAGGTCATAGCGAGCAGGTCAGTAGATGTTTTTTTTCCAGGTTGCAGTTTGTTACTATTTGGTGAATGATAATCTATTAAAAATATTCCCTTAACAAAAAAGAAGTGTACTTTTTGTTGGGGTAATTTCTACTCATTATATATGTTTTGCACTATGGCCACAAAAGCAAGAAAGAATCAGCAAGAATTTGCTTCCCATGGTACAGTTGTCCTCAGTTAACCTTACATTATATAATATCCTACTGATTTAATGAGATTTTGCAATATCATGGCATTAGAAATGTTGTTTCTTATTAGATAGATCAAGATTTGCAATTGTTGTGGTGCCCTATACAGGTTGCTGCATCAACAAACAAGGAAGTCGATATCCATATACCTAATTACCCAAGCTTACCTCCCCAGTTGATCTGTCAACTTCACAATGTTACCATGCACGTGAGTTTTTGTCCATATTGTATTCGATTTTGTGTACTTTGACGAACAGCCTCCTCAAGTTTAACCTGTCAAATTCAGGCCGATGTGGAGACAGATGAAGTTTATGCTCAAATGACCTTGCAACCACTGAGCCAGGTCGTTAAATTTAACTTTGTGCCACTAGTTTTTTTTTTTCCTCTTATCCGTGAGCTTCATGTTCTTGAATTATTTTTATTTTTTCATATGTGGAATTCTGTAGCAAGAGCAAAAGGATGCCTACTTCCCTGCTGAACTGGGTAACCTCGGCAAGCAGCCAACCAATTATTTTTCTAAGACTCTCACTGCAAGTGATACTAGTACTCATGGGGGATTCTCTGTTCCTCGTCGAGCTGCTGAAAAAGTGTTTCCTCCATTGGTAAAGATAAATTTGAAGTGACTTTTAAGTATCCAGCCCTTGATTATCCTTATTATTATTTTATCATCATCAATTCATCATCCAGTATTATATGCCTTTCTGTTCATTATATAGTACTCTTTTATGTTGTTATTGCAGGACTTCTCTCTGCAGCCTCCAGCCCAAGAGTTGATTGCAAGAGATCTTCATGACAATGAATGGAAATTTAGACACATTTTTCGTGGTGAGATTTCCTTTTTGCCTAACACATGCAAAAAATGGCTTGACAACCATATTCCATTTCGACATGAGACCTATCTTTTGTTCTCCACATTACTCCGCATCAACATAAGTTTTTTAAAGAGAAATGATCAGGTATGCCACAAAATTCAGTTTATCACCGAGAAGCTTCACTGTGGGGTGCACTTTTCCCTGAGTTCTGCCATCAGTTCAAATGCCCTCCTCAACTGAAGACATGGCCAAAGATCACTTTGATCAGAGTGAACCACCACCACAAATGCATGGCCGATTTGCCATCTCACTATAGTTCGGCAAGGTTAGGGATTAGGGATGGAGAAATGACAGTGGTCTAATGATACCTGAGTGCGTCTTTGACTAAGGGATATTTGAATGAAAAAGTGAACTCTTAGGCCTTTATTGATTTTTATAAGACTTTACTAAGTGTTCATCTACAATTTTATGCTTCTACCTTGTAATGGCTGAATTAATGCTTTTTAGTCACGGGGGCCTCTTAATCCCTACGTGTACTTGTATCTAAATACCATGCCATAGGAATAACTTTAATGCTGCATCTTTAGACAAGAATTACATGATTGAGTTCGTGGATAAAATATACATATCAGCCATATTGGTTGAGACTACTCTGCATTTTGCAATTTATCAGCATTAACATGTGTATTGGAGCATATCGGCCAATACGCTCCGATATGATGCATATTGATTTATAAGTCAGGTGTATCGGTCTGTTTATTGTGGCGTAACGGCCAATACGCCTCAATATGTATCGATGACCCCCTTTTAAGCTATAAGCCTCTGTTTTTTCTATATTCTTTAGAAGGGAAAGATTGTAAGGAGTAAGGACTAAGTAGACTTGTGTGCCTTTCTGTTCTTAATAATAATAATAATAATAATAATAATAATAATAATGAAAAGCAGTTTAAGTCAAAGAATCGAAGCCAAGACACCACCCTTAGCTTAAGGGCTTTCTTTTAGGGTAAAAAATATATAAATTTAAGCCGATATTTTATGTCCTTTTCATTTGTTTTGGATAGGAATGATTGGACATTATTCGTGATGCATGTTTGGATTATAGATTTATTATACAAGCATTATTTGGGCCTTTTTTTGAGTTTTTCTCATAAATATCTGTGAACTTTTGGGGAAATTTTTTGAAAAGATCAGATTTTTTTTTCTTTCCATAACCTTGCTGACAAATACCATATCATCAGTTACTTTTTCCAAAATTTATATGTTCATAATTGAATCCCTTAGATCCAAGTCTAGTTATTAACTAGTGAGCGGTAAGCACTAACTACTGAGTAGTAAATAGTGAGTATTATATAACAAATGAGAGGTATCTAAGTATTAGTATACTGCATACTACATACTCATAGTACATAATTCATGATTGATGATGCCATGATACTACATGTTACATACATAGTAAATACTAAATAATAGTTGTTTACTCTTAACATTTAATTAGGTTTTAAATTTAACTGAGCAACATGAATACAAGTGAACAAATGCATTGCTTTTCTTATTTTAAAATAATAGAAAAATAAGTGACCTTGTGATAATGAAGGTTTCATGCTCCCATTTATTTTAGTTACCGATAAAAATAAACTTTGGAATCTCACACTTCCTATTATTCTAAAATTTTTGGGTTTTTTTAATTTCAATTTGAACTTACACTGATAACCAATAAGTATTGCCACAACTGATACGTATCATTTTAGGGGCAGCTGATAGACCATCTGCAACTTTTTTTTTTGGTCCTTGCTTCCATGTTGACATAATAAACTCTGAGGCAGCAAGCATATTTCCCAATCTAGAACTACGAACTTTGTCACAAGAATCAGGAGTTCAGGACATGGGTTTAATCTACTATAGAATTGCACATGAGCATTCACCAGGGAACATCTTGCTGTAGGTCCTACTGGTTTTGATCTTGCTTGAACCAGTTACGTAGTGATACAATATTTTCTTTTTTTTCTTTTACCCCTCTTCAAAGACAAATGGGCTTTGTGCTGTTTAAGACTTCTCCTCAAATTTGTATCCACTAAATTCAATGAAAGATTCAAGGGGTAATGTGCTGCTGTGCTGACTTTTCTGGGTAGCCTAATATTTGTAGATAGCATTAAATTTTATGTTCATTTTATAATGCAGGTCAGCCTAAGCGTCATCTTCTCACAACTGGTTGGAGTGTGTTTGTAAGTGCAAAGAGGCTTGTTGCGGGTGATTCAGTTCTTTTTATCTGGTATGCTTATTCCAAATTCTCTTTCGACATATCATATGTTGTTGTTTAGTCTGTTTTTTCATCTTACTATTATCATCTAATGTTGTAGTATGTTTTTGCATTAGGAATGAAAAGAATCAGTTACTCCTAGGAATCCGGCATGCTAATCGGCCTCCGACTTTCATGCCTTCATCAGTTCTATCAAGTGATAGCATGCATATAGGGTTACTTGCAGCAGCAGCTCATGCTGCAGCAACAAATAGTCGTTTCACTATATTCTATAACCCAAGGTAAGAGTTTTGCAATTCATATTATATGTGAATTCTAAAGCTTTCTCTGTGTTGATTTCTTTACTGTTTTCAGGGCAAGTCCATCAGAATTTATCATACCACTGGCCAAATATGTTAAAGCAGTCTACCACACCCGTGTTTCTGTTGGCATGCGCTTTCGAATGCTGTTTGAAACAGAAGAGTCAAGTGTTCGCAGGTAGGCTTCAGCGCTCACCTTCACTCTTCTCCTTTTTGAAATGGGGCTTGCTGTTCTCTGAAATTTCGTGGGATATTCATTCTAATCCTTGTGAAATATTTTCCATGTTCATTACTCTGCTGTCTTGTCATGCCTAATTCCATGCTTTATAAGATGTAATTCTTTTTTTACATTTAATTATCTTTTTTTATTTTGTACTTCTATCAAAGGAACTTGGTTTCATCTAGGTGCTTGGGCACAAAAATTATGTCAGCTATGCATTGTTTTGAACTATTTCATATGTTCATGTTCCTGCCATCTAGGCATGTGCAACTCCATGTGTACAATGATTTTACATATTATTTCCCTTGGATATGTAGACACAGGGAAACTAATAATCATGTCATTATGTTACATCTAGGTACATGGGCACAATTACTGGCGTAAGTGACTTAGATCCTGTTCGGTGGCCAAATTCTCATTGGCGCTCTGTGAAGGTGTGTACTGTTGAATGCAGTGGTCTCTGGCCGAACCTATTGGGCCAACTTGCTTTCCCCTGCAAACCTCTCTGACCAACTTCGATTGCCCCAAAAAGATGCTTTCAAAGATTTGCCCATGAGGAGGGTCTTACTGGATATAACTAATATTGTTCAAATATTTTCTTGGTAGTTTCTTGCTGAAGAATAACATAGTTTTATAAACTTGTGTATTGATGCAGGTTGGTTGGGATGAGTCAACAGCAGGAGAAAGGCAACCAAGAGTATCACTATGGGAGATTGAGCCTTTAACGACATTCCCAATGTACCCAACCTCATTTCCTCTCAGGCTAAAGCGACCATGGCCGCCAGGACTGCCATCTCTATATGGTGCGCCTGCTGATTCCCACTTGAAGTTTCGAGATCTAACTAATAAGTTGTGAACACCAGTCTCGATTTCAACTGACACAGAATCCCCTTTAGCATTTACTGGTCTCACTTTGCATTTTTTTCTACCTCAATCTCTCTTTTGGTTGGTTTAGGTGGCAAGGATGATGACCTGGGGCCGAATTCTCCTGTAATGTGGCTTCGAGATGGTGGAAACCAGGGGATTCAATCTCTAAGTTTCCAGGGTCATGGAGTAACACCCTGGATGCAGCCAAGGTTTGATGTTGCTTCACTCGGTCTCCATCCAGGTGTGTATCAAGGAGTGGCTGCAGCAGCACTTACGGAGATGAGGGGTGTGGACACTTTGAAGCAGGCATCATCATCTCTTTTGCAATTCCGGCAACCTTCCATTCCCAACGGATCCACTTATCTATCACCAAGTCAGATTTTGCAGCAATCCCAAGCACAATTACCACAATCATTTCTTCACAACATTCAAGAAAACCAACCACTGGCCCAGTCTCACTCTCATCTTCTTCAGCATCACTTGCAGCTTCACCGCCCAATTAATGATCAACAGCAAATACTGCAGCAGCAGCAGCAGCATCAACAACAACCACCACACCATTATTCTGATCAGCAACAGCTCGTACAGACAATGTCGACCTTTTCTCAGCTTGGCTCAGCTTCTCAGCCCCAAAACCCATCTTTGCAGGCCATATCTTCAACGCCCGAGCCACCAAACTTGCCAGAAACCAATGGAAATCCTGTTATCACATCTACTTTGTCTCCCTTACATAGCATTTTGGGGTCATGTTCCCAGGACGAAGCATCCTCTCTTCACTTTCCAAGAAACAGTCCATTGGTCCCTTCGGCTACCTGGTTGCCCAGGAGAGTTGCTTTTGAATCGATGCTTCATTCCAGAACTCAGTGTGTTACGCCCCAGGTTGATCAGTTGGACTTGGGTCCACTTCAGCCTATTGTCCCACAACATTCTATCTCATTACCACCATTTCCTGGAAGAGAGTGCCCGGTTGACCAAGAAGGTAGTACAGATCCCCAGAATAATCTTCTATTCGGGGTTAACATTGACTCTCCGTCCCTCTTAATACAGAACAATATGTCAAAACTCACAGGTGTTGGTGACGAGTCTGATGAATCAGACATGCCATTAGCAGCTTCCAATATTATGAGATCCACGGGAAATGATTATCTGCTGAACACTGAAATAACCACATCCAGTTGTCTAGATGAATCAGGTTTATTGCAGTCGCCAGACAATGGGTGCCACACAAACCCACCAAACAGAACCTTTGTGAAGGTGAGCATTTTAACATGCTGTTTTTCGGTTCATTTAGGATGACTTATTTGTGATGTTTCTCAGAAGTTGGTGAAGTCAATGAAAGATAGCTACGTCAATAAAAAAGAAAATTTTTAGGGAAAATTAGAAAAAATAGAACATTGTTGGCAATCTACTTATAAATCTGAACAGATTGCCCTTGCATTATTTTGATTGGCCTTTAAATAGATGGATTGTGACAAATTCTTTTGAGGTAGGTTATAGGGAGAAGCGGCAAAGATTAAATATGTTGTGTGAATGAGGTTGATTTTTGAGTGAAACAAGGAGGGACCTGGAAGAAGCATATGGAAGTTATCACCTCTCCAGCCTAATTGAAAGGAAACAAATGCAATTGATTGTGTATTGAATGTTAGAATTGCAACTATCTTCTATTAAACTTGGATGAGTTAAATGAAAAGATCAGCTTGTTAGTGACATATTATAGCCACTTTTCTCAAGAAATTACAAACTAATTCACTCTTCTGAAAAGGAGTTTGTCCCTGCCAAACTCATGGCCGATTTCCAGGTTACTAGTTCTGAGCATTGTTTATTTAAGGAAGACTTCATAATGCAATCCTTTGAATTAATCATTTTTATAGTTTTTTTTTAAGATTTTGATCCTTCGAACTAAGTGTTAGCAAGCGCCTTATATCTTCAGAAACCATTGGATAGATGGGGTTATTTGGGATTGCACTTAACTTAAACATCGCCCTGATTGAATGATCTGTCTAATACTCTATAGTTTGCAAGCTCTTAATCATTTAGCTAGAATCATCTGATCGGAGTTTCTCGGAGACACAGTGTTCTAATCCGTGGTACCACATGGGGCATCACGGGCAGTCTACTTTGTGTTATGCTAAGCCCTTTGCTCAACACTATTAAGTTTGTGGATGCATTTCTAAATTAACCTAACTCAGATGCTTACCCAGTCAAGTCGACATGGAAAACTGACAGGTCGACCAGGCATCTCAGTAATTTTTTTATATTTTATTATAAGTACATAAATTTATGATTGCCACGATGTAGAAAAATATATAGTCAATAACTCTGTATAGTTACGGGCATTTATATAAATACCTCCTGAAAAATCTACATGAATTTTCATATGATTTGCCATTTCAGTTTTCGATTTTTAAACTAGTAAGATTACTTTCTTCCATTCTTCTAACGTTAGTCTTATACGGAGATTTCAATTATTTATTCAATGGAAGGGACAAAAGTACCTTGAGTTGCATGGATCACTCAATCTCCTAGGCAAGTAAAGCTGAGTTATCAGTTTGATAAGATGGCCGACTGGACTCAACCAAAACTCATGCGTACTGAGTTCAGCTGGGCCTATCATCCAATATTTTGAGGTTGTCAAATGGATTCAGCCAGTTTCCTAGCTGACCCTCTGGGTTAGAAAATAGGAGTCTTTGCTTCCTGTTGAATAATGATCATCTATTGACATGCATACAAGTATTTATGTTCCATTACTCCTATGTGATATGCATCCATATATTTTTGTGCGCTTGTGATTTAGTGTTGGTGTTAGCAGGTTTACAAGTCGGGGTCCTTCGGAAGATCACTGGATATCACCAGGTTTAGCAGCTACAATGAGCTGCGTGGTGAGCTTGCACGTTTGTTTGGCCTTGAAGGCCAATTAGAGGACCCACTGAGATCAGGCTGGCAGCTTGTATTCGTTGACCGAGAGAATGATGTTCTTCTCCTCGGTGATGACCCATGGCAGTAAGTAGCCTCTTCCCAAAGCACATTTCTCTTGCTTCTGTGCAGAAAAATAGCAATCAATTGACATTGTTTCGGAGCTAAGTATAAATTGACTCTCTCTCTCTCTCTCTCTATATATATATATATATATATATATATCACGCACGCACGCGTGTGCATTCTCAATGTTACCACAAAAATTTCAATAGATATGAAACACGTGTACTTTTTGCATATCATGAAGGTAAAATGTGTATTGCATGCTTGGATCTTGAAAGAAGGTTTGATAATTCCAATGCCAGAAGGATCCATTCACTCTCCTCAATCATATAGAGGAAACTTTTAAATGCTGGCAATTGGCTTGATGATCTTCTCTGTTGATTTTTTTTAGCCAATCTTTCTACCAATTTTTCCAATATTGATTGGTTTTCATTTCTCTTGAAGAAATTTTGCAAGATTTGACTTTGTTTTGACACTAGAGTCGGATTTATTTTTCCAGGGAGTTTTTAAACAGCGTTTGGTGTATCAAAATACTATCACCCCAAGAAATGCACCAGATGGGCAAACATGACTCCGAGCTTCTGAATTCAATCCCAATCCAAAGGCTTTCCAACAACAGTTGCAATGACTATGTGAGCCGACACGGATCAAGAAATTTGACTACCGGGATTGCATCTGAGGGTCTGTAGACTGCTGAAAGTAGAAATTTGACATTACCTATTAATTCAACCTCCTATGTAATATTAACTTCCCACCATAAAGGTGGAAATTGAGCATGTCTCATGCTAAGCTGATACTGTATTATATGACATCACGACATTTTTTTACACAACAGGTCCCTAAGTTATGAGGACAATATGAAGATGGTTATATATTTTTGTCACTGTCAAGAGTTTAGACCTGAGGACCTAGGGCGCTGAACTTGTTTGCTTTGAACACGGGTATCTGAAGGTTGTTAAAGCTCTTGCTCTTCTTTATTATCTGTCTTCTGGAGATCTCTCCTGTAGCAAGAGCTGCAGTGTTTCAATCTGGTACAAGCAGTGGATTTCTCTTTCTTTTAATCCTCAACCCGACTTTACTTTTGGTCTTCGGGTCTCCCCTCTTATTTCTGTCTGCGTCCAACTTCTTCTTTATGTTATTTATTTTGCAGAGACCTCGACTTCCAGTGAAGAACTTATGCTCTCTTGATTCCTGAATCATTTGGCATCTTCTCTTGATTCCTGAATCATTACCGACTTCACAACTTATGTGACTCCTTAACATGAAGTTCAAATGCCATTGTTCAGAGGGTTAGTATATTTTAAATTGCTCTGTTGTAAAATTAGCAGCAACCAGCTTCTGGACATTCTAAAGTAAGACCACATCTACCAGCATTGCAGGAAACGTTTGAATGTTAAGTTTCTGCAAGGTTTTCATAACACGTGAAATTATTCAGATACAAAATAAATTTGGCCAATTCACTATAAACGGGCTTAATTGGCCTAGCTTTGCTTTTGGAAACTCGGTTCTCTGTTGTAATTTTTTTTTTTTTTCTCTCATGCGTTTGGCAGAAATAGCTGGTGTTCAATATAGTTGTGCCCTACGGTTAAAAATGGTTTTGCTTCCAGGTTCACCTGGAAAGCCATTTTTCATCCTGAAACTGTTTGTGGTAAACTCAGTGATTTCATTGAATATCCCAATGAAAACACATTATCAATCAAAATGTTGGATCCTTTTTTTTTTTTGGTAAAAGTTGGATCCAAATGTTGGACCATGGCTAGAGTAGACCGATGTCATTGAGAGAGAGAGAGAGAGAGAGAGAGAGAGAGAGATTTAAAATAATAATAATAATAAAACCTTAGAAGGTATCGTTTTCATTATGTAGATTTCTATGGGTATTTTTTTTTTAGCTAACAGAGGGTTTCCAACCTTTCGAACTGGATCAATCCCTCCAAGCTTAGAGAGAAGCTGGAGAAAACCCCTATGGCCCCCAGGTGGTAGCACAAGTGAAAATCGAAACTAGAACATCTAGCTCCGGAAAAGAGGAACCGTGATTTTGACCACTCGGCCAATCCCTTGTGGGTATTGTCTAGCTAGCTCTTAAAGGTGATTGGGTCCTTTTCTCCCCCATTTTGGAAAGGAGTTAGGTGAGTTTTGAATAAAATTTGTGAAAGGTCTAAGTTAGGTAATATCTAAAAAATCAAGCAGAAAGAGCCTAACCTTTGGGTTTTGATCTTTCTTTTGTGCATTGTCCTTTTTCTATGGTCCACAAACGACTCATTGAGTCCACAAACACAGCCACAAATTTTCTTTTACTGTATTCTCGTGTGTGATAATTGATAAGGCTCATCAATCAGAGAGATCGTTTAGAGGCACATTGGGAAAAAAAGTTTTCGAAGGCCGTACCTGGCAGATTGGCATTAGCCAAAATAAATTGTACTTAGATCAGATGAATATTTGCAGTTGGGTAGCGCCGCCGTAAATTAGGACGTTTAGTTATCTTTTTATATTTTCTTTTCCTTTGTACAAAGTATGAATGGATTCTATTTCCATTCTGGCCTTCGGTTTTAGGTTGATAGCAAACATACAATGTTGAGCCACCAATCTGTGGTCACCACGTGGTGATCGAGATAACAACTTTCCTACCATCCCTATTGTAGCTCACTTGGTTAGGGACATCATGTAGTGTGAGTGGGTATGTGAGTTTTGAGTCTCCAAGTAAAAGAGGAAAAACAATGTGGGGGCAAAGTCGGACACCCTTTATTCAAGAGTTCGAAAAATGAAGCTTTCAAAGAGGCTTCTAATTTTTACCACATGGGAGTTTCCATGCAGCCAACTCATGTTTGATGATATAACAAGGAAGCAAGATAGAGAACATCCGCTCTCCAGACATTGGGATGCTTGATCTATAATAGTAATTAGCCCACTAAGGTAGGTATCAAGGGGTCAAGTTTCTCTGCATGTTCTTACTTCCCCCAAACAACCAAGAAAAGTCATCGCACGAAGCCTTCCATCATAGACCCAGACAAATCCAACTTTGAAGCTGCAATGCTAAGTTCACCAAGAGAGGGAAACCGGCTCAAGTCCATTGAAGTGACGAGGGGCATGCTGCCTTTTGAGAGTCATTGGCTTCCAAAGATGAAGGAAAATAACTCACATTACCTTAAGTTATAAACTTGTTGAATTCGTTTGGCGCCTCATGTTGCCAAGGAATGAATCCAAGAGAAATGAAACTATACCAGGTTAAATCGTCAAAGCAAAATAATTACAGAGTCTTGTGAAAGTGAAAGAGAGAAGTCACATGTTTGACACCAGAAACCAAAAAATAAAAAAGTTCAGCTCTCCGCAGAGTCAACTCGGAATCGGACTCTGCTCGGCTTAAGCTTAAGCCAAGTCTGAGTCAGCCTTTTTATACCCTGCTCTGACCTGTGTGACTGCTGGAAATTGAAGGAGAATACTGCCCTTTCCGCAGAATTTTATAGGCATCAAGAATTCACCTCCCAAAAAAAGGAAGAGGTGAAAAGATATTTATAAATATACAGTCCAGACCCTCCAATCCAAGGGAGTTACAAAAGGATAAAGGCTTAAAGGAATAATAACCAAAACTGAGCAAAAGAATTCGTTATTACTTCATTGAAAGGGATGCTTATCTTATTTTGTTCTTGTAATGACTATCTGGGTTAGATCAACGAGCGCCCTCCTGGACAGTCGGACATCCTCATCATCACTTTGAGGAAAAGAATCAATTGCTTCCACAGCAAGGCTGGCGTGTTCTGCTGCAAGTTCCCTTGTCCTCTGTATACCCTGGCTTCTTCCAAGGTAGTCAAGGGCCTGGAATTTTTTTGCATGGGCGATCAGTAAGTTTAGGAGAACAGATATACACTAGCTACCACTCCACGAAATGGATATGGTAATAAGTAATAACAGATGAAAAAGAAGTAAAGAATATCTCATTTAACTGCATTTCCCATAGGGAGAGATTTTCTGTGTCCCAATCTAATGTATTTGATACAGGAACAATGTTCTAAATATGAGAGACTCGGACCAGATACTTGATTAAAAAAAATGTTACCGTGACATCTCGGTCAAGATTCAGTCTACTGGTGTATCTACCCCATCAAAATACGGAAAGATTCAAATTTTATATTTCATATAAAAGTTTCATTTACATGACTTGACCAAGTTGAGTCTTCATGTTGACTCGACTCAAAATGAATCAAGTCTTTTGCTCTTAAATAATGTGTTGGTATCATTATATTATAAAGTTTGTTCCTAAGCAATGCATTGTTATCATAGAACATAAAGTTCGCCTCTTTCTTAAAATGACCCGACCCCCCCGCCCCCACCACAAAAAAAAAATGTTAGTATAGGATTGAGTCTCATTCTTCAACAGGTAAAAACTGTATTAAGTAAACCTCTAAAAGAAATAGTGAGATGTATAATCCCAGCCATGGAGTATCATGCATGCACATATCCCAAAAGTCCGTGCCTTTTATTTTTCTTTTCTAGTGAAGGAGAGAAAGTTCATTTATCCGAGCAGGTTATATACTGGTTCCACTGAGGGCCCCAATGAAAAGAACTTCAGATGGTAGAAACCCAGACATTCTGTTGGTGACTAGCAAATCGATGATCAAGAAAGAAAATACAGTAACACAATTCTTTTTGGGAAGGGGCGGGGGGGGGGGGGGGGGCGGCAGATAACCATGATGAGGCACATAATATTAATACTTTAAATCATTGAAAAATGAGTCCCAGTAGTAAAAATAAATAAATCCCAACTATAAAATTCTCAAACTGAGCCACACATAATTTCTCTTGCAAAAAAGGATACAATATAAAGATAACAGATGCCAATCGCATGTTACACAAATAATGATACTTTTTTAATGGAAATAATGATACCTTTTAACAGTGTTTCCTGAAGAATATAGGCACGACTTTTCAAACAAAACAAATATAATGGATTGTGAGGCATTCTAAACTTACAAGATCAATATCTGATGGGTTGTCAAATCCCCGATCAACTAGTGGACGTAGTTGAGGGAATTCTTCAATGGCATATAATATAGGAGCTGTCACGATACCCTGATAACGAGGAAATAAAAAACAGTCAAGATTCATCCCTTTGTTCCATCAACATCCAACGTTCTCCATGTCAAATGGAACCATAAAATTCTATAAAGATAAATATGAATGACCTAAAAAATCAGATTATGAATTATAAGATTTATAAAGTTCTCAAGCAAATTTAGGCATTTACTGAAACATAAATATTCACAAATCAACCATATTCAATAAATCAAGTCAAACAAGTGGAACATATCACAACATTTTTACATAGTAACAAACTGTGGGAATGGCCCAATGCACAAGCTGCACCCACACTAGGGTGTGGATGCCCTTACAATAAAGATTAAAGCATATTCTGCAACAACTGCTTCATAAAAACACACAACAGCTAATGTTTTCTACAAAACCATCTCAACATAATTACAAAAATCTCAATAGTGCAGCAAATCTAGCAAGAAAATAGAATAAGAATACAACTTGGAGGAGAGAGAATTACATGGCGAATGTCAGACAAGGAACCCTTTCCAAGGGAAGCAGATGTGCCAGTGAAATCAAGTACATCATCAATCAATTGATGCGCCAATCCCTGGAAGGATGCAGAATATTAATTGATCATAGGGATAAGGAATGAAATACCACTTCTCTAAGACTGAGTTGACCCAGTTTTAACCCTTAAAACTTGAAAATTCAGGACCAAGTAACACTCTGAAGCTGTAATTTAATGTCTTGACAACACATATAGATATACGTATAAAATATATAATATCAAACAAAAAGTGACTTCAATCATAAGATGTCCAAGACAAAAACATACCAGATTTCGACCATAATCATAAGCAAACATTGAAACTTCTGCTGTTTGCCCAGCAAGAAGGGCAATAGCTTTGCAGCTGTTAGAAATCAATGAGGCTGTCTTGTAGAATGTTTTCTGCAAATAGTACTCCATGCTGTAGTAGCAAAAATTATTTTATATCAGCCATTGTGCAAGAGGTCATTGAGTCTGGAACAGAAAATCAATCAAGAAAAGTATCAACAGGTGATGAATAATGTTCTCTGACGGATCAGAATGTGAAAAATATCATACTGCACAGTACACAGCATGTGAGGCTCATGGTTCAGTGATCCAGATTCCAGACCATTAATCTAATGGACGATATGGATAAAAGACACCCCCAAAATCTCATTGATGATTTCAGCCATTTGATCTTTGACCAATAAATAGACAATGATGAAAAAAATAATATACATACACCAAAAGTTCGGAATAAGACAAAAGACTGGATGACAAGGAGCTTCAAATCCATTCCAGGCCATCCCCCATTTACATTAGGCATCAGATCAATAGTCCATATCAACAAATCGCTGGCACTATTTGTGTGGATGGGGTGCACTGTGAATCTGTGACTATAATTCATTGCATCAGAAAATTATGTGAACATGAAGACAAGAAAAAGGTATGAATTCTATGCTTTGGTAGAAAAGATGAGAACAAGAACATGGAACGGGAACGTAGTAATAAACTATTTAGTGCTTAACTTGTATCTTGGTCAGGTGTGAGAGAAGAAAAGCACTGCATTGTCAATGAAGTAGTGTCATACTGTAACAAGTATTTGAATCGCATATTAATGCCAACTAAAATTATAGAGACTGCATATTTTGTGATTGTTGATGCAAAGATGATCCTATGTAACCTATTTTCTATATTGCTTACTATTGAGTAGGATCAATATGATTTTCCTAGGCAGGTCTTGGCTGTAACAGGCCTAGGTATGTTCCTCGTGATTCAGCGTCTATATAGAGACATGGAGTGGAGGCAGGTGCAATACATGGAGTCATGGACACAAGTTGTCGAAGACTCAAAAGTGATGCCAACCTTTTATGTAAATCCAGCATATTGACAAATCCAAAGAATATATATTTATCGTAATAATATCCATGCATATAATAATAAACATACTTTCATATACTGAAAAAATACTAGTAGATATCCAGATAAACAGATGACATTAGAACCATATAATATAAAAATAAAACTAAAACACAGACACAAGGAAAAGATAAATGCAGGCTTTCTCCTGAAATTCTGCCAATGCGAACCCAATACATGTCTTCCTTTTCTTTTTCTTTCTTTTCTACAAAACAGTGTTCCTGTAACCTTTTCTGAAAGAGATCAATATATATATGCTCTACTTATTCTTTGCTTGAAGGGGCCTTCCCTTTACGCCATTTTTTAGGTTCCCCTATATATATCGTAGGTGACACCCCTCTAAATTTTTCTCTCATAATATTTAACACAATTCTACCTCTCCATGTTTGTTCTCCTATGCGTAAATTCACAACTTTCACTTTTAATGTGGATGTTACTGAGATTCTGAAAATATCACAACCTTAAGAGAGTAGCTCCAGTGTAAACAAAGAAAATTGAGACAGCATTGAGTATAGGCCATAGGGATACTTAACAGTTATCACCAAACTCAAACAAATGTTACATTCTTATAATATTTTTCCAGTTTCTTTTAATTTTCTAACCGCAGTTACCTTTTCTTCATAATGTTAAATACTTCTCTTATTCATGTGATAGTATAAAAATATATATGCCAAGAAAAAAAAAACCATGAAATGAAACTCTATTGAGAAATTGCCAAAAGGAAAAATTATCAATTTGCTTATTACATAGTTTAAAGCACAAATACCCAAAAAAAAAAATAATGGACATACAGACGATAATTAAAAAACAAAATCTTGGTTAAAGATGGACATTATAGATTTATGATGCAGGAGTTAGTGACTTCACGGTAAGAACAAAAGGAGGCTTGAATAAAGGATCAAATGAGAGAGAACCTTGAATAAAGATTTCTTCTGCCAGGCACATTATGTGGATAACATTTTTTTTTTTTTTTTACAAAAGCAGTATAAAACAAATGAAGAATACAATAGAAGTGAATTCAAACAGGTTTTATACATATAAGATTCCATACCTACAACGTTGATCAGATGTAGGTGTCATTTGCATTGTTTCACCAGTAACCAGATGCTCCACAACAGTTGCCAGTAATGACACAACCTGCCAATATTCAATTCCATATTAGAGGGATCCTGAAAAAATTGCTGTATAAAAGAGACGTTTACGGATCCACTACTACTTTAACTTTTGCATCACAAAAATCTAATAGTGTTTGTATCAGATTTATAAGGTTTTACCAGCGTAGGTATTAGATTTGATTGTGGCAATGAAATTTCTGTCCCTGCAACTGAAGGTCATATCATATCTATCTTTGATCTTGAATCAAAAGAAAATTCCATTGAGGTGGAAAAAGAACCCAAACAAAGCCCTATCTTTCTTTTTAAGATAATCTGTTATTGTTACCAATCAAAAAAAAAAAAAAATGAGGAAAAAAGAAAGAGAAGTTAAATTACAGCAATGAACCACCGCATTTTACAATTCTACAGATGTTGAATTCATCTGAACTAGAGGGGGTGGCGATGGCTTTGCGGACCATTTGGCTAAGCAAAGAGTGGATTAGACTGTATCATGTAATATCTTTTGCCAGCTTGTACCTTTTCTTCTCTCTTTTTTTTTTATGATATATTTCTTGGTATATTTCTCTTATTCAATTGTCTAAGGGTGTAAACTAGCCAAACTTTGCCCTGTTTGAGCTTGGCTTGAACAATAATCAAGCTGCACAAAGCCGAGCTTGTCTAACTTAACAAGTGGATCGATTAGAAATCAAGCTGAGCTAAGTAAAGCCTGAGGTTAGCTTGCTATTAGAGCACCATTCTGTATGGATCACTAAGGGGCCACCACCAACCAAGGGGAAGGCTTATGAAATGAAAAAGGGATGTCTAAACAAGGATGATTGTGCAGTATGGATGGTTTGGATTTCTCAAGGGTGGGCCCCACATACATAAAATGGGTGATTAGCAATGCTGGTGCAGTTTTGTCATCAGAAAAATGTTCATTTCTCATTTTATAGTGGGACAAATCATATCAATGGCCCAGATCACCAAGGAATATTCAGTCAATTCCCCCCTTCGGGAGTATTTCCAAAATTGATTCAAAACCCCTCTAATTGGTTAAGGAAATAGCCTGCTCAGACCATATCTCTCTCCTACTGAACTCTCCAACAACCTTCCCTGATTCTACTTAAAGCCTCATAACTGAAGACTTGAATCCAAACCACAAAACAGTAACTAGTTGAGCCAGAACCCAGTCAAATTGGAAATTTTGAAAAAGAAAAAAAAGAAGAACCAACACAGTTTAGAAACCGAATGCCTACAAAATTCCAAGATTGATGAGACACCCAAAATTGTTTACCATGTAAAATCTCAATGATCAGGTATGCAAAGTTGAACAATGTGTGGTTCCATTACTGCACAATGTCATGATTATCTTAGCAAGAAGGACTGCTCTTATCCTCAATCATTTTCACATATTTACAATATCAATTTCCCATAACAGCAGCTTAGCCTGGTAGGGATTAGGGTTTAATAGATAAAACATAGATACAAACCTCTGTGTTTTTCAATGATGCAAGAGCCACGCAAGCTCGGGAAAGCAGAAAATCTCCTGCCAGTACAGCAAGCTGCATCACGTGATGGCAACAATCTTAGGAGCTCTGAATAGTTATATTTCACCTATTTGAATCTGATGTGATGGTTCCTTTCAGCAAATCAAGCATATGCCAAAAACAAATACCTTATTACCCATTACAAAATTCAAAGATCCAATCCCACGTCTTGTGTCCGCTTCATCTAGGACATCATCATGAAGTAGACTCGCAACCTGTAGTAAGCTTCCATGAGATATTATGAAAATTTATACTTACAAAATCTAGCAACCTCCTCAAGATAATATGATATTATGAAAATTGTCAACATCAACATGCTGCCAAAGTTAATGGCAATGATCACAAACCAGGTCTATACTTGATGCAAGACCAAGTCCAAAACCATGTATGGCTGTTAAAACTTAAAGGCCATGCCTCGATTTCAGGCAGACGGATTGCTCAGGCCTATTTTCATTATTTCAGGCTCCACAGGACCACAACACATAGGCCGCGGGGATCAAGCTAACCAGGCCCCAGTAAATTGATAGCCCCGATTTTATCATGAGTGGAATGTATGGACTAAAACAAACAGAATATAATAAAAGAAAATTTAGTTTTTCAAGAAAACAAACATGAATCATTTCAGTGATTTCAGCAATACACTGCTGCCTTGCACGTGTTTCTTTTGGAATCCCATGCAACACAGTGCCAGTAGTTGAACTGGGTATGGGCGTATCCAAGGCTGATGCCATCAACAATAGCACCTGCATCATGCACCAACAGCCTTTTATTTCATAAATGAAAGAAAAGAAACATGAGCTGCACTAAAATAAATAGGTCCAAACAAGTGATATTTCAGAAGCAAATGAACAATTTAGTATAGCAAATTGCATGTGAAGGTCTCAATAGTTCACTTGGAGAAACAAAATCCAATCAAGATGTATAAAACATCAAGCAAGACTCAGGAAAAAGAAGGAAGAAAAATTGATGAAAGATCCGATCTCCTTGACTTGTATCCCAGGCTCTCAACTTTACATCTGGGTCCATGGTTCAGTGATCCAGATCATATTCTAGTATGGGTACACCCTAGGAATACAACAAAATTATGTTCCCCTTTCCCTCATACCTCTGACAAAGAGATCCTAGGATTGGTCCTGTTCGGGGGATCTTTCAGCAGGCGCATAATAAATACACAAATAAAATGAAAAGTACTTGGCATGCTACAGCCGTAATATCTGCATTATAAGTCCTCACCGTGGGACGGAATCTCTTTCCCTCAACACCCATCTTGAAGAAATATTCAGCAGCTGATGCCAGCTTAGGTACCTGCATGAAATCGGATCTATAAAATACTAAAAGTATGGTATTAAAAGGAATTTCTTACTGGTTTTATTCCACTGCATAAGCCCATATTTGGAAAGAGAAGCACCCGGGCTGTACTGGATCAAGGACTGCATACCTCAGCAACCACCATAGATTGCAATCTATTAGCTAGGATCAAAAGCTCATCAGCAACAAGAGAAAATGGATCCAAAGGTTCCTGGACACCACCATGTCAGGAGTAATAAAAATGTGCAGAACAATGGATATCAATAGCTTCCTCCATAACAGGAGACATACATCAACAGAGGATATGACTGACCAAATAATCCTTACTCGCTCAATCTCAACACACAAAATAAAAGCACAAGTGTTTTACTCAAGAGATATGTATAGGTTGCAAATTATGGTGGGTTACCCAGCAATATGGAAGTGAAAATTCCTTATATACGTGTCAGTTTGTCAGGGAAAAAAAAAAAAAACATTAAAAACAATGTGGATATCACCCAATATGCACATTGTGAAGTCTTATATCAATGCGTACAGGTTCATACAGGAAGCCATATATCCACTTTAGAAATCTGTAATATGTACTCAGATAACTATATCAAGGACTAATAGATTCAAATCAAGTAGAGGCAGCAAATGATCTCCCATAGAACCTTAGTTTCCTTTTGTCCTCAAGACACCCGACACTTTTCCATTGGTTAAGATAGTCACGCTAAGTTGACTTGAGAACAACTGATTCTGGACTCTGGACACTTAATAATACCTGCAGTTCACAGTTTAACTAGCATACAACAGTGTCAGGCATTTTTCTGAACATGTTATGATTTAAGATTTGAATCATATGTTATTGAAAAATATCTAAACCTAATGCTTAAATCCTTTCTCCAAGAATCAAACAGTAATTTACCAAATCTTACTGCTTTCGAATTGAATATTAGGAGACTCCTTAACACCAAACCACAACCAAAACCTGTATCCAGACTCCCATTATCTATGACCATTAAGTTGCTTTGTAGGCATTTTATCGAAGATCATATGATTGATGATTTGGATCCCATCTTATTGGCAAAATTATATCCTTTCTCCAAGAATTGAACTGTCATTCATCGAGTTAGTAAATGGAGGTCCACCCACCGGGCTGTTTAATTTTTCCCTCTTATCACATTCATCATGAAATCATCGAAACTGTAGGCTTATTAGCAATGCACTTGCAGGCTATGGATGGAATTTGAAAGTCCTTATAGGACTGGTGCATGTGTGGAATTTGTATCTATGTCAGCATACTTTTCCCTTGTTCAAAAGATAATGATACTATCATACTATTCACAAGTATCAGTCTTTTTTTGTAATATTGATTTGTGTATTATGGGTCAGCACTCAGCACAGCAGATCAGTCAACAAGTCAAGTCAGAAAGGAGAAACATCTAACCTCAACCACAGAGCTTCTCTCTTGATGAATTTGATACCTGACATCATGGAAAGCAATTGAATGATAACAATGACTTTCTCTGCCATCAAAAACCTACCAATCCAAAAGATCATATCAACCAATGGCTATGAACTTACAAGATATTCCACACTGATTAGAATAAAGGGACAAAAAAAAAAAAAACCAAACCTTTGAAGGAGGCTTTCTACAAGAAGAAGAAATGTAAGAATGTGTCATGGATAAGATTCCCAGATCCCCATCTGCAGTCACTCCTCCTCTGTAAAATCTCGTTTTGGAACACAGATTTCTCACCCATCTCAGTGGCATCTTCCAGGAAACAAGGGTAAAATGGATGAACACAGATCAGGAAATCGAAATCGAAATTGTAATATTTGAAGAAGAAGAAGAGTAGTTTCAACTTTCAAGAAGCGGCTGCTGTTACGAACAGATGGTGCGCAAACGACTCTCTCTCTCTCTGTACACTACTGTCACTACATACACATGGAAAAAAAGATGGCACGAACGATATTGGGGAATTTGCATATAACCCGCTGTACTTTTTGTCATCAACAAAATGACCTCTGTGTTTTAAATTTTTACAAAGAACCACCTTTATGAGTGTGAAAATATTGGTCAACTACTTTTACCATTAGTTGCGGATTGTTTATCGATTGACGATGTCATCCTCCTTCACAACTACGAGTAAGCACATTTTAACCCCCACATACACTAATCGGATGAGTTTGGTATGGGTCGAATTGGGTTTAATATTCGAATATTTTTATTTTGAGATTATATAAAAGTTATTTAAACAAAGTAAATATTCTAATATACGAAATAAGATTTGAACTTACAACCCCTCACTTCATCAGATCTTTCTAATTCATTATTATACTACATGAGATTTATGTATTTATTTATTTATATTACTTAAAGTCTATTGAGAGCAGCTAAAACCCATTCTAATACTTCAACTAAACTCAAATTTAAAGGTCTTTAATACATCAACAGAACTCAAACTTAAAGGTCTTTTTAACGAGAAGTCTTGTGTACAAATTATTTAGAGAATTCTTGTCTGGGAGAATTCTGATCATTTCAAATGCTACCCCCTAAACACGATTGAAAAAAATTATTTTTATTATTCTAAATAAGAAACCGATGCAACGGAAAACAAGCTTCTTTATCTAAATGTAATTGAAACATCACATACATTTAAATAGGATTTATTGGAGATCAAAATTTATTCCCCTAGTACAACGTTCTGTTAGGCCATATGATTTTGATCTTATGAATAAGTATCCCCTCTCTCTGCCATTGATTATAATATATATTTATATGAATATAAATAGATTAACTATATAATACATACTGCAAACTTTTTTTTTTTACATTATAAATGGATAGCGTCGGCTGGGCTGTTTTTCCATGCAAATATCATAGGTAGTTTGCCCTTCGACAATTGTACGTTCAGGGGCGAACCTAAGTATTGCGACGACTCTGCCGCCGCAGTAATCTTCTCCAGGCAGCATCAATCTTGCCAATGAAATAACCCCAAGCATCGGCCACCACCTCACAGTGAAGAAAAAATGTGGTTAACTTATTTCTCCTTACGACACATCACACTAAGATAGCCTGGGAAAACTACCCGCATGAGAACGTGAGAGCAACCTAAACTGTGGCCCATTACAATCACCTTCAGATGATATCAACTCTTAATGATTGTGGCCTTCTATTTTTTTTTTTTTTTTTTTTTTTTTGCTAACGGAGGGTTCCCAATCCTTTGGACTAGACTCATCCCTCCGGGCCCAGAGAGAAGCCGGGTAAAACCCCTGTGGCCCCTAGGAGTGGCCCTTGGTGGTAACACAAGTGGACTCAACCTTCGGTTCCTGAAGAGGGGGGAACCGGGAGTCGATACCAGGACCTCTAGCTCCGGAAGAGGGAGGAACCGTGGTCCTGACCACTCGGCCAACCCCTTGGGGTTATTTTGTGGCCTTCTATAGTCAAGACAAACCATGCTTGGATGATCCTAATCTCAGGATTACTGGCTTCCAGGAAGGGGATAATTAAGACCAATAGTGTACATTACACCAAAAAATAAAAACCATTGATTGGGCTGTACGTGTAATTCAGTACCCTGATGTAACATATGAACACCACATATCAATTGGTAAACTTAAAAAATGTGAAGGCAAGGCAACATAACGAGTCCTAGATATTCTGTTTCATCCAATTCACAATCGGCTAATTGTGTAAAATCTCTTTTGGTTTTTTTTCATTCCACTGAGATGGTACATTAACTGATATACTTTAACAAAATTGGCAATTGTGTATTGGATGTTGGACAGGGAGATCCAGACTCGCAACTTAACATTACATTCACCACATTGCAGGCATTACCTTTGAACTTTATTCTGCTTCAATGAAATAGGAGACTGCATTTCTAGTGTTTGATCAGTTCATTCGATGGCCGTGAAAGTCCGTCCTTTTTTGGGACGCTGGCATTTCAGAGTCCTCCCTTTTTCCTCCTTCCTAGATTGGTATCAGGACCCAATTTCCACCATACATAGCAGCAATTGCAGTAGATAACAAAGAGAGTCCCACAGCTAGAACCCTTGATTACGAAAATGTGTAATTATCCAAACAAGCTATAATTTCACAGGAAGATTGTTCATTTAAAAAAGCCAAGCGGCCTTTTTTTTTATTCAATTGTAAATAACCCCTTCTGATACAGCCAATTTAATTGTAAATGACCCCAAACGATACTGGCAAATTATAATTTCCCCTCGTACATCTTAAATGATTGTAGTCTACCCTCAGCGGCAGTGCATATGTCAGCAGGAAAGCTTGGGACTCCTACTGTCAGAAAGGTCGCAGCTTTTTACAAAACTACGAATGAATGTCGGCCACAACGGAAATTATGGCAAACCCCACCACGATTTGCATAATTTTGGGTCAATTTTAATTCTGTCCCTCATCAACCACGCCAGTGTCAGGAGTTCAGAGTGCCTTGAGTAGACAATACTAATTGCCTCTCTGCAGCAACCTTGCATGTATTCTTCAATCATAGATACAAAAATGGATAGAAGTTTTTTACAAAATTTGTCTACATTTCTCAGTGTTTAAACCAATAACCATGGCTTTTAAATAAACAAAACAACCTTTCGATTCGATGAAGTCCAAACTACATGCTGAAAAACAAATCTAACATTCTTGCAATTTCGGACATGAAAGTATCACATGAAAATTCTCAGTCCCCAGAAGGAAAATAAAAAAATAACCTTTCTTCCATAGTATTTGCATCCAATTGCCGACATGTTCCATGTTTAGAAGGCAGCCAGCTAACCTGAAGAAATTTGTGGCAATGGCAACAGCAAACAGTCAATACTGTCCAACTCTAGTTGCACGAAATAACTCTTGACAAAATATAAACACACCATATAAATGGTACTGACGAGAATAGATTAACCAAGTTTCACATGAAAAGACCTGTCAGCATGTGACCCAACTCTCATCTTATGTCCATGCAAATGTAGAGTGCACGAATATATCCATATTCAGAGTGAAAGTAAAACTTGAACCAGGTTCCACATAGTGACATATTTTTCCAAAATATAAAATAGAGCAACGGATAAGCACCTCCACTCGCAAGAAATAAACGTTACTGCTGCCCTTGTCCCTGGCTTTTGCTGAAAGAGTGGTGGTGAGCCAACCTTTTCTTTGCACGGGTAGCGTGATCATCCTGCAATAAGAATCCATTACCAAATACAATACAGTAAGTAAATAATAGCCCTCTCATTTCAGCAAAAAAAAAAAAACCATGTCTTGGCAGTTACAAGAGTAAAAGCTGTTTGTCATGAGACAATTAATATCCTGTTTGGCTATGTTTTTTATCAAATGTACATGTGATGCAGGCCAGACAATAGGTCAGCCAACCCATTGGGTTCAGTCCATAGGCCCAAGTACATGTGATGCAGGCCAGACAATAGGTTGGCCAACCCATTGGGTCCAGTCGATAGGCCTGCATCAACATGCTACATCAAATGAAAATATGAAATATTCAATAGAAGCAAACGAGAGAAACAACAGTTAATTTCACTCATTTCCCTCTATTTATCTTGCTTAGGACCACAAAGCAGAAGTGAAGAAATAGGCACAAGCCCTCAATCAGTTCCTATATTCCTAGAAGGTATAATATGACACCAAGAATTCGCTTGGACCCTAATTTATTTGCTTTGGTTACGAACAACTTGACAACAAATATCCAGAATGATGCTCCTTGGTATATGTTGTTTGCAGTCGATGCAATGCTAATTAGACAGATAAAAAAGCAAGTACTAATATGCCCCACTGCAGTGTTGTGATGATGTAAATATGTTCATTTTATGTTATTTTAACATTGATAACAGGATACTAGAGCTGAGAATGGACACCATAATGTCACAGTTACACACAAACATGGATTCTATTTATTTGGCATGTAGAAGTAACATATTGTATTGTTGATTAAGTAAAATGAAAAAAAGATAACAAACTATATACATTAGTTTTACTTTTTGCTATTTTTCATATTGTTTGATTATATGTATATAAGTTTTTTTTTTTTTTTTACCAACACGGAACTCAAAAATGAAAAGCCAAAGTGGCTGAAACATCATGAAACCCAAATAGGATCCAAAATGAAGTTGAGAACTATGATTTGAGAATGCTAAAATATAAGTAAAATAACCAACAAAGTGAGATGGATGTCCGAAACATATTTTCTAATGGAAGTTCCAAATAATGGAATGGGCACTTATTAAATAGGGGTTTTGTTCACCATTTTCCAAATTTAGCATATTTTAGAAATATTTCAATTTCCAATAGAGGTCTATGTTAGATATCTGCATTATCTTACATGTTAAGTACAGAGAGAATTGAGTTCATGAGGATTATTACTTTCAGTATTACTATTATGTAATGGCCAAAAACACTGTACATATAGGAATGCTTGGTCATATAGCCTGCCCGATTTTTGTACATGCAAGGCTCGTTACAGAAAAAATTTAACATGTTGATTAGTTTCATGCGAATAAATCAAAAGGAGTTTAGCCTGTAAACTTAGGAAGCATCTGAGTGTCCATGAAGAAGGGCTGCTTTTTGCAAAGGTATCCCTCCCAGTATATCTCACTCCCATGTTCCCAAAAATAGGACAGAACCAACTATCAAGATATCCAGATTGCAGTTTGCCCCAAAGCCCTTTGATAATGCAGCAAGGACACCACCACAATTTACATAAGTGAAATCTAACCATTTTAATGGTAAAATGAACCACTAAATCCAGCTCTCTAAAAAGTTCTCAGGGAAAGACGGACAAACCTTATACATGGATGCTGCAGATTCTGATTCCACTGTTTGGGCAGGAATATGCCAATTAGATTGGAAGGCATCCAAGGCATCCAATGTAAGCTGCCACCCACACAGAGCTACAGTACTGGCACCTGAGCTGGAACCACTGCTATTAGAGCCAGCAGCTGCAACATTCCCATTAACCCATGGGCAGAAATGGTTATGGTGCCTAATTGGATCAAATTCCACTGCCTCGATTTCGTAGTTACTTCCGCCATTTGCAGGCCCTGTATGAGGAAAGGAGTATAATAGAAGTAACAAAAAAACAACCCTTTTTTTCAAAATAAAATGAGTCAGTCCATTCAAATAGATATATATATATATATATATATATATATTTTGGTAATAAGCAAGAAGAATGTCATCATCAGCAAATGCTACAGTTACAATTATTAGGAAGTTTATGTGATGCAACACTAGGGTCTTCATCTAATGCATCCACACCAGGACCAGGCCCTGCCAAGCCCAGTTCAATCTAACTTGGCCCATCCAAGCCAAGAAGGCCTCATGCCAGGCCCAGCAGGTCCTGTGCAGCCTAGCAGGGTTTTTCGCAGTTTGTTGCACACTCAAATATTGAACTAATTTTCCTTGATTCCATGGAAAACCCTTCCCTATGTGGATTTGGGGGCAGAGTGGCGGGATTGTTGGAAGAATCACTTTTCGGAAATTAAGCTGCACAAAGCGCAGAATAAAATCACACAAACAAAACCCTAACAGAACTATAACCAAACATTCTCAATGGAAAAATGTAAAAATGTGTATATATAAGGAAAAAAAAAAAAGGAGCATTTCTTCCTCCCAAAACCATAAATAATTCTAGAAATTCCAGCTAAAATAAAATATTGAATAGAGGTAAAAAAGACAATGAGAAACTCAAACAAAATCAAAAGACAGAGAAGTAGAAAAAGGGCAAAAAATCCAAGTGAAACACCTAAAAAACTGAATAGACTCTTTCAATAAGTTTTTAAAAGAATTCGTTTTCATATATTAAAAAGATGACCTTAAAAGATATGACTCAAAAAACAAAAAAAAAAAAGAAGAAGAAGAGAGAGAACCTTAAAAGATTAAGCATAAAATCACATTCCAATAAAGATAAGAAAATAGAAGGACAAGTAGTGCGAAAATGCAAAAAGTAAAAATCTATCTAAATAGTTTTAATGGAAATTGTAAACTCAGAAAATGAAAGAAGAAAAATAAGAAATTTTGTAATGCAAGAATGTAAAGATTTTCAAAAGAACAGTATAAAGATATAAAGAAATTTAAAACCATAAAAATCTTTCTAAACTTTTTCAAAAGTGAAAACTAAAAGGAGGATTCCGAAAAAGAAAATGAAAAATTTATAATGCAAAAGAAGGAAAAGTCCTAAAAAAATATCTAAAATTTCTCTCAATAAGTAAAAGATATAGATTCCAAGAATTGAAAAAACAAAACCCTAGGGAAATAGATATTTGAAAAAAAAATGTTTTGCAAAAGTATAGATTTTTTCTTTGTGTGTGTGTGTGTGTGTGTGTGAGAGAGAGAGAGAGAGAGAGAGAGAGAGGGGGGGGGGGGGGGGGGGTTTGCTGGGAGATAGTTGGGTATGAGAGAGAGACAAAGCAGTATGCGCACAGAGTTCTGATAGATGGTTGGGCTTAAGAAGGGTATTCTTCGAATCATTGCAATAAGCTTGAGGACACTTTTCTTTTGGAAGAGTAAAATCTCAAAGAAGGCTCACCATTATTCTAGCTTATTAATTATATAGATATATAAATGGAGACTTGGAAAAATTGCTTTAAACATTACTGGCTCGAAAAACTACACAAACAAACAAACCAATGAATTAGACAATAATTACCTATTCCATTTGCAGCAACATAGTCAGATTCCACTGGTGCACAATCATCCATCAGAGATGCCTTGCCAGCCTGAGACACCTCTTCTTTGGACACTTCATAAGCAGAATAAATCATGGCATTACAAGAAAGTGAAGGGTGCTCACTATTCTCACGGCCCAATGCATGGCTCATCTTCTCCCCACTTTCAACAGATTCGGCCTTGGTTGACCCATCAATTTTAGAGCCACTGTCTGCTCTTCCGACAGACTGGAATATCATATCTTGGCTATCGCCATGAGGATCCTCTCTATCCATTTCTTCAGGAACAAACTCATCCATCAATCCAGGATCAGGAGTAGATTCTCCCATCTGTCCTAAATTCTCAGTGACTTCTGCTATTGGTTCTGCATCTCCAACAACACTATCTGCTCTGTGGACAGAAACATCAATCCCATGGATTTCAGCTTCATGACTGGCACCCATACCAACACTACCTCCACTAATTCCAAAACTAAACCTATCCCTAGCATGGGCATTTACATTTTCTGCATTCAATGTTTCATCTGCTTCAATTGTACTGCTTACAGCCATTTCCCCAGCATTTCTTCCAGCAGCTGGTTGGAAACAGGTACTTTGCTGTGCTTGATTGCTGTAATTTAGTTCCGACACATCATTCATTTCAGGATTCTTAGACATGGTTGGAGAGGGAAAATAAACCTCATCAACATCTCCAGGATAATTCTCAACACTTTCCATAGAGTCTTCCTCCGCACTATGGCAGACAGTATCCATCGCAATGACAGAAGACGCACGGGCTGAATCTCTAGTAGAGGGGGCACCAGTTATTTGGTCACTTTCTAGTCTGAATGGTTCTACCCTTCTTCCATGTATATCTGTTCTGAATCCTGGAGAATGGCTGGGACCAGCACCAGAAGATTCTCTCCTATCTGATGAATGGAAAGAATAAAATATATCTGAGTCACGGGCACGCTTGGAAGGCCCACCTGAGTATTCTCTGCCATCATTGACTTCATCACCATCACGGTCAATAACAGTACCTTCCACACTATCAACCTGTTGCACCCTGCCTTGTGGCCTGTCAACTGTGCTCCCCCCTTCCTCAAAGCTCCGTTTCCTGGTACTTGGACCTCGTGATTCATATGAAGCCGCACGGTCACCAACCTCACTGCCAGAAGGTTGTCCAACCATTAGATCCCTTCCTAAAGCTGCATCTTCAAAATGTTCTGATAATGTAGGCATGACAGACTGCCCAGTCGGCAATCCCCCAGCCATCGTAAGATTTAAATCAACACCAGCATTTGACAAAGATTTACCATCATCTGTTGTTGCTGCTTCATCACGGCAATCTGTATGTTCTTTCTCTATCACATCGGCAGCACCCCATCCACTAATTCCACTAGCTGCACTAACTCCACGTGTCAATACCAACTTTTTGATTGCTTCAGGAGTATCAATAGAGTTAGGTGCAAGACGAGCAGGACGTTGTACTGTAAGGAAGTCCAAGATTCTAACAGTTGCACCGCATAAGTTACAATCCAGTAGAGGAGACCTAGAGTCACATCTAGATTCTGGAACCGATAATTTCCTCTTTCCAGTGTCTTTTATCACTGAAGCGGAGAATGTTTTCTTACTGGCCCCAGGATCCTGGGAAGGACGAAATCTATCTCGCACAGGGCCAAAAGAGCAAGCATTTCTGGCTGATTGAGCAGAATGCTCTTCACAGTCTTGCACATTTGGAAGCCATCTCGGCTCCCATCCACACAGGCTAATCAGCTTCTGGGCCTAATTCAAAAGGAAAAATAAAATAAAATTAACAGGAACTGCACAATTAGAAGGCAAGCATAGTTGACAAACTAGGTTTAGGCAAAAATACAAAGATATCTAATTATAATACATGGGAATAAATGCATGAGGCCTCCAAAGAGCACGAGGCCTCCTCTCTAGAGGCCTCAATTCCTGTGATGTTGTCTGCCCTATAACCCAATTCCCCAGCTGTGAAAGATTGTGACTGCGATAGTAGATGTTTGATCTGTATGCTCCTAGAAAGCTTCATCTGTTCAATTGCAGATGAGGCTATAACAGGAAGAGATGGGAACTGCACAAGTCCATCACAACGATCCTTATAACCCCCAATCAGTGCTGATGGAGGAGTGGGAGGGAACTGCACCAAACTTTCAGCACAGCTATTTCCTTTCCAGGGACAAGTGACTCTGTGGCCGGCATCAAGCTCCTTAGCAAAGGCCTCACCAGCTTCATCAACTTCAATGAAAAAAAATGAGAAAAGACCACAGTTAGCAAGCTGGTGCAGGTTGTATCAAGATGGCTGCTCCAAGACAAAGAAGAAGAAGAAATATGCTTGGATTTTGTTTTATAAGATGAAAAGTAGGGAAACATTTCCCATCAAAGGGGTGATAAAATTTTCATTTGTAGTATCAAGTAAATTAACACAGATCTACATCAAACATGAAGAGTTCCCAATATTAACAAATGATGTAACAGATTCTCCCTTTGCTAACACATGCATGCTCCAATTACTTCGTCCCCATGTAAAGAAAATTTTACTCAAGACAGTAAAAGAATTCACCTTCAGTAGGAGTCCAGGATGCTGATAACGTAAATGTGAGGTATGTGCCGCATGACTCACATACAATTTTATCCACATCACTATTAATCCAACCTTTTCGGGCGCAAGCCAGTGAACTGGCAACCTGCAAGAATCTCTTTTAAAAGTTAATATACACAGAATAGATAAAGGATATAGTGTGCCACTAAGATGTTAAGCACGCATACATTAAAAAAAAAAACAACTAAAAAGCGATTGGAACGAATTGCGACTCAAAATATATAGTGCAAGTAACACTAAAATATGGTTTACAAGAAGAAACTCCAAAGTGAGAGTTTTGTAAAGCCCAAGGGTGTAACAGGTCCTACTAGACTCCTATCCGCACATTAGGTGAAACCATCCATTAATATGATGAAGCATCCCAAATCAAGTTGGATAGTAGATGTCACTAGATTGGGCATTGAATCTGGACCACCTATAAGCTGTTTAAACCGTTTATTTCTTTTCTCAAATTTAGCACCACAGATCACCCAACAGACCTGATTCTGATATAAGTTCATACCCATGGTGGATGTCAACTCAAAGGTGGGTTGAATTTATGCATGTATGCTTAGCACACTCCGGCTCTGGGAGCAGTGAGAGGGGGAGGAGTAACTAGGTCTATTGAAGTTCCATGTAAAACATGAAGAGGTTAAGTAATGAAATATATGGGGCATATGCTGACATAGGGCAGGCATATGAACCAGTGTACAATGTAAATAAATTACTAATGGGAGGGGAAAAGAAACCCTCAGCATGGAGGAAGGTGGGTCGCAAAACTTGAATTCACACGGGCACAATTTTGTACATAAGCTCCTTTTTTCTGCATGTGAAGCGTAAATTATTGCATTCTTCCATGGAAAAGAAGTGGGAAAAAATCACTAAAAAAGATCTACCTTTGAAAGCTGCAGGTGTTTTTCCCCCAAAAACATAGCCCATGGACCTATTACACGGTCACAGAAAAAATATGATCTAAAAGGTTCGGGGTGGGGGTATCTAATACTCGACTCACAGACAATGAAAGTTACTTTTTTTTTTTGCAACAGGAAGCTCAAAAGCTGGAGTAACTAATATAAAAGTAATCTTTAAAAAAAAAAGGCCTATGTATAGTTAATACAAAGTACAAAGAAAAATAATTTAAAAATCCAAAGCATACTGTCAATTTCTGCTTTTGCACAAATTGAAGTTCAAGTGAGCAAATATATCCAAACTCCAAAACGGGGCCAATGATGGAAAAACAAGAACAAGTCCTAACCTTTGGTTTCCCAGACCAATTTGATGGCTTAAATGTGGCCAGACGCATAAGCAAATCTCCCCTTTCCCATGGTCTACATGAAGGCTGTGATGATCCAAGAACAGAACCACCAGCACTTGTGCTAAAGGAAGTCCGCGGGCGGTGTGAACCAGCACAGGATAGTGAACCTGCTTTTGAAGCCTGTCCTTGACCCAACCAATCTATGCTGCTACCAATATTTGCTGGAAAAGCAGGTGAAGATGCCCCTGCAGAACTGATGCATACAAAATTTGAATATAAGTTATAATCAGTGCCCAAAATAAGATTTACTTGGACAGACTAAAGAATTTTATATGCCACGTTTCAAGACACAAATTATGAAATAAAGATCAGAATCTTTCAGAAAGAATTATAGTAGTTCCACTCTGAACAAAAGCATCACAAGCATTTCACATGATCAGCAATAGTTTACACTCCACCATCCTAAATGTCTATCCTTTCATGCTACTTCAGAAGTGAGATAGGCTTGTGACATGGGGCTACTCTGTCCTCTTTCCTCTTCATTCTTGTTAGTGATGCGCTAATTGCTCCTTCTTCGATAGTGAATTGCAGCTTCTTTAAAGGCCTCAAACTTGATAATCCAAAGGTACAGACTACGCATCTTCAGTTTGCCAAAAATCTACTCCACAGTTTTCAGTGAAGCTAGCATTGATTACATAAAGCCATCCTCCAAAGCTTGGAAGCTGATACAACCACAATAATGAATCTAAAAATAAGTAGTATTCAGTATTAATTGCAATGAGTACTTTCTTTTTCTTATGGACTGGTTATTTCCCTGATCACTCACAGAGTTGTAATTTTGCTCTGTATTACCATAAATTTCTTTCGATCGACCTAAAAAGGTCTCCATTTGAAACTTTCCCCAATAGCATTCTCTTTGAACACTCAACTGAAACACCAACAACTAACAGACGTTGACCTATATCACTCAGCAACTTAGAATCAGCAGAGAAACTCTATCGAAGAGTTTCTAGAAAAACCCTAAAATTCACCAATTTCCAACAAAAAGAATTGAAATAACTTAACATGAACAATCTTGAACAGAGAAATATGCAACGACAATGCATCGCCAATCAAACTACAGAGAATCACAAATTTTTACAATACCCGGTTAAACTCAGCTGTTTCAAACAAAAACACACACTTTCACCAGGTATTTCCAATCACACAGTTCAATTCCCAACACAGCCTTTTAAAATCTCAATTTATCCCATTTTCGATCAAGAAGGCAGCCTCCAGATGATCACCTCCAATCAACCATTTCAATTTCCACAAAACCCTACTTAGAGCCGGATTCATACCAAACCTAGAAAGAAAAGGAAGAGAAAAATCTCAATGAAACGATCCAAATTCTAATAACTAAACAAAACGCCTTTAAACTAAATACCTAATCAATTGAGTTCCCATCCTAAATGCACCAATCTAACAGAATTTCCACGTTGCCCTAGACAATTTCATTTCCAACATTACTACGAAAAGCATGAACATGGCATGTACAGATGCAATTCTAGGGTTTAGATGGGAAAATAGAACGAGATCCTAGTGAAGTGGAAGGTCTTGGAGAAGTAGAGTGTGCCCTAGGTCACGGATTGAAGAGATTGAGATGAGGATTGGAGAAAGGGACTGGAAGGGAATAGAGATACCTCGCAGCAGGAGTGGGAGGAGGAGATGTAGATCGTGCGAGAAGAAACGGATCGAAAGTGCCTCCAGAGCTCATTACCTCTTCCCTCATTTTGCTCTCCGTCTCTCTCTGTCTCTCTCTATCGCGCACTCGTTTTTGCCTGGAAAGAATGCGAGGGAATTCGGTCAACTCCCCCTTAAATATATAGGGTTGTAACAGAACTCTTCTCGCGGCTACTGCGGTGCGCCTGGAGCGCACTAGTCACTACGCGTTGCTTTTTCTCCATTTTAAAGATAGCGGGTCGGATCCAGTGACTGGATCACTGGAAGGAGCCCACCTAAAGAAAATCCGAACTTATCATGACATGTGTAATTTTGGTTTAGTCTAATTGAGGCCCAAGTCTGGTCCAATTTTCTAATCCATGAGTAGGTGTGATATGGCCTGTAGGGCTCATGTTGGGAGGGCAATGGGGTGGGTTTGGAATGGGTTGGGTTAAAATGAGACCCACCCCATCCAAATTTTGTCTTAACTCAACCGACCCGCTCCAGGACGGGTTGCTAGTATGTGATACTAAATCCGCCTAATAATGGATTGGGGTTAAATATTAGAGTTTAAAGTTTGAAATTTGTAAAGTGTATAAATGAATATAATAAGTGTGGTAGAGATTAAACAAATCACTTTCTTTTCTCACATGATTTAAGTTAATGCCTCAACAAAGCTTGCACCACATGAGTTTTGTGTATTACTTTAGTAGTAAAATATATGAGGTTGGCCTCAGTTGAGCGCCGGTGCTCTGGAATACGCGATGGAGCCTACGTCTTGATCCATCTAGGCGGACCATAAAACAGGGACTCACCTAATAGTCAAGGATATCAAGGTTTGGTATTCATTCAAATGAATTAGACCGTTGGATTGAGCGCACACTAAATTTAAATGGTTAAAACTTAATAGTCGTGGATCAAGTGGGGCTAGTGATGATATGAGCCTCTATCATTGTAGACAGGCTGTGTTGGGGGAGATCTTTTGATCTCTTGGTTCTATGTTCAGGTGGGACCTAATGAGGGCCCCATAAATACTAGTGCTGAGCAAAAGGGGTTTCAAAATATATACTATACATACAGGGTGGGATAGAGCACTGAAACCCAAAACCGCCCCAAGCCAAGAAACCATTCTCAAACCTGCCCTGCCTGTAATAGGTTTGTGATCTCTCTCTCTCTCTCTCTTCTTTTATTTTATTTTAGAGTAAGTTTGTGCAGCACCTGTTTCAATGGAAATATGGTGGCGACAAGGCGCCAAAACATTATTTGGTGCAATGCCGCTATTTTACGCCTTGCCTCCTCATTATAGAGGTTTTGATTTTCTCATCTATCCCGATATCTAGAGCGGCCGAAGAGTAAACTCTACACAACAGACTCTTTAGTGCTGCACATTTTATTTGACTAGCTCTATGGCAGGCATTTTCTTCTTGAAGGTAAATACCAAGGTTACACTTTTTGCCTTCCCCATAACACTTGGTGCTTGCCATTATTATGAGCATCTACAAGCAATTTAGCAGGATGGTGGTATTATACAGAAAAAACACATATCAAAATATAAATCTAAACAGTAGATAATTCTCTAAACTATTTCTTAACTATCTTTACCCTCAAAAAAGTTTCATGAATCAAAAACCATCTTTAATGCTGAATGCGGAAGATAAATCAATTATAAAACTGTTGGCCATAGTTATCTTTGCAAGTGATAACTCATTTTGGAGATTTGGATTGTGCAGTCTATGATTAAATTTATGTAAAGTGCATGTATTAGATGTTATATATATAAACCTAACCCTTCAAAATTTTCAGGAAGAAGAAGGCCCATAACTCCAAAACTATCTTTAAGTAAGCTTCACCCTTATTCGCCAACGGTTTTCCATTCAACAATCTTAAAAGTTTTCTTGATATTATGCGAAGTACGTGTATATTACATTTTACGTAAAAGGCTCGGCATTCAAAATTTAGATAGAAGCCCACCAACTCCAAAAACTATTTAAGTTACTAGTATTGTCTTTAATTGAGCTTTCCATCTAATGTTTCCCGCCACATCTTTCAACATCAAAGGAAAATATCTTTATTATTCTAAACACTGGTCACAATTATCATTGCAGATTTTTTTTTTTTTTTTTTTTTTTTTTTTGCAGTTGTTATCCTGCTCTAAATATTTGGATGTTGCAGTTTTCGCTATAGTGAATTTATGTAATATCTTTACCAAAATGAAAATTCATGTAAAGATGAATTACATGTGTATCCGGTTGTTATTAACACATGCATTATAAAAAATAAAAAAAAACAGCTCAAACACAAATCAAATACTTTTTTGCTATTGGAGGGTTTTCAGCCCTTTGACCTAGACTAATTCCTCTGGGCCCAGAGGAGAGGTGGGTAAAACCGGGGGTCGATAACAAGACGTCTAGCTTTGGAAAAATGATGAACCGTGGTCCTGACCACTTGGCCAACCTCTTAGGGTTAAATTAAATTTATATAAATAGTATGGTATTATATGACTATTTTTTTGAAGAACTTATATATCTTAAATAGAAAGAAAGGAAAAAAAAAAACTCAAACAAAACTGTACGTAATCCAATATGGTTAATTTATGGGATTTTTTTTACTGAAAAATACTGCTTAAACCGTTAACTTGGATTCAAATTCCATTATGATCTAAAATTTTAACGTCAAAGGGGTAGCACAATTAGGAAATATTACAATTAAGAAGTAAATTTTGATTTCGAACTCTAGTTTTCTCCAAGGGCTCACTTGGTAAAAATCAACTTATTCAATGCATAAGTTGCACGAAGAGGCAAGGATTTTATGTGCACGAAAAATGATAGGTTCTTGAAGATGCCAGACACCCTAAAAAGAACCGTTAAAAATTAAATTATAAAAATCAATAATAATATATTTTGTGATTTAAATTTAATAACTTATTTTGCTTACCTTAGAGAGAGAGAAAAACAAAAAAAGAGTCAAGGGAGACTATAGAGAGGCCTAGGGTGAAAGTGGGCCGGGCCGTCCTAGGGCCGCCTGCGGACGGCCCGTTATAGGCTCGGCCTGAGCTCGACTCAAAAGACAAAAGAGCCGAAATAGGGCCTAGTAGGAGGCCCGTTTTCTTAAACGGGCCGAGTTCGGGATTGATGAAGCCCGGCTCGTAAGCCCTAGGGCTTATATATATTAATACATATATTATATATATGTACACTATACAATATATGATACATATATGATATAACATAATCCATAAATCCTAAACCTTAGTTTTAATCAATATAAATAATCTCTAAACCCTAAACACTAAATAATCCATAAATCTTAAACCTAAGCAGTAAGCCATGGGGCCTACATATATTGATTCATATATTATATATATATGTGTACACTAGTATATAATATTATATGAATCTATGATACTAAATAATCCATAAATCCTAAACCTTAGTTTTAATCCAATATAAATAATCCCTAAACCCTAAACACTAAACCCTAAGCACTAAATAATCCATAAACCCTAAACCTTAAACCCTATTTTTAATCCAATATAAATAATCTCTAAACAACCTTGAGGATGCATGTATATTAATGGTCTGGAAGATATTTTTTTAAGTCTTGTTAACTGTGGAACAACCTTTCCTTTGTTGTTATTATTATTTATTAACAAGGCTCTATTGTTGTTGTTATAGGTGATGTTGGAGACTTTATTTTATGATGCTAGCCGAATACTTTATTTTATTCTATGATGCTATTGGAGTTTAATTTGATTTGTATTATTTTTGGAGTTTGATAATGCTCATCTATATTAACATTGAACTGTTATGGAGTGTTGGAGCTGGGCTCCCTTTGCTTTTATGGAATCTTTCTTATTTTAGTTAATTTTATTGCTGCAATCCAAATTATGGGATGAATGCATGCATTTGACATTTTTTTTGTTTCTGGTTTGCATATGTAGATTTATTTGAATTCCTACATGATTTTTTTTTCCTGAAAATATTTTATTTCAACTAGTACTATATCATTAGCCGGCCCTAGGGCCTCATAACTTAATAAGAGCCGAGCCTGAGCCAGGATTTTTTAGGCCCTCTCAAGCTCGGACCGAACTAGTGCCTATTGAAAAATACTAGGGCCGAGCATAGGCCTGTAAAAGCCCAGCTCGCCCGGCCCACTTTCATCCCTGAGAGCCATACAAAATGCGAAAAGGGTCGATGAAATGGAATGGAGAGAAAATCCACCAATACACATCAAGAAACAAACCTTATCATCATCACCACATAAATGGAAAGCCGAGAAACCGCCACGCCATGCATGCTCCCTGTCCAAACAAAGCACCCCGATACGTTCCACACCGAATCACATCACTTCGCCTCTCTCACTCCATGGTCCATACGGAAAGCTCAACGTAACGCATTTACATCCTTTCCGAAAACGTTACAGACCATCCCCTACAAATCCAACGTGTTATTCTCTCTGCTATATCCGAAAATCCGGTAAAATTTTCTGCATTCACGGCTTTTAGGGCTTTATCTTCTTCTTCACACTTTGAAGAATTTATTTGTCTAGTTGTAGTTCCTCAGAAAACACTTTGATGTTTGGTTGGGTTTTGGGTATTTTGAATGCCTAACTAGTTTACTCTCTTGAATTCCCTGGAAGTTTGGGATTTTGTTAGTCCAACGGTGGAATTCAAGTTGATTGATTGGAATCTCATATCAAAGGAAGAAATTCTCTTGTTTGGAGTTTCTTTTTTTTGTTCTTTTCCTCATTGAATCTGTGTTTATATTGTAAATTCTGGAAATTGGAATGAGACTTCACCTCATTGTTCTGAGAATTCAATTTAGGATTTTTGAAATTTCTTGAAAAGTAGTGTTATCTTCTATAGAGGAGAAAAGCTTGCATCTTGATTGACTGATCTTGTTTGTTTTTATCACATTTGATATGTTTTTATTTCCCTTGTAGAGAGATTTCTGGCACCATTGCAAAATCCTAGATAAAACGGAAGAGAAGGAAAAGAGTGGATTGGTTTTTGGCAATTTGAAAGAGAATATTTTTCTGGGACTAACTGCATCAAGGTGCCAGCATTGGCCTGGTGAATGTGATGCAAATATATTTGGTTTTGATGTTGAACTGAGGGATTCTGTGAGTGCATTGTTATGGCTTCCCTTGCTTCTCTAGCAACACTGGGAAGCACGAGGCAGAATTCGTCTCTCTGTTTTGATACCTCTCCGTTGCTAATTCAGAGGATTTCGGCTGCGAATGTGGGTAGCTTCAGTAATTCACTAGGAGGGTGGAAATGGGGTTTTACGTCAGTATGTAAATGCGTGGCCACGACAGATTTGATCGCTGAATTGGAGAGTCCAGTGTCTGCAGAATCTACACTTAAGGGAAGCAAAGATGTGGATGCCGATCTTGTCCTAAAGCCTGCTCCCAAGCCTGTCCTAAAGGCGCGTCCAAAAGTCGAACTTGATCTCAGTGTAAATTCTAGAAGTTCATTTCCACAGGCTCCAGGGAAGCTTGTTAGAGACTCGCCGGATGAGAAGGAGACTGCAGAGTATAAGGATAAGGTGATTGAGTCACTTGGGGAGGTCCTGGAGAAGGCAGAGAAGTTGGAAGTGGAGAATTTGAGCAGAACAGTTGTTAAAAGGGCTAGTAGTGCTGATGGTAAGCCTGCAGCAGCTACAAGTTCAGACCACCCTACATCGGTTACAAGTTCAAATCCAAGAGTAGGTAGACCTATGAATTCAGCGCTGACCAAGAAGACAAATCCCTCAAAGAGTGTGTGGCGCAAGGGGAACCCGGTCGCAACTGTGCAAAGGGTTGTTAAGGTTGAGAAAGAGAACAGTAAGATGGAGGTGGAGGAGAAAGAAGAACCTCAACCTGTAGCTCCTTTGAACCCTCAGGCACCTCCTAAACTGCAGCCAATGTTGCAGGCAAAGCCTGCAGTCGTTGCTCCTCCAGTAAAGAAACCTATGATTCTGAAGGACGTGCGCGCATCTTCAACGACATCAGTTTCTGACACTGCAGATGCTGGGTTGAAAACCAAGGAGCGAAAGCCAATTCTCAGAGACAAATTCGCAGCCAAGAAACCAGTAGTGGATCCAATGTTGGTGAAGGCGGTCATACCTCCACCTAAACGGGTAAAAAGCCCAGCCATCTCTAAGGTTAAAGATGAACATTGGAAGAAATCTGGTGCAGCAGGAGGCATGCGGAGACGTTTGGTTGACAAGTCTAAGATTCTTGATGAGGCTTCTGATATTGGTGTTCCTATTTCTGGAGCAAAGAACGTGAGAAAAGGAAGAAAATGGAACAAGGCAAGTCGAAAGGCAGCTAGGCTTGAGGCTGCTAAAGCAGCAGCACCTGTTAAAGTGGAAATTCTTGAGGTGGGGGAAGAAGGAATGTTGATGGAGGACTTGGCTTACAGCTTAGCAGTTAGCGAAGCAGATATTTTTGGGTATCTATTCTCAAAAGGGATTAAACCCGATACAGTGCAGACATTGGACAAAGACATGGTCAAGATGGTATGCAAGGAATATGATGTGGAAGTGATTGAAGCTGACCCTGTTAGAGTAGAAGATATGGCACGAAAGAAGGAAGTATTTGATGAGGAAGACTTAGAGATGCTGGAAGAAAGGCCTCCGGTTCTTACGATAATGGGCCATGTTGATCATGGAAAGGTAAGGAGCAAGGTGTTCTTTTTTATACTAGGTCATCGAATTTGGTTTAAACGGGAAAGTGTTATTTTATAATAGGGTGTTTTCCAACGTGGTATTTCTGTCTTCTGTTTTGCAGACAACTCTTTTGGACTACATTCGCAAGAGCAAGGTACCTGGGGATACTTTTTTGCATATCCTGTTCCGTTTCAGTTTTATCTATTAGGCACATACTTCTGACATCTCATGACACACTTTTGTTTTTCTTTCCAATTTCTCCATTTATTATTATTATTATTATTTGTCTCTCAGCTGTGTTGCATTAATTTTTGTTTTTTGAATGGTAACTGTGTATTGTATTCATTCACAGGAAAATGTGAGCATTCTCTGGAAATCCTGACTCTAGACTTTTGCAGGTGGCTGCATCTGAAGCAGGTGGGATAACACAAGGAATTGGAGCATATAAGGTGCTTGTTCCTGTTGATGGAAAGCTTCAACCATGTGTTTTTCTCGATACACCTGGCCACGAGGTAACCACGAAAGGCTCTTTTGTAACTTGCATATTTGTTCATTTGGTCCTCCTTTTGTCCCTCTTTATTAGTCTTCCTCATTTTGAAATTTTTTGGCTCATGGGCTTTTCACTCTCAAGGTCCTTTTGCTTTTCTTAAGAAAACAAATACTACTGCATGAAGTCCATTTAATACACATGCTCATCACAATCCCAAGGCATGTAAGGCCATGTGATGAAGATAGAACTTAACCTCAAAGCTATTTGATTCATTTATTTATTTTTTCCTGTGAACTGATTAATGTCTATTATTTTTCACTTACTGTAGGCATTTGGTGCCATGAGGGCACGCGGAGCAAGGGTGACTGACATTGCTGTCATTGTGGTTGCTGCTGATGATGGAGTCCGTCCTCAAACAAATGAGGCCATTGCTCATGCCAAAGCAGCCGGGGTACCCATTGTGATAGCTATAAATAAGGTTTATACTCTACCTTCGCACTTTACTAAAGATATAGCTTCAACATTGTTCACTCTCACTTCTGGCCCTTTTTCCAGATAGATAAGGATGGAGCAAATCCAGACAAAGTCATGCAAGAACTTTCTTCACTTGGCCTGATGCCTGAAGATTGGGGTGGTGATGTCCCTATGGTTCAGGTCTCTTCTATTTTATAACATAGAAATGGTGCATGCATCCTTCCATGTTACTTTTCTTTTAACTTGGAAGTTTGGCCAGGAGCTGATATTTAGTTAATCCATCAGGTAAGTGCGCTGAAAGGGGAAAATGTAGATGATTTGCTGGAAACTGTAATGCTTATTGCAGAGGTACGTAAGCATATGTTTGATTTCAACCATTTGTATCTGCTGAATGTTTGCATTGTCCTTTTATCTATGCAACATTCTTGTCTCTGTCCTTTCTTTTATAAAGTGAGTTGATACCTCGCAAACTTGTGAACTTTTCCCATCTAACTCTGCATTTTTGCTAAATTTTAAGATGCAAGAATTGAAGGCCAATCCTCACAGAAATGCAACGGGCACTGTCATTGAGGCGGGTCTTCATAAATCAAAGGGACCTGTAGCCACGTTCATTGTTCAGAATGGCACTCTTAGAAGGGGCAATGTAGTGGTTTGTGGCGAAGCCTTCGGAAAGGTTGGTTAATGACATGATGGCTACCTTTTACCACTTTCACTTGGATGAATGCTAGTCTGTCAAGTGAATTAACTTCATAAGCCGCAAATTGTACTGGTTTTTATCTACTGCATTTATGAATTACTCCCATTGAGCAGGTACGGGCTTTATTTGATGATAGGGGAGGCCAAGTTGTTGAAGCCGGACCATCTACAGCTGTTCAGGTTTTAGCACTTCCCTTCCTCGTTTTTTCATCTTTCAATGTTCACTCTCTCATTTCCTCTTTGGTTTTGGAGAATAACAACAATATATATATATTTATTTATTTACGGGAGGAACCAGGAAATTTCCCCCCAGTGGGGGCACTATGTGAAAAAAATTATTGGGGGGCCCATGTAAAAAAATAAGATATCCTATAATATTTGAGAGATTTTTAAAATTTCTTTGGGCCAAACCTCCACACCCCCTCCTCCCCCCTCTCCTCTTCTTTCTCCTAGTTCCACCCATGTATATTTTGCTACAAGGGAGACTTGAACTCACTCACTCAAGCATGCACGCACGCACAAAAGTCCCTAACCAGCTGATCTATTGCTGGGGATGACGCTCAACATATTTACTCGAATACAACCTTAATTATCTCATGGTTAGAAACTGGTGTGTTTATGAAAATTTCAATTCTGTAGCCTCTCTCTTGTTGACAGAAAAGAGAACATTTGTCTTTTGGCTTTATTCCAAAATATATTAAATGCCAGTTTCCTCACATTGATACACATTGTATAAAAAAAAAAAAAGTTGTTCTGATATTTTCTTTCAACCAAAGATTTAAAAGGCTTATGAGTTATTATTGTGATCTCATTAACACATTCTTTCTGAATTAAAAAAAAAGAAAGAACATAGTACGTTGTTGCAGTGGTGCATCCTCTTTTTTATTACTGCTGTAGCTATCAACTTTAATCTCATTACTACCACTGCTGCTGCCTGAAATAGGGGCTTGCACAATAAAAAAGAACATCAACTTCTAGGTGATCTTCCATCCATTTGAAAGTGAAATTAGTTATATTTAAAATTAAATTAATCCTTCCACTGTTGCCTCTTCAATTGTGTGACTTATAATTCAATAAAGCAAGAGTCCAATGATTCCTGTACATTGAACTAAGTAAAGAAATACCTGCTGAAAAACACAGAAGGCTTCATTTTTTTAAGAAAGGAAGAAATAAAGAGGGGATGCTATAGGTGGTGGTTAGAATAACTCCTCTGGCCCAGTGAACAACTTGTGAACAACTCCTCAGAACATAAAGCAAAAGACGACATGATGATTGAGTTGAAGGTGGTAGGATAATTCACAACTAGATTTTGTGGCAGATTGAACTCAAGTGAGACTTATGATTGTGTAACAAGACTTTTGTTGAGTTCAGGAACTTTGGCTTGGGAAAGAAGCTTGCATCTTGTCTTTAATAATTGATTCCTTTGTATTTGTCTGCTATATTCCTCTACATTGTAGAGACATTATGAAGAAACACTCCTTGATTCTTTCAAAATTTGATGTAGGTCTTGAGAACATATCGAATAATGTAAAGATGAATCCTATATATTAGGCAGTCCCATTTTTTTCTCTTCATTTTTTTTTTTTTTTGGGTAACATGAATTGAAAGCACGACCTCAAGGTTGCAATAGTGAGCACCTTCCTCTATGCCACAAGCTCTTGTCATACATCAGGCACTCATTCAATACACATATCAGGTAGTACTATTTGAAATAGGCTCATTGTGGACTTCTTTTTTCACAAAAAAGATTTATTGCAACCATTTATCATGAAAGTAAAATTCTATGCTTGAAAAGCACCTGTCAATTTCAGCTACTCACATATTTGTCATGGCTACTGATTTCTCTACCCTCAGACATTGGTTGATAACTCAACTTTACTTTTGAGGTGGAGGTCTAACTAATGGTTGAGAAGATTGAAAAAATTAGAGTGCAGGTATCAGAACGGGGCAATTTATTTGAGGTTAATAATGATTCCCATTACAAGATTGGTTACTGGGATGCTGGATATGCTAGCATCAAGATGTTGTAGTTATGTAATCTTGTTATATTATCCGATGAAAAAGGATTAAGAATATGATCTGCACACTTCTTTTTTCCTCTTGAGGGTTATGATCTGGATAAGCCTAATGTTTTGTCAAGCACATTTGTCTAGACTTATGCATTCATAAAGGCATTTAACATTCTTGCTCTTCTTTTCATGGCTTGGTCTTTTCCATTGATTTTAGAGAACATTTTTTGCCTATTTCTTTTGTGGCCATTGGTTTGACTATATTTTTCTGTATATCTTTTCCTTTTCCAATCTGGTACCGAAGGTTATTGGCTTGAACAATGTTTCTATTGCTGGTGACGAATTTGAGGTTGTGGATTCCCTTGATATTGCACGTGAAAAGGCAGAAGCACGCGCAGTTTCATTACGAGTTGAACGGATATCTGCGAAGGCCAGTGACGGAAAGGTTACACTTTCATCCATTGCCTCAGCAGTTTCAGGAGGAAAGCTCTCTGGTTTAGATATGCACCAGCTGAATTTAATTTTAAAGGTTGATGTTCAGGTATGCAAAATTAATGTGTTTGTTTTATGGTAATCTGTTAAACTCTGTTGTGGAGGAAAAATCACTTGAAACCTTTCTGTCACTCTTAGGGATCCATTGAGGCCATCAGACATGCCCTTCACATTCTACCTCAAGATAATGTCTCACTAAAATTCTTGCTGCAAGCTCCAGGGGATGTGAGCAATAGCGATGTTGATCTAGCTGTTGCCAGTAAGGCCATTATATTTGGATTTAATGTCAAAGTTCCAGGTTCTGTAAAAAGCTATGCAGATCATAAGGGTGTTGAGATTAGGATATATATAGTCATCTATGAGCTTATTGATGACATGCGGAATGCAATGGAGGGGCTTTTGGAGCCTGTTGAGGTGAGTTAAAGTCTAAACAGACTAAACATACTGGACTAGCATTCCTTTCTTTTCTAGTTTATATATATTCTGACACAAATCAAACAATTTAGAGTTTCTATTTAAATATTCCATTTGTCAGGAACAAATACCAATAGGAGCTGCAGTTGTCCGAGCCATATTCAGCAGTGGCAGTGGCCGTGTTGCTGGTTGCATGGTGACAGAAGGAAACATAGTGAAAGGCTGTGGTGTTCGTGTAACTCGAAATAGGAAGACTGTTTATGTTGGCACACTTGATTCTCTGAAGAGGGTGAAGGAAATGGTGAAAGAGGTATATCTTAGCCTGATATGAAAACCTTTGCTCATATTGACTGTAGATAGATGAATGCTTAAGGTAAATTCTAACACTTTTAAAGAAGTGACTCAATGGATTGATTTATCTATTAATGTCCTCTGGATGGATCCTGAATCAGATGTATTGCTACTTAAACTCATAAAACACAATATCATTACTTGGCCATCTACACAAATTGCATATCAATATTCCATTTCCACTAGTTTTGGTAAATTATAGTTATATATAAATAGTTTTAGGGGTGTATATCTCTTTATCCCTGGAGGAAAGGATAAATGAGCACACAGAGTGTTATGCATGAGGAAAATAGGTCCCTCTATGAAGTTGAATTGTTCTAGTGCTTCATTATTGGGCACATCTTGCAGCAATTAAGCATGTGGTCCTGAAATGACTGTTTTAGTTTGCATTCTGGAAACTCAGCTAATGATCGCGTTTTCTACCGATTATTTATAAACAATTAGAATCTGCAACTAGATTCAGTGATTGATAGTGACCGTATGAATTAGCTGACCACGTACCTAGTCCAAATGTGGAGGTTTTTTAGTTGCCTGACACAGACTCAGTGAGATCTTTGTAATTCTCTCCATTTTTCATTTGCCCTCTTTAAATGTTCTTCATTCATACAGGTTAATGCTGGACTGGAATGCGGTATTGGTGTGGATGATTTCATGGATTGGGAAGTTGGTGATGTTATTGAGGCCTTCAACCCAGTAAAGAAGCAGCGGACACTAGAAGAAGCATCGGCTTCAGTGGCAGCTGCTTTGGCGGGAGCAGGTGTCCAAATGTGACTGTAAAGATCATTCACAGAGTAGAGGGCAAGCATCTTGTGATGGAACTTTGATGTTTTTTCTCCCATTGATTACATCCATCACCACTATGCATCTGAAGCTGTTTGCTGCTCTGACTCCTTGCACATGTGGCCCAAAATATTTGATTCTGAGTATCTGATCTATGTGGTTATTTCCCAAACAGGGTGCCACTGTATACTATCTTTGGTATTCCTCTTTGTAAAAGATGGGCTATTTTAATAGCCTTCCTGAACTTCCAAGTTGAACTTCCAACAATTTGTATCAGCTACTTTACCACCAAAAAAAAAAAAGAAAACAAAAAAAAAGAAAAAGAAAACCTTGTATCAGCTACAAGAATCGAACCCCACAAGACGACCTCAAATTTTTTATGCTGTACATAGGGCCATTTATGGTTCCTTGTTATAACTTTTGACTTTCTAAGTTAAAAGAACGGCAATTATTGTTACTTTAACTTTCAGATTTTAATGACAAAAGTGACTCTCTCTCTCTCTCTCTCTCTCTCTCTCTCTCTCTCTCTCTCTCTCTCTCCATGAACTTTGGTTTCATAACAAGCATTCCGGACGACTGCTTTTACACAACTCATTTGTGCATCATTACTGTCAGAAATGGGAACAAGGGATGTGATCAGATCTAATCTTGTCTCGACTTTACTAGTTCTTGGCAATTCATCATGGGCTGATTCTAAGCCCAAGTGATTATGGCTGTGTCAGCATGGCACTCAGCATTAGATTACTTACCATACTTTGGTAAGAGTTTCTACTTTGAGAATTAGTTTTAATTTCGAAGGTCAAATAGGGTAAGTGAGAAGGTGAACTCACAGCAAACCCCAGATAGATGAAATAAAATTGGCTATTTCACTTGAAGGAGTTGATATTGGTTACATTTTGTATTTTACTCATTGCCTCTTTTAAGTTTACTTTTCCTAGGAATTAAAACATTTCAGACATCCAGTATTAAGGATTTCAGATGGAACTTATAGACAGCTCCGAGGGTTCATAGTAAAAGCCCAACTAAAATTACAGAATAGTGAAGAATCTTTGATCAAATTATTCCCTCAAAAGGTTTTTGTTTTTTTTTTCATGAGTTCCAAGCCACCCATCTCGACCACTGAAATAACCCTTCATGTACCCCATCCATTCAGTTTATCCACCATAGCCCTTCAGCTGCCTCAGTAAATGGTGAAACAACTCAAGGAATTGGGCAAAGTACAGTGCACGAAACAATCCAAGGACCTTTATTTCCACTGAAAGCATAAGCATACTGCATACCTTCTCCCCCCAATGGCTTGAAATATGGTTCTGAGCTGCTGCCTTTCTAATCAAACAGTGAAGTTCCAATGGCATGTCTCAAATGTTTAAAGCAATGACTCAATTACATTTCTCGTAGTGGCAAACTCGCAACCCTAACCCAACTCCCAAAACCCAAGTCACATGTAAATTTTGCAGTTACATGAAAATAGCTAGGGGTGTAACGGTTTGGTTAACCGGTCTTTTTGGGGAAACCGTTAACCGAACCGTAACCGCGGTTTTCCGTCTTTAAAAACCGTAACCGTAACCGTATATACAAAAACCGTGGAAAACCGAACCGCGGTTAACCGTATTATACGGTTCGGTTACGGTTAATAACGGTGGAAAAATATATACAGTAATACAGTATAATTTAATTTCATTCACAACTTTTTTATTTCGTTTGTGTTTTGCAGAAAGAGTTGACACAGAGAGCATGTGCTGAAGGGTACCCACTTAATAGCTTTCTTTGAACAATTAGTATCTTGCAAAAGTTACCAATCTTGCTCACGCTGCAACTTGGAGTTTCATGTCATTTTAGAGATTTAAGTCTTCTTATTGGAAAAGCCACTGCTGATATGGTTCACTGTATAGCATATTGATATGGTTGAAATCTTGTAAGTTTAAACTGTGTATTTAATATCAATCTATTTTTTTAATGCTTATAGAAAGGAAAACTTGTAGTAATGTTAACACAGGTGTGTCTAATCACTCACGTTCATCAAAAGAAAACAAAACGGACACACCTCACTGAAGATTAAGATCGACAGTTCATACAAATCAAATGTTGCTATATAAATTTTCCATCCATTGCACTAAGATCCTAATTCAGATGACTAGGCATACAATATAAAAAGAAAAGGAATTATGCTTTCATAGTTTCAGAAACCAACAACGATGCGTTTTGCCTTCCCACTGTTAAGTTTCAATATGCTACATCTATGGATTCAAATATTGGGTATGGATCCATACCTTTTTTTTTTCTCTGTCTGAGTTGGACTGGTGGTCCGGTGTGATATTTTAAACTTGAGAACCCGGGTATCAATCCTTCATTATACAAAGGTGCGAACACTATTCAACCATGAGTGTGTTGGCAGTGTGGATCCATACTGGTTTGCTGAAACATTTGCTGTCTTGGTGATATGTATCAGAGTACTGGTGGATCATCATGATTCTAAAAATGGTCAAAGATTTTCTCATAAACCAAGAAAAAGGGGGAAACCATTCCTTAACTTGAGTGTTCTCTCCATCATCAATTCAATCACCATATCACTAAAGCTCTTCAAAAGTAGGAAGAAGATCACCTTACAGTATTTTTAAAACAAAAATCACTAATACCCAAAACAAACTCTACCAATCAAAACCCAAACTTACATTACATAATGTGGATTATGGAGATTTCCCATGGGAAATGATCAGCAGAGAGGGAGAGAGCAGAGAGCAGAGAGATGGAGAGAGAGCGGAAAGGAGAGTGAGGGATAGAGAGCAGAGAGGGAGACGATGAGAGAGGGAGATCAGAGAGGGAGGGAGAGCAGAGGAGGGAGACAATGAGAGAGGGGAGAGAGGGAGATCAGAGAGGGAGAGAGCGGAGAGATGGAGATGGAGAGAGAGAGGGAGAGAGCAGAGAGGGAGACGATGAGAGAGGGGAGAGAGGGAGAGCAGAGGAGGGAGACGATGAGAGAGGGGAGAGAGGGAGAGCAGAGGAGGGAGACAATGAGAGGGGAGAGAGGGAGATCAGAGAGGGAGAGAGCAGAGAGATGGAGGTGGAGAGAGAGAGGGAGAGAGCATAGAGGGAGGGAGAGCAGAGAGGGTAGAGAAGGAGAGTAGAGAGGGAGAGAGCAGAGAGGGTAGAGAGGGAGAGCAGAGAGGGAGGCGTGTGGGCGCAGGGCGGAAACGAAGGGGAGAGAGCGAGGGGGAGAAGGAGCGAACGAGAGGGAGAGAGTGGGCGGAGCAGAGAGAGTGGACGGGAGAGAGGGAGATCAGAGAGGGAGAGACAGAGGGTGAGCGGAGAGGGAGACGATGAGAGAGGGGAGAGAGGGAGATCAGAGAGGGAGGGAGAGCAGAGAGAGAGAGCAGAGAGGGAGATGATGAGAGAGGGGAGAGAGGGAGATCAGAGAGGGAGAGAGCAGATAGATCGAGATGGAGAGAGAGGGAGAGAGCAAAGAGGGAGGGAGAGCAGAGAGGGAGAAAGGAGAGATGGAAAGATGCGTGTACCTGAGAGAGGGGAGCTGCTGAGAGAGGGAGGCGATGACGCGATGAGCCGATGACGATGTGGAGATGACTGATGAGAGGGAGGCGTCTGAAATGGGAGGCGATGAGTCGATGACGATGGAAGCTGGGAGGCGATGACGATGTGGGACTGGGAAGCTAGGGTTTGATTTTAGGTAGGGAAAATTTTGTTTACCCCCCTTGTATATTATTTTATTTGTTATCGGTGCGGTTAACCGCATACGGTTAACCGAACCGTATTTTACGGTTCGGTTCGGTTAATAACCGTGAATATTGTGGAAAATCGTAACCGAACCGAACCGTACGGTTTTTTGGTTTTATTAACCGTAACTGAACCGAACCGTGAAAATACGGTTAATAACCGCGGTTCGGTTCGGTGCGGTTTGACGGTTAGACGGTTTTTTCTTACACCCCTAAAAATAGCACTCAAAACCTGCCATTGAGTACAGGAAGTAAGTTATCACTGATAACGATTAAGGCTGACTATGGTCACTCCTAGCTAGAAACCGCACCTGCAGATCCCTTACAGTTGAAAAGGGCCAATAACTGTCATTGTGATCATTGGTTGATTCTTAACCATATTTTATTGAATACAATGAAACAGGCCATTAATCTTAATATTTCATGCAAACCGAAGGATCATATTATTGCCTAAAGTGGCAAAGGCCTAAATGTCACTCCAATCATATTGCTATTGAACAATGGGTTGAATAAATAACACAAAACTATTCAGATGAGCTTATCACACGTTTCTCCAAATGTTCTCCAAATGTTCAATTGGCCAGAATTTTTAAGGGGAGATGTTTTATTGAAATGTTTGGATTCACTGAAGGTGAGACCCAGTGTTGTTCCATGGGGCTACATGGTATGTTCCGATTGAGCTGCCAAAATGTGATGACCTCTCAAAGATCCATCCAAACACTAACCTACAAGGGTCTTCCAATACCCCCTTTCTTTGTTAAACAGGGGAAAAAAAAAACCGAAAAACCTAATTTTGAGGTAGCAATCCTATAATACAAATTTAAAAAAAAAAAAAATTTACATGGTAATTAGGCTTTGACAACCATGACTAGGTGGCCAACTTCTTTAACTTTGCTATGAAAAGTCCACTTGTTTTGGATGTCAAAGGATCAAAGCGCAAGGTCTTCGGAATCTGCCCGCTCTTACAAGGCCAGTTTTTTGCAGCATCTATCTCCTGTACCTCTACAAGATAACCAACAAGATACCTCACAGTTTAGAAACCATTTAGAGAGTTTAATACAAGGATAATAAAGTGAAAAGAGTTTACAACAAATAGATTTGATCACATAATAGGCTACAGATATTATATCCATGCCTATAGTTCAAAATCCCCGATTCAACATGGAAGTCATTTTTTGGGCTTTCAAGTTGGACAAGGCCAAGAGATTAATTGGACACACAAACAGAGACAGAGCTTGAGTAGTCCAGGTCTCACTTCTTTTGAGCCTGAAAAGCTTCAATGAGAGAAGATGAAAACTAATGGTATGGATGGCAGAACAGAGGTATCCCACTTTTACAGTTATGCTTGTTACTCAGGCCCATCCTGTTTATTTTTTAAAACTAAGGCCAGCAAGGTTTCAGAATTTGAATGTTACGGAGCTTCTAGAGGCAACTAATACCATTGTGTGTTGGAGGGGTGTCACCAAATCTTGCCTTCAGATTTACCAGGTGGGAAGATCCAAATAAAGTGAAGGAGATCGCTCCAAGGAAAAAATATTAAAGTTTTTCCTTCTTTGTGAGAAGATTCAAGGAAGACATCAAGCATGTACTCAGATTCTCAGACCTTGGGTGATTTTAAGCAATTCCATTTGTTGGGCAGCAAAGATGAGAGGAAGAGACTGGAACCTTGGAGATTAATTGTGTTTGACAGCAATTGAGTTCTAGCATAAAAAAGAAACATTTTGTTCTCGTTCATGCACCAAGAGGGGGCAAATACCATGCCACCCAAATAAGGGACTACAAGAGGAAGCCACCTTTCCAACGGTGTGTATCACATCCAAGAAAAAGGTGGAACCATGTAGCTGATAATAAGAAAAAAGGTTAGAGAGCCATCTGTAATGACTATGTTTTAGATGAATGAATCATTGATTAGGATATATTTGTTGCAATACTGGTGAAATGGATTGGCATGCATGTATGCCAGTGGCATGATGAATGAGTTGCCAGAAAGTCTTCTGAGAAAGACACAAATATATGGAAAATGAATCATTACCAAACCAGTGAGATCCGAATATTTATATATACAACACTAAAAAGGCCAAATTTTCTTGGTAGCATATCTTGTATTTTTTTAATTAAAATTTAATTTGTCATCTTATGAGAAAAGTGTAATAAATAGGAGAACAGCTTTTGGAAATAAAGACCACAAAAAACAGAAAGGAGCTACAATTGATAAAGCTTCAAACTGGAGATGACCAATGATCATACCAGCAGAAGGGTTTCTAGACAGAAATCGTTCCACTACATCCTCATTTTGCCCAACTGTTAAACTGTTCATAAAAAAAAAAGAAGAGATATTAGATGCTGGGAAAAAATATTGGTGGTGGAACCTATAATCTTGAGGATGACTTCTTGAAAAGGCTTGATAGAATAGTTTCCAAGTATACAAGCAATAAACAAGAAGGAAAAAGGATAGTTCAATCAGTAATAATACCTGCATGTACTGTAGACAAGAGTCCCACCAACCTTTAGCAATCTGAAGCCATTAGTTAGAAGGTGCAACTGCATTGAATAAAATAAATAATGAATAAATAAATAAGAGCAGGGAGAAAATGTGTCCATTTGCAAAGCAAATGCAGTTGGTCTGCCTTTCACAAATACAAACAATTGGATCATACCATCAAATTTCACTATGGTCAGACTTATATTCTCCATTAGATTATGTGCATGAAAACATGAATAGCTCAAGATATCATTCTGATCAGAGTGTTTATGGACATGGAAAAATAAGGGAGGCTGGTTTGATTGCCGGTTTTAATTGATTCAGCTGACATGTATGTCATTTGGAAGCATAGATACATGCCAGTCCAAGTTCATGTGTCTACATCTACAAAGTAGGATGCCCAAAAAATAGACATATCCTGACGCATTGACAGAGCTTTCAGTAAAGATAATTTTCCCCTTTACTTTGTGGCATTGTCTACTAGCCATGCACCTTTAATTATTACTTTCTACTGGGACAAGCTTTATATAATTATATCTAATAATTTTGTGGATTCATAAGCATACTGTAAATCATCTTTCACTACATTCATATAATAGTAAAGATCTGCCAGTGTGGACCAAAGGTTGAGATAAATGGCATAGACTTCTTCTCTATTAAAACAGGAGCTTGCCTAGGCACCTACACTGGGGTTATTGGCTGAGGCAATGGTCGCCCAAGCAACAGCCTTCAAATAGCATTGTAGGAGTAAGATGAATAAGAAAAAGGGTAAAATTGGCATTTTCCGCTTGGCCAAGGAGAAATATAGGTTCCAGAACAGCTGCAAGAGTACAAGACCTAAAGAGGTAAAAGTGATAGTTCCCCCATAGGCAAGGATAACATGAGTTTCAGGATGCAATATTGCCTCTTAGCTACATGGAGAGTCAGAATTGGCAATTTCCTCTTAGCTAAGCAGAAGATAAATTTGTGGGCGAAACACTTCCTTTTCTTAACATTATTCATGCTTGGTTTGTTATATGCTATAAGTCTACATTATATCCCTAAATGTTCTAACAAGATTATGGTAACATGACTGGAACCCACAACTAGGAAAAAAGAAAAAGGCTCCCCATACAAATATTCAATTTTGTCCATTATAGAAGAGCACGGTAAAGTTCAAAATTAACCCCTCAGCTGTTGGTGCCCACGTAGGAACATGGAGCTTCAATGACATTATCACCATGTATTTGCTTTGCTGAAAGTGTTAAAGTGAACTAGTTGGTAGAGTAGTTCATCTCAAAGCCTACATGGCCTCTAACCAAAAGTTTTCACAAGTTCTTATATCATAACCTAACAATCAGATTTCCAGGCTATTAGTAATCCCAATAGATGCGACAAAACATTATGAAATATCTGAAAGGAAGAAGACCCATGAAGAAACTAAAATAAAGGTTTAGTTGCCTGGAGGTCAGTCAAGGTGTCTGTCCTATGCGCATCAAGTACTCGTTGTTGAAGAGTTCTCCATCCCCACTGTTCAAACTTTTGAATGTGTCTAAATGAGCCATCATGGGTACACTCCGCATCCACAAGAACCTGATTGAAGGTCCACCCAGACAAAATTTTATAGTAGGAATGAGAAAATACAAGACTATAAAAGCAAACAGGAAACAAACTAACTTATCAGTTATCATAAGTGCAACTGCCTGTGACATTCTGAATCAATTATTTTTTTTTTTGCTAAAGCAACCTAGTCATTTTCTAAGAGGAAAACCAATGGCCTAAAAACACACTGATATATTAACTCATCTTGAGAAGAATTTGAGGGGCACATTTAAATAATTTAACCAAATATAATGTAAAGTAAATGTCAAATCAGTGGGAAAGGTAATAGTTGCATAGAGGAGAAGTATACTTTCCAGTAAAGTAAAAATGTGTTTTTTTAGGTAAAGTAATTTGAAGTGCGATGAGAAGTCAACAAGTGGTAAAGTAACTTTTACTTTATAGAGTAAAATGTTATTGCGGCTGGTAAAGTAAAAGTAGGTTTTTTTAGTTTTACTTAGTAGAATATCTTGTGTGGTGTGGACCAATGTTGGCATAGATTCATCTTCAACATAGGTACCAGAAATAGAATTGATCTGCCCACACAGGAGTGAGTGCCTGGCATATGCTAGAGAGATATCACATCACGAATCTTATTGAGAAAGATCATGTTTAGTTAGAATATCTTATATTTATCCTTAGACCTGAGGACGGAGAGAAATTATATCGTACAATATGTGCTATATAATACATCCTCGCTGAGATCATGGAGTGGTCAATAAGTTTTTATTGAGTGCGTGATATTGTATGCTATGTTGTTAGCAAGCCTGGATGCACGCTGAAATAAGTAAGTCTCTTTAGGTCACACTGTTTGAGTTCAAGAAATAGAATAGAGTATCGAAATCTGAGATTTTTTAAAATGTCTTCATATGCATCTCCCCCTTCCTCCCCCACAAGCCTGCCAGTGGGATTCAGGAATTTTTGGAGACCGAAATCCTTTGGAGATCATACTCTTTCAAGAAGTTGAGCTCTTGGATGCATGAACATTAGAAAGGGACCAAATGGGGCTGAAGTTGGGGTCAAATAGGTCAATAAAGCAAGATATAATTCTGTTAGGCAGAGGGTTACAGTAACTGAACAAAGCAAATGAAATTCCATCAAATAGCCTTCTAAAATGGGTGAAGGCAGCATACCTTGTCGTAGCCAGCCACATCGCCACATCCTGCTTGAAATAACTTGCTTTTACTCAGTCCAACAACTCCAGAGTGCCTGCCATAGAACATCAATTCAGGTTCTGCATCAGCTGAAGCTAAATGAGAACCATTCCTTTCTTTCATTGCTTTCTTTCTTTCTTTCCACGGTCTCCTCGGCATCCACTCTGCAAATGTATCCGCTGTCTCTATGCCTGCTGGCATACCTGAGATATTCTACACAGCGCTATAAAATGTAAATGAAAATCACAGCTCGCAACGAGCGAGAGAGAGAGAGAGAGCATAACAGCTTTGTGGACTGAACATAGCATTTGGGATCAAACTGCAAACACACCTTAGCAGATTCATCCATGTGACCCCTTAAAGGTAAAAGGGAAATTGATGTTCCATCTGCAACAAAGAGTCGGCAACGATCTCCTAGTGCATATTTCTGTAGCATTGTTCGACAAGCAGCCAAACGATGTCTAGCAACATCAACACCAGTTAGGGACCCTGAATCACCAAGGAGGTCTGAGAGCATACATAGTTTGGCTCCTGAAAGATAAGGTGGACAACAAACAAGAGTAACTTAGCACATAAGGTCCATAGACTGAACCAACCTATCAGGCTAGTCTTCAGCCCGTATTTTAGACTGGGTCAGAGGTTTTTGAACTGATTTATAAATGGGGGCAGTCCTAGAAAAAGATTTGTAAGATGGCTGAACGCATCCTGCTCGAACAGATTTTAGATCCAAAATCTTAAAGGATGTGTTTTTTTTGTGTAATGCGAGGCTTGTGCAATAGAGAGGAAAATACTCAAAATTCCTGTGTGGCACACTTTTGAAATGTTTGGCGCACCATGCTTCCATGCGCAAATGGAACCTCTTTGAACTTGATTTTCTGTGGTAGGGAGGAAATTGAAATCTGATGGGGGTGGGGGAGTTTCGGATCCTTGCCTCCCTAGAAAAGGAAATTCATGGAGCGTGGAATCCTCACGCTACACAAACACACCCTACCTTCCAAAAGAAAGGGCCTTTGACTAGAAGTGTAAGTGCAAGGGAGGAAGCAGTGTGCTGGTAATGAGAAAGAGAAAAGTGCACGTACCGAGGGCAAGAAATGGTAATGAGAAAGAGAAAAGTGTTGCTTGTCAGAGGAAGGAAGATGACGTAGGGACAGGATAATGGAAAATAAGAGAAAAGTTCTGAGAAGCAGTAACCCTCTATGTCAAGGATACTGGATGTGGAAGCACTGTAACACTAGTAAACTTGCTCTCAAAATTTGGAAGGATGGCAGGCATTTTTTTTTCACACAAAGACACACACACAGATATATATATATATATATATAGAGAGAGAGAGAGACCTGGAGCAGTACAAAGATCGAGCACATGATCTCCCCTTGAGGCATTCAAGGCTACAACAGCAGCTCCAGATGCTGCATCCATTCCATATATCTAAAAGATTACAGAAGAGAAAAATTATCAGCCAATTAATTAGACCAATTAAGGCATATTACTTTAAACAATTAACCATCAATTGTGAAAAACTGCATCTTCTAACTCATACCATTTTGCAAATCATAATTACATGAGCAAGAGAAGAGAATTCAACGTAAGAAATAAGATATTCATTTTCCAAAGAAGGATCCTCATTCAATTATCTTTTACACCAATTTATTATTGTTGACAACCACTTACTCTAAAAGCTTAAGCTGATAGAGAACGGTGTAACAATGTATATCAAGCTTATAACACCCTCCTGCACATGCGCGCTCCTTCATGGGAATTACACCCTCCATGGAATAATACAGGGGCTTTGCATAGGAATCACACCCTCCATGGGAGAATAAAAGGCACAACAACCCCAGGGATTTGAACACTCAACCTCTCGCTCAGAGAACGGTGTAACAATGTATATCAAGCTTATAACACCCTCCTGCACATGCGCGCTCCTTCATGGGAATTACACCCTCCATGGAATAATACAGGGGCTTTGCACAGGAATCACACCCTCTATGGGAGAATAAAAGGCACAACAACCCCAGGGATTTGAACACTCAACCTCCCGCTCTGATACCATATTGACAACCACTTACTCTAAAAGCTTAAGCTGATAAAAAACGGTGATATCAAGCTTACAACAATTATGAGTGGCTTGCCAAAGTAAGGTTCAAATAAAAGAAGAGCAAAGATAAATAGAATAAATGAAGTTGTGACATGTCAGCGATGAAACAATGATTCAAAGTAGCACAACAGTGACGATGTCGATGAAGATGGTGACAATAAAAATAAACCAGAATCAGTGAATTTTTCAGTAGCATCAAACCCGCTAAACTTCAAAAAGACATCTATTCCAAGCCCCAAGAGCATTCCAAGAACTAAGGCAGTTCCAACACCTCATACTCCATCTTGTTCCTCATTTTTTGTTTGCCTGTGATGATTGTCGGTGATTGGTGTTTCATTTTTGTCCATGCTGCAATCCAGCTTGCACCTGGTCAGGGCTGGGCCTGCATTAAGGCATAGCATTCATATACAGCAAGGACTACCATGCAGTACTAGTGCCACTTAGTACAACACTGCTGAATAAACATGCATTGAAAGTTCAAATCAAAGGACCTGGCCCTTGAACATTTAGGTGTGGTGGAACTTTCAGTGTTTGCAACTAAGATCTAATTCTCTTGCTGATTACTTAACTCTTGCACCATGAGTTTCTTAGAAGTAAGAAGTTTAAGTTCACATTCAGTCCTTATACACACCACAGCTACTAGGATAAAGAAATTCTATATAGCATTTGGGATATGGTCATTATTAAGCTACAATGAACAGTCACAAAACATTATAGATTGGAAATCTGACAGTTGAAAATGTATTACCTTACCTTTCCTTGCCGATATGCAGCCGAACTAGCAATCTGAATATGTGGTGGTATGGCATAAAACCCTGGTAACCAACAAACTTTCTCGAGCTTACACTTGATTTCATCTTCAATACCCAGCAGTTCGGACTCACTTCCAGGTTTTATCCTACCAGACAAAAGTAACCCACCACAAGGATGAATATTTACACAGGCAAAACTGAAATAGTAAGATGTTTGTACACAACTGTCTCTAACACACGCCCATGCACATACTTCAGTTACAACTATCTGTCTGCGACACATTTTACCACTACATTTCGATCATATTCTGATAGATTCGTCCAAACACAAACAGCCATCTATGCGAAAAGATTATAGGAATCAACAATCTCCCTATTGTTGCCTACATCTCATTAGACATTCAATTTGATATCATTTTACAGATGATTATCAATTCTGCAGTTTGTCTGAAGTGGAACAAAAACCAGAATCCACTTCAGTTCGAATGCTAATATTTCTCCTTTTTAGTCAAAATAAAGTATTGAAAATCTCTACTTGTGTTGACATGAAAGTTATCTTCATTGCATTCTATAAAAAAGATTCAAGATTTTGCAATTTGGTGCCCATCCAAACACAATCTTAGTCTCAGATACATTGTAAATAAAGAGGAAGATAAAATCATCAGCAAGATTTCAACTTGATTGACTCATACCTTATATAACGTGGAATTGAATCACTTGCAGAATAAATAGAAGGATCCAGCCCATTCTCCTTGAGGAAATCAATAAAAACATCTGGTAATGGTAGACTACATGCTTCTTCCATGGATTAGGATTAGGGATAGGGTTTACAGGTCGATCGTGGCTCTGCGCGAATAAGAAGTTTATTTATAGTTTGATCCTCGAATGGAACATAAATTACAAAAACAACCAGCGTGCTTTTTTGACAATTACAAATAGGTGTCCATATCTTTTATTTTCTTCAGCTAGCTCCTCCATTTTATTCAACTAAGCCACCACATCTACAAATAAGGTTTTATTGTCCATCACGGTTCATGATTTTTTTTTTTTTTTTTTTAGCACTATTTGAAGGGTTTCCAACCCTTTGGGCTAGACTAAACCCTTCGGGCTCAGAGGGAAGTCCAGCCCCTTCGGGCTCAGAGGGAAGCCGGGTAAAGTCTCTTGTAGCCCCAGTGTAGTAGTATAGTTTCGAACCTATAACTTTCAGGTTCAAACCGTGGTCTTAGGGCAACTGAGCTATCCTTTGATGTTAGTTAAGTTAAAATGAAACTCCAGCAAAACCCAAATTGTCGAGTCCCAAAATTGGTGGAGTTTGGGTTGAGTTGGGTGAAGTCAAGTTGGATTGCTTTTCACCTAAATTGTAGAGCCTCAAAATTTGGTGGAGTTTGGGTGGATTGCTTTTCACCCAAATGGTAAGACTCCCAAAATTGGTGGAGTTTGGGTTGAGTTGGGTGGAGTCAAGTTGGATTGCTTTTCAAATGTATAAATTTTAGAAAACGCAAATTATGTATAATGAATTGTAACTTAAAGTCCAAAATTCAAAGCATGATCCAAATATCATGCGGGATTTGAAAAGGCCTGAACATTATCCGAATCCAAAAGTGCCCAAAATCCAAATTTCAGATTCCGGTTAGAGTGGGCCTTGAAGGTTTGGATTTGGCCCGACCCAAGTTGCCTCCTCATATACCCATTTTTATGCTAAATTAGGTATAAGTATGAAAAAAGCACTCTCTAATCCCTGTAAAGTTGTTTTATTTAAGAGAATATAGAGGGATGGGACTCACTTTCACCATACCTCCCAAGGAATATTGATCCCTAAGCCATGTCAGCAAAAATAAAAAATAAAAAATAAAGTTTCTACTTCTTATCCAAAAAAGTGTGTTTTTTTTTTTCACACGCGGTCGAAATCCCTAACCAATGTACCCGAAGAGAGAAATTTCTAAATTTTTTTTTTAACACGAAGATGCCTTATACCACTTGGGCTACAAGTGGATTGGCAAATCCACAATTTTACAAAAACATTAATCTAGTTAGTTTTAATTTTAACCAGTAGTTAATTTTCTTTCCTGTATGATCCAAACCTCCTTAAATTTTAGGCATGAAACTCTTCAAAATATTTTTTCGTTCTTCTGAGAAGAGTGTTCGGCCTCTTTAAGAAGTCGTTGACTCGCCCGCACACCGGGTAAGCCAAGCTTTTGCCTTTCTAGAAAGCCACCTGTTAGCATATGAAAATGGCCACAATATCTTCCTCGTGTTTCCAAGTCATCCCAGATTCGGTTATTTGACCAGGAATGGATATTTGACTCTCTCCTTGTCAGTTGCCCACCAGAACATATTAAGTAAAGTTGAAAAATGAGAACAATGTCTTCCTCATGTTTCCAAGCAAGTTTGCTGCAGATTCAGTTATTTGACCAGGAATGGATATTTGACGCTCTCTTTCTTAGTTATATTTATGACCATGTAATGTTGTACACTTGGCCTTTCTGTAAGTCTATTTAAAGCATGCTCTCAAATGATTGGTTGTGATTTGTTTTACCATAACCAACTTTTCTTCATCTTCTTTCCTATATAAGTCCTTGAACCAACATCTCTTTCCTCACCCATCTGTCAGATCTTAATAGAGGGCCTTCAAAAGCTTTTCTTACAGAGCTAGAAACAGGAGAAACAAAAGAAAAAAAAAAAAAAAAACCTTCAGCTGCAATGGCAAAGGGAGCTAGATATCTGCAACCATGGATTGAGGTTGCACCAGCCCCCATCATCTCTCACCAAAAGCGGTCTAATATCCCCAAGTTGGAGACCATCACAGAGGAGGGTGCAGTCTCTGAAGAAGTTTCACCTTCACCAAGCATGGCCAGCCATTGATACTATTGGCTCATCATGGAATTTAGTGTAGAACACAAACATCATATGAGGAAAATAGATCCTTTTAACAGCATTGTAAATATAGCTATGTTATTCAATGTAAATATAGATTTTGTGAATACTATTAAACAAAAGTGTTCTATGATTGTAAATGCTTAATTATGATGATATAAAACATAGTGTCAAGCGGTAGAGCGCTGCACCTTCGTGTGAAAAACAAAGGTTCGAACCCTGGTCTTTATTGTTAAAAATTTTAAACTTCTTGTTAACCAGGCAATTGACATGCCTACAAAAAAAGTTCATTTTGGAATAAAGCTTGGGTGGGCTGGATACTTTGTCCAAGCCAAGCCTGACATCCACCATGTTAATAAACAGAAACCCGAACTCAACCAGAGAAACTGGAACATGCCTAAACCGTGCCTAAATCGAATTTCCTTGTTTACTCAAACGCCATCTCCATGCTCTCACAAATTATCTGTTACACCCCGACCCGATTTAACTTTGATTAATACTAATTAAGTGTATTTTAGTTAAATTAATTGTGTTTAGTTATTAATTATAGTACATAATGTCGATTTAACCTCTATAGACTGAGTTAGTCGAGTCTTGAGCCTTGAACAAGTGAATTGAAATCGAGTTGACTCAATTGAGTTGAGTCAGGGACTTTTTTCGTAAATATGAGTTTTCGCAATTTTCATGGTTTGCACATCATATTGACACCATCGCATGTATTTTGGCGAGTACATCAATTTTAATATTTGCCTTTACCTCTTTTGACCAACTACTAAGTGGTTGGACCCTCATTTGACTCAAATTCGAAATACACTATTCTTGGTGGACTTTCTTGCAAAAGTGCATTCTTAACCCTTTATATACATTCTTTTCACCTTTCATTTCCTTTCACTCTCCTTCTCTCTCTACTCTCTTTCTCTTCTTCTCTTTTCCTCCAATCTCTACTAAGAAAGTGAGTGCTTGTGCCTTGAGAACCAAAGAGCTCTTCATTTTCATCTTCTTCTTCATCTTCTTTCTTCCTTGTGAGCTAGAAGTTCCCTCCACCATTTCCCAATTCTTACAAATTCGGAGTCCTTGGTAAGAGGTAGGCATCAAGCCCTTTTATTTAAGTTTTGAGTTGGAAAAGAGTCAAAAGATTCATATTTGGATCAAGTATGCATATTCATCCCTTTTTCCTTGTATTTTGTGGTTAGGGTTTAGTAATTGGGTTTTGGTCCCTTTTTGAACCAATAGTGGGTAGAAGATTTGTAAAGCTCTAATAAAGGCAAGTATAAGCACTAATTTGGAATTTCATATTGTTATTTTCATTGATTCAAAGGAAATCTATCTTTCATGATTTTATTTCTTATTACAAGTGGGTTTGAGTTTTTTTTTATAATTTGAATGATAAATGAAATGATGAATGGAAGGAAGGATTGTATGGTGTTTATGTGGTGAAGGGGAGCATGAAGACTCCATTATCTTTTGTAGGTTTAGAGGTGAAAGGAGTAATGGAGATGAATGAGGAGTGGAATAGAGGAGAATTCCGAAGTTAGGAATTTTGAATAGTTCGCTCGAGCGAACTGGACACTTCGCTCAAGCGAACACCCTTCTGAACACACCGTTCGAGCGAACTAATAAGCTCGAACCTTCACCTCGAACCTAATGTTGTAACTGGGCCCTTTTTAACCCAATTTTTAGGGTGAATTATCACCCTTAACCTATCTTAACCCACTATAAGAATTCCAAATTGATAATTAAGGTGCTCACCTTATCCCATAGGAATTAGAAACTCTTGTGATTCCTCGGATCATAAAAATGGAATCCTTAACCTCAATAATTCGACCAGTGAATAATTATCAGTCCAACATTATGCCATGAAGGTTTGTTTGGAAATGTAACGTAATTCTCTTAATTAGCGACATTGAATAAAGTAGTGATACATTGACTTTCTGAATTTACCTTGTATTGGACGGTGAAAGACTTAATTCAATAGTATAAGTATAATTGTGTAATTAATTAGTAAAATACCTTGATTCCTCTAAAGTTGGTGCATTTCATATTGGAGTGCAATTTCTTCACAAGAGCATCAAATCGTATTTATTAAAATTGCTGCATTACATTACTCCTTGAAGTCCAATTGTTGATATTAAATTCGTGATTTCAATATGTATACCAATTCAGTATTCGTTGCAAAGGAGACGGATTGAGCGAGTAGAATGATACGTGAATGTGATCCGATTTGATTATGGATAAGAGAATAGAAACTTATTCCCAATCCGATTTTCATTCGATTATATTTGATTCTATCGAGTCGACATTACTTAGCTTCAACCTTGTGATACTCGACGGGGTTACACTTGGTTTAGTTATGTTAGACTCTTGCAGTAAGTCATCTGGAGCACTGGAACTCCAAACCCGGGTAGCTAGTGAGCCTTTGGCCGGGCCGCTGATGACATCCCAACTAGATTTGCTCTCTGATTGAAAGGATGAGCTTAAGGTAGTAGCCAATTAGTTTGTTTCCATTTTAATTGATTCAAATTGCATAAAGTATTCATTTTGCACAACTTGCCTAGTCAATACTTACTATTGGCATCTAGTAATTGATTCATCTCAAAATTCAAATTGATACATTATCTAATTTCCTATTAATGCATGTACTTGCTTAATTGTCATATTAATGGTACTACTCTTAGTGTCACAGTCACAGATTCAGCCTCCGGTTCTGAGGAGGTCAAGGAAGGAGCGAAGGTTACCAATGAGGTACCTTCAGGATTAGAAGAATGGCCCGAGCTAGGGTCAACATAGAAGTCTCTTTCCTTGGAGCGCACTGATGAACATTTTGGGAGTTTATTAGTTCGTGTGGCTAGCCCCTTTTTGTGTGGGCCACACTTAGTTTAGTTATACTTTTGGTTATACTTTTTGGTAATGTTGTGTAAAGCTCTTTTCATGCCCTCTTTCGTAGAATACTGTTCATATTTGTATAATCAAATTGTGTTTTAAACTTGAATGTTAAATGGACTGAATGGGAAATGATACCCTCACATGAATGAAATATGAATGCCGTTATGAATAATTGCCATTTATGGGTTCTAGTGGGTTCTCACTCACATGTATGAAAGGTGGCTTCCTCTCCTTCGTGTGTTGTTTCTGGCTCGAGATAGGTACATCACGCAGGAGTACGTGTGACACACCTCGGAGATTATCCCAGGCCAGGGTGATTTGGGACCTGGATGTGACATTATCTATCTAATTAGAGCAATGGTTAGAGAGGTGTTTAAATTATGTATGATCAAATAAATAGGATTTCAAAGGAAACCCTTTGGACAAGCTAATTTCAATTGGAAAATGAAATGTCTTGTGCATTCAATTTCCAACTTTTCTGCATCTCTCCCTACTTAGTTTTTCATTTCCATAAAATGACATCTTTACCATAAATGGATCTCTTCTTCATGAAAGAGATTTTTGCAAAACCTCTATTCTCTCACAATTTGTGCAGCTTATTAGAAGAGAAGTTAGTTTTTTAAAGGCGAAGGAGAAGATAGATGATATGGATTTGGATCATTTGCGCTTTTGCAGCTGAAAGCTCTCCACTCCTTTTTTAAGATAGGAAAAGTGACGTAGTTTAGTGAGGCCCATAGACATAATAGATACAATATGACTATCTGATCATAAAATGAGCTTCTTTAACTCTTCTTAGATTATGAACCTAGAACATGAAATGAGTGTTCAATTTCTATTTTAGTTGATACGAGGTATCAGCATCAAAAACTGGTATTTCTGTTTTCATGATTGCTAGATTCTAGAGCTTTTTACATTTTAAGCAGTAAGTAGGGTGGGCTCACAAGCTCTGTCACATGTTAATTTCTAAAAAATTGGCCCCAAGATTCTTCACTGTGAATAACAAATCCAGTGCTCGACTTATGACCATAGCCAGTGTTAGAAGCGACTGTTACTTGCAAAATCATCAGATCCGCACAGGAGTATATGTATTAACAAATGTAAGGATGGTAACATTAAGACATCCACTGTAATAGAGTAAATTGAAATGAGTCTTAAGACATGTTTGTGTAGGGTCCATGAAAAAAGAAGTCCCCTTGCTTCTACTGCAGAAATTTTTTTCCCTAGCTTCTATCGAAAATACTTTTTTGTAGAATTGGAAAAACGTACATTACCTCCCTCTCTAATTCTTCGAGAAAAGCATTGACATCAAATGACAGGAAAAGTTTTCATATAAAAATATTTCTGATCTTTTAGTAAATCACATAAACATACATGCTCTCTTTTATTTATTTTTGCCTAGTTAGGATCACAGTTTGCTCCCAGAAGTTGAGGGTTAGATACAATGCTACCACACTGGACCAAAGGGAATTTAGCCGGCTCCCCCTCGGCCTGAAGGGATTAGTCCAACTTAAAAGGCCGGGACACCCTCCAATATATATTTTTTCTATGGGAGGTGGGGAAAAAATTCTGCCTACAAAAACATGCTCTTGGTGAGGAAACAAAGTCATTGCTTAATAATAGATGGGGGTAATGATCATCACAGTTGTGCAATACTCCCATGCAGATTATATAGGTGATGCACATGGATCATTAAAAATGCCATCCTCCACATACCATGCAGGAAAAAGGGTTAGATTTTAGGAACCCATCTGTAAATATATTACATCTGGTTCATCTACAAAGTGGCCCCATCAGCCAAAAAGTCCTTGTAAGTCACAACTGCCTTACCCTGCATGGCTGTATCTCACTCTCACTCCAACAAAACTTCCAAACGAAGGAATGAAAGAAGCTTCATCTTCTTCTCTCTCTGACTAAAAATATTCTCTTTCTCAGACCTCGTTCCAAAGAAAGGAATATGAGAGACCGTTTTCCGACCAACCGCTCTCTCCCTTTCTTTCATCAATCTTAACTCTTTTATCTCTGCTCTCTCTCATAATGGAACCCTCCATTCCTTTCCATTTCCCAATGAAATTTCTATGCTTTTGCAGAATCTTAGACTTTTGATCGCTAATGGACGTTGGTGGAAATTAAGGCTTGGATCTGAACGGTTACCCGTGATTTCTCTGCAATCTGAGGCTTTGGGTTTGACGGATTGGATCGAGTTACGGTGGAAGGATTGACAGATTTGGAAATGATGGCCACACAGCGAGGAAAAGAGATGGACATTGGTGGAGGAACAAAACCCAGTAGAATGAAAATGGAGAAATCAACAGGTATCGTTGAGTTGAGGGTCATGCTCATTGTTTGGAGATTTCAGTCCAGATTCTAATTCATTCCAAGTTGGTGTCTTTTTTAGGAGAGGTGTAAAATGTAGTAGAAATGATGAAATAGGTGTGAAATGTGAATTATAGGCATTGTTGAGCTGTGGCTCAAATGAGTTCTAGCCGATGTAAAAATAAATAACTAATGGACATTTTTTAAGGTGTGTCATTGTTTAAAAACGCTTATTAGGATTTAGGAGTATTTTTTGTTTAAATGTCGAAATAAGTAGGAGCATGTTAGGTCCCGTACAACCCTCGTGTGCACCCGTAGTGGAATAATGCTCGAATGCTTTCCTAACACAACCAACAGACCATAAAACCATTATTGTGCCGTTTTCCATCACCAATTGGTTTTGGGATAAGTGGTAGTTCAATGGGGTCTGAAATCGTACAAGTGGTATCAGAGTCCGGTAAGGTTGGGGGTTCGAGTCTCATCTCTGGTGACCAGAGAGGTGACCAGTGAGGGGTGGGATCGTTAGGTCCCTAGCACAGTCCTCGTGTGCACCCGTAGTGGTGTGATGCTTGAATGCCTTCTCAATGGGGTCTGAGATCCTACATAGCACAACTTGGATAGAAATTTGTTTCTATGCCGCGTTTTGCTTTTCAGGGATTTTTACTGAAATATAATTTTTGTTGAACATGTATACATCCTATTATGATGTTTTTGCAGCTTTTTATAGATTTACTCAGCAGAGTCTCCCTGCCTGTAAACCTATTTATACACCAGGATGGGTAAGCAAGCTACTGACAATGAGTTGAATATTTTGGTCAATTTTCACTTCACTTGTCTGTGAACTTAATTATAATTGTGAATTTCTTCTTCGCAGGTGATTTCTACGTTTTTGTTGATTGGTGTCATTTTTATACCTGTCGGATTTGTTGCACTTCATGCTTCACAGAGTGTAATATATTAACATCTTCATTCTTTTAAGTAGATTGCGCACATGAGCCTTATGACCTTTTGGTTTAGTGTTGAGTTGTATTAAGATGTTTGATGTGTGTTTTCTTCTTCTTTTTTTCTTAAATTTGCTTGTAGGTTGTAGAAATAGTTGACCGGTATGACACAGCATGTATACCTGAAGCATTTAGAAGCAACAAAGTAGCCTATATCAAAGACAGCTCAATTTCTAAGAACTGTACTCGAATTTTACAGGTGGTTCTGTCCTTCATACTGATTTTTCCATACCTGGATATTCATTTTCTATATGACTATGGATGTGCTTCGTTTCTTATTTGATATTGTGACTTCTTTGTAATTCACAGGTTGAATTTGCTTATTTAATATTCTAGATGATTAGCGAATTAATAACAGTCTTCTTTGAAACTGAAATTAATAAAAATAAAAAGGTCGAAACTGTACAGGTGATTAGCATACTATAACTAACAGAGAGGAAAAGGAATTGATTGAAGTGATTGTAAACATTGGCAGAGGGGAGCATGGCTAAGAACACTACCTGAAATAAAATATTAAGGAGAAGATTATGATTGAATCCAACTTGGGTTGGACATCCTGCTTGCTTATGTATTTATAATGCTATCTCATAAAACAAAACCCTAATATACTTCTAATCCTACCCATTCATCCTATCTAACTAATAAAGAAAATTATTAAATAAAAGTCCTTATATAACTCAGCAAGTGCCTGATCAATCACAGGATCCATGAAATGTAGGCCTTCCACTCCTGCGTCAACTAATCTCTAAAATGTTTTAATTGTATATTCTATCAATTATTGGTTTTTTTTTTTTCATCTATGTATCATGTATATATAGAGATTACTCTGTTTAAAGCTTCCCTTGCTACAGTTTCTGTTTCAAAGTGCTTTTTTTTATAATGTTTCAGCTCTTGTTAGTTGCGTAAGATTTCTTGGAATCCTTACACTTCGGCAGTTACAACTGAGACTGGTTTTTCAGGTCCCAAAACATATGAAAGCTCCAATTTATATCTACTATCAACTTGATAACTACTACCAGAACCATCGGCGGTGAGTATGCTTTCCTCATTATCCATACTGCTACTTTTGGTTGTAAAATCATTAAATGCTCTCTAGAGTTATATGTTCTTGTTATTTGTTAGTCGATACCCAGTTTCTTTCATTCTTTATTCTACTGGCCTTTTTTTCTTTATTCTCCTTATTTTTTAGTTTTAGACAATGTCTTGACAACGAAATCTCTCACAGACTAGTTATTCTTTCCTTCTCAAAATTTACAATTTTTATTCACTGTAATCTTTTATGTCGCACAGTGCCAGTGTGACCTCCTTTATGTTGTTTTTAGAATATCCTTGAAGTCAAAGATAGATATTGTTGTGAGAGTTCTCTTACTTTAATGTTATTAGTATTGTGATTATTATTTATTGTTGCTCATCTGTCTGGCTAATCCATTACCAAGATGGAATTTGGCAAGGGGTTCAGCCATATTGCCAGTTTCCAGAGCAGTCAGACTGACTCCTTTGGGGAAAAAACTGTCACTTTATTTTGTTGAAAGATCTTATCATGCTGAAGATTTTAGGTTCTAACTGATGCTGAAGTACCAAATAAATGTTGCCTAGATATTATAAAAGCAGAAGTGACCAGCAGCTTCTTAATGGATTGAAGTACAATGACTCGAGCTCCTGCGACCCTGAAGAGTTCAACAATGGCCTCCCAGTTGTCCCTTGTGGGTTGATTGCTTGGAGTTTGTTCAATGATACATACACCTTTTTTCGTGAAACTCTGGAGTTGAAGGTTAACAAGAAGAACATTGCGTGGAAAAGCGACCGGGAACACAAGTTTGGAAAGCATGTGTATCCCTTCAATTTTCAGAACAGTACCTTTATTGGAGGGGGAAAGCTTGATCCAAGTGTTCCTGTGAGTATCTGGAGTTCTTTTTAGCACTCTTGTTTTATCCAAGCCTCAGTAGATCTTTTTTTTTTTTTTTGTCAGTCCCAGCAAGTGTATTTTCTGCTGAGGAATTTGATCGTTTATATGGGGATCAAAGTATGGAAATGAGGGTCATGTGATGGAGCATTACCATTGTTAGAGGATGCCCCAGAATATTCTATCGCAGAATACCACAATCTTTTGATCAGTGGTCCACATTTAGACGGTTCAGAAAAGTAGGCTTAAAATCAGAGGATGATCTTCCCATCTGGGGATTTCTTGGCACTCCTTATGTGGTGTGGCTTATTCCAAATGGGATCTGCAAGTGTTTGGACATTATTGTGGACTTAATGAACTATACATTTCTTTGTGGATCAGGAATCAGGAAACCATAATGTCTTTTTCTTTTTTCCCCAATAAGGAGTTGCATCTGTTGATTCACTGAACTCAGTCAAGTGAGCTGAGACACCAAGTTATTTTAAGTACTTGGTAGTTATGATTGGTGATTCACTCCTGTTGATTAAAATACAATGTTGAGTGTGAAATGGCTTGTTCTGGCATTTGGAAAAAAGAAGAGAGGCTAGTTTCACTTTAACGTAACATCAACCACAACCAACAATAACAAAACAATGACAGTAATAATACAAATGAAAATGTCTTTCCATAAATATAAAGAAAATAAAAATAAAAATGCCCATCCACATTTTATCTTTTCCCCTTGGTTTCAAATATCTAATGTACTAACTTTGTCCTCTCATGGTTTTCTTTGATTGATTAGCTCAGTGAGCAGGAGGACCTTATTGTGTGGATGCATACTGCTGCTCTTCCCAGCTTCCGGAAGTTGTATGGTAGAATCGAAGTGGATTTAGTAGCAAATGAGTTTATTATAGTAAACCTTGTTAACAACTACAATACTTATAGCTTTGGAGGAAAGAAAAGGCTTATTCTTTCTACATCAGGCTGGTTGGGAGGAAAGAATGATTTCCTTGGTGTAGCCTACATTGCTGTTGGGTCCCTTTGTACCTTATTTGCCATTGTCTTTTCCCTTCTTCATATGAAAGCCCCAAGGTAAAAGCCACATTTATATTGCATTATATTTTGAATGCTTCCAGATTTTTAAGGTGCATTTCCATCTCCACAAAGATGCTGAACTACAGGGTTTTATTGTCCGTGTTGAAATGTATCCACGCCAACTTGTGATGACATTGCGGGGTGTTTATCACTTTATTTCTGTAACCTTTTTGTTTACTAGGAATATGGCTTGATTGTCAATGTTAATTACAAGTATTGCTCTTGCTAAATCATGAGCATTTTAATTAAAAGCATGTAACAGCAACCAAACTTGTTGAGTTTCATCAAATAGTTCCAAAGTTCGTAGAAAGCAATGCAACAACTGGTCAGTCCAAACCTTTAGTATATTTAGATGGACTCGTCAGATGTGTCGTACTTGCCAGGTGGAAAAAAAAAACACCCTTTCTGGTGCATTTGGACATGCCTGTAAATCTTGATTTAGAGTAGGGAGGTGGTCTAACCATCGATGAATTTGGCTTTTTGTTTGGTTGTGTTAGATTGTGTATATTATGTTTCTTGATACACACACTAACATGTCCGTGCAAAAGTTGTAGTGTGAGACTTTCAACTGAAATAGGTGTGTTAGTTGGAGATCAATAAACAAGTGTTAGGAACACTCTTAATATTATACCATCTAGTTTTTGTATTTTCCTCATCATGCTTGAACTTCAAATTCCATTTTTGCACAAGCTGCAAATGGTTTGAGTGATAGTTTCTTCTTTCCTGTTTCCAGGCCTTACAGTGTTAGAGGCTTCCAGCAGACTAATCTTGGAATGGAAAATGCCACCTAGAGAGATGGCGCTTCTGTAAACATTTGGGTAAATACCATCATTGCTCATTCCTTCTTACATGTGTTCTCGGTCATTTGAAACTGCTTTCAAGGTTCTGTGGATGCTAGTCTCCCATCAGCACATTCAGCTCCTAACCTTTGTTTTTTCCATTTTAAATGGGGTCATAAATCATTTATGCTAGAAATATTGTTTCAGGTATAAAAATTGGAATCCATAGTCTCTCTCTCTCTACATCTGAGCCCACAAGTTGATTGCCTGAGCACTTTGAGTTTACAGTAGAAAGCATTGGTGGGGATGGGCACTTCCAGGTAGTGAGAGAGATTGAATTATGCGCATTCCATCAATGACAAATTCATTGGATTAGTGTTGGTGTTAGGAATTAATTGCATGTGCTTGTACATACAAGTGTGGTTTTACTGTCACTGATAATTCTCTTTTTTCTTGGTACTGCTAAATTTAGTGGTTTTGGTCTGCCTGTAGTCTGGTTACCGCGCAGTCAGCCATAAAAGGGTTGCTTTTCATATACAATTTAAAGCCTTCATCACTTTCAGCACTGTGAATTGTAAATTGATACAGTAATATTGGACTTTGTGGTACGCCTAGAAAGAAGTAGAGCTCTTACTTTGGTTTTTCTTTTTCATTATCTTCGGTACCTTGCCCAAATGACAGAGATGTTCTATGGAGCTTTTCAAATACAGATTCAAAGAGTTCAGACCCAGCACAAGCACCAACTTTTCATATTCAAGAGGTGGTTGTAGCACTGCGTTTCTTTTCTTTAAATCATAGAACTGTATTTGGGTGGACCTATAAGACAGCTTTGTGAATTATAGTCTGACCATTCTTTTACAACTTACAAACTACAGAAAGCTCCTCAATCTAAATCTTGGCGCCTGATTTCTCCACCAAAATCCACATATTTGGCATCATATCCATTGTAGTTTCACCAACCAAAACAGCACCATGCTCTTGCTGCTGATGGTGACAATATGAAGGAAAAGGAAAACTGGGGAGATAGAACTGATTGAATCACAAGCATCACAAAACGAATCATGCAAAATCTGAAAACTGCTGGATTTTTTTGGGCAATGCAAGTCAGACGTGCAAGTAAAAAGAAGAAAATTACAATATAGAAATAAATAGACCTATACTTCCCCACACTAGCCAACAAATAATTCATAATGTAATAATATAACTAGTCAAAATTTGAGTAGATGGAATCACTAAGATCCAAATTCTCAGTTTCTACAAAATCTGTTATCAAAACCAAAGAGGCCGGAAGTTGAGACTTCAAGAAGTATCCCATGTGGCAACTCTTGGATGTGCCAGATACCAGTAGCCAACCATCCGGATCATCCACTTTGGAGAAATGTCACTCATAGTAAAACTATGAATCTACATCCTGCTCTCTACTTGAGATGGAATTTCCAACCAGCGGTTTTCTGGAAGCTGAGAACAGACAGAGGTTAGATAAGATGAACAACTGGTGTCAAGATATGAGAAATGCTGGCGAAAATTGCTGGATTCTCAAAAGAAAGAGGGAAATGAGAAGTTATCCCACATCTAAATGTAAATTTGATTTGAAAAAAAAAAGAAAGAAAGAATGTCCAACATCCAATTGATAATCTTCACTTAGAGAAGTAAAGCACTGATAAAAAAATTTTTGATGCCAACCCAATGTTAGATCAGTGGCAAGGAACCTGCCATGTTTGATCTTTGGTAAGAGAATAAAACACTTGCTAGTCTATGGCAAGTGGCACGTGTAAGCCAGAAAAACAAATAAACAGATGAATCACAGCATGATGCATCAAAAGACAATGTAGCATCCTGTTGCTTCCATGCTGCAGGTGGGATAACAGTTCTGTGATCCAGACATTTTACCTGTGATGGATCCTTCAATAGATGGAAATTTTCAATAAAAGTACTCTCACTTGGAAGATTTGCACGATGCATCTTTCCCAAGTATACAAAAGTGAAGTCACTACAACATTTCAAAAAACTCAGAAGAACTGTTTATATGGAGTTCTCAAACATAGAATCAGAAGCAAGCGTTTATGAGTAAAATGGATCGATTTGCAAGAAATTTCAGAAGGAGCTCCAATCTTTGACATAAAACAAGAGTGGCATTCTCGTTCTGTAAAAACTCTGCCTTGGCTATCTATTTTTAGAACAAAAATTGCATGATAGGTTCTTCAAAAATTACACAGATGAAAAACTGCAATAGTAATACGACTTTCATCCTTACCTGATAATGATGATGATATTCTAGTATTAAAAACTCCACAGACCTTGATATTCACCCCTAGTTTTAAAAACACATCTAGCTTACTCTATAAACAAAATCACATGATTTTCTCCCCAGTTGGTAAAATAACATGACTTGAACTCAGTCAAATAAATAATCAAATGGGTTGGGCTGGGCAACTAGGTTCCAAGCTTCACCAACATCAGGCTTTCTTTTGAAGTCCAAACAAACAGGATTAAAGTTCACACTAAGTTTGTCATCAGTTTCTATTTAGAACCAATCTGCCCATGGCCTAGCTGGATTTAGGCCCATCACCCCATGTCTTAAATGTCAGGATCAACAAAGTAATGGCAAAGCTGAGACATGCCAGACCCAACCAGAATCCAGCTCAATGACGCTTGATTCCACCTATTCAAATTAACCCTGGTATCCTAGCCATGATAAATATATTCAAGGGAGGCTGGCTGTAAATATTGCAGGTAAGAGTCAGATAGAGAAAAACACTCACATTTAGATGAGGATCCAGCAAGACAGGTCAGCCTTGATTTAGTATTAACCTCGGCCAGTGGACTTGGCTTTTCTTTCCCAACCATACGAACATCCCATACCCGTATGACACCGTCTGATGATGCAGATGCTAAGAGATAAGGAAATTCGGCACTGTTACCATTACTTCTACTCCCAAGCGCAACAAGACCTTTCACACGGGCCAAATGTGCATCCTCAATACGATATGCAACCTTTCCGGCCACTGTATCCCAAGCTGTGACATTGTGATCTTCTCCTCCAGCAAATAAGAGACCATTCTGTTAAGCAGCATAGACACCAAATATGAAGAGAGAGATATACAAGAATAAGTTCAATAAAAAAAGAAAAAAAAAACTGCAATATAGTCATGGGGCAGGCATATTACATTGAGCCTTGCATCATACAGTGGACCACAATCACTAGATGACTACACTAACTCTCTTAATGTGTTCTACCAAAGCAAAAAATAATAATAAAATAATCTCTTAAAGTGGTTAACTGGACAGAGATGTATATCAGTATGGAACACATCTTCAAAATGATAGCCTCCAGTTAGTCTCTCTTGGGCACTTATTCACAAATACACACAGTTTGCTCCCTTCATCACACCTTAGAACGTCTAAAGAGTATTCGGCTGCATCGCTGATTTTGAAATACACCTACAAATCTATGAACACTTAACTGTTGTGAAAGATATACAGCCTTGATATCTTATAAAGGGAAAACAATAGTCATTTTTAAAAAGTAGCGATGTAGATGCAACCCTCGACTTCCTGGGATATGAATTTCTAGGTTGGTTGGCGGATGGTTATTCATTAATCATTTTCTACTTAGAGGGGGGAGAAAATTTGATGATCATTTTGTAAAATTCACATTTTTTTTTTTTCAGTTTTAACCTTTTTTTAGAAATTGAAATTTTACAATTCATACATAATGTATTCAATTACATGAAAGAAACTGGCCTAAAGTATCCAAACAAGGCCCAACTAATGAATTCCTCCAATTGCTGTTGAATAGGCTGCAATTTACACATTGAACATTAATTTTCTACATGCCAATTGCCAAGCCATGAATATAACATCATCTTGAATTGTTCAATCAGTGTGATTATCAGATATGAAGTAAAATCTGTTCTAGCAGCAATTCAAGGAAATTAATGTTACACAAAAGGAAAGGAAACAAACCTCTCCAGGGGCGAGGCAGAGAACCCTCTTTGGATTCTCAAACTCGCAAACCAACCTCGCGTCTTCGGATTCATGAACCGACATCTTCACCTCGCTCGACATGAAGAACCTAACCCCCTCGCGATCGAACCTCACGATCGACGCCTCCCGATCCAACCTGCAGCAGAAGCTCCTCCTCCCCCTCACCAAATTCAGCATCGCGAGGCACGCGTCGCGGCCCACCGTCAGCGCCAGCTTCCCGGAGGGATGGACGGCGAGATCGCTTATGCCGCCGCGGCGGTGGGCGGTGATGGTCTTGAGGTGGACGAAGGGGTCAGCGTCGTAGATGCAGACGGTGCCGTCGTCGGAGGCGGAGAAGAGGTTGCGGGGGAAGGAGAGGGAGGGGGAGGGGTTGTAGAAGGAGAGGGAGGTGACGGCGCCGTTATGGTCCGTTAGGGATCCGACCTCGGAGCAGGAGGAGAGGTCGTAGATCTTGACGGCGTCGTCGGAGGCTCCGGAGACGGCTACGGGGCCGGAGACGGCGACGGATTTGATGGGGGCGAGGTGGGAAGGGAAGGAGAAGAGGGGTTTTAGGGTTTGGTTCTTGAGCTGGAATCCCCAAATGAACTTCTCGTACGAGCCTGCAACAAGAGTCGTCATCTCTCTCTCTCTCTCTCTCTCTCTCTCTCTCTCTCTCGGGTTTAGCAGGGCTTTTCCTTCCCCTTTATCTCTCGCCAGGGTACACAATTCACAAGGGTTTTTCACTGGTCATGGCACCGATGGGGATGACTTAGAACCCAAAAACACTCAGTCTATTTAGTTGGGTCCATATAGCTTAGGTCCAAAGTTATGGATTGGTCATGTATATTTATTTATTTATTTTTATTTTTTATTATATTGAAAATTCGAACTCACGTACTGTGCCATACCAATAGGCAACAAGTGAGCACTTCATAATTCAGAATTCTCCACATGGTATCTCCTTTGCGAATTATAATATTCCTTTTACGCTACCAACATTTTGAAATACGAGTATTTTGGCTCTTTACTAGATGAGTAAAAGTTATGTAATGTTTTAATTTTTAAAATGAGGGATTACATTAATAGCACTTTAATTCAAAATTTTCTATATCTTTTAAAAAAAAGTAAAAAAGAAACATCAGAAAAATTTTCATACCAAACAAGTAAAAATAAAATATCATACTAACCTATTATATTTTATTCTCTTTTGATCTAATGCTTTACTATACTTTATTTTATATATAGAATTATTACACAGGCCCAAAGGAGTTAGAATTCAAACATGGGGACAGTGTGGATAACATTAGCACCCATGTTCCCCCCACCTAGGGATTGATCCATGAGTGAGTTTCCCTGGGTGAGTAAGGCCATGTTTCTTTAGTGGAATTTCTATCAGGAATTCGTAGACATGATGTGACATGCTGTCCCCTGAAATTTCTGAATTCCATGTTTCTTTACTAGCATTTTTGAATTTTAGCTACATGAAAGGTCTTTTTTAACCTTTGGGAATCCAAGAATTCATTCCACTTTCTTTATATTTTAGTAGAATTCCTGGATTCTCAAGCCCAAAGGAGCATCCATGAATTTCACCTTGTCTGAGAATTCAAGAATTTCTTAGATAGGAATTCCTAGAATTTCAGTAAAGAAATAGGTCCTAACCCTTATCATGTTATCTTGGGGACCACCTTGGATAGAAAGTTGGGTTTGGGTGGGGGTGGGGGTGGGGGTGGGGGTGGGGGTGGGATCATGAGAATGGCTCCAAGACAGGACAATCTGTACTTGTTGCAACCAAATATCCCCTAGTGCAAGTTGGATCATGCCCTGCTTTACATCAAAAGGATAAACCATGGGTAACAAAGGGCTCCTTTTCCCAACTACCCTGAGAGGAACCCACCTTTTGAAATTGGGTTTGGGTCTAGGTCTTGGGCATGATTTACTATCCATAAAAGTTTTGTCCAATTTTACAGGCCCAACGGGTATTAGACCAACCAATGACTTGTTCTCGGATCTTGTTCACATCATTAGTTGGGAAACAACAAAAAAAGGCTTGGCATTGGACATATTAGAGGCAATAACGCATGGTTCCCTATAAATTTGCTCCTTTCGTATTGGATGTTGGGCCCAGGGCCGGTCCTGAATTTTTCAGGGCCCAGGGCAAGAGTAAAAGTTAGGCCTCTTCAGCCATCATATATGATAATATCATTGGTTGGTCCCACTGATGTGAAAAATTGGCAATGGGTTGATGATGCCCAAGTATAACTATTTGAAAAAAAAGAGAAGAAAGAAAACTTAGACAAGAATTTAAGCATCATATATGGGGAATTAAAAATCATTGGTGCGCCCCACTGACAAATGAGAAGAACGGGTGTAGGGCTAAAGGCTTGATAATCTATTTGTAAAAAAAAAAGAGCCCTAAATCATCCCAACACTAGACCAGATTCTCCCAGAATTTCAGCCATTAAATATAAAATATCATTGGTGGGCCCCTCTGATGGATGCTCAAATAAGTGATGCAATAAGCACTCTCAGATGATTTGATGATGAGTCTATTGATGCCCAGGACGATGGAATCCATTGGTTGAGCCATGCCCTCACCAAATGATTGGAAAAAAAAAAAAAAAAAGTAGAAGGGATTTTTGGGATTTTGGGCCCCCTCAAAAAATGGGCCCGGGGCAAGGGCACTTACAGCCCTTGCCCAGGGCCGGCCCTGGTTGGGCCACATATCATTTCTGAACCATCCAGCCTTGTTGGATGATGGAGGTTTTCTGTATCAGAGGCCCATCAGAACTCCACGCTATCAAAAGTTTCCAGCCATCTATTCATATTGAACTACACCCTTGATGCAATAGGCTCTAAAAGGCTCATGCCGCCCTTTCATTCGATGATCCAAATTGTAAGATGTTATAATAGCAATCATAAATCCAAAAATCTATCAAACTAGCAAGTGGCAAGTCCTATGATGCGGTTTTCATCAAATTTTTCTCTAAACTAATAAGAAATGAATATATATATACATATATTCGTTGCATAGGATTTGACTCACGCACTGAGCATGAGTCTTTTACACATGGTAAACATAGGTGATAAAAATTGTTGTTGGTTAATTTTTTGGTTGCTTTTTTATTTCTTCTTCTTCTTCCTAAAATTAAAGGGTTTCAATCCTTTGAGAATGACTAATCCCTCTGGGGTGCAAACTATGATCCTAGGCCAACTGAACTACTTCTTGGGATTAATTGCTATTTTAAAAACTAGGCTAAATCACCTTGTTGAAACAGAGACGTGCACCTTCACCCATTTATAGTTAGGTAAAGATAGAAATATTTCTAAAAAACTGTTAAAATGGGTCATCAATTGGTTATTTTTATTATTTTTTATGTCAAAACTGGAGTGGGTTAAATCATACGTTCACTCCACCAAAACGCCCTCCAATCTGATTTTTCAAAAAATTGTAATGACAAGCATGATGTCATCCTTATTGAAAATCATTCAATGCAGTACTATTAAATAACCTCAAAATCTTGATTTTTAATGCACTTCAATGTAAAATACCTAATATATATATATAAAAGAAGGATGATCTTTCGACCTATGTAATCTTTAGAAATTGTTTCTCCATGAGCTGCCAATCAAGTTAAATGTCTAGATTAACATATCATAAAGAGCCCCCCACCCCCCGAAATTTTTTTCAATGGCTCCCCCAAGCCCTATATCATGGGTTTTGGCCACAGGGGTTACATTGGTCAAACGTGGCCCAAGTGACCATGGGTACTTGAGCTCTACTATTGTTACCTTTTATAATTTAAAACTCATTGTCCAATCTGAATACATGTGATGATGGTGATCACTTTCCTTGCAGTGGCTGATATCATAATCAACTGGGTAATGATGAGTCCAAAAATTCAAGAGTAGAACCATCAGTTTCTCTAATCTGAAGTACTGTGGTGATGGAGATCATTTTCATAATTTCATTGCAGTTTGCTAACATAATCAGCTGGGTAATGATGTGTCCAGTCAAAATTCAAGGGTAGAAACATCGGTCAATGGCAGGAAATTTAAGGATAAAAGTTTTCCCCAAAATGGGAAGATTTCTGGGTTATCACAGGTTTGCTGTTTGGGTAGGGAAAGACCCATGGAATCTGTAACGGCACACATCATAGCCGCTATTCGTACTAACAGCCTAACTGTCTACAAAATACTCTCTCTCTCTCTCTCTATCTGCCCTCTATCATGCGCGGTCGCTTGGTCGCCTCTGACACTCCCTGTCTTATCCTGCGCCCTCTGTGCGCAGGTTAACACAGACCCACAAGAAGAGAAACCGGGTGCAGTACCATCTCCGTTTGTCTTATCTTTTTGTCATTTCCTCCGGATGCTGATCCATGGATGGTGGGACCCACAGATCATTCAACGGAAGGTTCTCTTGTAGATGGGGCCACTAACAATATCCTAACCATTGATTTGGCCTTCTTCCATTTGTGATTCATTTTGTAGATGGGGCCACTAACGCTATCCTAACCATTGATTTGGCCTTCTTCTGTTTGTGATTCATTTGGAACACTGAAAAAAATTAATATGCAGATAATGGTTAGGATCGTGTCCACGTCTGGATATTGTTAGATGAAGCTGGCCCACCAAGGGTTAGTGGATAGCCAATAATAATAATAATAATGAAAGATAGAAATGAAAATCTTCTGCCAATAAATGATTGCAGTGATTTTCTGATCGAATACAGATAGCAAAGAAGGACAAAAACATGTAACGATTCATGTTCATCTAATTAAAACCTCCATTGGTTGAATGACTAGGAAAGCTGGACCAGCTGATATACGTTCCATTTAATAACCCATCAAAGGTAGACCCCACCAGAAAGAAGTCCAGATCTTAAAATTGGAATCATCTCAATACATCATTTCCCACTGTTACCACTGTTGTGGGTAAAAATCTAGCACCACACCAAGTAATGAAAGTCTTCTGATTGTCTCAAAGAAGAAAAAATATATATATATCACAAAGTGTACTCATCATCCATGAAATTAGGGAAAATTGATTTCTTTCTGTATTTTTCACGAACCCGTCTTTCATTTCATATATATATATATAAAGAACAAGAAAACATACTGATGTTAGAAGAAATTATACACATCCCAATCTATTAAACAGAACAGGATTGCCTTCACCCCAGTTCGTTCATGTGTGTATATATATGATCGAATGAGGGCATTTGAGTTTGCTGTGCTGTTACAAAATTCTTCTACTAAAGAAGAAAATGGAAATGAGAATGCTTAAAAGGTAAGGAACGTAAAGGTATGGGTGGGGATATTTGGAACTTTTAAAGCCAAAGAGCTCCGGCATCTTTCAGCAGCGGCACCAACGTTCCATTGATGTGGAGAGTCATGACTGTTTGGAGCCCACCAATGAACTTCCCACCAACGAAGACGGCTGGGACAGGCTGCTGCTGAGTGTGGCCCACCAGCTGATACAGGACAGACTGAATCTCCTTCCCTCCCTTCTCTTCATCAAGCTCGTAGATGATGGGGCCCACGCCGAGGCTAAGGAGGAGGCGTTTGGCCACATGGCACATGCAGCAGCCGCTTAGGCTGAACACCACCACCGCATTACCAGAAGCGAGCCTCCTCACCCTCTCATACGCGCCCATTGGCTCGGCCGGGATGAGCTGCGCAGGGTGCACCCGCCCATTGGGGTTCATCTCTTCTACGAACCGCATTTTCTTCAAGCTTGATTGAGTTGAGCCTGTAAAAGGAGAAGGAAAGAACAAATAATAAGAAGACGAAAAGGCACCAGTCTTCTTGTAAGATGGTTTGAAGGAAATGAAGGGAATGGGGTTTCTGTTGAGAGGTGTGGGTTATGGTCAGTTTTATAGACGTTATGGAGGGTGAGGAGAGATGGGATGATGGTTTTTTTTTTTTAGGGGTTTAAGGAGAAAATAAAGCTAGTCCTTAAACGGTTTAAGAGATAAGGCTGTATGGGGTATTATTGTATCACTGCTATCTTTGCATTAAAAAGGTTCTTTGCATGTTGCTATTAGTCTAATGCAAGGTATTAAATGGATAGAAATGGGTTATTTTTTAGATTGTGAGCATCCATTTTTTGGTTTTAATTTAGATAATTTTTTTTAAAGGTTCTATATTTAGAGACAAATGATCAGCCTACAATCATTTGTTACTCTTATAAGGATAAAGAGGATCTAGATCAGAAGAAGAATATGATTATGGTCCTCAAGAGTGTTTCTCTTAGGCTTCCGTTAGTGGAAGTGGGGCCCATTTATTGAAAACTTAAAATTGTCTTTCCTATATTTATAACGCCATTAGACACTAAATGACTCCGAAGTAGTCTAATTAAACATTGCTATATTGACCTATATAGATATGAGTTCGGATCACTTATCGCAGTCGTTATATATTTACCGTGAGTGAACCAATATCAGTCCGCCATGTAATTTAAAATTTTAGGTGATTTTATTTTATTTCATCTGATTTAAATTTATTTTTTAACTCCAAAATCACCTGAATTTTTGGATGACGCGGCGGGCTATTATTGGTTTACTCATCGTAAATATATAACAAATGCAATAGGTGATTCAGACTCATATAGATATATGCAATGTAAAAATACAACGGTTGCATTGTCTTAAATGGTCCATATCTCATATCATTTTGCTAAAAATTTATGTCTCTATTTAAAGAAAAATAATTTAATCCTTCAATTAGCCTGAAATTTCGGTTTGCACCCGAAAGTTATAGGTTCGAAACTGCACTCACTATACTGAGGCTACATGAAATTTTTTTCAATTTTTCGATGGAATTAATTTAGTCCAAACGATTGAAACCTTTTGATGGATGAAAAGAAAATGAAAAAAACAAAACAAAAGTAAGCTATCATTAGCAAAACCTAATTTACATGCCACGTGGAGTCATTTTTTTATCACAAGGAAAAGGTGACTAAGGAAGAAAAAGGACAGGAACGCCGTCGAATCTCTGTGATCTTACTCTGGGGATGCGGACCATGATCGTGAGAGGGGAACACAAAAATGGCCTTGTGTGTCCGTACCATCTGCGAAAAAAAAAAAAAACTGCCTGAACTGTTTGTTCTCTTTCGGCAATGTTCTTTGAAAACGACTCGGGTGAGAAGATATGCTTCATTTTGACCACTGATTGGATTTCTGTGGTCTATCGGTCTGGACCATTGTCACAGACTTCTCACATTTTCTCGGGAAATTGTTGTTTGTGTTCTCATCTTAATCCAGTCAATTTATGGGACTCTTCAAATTCCTACCTGAAATCTGAGTTTTGAAAGAGGAAAGGTGTAAACTTCTTAAAGATAACATATGTTGAGTTTTTAAATAGTTATAGGCATTTATTCTTCTTCCTCTACTTACATCTTACAGGGACCTACAATTGAGAATGGACCATCTAAATTCTTCATCAAATGTCAAAGACGGAGCTCACACATATTCAAATGGACTAAACCATTGAATCTAATGATGCGTAGCTCGAGCTCAAGCTCAAATTTATTACTATGTAAACAAGCTTAGGCTAGGCCAAGCTTAAGCCAGACCAATCTCAGATCAATTTAGCTTGTTTACTTCCCTAATTGATATCATGAAAATTCATGTAAGTTCAAATTCTGGGGCATGAAATCTGCTTCCAAAATGTCCATATTTCATGTTATTTTCTTAAAATAAATTGAGAGATGTATGGTGTTTGTTTTCTCTACTTCTATGCAGTGATGATGATGACACAATTGGTCTGACCTAGGAAGTGGCATTCAATAGGGCAGCTAATTATACAAATATTCGAAGTCTTCAATTTGAAAAATAAAATATGAAACTTGTTTTCTCGATCCTAATTAAAAAAAAATGTTGAATTCTAATCCTTTTGTGTTTTGACATGTTAAAAAAAGTGTATGTTTTAAGAGGCCATCAAGATTCAGTCAATTGACTTTTAGGGCTTATTTGTTTCATGTAATTGATTTCTACTACAAATAGCTAAAATGGAGAGTCAAAGCTTATTATCCAAAAATGACCATGCATGCATCAAATGACATTTCCGTTGTATATTCAATCAAGAAAAAATGTGAAATAAATATCCATCCACCATCACAGTAATTAAAACATATAAGAAAGTTAAGATCTCATCTGCTTCTGCACCTTATTCTTAACTTCTTACCTCATATCCTTCGCTCCTTTTGAACCCTTTAGTAATCTTTCATGGAGCTCTATGTAATTAATTACTTTGTATTTTATGCAAATAAACAAGCCTTAAAGATCATCCGAGGGTGAATCTATCCTAATGCACTTTTGAACTTCTAATAAGATAAAAATAAATCCTCATGCAGATCCATAGAACCCCGTACAATATGACTGTAACCCTATAGAGATTTTAAGTTAGCCTTTATAAGATAAGCCCTACCATGGAGTTTCACTCTTTCAACTCAGGATTTATTAAAGCTAGAGGCTCGAGATTCATCCCGGAACAATTTCCCGCAGTTGATGGTTATATTGGGTATTACACAGATCCTATCCATTGGTTTCAAATTCAGTTGCCTCATTAAATTCATGACCCCACCTCTGTCCCAAATCCGGATTTTTAAGATGAAGTCGAATCCAAATACACATAGGATCCTTGTCATCCATGGATCTGGAGACCAATAAAACCATCCGGATTCAGTTGTCTGGAGTCTGGACCCGACCCGTTCTCCTCTATAGACTAGTCACTAGTCTAGGCTTCAAGCTTCACTTTCTATGCTAGTTTTCCACACTGAAAGTGCGGTCCGCTGGGGTAACGTACGGACTGACCGATCTACAGAAGCGAACGCGAGGTTGGGTCAGGGTATTTTGGTCATTTTAAGAACTCGGGGTCTTTTGGTCATTTATTGCACTTCACATGACATGTAAGATGTGGCCTGTCTTTGCATGCGTAATTATTCGGTCAATGCAAGGACAAAACAGCCCTCCAGCAAATATAGGCTTCTGCTCAGTTTTCTGCTGTCCGTACACGTGGATCCAGGACTTAATGTACGGTTGATCAGCACTATTTTTATGTGGTTCAGTGGTTGGCCACAAATGCATGAGAACATTTTCTGTATCACGGACTCTTTTTTGTTAGTTGCATAGTCCTTTCGAAGGTTTCTCATTCAACGGTAAAGATCCATCCGATCTACAGAATCTTTAAGTGGCCCACCACGTCAACGGTTTGATTTACCGATGAGAAACATCTTGCAGATCGAGTATAGACCGTATCTTTGAGCTTAAAAGGGCTTTGGATGTCAATTATTACATTTGTTTTTCCCCAACAAATAAGCAAAAGCTGCTTTGATCTAATTTTGACTTGATTAATTTAAAATCTTCAATCAACCACCTTTACTACCAATCAAATATCAATTTTTGTTGGGTTGATTAATAGTATGAAAATTTATTAAATCTAGACCAGTTTAGATAAAATTGAAGATGTTTATCTTGGCCAATACGAGAGATTACGAGTTTTGTTTAACACAGGTTTTGCATTTTCTCTTTAAATGAGATAAATTTTTTTTTATCCTTTTTGAAAAAAATGCAGCAGATCTTGTTCATCAATTGAAAGTATATTGTTTAGTGACGTTCAAGGGTGAAAAACTCATAAGGTTTTAAAATTAATAGAGGTGATTATTTAAAGAAAACTCAAAATATATGTGATCTTATTTATAATCTTCTTCTTTTTCCTCTCTATTTTTTCAAGTGACAGTAGCTGCTCTCTCAGTTTGCCATGTTATATATACAATGTGATGGCTCAAATAACATTCTAATCATAGCCAAATAAAATATTGAGTTGATTATGTTTAATTTGCTTTTGCACGCGATCTATCCAATAGTGTATATAATTTTGATTGAAGTAATTTGGCCTTCCTTGACTCTGTTTTAACTACTTTCATGTTATTTCACTTGGGAAGTAATTTGTCCATGCATGTATTGGGCAGTAGCCCAATATTAATACCCGAGTTCTGAGCCCGACCAGACCTTAATTCTACTTGGACCGCAAAATCTAGGCCCAAAATCAAGATCAAGTTAGGTTTTAATATGGGTGAGATCATGTGGATTTGGGCTTGGTACATCTAAGTTGCATCCCTAGGTCCGATATGTGAGTGCTTTTTTTTTTTTTTTCTCTCATCATAGATTCTAATGGCAGATTCACGTTCCCTCGGGCTCGAGCCATGGTTCATACAATGAGTTGTCTATCGGTAGGTCTTGTCAAAAGCATCATGCCTCTCATCCACATAATCAAAGGACGGAAAGGTATAACCGTAGAAGCATCCACTCACTGAAGATTTTAGAGCATGGGGCATGTATTGCTCTTTTGTCCTGTGTGGGTTCCAAGTCCAAATTTAACCAAAAGGCTGTGTTAGATTGGGCGCATTCATGGCCGTGTCGAGCTGGGTTATGGATTATTTAGGTTCAACCCGACTTCAGAACTATATGCCTGTATCTGGCCCAACCTCAACAAGGGCCACACGTGCATAACCCAAGCCCAACCCTCTTGAAAAATGTTAGGCCAAAGCCTGTGCATTTAGGGGGTGTTTGGATAATTTAAAAAATATCTAAAATATGATGTGATTCCACTATATTATTTACTGGTTTAGAATGTAATCTATTCACCTAAAAGGAAGGTTTTTAGATAACTTAGAAAGTATCTTATAATATCTCACATTCTTCAAAAAACCTTCATATTACATTATTCAATGACATGTTGTATAATATAATCTTTAAAAAACTTTTCTAAATACGAATGGAGAGTTTGAGTAAAAACAATTGGATAGTTCCTGAACAACCATTAATTATAATGACATACTATAAGTTTTAACATTTATGAGTCCCATTATAAGATTGGCCCCATAATACTTATGAATTTAATGTGGGGTCCTATAGCCATATTACGACTACATAGCCATTGTTAATTATTAATATTAGATGGGTCTTACAAATGTGACGTTCGAGGCTTTCATTGTGACTACCAACATTAGGTGGTCTCATACTACCAAAATTAGCTGAGTCCCTTGATTACCAAAATTGAATTATGTGATTGTAATTATCATTTTGCCATCATTAAATATTAGGTCTCACTATTTGATAGCTCTCCTGGTGTTAATATGATTACCAACATCAAATGGGTCCTACAATGATTTCTCGTAAAAAGCTAGATAGGGCCATTTGTGATAATCACCATTAGATATATTATAGTATAGTTACCAACGCTTGGTGGACCCACCTTAATTAAACAACATTGCTTGAATCTCCTAATTTAAATTTATTCTTATATATATACATATTTTCAATAGATGGGTCATACCATGATTATTAACACCTGTGATTACTAATTAGTGGGTCCTGTGTTGGGCTAATTGATTATATTCTCTCAATTTGTTATTTGGTACATCATCTTATGACGTTTTTATAAATTGTCAAATATTTCAAAGGTATATTAAAATCTGTGAAGATTGCCAAATACCATAAAAAACACAATATAATAATTTGACACTATTTTATTCTATGATAATGAAATCTTACAGTATTTAAATTTATTGATATTATATCATACACTTTTCCGAAAACCCCATTAGTTAATCTAGCCGACGTGCTTGGCTTTCTATCACTTGTTTGTGCAAATTAGTTATTACCACTTACTTATTTAGGCCAAGCCTAGCTGGGCTTCAGGCTTTCTATCACTTAATCCAAGCTCCGCCAAAATATTAATTGGGCTTAAATTATTAATCCCGACCTAGCTAGCCAGACTACTAAACCAAAGGCGTGAGCCCTGCCCAAGCCAGCCCATGTCCAGCCCTACGTTAGATGGACAATCACATCATATGGGAACTCTCCAAAACATGCTTCGTACATTTAAAATATGACATAAGTTAAATTTGGTAGCTTAAGTGCATCGCATGAGGTGATTAGCTAGTCCCTTTAGGAAGCTTGTGATATCGAACCATCTGGATTGAGCATGATGGGCTTTACTATGAACAGAATCCATGGCTAACTAGTTACTACGGGCTGAACCAAAGGCAAATTGCTTTGTTCTGCCACTGGCAGTGAGTCCCAAGAAGTGGAATGGTAATTTGTGGATTGATCTCAATCTCTGGTTCAGGGAAAGGTCAAATTATAGATCCAAGAAGAAAACTAATTGGATGTGGATTGATCTTAATCCAAATCTGATCATTAAAGCCCCTCTGCAAGTCGACAAAAGAGCTCAAAAAAGGATAGTGTATTGGGAACCTTACCAAAAGTGCTTCTCTTAATTGGTCCAATGCCATTATCCAATATGGAAACTGATGCAGAAATGCTATAACAATAATAAACGCAAGAAGAGATTAGTTTGTAGATTTGAAGTCAATGTTGGCTTGATAGTCCAAGAGAAGATGCACAAAAGAAGAAAATAAAAACTAGGAGCTAAGATTAAAAAAAAATTGATTCACTTCTCTGAAATATCAATGCCTTTTTTTTTTATTTTTTTTAAAGAAAGTAGGAACATTAGATTTGGTTCCTTTTTTTTTTTTTTGCTATCATAGGGTTCCCAATCCTTTGGGCTTGATTAATTCCTCCGGACCTAGAGGGAAGCTGGATAAACTCCCATGTGGCCTCAGTGTGGTAGTGCAGTTTCAAACCTATATCCCCCGAATGCAAACCATGGTCCTAAGCCAACTGAGCTACCCCTTGGGGTTAGATTTGGTCCCATGAATAAAGCACACTTAGAAAAGCTGAGGCACCTAATTATCCAAGTTGGAAATGAAAACTCAAGAAGCTATGTTAGAACATAACAAAAGTCATAGTTAAACAACAAATCTAAAAAAAAATCTTTTTAGTGTAGAAAATGGTTGATGAATTTATTGGATAATAAATTACAGGAAGAATCAAATATTTTCAGAATCTGCAAGGTTTTCTAGATTTTCCAGAGATAAGAAGTTGCCTTGGGTGAGATTTGAGACAATGGTTCTGAGAAGAATCCAAAATTTCCAAAATCTGCTATGTTTTATAGATTCTCCAGAGATACGAAGTTGCCTCGAGTGAGATTTGAGACAATTGTTCTAAGGGGCCCAGTTTGTCTACACAATAAGTATTAAAGGACTTCTGTTAGCAACAATGTCTCAACAAAATGCTATTTTGTTATTTTCCTCATTTTCTGTTTTTCTTGTTAGAAAAGTAATTTCGCTGATTCTACTAAAGCTACGATGTACGTTTTGGTAGGATTGGTTAGCGGAGGAAATTTAATTTTATATCATAGCCAACCAGCAACAAATTTAAATCCTACGAGGAATGGCTCTGCATTGAAATGTGTGTGCGAGAAAAATGTGCCAACAGGATTTCACCCAAGGATGAGTGTTGAAAAGTATTTCTATTGCCTCTTCTAATGCCTCTAGATTTTGGCAGAATTGGTTAGTAGAGTAAATATAATAATTCAGCCAAGCATAATTTAAAAACTCTGTCTGACTCGCTGGACTTGGCTGAGTAGGCTTAGTTGGTAGGATGCCTGGTCGAAGTCCAACAGTTCAAATGTTCAATTCAATTTGAGGGAGTACTAGGTCAGACTTGCCTCGAGTCACCTTGTCACCTTTCGAGTTGAGTCAAGTTGCTGAGTTTTTAAAATTACAACTGATAGTTTTAAGAAGTTGCTTCTACATCTGTGCTCTTACCTATCCACAGCAATATTTTTGGGGAGTGCTGAAAAGCATTTACCAGTCTCTACTAACTAGAATTTCTGGAGCTGCCACTGTTACCAACGATAGGGATCCGGCAAGAAATTAGCCTCAGCACATGATTCTAACTCCTAAATTTAATAGCCTTAAAGTATAAGATAATTTTAATAATATATTATTTTGAAATTTAATTAAATGGAAACTCAAATGAGTGTCAAATTTGAGCGCGGTTGCGAGTTTGCAAGCTATTAAACTTCAATGATTTACACTTATGCTTGGTTAGACAGATTTTTATTTCGAGTTGTTTCAATGCAGAAAGTCATTTCAAGCTTTTGCAACTTTTATACCAGACAGGAGAGAATGGAACGAATCATCTTCTCTTTGGTCTTTTGCTTGTAAAAAAGCCCATGCCTTCTGCTGCCCATTCATTCAGTAGACTATCATGTGGTATGCTTGCTTTTAGTATCCTGGCTTTGTAATCTTGGTAATGGAAGTATCAACCAGCTTGCTGTGCATTGATGTGGTAGTACACATCAGTGTTCTCTTGGTCTTGGGTGTGGTTTGGCTTCATGCGGGTGTGGAACTAGAAAATATGTAAAAGAATTTTTTTGGAGGGGCAACATAATAAAACACTAAAATTCTCTGTAATATTGGAGAATTTTTTTAGAAACATTTTGGAATGACAATGTAACAAAATTAAAATAATTAAAAATTTCATTATGAATGGGGTTCTCCAAATTTAGAAGGGGGGCAGGGGGGGCGGGGATTTTTTTTTCATGCATATGAATATTTTACAAATATGCCACACCTTTTCAAAATATATGCACTAAATACTCAATAGACTGAAATGTTAATGTACAAAAATGCAGAATTTTAGGACTTCCCATTCTCCAAATTGGGGGTCATGGATCTAGTTCTAGTAACTGGGTTGGACCAAGGCCTAGACCCAAACTCATCAGTCTGTAAAAGAACTCACGCTATTGGCACATGCCTAGATTTTAGCCTATTAAACGGCCTTATAAATGAGCAAACTCATTTGGGAGAAGAAAAATGTTGGTCAAGATCTGAATGACAAGATTGCTGACTTGTTTTGCCGGATTTACTTTGGATACGCATGTATCTAAATACACTGCCAGATATATCTCTATCTTTCTCTCTCCTTCTTCCTCCTCTTTTATACAGACGTAAGGTTAGTGAGTTTTGTTGGGAGATACGTGTTTTACTATCGTGGTTAGCTCTGTTTGTATTCTGTTTTTTCTAACTCAGTGTGAAGCCATGGAAGGAGGAATCCATCCAGGAACTGATTCGTCGGCCTTTAAAGACTGTTTCTCTCTGGCATGGAGAAACCCATATGTTCTCCGCCTTGCATTTTCTGCAGGAATTGGTGGCTTTCTCTTTGGTTATGATACAGGTATCTCTTCTTTCTTATAAAAGCTTACGTTTTGTTTTTTTTTTGTTAGAAAACAGCTTACATTGATAACAAGAGTTTCTTCTGTTTTTCCTATAATCTATCTATTCTTATGAAACCAAGAGAGAGAGAGAGAGAGAGTCCATAGAAAGATTTTTTTTTTTTTTTAATGTCTTGATTGAAAACTTTTAAGAATCACTATATTGTGACAGACCACCGTAGCTCTAATTAGATGGATAAGAGTGACAATGCTTGATTTTTATTGAAAGGAAAGAAGTGATGGTGAGTTATTACTAAAGGATAGAGGATAGGGCCAATGGCTAGCTTGATTGCAAGATTACCACTAGGTCAGGGCTCTGATACCATGAATTTTCACATATACTTCATTTGAGATCAAATCAAAATAGCTCTCATTATTGAAAACCAATCTCAATTTATACAATAAACCAGATGAGAAAATCTTTAACAAGCTAACCCTTATCCTAATATCTCTAACCATTCCTAGCACATTTTCTAATATTAATTAGTCCCGCGAGTGACCCCAGATTAATGGGCCAAGGCTAAGATGATGGTGATGTTTTATTTTAAGATTTTAAATTCCAGATGAATAAATGATATCTGGAAAAGATAAAAGCACAAGAAACACATTTAGAGTAATTTTCAGCACTTTTTGTATAGTCATGGGTTGAATCTAAATACCCATAGTTCTTTTTTCTGGTTAGAAATTGTGTAATAAAAGAATTATATGTTTTATAAGATGTAGGGAACCCATTAGTACTGATCCCTCTCTCTCTATTTTCAGGAGTTATTTCAGGAGCTCTTCTGTACATTCGAGACGACTTTAAGTCAGTTGATAGAAACACTGTTTTACAGGTGAGATAGCAGCTTAATTAATTGGCCAAGCAACATCTCAATCTCTAAGGGACTATTTGTTTGCAAAAAAGGCATAGTTAATTGAATACATAGGAATTCATGGTGAAATGAGCTCAACCTATGGATTATCAAAGAGGTGAAGGGTGATGGATGTCAGAGAAGGGGTGAAGGTTATTAGATAAAGATGTAGACAAGACCTTGAGTTTCCTACGCACTGAATTAGTAGGGTGATGACTGCATATTCACTTTCCATCTTCCTTGATTCAATTCCATTAAAAGGGAGGTTATTTTACAGTCAATTGTTGATATTCACCATTGGTTTTTTCTTTTTAACCAATTATAGAAATATAATTACAGTATTCAATTACATGAAACAAACAGGCCTGAGTATACTTCCCTTGACTAACATATCTCATAATTCTAGCTTTCGTTGTTTTAATCAAGAGATGTGAAATATGTATAGGAGAGCATTGTGAGCATGGCAGTTGCGGGAGCAATCATAGGAGCTGCAATTGGGGGTTGGATGAATGATCGGTTGGGTCGAAGAACTTCACTCCTTGTTGCCGACTTCCTCTTCTTCGTTGGTGCTGTCGTTATGGCCTCTGCTCCCAGCCCATCAGTCCTAATTGTTGGCCGTGCATTCGTTGGCCTTGGCGTTGGAATGGCATCGATGACAGCCCCACTCTACATTTCAGAAGCTTCTCCAGCCAAAATCCGAGGCGCTCTTGTTAGCACCAATGGCTTCCTTATAACAGGAGGCCAGTTCCTATCTTACCTTATCAACTTAGCTTTCACTAAGGTAGAGGATAAGATGGTTATATTGGTTTTATAGATACAAAACTAGCTGCAAGTAACACTTGTAGTATTATTTCAGTTTTTCCTTAACCCCAGAACAGAATGGTAAGAAGTAAACAGGGTATCTAATTCCAAAAGTTCATCTTCAGGCACCCGGAACGTGGCGGTGGATGCTTGGGGTTGCTGCAATTCCTGCCCTTGTACAGTTTGTGTTGATGTTGTTTCTTCCTGAATCGCCTCGTTGGCTTTACAGAAAGGTTTTTTTTTTTATTCCCATTACTCACTCCTTAATCCTTATCATCTTTGTTTTATCCCATTAATCTGAGGTCAGTTTAATTCGCTTCACTCGAAGAAAAATACAAGCAATGGCCATAAATCCTGACTTCCTAACATACATAGAAAGAGACTAGATGTAACTTAATGTTGGTATATATCCAAAGAATGCTTTAGATCATTCATGCATGTAGAGGTAAATTGATAAACATCATATTGCAATAAATTACACAAATTTGTGGGCCTAAACTGACAAACATCTATTCACACATTCATCTATAGCTTCAGGTTCCTCTGTTTCTTTCTTGTTATGGGTGACAAGATCTCAAATTTGGAATTTTTATCGTAACAAGTCCACTATATAGTCCTCTTTTGGTGTTAAGTTTCAACTAAGTCTGTACGTATTATATCACTTGTTCAAAAAAACCTACACATATTAGATTGCAACAATGATGACCTTCCAAGTTCCTGTTGGCATTTGTGATGGGGCCCACTTGTGTTTACATGTGTGTGGACCCCACTCACAAAGATACACCCCTCACAAGGAATCTCATGGTGATATGGATAAGAATAGTTTGAGTTTTACCCAACTCTCTATACTTATCATATCTCCCTTTAAATTCAAATTGAGAGAGTTTGATCCAACCTATTTTCCTTATCATCTCTCAATTCGAATTTGAATGGAGATCTTATCACCCATTAGCCAGAGGGCTATATATAGACATGGGAATAATAGTTAGCACTAACTTTCAACAATAACTCTTCCACTAGATCTACTATTCTCCATCATTATCTTCTACATCCAGGGTGTCCATCCTTGCCATTGGATCTTGAAGAGTGAATCACATGTGACTGATCTCTTGTAGACAGTCACAAATCTCCACTTCTAGTGCTTGATTTGAGCCGGCGCAATCCTTACCGCGTTTGTAGCAACCACTTATTAAAGATCCTGCTTCCGCTGCATCTACAACCTTCAGTTCCAACTGTGCTAAAGGCTCTTGTTTAAAGCATATTTCTTATTTCTAAAATTTAGGGAAAGGAGGAAGAGGCGAAATCCATACTAAAGAAAATATACCCACCACATGAGGTTGAAACAGAGATCCAAGATCTCAAAATATCAATTGAAGCAGAGGTCAATGAAGAAGGATCTTCGGAGAAGATCAACTTCATCAAGCTATGGAAGACCAAAACAGTAAGGAGAGGTCTGATTGCTGGAGTTGGGCTGCAGATCTTCCAGCAGTTTGTGGGTATAAACACAGTCATGTATTACAGTCCCACCATAGTTCAATTAGCTGGTTTTGCGTCTAACCAAATAGCACTTCTATTATCTCTCATCACATCTGGTCTCAACGCCATGGGCTCTATAGTCAGCATCTATTTCATAGACAGGACGGGGCGGAAAAGGCTTCTGATTATCAGTCTATCTGGTGTTATCATCTCACTCGGTGTTCTATCAGCTGTTTTCCATGAAACCGCTTCGCATTCACCACAAGTTAGCAGGGTGGAGACCGCGCATTTTGCCAACTACAGCTGCCCAGATTACCAGTCAGCTACTACTTCTTGGAGCTGTATGAAATGCTTGAAGGCTTCATCTCCAGGCTGTGGGTTCTGTGCTTCTAGCATCAATAAGGTAACTATCTTCCTATCTATTTAGGCTGTCTTGGGGTATAACCCAAATTACAAGCAGCAGGATACTTTGGTAGGAACGACAAATCTGCTTGACATGACTGCATTTTGTATGTGGATAGGATTCCAAGGAACTTGATTAATAGCAAACCATCAATGTTCTTGTTGGTTTTACTTAGGTAACAATTGACTCTAACCAGAAACCTCATAGTCGTGATGATGAGCACCTTCAAGCTGTGTTATTTCCTAGACTTTTTGTTTGAAATGTTTTCCAGACTCAAGACTGCTGTAATTATTATCCCAATACTGCCTTTTCATTTGGAAAATATCCAAAATTCATCTAAATTTAGCACCCAGTCTAATATATATATTTTTGTGGGTAGCAATAACTGATTTGCTCTTATTTCTAGTCATCATCAACACGATTAGTAATCAACTGTAGGCTACAAATATGTAGGAGTAGTAGTAGTAATCAACTCTAGTTATATTCTTTTCCTTGTGTTGGAGTGATCTTTTATTTCCTTTAGTTAATGAAAATTGGCATGTATCTTCCATTGCAGTTACATCCTGGAGCATGTTTGGTTTCTGATTCAGCAGTTAAGGATCTATGCCATAATGAGCATAGGCTATGGTATGAAAAGGGATGCCCAAGCAACTATGGGTGGATGGCCTTGATTGGGCTGGCATTGTACATCATTTTCTTCTCTCCAGGAATGGGGACCGTCCCATGGATCGTGAATTCTGAGATCTACCCTCTGAGATTCAGAGGAGTCTCTGGTGGAATAGCTGCCACTGCGAACTGGGTCTCAAACCTGATCGTCGCGCAAACGTTCCTGTCATTGACAGAGGCAATTGGGACATCATGGACATTTCTTCTCTTTGGACTAGTATCTGTAGTTGCTCTGATTTTTGTCATGTTTTTTGTGCCGGAGACCAAGGGACTGCCGATCGAAGAGATCGAAAAGATGCTGGAGCAAAGATCTCTACAATTGAAATTTTGGAAGAAATAACTTGATCAGTTCAGAAGAATTCCAGTGCATGAAACAGAACCAGGTTGTATCTAAATAATTATATATTACAGAGTTTAATTTTGATCAAGTATCTCAATTGCAATATCATAATGTTTGTGTTGAGCATGGCCACCGGAAACACGGTGTCTGGATTATGAATAGATTTCTAATCCTCTTATTCAACCTAAACATTATAGAGAATTGAATCAAAGGAAGTTGAGAACAAAAATGAATTAGGAAATCCAACACATTGATAGAATATGGCCCGCTGGTTGTGTCTTTCTATATAACCTATCCATCGAAGGAAATGTGGTTAGTGATTGGATTATAAAATAGTAAGGGGCTGGTACAGTTTCCTGAATATATGGCTAAGCAGAATGATAGGATGAAGTCCCAAAAGAAATCTCCATAAAATGGATATGTGTAAATCAGTTCATTAAATAAGATATCAGTACTGTTAGACCTTGCATCTCAGCCTTCTCACCCTGTCATGAGATGTACTCAGTAAACCTCATGAACTTTTCCTGTTGCTCCCAACAACAAATGACCCACTGTTTTTTTTTTTTTCACATCACATGTGATAAAATACAGTACAGATTGGAGACAAATAGCTTAATTAATATGTTGAATGAATTATAAGTGATCTTTTAGCAAACATGGCAATTAGAGCTGGAGAAGTGAAAAAAAAAACAGTCATGTTCTTATACAGATGTTGATCCAACAAACCAAATTCAAAGCCCTCGCTGTTGATAAGGAATAATTTAGTTCAGGAATCCAAAATTGGATAAGTTGAAAGAGAGTAACAATATATATATTGGTCATGTAGGTTAATGGGCCTTGCCTTTAAGTGTAATGGATAGAGATAAAAAAAAGCTAATACGACCTATTAGAAGATGCGGAAGTTGGGCCAGTTCAAACCAAACCCCACTGACCTGAAATGGCCTAGACCCAGATTCAGTCTGAGCATTTTCGGATTCAATCCTGAAAATCAAAACTACACCCGAATTTCGACTGGGCATGTAATAAAATCTCAATGAAGAGCCCGTTCACCTAAATCAAATTGGGTTCCTAAGAATTCCTAGGCCAATCCTAGATCTATGTGAGGCCTAATAACTAAAGGCCCAACAAGTTCCTTCAGCCCAGTTCGGGAAAACCGGCTTTTCGGGCCTTCCTCTCACTTCTCCACACTTTCATATGTTGGACCTTTAGATATGGCGAGACAGGCAGATTGCATAGCCCAGTTGCTGAATGATCTTATATGAGGATAATAATTTTTTTTCCTTAATTTTCAAACCCCACCTAAATTTATGGCTATGGCCCATCTTGCCCAAATTCACACCACTCAGTCAATCTGATCCACTTCTATTGACAGTGGCTGAGATTACATTCTTAAATGTGAGCCCACCAGTGGAATGATCACTTCATTTGTTTCATACAAATTGGCTGATACCAAAATCACAAGGTAGTAGATTCTTTCACATTCCTATGCAACTTTCCTCCGGTCCAAAGAACACCTCCGTGAAGACAATTTACTAACCAGATTAAAGTAGTCCGCTGGGTGCATTTGGCATCGTGCCATTCAGTTTGGGCTAAATGCCTCATGTGACTTGAACAGTTCATAAGTAAGTTTTTTGATGACCAGTCCCAGGTAAATAGAGCTACAAGTAAATAGATTAGTAATTCACTTATTAATGACAAATTAATAGATAATGATACCGGACCGGAGTGTCTAAATTGACTTCTAAACCCTTTTTTTTTTTTTTTGTTGACAGAATTTACTTTGATCCACAATATATATTGTGAGTCATCATATCATACCATCTGAAGGACTATACTAGGTGCTAATGAAAGGGTTCTCAAGCATCAAAAAGAGAGAGAAAATGTTCTCTTGCTTGTGTGTTGCATGCCCAGCAACTGGGATACTGGCCATGGAAAAGGGAAAGGGAGAAAAGGCTCAAAGAAGAACAAAGCTCAGAGCTATATCTTTTCTTTCCAATTCACTCTCTTTCTGCCCACCAACCAACCAAACTCCAAGACAGTCATATCATATCCCATAAAACAAATGCCAAATACACTCTCCATATCCCATCAGCAGATTGCTGCAATCAATTAGATTCAGAAAACTGGATTCTCCTAAAATATCATGTTTTCATTAGATTCTTTTTTAATATCTAATCCCTTTCTTTCTTGGAATCGACAGATTTTCACAATCATGACATTCTCTTATTCTTCAACGGTGCTTCTTCTCTCTTTTACCAAAAAAATTAAAAAAATTGGTGCCCCGAATCAGCTGATCTAAGTTCTTATGTTTCTTTAATTGGTTCAGTCCATTTCAATTGTCATTGCTCTCGGACTTCTGTAGTCAAATGTTAGGGTTTATCTAGCTAGCCTTAGCTGATGAGAATCCATTTTATGAACCAGCTGAGGTTGGGTCATCCCAATGTTGGAGTTTTTTCCAATGTGATGAAAGTGGTGCAAGCCATCTATGGAAAATAAGTTTGATTTTGAGTAGGATTTCTTTTTGGTAGCCAAGCTAAGGGGGTTGAGAACCATCAGAGTATGTTGGGAAGTGAGTACTTGCACATATGGAGAGTGAAAACTCACAAATGCATTGAGCGGGGAGACATCTCAAGATGCGGGCCTGAGTTGCTGACCAATTGAGCAACCCCTCGTTCTCAAACAACACGAGTAGAATTTAAATAACTCGGAGAAAAAAAAAATCAAAGAAAAACCTAATCACCCTGCCATTTGGGTCCAGCCGAAAAAAAAGCAAACTCTTCTTTGACATTATCACAGTCCAAGTTCCAACCAATTGGATGGGGTTTTTGTTGGGCCACTTTGGATCAAATATTCTGAAGAACAATAATACTCTTTGGCCACATGTTAGCCGTAGAAAGAGGCATGTGGACAACATTCATTCCAGGAAATGGTTGCAATGGTGCACTCCCTCATGCCTCATGGCCTACAAAGGTGTGACACATCACATGTGCCCTGATCACTGCCAATTTTTAAAACGTACATACTGCAGCAGATGGCAGGCCACTAAAAAAGAAGGCAACAAACCTAAGCCAGTTGTCCTTGATAATTTGCAAGAAGGACAATCAATTGGAGGGGGCCTCTTTTACCAACATCTCTTTTTGCGTTTTCTCTTTCTTGATAAATGCTCCTGTGTACAAGTCTTGTATGTGTTTCAGAGATTATTTTTATTTATTAGCGGCTTCTTTCAAGCCAGCAAGTGAGCAAGCATCGAAGCTTGAGAGCTCTCCAAGGCATGGCACATTGGCACAGATAGAGAGAGAGTGAGCGCTGCTACAGAAAGTTTTGGTTTTCCAGAAGAGAATTGATAAGAAGGTGGGAGACATATCCAGGTCTGGGTAACAATCAGGGTGCAGGTATACGGCTCCAAAAATTGCTGTTTTCTTTAACAAACTGTAATAATGATTTATAACAGTAAAGATTCTTCCTTTTCGTCCTTGCCCTATTGTTTACATTTTGGAATTCCTCGGCAACCACTTGGAAGGGATTTTTATTTTGGTTGTTTTAGGCCTGTTTGGATAAATGAGAAGTGGAGTAAAATGAAGTGGATTTCACATGTGAAGTGGAGTGAAGAGAAGTAGACTGAAATTGAAGTAAAGTACTTCACTTCACTCCATTTGGATGCTTATTTTGAAGTTAAGGATTATAGTAGAATCCACTTTTACTAAAGGAAATTGAAGTATTTTGAGTTGAAGTGAAATGGAGTACATGTGGCTTTACAACATTCCTTCATCTATTGGGCCAAACTCATCCAAACAGGGTAGAGTTGAAATTTTGGACTGTTAGTGCCCATTTAACTTCACTCTACTTTATTTTTTCGCTATCCAAACAGGCCTTAATTAGGGGAGTGCCGGGTTTTAACTCCTTACTTTCTGTTTTTTTTAGTAGTCATTAGCTTGCAAAATTGCTGATTTGAGGGGGTGTTTGGAAACAAGAACATGATATCACAAATATTTAAATATTATAAGATTTCATTATCACAGAATAAGATAGCGTCATATTATAATATATTGCGTCGCTTATGTGTTTGGCAAATTCTACAATTTTCAATATACTTTGAAAGGTTTGACAATTTATAAAATTCTCACTGGGTGATGAATCGAAGTAAGAGATGAATAGAAAAACTAGGATGATTGACCCAATGGGAACCCGCTAATGAGTAGTCATACTAGAGTGATTTAATATTGGTAACCATGGAAGGGCCCATCTAATTAGAAAATCATTAGACTGAATGTTAAAAATCATGAGCAATGTTGTTTAATCAATGTGGGTCCACCAAATATTCATAACCGCATTGTAACACATTCAATGGTGATTATATTAGGGAGCCCTATCGAGTGTCGAACATCACTGAAGAATCCATTTATGAAAAACTAATGTGGGATCCATTTGATGTTAATAATCATATTAACCACGCTAATTATAGTATTCACTTGGGGCCATTAATGTTGGTAATAATGGTAGAAATTGCCTAATGTAAGATTTGTAAGACCCACTTAATATTAGTAATTAATAAAGAAATTACCTAATGTGATATTTGTCAACTCATATTTTAGTGAAATTTGGAGAAATCTCATATAAGGTGAGGGTAGTAGCTTTGAGTTCAATAAGTGAGCACCACACCGTGGAGCTTTTCCCTTTCAACTAGAAATCCTATAAGTTGGAGGCATCAGAATCTAATTAACTCATTTTTTTTAAAAAATGGCTTTATACGACACTAAATCTGTTATCTTTTATAAGAATATTGTATTTTTCATATGAAGGATAATATAAGGCATTTTCTTATGAGAATTACTCTCACACTATTTTAAGAGAGACAAATCCCAGTTGTTCATATCAAGTGTAAATCTAACGACCGAGGATTCAGTCAATGAAAGGAAAAAAAGAACGAAACCACGCCTAAAAGTTCCTCACATTTTTTTGTATTTTGCCCAAACCGAAAGAAAAAACCATTTCCTTGAAGGAGGAGGAGGAGGAGGCATGAAATATGAATTTATTTACCATTTCCCCTAGTTCAGATTATTTGATGATCACTTTTAAATATTTACCTTTGATTCTTCAGTTTTTAACCACCATTTGAAATACAAATCTTAAAAGTTAAAAGTCCAGTGATTGAATTGTATGAGACAATCTGGCTCTAAGCAGTATAGATGAAAAAAATTCACATAGTACGCATTTTCTAGTAGCTTTTTCAGTTTTTATACTTGGTATCTCAATTTCCCCTATACACAACACATCATAGTTTGCTAGCTCGTAGAGTTGACTACCGAGCCAAGTTTCATGGATAACTCGAACAGAGCTGGACTCATCTGAGCCCATTTGATATGTCAACAAGATAGGACCACAAGGTCAAGTTGTGACATTATTGTGAGGATAAAAATTTGGCCAACTTTGTTGAAACTCAAAGCCTCATGATGCTCTTTAATTCATAAATCCATTCCCACCAGACTAATTAATCATTTGTACCACATCAAATGATGAAATATTGCATTTGATGTTCCAGTGATTTAATGAGCAGATATAAAATGATCAGATTAAAAAAAAAAAAAACAGTGATTTATTGACCGGGTTTAAAATTTTTAAAAAAAGATGAACCATATTTAAATTGATATATTTGATAGTAAAGAATAATTACTATCATTTGAAACAAATAAAAATTGAAATATCAACAAGTCACGAGTTAACTCCAGAGTTGACTCCACTCAATAGCTTTCCGAGTTAACACCAATTCACAAGTTAACTCCAATTCCGGAGTGGAGTTGGTGCGAGGATCTTGGTCTGAAAAGGGGTTATGTTGAGGTCAACGTCCACCCTCACTCCTGACCGGTTATAATTGTGGGCAAGCCCTCGCTCTCACCATAAAATTATTATTATGCCGTTTCCCATCACCAATTGATTTTTGGATAAGTGTTAGTTCAATGGGGTGTAAGATCCACTAACAGGTTATCTAAGAAATTGATCTTATGGATATATTGGTTGGATGATCTGGCTATCATTCTCTTTTTTTTTTTTTTTTTTTTGTTGAAGAAAGGATGACTAACCAGTTTCTTATGTGGTTGATCCATTTGATGATATCTGATCAATCGGATTTCATTATTTCTTATGGATATGTGATCTTATACTTTGTTTTGTAATATACCATGTGATCACAGGTTTAGGTCTCATGAGAATTGAATGATAAACTTAAAGTATTATTAAAATTAAGTATTAACTAATAAAAAACACATGAATTGACTGAATGATAAACCCATTTATACAATAATACAAAATTATATTATAATATAGTTAATAAAAAAGAAATCTATATATAACATTTCTTCTTTTTTCTAGAAACATGTATAGCGCTTCAATAATATGTGAGAAAATATATGAAAACCAATTAGCGATTCTTCTAGCTCAAAACAACGCATATATTAGGTTAAATTATTTCTAAAGTATTAAGATGTCCTTTGACTAACAATCAAATCAAATCTTAAGGTGGGCTTACCTAAATAACATAATTACTGGGGGATGATGTTAATGGTGTATTGATAATATGGGGCTCTCTTAAATGAAAGTAGACCTACATGATACCCATTAGATCCAACTAATATATCCATTACGAGATCTAATGGCAAAGTATGTAAATACTGGGTCCTATAGATGGTTAGATGGGTTGGATGTGATGGGCCCCTTGTATATAGAGACAAAGGGTGGGCTTCTTAAGTGGGTTGCTTATAGTAGATCCCAACTAGGTAACAATAAGATGTGCAAGATATTCATCTAGTAGGTCCCAAATAGATGTATATATGGGTGGATGGTGGCATTTTTCATCCAGTAGTTTCATAACAGGTTATTGATTGATATTTGATCTAACGAGTTCCATTGAATCTCGTGAGTTCCATGTAGATAAAGGTGAGTATGATCTCTTAGATGGGTTTGAGCTACTGAGATCCAGATGTAACAACACGATGGTCACTGTTTTATATTTTATCTAATATGTTTTCATATATAGTTGGTTGAGTTGATTTTTTAGGTGCAGTGCGTTCCTCCTGAGGTGGGATGGTAGAATTATTCATTTATAGGTGCGAAAATATCTAGTGGGACATCATATGTTCCTCTTGAATGGGTTGAGATTGTTAACAATAACTCTTTTTTTTAAAAAAAAAAACCCCTCATATTGTTGACATAACTTGAGGAGAAGAAAAGATTGTCTTTTTTCTCCAATTGTTTTTTGTGTGTGTGTCACGGGTGATGGAGACCAGCTTAAGACAAACAAAATGTTAGAAAGTATTAATAATATCATATGATGTAGGCCATAACATTGACATTTAAAAAATTAAGGAGAGAGCCTTGTAAGTACTAATGCAACCGAAAGAGTCCATTTCAAATGTCCATGTACATTGTCTACTTGTGGCCTTCGTTCACAATAAATTTTATGAACATTTGACTGGATGTCTTCTAGCCAAACGTTCGGTAGCAGTCTCATCCAACAAAAATTGATTGGGAGTGTCTTGAGTCAAAAGCATCTTAAGTACGAAAAGACCGTAGTAAGCTATAAAGGAGTATGAATCATGTTTGAGGTGACTTGTCCACTTACTAATGTCATGTCGTCTAAGTTGTAACTTCTAACACCACACTGACACTGGATAAATAAATATATAATGATGGGTAGAATAAATTTTTACAGTTACTAAATTGAAGTAGCTGGAATTTGGGATGAAAGTGGGCCGGGCCGAGCCGGGCTTTGACAGGCCCTAGGCTCGACCCTAGTATTTTTCAGTAGGCCCTAGCTCGGCCATAGCCCTAGAGGGCCTCAAAAACCCTGGCTCGGGCTCGGCCCTTATTAAGTTATGAGGCCCTATGGCCGGCCCTTTGAGCTTAGCTCGTGAGCTCGGCCTGTTTTATAATGATATAGTACTAACTGAAAGAAAATATTTTCAGGAAAAAAAAATCTTGTAGGAATTCAAAAAAATCTGTATATGCAAACCAGAACAAAAAAATGGTCAAATGCATGCATTCATCCCATATTCTTATTCTCATAATTTAGATTGCAGCACTAAAATTAACTAAAATAAGAAAGACTTCATAAAAGCAAAGGGAGCCTAGTTCCGACACTCCATAATAGTTCAATATTAATGTAGATTAGCATCATTAAACTCCAACAATAATACAAATCAAATTAAACTCCAATAGCATCATAGAAAAAAATAAAGTATTCGGCTAACATCATAAAATAAAGTTTTCATCATCACCAGCATCACCTGTAACAACAAGAATAGAGCCTTGTTAATAAATAATAATAACAACAAAGGAAAGATTGTTTCAGAGTTACAGGACTTAAAAACTGGGCAGCCGTTGGTTGGATCCACTTTAATGACCCAACGGTTCCTACTTGACCTGAATAAATCCTTATATATAATATATGTATTATAATATATATGTAGGCCCTAGGGCTTACGAGCCGGACTTCATCAAGCCCTAGCTCGGCTCTTTTGTCTTTTGAGCCGAGCTCGGGCCGAGCCTATAACGGGCCGTCCGCGGGCGGCCCTAGGACGGCCCGGCCCACTTTCACCCCTAGCTGGGATTGGTTGGAATGAACCTTTTTTTTTTTTAACGGCTAGAAGATAAGACTGATGGAATGGTCGTCTCTATATTAACCAACAATAAATACATCTAAGACTGTCTTTAGATAACTCCACCTTCTTTAATTTAAGGAATAGTCTTACCAAACAAAATAAATAATAATAATAATTAAGGAATAGAATATGCGGGCTAGATCCCTCCAAAAATATCTCAAAATCTTCGGAGGATTTTAAAAACTCTATGGGCCTGTTTCCTTCTTAGAATTTAAGGAATTTTTGTCTAAGAGATTTCTGTATTTTCAAATATGTTGGAGCATATGCTCCAGGAATTCCACCAAAATAGAAAGGGAATTGAATTCCTGGATTTTCAAAAATCAAAAGAGACCTTTCATGTGGTTGGAATCCAGAAATGCTAGTGAGAAAATATGGAATTCAGAAATTTCAGGAGACAACATGTCACATCATATTTAAGAATTGCTAGACATGGTGAACTCCTGACATAAATTTTTACTAAAGAAACATGGCCTATGCAAATTTTATGTGGCATGTAGTTGATTTTCTTGGTCTTGAAACTAATCAATTTGTTCAACTTTTTATTAAGCATTATCTCATTGTGGATCCATTATTGCATAAAATTCCTTGACTTACCACATTTGTTGCTAGAAGCTCTCTTCAAAATGGTGTTTTAAATGAAAATATGCACTTTAATATGAAGCTTAAACTTGGAATGGATGCCATTTTAGGGTATCCAATACTAAAAGCAAGCAAGGTAAATTGTATAGAATAAATTCATAGAAACAAGCTTAAACTTGAAAGAGAATCAAATTAGAAAAGACTCAATAACGAGTGCAGACACTAAGGGCCTTTTTCTTTATTAGAATTCTGACATGAGTTTGAGATGTTAGGATTTTTTTTAGACATGATGTGACATCTTGTTCCCTGGCCTCTGCAAATGTCTTTCTTCCTAGGAATCTCAAAACTTTAGTCAATTGAAAGGTCTCACAGGACTTTTGGGAATTCAGAAATTCCATCCCCTTTGCATTTTTATGAAATTTCTGGATGCTCAAGTGAAAAGGAGCATTCAGGAATTCTATCCTGTTTGGAAATTTCAAAATTCTCCAGATAGGAATTCCATGAATCTCAATAAAGAAACATGCCCTAAAATACTAAAACATCAAAAGACTCAATAATTGTTGTTGAATGCAAGTACATAGCATCTAGGGCTTAGAAACACCCATAGGCTCGAAGGGCCCAAAGGCTATAGATAGGGGTTCCTCGACTCGTTTGAGGGACATTTTTTTAATGAAATTCTCCCTCTCTCATTTGAGGGGCACTTTTCTTTTCTTTTCTTTTTTTATTTTTATGTTTATGAAGTCCTTCCTCTCTCGTTTCTTTTATGTCTCCTTGGGGGCCTTTCTCCTCTCCTTTTTTTTTTTTTTTTTTTTCATTTTTCATTTTTCATTTTCAACTCTTCTAACAAGACCTTTTTAGAATTAAATTGAAGGACTTATTTCTAAGAGGAGAAAACGAAAAGTGGAAAAAAAAAAATCACAAAGAGAGAACTAGAGAAATGAGGAGAAATTTAGAGATAATTAAGGTTGATCCTCCAACTTCAGGACCCCAAAAAAGAGTAGCTAAAAATTATTCCTCCCCTCATCAATTAGAAAAAAAGTAACTAGAACTTACCCCTTGAGTTGTTTTTAGACCACTTAAAACTGCTGGGTCCCATCTTACAGCATCCTGACTATCCAGTTAGAGATGTCTGCAGGCCACCAGAAGACTGAGATCATCCTCTTGTACAATCCTGTCCTAGTGGAGCAGGGCTCATGTGAACACTGATCACGACGAGAAATTGCCAGATTCGAGTGATTACAAATCCCAAAGGCCTACAGAAAACTAGTCCTCTTCTTTTCACACCTATGGAAAGCAAATAAAGACACCCCTTTTAAGAGGTCCATTGGGATAATACTGCTTACTTTGTATGTAATGTAATGAGAAAGACTTTACAAGTTATATTGATTATATAGAAAACAGAAACACTGCTTACTAACTTTGTATACAATGCCGAATATATGTTAATGTTTTGGAACGCTAAAACTGCATTTAGATGTGTGATTTTGACTATAAAAAAGAGTTAGTTTCCAACTCAACATGTGGGTGGTGGAGTCCTCCTTTTTAAGTTCTGGAATCAGGCAGGCAACAGTAGTGATACTTTTATGGGATGTCCTGATTGAGCTCTGCTTGCAAAGAGATCTACTAAAATGCCCCTGAAAGTAAAGCCTATTATAATGTATTAAAGCGGAGGGTTTTGAAGTTAATTTTGACTAAAACTTTTGATTTTGACTGGAGGTTATACCCATATTCTACAATCAACTCAATTTTTCCTCCCACTTCCAATATGTAATTGCAACCACTTAAATCTTCTTCCTACTATTCAGTATGTGTAACTTCATTTCTATTTCAAATCTTATTATGTTATTTTCTTTCTAACCAACTTCTCTTAGCCCATTTATGTTCTAAGGACTCTTTGATTGATAGAAAATAGGCGCTCTCATAATCTTTTCTTCTTTTATTCTTTTTAAAATCTTATGCTCTATCTAAATCAATTTGATATCAGTAAATGTTTGAAAATGGTTTTATGTGATCTAATTATTTTTAATGGATCATATAATATATTTTTCAGTTATTGGCGAACACGCACGTGGTGACCACGGGTTATTATGCTAGTTGAGTACTTAACCGTAACCACTGTTTGAAAACTTTTAACCTAGAAAGACTCCATTGCAAAGGTCTCCTAATTCAGGAGGAACTCAGATGATTGCTCCAAAGTATTCACCTAGATTTGATTGACTCGACCCATTCCAATCAAGGTGAGTCAAAGCATGTGGCTAAATCATGATACTTTTTTCTTCTTTTTGGGCAAAGACTTTTCATTAAACATAAACACAACTACATCTGAAATGAAAGAGAAATGGGCTGTCTGGATGTATTTGTTGATTGTTGAAGTGAAGAACTGGTAAAATTAATGAGGAGCCACTGTCTCAAATTCCAAAATGGTCACGACTCTAACATGCATCGAAAAATCTCCATTAGATTAGCATGCATTAAGGGTGTATTCGTGAGACAGAGTTAATACGTGGAAGAGAGGAAAATTATTAAGACTTTTCATGTAGCCATTTCCCAAACACTTGGTACCAAGCATTTTCCTCTCAAAAATGAGAAAAAACGAGCTGATTTTCTTTGATAGAGATGATCTTGATTTTTTTATTTAAGAGATAGGAAAGTGGAATTCTTATCCGATACAAAAATAGAAATATGTAAAAAGCAGAATCCTTTCACCCCACAAAGGCACCCTGAGACCATCTTTAGATTCATCACATATATGCAACACATGATTTGCAATGAAGTGACAGCAAATAAAATGTCATTGATTGTCTCACACTATCAAATGTTCTACATCGTTTAATTTATTACTCCGTCTATTGAAACATATAAATTTGATCTTGAAATCGAAAATTCACTACAAAAAAATTTGACCATTAGCGGCAGAAAGTTGATTGACCCTTTGAAAATCCTTTCTTGCAATGCACTTTACCAAATGAATCTAATTTCAAGCAAAATATATGGGTCCTGAGGTCCAAATTTAATTGGAGCAAGTTAACTGAACTCGCAATAACCCCATTGCTAGGGCAAAATTGAATATAAGTTTGTAGAATCCTATCATCAACGGCAAGTTCCGGTTGTTTCCACGAAAACAAAGTTCACGGACTTTTTACAATTCCTGATCAACTTTTCTCCTCCCCTCCCTCTTATGGAAAATACTATTTGTGGATTTGCAGAAAATTGCATTGCGTTTGCATTTTTTTTTCACAAAGAAATCCTCACCAACAATAGAAAGATTTTTCGAAAAAAAAAAAGTGCACCATTTTCATAGAAAGGTGATTACACAAGCTTGACCTAAGACTTATCACGGCATACAAAATCATGGAATGCATGTAGACCGACCCTTAGAAATTGATTGCGCTGGAGTTTCACAGTAAAATCACCGAAATTCATAAATACTACTTGAGGATTGAATTGGGATTTAGAAATGCCTCATTTTGAGCATTTGAAGATTTTGAGATTCTTCAAATCTACTGATGGAACAAAAACTTCATTATAAAAGTTCTAATTGCTGAGATTCCTTTAAGAAATCCTAGAAAATAAATAGGCCCTCTATCTATTATACTTATATTTAACAAAGTGGTGCCAGGCCTATAATTGTTTGCAAGCAATTGGGGTGTCTTTTATGAGGATTTTGGACTTTTTCAAATGTTGTCACTCCGGTGGAATCCCAAAGTTAGAAATGTTAGATACTCTAAAATTTTGAATGTTAAAATTGTGAGAAGTCAAAAGGCTAGAAAGTGGCTTTATGATAGATTGCTACCTAGAATCCTAATATTGAACAGTGCATTTTCGAATTCTCAGGGGACACCCTCTGAAATAGTTTAAGGGCATGTTTGGTAACATGCGAGTATAATTCATAGATCCTATAATTCTTCACTACCACTGGAACAAGAACTTCTCGCTGATAATTTGTATAGTTGAGAATTTCACATGAATATTAGTGTATATTGATGAATATAGCTAGAAAAAATAAGGTTTGGTGTACAGATCCACTTAAGTGATGATTTTTAAATTTCATAAGAGGTAGTCGAATATGAAAATCCTATCAAATGAAGAAATCATCAGAAATTTATAATTGCCAAACATGAATTTACTATAATTTTAGAAAAATCAAAAATATTTTTTCTAAAATTTTGATGGCCAAACGTGACCTTTAAGGTTTTTCAATATCCCCAATTCTGAGTCAGAAATACCATTTACTGAACAGGCCAACGAAGGATAAATCCAGACCTTGGTAGATCTCAACATGTGTGAGCACTTAACACGTGAGAGTATCTGGCATGATACTAAACAGTGAATTTCCTCTCTCCTGTCGCTTGAGCAGTGGCATTTGTGTTATTTTGGAATCACAGTAATGGCATTAAAACCAGTGATCTGACTATATTTAAAGTGGGAAACGGCGCAATGTCTGCTCCTTTCCCGATAAGTCCGGTAATGCTCGAATGGGATTTCAGAAACCCATTTCTTCTTCGATTTTCAACACAAAGTCCTCCTCTCTCTCTCTTCCCTGCCAGCTAGAATCTCGAGAGAGAGAAAAAGCGCATGTGAGAGGAAATCCACGGATTCTAGATAAAATCAAGGTATGTTGAAGGCGGTTTGATGTCTACAACACTTGCAGTTGCAGGCGACTGATTAAACGCTCTCAATGAGCATTAATGCTCTGGATTCTGGATTCCCGAATGCAAAGCTTCCTTTCGGGTTCCGGTTTTTCGCTTTTAAAGCATGGTAGATCAGATCGGATTTGAAAAAAAATGCAGATCGGCTCGAGATAGTAAGTTTCAGGAATCAATCTCTCTTTTTCTTTCTCAGCTGATTTTAAGCTGTTTTGAGTGACTCAATTTGAATACATCTCTCAGATGGAAATGGAAAAGATCAGCTGTTGTTGATTTCTTGATTTTGGCGAGTCAGGGATCGGTCTCTGAAGTTAGGGTTCCTGATCGGATCTGGGGAAAAAAAAAAATCTGCAAGATTTTGGAAGATGTAGGAAACAGAAAGCGATCTTCTTCCAAGCAAAAGATAAGATTAGAAAGAAAAGCTGCAAACAAAGAAAGATTAAAGCGAGCTTCCTTTCGTGATTTTCATCAACAGGAATTAGCATAAACTCTTGTACAAAGACACCATCAGCGCTCACTCAAATTATAGAAGGTGAATCTCCCTGAGAGTTGATCTTTTCCTCTTCTTCATGTGAATTTGTATACATTTGGAACCGAAAAGTCCAGAAACCTTGAATCCACCATAGTAGGAAAAAAAAAAAAAAAAAAAAAACTACTGATGATGAAAGTGAAATTTGAAGTTAGATTAACCTTTGACTTTCTCTTCCATTATCAGTGAAAAAAAAGAAAAAAGAAGCAAATTTACTGACGTTGTTGTTTCTTCCATTTCTACGAACAGGAATCATAAAATGTAATAAAATCCTTGTTATAATTTCCTCCAGTTTTTAATATCAGTCAGCATAGAGTTACTGCAGAAAGCTCAGATCAGAGCTGGAAAACTCAGAGGGGGATTCAATGCCAAGGTACTCTTTTTCGGCTTTTTCTTCTTCTTCTTCACTGCTTTCGTCATCTCTAAAGCTAGGTTTAGCAAGCAAATGGTGCTGGAGGTTTGATCTCGATCGTCTAAAGTGCTGCTTCCGTGGCAGTACGTCTGAGTATCTGATCCTTTTCCTTTTTCTTCTCTTTGCAGTCTGCTGCAGCGCGGCTGAGCAGTTTATCTACAGGAAAGGAAAGGAAAGCTCATCTCTCCAAGGCGTGCTTCTGAAAGTACTGCAAAAAGCTTACAATCTCCGGCCACGAACGCGATACATCGACCGAGAAAAAAGCCTTTTATCACCACTTCCTCTTGGTTGGTCTTGATATGCATACATACAAGTAGTGCTGCTCGTGAAACCCCTCATCAATGCTAAGGTCAGTGAACCCTAAACCCGCCTTCTTTTGCATTGAAGAGGAATCAGATCTTGGAAGAGATCGGCAGAGAAAGGGAGATAGGTATGCGAGCGGCATGGAGATGGAAGAGATGGGGATGCAGGCGAGGAAGAGATGGAGATTGGGGAATGGGAGAGATGGAGGGAAGGTAGATGACAATGACGACGAAGACAACGGGGAAGCTGAAGAAGAAGAAGGTGGTGGTGTGGGAGGAGTGGAGAAAGAAGAGAAGGGACGGGTTTTTACTTGGAATCCATCAAGGATTATTAGGGTTTCTCGGGGTTCTGGTGGGAAAGATCGCCACAGCAAAGTGCTTACTTCCAAAGGGCTGAGAGATCGTCGTGTTCGTCTTTCTGTACCTACTGCCATCCAGTTTTATGATCTTCAAGATCGGCTTGGGTGCGACCAGCCGAGCAAGGCGGTTGATTGGTTGATACAAGCTGCCGCCGACGCCATTGCCGAGCTTCCATCGCTTGATGGAGCATTTCAACCATCGCCGAAGCCGGCAAGTAATGAGAAGAGGTACGAGCCTGATGCAGAAATCGAGCCAACTAACTATCTGCACCAGCACACGCAACCACAACAGCAGCAGCAGCAGATGCTTTCATCTTCGAAATCTGGTTGCAGCAGCAACAATTCAGAGACGAGCAAGGGTTCGGTTCTGTCACTCTCACGTTCTGAGAGCCGCGTCAAGGCCCGAGAGCGAGCGAGAGAACGCACCGCAAAGGAGAAAGAGAAGGAATCAAACATCCCCCAGAGCCCAAACCCTAGTGCCTCTTTCACCAACCTTCTTACCGGCTGCAACGGCAATACCAGTGAGGCTACCATTCCCACTGCAGCCACACACAACTCAAACCCCAGTTTCAATCCGAAGCAATTCCTACAATATTTCCCTTCCATGGATTACTTTGGCCCGGCTGTAATTTTCGGAGATGGAAAACCCCATCAATCTTCTGGCTTTTCCAGCCAAGCCCACTTCGGAAACCCTACTGTGAGCTCCTTGCCACCCAACATCATGGCCTCCACGGCAGGAGATCATCCAGAGCTTCAGCAATTTGCTCTCTGGCAAGATCATGTCATCCCTGTGGCTGCAGCTGTGTCTACAGAAAATGACCATAATCTTAATTCCTCAATCTCGTCCAGTCTCACTGGTTTTAATAGGGGGACCCTTCAGTCCAATTCACCATCTTCTTTGTTTCCTCACCTTCAGAAGTTTCCTGCTCCAGTCGTGGAGGCGCCACCCAACGTCCCATTCTTCATCGGGACCGCAGCTGATAACCAGTTCCTATCAGCGTTTGATGGTCGTCTGCAGCTCTGCTACGGCGATGGGTGCAACAGGCATTCAGACCCGAAAGGGAAGGGAAAGAGCTGAATACCTTTTGTCTCTATTCTACAGTTGCTGGTACGTTAAACTTTTAGTCTCTTAAAAATTTTTAATCCGTTGTCACTATTGCTGTCTTGTTTGATTATTAGCATTGGTTACAACGCTTTGCTTGAGACAACTGATCACTGCTTTTTTTTTTTTTTTTGGTTTTGTTTTTTGCATCATGTTTTTCTACTGTCTACTTCTTTTATTAGGATGCAATCAATGCTAGTTATAGGTTAACTTTACTTCTTTTATCTTGCTTTCTTAACCGTTTTCTGCATTGATTGTCGTAAAGTTGGATAAGATTGATAGATGTGTCGTTGATTTTTGCCTGAATATTCAGACTGGGCTGTAGTGCTGGTAGGTGTCCAAAAATTATTGGAAGAAGATACAACTAAACCTTTGAAAACTCCTGGCCTGCTACTACAAGGATATAGAAGTAGCAACACCCTCCATAAAATGAAATTAGCAACTGGAGAAAGGCTAGAAAGTAACAACTGTAGAAACAAAACATTTGCACTTTCCATCCAGCAGGCCAGGGAAAACAAACACAGGGACAGAAGAGGAGCCAGCAACCAACCACCTCAAATGAGCAGCACCTTAATAAGATGACACATGATCATGCGCGATAATAATAGAATGTCTGGAATTTTTTTTTATCTATGTAGACCACCAAGCCAAGGTAATTAGTTTTCCTGGATAGAGTCCCCATTCAAACATGGTAAGATTCCAGGTGTGCATTTTAACTCGTAGTAACTAGTAAACTAAACTTTGTAGATTTTGAAGGGGTCCATCTTGATGAAATGTGGACAAATTCCTCACATTGCACGTTGGGGGGTCATAGTACAATAAGCTTTGAAATAATTCATATCCCTTTGTTAGACATTGCTCCAAGGAAAGTATATATTATAGTTGGGTGTATATGAGGATAGTGATATTAATGTGGACCACAGGAAGAGAGATATGGGAGTAATATAGCTATGTTATTAATTAGTACTCGAAACAGAAGTAGTGTGTGATCTAAGTTGAGTGTTGTTCTGGATGAGCAGAAAGATTGAAATACTTTCATATGCTTTTAAGTTGTAACACATACCAGCAAGAAAAATAAGGAGAAGTAAAGCTGCTTAAAATCTATATTAATTCGTCAGATCTAATATTAAAAAACTGTCAATTAATAGTGTTTAATATAAAAGTAAGAAATATTTTACATTAATTCCTATTAAATTCATTCCCCACCAAAAGGCAAGATTGTCCATTTTAAGTAAAAACATTTTCAAAATAACAAACTTTCCCATTCATCCTCCACTCCAAACCCATCATCTATGACACAATTGGCAGGAAATCGTCGTTTCCAACATTTTGGAACCAGGTTTTCTCCAGTTCAGAAATTGACTACAAAAGCTTGAGAGATTATTAGTGACCGGAATTTACAAACTTTTCATTGCACATATGACTAACATACAAGGACTTAAACCGATCTTAAACACATGCATCTCCATAACTTTTAATTATATACCTCACTTTTTAACAAATTAAACACATGCATCTCTTCACAACTTCCACACCATACATCCACTTTCTTTGTTTCAACAAAACACATGATACAGTTTCTTACATTAGAATACTTATTATAACTTGTATGCCATAACACATCATCTCCATTTTCCGCACAATAGTCACTGCAAATGAAGTATATTGTAACCACCTAATACTCACGAGTCTAAACTTTGACTTCTAAAGAGGACAATGGGTATGTTGTAAACTTTTAAAACAATTTTTCCAACTGGTATCCATGGCTTTGTTTTTTGACTGAATCTAGTCCAGTGGGACACTTCGTTGAAAATATGAACCACTCAATTAAATGCCTCTCTCTTTTGAAATATGGAATAGTTTGTATTTTTTATGTTTCCATAAAATTAACAAATATAATACACTCTAGTAAAATGTCAGAAGAAATTTCAGGTGCCTTACTCATAGTAGTCCCATCCACCTAAAATCCAAGTTGCATATGAAAAATATATGCCTTTCTCTAGCCTGGGATATCATGAAATCTCACTTATTATAATTTAAGACACTTCAATAAATCACTAGAAATAAATTCATTAGTTTTATGGATGGGCCTAAAAATTCCAAGCAGCTCATAAAAATGCCTCTATCAAATATAATCTATGGTGTATATTCATGTATTCTATACATAATTAATTTGCCAATGGGCCTGTCTCTAATTAGAGTGAAATTAAGCTCGTAGAATGAAATCTTAAAACAACCCATACAAACTAGTGGCATTTTGAAGACAGACATTTAAATAGGTGAGTGAGCCCTACAATGGATAAACGCATGAATTTCTTTTATAGTGATTTATCTTAGGTGTCATATACTTGATGAGTCGGACCATGGTCAAAAAGCACATTCATATGTCATGCACGAGAGAGGCATTTTGTACAATCAGCTTGGATTTTGGTGGGTGGGCCCACTGTGGTTCTTAATATATTTTATTAGAGTTTATTATATTTATTGAATCTTATAGTAGGTCTAAAACATATAAATTGTTTTACATCCAATACAAGAGAGCTAGTTAATTTGAGTGGTTCAGATTTTTAATTAAGTGGCTCCAAAGTTTGAACCCACACGAAAGAGGATTATGTCCACCCAATAAAGTATGGGTATCATCAGTTGGTGATATGGTTTTTAAAATTTATGTCCTACCCCTTTTTTCTTTTCGTATATGTTTAAAAAGTCCTATAGCATTAAAGAAGATTGTAAGACGTCTAAAACTCTTCAGGGTAATGTTTTCTGTTATTCTTCTCACATATAAGTGAGAAACTCAGAGGGTCCAGATGCAATACTCATATATTAAAACACAATCACCTTTCATCTTTGGAGACAAACTCTCTTTCGAATGTGAGCTTTCAAGTAAGCTAGTGTGGGGGAGGGTTTGTGGGGAGGGCTCATTTGTTCCCTATTTTTCGGGGAATCTCTCTTTCACTCTCACTCTCCCTCCACTTAGTTGAAGAGTTCCATTAAAACTTCTTGGTAAAGTAATTCTTTACTATGATGGGGGACCACGCACATGTCAATATGTACGAGGCCTTATTTATAGGAGTTTGGTTTGGATCCTCCATTGTAGCTATTACACAGGAACAGGTCTCTAGAAATCCATCATGAGGTCCACATAATGATAATACAAGCTATTGAAGGTAAATTTCGTCCCCTCTCGTGATATATCCTTAAATTTCAGTTCAATAGGAGTGAGTCTCATAGTCCAATTGATCATATGACGGAAACGTGATTGTTGCCACATTTGTGGTGATGCCACGTTTTAAATCATGTGTTGAGATAAACTCCTATTGAAGTGAAATTTGAGGATATGTCACTGGAGGGGATGAAATTCAAGTTGAATTGGTCCGAATTATCATCATGTGGGCCCCACGGTGAAGCTCTAGGCAACTGTTATGTGAAAACCCTATTAGCGGCTTGATGGGGGATCCAGACTCTATTTACAGATGCCAACAATTAATATATGGTCACGATTCACGAGATATTGTGATTACAATATGCGTAGATGATGTGTTAGTGGTAATGTAATTGTAGAAAATGAATGCATTATGTGAAAGTTGCAAAAAGAAGTGGTGAAAATTGGGTGTTCATGAGATAGGTGATATGAAATGTAGTTGAAAGTTACGGAACTTCTTTTGTTGAAGATCTATTTGAGTGCTTATGTACATATTTTACACTTCTAACTTATCAACTACCCACCTTCTACCACTTCCACATCACACGACCACTTTCTACAACTTCTATATACCATATCTAATTTCCACAACTTGTAATTACATCACACATCACTTTTTACAACTTTAACACCACTAACACATTATTTAGATTTTCTCTATTACTTCGTAGTAATCACTACCAATCAAAGAATACTGCAACCACCTACTATCAACAATTGTCACTTATATGATATGGAAGTTGTAAAAAGTGGGTGGCTTAGTGGTGTAAATTATGTAATTGAAATTAGAAAACCGTTTGTACAAGTAGTCGCACATGAGCCTTATGCCCAACGAAAAACTTGTTAAGTTCCAATAAATAGTAAGCTTTCTTTGTCGGTCTTGTAGAATTTCATAACATCCTGACGGTGACACCATTATCTAGAACTCGTCATCTGTAAGTCCTTGGATTTGAATAGCATCCCATGCTATTGTATGCAACCCTATTATCATGGAAGTAGGATCAGGAAAGCAAGCTATTAATTTTTCATCCGAACCAGGTGGGGGCTCCCACTCGGATGAAATTCCTCTTGTCATTCGTAGAGTTCTACCTATTCAAGAACAAGGTTCCAGGTGGCATCACTAACAGCTCCCAATGTAGGTGTTTAACTTCTAGAAAGGATCCTTATTCGAGTGGTAATGAAAAACGCACACTATCACCTGGATGCCCAGAGTTCCACATGTTCTTGCGTGTGCTGGCTCTCTTCACACTTGTATGGGCATTTTTCCTGTATGTACGAGCTCATTTTCTACTTGAATGGACTGTCTTTCTGTGTGTGCTCGCGGGCTCTCTCTTGTATTCCAGCCTCTTGGCTAGGGTTCCAAAAAAAAAAAAAAAAAAACCTTTTGCATAAGGGTGAAATTGGCTTCTTTGAAGAGTGTTTAGTTGTTGGCTTGACAAGAGAATAGGTAGATTGGAAAAGAGCATGAAACAATTCTCCTATAATTTTGCAAAGCGGGAAGGACTTGTTTACCATGGACTATTGATATCCAATCTTCATAGTTTAGATATTTACTATTTACCTCAGCAGTTTTTATTGGATAATGGGAGATACTTAATAAACTTAATCACATTTTATAATTAGAATTAATACAAAAACAATAATAAAAACCCACATAAAAGATTTACATAACTACTCCAGTACGTACCACACTTTCTAGCCACACGCCCATTATACAAAACATAACTTTCAAAGCACCTACACCTAACCCACTTCCAGCCTACACACTTCACTTCATAAGAGGCACTTACTACACACTATACTTAGGCAGTATCTCACTTGCATTAGGCACTTACTGCACCCTATACTTATGCACTATCTCACTTGCACTACTTACACTCACTACATACTTCTCACTTCACTCTTCTTACTTGCACATCTCAATGGATACTAGGACCTATGTATATATATATAGGCCTTTGAGTTAAGATCGGCGGATAAACATGTGATGAAGTAATATGCCACGTGGACCCATCACCATTCTTTCATCAAGTTTGCGCATGTAAGCTTTTTTACTAAAGTGCACATAATAATATATTAAGCTGGAAGCTTTTTAGACAATTTTGACCACTTGATTTGATTTTGACCATAACTGAATATAATTTCTCACTTTTTATAACTACTGCCCACTTCTTATAACTACCCATTACCATTTCTTTACTTTTTTTAATTTCCGCCAAATCACCTTTTTGCCCACACCTCCTATTTTATTTCTAGAGATACTTTTTTATCTCACTTCTCATATTCCCTTTCTACTCTCCCTACTTTCAATTCTGAAAATAGGTACAATCATATTTTTTTTCTTTCTAAAAATTCATTCCTATGCATAAATATTTTATTTACATTATATGAGTGAGTATTTGAATTGCATTGTATGGACGTACCATGCTTAGCACGGGTACTTGTGCTAGTGGTATATTAAGAAAGGGAAGGAAAAGCTGAAAAAGACAACAACAAAGAGAACAAAAGAACTTAGTTCAACAAGGTAGAGCAAAAGCCAAAAGAAAAGTAATTACAATTGAGTATAAGCACCCAAAAATATGATGAATATATGTAAGAGTTTGACCGAGGAAAGGCTTAGGGGACTGATCCAGGGCCTATTTTATCTGAATCCAAAGAAGCATTTTGGCTGAGGTTAAGGATGGCCTTTTCCCTTCAAAAAGGACCTCATTTTTAAATTTCTAGAGTGCCTAAATGGTCATAAAGAAAATCATAGCAATGCTCCATTTAGCAGCCTTATCATAGGAGTTTGTAAGCGAATTACATAGCATGGACGTTGAAGTGAAGCGAAGAGGAGGGCGGTGAGCAGCAACTAGGGAACACAAAGAGCACCTGGAGCAAAGGCTAATGCCAGATCATTGAGCATTGCCATTAGTTTGGTTTCTTCTGTAAAGAAGGCACCAAGAGAAATAAGACAGTCTTAGGCTCATCCAAGAGCTCCAAGCCATAGCTGCCCAAGGTTTCGTGCAAGAACTGGATTACACAATATTCTAGGCATCTTTGAAAGAGAACCCGTTGTCAGGGTTAGGAGACTAAATTATAGCATCCTGGGAAGAGGGGTTTAGCCAAATAGATTAGCTTTAGTCATGGTCAAAATCACTTAAAAAACTCTTCAGGTTGATATAGTATAATGTGAAAAAAAAAATACCATTTTAATCCTATCAAAAAGAGCTTTCTAATGATATATACTAATAGCAATCCAATATGCAAATAGAGAGACATGGCCCCTTACGGCTAAATGTCAGGAGCCTTTGATATACATTGTTCTGTTGTTTACTAATGTCGTTCACTAATAACTCGAACTTTTGGTGTTTTTGGTTACTAATATAATATAAGGGTCAATGGTCGTGTGTTCGAATCCTTAGAGACATATTTCTTTTGACGTATGGTCATTTGGTGTGTTCCGTCCATGTGCATAACTACAATCAATACAAATAACTTTAACCTAATACAAATACAACAAGAACCTAGAATTAATTCATTCTTATTATAACTTAATACAAACACAAGAAGAACCAGAATTAATTCACTATAGACAACATTCACTTCTTACTTGCACACAATCATAGTATATGTTAAGTCGATTTGCAGAAGGCATTTGTAAAGGTTGGTGATGGTGCTTCTTCTAGAATAACGTAGAGAGGGTCTTGGAGAAGGGGACAAGTTAGTTGCACGGTCATTTCATGTTAGGGTCCTTATTGTCTCTAGATGTTGGTTGAATAAAATCTAGTATTGCCTTATACGCTTGGTGATTTTTCGGAAAGAAATGATCCACAATGTTGTTCTCTGATTATCCAACCCTTGCACATCCATTTTCTTTTCTTCTTAATTTCAAAGCTCAAGTGTTCAAATCTTTTTTCACATACCCAAGTAATAGTGGCAGAGCCATGGTTTTTCAGTGGGTATGTGACAAAAGATTTGAACACTTAGAATTTTAAAATCAACAAACACGTTACAAATTAAAGGTGAAAAGTCTAGGAAACAATAATAGTTAATTAAAAAGAAAAAATATTTTGGACGCGCAAGGGTTGGATAATAAGAAAAAAAAAAAACATTGTGGACCGTTGCAAAAGGCATCATTAGATTTTGGGTCAACCAACATCTAGAAACAATACAATAATGACCTTGCAACAGTGACTTGTCCCCTTCTAAAGACCCTTTCTACATTCTTCTAGAAAAAGCACCATCATTAACCTTTATAAACGGATTTTGCAAATAGGGTTAACATGCACTGACTTGATAAGTGGAAATTAAAGGGCCATGTGGTCGGCTTCTTACCTCATTTTTCTCCACAATCAAAAGCCTAAAAATATGGGTGCCTTGTGTCATTTTTTGAGGTATAAGTGAGATGAAGTGAGGATTGCCTCGTGGAGTGTAGTGTGCATGGTAGTGAGTGAGTGTGGCAGAGAGTGTCCTGCGTGTAGAGTGAGGCTCTTCGGTATGGAATGTAGAAAGTGATTGTGTGCATGTAAGAAGTGAACGTTCTCTATAGTGAATTCATTCTAGGTGTCTGGAGGGCTTTGTGACTTATTGTGTAATCAGTGTGCAGCTAGAAAGTGTAGTTGTGTTGATCGCTAAGTAGGTTCTTGTTGTATTTGTATTAAGTTATTTGTACTGATTATAGTTATAAATTGTGGTTAAGTTTTAGGTGTGTATCTCCCATTTCCAACAATTTTCTTATATACTACTATTTGTCCTTTTAGAGCACGTTTTGAGGTGAGTAATTTGTAGATCCAAGGTTTCCTCACTACATCTAGAACAAGGATTCTTCATTGAGAATTTTACATCAATATCAATGCATATAAATTGGTTTGAGTACATAAATCTGTAAAAGTGAGGATTTTCAAATCCTATTATTGACCTGAAAATCCTTAAAAAATGAAGATTCGTAAAGGTCTAAATCCTTAGGGACTTACAATTGTCAAACATGGGTTTTCCATGATGTGTGGAGAGTTGAAGTCTTAACCTCGATCATTTGGTAGCCGAATGTAAACCTACAGCAGAAATTTGATGCTCTACCAATCTTATAGAAACTCAAAGTTTTAAGTGAAAGGGCGAGTAATACATGATATCAAGGCTCTGCATTGTGATATAGGCGAATGCATAAACTGAAAATGAGACATTTTGTTAAGTAGAACGAATAAACACTCTCTGTTGCATACAATCTACAATAATTAAAGTTGCAATACGCAAAAACAGATAAATGGTTGAAACAGTATAGAACATGGAAAAAGAAAAGAAATTGTGTAATCAATTTTGGAGGGTATAGAATCAATCTCCACACCTGATTTCTTGCTCAAAGATGCCTTGCATCATTTGTACAAAACTGAATTTTTATATTACTTTTTTCACTTGAGAAAAGAATCGGACTCAGAGAGTCTAGCTACTTTACAGGGAGCTTAGCATCCCTAACAAGCTTAACTACAGCTGGGGACTATTTACAAACTTTTTTTAGGCTCTCATTCACCTACTTGTGGATGAAAAGGATGATGTCCATCTTTGAACTTTATATGCATCTGTTACATTGATATTCCAATTGAGCGTTAGAGAGTGCAAACAAAGCACCCTTTGGTCTTCCGTGTGTGACTCTTGACTTCTTGGATAATGAATAGATTCATGTATAGATGAAGTGTAACTTGTAGATTCTAAAGGCGTGTTTGTTTGCATTAGAATATATAGGAATTGAATACATAGTGTGATTAAAAACAAGATTAAAGGTGAATTTCCAAAAAAAAAAGAACATAAAAATATTTTCCTTTGGAAAAATAGAATCAAAAGATGACGTCATTTGATGCTCATTTTTGGGAATTCACCCTAAATTTCTCATTTTTAATTACCTTATGTATTCAGTTCCTATGTATATTAATGCAAACCAATAGAGCCTAAGAATCTCCCATTGGAAGATAGAAAGGCCACATTGAATGTAGAGAAAATTCATGAAAGGTGAGAAGACACTGCCCTTGTCTCTTGGAGAAAGTATTAGAGTAAGGAAATTTGTGTTATCTCACATGGTTGCTTTATTGTATTGGCCTAGTAAGTGTTGCGAGTCCTATTGAGTCCTATTCTCTCTTGTAGGAAAAAGGCATATTGGTACTTTTAATTCTCTTCCGTAGCCTTTTTCAATTGTAGTAAAATCTTTATATATTCATTCTCCTCGTTGTGTTTGGGTTGTAATTTCCCATAAAATTCCATCAAGGCCTAGAAAAGCCAACAGTGAGCAGACGCAGGAATTGCATAAAGATTGACATGTAAAAACTGAGAAATCTAAAAGGTCGCTGACTAGTCAGAAGACTCAGAACTGAACTCTGGTAATTAGTGACAGTGTGGACAATGAATCTGCGATGAAAATTCATGCTTGAACAGGGTGAAGAGAAATTTATCATGCCAGCAGTTGTTCTAAAGGAGTATCATGATTACACCCATAGGCAGAAAAAAACTGAAAGAAAGAAATTATAGAACAGAACTAAGTAACTAACCCGAGGATTTATTGGCAAAATTCAAAGACAAATGACCACAAAGAAGTCCCTACTTCACTAGTATTAGATGATAAAATGCTTCCTTCTACTAAGATTAGAAAGGCTCGCATTCTAATGCAGTAAGGCTGTGCTACTTTTGGCAGTTGAATCTCATAAAACCTTGCCTAGAAGAAGAAATGAATGGTTGAGAACTCATAATATATTTATCTTGTAGGTTGATAAGTAATGGTGTTTCAATTCATACAAAGGTGTTCTTCCCAACATACAATCTTAAGAGGAGTAGTCCAGAGAGAATTGGATGAGAAACGAGACATTTGTAAAACTGAGAACAATGGGATTTTTGAAACAGGAGTTCACTGTGGTGTTTGATTTTACTATGAGATTGAATTGTCATGCAACAGATAGTGGTCGTCCTGTGTACTGTTTCAACTGCATCATCTTGATTTCATGCTCTCATTACAGCACACTGCACACCCTATCTGCATTCAAACCATGATAACTAATCAGCTAGGCCCAGTCCCTATCTGCATTCAAACCAAGATGATTCATTAGCTAGACCCAGTCCTGTAGGACGATTCAGCTGCAACTGTGGCTGTTTGACACTCCCGTACCTGCATCTCCTTGACATGGTCGCCCACTGTCTGCACTGTGGGTTGTACCTGATATTGGGTCAGGTTCTGTCAGCAGGTTCTTTATCAAAGAGTTTTAAAGCATGGACTCTTATCATAATTATTTATAGGTGTCCATTTATTATCTTGATGATGATCTTGCCACATTCTATGGTGGGAGGTTTTTATCAGATGGATCAAGATTCGGTTGATCCCTTATAATCTTACCAATCTCAAGTTGCAGTACTGAGCACTTATCCACTGTGTCCCGGGCTTGACTTATATTAAAATCTTACTGAACTTTCTTTGTTCCTTTTAATTATTAGGCTGAAACTTAAGGAATATGTTGTAAATTTTCCCCTTTTTTCATTGTCCATTTACCTCTTTCCTGAAAAATGGAACTGCTACCCTATATATTGATATGGTTTCAAATGTTTTATATCTATGAAGATTTTTCCATAAGTTATATGCAAGTTTTAAAGCAACTTGGCAGGTTTAGAATAATGTCCAACTTCTTTATTTTCCATTATATTTCCCTTATGATTGCCCTTGGCGACTTCGGCCTTCTTCAGCTGAATTCTTTTACACATCGAGTCAATGGCATTAATACACAATTAACTCTTTCAATAGGTAGTGCCACTGTGTGAGATCCAGGACCTTGTCTTCAATAGGTAGAGTTACTTTTAACATAATTTGTGCTGTATTATTTCATTGAATCGCATTTCGTGCAGTACAAGTAAGCAGGGTCTGATTGCGTTAGATTACAGTATAAATCTTCATCTGCTTCATTCCAATAGCGTTTTGTTTTCTTCTTTACCTTTTAACTCTACAAAGACCTGCCGGATACAGGCTCAAGATCTGTCTTAACAACTCCTTGTTGAGCTCGACAGGGCCCCAGTGCTAACCATGGTGAGTTTGTATAGCTGATGTGTGCTTTTATTGCCACCAATGTGCAGTGCTGCAAATACTATAGAAAGAAACATTGAAATTGGGGGTATGACTGCCCATGCCATAGCTTGCAGTGCAGATGAGAGTGATCAAACACCATCATCTTAACTAACTTTTTTTTCACCCTTCTTATTGTTGGCATACATCTCAGTCAGACTTCTACCATCATTTCCTCAGTCCAATTAAACCATATCCGAGGTTCAGATTTCTACCAGTCAACATTTGCTTTATTTCATTTTGGTTTTGCAAATCACATATTGGCTGATGTAATGCTAAATTGTGGTGCATAAGAAAGTATGCCCAAATCGTTATAAACATCGACACAATATTTATTATTGTTATTATGAAGGAGGATGGAAAGAAGATTATCTGATGCATGTACTTAACTCTTTTTTTTTTCATTTCAAAATGCAGATGTTGATCAAAGTCGGCAAGTAGGAAGGGAGCAACCGAATGCAATTATCTTACCTCAAGCTTAAGTGCAAAGTGATTAAAGTAATGAAAAAAGTGATTATTTTTAATTTTTCTTGTTCCATTTTCACACGATGGATGACTTGCATTGCCTTGTTTTTGTGGTCTCTGAATTGCACATGCACTTATTTGAGGGATGAACTTCACATTTTATCCATTCTTGGGTAGATGATATGGAATTTTTTTCTGCTTTCTTCTTTCTTCTATATTTCTTATTTCGACAAGGCATTCAAACAGACCACCATTGGAGTGGACAATCCGGTCCACTCATCCATCCATTTATGAGTGGTTTAAATGCAGGCAGCAGGACTCAGCCTGACTGGACGAGCCTGTGTGCCTATCTGAAGACAGAAATTTGTATGGTATTTAATATCTGACATGCATAACAAATTCTATAGTACAGCTTTTTTTTTGGGTAGGGAGACTTTTGTATTTGTACAGTTGGGAGGTCCTTGATTCACAGGTTAAGTCAAATGACTGATAGGATGAATTATCATATTTGTGGTAGACTGCAATACATCATTTCAGACCACTTGGATCACTATAATACTGTAGGTTTCTAGAACCACAATGAAATTGAAGGTCAACCTTTAGAAGTTTTTATGTTGACCATCTTTGGCCTTAAATTGGATAGCTATTCATATTTCATATTTACTGGCTGGTTTTTTGTGGATGACTAATCGAAGAAGCTTCTTATATTTGCAAAAGCTGCAATGAATCTGATCCAATAAATTACAGCTTTAACTTGCCGGCAAGTGGTATGCCTATTCTATCAATCACACATCTCATTCCCAGCAGGGAATAGGGGGAACATTTGCTGTCCAGCTTGTGGGGCCCACTTGGATATATTTCTATCACTAAAAGTAAGATAGATGGCAAAGGTCTTTTAGGGATAAGGATCATGTAAAAAATCAGCCCTATTATATTATCGATTCCAGTCTCTTGTCTCTTGATTGAAGAGACTTATAGTTTAATGATGTTTTAACATGGATTCTTCCCAGACTCAAATCCAATAGTGAGTAAAATGTGTAGGTTATTCCAGACTGAAAATAGAAGAAAACTTGTTAACCTTAGTAGGGGCTTTTAGGGATGACTATATATATCAGTTTACTTACACTAAGCACGATGAAAGAGCATTAGAGTTTAGAGATCTGTTTAAGGGAGAAGTTGAGATTGTTGCATGTAAAACCCAGGCAATTCCATATGCTTCATGGTCACATATCACGTTTGAAAGGGGTGTCTCCTCTCACACAACCCCACAAAGAGCACCCCGGTCCCTGAGTGGATAGTTATACCATATGTAGTGTACCACTTACTCACCAGATATTTCTTTTTACAAGGGAGAGGAGAAATTATGCATTATTATCTCTGGCATAGAAAACCCAAGTACTATCCATTGAGAAAAATAATTTTATCTTATTTTATTTTACTTTTTCATTAAAAAAAATATGTTATATGAAATAATAAAACAGTGAGCTACACCAAAAATTGGAAGAAAGGTCATCCCTCTTTTATCATAAAAAACCTCTTATCAAACGCACACTAGACTCACATTATGCTCGAACCCCAACAGGCATCCCAAGAGGATTTTATGACTGTGAGTGGACTAATTGTGGTCCACGTCACCCCTCAGAGTCACAGTTGGGTAAGGCCTCACAAGATTGGACTCAAATGGGAGACCAGGAGAGAATAAATGAGCAAATTGCGGTTAGGCGTTAGCGAATTGGCTTTACTTCGTGTGGCGCCACATTCATTCAGATCACTCAAAGGCACCGAAAGAAAAGCAGGACAGCGAGCGAGACCGCTACGACCTAACATGAAAGACAGCTGTAAATCATAACACACAGAGCACTAATGGAAGGAAGAAAATAGTAACATGCTTTGTCCTCCTGACAGTGATAGATAAAAAGTTGTATGATCACATGGTGTGGAATAATGTGTGGAAGCGACTCTTCCTGGGGTCTTTTGCATCCCATTCTGTCCGATCCATTAAAAACGAATTAAAGTGGAAGAAATATCGTAATGATTTCTGAATCATGTTCCAAACTTTCCTCAAATTCATGACAAATCTTAAAATGGTTTCAAAGTGTGTGTGTGTATTTATTTGATCTCCAAAGGTTCTTAAAAATGCTGAATCTCAGTTGCAGTAAGCAATAGACCATTCAACCCCAAGGGGTAGTTTAGTTGGCCTAGACCACGGTTTGCTCCCGGAGGTTGTGGGTTCGAAACTCTGCTACCACACTAGGGCTACAGGGGATTTACCCGGCTTCCCTTTGGGCCCGGAGGGATTAGTCCAGCCCAAAGGGTTGGGAACCCTCCGACAGCAAAAAAAAAAAAAAAAAAAAAAGCAATAGGCCCATTCATGATTAAAACTCTTGGGAATGATCTAAATATTGAACTCAGTCGACATCTTTCTCAATTCAAGCATCTCAAGAGAGCATATTAGAGGCTTAGAACCCTTGGACTTCCCAACAAACCTCAGCATTACTGGAGAGATTCTTAGCAATTAGCCCCCGGACAAAGCCATCATCTTAGTCCTGGCTAGGAAGGACTTGATGGGCTTGTAGCCCACAAGTATCGTCAATTAAGGTAAAACTGGTTTTCAGATCAAATTACATCTTTTGGTTTGCAAATTGCAAGAGCTATTGATTCTTCAGCCTGACCAAGAAATCTGTTTCTGGGCCTGTCATTGACGTTTAGCCAGTTGTTCTCTCGTCTAGGGTTGGATTTAAAGGGCAATTTCTAGGATGGAAAGTTGCCAAGGGATTTGGGCAACTGAGGAACCTCACTAGTCACTACTGTAGACCTCAGAAATAACAAACTGTGTCCATTTGCCCCTATCTGTTTCAGAGATGGTGTCACTAGAAGAGATGCTTCCGGTCAGCTGCCTAATAGGAGGGAATCTGACTGAATCTGGCTGCAGGAACTTGAAGAGAACCTTTCCAACATGATCCGACTATCTATGGTAGAGACACAGTTTGAAGCCACCTCCCGGGGAGGGGATCTCTAACCAAAGTTTGTAGCTCTGCCCTTTCCTGAATGAACTGTATCTTCATGGAAATAATAGGATACAGTGGTTTAGATCTCTGAAAAGTTCTATGGTAAGACGAAGTGATTTTCCCCACTCCATAAAAGGCTACTACTGCAACAGGCCAGTCCAACTGGAGAACAAACTCAAAGGTATTTTCATAATTTGAAAAGGACTTTCACTCAAAGTCGCTTTGACTAGTCAATTTGGTCCAAAAACACCTAATTGAATGATTATATCAAATCTGCAGGCAATAAATGAAATTCACAATTCATTGAAAGAAGCTCATCTACAAGTAAAATAACCCCACTGCACTTTTGCTTTGAGCATAGATTTCTTAAATTTTGATGCGTTTGCTTGAGGTTCAGTCAGAAAAATGTCACCTTCTCTTCCTGTTGCCTTGCATTTGCTTTAAAACATGAGGGAAATGTAGGATTTTGTCCTAGATTTATTTGATTTTGCCATTCAAAAAAAATTTATATAATTCTGATGTGGTTTCTCAGTCTTAACTGGAACAGGAGTTTCACTTTCTCGGAAGGTACTGCATTGGCCGTGGATTACCACACTGGAGAACAAGGAATTATTGCTCTTCTAGAAAATAATTTCCATCAAAAAGTTGATCAGCTTACAGGACATTAAAAGTAGAAATGCAGATCATAAGACATTTTAATCATGATTCTATGTAGTTTTTCTCTTGCAGCCATACAACATTTACTTCTCACCCCTCAACGTGTTAGTAACATCCTCGCAGTTTCTCCAATTGTGCATCAACAAGAACCGCATGGTAGCCAATCCAGTACTACCACGACGATAATCAGAAGCTATTTGGTATTCTATCCCAATTTGCATTCATAAGCCAGAAGACTACAAACATTAAAGTGAACTATGAGAATACACAACCATCAGACCATATTCAGTTCCAACTATTATCAAATTGGAGTTGAGCCACCACAATATAGCATCAAAATCAGATCATACTACTTTATAATCCAGGCGATTCAACATGATTCCTACCATGGCTTGGACATGACATGCGTGCTTCATAGAAATCTCTGCAGAGAGAATGCCATTTGATATGACCTCTCTTACAACCAAATAGCTGATGCAATTCAATCTTGTGCCCATGCACAAGGAAACAGAGCAATTCAGAGATAAACACCAATCACGATAAGTCCATGTGCAAGATCAAAATGAAGTTCCAATCTAGCTTATCAAGACCACAATGTTCTGATCCATGTCCCGCTTCATCTCAGCTGGTAAGATGATCTTATAAATTGCTAGTTGCAAAGGCTCAAGTGAAGACTGGACTTTCACTTCAACAACCCAAAGATAATACAAGAGATAGTGAGAAACTGAGAATTGTGAGGGTTCATTAAATACAATGATTGATGGAGCATTTTCTATGCTCAACAAACTGTGCATGTTACTTTTGGGCCCATTTGGATCCACACAGCTAAGTAGAAGTAACTCAAGTTACCCATGAGCCTATGCTGTCCTTGTGTTTGGAAAACCCAAGGTACAAGAGCACTGCTTTTTCCTTCTTTGCCACAAACAACGACAGTTCACCAAATTAAAATAAGAATAACATGTAACCTGAGTATGGGATGACTGGAGACCCATAAAGTGCATTAGATGATCCAGATTGTTGCATTGTGGTTCCAGTAGTGGACGAAAGAGCCCCCCATATCTCTGACAGGGATGACCAATCCATCTAGCTGAAACCCTCCTAAATGTTGGTTACTGATTGTACTTGGCCAATTTCATCATTTGGCTAGGCTCATTGCACAGAGAGATGATGGTCCATAATCCATTTTGTAAGAGGCCAACCAAACAACAGCTTATCCAGAATCACACAATACCTCCTACATGATAACTTCATGTTCTTAGAATTTGTTCATCCCCACAACATCTATACTCAAGACGGTAATGATTATGATCTTTTACCGGCTAAGGTAACAAATAAAAACATGGACATGTTCACTTGCAAGAAATAAAAGGGAAGAAAACCAACATAATATTTCTGCATTCCTAGAAGTCGGCCGGCCTGACAATATTGACATTCAGAGTGTTATGATAATTGAAATTATCGACCAGCAAGATCAAGATACAATCGAGCAAATAGCACACTCTTATGAGAATGAATTCACATGTAAAAAAAAAGATGGACATTCAATGGAAGGATAGCATAAATTACCAAGACCAATTCCTTTTTCTTATCCATCTTCAAAACTATCCGCATTCCTCACTTCCACAAAAAAGCATCCACTGTCACAAATTCCTGACAAATTGATAACAACAGAAATAACCTCTGATAATGGTTGGCGAACTACTGTTGCTTCACCATTTCCAAAAACAACAGCAAATTCAAAATTTCATTTCACATCCCATGAATACTTCCTAGAATGAAAAACCAACATGGAGTGTATCACACTGGTCAGGTACCTTCCATTAGGGGGGCACGCACTGGGATCAAATTCATGTAATGGGACGTAAAATCTACTGGCCTTTTCAGTAGAACTCTTTCTATGACCCTAAATTGATGGTATCAGGCTAAGATGGTGATGATGTTGTTGAAAGAAATTAATGAATATACGAGCAAACCACACATCAGGGTACTTAGACTAGTACATCAATTGCATATGATTGCACACAACTCTTCCAAAATCAATGAGATGCATAAATTATAAACAGAGACATCAATAGCAAGTGATCTCATACAAGTTTTCCAAGAATACTGAAACATATACAGCTCAGAAAGAGATTACCTTTGCCTTGGAGACATCCACATTTCCCTTCCGTTAGTACGTGCCATCAAGAAACTTCCAAAAATAATAACAAAAATAATAATAATAGTAACATAAATAAGAACGAAGCAATCCAATGTCAAAAGGAAATGAGGAGAACTACCATTAATTGAACACAAATCAGCAGAGAATTCATGATACGCACATAGTGAAGAAGATTAACATTGTACTCCCCATAGAAGCAAACTACAAGCTAATTTCATCAAAATGTTTATATACAACATCTCCAAACCGAGGAGAAGATCATCACATTATCAGCTTATCAATAGATAGATATATATATAAATTAATGCTAGTTTCCATAAGATAGAAGAAGCAAAACAACAGAAAGCTCAATACATTAGCTGTGTACACACTGGCTAAAACATATCAGACAACCCAGAGAAGGGAATTCCTTTCTTCATTTCCATTCGAATTTCCCCATCTTTTCTTTGTTTTCGTTTCCTTCTTTGGTTTCAAGCAAAAGGCGCAGAAATTAATACAACCAAAATTACCTCGAGTTCCATCTCTCTCAAAAAGAATTCATCTCGAGGCAATAGGCCCGCCTCTTCACAAGCAGCTTCGCCGCTGTCGTGAAGGGCTCCTCGAATGCTGCAGAAACCCAAGAATTCCCATCTGGGGACGCCTCCATCTTTGCCATCTGCTCGCTTGGGCGGATCGCAACAAGCGTTGCTCCCTTGAGGACCGCCCCATCAGGCAGCTCCAGGTGTGGCGCATACCACAGCCTCATGCTGACCGCTGGCACAAGGGTGCGATTCGCGGAGGCAGATGCGGTCAAAGGTTTCACCCTCAATTCCTCCAATTGACCTCTGTTCATCCTCAACACCCCCTGCCCGTCCGAATCCGTCAGCACCAAGCTCTCTAGAGTTTCATGCTCGGCGATGATCTGCTGCAGCAGGTAGTGCCGCGCAGATGCCGCAATCAGCGAGCTAATTGTCCATAGGACCCTCAATTTCAATCCCTCATTGGTGTAGAACGAATCTGGAATGCTCCAATTATCTTCTGCGGCTCCCCAATTTCCATCCTCTCTACCAATTGAGGGCTTTGAGCCGGAAGAGAGAATGGACGAGGCGCCAGAACCGGAACCGGAACAGGAAGAGAGAATCGACGAGGCACCGAGGATGACGCAGCTGTCGAGGGTCGACCCAAATTCTGCCTTCCATTTCAGGAGCACCCCGTCATCGATCCCCAATTCACCGCCGGGTAGCTCGATCCGCAGCGTTCGAATCTCATTGAAGTTCTTCAGAACCTCCGTCGGCGAGTGGTGCGACACGTCGGCTCCATCGGATCCGGGGGCGGCCGCGGCATGCACGTCGTCCAGAGAGAGCGATTTGGGCTTTGATCCAAGGAACTGGCCGATGGCCTGTAGGGGCTTGACGACGCCACAGAGGACGAAGCGCAAGAAGTGGGAGATAACGGATTTCGTCTTGTCGGAGAAGGTGGAGGCGGAGGAGGCAGAGGCGGGGGAGTCGTCGTCGGAGATGACGCAGTCGACCTTGACGACAACGTTGTCGACCTGAGGGACGATGCCGTGGAAGCGGCGTGAGACGACGCAGCAGCGGCCGAGCGCCTTGACGTCTCCGATCTTGTTGAAGACGAGAAGCAGGAGGGAGTCCGGCAGCCTGTCGAAGTGGTCGATCGACGCCGTCGATGGCTCGGATCCGTCCCAGAAGACGAGATCCTGCTCCCAAGAAAAAGAAGACGACGACGACGACATCGAAAGAGAGAGAGGGGGAGCCATAAAACCCTAACCCTAGCTCAAATCTAACCACCCCTATGGAACAAACCCTAGAAACCAAAAAAAAAAAAAGATAAATAGAGAGAGAGAGAGAAGATCTAACCAGATCCTAAGAAGAAGAAGAAGAAATCTGTTTGCATGGATGATGTTTTAGGGTCAGATCTGGGGGAGTCTCTAAAAATCTCCAGACAGAGCAGAGCATGGAGATGAGAGAGAAGGAAAGAGAGAGGATGATGGATGGATGGAATGGAGTTAAATTGTGTTGGTGTTGGTTTGCTTCTTTTTTCTTTTTTTTTTCTTTTGTCTGTTGGCATTGATTTGTCAGATCTGGTGGAGGTGGTAAAAAAAATGAAGGCATCCTTGTTTTTACAGGGCTCCTCCTTTATTAACTGACTCCTGTTCACCACCTGCAAGTGCGAGGAATCCTCTCTTTCTCTGCATAAATTAAGAAACTGTTTTAAGTTAAGCAATGCATTCATTTTTAAATTTTTTTTTTTTTCACTTTAAATTCACCCCACGACCCCCACCTTTATTAAAAACTAGCTATTTGTGTTTAAGGTCTCAATTTTTAAAATTTTAATCCAACAATAGTGGTATTCAGTTTTTCATTTGGGTGATGCAGGCAATCAAGTTAAGAAGTCAAATAAAAATTATAATATTTTTTAAGATACATTTAATGGAATTTTTCGAATTTCGCGAATATATATATAAATTACTACCACTTGGGCATTGGTTAAATGTTTGTGTAAGTTTGAACATTTTTTAGTGTATATTGGCCCTTAAATAACATAAATTATGTGGGGTCACACAAATAGTGGAATAATAGTTGGCTCTCTTAAAGATAATTAATGTTGAGGTGTAACATTTGTGAGATGAATATTAAATCCCTTAATGGATTAAATAACTATCCTCAATAAGATGAGAATTAAGTGGGCTTTAATGAGTTGACAGTTGAAAAACACTAAGGCCATTTGATGAGAGATGGCCCATCTTGAATAAATGAGCTGATATGGCTCAAGGAGAGGAGAGATTTGAGGCTTCATTTTTTCGGCTAACATCTAGCTTTAACATATAGAATATACATCTTGAATTTTTCTTAAGAGTCCGGATCCCCTATTTCATAGTTCTTATATGCAGATCGCACTGTATTCTTATGTGGTCATCTCTATGAGACCCACCTACTTGAGTCATTTTGACACTCATCCAAAGACTAAATGTGAAAACATGTAACTAAAATGTTGTTATATTATGAAAACATCGTTAGAGTCAAAGGATATTAAATCAAGGGTTAAGATAATTTAATGAGGTTGATTTTTTTTCTCTATTAAAAAGTAGGCTCCATAACGTAAACCTAATTTTTGATTTATGCCCCTATTTTTTATTAGGGCATTCGGTAATGGGTCCCTGAAAATGTCACTTTATTGTTTAGATTCACAATTTTTTTTCATAGTATGATAAGTTCTTTTTTAAATTTGAGGACTTAAAATGTCTAATTTACCCTTTCTTCAAAATCATATCCTACGATTAGTGGGATATGCCATTAATAATGGTAAACTACCATTTAATTGGAAAAATAAATTTTAAAAAATCCAAATAAATTTCAAATAATATAAATAAATCTCAAAAATAGAAATAAACTTCACAAGATGCAAATAAATTTCAAAAGACGTAAATAAAATTTTAAAAAAATGAATAATTTCAAAAAACGAAATAAATTTCAAAAAACGCAGATAAATTTAAAAAGATCCAAATAAAATTCAAAAGATATGATAAATTTCAAAAGACACAAATAAATTTCAAAAGACGTAAATAAAATTAAAAAACGCAAATAAAATTTAAAAAGCGCAAGGACATTTGCCAAAACTAAGGTAAACCAATTTTCCAAAGTACAGAAAACTTTGCAAAAAACTCAATATTTATGCCAAAACTCAGTTAAATTTATTTTTAAGAATGTAAATAAATTTAAAAAGACGCAAAATAAACTTCAAAAGACACAAATAAAGTTAAAAAACGCAAATAGATTTCAAAAAATGCAAATAAATTTTTCAAAAAACTCATATTGATTTTTCATAAATTCAAATAGATTTGTAAAAAACTTAAATAAATTTGCCAAAAAAAAAAACAGAAAGATTTATTAAAAAACTCATTAAACTTTTAAAAAATGGAGATAAATTTGTTAGAAACTCAGATAAATTTGTCAAAAACTCAGATAGATTTACAAAAAACTCAGATAAATTTTCCAAAATGGAAATAAATTTGTCAGAAACTCAGACATATTTGTCAAAAACTCAGACAAGTTTTCTAAAAACTCAGATAGATTTGCGAAAAGCTCAAATAAATGTTTCAAAAACTCAAATAAATTTATCAAACACTCAGTGAACGCCGGTTGGTGGCGAGTGCTACGGCGATCTCTCCAGTCTTCTTTTTCAGTCACGGCGGCAAGTGGGTTGTCACCGTGATGTCTGTACTGATGCTATCGCGCTAATGTCAGTGCCTGCCTGCTTACTAGTCTGGATATGGACTTCTGCAGAGTGGGTGGGTCAAATCTGACCTGAACCGACCTGAGACCTGGGACACATGGGTTGTCTCCTTTCTTTCTTCTTTCTTCAATGATTCTGTTATGGGACAGAATCAGAAAACCACGCCAGGAATGTTGCTGCCTCTTGTTCTTCTTCTTTCTCCAATGGGCCGAACTTCCTCCCGGAACCACTTTCCCCAACAACGTGCACCAATGACGACAGATGACAGCAACGATAGGCGATAATTTTGGGTTGTAGCATGGCGAGCAGTGAGGTCGGCAGCTTCCTGCCGGATCTTCCATCACCGTTTTCTTCTCAGGTGGTTTGTGCAATATGTAACAACGACAGAGCGACCGAAAGGATTGGCCGCTGCCAATCGCCATTCAAATGACCAACCATTGGCGGCAGTTGAATGGCTGATCTGGATGGTGAAAGAGATTTGGATCTCCATTCAAGCGACTGTTGTAGAATGGCAGTTGAATCGCCATTCAAGCGACTGTTGCAGAATGGTGAAAGTGATTTGGAATATGGAAATAGCGGTTCAAAGAAGCCCGGAACAGAGAGATCCATCTCTTCGAGGTTGCAGAGAGATTAGAGACGAGGGCTTCGGTCCCCAACATGGTCGTGCAGCAGAGAGGAGGCATTTTGTAGAGATCAAACTGAAGACGGAGAAGACACCGGACAGAGGATCCAGAATCCCATCGTCACCAGAATAGGGGTATGCCGGAGAAGAAGGAAGGAACTTCAGTACCACCAGTCAGCGAAGAAGCTTAGATTTTTCTCCTCGACGTCTTTCTGTTGTGGCCCAATACTCTGATTAGGCTATCAGATGCTCGGTTCGAATTGCACAGAGGTCTGTGCATCTTCTCCGATCAAGCAGTCGTGACCCACTCTGAATTTCAATCTGGAATTGAGAAACCGGATCTTTTGAGACTTGCAGTTGAACTTTATCTTAGAAACGAGGGAGAATGAAAGATATAAAATTTTAAAATTCAATTTTTTTTTACCTAAACAAATTGAGAGAGCAAATCAGTCATGAAAATATTGTCCAGGGACCTTTCGCCGAAATATGTCTAGGTGTATAGACTACAGGCCTTAAAGGGAAAGTTGATGGACTGGAGACCTTACAAGACCTATATAAAAGACCTTTCGCTAATTATCTCTTTTTTATTTATTTCCCCTTGACTAGTGTGAAGAATGAGTTAATGGGTTGAGCAGTTAATGTGAAGATGTTTTGTTATTTGCAATAGAGAAACTGAACTTCAAAGGTTGAAAAGAATCTAATTGGAACTTCTCTCAGCTGGTAATGATATTGTTTTTCTTTTATTAAATCCCACCAATCAATGGTGCAGATTGTATGTGTCCTGTGGGACCGACATTACAGAGGTCTAGACCATTGATCATCCCGGACCCACAACAGATGTGGGCAGTGAGATGCATATGCCTATATATGGAAAGGTTCATCAGATCAGAATTCCTAACCTATTTGATGGAGTCATTGAGATATTGTGATTTCTCGATCACTCGCTCTCCTATATTTCCTATCTTGAATTGATAGGGAATTGATAGGGGTTGGGTTGGGGCTATTTTTCTTCTACTTGTTAAGGTTTGTGTGGCCTATTGCCTGTCCACACATATCATGCGGTGGGCCAGAGGCTGCAATATTGGGGGCCCTCTTGTCTTAAATGGGAGTGATAATATCGAGCACATTGGTTCATCTGAAAATTAACCCAAGCTTACTTTGATGATGATTGATGATCTACCTCTTTGGTGGTGAAGGAGACATACTCTCTAACCCACTTCTGTGCAGGTGCGAAAATTCCACCCAAAACAAATTCAAAAAGTTTGTTTCTATTCTGCCCCGCGCGCGCGCACACACAGAAAAAAAAAAAAAAAAAAAAAAAACAGTTCGGAAAATATTTGTGCATGTCTGCTGAAAAAAAAAATTCCCATATGAAAAGCTTTTTCACGAAATCATACAAAATTTAGCTCATTTTTAGAATTCTCAATTTTTTTTTCTCCTGCTAACGGAAGGTTTTCAACCTTGAATAAACACTCTTGTGGCCCCAATGTGGTAGCACTAGTGAACTCAAACTTCGATTTCTAAAGAAGGGGGAACCGGGGGTCGATACCAAGACCTCAGGGAAGACCAGCGGTCCTGACCACTCAGCCAACCCTAGCACTAGTGGACTCAACCTTTTTAGAATTCTCAATAAGAAATCATGTGTAAGTCCCGTTTCAGATGAAGCATGTCATAGGCCAGTAGAGAATAAACTCTCACAAATAAAAGGACTAGTAGATGTGGATTTTTTGTGGAAGAAGTCTATAGTAACCGTGAATATTTAGGAACTTGTATATATAAAGATAAAGAGCAGCCCTAGAGTTGGATTTTCTCTTCATTTTGATAGACTAGACAGAGATATAGATCTCTCGATGCATATCATTGTCTCCGCATCCAAATCCATCGTATTCCAAACATAAAAGTTGACGTATATTTTATTTCTGCGTCCTCACTTTTTCCACGTAAAACCCTCCCAGTCCCCCTGGGCAACATTTCATAGCCAAAAGGGAGAAAGAGATAGCCGAACAAGAATTTTAAAGTTGCTTTCCTGATTTTCCATCCATCCTATAAGGGCCAAAACCAAAAGACAGTGTTGCCTTTTATGTGGAAAAATTCTCTCCCTTGCATTATATATTCTTTACAATGACTACAAGCAATCAAAGTTGTGCAGCATAACCGAATTCCAGATGTTGAAACTGTGTCAAAAGGCTTTCTTTTTTGCAAGAATTTTGTCTCATCCTTGTGTCCCTTACCCAAGAAAGGTAGAGAAATATTCTCCATGATCTTCTTGTAGAATCTCCTTAGCCCTTTGTTATTCTTCTACAATTACAATATGAGAAATGGTCTGTGCAAAACAACCCATTTAGGATTCCTGTTGGATGCATCTAAATCGCAAGTGGAATCTATTGTTGCTGCTTTTGTCAGATTGATTAGCCATCAGCTTCACTGTAAATTGCGTTTGGTAGGATACCAGCTTCTTCTTTTTTTCCACTCGCATCAACATCGAAGAGCATTTTAACTGTGGTCTGATACTCTTGATATTATCTCAAGGGACCTGTGTGACTTTGTAAGGATCCAAGTGGGCATCTACATTTTTGTATATAATTGCTAAAAAAAATGAAGAACTAAAGTAAATATTCAAAAAATGACTATCAAATAATCTCTCTTTCTCTGAAAGTGGAATCGAGGGAGGATGAGAAATGAATAGGCAAAGCCATCACTCTAGTGATTCAATACCTAGAAAGGTCAAAAGACGTCCCCTCTACGTCTCCATCTTACATACTTCACCCTTCAACTCTTTAATAATCATGTGGAGGAGATTATGTCACCATGAATTCCTATGTATTTAATGCAAAAACCATACCTAATATTCTTTTCAAATTAATATTGGCAGGGTCATCAATAGGAGAACTTCATAATTTTGGGATTTTCTCAGGTTAGGGAATAAGAGATTCTTTATTTTTTAGTAAAAAAAAAAAAACAAGGAAGACCTATGATGCCTATGATGAATCTAACCCCTCATACATGCCTACCTCTCAATATATTTTCATTGGCCCATTTAATTTGACATATCAGATTAATATAACTTGCTGATTTAAAGAAAAAAAATGAAGAAATCACGTTATTGGCAACACTCTCATGGTCGAAAGTACTGAGTGATCGATCCCTTGGTCTTCAAATCTAAAATACAACTTCCTAAGGGTGGCCCAACCTAGCAAATATATATATATAGGCCTTAAATCAAGGTCTATGATGAATTTTTTTCTCAGACCACTGTCAGTCTACCCATCCACTTGTAGCCCTATCTATCCCCCTTCCTCCATGATTGGCGCACATTTAGATTGACTCCCATGTTTATTTTAAAACAAAGAACTGTTCCCTCTAGAATATGGGGCTTAAAAAATTAGAATAACAAAACATTATCATGACATCTTGTTTATAATATTGTAGAAATACCAATATTTGGTGACGTTTTCAATTTCTCACAAAAGTTTCCGTGGTGCTAATGTTTAAGAAAAACGCCAACTATTTGCAGAATTTGTGACAGTGCCCAGGAGTGAGTAAATGAGGCAGATTGGTATAACATCTTAGTCTGGTATTAGGTGTAGCCATAGCTCAACAAACCCGAGTTGACTTACCTGGCTCCACACAAATATTAGGTGTAGCCACTTACCCACTTACCTCACTATTAAATAGCCGCGGTTCTCATATGGCTGGTTAGGGTTCGAACATTGGGTCTCCCACATCTTCTCACTTGTGTGGGCTTTCTTCCCGCTTGTACGGGCTCCTTTCCCACTTGTGTGAGTTGTCTTCCCATGTGTGTGCGATATCTCTCTTAGTCTCTGCCCCCTTAACTGGGTTAAAAAGGAAAAAAAAGAAGAAAAAAAAACATAATATTAAAATCCTCTCGAAGTGCATCAAGTAAAATGTCCAACTGAGTCTGCCAAAACTCAGTAATTCGCCGATGATTATCATTTCGATCCCAAGGAAAAATTTGGGTCGCACAAGAGAGAAGTGTTTGTGCGAGGATTGGGTTTGCAAATGATTCCTCCATGAACCATTTTATTGATACTCCATACATGTGCAATCTCTTCAGTAAGTTGAACACACTGCAGAGAGAATGTATTTGTTTCTTAAACTAGTTTTAACAATACAAATCACCTCCACTATCTTTTTGATGAACTTAAAAAATAAGCTATAATATCATATAGATGTACAAAATGAGTTCTTTTCAAGTTATTTTCAGATGCAACATCTAACACTTGTTTTCACAAGTACAACAAAATTAACTTGGACGTTTTCAAAATGTACTGGTGTTTACTAACCATGATGAAAATGTGATTTGCATAAGCAGAACACTTAAAACATGTCAACCCCCAACTCTTCAAATGCAGCAACCGTAGCATCTACTGACAAAACTCAACAGTTTAGCAGATGGAGGAGCATGTGAACCTGGTAGCATAGGAGGAACAAGAGAGCAGAGGGTAAGAAAGGGTCCAATGACAGGAGGGAGATACAAAACAAAAGATATGGTTGGTAGGATATTACTAGATTAGATTAGATATAATAAGTCTCCCTCCCTTTCTCTAATGAATTTCAAAGTGGGAGGACAGCTATGCAATAATTTTATGGCACTACTAACTAGGGAAATGCTTTCCCCATTACAAACAACAGAGTTGTAACCATATATTTCTTTAATAGTAAAAGAATGGCGTTTTCCATGGACCCAACAGGATCTAATAAAGTAGAGACACTAAGTTATGATATTCTACACCCTTTCTCTTCCTGGCCATTTTAAACACTTTCTTACTAAATAGCCAGTGTTTTAGATTTCAGCTTCGTATTCTCCATTTACATTTTAAATTCCAGCATCCAAGATCCTCTAGATTTAAAACTCTACTTTTATTCTCAAAATGAACTTTACTATTTGTATTTTTTTGGGTCGGCCTCCACAGTAGCTGGCAGGATAGTCATAAGGTTCTCAGGGAGCATTACAGAGTTTGAAAACCATGGACTTCACCAATTTTTTTCCCCTTGAGGACAACAATCGATTAGAGTTTATTAGACTGAAAGTGACTAGAAAGAACAGCAGGGTAACCGAGTTTTAAGGATCCAAACAAGGACTTTGGTTTTCTCTTCTTCTTTAATATTCATCTTGTGCTTGTCTCCAAGTGCCTAATTATTCTTCTTCATTCACTGAGTAAACATCATACTAATAAAATACTGGTGTCAATGGAAGTGGCTGGCTTTGCAGTGGTGCCATGAATATAGGAGAATTTTTAAGAGAGTACAAATTGTTTATATTTTAAGTAAGGAACTTCCAATGAAGCCGACTTTGGATTATATAAAACCTCACATACACATACCACTCCATGTATTAACAGTCATCTAAATTTGACTTGATTCGTTGATAATAAAACATTTTAACCATTCACAATGTCATCTCTTGACCATGTCCTACTAAACATCAGTAACATTTTAAATACACAAACTCTTTGTCTCTCATCCGCATGTCGATTGCCTATGCTCTGCCTACGATGTTCTTAATTAAGACAAAACCACTTTTAGCTTATGGGATTTTAAAATAAAAAATTGTTTAATATGTACAACTAATTCCCTTCTGTGTTTTAACTTTTATATTTCTTTTTTTGAATTTTTATTTATTTTTACTCCAATTCACTAAAATATAACAAATCATTACAGTTAAGACAGCCAACTCACCAAAATAAACTTTCTGAATTGACATTATGCTTGTTTGTGGATGCATCTTAATTTGAACAGCATGGTATAATAGTAACCATAACGTCCACATGCCGATCAGCCAAATCACTCAGTAAAACATCCTCTTAGCCCTGCAACTGCATACCTACTTCATCAGAGAGAGAGAGAGGATGCCTACTCACCACAAACCCAGAATTCTGTTAGTTTAGCCAAAATTAGCCTTGGACCCAGCCACTTGTTAGCTAGGATTTAACATTAACCCAAAAAGCATCATGTCTGTGAGTGGCCCACAATATCATATAAAAGCTGGACAACGATAGTGGGCCTCGAATCCAACAAAATCTATTACCTGTCGAAATTCAGGCCTCCTGTACAAGCCCACCACCGTCCTTTAGGTGAGAAGGCAAAATAAATGCACCAAACGTGTCACTGGCCAATCATGGAGTTCCGTAATCCTGAACATCCTTCAGCTCAATGCAGATTTGTCTACAGGATCTTGTTTGCCACCGACAGAGACTCCATAGCCGACTCGCCAATCATCCAAATTTCAGCTTGGAGACCATCATAATTCATAAGCTCCACTGAGATAAAATCACCATGTCTTTACAGAGAGAGTGTTAGTCTTTAAGCTAGTTTTAACAATACTCATCATCTTTTTGATGAACTTCAACAACTATGATCTTTTTTATGAAGAAGAAGGACATTGCCTTCCATGTAATTGTAAGTAGAAAGCCATGTTCCAGGAAAAAAAGTTATAATGGCATGTGGATGCACAAAATGAGTTCTTTTCAAGTAATTTTCAGATGCAACATCTTTATACCTTTCTTTTTTCACAAGTACAAAAAATTGATTTGATGTTTTCAAAATGTACTAATATTTACTTACCATGATGTAGCTCTACTTTATCAAAAAAAAAAAAGGGAAAGAAAAAGGTTTCTTACTTAATCCGAAAGCCTAGAAATCCGTTGGTTTAACCAAAGTTACCTTTGGCCTTCCTCATGAGTTGAAGCACCAACCCACATGTTCGGAATTAACACTAACCCAGAAGCTTCATGTCTGTGTTATGGACCACAAGATCAAATGAAGGCTGAAGGTGGATGGTGTGACTTGAAGAAGCCAGCATAACATAAGACCTGTCGAAATCCAGGCATATCAAACAAGCTCACCACTGTCCTAACCTGAGGAGGCATGATAGATGCACTAGACCTGGAAGTAGTGCTTTATGACAATCCTCAATAACCCTCAAAGTAGAACAAGGAGCACTACGGACATCAAAGGCACGTTTGTGTACAAATCCTTTCCGCAGAAAGAGGAAATTGCTAAGTCAGTAAATTTCATAGAAATGAAAATCTCGGAAAAAGATTTCCATAGAATTTAGAAATTCATGTTTGGTGCAAAAAAAATTTCCTCATTGAATTTGTGCTAATGTTGTTTGATGCAACTGTGGATTACTTATAGAAAATCAAAACTTCTTATTTAGTGATATAATTTTTTAAAGAAAAATAACAAAACATATTTATTATTTATTTAACATTAAATAATAATTTATATAAAGAAATAAAAAATGAAAGAGTTATAGGGTTTTTGAGTTGAAATGGACGCGAGTGAGGAAAAGAGGGAGAAGTTTTTCGATGAAATCCATTTCCCATACCCTTTATAGGAAACTCATTTCCGCGGAATTGCTCCGCACCAAACGCTGGAAAAAAAAATCCAAGAAAAACCATCTACTTTTCCATGTAAAAGTGTTATACAAACATGCCCCAAGTCTATTTTCACAGGTCAAGGCTCCAAGGTAAATTTCGTATAGAGAGACAGCCATAAGAGTGCCAGCATGTGCTAGTATGTAGATAAGAGGCAGAAATATGCAATATCTCAGAAATTTGGATCTCTTTACAGGACTCTCCTAATTTAGATCCACATAGCCAACTCCGTGTGGGGCCCGCCTATGGCCCCTATGATCGAGGCTCATCCAACTTGCCATTGGATTTGGATTGCAGAAAAATAAAACATTGGGAACTGTAGAATGGAGAGAGACTATGTACCGAAAATATTAATTGTTGAATCGATTAAAAATAGAACCAATCAAATTTTATCCACTGTCACATGATTTTTTTTCCTTTTTCCTTTTGTAAACCTGTCACATGATTTTTGATAGGCCCTGAACTCACACCACCCCCACTTGCCGTCTAAAACAGTCCAAGATAACGTCCGTTAAATTTTTTGGTAGAACACGTCATTCAATTAAATGCATAGCTTGGTGGAAACTGCTGAACCCATGAGTTACAAAGAAAGATTGCACATTGATGGCTATCTACCAATGGTCATTAAAACATCCCCAACTCCACCTGAGTTTTACTTTGTTAGTGAATTTGAAAGTTTTTTTTCCCCAAGATGACTGAGTAAGAAACACGAAAAGAACCGTGCGTGGAACCTTTACACTTTCCCTATCTTCCCTTTCATCACTGTCCAAATCGCTAGTAAAATTGAGACAACTGAGATAAATCGGGAGGAAACATAAACACCACTCACACATATAAGATGATGAAAACTCACACATGTAAGGTTATTAAAACTCACATATGCGAAAAAAGGAAGAATCCAGGTTCAAACCCAAATACTCTAATGAGAACCGCCACTCCTTACCACCAAGGTAACTGGCTGTTCTCAAAATGGCGGCTTATTAGATTTTTCATAGTCATTTTTTTTTTCTTTTTCAGTATTCAAGTAATTAGGTAATGCTAGGATTAAAACCCACTAACCATGTAGAATTTAGAGCACTGTGCCCATTGGGAATGGGCACACCATATCAATATAACCATGTTCATTCCCTTCAGCCCAGACCCATACCCAAACGTTCCACATTACACCTCAAGACCATACCCTTTTCAATGTGGCCTCCATTTGGCTTCCAGTATTTCGGTGAAATCACATTCCTTTTTCAGAAAATACAAACAGGTAAGGCCTCTCCGGTTCTCATTTTTCTATTCCAAGTTCTTTACTCCATTTCCTTCTACAGGCATAACGAGCTTTCATTTCAGCCATGAACTTTCCTATAGAAAATTTACCCTATTTCATGTATTGCAGGCATATTTCCATGGAAATACATGTATCTAAACATAGCCGTCAGACATCTCTTATGTTAGCGAGGCAGCTTTCAAACCACCGAAATAGATGGAGACCAACTCAGCCATTCTCTAATAATCACAATAACTTGTACATTCAGTGAAACGAATGTACAGTCCATCCACGTCCCACCAATTAAATGGTCAGACGTTCTATAATGTTAAGCACAAAATAAAAAATAAAAAATCATGAGTCACATGAAATCCTATAACCAGAATTATCAACAAACTTTCCCCAGCTTCATAAATTTTACAACAAAATCAAGTTCCATGTTATGATGGGCATGCATCCATATTCCTGGACTGCTTGACCCACTTCAAAACTGCCACCCACGAGTCATTCCATACCAAGATAACATATGCCAGGGAAATACAAATATCTGCAGAATTTTAGAACATAATACGAGCGGGCAAAATACCATTCCCCAAATAATCACAGGCTTTAAAAGATCCATGATGCAAAAAACCTCATTTTCATATCAACAGTAGGCCTCAGCAGGCATATGGTTCGGGAAGTGTGGGGGGAGTGGGGGTTGGGTTGGGTTGGTTGGTGTGGGGTTGGTTTTAATCTGGTCAATCCTGCGGAATATAGCCATCCACACTCACAACTGCTCACGCCATACAAAGCAGGGTTTCAAAACTCAACCAAAGACTCAGACTTGGCCCAGAACAAGTTAAGCAGAAGCAAAGTCACCAGAGTCCTATTTAATGAACGTTTCTAACCTTTTTCATCCTCTGTAGTTTCAACCCTAGTTTTGCGAGCGGGGAAGAAAATGCAGTTAGTAGGAAATGGTGAGGGGGTTTGGAGATGAGAATCAGGTTTTAGAGATGAGATGGATGGTGAGAAAAGGAGAGAGGGCTTGGAGATGAGATAGATAATAGGAAATGGTGAGAGGGTTTGGAGATGGGATTGATTATGGCAGTGGGATTTAAGAGGGATGGGTCCTTGGAGATGAGACACAGAAGGTTTGAAAATAAGATGCAAAGAGGGGCTCGAAGATAAGAGTGGGAGATGGAAAGAGATCCTAAGGAAGATGGAGGTGATGTGTTATATATCATGCATGTAGAGCTAACCCCCAAAAAAAATAATAAAATATTAATAATAACAGTTCAAAGTCAGACACAGTGCGACTTGCCCAAGTCAACTTGGCATCCAATTCGACTCAGCTCAGGCCTAGTGGGAGTATATTTTTCGACCCTGATACATAGAAATAACCTTCTTTTGATCACCCGCCACTAACAATCAAAGCAACCAAACTCAAATGCAGTAAATAGGATGCAACCAAAACTGGAGAGCCTGGGAGCTCATTGGTCAATATCAAATGGTTCATGGGGTAACAGGACAGGAAATTCCCTACCCATCAATATACAACAGAAATAGATGGAATTTCATGTTGTTCATGCACCAGAAAACGATGCTAGCTTTTCAAACTGAGGTAAATAGACCAACAGAAGAAACTAAAATTTTCAGATCCAGACAAAAGCAACTGTGCTGATCTAGATCCAGATGAGATAGTCTCAGTTTTGGAAAGGATGGAATAGCAGACCAAGGAGCTGAATAATGAGAAAATAAAAAATAAATTCCTATTCTAGTTAGAACAGAAGTATGACTTTCAATAAAAAAATTAGAATCCAAGGCAGGGCAGGCCAGCAGCAGTCTTGAAACCAAAGGAAAGAAAAACAAATCAAAGCAGTGATGGTTCATGATTCCTGATTCCAAGAAGCATTCTTTAAACCCATAACCAACTTAAGAAAGGAAGAGAGTGGGAAAAAAATGACTTCCATGTTCGGCAGTTTTTTCGCTTTAGCTGGCAGTTCTTCCAAGAAAAAAAGAATCTAAATGCAATCCAGCAGATGTGAGAAGAGAAATTTGAGGGCCATTATCTCAGTTGCTAACACGTTCCACTATGGATGTGTTCTGAAATCCAAACCGATCATAAGATAGGACGTGTTTTGAAATCCACACCAATCTTCAGATGGACACAACCATGTAAGATAGGACAACTCATTCACAAAGTAGACAAAACTAAATTGAATGAAAACTATCGGTCAATTCATGTTAACCATCCTTTAGACATACTGAACTGATGATTGGGACCTACTTCTAGCCATAGGCAGACGCGATTGACATGGCCCCTGCCTGATGAACTGACAGATGTTGGAAATCGCAGATTCTTTGCCAGTGGCTTGTGTTTTTGTCAGGTATGATGTTAATCCTACTCGTAAGAAAGCCTTCGCAAGGCTTATCAGAAAATAGACATCACCCATTTTAAATCCATGCGAGGATGGATAGATAATAATCATCAAGATGAGGAACAAGGACTGAAGAATAAGAAAAGAAAAATTAAAGCATGTTACTATCTTGAGCTGCGAACCAGTCATGACTGATAATATAACAGGGCACCCTCTGCCAAGAACATAATTCAACAGACATGGGTACACATTAGAGAAGCGATGACTCATGAGCCAGTTGAAGATTACGCAAAGATAATGCACCAATTATGGAAATGAAAGATCCTATGAGTTCTAGGAGAAGAATAGAGTCATCAACATTGAAAGAGAATAAACAACCAAAAATAGTACGTCGAAAATCCCCAACGATCTTGAATCGACCAAGTAGGAGAGCTTAAGTAAGCTTCAGCAGGATTTCTAGGATTATGTCTTTGCTCTCTCCAAAAACAAACCTAAAGGAACTAAGGAGAGGAACCTCTGAAATAGAACTGAATTAACCTAGTGGCTGAAAAGTTCCCTCAAGCTTAGGTGGCCATAATGAATGCTTGAATCAAGTTCTCAGCTGAACGCTTTTGCTCAGGTGTACCAGAGATTTGAGCCACACGCTCTGAGCGTGATGATTTTGAATCGAGAATATCCACAATTGCTCCCGAGATCTGCAACAAAAGGAGCAAGTATTACCAAATAAACTCCCAAGCAGAGAAGCTTCAAGCTGATCTGAGAGTACATTACAATTGTTATTCAGATTTATCAAAGCTATCAATGCATTAAGAGGGAGAGACTAGCACAAACCAACAATGAAAAAAGTCTTCGCTTAAAAACAATTTATAGAAAGCAAAAATCATGTGCTCAGAAAGAATGTCAATAGATATTGAGGAAAAAGATCTTTAATTATTATTGAAATGCTATGGAAAACTACAGGGAAATTAGATCCTGGTGTGAAAATTGTTATTTATTCTATTGAGGCACATCTAAAAACTAGGATTTTGTTGAAACAATCTAGGGAAAGCAGACTTTGTTTGGTGTGGCTCATGACCTCACCACGTACATACTCAGCTATTTTCCTAGCTTTTGAGCAAACATGATTCTTCAGATGTTGTTAAAAAATGCACCTGGATTTCAATTTTAGTATACTGTTGCAGAGATTTGCAAGCAGATTTTCCTGGTTTTTCTATAGGGATCTGCAGTTAGAGAAGCTGTTGATTGTCTGGAGAGATTATAGCATAGGGAGCTCTTAATTTCAAATCTTTTTGGAAAAACAATCCACAGTCTTCTGAAGTCTTTGATTCCTGTTAATTCATGTCATTTTTTTCTGAACTTTCCAGATTAGAATCTCATGTCGTCAATATGTGCTGTAGCAAAGTTATTTAGACCTCTAATTTCTACCCTCAACTGGTCCACTCTAAGTTGTGGATGGGTCTGTCAAAAAAACTAAAAGGCCCTCAATTTGGTCTAAAATAGGTGAGCAAGAACAGTTCATTTAGATTGCCTTAGAAGCTGATTTGCTGAATTTCTTTCTCATTTTTTGCCTCTTATCACTGGGCTGCATCAGTTCAACCGTAAAACCCTAATCATTTCATTAAACCACAAATGGAAATAAACCTAAACCTACATTTAAATTAGCATCAGATCTTCAATTAAATTATCAATGAAATCAGGGCTGTTATATTGAAAAAATATTGATAAATAAAAGGAGGATTAACAATGAAGATTGGAGTTTTTCTTCCAGAACAATAAAGACCAAAGGAAAAGTGCACCTTCCGAATATTTGCAATGTTTGTTCCACCTTTTCCCATCACTTTACCAACAGCATTTGCAGGAATCACAATTTCTAGGGTTGAGGACAACCTGCACATAGGCAAAACATAAAGTTAATATGAATAGGAGAGGGAGAGGGAGAGGGAGAGGGTGGGGGAGGGAGAGGGGATTGAAAAACCCAGAAGATCTGAGGTGCAAAAATACAAACCCTCCATATGGCTTAGAGGAATACGAAGAAACAGATCCATAGCCATTCTCTCCACCCTTCAAATAAAGCAAAAGCCATCAAATGAGGTCATAACAGGAGACATTAGATTTTATCAAAAGATAAATGAAAAAAAATGGTACAGCCCATGTTAAATGCAGAATTCTAAAAATTATACCTCTGCTAATGCAGTTTTCTTGCTCAGGTCAATTTCTGTGTTGACTTGGCCAAGTCAATGAAGATGCACCAATTTCGTGTGTGTGTGTGTGTGTGTGTGAGAGAGAGAGAGAGAGAGAGAGAGAGAGAGTCCAAATCTTCTTGTCAATAAAATAGTTATCTTGAAACTGTAAGTGTATTGACAAGAAAATGGACTGTGCTCACCGTTTAATTCTTGAATTTCATTTGATTGGCGAGCATCTGAATATTGGTAACTTGGAAAAGCATAAGACAAGATCCCAAATAAAAGCAATAAGATCCATATCTATGAACAATACCTGCAAAGATCCATATCCATATAAGCTGCCGACGGAAAGCCTGCCCAAACTGCTGCCACTTTCAACCCTTTGATCATAACTCAAAGGAGTAATGGGGGGAATACTAGACAGAGCTGATGGAAGAGCTATACCGCCTGAATACAGAGAATCAGAAGTAGCGCTACGAAGACCGCTTGAGTACAATGAATCAGCAACAGGAGCATTGTGAGAGCTGCCTGAGTACAGGGAATCAGCATTTGAATTGGCGCGGGGGCCACCTGAAAACAGAGAATCAGAAGATAGAGCCCCATGAGGACCATCCCTCTCTTTCAAAACATCATCGCGGAGCCTCAAAACAATCTGGACAAGTGCCTCTCTCACTCTATCAACTTCACCAATCACCTGAATGGGAAAGGGAGAAATGAGACACTATTCAAAGACGAGTAAATCAACTACAAGGCGCAGAACAGACCTCAACCAGCTGATCATCATCATTTGCACACACTGGTTTTTTGCCTTTTGAAATGCGAATATCAGCTTTAGTTCTCTGACGTATCTCATTTACAATTGAACCACTCTTTCCAATAAGACAACCAATGACCCTTCTTGGAACAAGAACAGAGATGTTAACTGTGTCATCGTCATCATTGCTATTTATCTTCCCTTGCAACAGTAGAACAGCTTCAACTGCGCTGGATTTCAGATCATCGGTGGACTGCCATGAGACATTATGTGTGACTATCAGACAACAAAGACAATGAGAAAACCGTGAATAAGCAGAAAAATAGTAACATTATCAGGCCTAACCTCAGTAGAAGTGATACTGATAACACAATGATCAGAATCAGCTCTTGGGTCCCCAACCTCAACACTAGCACCACTTTCCTGCCTCACACTCTTAATAAAACTCCCTCCCCTGCCAATCACACGGCCAAGATTGTCCGATGGGCACAGCAGTCGTAGAATCAACTCCTCAGATCGAGATGTACCACCATATCCTGGAACAACAGGGAATGCAGATGAATACATAGGCCATTCACTTCCAGCATCAGTATAGTTGTGAAGCTCCTGGATGTGTGTTGCAGGTACAACAGGAGGAATGGATTTGGGAGGGGGAAAAATAGCATCTGCACCAGGATAAATGCCACCAGCCGTATAAATAGGGAGCTCTGAAGGAATGATTATGGTTGGGGGAAGTTCTGGAACTGTGGTGTCAAGACAAATATCTTCTTTTGGAGAAAACTTGTACATGATAGCAGATACTGCAAACAATGCATTTTTCACTGCTTTTGCATCACCAGTTATCTACTCAGAGAGAAATTACAATGAGATTAGACATGATAGTGAATAAAACATAACATAACACCACTAAAAATGAAAGAGAATTGTCACATATTGATCACACCCGATATGCATTGCAGACATTCTGAATAAAGCAAAGAGATTATTTGTTTATAATATTTTTAGGGACGTATAAAGATGGTATCTCATATGCAGCACATAAAAAACTCATTAAATGAAAATGACAATCCACATAAGCAGAAAAAGGACCTAACACCTTTAGCCTGAGCATGTGCAATAGCTTTGGTTTATATTGATTATTAAAAGCCTCTTGGACATGCAATGCTAGACCAATCACCGCTAGTGATGAAACTTTGAACAGACGATTTAGAATCAGTTTAAAAGGTAAATAATCCAATAAAAGTTTTTTTAAATGACTACAAAATAGGGTTAAAGCATTAAATACTTTGGAGAGTAAAAAATATCCACATGCAAATCATGTGCTCATTCTAGTAAGAAGAGTTCTACTTGTGACTCCAACAAAAGAGAAAATCAAGAATATCTCTTTGGATGGTTTGGGCATGTACACAAATGATTTAAAACAGAGCACCATGAAACAGTGACGTGCCATAAAGTCAACAAAAAAGATGGGAGAGCAGTAACAATTTAATCTAAAGTTTTAGTCTAATAAGACATTTTCAATTCGGTTCTCAATTTGGTCTAATTGAGGAAAGGCTTTAATTCAGGTTTGATGTAGTAGGTCACAAAGCTGGGTCTAGAATCAAGATACATGGATAAGGCCTTGATAATGATGAATAGAAGGAAACATGGGATTTAAAGCATCATGTTGCATTCATCGTCAATGGTTGCCCTCTTTGCCTCTCTGCAGAAGAATCAGCGAACCACCTTTTACTCAATTGTAAGGTGGCAAATGATTAATGGATTTCAATTCGCAGTGCCTTTGAGTGAAGTTAGTGCTCCCCCAGTCAATAGCTGATTTGTTTGATGCATACATCTGTCCCATGGTTTCCTCAGTCAAAAGGCAAGACTATGAGGCACTTATCTTTTTTGGCTAGTACTCGGACAATTTGGAAAGAGAGGAACCTTACGTGCTTTGAAGGAGTTGTTTCTCCTTTAGAAGAAATCATCCACAAAATAAGATTTTGCACCACCTCCAGGGCTTCTTTCCTTCCTAAGTTCTGGGGCCTGACTCTCGATAACATCATATATAATTGGAGGGAAGTGGTTACTATATGAATTGGGTTCTCTCTTTCCTTGTTTTGCTTTAGGGGCATCGTTGTCCCCTTTTATTGTATAGCTTTTGCCTCTCCTTATTGGGTGGTGGCCGTATTTTTTGGGTGATCTCCTTTGCTTCTTCTCGCTATAATTCTTTTATACTGTAAAGGTTTTGTTTAATACAAGTTACGATTTCAAAAAACAAATAAGGCATAATGCTACGTGAAAGTGCCAATAGATTCTACATGTATAATTTACAAAAGGAACCATCAAGTTAAAACTAAAGCATTCAAAATAAAATCATCGATATAGATCTAGTCAGGTTACAACTTAATCAGGCAAGCTTTGACTCTAACAAGGGTTGCATCAAGCTACATGATATTTTATGATACAGAAGAATGGTGAAAATTGAGAGAAAAAAATGTGAAAATATAGGGTTCACCAGCCAATAGATTTTATTTTTTTTTAATGCACGAAAGAACGGTGAGAATTGAGATTTTTCCCAACTCCCTTTCAAAAATATAACCTGGGTATGAAAGACACCAGCCTTATTGGGTACCCAGATTATATTTGAAAACACCAGCCTTATTTGAAAGCACTTACCTGAACAATGTTGTCAAAGCTCATCGCATATGAGTGAGTAGGATCATTGGGATCTTTAGGAATGACCTTAATATTAGTATTTGTCTTGGTTCTCAGTTTCTTGATAGTGCTCCCAGACTTTCCAATCACATTTGCCACTTGGCTACCTGGGACCAATATACGGGCCTCCTCTTTGTATTTCTTCCCTGATTCCCCAATATTTGACACAACATTTGCTATGGTACAATGCACTTTAATAAGAGCATCCTGAGCAGGGCAAAGAGGCTCTGTATCATCTTCATCAATTTCCTTATCATTCTTACTCTTTTCGTAACAATATATCGTTATAACCCTCTCATTTGCACCAGGAAAGGGATCAACAACCTTAATCCTTGCATGTGTCTCTTGCCTTAGGGTATTTATCACATTGCCACTCTTCCCTATCACACTTCCAATAACACCATCTGGGCAAAGAATTCGATATACAACTAACTCCCCATCAGCCGAGTAGTCCCTGTTGCTGCCTCTTTTCTTATGATATTTGCCCTCATTGTCATTGTCCCTCTGGTAGCGGGATCGCTTGCCTGTCTCAACCATGTCTGCAACACAAATGTGCCCTTTGTTGGAATAGAAATAGCCTCCTAAAAGTATAAAAGAAATAACTATTAATGAACTAAAATACAAAAATGTGCCTAAAAGCACCAATCAAGTTGCTGGATCTCTTTTTACTTATTCTAATCATAGTTGCAATTAAATAAGGGACGAGCAGGCATTATTAAAAATAAAAAAAGAAGCCACCCCATGTTGCCATATCACAGTAATGAGTAAACTCATTTTCCTACTCTACAGTAAACCAGGTTTCCATTTTATAGTTTCTCAAGTCCAGATTCTCATAAAACTCATAAGACCTGACAGGCATAGAGTTTTAGTAACTCAGTTGCAAGGCTTTCAATTACAATTTGAAACAGTGAATCAAAGCCAACCAAGAGACATGTCCTGCAGAACTAAAAGCCAGGCTATTTCAAACAAAGGAACAAACTGAATCCTAACAAAAATAACAATATTTTTCATTTGCATTTCTGACACCAAAATATTATAAAGATTCAATGAAAGGCCCAAAGTGAGTCCAAAGAAAAAGAAAATTCAATAGCAGCAATATACACACAGGCAAACCTAATCGAGGCTAATCTAACTGCAAATAGCTTTCAAGTAGAACAGGTTAAAGAGGCTAAGACCACAAGACAACCTTCAATAATGAGAATTCCAGTAGATGAACCAAAGACAGAAACGAACCCTCAAAACCATAAATTTAGAATTCCATCACAGAACAAAAGTAAAGAAAATCAAGCTTTCAGAAGCCGAAAAGATGCGAAACAAGAGATTTTGGCAGAAAGTTTCATCGGTGAAGTAGAAACAGAGACGGTAAATGGAGGAATCATGAAATCCAGTAAAAAAAAAAACACTAACTTTCTATGTTTCTTGGAAAACAAAACGAGCTTAAAATCAAGGGAAAACAGAAATGAACCAAACAAAGCTAAGTTAGGGCAAAAGGTGGAATTCCGCATGCTATAGGGTGGGATTTACAGCGGAAACTCGCGTTGTGTGTGAACAGCTAATCGCACTGAAATATTGCAATATCAAAGCTTGTCCAAACGCACTCAAAATCAAACAAGAGAGAAAAAAAAAAAAAAAACAGAAAAACAAGAATTCTTAGCGAGGAGATAGAGAAGAAAAGCACTTGCAGAGAGAACCCAGAAGAAATCCTTCCTCGATGACCTTATATAGTAGAAAAACCTGAAGAAGACGCGCAAAGATAGATGCGAAAGACGAAGGAGAAAGGAGAGAGGAGAAATAGCAGCAGCGTACCTGAAAGAAAGAGAGAGATGGAGTAGAGGAAGAGGAAGAAGAAGAAGAAGAAGAAAACCCTAACCCTAGAAAGGTGGGACGGAGAGGATGCTTGGGATTCGAGCGACTAGACTTGCTATTCCGATTCTGATCGAGTTAATACTTTGTTTGGCTATGGTGTTTCTGGGCTCGTCTGAGTGAAGATATTCGAGATTGCGAATGGAACTGGCAATAGCCGGTCCTGGTCTATATGTATTATTATGTGCCATGTAGCGAGAGAGATATTTGTATAGATGTCAAATGGGCTGGGCCGGCCCATTTCGGAACGGCCCGCTGTGGGCCGGCGGATCCATAGGTGTTTGCACGACAGGCCTGGCCATTCCAAAAATGACTATTTTTTTAAAAAAATTGTCTATTTTACGCCCCCCCTCCTACAGCTATAAAAAGGTCATATAAGGGGTATTTTGTGTTTTTTTTTCAATTTTACAAAGTTTATAAATACTCTAACCCTCTCATTTTTCTCAATGGAGTAGGTCGAGTTTGACCGAACCACTTAAATATCTTTGTCATTCTCCGTGCTTATATTCTGATTTTTAATTTTAATGCTGAAAAGATTTAAAACTAATCTAGAAAAAAAAATTAAAGAAGCACGGCACGGCTCGGCCCAGCCCGCTCCAGCCCGACCATGCCATAACAAGATAAAACCCTGGTGAACCGTGCCAGCCTGGCCCGTCAGTGGCACTGCCGGCCCTATGGCCCATTCGGGTCGGGATTTGGGTGGGCCGTGCCAGGCGTTTGACATGGATAGATATTTGTAAGGGCCTGGGGCCTGGGCCTGCCAATGGGTTGGTCCTTTGGGGCTGCCATTACCCAATTAGTATATAATCGTTTTTAACATTACTAGTGAAGCCCTGCACGTGCAATGCACGTGCACCGAACACATAGTTTTATTAATAAAATCTTTAAAAAATAAAGTTCTTAAAAACTTCAGTAGAAGCTTCAATACGTTTAAAAATAAATTTTCAACAAAAAATGAGTGAATGTAAATTGCAAGGCTTGTGCAAAGTCCAAATACAAGAACTGACACTACTTTTTTTTCTATACATTTGAAAATAATAAAATAATGATATAGTGAGAAAAATGAGATCTCAAAAGACAGTCGATATAGAATTTATATAACTTTTTGAGGATATAAATCACATATTTATAGATATTTCATCATGAATATGTGTACAAATAAATTTTAATTTAATTTATTTGACCTGTCAGGTCGACTTATCAGTTTCTTAGTAGACTTGACATGCTAAAGTTGGAGTCCAGTTGAAAACATAGTCAAATTTATAGCCTACAGTTTTATAAAAAATAAAAATAAAAACTAACAACCAGATGAGCTTACTGTTTTAACCAATTACCATGAACATTATATGTTCACTACAAAATCAGATTCTATTAAGGAAAACAATTAATTATATCTTACATAAGGACATCAGAATAACAAAACTAAGATGGTGGTTTTAATCTTAACTTACAAATAATAATAACATCTCACACTAATCGTCAAGATATAATGAAGTAATCCGGCTTGGCCTGAAGCGATAGGGATCAACAATGGTGGAACTATGATATGAACTCTGACAGGTAAGATTTGCAGAGCACCTGTTGATCAATATTAGTATTTAACATGTGCTTTGTTTTATTTTATAAGACAGACCACTATGAGGTAAATAGAGGCAATACCTCTCCAAGAGTTAGCATCTTCTTTTACTTGATACAAAGTGCTATATTTTATACCCTATAAGAAAAAGATAATACATAGTAATTATAGAAGTTCAGTTAAATAGAAACTCACAAATTGAGATGTCCATAGGGAAAAAATACCAAAAAATAGAAAACTACAAATACAACTCTGCCAAAAGAACGAGACCTCCCTCTTAAGAAATACGTAAGAATGTAACACAGGTATTCTAGATCAACTCTTCTGCTTTGTTCTACAAAAATGATGGGAGTGCTAATCAAAGTAAGAAAAATTCAAAATGAAAAAAGACAAATTGAATTCGTTGCAGCTCAGCATCAAATACTTATTTTAGTTGTTTACACTTATAACGACCACTTCATTCATTGACTCTGGAGTTTGTAATAACGCTAGCATAACAAGGAGATTCTATGAGATTCCCGTTTTCCCTTTAATGAAATGCATGACATTTAATTGAAATATATGAAAAGAAGAAGAAGCTTGCAATGATGAAAGAAATAAATGTGTTAGAAAATTATCAACGTTTTTCAATTTAAGCCTCATGAGTAAGAGCAATAATAAATAAATACATTCATGCCCTTTTATAATAAAAAAGATTCACAAAAGTTGTATATTAAAAAACAAAAAATCGTACTGATTGAACAACAACAATTTTACGATAGTAATCTATAAGACCTACCACTAAATTGCATTTATGGAATTATCTTTAGCAATCACTAATATCAGAAGAGAATCAATATTTAGTAGTAATTATCACATTATCCAACTTGTGATTACTCTTCCACCAGGAGTATAAATCAAGATCAATACAACTATTATGTCATATTGAAAACTCAATTATCCTAAGTAAATAAAATACAAACACATGAAGCAAAAGTGAAAATAATATTTAAATTCTTTTAATGCTAACTTTCATTAAAAGAGAGAAAAAAACAGGGCGGACATAAAATGAGTTTAAATTTGTACATTTCTTTTTCTTATTTATGATATTTTGTTAGTTGCTACTTTTTTCTAAAAGAGAAAAAGAAAAAACTAAACATAAAGCAATAATGAAAACGAAGTACCTATATATATGAGATGTGCTTATAAGTTTTGGATGTCCTTATACCTTTTTCAAAGGCCATAATAAATAATATACAACTGAAGGAACATAAAATTACAAATATTTAAGGTTAGTGTACAAAAGATTAAAGGGTTAATATTTAAAAAATAATAAGAAAGGGTTACATCCGTACAAAAAAAAAAATCTCATATCTTCTGGAAACCTCCCGGAGCCCTCTGATGTTCTTAACCCTCAAATTTCAAATACAAATACCACTCAAGTATCTGTTAGTTCCACAAAAAAATAAAAATAAAAATAAATAAATAAATAAAAACTATTTTCACAATTAGCATTGTTTTAGGTAACAAAAAAAACCAGAGAGAATGTTAATTCTCTCGTGTGTAGTCAATTTGGTATTTGAATTATAACGCAACCAACAATTGGCCACCAGCAACAATAACAAAAGTAGCAAGCTAGCTAATACATTTTGTCACGACTTTTAAACTAATGGCGAAATATTTAAAGTGCCCACAAAATTGTAAATATTGAACACTAAAAGGTAGTAAGTAAAATGCACTTGATTGCTTTTCTTTTGATCCATTATAAAATTACTATTCATTTTTTTCTTTTATTTCATCATATCTTAGTTCAAGGTTTACCATTGAAAAAGTACATACCATTTAAGTTTTCAGAGTTAAAAGGCAGTATGTGCACCATGAACCACATAATGGAGTAAACAGTGCATAGTTAAAATCTTTTATTTTTCCCACCTTGCCTTAGTTTATTAACCGGAGTGTCCAAAATAGTGCTAAGAAAGGCTAAAAAATCTTTCTGAATAATAAATCTAAAATATTTTTCCTTCGAAATGATTCTTTAATTGCACCATATCTCACAATTAATTTTACAAAAGACAAAAAAAAATTAATAAAAATTTGAAAATTTGTGAACAAAATGGTTCAATGAGAACCACGAATGAATGCTTATTGGTCTTATCCACTCTTGATGGGTTTGGAGGGTGACGATTGAAGAGGCATTGGTATAGAACGTAAGAATTTAACTAACATAAACTAAAACAAGAAAAAGAAATAAAATAAAATGTCAAATTCTTATATAAATATGGATTAAGTTTTCGGCCTTTTGAATATTAGCACCTGTACTGCTTAAAAAAAGTCATTCCCCTTCGACTCTATGGAGAACGAAAACAAATTCTAACAAATAATGGAAAGCTTTTCCATGCCTCATAGCATCTTCCTTTTAGTTATTGTCTACTTTGCTTTTCTCTACTAGGACACTTTCTGTTTGAGTTTTTCATTTTCCTATCTCACACCACAAAACAGCATAAAGTTTACATTTTAAATGCTATGCACAAATTCACATTCCAAACATAGAGTGAGAATTAAATATAAAGTTCTACCATAAAGAAATACGAAACACGCACAATTTGGAAGCATATAGTTGAGATTCAAGAAATAAAACAGACATATAATTAAAACTATCAGAGCACGAACGTTATCAATAGGCCTAACTTTGGCCCAAACAGGAATGAGAAAGAAAAAACCAACTCTTCATCGTCATTTTCTTAACTCTGGTTGCATCCATTTTTCTTAGAACAAAGATTTTATTACAACATTGAAAAAAATTAAAGAAGAAGACAATCAAACAATAATAATTTCAGTAGACAGTGCTCACTTACATGTATGAAAACTCCCTCCATTCCGAAAGAAGCTAAAAGTCAATGAAGAATCTGTTAAAATATCATGTTCTTCCTTACACAATTATTCATAGAGAAAAAACCTCAGACCTACAAAATTCTCTACATTGAAAATCTTGTTGTATCTGAATAAGAAGAATATTAAAAGAAAATTGAAAAAAGAAGAGGGAAAAAAACAACATTTGAGATAGTGATTTGAGATAGATTCCAATCTTATCCACATTTTCTTTTTTTTTTTCTCCACCACCTTAAAAAAAAGAAATTGAAAAAAATTACTCGATTTATTGGAATGTATTAAAACAAAATTTTATTTAAGTTTAAAATATCAGCATCTACTCAATATAAGAGATTAAAAAATTATTAGGATTGTGTGTGCCAAGTTTGGTCTGTATATGATTTCATTTGGGTATAGTAGGAAGGTAGTTAGCAATTTTCCAGAGAACTTAGGGGTCTTTTTTGTAATTTTAGATTTTTGAGATTATGATACCGTTCGGTAGATATTTTTAATTCCTAAACTTTAATCTTCTAGATCATCTTGATCCGGATCCTTAAAACTCCTCTAAATCCAAGCCTGATCCAAAGTCTATTTTAGACAAATTGGAAAATTCTCATTATGTCTCCATCTTTATCCCATCTTTATCCATACATAAAATAAACAGTGTCAACTTTTTTCTTCCTTTTGTATGCCGGATTGTTCTTATATAAGAGATTAAAAAATTATTAGGATTGTGTGTGCCAAGTTTGGTCTGTATATGATTTCATTTGGGTATAGTAGGGAGGTAGTTAGCAATTTTCCAGAGAACTTAGGGGTCTTTTTTGTAATTTTAGATTTTTGAGATTATGGTACCGTTCGATAGATATTTTTAATTCCTAAACTTTAGTCTTCTAGATCATCTTGATCCGGATCCTTAAAACTCCTCTAAATCGAAGCCTGATCCAAAGTCTATTTTAGACAAATTGGAAAATTCTCATTATGTCTCCATCTTTATCCCATCTTTATCCATACATAAAATAAATAGTGTCAATTTTTTTCTTCCTTTTATATGCCGGCTTGTTCTTAAATGTATTAATAATAGTACTTCTTTTATTTTTAAATTTTAAATTTGACCACTGTTGTTGTGCGTTTCATTTGCTAGTCTTTTTCAGGCATTAATATAGAAGTTGTTAGTGGCTTTGTTGCTGGTTGCTTAATTTGCTGCATGTTGTTGAGGCAACGATGTTCTTTGGGTAGTTTATTTTTCTTTAAGGGTGGGCCCCACAACTTTTATTTGATTGACTATGTGTGTAGTTAAAAAAGGACTCATCTTTCTCTCTTTTATAAGAGTAGAGATATATATATATACTCTCTTTTATAAGAGTAGATATATATATATATATATAGAGAGAGAGAGAGAGAGAGATTTTTCTTTAAGGATGGGCCCCACAACTTTATAGATATATATAGATATATAGATAGATTTTTCTTTAAGGGTGGGCCCCACGACTTTATAGATATATATAGATATATAGACAAATTTTTCTTTAAGGGTGGGCCCCACAACTTTCATTTGATTGGCTAAATTATAGATTATATAAGAGTAGATATAGATAGATAGAAGATATATATATATATATATAGATATGTAGATAGATTTTTCTTTAAGGGTGGGCCCCACAACTTTCTTTTGATTGGCTATGTGTGTAGTGAAAAGGGACTCATCTTTCTCTCTTTTATAAGAGTTAGAGATTAGAGATATAAGAGTTAGAGATTAGAGATTTTTCTTTAAGGGTGGGCCCCACAACTTTCATTTGATTGGCTAAATTATAGATTATATAAGAGTAGATATAGATAGATAGAAGATATATATATATATAGATATGTAGATAGATTTTTCTTTAAGGGTGGGCCCCACAACTTTTATTTGATTGACTATGTGTGTAGTTAAAAAAGGACTCATCTTTCTCTCTTTTATAAGAGTAGAGATATGTACTACGGGGATGTTACAGAGATATAGGAATCTTGGAGATAATTTTTTTATTTATGAAAATCTCAATTATTATATTTAATGTTTGTTTTGGGGCATATTTGAATTTTTTTTGTTTTTTTCTTTTTAGTGGTTCTTGGTCATCTCAGTCGAAATGAATGTTAAGGTACTGAAAAAAACCAATTGTGTTTTACTTTCGCATAGGAAAAACTTCCCAACGAAACTGTGGAGGATTGATGGTCATAACTGTCAAAATTATTTTGCTTTAACTAAAATGGTCGAGATTTTTTGTTGAGGTCCGTTGTCAGAAATGAAAAACCCATGAAAAAGATTTATTTTGGATTTCGATTTATTGAAGATGAAGTACACTTTTTCAACTACAACTCTAGCTTTTGGCCACAATGGCTGAAATCTATATCTACTGTAAGGGGGATCCGTGGGACCGCCCCCCACAGAGGATAGGCGGGGCCCAGGGCCTATTGTATAGGCTTCGGGAGACGGACTCCGAGCAAGTTGGGAAGCATCCTGGTACCACTTGAGCTACTAGCCCAAGTGGTACCAGGAGTCTCCTAATTGTCTCTCAACGGAGAGGTCTCGAGTTCGACTTCTGGGGAGGCCACTTCCCACTTAATAAAGTTATCTGGGAGGGACAAATAAACAATTGACCCCAATAGGCCGTACGGACATGGAGATGCAAAATCTAAGGGTCTGTTTGGGAAGGGGGGGAAAATGGGGGGGAGGAAAAAAAGGGGGGAAAGTGGAGGGAAAGTGCTTTTGGGGGGTGTTTGGGAAGGGGGGAGGGAAAATGGGGGGGAGGAAAATGGAGGGAAAAAAACACATTTTTGCCTAAAAAATTTTCCCCCCAAAACAAGGGGGAAAATGAGGGAAAAGTGAGGAGAGAGGGAAGAAATGACTAAAATGCCCTTTTACTTTATTTGAATTTTTTTCAAGAACAAGGGTAAAATAGTCTTTTTTTCTGTACCTCACTAAAAACAAAATTATACTTTTTCACTTTCCTTCCCCTTACTTTTTTACTTCCCAAACAAGGGGAGGGAAAATTAATTTTTCCTCTCCTCCCTTTCATTTTACTTCCCCCTCAAATTTTCCCTCCCCTCCCCTCCCCTCCCCTCCCTTCCCAAACAGACCCTAAAAGACCTAAAGTCTATGGTTGGAAAAGAAATGGAGCCAGTAAGGCTCTCGTACCCGGTGGATGGTGGTTGGACTGATTCCCTCATCTTCTTCACTTTCATTCTTTCCTTTTTCCGTCCTTTCTTTCTTTCCGTGTTGTCTCCTACTCTAGTCTAGGAAATACTCTAGTCTCCTACTCTAGTCTAGGAAAAGGGCATATGCCATTTAGGGTCTGTTTGGGAAGGGGGGGAAAATGTGGGGGGGGAGGAAAAAAAGGGGGGAAAGTGGAGGGAAAGTGCTTTTGGGGGGTGTTTGGGAAGGGGGGAGGGAAAATGGGGGGGAGGAAAATGGAAGGAAAAAAATACCTTTTTGCCTCAAAAATTTCCCACCCAAAACAAGGGGGAAAATGAGGGGAAAGTGAGGAGAGAGAGAACAAATGACTAAAATGCCCTTTTACTTTATTTGAATTTTTTTCAAGAGCAAGGGTAAAATAGTCTTTTTTTCTGTACCTCACTAAAAACGAAATTATACTTTTTCACTTTCCTTCCCCTTACTTTTTTACTTCCCAAACAAGAGGAGGGAAAATTAATTTTTCCTCTCCTCCCCTTCATTTTACTTCCCCCTCAAATTTTCTCTCCCCTCCCCTCCCCTCCCCTCCTCCCTTCCCAAACGGACCCTTAAGTTTTTCTTCATAACGTGCCACGTACTCATGGGTCACCCCTTCTTTGTTCTTTTGTATCCTTCTAAAACTTATGGGAGCTCTACGATAGTGGCTGTAAGGTCTGCTTTGGAAGGTGAAACAAGAAGGAACAACCTCATCTCCTTACTTTGAATGAGTCCCCTGTTTAAAGATTAAAGAAAAAAAAGGAACACGGTGAAAATCGATGGATTGGCCCGATAGAAGTATCTCCGATTATTAAGTCAGAATCCGAATCCGATGAGACTGGGAAATTCACGTAATGATCAGTTTTTTGTATGATTTTTGCATACTTTTTTTTTTTAATCTCTTACCTCTCTTTTATTTCCTTCTTCTACTGGATTCTGAATTTCCCCTAGCTTTTTTGGACCAACCGTCGACCATGGCAATAGGGGTGCTTGTGTTCCTATTCGCATCTTTCCATCGTGGGAGGAGTACCTTGCCCCACTCTGTTCCTTACTTTTCTGGTTCCGCCAGCTGTCATTCCTTATTTCCCCACTTCTAGCGTTGGACAATTTGGTTTGACCGGGCCTGTTTTGCAAATCGGGTTAGGATTAGTTTGAGCCTGGATCAGTTTCGCAGGTCAGACTAACCTCAACCCAACCCTTGACCGGTTCTGCAGGTTGGGCTAGGCTCACAGGCAGAGTTAGCTTTGACCCGGACCTAGTTCGAATCTAGGGCCCTTACAGTGGCAAACCAAAATGAGGTCCAAAATGAAATTGGAAACTATTATACTATATTAAGTTAAAAGGTTTTCAATCTAATTTTAACATTCTCTTCTGATGTTGACTGTAATCATTCCCTTCTCCCTTATATCTTGTAACTTATAAGTGTCCACTTTTTATCTCATACAACACTAATCATCTCATATAACTACCCATTTTTTACTACCCACGTCTCATGTAACTTCCTCGTTTTTCCTTTTTAGTTTCTGCAAAAGTTTATTTCTACTCACATCTCTAATTCCCGCTTTTACATATTTTTTCTATTTTTTACTTCATTTCTCTTATTTTCTTTCTATTCTACCTCTCTTAATTGTGAAAATAAGTACAATCATAGATATTCTTCTTTTATTTTCTTTAAAAAAATTTATTGTTGTACAATCGTATTTGGTTTGAATTGTATGGTTAAACTCATGCTCAGACAAGTTCTTGTGCTTGTGCTAATTTTAGAAGTAAGATGAGGTCCAAAATCATAGCACTTCCTACTAGAGATAAGAAATATGTTATTTTTAAACAAATCAAAAGGCAGCTGAACTAATTTTTCTTGGATACTAACAAACGTGCACCAACACCAGTCAACCATAACAGTTTTTATTTTTTCATCGACATATTACTTCACCTTAAACTCTATTTTTTCAATTTCATGACCGAAATTTTGTTAATGTCACTAGTCGTTTGACTTTGGTCAACATTTCTTTTTTCATTTTTTTGTACCATATCCTATAATATCTTGGGATTTATCAATTTCCGTTTCATATATTTTCTACAACTAGTAAACAAATTTATTTTTTATAGAATATGAAAATGGACATTTTGTTAATAGTAAATACACATTTGATCACTATTTTTCAAGTTTTATCATTTGGAAGAAAATCTCCCTAAGATGCTGCATAAAAGCTATGACATTAGGGGAACCAGAGCAGTAAAGTTCAAAAAAAAAATATTGACTGGAGTCGCTGATAACAATTCCTAAATTTTGGTCATGAAATTGGAGCATTCGAGTTTAAATAGAACTAATATCTCAAAACCTCTTTTTTTTTTTTTTCAACTAGAGATCAATTACAACCAGAAACCAGAAACCAGAAGGAAACAGAAAACTCATTGCATTTCTGTTCTCTAATAACAACAAATGGCAACCAACTCACTGAGTACAAATACCTTACAACTCAAACGTCACCACTCTGCTCCATACAGCTTCTTCGAATAACCTACTATATGCTCATAACTCTTAAGTGGGTTTGGAAGGTGGTTGACACTCCCTCTCTCCATGCACTTCTTTGCCCACGCCATCAGTTTCGGGCATTCAGCCATTGTATTTCGAAATTATAAGATATTACATTTATTTTATGTTATAACCTTGTGCAGACATATTACATTTATTTTATGTTATGACCTTGTGCGGACACAAGAAATATATATATTGAAGAAATCCATTTAGACTGAATGACTAAAACAACAACATGCTAATCAATTCCTTGGAGCTTTCTTGCTTGGCAGACTGCATCATAAACCTGGCTTGGCTCTGGAAGGACTTTTGACACGCTTCCTCGCTCTCTGCATCTCTTGGCCCATGCGGCAATCCCAGGCAACTCTTCCTGCATGCTTAAGTCCCCATATTTCTCACAAGCCATGAAAATTAATGCAAGTAAAAGGAATGAGGCAAATGTCTACAAAGCCAAAAGATTCCCCTCCAAGGTAGGGCTTTTTACCCAATGCTCCTTCTTCTATACCTTGAAAGTCTCTATGAAATCCTTCTTTAGTTCATCAAGACCCTCTCCTTTGTTCTTCCATATTCCACTCATGGATGAATAGTTTGAATACATGCCTGGTTATGAAGAAGAAAACAAATGTTACTAATCCCTCCAGAACGTGGTGCCCTCCTCCTCTTAAGCTTATTTCCATTTGAGGAGAACGGATGTGTGTGAGTGTGTTTAATTACAAACTTACTTGCATATGGGTGCATATGTGCGTATTTTGCATTAGTGTAACTTGCGAAACTATCCTAGTGCTTTAAGCTAATTTCATAACCTGCTGACTTAAGCAAGATTTGTGTTTTGATTTATTTATTTTTAGTTGGCCCAGTCTAGGAGACTAGGAGAGGTAAGTTTAAACCACCCCGAGCCAGGGTTCGATCCAGGGCTATGGGAGCGGGTGTTGCCCTGGGAAGTTCCCTGCTGGCTTAGTTATTTGCATTACAATACCTAGGAATTAAATACATACGATTTAATGTCATAATTAAGTGGTGAAATCTAAAGATTCCAGGTGATCTTATAAAGATGAGCAAATAATAACATTTCCTTTCATGGAAATAAATTCAAGGAAAGACATGGAATGAATAATCAGCCATCATTCCAAAAAAAAAAAAAGAATAATCAGTCAACACACTAGTAATTCAATACATAGAAAGTAAAGTGAAGGTCGTATCAAGATCACCACCTTTTATTCTTCATCATTCACCTATTTAATAATTTTTCCTTAAAAGTTCATTTCACCGTGAACTCCAATATACTCAATTTGCATGTATCTTAATGCAAAACAAACATGCCCTTAACAAAAACATAATCCCGCAAATAGAGGCTCACAAGTATTGTTTATTGATCACATGTCAATTGATTAACTTACGATCTAACTTGTGGAATAATTGATGTTGAGAAATGATCAGACTCTTGAACGAGACCAACTTGATGACTTCTTTTACAGATGCAAGGTCTTGATTCTTGCCCATATTTGATTTATCTCACTTTACTTGACAAATATTTTTGCTTTAGTGTTGCATTGATCATGCTTCAAGCCCATATTTATGTTTTTAAAAGTTAATAAAATCAAGTGCAATGAGTTTTGGGTCCAAGCCTTGCAATTGTAGCCTGTGATGCGAATGGATTGGATATATGAAAGGTGGGCCACACATGACAAACAAGCGTTCAGGATGGTTGTGACGACATCAAGACTTCGTATGCCTAAATAAAATCTTATACCTTTTTTTATCAATGAAATGAAGTCGTCCCAGAACCTGGCGTTTGCTCTTTGGAAGGGATCTTGAGGCAGCAGGGAACTCGTCTATGTATTGGACTATGTTGAGAGATTCACAGATGGGTCTGCCTCTATGAATGAGAATAGGGATTTTATTGTGAACTGGGTTCATCTCCAACAGCAAAGGGCTCCTCTCAGTGGTCATCAAACTCTCTTCTATGAACTGGTAGCAAAGGCCTTTCTCTGCCAAAGCAAGCCTCACCCTCATCCCAAACGGGCTAACCCAGAAGTCCAAGAGCGAGATTTCGTCTCCCATCTCTTAACAATCTTTGCTGCTCTGAGCTACACAAGTAGAAGGTTCTATAAAAAGTGTTGTATGTATGGATGTCGTTTTGCTCCAAGTTGCAGTGAAGAAAAGTGTTTGTCGTTCTATAGTTCCTTGATTTTATCGACAGAAGAGGCAGAGCCACTCATTTTAATTTGCCAACCCAAAGCTGCCTTATCTTCTTCCTGGTACCTATACAAGTTCAATGTCACTTATTAAACTCTCTGATTGCCATTTAATTTTGACTTCAGGCTCTCTCTTTTAAATGGTTGCAACTTGCAAAAGGGCCAAGCCAAACCCAAGTAGCACCAATTACAGCCCAATTTGCAATTGCACTGAATCATAAATTGGCACAAGCTTTGAATGGTTTGCATTTTTACCCAAGTAGACCGAACATGTAGGAAGAATTTTGTTCAACCTAACCTGTCCACAGAATGTAATCAAACTTTAGATTAGTTTTTTTTTTTTTTTTTTTGATAACGTAGGGTTCCCAGCCCTTTGGGCCAGAATAATCCCTACGGGCCCAGGAGAGAAAGCAGGGTAAAATTCCCCTGTGGCCCCAGTGTGATAGAGCAGTTTCGAACCCACAACCTCCGGGTGCAAACCGTAGTCCTAGGCCAACTGAGCTACCCCTCGGGGTTAACTTTAGATTAGTTAGATGCGTTGAATTCGATGACCGAAAGTACGGACCCAAATTTCATGTGGGTTTAAGCTCAAACAAACCCCAAAGGTAACCCGACCTCCAATTTCAATTTTGATCATTGGAACCATTGCCAAGTGCCAACTATGGATTATTATTCAAAAAGTACAAAGTACAAACACATATACAACTTACAATTCACTACTCTACTCCATACCGCTTCTTCAAAACTAGTACTACATACTCATAAATCTTCAGTGGGTCTGCAAGTGTTTTAGACACACTCTCTCTTTCCATGCACCTCTTCACCCATGCCATCAGCTTGGGGCATTCCTTCTCCACACTGAAGTTCCCACACGTCTCGTATGCATAAAACCAGCACCCGAACGGTATGAGAGACACATCCACAAACCCAAACCTATCGCCTCCAAAAAAGCTCTTCTCTCCCAACTCCCCTTCCAACACCTCCAATATCTGTATGAACTCCTTTATAGCCGCCTCTTGAGCCTCTCCCTTATTCTTCCATATCCTCCGCCCACATTCAAATATCTGTAATGAATAAACAAACGCGATCAAAATTAAAGACATGTATACATGATGCATCATGCAACAATAGAATCAAAAACAAAAATCTATGTGTGAGTGTTACTAATCTGAACTTACATTCTTATCAACGTAATCAGCCCAAAACCTAGCGTTTGCACGGTCGTAGGGGTCTTGGGGCATTAAAGGGGATTTGTCATTCCACGTCTCGTCAATATAAAAGACAATGTTGAGAGACTCGCAGATGGGTTTACTGTTATGGATGAGAACAGGGATTTTCTTGTGAACGGGGTTGGATTTGAGGAGGAGGTCGCTCTTGTCGAATGGGTGAGCCTCCTTGAATTGGTATTGGACCCCCTTTTCCTCGAGGGCAATTCGCACTCTCATTCCAAAAGCACTGGGCCAGAAATCCAAGACAACAACCTCCTCCTTCGCCATTGCCAACTATGGATGTGGAAACTGGAAATGGGAAGTCAAAAATGCAGGTATTGCCGTATTGGAGCGTATGGACCTGGTGGCGAACAATACCCTTTTAAGTGTGATGGGACCTGCGTACCCACCTCTTGTCATAAAGTAAGTGTGATGTGATGGAACCTGATTACCTACCTCTTGTCGGCAACTTCAAATGTAGAATTGGGAATTGGGATCTCCCCTCAGCCTTTAACCTATAAGTTAAACCCTTTCTTTGTTTTTTTTTTTTCTTAATGATAAGGTGGGGCTGGCCCGCCTAGCACTTTGAAGATGGGCCCTCGGGTGTGGGGAGTAAGTTTCAGGTGAGTGAGGGCCTTTTAGTGAGGAAAGTAGATTTATAGTGAGGTATTACAGCCTTAAATGAAAAAATGTGCCTTACCAAATTCAAATTCAAATTCAAGCCAGGGAGGTTAGAGCCGATGAATAAGAAACTGTTATTATAAATCCTAAGTTAAAAAGAATGAAATGAAATTGCATAACTGAGCCCATCTATTGATGTCCGAATTGTTTAAACTAAACTAAACATGATCCTCCACATACATGGAGTATCATCAAATTTGAAGTCAAATATTGGAGGTTTTTTCATGGTTGGACTAACCTTTGGATAAAAAAAAAAGTAATTAACACAACTTATTCATATCCAATATTATGTTTTTCATCAAATGGTCAATCTAACGATCTTAATTTTAAATATTTGGTCATAGTTTATTTTGAGCAGCTCAGATTTCAATATATTGCCTCCACCATGAAATTTTAGTCGTTTAACTCAAGATTTCTCAATGTTAAAGCCTAAGATTAGTTGGACTTGGCAAAGGAGCTCTTGATTGAAACGCAGGACCAGGTAAATTTCTTTTTTCTTTTGATTATTTGCATGACCTTCCAAACCGAAGTCACATTGATGGGTCTCATTTAACATACCAGCGATGAACGCTTATGCTAAGCTTGTGCCCATCATTAAATTAAATTTATTTATAATTTTATAATTCTTTTTTGAGTTTATAAAAATATTATAATATTTGCTTTTAGGTAGGACGCCCTTTTCCTCGAGGGCAATTCGCACTCTCATTCCAAAAGCACTGGGCCAGAAATCCAAGACAACAACCTCCTCCTTCGCCATTGCCAACTACAGATGTGGAAACTGGAAATGGGAAGTCAAAAATGCAGGTATTGGAGCGTATAGACCTGGTGGCGAACAATCCCCTTTTAAGTGTGATGGTACCTGCTTACCTACCTCTTGTTATAAAGTAAGTGTGATGTGATGAACCTGATTACCTACCTCTTGTCGGCAACTTCAAATGTAGAATTGGGAATTGGGATCTACCGGAGGGACCGATCCGATGTGGAACATGACGTGGCGTTGATGTGTGATTTAAAGTGTACAGTGCATTTGTTTGACTTTGCTGCTTGGGCGTCAGAATGAAAAGAAAAGGGGGAAACTTCTTCCTCCATCATCGACAGCATACTGCTTGGGCGCTGGTTCTGTCTCACACCCAAATCGGAGAGTCCATCATCGACCTGATCAGCCACGCTCCTCCACAACCGACCTATTGCCTCCTTGGATCTCATCTCCCTTACGTCTGGCGACAACGCGCTGTTAAAGATAATGGGTCCAGGTCAGGTCATGGGCCAATGTGCAACAACCCACTTCAGGAAACAACTGCAGAAGCACAGTCAAACAAAGACTCGTTCAAATTGAAACTGCTCACTTGAAATAAGGAGTTCCTCTGCAACCAATCAGCTGCTGCTCTCTGCCACCTATCAGCTACTGTTGAGCATAAAATGGAAACTACAACACATGGATCAATTCCCTTGCAGATATACTAGTAGTACTCTATAAATACTCACAGTTCTGTTAACCAGAATTCACTGAATTGATAACAGTGAATGTCTGGTAGTGTTCTCTTCACATAATTCTCTAAAGTTTTGAAACGTCTGTCACTCATTATTATTTGTTTCTATTTTGTTATTCTTATTATGGTATCAGAGATTCAGTGATATAGATTGTTTTTTTTTTTCAAATCTTTCTTAAAAGAACACCAGGCACTGTCAATGGCCACTTCTCAGACTTCACTGTTGTTATCTGTCAATTCACTTCATCATCTTATAAGCATCAGTTCAGTAAAACTGAACATGACAAACTACCTCATTTGGAAGGCTCAAATTCTTCCTCTCATTCAAAGCCTTGGAGTAGAAGCGCACCTCTACAATCCACCACCGGCAGAGACCATTCTCAACAACGCAAATGAGGCTGTCACAAATCCTGCCTATGCAACTTGGAAGAATCGTGATCTTCTACTCAGAAGTTGGATAACGGGTACCTTGTCTGAAGAGGCTTTATATTTTGTAGTGGGCTGTAATTCAGCCTGCGATGTCTGGAGTGCACTCGAAGAGAATCTTCTTCAAGTCACCAAAGACCGAGAAGTGCAATTAAAACAACAATTGCAAGACATAAGGCTAGGCTCTCAATCTTTGTCTGAGTATCTGAAATCTTTCAAAAAAGTATGTGATGGATTAGCAGCTACACAAAAGCCTATAGCTGACGATGACAAAGTAATTTACCTGTCTCGTGGTCTTGGCGAAAAATACAATGTCCTAGTCACTTCAATGCTATCCAAACCACCTTTCCCTTCATATTCACAATTTTTCACGGCAGTCCAAGGATATGCCCTACGTTTGCATAGCATGACCTCTGAATCTCCACAAACTGACCTCAATGTGGCCTTTTTTGCAAACAATCCAAATGGGGGTGGTCGTGGCCGAGGTCAAGGAAGAGGTAAAGGACATTACAACAATGGGTTTAATTCCAAGGGTAGAGATTTTGCACCTGCTAGCCAGAACTATAACAACCAGAATAGTGGCTCCAACAACATTGTTCCTACTAATTTCAATAATCAGCACTCTGGCACAAACTCCTCATTTCGCTCATATGGTCAAAACCAACAACCCAGTCAGGAACATACAAAAAATATTTATGCTTAAAAGAACCATGGGTTTCCTCAAGCAACTATTCCCCAACAACCTACCAGCACACTCAATGGACCTAGTTACACAAGGCCACCACTCATTTGTCAAATTTGTGACCGCCACGGCCACTCAGCTGTCAAGTGTTGGTATCGATGGGATTATGCATATCAGGTACGTGATGATGTGCCTCAGGCAATGGCGATTGAGGAAGTTGATCCTACTCTCTATGTAGACACTGGCGCCAGTGCACACATCACCAATGATGCAGGTAACCTCACAAACTTGGCCCCTTATAAAGGTTCAGATCAAATTATGGTAGGAGATGGGTCTCATTTGAACATCTCCCATATTGGGGATTGCACCAAGTTCAAAAATATTAAATTAAATGATGTTCTTGTTGTTCCAAAAATCAAGAAGAATCTCATCTCTGTTTCAAAATTGGCACGAGATAATACCTGCGTATGTGAATTTTCTGACTCTAACTTTGTGATCAAGGACCAAGCAATAGGCAGGATTCTGGCATCAGGGAATAGACATGGGAATTTATATGCATTAAATAAGGAAGCTGAAACAGCCCTTGTAGCAGTGCAATCTGGAAAGGCACCTGAGGAAATATGGCATCAAAGATTGGGCCATCCCAATTCAAGTTTTCTAAAGGTTTTAAGTTCACAGAATGTTATTGACGGCAATAAATGGTCAAAGCCTCCAGTCTTATGTAGTAGTTGTCAATCAGGCAAAAGTTGCAAACTGCCATTTTCTTTAAGAAATCAATCAGAAACTGCACCTCTCAATAAGATCCATAGTGATCTATGGGGACCCGCTCCGGTTTCATCTTTCCAAGGAATGAAATATTATGCAGTCTTTGTGGATGATTTTAGCAGGTTTACTTGGCTCTATCCATTGAAGAAAAAATCTGAATTTTATAGCACTTTTTTAAAATTCCAAAGTCTAGCGGAGAACCAATTCTCAAGGAAAATTAAAATCTTCCAAAGTGATGGTGGTGGTGAGTTTCAGTCCACTGCTCTTATCCAGCATTTAGAAAAATGTGGGATTCAGCGACAATTGTCTTGTCCTGGGACCCCTGAACAAAATGGTGTCGCCGAAAGAAAACATCGACACATTGTTGAGACCAGACTCACTATGTTATTTCATGCGAAGCTTCCAAAAATTTTCTGGGTCGAAGCCTTCTTAACGGCTGTGTTTCTTATTAATCGTCTACCATCACAAGCTATTGCAATGGAAAGTCCTTTTTACAGATTGTTCTCCAGACACCCAGATTACTCTATTTTAAAAAAAATTGGGTGTAGATGTTTTCCATATCTCAAAGATCAAGCATCAACAAAATTTGAACCAAAATCATATCCTTGTATTTTCATTGGATATAGTTCTATTCATAAAGGATTTAGATGCTATCATCCTCCCTCCAGGAAAGTGTATATATCCAGACATGTTGTTTTTGATGAACATACATTTCCATATGCTGATCTTCAGTCTCTATTTAGCTCTTCACAGGATAACAATACTATGACTACATATCAGGAGTTTGATCAATGGCACCATCCTGAGAAGAATGACTCTTTGCCACAAGTTCTTGAGGGGGAGCAGATAAGCACCATGGCCAAATTATCAGCATCTACAGAGTCACAAAATGACACCTGCCCCTGTTCAGTAGATTTACCTTTGTCCTCACCTAACTCCACTCAATTGGACACTATTGTGTCACATAATGCTGAACATATGCTACATGGTTCTCATGAATCTAATGCGTTGGGTACTGCCACTCTACAACATCCAAGTTTGGGTGCTGACAATACAAGTGTACTTGCATTGCATTTACCACAAGAACTTCCCATTTCTAATAGCTGCCAAGAGCCACAGCAGGCCCCCACTACAAATGCTCCCACACCCATTCCTCAACTGGGTCACTCAATGGTCACAAGGTCACAGGTTGGAACTACAAAGCCTAACACCAAATATCTATCAAATGACTATGCATACCTTGCTAATAGCATCTCACTTGAGTCCAAGCATGTTGCGTCCTCTCTCGACAATCATAGTTTGTTAACTACACCTGAGGACTCAGCTGAACCCATCTCAGTTAAACAGGCTTTAACTCATCCAAATTGGGTACTTGCGATGCATGAAGAACTTGATGCTTTGGAAAGAAATCAAACTTGGGTCTTAGTACCTCGTACTAATGACATGAATGTTGTGGGCTCAAAATGGGTATTTAAAACAAAATTAAAACCAGATGGGTCTGTTGATCGTTTTAAGGCACGTTTGGTCGCCAAAGGGTTCAACCAGCAAGAAGGAATTGATTATGATGAAACCTTTATCCCTGTGGTTAAACCCACTACCATTCGAATTATTTTAAGCCTTACCGTGGTGAAAGGTTGGCCTATTCGCCAATTAGATGTGAAGAATGCATTCCTGCATGGTTTTCTTAAGGAAATGGTATTTATGGAGCAACCGCCTGGCTTTATAAACACAATGTATCCCTCACATGTTTGTCATCTCAAGAAAGCAATTTATGGGCTGAAACAAGCGCCCAGAGCCTGGTTCAATAGGTTCAGTTTATATCTACTACAATATGGTTTTCTCTGCAGTCATGCCGACCCATCTCTGTTTGTTCTACATTGTCACCAAGGCACTATACTTCTTCTCTTATATGTTGATGATATCATCATTACCGGTGATAATCAGTCCCTTTTGTCACATTTCATTACAAATTTGGCCATGGAGTTTGCAATGAAGGACCTTGGCCCGCTGCATTATTTTCTTGGTATTGAGGTCATTCCTGATGATGGTGGGATTTTCTTAACTCAAACCAAATATGCTATTGAACTACTGACAAAAACAAAAATGCTTCACTCTAAGCATGTTAACACTCCTTTAGCTGTTAACCATAATCTCCATCTCACCAAAGCCACAGAAGTTGACGGGACCTCCTATCGCAGTGTGGTTGGAGCATTGCAATACTTGACTCTCACAAGGCCTGAGTTAACACACGCCATCAACTTAGTGTGCCAATTCATGGCTAACCCAAATGCGGGTCATTATGATGTTGTCAAACGAATTTTGCGGTATATCAAAAGGACTCTAAACTATGGACTTCGAATTATCATCCAATCTTCTACAAATCTCTATGGTTTTTCAGATGCCAACTGGGCTGGTTGCCCTCTCACCCGGCGTTCCACTACAGGATACTGTGTGTATCTTGGTGCAAATTGTATCTCTTGGACAGCCAAGAAGCAACCCACAGTGGCTCGATCAAGTACTGAAGCAGAATATCGGGCCCTTGCTATTTCTGCAGCCGAGTTGACTTGAATATGTTACATATTGAGAGATATAGGCCTCTATCTCAAGCGACCTCCTGTTCTTTTTTGCGACAATGTTAGTGCTCTCTATCTCACTGTTAATCCGGTAATCCATGCACAGACAAAGCACATTGAAATCGATTACCACTTCGTTCGGGAGAAGGTTGCAATTGGTGCACTTATCACGCGGTTTGTTTCCTCCACTGCTCAACTAGCCGACATCTTTACAAAAACACTTCCAAAAGATGTGTTTCATCATCTCAGGGACAAGCTAAAAGTTGGACCTCCTCTACCTTTTAGCTTGAGGGGGAGTGTTAAAGATAATGGGTCCAGGTCAGGTCATGGGCCAATGTGCAACAACCCACCTCAGGAAACAACTGCAGAAGCACAGTCAAACAAAGACTCATTCAAATTGAAACTGCTCACTTGAAATAAGGAGTTCCTCTGCAACCAATCAGCTGCTGCTCTCTGCCACCTATCAGCTACTGTTGAGCATAAAATGGAAACTACAACACATGGATGAATTCCCTTGCAGATATACTAGTAGTACTCTATAAATACTCACAGTTCTGCTAACCAGAATTCACTGAATTGATAACAGTGAATGTCTGATAGTGTTCTCTTCACATAATTCTCTAAAGTTTTGAAACGTCTGTCACTCATTATTATTTGTTTCTATTTTTTTATTCTTATTACGCGCAACGTTCTCTCTCTCACTCTAAGCCTGCGACAGCGCCCAGGCGAAGTTGGGTTGGATTGAATGCTTCTTCAAAGATTTCTGTGGTGGGAAGGCGGAAGAGGTGTAAATCTAGTACACTCTTTGAGTTAATGTGAATAACATAAACCCCTTTGTCTGGAGTTAGTGTTTGTGTGTAGTTGTTTCAGAAGAAGACCATGTAAACAGGATCTTGTAAATTGTAATTGTCAGACTTCCTCGTTCTCTTGGATTCGCCACACTGTAATGACATCTGTTACTATGGAATGAGGGAATAAAAACATTGATGTTATACTACTTCTGTTTTGTGTTTATAGCTTTAATTTATCTTGTTTACTCATTTATCTAGATATGAAAGTGGATTTGGGTGATGGGTTTGGGTTGGATTATGTTTCTTCTACTGTGTTTACTGGTTACTCAGTTGTTATCTAGTTATGAAACTGGATTTGGGTGATGGGTTTGACATGAATTGAATGTTTCTTCTGCTGTTGTTTAGTATGCTAGAAGTTAGACATCACCAAGGACCTTTGATAAACTGTATTGGGACTCTCTCTTAACATCATTTGATGACTCCTTCATCTCTCTTGTTAAGGAATGCATATTTACTGGTCGTAGTTTGGTGCTTGCCAACATAATCCCTCTACCTTTCTTCTATTTCTTTCTGTGTGGTCTAAGACAAGAAGACTCATGTCTCCTTACCTCTTTATCTTGGCAGAGGAACTCCTGAATTTGCACTTACAGTAATTGATGGTACCATCTAGTCTCTCTCTACAATCACCAACATTCCTTCTTCTTTTCCCTCAAGTTAATTCTTTCTCTGCTACTTCCCATTCTTTTTCTTCTCTTTCAAACCCCACTGTGGCTTCTTCTTCTTATATATACAGAAAATGGTGGAAATGCCATTCCAACCCAAGATTTACACCTCTTCCGCCTTCCCACCACAGAAATCTTCGAAGAAGCATTCAATCCAACCCAACTTCGCCAAGGCGCTGTCGCAGGCTTAGAGCAAGAGAGAGAACGCTGCGCGTTGTCGCCGGACGCAAGGGAGATGAGATCCAAGGAGGCGACAGGTCGGTTGTGAAGGAGCGTGGCTGATCAGGTCAATGATGGACTCTCCGGTTTGGGTGTGAGACAGAACCAACACCCAAGCAGTATGTTGTCAATGATGGATGAAGTAGTTTCCCCCTTTTCTTTTCATTCTGGCACCCAAGCAACAAAGTCAAACAAATGCACTGTGCACTTTAAATCACACATCAGCGCCACGTCATGTTCCACATCGGATCGGTCCCTCCATCGGTCCCTCCAGTATGTCCATATAGACTTATTGATAAGTTAAACCCTTTCTTTGTTTTTGTTTTTTTTTTCTTAATGATAAGGTGGGACTGGCCCGCCTAGCACTTTGAAGATGGGCCCTCGGGTGTGGGGAGTAAACTTCAGGTGAGTGAGGGCCTTTTAGTGAGGAAAGTAGATTTATAGTGAGGTATTACAGCCTTAAATGAGAAAATGTGCTTTACCAAATTCAAATTCAAGACAGGGAGGTTATAGCCGATGAATAAGAAACTGTTATTATAAATCCTAAGTTAAAAAGAATGAAATGGAATTGCACAATTGAGCCCATCTATTGATGTCCGAATTGTTTAAACTAAACTAAACATGATCCTCCACATACATGGAGTATCATCAAATTTGAAGTCAAACATTGGAGGTTTTTTCATGGTTGGACTAACCTTTGGATAAAAAAAAGAGTAATTAACACAACTTATTCATATCCATTATTATGTTTTTCATCAAATGGTCAATCTAACGATCCTAATTTTAAATATTTGGTCATAGTTTATTTTGAGCAGCTCAGATTTCAATACATTGCCTCCACCATGGAATTTCAGTCGTTTAACTCAAGATTTCTCAATGTTAAAGCCTAAGATCATCCGGACTTGGCAAAGGAGCTCCTGATTGAAACGCAGGACCAGGTAAATTTCTTTTTTCTTTTGATTATTTGCAGGACCTTCCAAACCGAAGTCACATTGATGGGTCTCATTTAACATACCAGCGATGAACGCTTATGCTAAGCTTGTGCCCATCATTAAATTAAATTTATTTATAATTTTATAATTCTTTTTTGAGTTTATAAAAATATTATAATATTTGCTTTTGGGTAGGTGTAGTTTGAAAAAGGGGTAAAGTTGGCCCCACATATCTTGGAATCTTTGCACGTGGGTGTTGCACTACAACAGGTCATTGACGACGATGGTTAAATAATAGGGAAAAAAGCACTATACCTACTTGTACTTTGGCCGTTTTGCAGAGTGACCCCTGTACTTTGGTATTTGTGACTAAACCTACCTGTAGTTTTAGTTGACATGCAAATACAAACGCCCGTGACGGAATCAATAAAATGGCGAATTTACCCCTCCATATATCAGTTTTACTCTTCACGATTTTTGCTCATTCCCCCCCTTTTCACTTGCGGTTAGGGTTCCTGGCGATTTTGGGTGAAACCGCCATCCTTCCTTGCGATCGATAGATCCCTCAAGATTGTGGATAGATCCACTACGAAGGTGACCCGATGATGGCAGAAGCTGCCAATCTGCAGCCTAAGTTGATGATGAGTGATGGGGCTCGAGAGTTGATAAGGCATGAGGCATCTACAAGAGAGGAGGTAGATGGGTAGAAAAAATAGGAAGAAGTTCCTGTTTTCCAATATCCCTCGATTAGGTTGTTATCCAGCATCTACGGCATCCCCAAAAACGTCGCCCATGGCCACCAGCTCCGAACCCCGCGCAGCCTCCGTCGCAAATACCGGCATCCTCATGGGCAAAGAGAACAGGCTTCAAAGCCAAGCTCTCCGGCGAGACGAACGCCAGCGATTCCGGTCAGATCGTCGCCGTCGCTCCGGCGAGACCCAAAGAGGTCGTGATGCAACCGGATCTGGAATCTGGTCGACCCTTGAATGGAGAGCACGCCAGCAATCGGATGTCGCCGGCGCGGGCGGATCGAGAGCCTGCTGCGAAGTATAGGAGGGAGTCGGATGGCGGTGCCGCTGCGGGGAAGACCGCCAGACAGAATGGACAGGTTCGGTTCGACCCAACACCACCACTGGCGGCGCCACCCCCGCCACAGCAGCAGCCGAAACCTAGCAGAGCAGGGGAATCCGACGTCTTGCCGCATTCGAATGACGATGAAGGGTTTGTAGGTCGGCATTCGCATATGAAGTATGAGCTCAGAGACACTCCAGGCCTCGGTGAGATTATGAGTTCTCTCATTTTTATGTAAGGGTTTGTTTGGATGTGACTTCAACAGACGAGCTGCATCCAAAAGCTCACCTTGCTAAATTGATTATCGCAGAAAAGTGTCTGTGCGTGTTTAAAGTTTAAGCAGTACAATGCTATGGCCTATGGGGAATCGATTCTCATTTTTAGGGCGAGTTTTTGGACATGGACTATTCAAATAGGCCCTCTATAAATGGTTAGTTTCAGTAAAAAAGGTGACTTTTGTGGGTTTTGTAACTTTTCAGTGCCGATCGGGTTATATGGATTCCAGCATTATCTTTCCATTTTACAATCCTGCAGTTCTGTTTTGAGGAAAATTTGAAGCTGCAGTGGCATGTGATCTGTGCGAGTCTAGGGTTCGCGATTGGAAGTAATAAAAAACTATGTTGTTGAAGTTATTTCGATAATTTTCCGTGTTATGTAATGACAAGAGTTCTTCAATGCAGAGGTGATTGATCATCAGACAAGAGAAGGAGTGTTACAAATTGATTAGGTTTAGAAATTTGGAAAGGGGGAAATGAGGAAAAAAAAAGTAGGCCATGAGATTTTTTCTCCCCAGGGGCAAATAAGTCTTTTTTGGCGAGTAATTTGACGCCTAAATGCACCAGACACCATTTATACGACATACACCGTTAATACTAACAGAATCCGTCCATTTTGCATGCCAACTAGAACTATAGGTAGGTTTAGTCACAAATACCAAAGTTCAGGGATCACTCTACAAAACGGCCAAAGTCCAGGTAGGTATAGTGCTTTTTTCCCTAAATAATATAATACTTATAATGCAGTAATGATTATGATTATAATATTATAAGTAATTTTAAGATAATAATTGTAATTACTTTCATGATATATAATAATTATAATGTAAAAACTATGATGATGACAATATAAATAATTATGTATCAATATTGATAAGGATTTTATATAGAGGATTTTACCGACAAAATTCCATTAGATTCACTGTAGAGGAAAAAAGATTTAAAAGATATAAATTGACCGTAGTACTCCCAGGAGCTCTTTCCAATTCATTTTTTTTTTGTGTCGCTGGGCAGCGATATTCCCGCTCACCTGCATATACGAGCGGGATATCCCCGCTCATTTTTTTCTTCTCCTTCACGATTAACCCTATGTTGGGGAGGAGAGGAGAGGAGAGGGGAGGGAAGGGAATGGAAAATTAATCTTAACTCCTCTTATTTAAATAGTTAAAAAGTAGGGGAAAAAAATGAAAAAAAAAGGTTTTGTTTTTTTTGTGAGGTAGAAAGAAAATTATCAATTTATCCTTACTTTGTGAAAAAATGAAAATGGTAGTTTAGTAAAAATGACAAAGATTTATCTCTTTCTCTCATACTTTCCCTCATTTTTTAAGGGAAAGTTTTAAGGTGGGCCCCACATGAATTTTCCCTCCCCCTTCCCTCCCCCCCTTCCCTCCCCTTCCCAAACACCCTCAAATTTCCAATTTCCCTCCATTTTCTCCTTTTTTTTTTTTTTCTTTCCCCTCATTTTACCCCCTTCCCAAACAAAGGGTAAGTGACGATATCCCTAAGAAATTCTTCCTCTGCCTCCTCCTATGTAGAGCCTGGGTATAAGATCTTTGTGTGTGGTTACAAGCTCCCTGCCACTTAATTCTGTAGGGCCCAACTTTCTTTTACATGCCTCCCTCACATGGTTGCAATTCTATTAAAATGAGGGTCCAGGTATGGGAGATGGATTAGAAAATAGCCCCACTTGATAGAATCCTTTTGATGCCTTTCACAATCATTTAAGCCCCTGTCTATGTATTTGTATGCAAGTAGAGCTGCAATGAGATTAATTTAATCATGTTCTGGTCCTAATCACAAATCAGCCCCTTTCCTTGCTAAGATCTCTACACCGGTGGCTCGATCATTGGATGGCCTGTCTCGAACAAATTGGTGCCCACCCATGTTTCTGTTTATCGTCGTTGGTTTCCATATTCATTGCTCTATTGCCAGACAAGAGGTCCAAGCTGGACGCTGTTCCAATGGATTAGTTTAGAGGAGGATACATTCTATGTTTAATCAGGAATCTTTTGGACTCAACAAACCATACTCATGAGCCTTTATTGGCCACATGAGCCTTTCATTTGTTGGTTCCCATGGTTGATGGCGAACCCTAAGGGCCCGTTTGGTAATTTACTTTTAAAATAAAGTGGAGTAAAGTGAAATGAAAAGAATGAATAAAATATAAGTGAGTTATGATGGTATTTTGTTTTTAGTTGTTTATGATGGAATATTTTTGACTTTTTGTATGGAGAAATGAAGTTTTTGTCACCAGAAGGTGGGCCACATCTGTACAGTTGGTGGGTCAAATAGAAATATAGTTTTTTTTTATTATTATTATTATCGAGCATCACTAACTTCCTCTTAATTTAATGGTACATGATCAAGGCCAACTCAACTTTGAACATCGGATAATTCTTTTATGAATTCACATGCTCTCACAATCTCTCTCTTTTAAAACCTTTTCATCACCCAAACACTACAAAATGGGAACTTTTACAATCTTGTAAGTGTAACATGAGCAGGCCCAACTCGAACCGGCTTATTCATTTATTTTGCCCAATATAACAATCCAAACCTTGAGTTCTTGAATTGGGTGTGGGCCAGGTACAGTGATCTAGTTACATTGGGTTGGGCACAAGTTGAAATGGAAAAGAATGTATGGATCCAACCCAAACTCGTCCAAGAACTCAACCCAACAGACCTTGGCTAGATGCTAGCCCAAGTTATTTTACATATTCAGTCGATCCAATCCAAGCCCCAATGCCTCATTATTGTACAGGGAAGGCTTAGAGTATAAAGTTGGATATAAGGGGTAAGTGATTAGTTGGTAGAGGTGGAACGAGTTCGAGGAATGAGGAAGAGGAAGGGGAAGAAGAAGAATAAATGAGTGGAGTTATCCCCACTTGTATATACGAGTGAGCAGAGATATCGCCGCTTAACTGATCTCTGCTTAACTGTGAACAAAAGAAAAAATGAGCGGGGACAGGTGAGTGGGGATATCGCCACTCGACGAAAAAATAAAAAAAAATAAACCAAAAAGGGCCCTTTAGACTGTTACAGTTATTTCATATCTTTTAAGTCATTTTTGCTCTATAGTGAATCTAACGGGAATTTTCTAGTAAAATCTCCTTTTATATATTATAAGTAATTATGAATAAGGAAATGTTATATGAATAATGTGACGTGTATAATGACTCAACCCATTAAGAGACTGGATTAACCTGGTTAGGCCAACCTACAAGCAATTTAACTCAGCCATGATGGGGGCCTGGCCAGCCCAAATGAAGCCAAATACACTACAAAATGAAGGTTTTCTCACCAAGGCTTAAAGCTTCAAGCACAAACCCACTGATTAGGTCCAAGTCTAGTAGAATGAGCCCCTATTTGAGATCACTATTTTTTGCTTTTAATTATCTAAATCTCTAAAGCAAATAGGGATTTTAAAAATACAGGTGTTTGCAGCGTATTTATGCCTTTATCCGGTGTCGAAAAGCAGAGGCAATGACTCTTAAATCCATAGCCCCAAAATGAGCCACCTGAAAAGTAGAGGAAAAAAAAAAAAAAAAGAGGCGGGTGAACAGTGATTTCAATGGCATTGCCTCTATGTTTTTATTATTTCTTGGATATTAAACCACAATCCAAACCGTTGAAATTGCTTTCAAGATTAGGCCTAGCAATGAGACCAGATTTTAGCCGTTGAATCGTTACCAATCTTGAGATATGAGCAAAAAAATGAGCAATTTGATAGTATTTTTTGGATTATGTGGGTCATAAATACAAGATCCAAACCGTTAGATTTTTTTTAAGGTTGAACACGGTCATGGGAGCAATTTTCAAAGCTTGATACTTGTGGATCTTGAAACACTTGTAAAAAAAATTCAACTATTGATATAAAAAAAGTCTATTTAATATAGATTCTTGCATTACCAAACACTTCTTTTGATTTTAGCCTTTTTTTTATGACTTTTTTTTTTACCGCTCTATTTTGATGGGTCTATTAAAAAAAGATTAGAGATACCATACAAGCCCCAAACATGATTAGTTAAGAAAGCTCTTTTACATGCTGATATATATCTTGTTTCCAAACACCCCTTAAAGTGGTTGGATGAAAAACTTCCAAATGAGAAATGGATACTCAGAAGGGCTACTTTCAATGGAAAATGCATGATTATAAAAAGTGTTTATCAAGGAACCAAAAACCAAACATTAGATTTCTTATTTTTGAAAAAATTCCAACACTTGCTAGGAGGAGACAACAGGCATTTTCTTGTGAACTGGGTTCATCTTAACCAGCAAAGGGATCCCGTCAGCGGTCATCTAGCTCTCTTCTACGAATTAGTAGTGAAGGCCTTTCTTTACCAAAGCAATCCTTGCCCTTATCCCAAATGGGTGAACTCAGAAGTTTAAGTGCGAGGTTCATCTCCCATCTCCTAACATGCTATGTTGCTCTAGAAAACTAGAAGGTGTTATAAGAAGAATTTTATGCATGAATGCCATATTCCTCTAAGTTTTAGTGAAGAAGGGGGGTTTGTGAGTATGTCCTCTATCATTCTTTAGTTCCTTGATTTAATTGCTTCATCTTCTTCTAGGCACCTCTTCAAGTCCTCTGTAGGAGCCAAAAGTTTTTTTTCCTCCATCTTCAACATAGACCATTGACTGAGAGGGAGATGACTCACTTATGGTTGCAACTTGCAAAAGATCCAAGCCAAGCCCAAGTCGAATCAAGCACAACCCAATTTGCAATGGGACCTAATATTTAGATATGAATCAGTCTGTAGACATGATCCAGCCTTTTAAGTAATAACAAGTCTCACTTATGAATGATACCTCTGGTAAAGCTTTGTTGCCTAATTATCTTTTATGTAGAATCAACTCAGGCCCACGGCTCTCCCCATTAACCAATCGGGTAATCAACAGACATGTTCTTGGACCCTAACCCACAAGCTCTAGTCTAAATCTAGCTTAAAGTGAGTATTTCTCGGTGACCCTTGATTAGTGACCGCAACCACTTTTCCATTAAACCATAAGAAATAGTAAATTACATTTACCCATAAAAATATGTTAAGACGGTTATAATCTTCCAATCTGGGTGTTTTGGAGATCGGCATCTATGGTTGAAATATATACACTAACATATTCGACATCATCATACATATTATTGCTTCACCAACAGGTAGATGAAAGGGTCCTATAAAAGAGAGAGAGAAATTTTGATATAGCGTTCATTTGATCTCCTTGATATTCATAATCCAAATTTCTTGTTTGCATATTCGACAACTGAATCATAAACCTCATGGGGGTTTGGAAGGAGCTTAGAGATGCTCTCCCTCTCCATGCACCTCTTTGCCCATGCCATCAGCTGAGAGCATGTCTCCTCTACATTGAAATTTCCGAAAGTCTCGTAGGTGTAAAACCAGGAGAAGGCAAATGGTATGAGAGCCACATCGACGAACCCCAAGCTGTATCCCCCAAAATATGGTTTCTCACCCAGCTCCACTTCCAACAACTTCAAAGAGTCCATGAAGTCCTTCTTAGCTGCCTTTTGAGCATCTCCTTTGCTCCTCCATATCCTCGACCCGCTGTCCCGCTCTCGTACACCTGCGTAAGAAGCACAAATTGGTTGTGTCACCATGCATATGCAGAAACAAACCAGCTGTGTGTAACCTATGGGGCCTATGGGGTGTGCCAAAAATCAACTCCAATAAGAAGACACCATTGTTTTTTTAGGAAATCAATCCACCGATGCTGATTCGATGAGTGTTACATTTATGCTTATGTTAATTCATTGGAAGGTAATTGTGTGATGGGGTTAGCTTGATCATAGGTGGGTCATTTCGCACCACCATCACACCCATTGCTCCAAATAGTAACTCTGTATATATATGTTTTGGGCCTCTTCAATTAAGAGGAGTTCAGAGAATTCTTGTCTAGGAATAGCTGCGAATTATCTAAGTGGCTTCCAAAATACTTAAGTATAGTCCAACTTTCAAGGGGCTGAAATTCTGAGAACTTCAAAGGCCCTGACTTTTTGGTTTTCAAAATTCTGAAGAAAGGGTCCTGCCATCTATGACAGTCTGGATGCAGAAAAACTTCCCCTAGAATTGATGTTGGCGGGTTACAGGAGATAATCTCTCAAGACCCTCCATATGTTCTCATGCAGCCAGTCAATAATGTTAATTAGTGTATAAGATATTGGCAAAATTAGGTACTCTGCACTCACCTTCTTGTCAATGAAGTCAGCCCAAAACATGGCATTCGCCCTACTGTAAGGATCTTTGGGCATCAACGGCGATGTTCCTCTCCATGTCTCATCGATGTATTGGACGATGATGAGAGATTCAGAGATGGGTTTTCCGTTGTGGATCAAAACAGGGATCTTCTGATGAACAGGATTGGATGTAAGGAGCAAAGGGCTCTTGTGATCAAGATTTTCTTCCTTGTATGTGTATTGGATCCCTTTCTCGGCCAAGGTGACTCTCACTCTCATGCCGAAAGGGCTGAACCCACAACCCAAGAGAATGATTTCGTCCCCCATCAATTAGAGGTACGCTTGAGAAAGAGAGTCAAATGAGAGCCAAAGGGCAGAGATGAGGGCCTCTGTTAAATATGAAGACGACAAGCATATGTATAATGTAATCGTCCTTACTCCATGTTGACTGGCCGACTTTGTTGACTGATGGCGGAAAGAGTGGTCCAATTTGATAATCTGGATACTCCGAATTAGAGGATTTGTCTTCTTCCCTTGAACCATATGAATGAGGACAGTGGAGAGTGTGGAGTAAAGTTCAATTTCTTTTAATCTCAACATCTCCCCTTTTGAATTACTACTGACCCAAATGTCACAACCTCACACATTCAATTCAAAATAATCACACATAGCTTTAAAGCTATTAAAATAATGGAAAAATTCTCAAATAAGGCGTTATATTTTTTCCTTATTTCAAAAAAGGATACAAGCTTTAGCACTTTTCAAACTAGGGCTTAAGTTTTTGAGTAAATCTCAATTAAGGACAACCGACCATTTAAAGGCATTTTTTGGTAATTTCTTCCCCCAATTTTTAAAGTACCCAATTTACCCTTTGTTGAAATAATATCCGCATTCACTTCCTCCATTTTTTTCTCCTTTCCTTCATTGGTGTCCTTATGGTGATCGACAGCAACGAGCGCCACCATGGTGATCAGCGGCATATAGTGTCTGCTGAAGGCATGCCATGGCTTTAAATGAAGTGTGATTTTGTTATTTAAAAAAATTGAGGAAGAAATCCACCGAAAAACTGCTTTAAATGGTTGGATGTCTTTAATTGAGAACTTATTAAAAATTTAGGTCCAAATTTGAAATATTTTGAAACTTGTATCATTTTTTAAAATAAAGCAAAAACTTAAAACCTTATTTGAGATTTTGCCTAAAATAATTTTATTTCTTATAGAACGTCTTCTTTTTCATTATTGGTTTCATCAAACAAGTACGGATTGACTTGAAACCCCTAACCATGCACTTGATTTATTTGCATGCCCCTTAGCGGACATTATGTGCCACAAACCACACACAACATTCCAAGTTTTAAAAATAATGAGAGTCATCTTGAAAAGAGCGTAGGAGCCGGTGGCGCAACTAGGAGAGATGCTTTGGAGGGGCCACTATGGAAAAAAAGAAAATTTCAGGGTCGACCAATGTAAATAATTTCTAAAATTTGCAAAATTGATATAGGAGATTTTCTAGAATTTCATGGGGCCAAGGCACCCTATCCCAACCTTAATAGGGGATTTCCAAAAAAAAAAAAAAAAATTTTAGTATAATTTGTTATAATAACTAGTAATGATATGTATGATAACAAGTAATGATAGATATACACTAGTGGGTGATATTGTGTATCCGAAATTTTACGAATGATCAACTGCAAAGAGGTTCGGCGGCAGGTTCCTCATCACAAAAAAGAAGAAGAAGTAATGGTGGATTTAATTTCCTCCTCAGTGTAGCAACGTTACAAAAGGTGCAACCGGGGATATACTCTTAACGACATCCATTGTAATGAGCAACATTTAAAATATTGCTCAAAGCAAGTAAGATAACCACAGTTGGATTAACTACTTCTTTAGTATAAAATCAACTTCCTTCAATAGTCTTTTTTAATTTAAAGGTTTTATATATATATATATATATAGAGAGAGAGAATCCATTATGTGAAAAATCCAATGATCAATCAGTCGACCAGCTAAAGTTCACATTTATTAATTAGATACAACCAATATAATGAGTGCTAGAAATATCTAAGCGTGCCTTCGATAAGGGGGCTGGAGTTACCATATATCATTGTAGTTCTCTTCACACAACTGTCATTTTAAATCATAGACTGTAATTAGCAAATGAAAGCTTGCCAAAAGAGGGGCACATTTCTTTTCATGAAAACTAAACCCGGATTCATATCTGATCTCAAATCATCTATTTATAAATTATAAGCGCGCATTTAACGCTACACAAACGTCAAATATTCATCCAAACAAGCAACGCTCACACATCCAAATCAAATTAAGTATACATCACAGGTCCAAATGGAAAAAATCCATATCTTTAATTTCATTTCATGCCTCATGATAAAAAAAAAAAGACAACAATCTCCCAGAGTAATCTTATTTCATCTCAAAAAACAATCTTATTTCATCTCTCATGTCAAAGAGAGACAACCAACTCACAGAATACTTTACTCTATTCCAAGGTGCTTCTTCATGGAACATGCGAACTCATAAACCTTGAGTGGGTCCACAAGCGTTTTGGACACACTCTCCCTCTCCATGCACCTCTTCACCCACGCCATCAGCTTTGGGCATTCCTTCTCGACACTGAAGCCCCCACACGTCTCGTATGTATGAAACCAGCACCAGAACGGAACAAGCATCAAGTCCACGAGCCCAAACCTCTCCCCTCCGAAAAATCTCCTCTCTCCCAGCTCCCCTTCCAACACCTTCAATATCTCTATAAGCTCTTTCTTTGCTGCCTCTTGAGCCTCTCCCTTCGCGTTCCTCCATATCCTCGACCCACATTCAAATAACTGCGCATGCAAACAACAAACACTACAAAATCAAAATCATAAAACAAAAGGTACACAAATCTATGTGTGATTATAATTACTTATCTGAGCAACTGACCTTTTTGTCAACGTAATCTGCCCAAAACCTCGCCTGCGAACGTTCATAGGGGTCTTGGGGCATCAAAGGGTACTTGTCATTCCACGTCTCGTCGATGTAGTGAACGATGTTGAGAGATTCACAGATAGATTTCTCGTTATGGAGCATGACTGGGATTTTCTTGTGAATGGGGTTGTATTTGAGGAGGAGGTCACTCTTGTTGAAAAGGTTTTCTTCCTTGTATTCGTATTCGACGCCCTTTTCTTCCAGTGCAATCTTCACTCTCATGCCGAAAGGGCTGGGCCAGAAACTAAAGAGAACTACTTCCTCATGCGCCATTGCTTGCAGTTGCAGGGTGTTTTCTAAAATTAATAGAATGAAACAGTGAGAGATGGGTGTGAGAGCAGTGAGCAGGGAGTGATAGAATTTATAGCGTTGCGTCGAACCTTCTAACGAGACTTTTTTGGTAAATGGAACCTTACATTCCTATTAAGGGTGTATCCGATCCGTCGTGGGATCTACCTGCAAATTAGTTTCCTTTTTCTTTCTTATATTCGATGTCGACATTGCTTGCCTCATATGAACGATTTCGTAGCTGTCCCAGCTATCACACTCTCCGGTTAGAGCAAGTTTGGTATGTGTTTGGCATCGTGGCATTTGAATATTTCCTACGTTGGTACAATATAAGGGTGTAGAAAACATATTTGGTATGTGTATGATGGCTTGAATTTTATTCGCATGAGAAAAAATCTCAAAATCTTAACCCACAACCATAGAAAGTTGGACAAAAAAACTTTTTGAAAATCCTAAATCCTCTCACTTATTATAAATGTAGGCCCCACGTTCACAATCTCAAAGGAAGTGACCCCACTTTATAATTCCTAGAGGTGTGTCATATGGTCACAATTACAAAAGGTGGGCTCCTATTATAATTCTATAATGGTGGAACCCCATGATAAATCACTTATAAAGGTATGAATCATGTTGTAATTTCTCTAGGTGGGTCCCATGTCCACAATCACATTTTAATGGTGGCCCCATGTTCGGATTTCTAAATGTGGGTACCACATTGTAATTTTTTAAAGATTGGTCCCGTGTTCACAACTAACAAAAAGTATGGCCCTACATTTTAATGATGGCCCCATGTTTGTATTTCTAACTGTGGGTACCACTTTGTAGTTTTTTGAAGGTGGGCCCGTGTTCACAATTAACAAAGAGTATGATCCCATATTATAATTCCTATAAAGGTGGGCCCACATTGTAGATTTTATAAATGTGCTACTCCCATGTTCTAATTTTTAAAGGTAGGCACCACATTCTAATTTCTAAAGGTGGGCCATGTGTCTAAAATTACAAATAATGTTACTCCACTTTGTAATTCATAAATATGAGTCACATGGTCTCGTTTACAAAAAGTGGACCCACATTGTAAATTCTATAAATGTGAGCCCATATTCTAATTTCTAAAGATGGATCCCATATTTACATTTACAAAAAGTTGGCCCATATTATAATTCTTATAAAGGTGGGCCCACATTATGAATCCAATGGATATGGGTTCCATATTCTAATATTTAAAGGCGGGTACCACGTGGAAACTTCTACAAGTGAGTCCTATATATGATAATAATAGTATAGCAAACAATAAAAGGTGGGGTCCCACATTGTAAATTTTATGTTTGCCCTTTGGAGCAGAACTTTTATAATGTTACCAAACGAGTTCCATACGGCATATTTTTAGTAGAGTAATTTAATATAATGTTGTGAAACAAGTTCCGCAGAGTATAGACTTGGCACATCCTGATCTCAACACAACTTAATCCGAGCACAATATTGGAAACAACACGAGAACGATGCCAAACAAGCCCTTAAGTTGTAAAGCCCAAGGGAGTTTTAATATTTATCATCATTGAAACCTAGTGACAGTTTAAAAGTAGAATTGACTTTTTGATTACATGAAATTATGTTTAGGACTTTTAGGTAGTTATGGTAACAGAAAAAAGTGACTTTTTATTATTTAATTTATCTTTTAATGAAAAAAACTACATTTATGGTAGATTCACAACCAATACGTGTGCAGTGTGCTCAATCTAATAGTGGTCTCCACTCCTATTGGAATGACATTTTTAGATATGCCATTGAAGGGTACGACCTTAGTAATTGAAACCTCTCCTCCCTTTCCCTTGTCTCGCTCCAAAAAAGCAGATCTGCATTTTCGAAGTGGGTCTATCATCGGAGCGCGATTCAACCATTTTCAAAGCGCGGATTAATCGAATAAAAAGCGAATCGTGTAAAATTTTTAGTTTTTGTGCATTTTATTTTTTCTATAAGCTTAATATTTATCTTTTAAATGAATAAACTTCTTCTAAGTTATTAATTATTGTCTATTTTATGTGATCAAATTGCAAAGTTAAATTTTTTTCTCCATTTTTTTTTTACTTGAATGTATAGATACAAATATTTTTGCCCATTATAGTGTTTCGGTCATATAATTACTATGTTGTATTTACTTGAATGTATGGATAAAAATATTTTTTCCCATAAGTTAATTGTTTTAGAATGTAGCGTTTCGGTCATATAATTACTATGTTGTATAGGCGCTTCGGACATATAATTATTTTAGAGTGTAGCGCTTCGGTGCACCGGCTCTGGACCCTTAGTGTATGACAATGTTGTCCTGGTGATGGAGTCCTGGGTGATTTCACTCGTTCGTGATATTAAGTAAATCACATTTTTTTTATCATGCATTCAATGGACTGGTGGGACCCACCTATATTGAAATGAAATTTTTATGATTTATCACTGCAGTGGGTGAAATTTATTTTGAATGGTTTTAATCATCATTACGTGGGCCTTATGATGGAGTTCCAAAGACTGTGTAAGAGCTGCAACAGAGAATGGAGACTGTCTTCATTTCCACCAATAATGGGCAGATGGATAGCCTCGAAATCTCCTCCCAACTCTCCTTTCTCTCACTCTTCTCTGATACTAAAAGGTTGAATCCAGATCACATGTTTGGACCAATCAGGAGGTGACACATTGTTTTGTACTTAAAAGACGGAGCTAACTTTTGAAAACAACACCGATTTTTAAACTCAACAAGTTGATCCGGACTCTAGAAAGTTTCATCTTACACCTAAACCAAATCTCTTCTTCCATGAAAGTGAGAAACCCTCTCTCGCTCCATTCGAATTCCAAAACTATTCACAATTCAAGTATCTTCCTCTCCATCAGGAAAAACTCTTGAATACCCTAATCCTCTCGATCGATCTATGTTTATCAGCCTCGTCGTCAGCTTGCTTCTGGTCGGTGCACGGGTGTTGCTCGGACTCAATCCATCATCCCCAGGTGCTTGTGAATTGAAAGAGGAAGGAGTAGTAAACTAATTTGGGAGAAAATAAAAGATATCAAGCCCTTTTACTATACCTGTGGGCTAGAGCATCCAAACAGGGTGAAAGGGAAAAATATGACCGTTTGATCACTCCCACCGACCATACAATGCTATACAAGTGAAATTCCCAAACGACTTAAATAAGAGGTTTTTAAAACCCCAGTGTGGAGCCACTTAGGCCCTGTTTGGCAAATTTTATCTTTATGAAATAGATTTATATGAAATAGATCTGTGTCAAAAAGAGCGGTTTGAAATAGATGTTTTCTAACTAGACCGTTTGGTAAGGCAAAAAATTGGTTGAAACACATGCCTCAAGAATCCAGCGGTTCTTAGTTTTTCATCATGTTCTTGAGATCTGCAGCAAATGAGGGGCTAAATTTTGAACACATAGCAATTCTCAGTCGTCCGAAGAAGATAATCGGTTCGAATCGTGCTTTTGGGGCTAATGGAACTCCAAAACATAGATTTAAACCTCTAAAATGTTTCACAAATATCTCAAGATTTGGGAACGATGAATGGTTCAAATTCAAACACATAGCCTTGTTTAGGCTTATGCATGTTTTCAACGGCCTGGCTCATAATCTAATGGCCCAAATCTGATTAAAAAAAAGTAAATTATGAACCAGTTAGAAATTCAATATAAACTGCTGCTTTAGAGTTTTGAAAATCCAACCTGGATCAATTTTTCATCAATTTTCTCAAGATCTGCATTGAATCATAATCTAGAATTTGGACACATAGCAACTTTGAGACTTCAAGAGACATTCAACTGCTCAGATCATGTTTTTGGGGCCCACAGAGCTACACACATGCAGATAAAGTTCTGATATATATAGTAAATATCTTGAGATTCGAGATACATCAACAGATCAAATTTGGGCCCCTATCTTTATTGTAGTTTAGAAATATTTTTAACGGTCTGGATCATAGTTTAGTGGCCAAAAATTTGAAAACAAATGGAAAAGATGGGTGAGTTAAAAATCTGGAGTAAACTCCAACCTTTTGCATGAGCATATCCAATGGCAATAAGTTTTACTTCAATGTCTAAGACGTATGACAAATCGGGAGCTGGAACTTGGATACATAGTTGTTTTAATCCTTCCAGAAAGATTCAATGGCTCAGATCATACTTTTGTGGCCACAAAACTCCAAAAATATAAATCTATGGTTCTAATTTATTTCGCGAATATCTCAAGATCTGGGACAAATCAACAGTTCTAATTTGGTTGCATAGCTGTGTTTTAATTCCTAAATGCTTCCAATGGTTTTGATTGGCATTTTGATTCCCAAAATCCAAAAAACATGAAAATATCGGTCCACATTTGAATCACGTTTTTTTGCTACAGTGCAGCGTGCATCTGTGCGCTTCAGACCCCATGGTCTGTTTCAAATCTGGTAGATCCTGTGGCTTTCCCAAATAGAGGCAAAATCTCCTTGTGAGGCTTCAAACAGAGGTAGGGAAATTGTCTACCAAACGGCCTAAATGAGTTTTCAAACAGTTTTAAGAGATTAAAAGGCAAAAAGAAGAGTTGCCAAACGCCACCTTAATAACAATCTGGACCATCCAAGATGAATACCAGCCTCTCATGTGATATGTAATTCATATTTCACTTCAATATAAATGAGTCCCATGGAACACATGATCGAATAGGGGACTAGGCCAGGTGGCTTTCCTGCTGATGTAGATGGAGTTACTTATGTTTTAGTCATATGTTTAATTGGACAGTGAGACTCGCTCCTATTGAATTGATATTTGAGGATATATATATCACATAAGAATTTGATAGTGACCTTTGACAATTTGAATTATCTTTATGTGGACCCATATTGGTAGAGGTGAGACATGTTAGTATGTTACACGAGAAGTATGTAATAGTTGCGACAAAGAATCCAAGGCTCTTTTTTAGATATGAGGCAGGGCAACAGGTAACTCCAACCATCTGTAATTTTAGGGGAGTTTTGACCCCAGTGGAACTGAGGCTATGTTTTGACCCCTCAGGTCAATAGTTCGGAAAAGTTCCTCAAGTTTACACTAGGGTTGCAACTCAGCTGTGGGTCAATTCAGATATTGACTCAGCTAGCCCGGGACCAACTCTAAGTCGTATGCTGGAAAACCCTGAGGCCATGACAATCATGATGGAAGTGAAGGATGGAATATTTCAATGTGACCTATGAGGTGGTGCTAAAAATCAAACCCATTAGCAGGCACCATTTTTTTAGGAAATCAATCTAATAATGCTGATTGGATGAGTGTCAAATTTATGCATATGTCAATTCATGGGAGGGAAATCTTAGTGATAGGGGTGACTTGATCATAGATGTGCCATTTCGCACCTCCATCACGCCCCACCACGCCAAATAATAGCTCTGTAGATATGTTTAGGGCCCGTTCAGTTAAGAGGAATTGTGAGAATGCTGATCGTCTCCTAGTGGTTTCCAAAATACTCACGTATAGTTCAACATTCAAGAAAGCTGGGATTTTCAGAACTCAAAAGGCCTGACTTTATGGTTTCCAAAAAATTCTTGTAATAGAACAGATGAACTCTAGATGCTCGAAAGATGCATTTTGAAATCAGCATCAGAAACTCCCAACACGTACAATTCACATCAGAATACTTCAAACAAACGGTAAAAATATGGGTACCGAACGAAGTGAACCAAATTTCATGTCGGTCCTAAGTTTGGGCTGAACCTTAAAAATGGATCAAACCCAGCTTGAATTTCACTCTATGTCAAGTGCGACCGTGCAAATTTCGCTTTCTACCGGAGACCTAAGTTAGTTGCACCCTGAGCCACTTATGCTCATGGCACAGGTTAACATGCCAACAAGTGGATCATTTTCTTGCGCTAGAGCTGGGATGGTTTTCTCATCCGCACTGTGCATCGGTGCGGTTCATCATGTGAGACCCAGTGAACTCCGAGGGAGCAAGAAGGGAGAGGGCCCCGCCCTTGGTGACAGCCCGGATATGCATAAAGTTTAATCTTTTTTTTTTTGTACCCAGCAAAGGGGGCTGGGACTCAAGAGAGAGCCCACATACACACATGAAACCAGCCCACTCAAGTGGGAAGTAAGCTCGCACATGGGTAGAAAGTCCACACAAGTGGAAAGAGGTGACGTGCCTAGAATTTGAACCCCGGACACGGAGATAAGATCTGAAGCTTCTTACCACTCAGGTAATGAACCATTCTTGCAAGGGCCTCCATCTGCTTAGAACTGAAGTTGGCGGGTTACAGGAGGAGAGATCTCCCAAGTCCCTCCATCTGCTCTCATGCAGAAGCCACTCATGTTAGTGTAGCAGAGAGTGGCAAAACTAGTAACTCTGTACTCACCTTGTCAACGAAGTCTGCCTGCCCAAAACATGGAATCCGCCCTGCTGTAAGGGTCTTCGGGCATCAACGGCGATGTTCCTCTCCATGTCTCATCGAAGTATTGGATATTGATGATGTCACGACCCGGCCCCGAGATCAGAGTCGTTAGGGTTAACCCCCGGGTCGCGATGTTAATCATACTTACTCCCGTAAATCCCGATTAACCGAAGTTAAACCGGAGCCCACAAGGGATCTTGCATACAAACCTGTCAATGTACATTTGCGGAACATATATACAGATAATATACATTGACAATATCTAACAAAATGAATCAGACTAATTACTTTGAACTACCCAGTTCACTTTACATTGTTTCAGTTCACATACTATCAACCACTGTATATTTACATACAATGCAGGGGACATCATATACTGTACCCACAATACTAAAATGATTAAACAAAATAACTTATACAAAGATTCCAAAAGATTTTCCATGTATACGCTCTCCAATCATGCCCACTCGGCTAGGCCTCCTGGAGGTAGCGAATGGGCCTCCTCCGCTGTCGGGACGGTCGCTGAGGGACCGGCACGGGTAGCTGAGCCTGTAATATCATCAGTAATACCGTGAACACGACGGTTCAACAAGGTATACATACATTTATGACATGACCATAATTACTAGCAATTTATTGTCTAACAGTGCTAAACAATTCATAATAACCATAAATAACAATAACAATAATATGGCAACTACACTAGCATTGGTTTCAATTCCATTTTATTCATTTCATCTTCCAAAAAGGAAGATATGCATATTCATTTATTCATTATGTTCAACCTTTATTAATGGCTTTTCAGTGTATGACTTTTCAGTCAATGACCTTTCGGTCCAATAAGGTGGGATCTCCCAGTGTCTTGATCAGAGATCACTGGTGTCACCACGGGCTCCGGAACACCCCAATCTCATCTACTGCAGTAGGAATAGTCATTTCATTTCTCAATTCATTCAATTCAATTCAATAATGAGTTTAAGAAACCGCTAGGTAGTGCCAAACCCGTTAACCCTTCGTATCAATCTCATTCTCACTCTAAAGTAAGCCTATATTCAATCATCTAACCAACCATTGAGTGTAACTAGGGTTATCAATGCAAGTATTACTTTTGATGACATTACTTAATTGATTATGCATTCGAATAACCTTAGATAACACTTATGGAGGTATACATATCACTTAACTACACGAGAACTAGTAATGACCACATAAGCGATCTTAGATCTCGAAAAATTCCAAAACTCACTGTCCCCCAATCGCGAGGACTGTTAGGTCCGAGCGATTGGCCAAAATTTCCACTTTACTATTACTATGTATTTCTGTTAGGTTCGCTCGAGCGGACACTTTACAGAAGGATGGTCGCTCGACCGCATTTTAATGTTCGCTCGAGCGACCGGTCCAAAACGAGTTTTCTCTGAAACAGAGCCTCGGTCGCTCGAGCGACCCCCTGTTCGCTCGAGCGAACTGTTCAGAATTCTACTCCGAATTTCTGATTCTTTCTCTCTTCTTTCTCACTCACTTCCCCCTTATTCCTCCACAACCTGCAAGCATAATGGGACCTCATGTCCCCATCCACACACACCATCCACTTCCAATCAATCTAAACAACAATATACAATCTAATTAGGGTTTGAAAACCCATAATGCCCCTAATCATCATCTATTTCTATCAGAATCCACAAAACTATTTCAACAAGCATAAGTACATGTATCACTTGCCTCAAATGAAGCTTTGCTTGCTATAAATCCCTTTCTTAGCTTGGATTGAGTTGGGAATCCTCTCCTTGAAGCTTGGATTCCAAGACAAGTCTAAGGAAATGATGAGGAAGATGAAGTAGACCACCTCCTCCTCACTCAAGCACTCTAATTCACTCTTGATAATGAAGAAAGAAGAAGAAATTGAAGAAGGAAAAGAAAGGGTTGTAGCACTTGTTGCCTAGGGTTTCATGAGATGAAATGAAGTCAATTGCTTATATAAGCTTCAGTTTTGCATTTAATCCCCACTAATTCCCTTAATTCCATTTCAAGTCAAATCAAGGTCCATTTGGTTCATTTCTCGTCGAATCACTTCAAGTCTTTTAAGAAATTCGTCGTACTCGTCGAGATACACATGTTGGTATCGAGACTTTCCGTATTCGACAAAATACGTATAAGTCCGTATTTACACATAAGTCCTTCATTTGTTTGTTTAAGCTCCCTTTCAAATCAATTCAGTTATTAATCTTGTCTAACCTTTCATTAAGCCTACATTAGGCTACGTCAACTTCATTTGGTGATAAATCACCATTAAGTCATTTAAACCGGCTTAATTAGTCTTAAACTCAATTAATTAGAGTTAATCGTGATTACTTCGGGACGGAGCCTAACAGATGAAGAGAGATTCAGAGATGGGTTTTCCGTTGTGGATCAAAACAGGAATTTTATGATGAACAGGCTTAGATGTAAGAACCAAATGTAATTTTATAGACTGATGGTGGAATTTGGATACTCCGTATGAAAGGAATTTTTGTTTCACTTAAACCGTATGAAGGAGGAAGTGGAGTAAAGTTAAATTTATTTTTATCCCAACGTTATAGTCTTTTATGATTAGGAACAAACAAAGCTTAGATCAGATCAACATTACCTAATCACCCAAAACTTGACTGTTTTGATCCACCCTTATGTTCAATTTGAGCCTTTTCACTACGCCCCCCCTTTTAAATTAGTAACGATCTAAATGTGAAAACCTCACACATACATGCTATTCAATTAGTTGTGCACAGCTTTAAAGCCCTTAAATTTATTTTATTTCTTCTAGAGCAATTTCTTTTTTACTGTTGGTTTCTTCAAACAAGTAGGGCGAACCATCCACATTATTATTATTATTATTATTATTATTATTATTATTATTATTATTATTATTATTTTGCATGCCTCTAGGTGGGCTTTATGGGCCAAAAGATTCCGAGTTTTAAAAATAATATCGGTTGTCTTGAAAACAACCTAAGGGGTTAAATAAAAATAAAAATAACATTTTAGTATGATTTATTATAATTAATAACTAGTGATGGGGTGTTTAAAAACTGTTATTTGATACTAGGTAATAGCAGGTATAATTTTAACTTCAGTGGAGCACCCTTACCAAGGACACGAGTGGAAATATACTCCAATATAGTACCTGATGATGCCAAAAAGTGGTTTTCGGGCACCACCGGTCAAGTGATTGGTAAATGATGTGAAATTAATAAAGAGAGAGAGAGTTTATAGTGGTTCGGTCATTGTGACCTACGTCCACTTAAATGGATTGTTTTACTACTTCGGGGAGGAGATTACAAGGTAGTCAGATACAATGATAGTGAGAAAAATCCATCATTCCTCCGTTAGTAGGACTCTCCTTTTATAGTCTTTCCCCAACGGATGGGGAGGATCTCCCGCGATCTCAAACGGTGTACGCTCCAGTCTGGTGGAGTCTCCCGCACTGTCCTCAACAGATTAGCAGATAAGATCTCTTCCGCGGGACTTGGTGAAAGCCGGTAGATGGAACGACGCGTGTGCTGACTCTGTCATTCGATGGATCCGGACCCGGCCCTTAACGGGTAGATGACGACCCGGGCTCATCATGGACTTGGATCAGTTGGTCTTGACCCGCTATCGTGGACCGAGCTGTTTGGGCCTAACTCGTCACTACGGACCGAGTCACTTGGGCCTGTCCCATCAGTACCCATTGTAATTAGTAACATATAAAATACTGCCTGAATACTAAGGACCCCACTTGTGCAGTTGTGCTCAACTTGCACATGCGAGGTAATAGGAACTCATATATGCAATTAACTTGCACATGAAAGGTAACGACAGGGACTTGTAGTGCAGGGAGGGTCTCAGTCAACTTCCTCCGCACACCAAGTAATTGGATAAATTCCATCACGTAAAAAAAAAAATCTAACAACCAAATTTAGGGCATGTTTTTTTACTGAAATTTAGGAGAGACCAATACAAATGGATCGGAATATCGATATTTTGAATTTTTGATAGGCGGGTTCCAATTAAATGCCTTTGGCTAGGGGGCTACACTTAGCCTCGTTCATCTGTTGCCCACAACTGTTATTATTTTAGGAGGGGCTTCTTTTTTTTTATCATGAAAACTAAGAACAGATTCAGAACACCCCATGTGCGCATTTGACCCTCGATAGTCTCAACCATCGATTTATAAAGTGTGCATTGAATGATACAGTGAGCAGAGACAGCAAAGAGATCACATTGGAAAAATTTTGAAAAGCTCAAAAGTAAGCGTGCATTATTTAACACAAGTGGGAAAATATTTTCTCCGTGAAAAGGCTGAAGAATGATTTTCTGCAAATATTAAACAAACGTACGAGCTTCAATTATCCAACCAAATAAACCATTTATACTTCCACACATAAAAATATATTAAATTCCAAAAAGATACATATCTTGTAATTTTATGTCATCTCTCCTAACACACACAAAAGAAAAAAAAAAAAAACACAAAGCAGCAAAAACACAGTGAGTACAAATGCCTTGCCAGTCACTGCAACAACAACAACCAACTCAGTGGGTACAAATGCCTTGCCAGTCACTGCAACAACAACAACCAAGTCACTGAGTACACATGCCTTACTACTAGTCACTACTACTCTATTCCATACCGCTTCTTCAAGAGACATACAAACTCATAAATCTTGAGCGGGTCAATGAGTGTTTTAGACACACTCTCCTTCTCCATGCACCTTTTCATCCACGCCATCAGCTTCGGGCATTCCTTCTCCACACTGAAATTCCCAAACGTCTCGTACGAGTAAAACCAGCACCCGAACGGAATAAGCGACACGTCCACGAACCCAAACGTCTCGCCCCCAAAAAACCTCTTTTCTCCCAGCTCCCCTTCCAACACCTTCAATATCTCTATAAACTCCTTCTTAGCAGCCTCCTGAGCCTCTCCCTTGTTCTTCCATATCCTCGACCCACATTCATATATCTGCGCATACAATCACAAACTAAACACTAAAGAAAAAAAAAGAACATTTTACATACATACAAAAGCAGGGGAAAAGAATGTATGTGAACTCACCTTCTTGTCAACGTAATCGGCCCAAAACCTTGCTTGGGCACGGTCGTAGGGGTCTTGGGGCATCAAAGGGCACTTGTCACTCCACGTCTCATCAATGTAGCGAACAATGTTGAGGGATTCGCAGATGGATTTTCCGTTATGGAGCAGAACGGGGATTTTCTTGTGAATGGGGTTGGATTTGAGGAGGAGGTCGCTCTTGTCGAGAACCAGGTTTTCTTCTTTGTATTCGTATGGAACACCCTTTTCTGCTAGTGCGATTCTAGCTCTCATGCCGAAAGGGCTAGGCCAGAAATCTAATAGAATTACTTCATCGTTCGCCATTGGCAACTATGGACGAGGAAATGGATCTCAAAAGTCGAAGGAGAAGCTTTGGCTGCAAGGTTTTTGTCTTAAAATGGCTCTGTGAGAGTAGTTGAGGGACGGAATGATGGAATTTATAGCGTGTTGTCGAACCTTCGCGAAGTTGCTGACCTGCTGCGAGGCTAAGCATATACGTAGTAGGAAACGGATAGAAACGTCACAAATGACCGTACAATGTGGACTCGAGCTGAAGCCTGTAGGCGAGCAATTCTATTAAGATGCTTATTTAAAAAGAACGTCATCGCTTGCGTCATATGAAGGCAATGGAGCTGGGGAAGGTTATATATGCACCCACCTATTTGCTGAGACACCCACCCATATCTTTTATAAACAGTGATTTGAAAAAAAAATAAAAAAATGGGTGTACTCAGCAAAACAGGGGGTGCATATAGAACTTCCCTCGGGGCTATGGGTCACCAAAAAGCTCGAGCCACCTGTATTTGTTTTTATATAGCTGTTAGAGTAGGGATTAAAGTTTTTTTTCAGTAGTTTGATAAGAATTTTTTTTGAATTTTGGGATAAAAATTAGATGGATTTCTTTTAGTGGCATGAGAATGTGTTTTGTTTTTTTTTTCTTTTTAACTTTTTTTAAAATGCTGAGGAAATTTTGAAATTTTATACTTTTGATATGACACCTAATCTTTTCTTATATAGTGAAATGAGGCTTTACTTCACTCCACCTTATTAGTGAAGTTCCCAAACAAGCCTTCGAATAGCTCCTTCGAATCTAGGTGGACATGCCAGTTTGGATTTTTGCCATGAGATTCCAACAACCATACCAAAAATGAAATGCCAAATTTGGCACATTGGAGTGAAATGCCAAACTTAGCATATGAGAAAGGGAGATGTCAAATCTTATTTCGGATTATTTTACTTCTAAATGGACCATTGGAGATTGGTTGGATTTAATGTAATTTTTTGACATAGTCAATATATAATAATGAAAAATTAAATTTGACATATGGGGTGGAGTTATCAGTCTTGGAAATGTCAAATTCCAAAAGTATCAAATTGCATGCCACATGAACCATCAAATAAAATTTGATGTCTCTAATTTGATATATCAATTGGAGATGCTCTAAATCTTATCTCAATTGAAGTTGGTCTCACCAGATTGATGGGATAAGTTGGAGAAATCTTCACCAAGAAGTGGCTGCAATCTCGAATAGGTCTGAGAGTGGGTCACCACACAGATGCGAGACACAGGAGTAATGTTGGATGAAGGGGTCTCGCTGGGTTTTATCTACATCTAAAGCTTTCTTAAACCCGTCTGAAATGAAGATTTTGACTACTTTTCAGCATTTAGCATATGCAGATTACTTTCATTGCTCCTCTTTTTAGTTGCAGTTGGATGGCCTTCCTTTTCATCATTGGATGGCCTTCCGAATAAAAGAAACTAATTGGGCACACAGGTCCTTTTCTTGTAGCAGATCTTTATACGGACGTACCCTCCAAAAGCCGGCCTTGAGAATTTAATTAAGAAGTGGCGGTTAGGTTTATTACTGCTATTGTAAATTTGTTGTTACGACTAATGACTATTTAGCTTCTCAAAGGAGTTCTGTACCAATTGGGTAGCAAAGCTTTTCTGAGAAATCTTTGAACTTCTTTAGCTAACAGAAAAATAGTGGGCCTGAAACAAGGGTAGCTCATATTTTTAGATAACCCGATTCTCACCTAACTACTTGTGGTTTGATCATTGGGTTCTTTTTAAAGACTTTCAAGTAATTTCCATAAAATCACCGTAAGCATGAGGAGAGGAAACCATCTCAATTTATACAAGGCAGTAACAAGAGTTATTCAAATTCAAACTCAATTCTAAAATCTCTAACAACTCTGTTTTATCTCTCATAATATTCAAAACCAACCTAATCCGATCTTATCTTGAGATAATAATCTCTAACGCTCTTTTCTATAAGAGTAGGTTTCTTCTTCCTATGGTTGGGTGTCAAAAAAATGAGGGCCCTTAAGCTTTCCAGGCTTGCCTTCTTTAGGTCATATTTTTATTTCCTGTAATTGAATATATAAGAATTGTAAGATAAATCTGTTAAAATTGAAGAAGTAATTTTCAGACTACAACTGCTTCTTCCACATTTCAAGCAGAATTTGTGGCATGCTTTGAGGCCACTAATCAAGCTATATGGCTGCGAAATTTTATTTCAAGGCTTCAGATCATGGATTTCATTTCTAAGCTGCTGAAAATTTATTGTGATAATACCTCATCCGTTCGCTTCTCTAACAACGACAAGAGTTCTAGTGCTGCAAAACACTTATAAAATATATTGTCGTTAAAGAGAAGGTTCGAGATGGTTTAATGTCTATAGAGCAAATCAGTACAAAGTTCATGATTGCAGATCGTATGACCAAAGCATTACTGGCAAAGGCCTATAATGATTATGTTATAGCAATGGGTCTCATTGTATTACCTTAATGTATGTAGTTGAAAGGATTTATGTTATTTACTTAGATATTTTTGTTGATCAGTTTTCATTAATAATGATTATGTTCTCTTCCTTAATTTTTTTGTGTGCACAATTAATTCATTATTGAAAAGCAAGATAAATTTCAGTTGAACCAATAAATAAGAATTTTTAGTCTACTCCTATTATTTTCCTCGATTTATGATTTGACTAAATGGAATTACTAATGTTGTGGTATATGGAAGGAATTATGTTGCAAAATTGATGTTTGATTGCCATGGCTCGCATTATTAGTTTCATTTTGTTACAGTATATAAGAATTAGCATAAACAACAACAAGAATGATTGGGCTATTTTTTACAAACGAGTGGCCACTCGTCGGGATTTTAAATCTATTGAATCCAAGTTGAGTCATTTTATAAAACATAGTTTTTAAAATAAAAATAGAAGGTGGATTGAATATTGGTGGTTATCATGACCAAGCGGGAGATCACATATGTGTGGTCATTCAGACCAAGTGGGAGACCCTCATGACCACATGTGCAACACTATTTGACCCACGGTTTGAGCCCACTAATTTAAATTACTTTCCCCTTTTGGTTTTTGGTTTTACTAAGTTTATCTTTAAGACTCTTGTTGGTTAATTTGAGGGAATTAAGGAAACTTACATTTATTAGATTTCTTTGATGAGAAGAAATCTCTCTAGGGTTTATCATCTATATATATGGTTTTCTAGTTCTCTCCCTTAACCTACGAGATTTGAAAAGTAACTATCAACTTCACGCATATTAGAATAAGTGATAAGCAAGATAGAAGAAAACCCTAATTGAGAAAAGAGATCTGCTCATCATCAAAAGATCATAGTGCAAGATACGCTTTTAGTCTTTTTTAGATTATCTTTTGTGATTGCATAGATCATGATCGATAGGTTTGATTTGCATTGCAAACAATATTAGATCTTAGAATTGATATAGATCTTAGACTCTATTCCAGACCGCTTCTTAATCTTAAATAAACACACAAACTCATAAATCTTTAGCGGGTCAATAAGTGTTTTAGACACACTCTCCTTCTCCATGCACCTTTTCACCCACGCCATCACCTTCGGACATTCCTTCTCCACACTGAAATTCCCACACGCCTCGTACGAGTAAAAGAAGCACCCGAACGGAATAAGCGACACGTCCACGAACCCAAACGTCTCGCCCCCAAAAAACCTCTTTTCTCCCTGCTCCCCTTCCAACACCTTCAATATCTCTATAAACTCATTCTTAGCAGCCTCAAGAGCCTCTCCCTTGTTCTTCCATATCCTCGACCCATATTGATATATCTGCGCATACAATCACAAACTAAACACTAAAGAAAAAAAAAAAAAAGAACATTTCACAAACATACAAAAGCAGGGGAAAAGAATGTATGTGAACTCACCTTCTTGGCAACATAATCGGCCCAAAACCTTGCTTGGGCACGGTCGTAGGGGTCTTGGGGCATCAAAGGGCACTTGTCACTCCACGTCTCATCAATGTAGAGAACAATGTTGAGGGATTCGCAGATGGGTTTTCTGTTATGGAGCAGAACGGGGATTTTCTTGTGAATGGGGTTGGATTTGAGGAGGAGGTCGCTCTTGTCGAGAACCAGGTTTTCTTCTTTGTATTCGTATGGAACACCCTTTTCTGCTAGTGCGATTCTAGCTCTCATGCCGAAAGGGCTAGGCCAGAAACCTATTAGAACTACTTTATCGTTCGCCATTGGCAACTATGGACGAGGAAATGGATCTGAAAAGTCAAAGGAGAAGCTTTGGCTGCAAGGTTTTTGTCTTAAAATGGCTCTGTGAGAGTAGTTGAGGGACGGAGTGATGGAATTTATAGCGTGTTGTCAAACCTTCACGAAGTTGCTGGCTTGCTGCGAGGGTAATTAAGCAAATACGTAGTAGGAAACGGATAGAAACGTCACAAATGGCCGCACAATGTGGACTCCATCTGAAGGCTGTAGGCGAGCAATCCTCTTCAGATGCTCATTTAAAAGAAGGCCATCGGTTGCGTCACATGAACGCATCGGAGCTATGGGTCCCCAAGAAGCTCAAGCCACCTGTATTTTGTAACATAGCTGTCAGAGTAGGTCAACAAGTGAAACAAATTTGGATGTGACCACACGCGACACTATCTATGCTCCTCGGATCCGGATGGATCCATGTATGGACCAAACTGGGGCCTCCACGTGCGGGGGCGGAAGGAGGGCGGAGAAATGAGAAATTGTGCTGGGGCGGAAGGAGGGCAGAGGAAAGAGAAATTCTCCGCCCTCTTTCTGCCCCCGCACGTGGAGGCCCCTGTTTGGATCCCCTATTTGGTCCAAACAGGAGATCCTCTTCCATGCTCCTCACGTGAACCAGGCCCCAAGGGGCCAGGGGTGTCGGTAGAGAAGGAGCCATTAACTTAATTGGTACTGGACTCAGTGGTCTCACTTTCATCTTCATCAGTTTGTACGCTTTTGATTGATTGCAAAATGACAAAAATATGTAATTTATATGGATCCGGGTCCTATGTTTGGACCAAACAGGGGGTGACACATAAAAAAATGAGTGTTTTCTTTCAAGGAGATAGAATTTTCTGGATCCGGATCCCCTGTTTGGACCAATCAGGGGATGCCACATGGAAAAGAAAATTTAGGAGATGAGATGTTTTTTGAGGAGTTAAGATGAGACATCTCAACCTTATGTGGCACCCCCTGATTGGTCCAAACATGGCTTCGTTTCCGAATCTTTTTAGATGGGATGTGACACCTTTCTCTATGTGGCACCCACTCATTGGTCCAAATAGGGAAACCTTGTTTAGACCAAAAAGGTGATCCATTTCCAATTTATATTATAGTCCGTATACTGTTTGAAGAAGTGAAATGGTAAAAAATGAGCCATTTATCAACCATTGAAAATTTAAATTGTTCATAATTATAAAAGCCCTTCTCAGGACGGTAAGAAAATTATACATTTCTCGGCCTTTTGGCTAAGATCAAGAGAAGGTAAGAATATTTGTGGGATGAAGTGAACATTGAAGAGAGAATAAAATATTAGAAAATTCAATTTTATTTTGAGTGGTTTGATAAGGATTTCTTCTTTCTTTTTATTTACTTTTGGGATAAAAATCAGATGGATTATTTTAGTGGCATTAGAATATTTTTTTTAATGAAGGAGGAAATTTTGAAATTTTATACTTTTGATATAATCTGTAGTTTTTTCTTATATGGTGAAATGAGGCTTTACTTTTTTTTTTCTTTTTTTTGCTAACGAAGGGTTTTCAACCCTTTGGGCTAGGCTAATCCCTTTGGGCCCAGAGGAAAGCGGGTAAAACCCCTATGGCCCGATTATTTTAGTGGCATTAAAATATTTTTTTTAATGAAGGAGGAAATTTTGAAATTTTATACTTTTGATATGATCCCTAGTTTTTTCTTATATGGTGAAATGAGGCTTTACTCTTTTTTTTTTCTTTGCTAACGAAGGGTTTTCAACCCTTTCGCCTAGACTAATCCCTTCAGGCCCAGAGGGAAGCAGATAAAACCCCTATGGCCCCTAAGTGGTAGCACAAATGGACTAAACCTTGGTTCCCGAAGAGGGGGGAATCGGATGTCGATACCAAGACATCTAGCTTCGGAAGAGGGATAAACTGTGGTATTGACCACTCAACCAACCCCTTGGGGTTAAATGAGGCTTTACTTCACTCCACCTTATTAGTGAAGTTGCCAAATAAGCTCTCGAATAGCTCCTTCAAATCCAGGTGGACAAAGCCAGTTTGGATTTTTGGCATGGGATTCCAACAACCATGCCAAAAATGAAATGCCAAATTTAGCAGGTTGGAGTGAAATATCAAATTTGGCATATGAGAAAGGGAGATGTCAAATTTTATTTTGGATTATTTTATTTCAAAATGGGTCATTGAAGATGGGTTGAGTTTAATGTAATTTTCTTGACATATGAGGCTTAATAATGAAAAATTAAATTTGGCATATGGGGTGGAGTTATCACTCTTGGAGATGTTAAATTTCTAAATATCAAATTGCTACATAAATCATCAAATAAAATTTGATGTCTTTAATTTAGATGTTAAATTTTTAAATATCAAATTGCCACATAAACCATCAAATAAAATTTGATGTCTCTAATTTGGCATATCAATTGGTGTCTCTAATTTGGCATATCAATTGGAGATACTCTAAATCTTATCTAAATTGAAGTTGGTCTCGCGGTATTGATGGGATAAGTTTAGGGAAATCTACACCAAAAAGTGGCTGCAATTTCGAATATGTATGAGAGGGTCACCACACAGATGCGAGACACAGGAGTAATGTTGGATGAAGGGGTCTCGCTGGGTTTTATCTACATCTAAAGCTTTCTTAAACCCGTCTGAAATGAAGATTTTGACTCCTTTTCAGCATTTAGTATCTGCAGGTTATTTTCATTCCTCCTCTTTTTAGTTGCAGGGGGATGGGCTTCCGAATAAAAGAAACTCATTGGGCACACATGTCCTTTTCTTGCAGCAGATCTAATTAAGAAGCCTTGTGAATTTAATTAAGAAGTGGCAGTTAGGTTGATTACTGCAATTATAATTTTGTTGTTACGACTAATGACTATTTAGCTTCTCAGAGGAGTTCTGTACCAATTGGGTAGCAAAGCTTTTCTGATAAATCTTTGAACTTCTTAAGCTAACTGAAAAATAGTGGGCCTAAAACAAGGGTAGCTCATATGGTTAGATAACCCGATTCTCACCTAACTACTTGTGGTTTGATCATTGGGTTCTTTTTAAAGACTTTCAAGTAATTTCCATAAAATCACCGTAAGCATGAGGAGAGGAAACCATCTCAATTTATACAAGACAGTAACAAGAGTTATTCAAATTCAAACTCAATTCTAAAATCTCTAGCAATTCTGTTTTATCTCTCATAATATTCAAAACCAACCTAATCCGGTCTTATCTTGAGATAATAATCTCTAACACTCTTTTCTATAAGAGTAGGTTTCTTCTTCCTATGGTTGGGTGCCAAAAAATGGGGGGCCTTAAGCTTTCCGGGCTTGCCTTCTTTAGATCATATTTTTATTTCATGTAATTGAATATATAAGAATTGTGAGACTTCTATTTTTAAAATTTGTTAAAATAGAAGAAGTAAACTTGAAATTTTCAACAATGACCATCAAAGTATATTTCCTCTAGCAAAAAATGAATCAAAGTGAGGTGGAAAATGAATACCTACCTACCACCCTAATAATTTAATGTTAGAAAAATTGAGGGCTGTATCTACATCTCCACTTTATATCATTTGCTTACACTTTTTTTAATAATTGTTGTTGGAGCCCATTTCACCTTCAGTTCTTATGTATTCCATTCCCATGCAAACAAACAAGCTATTATAAGATCTGACCAGAAATCTAAAAATGCAACATACTTATAGATAGAGATTATCCAATGATCACCCATGTGCATCTTATAGTGGGGCCCACCTGGTGGTCCATCTCGATGGACTACACATAGGGACCTCTCCTGAATTATAGTTTACACTCATTTGAATGGATTGCACCAATCTGTCGTCTGTGCACCCATCTTTAATGGTAAAGATTTGTGGGTTGTTGTTTAAGGAGTTAGGATAATCATGTGAGCCCCTATCACCATTTTTTAGCAGGTCCTACCCAAATCTTTTGATCCCCCCAAAATCCCTTCCCCATGTGCGTAAGCCTGTATCCCTGCGCTCATTGCATGCATGCAAGGAATAGCCCTTGTACTTTTAGATATTTTTATAGAGTTACACTACAAAACTTCTCGGGCTTTTTTAAGAAAAAAAACCTCTTTTAGCCAATGAAAGTTTGACACGTGTCATCAATGGTACACTTTTCCATTCTCTCTCCTAAATATTCTCCTAAAATTGTAGATATTTTATAGATTCTCTTAAATCATTGACTAATGGATTGTGGCAGAAACTCCCCTTTTGAGATAGGAGAGTTTTTGAGAATTTCTCATTTTTATATGTTCATATTTGAATTCAAATTTAAGACATTGGTTTGGAATACAAGATCTAGTTTTGGATCAATAACATGTCTACACTTGAGGATCAAAGATTCAGGATCCAAAACCAAAACCAATATTATGGCGATTTATGATATATCCGAACCATCTATATACATTGAACCTCCTTAATTACACCAGATCCATCAAGTTTTCTTCTATTCAAATGGATTGGATAATTGGATCAAAGGTTAAATATTTTTCTTCAATATAAAGTCTTTAAATTTATGGGCTACGAATGAAGGGGTTAGAAGCATGGGATTAACCACAAACTTGATACATGGGCCCATCAAAGATGTCTCTTTCAAACCCTCAAGCCCCACGATCAATGGGGCCTAGTTTGTCCCTCACCATATGGTTAGGGAATGATGCACATCAAAGAGATCCTCACCATATCTGGGGGGCTCACTTGTGGGGAAGGAAAGGAGGATGAATGGATCTTGATGGGCCTACCTTTGTATAAAATCTAGAGCTCATTAGATCATCCTAACCTCTTGATCCATTCTCTTAAGTTTAATGAAAAAAAATTTGTAGTCAATCCAATGTTCCCAAGTCCGTTCGGATCTGTGCAAGGTGGGCCCTAATAGAAGGTGCGTGCGAGCGATCACTAATCTAGCATTATAACTTTAACTCAATCATTGACATGAATTTTCATGTTCAGGCTCAAGCCTACTATAGACTTTAATTAGCATATCCACAAATGACTGAAGATTTATGCTCAATTATTTTAAAATCTAACAGACATTTCTAGCTACAAATCTAGACATGATTGATGCTCCTTGATTCATGCTCCTCAATTGTGGTAGATTTATGCTTCTCGATTGGAGTGGATAGACAAAAGTCTGCATTAAGTCCCTCATCTAGATCTCTTTTGGGCCTAGTGACACTCTGTATCTTTTGTATTTCTCTCGATATTGCATGCATCTGATTTTTAACAGAGATGTCATAACCTATGTCGAATCTTTACTAGGATGCTAAATAGACCAGAATACACCGTGGATCCAAACTTAACTGCCTGTGTACATCCTTACTTGACATTCAACCCAACTAAGCATCAGGCGCCATCATCTGGCTGACCAAGATTTACTTTATGCATGCCATGTGTCTGCATTGATAAAATAACTGTTAGATTAGAAATTGAAGATTTTGTATAGTTGTGTTTTTGTCTTTTTCCCAAGTTAGGGTGTGAATTGCAAGAGAGTTTGTCCTTTATTTTGTTTTTTACATAAGGGCTTATTATTATTATTATTATTATTATTATTATTATTTGGTCTTTTTCTCTTTTTATTTGGGATCTACTTGTGAGTCTTTTTACTCTTTTATATTTGAGGTGGTAAAATCATTCAATCAAAGACGTCTTGCAGATTTAGGTTGTGGAGATTAAAGGAGGAGATTCATGTTGGGCGGATGCTCGACTTAAAACTTTTGCCTTAGATGACTCAAATTGGCTGTCATCTCTTGTTTAAGTTTTCTTCTAGAACAGTGTCTTATTTGAGTGGTAAGATATGTCAGTTCATGAACCCTGGCCTCCCACCTCTCTTTGCATATGTGAGTTTTCTCTCTTCGCACGTGAGGCGAGTCGCCTCACGTTTATGAGTTTCCTTCCTATGTTTGCGGGTTCTTCTCTTCATATGTGCTAGTCTCCAATCCACCTTACTTGTGATACCAAAAAAAAAAGAAAAAAAAAATAACTTTTGATGTGGTTGTAGTCTTACCAATGGTTAATTAGTTTGTGTATAGTATGTGTATTACATGTGGATATGTAAAAATTCCTGGGAAAAAGTTATGCATGTTGTATCTTCCAAAGTATATAAATAACACTCAATTTATTTTAAATAAACTATACTGTATGCAAATAATACACACATTATATTGTTATCTTGTTAAAAAACCTTTTTCATGTAAGTTTAAAAATCCCATTTGGTTATAGAGAAAATGATAAGCGGAGAAACATCATTATATGAAGAAATAGAGAGAAAATTAGGAGCAGAAAATCATTTTATGGATAATCACTACTTTTCTCTAATAGTAATTCTTCATTGTATATGAATTTGAATAAAGGGAGATTTGCATGAGAACCATTTTTGAAATATTATATAAACAAAAATGGTATTATTAAATAGTTAAATATTAATCTTATTAATAAAAGAGCTTTATTCTACTTGACAAATTGGTGTGTTCTCCATCCTTTATAGGAGAAAAACTTTTCTCTCACATTTTGTAGAAGTTGGTTAAAACGAGAATTATTTTTCTCGATCTTAAAAGGGTGTGTGAAAACAAGAGAAGAATCTCTTCTCTGTACTTTTCTATACAGTCAAATCGGCACTTATCAAAAAGTTCAAATGTAACTGCATTTAATATGCTTAAATTTGAAGAAGCTTTCTTTAAAAAATTGATATGAAATATTTTTCACAAAACTTCGAGACTTGCACCGTTAAATATAAAATAATATAAAATACATATTAAATCCAAAACTTAAAATTTAAAAAACATAATGTACACTAGATCTTAAGGAATTTACTGGGAAAAAAAAATCCTCGTAGGACTCCATACATGCTACCAAGACCCATATTATATTGGACACAAGAAGGGTCTTCATGTGGCCTTTTTAATTCTTTTTTTGTCTTTTTGTGATATGGTTGATATCGACCATTTTGTTAGTCAATTTTTTTTCGCCCTGTAACTGTTTTATTTATTGAACACAATAAAATGGTCGATATCAACTATCAAAATAGTCGATACCGACCATTCTGTCAATCAGGTTTTCTTCAATATGTAACTGTGTTATTTGCTAAACACAACAGTCTGATCGATATCGACCATATCACGAAACAAAAAAAAAAGACGAATATGCAGGTCCACCTGTAGGTCCTCAGCCCTCGCATCCTTTCACTCCCCTTGTGTCTGCAAGTCCCCCCAATCCCCTCCCTTCCCCACTATCTCCAGGCTTAGCCCTTTTCCCGATCTCCGCCTACGACCTTGCCTTTTTCTCCCCCCTTCCCATATCGATCCTCCCTCCTCCTTCGAAGTAGACGACTCCATGCTCGTCACACTCCATTCCTTTATATCCTCCCTCTCCCTGCCTCCCCTGGCCCCATCCACCACATCCACTGCTCTGGAGCAGCACCAGCAACCAAGAGAGAAAAATCCAGTTTCTATTTGGTTATGCAAATTGAGAACATCTAACACAAAATGGTTGATATCGACCATATCACTAAATGACAAAAGAGGACAAAAACGCACCAAAAAAACCTTTTTCATCTATACAATGCTCCTGGGATCTCATCAAGATATGGGGTCTTATGGGGTTTTACCCATAAAATCCTCAAACTTCAAACACACTTTAAAAAAAATAAAAAAATAAAAAAATTGACACAAATACAACACTCCGAAGATAAGGAGCACATAATCGTACCTATCGAGCCGCCACCAAGTAGATAAGGAAAGGCATTAGTATCGGTCTATCATCACCGATTCAATCTATCTAGAAAGGGAAAAAAACATATGACACTTTGTATGTGTAGCAGGTATATTGAGTTACATTCCTGCTCTGTTCTCCATCTTTTTCTTTCTTTATTCTGATTTCTATTGGCCTTTTGATAATGAACTAGCGTTCTGAAACGCACGTTGACATTTGTGGATGAGAAAGGAACTCATCTGCATGAGGCAGTTTCAAACACCCACCTCCAATATATCATCCACCCGGGCCACACCCATGTATAAGCTGTTTATCTTTTCCCAATAACCCCACCTATTTGTCTTCACGTCCTCTCCTATTTGTCTTCACGTCCTCCCTCTGTCTCTCCCTCTCCCTCTCCCTCTCCCTCCCCCTCCCTATCTATTTCTAGAACCCATCGTCTCTTCAATCATATCATTACCCACAAGCACTCTCCTGCTGCGGAAAGAATCTGAGGTATAGTCTTCTAAACTGATTTCCTTGTGCATTTCTTTCTTGATTTGCATGTGGGTGTTTCTAAAGTATGGTTCTTTTTTCGTTTTCATTTGTGCTTTAGCAGAGTAAGATGGGGACCTGGGTATCTTTGCTTGAATCTTTTGTGGGTTCGGGCAGATTTTCAATGTTAAGTTTTTAGCGGTCTCTGTTTTTTATGGGGTATAAGTGAATTCAGTGTTAGAGTAGTTGATGATGGTATTAGAGTGGATATATCTATTGCTGTTCTGTTTATACTATTGTGTCGCGTGAATATGTGGGTCAGAGTAGATTTTGATTCTGAGTGTGTGTTTAGATCTGACCCAAATCACAAGCGGTTTGGATGCTCTGTCAGATTGGCTGGTGATCCACTTCGTTGTGTGTTGTAAAATTATTATGGATACTGTTTTTTTTTTTTCCCCTAACTATTGAAAGTTGGAAATCGGCATTGATAATGATTAGGATGAAATGGAGAAAAGCCGTATTCCATTTCCTGCAATTTCCAATTTCTCTGCAACTGTACACAATGGGCGCTGGATGATCATCAAATGTTATGCTTAAATACACATACGGCTTGAAATTTGGTGTGCATGCAAACAGATTCACTGCTTGTGCGATTCTGTGACTCTTCACACTGGAATCTAAGTGGTATCTTAGACCATGCAATTTATGTTTCCACTTCTGTGGGTATAATCAAAGTTACCATCTCAGGTTGTCTGTTTCTATGTTTTTCATTTCTAGCATTTGGTGGAACTAATGCCATACATACTTCCTTCTTTTTCTTCTTTTTTCATCTGAGGTATTTCGCAACTATTCTCATCTCGAGTAATTCTTTTCTTCTAGTGTGAATTAGAGATCATTTTGCTGTGTAGCTAGGAATCTTGGTCATGACCTGTTTAGAGTTTTAGACTCGAACTCTTTCAGCCGACCCCATATTGATGGGATGAGGAACTGCTGTTGGTGAAATGTAGCTGTTAACTTAATGCTCCATGCACTCATTTTTCCCTTATATCTATTTGTTTTATGGAATATATCAGTAATTGTGCGTTGATTTTTATGTGAGACCATATGTTGTTTCTTTTTGTTCTTGCCTTTGAAAAGTTTGCTTTTACTGTTAGTTACATCCTCTCTAACGTCTATATTCTAAAATCAGACTTCAGTTGGTTCTGTTTTCATCTTCTTTCGTTGGTTTGACTAATTTTGATTTCGAATTGCAATTTTCTTCTTGTGAAATAGAGTAATTTGATCTGAGACATTCTGTTGGTTTGATAAATTTTTATTTGTCTATTTATTTCTTAAATTGATTTTTTGATTATTTGGGTGAAGGCCTCATAGTCAGCTGTTCTGATGGAGATCACCAATGTTATGGAGTATGAAGCCATTGCTAAGGAAAAACTGCCAAAGATGGTGTATGACTACTACGCATCGGGTGCAGAGGACCAATGGACTCTTCAGGAAAATCGAAATGCCTTTTCAAGGATTCTGTAAACTTTCTTTTTCACTTTAGGCTCTCAATTTTGTATGATTAAAGAGTCTTGAGTCTTGACAAATGACAAGCAACCTGTAGTTAGAATCTTGATTTATCTAGTTTCAGAGATGAAGATTTTAAAATTGGGATATTCTTTTGTGGACTGAAGGAGCACTCTTTAGTGCTCTGCTTTTTATTGAGATACTTTCACTGTGCCAATTTGAGCCAATGAGAAATTCTTTGATCATTTGAGTCCTTAAAAGGATAATGACTCATCCGAGGAATGCGGGGCTATTTTATTATGTAACCCATTAATATTTGAGAATTTTGCAGCCAAAGTGTTGTCACAATTTGGAGTTGAGACTTGTTGGCCTGTCCAATCTGTTGTGTGTTTTCAGTGGTATGGAAACTGTAAATCACATGGCTAGTGAGTAAAACCTCACACGCAATGGGGTAAGCAAAGAAATTTTGTCCATATCTTATGCTTGAGTTGAATAGCAGAACTTTTGAAGTCAACCCTAGATACATGGGATCGGGCTATTATGACGATGGTTACAGCTCTATTATAATGTTTTCTTGAATTTTATGTTCTGATTCAATATTTTCATTGGCACTGACAATGATTTGGCGCAAAAGGGAGAAAAACAATAACTGGCATATGTGGGTTTCAATTTTCCTCCTACTCCAAATGGATGGTGGAGAAGATAATCATCCGTCTGCCAAAAAGTTGGAAGTGCATGGAAGTAGTTTGGAGATAAATCCTAGCTATTTATACTCTGAATCCAATGTTTCCACGTGCAGTGAAAGGGAATCTTTTAAAACCTTTATATTAGCTTTTTGTACAAGACACATTTGAAACCCTCTCATTTATATTTCATTTCAGTGCTACTATGCTTTTGTAAAGCTTTTCGTTTTCCTGAAGCACTTTTCGCTCATGTTACAATATCTTTTATATATATATATATACCTTCTTCTGAGCATGCTTGTTTGATCTTCATATAGGTTCCGCCCTCGTATACTCATTGACGTGACCAAGATAGACATGACCACCACTGTCTTGGGTTTCAAAATATCAATGCCCATCATGATTGCTCCCACTGCCATGCAGAAAATGGCCCACCCTGAAGGTATTTCTGTTTCATACTGCTTGTTCTTTTCATGTTTTGACTAAGTTGTAAAAGGAGAATTCACTTGCGATGGAGGCCCTGAGTCAGTATGAAATTTAGTAGAATATTTGATCAAATTTAAAACGTCAACACCATTATCTGATATTGAAGCAGCCTGGATCCGCAAGTAGTGATGAAACGGGTGTAGACAAGACCTGCGAGAGAGTTTGCCAAATCCTGGACAGATTCCAGTGAGGACCAATTCTGCATAAGGGTATTAGCCGAATTCCTCTCGGAACTTAATAACATTCTTCCACTGAAGAGAAAGACCAAACCAAACAAAAACCAATCTTTATTATTGAATAATCGTCAACTACTCCTAATAGAGTGATTATATATATATATATATATATATTGGAAGAGTTGGACATCCCCTTTCCTAATAGGACTTTGCTTTCCTAAACAATAAAGGAAATAACTTGCTTAACAATCCAAATAAAATAAAACTCCTAATTTTAATAAATTCTAAATAAATAACAACTCTCTAAATAAGACTCTTAACTAATTAAAACTCTAACTAAATGAATGACCTATTGGGCTTGTGGGTTGGGCCCAATTAGTGGTCTGGCCTGCATCAGATATTTTGAAGTCTAATCTCAAGTACATAGTCATTTGAGTTTTAGCCATAAACTTGGCATAAGTTTTAAGAAGGTTGAAATTGGCATTGCAAGGATTTTTTCCCCTCTTCCTAGAACTTGCTTTACCCAATTATCTTTAGAAGATATATTTTTAACCCCAAGGGATTTACCGAGTGGTCAGGACCACGGTTCCCCTCTCTTCTGGAGCTAGAGGTCCTAGTATCGATCCCCGGTTCCCCCCTCTTGAGGAACTGAAGGTTGAGTCCACTAGTGCTACCACCTGGGGGCCACTAGGGTTTTACTCGGCTTCTCTCTGGGCCCGGAGGGATTAGTCCAGCACAAAGGGTTGGGAACCCTTCATTAGTAAAAAAAAAAAAAAATGGCATTCTTATGTGAGCTCTTGTTAACAAAGACATTTGGTGGGTCCCATCATGAGATGGGCCATGCCCCAGTATCTCCAATATCAGACAATTCTAGTGATCTGATAGGTGGCTTGCATTTGGATAATTACAAGCAATGGTCTACATTAGTGAAGGAAATATCAGATTGTGTATATCTTCCATTCAGGGAAACTTCTGGAGTACCTAATGACCATCATATGAATTATTTGGATCTCCAAAGGATGGACCCTGCATGTATACTTAAGATGTATATCGCTCCTCCTAAAAAAAAATCGTCTAAACTGTTGATATTTATGTTGCAGGAGAGTATGCAACAGCAAGAGCTGCATCAGCAGCTGGTACAATCATGGTTTGACATCTTAACTCGTCCATATTTATTGAAGTCACAGGCTATCTGTGTATAATGTTGGGTAGTGAAGTGTCTATGGAACCTGTACGGTTGAAATAGCCATTTATTTTTACCTCATGATATCCAAAACAAACATATGAACACCCAAGGCAGGGAACCTTGATATCCATCCTTCATAACATGTCTTCTTTCGAAAAAATTGTCTTGAAAATTGCGTACTCTTTTCCTAAGATGTTTCAGGTGATTTGATCTGTATTTGGAGGAATAGTTTTACAACAAACAACGATAGTATGACACCTTTTTCTTTGAATGTTTCATGTGGTATTTCCTAGAATGCATGATGGGAATAAAAAAGTTTCGATGCTTTATACTCAAAGTGGCTGGGTTTTAGAACATGTTGTTAAAGGCTAGATATTCATTAAACAGGGAAAAGTGGAACTTAAAAGGTGGGATAAAGCTCTGATGATGATTAGGGGGCAGTGCAAGCTATGGCACCACAAAACTCTGAAAAGATCTTTGTATGCTAAGCCATTAGACAAGGTGGTTCTCATCATGGATAATTTTTTCCCTTTTTTCCATCCAAGTTGGCCCCTTAAAGAAAAAATTCTGCCTCTGCATTTATTTGATGACGGCGGTGAATCTTGGGATTTTGGCTGTATTTGGTTGTACCCCAAATCAAAACCACTATGAATAATGAGTGTGAAAGGTTATCTCTCCTGCCATTCATTAGGTGAAATTAATATTTTTCGTCCTTATTTCTATCTAAAATCTTTAAATTAGGATTTAAATTTGGTATTCTTACCAACATTTCAGCCCTTTATCTGTGTCAAGACTCTTTTCTGAAAAATATTAAAAGTTAATACCAATTGCAATTTGAGGATACATACTATACATTGCCTTGAAGAAAACATAGATACATCATAACTAACGGGCATGAGACATATCTGGCACTGAGTTTCCTTGAATGGTTATTGGATGGAAAGACTTGCATTTGCAGGGTCATGGTTAAGGTTCCTGTTAGCTTTTCTCCTTACTGAGTCTGTTATCTTTTCATGTTCACATGGTTTAACTCACCTTTAATTTGTCCAATATGCATGCATATCTTTTACTCGTTAATAATGGCTGTGCCCATATCTATGTACTACTTGTATAACACAGTTCCTCCATTAAGAAAGAAGAAAATATTAAAAACAAAAACATTATCTCAAAAAATAATTTATTAAGTTGTTTCTTTGTTATATTTTCTATGTTCTACTCAACAGTAGAAATCAATGATCTATTATCCAATTATGCATTGAGTGTAATTCAATTCTTTCAGTGATACTTTTAAGAAACTTGGTATGTGCCTCATCTTATTTGTGCATACATCCTAGACGTTGTCTTCGTGGGCTACCTCCAGTGTTGAAGAGGTTGCCTCCACCGGACCTGGCATTCGGTTTTTTCAACTCTATGTAAGTGTTGGATTCCTCTGTTTATTATTTTTCATAGTTACCAACAGCTGATTAGATCCAAAAACAAACAAGGGGTACATATTTTAATGGCCATTGTATCCATGTCATCAAATGCTGTTCATCTGTTCTTAGGTCTACAAGGATAGAAATGTGGTTGCACAGCTTGTTCGAAGAGCAGAAAGGGCTGGTTTCAAGGCAATTGCCCTCACGGTTGATACTCCCCGTTTGGGCCGCAGGGAAGCTGACATCAAGAACAGGTCTGTTTTTATTAAGAGCAAACTTCAAGAACTTCTCGCAAAATGCCCGGTCCATTCTCATATCATGTCGACTAGTTAAAAATTAAAACAACAGTAGTTTTTTTTTGTCTAACTTGAGTTGTGAGGTGTTAAAACTTTGGTGCCTTGGTGTATGTTAATTATGTTACAATCTAATAAAGAGATGCACAACTTGACTAATCGTCAAGTCTGGACAGCAACATGTCCTCTTGTTAGTCCGATGCTGTCAATAAATGATCTTAATCCTAAAAGATCAGATGAAACCTCAGAAAACAGTCTTTAACCTGGACAGAGGTAAAACATCTTCCTGCTTTAAGTTCATTCATCTCTAAATGGAGATTTGGTAACTCATTTTATCCAAGCCAGATGGATTTAACTGATTTTTTCTCATGGAAATCTGGTCAGGAGATTACCTGCTCCCATTAGACTTGCTTTCAGCCAAACAGGCTCCTAATGCACACGTCTCAATTTTTGCCTTTCAGATTTACTTTACCTCCTCATCTGACATTGAAGAACTTTGAAGGATTGGACCTTGGCAAGATGGACAAAGTGAGTTGTTAGGAATATCTCCTGAGAAGATAATCTGAATTCAGTTCAACAGTTCACACATTGTATTGTTCTCATCCTAATTATTATGTGGCTGATGCAGACAAATGACTCTGGACTGGCCTCATATGTTGCCGGTCAAGTTGATCAATCTCTAAGCTGGAAGGTATGTTAGGTAGATAAAAAAGTCTGAATAATCATGACTTGGGTTTAATTCTATGATTCAAGTTGATTTAAGATTAGAAGTACAGAAATTTGAGCTACTTTCAAATCTTCCATGTAGAATGGTACCGATTTGGAGCACCTGAAAAATGGGGCAGTAAAACAAAATATGTTCTATACATATTGTAGGCTCAACAAAATATGTTATATACATATTGTAGGCGCTCAAATAGCATTAATGATAATATGATATCCAGTTGATGGGTGGGGATCTTCTGAAATATAAGGATGGGCCCTGCATTCCTATCTTATGTCTGATGGAACCTATGTATATCAGTATATGTATTACTAAAATTGTATGAATGCAATAAGTGTGTGGACCGCTAGTGGCAGCAGGGAATGTAGTTCATGTTGTCCATTTTGGCATATATTTGAATTGGTACATTAGACTTAAGTATAACAACAGTTAAATGAGGGGAATCCAGACAAAGGTTCATTGCAACTATTTGCAGTCTTGAGAGAAGGGAGGGTAACTCAGATGAAGGTTCAATGTAACTAATTGCAGCATTTGACATTTTCAAAGAAGGAAAAATATCCTTGTAACAACATGTCTTGCTGTGCTTGGGCAGGACGTGAAGTGGTTGCAGACAATCACTCATATGCCAATTTTGGTGAAGGGCGTTATGACTGCTGAGGATAGTAAGCATTTAGATGTCTTGTTCTTGTTGAATTTTTTAAGTCTGATTGATGAATTCCCCTATGAGATTCTTCTACACCTGACTTCCATCCTATGTTCTAACCCTGTGCAGCTAGGATTGCAATACAAGCTGGAGCAGCCGGTATCATCGTGTCCAATCACGGAGCTCGCCAGCTTGATTATGTTCCTGCAACTATCAGTTGTCTGGAAGAGGTACATCGCATTCTCATTTACATTACAAAAGGTGCCTTTTCTCTTTTGACTGGGAGGTTGACATGAGCTTGAATCATCCTTTCTAGAGGGACGAGAGTCTTCTCCTTAGGCCCCATTTGTTTGCATGGAATTCAATATCTCAGAATTTATGGTCAAATGGGCTCCAACAAAGGATTATTAAAGAGGTGCGGGGTGAAGGATATAAGGTGGAGATGTAGATGGAATCTTGACTTCCCTAGGATTTGAATCACGGGGGTGATGGCTGGGTATTCATTTCCTATCTCCACTTGATTCATTTTTAATTAAAGGGGAGATTATTTGATGGTCATTTTTTAATATTCACCTTTGTTTTTTCAATTTAAGCTCTTTTAGAAATACTGGTCTTGGAATCCCTAAAGAGTTCAATTACATGAAACAAATGAGTGCCAAGTGTTTTAGCCAGTTGTTTCACTTGAGCTTCACCCTACCTTCGTGATATTAATATACTTTCTACAATTGTTATGCATTCCCTATCAGCCTGTCGTGTTTGTTGCTTGGGCCCATAAAGTTGCTTACAGCATTATCTAAGATTATGTTAACTCTCAAGAAATGTAAATTCAGGTTGTAAAAGCCGCACAAGGCCGAGTTCCTGTGTTTCTGGATGGTGGGGTTCGTCGTGGAACAGATGTATTTAAAGCGTTGGCGCTAGGAGCGTCTGGCATATTTGTAAGTAGTGGCTATTTGAACTTGTTAGGAATATAATATGGAACTCGTTGCTTTACATCAAAATCGGCCAAATTGCATGTTGATTCAACTCTACTAGAGTATAACTGAAAGACAGGCTTTTCTATTTTATTAATTTTTGCAATGTAATATTTAGTTTTTATTTTTTCTCAATTTCAATTTTCTTCTGTGTTTACTTCATATGCTTATTCATGAACGTTAAATGGTATTTTAGAATTTTCTTTTTTAGAGAATTAAGCCTTTGAATTGATCCAAAAAGTATAGCCCCCATTTCTCAAAAAAAAGCCACATCAAAATCACTTTAATTCAAATTTCCCACCATATTTTTCAAAAAAAGTCAAAAAGCAACTTACTTTCTCCACTAAAAGGGGAAAAAAAACCTTCACTTTTCTATACAAAAAGTCAAAAAGATTCTAGAACAAACAACTAAAAACAAAATACCAATAATCCACTTATATTTTATTTTTATTTTCAAAATAATCTTTACTTCACTCAACTCCATTAATAAAGCCACCAAGTGGTGAATCCTGTGATTCTTAGACACTATAGTTCTTAATGTAGTTCATTTTCTCCTTTCTGTTCCAAATGAGTTCAAAACCGATATTGTTTTCAGATTGGAAGGCCTGTGTTATTCTCTTTGGCTGCTGAAGGAGAGGCTGGTGTACGAAAAGTACTAAAGATGCTACGTGATGAATTTGAGCTGACTATGGCCCTTAGCGGATGCACAAATCTGAAGGAAATAACCCGCAATCACATAGCGACTGAGGCAGATATGCGTAAACCCGTGGCTCGGTTATGAAGTTCTTATCCTGAAGATCAGCAACCCTCACTATCTTCCATGGCAAATTCACTATCTGTTTCTGTTACAGTTAAGTGATAAGTTTTACATTTGCAGGAGTCTATCAGTGGGAGACTCATATTGGATTTCACAAGCCCGGAAATACTTTGAAATTTTCTTCATTTCTAACGATGATGGATGGTTTTTTTTTTTTATAAATCGAACATTTATACAATATTCCCTCTCTTGATGAGAATGTGTTTTAGTGAATTTGTAGTAGCAACAATCTCTTCTATACATGGGGGAGATTTGCTACTTCAGAACTGTGAGATTTCCAGGCTTTTTTTGAGTTTTTATCATAGAAACCATTTCATACTAGTTATTGTTAGGGCGCTAGCATGTTGTGTGGCCCATGCATGTCACCTCAGAGGATCAGAGGTTACAGGACCCAGGGGTTGGCTGACATGAGTTTCTTATGCCCATTTCCATCTCTGGAAACTATGTGTAGGTAAATCAGTTTATCCATAAACAAGGCTTCATGTATTTGGATAATCTTACATGTTAGTTACAGGTATTTTATCTTTTGCCATCAACAAGTAGACAGTTGCATGTAATTAGATTTATAGGTAAGTTGCGTAGAAAGCAACAGGATTCTGAGGATCAGAAGGGCCTTAGGTTTGATGAATAGCTAGACGAGGTGCTTGGAAGAACTTTTGAGAAGAGCTGTTCAAGTCCAGCCTGTTGATATGTTTAAGCTAAGGGGAGGGTTGGATTGCCGTGCAGGCATGCTTGACTGCTGTGAACTGTGGTCTGTGGTATTGAGTTAGCCGAATATGAATTGAGTTCATAACAAAGGAGGTTTTAGCAAAGACTATTAAATAATTTAAATTGGTGAGGAGTGAAGCCTCTAACGTTGATATTTAGATGGTACTATAGGGATTAATTTAGTAGGTAGATAGGGTAATTGTTTTTCATGTGGAAGAGTAAAGGTAAGGTAGACGTCAGATCATGAAGAAAATAAGGTAAATGTTGAGATTAAGTGAGAAATGTAGTGAGAAATCTCACATCAGAAGAGAGAGAGAGAGAGGGAGGGAGTAAAAAGCAGTTCACTTTTACTCGTCTACTATCTAACCTCATATCTTTCTTTACTAAAAGAAAAAATAAGCTACACTTCTTAAATTTCTTTTGATTTACGGTCTGATTGATTTTCCTCTTTACGCTCACCCCCAACCAAACCTTTTAATTTTCTTGTGAAATATGGAGAACACCACATGAATTAAATGTGTAAAACGTTAGTCTTTTGAATTAATAAGATAAAAAAAAAAGCATTTATAGTGGAATCCATGGAAAGAGCTATATAATACCTCAAAGGAAGTACAAAACTATAACAGTATCATGTGATAGGACCCAATAAACTTCCATGAGTTCCACCTGATATACAAGTAAAAGGAAGAAATTGCTGAAAGTTGTTTGGTTTCAGGTTATTTTAGGCCATTTCAAGTTATTATCATGTAATACAAGCAAATCAATGGGAATTTCCAATGAGAAGTTCTGTACTGCTTTCCATGTTTTCCCCTCCAAATTAGCAGTGGCTGCACCCACCAGGCGCTGGTATCCCACCTAGTGTGATTTCTAATTTCCATGGAACTTCAATTGCAAATTGGAATTCTAACCAAATATTCTTTCTGTTTTTATTTTTTTATTTTTTTCCCTATGTTGGAAACTGGTCTTTGAGTGATACTTTCACTTGAGGGCCCCGGGGATCGACCTCTCGGAATGTGTGTGAGACTAAGGTGGCCTAACTAAATACTCGATTTACTTAAGTTTTGGTTTCATCCAAATGCACCCCAAATTATTAAAACAGGGCCATGGACATCATCAGGGCATTAACTAAATAAGAATTCATACATCAGCAATTTTCCATTCTAAGAAGCTCCATATGCCCATGACTGGTCTATGTAGCTACAGTTGTAGTTGAATGATGGCTTGAATTTTGAATGAAGTGTCCTTACCAAACCATAAAGTTCTAAAATCTATGATGTCACAGCCATTTGATGTTTTGTTAATTCTAATCTACACTTTTAATGTTCTAACATGAACTACATGTGAGGAAGATTTTGGAAGGTCATACTAATTTCTTGCCAACCTAGACAGAGAAAGTGTTGGTAACTTCTTAAATCTCTGGAAGTAGAGAAAAGAAAGAATCCTGATGTAATGCAAGGTCGGCGGAAGGGATCTAATGTCAGTAGAAGCCCAGCTGGTGTGGTAGACTAAACCCCACCAAGCCACTTGTAGGCAAGATTCACCTGTTAGACTTTGAGGTTCCTCTACAACTACTTCCTCTGAAATTTGACCATACAAGATTCGGATTTCATCTCTTTTAGTCAGAATCATCTAAGATGGCTACTTTGATCAAATGGACGAATATAAAGCAGAGGAGCGATTTACATTGGCCAAAAAAGAGATGATATGATTGGATTAGGATTGGTTTAAGTAGGGTCTCAGGTCAATGGGATGATAACTCCCATCCAAGCGTAAAAAGTCTTAGATTGGAATACATGGCATTGATCAAATGGGTCTACAAAGTGGGGGTGAAGTCCTTACAACGGACCCACCTTTGCGGCATATGGACCATGGGATTGAAGGGGCGATCTTGTTTAGTAATTTGTTGTATCAGGTAAGGGTGTTCATGGGCTAGGTTTGTCTGGGCCAGAGCCACTTCATGCCAGCATATCTAAAACATGTGATTAAAATAAAAGCAAAAACAAAATCAAGTCACATTCTCTATATGTGATTAATCCAATGGGGGATCCGACCCATTTGAAGTGAAATCTGAAACAGAGTTATCTACCGTGGGGACACCGCTTCAAGTGGTTTGGATTTTAAAAGTGGGTCCCACTAATGGATATACAAGGATGTTATCTGAAAACTCTCTCATACCTGGACTTTGGGTAGAGCTATACATTTTTTTTTTTTTAAACAGCTCAGATTACACTCACATGACATTTGCTTTATGTAATTTTAAACATGCAAAACTAGAGCTGAAAGAGTGAGAATCTAATAACATTGGAAAATATCTGGTGCTGCTCATCATGAAAATTCATGTTCACGTGCAAATACAGTTCTGTAAAACAAGTAAATGGAACGTCTTTTATTTTTGTTTGTCGATTTACAGAATCAAAACTGCCATTTTCCCCTAATAAGTCATTTGTTGTTTACTGGGTTTTTCTAGAAAGCCAATTTGGCTTTATGTTTGTCTAATGTGTTGGTTATGGTTTTCTCTTCTGCTAGTGAAGTTAAACACATTGACTTAGGTAGCAATGTTGATGGGACCGTAGTTTCTTAGGATTTGAATTATCAGGGTGATAGTTAGTATTCATTTTTTATCTTTCCTTATTCGATGATCATTTGGTATTCATTTTAAATATTTCCTTATCCAACGATCATTTTTATATATTCATTTTGCATCATCATTTTTAGCCACCTATGGTATGCATTCGTATGTACACTTTGCAAATAAACAGGCCCTAAACTCTAGAGCCAAGTTGGCAGGTTGAAGTACAGTAATCAGGTAAGGTTAGTATAAGTGCAGAAATAATATACTCACAAGATCAGGATGCCTCTTAGGACTTACTCAATGCATGGAGGAAGTAGCTGCGACGGTATGAACCTGAAAGAGGAGAAAGACAAAGGTCAGAGGACCTTGGCTATGGGCAGCGCAGGGCTCTCCGATGCTTAAGTCAGCAATGGATCGGAGAAGAAGAAGAAGAAGAAAGACTGAGTGTCTATGTGAGAGTGCTTACCCCCTTGCTCCCTTTGGCTCGTGCCTTATATATGGAACAGTCTGGGGTGAGTGCCAGTGGGCTTGGTGATGTGACCTGGGTCACATCAGCCCACAAAGTCATTAATGAAGGTCCATCATAGCCCTCTTTGCATTTAATGTGGGTCCGATCAGCCCACACTACATTTAATGTGGGTCCGATCATCCCACAATGCATTTAATGCCAGTCACATTGGGCCTGATCCTGCCCTGATCTGGTGGTGGCTGAAGTCCCATCAGATCCCTTCCTTGGGCCTTGCCACGACAGGGCCGTGGCTGTTAGCTGCAGGCGCAATACTGCATTGCCGAGCTTGCGTTGCCGAGACTGAACGGTATGCGCGACCGAACTGAATTCTGTTTGACCGAGACCAGCACGTAGCGCCGAGACCGATATGGATCGGATTGTAGCCGAGATCAAGGGACGTGGTCACCCATACAGTAGCTAACCGAGCACACCATAGCCGAGACCAAGAGAAACTGGTTCACGAAATGGGCCCCCACACAATAGCCCCTCAGTTCTTGACCTCTAGGGTTCTCTCGGGCACTAGGGTTAAGAGCTGGACTGATCCCCTCCTCTAGGGTTAGGAACCGAACCGGTCTCCCGAGACGGATAGTGCTCGCCTTCCATCCGCTTTTGTTTAAGGGTTCTGACTCATTCGGCGCCAGACGCCGCCGCTGCTTCGTCTGCCAGAGATAATAAAGGGGGCAATAAATGCGGGGCTATGATTAGTATGGGAAGGCGAACCATCATCGCAACCGCGCCACGCGTTATTGCCTGGTAGGCTCTCTTGTCTTTTCGAGGGGGGCGTGCGACGCAAGCCGAGGCGACATCTCACGCGTGTCCCGCTTCGAATTCCGGAATGGCGCCCATTCCTCCCCTTTATATTCACTTCTGTCTTCTCCCTTTGTCATCTCTGCAAACGAACCTTGTCGAAGCTCTGCTAGAACCTCTGTTCGCCGGAACCTTCACTGCCAGAACCACCTCCGTCGCCTCCTAGCTTCGTCCAGGACTTCCTCTAGGACCAGTGAGGGATCAACGGCCTGAGTTGTGATTTCGCCCGAGTCTGTGAGTCTCTCTGCCTCGATTCTCTTCTCTTCCATTTTGTATTTCTGACCTAAACCCCTCCTAGGATCTCCTCCGTCCCTCAGGTCCTTCCACAGTTCAGACCCCTAGAGATTGTTAGGGTTCCTTAGATTCAGAGATGGGGATTTTCACCCATTGGATAGATTCCCAGGCGGGCCTGGCAACTCTTAGGAGAGTCTACATGATCCCAGACGATGTCCAGATCATGGCAGCCGACCCCTCCATCTACTCATTTCGCAACGGCTGGATGCCGTTTCCCTTGATAGCCGTGATCGAGGGTGGGGTCAGATTCCCCGTGGCCCCCCTTCTTAGGTCTTGCTTGGAGACCTGGAACCTTAGCCCCTGCCAGCTGATGCCCAACGGGTATAAAATCATCATGGGCATCGCCGAGCTGAATAAGATTCTAGACATCGGCCTCGGCGTCCATGATATAGAGGATATATATGACCTCTGCAAGTCCAGGGAGGGGGTCACCTACTATCTTCGTGTCAAGGCCAAGTGCCAACCCCTCGTCACGGCGTTGGAGGACTCCAATAAATACGCCGGAGATGACCGCCTGCTCGTCTCGGGAAACTGGGAGTTCGGCGAGACCGAGACCGAAGCAGCTAGGAGGGTCCGAGTCCCTCGACGCTTCGGGACTCCACCGAGTAAAGACCTAACTCCCTGGGTTTCGGATTTCTTCTTATGTTTGATCTCTGCTGCCGGATTCTAACTCGGCTGTTTTTTGCAGACCTTTCTCAGCGCAAGCGCGAAGCCCAGCTGAACGGTTGGAGAAGGCACTCACCTTGGCTGAACAAGGTGTACTGCTACCACGGCCACCACACAAGAGCTGCCTACTCTCTTCTGAAGTATGAGCCGAGATACGTGTCTTATACACGGAAATCCGGCAACCCGGAGAGATTCGCCCCCGATCTAGCAGAAACCAGCGGGACCGTCTCGGTTGCGGGAGCGTCCCCAACGTTGGCCGTGGTCGCGGGCATCCCGCTAAGGGAAATTGAAGACTATACCTCCGGAGCCGAGGTAGACTCTCCGACAAGGGAAGTTGAAAACTATTCTTCCGGAGCCGAGGCCGAAGCCGATAATATGGAGAGGCGCAGGCCCGCGTTTCAGCCGCGGAATCTGGCGGACGCCGTCGTCGGTGGCGGTAGACAGGCTGCCGCACCCCGCACTACCCCGCCCTCCTTCGGGACCATCGTCCCTGCCAGAGTTGAGGCCCGACCTCCCCCAGACTCGGAAAGCGAGAGGCCGAGGAAAAAGGCGAAGGGGAAGGGGCTGGATCAGGAGGAGCGATCACGGCAACGTTCACCCCAAGCTGCGAGGGAGAGGGCAGTGGACGTGGTGCCCACTCCGGCGGTTCCTCTGGGGGAGAGTCGCTCCGAGCCCCAGGCGGCAACGTCCTCGGGTGCCGAGCCGGCCGAGTTCAGGCCGGACATGGAGCTGAGGAAGGGGAGGCCCCTAAATGCTGAGGACAGACTGGTGGGGAGCCCAGATGTCATTGCGGTGCTCAGCCGAGCCTGTGCACTCCCCAAGGACATGGAGAGGCACAGGTCGGAAGACTCCCCCCTGCTGCTTATGAGGACCATACAGCACTCCCTCGCTGTAAGTGCCCGACTTTCCTGGTCACAGGTGTTTCTATCTTTTGATATTTTTTGCTTTCGTGCTGAGCTTTTTTCGTTTGCTCCGCTGCAGGCTGTCCAAAGGCTCCAGATAGTCGCTGATAGAATAGCGGAAGAGGACAACCGGCTGGCCCGCCTAGCAAAGGAAAAGCAGAGAGCCGAAGCCGAACTGAAGGCGGCCAAGGAGGAGCTGAAGGCGGAGGCGGCCAAGACTGCAGAGCTCAATGCTCAATCAGATATAATGGCCAGCGACCTCTGCAAAGCAAGGTCAGAGAGCTTCGAGCGGCAAACGAAGCTCCAGGCAGAGGAAAAGAGGTCGGCGGGGTTCAAGGCCGAGCTGGAGCTGGAAAGGAAGGCGAAGGAGGAACTTCTTGCTTCGAAGGAGGAACTCCTTGCATCGAAAAAAGCCGAGGTCGATGCCGCCTTCCTGGAGGGGACTGAGGAAGCTGCGAAAATTTATGTTGATCAAATCACAGCACTCAGCCCGAAGCTGTACCGACTTGGCTGCAAGGCCGTGTTGAAGAAGATGGGGGTTCCTGCAGATGATCCGATATATCAGAATCTCCCCGAGCTCGGAGATGAGCCCCTAGATGAAGCCCTGGCCGAGACCCCTGCCACTCCGGCCGAAGTCCCTTCCGAGCCAACGCCTGACCCCGTTGAAGAAGCTCCTCAAGCCGAGGCCGCCGTGGTCGTTATCGAAGACATAGGAGCAGGGCCGTCGACTTGACTTCCTCTTTCTTCTTATAAAATGTAGTCTTTGTTTCAAACTATTTCAATGTAAGCTCCAGTGTATGTAGCAATGTTATCAATGAAAGGCCCTTTCTCATATTCGTCTCCTGTGTGGTGTGGCTTTTATTTGCTCTCCTTTGTACGCTTTCCGTGAGTGTTATGAATCTGGGTGTGAGTTCGGACTAGAGTGGACCGGTTAGATTAGGGTTCTCTGTGAGCGCTCTGACCCCTTGGGGGCCTCTTTTATTTCGGCGAGACCAGAGAACCGTATCGGACCTGTCAAGGCGGTGGTAGACTGGGTACCATCATCGACTGATGCCGTTTCGGCTGATCTAGGTGGCTTGAGTGCCAACCATAGCCATGGCCAGTTCGGCTGCTCGTCTAGGTGACTGAGCGCCAACCTGAGACATGGGCCGTTTCGGCAACTCGTCTAGGTGGCTGGGTGCCAACCTTAGACATGGGCCGTTTCGGCAACTCATCTAGGTGGCTGAGTGCCATCCTTAGATATGGGCCGTTTCGGCGACTCATCTAGGTGGCTGAGTGCCATCCTTAGATATGGGCCGTTTCGGCAACTCGTCTAGGTGGCTGAGTGCCAACCTTAGACATGGTCCGTTTCGGCGACTCATCTAGGTGGCTGAGTGCCATCCTTAGATATGGGCCGTTTCGGCAACTCGTCTAGGTGGCTGAGTGCCAACCTTAGACATGGTCCGTTTCGGCGACTCATCTAGGTGGTTGAGTGCCATCCTTAGATATGGGCCGTTTCGGCAACTCATCTAGGTGGCTGAGTGCCATCCTTAGATATGGGCCGTTTCGGAAACTCGTCTAGGTGGCTGAGTGCCAACCTTAGACATGGTCCGTTTCGGAAACTCGTCTAGGTGGCTGAGTGCCAACCTTAGACATGGTCCGTTTCGGCGACTCATCTAGGTGGCTGAGTGCCATCCTTAGATATGGGCCGTTTCGGCAACTCATCTAGGCGGCTGAGTGCCATCCTTAGATATGGGCCGTTTCGGAAACTCGTCTAGGTGGCTGAGTGCCAACCTTAGACATGGTCCGTTTCGGCAACTCATCTAGGTGGCTGAGTGCCATCCTTAGATATGGGCCGTTTCTGCAGCGCATCTAGGTGGCTGAGTGCCATCCTTAGACGGTCTTCCATACTCGCACCATTGTCGCTGTCTTATTGCCATTGTTGCCCCAAAACGAACGTAGTTCTATTAAATCCAGAAGCACTATACAAACTAAAAATAGAATTTCTTGAGGTGTGACGCGTTCCATGGTCTCGGAAGAGGCCGTCCTTCCATGTCTTCGAGCCGATAAGCCGACCGTCCAGCAATGGAAGTGACTTTAAACGGAACATGCCAATTCGGCGCTAGCTTCCCTTGATTCGGATCTTTGTCCCCTGGGAGAGCCTTCTTGAGGACCAGTTCTCCTACAGAGAACTTCCTCTCTGACGTTCTGGTTGTAGCCCCTGGCTAGCTGCTGCTGGTAGACGGCTAGCCTCACTGCAGCTGCTTCCCTTCGCTCGTCCGCTAAATCTAGCTCCCTGGCCACATTGGTTTCGTTCTGTCCACGGTCAAAGAGTTCGGACCTCAAAGTGGGGAGGCCGATCTCCAGAGGGATGACTGCTTCCATGCCATAGGCGAGCGAGAAGGGGGTAGCCGAAGTGGAACGCCTCGGAGTAGTTCTGTAAGCCCACAGGACGCTCGGCAGTTCTTCCACCCATCTTCCCTTCGCTTGGTCCAGCCGTTTCTTGAGCCCATCGAGGATCACCTTGTTGGAGATCTCGGCCTGGCCGTTACTCTGTGGGTAGGCTGGAGTGGAATAATGGTTTCGGATGCCGAGCTCCTGGCAGAAGGTCTTGAAAAGTTTAGAGTCGAACTGAGTTCCGTTGTCCGAAACCAGCGCTCTGGGAATGCCAAACCTTGTGACGACATTCTTCCACACAAAATTCTTAGAGTCTCGCTCTGTGATAGATGAAAATGGCTCTGCTTCAATCCATTTGGTGAAGTAGTCTGTCGCCACAATAAGCCATCTCTTGTTCCCTGGGGTTCGGTGGAGCGGGCCCACTATATCGAGCCCCCACTGGGCGAATGGCCACGGGCTAGAGAGCGGGCTGAGATCCTGCGCGGGCTGATGGAGAGAGTGTGAGAACTTCTGGCACTTCTCGCACTTCTTCGCATATACCTGCGCATCTTTCTGCATATACGGCCACCAGTAACCCTGGCTGATGGTCCGGTAGGCTAGGGACCTTCCTCCGATATGGCTCCCGCAGATTCCTTCATGTATCTCGAAAAGGAGGTCCTCGACCTTACTTGGATGGACGCACTGGAGGTACGGTCCCGAGAACGATTTCCTGTAGAGCTTGACCTCGGGAGATAGCCAGAACGATTTCCTGTAGAGCTGCCTTGAGTCTGACCCGGTGGGCCTCACCACTGTCCTCGGGAAGCCTGTCGTCCCTAAGGTAGGTGATAATGGGGTCCATCCAGCTCGGACCGAGACCGATGCATAACACCTCCCGAGATGAACGGAGCTCAATGCTGGGCGCAGCTAGCGATCCGACTTAGATGCTCCTCTTTCTTCCTGCCTCAACAGCGCTGGCCAAGTTTGCAAGAGCATCTGCGTGAGAGTTTACTTCTCTGCCAATCTGCTTGACTTCGGCCGTGTGGAACTGAGAGAGCTGCTTCTTGGCCAGGGCCAAATACGCGGCCATCCGGTCGTCGCGAGCCTGATAGTCCCCAGTCAGCTGGTTTGTCACCAACTGTGAATCACTGAAGACCATCAGCTGTTGAGCTCCGAGGATATGGGCGCTACTCAGTCCGGCTAAAAGGGCTTCGTACTCGGCCTCATTGTTTGACGCCTTGAAGTCCAGTGTCAGAGCCTGCTCAATGACCAGTCCTTCTGGCGATTGAAGAACAACTCCTGCTCCGGCTCTTCTCGAGGTGGAAGATCCGTCGACGAAGACCTTCCAAACTGGGGTATCGGCATGGCATTGTGATTGTTCCGAACCCGCGGGCACCTCATGCTCCTCACCCCCCAGTTCGGTGCCGAGCTGGGTTGGTGCCGAACTTGAATCAAACTCGGCGAGGAAACCCGCCAGAACCTGGGCTTTTATTGCTGTCCGTGGCTGATATTGAATCTCATACTGCCCTAGTTCGACAGCCCATCGGGAGATTCTTCCTGAAAAGTCAGCCTTCTTGAAAACAGATTTGAGTGGGTGCTCCGTGACAACCACAATAGAATGGGTTTGAAAGTAATGGGAGAGCTTTCGCGAGGCGCTAACGAGCGCCAAGGCGAGCTTCTCAAGAGGCAGATACCTGGTCTCGGCATCGATAAGGGTCTTGCTCGTATAATACACTGGTTTTTGAACCTTGTCCTCTTCTCGGATGAGGACTGAGCTGACCGCATGATCCGAGACCGCCAAATATAAATACAGGGTCTCCCCATGGGTCGGGGTTGACAACAACGGTGGTGAAGAAAGGTAAGCCTTGAGCTGCTGCAAGGCATGGTCACATTCTAGAGTCAATTGAAATTTAGAATTTTTTCTAAGAAGCTGAAAGAAAGGTCGGCACTTATCTGAAGATTTGCTAATGAAGCGATTCAGTGCCGCGGCCATCCCTGTAAGCTTCTGAACCTCCTTGGCCGAAGTGGGACTCTGCACTCTGAGGATAGCCGAGATCTGATCTGGGTCTGCCTCAATGCCTCTGCGCGTAACCAAGCTGCCCAAAAACTTGCCGGAGCCAACACCGAAGGCGCACTTCGAGGCGTTAAGCTTCAGCCGGAACTCCTTTAGAGTGGCGAAGACCTCGGCCAAGTCCGACAGATGATCCCGCGCCTGCTTGGACTTGACCACCATATCATCGATGTAGACCTCTACGGTTTTGCCGAGCTGATCGTGGAACATCTTGGTAACGAGCCTCTGGTAGGTGGCTCCTGCATTCTTCAGCCCAAACGGCATCACCTTATAGCAGTAGGTTCCCCTGGGCGTGATAAAAGCTGTTTTCTCTTCGTCTGGCCCAAACAGTGGGATCTGGTGATAGCCGCGGTAGGCATCGAGGAAGCTCATTCTGTCGTGCCCGGCCGTGGCGTCGATCAACTGGTCGATCTTTGGTAGGGGAAAGCTGTCCTTGGGACAGGCTTTGTTAAGGTCGGTAAAGTCGACGCACACCCTCCACTTGCCAGTCTTCTTCCTGACGACCACCGGATTGGCCAACCAGGTCGGGTATTGAACCTCTCTGATAGCGCCGGCTTCAAGCAGCTTATCCACTTCCTCGACGACGGCTTCGGTCTGTGGGACCCCTGTCCTGCGGGCTTTCTGCATCACAGGTTTGTGGTTAGGGTCAACATTCAGTCTATGACACATGACCTCGGGGTCAACGCCAGGCATCTCCTGAGGTGTCCAGGCGAAGGCATCTCTGTTCTGCACCAGGAACTGGGCCAGTTCGGACCTCTCTGGCTCTCCGAGCTGGCTGCCGAGCAGGAAGAACCGATCCGGGTCCTTTGGGTCGATCCTGACTTCGGCTAGTTCCTCCACGCTTTTCCTGCCTGGATCTTGGCCGAGCTCATCCAGCCCCTGCTCCAGGTTCTTCTCCATCTCGGCCACATTGACCTCCTTGGGCTCTTGCTCCCCGGGTATCACAGCGGTCAGGCACTACTTGGCTGCCTGCTGATCTCCTCTGACCGTGATGATTTCAACTCGGCCGCTCTTTCCCTCCCATGGAAATTTCAGCTTCTGATGGAGGGTGGAAGGGACTGCTTCCAGGCTGTGGAGCCAAGACCTGCCCATTATAGCATTGTAGGGAGAGGGTGCGTCGATCACCATGAAGGTTGCCATGACAGACGCGCCACCGACCTCGACCTTGAATGTCACTTTCCCCTTAGGATAAACAGGTTTGGCGCTGAAGCCGATAAGGGAAACTCGAGCCTCCTGCAGATCTTTCTCCGTCAATCCCATCCTTCGAAAGCTGTCGAAATAGAGGACCTCGGAAGAACTACCGGGGTCAACAAGGACTTTCTTCACAGTGCAATTCCTCACGCCCTGTTTAGAGCAGTCAAACTTAAGAGTGACGATCAGGGGGTCGTTGTGGGGGAGCTGCACCCCTTCCAGATCTGCATCAGTGAACCTGATCTCGGGACGCTCCCTCCGAGCCCTTTTCTGTGCTGGGCCGAGCTCGGCGGCCATGACCTGCTTGCCGTGAGCGGCTTTCCTGGCTTCGGCACGGGCTTGATTACTCCCCTTGGGCGGGGGTGCCAGATGGATAACGTCAATTATCTTCTCTGTCCCGTCGCTGTCGTGACCCCCCTCGTCTCGGCGCGGGGCTCGGGTGTCGGCCCTGGTTTCTCTCCTGACAAACTCTTGTAGGTGTCCATCCTGGACAAGTTTCTCCAAATGCGACCGCAGTATCCTGCAATCTTCAGTCTTGTGGCCGCCCTCCTTGTGATAGGAACAGAACTTCGTCTGATCTCGTCTAGAAGGGTCGCCTTGCATGGGCTCTGGCCAGCTGAAGTACGGCTTGCTCTTGATCTTATACATGATTTTGTGGATTGGCATCTTGAAGACCGTGTTGACCCCCCGATACGCGTCCTCGGATAGCCTGGGCCTTTTGCTCCTTGCCGAGGCGAACGTCTGAGTCCTTGCCGAGCTTGTAGGCACCCAACTCCTGTCTGAGTCACCTCTTCGTCGCTCGTCTCGCCGAGGCTCATTCCTCGGAAACGGTCCTCCGTCCTTCTTGGGGGGCCTCTCACCTCGGTCTCGGTTTCTTTGCACGGTTCCATGGCTTTCCCGAGCACGGGCCTGGTCATCCTCTTGAGCAATGTACCGGTTGGCGATGGACATGAGCGCTGCTATGGAAGAGACCGGGTTCCTGGCCAGGTCCTTGCGAAGGTCGCTGTCTGGGAGCAAGGCATTCTGAAATGCGAAGACGGCAACTTCGTCCTTGGAATTCTCAATCTGACTGTAGACCGCCCAGAAGCGCTTGGCGAATTGGGTGACGTTCTCTCCCTGCTTCATCTTCATGGCCATGATGTCTGCATCTGTCTTCGGGAGGACTCTGTAGGCCTGGAACTTCTTCATAAAGGACTGCTAGAGTTGCTGCCAACTCGAGACGGATCCCTCTGGGAGCGCACAGAACCACTTCAGGGGGAGGTCGTCCAAGCTGGAGGAAAAGACTCGGCAGTTCAGATGGCCCTCGTCTCCCCAGACAGACATCCTCTGAGAGAAGTGTCTGAGATGCGTAGCTGGATCCGAGACCCCATCATAGGTGACGAATCTTGGTACGGTGAACTTCTTCGGTAATGGGTACCTCCTGATATCTGGGGAGAAAGGAGAAGCGCCGAGATCAACGGGGTTGCAGCAAGCATTGTTTTGGTCTCGGCCGAAGCCGGCTACTTCCAGGTTGCGCTGGACCGTTTCCCTTATGTGCGCGTCCAGCCATTTCTGATTATGATACATACCCTCCGGAATGGTCTCGGACGCCTTCCTCGAGTAGCTACGGCTAGTGCTTGAGCCTTCATCTCGGGTTCGGTCGTCCCTTTTCTTGTTCAAACGGTCCCTCAGGTCCTCCTTTGAGGAAGAGATGCGCGTGACACGAGTAACTCTCCTCTCGTGTTGTGGCGATCGCTGCTGCTGCCGAGATCGCTGCTGCTGGGACTGCTCCCGACAAGTCCGCTGCTGCTGGGACGGCTCCCGACGAGTCCGCTGCTGCTGGGACCGCTGCCGAAGCCCCGTTGATCCCGTAGCTCTTTCCAGCTGCTGCTGGAGCCGGAGGATCAGAGCGTCTCTCTCCTCGATGGCCTCATTCTGTGCTTTAATCTCCAGAAGGGTGGAGTCCAAGTCGTCATCAGGGCTGTAGTCTTCATCCTCAGTATCCTCAACGTCCTCCACCCGGCCCTCAACGTCCTCCACTTGGCCCGGGGGGCGTGATCCATCGACCACTGGAGACTTATCCCGCTGGTCTCCCCCCGTCAGGAGACCTGTAGGCTGCTGGGTGTCTCCCTTCCCGGGAGCGGACTCCGAGCGGAGGTCACGCTCCTGAACGTTGATCCGGATGAGAGCACGTTCAGCATCGTCCTCTGTGACTGGTTGCTTCCCAGCCCTCTGGTTGGCAGGGGGCGGCCTTGCATGCTTTGTCTTGGAAGTTTCTCCATCTTTCGCAGCTCTCCTCGTCATGGTGTTTAGGAATAGGAATAGGAAAGATTATAGAAGTCTTCCCACAGACGGCGCCAATTGTAAGTGCAGAAATAATATACTCACAAGATCAGGATGCCTCTTAGGACTTACTCAATGCATGGAGGAAGTAGCTGCGACGGTATGAACCTGAAAGAGGAGAAAGACAAAGGTCAGAGGACCCTGGCTATGGGCAGCGCAGGGCTCTCCGATGCTTAAGTCAGCAATGGATCGGAGAAGAAGAAGAAGAAAGACTGAGTGTCTATGTGAGAGTGCTTACCCCCTTGCTCCCTTTGGCTCGTGCCTTATATATGGAACAGTCTGGGGTGAGTGCCAGTGGGCTTGGTGATGTGACCTGGGTCACATCAGCCCACAAAGTCATTAATGAAGGTCCATCATAGCCCTCTTTGCATTTAATGTGGGTCCGATCAGCCCACACTACATTTAATGTGGGTCCGATCAGCCCACAATGCATTTAATGCCAGTCACATTGGGCCTGATCCTGCCCTGATCTGGTGGTGGCTGAAGTCCCATCAGATCCCTTCCTTGGGCCTTGCCACGACAGGGCCGTGGCTGTTAGCTGCAGGCGCAATACTGCATTGCCGAGCTTGCGTTGCCGAGACTGAACGGTATGCGCGGCCGAACTGAATTCTGTTTGACCGAGACCAGCACGTAGCGCCGAGACCGATATGGATCGGATTGTAGCCGAGATCAAGGGACGTGGTCCCCCATACAGTAGCTAACCGAGCACACCATAGCCGAGACCAAGAGAAACTGGTTCACGAAATGGGCCCCCACACAGTTAGGTTTAAGTTTGCAAGCACTATCTTGGATCAAAAAAAAGAAAAAAAAGAAAGGAAATGCATGATGTTTTTTATTTTTGGATGTATAAACCTTTTCAGAAAACCGCATTATTGCTCTTGATGCTTTTTCTTGCGTTACAGCTTTCACACCAAGTGATGAAAAGGCTTTTCGTAGAACAGCATTATGCTTTACCTTTCTTTTGGTGGAAAAGCAAATATTTCACAAATGTGAGCTTAATTGTCCATGCAATCCTAGTGAGGAAATCAACGGCACCATTTTAATACAGGGGCCACATAAAACTTGGATGGTCTATGAGAATTTTTAAAGCAGGCACTTGGATCAGCCATAGTGCAATATCACAGTGATTGGAGTTTCTTAATCATCTGATCAGCAATCAGCAAGTTGATCATTAAACATTTAGGCCAAAAAGCGAATACAGGTCCATATGGACCAATGGCCTAATGTAGCTCTTGAGATGATTAAGGACATTCCATCACCAAGAATTTTGACTCTCGCCAAACCATTTAGATGGCCCACCAGATCAAGGGACCCAATCACCATCACTTCGCTGAAGCCCCAATATACCTTTCATGAAGGGTAATTAGTTACTCTTGTCATGCCAAATAAAACTCAAATATCAAAGACCTGGCTGATAAACAGAGAACCTATTTTGAATCCCAATTCCAAGTTATGGGTTCCAAATTATTTTCAAATTTGACTCTAAGATTGATATGAAGTTTTTCAAAGTCTGAGGAATTCTAACCCCAAAAAAAAAAGGTCGGAAGAAATATTGGAGTTGTATTGCTTGAAACATAAGGTTTTGGCAATTATTTATACCAATTTTTTAATGTGTTGAATTCAGATGGAAGATGGATTACGGCATGAATCCAATTGTCTACATCCTTGGAACAACACCAAAGGGGATGGATGTGAAGCTCTTTTTTCTTTTTTGGTTAGTCTATGACTTGTGTTTCTCAAAAGGTTTTTCAACCCTTGTCTTCGCCACGATGGGGAAAGTGCGTGCGGCTACTCTAAACAAAATCTTGACCGTAGACGAGTAAGATAAATGTTCATGTGCATCCATCTCTCACCATAAGGTGATAGACACTTACATGACTTTCTTTCTCTGCATATGAATATTTTTATTTTGCAAACGACCATAAATGACCACATCTCTTTTGCACATGAATATTTTCGATTATGTATGTATCCCTCACCCTATAACGATGAATGGATGCACATGAACGTGTTTCTCGACAAATAATATTAGTAAATGCATTCAATAATAGAGAGATCATCTTCTGCCAATTTAAAAGTAGATCCCACTAATGGGCATACAAGGATGTGATCTGCCATATCTTGTGATATTGCACTATGGCTGATCCAAGTGCCCACTTCAAAAATCATTGAGACCATGCAAGTTGTATGTGTCTCCCCTTGTTTAGGGATTGAAATGGTGCAGTACATTTCCACGCTAGGATTGCATGGACAATTAGGTCACATTTGTGCAGTTGCTTTTCCACCACCTAAACATTTTTATGTGAAAAACCTCTTCATCGATTGGCGTGAATGTTACTCCATGAGGAAAACCAATAAAAAGTGATACAAACTAGAATTCATCCAACTGGTAAATTTTAGGTCAGGTATTCTCTCCAACTTGTACACTCAACTTAAACCTAATCCCTATCTGATTATTGTAACTTGCAACCCGGCTCAAGAATTTAGAGTTCCAGTTGACATTTTTAACCCTATAAATTAAGGGCATGAGTAGCCAATCCACTAGTAGCTAAGTGGTAGGGCACCTCCCTTCCACGGATACTAGGGATTGATTTCCGGTTATAGTGTTGATGGTGTGTGACTTGTATAGCGTGTGTGGGTACGTGAGTGTTTAGGGAAGTATAAAGAAGGCATATGTACAGCTCTAAGCACCCGAAATAAAAGTAAATTAGAACTGTATCAGGCATCATTATCACATCCATATCAAACGTGTAGAGCTTTCCTAAAAGAAGAGAAAACAAACGAACACATTAATCTACCATTTTAAAGCTAACTTGACTTTTCAGAACCCCCCAGGAAACCATGCATTTTAGGGACAAATGGCAGTCTTGGCAAACAAAAGTAAAACTTATTTCATTTACTTGTTTTACAGAATTGTAACGTGAACATGCATTTTCATGATGAGCAGACTCCAGAATTTTCTAATCTTGCTAGATGCTGACCTTTTCAGCTCTAGTCTTAGAAGTTTATAATTTCAAAGCCTATGGTCCAACATGATGTCTAAGGAAGATTTCCTCTACCTAACCCCCACTCTTACAAGTTTATAATTTCAAAGCATATGGTCCCACATGATGAAAATGTGCGTGAAAACCGTCTTGTTCTAGGAAGAATTCCTCTGCCTAACCACCACCATCCCCCCCCCCCCCCCCCCGCTTATCTATTTCTACAACCGATCATCTCTTCAATCGTATCGTTACCCACAAGCACTCTCCTGCTGCGGAAAGAATCTGAGGTATAGTCTTCTAAACTGCTTTCCTTGTGCATTTCTTTCTTGTTTTGCATGTGGGTGTTTCTAAAGTATGGTTTTTTTTTTTTTTTTTTTTCGTTTTCATTTGTGCTTTAGCAGAGTAAGATGGGGACCTGAGTATCTTTGCTTGAATCTTTTGTGGGTTCGGGCAGATTTTCAATGTTAAGTTTTTAGCGGTCTCTGTTTTATATGGGGCTTAAGTGAAATCAGTGTTGGAGTAGTTGATGGTATTAGAGTGGATATATCTGTTGCTGCTCTGTTTATACGGTTGTGTTACGTGAATATGTGGGTCAGAGTAAATTTTGGTTTTATTATTATTTTTTTGCAAGATAGAGTAGATTTTGATTCCGAGGGTGTTGTAACGATCCTTCTATATATATATATATATTTAGACTTTATATTTTGATGCACCTTCTATATTTCAGAAGATTAGGACTACTTTATTTTTCCTAGAATCCCTCCACTAGTTTTAGTATGATTAGGACTCTCTTTCTATATTTGTGGCAATTGTAACCCTATAAATAGGGTCATTAGAGATTGTAGTAGGCATTCAGAAATCATCAATATAAATTCTATTTTAGAGGTTTTCGGTCTCTCGAATGATCGGAAGAGGTGTTGGGTTCCCTTAAATGGTCCGAATTATCTTTTCAATTATTTATCTCTTTTATTTGTGATGGGACCGTTACAGGTGTGTTTAGATCTGACCCAAATCACTAGTGGTTTGGATGCTCTGTCAGATTGGGTGGTGATCCACTTCGGTGTGTGTTGTAAAATTATTATGGATACTGTTTTTTTTTTTACCCCTAACTATTGAAAGTTGGAAATCGGCATTGATAATGATTAGGATGAAATGGAAAAAAGCCGTATTCCATTTCCTGCAATTTCCAATTTCTCTGCAGCTGTACACAATGGGCGCTGGATGATCATCAAATGTTATGCTTAAATACACATACGGCTTGAAATTTGGTGTGCTTGCAAACAGATTCACTGCTTGTGCGATTCTGCGACTCTTCACACTGGAATCTAAGTGGTATGTTAGACCATGCAATTTATGTTTCCACTTCTGTGGGTATAATCAAAGTTACCATCTCGGGTTGTCTGTTTCTCTGTTTTTCATTTCTAGCATTTGGTGGAACTAATGCCATACATACTTCCTTCTTTTTCTTCTTTTTTCATCTGAGGTATTTCGCAACTATTCTCATCTCGAGTAATTCTTTTCTTCTAGTGTGAATTAGAGATCATTTTGCTGTGTAGCTAGGAATCTTGGTCATGACCTGTTTAGAGTTTTAGACTAGAACTCTTTCAGCCGACCCCATATTGATGGGATGAGGAACTGATGTTGGTGAAATGTAGCTGTTAACTTAATGCTCCGTGCACTCATTTTTCCCTTATATCTATTTATTTTATGGAATATATCAGTAATTGTGCGTTGATTTTTATGTGAGACCATATGTTGTTTCTTTTTGTTCTTGCCTTTGAAAAGTTTGCTTTTACTGTTAGTTACATCCTCTCTAACGTCTATATTCTAAAATCAGACTTCAGTTGGTTCTGTTTTCATCTTCTTTCGTTGGTTTGACTAATTTTGATTTCGAATTGCAATTTTCTTCTTGTGAAATAGAGTAATTTGATCTGAGATATGCTGTTGGTTTGATAAATTTTTATTTCTCTATTTATTTCTTAAATTGATTTTTTGATTATTTGGGTGAAGGCCTCATAGTCAGCTGTTCTGATGGAGATCACCAATGTTATGGAGTATGAAGCCATTGCTAAGGAAAAACTGCCAAAGATGGTGTATGACTACTACGCATCGGGTGCAGAGGACCAATGGACTCTTCAGGAAAATCGAAATGCCTTTTCAAGGATTCTGTAAACTTTCTTTTTCACTTTAGGCTCTCAATTTTGTATGATTAAAGAGTCTTGAGTCTTGACAAATGACAAGCAACCTGTAGTTAGAATCTTGATTTATCTAGTTTCAGAGATGAAGATTTTAAAATTGGGATATTCTTTTGTGGACTGAAGGAGCACTCTTTAGTGCTCTGCTTTTTATTGAGATACTTTCACTGTGCCAATTTGAGCCAATGAGAAATTCTTTAATCATTTGAGTCCTTAAAAGGATAATGACTCATCCGAGGAATGCGGGGCTATTTTATTATATAACCCATTAATATTTGAGAAATTTGCAGCCAAAGTGTTGTCACAATTTGGAGTTGAGACTTGTTGGCCTGTCCAATCTGTTGTGTGTTTTCAGTGGTATGGAAATTGTAAATCACATGGCTAGTGAGTAAAACCTCACATGCAATGGGGTAAGCAAAGAAATTTTGTCCATATCTTATGCTTGAGTTGAATAGCAGAACTTTTGAAGTCAATCCTAGATACATGGGATCGTGCTATTATGACGATGGTTACGGCTCTATTATACTGTTTTCTTGAATTTTATGTTCTGATTCAATATTTTCATTGGCACTGACAATGATTTGGCGCAAAAGGGAGAAAAACAATAAATGGCATATGTGGGTTTCAATTTTCCTCCTACTCCAAATGGATGGTGGAGAAGATAATCACCCGTCTGCCAAAAAGTTGGAAGTGCATGGAAGTAGTTTGGAGATAAATCCTAGCTATTTATACTCTGAATCCAATGTTTCCACGTGCAGTGAAAGGGAATCTTTTAAAACCTTTATATTAGCTTTTTGTACAAGACACATTTGAAACCCTCTCATTTATATTTCATTTCAGTGCTACTATGCTTTTGTAAACCTTATCATTTTCCTGAACCACTTTTCGCTCATGTTACAAGATCTTATTTATAAACCCTCTTCTGAGCATGCTTGTTTGATATTGATATAGGTTCCGCCCTCGTATACTCATTGACGTGACCAAGATAGACATGACCACCACTGTCTTGGGTTTCAAAATATCAATGCCCATCATGATTGCTCCCACTGGCATGCAGAAAATGGCCCACCCTGAAGGTATTTCTGTTTCATACTGCGTGTTCTTTTCATGTTTTGACTAAGTTGTAAAAAGGAGAATTCACTTGAGATGGAGGCCCTGAGTCAGCATAAAATTTAGTAGAATATTTGATCAAATGTAAAACGTCAACACCATTATCTGATATTTTGAAGTCTAATCTCAAGTACACAGTCATTTTTATGAGTTTTAGCCATAAACTTGGCATAAGTTTTAACAAGGTTGAGATTGGCATTGCAAGGATTTTTTTCCCCTCTTCCTAGGACTTGCTTTACCCAATTATCTTTAGAAGATATATTTTTAACCCCAAGGGGTTGGCCGAGTGATCAGGACCACGGTTCCTCTTTCTTCCTGAGCTAGAGGTACTGGTATCGATCACCGGTTCCCCCCCGCTTCAGTAACCGAAGGTTGAGTCCACTAGTGCTACCACCTGGGGGCCACGGGGTTTTATCCGGCTTCTCTCTGGGCCCGGAGGGATTAGTCTAGCACAAAGGGTTGGGAACCATTCATTAGCAAAAAAAAAAATGGCATTCTTATGTGAGCTTTTGTTAACCAAGACATCTGGTGGGTCCCATCATGAGATGGGCCATGCCCAGTATCTCCAATATCAGACAATTCTAGTGATCTGATAGGTGGCTTGCATTTGGATAATTACAATCAATGGTCTACATTAGTGAAGGAAATATCAGATTGTTAATATCTTCCATTCAGGGAAACCTCTGGAGTACCTAATGACCATCATATGAATTATTTGGATCTCCAAAGGATGGACCCTGCATGTATATTTATGATGTATATCGCTCCTAAAAAAAATCGTCTAGACTGTTTATATTTATGTTGTAGGAGAGTATGCAACAGCAAGAGCTGCATCAGCAGCTGGTACAATCATGGTTTGACATCTTAACTCGTCCATATTTATTGTAGTCACATGCTATCTGTGTATAATGTTGGGTAGTGAAGTGTCTATGGAACCTGTACAGTTGAAATAGCCATTTATTTTTACCTCATGATATCCAAAACAAACATATGAACACACAAGGCAGGGAACCTTGATATCCATCCTTCATAACATGTCTTCTTTTGACAAATTGTCTTGAACATTGCGTATTCTTTTCCTAAGATGTTTCAGGTGATTTGATCCTTATTTGGAGGAATAGTTTTACAACAAACAATGATAGTATGACACCTTTTTCTTTGAATGTTTCATGTGGTATTTCCTAGAATGCATGTTGGGAATAAAAAAGTTTCGATGCTTTGTACTCAAAGTGGCTGGGTTTTAGAACATATTGTTAAAGGCTAGATATTCATTAAGCATGGAAAAGTGGAACTTAAAAGGTGGGATAAAGCTTTGATGATGATTAGGGGGCAGTGCGAGCTATGGCACCACAAAAATCTGAAAAGGTCTTTGTATGCTAAGCCATTAGACAAGGTGGTTCTCATCATGGACAATTTTTTCCTTTTTTTCCATCTAAGTTGGCCCCTTAAAGAAAAAATTCTGCCTCTGCATTTGATGAAGGGGGTGAATCTTGGGATTTTGGCTGTATTTGGTTGTACCCCAAATCAAAACCACTATGAATAATGAGTGTGAAAGGTTATCTCTCCTGCCATTCATTAGGTGAAAATAATGTTTTCGTCGTTATTTCTATCTAAAATCTTTAAATTAGGATTTAAATTTGGTATTCTTATCAACATTTCAGCCCTTTATCTGTTGTCAAGACTCTTTTATGAAAAATGTTAAAAGTTAATACGAATTGCAATTTGAGGATACATACTATACATTGCCGTGAAGAAAACATAGATTCGTCATAACTAACAGGCATGAGACATATCTGGCACTGAGTTTCCTTGAATGGTTATTGGATGGAAAGATTTGCATTTGCAGGGTCATGGATAGGGTTCCTGTTAGCTTTTCTCCTTTATGAGTCTGTTATCTTTTCATTTTCACATGGTTTAACTCACCTTTTATTTGTCCAATATGCATGCATATCTTTTACTCGTTAATAATGGCTGTGCCCATATCTATGTATTACTTGTATAACACAGTTCCTCCATTAAGAAAGAAGAAAATATTAAAAACAAAACATTATCTCAAAAAATAATTTATTAAGTTGTTTCTTTGTTATATTTTCTATGTTCTACTCAACAGTATAAATCAATGATCTATTATCCAATTATGCATTGAGTGTGATTCAATTCTTTCAGTGATACTTTTAAGCAACTTGGTATGTGCCTCATCTTATTTGTGCATACATCCCAGACGTTGTCTTCATGGGCTACCTCCAGTGTTGAAGAGGTCGCCTCCACCGGACCTGGCATTCGGTTTTTTCAACTCTATGTAAGTGTTGGATTCCTCTGTTTATTATTTTTCATAGTTACCAACGGCTGATTAGATCTAAAAACAATCAAGCAGTACATATTTTAATGGCCATTGTATCCATGTCATCAAATGCTGTTCATCTGTTCTTAGGTCTTCAAGGATAGAAATGTGGTTGCACAGCTTGTTCGAAGAGCAGAAAGGGCTGGTTTCAAGGCAATTGCCCTCACGGTTGATACTCCCCGTTTGGGCCGCAGGGAAGCTGACATCAAGAACAGGTCTGTTTTTATTAAGAGCAAACTTCAAGAACTTCTCGCAAAATGCCCGGTCCATTCTCATATCATGTCGACTAGTTAAAAATTAAAACAACAGTAGTTTTTTTTGTCTAACTTGAGTTGTGAGGTGTTAAAACTTTGGTGCCTTGGTGTATGTTAATTATGTTACAATCTAATAAAGAGATGCACAACTTGACTAATCGTCAAGTCTGGACAGCAACATGTCCTCTTGTTAGTCCAATGCTGTCAATAAATGATCTTAATCCTAAAAGATCAGATGAAACCTCAGAAAACAGTCTTTAACCTGGACAGAGGTAAAACATCTTCCTGCTTTAAGTTCATTGATCTCTAAATGGAGATTTGGTAACTCATTTTATCAAAGCCAGATGGATTGAACTGATTTTTTCTCATGGAAATCTGGTCAGGAGATTACCTGCTCCCATTAGACTTGCTTTCAGCCAAACAGGCTCCTAATGTGCATGTCTCAATTTTTGCCCTTCAGATTTACTTTACCTCCTCATCTGACATTGAAGAACCTTGAAGGATTGGACCTTGGCAAGGTGGACAAAGTGAGTTGTTAGGAATATCTCCTGAGAAGATAATCTGAATTCAGTTCAACAGTTCACATATTGTATTGTTCTCATCCTAATTATTGTGTGGCTGATGCAGACAAATGACTCTGGACTGGCCCCAAATGTTGTCAGTCCAGTTGATCCATCTCTAAGCTGGAAGGTATGTTAGTAGATAAAAAAGTTCGAATAATCATGACTTGGGTTTAATTCTATGATTCAAGTTGACTTAATATTAGAAGTATAGAAATTTGAGCTACTTTCAAATCTTCCATGTAGAATGGAACCGAGTTGGAGCACCTGAAAAATGGGGCAGTAAAACAAAATATGTTCTATGCATATTGTAGGCGCAACAAAATATGTTCTATACATATTGTAGGCGCTCAAATAGCATTAATGATATCCAGTTGATGGGTGGGGATCTTCGGACATATAAGGATGGGCCCTTCATTCCTATCTTATATGTCTGATGGAACCTATGTATATGTATTACTAAAAATGTATGAATGCAATAAGTGTGTTGACTGCTAGTGGCAGCAGGGAATGTAGTTCATGTTGTCCATTTTGGCATATATTTGAATTAGTACATTAACCTTAAGTATAACAACAGTTAAATGAGAGGGGAATCCAGACAAAGGTTCATCGCAACTATTTGCAGCATTGAGAGAAGGGAGGGTAACTCAGAAGAAGGTTCTATGTAACTAATTGCAGCATTTGACATTTTCAAAGAAAGAAAACTATCCTTGTAACAACATGTCTTGGGTAACTCAGAAGAAGGTTCTATGTAACTAATTGCAGCATTTGACATTTTCAAAGAAAGAAAAATATCCTTGTAACAACATGTCTTGGGTAACTCAGAAGAAGGTTCTATGTAACTAATTGCAGCATTTGACATTTTCAAAGAAAGAAAAATATCCTTGTAACAACATGTCTTGCTGTGCTTGGGCAGGACGTGAAGTGGTTGCAGACAATCACTCATATGCCAATTTTGGTGAAGGGCGTTATGACTGCTGAGGATAGTAAGCATTTAGATGTCTTGTTCTTGTTGCGTTTTTTAAGTCTGATTGATGAATTCCTCTATGAGATTCTTCTACACCTGACTTCCATCCTATGTTCTAACCCTGTGCAGCTAGGATTGCAATACAAGCTGGATTAGCCGGTATCATCGTGTCCAATCACGGAGCTCGCCAGCTTGATTATGTTCCTGCAACTATCAGTTGTCTAGAAGAGGTACATTGCATTCTCATTTACATTACAAAAGGGGGCTTTTCTCTTTTGACTGGGAGGTTGACACGAACTTGAATCATCCTCTTTCTAGAAGGACAAGAGTCTTCTCCTTTGGGCCCATTTGTTTGCATGGAATTCAATATCTCAGAATTTATTGTCAAATGGGATCCAACAAAGGATTATTAAAGAGGTGAATCACAGGGGTGATGGCTTCCCTAGGATTTGAATCACAGGGGTGATGGCTGGGTATTCATTTCCTATCTCCACTTGATTCATTTTTCATTAAAGGGGAGATTATTTGATGGTCATTTTTTAATATTCGCCTTTGTTTTTTTCAATTTAAGCTCTTTTAAAAATACAGCTCTTGGAATCCTGGAATCTCTAAAGAGTTCAATTACATGGAACAAATGAGTGCCAAGTGTTTTAGCCAGTTGTTTCACTTGAGCTTCACCCTACCTTCATGATATTAATATTCTTTCTACAATTGTTATGCATTCCCTATCAGCCTGTCGTGTTTGTTGCTTGGGCCCATAAAGTTGCTTACATCATTATCTAAGATTAGCATTATGTTAACTCTCAAGAAATGTAAATTCAGGTCGTAAAAGCTGCACAAGGCCGAGTTCCAGTGTTTCTGGATGGTGGGGTTCGTCGTGGAACTGATGTCTTTAAAGCGTTGGCACTAGGAGCGTCTGGCATATTTGTAAGTAGTGGCTATATGAAATTGTTAGGAATATAATATGGAACTCGTTGCTTTACATCAAAATCGGCCTAATTGCATGTTGATTAAACTCTACTAGAGTATAACTGAAAGACAGGCTTTTCTATTTTATTAATTTTTGCAATGTAATATTTAGTTTTTATTTTTTCTCAATATCAATTTTCTTCCGTGTTTACTTCATATGCTAATTCATGAACGTTAGATGGTATTTTAGAATTTTCTTTTTTAGAGAATTAAGCCTTTGAATTGATCCAACTCAGTTGAGTATCGTGTTCAGATGTGTGTCTAAGCCAAAGCTAGAAAGGATTCCAATTTAATGGCACCCATTTGTTCCTCTTGATTTGCCACAATTGTCCTATTGGGCTTGTTTGGCAACTCTACTAATAGTGTCAAGTAAAGTATAGCCCCCATTTCTAAAAAAAAAAGTCACATCAAAATCACTGTAATTCAAATTTCCTGCTATATTTTAAAAAAAAAGTAAAAAAGCAACTTACTTTCTCCACTAAAAGAAAAAAAAAATCCACTTTTCTATACAAAAAGTCAAAAAGATTCTATGACAAACTACTAAAAATAAAATACCATCATAACCCACTTATATTTTATTTTTTTTCAAAATAATCTTTATTTCACTCAACTCCATTAATAAAGCCCCCAAGTGGTGAATCATGTGATTCTTAGACACTATAGTTCTTAATGTAGTTCATTTTCTCCTCTGTTGCAAATGATATTGTTTTCAGATTGGAAGGCCTGTGTTATTCTCTTTGGCTGCTGAAGGAGAGGCTGGTGTACGAAAAGTACTTAAGATGCTACGTGATGAATTTGAGCTGACTATGGCCCTTAGTGGATGCACGAATCTGAAGGAAATAACCCGCAATCACATAGTGACTGAGGCAGATATGCGTCGACCCGTGGCCCGGTTATGAAGTTCTTATCCTGAAGATCAGAAACCCTCACTTACCAAAATCTTCCGTGGCAAATTTACTATCTGTTTCTGTTACAGTTAAGTGATAAGTTTTACATTTTCAGGAGTCTATCAGTGGGTGACTCATATTGGATTTCACAAGCCCGGAAATACTTTGAGATTTTCTGCATTTCTAATGATGATGGATGGTTTTTTTTTTTTTATATAAATTGAACATTTATACAATATTCCCTCTCTTGATGAGAATGTTTTTTAGTGAATTTGTAGCAGCAACAATCTCTTCTATACATGGGGGAGATTTCATACTTCAAAACTGTGAGATTTCCAGGCTTTTTTTTGAGTTTTTATCATAGAAACCATTTCATACTAGTTATTGTTAGGGCGCTAGCATGTTGTGTGGCCCATGCATTAAGGCATGTCACCTCAGAGGATCAGAGGTTACAGGACCCAGGGGTTGGCTGACATGAGTTTCTTATGCCCATTTCCATCTCTGGAAACTATGTGTTGGTAAATCAGTTTATCCATAAACAAGGCTTCATGTATTTGGATAATCTTACATGTTAGTTACAGGTGTTTTATCTTTTGCCATCAACAAGTAGACAATTACAGGTAATTAGATTTATAGGTAAGTTGCGTAGAAAGCAAGAGGATCAGAAGGGCCTTAGGTGTTACACCCCGATCCCAATTTGATGGTGGTTAATACTAATTAATCTTGTTTTATTTAATTAAGTACATTTAATAACTAATTAAGTTGTTTAAGGTTGATTAGTCTTATGTTAGCCTTTGGGTTAGATCTTGAGTCTTGGTTAGGTGGTTTGACCTCAAGTTGGCTAGATCGGATAGAGTCAAGGACCTTTATGTAAATTAGGATTTTCTCATTTTACCTCATACGTATGTCATCTTAGCTTCATCGCGTGTATCTCATTGAACACGTCGATACCAACCCAACTCAAGTTTCTATTTTTTTTCCAAACGAACCTGGCTGGGCTGAAGAGAGAAACTCCCTCTTCCTACTGTTCTTCTCCATTTCTCTTTTCTTCCTCTCAAATCACCTAGGAGATTTGTTGCATGTGGAATTGGAGGCAAGGATCAGACTCATCTTCACCTCCTTCACCCTTCTCTTGGCTTGTGACAAGAATCCATTCCCTCACTCCTCAAATTCGGAATTCTTGCTAAAAGGTAAGATTCAATCTCCTTTTCATTATGTTTGGGTTGAATTTGAGTCAGGGAGACTCATGTTCTTGCATGCATGTGGGTTCTTCCCCATTTCCATTTGTATTTTGGTTAGGGTTGTTATTTAGGGGATTTTGGTACCTTGAACCAAGGAAGGAAAAAGGATTGGAAAAGCTTTATTTAAGGCAAGTATAAGTTTTGATATGAGATGCATGTTGTTTTATTAAGATGGATTCCATTATTCAAATTCTGATTTTAGTGATTCTCAGCCTAATCTTGTAGTCTTGATGTTGGGAATTAATTCTATTTATGGCAAGGAGTGTGGAAATGTTGGATATGAGTTGAATGGGAACCATTAGAAGGACATAGAAGCACTGTAGGTTCCTTCTTTTGTACAAGTTATGTACTGAAGGTTGGAATGGGAAGGAGAAAACATTGTAAACTCTATCCCTATACAGGTCTTGACTGCTATTGGTAATGGGAAAAGAACAGAGGAGATGGACCTGGGTCTTATTTGTTTGGACCCTTTTTGACCCAATTAGAGGGGGTAATGATATTCTACCCTCTAATAACCCTCCATAAAACTCTCTAAAGAGGAATATGGTGTACACCTTAAACCAATAGGTGATTAAGGTTTTAATTGACTCTTATGACTTTACAATGAAACCCTTAACCTTCTATTTGTCTAAATGGGAAATCATAACTCTATGAATGTTCATTTGAGACTGGAAACATTCATAGATTGTACTCATTGGTCTTAAATTATGCCATGAGGGTAGGTTTAGGAATTTAATGTATTTTCTCATAAATTGTGGCACCAAATACATGATAGTAATACATTGATCTTCAAAAACTACCTTGAAATGAACGATGAGAGACTATGAATTAAATAGATTAGAGTTGGTTAGTAAATTACCTTGCTTCTTTGAACTCTCTTGCATTTCATATTGAGTAATATTAATATCATTGACCTTCAAGTGGTGATCAATGCATTATATGTTGATGTCTCCTATTCCGATTAATATAATTGGAGTTGATTCTTAGAATAATAGGAATGTGAACATTTGTTATTGATTTGGTTCAATTCGATTTGAGAATATGAGATTTTATATCTATATTGGAAATTTCATTCACATTCTATTATTATTTGATTCGTTGAGTCGGCACTACTTAGTTTCAACCTTGTGATACCCGACGGAGTTACACTTGGTTCGTTAATTGAGACTACTGCAGTAAGTCATTATGGAGTACCGAAACTCCAAACCCGGGTAGCCAGTCAGCCTTTAGCCGGGACGCTGGTGACATCCCAACTAAATTTGCTTTCTTTTGAGAGGATGGGCTCAATGTAGATGCCAGATTTGTATGTTGATCCCCCATTTGATTCGTAAAGTATAAATGATTCGATTTGTACAAATTGTTTAGTTTTACTTGGCATCTTTGATCATGTGTTACAATATTAATGCATATACTTGCTAAATAGTTGTATTTAAGATACTATCTTTGGTGTTACAGATGCAGGTCCCAATCCTGGTTTTGAGAAGACCGAGGAGGGAGATGAGGAGGCCGTTGAGGTACTTCCAGGCTTAGAAGAATAGACAGATGAGGGGAACTGTCTAACTCTTATCTTCGGAGAGCGTCATATCCCCTCTTGTTGATAGTATACTTTTGTTTAAGTGAACCTAGTCAATATGATACTTGAACTAGATAATATTTTTGGTATTGTTGTATTATTGAGGTAGAGTAAGTTTTTAACTCTCTACTTCTTAATAGTAATGAAATCATCATTTGATTATGAATTTGAAATCTATGGACCGCTCATGGTATGATACAGGTGCGAAGTGCACGGGATTACGCGTGTCACACCTCGGGAATTACCCTTAGCGAGGTAATATCGGGACCGGGATGTGACATTAGGTTTGATGAATAGCTAGACGAGGTGCTTGGAAGAACTTTTGAGAAGAGCTGTTCAAGTCCAGCCGGTTGATATGTTTAAGCTAAGGGGAGGGTTGGATTGCCGTGCAGGCATGCTTGACTGCTGTGGCCTGTGGTATGTGGTATGTGGTATTGACTTAGCCGAATATGAATTGAGTTCATAACAAAGGAGGTTTTAGCAAAGACTATTAAATTGGTGAGGAGTGAAGCTTCTAAGGTTGATATTTAGATGATACTATAGGGATTAATTTAGTAGGTAGATAGGTGGGTAATTGTTTTTCATGTGGAAGAGTAAAGGTGAGGTAGACGTAATAAGGTAACTGCTGAGATTAAGTGAGAAATGTAGTGAGAAATCTCACATCAGGAAAGAAAGGTCTCACATCAGGAAAGGAAGAGGAGAGAGAGAGAGAGAGAGAGAGAGAGAGAGAGAGAGAGAGAGAGAGAGAGAGAGAGAAATGCTGAGATTAAGTGAGAAATGTATTGAGAAATCTCACATCAGGAAAGGAAGGTTTCACATCAGGAGAGAGAGAGAGAGAGAGAGAGGGCAGATCACTTTTACTCCTCTAGTATCTAACTTCATATCTTTCTTTACTAAAAGAAAAAATAAGCTACATTTCTTAAATTTCTTTTGATTTACGGTCTGATTGATTTTCCTCTTTACGCTCACCCCCAATCAAACCTTTTAATTTTCTTGTGAAATATGGAGAACAACACATGAATTAAATGTGTAAAACGTTAGTCTTTTGAATTAATAAGATAAAAAAAAGGCATTTATAGTGGAATCCATGGAAAGAGCCATATAATACCTCAAAGGAAGTACAAAACTATAACAGTATCATGTAATAGGACCCAATAAACTTCCATGAGTTCCACCTGATATACAAGTAAAAGGAAGAAATTGCTGAAAGTTGTTTGGTTTCAGATGTAATCCAAGCAAATCAATGGGAATTTCCAATGAGAAGTTCTGTACTGCTTTCCATGTTTCCCCCTCCAAATTAGCAGTGGCTGCACCCTCCGGGCGCTGGTATCCCACCTAGTGTGATTTCTAATTTCCATGGACTCAATTGAAAATTGGAATTTTAACCAAATATTCTTTCTGTTTTATTTGGTTTTTTTTTCCTATGTAGGCAACTGGTCTTTGAGTGATACTTTCACTTGAGGGCCCCGGGGATCGACCTCTTGCAATGTGTGTGAGACTAAGGTGGCCTAACTAAATACTCAATTTACTTAAGTTTTGGTTACATCCAAATGCACCCCAAATTATTAAAACAGGGCCATGGACATCATCAGGGCATTAACTAAATAAGAATTCATACATCAGCAATTTCCCATTCTAAGAAGATCCATATGCTCATGACTGGTCTATGTAGCTACAGTTGTAGTTGAATGATGGCTTGAATTTTGAATGAAGTGTCCTTACCAAACCATAAAGATCTAAATTCTATGATGTCACAGCCATTTCATGTTTTGTTAATTCTAATCTACACTTTTAATGTTCTTACATGAACTACATGTGAGGAAGATTTTGGAAGGTCATACTAATTTCTTACCAACTTAGACAGAGAAAGTGTTGATAACTTCTTAAATCTCTAGAAGTAGAGAAAAGAAAGAATCCTGATGTAATGCAAGGTCGGTGGAAGGGATCTAATGTCAGTTGAAGCCCAGCTGGTGTGTCAGACTAAACCCCACCAAGCCACTTGTAGGCAAGATTCAGCTGTTAGACTTTGAGGTTCCTCTACAACTTCTTCCTCTGAAATTTGACCCTACAAGATTCGGATTTCATCTCTTTTAGTCAGAATCATCTAAGATGGCTACTTTGATCAAATGGACGAATATAAAGGAGAGGAGAGATTTACATTGTGTTACACCCCGACCTAAACTAATCATGATTAAGGTTAATTAATTAAGGTTAATGTTGGTTAAGCATGAATAATTGGATTAATGAAGATTAATGACCAAAGAGAGATAAATTAGTCTCAAATGATGCATTGAACATAATGAAATGAAATTGAATGGGTTAAAATGAGTTTAGACTCAAACAAGGTAGACTAAGGACTTTTTCGTAAATACGGGTTTCCACATATTTCGTCAAATACGAAAATTCTTGATACCAATGTGTGTATCTCGAATAGTACGTTAACTTTCATAATAGACACGATTCCATTTGACTTCAAATTGATCAAATGAGGCTTCAGTTGACTCAAAATGTAATTTGATATATTAAGAGGGGGTTTTAGTGTGAGAGCTCCTTCTATTAGAATGAGATGAGGGAGTGAGCTCATTCTCACCTTAAACAAACCCTAGACATCCCTTTCCCTTCTTTACTCTTCCATTTTCTTCATCAAGAGTGAGATTAGGTGAGGTTCAAGTGGTTTTGAGTGAGAAACCTCATCTACATCTTCTTCCTCAAGCCATTTTCTCCATTTTTGAAGAGATAGAGCTTGAAAGATAATTCAAAATCTCCTTGCTTGGAGCCACAAGTAAGTTGTTGGTCTTCTCTTAAAATTTCCAAGTTCTATTAGATGTTTTGTAGTGATTTCTAGCACAAATGGCTCATAAGAGTTCATTTGCATGTTCTATGGATTAGGGTTTGAGTTTTGTGGAAGATTTGTGTCAAGCCAAGCTAAGGAAAGAAGGCTTTTGCTAGTAACCTTCAAAAGAGGCAAGTATAAACATTTATTTGTGATAAATGTTTAAAAGTGGTTTTGTGGATGGATGATGTGTGAGGAGGGAACAGGAGGTTCCAATGCTATCGTAGAATGTGGATGAGTAAATAAGGGAAAGGGGTGTTACAAGCAAGGAGATTTTGAGTTCTTTTTTAAGCTCCATCTCTTCAATAATGGAGGAAATGACTTGAGGAAGAAGATGTAGATGAGGCTTCCCACTCAAAACCACTTGAACCTCACCTAATCTCACTCTTGATGAAGAAAATGGAAGAGTAAAGAAGGGAAATGGGTGTCTAGGGTTTGTTTGAAGTGAGAATGAGCTCACTCCCTCATCTCATTCTAATATAAGGAGTTCTCACATTAAAACCCCCTATTAATACATCAAATTACATTTTGAGTCAAATGAAGCCTCATTTGATCCATTTGAAGTCAAATGGAATCTCGTCTATTATGAAAGTTAACGTACTATTCGAGATACACACATTGGTATCAAGAATTTTCATATTTGACGAAATACGTGAAAATTCGTATTTACGAAAAAGTCCTTAGTCTACCTTGTTTGAGTCTAAACTCATTTTAACTCATTCAATTTCATTCCATTATGCTCAATGCATCATTTGAGACTAATTTATCTCTCTTTGATCATTAATCTTCATTAATCCAATTATTCATGCTTAACCAGTATTAACCCTAATTAATTAGCCTTAATCATGATTAGTTTGGGTCGGGGTGTAACACATTGGCCAAAAAAGAGATGATATGATTGGATTAGGATTGGTTTAAGTAGGGTCTCAGGTCAATGGGATGATAACTCCCATCCAAGCGTAAAAAGTCTTTTAGATTGGAATACATGGCCATTGATCAAATGGGTCTACAAAGTGGGTAGAGCTATACCTTTTTTTTGTTTTTTCAAACAGTTCAGATTACATGCACATTTTCATCACATGACATTTGCAAAATGTAACTTTAAACATGCAAAACTAGAGCTGAAAGAGTGGGAATCTAATAACATTGGAAAATATCTGGAGCTGCTCATCATGAAAATTCATGTTCACGTGCAAATACAGTTCTGTAAAACAAGTAAATGGAACGTCTTTTATTTTTGTTTGTCGATTGACAGAATCAAAACTGCCATTTTCCCCTAATAAGTCATTTGTTGTTTACTGGGTTTTTCTAGAAAGCCAAGTTGGCTTTATGTTTGATTAATGTGTTGGTTATGGTTTTCTCTTCTGCTAGTAAAGTTATACACATTGACTTAAGTAGCAATGTTGATGGGACTGTAGTTTCTTAGGATTTGAATATCCAGTGTGATAGCTAGTATTCATTTTCGTTCTTTCCTTATTTGATGATCATTTGGTATTCATTTTTTATCTTTCCTTATTCAACTATCATTTTTATATATTCATTTTGCATCATCATTTTTAGCCACCTATGGTATGCTTTCCTATGTACTATTTGCAAATAAACAGGCCCTAAATTCTAGAGCCAAGTTGGCAGGTTGAAGTACAGTGATCAGGTAAGGTTAGGTTTAAGTTTGCAAGCACTAGGTTGGATCAATCATAAAATAAAATAAAAATAAATAAATAAAAAACATGAAGTTTTTTATTTTTGGATGTATAAACCTTTTCAGAAAACCGCATTGCTCTTAATGCTTTTCGTGCGTCAGAGTGTTCACACCAAGTGATGAAAATGCTTTTCGTAGAAAAGCATTATGCTTTACCTTTCTTTTGGTGGAAAAGCAAGTATTTCACAAATGTGAGCTTAATTGTCCATGCAATCCTAGTGAGGAAATCAATGGCACCATTTTAATACAGGGGCCACATAAAACTTGGATGTTCTATGAGATTTTTTAAAGCAGGCGCTTGGATCAGCCATATTGCAAAATCACAGTGATTGGAGTTTCTTAATCATCTGATCAGCTATCAGTAAGTTGATCATTAAGACATTTAGGCAAAAAAGCAAATACAGGTCCAATGGCCGAATGTAGCACTTCAGATTATTAAGGACATTCCATCACCATGAATTTTGACTCTCGCCAAACCATTTAGATGGCCCACCAGATCAAGGGACCCAATCACCATCACTTCACTGAGGCCCCAATATACCTTTCATGAAAGGTAATTAATTACTCTTCTCATGCCAAATAAAACTCAAATATCAAGGACCTGACTGATAAACACAGAACCTATTTTGAATCCCAATTCCAAGTTATGGGTTCCAAATTATTTTCAAATTTGACTCTAAAATTGATATGAAGTTTTTCAAAGTCTGAGGAATTCTACCCCCAAAAAAAAAAGGTCGGAAGAAATATTGGAGTTGTATTGCTTGAAACATAAGGTTTTGGCAATTATTTATACCAATTTTTTAATGTGTTGAATTCAGATGGAAGATGGATTACGGCATGGATCCAATTGTCTACATCCTTGGAACAACACCAAAGGGATGTGAAGCTCTTTTTTCTTTTTTGGTTGGTAATATGACTTGTGTCTCTCAAAAGGTTTTTCAACCCTGGTCTTAGCCATGATTAGGGTTGTAAATGGGTACCCGATTCTCCGATTACCCGAAGGTTCCGACCCGTTAGGTTCCGGGTCTGGGTCCTTATTTTGGTCCCGATAAGCAAATGGTTCCGGTTCCGGATCCTTTTTTTGGAACCGATACCTAAACGGGTCCGGTTCCGGGTCCACAGTAGCTCAGACCCGTGGACCCGAGACCCGACCCAATATACACTAACATAAGGTAACTTTTGTATATGAAAATAGAATCCTTTTTACTTTTCTACTTTCTAAGTTTTTTGGTTAAAAGTGCATGTTATTGATAGACAAAAGTCACATTAGTGTTTGTAGGTTATCCAATTGAAATATGGAAAAAGCATAAATTTTTTAAAAAGAAAAATACATGTATTAGTCTAGAACCAAACCCTCCTCACAAACGGGTCCGGTTCCGGTTCCGGACCCGTTTAAAATTATCGGAACCGGTTCCGGAACCAGTTTCCTGGTTCCGATCCGGGTCCGGGTCCGGGTCCGGTTCCCCCTCTTACTAAACGGTTCCGGGTCCGGGTCCACCTTGGACCCGGACCGGAACCGACCCGTTTACAACCCTAGCCATGATGGGGAAGTGCATGCGGCTCCCTAACAGAATCTTGACGGTAGACCATAGTTATTAATTTCATTTCGTTTCAGCCGAAACTTTTTTGTTTGAATTTCGGTCAATCTCAGCTGAAATTCGGAGTTTTCACTTTTCGGTCTAAATGAAATTTTACATAATTATTTTTTAAACTTTTTTTACACATATATATTTTGTATTTCTTATATTTTCACAAAATATAATTCCAAAAAAATTACTATAATGGATTAAATCTATATTTATTACTTTTTCTATTTTTTTACTTATATATGTATATATATTAATGTTATATTTTTTCCGAAATGTCATTATGAAAAGTTTCGCCGAAATTCCGAATCGGCTGAAACTTTTCATTTTGCAGGCTAAAGTGAAATGAGGTCCGAAACGATATTAACAACTATGCTGTAGACGAGTAAGAGAAATGTTCATGTGCATCAATCCCTCACTATAGGGTGAGGAACACTTGCATGGCTTTCTTTCTCCGCACATGAACATTTTTATTATGCAAATGACCATATATGACTTTTTTTTTCTTTTACACACAGATATTTTCAATTATGTATGTGTTCCTCACCTTGTGATGAGGGATTGATGCACATGAACACTCATCGACAAATAATATTAGTAAATGCGGGCATTCAATAATAGAGAGATCATCTTCTGCTAATTTAGAAGTGGATCCCACTAATGGGCATACAAGGATGTGATCTGAAAACTCTCTCATACCTGGACTTTAGGTAGAGGAATTCTTCCTTAGAACAGTACGGTTTTCACGCATATTTTCATCATGTGACCATATGCATTGTAATAATAAACTTCTAAGACTAGAGCTGAAAAGGTCAGCATCTAACAAGATTAGAAAATTCTGGAGTCTTCTCATCATGAAAATGCATGTCACGTTACAATTCTGTAAAACAAGTAAATGAAATAAGTTTTACTTTTGTTTGTCAAGACTGCCATTTGTCCCTAATGTATGGTTTCCTGGGGGTTTCTGAAAAGTCAAGTTAGCTTTAAAATGGTAGATTAATGTGTACGTTTGTTCTCTCTTCCTTTTAGGAAAGTTCTACACGTGTGATATGGGTGTGGTAATGATGCCTGTTACAGCTCTAATTTACGTTTATCTCGGGTGCTTAGAGCTGTACATATGCCTTTTTTATACTTCCCTAAATACTCACGTACCCACACATGCTATACAAGTCACACACCATCAACACTACAATCGGAGATCAATTTCTTGTTTCCATGGAAGAGAAGTGCCCCACCACTGAGCTACAACTGGATTGGCTACCCACGCCCTTAATTAATTGGGTTGAAAATGTCAACTGGAATTCTAAATTCTTAAGCCGGGTTGCAGGTTACAATAATCAGGTAGAGATTAGGTTTAAGTTGAGTGTACAAATTGGGGAGAATACCTGACCCAAAATTTACCAGGTTGAATGAATTCTGGTTTGTATCGCTTTTTATTGGTTTTCGTCATGGAGTAACATTCACACCAAACTATAAAGAGGTTTTTCACATAAAAATGTTTCGGTGGAAAAGCGAGTACACAAATGTGACCTAATTGTCCATGCAATCCTAGCATGGAAATGTACTGCATCATTTCAGTCCCTATACAAGGGGCCACACATACAACTTGCATGGTCTCAATGATTTCTTAAGTATGCACTTGGATCAGCCATGTGCAATATCACAGTGATTGGAGTATCTTAATCATTTGACTAGCAATCAGCAAAGATGATTTTTTTTTTTTTATAACGCAGGGCTTTCAGCCCTTTGAGCCAAAATAATCCCTAGGGTCTAAGAGAGAAAGTCGGATAAAATTTTCCTGTAGCCCCAGTGTGGTGGTGCAGTTTCACTGTTTTTTTTTTTTTGCCACAAGATACCAAAATCAAAGGTAATTAATTACTCTTCTACTTTCACATGGTACTCGGACCTTACTGATAATAAACATTCAACCTAGCTAATTTGAATCACAATAGAAATTAGAATTCTTGAACTGAATTAAAAGTTATGGTTCCAAATTAGTTTCAAGATTTGAATCTAAGATCAATATCTCATTATTAGCGGAAATGGAGACGGGTTGCATGAAAAATAAATGGATTGACACCGTTTCTTTACTAGAATTCCTAAAAGGAATTCAGACTGTCTAGGTATTCAGAATTCCTGTTAGGAATTCTGTGTTTCATTACCAGAATTCCTGGGCATTTGAAATTCCAAGCATTTGAAATCCCAAAAAATTCAGCATTTGAAAAACCACTTTAACAAGGAGGATTTAGAAATCTCACTTGGCACACGAATTCCAGGAGAGGGACAACGACATTCTGGGAGCTTTGGAATGAATGAAACAACGAATTTTGAATTCCAGAATTTGGCAGTATTTCAAATACTAGCATTTGAAATTCCCAACAATCACCAGACATAAATTCTATGAATTCTAGTAAAGAAACGGCCCAATAATATTCATGAATGTGTTGAATGCAGATATGGAAGATGGAAAACAGAATGGATCCAACTGTTTACATCCTTGAACAACACAAGTGATGTGATTCATGTGAAGGACAACTGTTTACATCCTTGAGCAACACAAGTGATGTGATTCATGTGAAGGACTCTTTTTCTTAATTGGCAGGTATATCACTCGTCTTTCAAAAGCTAGCTTTTTCAACAGAATCTGGATTAAAGAAAGTAATATTAGTAAATGCATTCTATAGTGGACAAAACATCTCATGCGAATCTTAACTTGTGCAGAGCCCATTTTGGCTTGTTCAAACCCGCACGTCATACATGGAATCTATGGCCCTACACAATGCATGGGCCATGGGGTATTCTAAGTTATGGTGTAGCAAAAATTTGGCCCATTATAGACGAGTGTTAAAACTAAATGAAATAAAGGGTTTGTTTGAAAACTATGATCTATTTTGAGCTGAATCACTTTTAAAATATAGTGGTTTCAATTAGAATATTTTACAAATAGATTATTTGGTACGTTTCATTTAATTCTAAAAATAAAAAAGGCAACTTCTCCTATTGTAGAACTTGTAGGGAAAACTTGTAGTAGGAAAAATGAAAATAAAATAAAAGAAAAGAAAAGAAAAACAATAGTTATCTTATCCTTCCTAAGTGAGAAGGCTTTCCTACTTGCAGGTGCTGGCGAGCTTCCATGTGGCTGGCATGGGACTTCCTTGCCCATGGTTGGGGCATCCCAGCTCATGCCCAAAAAAAAGAAAAAAAAAGAATATAGATGCACAAGATCTTAAAAGACAGATTTTTTTCTCCCTGATCTCTCTTCTTCTTGTTTTCCTATTTCTTAAAAATTACATAGTAATTTTAAGAAGCCTCAAATTTTAAGAAAATGGGGCATTAAGATTAACATAATAGAAGGACCACAAAAGTTCAAGAAATTCTAAACTCATAAGCTGAATAAGAAACCGAATATGTGTAACTCCCTGACCCGATTTAACCTTGATTATTATTAATTAATCGTATTTTATTAGATTAATCATGTCTAAATAGAAAATTGAGCTATTCTAAGCTTGTTTAGTTCTAGAGAGTCTAGTGGGTTGGCCCTTGAGGCATAAGTAGGTAGTATGAACCTGATTTGACTCGATTAGGTAGAGCAAAGGACTTTTTCATAATTTTATATTTTTTCAATTTTTCTTCATATATATGTCATCTTGACGTCATCACGTGTATCTCGATGAATACATCATTTCTAGTATTAGACACTTCTCTGTTTGACCTCAATCCAGCTGAGCTAATCTCCATTTGACTCCCCGTCTCTCTTGTTTCTCTTCTTCACTTCTTCCATTTTTCCTTAATATGGCAAGAGGGGGGGTTTGCATGTGTCATTGAAGTGCAGATTGGGTTTCCTCATTGCCTCCTTCATCTTCTCATAGGCTGGTTTTGTCAAGAACTCTCTTCTACAACTCCCTCTTGGCTTCTTTTAGTAAGAACCACAAACCCATTCAGAATTTGGGTTGTAAGTAGAGCCAAGGAGGCTCATCTTCATCCATTACATGCATTCTCATCATCTTTTGGGCGTGAATTTCTTGTTAGGGTATGAATTTGGGGCTTTTGCTTCAAGTTGAGCCAAAAGAAGGGGAAGCAGGTTTAGAACTTCTAATTGAGGCGAGTATAAGCACTTATAAGAAATGCATGTTGTTATGATTTATTGATTGAACTATAAATCCTGATTATATTGCATAATTAGCCTCCTTGCACTAATACTTATGAGTGGAATCGAATAGATTTGTATTGAATTGAACAGAACTTATCTTACTCAAATTCAATTTTAATTGATTTGAATAGTTCGTCTTTACTTAGCTTCGACCTTACAAAACCCGATGGGATTAAGTTAGGTTTAATGTGTGTGAATGTCGCTGCGCAGTAGGTAGTCTAGAGCACCAGAACTCTTGAATATGATAGCCAGTGAAGCTTTGGTTGGATAGTCGGATCTTACACCCCCATTGAGTTACCACTTATCCCAAAATCAATTGGTGATAGGAAACGACACAACAATAGTTTTATGGTGAGAGCGAGGGCTAGACCATAATTATGATCACTCAGGAGCGAGAGTAAACGTTGACTTCAACACGAATTACTAGAGACATCCCAACATGAGTGCTCTCCTTAATCGAGGATTTAGCCAAGGTAGTAGCCAATTAGAGTGAAGAGTTCTCAATTATTTTTTCATAAATCATGAGAAATTCTAAAATGCACAATTGCTTAGTATCCTATTACTTGATCACTTCCAATCAACTGTTATTAACTCCCATTTGATAAAACTTGTGTTAATTATGATTTGCTTATAATTTGATGAGAGGGAGAGAGAGGGAGAGAGAGAGGCGTCAACTGGATGGGGGCAAGGATATGAGAGAGATTGTTTGGGTAGAGGAGATGAGAGGGCGAGAGAAAATAAGAGGTGTTTGAGAGGCCTTGAGGAAGAGAGAAAGGGATGAAAGGAAAACCCACTTGATGAAAGCCTCTCTCTCCCCTCATTGTATTAAGGCTCTTAACGAGATTAAAGCATTAATTTTGTACTGAGTACTTCTCTCAATTGCTGACAAACATTCAACTTTTAAGGAGAAAGCAGGCTACGTATTTTTACTAACAAACATTCAACTTTTAGGGCCCGTTTGGTAATTTATTTTTAAAATAAAGTGGAGTGAAGTGAAATGAAAAGAATGAATAAAATATAAGTAAGTTATGATGATATTTTGTTTTTAGTTGTTTGGAATGGAATATTTTTGACTTTTTGTATGGGGAAATGTAGATTTTTTGTCTTTTAGTGAGTAAATATAGTTGCTTTTTGACTTTTTTTGGAAAAGATGGAGGGAATTTTTGTAAAAAGTGTTTTTGATGGGATGTTTAACTTAACTTGACTTTATTAGTAAATTTACCAAACGGGCCTTAAGGAGAAGGCAGGATATGTTTTTTTTCTAACAGACATTCAACTTTAGGATAAGAATTTATATGTGGGGGTGGATAGAGAGAGATCCAATTAAATCAAAATTTTAATAGCCGCATCATTTATATCCCACCTGCGCATTTAGATAGAGCAAGTTGACTGAGCTATAGTGCCAAAGGTCTAAGCAACTCATCTCCCTACAATAAGAGAAAAAAAAAAAAGGGTGGGGCAGCCTTCATCTGGCTAGCACTAGTCATTCGACAACGGCCATCCACTGATCCTACCAAACATATACAACTACAAGTAATGTTATGATGGCCTCCTAATCTAACTGATACAATCTACACCAAGCAGGTGGTCATGATAGCCAGCCCCCCTGTTACCCAATCTCATCAAGTAGCCAGTTACATAGATGCATTATGTTACAAACCGCATTGAGAAATCTGAATCAAGTATATATCTCTGGTCCTAAGAAAGCTCTTTAGTGTATTGTGGGGGACTTCTCTCCTTCACTAGCACAAGATGGATGAATTGCAGCAGCCCAACAGTGTCTTAATTTCTTTCAACAACTACTAGCTTGAATATGGCGAAGTCGAATGAATCCTGCTCATCCTCTTTTGGAGAAACCGCTGAAGCGATCTCTTCACCGTAGCAGCCGGAGCTTGCGGTTCACATGGTGATTGTGGTTGAGAGAGCGAAGGAGACTCCGCCCGTTGATTCTTCTTTATCTTTTCATTCACTTGTTGCTTTGCGAGGCGTAAAATCGCTCCAGCCTGCACAACAACGTACAGTGGACTGATATTCAGCTAAAACCTGAAAAATCTCCTTTCTTTCAAATGAACCCAATTCATGAAATCCTATTCACTTATAAATAAATTCCCGATACAAAGAGTAAACAGAAGACAAAGGGCTATAAGCATACCTGAAATTCTGTCACGTCACATACGGAAACTCTTCCATTGTAAAAAATTGTCAGTTTCTGCGAGTTCTCCATCGGCTCTTCACTCCTTCAATAGACAAAGAAATCAAGACTTAGAAGAATTCAATGAATTAGAATTCACCCAAACACAAAAACAAGGCACAAAAGTAGTTCAGTCATCATAGCATTTTTCAGGAGTGTCCTTCAGAAAAATCCTGACTTTCCACAAATCTCTAATTTTGACCCTCAATGAGAGTAGTTATTTGCTACAATTCTCAACTTACCGTGATTCCACAGTATCTGGTGACTGAATGTTGGCTTCGATGCCCGCTGGAAGTAGGCAAAGATCTAAATTGCATTCCCTCCCCATTTTCTCTCTGTCCGGACAGAATCGCCTTTTACCCAATTTCCTTGAAAGCTGAAAACCCAATGAAGAAGAAATGGGGAATTCCTCCTCAGAATTGAAGCTGAATGAATGAGAGACCAAGATGCAAAGAAATGAGAGAGAGAGAGAGAGAGAGAGAGAGAGAGAGAGATATGAATGAATGGGAATTTGTTTTGGGAAAGAGGGGCAATCCCGTTTGGTTAATAAGTACGTTTCTAAGCGGGGAATAGGAAAACGCGAATCCTACTCGGAGAATGTGGAAAACACGTTGCGCATGTGCGGAAACGCACCTTCGCAAGTGGGACCTTTTTGTTAGGCGTGGAAGTTTTTCTTGTTTGGTGGGATTTCGTTCGGTTTCTCTGGAAAACTATAAAAATCTATTCGCGGGAAAAAGACATGTGTCTTTTTGAAGTGAGTAGGTCTATGAAGCGCAGCGGACCAGCGGTCCATCTTTTACTTGTACAGGAAGGAAGCACGTTATTGGCACGTGACTTGTGATTTTCTTGTTATTTTAAGCCACGTGATGTTTTGTATTAGCAGTGGTGGAGACAGGTGGCTTGAAATAGTTGATGATTGGAACACGTCGACTCCTAAGTCCTAACTGAGATCGGGCGTGGCTTTTACGGGATTGCAATTGGAAGAAGATTCTCTTTTAAAGAAGCTGACTAGTGACTACTATATCACTATCAAGTATCAACTATCGAGTATGTATCAAGCAGCCCTCCACCTCCACTTCAAAAAAATTTGGTAAGGGTGTACGGATAAAGTGAGAATTGTTTGTGGATGATTTGAAAATTCAAAGCATTCAAGATAAGTTGTCCTACTGTAAAATTAACTATTTGATTAAAAATATGATTAGTATAATCATATGCATTATTTATTATATTATGTTTCTTGTCTAGAGGTCAATATTTGAAGGATCCGATTTTAATTGAGCGGCTCATATTTCTATTTGGTGGGCTACGTTATAGAATTTCATTATTTTAAGATGTCTATGAGTTAAGGCCTTGGAAACTCTAGAATCTTATATGAGGCAGATGAAAAGCATATGAAATGCTATTAACTAGGTTGTGAAGGGGCCAGGCCCAAGGTCATCAACTAGGGCATATGACATGGTATGATCAACATATGTGGCCCAGAGTCCTTTGTGCACAAGGCAATGATAAGTTCATTCTAAAGCGAAAGCTCTTCATATTTGATGCGACTTCATTTAGTAAGAGGAAGTGAATAAATGAACTAAATTCATCGATATTCCTTGAAAAAAAACATTTCGAATAGGAGTAGAGTTTTTTTTTTCTTTTCTTTTCTTTTAGGAAAAACTTATAAAACCCTATTTATGATGGATGCTACACAAACGTGCCCTAAAATAAATTTAAATGAAATCCATAATGAACTAGTACAATCACCAATTTAGTCTTGAGGAGCCTTGCTAGTTTCTAAATCTTAATTCGTGTATCTATTGACCCTTCCTTTTATCTTTATTGCCTGATCAAATTTTAATATAAAGTAAGACCACATGTCACAAAAAGAAACACATATTTTTTTAGTACCCCAATCAAGGGGGCTGGGCTCCAAAAGAGAGCCCGCAAACACAAGAAGAGAGCTCACTCCTGGGAGAAAAGAGCCCACGTACATAAAAAAATAAAATAAAAAGCCTAAACAAGTGGGAAAGGTGCCGTACATGCAGAAAGAGAAAGACACGATGTTAGGGTTTCGAATTCTGAATAGCGACGTGAGAACTGCCTCACATGGGCGTATTTTGTCTGCAAAAATCACGGGGTTAATAACATAAAGATATTAAAAGAAATTCTTTGGCAGCTGATAAGGAATGTTAAAATATTCCACAGGTCCAATTTCCAGGATCTTACACTTTTTGAAGTTACTTGGAACTTGGATACATATATAGCACGTTAAAATCGACAGAGGCGTCACAAAATCAAGGGCCCCAGGCACCCACCATTACATGCTGATACCCTCCGATAAATAATTTTTAAGTGGGCGAATTGAATGAACCTGAAACTGAACTGAGTCCAACTGAATTTCTTGTTCAATTTTGGCTAAACCATGCCCAACCTAGACCCAGTTCAAGTTTGGCATAACCGAAATCAAGCCTAACACGCACCCATTGGTACAGGACTCAGGTCCAACTCTGAAAGAAATGACAAGACTTTGACCGGACTCAAAATCTTAGAATATTGTTTTATCATATATGTATTTATAATTAAACTAATATATTATGAATATTAAACATAATAGTATTATGATAATATTATATTTTGCACTCGGGTAATTAAGAAGGTATACAATTAAGAATCGATCAGAACTAGTGGAACCAGTTTTTGAAATGGGCCCAACTTATGTATTAAGATCCAGTTATCCATTACTCAAAAAAAAAAAAAAAGGTTTGCACCAGTTTGGTTTTAGTTTTTCTTTTTTTGTTTTTTGGTGTCTAAACTTGTCTTAAAGACATAGCGTCAAACGCTAGCCTTGATTAATCTCCATTCTGTTCGAGTAATCACTATTCTAATCATTTCGGTCTCACTATAAGTTTGCAATTTGATTTTTAAATTTATGTTTGTATGGTTGTGAATAGAATCACAAAAGTTGAAATATTTTTCCTAACAGGTTACATTGATATCCTTGATAGCCAAGTCAAGTTGGGTCATGTTGAGTGTAATTGTTGGAAATAGTGTCTCTGATTTAGTGAGAAAAGAAATATATCACACACACCAAAAGAAAGAAAAATGAATTCTTCAAGGTGCAGGATGATGCCAATTTTTTCCTGATAATGTCTCCTATAATTTCACCTATTTAGTAGAAGCAAATTATCAACCGATTCACTGGAGAGTTACCTCATTATGGAATAAAGTCTAATAGATGTTGCATGTTGGTTTGTTTAGCTGACAGTAACCTAGAACTTATAAGTCCTTGTGGGACTCAAGAGTAGATCCCAAAAATCCATACCAAACCGAAAACTATAAAAATTAATAATAAAAAAAAAAAAAGACCCCAACTATAGTGAAATTTTCTTTTCTTGGTAAAAAAAAAAAAAAACAGTGAAAGTTAGAGAGCCAATGCACAGTGTGTTTATTGTGTCTGATGTGCCTCTCTGAAACCCTAATTAGATAGAGAATTAGGCTAATTAGGCGACCCTTCACATTATGGATTGCGACCCTTCATCAGAAAGGATTGTTGACTCTTCACCAAAAAAAGTTCTTACCCATCATATGAGTTATGCCTTTACTTACCAACACATCCAAGGTCACTTGGATGCAGGATCCTTTTTGAAAAAAATGGGTAACCCACAATCTTTGTTTAGCTATGAATCCATCACTGTCACAACCCCTCCTTTTGAGGCTATTAGCCTCAGTGGCCCACTTAATCAGAGAAGCTTCATCATGCAACTGTATGATTATGGTGAAATCGTAACACTTGGGTATTTGAATGGAAGTGGATGAATGTGAGAGGATAAATAGTTCATTTTATTGAAAGAGGAGAAAAAGGTGACAGTGATTATTGCAAAAGAATGGAGGACAGGACTATAGCCGGCTTAATTGTAGGATCATCACCCTTATTTTAATAGCCCTCTTATCCTAATATCTGTGTGGACATGTTTGGATAGACAAAAAGTAGAGTAGAGTGAAGTTAAATGGGTCATAACTATCTAAAATTCCAACTGTTTTGGATGAATCTGACCCGATAGATGAAGTAATGTTGTGAGCCACATGTATTACATTTCACTTAAATTATAAATACTTTCATTTTTTTTTAGTAAAAGTGGATTCTACTCCAAACCTTAATTTCAAAATAAACATCGAAATCAAAATAAGCATCGAAATGGAGTGAAGTGAAGTACTCTACTTTAACTTCAACCTACTTCTCTTCCACTCCACTCCACTCCACATATGAAATCCACTTCATCTTACTTCACTCCTCATTTATCCAAACAGGCCTAACTATTCTTATTTTGACATTATCTAGTGTGTCAATCTCCAACCGGTATATGGCTCTAGGCACATGATCCAGTCAAATTGATTGGGGGCAATTAATTAAGGCTCCTCAATTGAGAATGAAATCTAAGATTTCTTTTATTAAATTTGCAAAACATATTATAAATTTTTTTATTAGAAAAATCTCAACACAAGTCCCAAGAGAGATCTATGACACTGAGCCATGAGTTATTTGATTGTGCTCCTCCAACCACCAAAATAACTCCCATTGAGATAACGGCTACTGCATCTAACATGAGCTGTCCTACAAAAAATCACATGTTTTTCATCAGTGTTTTAAGAAGACAGAAAGTTTGGGAAGACTTGGTTGAGTCAATTTTCCATGGCATGGACAAAGAAGATTTTGTTCTTGTCTGTGATGTTGAAACACTGAAAGGGGCTGTCAATCCTCTTAATTATGACTACAACAGCAGTGTAAAACAAAGGTGAAGTGGGAAATGCATCATGAGCCAAACAGGTTTACAGGAGAGGACGGTTGAAACCACCTCCTGTTTGAGTTGAATGTGTAAAACTATGCTCCGGATATTTTTTAATGGAAATCTGAACCGCTTAAAATAAATTCACCTGTAGTAGATTGAATTGCCTTCAAATCTTACCCCAATAAGAGTAAATCCCATTAGGATTGAACATTTGATAAATAGTCAATCAATTCGACATAAAAGAGCACGTGTTTTCTAATTGTTTTTACTTTCTCCAATGCTATGATGATGCATCTTTTCCTTAACGTGTATTAGGGGCCATGTCTCCAGGCGTGAATCAGTGCAGTCAGTTGGCACTGTCATAACCAAACACATGCAAAACAAGTTGAACCCCTTTTAGTCAAACTCCTTACATCACACTGACTTAAAAGCATATCTGAATGATATACCAATGATTTTTTTTTTGTTTTTGGGAGAGAGATTTACCAATGAATTAATATAAAGGAAACATCAATTCATTGAAAATGTAATGGTTGTGCAAGGAGAATTATACTTTCCAATAAAACAAAAATGCTTCGTTTTTGTGACTTTAAATAATTTAAAATAAGATGAGAAATCAATAAGCGTTAAAAAAATGGATTTCACCGGTTTTATATGGTCTTTTTTAGCGGGGGTTTCATGGTATACTTGTATGGACCACTGCACACCGCATTGAAGGAGGATTTCTAGTTTAGGTATGGATGGCGACTGGTTGGATTAGGCTTCGGGTTTGAGTTGGGTCTGGATTTTGGATACTGCAACCCACTATCTTTTTACATATTTGTTTGTAGAATATGATATATAAAGCCTCGTATTCACGTCAGCATTGGACACTTTTAATTGAAAGTGGGATGGGTTTGCTTTGGTAGAGCCTGTTCAAGGTGGGTTAGGTTTGAGTTAGGGTGGGTTCGGGTTGAAATCGACTTGACATCACATCTGATGATGTCTAATAATATTAGTTTTCTTAGATCTGTATTATCCAGTCGCCCAATGTGTCTTAATGGGCCACTGAAAACTCGACCAACTCAGTTGGATGCTTGTCTCTAGATGAGAACTCGCTAATTTTGAGCTTGACTTTATATTTTTAGTTTTTTCTGTTAGATTGGCCTACCAGTCAAGAGTGGTATTTAAAGTCCCAAAGATTGATTCCTAGGCATGTGTATGATACCTAGGTGCTAGGCATTTAACTAATGCAAGAGGTTGTACCTAAAAAAAACTAATGCAAGAGGTTTTTTTGGTCCGAACGCGCCCACTGTCCCAAGATGGCTGAAAGGCCCAGTTGCTGAAATCTCGAGCAAAAAGAAAAGAAACATCAAAATTAAGGATCAAGTCGCCTGCACATGTTTGCATGTGGAAGATTTTGATCCTTCATCAGATGATAATGCATACTCCCACCTGACAAACCTAAGTTGTTGTGGCCCACTGCCCACCTGACCCAACACAAATGCTGTGCTTATTTCCTAGACATCACATTTATGGAGGACCCCTTCTGATGTAGGGTAAGAACATTTCACTTGATTTAGTTCTTACTGAAGAACTAGCCCTTACCATTAGCTAAAAATGGGGTCAAGGGTCACCTGTCTTTTCTGGCCAGGTAAAGGGCCTAATTAGGGAATTAAATGGGTTGATTCCAGGTCTTTTCAAGTTTTTAGAGCCCAGGCCTGAATTGAATGGATCCAAGTGTTCCTGAACCCAACCAAAGCCTATAAGATTTTGTTCTATTATATATGATATGTTAAGAACCTTTTATATATAATAACATGTTAATCTACTATACAATTAGCATGTTTATGTATATTGAAATATTTGTTATAGATTAAACATAGTATACACTTAGGTATTTTGGTGAATACATCCATACTGAACTGGACCTGGGCCTGGACTTGATTACCAATCTGGTTGGAAAGGAAGGCCCACACCCATCCTCCTCCGGTTCCCTTGCTTAACTGGGTGATTGGGGTCCATTGACATCACTATACTTCATAGAACAGACTAGCCTCAGCAGCATGTAGGGCTTTTTTTTTTTTTTTTTTGTATAAATATATAGACCCCACCCACTTTTCTATGGAATGTTAACAACTCATAAGGCTTGTTTCTTTACCGGAATTTATGACTAGAAATGTGACATCTTGTCCCCTGGCATTTGAAATGTTGTATTTCTTTCATTAGAGTTTTAAATTCCAACCACCCAAAAGTCCTTTTGAAATTTTTGTAATTCCACTATTTATATCATTTGTTGGAATTTCAAATCCTCCATCAAAAAGAGAAATTTGGAATTCCACCTAACGGGACAACTTTTGGAGAATTTGAAATTCTCCCAGGCATGAATTCTTGGAAATCTGATAAAGAAATGGGCCCATAGACTTGATACAATCGAGCTCACAAAAAGGTGGTTCTGGCCCAGGTTAGATGTGGGCCCAGATATTAGTATCGACCCATAGTGGCTGGCAGAAACCGACATGCCTTGCCTCACTTATCTGATTTGGGCTGTGTCAGTGATACATATGGATGTATCAGCTTGTTTAGCTTTGAACCATATAAAATAAAATAATAGCCCCCCATATGTCAGTGACATATGGGCAGTTTCTATAATTGAAAAATCAATTATTTCTTTACATTTCAACAGATTTTTGGGACTAGAGATTCACAGTTCTTAATAGGGGTGTAAAAAAAAAATCGGAAAACCGTCTAACCGAACCGAACTGAACCGCGGTTAATAACCGTATTTCACGATTCGGTTACGGTTACAGTTAATGAAATAAAAAAACCGTAAGGTTCGGTTCGATTACGGTTTTCCGTAATAATTCACGGTTATTAACCGAGCCGAACCGTATCATACGGTTCGGTTAACCGTATGCGGTTAACCGTATTGTTTACAAATAAAAGAAAAAAATAAGGGAGTTGAATGAAATATTTCTTACCTTATTTAATTGCTCATTATGTGTCATTTTACGTTCAATCATTCACATTTATCCCCTTATGTGAGGAAGGCATTCCACGGTTATTAACTGTATCCGAACCGTTTAATACGGTTAACTGCGGTTATGGTTTTTCACGGTTTTTGTGGATACGGTTACGGTTACGGTTTTTAAAGACAGAAAACTGCGGTCACAGTTCGATTAACAGTTTTTTCAAATTAACAAGTTAACCGAACCGTTACACCCTATGCAAGCAGAAGGCCGTGCATCATCATTATTGGCAAGAACCCTCTTTGTGAATAAGTAGTAGTCTACATTGATTTATAGCACTTTTGAAATTTAGTTTGACATGATTTACATGCCCCAGAACACATTACACATGACTGAAAAATGATCTATAGTGAGACAATTTATTGATGTTTATGGGCCAAGAACAACCAAATGTGATAAATGGTAGTGAAAGTAAATTTATGAGCATCTCCACTTTATATTTACTCCTCCACACAAAGGAGTTTAAATAACTTTGGACACAAGCATCAAAACATATTCAAGTACATCCCAAGCATATTATGATTTAGAAAGAAAAGTTTCTTGGGGCGTGGGGAAGGGAATAACTTCAGTACCTGAGAAATAATGAAAAAGATCAAGATCTTTCATTGCAAACTCAAATGAGCACAAGACAACAAGTCTGCTAACTTGTATGAATAAAAGAATATGACCCCAAGAATAACAACCCGTTGATGTTTTACCTAACTGGAATCACTGATTTAGATCAAGTCCTTCATTGCCATCGTGCATGTGTTTATCTATCTACATAAATGCCTATGTATGCCATGTGAGGAGCATGGTGGGGAAGTATATGTATTTAAATGAAGTACATGACCGACCGCACGAATTGCCAACAGTGGTCAATGCTTCTGCATATATTTTAGGGAAAACAATATAATACCTATCTGTACTTTAGTCATTTTACAGAGTACCCTCTGTATTTTGATATTTTGTACTAAACTTACTTGTATTTTAAATCACAATGCAAATAGAGACGGTTGTGACGGAAAATGTGGAATGATAAATTTATCCTTCCATATATAACATGTCTCTTGGTTTATCTAAGTTTCGGTCCATCATTGACACCTACCACTGCGATCTTGACGAGATCCGCTCGGCCTCAGCAAGGAGACGGCGGCCATTTGCGACAGAAAGGATGAAAAGAGATAAGATGCTAGTGGTTAGCCTCGTAATTGATAGTTTTTTTTTTTTTTTCATATGAATGGAGATGGCTATGGGGCCTACCTATGACTGATTCCCCTTACAGGTCCGAAAGGCAAAAGATGCCAGGGCACATATCCGCCTCTGGTGATGGGGAAGATGGATCGAATGCAACATAGAGGTCAATGGCAGCTGGTGGGGATGAATATGGAGATGGCTTCAAGCCTTCACTGAACGATGGGAATACCAATCGAGACTAGCCGCCTTCTGCGCCGTCAAGGACCTCCCAGGCTCCCTCCAGACCGGTGCCCCCATCACCCAGGAGTCGCTCAAGTCAATCGGACAGGCGATCAACGACTTCAGCAACTCTGTCTGGCGAGGAATGACTGAGATTATCTCCCACGACAAAGATGCGTTCCTCTCCGACAATCTCGATGACGGTGGCGACTCTTAAACACTCAATTCTGGCTCCTTCGCCGTTGCCAGTCAGAGTTCAAAACGGTATAGATGGTTTGAAGCGCAGGTTTCAGTCTGATCCGGTGACGTACTGCGATGAGCCGGAGGATGTGGAGGATTATGAGAAGTGGAAATTAGGGTTTGTGTTGGAGGAGAAGGATGAGGAGATTGAGAATGGAACTGTGTAAGCGGTCTATGGGAAGCTTGTGCCAAGTGTTGTTGATCATGAAATCTTCTGGACGGGGTCAGATATTGTTTTTCTGCCCTTTTCCTCCCCTGACTATTAGCATGAACTAATTAATTGATACTAATTTGGTATGGAAGAGTTGGGTATAGCTTCAACCAAACAGAGGCCATGCATCATACGTACATAAGACGAGTCTGGGACAAATGTTCTTTCTCTTATTAGGTTCTGTTCTCTCCCTTGGGTCTCTTTTTCAAATGTTCTTTCCACCTCTTATTTAGGGTTTTCTGCATTAGCTCTGAACTCACTCAAATGGGCATGAAGAGAAGCACATGAAGCTTTTCTGCACACAACATGAGAAACAGAGAAAATAAAAGAGAAATGGGGAAACCTCCAAATCAATTAAGGAAATATGGGGAGAGAGGAGATGACCGAAGATGGAAGCGCAGGGTGGAGCACAGGCCGGAGATTTTCTGGATCTAGCCGGAGAGAGGGGGTGCAGACGAGAAACGAAGAGTTGCAGATCGATTAGGTTCAAAAATTTGGAAAGGGGGAAAAAAAAAAAAAAAAAAAAAAAGAGCTGGTCCTAGGAATTTTCTCCCTAGGGGCAAAAAAGTCTTTTTGGGTGAGTAATTTCCCGCCAGTACGCATCAGATCGTATTTATACGACCTACGCCGTTATACGCCGTTAATACTAACAAAATCCGTGAGTTTTGCATGTTAATTAGAAATACAGGTAGGTTTAGTACAAAATACCAAAGTGTAGGGGGTACTCTACAAAATGACCAAAGTCCAAGTAGGTATTATGCTGTTTTCCCTATATTTTAATTGCTGGGTGTTATGTCAATTCCGACCACTGAGACAGATAGGGCCAATAGATGGCAGGGAAGATAGTCGAGCTTTGCTTCTTCTCTGAGCAGAAAGTGCTTCAATTGAGATTATATTACTGTCGACATCCAATGGAAATGGAGTAGGCCAAATTGGCCACTCTCTCCCTTTGTCTCTCCCAAGGTAAAGAGAATCAGATACAAGTTTCTATGCTGCATAAGCATTGAAAACAACCAAAACAGGCATTCAAAGAAAACCAATGAATGAATTAGAGACTCTTGCAGGCCACTCATTATGAGGACAGTTGAGTATGGACGATAATGAAACAAAGAAGCCCAGTGGTCTTCGGAAGAGGGTCCCCTGTTCTCATATATATATATATATATATATATATATATATATATATATATATATATATATATATATATATATATATATATACACACACACACACATGTGGGTGACGATGAATATGGACGTGCAATTGCTTACTTTTAAAATAAGCATGTCCATTTATCATGGTTTTCGAGCTTGTCATTTGGGTGATTATTATATTGCACTGTAAGTGAGAAAACATCATCTGGTTCGTCACTCTCCATCGATTTTAGGAACCCTACTGCTTTCATTACTTTCCATTTTCATACGTGGGAAATGGGGTGCAGCCGAAATCCCAGATTGAGGATCCTGTCTTTTAGCAAACCTCATTAACTGTTTTATTGCTTTCCATTTTCATACGTGGGAAATGGGGTGCAGCCGAAATCCCAGATTGAGGATCCTGTCTTTTAGCAAACCTCATTAACTGTTTTATTGCCTTGGCTAGTGAGAGAGTGAATGATAATCTGATATAGTATACTACTTTCTGCACTGCAGTATTTCTTTGGATTTGTAGCTCTTTCTTTTTGTCAATTGTCAAGGTCCTTTCGTGGGCTGGAGAGGTTCATGTGAAGTGAGAGAGACAAGAGACTCATGAAATAGCTTGAAAGAAACTAGAATGAGGATTTGTAACGTGAATGCTAAATGGTAAAGATAAGCTGTTTTGTCCTGTATCATGCGGATGATTGAGAAGGTCCTCAGTTCAAGGCAAAAATGCCAAAGCGGATTTGCCCAAAACTGGCCTTTTTGTAAAGCTTTTGAATAGTGAAGGGTCAATTTTTCTGGCATTGCAAGTTTGGAACCTTGTTAACTAGCTACTAATTCCAAGCACCTGAACAGTCACTTACAGGGGCGGATCTAGGGGGGGAGCCACCCCAGCTTTCAGCCAAAAAAAAAAAAAAAAAAAACTAGTTTTTCGGTCTCCTGAAACTAGTGCTGTACATCCTGATACACCCAAGGATGTCAATGGGTATCCGAATTTATTTTCAGTCTCCTATCACAAGAGTAATGTGTGGAACCTGTTTCAGGGTCCACAAAAAAGGAGGACCCAGAACCACTTTCCTTTCTGTTCTCACGAGAGGAATCCAATCTTGAACAGATTCCAGCTGGATGGTTGAAATTATTTCTATAAGAGTCTATAGAGCTTTGGATCATATCATCATCTTAAGTGTAGAATGTACAAAGCTTGAATCATTAAATATCATTTAGAGAGCTCTGCTAGCAAAATCAACAGAGAACGAAAAGTTATTGCAAATCTGCATCATGAGCTAGATGGTATTTTGTTCTTCTTTTATGGTTTTCTGAAATGGAGGTTTTGTAGTTTCTTTCTATTCTTCATCTTGATTCTTTGTGGTTGTGCCCTCTGGATCTCAAGTACGAATTTGGGGTGTTTTTATTACATGGGTTTGTTCATTTTCTGATTTTTTGTTCTTTTTTTTTATGGTTTTCTGAAATGAAGGTTTTGTAATTTCTTTCTATTCTTCATCTTGATTCTTTGTGGTTGTGGAGAAAGATTTGCTCTTTGTGTTACTAGAAGCTGTCAGCCTGCCACGTTATAGGATTGAGTTTCCCATTTACAGTACCTCTATAACTTTGTTTGTTCATCACTTCATTGTGAGTTGAAAATTAAAAGAAAAAAAAAACTTAGGAAAAAAAAATTAAAACCGGTCTTATGTATTGTATATTGATGATTATTTACTATCTTAGGTTATAATGTCGCATTATCAAGCGCCCATTGTTGCTATCTTTGGTGGGACATTGTTGCTATTTTTTATAGTTTTTTGTGAGACATTATTGCTATTTTTTTAGTGTAACTTAAGTGCAGCCCCCCCAGATTAGAAGTCCTGGATCCGCCCCTGGTCACTTACGTGGATCAAAATTCGTTTGCCACATTGCTTATGATTTGGCTCATCAGGAACAGCCAAAAGGCCCCTTCAAGCAAAAGCTAGAGAGAGGAAAAGGTTTCCCTCATGTGGGGCCCACCTATGAAATGTGTATCTATAACTTTTGGTGTAAAGAAACAAATTGGAATTAAACTGGAAAGGAATGTGACTATGTTTAATTTAGTGTTTGTGGAATAATTGGAGTGTTAAGAATTCTTCAAGTTACAATCTTTTCAGCGGACTCCCCTAGCTAGGCTGTCTTTACATTGGAAACAGATGAGACTGTTCTGGATTGTATTTCATTGCTGCACAAGCTGGTCATGTTTGGCAATTAACTAGTTAAAATAAAGTAAAGATGTGGGTCCCATTCAATGTATCTCAGTCGAAGGAGATTGCAACATGAATGAGTGTATCTATAACTTGGGTGTAAAGAAACATATAGGAATTAAATGGGAAAGGGAATGTGACTGTGTTTAGTGTGCAGAATAAGACTGTTCTGGATGATTAGTGTTCCATTACCACACATCTGCCAAGTTCTTCTAAAAGAGCAAGCAATTCATCGTACGTATAAAAAATGAAGTTTTTTTTATGATGAAACTAAATTAAATAAACCTACAACGTATCATATCTCTATTTTATACATAACTAATCAAACTCATGGTGGACCTTACGTATCTTAATTGGAGTGGAATATAGTTCATGATAACAAGGGGGAGGATTACTGTGGGAAGCTTGGAGAATATAATGTTATAGTTTCCAAACACGGACAAAAGAATGCCAACCTCTTTCCTAAAAATTGCTCCCCCTCCCTACTTGAGACATGATTCAATTCAAGTAGGTACTTCCTATATGTTGCTGTTTTGTGAAGACAGTAGGGCAAGTAGGGGTGCACAAAAATCCGTTGATCCGTAAATCCCGATCCGAAAGTAAATTGATTGATGACGGATTGAAAATTTTATAATCCATTAGCAACGGATCAGTGACGGATTTCACCATCATCAATCTGAGGACTCAATCATATCCAATCCGTTATCATTAAATATAAAAAATATATATAAGGGGTCTAAATATAAATTAAGATGTCTAAATTTAAAATAAGAAAAAAAAAACTAAGGGCTCAAAATGTAATTTTTTTTTTTACAATAGATTGAACGGATTAATCCGATCCGATCCGGTCCTCCACGGATCGGATTGGATTGGATTTTATCAGCCATGGATTAGTGACAGATTTCGCTCAATATGCACCAATCCAATCAGTGTACACCCTTAGGGGCAAGCCAAATATCAATTTGGTAAGATCATCCTAATTAACTTTCAACTTTTTTAAGTTTCACCTATACTTACAAGTTTTTAAGTGCATCATTACTAAAGTACTGATTGGATTTGACAGCGATTAATTGTCAAAAGAGTGTCAAATTGGGCAAAATACCAATTCTTGAAGTGTAGGCAGCTTGATTTTATTGAAGGTAGGCTCTACACATACAACGTAAAGTATAAATAGAAAGGAGCTTAAATTGAAGTGGAATGATACGTGAAGATCACAACTACTTAGAAGTAGTGGGAATTTTGTTGGACAAAGCATTTGAGCTAAAAAAACGCGTCTTTGTCATTGTCTAGCGCAACTCGACCGTGGTCTGTTTTATAACATATATTACCTTTGCTTCCCTCCATGAGAGATGGGGAAGGAGTCGTACTAAAGCCATTAAATTATCACGACTATGGATGTTATCTGTCCATCTTTATGACATATTGACATCCATGTAGGATTGGATTTGGATCACAGGGTTCTTCAGGGTGGTTGAATCACTGTCCAGCTCGGTTGCCTAAACAAGCAGTTCCATTGGCTTTGAAGGGTTGAATGACTAAGAATGCATTTTCATGTATAGATTGTTTACAGCACAAAATATATTCATTTGATAACCATCTCATGGGAAGGCTTAAAAAAAAAAGATATAAAATATATAATTCAATCTAACCATTGATTTTGCTTGCTATTGACCCAATTAATGTTATGATTATCCTATCTATCTAGTATTAGATGACAGATGGATGGATCTGTTGTACAGCTGATGGCTTGTTCAACAGATCCATCTGTCATCTAGTCTGCTATTTAATTCACCCAGATGGAGCTGGGTCATTTGTCTTTGGGATTTTTACTTCAAAACACGACAGCCCAAGATTGTACCTGCTGAATATGAACGATAAAGTTCGCTTTAAAATTACGTACCTTAGTTCTTATTTTATAATTTACTGGGTAAGGCTTGACCCATGGGTCTTAAGAACATGTCATGCCGAGCTGAGACCAAAAATGATTTCAGGCTGGCCAGGCCAACCCATTATCAGCTCTAATGAGATACCTGACATGTGAAATCGTTATTCACTTCTCAATCCTGATGCAAACAAAGGGAAGAAGGAAGAAAATGAGGTTAAAAATAAGGGTAAAAAATAATGGAAAACTACTCTAGTTTGACACTTTACTAGCATAGTAAAAGTCAAATAAAACCTCAATTTTTCTAACTAGATATTACATTAAAAGCACTTTATTTCAAAACTTTCTTCATCTTTTCTCAAAAAAAGTCAAAAAGCAACAATCTTTATCTACTAAAACAGAAAAAAAAAACTCACTTTTCTATACAAAAAGTAAAAAATATTCCATTATAAACAACTAAGAATAAAATATCATCATAACCCACTTACATTTTATTCTTTCTTCAAAATCAATTTTACTTTACTTGACTCTATTAGTAGAGTTGCCTGACCCTTAAAATACATTAGTAGAAAAAAAAAAAACAAATTACTTTTAGAAGAAACTAAATTTTGGTAGAACACTCACACGTTAATACAACCCTTATATTGCAATTCATTCTCCCTACGTTTACACGCTTATAAAAGCACGAGTAACAACAACCCAAAAACAATCCCAACGTTTCTCTCCCATTGCTAATGGGTAAGTTCACTTTCGGCTGTGCGATATCTTGAATGCTTGCTCAAATACTTGAATTCAATTCACCATTTAGATGAAGAGATTCAAATAAAAGATCCCAACTCATTGAAAGAGACAGTATTATTGAGACGCGCGGATTAGAATAAAAGGAAATTAAAACGTTGTTGTTGTTATTTATACTTACTGATATTCTTCTTCTGTGGTGGCAGACGGGCAGTGGAAGGAAAAGAAAAAAATCTCCTTTTCTAACTTTATGCATAGTAACCACTAGTAATATCATAAATTCATTCACATTAGAGTAAAATAATTACAGAGAACCGGCTAAGCTACAAATCTACCTACAATCTAAAAAGCTTCGAGCTGGTTCCACACCTAAAACAAACAAAAGATATAAGAAGAAGAAGAAGAAGAAGAAGAGAGAAACCACGTAAAGCCCACAAACGTAGAAGGCCTGTAATAGCAAAAGAGAAGACTCCGGGGACGTATCTCCACTCATCCCTCTGGTAATGTCTCCCCTAAAAAAAAAAGATAACAACAACACTAATAATAATCAGAAGAAGAAGAAGAAGACAACGTCGACTCAGTCTCAGGGTCTTGTTCCTCTCTCTGATCTGTGTCAGGCTTGTTTTGCAAGGTCCCTGGAACTAATAAAAGTGCCATGAAATCCATATGGGACTCTGGAAGGAAGCATCACAGACGCCTCCAACCTCATATTCATTGCATTCAAGATGAGCAGCTCAGACCTCGACGTCTTTTCGTCATGCATGAACGACACCACATACCCGTCGTCCTCTCGTCCTGAAGTACTCGGCTCTCTCGGAATGAAATATGGCTCTCCACCGAACTGCCTCTCCCCATACACAAACTGGTTCACCTCCCCCGTCCCAAGATCCACCTTAGCGATCCCCGACACCTTCGGCCACGGCTCTGCAATGGCAAGATACGCGAACCGGGTCTTCCTCCCCAACCGATTCCGGTTCACCATCCCAGCTTCCAAATTCAATGGCTTCTCCGGGTCGATGATGGACCGGCGAGTCGACTCACCTGTCCTAGTGTTGAGCCGGATCTCCGTTAGAATGCTCTTCAGGCTCTCCTCGTTTTCATTGAATATTGAGTCTGGCGGCGTCATGCACGAGCCGACAACCACCACCTCGCCAGACTCCGGCTCCTCCCACGCGTTCCAGAGATGGAAGCAGAAGCAGTCCGGAGCGTCGACCCATAACATTTCCGACGCGTCGGAGGCGTATTTCGGGAGAATTCCGAACCGGGAGGTCTTGTTCTTGTCGTAGACGACCGGAGAGCCGCCTCTTATCATCTCGTCTAGCTTGAAGACCACCTGTTGGTCGGGAATCACGACGAAGTTTTCGGTAATGGCGAAGTCGTGGATCATGGTCGGCCTGTCGAGGGATATCTCGACGTCCGGCGACTTCCGGCCGTCGGGGGCGAAGTGGAAGTATTTCAGATAAGGCTTTCGGGCGACGTCGTAGCTGAGGGAGAAGAGCTCGCCGGATTCTGGGTCGAGCTTGGGGTGGGCGATCATGGAGGAGCGGAGCTGGTTGTCGAAGTCGTGTCGTCCGACGGTCTTCAGGTCGCCGGACGGGGTGATGCGGACGTGGTAGGGGAGGTCGTCCTCAGACATGGCGAGGAGGCGGCGATTGAAGTAGACCAAACCGGCGTTGGCTACTCCCATTCCCTGAGCCGCGTTCACCAGCCCAAACAGCCCTCTTGTATAGAAGAGGAGGAGGCGGGCGATGCCGGAGTGGCCGTGCAGCTCGCCGATAGCCTTCGGAAAAACCGGCCGACCGAGCTGGCGCTCCTGCACCAGCCGCCGAGTCTCGGTGTACCGGCACGAGTAACTCGCCGACCCATTTCGTAACCGGACGGCGTGGATCATCCCGTCTCCGTCGAAGAAATGGTGGCCGGCGATCGGCTCGAACAAGGGGTTGGCACCGTTGCGGACGTAGACGCCGTCGAGACAGAAAGGAATTCTTCCGGCGACGGGGATACCGTGCTCTACCGGATGCTCGGAGACCGGTGCAAAATTCCCGGCAACCTGAACCTCCGGGTCGGCGGTCTTTGGAAGCGGGTGGCTGCGCTCGAGCACCCGAGCGATGAGCTTCTCCTCGATCGCGTCCAAGGCGAAGGCAGCAGTCCGTTGGAAGATGTTCCAGTTGGGTCCGACCCAGTTCGGACCCGATCCATCGGTTTTCACTTGATGGCTGCCTGGATTCTTCTCTATCGATGGAGTGAGAGGCGACGATTTCTCTCCTTTCTTGATGGACGGTGTGGATTTTGTCGCCTGCTTTGGTGCAAGATGAAGGACAGCAGAAGAAGAAGGAGGAGAATGTGAGCAGCACTGAATTAACGGGGTGTTGTGTTTTAGCTTGATGAAGCCTTTTGGACGGCCGCGATTGTTTGAAATGGGGAGCAATTTGGGATTTTGAAGTAAATCACCTGCCCCCCAAGAAGTAGTAAGAGTAGCCATTGACATATGAGTATTGGATTTGGAGCGCGCTCTCTCTCTCACAAGAAGGATGTGGGGTTTGGAGATTGGGTGTCTTCCTATTTGTTTTGTGTCTTTTTCTGTGTCTTTGGGATAGAGATTGAGACTTGGGAAATGGCATATGGAGATGGGGCTCTATTTATAGCAGTGAGGAGACGCATCTCAAACACCTGGGAGAGGACCACGTGGTGGATTTGTGGGGGAAAAAGGAATGGAAACTGACATGTGTAAATGTAATAGATAGATAGTACTCATCTAGTCTAGTCTAGATCAAAAGAGGTCAGAGAATTGGAGATTTGTGGGAGGTTGCATTGCACTTGCACAGGAATGTGACACAACCACATATAATTGGGCTGGGCACCCAATATCAGGAGCACACATGGCAAGCACCTGGGTCAGGGGCTCGTGTTGCTCGTGGTCGTGGTCGTGGGGGATGGACCCTTCCCGCGTAGGTTCTGCCCACTATGGCCGTTGAGTTGTGACTTGTGACCCCTCACCCTCACCCTCACCCTCACCCTCACCCGGATAAATTACAGATATTTGGACGTGTGGGGGCTATTTTCCATTCATCTTCCAATTAGATTATTTGGACTTGTGGACTCCACCACCTGTTCTCATCCCCATCCCCCCCCCCCCCCCCCCCCCCCCCACCATTAGATAGATATTTGAACGTGTGGGTCTCATCTCTTCCCATGGCCTGTTTGATAATTTTACTAATAAAGTCAAGTCAAGTTAAACATCCCATCAAAAACACTTTTTACAAAAATTTCCTCCATCTTTAAAAAAAAAAGTAAAAAAACAACTACATTTACTCACTAAAAGACAAAAAATCTTCATTTCCCCATACAAAAAGTCAAAAATATTCCATTCCAAACAACTAAAAACAAAATACTATCATAACTCACTTATATTTTATTCATTCTTTTCATTTCACTTCACTCCACTTTATTTTAAAAGTAAATTACCAAACGGGCCCAAAGGTTACCTTCTCCAAAGTGTGGGCATTTCATACCCCCGTCTCTCTCTCTCTCTCGCTCTCGGTCAGAAAAGAGAGTGGGCATTCGTCTCTTTCTGTGGGGAATGTATGACGATAGTTGATAAAAATACTCAGTTAAGACAACAACCAAATGGGCACATCTGAATGGTGTGTAAATTTTCTCCTCCTGAATATATATGTACACACTACATGTGCAGTTTTTCCCTCCATAATAAAAGTTCTTTTTTCATCTTTTTTTTTTTCTACATTAATTGATAACTCGGACTCATACACTCATAACTCATATCCCATACTAGCTAAACTACATCACATAGATCTAACGACTTTTACTCGTCCTTTGCAGTGACTTTTAAAAATGCCTTAATTAAAAGAACCATAACCTTGTTCATTCAAGATAGGGATGGGACTAATTTTTGCCAAACCTTTCACCATTGCAAGACCTTGTCATCTCCCAACAAGCACCGGCGGGATACATCTAAATAGGTCTCATGAGTTGATTGTATATGAACATTATATGCAAACCGCATAGAGGTGAATATTCCCTTCTTGAACGGTTGATTCATGAATTAAATTGACAACATGCAATGTAGGGTCATCTGAACGTATAAAATATGTTAGTACTTATTAATGGGTACGTTTGAGTAGATTATGCAGAAATAGAAATTCAACCACTTCAAGTCTAGTTCTTTTCAAGGTGCTGCCTGCACTTACTCTGCCCGTGGAAGAGGCTTGTCGTCCTTACATAGAAGTTCAGAATCGACCCCTAGGCTTGTAGGTGAATAATCCAGCAGTACTGTGGCACCGATTCAAACAAGGAAAAAGAAAAGAGAAAAAAAAAAAACAAAAAAAGTAGAGAAAGTTCCACAACAGCTTGGATTTATGGGGGCAAATAGATCCACTGAAATAAAAGCGAGTGGAGAAACTGTACACAGGAATTTTCATTCAAACGAACTTCTCTTTTAAAAGGAAAATTTTAAAAAAGCCCCTAAGTTTCGGCCTTATTTAAAAAAAATACACAAGTTTTAAAACTTTTCAAATTAGTTCCTAAGTTTTTCAGGAAGTTTTCAATTAAGGACATTCATCTATTTAAAGTTATTTTTCAGCAACTTTTTTTCTGTTTTTTCTTAATACCCAAATTACCTTTCATTGTAATAAAACTCTCATTCACTTCCTCTATATTCTCTTCGTTTTCCTCGTCGGTGTCCTCACAGTGATCAAAGATACCCAATATTCTTACAGCGATTGGCTGCCGAAACCATGTCATGGCTTTAAATGAAGGGTAATTTGAGTATTTTTAAAATATTGAGGGAAAAGGTCACAAGAAAACACCTTTAAATGGCCGGATGTCCTTAATTGAAAATTTACTGGAAAGCTTATGGACTAATTTGAAAAGTTTTAAAACTTATTTCATTTTCTAAAATAAAGCAAAAACTTAAGGTCATATTTAAAAAAATTTCTTTTACAAATAAGATTTCAGAAGATTTTTTTATTTTTTTTGGTAGAAAGGATTTTCAGATTTATAACTGCTTGTGTCTGTCATTCTTGTAGATGTCAGACTGATTCTCAGCCTAGCTATTTCAATCAACAACATTATGAAAGGTTCACAGGACCCCACTATTTGAAAATTGTTAATCGACCATGAAGTTTCCAGGTCCAGCCAATTAAATAATAGGCATTCAAACATAAACAGGTTTCTAAACTATTGTTGTAGGATCTTACCCAACACCAGTTTTCCAACTCATACTACGAGGTCCAATCCTATGAGAGCATGGATTAACCAGATCCATATCAGTCAAATTAATGTGGGCAACACTTGAAATGAGAACGTCAGTGATAAAGACCTGTAGAGAGCACAAGGTGAATGTTATGGAAGAATGGGACGCGGACTTGCCTGTCAGTGACCTAAAGATGGCTGTCTCTTTCTCCTCACTATATTTTGGGTAGGTAAGCTACTGGGTAACGCTCCACCCTTCACACATGTATGATATTTTCCGCTTTGGCCCGCGTGCACGTGCAAGGACTTCGGCGAGCACGCTTAACCTCTGGGGCGTCACATTCCACCCCCCTTAGGGCTGCACATCCCTGTGCAGTAGCCTGCCAGCCCTCTTGGCCCGCCCACATGGAGACCCGCCCACTTGCAGGGGACCCACACTCGAATTAGTCGAGAGTATTGTCTGCTTTGGCCCGCGTGCACTCGCAAGGACTTCCTAGGAGCATGAAAATATTGTCCGCTTTGGCCCGCGTGCACGTGCGAGGACTTCCCAGGAGGTCACCCATCCTAGTACTGCTCCCGCCCGAGCACGCTTAACCTCGGAGTTTTTACGTTTTTCCGGGGCCGCACGGTTTTAAAAGGCCTCATGCAAGGTAAGGGTGTAAACTTTACATATAACCTCATTCACTTTCCTCTCTATAGTCGATGTGGGACTCCGGGGCGTCACATACTGTTACAGTTATAGTTATCCCAACCTGGGACCCTAGTTAGGAGCTGATTTGTGGAACTTCTTCATACCTTCCTCTAGTATAGAAACATATTATATAAATTTGTGGCACAAATGGCAAGTGACCCACCAAAAAAAAAAGTAATATTATTGAACAAAAATGATATATAACAAGAAAGAAAGAAGACCTAGGCCTCTTGTGACGACATGAGATTTTGGTCCAACCATGTTCCAACCCACTTGGCCTTAAATTATTTATGCAATATCATTCGACTTCAGATTGATAAAGTAAGGAAAAAATGATGAAAGGGATGATGTAGGCTGGGTTTGGTATGGGTGGATATGTTTTATCTCGCACATGACTAACGTGTGATAAATTTATGATTTGTGATATAAAACCTTCGTGACTGAACTCATTTTAATCTTGAATTCCTCATAGGAATTAGAATTTATAGCAGCAGCTTCCCTAGTGCAAGTTTAGGAAGAGAAATTGAAATTAAGTTACAACATGCATCCTTTCTTAGTTTATTGATGATTATTAAAGCCTTTTTCCTATTATGTTAGTGACAGTTATATAAGTTTTGAGATAGAATTCATATTGGGTTGTGACAAGATTTTATGCTAGCTGAAAAATTACCAGTCCCCTCCAATTATCATGATTTGACCATGCTCGCCCAGCCCTCACTGAAGTGAAGCACATGATTGGTTTTTTTTTTTTAATTGTCCTTGCTTCATCAAAATTTAAATGATCTTGAGTATCATTTTTCTAATTATAACCAGGGGCGGAATTACCCAATATGGACCTCGGTCTACTTCTATAACCATAATGAAAATTCTATCGCTGTTTAAAAATTTTACATAAAAATCCTGCGTCCACCTCCAAAAACCACATGAAAATCCTGACCTTGTTTCAAAAACCCACTTGACTGTTTGGGCTCGCATCCCTCAAATGAAAATCCCGAGTCCACAATTGATTTTAACCTTGGACGTACTACTTACCAAATGCTAGCAAGTTTTTTTTCTCCATTATCAAAGATCAAACTTTTATTAACCCCATAATAGAAAATGTGCCTAGCCACTGATCCAACAATGGATTGACTGTGATTAGAATTTTGAACAGCCCATGGTGTATGAGTTTTGCAGAGTTTATGTTGTGAAAGACTGACGTCACAGGAACATGAATCCATAATATAAAGGAACTTGGAGTTCTTAAGTCTTACCCCTCTTTAGGAGGCAAGTTTAATGGACTGGAGGGGTACCCATTTCACCAGCTATAACTCTCAATTCTCATCAGCAGTCACCACTCACCACTCACCACATCTATCCCTCTCAAAAAAAAAAAGAAAAAAAAGAGGAGAATCCTGCTTCTCTTTTCTTTATTCATTTCTTTTGTGGGGGTAGGCATTTCAGTCCTCAGTTTCCTCTTCTTCTAACGGTCCGTTTGGTAATTTACTTTTAAAATAAAGTGGAGTGAAGTGAAATGAAAAAAATATAAAATATAAGTGAGTTAAGATGGTATTTTATTTTTAGTTATTTGGGATGGAATATTTTTGACTTTTTGTATGGGGAAATGGAGTTTTTTTTTTCTTTTAGTGAGTAAATGTAGTTGCTTTTTGACTTTTTTTGAAAAAGATTGAGGGAATTTTAGTAAAAAGTGCTTTTGATGGGATGTTTAACTTGACTTGACTTTACCTTACTATATTAGTAAAATTACCAAAGGAGATGGCATTCAAAGTATTACTTAAACATAAGGGTTCCAGCATCCATTAATCAGCTAACAACCACATCCTTGCCTTTTATTTCCTCTCACAATTAGAAAACAAACATGAGTTGAGCCTCATTATTGTCATGGATGACTCTAAACCAGATTTAGAGGTAATATTTTAACAATACTTAATCATAAATTGCAAGACCTGCCGACGAGAGCTTTTCTCATGTGACCATCCAATCGATTGCATCCACATGAACCACCTGGCACTCCACTGTCCACCTACATGCCCACGAATGGAATCAAAACGCACTAATTGATCTGTCCATCTTTGTTTGAGGAACTAAGTAGGTCTTATATATATCCTAGTTTAACGAAGACTCAAGGGCTCTTGTTCTATTATATTTACTACATAAATGGCAGAAGACTTGAGTGGGCATGGACCCATAATTTGAAAAAGGAAGGGAAATCTTTTAAATTCTCATACCATACATAAAAGGCAAAAATATAAATATATTTAATGATATTCTTAATAAGAAAGTAATTTAAACTTTGATAAGATCATGAAGCCAATAGCTGTAATAAGGTGGTGTGTGGGGATAATTTTACAATACCAAAACCGTGCTCAGCTCCGGTAAGAGTACCAGTTCGGCACCTCGGCTTTAGGCCTAATTCCATCATTCAAGCCTCGGAAAAGGCCGGGAAAGGCATCTCGGCGGCAACAATGCCAAATTACATTCATACAAAGATTATATCCGTCATCGGTAGCTGTACCAGTACGGGTGTTCCGCAGTACCGAGATGGTGCTAAGCTTCGGTAACAGTACCAGCCAGGCGGCTCATCTCGGTTCAGTGGATAGTATCGGCCGGATAGCTCACCTCGGTTAGACAGATCACCTCGGCCAGATAGCTCACCTCGGTCAGACAGCTCACCTCGATCAGACAGATCACCTCGGCCAGATACCTCACCTCGGTCAGACAGCTCACCTCGGCCAAGTGCCCCATCTAGGCAGCAATGCCGGATGATAAGACAGTTACGCTGCAATACGAACTGACAGATAGGATGGACGTCGAACGGTAACATCTACCAAAGATCGAGTTATCTGCAGATGGGACATCCCCTTTTCACCTACCTCCACTAAGGAAGCTTCCGATTGGACTTCTCCCTACATATATACAGGCAAGAGGTAAAACCCAAAGATATGTTTTGATGCTCATACATAATACAGGGAGGTTCAGATACACAAGGACCCCCCTTAGTCTAAGCTCTCTCTCTTCTTCTCCACCTCACTTCACATTTTGTTCAGTGATTGCACTAACTCAGGCATCGGAGGGCCTTGCGCTGACAGCAACCAGGGTCCCTGACCGTTGCTTCTCCTCTCCTTTCAGGTTTCAGGCGTATGATCCTTCTCCCATCTCCCAAAAGCTTCCAACAGCTCCACAAACCTCATACATTCATCTGAGTAAGTCCGCGAGATTTTTTGCACTTACAATTGGCGCCGTCTGTGGGAAAACGATATAAAAACGTCATGCCTCCGAGAGTTAAGAAGGGCAGAGAATCATCAAAGGTCTTACTACCGCCACCACTTCTGTTGCCAGAGCAACCGTCAGTCCCTCTCCAGAGGTGATCCCGGGCAAGATCTGGTCCAGCAGGCGTCGAGGGGCCTGTGTCTCAGCTAGGTTCGCCATCAATGGGGGTGACAACACCTCCTAGGTAAAATAACCTTCAACTGAAGCAACCCCGGCCAGACGATCATCAACTGGAGCCTCTCGGGCAAAATAAAACTCCAGTGCTATCCAAATATTGTCAGTCCTATTACTGGACAGACAGCGAAGATGACAATGCCGACTCTCTCCTCACGACCATCAGGGCCCGAAACCATGTTATCCAAGAGCAAGACGAATTGATTCGTCACCTCCAGCAGTAGCTACGAGAAAGGGCGACAACTCCAGTTTCGCACCCTAGGCGCAACCGAACTGTGGGGCAGGAGATAAAGATGAAGTCACCGAGACAGAAGAACAGTCATAGAGACAATTATTTGGTTCATCTTGGAAGGTCTTTATCGACGGATCCTCGACCTTAAAAAATCAAGCTGAGAGTAGCTCGATTTTGGTTGCCTCCGGAAGGCACAGATGAAACACCAAGTTAGAGAACTCGATGAGTACCTCAACAGCTTCGGCGCCTCGGACAGCTCCAGCTCGGACAGCACCAGCTCGGCGGCACGATCCTCTACCACCATCATCCTCGGCGGCATGGTCCTCTACCATCAGCCTCGCTAGCAGCTCCAGCTCGCTAAACAGTTTCAACTCGGTGGCATTACCAGCAATTTCAGCCAGAAAGATCGTACGTCACCAACCGACACCAAAATATAATCTGAGCTCCAAACTCAGTATTTAGAAAGACCTCTCATCTTAATAGCTCCCGATTTCAAAGAGTTAGAACTCTAAGAAGTCAGAAGCTGGGGGACTAATGTGTGGGGATAATTTCACAATACCAAAACCGTGCTCAGCTCCGGTAAGAGTACCAGTTCGGCACCTCGACTTTAGGTCTAATTCCATCATTCAGACCTCGGAAAAGGCCGAGAAAGGCATCTCGGCGGCAACCGTGCTAGATTACATTCATACAAAGATTATATCCGTCCTCGGTAGTTGTACCAGTACGGGTGTTCCGCAGTACCGAGATGGTGCTAAGCTTCGGTAACAGTACCAGCCAGGGGGCTCATCTCGGTTCAGTGGACAATATCGGCCGGATAGCTCACCTCGGTCAGGCAGATCACCTCGGCCAGATAGCTCACCTCAGTCAGACAGCTCACCTCGGCCAAGTACTTCACCTCGGCCAAGTGCTCCATCTAGGCAGCAGTGCCGGATGATAAGACAGTCACGCTGCAGTACGAACTGACAGATAGGATGGGCGCCGAACGGTCACATCCACCAGAGATCGAGGTATCGGCAGATGGGACATCCCCTTTTCACCTACCTCCACTAAGGAAGCTTCCGATTGGACTTCTCCCTACATATATACAGGCAAGAGGTAAAACCCAGAAATATATTTTTATGCTCATACACAATACAGGGAGGTTCAGATACACAAGGACCCCCCCTTACTCTAAGTTCTCTCTCTTCTTCTCCACCTCACTTCATCATTTGTTCAGTGATTACACTAACTCAGGCATCGGAGGGCCCTGCACTGACAACAGCCAGGGTCCCTGACCGTTGCTTCTCCTCTCCTTTCAGGTTTCAGGCGTCTGATCCTTCTCCCATCTCCCAAAAGCTTCCAACAACTCCACAAACCTCATACATTCATCTGAGTAAGTCCGCAAGATTTTTTGCACTTACAGGTGGGTAAAAGAAATCATATCTTACAGTCACACCAATGTTAGATAGATGCTTACACTCCCCCTTAAAGTAGAGGGTGCCTCATAATTATCAGCCCTTTAAGATATTGGCCATGAGTAACATGCATCACACACCATAGTAGGCCACTTCAAATATAATGGGAATCTTGTGGTTACAATGCCAGTGTCCAAAGAGAGATTTTTACTTAAATTGCAAGAGGTTATTAACCGACCGGTTGAATATCTATCTACAAGTGTAGAGAAAAAATGAATTCTACCTAATTAAACCAGTGATAATAACAGGTCTGGTTATATAAGTTGCTTTAAAAAAAATCAATTTTCATCTTAATTTCATTGTCAACCCAATTTCCACATTCTTCATTCAAGGATTTAAGAAGTTAATCTACTATTGTAGAAGATCCTTCATCTAGTTCCAATTTCCAGACAAGCAAGTGGATTACACTTATTTCCTACAATTAATTAAGAACAATTGTGGATTATCCATTTACCCAAAAAATCAACAGACACCATTTGCATTGTAAAAATAGCCCTCCACCATTTGCATTGTAAAAATAGCCCTCCATATGGGTCCAAAACTTTAATGGTCAACAGTCCATTCAAATTGATACAAAGTCGATCCAATGGTCCAATAAATTTGGATCTGACTGAAAGTTGGTGGACATGTGTAATTTAGAGTGGTCATGTGTTTGGTCCATTTGGATGGACCAAATGTGAGCCCTACAAGCATGTGCTTATAAAATTTTCTCATAAGCTCGAGCTTAGGAGAGCCTCTCTCGGTGCTCTTGTGAGAGACACTCTCACTTTACTATGAGAGATAAGGTAGGGCCCTCACATCCATATTGAATGTCAACAACTTATATGTGAGAGCCCCACCTTTACCTCTCATGATAAGGTAAGAGTGTCTCTCACAAGAGCACCTCCCATATATGTCTACATACATATGTATGTATACATACATATAAAGAGAGAGAGAGAGTAAAGTTTGCTTAAATATATAGGTTACATGCAAAAATGTAGTGTTATCCTCATTTTAACGTTTTTGTTTTTCTTTAATATCACTCGATCTCCAATAGTGTGGACAGATGAAGGGGATTAAAAGTATCTAAAGGAACTATTGAAATTAGAAGATCAAAGACATTTATCATCTTGCCATCTTCTCTACCATTGTTGTGTCTGTTCTTAACTAAATTTAGCATCTAATCTTGGTGTCCGATATTCCGATCCAAAAGATTTATATGAGAGCCCATCCACATACATGCCATCAGAATCAACTGTGTGGATCTAAGATAATGGGCCACATGACTTATATCAAAATAGAGGGCATTAGGAAATGTTAAGCTCTTTTTAGGTCTCAGGACCCTACAAGATTTTTTTTTTTCAGTCCTCAATACTCACCCAACATCCAGTGGAGAACAGTGCATAGCAATATGGACCCAAATTAGGTGGTCCTCACCTACTACTCCATCAATGATGCCGCTACTGTTTTTTTGTTGGGATATGACTAATGCAGGTAGGCCATCTAATGTAACAATATTAATGAGGGCGCTTCCCAAACCAACATACCTCACCAGAAAAAACTACCAACTGCCAGGACCCACCCAACAGTAGTCTAATTCCATCTTATCAATGTCTTCTCCAGCTTGTTAAAGGCTATCCAATAAATTTGCAACTTAGCAAAAAAAAAAAAAGGCTATCCAATAAATAGGTTCTCTCCTCTTCTTGAAAATAAGGTCAATATCTTGTATGAAACAAAAAGGGATGTGCCCCAGGTTCATGAATGGGTTAGGTGCAGGTCTTGTCTTCTTTTGCCTTGATGAAACTTGGGAGACCTATTGTCTTATCTAGGAATTTTCCTGAAAACGCCCGTGGCAACTTTGAAAAAACACTGTCATCCAAGAACTATAAAAACTCACTGACTTTGAAATTGATTTTAGAAGAAAGTCTTTAAACGGCACTTTTTTTTTCTCCTATGACTCTGTAAGAGAATAAAATGTCAAAATGACCGTTATTTCAACACTAAAACGTTGCCATAATAACTAAAATCTTCATCTGCAATAGCAATCAAAATGACCCATCTTGAAAAGTAATTAGTCTTAAACACATTTGATCTGGTAGAGCATGGTGCATTTTGGTTGAAAAAGTGGTAGTACTTGTAAGTTATATTTGGTTCAAGATGGGGACTTTAAGATGAAATATTAGCACATCAATCTTTAACCACTTACAAAATAGGAGAAAATGATAGTTTTTTTAAATAAAAGCTAGTCAAGGGTGCTTTTAGAAGTAATTTTTAAAAGATAGAGTGAGAGATACTTCTAAAACAAGGAGGACTTGCTCTCATTGAACTGATGTACTGCTATCCAAACAATGTTGGGGGTCCATCACCCCATCAGTAAGGTTGCGTTGCCTGGAGCACATGGAAGGGAAGGGCATATCATGTGAGTAAAAACTATTATGTGAGGGCAGTCAGAGATGTGAGCTAAAAGTGGAATCTTGAGATAGTATTGACCAAAAAGAAAGAAACGTTTGCAAATGTTTGATCGTGGTTTAGGTGCAATAGAGGAGAAGAAAGCATTATTAGCAAGAGTTTTGCACGTCAGTCCAATCTAAATGCACTCTACCTATGTTACTTGCAAGGAATATCTTCCTTGTCAGGCAGGCAATGGATGGAGTTCCAATAATAAAAGAAGATGATACCTAATTTGTGAAATGTGAACATATCTTGTCCAAGAAAAAACAGTTTTACCACCTTAGTTTCTTGTGTCAAACCAATTCCACTCACTAAAAATGTGAGGAAATTTTATGCTATATATGACCATGTAAACATCTGAATATATCCTGTATAAAAAAAAATACCAGTTGCTTGGTCTGATTTCTTGTTGTTTAGTGCAGCATTTTTTACAAATTTTTTTTTTAAAAATAATTAAAAATCCCTGCATTACACAGATGTGCCCAAGTTATGCTGGCCAAAAACACATTGGAATTATTTCCTTGATGTTTTAAGACTATTTTACCATAAATGCTTCAACTTCTCTCATGAAGGAGGTGGTTTAAATGATTGCATCTTCACAGGCTTCGCATCCAGGGAAACCTCAAGATTTGAAAAAAAAAAAAGAAACAACCTTCAATTTGATCAAAAGTTAAACAGCAAAAAAGAATGTCTTAATGACGCTAAACAAATTTTACTCCAACAAGAATTGGTCATATCGGTCTTTATTTTTGCGAAATCTGAAAAGGAGGAGGACCTTTTTTTATTGGTCAGGAGTTTGAACAATAATAAATAAGCCACTGAAGATAAAATTAGGAATAGTTACTAAATTTCTCATATTCCGGATTCGAGTGTGAATGTGTGATGAGTACATGCATGGACCCGATGCATTGTGCCTTTCCACTTTCCACTTTCCCTTTTGAAAGTGGAGAAAAAGAAAGGCTGTTAGCTGTTATAAGTCATGCCTCACACCTCAGTCATCATCAATTTCAACTGAATGGGTCTGAAGAGAGGGGCCCACTGCCCCTAACTTGCCGGTGGCCCCACTAGACAAGGGCACGAGTCGAGCTGGGAGTGGTCGGGTGCCTTGAGACTATATATAGAGTCTCTTCCATATCCATCTTTATACACAATTTGGAATCCTCCTTCAGCAAACAGTCAAGTATCGATCAGTATTCAGTGCTTGTTCCTTAATAAAAGGAAAGATAATTCGGCAGATGCATTGCAGATAAGGCCAAAACATGTACATGCCCTATTTTTGCATATAATGAATAATAAAAGATTGGGGAATGTCGGCAGGAAAGCTTTGATTAAACTAGTGTTTTGTGCCCAGAAAGAAAGTCTAAGTTGTAATGTACATCCGGAAGTTTTAGACATCATGTTTTGGTATTTTGAATAATTTTTACAATTTTTTTAAATTTTGATATCAAACTAAACATCTTGAAGGTTATTATTAAAATGGGAATATTTAGCTATTAGGATCACGAATTCAAGGGTGACAAAAAGGCAGGAGATTTGATATATAATTGAGATTTTTTTAATATTTTTTCACAAATTACTCAAAATATGTGATTCTTTATGATAATCAATTTAAAAGTATGGGAATTTATTAGTTCAACAAAAAAATTGAATGGCTTGCTTTACAAATATGGAATCGATAAGAATAAAATGGAAAAATGATTGGTAGGTCTAGATTCCCATGACTAATTGTACAATCAAGTGCAATCACCACATGAAGCATGTGCATAAATTTTTTGTGGGAAAAATTTATCGTGAAAAGGACCTTATTTACTTATCATTTTCACACCTCATTAAGGCATCACATGCAAAAAAAAATACAAATATACGTGAAAATATATAACCATTATGCATTTGTTTGCACTCGATTACTTGTGTAAATTATCTACAAGCATAGCATCTATGCATGATCTCATTTGTTTGCGCTTATATACACAATACAAATATAAATATATATATATATATATATATGAGAAAGTTTCAAATGCATCTATCCCTCACTATAGAGTGAGAGACACTTCCCATTTTTGCACATGAAGACAAAAAAGTGTACCTCACCCTATGTACTTGAAAAGTAACTTTTGTACTTGGAAATGCCCAATTATAAAAGTGTCCCTCACCAATCCCTCACCCTATGGTGAAGGATAAATGTACTTGAAACCTCCTATATATATATATATATATATATATATATATATATATATATATATGATGAGGTGTGAAAGTATTACCACCTCCCTTCCTCCAAGAGCGTCAGTACAAATGATGCGGCTACTGGTCACTGTTCTAAAATCCAGTAGATGTTAATGAGTACTAGAAGAGACCCACATCCACATGGCCACTGACTCGGAAATTGAATGAACTGTCACCTTACATCTGGTAAAAGAGAGAAACATACGACCCTCAATTTCTTGGTGGAAGACAAGGAAATGGTCGGTTGTCAATGGACTTTTTTATGGGATGACATGTTGGGTCTTTTGGTCAAAAAGCAAATGATGAAAGTAACAAAAAAAATCAGGTTAGCTAAACACATCAACACTCCCTCACCTATACATGCATTTGAATTATACCCCTACGCACTTATACAAGGGGACGAGAAAACTATCAAACATGAATGCGTATGGCCTTAGGTGGGATCATCCTCACAATTCAATCAATAGAAATCTATAACATGTTTCTTGGCATCTTATAAGAAGTCACGCTAATAAAAATTGTATTTTGACATGGAAAACATGATTTGGTTTGCATTAGAAGATGATGAATCATCAAATGCAATAAGGGAAGTGATTTCACTAATGGCCAAGTGGGATTTTGACACTTTTACACATACATACCTTTAATGAAAAGCATTATTGAAGTTTTATTATCTTTAAATGCATTTGGTCAAATATAAATAAGTAAAATGCTTATTATAGAAATCATTCAGTCATCTTTTCTAAAGAGAGATGATAGGCTAATGCCGGCAGGGACAAAATGGTAAAGATTCGTCCATTTTCAACTTAGAAAGGACATTGAATAAAAAGAGAACCTTTTTTCAGCACATTTGGAAGAGCCTTGCAAATTCACGACAAGTTTAATTTGTAGGCATTTCTAATTATGAGATTTACTACTTTCATTTGATGTTGGTGATTGAGAGAGAACAAAAGCAAAGGAGTTCATGAAATTCATTACTTTTAACGAGTGGGTAAAAAATGGTTTGGATAACAGACATATATACTAGGTTTTGGAGGCCAGCCATCCAGTCAGACTGCGAAAAACCAACAAGCCTATTTTTAAGGACCCAATCAGCCCATAAGGTCATACCCGCCTCAAACGACAAAATAATGCCTGCCCATAAGACCTAACCCACCTCAAACGACAAAAAAATAAAGAAAGTAACATTCCCTCACCAAATGAAAATATTCGATCCTGGTTATAATGTTGGGTCAAAATGGGTCATTTCAACTAGAGGACTCCACAGCAACAGAGAATAGAAAATTTTAGGTGTGACAACTTTTCCATACTAAAAGAAACAACCGGTCTCTTTAACTAGAGAGAATTTTAATTTTTCATGAAAGGAGTAGAAATGCAAGATTCTTATCTCAAATGAAAATAGAGATATGTGGAGTACATGATACTCTCCGCATAAACACGCCAAAGTTCTGGAGAAATTTACAAGTAGAGAGAGAGAGAGAGAGGACGTCACAAGACACCTATCAAACCAAGTGGGTTTTATGCTAAGTTTGGGAGAGATTTACAAGTCAAGAGGGAGAGGGAGAGGGAGAGGGAGAGGGAGAGAGAGGGGACGTCACAAAATACCTATCAAACCCACCAAGTGGGTTTTATGCTAAGTATGGGAGAGATTTACAAGTCAAGAGGGAGAGAGAGAGAGAGAGAGGACGTCACAAGACACCTATCAAACCTAGTGGGTTTTATGCTAAGTTTGGGAGAGATTTACAAGTCAACGGAGAGAGAGAGGACGTCACAGAACACCTATCAAACCAAGTGGGTTTTATGTTAACTTGTGTTTTTCCTCTGAAACCATTTATACTCGAGGCCACAAATGATGGCGACGATTCTTTCATGCGTACTTCCACTTCATTCAATCCAGATTGATCAGGCCATCATATCAACAGTTCTTCATGGTCACTACATGCAACATTTCGGCATGTGTGGTTTGATCTTTCAGGTGGCCCACCAATAGATATGGCCGACAGCTAACGCGGATTGGAGGGCATGGCATTGTTGTGCACTTTTAGTCAACGAGCTTGCGTCAAAGCCTCATAGTTTTTTTTTGTTTTTTTTTATTTTATTTTGGACCGACCTCACCTAGAACCAGTTGAGTTAGGTTTTGTCTCTTCTCTAATAATAACACACCTCTAAAAGTCTCTTGACTCTACACAGCATATATTTTCTACTAAAAAAACTCTACAACTTATTGGCCAAGGCTTCTTTCTGCTTCCCTCCCTTCGTCACCAATGACTTACTCATGCACTTCCTAATAAGTCTCAAGCCATCAAAGGGCACTCTTACCATAAACCAATCCTATTGTTTACATGTAGGGTTAAAATAAGGGACTCGATTACCTTCATCCCAAACCATGCCCATCCCTATTTGAGAGCAGTCTCTTATTTATAAACCCATTAGCAGTATCACATCTATGATTCAAACGGATTACTCCAATGGAACAACTCTAGCTATAAATCCTTGGTGGGGCTTACATCTAAAATTTAAATGTCTATGAAATAGTGTCAAGGGCCTTTTTCTTTCAAATAATTTATGTCTAGAGAGTTTATGAATTCCACAAAAGTTGTTCCCGAGAGGAATTCATGAATCCTCCTCTTAGTTGGAGTTCCAAATATGCTTAAGGGGATTAGAATTTAAGAATTTCATGCATTGTTACTTGAGACATTTTAGGTAGTTAGAATTTGAAATTCTCGAATTAAAATGCTGCATCCAAAAGGATGGCAAGGGGATAGCCATCTGTATCTTGTCAAGAATTTCTGACAGCCCAAATTCTTAGTGGGAATCCTACGAAAGAAACTACACGTTTTTTTTTTTTTTGCTATGACAAATTTCATTACCATCGAAGTTATGTTCACAACTAGATTAAGTACTTTTAAATGGTAACATTCGATGGTTTTCCTTTTCAATGTTATAATGGGATAACCAGTTAGACATGTTTATTTGCACTAAATTATGTAGAAATTGATTACATGAGAAGAATTGTATTCTATGCAAAGAAGCAAGACCTAGATAACAAATCAAGAGGATATAGTACTAAATGGACCATTTAAATTTAAAATGATTGTGACTGAGAATGACTGGGTCGGAAAATTCTTCAGTGCCCATTCCAATCAAACCTTCTCTAAGTTAAAGGCACCATTTCAAAGAGAAGGTGAGGCGTCTAAGCGTCTGCTTGCAAGCAGACGGAGGTGGTCAAATCTTAACACCAGATAAGGATGACTCAGACCAAAGAGAAAAGCTTTTATTACGTGTGTTGCATTTCTTGTGTAATGACAGTTCGGTTTTGACTCTTGAGAGATAACACTTTGGAATTCCTTGTATTATATAGAGAAGTGGCAATGGCATCATATTGCTATGAAGATAGTAAGCAATGGAAGGGGCTCTTTTGACCACCAGACATTGATTTCTTGGTACGAATCCATCTAGAAATTTCTTTACAACATATAGCACCTACTATCAATTATTGAGCACAAGTGTTCATTTATTCCGGAATGACTAGTGTTAAGAATCATGAAAAAAAAAATCGTTTTTAATGCACCAAGCTAGATCAAGGTCACAGGGAATTAGGTCGTATAAAAGGCCTTTTTCAACTCTCATATATAAATATTAATTGGGGTAAAGCATTCAAGTATACTGTACTGTGGGATTCTTGTGGAATGCATAAGTTGCCACATATTATACCATGATAATTAATAAGAGAATTCCAAGAAACCAAACTTATAAAATTTGATACAACCTTCCTAGATAGAGATCATAAATGTAATTTAATACTAACAAAGATATCAAGATTCCAAAGGATACATACTAGCAATCTAAACAGTAATATAAAAATCTACTTAGAATGAGGAGACGATCCATGAAAGGATGTCACCAATGCGGGACGCAAGCAGAAATGACCCTTCCCTCGTCACCCATTTCTCTGGTGACCACATGCTAAGTCAGAGTTGCAATTACAGCTTTAGCAGTGGAAGCTCAGACCAACAAGGGTGAAAGACAAAATCACACTTGACTTGACCATGCAGTATGAACTATGAAGCCCCCACTTCAAGCTGTCATCCACACTCCCACTTGATTGATAATGCCTAGCTACTTGTTCACAACCACTTGGGGGAAGGGAATGGAGTTCCTACTCCAATGACATCCTGTCACTCACTCATCCCTTTCTCACCAGCATTTTGTTGGTGTATTCATACTGTAAAAATCTAAATCTCCACTCAGAATTCAACTTCTCTGGTCTTAAACCGTAAAATATTACCCCCAACATACAAACGAAAATAAGAAAAGGGGAGAATCTAATATCAAGTTTGGTAGATGCATACAACAAAGCCCCAATCCCGACTCCAAGGGATAGCTTAGTTGGCCTAGAATCATGGTTTCCACTCGGAGGTTAAGGATTCTAAATTGCACTACTACAATTGGGCCACAAGGGTTATATCCGGCTCCCTCTTGACCAGCAGCCTAAAGGGTTGAGACACCCACCGTTGTAAAAAAAAAAAAATTTGCATACAACATACTTTCTCTCTTACATAAAAGATTGGGTTGGCCCTCATAAATAAAGCATTTTAAAGAGAGATTTCCATTTTATATTCTTACCATAATTTTCATTAGAGTAGATCCTCTCAATTAATATAAGAAATTCCAATTTCAAACTCAAATTAACTATTATCCCAATCACAAGAGTTCTCTAACAACTCATGTATGTACTCTATTTCATATCCAATCCTCAATCCATACTTCCACTCTCTTAAAAGTGAAGTAAAAATATTTTGGAGAGAGACAAGCAAAGCAGAATTTGTGTACGTTATGTAAATGAGATAAAAATAGATTTGAAAAGTGGAAATGTAAAACTAAAATAAAAATAAATAAATAAATTGAACATATGTTCCACAAGAGAGAGAATACAAAAGTGTTTGTTCACGCCGGCCCACGCAAATGCATGTTTTCCCATTTGAATTGACAGGGTTAGGTTAGCCAACTAAATACTAGTCTGCGATTAAGTGGGTCGTGTTCTTTATTATTCAGGGACAATTACTGTATGGACGGTCATAAATCAGACAATCCCAAAATAGTCCAAAAATGTATATTTATTTCAAAGTAGTTCAATCCGTAGGATATCGCAAGCACTTAAACAGTCCGTGTATTTATTTATTTTTCCTTTACTATGGGACCACCAAACTACCATCCAAACCGTTAAATACATGTATGAGTGTAAGAACTAATATCTCACTAAATTTGAATCGTTAATCAATCACAGTTATTAAGAAACTTGCAAAAAAAAAAAAAAAGGTGGCTTATAATTTGTAAAACAACGTGACTTTTTGGTAAATTTCTCGATAATTGTGATATTAATAATCATGATAAATCAACGGTTCAAATTTGGTGTGATAAGCTATCCAACGGTTTGAATGGTGGTTTGGTGGTCCCATATTCAAAAAAAAAAAAAGAATTGTTTAGTCTTTTCATTTCTGATGGTGGGATACTCTGCGTCTCTAAAATATCGGATCGAACAGCCATACACTAAATATATGTTTTTTTTCTTACGGTTTTAGAATACTATCAAATATATTACCATCCGTACAATATTGTCCTCTCCGATCCTATTCCTCGTGGACAGGTCTTGTTGGGTGCGGGACAAATGAGGGTACGCTGCTGTGAATGAGGACGACGACTTGTCCTGTCAGGAAAAAGGGTGGGTGATAAAAGCAAAAGCAACTACCCACCTGTGATTCTCGCTCCCAAGTCAGGTCGCCACTTAGACTGTATCTATCAGGTGGGCCCCACAACATCAGAGATGCCTTTATCTATGGTACTAGATGGTGATGGGTTCAACTCATTAGATTTAGAGGTGAGCATTGATTACCTCGATCTTTATCTTATGAGGCTTCGGCAGATAACCCTGAGTTTAACTCTAGGGGCATGTTTGGTACACATCCTCAGAGAGGATTTCTGTCATTTTTCCTCAATTCTGTGGAAAATCCACGTTTGGATCAGCATGGAAAAGCATAGGGAGGAAGAGAGAAATCCTTGTTTGCAAATATTTTGGAAGTCAGACACCCCCCAATAGGATCCGCGGAATCCACAAAGTCGCAGATTTGCGGAGCTACAGTGAATCTGACGTTAAAATAGGTGGGACCGGTTTTTGCGTTTTTTTTTGCTTTCATGGGCCCCACAATCAAGATCTAAACCGGTAAAAGTGTTCACAAGGTCCAAAACGGCTACCACACCAAAAATCAGCCGTTGATTCCATCTATAACTTGAGATATTTGCAAAACCATTCTGACTGTTAATATGCCCCACAGTTAAAAAAAACGGGATTATTGGCAGTCTGTTTTTTTCAATTTTTTTATTTTTGTGGGCCTCGAAATCATCATCTGAACCGTGAATAGTTTAGAGGAGACCAAATACAACTAGGGGCCCAACTTTCAACCGTAGATCTATCCTCTATTTTGAGATATTTGCAAAAACGTTCATAATCTAAAATGTTAATTTTTTAACTTATGTGGCCCCCTTTGCACGATCTGAACCGTTCAGAATATCTAAAGAGACAAAAGTGATTGTGGAATGAAAGATCAGCCCTTGATATTTCATGGATTATGAGAAATTGACTAAAAACTTCTTATTGTTGGATCACATAATGCATGGACTCCATGATTCCTCTCTTCTGCCAAACGTGGAACTATTTTTAGGAAATCCTCTTTGAGGATGACTTGATTCCAACATACCAAAGAAAACCTCTAACTAAGGAATTCTTCTCAATTTGCCAAACGTGCCCTAGAAGATCAAAACAAAAGCCCTTTTATTATATGGGGTATTTTTCAAATATAACTCCAATCACAATGGGAGTTGGTCCGACCTTAAAATTGACTATTTGGTAAAAAGAAAAGGTGATAATGAATAATGGATATAATTGTGTTTAACACATCATTTTATCAAGCAATTAATCTTATGGAGGGGCTCACTTTTTATTGGGGTAAATCTCAATTGCGCCTCATGCATTAAGTGGACATTTTTCAATAAATAGATTGTGTCAAATTCAAAATTTCTCTAAGTTCAAAGCATCAATGATCTAAACTAAATAAGGGGGGGCGCTCAGTAAATCTTTCAATTAGAATGTGCCGCGTCACTTATTTTATTTTATTTATTAATTCTAGAAATGTTTTATTTTATTTTTTTGTACATCACATACTAACGTAGCACATCTTAATTGGAAGCCTTGCGTCTTGTGAGTCCCAGCCCTCAAGTATTACGGACTCCATTAGAGGCGGACCTCAAGCTAGGGGGTGGCAAAACTCACCTGACCCGCTAGCCCAACCCACATTTACCTGCAATATAGATGGGTTGGTCACAAATCAAGAGCATCTAACCCGCTTTTAAGTATATTAGGAGTTTAGTATTTTGACAATTAAAATAGTTTACCTAATTTATAATAAGTTAAGTTTTGGTGGGGCTTCATTTGACTTATAATTTAATTCAAATAATTAAGTTTGGGCCAAGTTTATATCAGGTTAGGTTGAGTTAAACAGGATAATCCGCATTGAATGTGAGTTATGCAGGTTAGCCCAAGTTGACCTGCTATGGATATGGGTGGAAGTTATTTAACGCATTTTTTTATTTCAATAATGGGTTGGGACTCATGAGACTCGATGAGAACTCGCACATGTAAGGTAATTACAACTCTCATGCGTAAGGAGAAAAGAGTCCAGAGGCAGAGGTTGGCACTACTGATGAGAACCGGTGTTCTTTTCCACTTGGGTAGGAAGTCGTTGTCTTTTAAGGCGTTTTGAAAAATGAATTGAAAAGGGGTTCACCCATTGTCAACTTGATTGGCTTTGACTCCACCCATGACCCAACCCATTTGACCCCCCCGACTCAGCTCACACTACCGTTTGGTGTAGCCTGTAGTGTCTAATGTGATGATAAGATGGCATACTTTCATTTTGTGATGGGACTGTAATGGAAGAAGTGCAAGATAGGGTTTGATCGATGCAGTGATAGTCGGCGTGTGGTCCATAGCGAATTGCCATCTTTTGGGAGAAAAGGAGAGGGCAAGTTGCTCACCAAATGCAAGTAGGCTTTTCACTGTTTCCTATTGGCTGCTTGTAAATGCCACAATCCTCAAAAGAGAAAGACACGATGTTCTTGTCACTTTTGTAGGACCCTTCAATTACAGCCACAAGGTTGATTATCCATCCTTCATAATATAGGACATGTTCTTTTATGGAATTCATGAGAATTTTGGAATTCCAAGACATAGTGATATTCTTAGATGCTACCTTGGACTTGAGCATCCGGGAGTTCTACAAAGATACAAAGATGATGGAATTCTTGAATTTCCAAATGACACCAAAATGCAAAGATGGTGAAATTCTTGAATCTCCAAAGGTCATTTTGACCTTTCATATGGCTGGAATTCAAAAGAATTAATAAAGAAACATAACATTTGAAGATTTTAGGAAACAAGATGTCATATCATGTTCAGAAACTCCCAACGTGTTGAATTTCTGGCAGAAATTCCAAAAAAGAAATAAGCCCTAAGATGTTGGAGTCCGGATTATTTTATGAGAAATTTTGAGTTAAAGGAGTGAAAACTCCATAGTGGGTGGTCCGCCTATTAAAATCTAATACATTTAAAAGAGAAATGTTCAAGTGCATTCATCCCTTACCATAGGGTAAGAGACGCTTCCATAAATAGGGGATTTCAAGTACAAAATGGGGATTTCAAGTACGGGGTATTCAAGTGAGGGATTCCCTCACCATGTGTGGTGAGGGACTCCCTTTTTGGGGAGGTTTCAAGTACAAAAGGTGTGTACTCCCTTCAAGTACAAAAGCCCTTTTGTACTTGAAACCTCCCCAAAAAGGGGAGTTCCTCACCACACATGGTGAGGGAATCCCTCACTTGAATATTTCTCATCAAGTACATAGGGTGAAGTACAAAAGGGGGATTCATGTGCAAAAAAGGGAAAGTGTCATCACCCTATGGTGAGGGATGGATGCACTTGAACATTTCCCCCATTTAAAATAGATGCCCTCCAATATATTTGATATCATCAAATTTTATATTAATCAGAGTTTGTCTCACCGTTGAGGAACAAACTCCAATTGACATAATATCTGAATATAGATATACATGAAGAGTTTTTTTTTTTTTTTTTTTTGAACTGTTCAGCTTTTCCCACTATGGAGTTTCATTCCTTTGACTTAAGATTTCTCTAGGTTTAAACCAAAGGGAACTTAGATTCAAGATGTGGCAGATTTGCTTTTGTCTCCATTTAATTTAAATTAATTGAAATAGATGTTGGAGCACTCTAGATTATTTGGCAAAATTCATGATAATGCCACATTCAATTAGCTTTTCAGATTTTTTTGCCCTTTTAGGAAATGCAACCAAAAGATAATTATTTTAGAAGACAAACGTCTAAAGCAATTACGCACTTTTTGATTATTTATTGACAAAACTGCCCACATAAATTTTATAATATATTAGATTTTTTGTACTACTTTTACTCTAAGACAAGTCTACATGTAATGCTTTTACCATAAAAATAGAAAAAAGGTTTTGCCTACGTAACTATTCTAGTATGACAACTTTGCTTTTCTTAAGTGAATCAGACATACCAAACTATTTATTTGCAAAAAGTTCTAATTGAAATATCACTATTTCAATCCGCTCTATTTTAAATAGATAAGACTTGATAAATAGTCCTTAAAATGGAGTGGACATTATTACCTATCTAATCTAAACTAAACCGGAAAGTAATAAACTAAGGTTTTCATGTTACAATCTAGAAGATTTTACCAAAAAAAAAAAAAAAAAAACACTTTAGGTGTCCAGTGGGCCTAAAAGAACACTTTAACCGATCTTGCACCATATCAGTCATTTTGCCTGAAAATGTGTTTTTTTTTTCAGGACTTTCAACTAGTGTCCCTAGGGACCTTAGTTTTATAAAGCTAAGGGTCCCTAGGGACCCTGCAGTGGACACGAATTAGAACAAAAGAGGTGTTTTCTAGTGTTTCGCTGTCAGGGCTTCCATTTGCACATACAAGTTCCTCTGCGCCCGTTTCTCCCTCGAACAACTATGTCCCCTCCAACATCCGCTTTGGCTGCTGCTCCTGCTCCTTGCCCTCCTACCAACTGTGGTCCCCTCCCACACGTGTTTGTCGAAAGTTTGTCGAATGTATGATGCTCCCCTTTGGCCTTTTCTGATTGAATTGTTGTCTAGGACAAACCCTTATTGCGTCTCCATGCCTTTTGGTTTGGTTAATGTTTCCTCGTGGCAAACATCTACTCTCCACTCTAAAATCGCTTTCTAAAAGGGTCTTCGTCTTCCTTGTGTAACAATACCCCTCATAGCAAGCAAAATGCCCTAAAAATGGCATTTGTCTTTTCTGAAAGACAATGGACAGAGACAAATGCATGATCTACTTTCTATTGTCTCCGGTTCTTAATCGCTTGCCAAAGGCAAATGCATTATCTGGTTTATATTGTTTCCGGTTTTGAATCGCTTGCTAAATACAAATGCATGATCTGGTTTATATTGTTTCTAGTTCTGAATCACTTGCTAAATATAAATGCATGGTCTGGTTGTCAAAGACAAATGCTCAACTAAATTAGGAATCACATGTGTAGTTTAAAATAAGATTTATTTTTTAGAACCTAGGCAGTAACAAAGTTGTGTATTTATCATTAAAGGTTTCAACTATCACTAATAATGATTTTAAATGGGTTTCGAACAAAAGGAAAAATGTTAATCTATCCTCTTGGCCTTACCAGGTTTTGAATTGACCAAAACAATTTGAATTATTAGTGACATGCATATAAATCATATGATCTGAAAATTTAGAAAATTGAGGGAACCTTTGGTGTAAAAGAAAATGCCTACTATTACAACCTTGAGTGTGCATTTGTGCAAAGACAGAGCCATGGAATTGGAAGGAAGTCTGGCGCCTTCAGCGCTCATGTATTTGGTGCAGTGGATATCCCACAGTTTATTTTGTGCTTGTGAGGATCTTGAAATCTTCTATAGGAAGGTTAGAATATGTGGTGATGGTCTGAATATGTGCTCCCGTTGGAGATTTTTTTTTCATAATGTGTTATTATTATTAATGTTGATAACATTGCTTATGACTGAAAACAAGTGACAATGAACATTTTTAGACCTATGATATTCAGGTTCTTGTCTTAGGATGATATTATTTTTCTTTGTTAAGTATGAAGGGGGTTAATGGCTGTTTGGGGGAACTGATACCAAGATCTCACCAACCCATAAATATACCCAAGTCATGTGATGAGTTAGAGATTGTTGAGACCATCACATCTATTTAAGTAATTGAAGAAAGATATACATCAGGTGGTTTGCAGTTGAGCAAGATAATCACATTTATCACAAGAAAAACCAGTTTAAAAAAAGAGAAATTGCTTAATAATCTGTAGGAGAAAGGTGGACAAATGAATCTGTAGGCCCATTTCACTTGTTGAACACAACTCAATTCCATCCATCCAAGATGTGGGCCCCCACTCCCAATCATCTGATCAATGGACATCACATCTTCTTGTCAGGACTGTTAAAAAATTGTATCCTAATAAAAAAAATCCATCAAATGGTATCTTGGTCTTTTGGGTTCCATGCCAAATCTACAACATGGCCAATGTTTGAATGATCTGGATTGGCACACATGCAATTTTGTAAGCACTCATTCTATACTAAAACATGACATCGCCTCTTCTCTTAAAGCATATATTACACAATAAGTATGCTTTACATGTCCTTTCCCAGAAAAGTAACTCATACTATTCATTTTTCATATCCAATGTTCTATGACAGGTTTTCAGAATTTTTTCACTCTTAGATGAAGTGTAATCTGGTTGATTTTCGGTCGCTTCTTGAAATGTATAGAATACACTAAAGACTTTTTTCCAGTCACTTCAATAGATTGAGGACATTGACGGATAACATGATTAATGTGAGTTATACACTCAGAGGGCACTTACACATACTACACAGGTAGGTTCCTCCCTAATAAAGCAAAAAATGTGAACAGGGAGATGCCTTGCCATGTGGAAATGCCTAAAACAGTTTTTAAGCGCATTGTTGACTTTTCCTCTTTTTTGTATTGTTTTTCAAACAGTCCGTCCCTCTCTTTTCAATTAAATAATTCATGCATCTCTATTGCCAATTGTTTGGGTATATTAGACCAATAACTCGGAGCTGGACAAGGAGATACTAGAGGGTTTTTACAAGTACTACAATTCAAGGTAGATATACACGCTTTAACAGTTATAGACAAATACTATGATTCTATAAGTACATTAATGATATTCCAATTTGGATTACAGAAAGGCAGAACTTGATGCTATATGCTCGATGGTCGAGAGCAACACACTATATGCATTATTGGAGGAGGACACGCTGCTGGACACGAATGTCATTTATTATTACTTCGATTGTATTAGTAGCAGCTACAAATATGCATATTTGGCTGACCCAAGCATATGTGTAAGTGACATCATTACAGGTTGAAATATACAAGTCTTTTAGTGGGTTGGATGGCTTATGCAGTGGGTTGATTGGGCGGGTTCCTTAAAAGCAGATGGGTTTAGTTACTAGATATTGTGTTCTACAAGTTACTGGATGGGGCTGGGGGTTGAAGTGGATGGCGCAGAGGCAGGCTAGTTATGGTACAAATGGTGGGGGTTTAGTTGCAGGCTAGTTGTTGGCTGGGGTTGGGGGTTTAGGTTTTTTTTTTTTTTTTTTTTTTTGTGTAGACATGAGATGTTGAGTAAGATTAGGTGCTAGTATATAATGGGTGGAAGTGGAGACATGAGTTGAGTTGCAGGTGGTTTTAACGAAAATGACATCGGTATGTGATGGGTGGTAATGGATAGATGAGGATGAGGAATGTGATGAGGATGGAGAAAATAGATGGTTGGGCTGTTGTGAAGTAGAGAAATTGGACTGGAAAAATGTTGTGAAGTGGAGGTTGTGGACTGTTGTGAAGTAGAGAAATTGGACTGTGATGTGGACCGTGGACTGTTGTTAGTTGAAAAATGGAGACCGTAGTATGAAATGAATGGGTTTTATTTGGGTGACTTGTTCATTTTAAATCTTTCTCAATAACTGTTATAGCGTATAATACTTCTATAATTTTCCTTTACAGAGTTGGTGGCAAGAAAAGCAGAAAATCGGAGATGATACAGCGTTTGGCCCAGATGGATCCAAAGTTTGGGATGCAAAACAGTGTAAGACCCTCGTTTACATCCTACATGCGCACAATCATTTCACTATTCTCGTCGGTTACACGGACGAAAATCGTTGGGAATTCTACAATAGCTCGAAAAGTGACCATTATCATCAAAATATTTGTGATAGTTTCGTGAGTATAAAACCCATCAGTTTCCTGTTATTCATGGATTGCCCTTTCGCATGCTATTATTTATTGACTTTTTTTCCTACTTGATTTGTAAACAGAGATTGTGGTTGACGCAACGATTTGGAGATTACGGATGGGGTGAGCCATGGTTGTGGACCCACGTCACAAAGACTGATATCCCCTATCAACAGAATGGGACGGATTGTGGTTTATTTGCTATTGGATACGCAGCGCACTACATACACCGTCGCCCAATAAGGTTCACCCAGGCTGACATTCCCTACTACCAACGAAAGATTTTGATTGAGATATTCAAGAGAAGCTGGCTTATGAACGCTGACAGGCTTCAACTCCTTAACTTTCTAGCTTTATAGACTTTTATTTTATTATATGCCAAGGATGTATGAAATTGTTTCAGTGAAATTGATGTATTGAACTGGTATTCTTTTGGATGAAAATGATGTAAAGAACGCATAGTTTGGATGGAATTTATTTGGATGTAATTTTCTGTGTAATGAACTTGTTATTTGGATGTAAGAATGCACATAATGTTGCTTGATGGTGGATTCTCTCTCTCTCTCTCTCTCTCTCTCTCTCTCTAGTGTTTTTGGTTCATAGTTCATACACATGTGAGTTGTCATTTGGTTAAAAGTGCACAGGGCCCATGATTGCATCCATATTCATCATACTGTCTTTCTGTTGAAATGAGTGTCTTGAATTGGATTAAAATGGAAGTAGGAGGTGCTTCAAAGAGTTCACACAATCACACTGGAGTCCCATATATTAACCCTTCAAAGCCTTGATCGAACTTGTTTTCTTCAAAGCCTTCAGTTGTCTTTTAGATGAACTTGTTATTTTCTGTGAAAATGATGTAATGAAATTATTGTTTGGGTTAAGACTTATTTGTTGAAGTTGAAGTTGATGTTTGGTGCATTGAGGCTATAATTGTAAACTTGTTGTTGATCCACCGTAATTTAACAGAAAAGCTTCCCAACGTCCCTAACGACTCAAAAAGCAGCCCAGATTTCCTTCCCAGCGTCCCTAGCGACCTATATTAGTTGTAGGTCAGAGTCACTAGGGACCTATTGAACAGCATCTGTTTCCTTCCCAGCGTCCCTGAAAGTCCACGAGGATCCTAACCCTAGAGGGGGGGTGAATAGGGTGAGCTACAATTGTGACCAATTTAAACCAAATTTGACTTCTTAATAAAAACTAGTCACATGTGATGATTAACCATACAATATGCGGAAGCTAATAAACAATCACCACACAAGCAATCACCACAACACAATATTTATAGTGGTTCGGCCTCAATGCCTACATCCACTACCGGCTTGTGCATCCAACACCCCACCGGATTTCCACTATTTATGCTTTTAACTAGGCTAAGCAATAACCCTTACAATGTTGCTTTTCAAGGCTAAACAACAACCTCTCAATGTGCTTTTCTAGGCTTAGCAATAACCTTTACAAAATGCTTTTCTTAGGCTAAGCAATAACCTTACACGATGCTTTTCAAAGGCTAAGCAATAACCTTACACAATGTAGATTTCTCTAAGAAGGTGTCTTTCCAAAAGATCACTCTAAGAGATACAAATTAAAGCTCAAATGTTGTTGCCTCTTAAATAGGCTAATATGAAAGTTTAAAACAACTCACACAAACACTCTATGAATGCAAAAGTGTATGCTCATGATGTGTGTGTGTGATGACTTCAATCAAGTTTAAAAAGAAAGCTTAATCAAATATATGCTTAAAGCATTTGAAAGTTTAAGACACACAAAAGTTTTGATTGAAGTTTGATGCAAATCACATGAATAATAAACAACTTGTTAATGACATGAAATTCAAAGAATCACAAGTTGTATGAAAAATAAAGTTTAAGAAAGCATGTGATTTGATAAGAGTGATTGCAAACTAATCTAATTTACCAAGAAAGATATTGAGCTTGCAAATCAACTCTTTAAGGACTTGAAATCATGCATAAATGAAAATACAAAGGATTTGAACATGCATGAAATTCATTTGTATGGAAATCAAAATAACTTAGAAGATGTACCTTTTAAAAACTCATGAGTTTGATTTCCAAATAGCCCTTTAGCCTTTCCAACTTCTTCCCCTTTCTTTGGCTCCAAAATGCTCTCAAAAGTTCATAGTTCAAGCCTTGAAAAAGGTTGGAAATGAATGGACTTTATAGCCAAAAAGTTGCCAACGGCTAGTCCTCGGTCGACCGGCAAAGAGGTCTCGGTCGACCGAGAAGGCACAACGGTCAGATTTCTGACCGTTGGGGCTTCAGTTCAAAAAACTGTCCACTTGCCCTGCAGTGGTCTCGGTCGACCGGCGACACTGCCGGGCGAGTCCCTGGGGCCAAAAATCCAACTTTTTCTCATTTCAAAGTATTTCTTTGAGGGATCTTTGGGCCACTAAATCAAGCTTAAATAACATGTTTTAAGACATTCTATGATGTTTAAAAACATGAAAAACACAAAGCCTAAAAAGATTCAAAAGTTTAAAACCAAAGGCTAGCATGATTTGATAAAACTCTTTTCAAATTAAAATGCATACAAAAATGATTCTTTTTGTAATGAATGTATGCAAAGCTCAAACCTAAATTCACAAGATGATTTTCCAAATATAATGCACAAGGAATTAGGTTTTCAAAAGAGTTTTGGGTTCTAAAACCAATGCATCCAAGATTAGAACCAAAACATGCATAAAACAAATACTTTTCCAAAACTTAAAAGCTATGCATGTATAAATCAAGATTTCAAGGTTTTCTAAAACAATGCAAGTGTGTGTAAATCAAATGATGCTAAAGTGCAAATGCATCCATCAAATTGCAATTACAAAATCCCTAACAGTCCCTAACGACATATATTAGATATAGGTAAGAGTCACTAGGGACCCATTGAACAACATCTATTTCGTTCCCTGCATCCCTTACGACCTTTATTAGTTATAGATAAGGGTCGGTAGGGACCCATTGAATAGTATCTGTTTTCTTCCCTGCATCCCTTACGACCTATATTAGTTATAGATAAGGATCGCTAGGGACCCATTGATAGGCATTTGTTTTCTTACCAGCGTCCCTAGCGACCTATATTAGTTATAGATAAAGGTCGCTAGGGACCCATTGATCAGCATCTGTTTTATTACCAACGTCCCTAGCGACTTATATTACTTATAAATAAGGTTCCTTGGCGACCCTTATATAGTAAGACAAAGTGTATAGCAGAAGTAGTTTTTATGGGCAGATAAGGTCCATTCTAACATAACTATATGCAGAGGGAAATCCAACTAGAATTGGATTTATTCAAGGGAAAAAAATAAAACGAAATGAGGGAAATTATTCATTAACAACCAAGAAGAAGCAAGATGGATCATTACATCTGGAAAAACACAAAATGTCATTGACATGTCATTAAATTTCTTCTGATTACATTGCTGTTTGTATGCATAAATAAGAAGCCATGAAAAAACATGTAAAACAAAATATCATTAAATGTGATGACATTTGTTGTTAATATGCATAAACAAAACCCATCAAATTACATGTGACATAAGACATCAAAAAATAAAAAAAAACTGCCTCCTTTACTGAACAGCTGGAGGATTACGGCAGGTCCCCCGATTGTGTCCCCTCTCTTTACAGTTGGAGCAAGTTACAACCCTTTTGACGCGGTTGCGGTCTTCCACCCGGACCCTATTCTTTTTTGGCCAACCCGGCTGCTTACTTTCTAATGGGGGAAGAACGCGTTCACAAGAGCACGACTCTCACTACTTTCTATCACGGCTTGCATGTAAAACCTCATTGTAAGTCATCCGATACATGGGCGTATGGTACCAGTGCTCATAGTAATCATATGGATAAATATTCCGAACTTTCATTGCAGTCATAGCATGTGAGCATGGAATTCCCATTACTTCTCATCTGCAGCACGAGCATGATCAACACTCGAGATTGACGACATCGACGTACTCACTTGATTGCACATGAAACTCTACCAAACCTGCGACACGAATGTACAGTCTGTGAGATTCTTCTGTTTCATTGCTCAAGTACTTCTCTGCATAAGGAGTCAGACGCGACGTAATCTTCTGCGTTTGCGCATGCCGTCTTTCGAAAAATTTCATTAGTTTTGCACGTATTTCTTCAACCTGTTTTGTAATTGGTAGAACCCTTGTGTCCTTAAAAAGGCTATTTGTGCACTCCGCGGCATTGCTAGTTAGCATGTCATAACGGTGTCCATGTGTGAAAGCCGTCGCCCAATTTAGACGCCTGATTGCGTCAATGTAATTATAAGCACGTTGATCAACCGACAGTATGTCATTCATATACACATCGTACTCATAAAGTCTATAAGCCCGCGCAACTTTCCAAGATTTTCTCAAAATACCAACATCATTAAAGGCTGCCTTAATATTTTTCGTTATATGATGACAACAGAAACAGTGGTGTGCACTAGGAATTATGGCTTGAAGCGCGGGGATTAGGCCCTTCTGACGGTCCGAAATAATTGTGAGGTTATTCGGTTCACCCAATGACAGATACAAGTTAGCAAGGAACCACTCCCAGCTGTCACGACGCTCTGATTCAGCGAAGGCGAAAGCAATTGGAAATAACTGATGATTTGCATCATGTGTCACAGCTACTAGTAGAACTCCGTGATATTTGCTACGAAGATGTGACCCATCTACTACTATCAATGGTCGCAAAGAGTTCTGAAAACCTCGAATGCAGGAGCCAAAGGCCCAGAAGAAACGTCTAAAACGGTCATTAGATGTGATGTCGATGTTGGTCACTGTGCCCGGGTATGTCCTTTTAAGCTCATTACAATACAGTGGTAGAATCTGAAACGACTCTTCGTACGACCCTCGAACCTTGCGCAAAGCAACTTCCTTAGCCATGTGTGCCTTCCTATAGCTAATTAGGGTACCAAACTCCATTTGATATTCACTGATTATCTGTTTGGGTCTTATATCATTATTGGACCGTACCCTATCTGCAATGAAATATGTTATAAGCCTCATAGATGCATGTGGATGAGCTGTCTCCATCATAGGCTTCGAGCAAGAATGAATTGCTATATACTTCCTCACCTTGAAATGTGGCCCCGATTTAACCATGGACGAATGTATTCTCCAAGGACAATTTGCATCTTTGCAGCGCGCAGTTACTTGCTTCATGTTGGTGCGCACATGCTCCAAAGTGAAGTTATTGTAAATTGCAAAATTTGCAGTACATCTTCTGAAAGCTTCACGATCGCTAAATTCACAACCCAACCACATCTCCCTTGCTAAATCAACCTCCCTCCTCAGATATGATTGCCTCGGGCACCATCGTGTCCACTGTTGTGAAGTTCTGCTTGGTGGTTGCATCGTTCAACCCTCTAATAATCCACTCGTCCGAACCATGAAATTGTAGCCCCTTGTTTGAACTATGTTCTTCCGTTTGTCTTGAAATGGAGGGTATACTCGCAGAGTAATGATCATCCTTAGAATAATCCATACTTGCATCATTGTTTAAAGCCCGAATGATTGGTTCTTGCTCTCCTATCATACCATTCGAGGCTGATGGAAAATTGAAATCGCAATCCTCATTCAAGTCAATAGTGGAAAATTCTTTCGTGTATGCCCCGATCACCAACTCTTTTGCTTTGGTTAACCTAATTTCATTGATCAAGGCTTCTCGTTGATATTTATTTCTTTGCCTCTTATGGTTTCTGCAAAAAAAAAAAAAAACACATGGATCAATTAACTTTGAATTTATATAAACACAATTATGGATTAAAAAAAAATTCACTACGTACAAACGTGGTTTCTGGGGTTTCTTTGGTAGCATATGTGTCTCCTTCCCTTCTTGCAACGAACAACAATATATTGTTTCTTAGATAAGGCCTCGAACATCTAAACATTCCCTTTACATCATTGTCATCATCAATGTCTATCAATGAAAAAAAACTTCCGTTGTGAAGAAGGTGCTTTATACATAAGGCTTCCACACTTGCTTCCCAGTTTGATGCTTCGAGTGTAACGTTCACCAGCTCACTATATGTTATGGTTTTAGGGAGATGCCTCATCTTCTATTTTCAATGTCTATCAATGAAAAAAAAACTTTCGTTGTGAAGAAGGTGCTTTATACATAAGGCTTCCACACTTGCTTCCTAGTTTGATGTTTCGAGTGTAACATTCTCCAGCTCACTATATGTTATGGTTTTAGGGAGATGCCTCATCTTCTATCTTCCGCCGATATATTGAGGACGTTTGAGATCGGATTGAAAATCACCATCATAATGTAATATTGTTAGGACATCAACATCCGAAGGAATACTACAACATTAGAAAATTTCATATTAGTTGGTTAAATCAATAATAACAATCATGCTTCACTGAACATATCCAATTTGCAAAAGGAACATTTGTTCAATACCACAAGTTCATTTGGAAGTTGACTGGTAAATAAGGCTATTCGTTGGCAGTGATACAATTATTTCTGATAACATTGATTCGATTGATCTTACTTTTTTTTATAACAACCCCAAGTGGTAATCATAAAGAATTTTTTTTTTTATCATATATGATTCTCTACGTTCTTTCTAATCACATAACTCATTTCAAAACATTTTCTTTATGTTATCTACCAGTTTCTTTAAAACCCAAAATTTCAATGTATGCTGACATTTCTTTTGGTCTATATTATTCTAACATCAATGTCAGTGAAAAATAAAAACATAAAAAATCCTATCAAAGATGTTTGCACGCTAATCTCTATCTTGACTTGAAACATTTGGTTCAAGTCATTAGTTGCTGGGTTTGAGATCTACAAATATCAGTCACCTTCAAAATCTTAGATCAATTGCACGGTTGTCAGCAATATGATTTGTTATTTCCCTTGAAAGGGCCCAATGGGTTTTTGATCAATGGACGTGATAAAAATACAACATTTCTTCTTCTTAGCATTTATATTGGAAAGGAAAAGGAAAACACAAATACTTTGATTTTAAATCTCTATCTGTCTATCTTTTTATGATGGGATGATGTGGGGAAGAGGTCAATGAGATGCATGCAGAAATGGTCACATGCAACTAGAAATTATGAAAAAGGTTTATCAAAAGTACAAAATCAAGTTTTAGGGCAAAGTACAAACTTCACATTTCCATTGCTCTGCCCCAAACGGAGTATCATGTGCACTTTAATGTTCTCCACCAAACAAAGGCATGTGGCTTTAATGGTCTTCAAGAGGTGGGAGCAGACGAACCTGGTATGTGCAAATAGACTTGTTGACAGCGAAACACGAGAAAACGCCTCTTTTGTTCTAATTCGTGTCCACCGCAGGGTCCCTAGGGACCCTTAGCTTCATAAAAATAAGGTCTCTGGAGACGCTAGTTGAAAATCCTAAAAAAAGGAAACACCTTTTCAGGTAAAATGACTAAAATGGTGCAAGGTCGGTTAAAGTGTTCTTTTAGGCCCACTGGACATCTGAAGTGTTATTTTTGGTAAAATCCTCTACAACCTATTCATGTCCTTTCCTTAGATGCCTACAAATGTCCTGAGACCTGTTTTTTACTCACTTTTTTTTTTCTTTTTACTCAGCAGTTAATCAACAAGTTACCCTATTAACTGTTGCATTTGGTGTGCCCCACAAGCATGGCATGTGTCTCTGTAAATGATCCTGATCAAATGAGCTGGCTGTTACTCCTTTTGGGAGGGAATTAAAGCAGATATTTAAAGATCATGGCTCGGGTTGGATAGCATTCAAGTCCTAAAGTGCTGAGCCAAACTTCAGTCACAAAGCCCATAAAACCAGTCTGCCCTGGCTCATTTAGGCCTGCTTTCCCTATTGTATACTGCCCTTTTAGTTTGTATGATTGAGGATTCGACCTTCGCTTCTTCACCACACTACATATGGGTCGATGTCGATGTTCCCAGCCCATGATCAATGCACAAGAACACAGTTACAACTTGTCGAGCCCATGGTCAACACTTCTCTGGGCCATTATAAGCTGGCTGGTTAGGATGATCTTAGCCAAGCAGACCGGATCCTACCCCATTGACAGATCTAGCTGCAATTCAATAGGGTCAGGACCAAAGCAAAGCTTTCCCAGATATAGTTCATTTGTTAATCAGGCCCAAAGGGAACAATGGGTTAGCCAGGTCAGGTGGGCTCACTTTTGAAGGTTACAGATGTGTGCCTAACCCAAACCTGATCTGTCTGTTAATTTGGCTGCAAGTGTGAATCCAAATTCCAAATCCTAAGTTCTCGGGTTTGGATTTGGGTCATGTTGGTGGACCAAACTACATACAATTGGGTTGGGTCGGGTTTAGGTAGCTCTGGTCGATCAAAATGCAAAAATTCAGTTTGGTGGTTTGTATGGACTCAACTTGGAACTGACCAATTTATTAATTGGGTAGAAAATGTGGACCTGAACCCAAATACCGGATCAAGTTTGGGTCAGGTCAGAAATTGCGAACCACTTGTTTCCAGAGCTGGATATAGCTGCTGGCTTAATTCCTGTACTGGGGTCTGATGTATAGAAATAAATCAGGCCTGCTATTAAATAGAAATGGTGTCTGAGAACTCCATCTGCCACTGAAAAAATAGGTAGCCTGAAATCACAAGGTTGCAAGAAGGCATCTTTATTTAGGTTTGAAACTCATTTCCAAGACATTAAAAAGTAAAGAGCATAGTTCTAATAGTTGGCCTAAAGAGCAGGTTACTGTATCTTATCGAGTACATCTCCTCCCTAAATCTACTATGGAGCCAATCTTACCTAAATCCAAATCGATCACAAGCTCTAACCTCTTTGTATTGGAATTGCATAATGGCAACTATTGTTGAGAATGACAAAATGTTTCATTTCAGTTAATTCCATTTTCTTTTCTGGGGTCCTAGGAATTGATCACAGTTCAGGTGAACCAATAGGTTAAGCCTAAAAGAGATTCAGTCTCTTGGATAAATGTCTTGTGATGCCTATATGCTTACATCTTGAAGCAGTGTAAGCACCATAAAAATCAATGAGAGCTCCCCAACTTGAATGCAATGGTTAAAGCATGGGAAAGTTCACACATAAAATAGTCACAATTTGTAAAAAATGACAAAATTTGGATGCCGTTCCCAACTCATCAAGTGTCAACAATTCCTCACTCCACTATTGCATGAGAAAAGGTTGCCACAGGGCCATGAATTATTATGATCAAGGTCCTATCCCACATCATACTGTAAATTATGACCCTCTCTCATGAGATCCAAGTTGGACAGGGACTCAATTCCATACCTGCAGACTCTATTGGATCTAAATCCAGATCATAATGGGGCCCAAAACCCAAACTTAAAACTTACAGCTTAATCATTCATGGGTCTAATGATGGCTGGGGTTGACTTGGATCCAAGTCATTGCCATTGCAAATTGTTCATATATTTTTTTTTTATCATCGACTTGTTTCGATTGATGTTTCACTCTTAGTCCCGAAAAGGACAAAAGAAAGGGAATGGTAAGGCCAAAACACATTGCAAGCATAGGCTCAAGGCAAAGCAATCAACAGAGAAAGGAAAGGAAGAGAGAGAAAGGGCAAAACACATTGCAAGCATAGGCTCAAAGCAAAGCAATCAACAGAGAAGAGAGAGAGAGATGGGTGCTCTGACCAGCGCTGTAATCGCCATAGTGGGATTGGCACTGGGTTGGATCACGATAGAGATCGCCTGCAAGCCTTGTCTCGACAAGGGAAGGGATGCCATCGATCGATCCCTCGACCCCAATTACGATCCAGACGACGACGCTCCTCAACCACAAGATAACACCACCTCCACGATCCATGCTCCTCTTCTCATTCCACAACAACAGCAATTCCATCATCCAGATGCCGTTCCTTCTCAAAGCTTCACGCCTGTTACCAAGGTCGTCTGAATCAAATCGATCCTTCCATCATCTACTTCTATCGTGTGTCGTTTCGTTTTGGGATCTCTCTCGAGTTCCCATTGCTTTTGCTTTCACTTTCGCTTTCCTTTTTATGAAAGAATCTTCCATGTTTTTTTTTTTTTTTTACGTTTTGTGAAATGTATGTAGAGACTGAAGGTGCTTGACCTTTATATTTCGTGTTGATTCCGCCGATCGGAATTCTTGGGATGTTGCATTTCTGAATAAAACACAGATACACACAATGCATTCTGTTGAAAGATCCCACAAGCTGCTTTACTATCACATATGCTATCTGATGATCCTAACTATCCATGTAAGGAACCCCAAAGTTTTAACAGCTTCCTATATTAACTGTTAAGATTTTAGGCCCTTAAATAACCAATCATGATCATCAAATCAATGTTATTGTTATTACTATTTTGTGTTGAACTAATCCACATCAACAGCTTTTAATCCCACTATAAATTATTGATTGGTACACATCCAGGTGGGCCCCACATAGGGTTCTCTAAGTTTGAGTTCTTAAGTGGAGTTTTCTTGCTTTGATTATGCAAGCTCGTCAGCCCACACCTGTGAGACTTGCAGCTTCGCGACGTTGGAATATGGATTTTGATCCCCAATAACAGAAACCGAGCTGTCGAAAGCTTCATGGAAATTAAAATATTCATTTTGCAGCAGCAAAACTGACCAAAAATAAACATGGAGACTACAATTGCATTCATGCATGTAATTTACTTTCCTTGCGTTTCTATTTACAATTTGGTAAACTGTAGACATCCAAAGGGGCAGAGAGAGCTACACACAATGATAATAAAATGTCTCCAAGATGGAAACTTGACCTTGAGTTGAACCAAGCACTTTATTCAGCTTCTTCATTCCCTTGATCACTGTTACCAGCTTGTTCATCGACATCGGCCTCCATGTCATTGTCCATGTTATCATTTGCCTCTTCATCGATATCATCATCTCCATCAGCATATGGTTGGGAGCTCACCACCTTACCTAACAAATCCTTGTGTTTTAGATTACCTGTTAGAATATGATAGTCAGCAGAACTGGATTGGATACTGATCAGATATATGGCACCGTTCAACCCCAAACTTCAAAGAAGAAACATGAAACAGTTTGAAGAAAGAAGAGCTGATATAATACGCCATGCCAATTGCATACCAGTAGATAAGAAACTATTTTACCATTCCATTGATTTCACGTTAGGACAATCCATGGTAAGAACTTTCCTAGTCACCCATAAAATCATTACTAAGAAAACGTTTCGGTTAGCCCTTTTATTATCAATTTGGGTTACTGTCTGAAGTGTATATATTTTTAAGGTGCTTTCATTTGTATTCAGTAGCTTCCATGTCTTATCAGAACTAAATTTCTAACTTCTGATCTTATTCTAGAACTGCACAGACATGGGTGTCTACTGTCTAGGCTGCAGCACATTTCTTTTTCTTTTTTATCAGCTACTTGGGAGTACTGGTCTACAAGTGGCACTTGAACTTGAGAACCCTGGGCCGATCCCTGACCATGTGTGAGAAACCAATGTGCCATCACCACTCAACCATGAGTGTGTTGGCAGCTGCAGCACATTTCATGAATAAGAAAAATGACATGACTTTCTGTATGGTGACATTTATGCGCAGCAGCAGATATGCACGACATGTCTCTGTTTCTTTCTTTGCATGGTGCAGTCTCTATACTTTGTGCATGTCCCTTAACCAAAATGAAATGATAAGGTTACAGGCACTGCATTGCATAAAAATATCTATAGAAATCAAGTGCATTAGCATGTAACGCACCCATCCAAAAGGTTCCCCCGTTTGATGTATTGTGGAGGAGAGCCTTTACATGAAACAAGAAGCGCTCCATGGACCTCTTTGTGGCAGGAATCTTGCTGGTGATCATCGTCCGTTTTGAACCCTTAAAAAACAGCATTATTTGTATCAAAAATTGAAGATCAGCCAATAGAAAATTTGGTTTGATTGGTGGAAATAACAACCTTGGCCTCAGAACAAAGGGTCTGTATGGTTCTTGTTGCCTTCTGAAGCTCTTTCACCTGCAAGAAATTACAGTGGCAGGAGACACTTAATTGGAGGCAATTAGAGCAAACACTGACCAACAGAAACTAATAAGCTTCTTACCAGTTGAATTATGATTTCATTATGGACCTTGAAGTGGGCTTCTAGGAAGTCAAAAACTGGAGATTTTTTCAATAAATCAGTAAATTGAATTTGTATTTGCAGATTATCGATCTGAAAAAGCATATACCTTTTAGGAAAGAGTCGACAAACTTCCCACCGTACTTGACTGCCATGCCATGGACAGTGACCTGCATCATGTAATGCTTGAGCATCTTTCCATTTCATTTCTTGTTTATGGTTTTGAGATAGGAAACTCTAAAAACGAATACATCAGTCATGGAAAGTACAGAAAACACCACTTAAGGAGTAGGCACACCCAAAATACAAGGAATTACTCCAAAACTGCAAAACTAATGCCCCATTTGGAAAAGGCTGCCAATGCCCAAAAGCATCAGTTGCCTCCTTTATGAGCTTTAGGCCCTATAGAGAACTCAAAGTCACATTTCTCTTACCTTCTACCCCCATGTAGTCAATCCTAGCTGGCCCATAGCTTGACGCTGAAAGATCTGCTTGCTTGCACTACTAAAATTTATGTTTGTGTGCATGGGGGGTGGGGTGGGTGTGGGTGTGTGTGTGTGTGTGTGTGTGTGTGAGAGAGAGAGAGAGAGAGAGAGAGAGAGTTTTGCTGCTGTTTGCTTGCCCACCTTGTCATGAGTCTTGCACATAAGGACTAAAGATACAACAACATTAATAGACTGCCGTAATTTGACCAACACTCTATTTACAGCATCAGGCTGGACATCAACTCTGGACTTATGCAACTGACCAACTTCTTTAACCTGAACAGAGGAAAAAAGAAAATATGAAGACCTGATTATCAAAGAAATCACAAGCTCGTATCTTACTATCTAGAGACATGCAATAAAAAAAAATCCAAAACCCACCAACTTGTTCAAAATGGCGAGGTTCTCTTCATGCTGCATGGACAAGAAGGCCCAGTGAACACCAGCTTAATAGAAATGAAAGGGGAGAAATCAACTATTAGCAGGATGACACAGAATCGCTTACCACTACTCGGTACCAGATAACAAATGTTGCAGGGCCTAATGTTGGAAAGCCATGAACAACTTCTTGAGTGGTTTTAGACTTGCATGAAGGAACCTAAGGCACTAGGCAGATCGATTAATCAGCAAAAACTCAATAAAGCAACGAATGTAAGGAGAGTCACGCTAGTGAGATATTTGATCTATTATCTCCATTAAAAGCTGTTTTATATATTTTTTTTCGTGGTATCTTTCTATGGAAAGGTTTTTCCATAAAAGCATATGCACCTGAGTCAATACTGAGCAACCAAGCTCATCTAGGAGATCAGAAGTAGAATCGTTGTTTTTCAAATAAATGTGCAGTGTCCTTTGTATTATGTCTCCCTGCTGAAGATAAAGAAAATACATAAATAAAACAAGAAAAAAAAAATAGAGTTTTCACTGATCAGATAGACAAAAGAGTACCAGATTATATTATAAAAAACAAATTAAAAGGATGAGGACTAGGAAATATAGTTTAAATTATCTTACTGTGCTCTTCCCGCTGTCCTCACGATTTCCACAATCCCAGTCATGCACTAACAGCTTGCGAGCAGAATTTCCAAGCCTGTTTCGCAGAGAAGGCAGTATCCCCTTGGCAAATCCTACTCGTATATTCTTTCCATTCCCTTCCAGCAACTTATCGTGGACTATCTGGATGGAGTTTACTAGTGATTCTTGAGCAACTAGAACTTCTGAAGCTAGCAAAAATGAGAATGAGCATGCTGCACAAACCATACATGTTTACGGAAGTCATTAGGGACGTAAGATTTTTAACCTCCACACTTCAGTCCATTAAGTTTGTTAAGAAACAGATGATAAGCATTACCATTGTCCAAGAGATCATCAAGGAACGAATAAGCACCACAATACAAGTAGTCCATATTTCCAGGAGAGGGAGCTGGCTGGGTGCTTGAGAAAATATCGTTTGGGATCCTGGCTGGCTGGAAGGCTTCAAGCAGATCCATGAGGATAGAAAAATTCATCTGAGCATACAGATCTGGAAGGCTTAATATCTGAAGGCAAAAGAAAAAGGTTTAAATTACTAGCCAAATGGATCCAAAGGAGGAAGCTCAGGCAAGTTTTACCTTGCTAAAGCAGCAAAGAATTTCTCCAAAAACAGAACCAGCAACAGAAGATTTTGAAACCACCAAATAGTTTATGTCAGGATTCCCAGCAGAAGCAGATTGAGTGTTCCAGTGATCTTGGCAAGTTTGAAGGCCTGCATCTGAAAATTTTTTTTTTTTTTTTTACTTGTATTGCACTAGAAATAATCTGCTTAGGGATGAAATTCAATAAATAAAATGCAACTGACTGACCTTTTAGGATACCAGTTGCTCTGTCTAAATGTTTCTTTAGGCTTGGAAACAGATGTTTGATTTTGCCCAAGAACTCACTGGCTGTCATCCTGCCAAGACCTGGTGGAGCTTTGTAAGGCGTTGAGCAGACAGTTGGAAATTGTTTGCTCCGAGGACTCAAGTAATCCAGCTTATAGTGAAAATCACGAAGAAGGTACAGATGAAGGGGTAGCTGGCACAGAAACTCAACTTTAGCATTGTGAAATCAGAGACGTGCCAAAGCATAAACTTGTTTACCACAAAATGTCTGGAAAACATCAGGTTTACCTCGGATGCAGGATCTAAACAACAAGTATTTTGACTCTGAAAAAATAAGGAATTTATATATTAGACTTCACAAACTGTGATAGTCAAACTACTGCTGTGACTGTGAGTACTTATCCTGGAAAATTCTCATTGTTGGTTAGAATAGATATACATTTTAAAAATGCAAAACACCAGAGCCATACCAATGTGATCAACAATGTCTACCAGGAATCTACACATTTTTTGACAAATACAGATAGATGCCACCTACATATTATACCTGATACAAATACAATTGAGTGTCTGGAGATCTAACAAGCTAGGTTCAAAATATCAGTATCATTCAATCGGCCATTAGGAAAAACTGTTACATATCAGCAATACATATACATTTTCAGCTGCATTGAACCATTTTGCTATTATATTTTTCAGACTCAAAGAATGGAAAAAGGCAAAATATTCAACATATTCTAAACTTTAAGTAATATGTGTATTTATTGGACCCATAAATGTCATGTCCGACCTTCTCCCCAATCATAAACTGTTGAATCTGGCAAGGTCTAGTAATTCTATTCACTATTTACTTGGCTAGAAATGATGCAAATAGCAGTTACCATGACATTGAGAGAGAGAGAGAGAGAGAGAGAGAGAGAGAGAGAGAGAGAAGTCAAAATTGATAGTCTAGGCATTTGATCATATCTAGATAATGAAGCATTAAAGTTTACCTCTGAAAAGGACAAAAGGGACAAACAATCAATGAATAGAGGTCTGAACTTGAACCTCTGTGCATCCAGAGCCTTAGCAACTGCAGAAATTTCTATAAGCCCCTGTTCATTGGAAAGATAGGCTTCATGTTCCCCAGATTGTGATGCCTTCTCCTTTGATGAGAGGCCCGGACATTCCTCATTTCGCTCTTCCTGACTCGTAACAGCTCCTGCTCTCTTCAACACATCCAAAATGGTAGGTTGCTGGAGCTTTCCATTAATATCCGAGTTTTCTGGGACTTTTGATTTCTTTCTGCGTTTTCTCTTGTCTTCTGGAGAAGCACTGTCAGGTACTTTTCTCTCTTCACCCTTCGTTTTTGTATGCCTCAAATTACCTTTGCTTGAGAAAGATCCAGAATGCTCCATAAATGAGTTAAGCTCCGGCAGAGACTGAGTAAACAATTTGAGGGAGGCATTCAATAAGCCTTCGAGATATCTGTATCAATTACTCTTTTCATCAGTACTTTGGTTCTACCACTTCAAAGTAAAATACAAACCAAGAGAAAATTGGTATCAGGATAAAATATAGGCACAAGAATTTAGAGCTGTTGAAATGCATTTCATCTTGGGGAGTATGTCCCTATCTCAAACTTGTGGCAAGAGGCACCATCGTACTGATTGGAAACATCATCAAGTTCTCTTTAATAATACATCAGTTGTTTCTATACGGCTTGTTGTCTCCATATATAATTTGCTCAACTGTTACCAAGCAACAAACTAATATATTGAACCACTGCATTCCTATATTATGCTGGAGTTTAGATGCAACATCCTCAAATAGCTGCGTTGATTGAAAAAAAAAATCATTTGTAGGTCTATAGGGAGTACCCAATCTATATTTGAGCAGAATGTTAGCCAATCAAGAAGCTACACATGCACAAAATGGATGTAACAGAAATGAGAATGTTGAAGTGGATGTATGGTAAAACTAGGAAGGATAAAATTAGAAATGAACGCTTTCGAGAGCATTTAGGGATAGCAACAATAGGGGATAAAATTAGAAAAACCCATTTGAGATGGTTTGGACATGTCCAACGCATGCAGGTAACGGTGCTAGTAAAGAAAAGTTGGGATATGAAGGTTGATGGCCCACCAAGGGGAGGGGGTAGGCTGTGGTGGTGGTGGAGTACCCAATGTTGTCACGAACCCATGGTCATCAATCGTCATTAACATCACCACCACCACTTAAGCCTTATCCCATCGATCCAAGGTTGCTTTGTGAGTTCTACTTCTACATTCATCCCTATTTAAGGCTATGTCCAATGAGAGTGTTTCATTTGTTCCCTCAAAAGATACACTCCAAAGAAAAGAGCCCACTTCTCATCAAGGTAGACCATTGGATCAAAACCACGCCTTGTTAAATACAATTGGCTCAGACATCACTCAGATCCTATTCACTGTTTGATTGAAAGTAATCTTCATCACTTAAAACCTTACATGTTATCTAGAGGTGACAGAGATTTTTGGCCAGTGACAAATCTGCAGGGGTTTGTTTTGGTCAAGTCGACTTTCATAAGGACTGCAAAATAATGTTTTAACTTTTAAGGTATATATGGAAGACTACCAAGTAGCTAGCTACATTGACCGTTTCGCACAAAATTAAAGAACCATACTGCATTTAATACTAAGAAAACTGTATTTATCTAATGGTGAAGAAAATTTAGAATTTGGCTGCCCCTAAATCAATAGTCAAAACTTTCTATCAGAGCTAATTCTTTGCCTATCCCTCAATCCACATGTAGACCTACCAATCCCTACCCTACCCCATGATTTGGGTCAACCCACTAAAAATTCCTTTTAGCTTCCTTTTCTAGCATGGGTCGACCTCGAAGACAATTCTGATGATAGTTATAGATAGCAATAAAGAGTTGCAGAGAAGCATAAGCATTATGATGCTTCTTCTGCCAGATACATATGGTGGCAGCTCTGAATGGCCATGTTCCTATTGACCTTCATTTACCTTGTGATGCTTAGCAGAAACTACATAAATAGGGCATCAAATGAACAGGCAGCATAGAGTAGCATATCATTTTCCAAATTAAGAGAACCAAAATTGAACAAAAGCACGCAAGTAAGTAATTAATCTGTACTATAAGAAAGTAGTTTACCATGGACGATCCTATCTTTTGGGGGAAAATTAGCATTATCTACAAAATAAAGTAAATTTGCACAAGTTCACTCAATTGGATGCCAACACTCACATCAGATTCCTCAATCGCTTTAGTAACTTTGAAATTGTTTCTTCCCTTGTAGACTGAGTTATACAATCAATTCCCCCAGCAACTTGTGTACAGAAGCCATTAAGCTACAGAAAGCATGAGTGTCAGAATCAGAACAAGTGATATAATGATTAAGAAAACAGCCAATTTCCTTACAGTGGTGATAGATCAAGCTCTGCACCTACCAATTCCCTCATCCAATTTATTGCATAATAAAAAGATAGGCCCACTATCTGTTTCTGCTTTCCAGACAGAGACTTCCACGTGGATCCAACAAAATACTGGCATTACAAACAGAACGCATTAGCACACTGCAACTGCATACTCAATGACTTTATGTTCATTCTTCATAATGTATATATAAATGGATCATTACAGCACAAGAATGAACTTGTATAATTAAACTGAATTGTAAATTTGTAATCCCCAATCCCAGTGAACGTGTGCACCTGAGAAGGCATATAGAAGAGATAATTGTGTCATACAGCTCAATGGTGCTTAAAACTAGAGGTGTGAGATAATAGAAAAGTTGAAATGTAAATTCATGTAGCAGATCATGTACAGGTCACATAGAAGAGATATTTGTGGCTTGTGCTACTCAACTCAATGCATAAATTGAAAGGAAGAGCCTTCAACCAAAACATAAGTGGGTTTGACCTAGCCTAAGTAATGGATTTGAGAGGGCTTCATATACCTATTTGGGCCTTCCACCTATCAGCTTAAGCTTTTGGCTGGGTACATGGTGTCTTACACATATTTCATGAACGGGTAAGATACCATTTATCAACCTAAAAGCTTAAGCTAATAGGTGGAAGGCCCAAATAGGTATATGAAGCTCTATCAAACCCATTACTTGGGCGAAGTGGGATGCGGGACTTTCCCAACGCTGTATCCTTTAGATCTAAAGCATGCAAATGGTGCAGATTTCTCCCATTGTTTTTCACCAAGACTAATTGAAAAAATTCATGACCTCAAATGAAGACAAGGTGAATGGTCCACTTCTCTAGATGAAAGTCTCAGCGAATTCTTGATTTTAAGGTTTTCAACTTGAATATTTGATTCCATATTCCATTTAAAAGGATCTGATATGTCTGTTGTGGCCTATGGGACTTGAAACCATTCTCAGTAATTGATATTGCTATTTAATGGATGAATGGTGAACAAAGGCCTTATAATCCTTTCAAGCTGTCGATTGTCGAGGTAAATAATGGGTGTTGGCTCATGTAGCTTACTAGGATTGCAATATGAATTGATGTTAATTTACTCTGATATAACATTATGTGACTTGTGATTAATAGTGAACACATATAGTATGGTCCAACACCAACATGTAACATAAAATGCAGCAACCTGTGTTAAAATATTATATTGAGGACCATATGTGGTGAAACACACATCAATTATATTTGATATTAAAAGGAAGATCAAGATGAAACTGTTGAAAATTTTTATTTTTACTATCTTTTTTTAACAATAAAAAATAGAAACTAGAAAAAATCACTCACCTTGGGAGAAGGAAGATGTAAAGGGCAACCAAGTAGTGCATCAATGCCTCCAAGAGAGCCTTGATTTGTCATCCTTTCAACCTTCATTTCCATTAAGACAGGAAGAATAACAAAAACTAAATTACAAAGATGCTCCCACTGTGAAGAATAAAAAAAAAGAAGATAATGCACTTACGGCAGAGAGTAAAAGAAAATTAGCAGGAAGAATCTGTAAAGAGCATGAGGACCTGCAAACAATGATGCAATTGTCAGGAGCTAATGCAGTAGAACATAAATTTGAAACAAATATTATCATAAGAATTAAGGCTTCATATGACTGAAAATGCAATGAAAACATTACTGCTGCACGGAAGAGGAAAGTAATGGCAAAATATTCAAACATATGGGAGATACATTGCCATCCAGATTCATCCATAATTCCCCTGCAAATTAAAAAGAAGGTAAGTTGTGGCCCAAAGCATAGCTAATATCAGAAACTGCCACCTATGTCAGAACTTCAACTTTCAAAGTATCATTGAATGTCAATGGTAAGAAAAACTCTCAAACTAAAGTTGACCAAATCACCTTCCAAACCATCATAGGACTCTTTGGCTGATAAGTGGCCTCCATCAAGATCAGACAAAAACATTGATTCAAATTCTCCTACATGCTTACACATCCTTCAAAATACAGGTTATAATTCTTGTCAAAATAAATTCTTTCAACTAGCCACCAAAATAAATGAACTAGTCTTTTAACAAAAACCAAACAATGAACAGATTCGACTAAAAAATACACTAGTTTCTTAACCGTTCAATATATCCCCTACCATTCCCCGATTGCTGGCTGAAGAGAAGTACACTCCAACAAGGAAATTAACTCATCATAAAAGAGAATCAATGGCAATGGCATCATCTTGCAACAGTCCAGAGACATTATCAACAGTTCCAAGGCCTCATTGTTATTTGTTTTCTGTGAAAAAGAATATTCAATTTTCAAAATGAACAGCAAATGCACCATTCAGAATATAGCAACAAAAAGTTTATTTTCCAGTATTAGCCACGCTATGCTATAAAAATCTTAAATGTTTACCTTATAAGTGCTGCAAGAATAAGCATGCCTCCATATTTAATGTTTATGGTAGATGGCAATGCCAATAATACACAGTGTGCATGCCGCTGAAATAAGCATGCCCCTCCATATTTAACATTATGGCAGATGACTATATACAGCCGCATAATTTTAAGAAGTGTTGAACTTTTGCAACTTCAACATTATTTATCAGGAAAAAAATTCCTGTTCGAGTGCACAATTGCATTACAGAGAAAGTATTCAACTTCCGAACCTCAACACAACTGCCAAGCTGATCATGTTTTTAATCATAATTCATAAAGATATATTTATATAGAGAGGGAGGAGGAGGAGGAGGAGGAGGAGAAGGAGAAGGGGAGAGAGAGAGAGAGAGAGAGAGAGAGAGAGAGAGAGAGAGAGAGGGCATTTTGCATCTAATCAGTGTAACATTGGACTATCCACAAACAGTGTAAAATGTTAAAGCAAAGGATCTCCAAGACTCCAAGTGATTTCAAATCAAACCTGAGACAACGGGAGGCAAGTTGCAACATCCCCAAGGCAGGAAACTAGCTTTAAAGTTCCAATTATCCCCATTTTCTTGTACTTAAAATCAGGATTACCAACCTGCAGACTAACAGTACATGATTATAATTTGCAGGCGCTCCATACTAACAAAAAATAAATGAACAAACATAGTGCCCGTTCTAGTTAAAAATGCTATGAACCAGGCAAAGAATCAGGTTCCACCTCACAGACAATTTGGTAATTTTCCATACCTGCTTCCTTACAATCATCAAAAGTTCATTTGCAATGGAAGAGCCAACAGAATCAGCATTAGAGCGAGCTGACAATGCCAAATGGCTGAAGATTTCATAGACCTGTAATAATTAGAGCTAAATGAATGATACAACTCAACTGTATTAGGTTATTCACAAGACAGATAGTTCAAGAGTGGAAACCTTGTGTAGATTGTCATCGTTAAACCCCTCCAGATAGTCTAATATACCTGAAGTTTGAGAGAGGGAAGACATTTTAGGTGAGTTATCCACTTGATTCCTTTGTAGTAGGAGCTAAATATGCTAAAAAGAAAAATATGTGAACTACCACTTATATAAGAAGATAGTGGGAGCAATTCTGGTGAATATTTCGCTGTCAGCAATACCATGGTCTCTAGAGCAGAATTAACTTCATAACTAATTCCAGAACCTATGTGAGTAACTAAGGCGCCTAAGACCTGCAACACGTGTACAAAAAATGATGGTTTCAATGTCCAAAAGTATCATTAAATATGGTAGAACTCAACGATCTTAGCAATGGACTATAACAATAACTACTAATATGATTGTAGAACGTACTTCCTGTCTAGAGTAAGTATCCACGAACTCTTCAAACAGAGACATATACACAAAGATGCCAAACTCTCTCGCTTGTAATTCTTTGCATGACAACAGGTACTCACAGACAGAGAGAAATGAGGGGAAGTAATCCTGAATGCATATAAAGATCAAAAGGCTTGGAGATCCTAAATTTTAACAGAGTTTCTGCACCATTAATATTAAGATGCTCAGTACATAGAAAGACGCAACAGGAACTAACCTGTACCAATTCCCGGTGCCCATGTATGCACTGATCAAATAGAGTTTCTCTAAAACAACCATCAATGATTTTCTTTTTCATTATCTTTTCAGCACTCTTTTGCAGAGAGCCACCATTTGTATATATAAGCATGAGAAACCACACATCAATGATATTATGATCTTGAGGCTTATCAAGGCATTTCAGTTCTTTCAAGATTGCCTCGCATAGTATCTGTGTGAAAGCACGCGGTGACATTTCCAATTAAGCAAAGATTCTACGGTAAGGAAAAGAAAATTTTAATTGAAGAAACAATCAATATAAAACTTACATTCTTAAACCGGAGGCTTGATCTCAAAGCCTCGAGAATTGAAGCATCAGCATTATCCGCAAGAGATTTTCCTTTGAGTTTCTTGTTCCTGGCAGCACGAGGATCCGGCATGCCTACAAATCTCAAGTGTTCACGGATCTGTGAAATTATCCTCCTGACATTTACTTGAGTAGCAGAGAGCAATAAGAACCTGAGTAGAAAGGGCATGTGCTCTGCATCGATTGTTCTGATGCAAGATAAGGCTATGGTGACCACCTACAATAACAGCAAATTATGTCAGAACCTGACAAATTAAGCATTCAGGGGCAACAACGGTCTTATAAAGAGGGTTCAAAATAAAGGACCAATACTAAGAATGATATGAATTATGGATTCATCACTGTAGCTAATTCACGGTTTGTTGCACCGCTCTATTCCCTAGATATGAGACCCATGGTTTGTATGTACAGTGATGATGTTAAGCACCCCCACCATAAGCTTCAAATTTACCAACTCCTCAAGCTGTGACCACTGGATAATGATCCAGGGAAAGAGTAAGGATAGTGATAACTGCAACCTTCCAATCTGTGGAAATTTCCATTCCATTCAAACGGTGGTCTGTATCCAAGCATATGTATCATCGAAACATGAGACTCACATGTACAGAGTAGAGAACCATACTGTTGACTGTTGATCACCAAACAGCACATTTCTGGGGCATAGAACCCAATAATTTGTCTAAAAGACAGGTCCAAAAAAGTAAAAAAAGAAAAGGAAGTTGAAATGACCTGTTCCTGCAACTGATCGTCCAAGTTTAGATTGGAAAATGTATCAAGCACAGGCACAATGACCTCCGAATCCTCCTGCAGCATCTGCTCTAAAGCCGCAACCACTGTCCCATCGCTCCAGTCGCCAATCATCTCTGGCAACGAGCCAATGATCTCTTTCTTCAGCCGAATTGGACAGATGGATAGAACTTCCAACAGCTTCTCCGCAAACCCCTTGGCATCGACAATGAAATCAAGCCATCTGAACTGATTGAGGATGAGCCTCGCAACATCCTCCTCGATGGGAAGCAGGCTATCTGTGTCAAAATACTCAGGAAGCTTCTCGAGGAGCATGCGCTGCAGCTGCAACTGTATCGGCCCCACAAGCAGGAGAGCTCGAACTAGACTCTCCCCTCGTGATGAGCTGCCCGTGCAAGGCGCAGAAATAAGAACCCTAGAAACAAACAACAATTAGATACCTTAAATTGCTTCTTTTATTCTGCTAAGCAGGATTATGCGCGAAGGGAGCCTCCGCCAAGAATAATAATGCAGAATCTGTTTGATTGCAAACCTAGACTAAATTATGCTAAGGTCGCGCAAAAGTGAAGAACTTGAGGATTAAAGGCACTAAAGTCAATAACAGATTGGTTTGCAGAGTGGATTTCCAATGGAATTTGGAGGGATTTGAGAAATCTTCACCTTTTTACATCAAGAATCTGAAATTCCGCAACATCTATCTTACCAAACAGACCCTAAAGTCACTGTATGATGATCAAAGCATTTGGAATTCTGAAATAGAGAGAAATGAAGCGTACCTTTGGAGATTATCGGGGTTCTGTATGTAAGATGAGAATCCGGAGAGAAAAGCAGAGGCGAGAGATTGGTCGGAGGAGAAGCGGCTTTCGAGGCGGCGGCGGAGCTTGTGGGGGTCGGAAGGGAGGCACGGAGGTCCGCCGGGGTTGAAGAGGGTGCATCCAGCGTCGGCAAGGACAGCTGTCATGGTGTCGAGGTGGTCATGGGCGGGGCCTCGATCTCTTGTGGTGGAGATGGGATTGGAAGGTTTGGGAAGAGATTCAGGAACTGCAGTGGCCGATGGCTTTCTCTTTGTGGAAGATCGTTGAAGGAAAACCATTGCGATGCCTACTGAAGGAGGCGAAGAAGACGAAGATAGAAAGAGATTTGTTGGGGTTTTGGAGGGAAAAGGCTGTCGGTGGACTGGAGGGTTTCGTAGAAGAAATGAGTAGTAGAGACTAGAGAGGCGCCAATTTACGTTTTCGAATATCTCAAATAGATCTATGTTTGGATGCCCGGGTCCACAAACAGTCTGGGCACGCTGGCATGGGCGTAGGGCTTTGGACACATGTTAAATTTGGTCAAGCTTATTTGTTAATTAGAATGGATAGAAATTCATTGCGCAACTAGAATACATAGGAATTCTTTGCGCAAGGACCTATTTGTTTGCATGTAATAGAAATAGATAAGAATTCATTCATTAAATGGGTCTCTATTTTTTTCTCCTTCTATTGATTTGAATAAAAATATATAAGAAGCAATGAATTCAAACAAGTTTGTTTCTTCGTATGAAATTAAAATGCATATGAATTATTTATTTAAAGAGCATATTTGTTTGCATAAACTTTATGGTGCGTTTGGTAAAGGTAGCGGAAAAAATGCCCTGCAGGCGGCCATTCCATCACTACATCAAATTGAATGAGGAAGGTGTAGGATCTTTCTCCTTTCCGCAGCTATGGGGGTTGCATGAATGACTCCTTAATGTATTTGTAGATTCATTTATACCAAAAATAGTCAAACCAAATTAATGGAAAAGGCTCTCCCAATGATGGCTTTAACAAGAGACATTTCAAGGGTTCTCCTTTTTAAGGTGTTTGGGATCCATTCATGATTAATCGAGCTTTCCTCATATGCACTAATCCACCCTTGCCCTGACCCTTGAATTGGCACTAACAAATATTTAACACACGCCCAACTACTACTCTTTATTAACGAAATGAAATCCTAAAAGAAGAATTCATTTTCAAACCATTAAATCTTCGACTAATAGGGTTGACACGTAAGGGGGTGGATGTGGGTCGGATTTCCCCCGCCCCCCCCCCGCCCCCCCCCCCAAAAATCGGCCTTCTTCGACTAATGGGGTTGACACGTAAGGGGGTGGATGTGGGTCGAATTTTTTCTCTTTCCTCCGCCCCCCCCTGCCCCCCCGGACTGAAACAGGGGATCCAGTTCCATGTCTTGAGCAAAAGGGACTAGTCACTAGATTGATCAGAAGCTAGCCCTAGTGACCTCACGCGATCCAAGTTCCACCCCCCTGAGCCTTTAGTAATCGATTACACAGCAACAGCAGTCAATTTTTCCTCGGACAAGCAAACAAACAAGCATACGTATTGTCCTCCCTTTCCCCTCACCACTTTCGTCTTTCTTCTATCCTCGTATCTGTTCTTCAACTCTCTATTTCTCTCTCAATCCCTGCCTGCACCAACTTCTCTTCTCTCTCTCTCTTTCTCGAATCAATTCGACTTCTACCGCTTCGCCTCCGTCTGCAAATCTCTCATACGATGCGATTTTGATTGATTGATGTCTCACAACAAGCGTCCGGCCTCTAAAACCAGCACAAGCGGCGGATCTTTCTCCGCCATGAAGAAGGCCAAGTCCCACCCCTCGCCCTTCTCCGTCGTCGGGAAGAACGCCGGCACCGTCGACGACAACGATTATGAAGACGACGCCGTAGACCCGATGCTCCTCGACAGCGATCCCAAGACCGGAGCTCCCCTTACTGCCATCGCCTTCGGCGGAAGCCGGAATTCCATCGGTGTAGCCGCCAATCTCTCCAGGAAGAAGGCCACGCCGCCTCAGCCCGCCAAGAAACTCGTCATCAAGTTTAATAAAGGTACTCTCTCTCTCTTTCTCAAATCTGCTCTTTCTTAATCTATAATTCATTTGAATTGTTAAGAGTACAGTTGTTCGCGGAGTGGATTTTTTTTCCTCTGTATCAAATTCAGATCGTTAGTGCTGGTTTGGTTGGAAGATCCAGGCAAACTGGGGGACACAGTGCTTTCAATTCACCGAATATACATGGAATTGAATGGATTGTGGCAGAGATTGGTTTGTTTGTGTTTGAGGAAGGTTTTTATTTTATTTTATGCCAAACAGTGTATTCCAGGACTTGAATGAGATAATCAATAACTAGATGGTTTTGGGGTGGGAATCCTGTTTTCAGTATGGAGCCCATGTGTCTAAATGAGGGAACTTGGTAATGTTGTGCGTCTATCTTTAACTGGGAATGGCAGGAGTGGGGAGTGCTTGGCAATTTGTATGGAATTGTGCTCTGATTTTGGTGATCTCAGTTGGTATTGTTTGGCAACAAGGGTTAAAAATAGATGGCTTCTCTTTCTCTTCCTTCTGCCCACTGCAGGCAGCTGATATACATTGGCATAGCTGGTAGCCTTATCAGGTGCTGTAAGGGGTTGAAACCAATTCATCCTGTACAGTGGGTTCCCACTTCCCACCCTTTGGAAGTGCTAATATATGAAAAAGGATGGGCTTTCTGAAACACCCCTCTCCACTGTGCTTTTATGGATACAACAGAAGTAGAATCTCATATGATGGAGATAGTCCATTTCATCTTTTTTTTGTTTATTGATCGAAACCTCGAGGTTGTGGGTTCATGTTAAGTTATCAATAAAAAAGAAAGAAGGGTATAAGGTAATGCATACAAGTACTAGCACATAGATGAAAGCAGTATCAGCTGAATCCCTTTTCTTCCTAACGAGAACATGTAATGAAAGGCATCACTTCTCTCCTCTACTCATTTCTAAATGTGATGCTGTCATTTATCAACGTTAATGGAAGTATGCATGTGCCACACTTCTCTCTACCTATCCTGTAAGGTAATTTCATCCATGCATGTATCATCACTACACGTTGTGCTCATTTTGATTGATATTTTATATGGGTGGAATGAAATGTTTTATCATTCTCTCATTGCTATATTAATATGGAGTTCAACACTCAACAGTACTAATGGCCATGTTACTCATCTTCATTGAGGCATTATCCAATCCACCTGGGGTCCTACTGTGGATTGATACCATGACTTGAGGTCTGCTATTTTAATATTTACTTATTCTTGTTATTGTCTCTTCGTAAATACTAACTATCAATAAATCCCCATCAAGGCTTACCAAATAAGCGTTTCTTTTATTGGCATGTTTCTGATAACAATAAGATAAACCGAAGTTGCCAGCAAATTTTGAAGAGGATACATGGGCAACATTGAAGTCGGCTATTATTGCAATATTCCTGAAGCGACCAGATCCTTGTGACTCTGAGAAGCTTTATCAGGTAGTTTGACACATCATTTTGTTTTGTGTTATGCTATCTACCAGCTGTGAATTTTTTAATTGATAACAGATCCATTATTGAAGAGTTTCCAGCTATGAAGATCTTTCAGAGTTTGAATCATTTCTCTTGTTCATAGGCTGTTAGTGATCTTTGTCTGCACAAAATGGGAGGGAATCTTTATCAACGTATAAAGAAGGAATGTGAAGCACACATATCTGCAACATTACAGTCGTTGGTTGGCCAGAGTCCAGATTTAGTGGTTTTTCTGTCACTGATAGAGAAATGCTGGCAAGATCTTTGTGACCAGATGTTAATGATCCGTGGTATAGCCTTATATCTCGACAGAACATACGTCAAACAGACCCCAAATGTTCACTCATTGTGGGACATGGGGTTGCAACTATTTCGCGAACATCTATCTCTATCTTCAGAAGTCGAACACAAAACAGTCACTGGCCTTTTAAGATTGATCGAGAGTGAGAGGTATATTTGAAAGAGTTGAGGACTTCAACTTTTGATGTTGGATAAGACTTCTTTATAAATTTACATTTTTAAAAGAATTAGTTGTAATGAAATTATATTTATATTATGATTTAGATGCTTGAGCCTTACAATTATGAATCTTTTTGCCCTGTATTGTATGCGCTGCATCTAAAGTAAAATTTTCCCGTCTTCATTTTACTTGTATGTTCTCTTTGCATTGAGGCCAATTAGTTTAACTCTGAACAATTCATAATGTCTTTTGCCTTTTAACATGTGTAGCATCTATAGGGCTGCCAAAGGGCCGGGTCTGGGCCGGGCTGCGGTAAGCCCTTACCCTACCCTCATATATGTGGGCCGGGCCTAGGTCAGGCCTAAGCCCTTGGAGCCCACGGCGGGCCTACAGTATCGAAACCCTTACCCTACCCTCAAGGGCCAGGGCCGAAAGAAATGATTTTTTTTAATATTATCATATATGATAAGTTTTCTATTCCATAATTCTAACCCACTTTTATTCGAGGTGCAATCTAAGAGTTAATCTTTTTATACCACTTCTAAAAGAATGCACAAAACAAGTTACTTTGTCCTTTTATAAACATATTATTTATGATTAAATGAAATAAGCTAATTTGATAGTATTGTGACATGAAACTAGGATATGCAATACACTATTAAATACCTTAACACACTAGCAACAGTTACATAGTTCAAGTAATATGCTTGATTTTGTTTGTTGTCGGGCTATTAATAAGATTGTCACAGTTGAAGTTTTGCTATTAGTAAGGTTGTGGGCCTTTTAAATTTGGGCCCTACCTGTACCCTCGGGCTTTAGGACAAAAAGAAAAGCCCTCACTTTGAGGACTGTTGTGGGATGAGCCGGGCCGGGCCTCCTCGTCAAAGGGCCGGATTGACAGCCCTAAGCATCTGGCAGTAATATCTTTTTACGCAGGTAACTAGTTCCATGCTGTTTGGACTGGACTTCTTATATAGTCTACACATGCCAGCTTAAAAACTGGAAGAAAAGTTTAAAAGATGTTATCAATAGTGTAAAAACTCTGCTAAGAACCTGATATTGAGTAATCAAGTTAGTTACTGCCGCACTTCATGTTTTTAAGCAATTGTAAGATCTCAGATTCAGCAAGTTCTTTGTGAATGTTAGCTGAATTTCAGGAAGGATTCAATATTAGTTGTTTGTGCTCTGGCTGATTTTTTGTAAAGGTCATGCTGTGCTGGTCCTTGTAGGCTTGGCAATTTTCCCAAACAGAGTCAGCATCCTAGAATTAGGACATTTGATTGAAATGCTGTTTGGTTCCACTGCAAGAGTCCTTTTACTGAAATGCACGTTTTTTTATGTTAAAGATAGGCTATGGCAAGCAGTAAGCAATTGGAGCCAACACTAGAGAAATAACACATACAAAGCAGCTCTTGGTTTTTAGCTAACCACTATTAAATAATGTATATGCGAGTGTGAATATATACTGAGTTTGGACTCTGGAATGAGTCTTATACATGCATAAAGTGCTGTGCGGCATTTTCTTGGCTGATTGCTTCTGGAATATTTTGTTATATTTAAAGGTGGCTGTGGTTCATTTGTCTTGGGTACCCATCTATTACCACTTTGGGTCATAGAATTATTATCTAATCAAATTGGTTGCTGAATTTTACTGTTAACTGCTAAACTTTAATTGGAGAGCATTGAATTTGGAGTTGGTGAACTTCAGGGCTATGGCCAGTATGGACCTAGCCAATCCTGACTAATCTGAGTTTGGTCTGGACTGGCCTGACTTGCCTCACAGAATTTCACGAATCAATGTCTGTACCTTCCCACATATATCTGTTATACTCTTGGGTCTAAATTGTTAGCTAGATTTTCATTTTAGTGATGGAAGAACTGTTAGGTGGTTCAATTCCTTTGTTGATAGTTTTTTATTGAAAAAATTATTTTGCTCTAATGATCAACATCTGTTTTCTATTTTATCAGATTAGGTGAAGCTATTGATAGGTCGCTCATTAACCACCTTCTGAAGATGTTTACTGCTCTAGGAATTTACACAGAAAGCTTTGAGAAGCCATTTCTTGAGTGTACATCTGAGTTTTATGCTGCTGAGGGTGTGAAATACATGCAGCAATCAGATGTTCCAGACTATTTGAAACATGTTGAGGTGCTTTATTGTGACATCTTTTCTCTTGATTGGAAGTGACTGCTACATTCTTCCTAGTTTAATAGTTTTTCTGGACTGTTAGCAATATCTACCTCCTTACTATAGGACAAGATAGTTCTTTTTTGTTGCTTCATCTCTTTTGAGTTTGGTTATTGTAAGTATTAATGTTACATGCATTCGCAGTTAAGGTTGCATGAAGAAAATGAGAGGTGCTTACTCTACCTCGACGCAAATACTCGGAAGCCTCTGGTGGCTACAGCTGAGAGGCATCTTCTTGAATGTCATACATCTGCAATACTTGATAAGGTGATTAACTTTTTTTATATTGGTTCAATTATTTAGTGCTTTGCATATTTAGTCATCCATTAAGTGTCAACTCAGGGTTTTTTTTTTTTCCTTTCATTTTCTTTTTCTCAGGGATTCACACTGCTTATGAATGCAAATAGAACTGAGGATCTTAAGCTAATGTATGCGCTGTTTTCAAGGGTTAATGCTCTTGAATCAGTACGGCAGGCCCTTAGCTCATACATCAGGGGGACTGGGCAGTGCATAGTCATGGATGAAGAGAAAGACAGAGATTTAGTCCCTTGCCTCTTGGAGTTTAAGGCTTCTCTTGATACAATATGGGAACAAAGCTTCTCAAAAAATGACTTATTTTCCAACACCATAAAGGAGGCATTTGAACATCTCATTAATCTTCGTCAGGTTGCCACTTTAACCTCTCTCTCTCTCTCTCTCCCCTCCTCCTCCTCCTCCTCAGATGTTCACAGTAAAATTTATCTATATGAAAATAAATAAGACAACGTAAATTAGGAACCCCCCCCCCCCCCCCCCCCCCCCTTCCCCCTTCTTCCCCCTTCTTGATTTTTGAGAAAAATATCTAACTTCTTAGCCAAGAAAATGCCAACCGCCCCCTCTCCTTTCCTCCCTCCCTCCTCTTCTCAAACAAAAATATATATAAAAACTGAATGCAGCCATCTGGGCTCTTTATTTGTTTATGATGCACAAATGGCTTATATCCTTAAATAATGTATACTGGTATTGCTAGTAATGGATGCATTTCTTGGACTGACTTCTTCTTAGTTGGACTTCACTTTTGGTATTCCTCATCTGTCAACTTAATGGAAAATTAATGGGTTTCTGTGGATTATTGTACATCATGTTTCCTCAAGTATGTGAACCTCTGATTGCTTGGAATTGTGTAGGATCATGTGCTGTATTGTTTTGTTTGCCCCTGGCCTTGTGTTTATTCTTTCCTTAAGCCTCATTACCATGGTGTCCTGTGATATTGTTTTGCAATTGAATAAACATATGATATGTTTGGTTCCTTTTGACAGAATCGACCTGCTGAGCTGATCGCTAAGTTTCTGGATGAGAAGCTTCGTGCTGGTAACAAGGGCACATCTGAAGAGGAGTTGGAGGGTATACTTGATAAAGTTTTAGTCCTGTTCAGATTTATACAGGTAAGCTACTTGGACTGCTAGTGGTTATGCTCTAGGTACTTCTCTATTATGGCATTTCTGATAAGGGGACTGCTAGTGGTTACATTGTCTTTACTGAAAATTCAGGGTAAAGACGTGTTTGAAGCATTCTATAAGAAGGATCTCGCAAAGAGGTTACTGCTGGGAAAGAGTGCCTCTATTGATGCTGAGAAGTCGATGATTACTAAGGTAAACAAAAGATTGATTTGCATAACTAAGTATGAGCTTTTGTTAAGGATGTTTTATTAATAAATTCTGATTACTGTTTCAGCTCAAGACTGAATGTGGCAGCCAGTTTACAAATAAACTTGAAGGAATGTTCAAGGTGTGCATTTCCTTAGATCTTTTGTTGACTACTTGAGACTTTTGCCTGTGGACATCTGTGACCCATTGATCATTTGCAATGTGTTCACATCATTTTGCCGCAAATTCACCATTGTTTCCTGATAAAGAAAAATATGGTAGATTATGTTAAGCTGTTAACATTTAGATTTGAGATTTGTGGAGGTAATGTGCACTTCCTTAGTTCTTTTGTTGACTAATTGAGACTTTTGACTGTGAACATCTGTGACCCATTGATCATTTGTGATACGTTTACATCATTTTGCTGCAAATTCACCATTGGTTCCTGATAAAGAAAATTACGGTAGCTTATGTTAAGCTGTTAACATTTGAATTTGAGATTTGTGTAGGTAATTTTGGTCGTCCTCATTCATCATCCTCTGGATTTGAATAAGCGGCCCACCAAATGTAAATCATTTGGACTTGAGATGGTGGAGATATTAACGCCTCAAAATCAATGGTTGAAAAACTTAGGGTGAAGTCCACCTAAATGCAAGTTTGGATGAGTGTCAAATTGGGTCTAGTGGCAATTCACCACGAGGCATACCCGTCCAAGTGATCCATGATACGCACGGTTTAAAATATCGGTCATATAGGTACGTTTCGGCATAGACCGAAACAACAGTTGATCTTGGACTCAGTCACTGAAAAAATCGCACAGATATCAGTTTGTATCGGCCGATATCTTGATCGATATTATGAAAATATTGGTTGTTTAAGGCCATTGCAGAAAAAGGGGAAAAACAAAGAATGACCTAATTTTATATATATATATATATATATATTTGGGAGATGTTCCTATGAGAGAAGCTCTCACCATACTATGAGAGATAAGGTGGGGGCCCTCACATCAATATCAAATGCCAACAACTTAAATGTGAGGGCCCCCACTCCTATCTCTCATATAAGGTGAGAGATATCTCTCATAGGAGCATCTCCCTATATATTTATATATATAGAGAGAAAGAGAGAGATGGTGTACCTAGCTGCTAGGAGATGCCGATTCAGTCATCTGCCGCCCCCTCCGCTTCTATGGAGATACCGAAGTCCGAGCAAGAAGCCCTCCTCCCCTCCCCCTTTCCCTTTCCTCCTTTCTTTCTTCTCGTTTCCTCAAACGCAGCTCCCGAAATAGAGAGAACAAAACGCCCCTCTAGGCTCTAACGGCAAAAAAGACAAAAAGTAAAAAAATGGTTTCTCGAATCTCCTCTTTTTGTAGGTACATACGTAGATATAACTTTGTAACCTGCCACTCTATGGGCTCTACAATGGGGTCTACAATGAGGTCCACCCATAGACAATCTAAACGGCTCAAAATTATTACCTCTCAATTATATTAGCCTTGGATTAGTTTCAATATAATAAGAGATTGACCCACTGTAGGATTGATCAGTTAATCAATTAAAAAAAAAATCAATCATAACACTTCTCTTATTAAAATGAAATTTGTCTAAAGTCCTAACAAGAGGACAGTTCCTTTGAGGGGTTTTTTTTTTTAAATGGGCCCCTCTACTTAAAAGCAAATGCTCTAATCTCAATGGGCCCTCACCAAATTTTACTCAAATGAGAGTTTAGCCCATTTCATAAGCTTATAAAACATGTTGATAAAATATTAATAAAAGTTTAAATGTGGTTAATTCAACAATGGGACTAATGATTCTAATCACGTAGCATAACCAATTCAATTATAGGCCGAACTCCAATTCAAATGAATTTTTTTTTACAAATCTAATATAGTAGGTGATATTTATTTTTAATGGTTTGGATTTTAGATATGGTTACATTAATGGATTTATAAATTATAAGGATGGAAACAAAGATTAAAACATTAAAAATTGACATATTTAACAATTAGAATTTAAACTGCGATACATGATGGTATGACTTAAGGGTTCTGATATTTTGATTTATAGTTGTTACTAATAGAAAAAATATTTTTTTCTAGCAGTTTACAATATTCTGAATTTTTTAGATATTATTTTCAGATTTTTTGGGGGTAAGAAAAAATTCATGCCGCAATGACCGTGACGGGCCGCAAACCGCAACCAATATCGATACTATATCAGTTTTTAGGGTGGACTGATACCACGACCGATACTGCGATTTTAAACCATGCACACACGGGGGAAATTCTACAAATCGCCACCTTCAAAAGGGGTGTTTCTGCCCCTACGTAACGACCGATGAAATAATGTTTAGGTGTAGACTTTTTCTCCGTCTTTAAAGGAAACAATTTATTACCTTCTACTTTTTCTCTCCTTTCATAAAGATGTTAGAAGGTTTTTTGCCAAACTTCGTATGAGTTGTACGAGCAAAAAACTGGTCCCACCATGATTTAAGTATCCAACTTCTTGCTTTTTTTCCTTGAAGCCATTAAAAGGGCCCCCCTGGGGATTTTTAGTGAGCACTGCAATTTCAAGTTTTTCATTGTGCTTAATCTGATGGTGGGCCCACCTCCTGTTGGAGTGAATTTTGGTGAAGGCTAATAAAAGATTAGGCCATTAATTTTTAATGGATTAAGTTTTTCCATAGGTGGTCCTCACTAATGTATTCTCTAAATTACAGACTTTGGAAATGGGGTTCTCTAAAAACATTGGTCACAGGAGGGAAGCGTGAAAGTATAGTTGGAATCTTTATTATTGAACTATTCCTTTAAAGAAGGAGAAAAAAGTAGGAATGGGGAGTTATTTTTGAGAGAGAAAGTAGGGGATTGAATGCCTTAGATTTCCTTCCTAAAAATCTGGACAGGAGAATGATACGTAATTTTCATTCAATGAAGAGATGGGGCATTTTGTAGTGCTCTGTATATTCATACATACATATATATGTATGTATGTTTGTATGTATGCACACGCACACATAAATTATCCTATGCACACCCTTTTCCATGCACACCTCATAGTGGGGCCCACCTGATGACCCATCCGAATGGACTACAGACATGGGACACCCTTGAATTATACCAGTGCCTTGAGGAATTTTCAGGTTAGCTTAACCATTTGCCTTAGATGAGCACAGCCCTTGGGAGCCAACCTCCTATGATCAATCAGAATGGGGCTTGACTGTTGGATTGAAAAAAAGAAAAAAAGAAGAGATGCATTCTAAAACCCTTGATGGCCATTGATCAAGGGGTTAGGTTGATCTGATGGATGTGAACTTTTGCATGCATGTGTGTCACATCTAGATCTTTCGATCCCCACTTCATGAATTGACGTGGCCTCAGGTGTGCCCCACTAGGCTTTGTGCAAATTCCTTAGATGAGCATATGCACGCACGAGAAGCCCTATACATACATACATATACATACATATAGGGAGAGAGACATAGAGGGGTTATAATCATCAAGTGGGCAACATGCTTAGACAAGTGTCTCGACACCCCCTTGTGGGGCCCACAAATTCTATCATGAGGGGTAGGGAGATGAAAAGGTCATTGTGCGTTAGGTTTGGACAAAGTTCAAGCCCCATCAAATCATCCTAAGCCTTGATTCGAGGGACTCAAAATTGAACTTTTCTTAGCATTTTCTTTGAAGTTCAATGCGCTGGTCACTACATGAGCTGTTGAACTTTTGACAAATATAGAAGAGGTGGAACCTGCTTCTTAGATCATGAATTGATTTTATGATTGTTTGAAGTGATTCAGTTAGTATTAGCTGTTCTCTTAAGATGATGTTTGTTGCTCACTGATGCAACTGCAATTCAGTTCTCCAACTAATTCTTCAAAAGAAAGCACCTTAGTTTTGGAAATAGTGGAGTTTTTAAAGGTGGTCATGCTTAAATGCCAATAAATGCTGTTACAACTATGCAAATTCTCAATTAATTCTGTTGCTTGGTCTGTTCAATGGAGAAAACCATGCATCTTAGTTTATAACATGTAGCTTATCTTTGGCTTTTTCTCAAGTCAAATAGATTTCTGCATTTGATTTGATGGATTCACTTCTTCAGTCCCACATTTTCCATGCTTTTAACAACTAACACACACATTTTACATGCTTTTAACAACAAACTAACTAATACCGGTTCTTTCTCAGGATATCGAATTATCTAAAGAGATCAATGAATCCTTCAAACAGTCATCTCAAGCCAGGACAAAGCTCCCATCTGGAATTGAGATGAGTGTTCATGTTCTAACAACTGGGTGAGTACTGTTCGACAATTATAGCATCATGAAAATCATTGGGCATTTATGTTTTGTGCATGTGCCATCGTGAAAACACTGCATCATCTTATCACTTGGTTATTTTTAGTGGGCATTTCTAGTAGTTATTTTTAGTGGGGCATTTCTAACTATGATTTTGAATAAACTGTGTGCAGATACTGGCCAACTTATCCACCTATGGATGTTCGGCTTCCTCACGAATTGAATGTTTATCAGGTTAGGTCCAAGTGATATATCCGACCAAGGATGCCCCATTAACTTGTACCTTGGGCTAAACTTTCTTTTCTTTCTTTCTGCTTCTTTGGCATAACAGGATATTTTCAAAGAGTTCTACTTAAGCAAGTACAGTGGGAGGCGCTTAATGTGGCAAAATTCATTAGGTCACTGTGTGCTGAAAGCAGAGTTCCCAAAAGGAAGAAAGGAGCTTGGTGTCTCGCTGTTCCAGGTGGGTCTTTTTGGTTCACTCTGTTATTATGGGTATGATCATCCTCTTAATGACACCTTGATAGGTTGTCTTAGTTCTATTGTTGGTTCTGTGCCAGACTGTTGTCTTGATGCTGTTCAATGATACCCTAAAGCTTAGCTTTCAAGATATCAAAGACTCTACCAGCATTGAGGACAAAGAGCTAAGAAGGACTCTGCAGTCTCTTGCTTGCGGCAAAGTTCGTGTGCTTCAAAAGGTAAGGTAACGTGGTGGTGGTGGTGGTGGTGGTTTGGGGAAGGAGGGGGCAAAAGGGGACCGAAAGATCCAAGTGGGGCCAACCTACATATCAAATTTGAAGTCAGTCTAATACCTCAAACCCCCTCCATGGTCCATAAGTTTAACAACTTTATATCAAACAACAAAAATTGACCCCCAATTTAGGTCCAGTTCATTTGAATCCATGCAAATTCATGGGATTCTGTGCGGACCGTAAGGACCGTCCTTACTGGACCGGTTCTCTCTCTCTCTATTATATATATAATCTCTTTTTAACGGTATATATATATATCATCCTGTTCTTTGGTACTAAAATTTTCAGAAATTCTGGGAATGGTGTTACAGTTACCCAAAGGAAAAGAAGTGGAGGATGAGGACTCATTTGTGTTCAATGAAGACTTCAGTGCTTCTCTCTATCGCATAAAGGTAGGTTTTCTTCTTTTCCCCCTACTAGGCAGAAGATCTGTCGTGCAGATTTCTGAAGGTAGTAATGGGTGCTACATTTTTGGGGAGTAGGTGAATGCAATCCAGATGAAGGAAACTGTTGAAGAAAATGCAAGCACTACCGAAAGGGTATTCCAGGATCGTCAGTATCAGGTCTCTCTCTCTCTCTCTCTCTCTCTCTCTCTCTCTCTCTGTCTCTGGGGGTGTGTGTGTGTGTGTTCATATTCTTGAATGAATTTGACATTTCCTAGATTGATGCTGCAATTGTTCGCATAATGAAGACACGGAAAGTACTGAGCCATACACTCTTGATAACTGAGCTCTTCCAACAGGTAAATGTAGATTCAGATTTATTTTAGACAAACAGTTTTTCTTTCAGATGATACCTTTTGGCTACATTTTGATCTTTGCTATTTTAGGAGCTGTTCTCATGGCTTTGATGGTTAGGTTTCCTAATTCTGAACTGTTCATCTATGGGACACATGTTTTGAAGTTCCTCTTTCCTTTTTCTTTTTTTTTTGAGTTTTTTGTATATACCCCCCTAGGCTTTATAGAATTTGTAAATAGGCCCCTCTGGTTTCAATATTTGCATATACCCCCCTAACTTTTCAATTTAATACCTTCCATATCCCCAAATTTACTTGTCATAGTGACCACCAAAAGATTTGTGTTGAATTTTTATAAAAATGACAACTTAGTCCCAATAATCTCTCTCAAATTCTCCCATGCACATGACACCTAGTCATGTATTTGAGACTTTCATTAATCTAATTGGGGGTTGTGCACGGATTGGGTCAATTATAACCAATTATAAGTACAAGTGTAGATTTTCTTTGTGATCGATTTAGATTTATTTGATGAAATGGGCCCTATATTGATAAAAATGGATTTACGTAGGGTTAATCTCTCCCACTGAATGTACTATAGTAATTGTTAATATTAAAAGATTTAAAGGAAAACAAATTCAAGCTTTTGAAAATATGCATATATGAATAATGAGATGGGCAAAAATGTCATTTTACTCTAAAGAACTTATGGTGATTTTAAGGCTACTAATTTTGGGACATGAAAGGTATTAAAATGAGAGGGAGGGGGGTATATACAAATATTGAAACCATAGGGGCCTATTTACAAATCCTATTATAAACTTTAGGGGGGTATATACAAAAAACTCTTCTTTTTTTTTTTTGGCGGGGTGGGGGGGTGGGTGGGTGGGTTGGTTGAGGCGAACATTCCTCTTGGTGTGATGAAACTACCATTCAAAATTTGAGGTTGACATGTGATGGTTGATTTGTGGTGTTGTTTTGACTAATTACTGTTCTGTAACAGCTCAAGTTTCCAATAAAGCCAGCAGATTTGAAGAAAAGAATTGAGAGCCTCATAGACAGGGAGTACTTGGAGCGAGACAAGAACAATCCACAGATATACAACTACCTGGCTTAAAGAGACCAACATCTCTACAACACTGGACCTGCACTGACCTATTTCTTTGTTAGGACACAAGAAACTGCCACTCGTGCCTTTGTATGCATTGGTTGTCAGTCAGGTGGTGGCGCTCAATTTCCATATTTGAGCATTGTACAGGAGCCCATACTTCACAGTTCGGTGCCAACAGTGTAAAGTATATTTTTTCCGTACATTTGATTTCCTTTTTTCATGTTATAGTTACATTCAACTTCTATGAATTGCAAACAAAGAACAGAATTCTGTTTCGGTTCTAGTTCTAAATTAAAGAAAAATATTATCATTCTGTCTAATTGTTGTGGTCAGGACAAGTGATGCGCATCACCTCTGCAATATTTTCCATTTACTTACTGTGAAATAAGTGTAGCTTGGAGTTCAAAAGTAAAACTCATTCTACCTAATTGATGAAGACCCGTATACTGCTGGCTGAAAAATAGATGAGAGCATTTGACTGAACCCATGGGATCCTAACCTATATGTGAATGTCTGACCTGATTGGGATCCAAAACATCCTCAAATAAGCCTTAGATTAAGGCAATTAGTGATTGATGATAATGATGATTGAGTTGACTGGATATAATTAAGGATTTGGATTCCTAAATACTATCCGTAGTTGACTATCATAGACAGGCAACAGTCAACAGTGAGATTGATTTATCTCTTTCCAATTTGATGTTCAGAGTCTATTAGCATTTTATTAGTAGGAAATAATTGTTGGAATGGTTTTTTTTTTTTTTCTGGTAAAATAATTGTTGAAATGTTAAAGAGTCTATTAGCATCTTATTAGACCGGTTTCTTCATTCTTGCTGATATTCACGCCACAACTCTGAACAGTTGCCATATACTGTTATAAACACAGTATGTATCCTACAACAATCTGAGACACTGCTGAAACTCATTTCCAGCCACCTATTTGTTGTATTGAAACAACCCATTTTGCATAACCCACCCTGGTTTGACGGGATGAGACACTGATGATGGTGATCATTACTTTTTAAAATAGGAGCTTCTTGCGCAAAGGGCGTCATTGAGCCCCTCGTTGGCCTGTGCAATTTACAATCTGATGTCTATCAGTAGGACATTTGTTTGATTGTTACATCTAAACGATACATACTTATCAAGCATGGCAGGCTGAAGGACATTTGTTTGGTTTTTCCCTTTCCTACATCAATCCCCATCCCTCTCTATTTTTCATTTTTTCCGAAGAAAAAACAAAATAAAAATCCAGAATTCTAGATTTCGGGGTGTTTCGGACAAAATACCAGATTTTGGACAGAAATCTTGGATTTTGACCCGTACCAATCGAATCTTTGGGCGAAAAAGATTGGTTGAAGGGTGCGTACTTGGGCCTGCTTATTGAGCATTTACTTACCATTGGATCTAATCTAAAAAAAATAAAAAATCTTTGGTTAAGCGAGTTTTAAACCTTAAGACTGTTAAATCAAGGGCTAAGATGATCTGATACAACTATTCTATTGCATATCTGATCCATGAAAAAAGTCTTTCCATCCATCCTATCCTTAATGAAGGGAAAGCAAGCAAGTGGGTCCCACGAGTCAAACCACATATTGTGCATACTCAGCCTGCTTATAGGTGAAAATCTTCCCTGCAGTCAGAGCAGTTTCTCGTGGGGCCTATCTACCAAACAGGTTTCATCAGATTTACATGCGACATAGACTCCTGAGTGAACTATTTGAGGTCATCCACCATTGGAGTACTAGATGATCGGAAGCATTTTAACTTCCGGGCAAGGAATGCCCAAATCAGTGAGCGATAGAAGGGAAAAGATGTTTAGGCATCTAGAGGGGTTTTAAGTTGCAACCAGAGCTGTAGTTGCCAAGCATGTGTTGGATGGCCATGCAACCCCTGTTGCTCTAATAAGAACAATCAGATTACACCCCCCTGGTTTCTGCAGGCAACCACACTTGTAACACTTAACTAATGAATGTAGATTCATTTTCATGTCTGTGAAGTGAATTTGAACTCATATATTTTGAGATCCATAAAACTGAAATGTTAAGAGGCATAAAGCATAAAGTTGCAATTTAACTCCTTTGCATATCTTGTTTGGGTCCTACCATGAATGCGCCATATGCTAAAATGCCTGAATGTTACATTGATCACACAACTCTAACCTTTAAACTGGATGGCCAATGGAACTTCAGTCAGACCTTTCTTTAACCATCATTTCAAAGCATTCAAATGGATAGGACTGAGCTGCTAGGTGATAGGTTATATATCTGTATGAATTCATAATTCGCAACTCGAGTAACTAGCTATCAACAGCATTTTATTTTAACTTAAGACGGGTCCAAGTATAAAGTCACCCTTTTCAGCCTTTCATATGGCAACCTTATCCTCCAATCCTTCTGCTTCCTGCTTAATGGCCTCCCTTTTGCTGACTCATCTCTGTTCTCTTTCACGTCTGCCAGCTTCCACACGCAGTGCTCTGACTCTGTCTCTAAGGACTCCAACATGAAAACCCCTTCTTGTTGCTGGCAGTTCTTTGACTCTGTGTCTACTTCCATGTAGCGCACTTGCATGGGCATGTCTTTAAAACGATCCAAGTCGTCCGGTACCTTCAATATCCGCTCTGCCCCTGGTGAGGATACCTAAGAGACAAAAGACACAATTTATCCTGTTACAGCCGAAAGGAAATACAGACCCTCCTTGTTCACTGCTAAAAATGTTCCACACATTGCACCGCGTCATTAAAACAACTAAAATATGATTGTACAATGATGGTAGCATTTGATTTCCCATTGAACTGTCAGCAAAAATAACACAAAATAAGTGTGGAAATGTTCACCTCTAAAGCCAAATCATCTGGTATCTCTCCTCGTTCTCCAATCTCATCCAGTTGTTTCTTGTAAAGGCAACTAAAGTTTTCGATCTCCTCCATGCTAGGGCACCCATACCTGATAGAATGCAGGATCAGGGCATGCACAAATCACACACGTCTTCATCAAAAAGAGAATCAGCACAAGGCAGTATCTTAGTTCATTTTCTACAACCTTAAGAGGGCAACGGATAAAAGACATTTGCAATATGGCTCACCTCATAAGATGACTATCTATATTCACAATGAGTATGTATCTCGGTTTGTAGAAAGGTCAGACAGTAGCTTTGTTTGAAGTGTGAGCATGCCAATTGTTACTACTCAATTTGTCAATCCATAACTTGGCTAACTGGACTCAAGCATGCCTTCAATGATTGCCAGTTTTTGAAAATGTGCATATTCACAGAAAGATGCAATAAACTAGGGTTATCAACTTGCAGCGCTTTTTTTTATGTATGCTATATACTAGACATTTAAAATTTAAAGGAAAAAAAAAGTGTCAATGAAAAATGTAGCCTACCTGAACAATGTTCAAAGTCATCCCCTTGTGCAAAGGGCTCAATAAAACAGGATGCATCAATTTTCTCAATCAGTTTTAAGATTGAAACAGATCCTTCATTAACTGTTTCTTTCTAACCCAGTGAGATAGGATAGTGCATGGAAGTAACATCACAACCACAGATGACTCCAAGAAGCATATAACCACTGATTAAGGAAGGCTACTCTAGTTAGCACACCTGACTCGAGGTAGAATCCCCAAATCAAATCCATTGATGAAGAATGTGTCCACTTAAGTTCAAAATTTACTGTGTTGAATGAACTTCCTCCATCAAAACTTCACCACCACCAATTTCCCACAGATAGGATTACTATCATAGTCATCACCCAACAATTTCTTCCATGGAGAAATCAAGGAAACCCCATTTTTCCATAATTTAAATCATACACTCTGGGCATTTGCCTAGGGTAGACTATGTCCAAAACTAACCAAGACAGTCCACATAAGCTAGAGAAATAGAAAGTATAATACAAACTACAAATCAATCAGGATAGAAAAGACTCGAAAAGTCTTCTTTTCTGGCTAGGATTTCCCAATCTGGTCTAAGTCGGGTCGATCAAAATTCCCCAAATGGAGTCTATGAGCGCTTGCACTGTGGACCATGTATCCCTCCCAATAGGAATGCAACATATAGATGTTTAATGAGATGTCCCACACCCATTACATGTTCGATGAAATTCCTCCAGTACAAATAAAGATGAGAAACCCAATCTTCAAAATATAAGTAGAACAGAAGCAGAAGCAGTGATAGATACTAGATAGTTGGGGTTGGATTAGGGTTTTTACTTGTTGGAAAGCTTATCGAGGCGGACGTAGATGTAACCTCGAGGAGAAGTCTTGAAAGCGAAAACCCTAAAATCCTCTGAGAAATGGAGTTGGAGAACCTCTTGCGCAACCGCCAAAGCTCGTTCTCCCCATTCAACTTCTCTCAGCACCACCCCACCCCCATCTCCTCCATCTCCAAGCTACCAACAACATCCACAACAAACAAGCAAGCAAATCAATAAATCGTTGGAACATAAATAAACAAGAGAGGAATAGGAAAGGAATGTTCAACTAGTACCTGGGACTCGACTTCGAGTTGGAGCTCATCATCTTCGTCTTCCCATCCATCGTCGTCTGCATCATTATGGGAGTGGGAGGAAGAGAAAGCAGGAGAATGAGTGTGAAGAAATAAGTTGGAGGAGGTGGAAGTGGAAGTTTCACTGATTTGGGCATTTGGGTTACCACACTGAATACTGGAAATGGCCCAACTATGTACTCGTGATGATGATGATGAAGTGATGGGAGATGATGGAGTAGGCTGCAATAACAGTTGCTGAAGCAGCAGACGCAGGGGATTTCTTCCTCTCATCATATGCGATTCACCTTACCTTTGCGTTGCGTTGGCAGACTCTCTCTCTCTCTCTCTCTCTCTCTCAGGAGAAGCTCTGTCTCTCTTTGTCGATCTCGATATAAGTATCCTCGATGTTGGAATTCCATGTTAGGGCCAGGCCATATATTTAAAATCTGAGCTCACTCTGTTTCTTACCACTTAGCAGGATGTCCTCAAATTTTAAGTGCTTCCCACAATGATTGGGTATTCTATATTAATTACAGGGGTTTTGACGGATTAGTCATCCTTAAATTTGATTTTACCAATTACGTCTAAAGCAGCTTGGTTCTAGTTAACAATTTTTTTTTTTTTTTTTTTTTGCACCTATTCGATGATATCAGTTTCTTTATGTACACTTTCTGCAATCAGCAAGTAAATTCATTTTTTTATAGAACATGAAAAATGGAATTTTGTGAAAAGTAAATACACAAATGACCACCATTTTCTGAAATTTTTTGTTTTTCCTACGATGCTGTATAAAAGTCATAATATTATGGAATTTATCAATTTCTATGACATACATTGTTCCTATGATAGAATGAGATATGAAGCAAAAAAGTAAAAAAAAAAAAAAAAAAAATGTTGACCGAGAGTCAAGTTACTCGTGTGAAATTATATAAATTTCGGTCATGAAATTGAGAAAACTGAATTTAAAGGGGATTAATATGTCAAAAACCCTTAATTTAATTAGATACATTAATTAGATTTTTAATCATATACTCATTATCACGAAGGTGAGTGGACCTACTCTGTGAGGGTATTAATTAAGGTAAAGCTGGAAGAGACCACCTGTATAGTGTCCAATGAGGGTATTGTATTCATTTTGAGCTGCTCAAATAGTCAATTCTTTGGACGTTTGGAGTTCCGCTCCTTCCAGTCACGAGGGAAGTGTGAGACATCCCAGCTAAAATTTATTATCCCCAACTTTGAGTCTTTAATTCCCTGGAGGACATCGATATAAAATTATAAATCCATCAATGGGCTATATCTTTTTTTTTTTTTTTTTTTCTTAACCGAACCCAAAAGAGAGCCCACACACATATAAGGAGAAAAGCTCACATAAGTGCAAAGAGAGCTCACACATGTAGGAAGAGATGGCATACCCAAGGTTTGAACCAGTGGGCAGCTTGGTGAGAGCTATCACTCCTTACCACTAAGGCAACGAGCCGTTCTCCAATGGATAATATCGTTGAGACCTGAAACACAGTTTTAAACTCATGACAAGTGTGTAGTCCGACACTACCTTTTTGTTTGGGAAAATTTCAAGATGGTATTAAACTCATGGCTCATTTAAAAATAAAAAAAAAAAAAAAGTGCATGAAGGTTTGAATGTTCCAAAAAAGTATAAAAGCTTTTCACATTTTTTTTTTCAATCAAGTCCTATTCATAAAAAGTTTTAAGAAATGACGAAATTGCCCTTATGTAATTTTCAAGATTTTTCTTTAATAAATCATTTAAGAGAAATAATCAATTCCAACCTAAATGACCTAGTGTGGCCCACTTCAACTACTTTTATATATGGACACTTAAAAAGAGGTGATTTCAAATAACTAAAAATCCAACTTCATTAATGGCTATGATCATCAAAATCAAAATGAATAGTTTTCTTTTATAAGAAAAAGATAAAAATCTCTCATAAGGGAATGGTGTTTTTGTCATTTTTCAAAAGAATTAGGAAGAGGATTTGATTGAAAGAATTGTGGAAAACTTTTATACTTTTTTAAAATATTCAAATCTCATGTGTTTTTTTTAAAATGAACCAAAAAAAAAATTTCCTTTTGATAACCTAGGGTATCTCCTCCTCAGCTCTAGGAACCTTTGGCTCTGAACCCAAGGGGCACTCAAATCTGGACAACCGATAATTAATCCCTATGAGCACATACAATATTAAATAAAATACACATTTGTACTTATTTTCTGATTAAGAAAAACAAAATTGACGACCCTAATCGTCCAATTTGGTCGCCATTTAAAAAAAAAATTCCCAGTTTGGTGGTAACGTTTCGAATTGGAACGGTAAAGAAGGTTTAGCAAGCATGACTGTTAAGAAACACCTTTTGTGAAATTTTCCATGTGAATTTGTACTTGTACCATTTTAAGCATTGATCAAAAGTTCCAACCATACAATATTGAATCATGATGATGGATGCCGGGCGCCAGAATGAAAACACAAAAGAGGGGAAATCGTTGGGAGAGGGAGAAACAGAGTAAACTTGCATACCTCTACTTTTCTACCTTCCACAAACGATCCTTCCCTCCTCATCGCGCGCTTGGACCTCATCTCCCTCCCTCTCTCGAGCACGGCAGTCTCTCTCTCTCGCTCTCTCTCTCTAGCTCTCTCTCTCTATCCACGACAGTCGCGTGCCTGAATCTCATCTCCCTCCCTCTCTCGAGCACGGCAGTCTCTCTCTCTCTCTCTCGCTCTCCCTCTAGCTCTTGGACACATAAAGAACAAGCAAAACAGATAGTCTTCCATGTGATACATGATCAACAAAAGCATACCTCTCCAAGAACATGGCAACAATCTGCTATTTCATCAACCGTCAATGGTTCCACCGGCTCTTTGCAGCTGTAAACCAGAAAACATGGAGGGGGGTATTTTCAGTGTTGAATTTTAAATCAATCACTACTTCACCTAGTTTGGTGGTCCTGAAGGGCATTTTATTATGATGTGAGTTGAGTAGATATAACCGTTCAGATCAAACAAACTGCAATGATATTTGAAACCATACATTTCACACAATAGCTTTCTGAGGCCTGAGCAGCCCACCATCCAGTAGGCTCACAATAGATTATGGGTTATATCCGAAACTGTACCAGTCAGCCAAGCTAACCACCAGAATCATAGCCTATGAATGGATGGCCGAAAAGGGGTGTGTCCCATAGCACACAGCAAAATCACTGCCTGGACAGAATCTTTTAACTGATCACTGCATTTTCGTCTCTCTTGGCCTCATTACCAGATGATAATCCAGATCACTAAGCCGCTGTGCAGCGCGTGCTACATGTAAAGTCTGATAGCTAGACACCATTGTGGTTCAGTACAGCAGAATCATAGCCTATCAGCGAGTACCCATGTGGTCCTAACAACGTGACCTCTACACATTTGGGATGCAAGCAAAGGTTATAGGGGTTCTTTTCATGGCCAGAGGATAGGACAAAAAGTTTGTCTTTCCTTTTCCTCTCCATGAGCTTGTGAGCAAGGATTCAACCCTGTTTAAGGGGTCACGATCAAGATGGAAAAGAAGAAGAAAGAAGAAGAGGAACCCTGCCTGCATAGAGTGCACATGCAGATGTAGGGCCTGACTGTAAGTTGCAGCTGGATTGAGGGATTTCATAATGGGGACTATAATATGGTCATAATACCAATATTAGTTATGTCCAAAAGTCTGTCGTGCTCGAGAGAGTGAGGGAGATGAGATCCATCCGCGCGACTGTCGCGGAGAGAGAGAGAGTGCCGTGCTCGAGAGGGAGGGAGACGAGATCCAGGCGCGCGATGAGGAGGGAGGATTGTTTGTGGAAGGGAGAAAACTAGAGGTATGCAAGTTTACTCTTTTTCTCCCTCTCCCAACGATTTCCCCTCTTTTGTGTTTTCATTCTGGCGTCCAAATGAAAATGTGGAAAAGTCTTCCCTGCTGAGGTCAGCGCCACATGGACCTCCATGTGGGATCAAGCCCAAAATCGGGCAGTGAGTATGTCCATATAGACTTATTGAAAAAAAAAACAGTGGTGCTATGTGGACCGAATGGGGGACCGGGCCACAATTCGGTCCCCCCATTCTATCCAAGTGGACTTTCTCTAAAAAATACAGAAAACACACTTGCAATGGATAGTCCACACTTGTGAAGGTATCACCGTGTCAACCACTGCACCCGGAAATTAGAATAGATCACGTTCACTTTCCAGTTGTCCACACTACCCACTATGGGATGCACCAAAGTGATCCTATGGTGACTTGGGGACCATGAAAAAACACATATATCAAAACTGAGGATGATAAATTTTGCAAGGTTGGAACAGTGGTAGGGAAGGGATACTCTTAGGCCGGTTCCATTGTATTTGAATATCCATAAATCCCAATAAAAAGCAAAGGGCTTGAAATTCAAAAGGTCATTTGAAACCTATTAGGTGGCTGAAATTTTAAAATTATGTGAAGAAACAAGAAATTTGCAAATGCTTAGAGACAGACCATCGCATCATATCATGAGTTTCCCAACACAACAAATTCTTGTCGAAAATTCAAGTAAATAAATAGGCCTTTAGTGTGAGGACCAGTGATTGATCATTAATTTCTCAGGTGATGCTAAGGTGCCTCGCCACTGAAACATCAGTGGGAAATATATTTGGCCAACTCAACCCACATCTTAAACCCTGTCATCATTCGACTCATAATGGAATGAAATTTCTGATTGATTATAAACCATATTTTATGACAATGAAAAGAAGTTTCGGATGATCACTGCACGGATTAAAATCCTCTTGAAGTTCTTTTTTTTGGGTAAATAATTCTCTAAAGTTGTTAATATGTGTGAAGATCTTACACATGTTCTCGCCCCCCCCCGCCCCCCCCCAAAAAATAAATCATATTGATCCACCCACCCTTCTGTTACGAAACCTAACTCATTTACTTTACTTAGAAATGTCATCACACACCCACACACAAAAAAAGGCTCATTTATTTCCTCCCCCTCCCCTCCCCTCCCACCCACCCACCCACCCTTTTGTTACAAAACCTAACTCATTTATTTTACTTAGAAATGTCATCACACACACAAAGAAAGGCTCAACATGAACCTAGAAATATCACGTTGGATAGGTAGGTTGGGTCAAGAAATGTCACTCCTAATTGGCCCTAAGGCCTTTAACAATCAATATGGGTCTAACTCCCTTTTTTTTTTTTTTTATGAAAATTGTTGCACTAAACAATAGTTTTCAATAGGAATCTGCAGCCGTACCTAACCACATTAACACCATTTTATTGAGAAAAACTTTTTGCAGCAAACATGAATTTCTAACTTCCTCAGAAAACCTTTTCCAAGGTATTTAAAAATCATAGAATTTGTTGTTATGGCAATTTCATCTTTCCATGAAAGCTGCCTTTGCCAGTTTGGCAACTCTACTAATATAGTCAAGTGAAGTAAAGCTGATTTTGAAGAAAGAATAAAATATAAGTGGATTATGATGATATTTTGTTTTTAGTTGTTTATTATGTTATCTTTTTTACTTTTTGTATGGGAAAGTAGAATTTTTTTTGTATTTTAGTGGATAAAGGTGGTTTTCTTTTTTACTTTTTTTTATAAAAACGAGGGAGGGATTTCTAAATTAAAGTGCTTTTGATGTGACATCTTGTCTAAAAAATGAAAACTTTACTTGACTTTTACAATGCTAATAAAGTACTAAACTAGCCCACTTTACCCCGTATTACCAAAGTTCCGTTACACAGTTCCCCATGTAATATATATTTTTTTCATTGAATGGTTCCACCCGTGATATTTTCAGTCAAGTTTCAAAAGCAACTAATCTTCCTTCCCAACAAACCATTATTCAAATGAAGAATCTTTTTATAGTTATCCTTGTAGAAGATACATATGAATGGTGATAGAATTACCTGTTAATGAAGACGAATTGAATCACAGAGCGGCAGAGATATAGAAGACTCAGCAATGCCATCCAAACACATACACAATCACTGCAATTTAAATATCAAACAATAGCAGGACACCCGCAACACAACAACTACCAAAATGGCACACTCCCTGTCTTTTCACTGATCCCACATGCATGGACTTCACCTTTGTTTCCTTCCTCATTTCCTTCTCATCAACAATAGGAATTCACCACTGACTGGTAATATAAATACACCTCTTCACATCCATTTTCCTCACAATCCAATCAAATACAACTAGCTTTTCTACATGGATTTCACTAAGCTAATCTCCCTTCTCATCCTTGTTCAAATGCTTACACTTTTATCCACCCAAGCAGCCACAAATTCAAAGCTCTTTCGAGAATACATAGGGGCTGAGTTCAACAACGTGAAGTTCTCCAGTGTCCCAATAAACCCAGGCGTCGATTTCCATTTCATTCTCTCCTTTGCAATTGATTACACCACCTCTTCCTCTCCCACTCCTACCAATGGAAGGTTCAATGTCTTCTGGGATGCTGACAATCTCAGCCCCTCACAAGTCCATTCCATCAAGGGAAACCACGGAAATGTGAAGGTTGCTCTGAGCCTGGGAGGTGACTCTGTACGGGGTCGTTATGCTTATTTCAGCCCGTCCTCCATCAATTCTTGGGTGGGAAATGCAGTTTCCTCGCTGACAAAAATCATAAAACAGTACAATTTGGATGGTATTGATATTGACTATGAACACTTCCATGCTGATCCCAACACTTTCGCTGAATGCATTGGACAGCTTGTAACTACTCTCAAGGGCAATGGTGTCATCTCATTTGCTTCTATTGCTCCATTCGACAATGACCAGGTCCAAAGCCACTACCTGGCTTTATGGAGGAAATATGGGCATACTATAGATTACGTTAACTTCCAGTTCTATGCATATGATCAGGGGACAAGCATATCTCAATTTATGAACTATTTCCAGACCCAAAGCTCTAATTATGGAGGAAAGATCTTAGCCAGCTTCGCCACTGATGGAAGTGGTGGTTTGTCCCCCGACAGCGGGTTCTTTACGGCTTGCAGTAGGCTCCAGAGTCAGGGGAAGCTTCATGGCATCTTTGTTTGGTCTGCAGATACCTCCATGAAAAATGGCTTCCGTTATGAGAGGCAATCACAAGCCTTGTTGGCAAGCGGCCATTGAACCTTCCTTTTTCTTCTGTATCTTCATTGTGTGAGGAAATGAACTTTTTTTTTCTTTCATGCGTCCTTAGAAGATGCTGCTATTTAGTGAAAATGGCTTGACTACTATCATATCTTTTGTACTTGAAATATTTCTATAATATGGGTTATTGAAGAACCCTAGAAGACCATGCAGAAAGCAACAACATTCAACGGGGCATTTAATCACAGATGATCCCTTTCTTCATTTAAATTTATGTTTATCTTAAGCATATGTCCTACACTTCTCATGTGGGCTGCCAAACTATCCACCACAGCAAAGATTTCAGTCACATTGGTGTTAGATCTATCCTCTGCTCTAAACCTGAAAACCTCATTCCCAATTTCAATCCAGCTAAAACCAGTACTCGGTTTCAGGCATTTCTCCTTCATCAGCTTCCGCACTTTCGCCACATGATTCCAGCACCCTGCACTAGCGTAAAGATTTGCCAGCTGCACATGGGCTGCAGCACAACTTGGTTCAGATGAAAGCCTCCTTTCAGCAGCCTGAATTCCAACCAACACATTCCCATAAAGACTGCAAGAAGAAAGTAATGAACCCCATATAATGGAATTTGGGTGAATAGGCATCTTCTGAATGAACTCATAAGCCTCTTCAAGCAGACCAGCACGACCCATAAGATCAACCATGCAAGAATAATGGTCTAATTCTGGCTCTACACCATATTCAAGCATTGAATCGAAACACAGACGACCTTGTTCTATAAGACCCACATGACGACATGAAGATAAAACACTAAGGAAGGTGATCGCATCGGGCGTAATCTTCTGCTCCTTCATATCTCCAAATAACTTTATAGCCTCATTGGCAAGTCCATGCTGTGCATATCCAGCAATCATGGAGTTCCAAGAGATTATATCCTTGTGTGGCATCTTCTCAAACACATAAAGCGCTTCCTCTATACTCCCACATTTAGCATACATTGAGATCAGAGAATTGGCAACATGGACATAAGAATCAAAACCCATATGAATCACCAAACAGTGACTGCTCCTCCCCTGTCCCAGAGAGCTACTGCCTGTGCACGCGCTCAGTAGACTTGCAAATGTGATATCATTAGGTCTCAACATAGACTGCCTCATAAGATGGAACAGCTCAAGGCACATCTCAAACTGCCAGTTCTGCGCAAAACCCGATATAATCGCAGTCCACGACACTGTGTTTCTCACAGGCATTTTCTCAAACAGAAGATAAGCATCATCTAGCCGCTGGCATTTAGCATATAAACTGATCAATGAGGTCCCAACAGAAACATGCCCATCTAATCCTGCTTTAATTGCAAGACCATGAAGCTGCATCCCTGCATCAAGAGCCTCAACACCACCACATGAACTCAAAACCCCAGAAAGACTACTTGGGTCGGCTCTCATTCCTTCATTGTGCATTTCAACAAACACCAACAAGGCATCCTTCCTGGGCAACCTCTTCTGGCCTTCGTTGTTGCTTGCCATCCACTGCCAATAAACAGAGCAATCAAGAACCCAATCACAAATATCATTTGTACTCTCTTTCACATGAACTGGTTCTCTCACGCGTGCTTTCGACAGTTGCTGCATGCAACCTTGTACAAGGCGGAGATGGTTTCCACATCCTTTATTACTACTACTTTGGGGGTTTATAAGATCTAAAAGCTTCAATGCTTTCTCTAAGCCCTTGGCCTCTGATGTGTTTGATGATTTCCTAGCAGAAACAGTGTTGAAAAACACTTGATGGGATAATGAGAAAGGTCTGAAACTAATACAAGAAGCCTTGAATTGGAAAAAATTCATTGGCAGATAAATCCATACAAGCTTTCATGATTCCAAAACGATCATGGCCTTGGACTTTGGATTTAGAAAACTCGAAATTGAATTTTCTGATGATCTACTGAAACTATAGCTTGTAGATCTAATAAGTCTTCCATTCAAGATCTGATTTTGACCCATAGGACCTATGGAAAGAGAAGCAGCACCAGGTACTGCAAAGGCTTGTCTACTTGTGGCAACTTCAAAGAAATGTATTTTTAAAATTACCTAGAATTCTTTTTAAAGATATAAAGGTGAATTCATTTCAGTCCATAAATTATGATAAATAAATAATTTTTTAAATGAAAAATGGATTATTAAAGGATGATAAGAAATGATTTACTCAGATCAAGGCCATCCCACTTTAATTTATCTAAATTTGAGGAAAGATTATTTGATAGCGTTACCATTGATAGAATTCGAACATATTGAAAAATCAAACTTGCTTAAAAATGAACGCCTTCTCAATTTATAGGGTATGCGAAAAAAAATTACCCTAGCAGAAGTTAGTTCTATTGTATAATTGACCATTTGATAAAAATATGATTAATGGATAATGCAAAAAACTGAGGCATCATAATTTTTTTATCTAATGATCAATCCTATAAAGGGATCAAATTATAATAGGGTAAACTTTGTGAATATCCCATATAATAAGAGAGTATTTATTTTGAGCAACTCAAATTTTCAATATGTGGGGCCCACCTTGAAGTTCCACTCCTTTGGATTTCTTTGGATGGACTCGGATTCTCATGGATATTCATTGTATTCTTTTTTCAATTTTATGCCACTTTTAAATAAATCCTTTAAAACTCGAGGAATTTACTCAAAAAATCACCTTTGATGGACACTAACAAAAAAAACTCCTATTAGTTCATATGACACGGAAGTGGTCCCTTAAGACTACTCTCATTTTTTTATTATTAAAATTTTCATTAAACGACAACGTCGTCACCTAGTTAAACCCTATAAAACCCCTGAAACCCGATTTTTCCTTTCTTCTTTCCCATCGTTTTTCCCGATTTGGCGATTTCATTACCTCCTTCTTCTTCAATAGCTTGCATTATGGTTCTAGAGGTCATTTTCCAACCTCCTTTGGATTGAAGCATTATAAATTCGAGTATCCCATCACGTGGATATATTTTTCTTGATGTCTTCCCATTGTTTGTTTTAGAAAATGATGATTTGTGTGGGTTCCTTCATCTATTTTTCATTTTCTTCAACCTTCCAAAATAGTTTTTGAGATTTTCAAGAGGAGTTGGGAGTAGAATGCGCAACGATTGAATCTTGAAGAGCTTCTGATTAATGTAGTTATACTTGAAGAAGATGTTGTATGTATTGTTATGTTAGCCACCCTTTTAGACACTATTGTTTAGTTGTAAATAGCCTAAAAGGTTGCTACTACTAGTAATTCTCTCGATTTTGTGCTTTTCAAATGTTGGAGGAAAATGTTGGAAATTTGTTAGGGATTGATTAGTGTAGGGTGGTGGTAGGGAAGTTGTTTGAATATGAAATTTTTGATCTTGTATTCTATGTTTTGTAGTAGTGCGTGTGCACATAATAATGAATCTTATGAAAAATAAATTTCAAACTAAGATCAGCGTCAACATTGTCGCCTGACAAAATATGCTGCTTAATTTTACAGTTTAAACAAGCGTCGCCGCCGCTGCCACCTAACAATTTATGCAGTTTTGCTGAACGATAGAATGAGCAACGATGTTGTCGCTTTGTAGAATCTCGAAACGATTGGTCACATTGAAATGAACGATGACGTCGACACTCGTTGAAAAAGGGCAAAAAAAGAGAACATTTTGGCCGAAAAAGACCGATTTTGTTTCATAAAAACTATTGAGGCCTTTTTTGGTTGGTGATTAGTGACAATCTAAGATGATTTTTCAGGTAAATTTTCTATAACTTCTAGCAATTTAATTGCACACAAACAAAACGGGTCCCAAGGTTGGTCGGAAGGAGACAGGATGAAGTTTGCATTTCAAGCAAAAACAATGAATAGAACAAGCTTTCAGCAACATTTGATAGCCTGCTATCTAAGTGGCCCCATTAAAGGTACTATAGCCATTACTAGGCTTTGTTTCTATATATTATTGTGGGGGGCTGTAAACTAAGGTTTACCAAAATTTAGCCAGGTGAAAACATTATCAGCCTGTAGATCAAAGGATACAAAACTGATGGTAAAAACTGAGAAAAAAAATTAGTTTTGACCATCCATGTGATTGTTGCATACCAACAAACAAGAATTGGTAGATAAGCTTATCTTTTTGTACACCACCAATTTACATCCCACTTATGCAGATGTGGGCCAAAAAAAAAAAAAAAAACCCCTTGTGTCTCTTGCTTTCAATGGACTCTTTCTCCTTCAGCCTCACTGTCCCAAAACACAGAGCTACCTTTTATTATTAACTTGTTAGTTTATTTGTATGGGACCCAACATCTAAAAACTAGGTGCACCTGCATATGCTGCTGACAGACAGAAGATGCTCAAAATCAGTACTAGGCAACGGGACCAGATCATTGTTTTTTTTTGGCCCTTTATGAAAAGCTCATTCCAGCACAAGGTGGGACATATCACTTTCGTGTGGCCCATCTACAGATGTTGACAATTAGCCTTTTTGCACAGCCACACAAACCCATGTTGGAGTTGGTCTGCTGCTTTGCATGTAAATATTTTTTGGGTTTGTCCCTCCAGCCCTCTTCTCCAGTCCTCTCAGAAAGATACTTTTTCTGAAGGGAAATTTCCCTTCATACCAACTATCCTACACATGGGACCACTGTAGGCGACCAGAACCACTGAAAATGACCAACCCAACGTGGATAGTGATTTCTTAAAACGTCACAAGATATGGATCCATTGAAAATGAAAATGGAGAAACTCAAGCAGTTGACAAATACTCACTCAATATTGACCAATCCATTGATACCCTTGTTTATTGAACACCTCCTACTGATCAATCCGCAGTGCTCACATTGAGAAAACAATTTGGGTGACAGAAAGATCATTCATTCATTTATTTATTTTTAAATCATTCAACACAAAGTAATAGCTAATGGCTAGTGTTGTATACACAGGATTTCACTGAGGATCAATTCGAGCCCATATAACTCCAAGGGTTTGGCCGAGTAGTCAAAGGTTGAATCTACTAGTGCGGTCACTTTAGCGCCACAATGGGTGTTTACCCAGTTTTTCTCTGGCCAAAAGGATTAGTCCAACACAAAAGAATTGAGAACCCTCGCTAGCAAAAATAAAATAAAATTAAGTCCATATTCACCTTATTTGCAAATCCATGATAAAAATTGTCACTCCCTCCACATGTACATTTTTTAAATGGAATTCTTTTTAAGAAGATGCAATCGAGAGTGGAGGTAGTCAAAGGTCCCATAAGAAATGTGAGAAAAAGGAAATGTCTGGCTATAGTATAAATGATGATGGCTCACAGTGGGTTGGATTTAAAAGCAATACACTTACAATCCTCAGTTCACCTTGACCATACAAAGAATAAAGGCCCTTTCCTTTCCATCTCCTTTCCATTTAAAATAATAACCATTTCCATTTTCCACACTACAACAAAAGACACAGTAGTCTTCATCATCATCTCCTTCTTCTTCTGCAACTCCTGTTCTGTCATCTTCCAAACTACTACTACTACTTCTTCTTCTTCTTCTTCTTCTACTACTACTACTTGGATCCATGGCAGCAGAAAGCATTCTCAAGAACAGACAGGTCTCAACAATGCTGAAGCATGGCTTCATCTCCGACCCCGCCTTATCCCCTTCCAGAGTCTTTCTCCCTAGGGTTTCCTCCACTTCTCCTCCTCCTTCCTTCGAAAAGCCCCGATCCAGCCCTACCCTCTTCGAAATGATGTCCGAAGAACAGCAGAAGCAGAAGCAGCAGCAGCAGCAAGAGCAATCCAATCTTCCTAACCATCATCTTCATCAAAATCATCAGCTGCAGAGAGAGTCTCGACCGTCTGATGAGAAGCGGAGGAGGCTACAGGACAGGGTCTCGAGGATCCTCGCCGAGGCGCCCTTCCAGAGCCCGGCCTGGGACGGAGGCGCCGGCGACGTGAAGCTCACGGTCAGCTCGAAGGACGAATTCAAGGTCTCGATGACTGTGCACCGGAGGGTTCTCGCTGCCCGCAGCCGCTTCTTCGCCGAGAAGCTGGGGAGGGAGGCCGGGGCGGGGATGGGGACGGTGGCGCATTCGGTGGAGATATGCGACTGCGATGACGTCGGGGTTTATGTGGAGGTTGTGGTTTTGATGTATTGGGAGGAGGATTTGAGGAGGAAGTTGGTGGGGGAGGATGTTGGGAAGGTTCTCAGTCTGCTCAAGGTCTGCTTCTTTTCTCTTGATTGATTTCTATTTGGATTATGATGGTTTGTTTTTGTTTTGTTGGATTTGGGGTTTTAGAGAATTGGGTTATGCAATTTGGAGGTTGTTGATGCTAATGGAATGAAAAGAAATCGAAAGACGAAGAAAAGGAACAAAATTTTCTACTTTCTTGGGCTTGAATGTGAAAAGTAGATCATGTGATAGCGACAATCAGGTTAGATAGTAGTACTTTATTTAAGGAGCGAGACTATGTAATAACTTCACTTACTATGGCCAGAGCTTGAAATATCATCATCTTGTAGTAGTGTATCAGGATTCAGGAACCCATTAATGTAGATAACAAGTGCAATGAATAATCCTAAAAGGGCATATTTCTGCTGCGACATTTTCGCTGGAAAACTGAAGTTTTCCATGAATATGTGTAAATCTGATGATTCTTGCGGATATTCAGGAACCAAAATTGACTTCCATGGATCTATGTGATCTCTTCGTTTTCTACTGGTCATTGCACGAAACAACTGCTCATGGAAACCATACTCAAGATGTTCTTGGAAAAGCATGCCGCGGATTTTGCAGGCCGCAGGATCACAGCTGTTTTTCAGATGTGCCCAAAGTAAATCCGGACCAGGAAACTGTGTTTTGAAATAACTGAAATATGCTGTCCTATATACTTCATTAATAGCATTGTGTTTTCCAGCTGATACTATGTGGATTGCTCTTGCTTGATCAGCAAATGCATTACGGAGAGCTTGCCTTTAACTTATGCTTCTTTATTTGATGACATGTTATGCAATGGCAAAACCCTTGAGAGTTTCTTTGTGAGTGATGGAGGTCAGTTCACTCTCAGCTGTTCTAGGTACTAGTAAGCTAGCTCCTATTTTAATTATGGCAGGGCTGAAGAAGTATGTATTTGCCATTTTGGGTCTTGAATTTGTAGTTTTGGGCAGATGGTTTTGTGATGCATGTTGCTTATCCAATGGGCCCTTCATGGCATGGAAAGTCCAGTCCAAAACTTAGTTTTTTGACTCGGTGAAGCTCAACCGAGTCAACTAGGTTGGGTCCTTAATTATGCCTGGTTTGGGTATAATATATAACCTGGCTGAGGTTGGTCGACTGCAATTTCCTCGTGACATGACGGCTTTTGTTTTTTGCTGCAATTGGTGGTGGAGAGCTACGTTTTGTGAACTATTTGGTGACATGGTGTTGGACCCTTGTTTTACTGTTGATCTAGCCCAACTCAGCATTGGTCCACTTACAATTAGATTTAGGGCTTAATCGGAGGCACCTTTTTTTTCCTCCAAGGTCCGGCCAACCCTATGCTATCGATTTGTCTGAGGTCCATTCCATGGAGTCTGGGACTTCCTAGGCCTGTCTCAGGTACCTGTGTGGGGATAGTTCTTCCCATCTTTTCTGCATTTGGAGCTGTCACTGGATGATTCACCCTTGTGTGTGGGGGTACTGCTGAAGGGTTTCTTTGAACCTGGTTTTGATAGTGTACACTGGGCTTTATGCCTGAGTTATCATCTCATTCTTTGTGTCATCTGAGCCGTCATAAGGTCCTGTCATCGACCGAAGTTTGGTAGATGAATGTCAGTCTGCCCATTCTTATTTGTCGTTGATCATCGTCATCATCAAAGCCTTGCCCAACTGTGTTGGGGTTAGCTACATGAATTATGTTTTTCCATTCCGATCTACCTTGAGCCAGTTGCACCTTTTCAAATATGTCCTTTCTACTTCCATTCTTATTTGTCAAGGAGAGAATTTTGTCCCAATGGCATTTCATCCTCTTCTCAGATGTTGTCAAGCTGTTTTATTCAAGCAGTTAAGTCTAACGAGGAACGGTAGGCTCGGATGTCTCTCACTTCTCGCCTAAGAACTGCCCCATTGGAGGCCCATTTCATATCTTCATTCTAACATTGTAATTCATGTCTGCTTCAACCCCCCAACACCCCCCCCCCCCCCCCCCCCCCCCGAACTTTATAGCAGCTCTATCATAGGCCTTGAAATCAAACGCCCAAATTCAATCACCATTAAAGGAGCTTCTTCTACTTGTCTTCCTTCTCTGTTATCAAGAACACACTTACCTTGCAACAGTATGAACAAATGCCGAATCCTCTTACAAACACCCAAATCCATCAATCAAACACTATGCTTTCCTTAGCGTCTTGGGTTCAAAACCCATTTCTACATATATGAAATGTTTAAGCCAATAATATCATAAATATTGCGATATTATTGTAAATACTGTGCTATAAACAAATATGATGATAATTTGAATTTGTGCCTACAAGAAATTTTCAAGAAAATACCGTGAAACACCAATGCTAGAGAGGTAGTGGATCTATTTTCTGTGGTGATGATGAGCATCAGAGTTCTGTAAATCTAGATTGGTTGATTTTTTTTATTGCTAGGGGAGGGTTGCTTGTATGAGGGCAAAGGTTTAAAAGCGGCCCCCACAAAAGTGGTTCCACTGTTTGGTAATATTTGCTGGCCCCATTTGACTTATTTAGTCTAATGAAGTGTAATTATGGGCTATTGGAGAAGCATAAAGAGTTTCTCTGACTCATTTTTGGGTAGACTTCTTGTGGAAAATGACTCTTTCAATGGCATGTTGTGCCTATCCCACAAATCTATGCAACCTTGGAGACTGCACTATGTTTTCAAAGAAAGTCAGACTGCACTATATTTTCAAAGAAAGTCTGTCATTATGCTCTGCCTCTGACATTGCTTTTCTCCATATCTGAAGGGAGGCTAGCAAAGTTGCCGACTCTCTTGTGAAGTCTGGAGTGGATAGTTCATCCTTGTATTTGGGTCATCCCCTGTGACAGGCCCCTTATAGTGTGATTATCTCTTTGTTTAGGATTCCTCTCCTTCGTGGGTCTTTTTGCCTGCATTTTCTTTTCATTTAATATATTGATATCTATCATTATAAAATTTAAAAAATAGGCATTTTCATCCTTCATCACCGTCTTTGCCTTTCCCATCTATTTGGGCTCGACTTTTTTTTTTTTTTCCTTCTTTTGGCAAATACTCCATGATATTACTGGTATTATTGCAGATATCTGCAGCTCTAATGTTTGATGCTGGAATAATGGCATGCCTGGAGTTTTTAGAAGCTGTTCCATGGTCTGAGGATGAAGAAGAGAAAGTCATAGCTGTTCTAGGTCAACTTGAGCTTTATGATACAGCAGTAGATGTTCTCCAGAGGGTTTCTGTCGAACCATCCATTTCTTCCAGAGCTGATGGCATTTTTCTTCAGCTCCTTATGGATGTTCTACAAGCCAAGGATGAGAAAGCTCGGCGGGAAATGAAAACTCTGATATCTGGCTTGCTCAAAGAAGACTTGACCCATGATGGCAACAATAATAAATTGGATGTCTCTAGAGATACCCTTTACCATATCTGTCACAAATGTCTCAGTTCTCTTCTATTATGTTTATCTGAAGCAGTGAGTGTGGATGAAAGCAGGTGTGATCGAGGGGTTTTAATGGGTCAGATTGCTCGAGAAGCTGACAATATGCATTGGGTAGTCGATATTCTGATTGAAAAGAAGATGGGTGATGATTTTGTTACTATATGGGCTGATCAGACAGAGCTTGCTAGCCTTCATTCGAAGTTGCCCTCCATGTATCGGTATGAAATCAGCAGAATCACTGCTCAACTGTGTATTGCAGTTGGAAGAGGACAGATCTTGGTTCCAAAAGATGCAAGATTTTCTTTGTTGCACACATGGTTAGAGCCTCTATATGAAGATTTTGGATGGATGAGGAGAGCTTGTAAATCCATTGATAAGAAATTGGTGGAGGATGGACTAACTCAGACAATTCTTACTTTGCCTTTGGCACAGCAACAAGCTATCTTGTTGAACTGGTTTGATCGTTTCTTGAACAAAGGAGATGATTGTCCCAACATCCAAAGAGCATTTGAGGTTTGGTGGAGAAGAGCTTTTGTAAGGCAATATGCAGCAGATCAGGATAGCTCTCACTTGCAGATTACTGTCTGTGATTATCCTGCCTGAAGGTATTTTACTCATTTTATTCTTAGATATGTGCATATTGGCATCGTCCTACTCCAATGTGGGCATCCATTGTTTATTTTGCAATCAGATGTATAGATCCAGCCAGTCCCATATACTGAGTCGCTCTTTTTCAAAGGCCTTCCCGTAATGATAACAGAGTGGGAGTATCAAAAGGAGGTTGCATTTAAGGGCGAGAGGTTGATAACTGTCGTCGAGATTTGTGAGTTTTTTACTGCAATTTTATGTTGGAAAGTTAAATCAATTTACCGTGTGTAGCATTCTGACTCCATTGGCATTTTCTGTTGTTCCAATGGTTTGTATAAAATGCTGAAAATATGATGGATGATTTCCTACTGAAAGTAGATGAGGGATGAATTTGTGTCTCTTCAGATGATTAAACTAGATTGTGCTTTACAAAGCATCAAGACAAAGAAGATTGTAGACTGAGCTTTCAAACTTTGCACCGAGCCTAAAAGGCTAAGATACTTCTGTTTTATAATTTTAGGTCAGGGACTGCTGATGTCTACTGCCTAACTTTAAGCATTGCAACAATCAAAACCAATTCTACCCGGCAGGTCCTGTTTGTTTTCTGCATTTGTGTTTGGCAGCTTACGTGATCATTCTAAGGCAGGCCAATCATTACCTTTGTAATTTCCTCATCAAAGGCTGTCCTTTGATGGGTGCAATCCGACAACGTTAGGCCGGCATCTGCCAGACGCCTGCGATACTTGGGCTCAATCTAATGGTAATATTACTGCTATTCACAATGAAGTTTTTTTTTTTTTTTTCCCTGCTTTGCTTGTTGATCCGGCTAATTAAAATCCATTGATTATGCACATGGCAGGGGAACAGGTAAAGGAAGAACATGTCTCTGATAGGCCCAGGGAAGTTAAATGAAGGGGGAAAGCAACGTGTGTGCAGGACATTCATCACTCTTCTTTTCTCTTTTGATTTTCCTTTTTGCACCAGAGGTGGGATTCATAAGTCTCAAGGGGGCTTTCATCATATCCATCTTCTGCCTTGTGTTATCTTTGGGACCTTGTTAGTGGTCAAGTTTAATTTCATATATAACCTTTCACAGTGAAGTAACCCACGACCTATGACTTAACCAGTTGCTGCACAAGAAGCAGCAGTAGAGCCCTCCCAGTGTCAGGAATGGCAGCTCGATAACTATTTAACGTTTGATCGAGCCCATTGGGAAATAACAAATTTGACCAGTTTAATACATAAAGGGTCTGTTAGTCTGTTTGCAATAAAATGCATAGGTATTGAATTCAATACGTAGGAATTTTTCTAGTGGTTAAGAATGAATTTCCCATCATCTTTTGATTCTATCATTGTAAAAGGAAAGGTTATTTGATGTTTATTTTTAAAAATTCACATTTGATGTTTGTTTTATCCCTTTAAAAGAATCCTATGTATTTTAATGCAAACAAACAGGCCCAAAATGTTATTGTATTATTATTTTATTGGGTGAAGATGCTTATTCATTTATTTGCTCGTCGACATGCTAGTCAAAATTACACTAGATGTTAGAGGAAAGAAATCAAGATGCTTTTTAGTCGTCGAAGCAATCATCTCAATGCATCCATCATGTTTAGTGATTTAAGTTGTTTTTTAGTTCTTGTCCGTTTTTTTTATTTTTTCCTTCGGAGTCTCTTTGCATCTCCTTGTGAAAATTGGAATGCATATTTTCAACCAAAAAGGTAGAAAGAAAAATGTCCGGCATTCAATGGGAGAAAATGACCAAGTAGAAGATGAGGGTGTTCCAATCAGGAGCTTCCATCCATGGTAGGACTGATCAGGTCACATATATGGGTCCCAGCCTACATTCAGTGCACAGGTTTTGCATGCATGTACCTGTTATGTTATCAAAACTCATGCTAGGAAGGCCCATGCACCTGCTTACACTTTGGTCACAACCAACCGCTCAGTGGGAGCAGTCAGTATGGCTCCACTTCTATACTCCCAGACCCAATTCTTCATAAGATTATTTCATAGATGAAATAGTTGTTGTCCAGGAGTTGGAGTTTTTTTTTTTGGGCTGGTAAAGAAGACTCCTTAAGCGAAATGGAACAGATCTGTTTTGTTCATTCTTCACATAATCATCATCTTAGCCTTAAAACTGGCAATCTGGTGTGGGCGGATCATTTTCTTCTTTCATATGTGAACACCAGCCTTTAGTATGTATATCATGAACTTAAAAAATACGTTCAAAGTTTGGGTCTGGTCATCTTTCTAGAACACTCTGAATCAATGTGCTTGTTTATTACCATTTATCTAAGAATCTGATTGCAAATTTATTAAAATCTCATAGTAAAGTTCTAAAGGAAATCTTGGAATTAACCCCTCTGGAGGCAAATTTTAGTTTATCAAAATCAATTGACACAGATATAATATGAAAATCCAGAAAACTTTGGCAGAAATTCTATCCAGGAATTCAATTTTCACAGTGGACCTACTCATTCGTAGTCAAAAGACCTATACTCAATCAGTTTCTGGATTCAAACACAAAAAATTCAAGACGTTTATTATTATTTTGGGTAGAAAAGAGGCCCTTGGGATTATTTATGTACCCTTCTTAGCCCCCCAAAACAGATAGCAGCGAGTAGGCAAGATTCCTACTCACCTGGTGTTTGATTTTCTACCATTCAATAATATTGTAGAAAAACTGCTCACATTCTCACATAACTATAAAGCGCCGATGAACCAATGGGTGGTAGTTTATTTGCTGAGGAGACTACGCCATGTAGAGGTCTTGTGTTCGACATTTACCTTTGTTGGTCACCTCTCATAGTTTTATCAGGTGCACGTAGATATGAGGGTTTACATGGGCCCCTAGATATTAGTTATCAGCTGTCTAGAATCAATGACCCTCGGACTTAGGGCCAAAGGCTCCTGGGCTAAGCTAAGTTGGGTGGGGGATTAAAAACAAACTGTAAAGCATCGATGGCAACCACAAAAGGATGTTTTACTAGTGAACGTGACGGCCCACTTGCATGCAGTTGGCATGGTAATCAAACCTTTGATGATGCTGAGGTGTTGAACATGTCCGTCTTCACGTCTTTTAGAACCACGTGTTTTGACGACACTCTTGAACTGGTTTTGCAAACCACAATTTCTATTAGAATTGAGGGCAGCCCTCCTAAATAACAGATTTTGAGATATATAAATGAAAACTGTGTAATTAATGGGTTAACCAACAGAAAACGCCACGAGAATGTTAACCAGCCAATCCTAATTACACAAAGAATTAATCAACTGAAGCTCCAAGTGAGCTACCAGCGGCTGCTCATGTAACTTTGATTAGAAAAAAGAAAAAGAAAAAAAATTGAAAAAGGAAAGGGAGTGGAATTTGTATGGGCTTCTTCATATTGCTCAATCAGACTTTCTCACAAGGCTCAACAGCACTGGCTTCTTTAGATCGCTCAATCTGACTTTCTCACAAGGCTTAACAGCACTCCAACACTGAGACTAGTGGCAACAAAACCCAAAGATGCCTCAGTAGGCACATGGTAGCCTGCATAAACAAAGGAAAAAGATGTAAAGTATATTATTTTTTTCCCCTCCACAAGGGGAGCATGAAATCACAATTTAATGGAACCTAAATTCCCTGTAAAGAGAAATTGATCATGCAGCTTAATGATGCATATGGTGTCAATAATTTATCACTTCAGGGAGAAGATACCAACCAAAGAAATCCAAGATCATCTTACACCCAATGAAACCCAGAACAACACCAATGGCAGGCTGCAAAGGAAAAAGAAAGCTGTATTAGTGTAAATCCATATCCGCCTCCCAATCCATCGGTAGCTCAGTTGCAAGACACCTCCCTTTCACAAAAACAACAAGGGATCAATCCCCGGCTGTAGCGTTGATTATGGACTGTGAGTGTGTGTGGGCGTGAGTACTTACCTCACAAAAAAAAAAATTCCAAATCCGTCAAGATGCAGGGACCATGACAATTGACAAATATGAGTTCACAAATTTCCAATGAAATATAATAATCAAATGATTTTATTATTATCTATTAGGGGTTCTGTAGAGTTCTTTTTTCTTTTAAATAATACTGTAAATTTTTTTATTAAACCATAAAAGAGAATACACAGACTATCAAGGAAAGGTTATTTGATACTCATTTTTTTTAAATCAACCTTTGATCCTCATTGCTAACTACTTATATGGTATGAATCTTATATATTCAATTCTTATGTATTATAATGCAAACAAACAGGCCTTTAACATTTTCTCCATCCCTAAGTTCTACTTCCTTTTCATTCCTTGCGGATGATAGTAAGTGACCACTTTATGATGAGGATTGAGTACATTGAAACTTACTATATTTAGTCATCTCACATGTTATGTGAACTTCAAAACCTTCTGTAGTTATAAAAATGCTAACAGCCAACCACACAAGTAGGTCCTAGGAACCTCTCACTAGGGAGCAGGTACTGGGATCAGGTTTGTGAGACTACTGGTTTGGTTTTGTCTCAAATCTCAATCAATATGTAATATAAAAAAACCGACAACCACTAAAATATAAAAAATCAAATATAAAATTCAGGTAGAAAAAGTTAATGTGTTACCTGTAAGTATTCCAACTCAGACATAGTTTCACTGACCACTGTGTAGAGTGACCTTAAACCTACATTAGATGGTCACCGCATGATAGGAGTCAAACAACTGTCCAAAATGGAAAAAAAAGGGGATATGTTCTGAGTTGTAACCAAACTTGTTTCTGGGAAAAAGAATCTAGATATTGCCATTATAACTTTAAAAATGGGGCATGTATAAGTTCTAGATTGGGTAAATATGGACTAGTCCAACATTAGTTAAACTCACATTCCCAGCATAAAACAGCAACAGCAGCAACAACAAAAAAATTTATTATTATTATTTTTTTGAAAAACCAGCAGCAACAACAATTGAACTTCACTATGCATTATTATGCAAAAAAACTAATGAACACTTGCATCAATTGTGACTTCATAAATAAAAATATATATAAAAAATACAAAATATTGGCATGGAAAATTAAAAGAACAAAAATGAAAAAAATACCAGAACCAAATCCATACTTTTTGAGTTATAACATCAAATGTGGAATCATGTTAAAGTCAGGTTTATTAGAGAAAATTTTATCCTTTATCAAAGGCATACCTTTTTCGACATGGAATACTATCATATCAGTCGGGTGTCAATGGACCCTCGGTCTGGCCTGAATTGAGGAATTGCACTGTCCCACTGGCTGGGTCTGTACCAAGTTTAGGGTTTGGATTTCTTATCAGGCCAGACTCATGCCTTGGGATCCAGGCTCGTTCGACGTCAGTTGTACATGGATTTAACATTATATGTATATATAATTATATATGGGTGTGCTTGTGTGTGGAAATGTATACCTTAAGAAATTACAAATATATATCTGAAGTAACTTTTGCATTTTTCTTTGGATGGTAAAAAGAGAGCTCTTTGATTGAGAAGGGCATTGAACAAAGATGGGCCCAAATTGGACTCAGGCTTTAATCAAACTCAGGCCTCCTATATTTCTTAATGAGCAGGCTCAGATCTGGGCCTGAGGTCTGCATCAGACTCAGGACTTAGATACTTTAGTTTCGTATAAGACCGAGGTAGGTCCAGCCCGAATCCGGCATGCTGACATCCCTAATTATCAGCAGTGTTATGCACACATCATTGTCCCTACTTGCGCTCTTGTGCTTATGCACACATCTCTTGCGCTCTTCTGCCTCACAGTGGGGTTTAAGGATATGAGCTCTACTTCATTTTTATCACATATAGTTGTTTGCTCAAAAGTAATCCTTCATGGTCCCCTAGATGTTTGCCTAATTCTCTTGGCACATAGGGAAGCGATAGAGGATTCATTATGATCAGAATCCTATAAGCAACCAAAAATCACGTACAAAGGCATGTCTAGTATCACTTCATATAAAGATTAAATGATTAGTTCAGATGGAGCGTATCTTAGTCTCTGCTCATCACAAAAATGTGAAGGTAGAATTACCTAAGATAGCAAATAAATTTGAAGAGAGAACTATAAAAGGATCTCGTGTAACTCCAAAAACAGCTGGTATTGAGTCAACCTGCGAACATAAAAGACTTCAGTGAATCTGATTGACAACCAACTAACCATGTTAGAGTCATATTGTATTGAAAGAAAAAGGATCGTTAAAAGTAAAAAAAAGGTTCAAAGGACCTACAGCAAATGCAATATCACTGAGCTCAACGACTGCAACTGTGAGCAGTAGAGGTGTAGCCTGCTCAAAAAATAAAATTAAAAACCCATCCTATTAAAAATCAAGTGATGTGGTAAATTACAGTAGAACCAGCATTCTGATTCCTGCCACCTAAAAGATGGCAAGCTAATCCAATCAATAGTTTTGCCAACCCTGACCCCATGTTCGGAAAACAGTAACATTACTAGCCGGAATAAGATTGGATATTTGCATGAGATAGAAATATGAAGCCACAGCACTTACTTTTCGTACACCATCTTGAATTGTAAAGAATCGGTCACCGTCATACTCAGCTGTAACATTAATTAGGAACAGAATGTAAAGGACGTAGTAGTTTCCATTAAACGAAGAGGGGAAAAAAAAAGCATATAAGAAATATGCAGAAGTAAGAAATTGACAATTACCAGTGACAGGAATAAATTTCTGACACGTCTTCACAACAAAGTTGTTGGACAAGTCAGCCTCTTCTTCTTCACCAGTAAACAACTGTTACACCATGAACAACATAGAGATCCTCCCAAATGACAATATTCTCAATATATTAATAATAATACATACAGAAATCGATTCAAGCCTTCTGTGCACATATCATAATAATCCTAAAAGGCATTCCTTAATTTTATCTACAACTGAAGCTACTGGTAGGCTTCCTCTAATGACAGTGGCGGACCTAAGATTTTCGTTTGAGGGGTGCAGAACTAAACAGGTAATTGAGTTTTGGGAACAAATACAAAATCTTCATGTGGGTTTTGGGGGCAAATGCAAGGTTTTTATGTGAATTTTCGATGCAGACCCAGAATTTTCATTATGGTTTTAGAAGCAGAAGTCCAATGGGTATGACCGCCCCCACATGGATGTATTTGGGTACGCCCGTCTAATGAAATCATTCCTAATTCTATCATTTCTTATAAATCCACACACCCACCTTAGGATGCATATCTTGGTCGCATGTACTCCACATTATTTTTGTTTCTTCATTGCCCAACATTTAACTCCATAAAACAAATAAATTCTGACTTCCATCTTATAAAGTGGCCCTTCGACCAAAGTGGTACTTGACAAGTTGACATCCAAATAGCACTCCACAAGCTTTTTCTTTAATGATGATGATCTAATTTGCTATATCCAACTCAAACCCTCCATTTGATCTATAATTGGCCTAAGATATTGATATTTATCACATGGTAGTACTAAGTTATCTTCAATTTTGACCAACTCATCTTTTCCACTCTCGGATTCACTAATCTTGCAATACTTATATTCTATTTTTGATGTGCTAAGTCTCAGTACATTGACATGAATGACTAAAATGACTTTCAAATCTAGCAGTGGATGTCAGTCAAAATTGAGATGAGGTTGGAACATAAACCTATTTCATACATTCATACACCTATTCATAGGGAGTATGTGCACAACGGGTTCGGATAAACCATAGGTGGGCTTCACAAATACATTAGATGAAGTAATGCAGTGGCAGGTGTTCAAGTAAGAGTTATGTTGTGAACTTGTTTCAGTAGTGAGAAAGTCATTCGAGAGAGAGAAGGAAATGATACCTTGTATGATGAGAACAAAAGAATTGAAGCCAGTAACAAATTCACCACCTCAAACCTCTGAGAAGAACAAAGCAGGAATACTTTTGCTAGTGGAACCAATAAAAAGAAACTGGTAAATGATAAAATAAATTAAAAATGTGAAGGAGTATCCATAAAATCATAAAACCTGAAGAGTGACAGTTCCCAGCAGTATGATTGATCCACGAAAGATTATTGCGCCAGCAATACCATATGAAAGCACCCGGCTCTAGAGTTCCATATAATAAAAAGTTCCAGCAAAATGGAAGGACGAGTGTGTTAAATAAAAAAAAGGCCGATATATAAATATTTTATGAAGATTGCAATATAATGCAAGGAGCCAAATCTTACAGCTTATACAACTTCTATCAGACTCTGAATGATGGATACATGTTGAATAGCATACCTGAAACGCAACCGGTACTTTGAAGTACCTGAAGATCAAAACAAAGACAAAGAGATTGTCCACTGACAGACTTTGTTCAAGCAGATACCTACAAAATTGCATAGGATACTTCTCTTCATATTAGACACCAAAATAATGGAAAAGAAATAGAACTTTAGGAGTGAACTACAAACACAACAAATTCTAATAGCACTGACCTATAAAAAAAAAATCAATAGCATTGACCCAACCTCATAAAAAATTCTTTATTGAACACAAGAAGAATATTGTAAATTTTAATGAGAGCAAAACCACAATAAATGAACTAAAACTTAAAACTACACAGAAATTAATATGCAAATATTGCATCCTTCAGCTGTAGCTCAGTTGGTTAGGGACATGAGTGCGTGAGTCTTGTGCTTGCATTTGAATCCCCTATGTAGCCAAAAAAGGAAATGCAAATACTACTATGTGACAAGGGTTGTAGAGTCCAGCATTTGCACCAAGTAAATGTTAGCACTTCTATTCTGACTGAAATGCACCATCTTTGTTCTCATAGTCATAGGAAAGATTTCCCAAACCTTTTTTTTTTATCTGGGGGCATAATAAATATCATGTGTTTGCTCATCATTCAAAAATAAATATATATATATATATATAGGTTTACATTCCCTGCATACCCTGCAAAAAACTCAGATGCCTTGCCAACTCCTTCCTTCATGCCCACGACAACGCCAAAAGCCACGGCAGTGCTCGCCTGCAAAATGAAGGTAGTATTTCAAGAACAATGCCAAGTTCAACTCTGAAAAATGTCAGAAAATCAAGACAGCAAGTCATTGCACTATGACGCACTGTAACTTGAATATCTTCAAACTACAAGAGTCTCACCCATAATGCAACATTTCTAACAGAAGAGGACTTATCACGCTGAAGCCCACCAGTCGATTCTTGTGCATCTTCAACAGATATCAGGTTATGAATAGAACTACCAGCGCTTTTTATGTCATCACATGATTGCGAAGTCGTCCTTCTCTCTGCTTCCTCTGCAGATCCATGTCAGCATCAATTATTTTTCAAACAGAGTACAGGGATTCTGGAGGGTTCTGAAATGTTTCGTGGAGGATTCTGACAAATATAATTGCTTAAAATTAGAATAAAGAAGTCACTCTCGACAACAATAAGAAATCCAAACCTCTTTATTAGGTGGAAACCAATAAAGAAAACAGTTTGCAAGAGATAATGCATTGGAGTATGCAGAAAAGCTCCAACACTAAGCAATTGATTACATACTGTTTAGAGAGAGAGAGAGGAATCAACTGACTGTACTCCATGGGCAGGTTGATTCAGATCTATACAATGGGAAGCTCCCATTGCATATATAAGAACAGTTCAAAACATGCAGCCACATAAGTTTAGTTAGTGTTAACTGTCCAATTGTGTTGGATTAACAAAGTGATTTACACAATTAAACAGGTGAGAAGATGTGATTAGGACCATCCAATCATCTACTAAAGTTTTCAGCAATACTTGTAACCCACCAAATGAAGGTTATGGTTAGTGCCCATGTAAAATCATACAACAGATATCATCAAAACCTTAATGCATATCCATCTGGGATCAGGTTTGTGACATCTAGTTCTCCAATCCATTGCTACTTAGGGTTATAAAGGATTGATTAAGTGTGACAATCATCAATCCTCAATAACTACTCCAGTCATTCAAAAAAAAAAAAAATATATATATATATATATATATATAACCCTCTATATATATATATATATATATATAAGAAAACCTAGTTGAAAGCAAAAGTTCAGGAGAAGCATTTTTTTTTTTTACCTGAAGTGTAGAAATCTTCTTGTTGGGTGGGTCGAGCGCAGGAAGGACGACGGTGGTGGCAGAGAGAAGAAGAAGAAGAAGATAAAGGAATGGAGGATCTCGTAAGGGGTATTTGTTGTTGAGATGATGAAACCCTAACAAGTCCGAAATCAATCTTGAGTGGGATTTGGAAGTGGCGATGGTTAGCGAGTAGAGACGAGGAGGAAGCCATGATGGTCCCAAGACGGAGAAACAGAGGCCTCATCTCATCGTTCGTGGTCTTATCTTGCTTTGCTTTGACTCGGACTCGGTGGAGACCCGAAACGGTCGGTTCGACTCGGGATTTCTGTCCGAGTGCAGTGTATGATTGGGGTAAATACCTACGTCAAGCGTTCCAGTTAAAAAAAAAAAAATGCACGACATTTTCTATAGATGATAACAGGGTTTTTGACTTTTCACATATTAGTTCTCTTTTATAACCGGTTTTTATCCATATTATTATTTAAATTCAGATAATGTCATAAGAATTATTTTACTTTGATCAGCATTTAAAAAAAAAAAAAAATTGCCCTAAGATCCCATGATATCATGGGAACAGTGTGTGACAAATACCCGTTAAATCTCATGAGATTGTCTCGTGATGTCATGGCTTGAAGCATCTTAAGAAAAAACCACTCTGAATGATAGAATTTGAAAAATGATGGTCAAATGTGTATTTAATTTTCACAAAATATCATTTTTTATGTTGTATAAAAAAAAATTTCACTTGTTGGTAGTATGATATCGAAATTAATAAATCTTATGATATCATAGGATATGAGACAAAAAAAAAATTAAATAGGATTTTACGCGAAAATCTCCTTAATTTAGTCATTCCTCACGAAGGTTCCCCGCCCCGCAGATCGTACAGCACAAACTCGGTCTTCCCGACACTTTTTTTTTTTATATTTTTTTTTGTTGTACTTTTTTCCGAGCGACGATAGCGTCGCCCAATCGCTTCTCACTTCTTTCTTCATCTCCTTCCAATTTCTCAATAGCCCCCACTTCATTTCTCACCCAACCCTATAGGTTTCCACTGTTCATATAGGCGGAAAAAATTGCGAATACATGTTTACCCAATTACCCTACCTCTCTCGTTTTCTCATGGATGGGTTCATGAGTTGAAGATAAACTCTACATAATAATGTACGAACATATGATTGTTATTAGAACCATTCTTCCTTTTATGTCATGCCATTTTCAATATAAATCTTGAGTATGAAAAGAAGAAAGAAAGAAACTTAATGTGGGCCAGTAGCAATCTTTATATAAAGCATGTGATACCCTTTTTCCAAGATGATTGGCCAGATGTTGGCCTATTCTACACCATGATGCAAGGAGAGGCTTCATTTCATTAAGGAAGTCATGGTATGACTCTTGGAAGCAAACAAATTTATGCTGACCACAGTTTACGGGTATAAAAAAAAAAAAATCCAAAAACAAGAGAAAAACTAAAACAGATTCCAAACATTTGAGTGATGATGTGCTTCAATTCCATGCAGCTCAGAATCAAGGCCAAACAAAACCCTTGATGGTAAAAGGTGACATGCATGGTTTCAGTTTCAGACAATAAACACACAATATGAAAAGCTTCAACCCCTGGTAAACACATCAGAGGAACATAGATCATAGGTGCACACAAAAAGTGAATTAATAGTGACCTATTGAGTGCTGCAAAAATCATTATGAACAATATCAGAAACATTTCAAAAAGACGAAAAAAGAAAATGAATTCACAAATAGAATAGGACCCTGGAATTCTGGTGGAAAAACAAACAATACTGAGTCCTGGGCCCTCACCATGTAGGACCATGCAAGCCCAAGCCATTAATCTGACAAGGAACACATTCGGACATGCCAGAAAATTATATGAAGATCAAAGCCAATTAGTATTCGTCCCTTCTCTACTGGAATGGTGCTATGTTTTCTTAATGAAATGGTCCATCTGCACTTCATCAAAAGCAACGTCATCTAAACAAGGATATTTTCAGAAATGTCCGGCCAATCATATCAATTCTCTGGACCACCTGTTCATGAACCCCACCAGAACATACCCAACTCCAAAGTATCCTTTCCATTTTCCCAGGCCAAGCATCACCCATTTTCTATTTATTTATTTTTATAGATAAAACCCAAGGATCATACTACTCTGAAGGCACTCCATCAATATACAGAAAATAGCTAAATGCTGTCTTCTCATTGTTTAAGAAAAAGGAATCCTTTACTATTTTTAGCAAATCAGGAAAACATGTTTAAAACAAATATCAAGGCAATCTTTCATAGTCCTACATCACGGAAGATTTTTCGCTTGAAGTCTGAAGTTCGAGCAAATCCAAAACTATCCTGAGAAATTGCAGTAGCAGTGGTTCCAACCACAAGTGTTGCCCCTGAGGCAATGCAAACGTTAATAGCATCACAAAAGTCTCAATTGTCGCTGTTTCTGAATTAGCTTGATACACCACCAGGTGTAAGCACAGGGCCAGCACCATTGGAGGTGGGCGTTGCCATGCCCCCACTTACTGGAGCTGGAGGATTCATCATGGGATGTTGAGGTAGACCAGGTACCTGCATTGTTAGGCTCGAGGCACCAGGTGGTCCCATCATGGATGGCATGTTTGGAGGTGCACCATAACCTGACAAGGCAAAGAAATAAAGAGAATATCATTGATAAATACCAAAACATGGACACACATTCATTAAAACAAAGATCAAGAAAAAAAAAAAAAAAAAAGCTTCCAGTGTCAGGTGCACTGCATGCAAATAATTAATGCATGGACACTGGGGAGTTGGGAGGCAGTTGGATCTAAATGGTCAACATGGCATATGCAAGCCTCAAGATCCAAGCTTTAGTCATCATATTGTTCTATTTCAGTGGAGAGGGAACCAAAAGTCTCCTTCCAATCACTAAATCAAAATTAAATAACCCCCTGCTTCTTTCTTTTTTCCCCTCTCAAGATGAGAAATGATAGCACCTTGATAGCATTTTTTGTAACATTACGGATTCAGTAGCTTCCATTAATGCTGCAACTCCAACATCTTGCCCCTTCAGTGGATATGTTAGTCCAACTAAGCTGTGCATGCGAGGAAATCTCTGCCTTAGAGTTTTATTCACTTGCTAGGAGCCTAGGACAGTTTCTTGGTTAGCACTTATAGCATTCCATTCACTCTGTATTAACGAAGTACACACTTATTTGTCTAATGTCCATTTCCTCTTCCTGATTTTAGAAAATAAAGAGGTGTATCCTGTTCTCTTTATCCATAATTGGTTATCATACTTGAGAATTATTGCCACTTATAGATTGGTAAGTGAATGCATGTTGGGGTGTCCTCCCATGGAGGACCTACCATCAGAATAGTAAATCTCAGAAAAATAGTAAAAAGATCCACAGATATCTTTTCTACCTGGGGCACCAGCCATAGGGTGTGGCAGAATCGGAGGCCTCATTCCAGGAAGTAATGGTGGATTCATAAGGGGCTGTGAAGATGCTCCCATTGGCCCCCCAATAGGTAGTGGTAGAACAGGAAGACGGGGCCTCAAAGCATTAGGTTGGAAAGAAGCAAGATGCTGGTTGTAAGTTGCACCAACTTGCTGCTGGAAAGCTGCAGTCTGCCCAAGATGCTCCTTGATCCTTTGATCAATTAAGCTTTGGGTTTGTTGCTCCTCAAATTGCTGATAATAGGTACGGACATTTGCCTAAAATGATGAATAAAATTAGCCAAACTATAATCATGAGAAAATGTTCAAGGATGCAAGAAATAAATAAGCTATCTATTTGATTATTACCTTGTGTTTGTATCCAGCATTATGCTGCTTTCTAACAGAAGGCTGACCACACAACAAATAAAAATTGTTAGCAATGTGGAAATCTCAGTGCTTCCACCATTGGTAGAATACATATTACAGACAGCCAAAACATAGTATGACTGACAGAAAAGCAACTCATCATTTTAATCAGTGAAGCCTAAGTTTTGGTTCCACCCATTAGGGGTAGGCATCATAAGTTCTTCTCCACCCATCCTATCATAGGGTTCAGGACTGGCATCCCCCACAACCTAACATGTCACTTCTGACCACCACCACAAATATTTGCTATATTTTCGAAACATTGGGATAATATTGAAGTGAAACTCTAGTTTCTTGATTGTAAGAACTTGGTCCGGGCAGCACCCCCATAAGAACTCTGGCGTGCTCGGGCGGGAGTAGTACATCGGAAATATCCAAGTCCTGACCCTGGGAACTCTCCACGCGTGCACGGGGGCCAAAGCAGATAATTTCATGCTGAGTTGGGCGGGGCTGTGACACTGATAATATCATTATATGCTCTATTGAAATTGAAAACTTTGTAAGAAAATCATGATATATAGAATAAAAAAAAGGGAAGATTTGAAATAAAAAATAGTTTTTACAGTTTTATATATCTGCTTCATATTTAATCATTATTTTAAATTACTTAAAATCAATTTATCTTCTTCAATCTTCTCCCAAGAACGTCCCAATAAAACCCTCACAATTTGAAAATATCCCGATATCTTCCCAACAATGATATTTGTGACAATGCCAGTAACTACTTACAATTCACTATCTCCAAGGCATAATTTGAAACTTCTCCATTGTGGAAAATTAAGGATTCAGCCTATAATAATCCAATAAGTGTTTAACAAGCAGAATCCATATGCAAAGTAACAAAAATTAAGCAATGTCCTACTAAATCACTACAAAGGCATGGGGGGAAAAAAAAGGAACTACCATAAGGAGATAAAGTGTAATTTCAATAGAGAAAAAAGGAGGGAGAAAGGTCTCACAGAATCATGCGTCAAGTATGTGTCGCAATAATCACAGTAGTACCTGCATTTCAAGCAACATCACATGAACTTCAAAAGGAATGAAATAAGAAATAGACAAGGAACGGATGGAGACGACGCATACCGTGGCATGGCGTACTGCTTCTACACTAAGTATGTAATTTTTGTCCAAATCTGTAAATACAAAAGGTAAGAATTGAACTCCAGAAGCATTCCTGGGTGACCAGTTCCAGGGTTTCTATATAGGCCTTAAAGCCAGCCCACACATAAATAAATTGAAAGATCCTGAACATCCACATTTCCTATGCTTTATTGTTATATTAATAGAAGTCAGAAATTGATTTATTTCTTTGTATGGTGAATACATGAAGTCTTTAGTGTCTAATAGCTTGGAATGTTATAACAAGGATCACACCTTCACAAGGCTTAACCCCAACTCAATTAAGAAAAAGAAAAAGAAAATCCCTTGAAATATAAGCATGATAACTTGAAATTACAATAAGCAATGAATGTTTAATATCAAATTACAATCAAACTGAATAGTTAAACATTGGAATTACAATGAGAAATGGCTGCACTGAGCCATCCGATTCACCATCATTTATTGGACACATACCACACTTGATACAGAGGAACACACTACACTTGAACTAGAGATTCAGTAAGGAAAGCACACAGACTTACTCTTGACATTGTCTCCTAAGACATTAATAAAAGAATTCTTTGTAGACCTTAGTTTTACACATATGTCCAAGGATTGGTCCCTTGGTCTTCAATTGCTTCCTTAAAATGAAAAAAAAAGTAAAGATGGCATTTTATATAGGTGGCGTTTAGGAGATAGGCCGAAATAATATTTCCGTGTTTCGTTGAAAAAGAGGATTTGGACTCTGGTCTTCATCCTCCCTTGAATTTGATGGATCAAAGGCAAACGATTGAGTTTTTTATACAGCAGAGATACTTTAGGTTCATTGAATTTCTATCATTTCGCAAATACAGTAATTTCAAACTAAAAGAGAATGTGTAAAGTGACATTCTCAAACATTAGGGGCCTTTTTCCCCTTAAAATATATAAGAATTGAATACAGGGGAATTTTCATGGTCAAATGAGCACAACCTAGGTATTATTAAAGATTGAAGGTGGTGAAAAATAAAGGTAGCCGCATAGATGGGACCTTGACCTTGATTGTCCAAGAATTTGAATTAATAGAGTGATGGTTGTATATTCATTTCAGACTTCCCTTGATTCAAAGGTTATTTGATGGTTATTTTTGGTTACTCACCTTTGATTCATCAATTTTAACCACTTACAAAGTTCATAGGAATTCAATTACACAAAGAAAAGGCCCAAATAAAATTTTTTGATGTTCACTTATAATGAATCAAAGACAACAATTGTATTTATTTTTCTTTTCAAGAATCTACTTTCTACATATTAAGGTCTGAGTTTTGACATGCTTGTTGCCTAGAGAAAGAAAAGAGCTGCAGCATGTGAATATCAATCATCTGAACTTCCTCAGCAATGGAGGATACAGATCCCACATCCCAAGTCCTTGGGGTCGTCTCTTTCCTATTAAACCCCATTACAAGACACATTGACTTCTGGATAAATGCCAAAGAATACAAAGACCGTCTGAGGGAGGAAATGAGAGATTTAAAGAATGCAAAAAACGATGTGAAGTCACAGGTGGATGCAGCTGAAGCTCGAAAACAGAACTGCAAACAAGAAGTTTTAGGCTGGATGGAGAAGGTTGATGAAATAGATAAAGAAGTGAACGAAATAGAATGTCATTTCAACCAGAGAAAGAGATGTCTTGGATGCCACCCAAACTGCTGGTCAACCTACAAGCTCGGAAAAAAAATCCAAACACTTGCTAGAAGTAGTAGATGATACAAATAAAAAGCGGTCATTCACTAGTGTTGTACTTGAGGGCTCACTTCCACCACTACAAGTTGTTGTGGAGATGCCCAGCACACCTGCTGTGGGACTTGAAGATGCATTAGACAAGTTCAAAGGTCTGACGAGAGAAGAGGAGGTTGAAATCATTTGTATACATGGAATGGGAGGTGTTGGCGAGACTACGCTATTGAAAACAATCAACAATGACTTTGTCAAAGAAAACCAAGATTTTTGCTGTGGTGATCTGGGTCACAGTGCCTAAGGGATCAACAGAAGTGATTCTGAGAGAGAGGTTCAGAGACAAGTCGGCACAAGGCTGGGCTTGCATTTGGCAGAAAACATTGAAGAGCTGATGCATGAAATATACAAGTTTCTCAAACAGAAGAAGTTCATGCTACTGTTAGATGATCTGTGGGAAACACTAGATCTTGATAAGGTGAGAATCCCCCATTCCAGCAGCAGCCAAAACAAGTCAAAAATAGCATTCACAACCCGGTCTACGAAAGTCGGCGGTGGCATGCGTGCTCATAGGAGAATAAAAGTAGAACCTTTGAAGGATGATGAGGCATGGAAGCTCTTCCAAATGAATGTGGGTGCCCATGTGGATGTGGAATCTTCACCTATTCTACCACATGCAAAAACCATCGTCCGCAGGTGTGGCGGGTTGCCACTTGCCCTCATAAGTGTAGGGAGGGCAATGGCGAACAAGGAGACGATCAATGAGTGGAAGGAGTTGTAAGAGCACTGAAGAATTCACCCCATGAGCTTCAAGAATTTGAAGCCAAACTATTTCAAGTGCTGAAAATCAGCTACGAGAACCTGCCCAAAGAAACAATGAAATCTTGTTTCTTGTATTGTTGCTTGTTTCCTGAAGGGGATCCCATGTCAATTGGGCAACTAGTTGATTATTATATTGGGGAGGGATTCTTTGATGAATTTAGTAATGCTGAAGATGCTAGAAACAAGGCACATTCTGTCATTGCAGACCTGAAGGCTGCATGCTTATTAGAGAAAGATGACAACGATGAACAACGACGGGTTAGATTGCACGATGTCATGTGTCACTTGGCCTTTTGGATTGCTTCTGATCATCAAACAAAGAATAAGTTCCTGGTGCATGTGGACACTGAAGAACCTGAAGTCGAGGACGGTAAAGAGATGGGGACAACACCTGAATTTGATAAATGGCAAGATGCAGAACGGATATTGCTGATGGATACAGGTATGAAGTCATTATCTGAGAACCCCAATTGCCCAAATCTCTTGACCTTGATACTCCACAAGAATCAGAGTCTGGTTCATGTCTCTAACACCTTTTTTGAGTATATGCCTGCTCTTAAAGTGCTGGATCTCTCAATGACCAACATTGAAGAGCTTCCAGAAGGGATTGGTAAGTTGCTTGAGTTGCAATATATTAATCTAATGCATACTAAAATCAGATCATTGCCTGTAGTGCTCAAGTGTCTGGTAAAATTTAAGTACTTGAACCTGAGTTATACAAATCTCTCATGAAATGCCAACGAGGTGATCCCGAGCTTTACCAAGTTACAGGTGCTGAACCTATACCATTGCAGCTGTGAGAATTCTGAAGTTAGTGTACAGGAATTGAGGCGCCTGAAATTCTTGAGCACCTTGGCGATTAATATGAATAGCACCAATGATATTAATAACTTTCTTAAGTCAGCGAGGTTGTTGAAATGCATGCGGTATCTACTTATCAGTGACTGTCATGACCTGCTCTCTATATGGTTGCCATCCTTGCAAGGTAATAATGACCGTAATCTTCATCTGCGAGTGCTTGAAATCAGGACATGTAAAAGCTTACAAAATCTCACAATTGGGGCAGAAACAGCGGAAGGGAAAGAGTGCCTTTCAAGCCTAGAAGAGCTCACTCTGGAGGCGCTCCCCAATGTAAAGATCAACTGGCGGGAGCCGGGTCCCCGCCGGTGCCTTCGTCACCTTTGTAGTGTACACATTGTAGGATGTCACAAGTTAAGGGACATCACTTGGGTTTTACATCTTGAGAGCCTAAGGGATTTGCATTTGAGCTCATGCAATGGAATAGAAGTTATACTTGGTGAAGGAATAACACAAGAGGAAGGGGTGCTTGCTTTCTCAAAACTCAGAGAAATGAACCTAAGGATCCTCCCAAAATTGAAGAGTATTTATAGTCATGCACTGCCTTTTCCTTGCTTGAAGGACTTGTACATTTTGGATTGTCCAAAACTGAAGAAGCTCCCACTAACCGCTGTGGGCATTAAGAAGAATCTGCAGGGAATTTGTGGTAGACAAGAATGGTGGTATCAGTTAGACTGGGAAGATGAAAACACCAAGAAAGCTTTCACTCCTTACTTCCGAAAATGGGACTGAAGGTGATTGAATCTGATTATGATCAGTGAACCTAAAAATCCATTAGAATTTAGATGATTTTCTTACCACTGACTCTACTGAATAATGTATTTGTCTACAGCTCTCTCTCTCTCTATATATATATATATGACTAACTTCAATCATCCAAATCTTTCTCTTCTGCAGGTGGATGTTGATTGGCAACGATAGGAATTGCAATTGGAGGAGAATAATAAAAACAATGATGTTTCGAGCCTAAGGAGTTGGATTATTTTGAATCCCAAGCCTGATTTCAGCTAAAAAATCAAGAAAGAGACAAGGGATTAAAAAAATACATACGAAGAACAGTTGGGGATTTGCTTCATGAAGTGTTCTAAATCAACTGTAAATATGAACAGATGCAACATTGAAGATTAATCTGCTTACATAATCTCATTCCCTTTTTCGATATTCAGATTAATCTGCTTACATAATCTCATTGCCTTTTTCGATATTCAGCTCTAATGTTATGCAAAAACATGATAAGATCAGCCCCAAATCAAACCCTAAAATTTAAAATCCCACATCAAACCCACTAGCTCAATACCCTAGAGAGCGAGAGAGAGAGAGAGAGAGAGAGAGAGAGAGAGAGAGAGAGAGAGAGAGAGAGTTACCAACAGGCGTCGAAACAGTAGAGATTTCCGCGGGCGAGAGAGTGAGGAGCCTTTGGTTTTTGGTTTTTGGTTTTTGGTTTTGAACAGCATGTAAAGGTGGGTAGGAGGGTCGGGAGGGGTTGTTTGGTTGGGGGAATAAGAACGAAAATGGAAAATGGAAAATGGAAAATGGAAAATGGCCTATCCGATTTAAAGATAGCGGAGGGGACCTTTTTTTTTTTCCTTCTCCATCAAGGGTTCCAACCTTTTGGGTCGACTAATCCCTAAAATTGGATGTTGATAGTAAGATTTTAGTTTCAGAAGAGGGATGAACCATGATCCTGACCATTCGGCCAACCCCTTGGGATTGTAGCGCAAGACAGTGAATATGCCTTTTAAGTGAGCTCATCTTAATATTTGACTAGCACAACCACCCGCACGGTATATCATGCATTTATAAATTAAATATTTGTACATTAAAAAGGTCACATGGATTACTTCTTTTCACCCATTAAATAAGTTAAATAAATAAAAAGAATTAGAAAAAACTGGAGTAGAAATTATGGGGTGGAGCAAGAGATTTAAAAAAAGAAAAGAGAAAAAGGTAGAACTAAGGTGGAGAGTAGTAGGTGGTTTGATGAGACAAGAATATGAATGGTAGTTATGAGGAGAGAATGTGAAACATTTTAACAAAGATGGATAATTGTTAGTCAAAATCGTAAGTGAGGTCAAAATCCAATCCAAAAACCCATTAGCTTAAGATAGTATAATTTGATTTTCAATTAAAGGACATTTTAGTTACTTATGAGTCACTTTCTCATATAAGTAGGTTGAACATTTGAAGCGAGCATTTAATTAAAATATATTTAAAAAAAATTAAAACTGATAAAAATATTTAACTGAATGTAAAAGTATTTTAATTTTTAAGCTAGAAAAATTGCAAATTATTCTATAGATATTTACAGACATTTTTTAAAGTGCAATATATGGATTTCTTTATAATTAGTTATTTTATAATACTTATTTTGACATTAGTATAAAAAATTATTATTTAATTTGCTTGAGGGTTATCCCTTCTATTGCATGGGCTTCATCGAAGTCCACTTAACGGGCAAGAGAAATGTGGGGCCAGTTTACATGGATTCATCTTCCAAAATGGAGAGGCAGTTTTTTTCTTAACGGCTGATTGTTTAGGATTTTTAAAAGTTTTAGCAGCTCAAAGCAACAAGGGGTTGAAAGTTGAAACTGAATGATTAGAGGCAAGAATTCATAAGATGCGAGAAATAATCAAATGAGCCCTGATGACATATTTGTGTTGTCGTCTCTGCAATGCTGGTAGACCTCAGATTTTCTCCACTCCACTGGTTTTGTGTGGAAAAATGAAATTTGAGTGAAAGACCATTTCCAGTGCAATGAATGAATCAATATATTTTCCTTGTTGGCCTTTATGTAGTTTTTTTCGGCCACATGTTAAAAATAATAAAATTCCTTCTAACATATGATGGCTTTTCAAAATCAAAAAGTCTACTTGGACAAACTTTTTGGCCAGAATTTTGGCCAACCCATATGGTTTCCATTGAATATCACTATGATATTCAATGGAAACCATATGGGTTGGCCAAAATTCTGGCCAAAAAGTTTGTCCAAGTAGCATTACTCGTCACATTAAAAGTACATTTTTTTTCAAAATAATCTCTCTTTAAAAAGGAAAAAGAAAAGGCAACATCCTTTTCCCACTAAAAGATAAAAAAATCTCCATTTTTCTTAACAAAAAGTAAAAAAAGATTCCATGCCAAACAACTAAAGTGGTATCTCTTAAATGATCATAGGCCCTGAACATTTTACGCCCCTTGAAGCGGCTTGTAAAATAAATAGCAAATGGACCCTTAAAAGTTTATTCACTTCTCCATTGACCCTCTGGTAGTAGGGATGTAAATGGGTACCCGATTCTTCAATTATCCGGAGGTTCCGACCCGTTAAAAACTGAGTCCGAGTCCTTATTTAGGCCCCGATAAGTAAATAGGTCCGGGTCTGGTTCTACCTTGGTTCGGACTCGTGGACCCGAGACTCGACATATTACCTCAATTTTAGAAAATATCTCCTAAAAACCATATTTTTTTAATATCATTCTCTACCTAAACTCAGACCCGGATCCAGACTCGTCCCATATATGATTCTGATTCAGGTTCCGGAGCCAAGAAACCGGTTTCGAAGCGGTTCCAAGTCCGGATCCGGTTCCACCTTCTCTATAACTGTTCCGGTGGTGGACTCAGACCGAAACTGACCCGTTTACAACCCTATCTGGTAGATTGAATCACTCTCTCTGTGTCAGTTGCTTATGCTCTGTGGATTTCTGATGAATGGCATAAATTGGAGACCCTATAAATTGGAGACCCTGATCATTTGTTGCTTGTGCTGTCATAGAGACTTGTAACCCATGGTCACCAACCAGGTTCTGTGGTTGCAGCGCATGCTTGGCTATGCCATTTCATGAGACACATCTAAAAAAAGTTTATGATGGAATGGGATTATGATCCTGTTGCATTTCAGATGATACTTGTGGTGAGAGAATACAAGCATGGATTTATGGATTTCCTTAAAATCAAATCTTCAAGTGCTTTCGCTGCAAATATACACTTCGAAGCCAAATTTTATTGCATAGTAACTTTACTGTAGAAAACAATAACTTGTTCACTGCAGTGTTTCATTTCATTAGATGATACAGGCCATGTTTCTATCCAAAAGTTAAAGCCGCAAGTCACAGAAGCCTTCCAACAACAATAACACCACCGGCAACAACAACAAAAACAACATCACCACCACCACCATGACTACCATCATCAATGAAGCCTTATCCCATTCATCTGCATCAGCCTTGTGGGTTTTACATTTCGCTCATCCATATTTTGTGCTATGTTCTTATCGTAGATGGAATAATGTATAAAAATAGCACCAATCGGAACAGCTTAATCATAGACTGAGGCCCATCATCACATCTAGTAAAAAGATCATTTCCATCAGATGCCCATGATCACCCAAGCATCAGCATTTTTGCACAAAACCTTACTGATTAAGGTAGCAGCAACACAAAGATGGAAGATAAATCTTTTTTCCTATTAACAACAAAAATTCAATACCGAAGAAAGGGTACATGGAACAGTGTGACAAAAGGGTATAAAAAATGTATACCACAGAGGAACAAAAAAAATCTTCCATGAAAAAGGGGAGAGACTCCATCCATGAAGAATAAACCTGTTATGGCAGATAGGAGCGCATAAAAATGACTTCTTTATCCATGCCAATTCGTTAAAGCATCCACGATGTCATCAAAATAATCTGATAAAGTTACAATGATATTAAGCTTAGAATTGTTTATCTTTTAGTGACAAGTAATGTGCCAAAGGTTATTAATAACTGACAGTACAAAAGACCTCAAGAAGTGATCATCGAGGTCAGGAAAATCTATGAAAAGTCTCTCTAGAAAGCAGCAACTCCTTCAGGAACTGTATGGACCATTTAGTCATTCTTATTGTCAATTTGTACAAATGAATTTACTCAAGCATTTTTTCAGACACTAGCATTTTTTTTCAGACACTATTTTCTACTACTACTACTACTATTTTGATTGAGATGATGGAGGCATTTATTAGTGCTAAAAAGTACAAAGAGGGTCCAACAAGAAAAATGGACTGATAGAAAGCATAACAGAATTACAAACAATTAATTGGCATTAAATACCCTTTCTCAACGCTCATGCTTCTGCCAATGTTGTCTGCCTAAGCTATCATTGATATCTAGAACTATGAAGTTAATTGTCCAAACTATAAGTCCTATTAAACAAAGAAGTCAATTTTAAACTACAAGCTTTCTTTAATACTTTTGAGGTTCTTGGAAGTATACTGCATCAGGACCTTGCGTGGGAAAACTTTGCTCAACACAGTGGAACACAAGACATCCATGACATAACATAGAAAGCTGTGGAAAGAAATTAGCAGACCCTAGCTAAGCTAGTGTATGCCTCATGTATATGTGCCACGTCCAATTTGTTCAACAGGTGGATCCGAGAATGGAGACCATGACATGGAAGAAGAATCAGGCATCCTACTCATCAGGTGGACTATAAATGATCAGGGAAAAACATCTTTAATTGCAATCCAAAATGTTTGTGCGGCACACCTGATGTCTAAAAGCACCTCATTTCTTTGTCAGGTAATACATGGTGGGCCCACCTGTTGCGCAGCTTGGATATGTGGCAGTTTCCCAAACCATCTCTGCAAGGCAACAGATTTTGGGTGCCCACTGCCCACGCTAACCACATCATGCTGTAACAAGAGAAAGCACACATTAGAAATAAAGCAGTGAGAAGATGCAATCGACTAAGCAAATTTTTTTTTTTTTTGCAGCTTCTCCATCAATACAGAAGCCTATTGCAAGTACAATTTATCAAAAGCCAGAATTACCTGTATTGCTTGGGCTCAAAGTTCAAAGAAATCGAATTCAGTGTTCCAACTACAAAGTCCGAGCAAGACTGAAATGCAGAGTCAACAGATGTCATATTAAGCTTCATGTGTCATGCACAGGACAGTTTACAGGATGCTTCTCTTCCTAGAACCCCAACCAGTTTCACCTTGACCACAGCATCTACAGTTACCTCAGAAGGAGACTGGTGAAAGATTAGGGAAATGTATATAAACGATTTTTGCTATGAATTGATAGACAGGGATTGAGAGAAAGATCTAGAACAGTAGAACCTCTAAGACAGGGAGTCATCTGGTATGCGGATCCCGCCTCTTATTGAAAGTGTGGGGCCAAGGCAGGAGCTCTTGTTGTTTAGCTGGTTGTTTAGAAATAGAACTATGACTGTGATGTCATCATGGAAATGTCTCCGCACCCCTCGATCAATCTTTTTCAGATCTGAGTACCTCATCTCCCTTTTCTTTGCTGCTTCCTGCAATGCAACTTTAATAAGTCTCCTTGCAATTCCCTGCAACAACAAACATCAAGATGTCAGTATAAAAATAAAAATAAACTGCTCTTTTTTAATCTTCTTATGTGCGGCATGTGTTCTCCTCCTGGACAGGCTGGCCATCCAGGTAATGAGGGGGGGGACGGACTAGGCCTAATTTGACACGCATCAGAATTTTGCTCCTCCTAAGATTAATCAATCAAAAAATGTGAAAAATCTGGAGTTCATCTCATCATCATAAAAGCCTTCAAAAAGTGAAAACTTTGAAGCCTTAAGTTAGAGTTCGAATGATTATATGGACCCCATTTTGCACACCTTGGTCAAACAGATCTTTTTATATTGATAATGATAATTAAAAGAAATAAAAAAGATCTTTCCATCCTCTAAAAGAACAACCCCCTCCCCCGAACAGTACTTATTTGTTCTACCTATGACATATTTGTAAATTACAAGCAGTTTCCAGGAAAACAGAAAGATTTGGAAATTCTTTACAGGTCACATTTTAAAGAGTAAACAACAACAATAATAATAAGAAGAATTACAGTGGTGGACTTGCAAAATAAATAAATAAAAAAAACGACTAAGGGGATCCTTAAAAATATAAGAACTGTAACTTGAACAAGGCAGTCTTGTGCAAAAGAAAACAGAAAATATAATTTGGGATAAATAAATAATATGGTCTTTAACCATAGAGGGAGTGCGGTAGAAATGTTTGTACCATACAAGCAAGGTTAGCTCATTGGCAGTCGTAAGGAAAAAAAAATTCCAGGCTTTAGTTCATCAGATACTTTGGATACTTCTAGTGCCTCTATGTCTAGTAGGAGGAAAAAGTAAACCAGTTGAGATAAATAGGAATCCCCCTGCCTCAGGATAGACTAAATATAATGTTAATGGTGCTGCTTAAGGTAAACTAGGACCCACTTGCATTGGAGGGGCTCTCAGGAATGGTAGAAAGGAAGTCTTGCTTACCTTTTTAAGCCCAATGGATCTCAAGGAGTCTAATAAGGTGGAGGCAATCGCAACTCAGGAGATATTAAAATATTTAAAGAATGGTTCTCAGGTCATTGGTAATTGAGGGATATTCAAGAAATTCAATAAGAAGGGCTAAGAAGAAGAGTAGAGAACCATGTATACTTGTTTTCATTGTAAGAGAAATGTGAAACAAGTTCGACAATGATAGTTTGTTCGACAGTTGAGAGAAGTGGAAGCCAAGCAGCCGATGTTTTGGCAAAATAGGGAGGTAAGAGTGATCTGCCAATCATAAGGTTTCTCACCTTATGTTACACGGGTACATTTTGGCATGTTCATACTGAGGATATTTTGCTTTTGACTTGTTAGGGGGACAGATGGTGGTGGTGGTTGTTTTTAATTATTTTTTTAAAACGTAATACAGACACTAGTATGAATCTCCTACACTCCATATTTCTCAGTTCACTGTTTCATCAACACTTGCATATGAATGAAACTGAAACACTGTCAACTGTGTGTTTCAGAGTACATTTAAATGCCACTTGCGAAGCAGCATTTACGGGATGAGTTTTTCCACCTGAATTAGCATCTATCTCCATATAGGCATACATAACCTAAAAGAAAATGGATGCTGATTTGTGGCAGAAAATCAAAAGCCGACACATTGTAATTCCTGAAATCCATGCAGGGATGTATACAGAATCTACATCTATTTCAACTCAAGTCACTATTTCAGTCATGGTTTGGAGTGCATTCAAGGATGCTAAAGATATGGAGGAATGCAGCAAGACCATTGACTTCCACTCCGTGACTGATAGAATAAAATCTCAGTGTCTTCCAGAAGGATATTAAAGCATTTAACTCCTCATCTGCACGTCCAGATGCATCATAGAGGCCTCTACATTACAGTAGTGGCATCCTATCAGTTTTGTGAATGTCATTCATAAACTTGCTGCTATATCTTGCCAAGCATGTACACTTGGAAGTTTAGCCAGACAATATTGAAATCTAAAATTCTGTTTTCATATTGGTGAAACAGAAATTTTTGTAAGGGTGTGAAACAGATAGTTTTACCTTGGGCAATTTTAAAACTATTTTAAAATGTGCATCTTCCGCAACTCAAAGGTTTTGAAAACGCAAATTTTCAATTTGAAAAAAAAAATAATACAGAGAAAAGATCTGATGAAGTTCATGAGGAGGCCTGCAATGATGAATCAAACAAAAATTGACTGGAAACTCATATGCCCTACAAATGGACTTGTGTCTGGGTATATGTCTCCTATACCTAAGCTTGGTTTTTCCTTTGCTTCTTTTTTTGGTGTAAGTTATCTTTTTTTTTAATATACTTTTGCTTTACCGTTAAAAAAACTAAAATAAAAAAACAAATGGACTTGTGCCTGGAGTATGGTTCACAGGGTTCACACCTCAGATGATCCTAGCAGCTAGCACTCTCACTTTAGCCATTGAATTTGAATAGCTGAGCATATTCTTGTCAATGAACAGTTTGATGCTAATATATTTGGCCATTTAGGATCATCTAAATAGTAAGAACTCAAGCTTTTCAACATCCCCAGAGGGCTCATGATCCAGTGGTATGGATTAAGCAAAGCATACGGAAGTGCTGACACAAGGAAGTGAGTTAAGGAAAGCACACATAGGAGTCTACCTCTGTAACAAATTAGTCCAAAATTATTTCTTTTGACCAATAGAGCAGAGTCTACCATACAAAGAAGTGAGTTATGGAAATTGGTAAGGATGCATGGAATTCTTTCTGTTCATCAAGAGAGGATAATTGATATCTCAACTAGAATCAACTTTTGATTTCCATTATGTATGTAAGACAAATATGTAGCCCATTTAAAGGTATGGGCATATATGCTGAACAAAAATAAAAGGAAGTCATTAGAAATCTCACATTACGTGGATAATTGTGGACAATATCAACTGCCTCTTGATTGCTCATGTGTTCCCATAAACCATCAGATGCAAATATAAGAAACTGATCATGTGGGCAGAGTTGATGTACTGATACTGATGGTTCATAGCTGAGGATCGGCTTGTGGAATGGTTCAGCCAGTCGGAACTTTGAAACCAGAGGTGCTCTGTTAAACTCTGCTTTCTTCAAATAGGCATCACCAATGGATCTGGAAACCTGCAATGACAAAGTGTAGACATTGAGACAAACAGAGTTAATATACACAACGGGTGCAGAAATGGCTAGTAATTATGAAATTTCATTTTACAGTGACTTATCCACCCCAAATACATGCTTCAATCATGATGCGATGGTGACAGTGACATAACCAAGTGAGAACCTGAAATAATGAAATGCATGACAAAGAGATAAATGTGTACAGATTTAAGAAAATAATCGGCCAAACTGCCTAGGCATGTAACCCTGGGTATGACAATGAGCACATGTTGCACATGCATTAACACCTAAAATAGAAATGTATAAGGCACCTCCTTTGAAGTACTCTGGTAGAAATTGATGAGAATTTCTCTTTCATTCATTTCACACAAGGAAGAAGCCTTATGCCTGAGGTTTCTGCAATGGACTTAAAAGGGAACCTTTTTTTATTCTAAAGAACCTGAGTAATAGGGCCTGGTGTGAGCCAGATGAGTACAGCTGAATGCACGGAATGTTGAATATATTTACTGATTTCAGTGTTGGTGGTTCAGACCAAATATCTTGATTATGGTTTTTATTCAACAGATAGAGACCAACTTGCAGTTGAGCGAGAGGAATGGGTAAAAAAATGAGACAAATGGCTCATGCTAGCTGACTGTCTTTTAAATGTTATCTGATGGTTCAAGTTAGAACTGGCTCTCTTCAAAATGTGGTAAATACATTTGATGAAAATTTCCATATTTACTTGGCCCTATTTTAAGTGTCATGGATGTTATTCATAAGATCTTCAATCACCTTTTTTTATATTAATTTCTTTACCATTACCATATAAAAAAATTTCTTAAATTTCATCCTCTTTGGGAACCACACACTCTTAAGAATCCTAGTGGGTTACTCTTGTGGTTCCTGTGGTTAAGGGCAAGTTTCTGTTGTATAGTTAACAGACCCTTCCCCAACTGTATTTCCTTAATTACTTAAATCATTTCGAGTTGTGGCTTTACAGCTTTCATTTGCATGGGGCAAGTCTTCATATGGATGGTCTTTTGTGGCGATTATTTAGATTCTTTGGAAAGAGAGAAATAGAAGGTGCACTAATATTCCTTATCAAAAGGACATCTATAATATATATTGGCTCCTTGCTTTGTATCTTTCTGCAGATGTGTCTACAGACACCCTGTATAGATAGTATACACAATCACACAGACGTTGAATGAATTCCAAGCACAATACGATATCTAGTATAAACAATGAAGCAAACAACTAAGTCAAGCATTTCAAAAAGCACAAACCAATAAAAGGAGTTACAGTTGTCATTATTAGCTAGGGGTTGTAAACGGGTCGGTTCCGGTCTGGGTCCATGTGGGACCCGGAACCGTTAAGGAGAAGGTGGAACCGGATCCGGACCCGAAACCGTTTCGGAACCGGGTTTTTTGTTCTGGAACAAGAACCATATATTGGACGGGTCCAGATCTAGGTAGAGAATGATATTGAAAAAACACGATTTTTAGGGGATGTTTTCGGAAATTGATGTAATATGTTGGGTCTCGGGTCCAAACCAAGGTGGAACCGGACCCGGACCTATTTACTTATCGGGGCCTAAATAAGGACCCAGACCCGGTTTTTAACGGGTCGGAACCTTCGGGTAATCGGAGAATCGGGGACCCATTTACATCCCTAAATATTAGCTATTTGATAGAAGGCAATGAAATAGACAGTCAAAACACAAGATCTTTTATAGATGCTATTACACAATCCACCCCACCAAGCCCCCATCAACGTGCTTTTGACACCAAAAAAAAAAAAAAACTTTTGACAGCTGTCAATTTGTCATGGGCAAGTTCTTGTGCCAGCAAGACTCGATTAAAATGTGATTGCAAAGCCAGGTGAGTGAATTTTGAACACAAGAAGCAGGTAGTTGTAGAGTGTAAAGGCAAACATTTCATGAAACAGCCAATAAAAGAAGCAAATTTCTACAAGTCAAATGTAATACCTGTATAATGCCCTTCACACGCCAGACATTATGTCTTAAAACCACAATCTGTGGATCACCTGGGTGCAATGAATGTAGTTCCTCTCTCACAGACTCGATGCTTGCATTGTGCTCGGCCGACAACTGAACAGCTTTGACTTCTTTGGAACCTTTCCATGATTGCCCCAACACTGCACGAGAATCTCCAGCGTTTGCAATATATAGCACTCCGCTGCATATTACCCCAATTAGACAGCATGATCCAACTGCTGCAATCTGGGGCTTATCAAGCCGTTGTTTTGCTACAAGTGAAAGAAAGCCCTCCTCTGTAGCCGAGAAAGCTTTGTATATGACATCGGCTGACATGCCCTGCTGCTCAGATGTAAATTCTGCACAAGCATATCCTCATTACCCGAATATTTTTTAAGGTTCCAAATTGTGTTGAAATGGAAAAAAAAATGGATTGTACACCAACAATGAGAACATCTGAGAAAATAAATTAAAGATTCAACCAAATCAGTAGAACAGTGCAAGATAGTGAATATATAAAATATAAGTTCAGACAGTGAGTCCTAGAGAAAGTGTCTAAGAAACAATTCCATTTGGAACTTTTGGAGGTACCTTAAATCATAATTTAGCAGAATGGATAACACTCCAGAATATCTTTGGATGCTCCTCAATTTACAAGAATATTAGCAAAATGGATATCTATCCATTCTATGATGAATATGGGGCAACATGGAAATTGGAAACTTTTCCAACATTAATAGGTGGTGGAGATTTTGAGATAGCAATATTGCACCTAGCATAATTTCTATTTTTTGCCATGTCTCAGAGTCCCAAAAAGTATAGTGGGATTGAAAAACATCCACTCCACCAAATCATTCAAATTGAATGTGATTTGGGGTACATATGAAGAAACCTTAAACCTGAAACCACCAGTAGCATATATTAGACCTGAATGTGAGAAATGTCAAGCAATTAAAATCTATATGGAGTTTGGGAGGTCTAAATGCAACCTAAGGCTTCTACAACCTAAAGCTGAGATACAAGGAAAATCAGGAACAGAAGTAGCATTTAGAATTGATCTAAATGAAAGATGTCATTTTTATATCCATACTAATTTGAGGCAACGGGAGTCGAAGGATACACATGCACACACATTATCGGTTTCCTTTACCTAGAGATACCTCATGGCTTGCGTGGAATGTATGAGTTTTAGGATTATGTGGACCCACCTATCCCCCTCACACTAACCCCCGTTGGGGGTTTGCCTTAATTTGACACTATGAGCCGGTTCGTGTACATAGAATACATATGAATTGAATACATAGGTATTCCTAGTCAAATGAGCACCATTGCAGAATTATTTGAAAAGGTGAGGGGTGAAGGATATGATGTGATGGGTGGAGGACATAAGGTAGTGATATAGATGGGACATTGACTATCCTAAGATTTGAATTACTAGGGTGATGATAGAGTATTCATTTCCCACCTCCACTTAGATTTATTTTCCATTAGAGGGGATATTATTTTATGGCCATTTTTGAAAACTCACATTTGTTTCTTCAATTTTAACCAACTCTAGCTATGGAAGTCTTGCAATTCCTATGTATTCAATTACAAGAAACAAACACGCCACATGAATCTCATAAAAAAATATAAATAAAACAACGGTTAAACTTTAAGGCCCCTAAATCAATGGTTGTGCCATCATATCCAGATGATTTTTCTTCCCCAAAACTATATCCACAAATAAACCTTCCTACGCACTATCATCATGATTGGCAAGAATCCAAGTAGGTCCCCCAAGGGGTTTAGATCTTTACCTCTCACACATTCCATGAGAGGCACAGAAGGTAAATTTAGAATTGCATTAGAGATATCAATCATCCACAAACCACAGAAGAACATTTAAATCGAATAACAGCAGAATAAAAATATTAACAAGCAATCAGTCTACAAACAGCAAGAACAAAAACATACTCTTCAGATGGTTGAATAGATGCTTGTTGATATAGCGCGAGGTCTCCGGGCCACCATGGCCATCGTAGACACCTACAAACGTTCCATGAGGCCCTGAATCAAGCCAACTCAACGGCCCAGATTCGATTTGGCTCTGATCTTCCAACAAGCTATTGGCTTGGACGACAGCCATGGAGAATTCTCCATTAAAATGGCACCCAGAATCCTTATACCACAGGAGCCCATCGACCCGACCGCTCTCACCAGGATTCTGAGAACTGTTGCCATTGGCCAAAGGCCTCCAACAGGGATTCACAATCTTCAAAATTCCAGAAGATACCATCTCTCTTCCTCACATCACCCCAAAACCAGTCAGTAATTGAAACGTTCATGAAATCCAAATCAAAAGAAGACCCAACAATCAAAACCTAATACAGACATCTGTTCTAACTTATATTATGGATTGGAAAAGGGAACTGCCCAATTTCCAGAATCTAGAGGCTGCTAAAAAGACCCAGAAATCCTGAGTCTTTGCAGATCTAGACGAGATACGAAATGGGTATGGGCAGAAACAGCAGGAGATGAGTTTGGAAAGAGAAAGGTGGGATTTTTAATAGGATTGAGAGGGAATTTGGGAGATGTAAGTCTCACGTGCATTGAAAGCGTTTCCTGTGTCATTGACGACCCGTGCAGCATACATTGTGGACGCCTTCTTTCTGCATAGAGATGGGACTGGGAGGTAGATGGAAAGGCATTTGGCAGAAGAGCCTTAGAAGGGTGTCAGCTGCAAAGAGGAGGGAGAGAGAGTGGATTTTAGGACAATTTTTTTCTTTTTTCCTATATTTGAACTTTTTAAAAACTAATGGAGGAGGTTTTGAGTCTTTTGACCTTTGATGATCAAAAACCTCAAGCCACCTTTCTAGCCTGCTTTTGCTCTCTTTCTCCATGGCATTCACACCAAGACTTTGAATTTTTCAATTTTCACTCAGACCCTGTTACAAGTTCAGGAGATATTGAAATATTCCGGTAATATTGTAATATTTATCATATATTTTCTACTTATCATTGTGTTACTTAAGAATGATTTATTTCCCACAAAGATTTTCCCATATATCCCAACTTTTGAAAGATGTTCTGGCATATTCTTGGGAGTTCATTTATTACTTATAATTTATTTATTTTTTACAAGATTGTGTGAAAAATAATAATTTTTCAAGAAAAATATTGGTGATAATACATTTAATTAAAAGTTTTTGATGGTTTTATTGTCTTTTTTTTAAAGGGTGTCCGACGTCTTCAAGAATGGTTTTATAGTCCAATTTATCCATTTTCTAGTTTATTTTGGTGGTATTTTAAACTCTAATAGCCCAGCTTCTCCTTCTTATTCAGATGCTATAGAACCTATCATTGATGGTAGTATAAAATCATTTTTGTAAAAGAAATAGAGACCAATGTAGTCTGGTTGGGTTGATCTAGTAGAGAATACAATCTAATTTAAATTACAGGCTCTTAATATTAAAATTTGATAGACTTTTTGGGCATGGTTGTTTGCATAATGCATGTAAGAATTGAATAGGTAGGAATTCATCGTAAAATGAGATCCATGGAGAGGAGAGGGGTGAAGTATATATAAGATGGAGATGTAGATGAGATCTTTTCCTAGTTATTGATTATAGGATGATGATTGGGTATTCATTTCATATTTCAATTATAATATATTAAGGGGGAAGGTTTTGGATCTAATTTTAACTTTATTTTTAAATTTTGACCGAAAGTTATTTTCGATTTCTATAACTACTAACAAATTTTTTTTGGTTTCTACAATGCTAACTCCTAACATACTCTCCCTCCACTTCCACTAATATACATCCCCTATTTATGAACTCCCATATTCCCCTTTTCCAACATACATAGAATCATATCTCTTTGAACATATCCGTGATTAATACAGATTTTTGTGCTAGTTTCTATTTAAGAAGTGATTATTTGATGACCATTTTTAGATATTTACCTTTAATTCTTCATTTTTAACCACTTGTAAAAAGACAATCCTAAATATTCAGTTACATAACAAAAGATTTACAGGCCACTTGCTGTCTGAGTGCTATTTAAAATTAAAGTAGACTTCGACATATATATCTCAAACAATATCAATATATATAGAGAAAGCAAAATAAATGAAGACTGTAGACTGTAGAGGGTTGTATAATTATGTCTTCTGAGAAGAAACATTTCAACTATGTTCACCCTTTTCTTCTCTAAATATCAGTGACAACTGACAATGACTACCCTGTGTGGCATGTGCAAATGCGCTTATGATATTTGGGCCCTCCATCCTTTGAAGAAGAGGGCGTACCAATCTTTGAACCCTTGACCCTTTTTGGATGCCTACTATGCCACCATATGCGACCATACAGATAGAAGGAAGATCGGTGGGCCCTCTCTCCTTCGGTTCCCATCATGGATGAGCCATAAGTAGAAAAATCAGTTGGATTGCACAATTCTAACCCTTCAAACTTAGGATCTTTTACATTGAAAATGTATCTAAAACAAGCATGTCTATTGACTATTGCTGTATGACAAAGGTTTCAGTTCACTATACATGCATCTTATTTGCCATGTAAGACCCAAATGAATGAAAACAAAGTCATCCCATCACTAACACTAGTCATACAAACCACGCCAACCACCACTTCTTCTTCAACAACAATAATAATCTCCACACAAACCCCATCTGCTCCTCTCAATCACAGCCCTCCAAACCCTCTCAATCTCACAGAACACATCATCTGTAGGAAGCTCAAACCTACAATAAGGGCATGTGTTAGCCTTCCTTAGCCAAGGCAATACACAAAGCCAATGAAACACATGACCACAAGGCAACTCACAGACACCCTTCCCTCCTTCCAATCCCTCCTTACAAATCACACACTCCTTCCCAACCCCTCCACACTCCACCAAAGGAAGTGAAACCACCGCCATCGCCGACGCTGCCGCCTTCTCCGCCACTCCATTACGCTGTCCGGTGACCGCAATTACAAACCGCCGGCATTTGATCGCCATGTCAATATACGGCCCCAAGACGGCCCATCCGGATGCGCCCAGCCCAGATAAGCTCAGCAAGTTGGTTAGGACATGGTCCATGATCCTTTGGTGCCAGTTCTTGTGATTGGTGTCTGAGACCTCACACAAGGCTAAGAGTAGTAACCCAGCATCCAAGTCGCGGAGACCGGCGATGCCGACGCCGGAACTAGTTTTAGATTTTTCAAAGAATTGGGTTATTTTGTGGAGGGATCGTAGGAGCAGACGTGCAAGTAGCATGGTTTTTTGGTGCAGTGAGAGGGACTCAATGTATTGGAGAGTTTGGGAGAAGTGGAGTGGGGAAGTGAGGAGGAAGAGGAGGCGTTGGTGTTTGAGGAGGGAGTCAGAGGCTAAGGAGTGGATGAGAAGGGAGAATTGGCGGGAAGAGAGGCTGCTGAGTGCACCCATGATGGCTTCCCTCCATCTATCTTCAATGTCCATTGCTTTCTATTGCAATTCCTTGATGAGAAGAGTGTGAGAGAGAACGTTGGGGTTTTATGGGATTTCTAGTGGTGCATGTGTTTGGGTCTTTCTGGGTAATGACAGAAGTGTCCTTTGAGATTGACCCATCTGACTTTGTTGGAATGAGAAAATCACTCAGATTGGAGTTTTAATTAATAAGCATCATTTAATTAGTGATGTGCCTAAATTGATTAGCTAAGCTTTGCATTGGGTTAATTTATGGTGTCTCTTTCAACATTCCTATCACATGTGAGCAAATACAGAGCTTACTTTGGAGCCTTATTTTCTTGGCCCATTCAGCATTCAATTATTCCCTCAAGAAGTTATCTTCACCTACAGTTTGGAGGGGAGTTATTGGACAGCTAACTATTTACTTCATTTTTGGGATAGTACTCTACTTCCATAAAAAAATAGTATTTAAGTCTACACTAAACAAGTGCAAGTGGTGGATCTCCTCCCAACTTAACCTCATGCACCTAAAGGTTAATTGGATTTTATAAAATACATAGGAATTGAATACATATAAACTCATGGTGAAATGAGCTCCCCTAAAAAAGATAATAAAAAAAGGCAAGCATTGGTGAAGGAATATATGAAGTTGAGATGTAAAAGGGATTTTGATTTTTCTAAGTATTGTATTACTAAGGTGATGAGTGACCTTCTCCCGATTCAATTTTCATTAAAGGAGAGGTTATTTGAAGGTTATTTTTGAATATTTACCTTTAGTTCTTTATTTTCAACCATTTATAGAAATTCAATTATACGTATTCAATTACATTAAACAAAGAAGCCGCAAGTGTGACAGCAATATGACAATATGAACTAAGAAATATTCAAAATATCTAACCATCAATTATAAAGGAGCTCACTTCTTGTTAAGAAGAGCCATTTATCAACACAAAAAAAAACTCTGAACATTAGTTTATTTGGGACTGATCGACCTGAATACAATTGTGGGGTAGACTGGACATCATGTATGACATTCTTCACTGAGATTGAATTCTAACCAGCATTGAATTTCACTCCTTTAGCTATTCATCCGAACTAATCATTTTATTCTTTAATTCAATCCAATAGTGAATATCATTACTCCTTTTGCTATTGATGCGAATTATTTGGATTTGGTTTTTCTAATTTTATTTTTCTCTATTGTATGGACATAGTCAGATATATCTTATCCTAACCACCTTATTTCTCTTTCAAATCTTGGAAAGCTTTCCTATATTAATGTATCAATCCGTCCAACAAGAATACTAACAAATCACTGCCAGCCATTTGCAATATGGTCTTCTGTCCTTCAACATGATAACCCATCTCTCCTTTTTTTTTTTTTTTTTTTAATGGTTTCCACATGATAACCTATTAAAAACTATGGTCCTAAATCCTAATCATCTCACATACTTGCCCCTTATAAATGCATAGATAATTGCAACAAATTTGTAAGTTGAGGAAGACTTATTTATGAGTGAAAAATTGAAGTAGATTAGGACACATCTGTCATTTTGTGAAGAATCAAGGGCATATGGTTAGATATACTCTATTATTGTGGAAGATTGAGAGGTGGGCTAAAGGTGGGACACAAGTCATGGAACAAAGGACCCCAAAGCGGTGTGGCTTTGTCGACTTGTAGTCGTCCAATTCCTGATCAATTGCTTCGTCGTTTTTCCCTTAGCTGAGGATCCAATGCTAGTCAAGTACCAATAATTAAATGGTATCAACCCTACAAAACTTTGATTGGCACCCACCCTAGGCCCTGCACCCTAGACCCCCACTCGATCACCTCATCTAATGAGCTGTAACATAAAAATATCACCGAGCCATCACCCCGACATATTACTATAGGATATGAATGGCTAGCAGGGGTGTGCACAGATTGGATTGGTGCGAATTTCGTTAAATCTGTCACCAATTCTTTACCACGGATTGGTGGATTTGGAATCAGTCACCAATCTGTGACCGTTAAAAACCGATCCGATCCGTGAACGATCGGACCGAATTTGTCCGTTCAATCCGTTCAATCTAATAATGAAAGAATAATATCAAAAATGTTGTAAAATTTTTCATATTTGACCCCTTAATTTTTTTTATTTTATATTTAGACATCTTAACTTATATTTAGACCCTTTAAATTTTGTTTATTTATATTTAATATCAGATTGAATCCGCGAATTGAGGGTAAAATCCATCACCGATCCATCACTAATGAGATTACAAGATTTTTAATCCGTCACCAATTCTATTACCTTCGTATCGATTAAAAATCCGTGGATCGGATTGAATCGGATCAGTTTTACAGATCGACGGATTTTTTGTGCACCCCTAATGGCTAGGACCAATTCAAACAGTTTAGATTAGTGACGAAAGTGGGCCCTTAAATAGGTAAAAGGAACCGATCAAATTAATTGGGCATAGTCAGACCTATATAAAATGTTTGGATCATTTGACATGCTTATCAAACTTTCCTGATTTTAGTATTTTAGGGGTGATGATACATGTTCGCAAGTGGTATGAAACGGACAATGAATCTGACCTTTGTGGGAGAAAACGGTGGCTTCACATGGGCTCCTTGACCCATAAGCCTAGGATCTGGTGCTCATTTGGGGTTTTGTCACCCGTTTACCCGACTGTGCCCATTTCCCAAGTAACCTGTTGCATTTGCTGTGGTTGTGTTTAATACACAGACTTCCTCTTGCTAAAATTTGTATTGACAGAGGCAGAGTGGCATATTCCTCAACTAACCAATTTTTTGTATTCCACTTTCGCCGAGGAGGATGTGATTTTCTCCGGAAAACTCTTTTCTTACGTGTTTGGTGCCGCAGTTTTTCGTGAAATTATTTTTTTGCCACATCAGTTTTTTCCTTCTTAGGTATGAAAATAAATTTCCTATGAGGATATGGGAAGTCCATTTCTACGAAAAACTGACTCCCCATGTCCTCACTCTCACCCCCACTCCACCCAGTCACCATCTTTCTTCTCCCTCCCTCCCTCCCAACCCCATCCACCCACCCCATACACATACCGACCCACCCACCTAGTAGTTTTCACTAAAGAAATCCGCAGCTACACCAAACAACATTAACATCAATTCATCGAGGAAAAACTTTTTGCACCAAACATGAATTTCTAACTTCCTCAGAAAAGGTTTCTAGAGGTATTTAAAAACCATAGAATTTGCTAATGTGACAATTTTATATTTCCATGGAAGTTGCTTCTACAGAAACGTGCCCTTAAGGTCTTCACCAAAAAAACCAACCAACTTAAAGTAGGCCCAAGTCTACTTATTTATCAATTAGGCCTAACACGACCCAATTAAAGCCCAATTAGTACTAACAATAAAAAAAATGATATTGAGATCTTAAATCCAAGTTCAATTACAACTAACAGTAAGAGAGAAAAATATATTTTTCTCTTGTTTGGGCCAGGTTGGGCTGAGCTGGGCTTCGGAGTTTCTCTCAATTAATTCAAGCCTGGTCCAAATCTAAGGTCTAAGCTCGACTCTAGTATGAAAATCTGAGGCTCAAAACTGCCCCAAGTGGGCTAGCCCTGATCCATGAGCAGCCCTTCTTCCAGGAGTAAGATTCTAGGATAAGGGTATTATCATCATTTGAACATTTACCCTTGTGAATTTTCTTCTTGCATATATTCATACAGACAAGAATCTTACAGCAGCTTTTTTTTAATGGAGTCTTGTGCATGTGTTTCCGTATGAGGAATTCCAGCCATGTAAAATGTCTGGACTACACCTTCTTGTACTACAATTTACAAACATTCTCTTCTTTAATAGGATGCAGTGCACCTATTTGTTCTTTTTATATACTTTCTTCACATATTCGTTTCCCCACAGCGTTCGAACCCTTTGCTATTACAATCGTGAAATGTGTGTTATATATATTGATGTAGTCTCTAACCCTAGACCGGAAGGAAAACCAATGATGGAGAACTCAAACGAAAATCGAATTTCTATTATGTGGACATAGGTAATCTTTCCGAACCACAATTTTTTTTTTTTTTTTTGTGGTTTTCTCTCTTCCTTGTGTGTGTGTTGGCTTAATTGTAGAACACAAGTTTCATGCTTTTGTGCGCCCACGTTCCCAGGGTAAACTTTTCAAGTCATTAGACTGGAGACTTTATCCAAAGTAACAGCTTTCATTTAACTTCCCTTCTTGTCTGACAATTGAGTAACTGCACCATTCGCATACAGAATCCTTTCTCCAAAATGTTTATACAGGTAAGTAATGAGTGAAAAACAAGAAGAGAAAAGGAGTCAATCAATCACCAGCAAGGTAAGAAACATATATGGACTGGTCATCAACAATTGTGCACTGTAATAATTAAAGTAAGAAGCAGCACTGTATAATTAAAGTAATCAATCTAAACTGTAGAAAGATTAGCTTTTGGGTGAACCTTGGCTGATGCAGTCCTGTGAATGAATAGTTATATCACTTGTCCTCCTCTTGCTCTTCCCTATTCTCATAATCAATCTCTTCTCCTTTTTCACATCATGTAACACAATTCAAACCGTCCAAACCGCAGGCCTTATTGTGGGTGGACAAATAAGTGTTAGAGAAACAGAATATTCTAAAAATCTTTAATAAGAAGCCACAGTAACCACATTTTATCATCCCTTTCTATCCAGTCTGCTGGAAATGGATGATTACTTCAATGCTCACCGTTTATACAGGATTATGTCAATGGGAAGACATGTTGGCTCCAGGGTCCATCAGATGAGAACTTTGGATTCCATCCATTAAAAGGGTCATGATTTGGAGCGAGGTATCCATCTGATCTGTTCTGCTGCTGAAGCATGGTGCAATTTCACTGCATTTAAACATATGATGGTGGAAAGGGGGAGAGATTTCTGTTATCAAAAAGAAAAAAAGGGGGAGAGATTTCTGATAGTAGGCATCTATCCTACCATTAAACAGCTGATTTTCAGGGCCTCCCAAATGTGCCTTTTTATACTTTGATTTTGAAATGTCTCCTATGACTCACATTTTCCAGCGTGCTAATGTCACCGTGAGAAAGAACCCACCTATTTTTGTAACATCCGCATTGTATCATTTAATTAAACTGAATGGCAAGGAATTTGCTAACTTAGAGCATGTTTGTGCATGACAAGATTTTGCTGCATTTTATTTCTCCAGTGATTTTGTTTTCTGAGAAACTGTAGGTTTCCTTTCTACAGATTCAATTTCTATTATGGCAAAAAAGCATTTTCCACTCTGAAAAGTGTTTTAGCTTGTGCAAGACTGTAGATAACGGTCCTCTACTTTAGGATCTTATGCACCCACTAAGCTACTATTTCTTCCAAAACCACTTGGTGATGGAAGAAGCACTTGGTTTTGGAAGAAGCACAATTCAATGTTTTATACGGCATTTGGCATCGTGCCCGTAGGCTTGTTTTTAGAGCAGTCACACAGAGTGGCATTATGGCATGCATCTGCACAACAACGATATGACTAGTAGAATCTTATCTACCCACTGAGGTATCATTCCTTCCAAAACCAATTAGTGATGGACGAGCACAACACAATGTTTTATGCGGCATTCGACGTCGCGCCTGCGGGCCTGTTTTTAGAACAGTAGCAAGGAGTGGCATTGTGGCATGCCTTCGCCCAACATCAATCTCTCAAGTCTATATCTACTTCTTCCAAATACTTTATAAAAAAATCACATAAGAAAAGAAAATTGCAGAAAAGGGGTTAACACAACAATAAAAAGTTAATCTCCTCTGAAAATTTATTTTTTATTTTTCATGAAAAATGGTCCCCTGCAAGCATACCATTAATTTGAATGGAAAAAAAAAAGAAAAAGAGGAAGAATAATTTAAATAGGCAATTCAAAAGGCTCATTGCCACTGTACAGGTTTTATCATTCTAAAAAAAAAAAGTAACCTTCATCATACAAAAAAAAAATGACAAAGAAAAGACTCTGCTGTACAGTCAGTCAAAGGTTGCTGCTGGCAAGGGACATGGGTGAGACGTTGAGTGCGTGAGTTTGAGCCGTCCCTGTAGCCAAAAAAAAAAAACCTCTGTACAAATATATTAGGCCATGACATTCTCAGCCTTCCAAAAAACTTTCCAGCCTCATGTACCATAGGAGCATGGCAATTTAATTTTGGACCATGGGGCTTTGTTGTGGACATATTACATCATCAATACCTACCAAGCTTTCATCAATGTTTTAATAGACTAAAAGTTTCAAATTTATCTGTTAAAAATTAAAGATGGTGAGGATTGTTCAGATTTTTTTATTTTTGGATTATATACAACTTAATCTGAAGATTTGGGTCAAGATAAATCGGAATGGAGAAACAGAATTTGTGTAGCTGACCCCAAAATAATTGGGACAAGGCTTTGATGATGATGATATAACTGAATCTCGTTATAGCTCAATAATCAGAAAAATCGATTTGTGTTTCGCATACCAAGCATATATGGCCAGGCATATATGGTGGTTGAGTCATCATAAGCTTTTGTTGTGTGGAAGACTAACATTGGAGTCCCTTGCTTTTTTTAGAAAAGAAACCAGTCCCAACAATCAGTAATTATTAAAACTACAGATGATAATCATCACTCAACTACCATCTGCTCCAAAATTCCCCTTACCATCATAGGATTCCAAAATTTAAAATCCCACAAACAGTTCTTTTGGGATGACTTAAAAAGAGAGATCTTAAAGGCAAAAGCTATGAAAAAGATGAAAAGGATGTCAACTCTCAGTTAAAGGTGCCTAATTAATTATTATTAATGACATTAGTTTTTGTTAGGTAAACTAGAATAGGAAGAATGACGTTGGTTATCAGATCTTTTAGCCATCATCTGAACTCAATGGTCTTACCGAATCCCAACACTAAACCGACAGATACAGATCATGATTTTGACACTGCCTTGTTTCGATAGGAAATAAAAAATATCATCAATAAGATTCTAAATGCGTCGCACTGATACATAAATTGGTGTCTTGTAAATTATGTGCAATGCGACCACAACAGCAACAATAATTATGTTATAATGGAATACCAAAAATCTTGGAAGGTTTAAAGCAGTAGCACCATATCTAGAGATGAAACTTCACCAAAAATCAAAGTGAAGAAAAAAAACTTTGACATGCTCTTACTTTTGGATAAATGGAAAATAGAAAATGAATACAAGACTATAAAGAGAGGGGAAAGAGTAAATCAAACTGATAGGGATTTGACTTTTTAAAATATGGTGTCTGATAAAAGCATCATAAGATACAAGGACCCAAAACTGGCATTTACAGTACAAAGAAATAGAGAGACAAAAAAAAAAAAAAAAAAGAACTCGTAATGAAGCAGGGGGGACCTATGATCAGGAGTGATACAAAATTTGATAACTTAAGGTTACAGTTAAAGAAAGTAGAACGATGCATTCAGACAACAAACAAAATTATCTCCTGGCACCAACCCATTTGCATTCCATTTAGTTAGATTGGTATTTATGCTCCAGGTGGTTCCATGTTCAGTGTTGGTAGAGAAGAAGCAGAAAATCATCCCCTAACAAACAAAATCATGCCTGCAGTGGATGATTAATCATGGCTAAAGTTCCCTCAAGCAGTAACCATGCTAGAAAAGGGTTGGTGATGGTGGCATAATAAAACAAACCTCATACCCAATAGGATTGAATTTAAATGTCAGCTTAATCCTCTACCTTAGCCTTTCTCAGACCTGCTGTTCTGTTTCTGGTTCGAGGAGGAGTAGCAGGGGCTAAGTGGTAACTTTGAACTGGCTGGGTATCCGGGTCGTATTTTTGAGCAGCAAGGTATGTCAGAGCTGTGACCACATCTGCTACAAGGGGTCGCATGGTAGGCTGCTCCTGAACACACATCGAAGCAACAGCAAGCGCTTGATACAGGCCCCTTGTTGGATATTGGCCCTGAAGCATAGGGTCAGCCATCTGTTGGAACTTCCTCCGATCTTTAAATAATGGTCGTGCCTGAAATCACCAAGCCGGATATTAACAAGAACTCAAACAAGATAATACAGACTGATAGTCCTTCAAAGCAACTATTCCATTATGCGGGGGTTCTCATTTTTACTTGAGAGTTTGAAACCTCCATTTAGGTTAAACACTTTGTTTCATAAATTCGCAGAGAAGCTTACGAAATTGTGGTTGTCTTTAAGTTTTTTGTTTCAATTTTCAAAGATGAGTTTTTTTATACTGGATACTCATTTTCAATCATTTGATGCAAGTTCCCTTAATTTTTTAATAAAAGTATTACTTTTTCATCAAGAAAATGAAAACTATAGTTATTCATTTTGTGTGCGCGCGCGTGTGTGTTTTGGTGGGGTGTGGGGTTAAGGAACCTTTAGTTATCTGGTCTGTTCTATCCCTCTCAACACAACCAACAGGAAACCACATCCTTGTTTTAAGGGAGAGGTCCTTAGGGGAAGATCAAGCAATCATCTTGAAGATCCTACTCACTAAGTCAAAGAACAGTTACAGGTATGCATAAACTTCTGTCTAGTTTGGTTTTCTAGTGATTATTGATTCTAAGATCCAACAATGATAAAAGATTAAATAAGGATACATGACAAAAATATAATTTTTATTGGTTTCAAAATAATCATAATTACAAGTAGAAAAGAACTGTATAAATAACAAAAATCCACTTTTAAACGGAAGCTATGAAATAAAAACGTTTTTCCTCACTGCATCAAATTCTATAAATAATTGTTTCAATAATAAAATAAATCTAAACTGGTTCCTGGCATTCACATTACTGAAAAAAGAGTGTAAGATGTAGCTCTCATACCCATGCAACTAGATTGTGCTCCCCAACACCCTTGGAATTGTCAATTGCCTTCCTCCCAGTGATAATTTCCAGCAAAACAACTCCAAAGCTATAGACATCCGATTTTAGTGTCAGCTGCCCTGTCATTGCATACTCTGGTGCACAATATCCGTATGTACCCATCACTCTTGTAGAAACATGGGTCTTATCGCCAACAGGACCAAGTTTTGCTAAGCCAAAATCAGATAACTTGGGATGGTATCCCTCCCCAAGTAAAATGTTTGAGCATTTTAAGTCACGATATATAACCGGAGGATTGGCTTTATCATGTAAATACTCTAATCCTTTAGCTGCACCAGCTGCTATTTTCATTCTTGCATTCCAATCAAGTCGTTTCTTATCAGGAGGAAGATCTGCAGAAATAAACACATGAGATGAACTACTGTGTGTATGGCATGCTAAAAAGGAATTCAGATAACAACATATAAACTTATCACGTAATAATGTACCATGTAGATGATCTTCCAAAGATCCTAATGGCATGAATTCGTAAACCAAAAGTCGCTGATCTCCATCGGCACAGTACCCAATCAGATTAACAAGGTTAGGGTGGTGAAGTAGGCTTAGCATCAGTACTTCAACAAGGAACTCACGATTTCCTTGCAACCCATTACGATCAAGTTGCTTGATAGCCACAATCTACAAATACAATAAAAATTTAGCACCTTTCATTTATTATTATTATTTTAAATAAATCAGCACACATTCATAGTACTCAGCTATAGGTCAGCTGTTTACATGAGTGAGCTTGATTTCTCCAATTAGCATTAGAAAAATGCACATTCCTATTATGGCTGATTACTATGCACAAATCAGAACTTCAAATGCAGCAGATAAACCCTCTTCATATTACACATTACTGAAACTGAAATTAGAAACAACAACCAAGTGATTCCTCAAATGTCATCATTCATCAGCTCAAATACTGAATACAAATAAACCATAAAATCCCTGCCCTAGTCCAGTGGCCCAGGAATCAAGGGGTCATTGGGCTTTTGTGTAAAGACCATAAAGTGGCATGCACGGATGATATCTAATCCCTTACACAGCAGGTCCAACTTCAAATGGGTCATAGACCAATAATCACAATGATTGGAAAATCTTATTCATGCAATTAGTTCCACTAACAGGCAAGAAGTGGCAACAATTCATGCTCAAGAAGTCTGTTGATTGCAAGGTAGACATCATCCAAGCAATTTGCCTTTATTAGAATATTAGAAATTCAAATGTGTGACCCACAGGGTATAGGGTTGACCATAGAGAATAAAACACACTTTGCAAACCGTTTACAAAAATCAACAACTGACCAAGATTTGACAGGATAAGTCTACGATCACAATGATTTCCAGATTCCAACAAAATTTCTCTCATTTTTCTATATTCAAAAACTCCATTTATTTTAATTTTTTATTTTTTAAATAAGATGGAGAAGCATGCCACCTTATCAAATGCATAGATGGTAAAAGAGAAATAAGCACATTCCAAGAAACAGAACAGATCCAAGCCGACCTGATTGGTACTCTCCAATCTCCCTTTATAAACTCGCCCAAACCCACCCTCGCCCAAAAGACAATCGTTCCTGAAATTCTTTGTTGCAACAGCCAATTCACGGAATGCAAATGTCTGGGCAGAAATATGATCAGCCCCATCTTTCAGGATCTCCTTCTTCATATCCAATAGGGGCTTCAATTTCAATTTCTCTGAAAATAAAAGAAACCCTATGTTAAGTCAGTGCTGACAAAACCAAAACATAAAGTCCTCACTGAGTTAATTTCAACTTCCTCTTACCTAAAAGAATAAACCAACAACATCTTGTAACAGACATGAGAGAGAAAACAAACAAGGTATTGTCTTCAATTTCCCAAAAGAAATGAACACCTCCATAAAAATATACAACCCCAAAATACTATAAGAGAACCACATCCAGAAAAGTAAAAGTGTTTCTACAGTTGACAACTACCACCAAGAATAGGGTCATTAACGGTCTTTAGCAAAATAACCCACTACCATCAGAAACATATCTAGCTCAAAATCAATAGATACACAAGCTCATGAGGTGTATCTGGATCTGTATGAGATTGAAATCAAAACCCTAAAAGAAAATCCTTCATTTCAAAAACATCATCAGCAACACCAACACTTAGCCTTCCCCTTCAACGTAATAAACAAAAAAAAACACACCCAGATGATGAAATCGACAGAGAAGGTTAGGAAATAACAAGATAAGAAAAAAAAAAACTTACCTTTTCAAGCCAATTACAATCATCCCACCAAAGAATATAACACCAACATTCTCCTTTAATAGAAAATCCAAACCTCAATCTTTGTCCTATACAATAACGTTTTAAACCAGAAAACCAGTTGAAATAAAATATGCATCGCAATCCAAACACACGAAGAGTTCCTTTCACAAACCCATCAATTCTCCTAAATCATCCAAACAGATTGGAACGAGAAGAAAAACAAAAACAAAAACCCAGAAAGGAACTTCCCCAAAACGATCCAAAAACTCCGTTTACCATCGAATTTCACGAAACCTGAATGAATCACAGGCAAGAAAAGACAAAAAAGGGCATGCAATAGATTCTTAAAAGGACCCAAGAGATTTTTTTCATTTTCCCACTTTTCTCGTGGATTTCATGAGTTACCTGAAAGACTAGATTCTTCCTTTCGGGTTTCCTGTTTCTCCTTTGATTTCTTGTGGGATTTTCCGATGCATGAAAACCAGCTCATGTTTATCTCAGATTCCTATCTGGTTTCCTTCTTTCATGGATTTCTGAGAGACAGAGAAGATAGCGGAGCAAATAGGTATTAAGGCAGAAGTTTCCGACCACGAACGGTTCTCAAAATTTCAAAATCGTCTGATGATCAACGTGTGGGGCCCACTCTGATGGATGTTGTCTTGTCGTGGATGGATTGCTGATGATGGGGCAAGCCAAGCAGCTCCATCCATCTGATGCATCTTCACCCTTAAATTGAGAGCCCAAACAGGAATTATCTCAAGAGGAATCTGGGCTAACACGGTCCAGAGTGGGACCCACTTTTGTTGGATTTATAGGCACTTGTTCCAAATTTCAAGTTTCAGCCAGGATTCATCACCTCCATTTTGCATCAATATGTGTGTACTTCTCTTTATATAGCAAAAAGATAAATAGGGTTCCGGGTATATATCTTTGCCAGCATATATATGTCTTTCCCTTAAATAGGGTTCCGGTTATATTAAGGAGAAGGTGTAACCAGGTTTGGACCCGGAATAGTTTCGAAACTAGTTTTTTTTCTATAGAATCTGAATCAAAACTATATATGGGACATGTCTAGATCAGGATCCGAACTTAGATAGATAATAATATATATATATAAAAAAAAAAAACATGATTTTGAGAAGAGATTTTTGAAAATTAAGAGGTCTACGGGTCCAAACTAAGATGGAACTGGACCTGAACTCATTTACTTATCAGAGCCTAAATAAGGACCCAAACCCGGTTTTTAACGGATCGGAACCTCCAGATAATCAAAAAATCGAGTACCTATTTACATCCCTAGCCTTAAATGAGTGGATTTTGATCAAACTAAATATAGGCCCAATCTAGGAGTGGGGTTATATCATGTTGCCAACTTGATTTTTAGTGTGTGAATTCCATATTGGCCTTAAAAATTTTATTGAGAGACACCCCATTTCAGTAATTCACATTGGTGGGAGAGATGGTAAATTTTTGGATTGTATTATGATATGAAAGATAATGTTGATCAAGTCAACCACAATCATTGCTTTTGATCATTGTACAATAAGAACATTCCCCTCCATGCATATTTTGTCTTCACATTAGATAAGTTCTACATTTCCATCCCACCCATAAAATTCAAAATTCAAATCCCTTTCATTGAGAAAGATTAGTTCATCTTTTTTCTTCATAGAAAAGAAAGCATTGCATCAAACTGTGGAATAGTGGGTTGCATGGATGGAAAATTACCATAATCTTCCTTGGTATCGTGAAATCCTCTCGTGGGGGGACAAATACACCCATAATCTCAGCCGTTAAAGTATATGCCAGAGCAAACAGATGCTATTTCATGGCCTTTAGCTGAATCTAGTACATTTTGTAGTTTCTAGGCCATCGATTGCGAAGGCCCATCATGTTAATGGTTCGGATTCTGGACCTTGGTTCTCATTCCCAACCTGTACAAACTTCTGGTATGAGCTCGTGCAAGACCATCTAACAATCCAACCAATGGCTTGCATGAAATGATCGAAATGGGATGAGCAATTAGGTTCACTTGGTCACTTCATTTTCAGGTCTCTGACCTGCCAATGTGATCAATGGTCCTAATCACATTATAGCTAACTTGCAATCTTCCCCCTTGAAAATGCCGCCGATGGTAATTTATTATTTGGGTTTTGACCAAAGCATGCTAGTGCCACTTGCCATATGGATGTCTTTGTGTATATGGAATTTCCCTCCTCGTTTCCCCCTGACGCGTGTCAATTTGCAATGTCTGCCATCGCCCACAGACGATCCTAGAGCTAAACTGATTCATCACTACTATCTAAAAATATAAATGGTCTCCGATTCTCCAATTTTGGTTCTTATTTAAGCCCCGATAAGTCAATAGCACCGGATCAGTATCCACTTGGTTCGAACCCGTACACTCGAGATATGACATATTACCTCAATTTTTGAAAATCTTTCTTAAAAATCGTGTTTTTTAATATTATTTTCTACCTAGATCAAGACTAGTCTCATATATGATTTTGGTTCTAGTTCCGGAGCCAAGAAATCGGTTCTGAAACGCTTCCGGGTCCGAATTCAATTCCACCTTCTTCTTAACGGTTCTAGTTCCGATTTCACCAAAGACCCGGACCGGAACCGACCCATTTACGGTCCTACTGCTATCCCAGAAAAGAAGTAGAAAAGGAATGCCAATTTTGACACATGACCAGTCCCCCGCCCCCCCTTGTGGCTGACACACTTGCTGGATTCGGGACTTCAAATCCAATTTGACCGATGAGATTAGCAGGATAATTGGATAATAGTTTGCCCAATAACAACCCAGTGTCAGTCAATGTACATAAATAAATAAATGTGTCTGGTTGAATTGAAGACCGTGTTGAGCTCATCAAGGGCATTAAAACAAGAAATCGAAAAGATTGCAATGTTATATGAAGAATCTTATGATGGGTCCCATCTGCAGGTGGGCCTCTCAAGTTTCAAAGGCAACTGTTAGAAGGCATCTCTTTTATATCATTGTTGTTATTATTAGTATTATCATCTTTGTAAACGGACGCTATGTCCCTATCACAAGGCACACATGGATGATATGAATCTGATAATAGAGCAGGCTACCAAGTAACCATCCGGTGTGTATCCTATCTTCATTGTACTGTAAAAGGTAACGTTTGGCAATCAAATTTGTAGGAAAAAGATTTTCGATTTTCCTAAAATTGTAGTAAATCCATATTTGACAATTGTAAATTTCTAAGGATTTGGACGAATGGAAATCTTTATTTTATAGGATTTTTAGATTCGTACTAAACCCTATTTTTCTCGACTATATTCATCAATGCACACCAATATCAATGTGAAATCCTCAACTATACAAATCTTCTACGAGGAATCCTTATTTTAGTGGTAGTAAAGAATGATAAGATCTATGGATTTCTCGCCTGTTACCAAACATGTCCTAAAGTGTTCTCCTTTCGATCCACAAGAGGAATTATAACCTATAACCCAAGGGTTTTATAGGTTTTAAGAAAGGAAGAAGCTGAAGAAACAACATGAGATCTCAGTTTAGGATTGATCTATCACTCATGTGAAAAGGTGTCTAACATAAAAGGAATTATAACCATCCAGAGAGAGAGAGAGTCTATGATGCTCAGGCCATATAGATGTAGGCCTTTTTTTCCAGTTTGGCAAGTGGAAAACATATGTAAGTCTCCATGTCTGTGAATTGCAATTGTGAATTATAAAAAACAAGGGCTCCATGAAATAAAATATAAAACTCTGGAGATGCTTGTTTTTTTTTCTTTTTCCAATACTCAAAGCGCTCACACACACTATACAAGTCCGTTAGTTGTTTTCGTGGAGAGGGAGATGGCTTGCTCCCTAGCTTGGTGATATTTTGAAAATAACACAATGCCAGGCCTAAAATTGTATTTTCCCGATAATATTGCTATATTTCCAAAATATGGCTAGAAAGAGCGAATATCGGGAGAAATCATTAGAGAATTGGAATAAGAGAAACTAGGAAAATCTCTAAAAATATTTATTAATAGAATTTCATATTTATTTTGTATCTATTTATTATGTTTCATTTTTTCGAGTTGACTCAAATTTAAAAATATCTCAAGTCAGATAAATGGGCAAGCAAGTTCCAAGGATCCAAATGGGGCAGCTATTTTAACACTACTGTGGTTTATCTATGGAGGGAAACAAATTTACCCTTGCTGCATTTACTGCTATTGCGACTAATGACATCCAAAGATAGACATTGAAGGGGAAGAATCCAAGATAGATAATGAAGGGGAAGGATCCTATGCTACAAGCATTAAAATTCTCCATGAACAAAGAGTTTTAGTCACCATTACCTTTGAAAACCTCACAATCTCACATGAACAACTATAACATCATGGGATTCAAATCCTATTATGGGGAAAACATAAATTCTTCACAGTAAGAAATTAGTGTAATCTTTCTTAAAATCTTGGGACCCATGTAAATCATACAGAATGGAAAGTTCTGTTTAGATTTTCATACCATCTGCTTCTAAGTTGTGATGCACGAAAACTTCAAAATAGGGAGTGTATTGTGTCGAACTGTATCTGATACTTCACTTTTTTCTATATAAAATTTGTGTGCCTTAGCGTATCCATGCCATGTATTAGGCATCATAACTTCTAAGATGTCATCGAGCAAATTACTAACCTCTTGTCTCAATAACTCAGGTAAGGTTATTTCACCGATACTGATGCTCTGTAGTTTCTTGCCAACTTGTAAAAGTCAATTGAGGAAGGAAACATTGCAATCTAAAATAAAAAAGGAAGGAAACATTGCAACTTCGTGGGTGATCGCTACCTTTCACTTGTTTCTGCGCATATTTTCTCCAGTTGTATCCATCAGAGATAAATGCTTGCTCATGCCCTTGTGTTCCAGATGAGAGGCGTTTTGGGGGCTGAGACTTAGGATGGTTGTGCTCACCCTTGTAGACAATTTCTGCTATCTGCCCGTCTAGTGATCTTTCAACCTTTTTCTTCACCGGGCAATTTGGGTGCGTACACTTATAGTAACTTCGTGGGTGATCGCTACCTTTCACTTGTTTCTGCGCATATTTTCTCCAGTTGTATCCATCAGAGATAAATGCTTGCCCATGCCCTTGTGTTCCAGATGAGAGGCGTTTTGGGGGCTGAGACTTAGGATGGTTGTGCACACCCTTGAAGACAATTTCTGCTATCTGCCCGTCTAGTGATCTTTCAACCTTTTGCTTCACCGGGCAATTTGGGTGCGTACACTTATAGTAACTTCGTGGGTACTCGCTACCTTTCACTTGTTTCTGCCCATATTTTCTCCAGTTGTATCCATCATATGAGGTCCTGTATGTGTTACTCATCAGTTGAGCTCTCTGACTTTCTTCCATGTTCTGAGACTGCAACATTGATGGATCACTTATCTGGTTTGTATCCATTTGTAATGACAATTTCTGATGAGCATTGGTGGTGGGCTGGGTTTGGAAATCGTATTTCACTTGGTCTGGAACCTGAACTTGGGCCTGCAACTGCAATAATGCTTGTTGATGACTGATATCAAAATTTCCCTGATCCAAACAAATGGCAGCGTTTTAACTTCAATCTCAAGCACACACAAAAGAGGAATTTGCATGAGGGACGCCCCGCACTGATATACCAAGGCAGTCCTCTTTTGTTTCTTAAAATTATTTTAAACATTTGAAAGATGATGTAAACTGTTAGCCATTTTAGGGGTTTAACTGTTTATAGAATAAATGCATAGGGTCGTTAGTAGCAAGAGTATTTTCCTCAGCGGCATATTCACAATGGGAGCTACCTCTTGAAAGGTTTGGATCACCCTTGCACCAACCCCAACTGCGTAAGTAGAGATATGGTTTCTGAAATGAGCCCTCTGAGAAAGAGACAAAGTGTTACACCCCAATCCAAATTAATCATGATTAAGGCTAATTAATTGAGATTAATGCTAATTACGCAGGAATAGATGGGTTAATCAAGGTTAATGACCAAAGAGAGACAAATTAGTCTCAGGTAATGCATTAAGCATAATGAAATGAAATTGAATTGGTTAAAATGAGTTTAGACTCGAACAAGGTAGACTAAGGACTTTCTCGTAAATACGGGTTTTCACGTGTTTCGTCAAATACGGAAATTCTTGATACCAACGCGTGTATCTCGAATAGTACGTTAACTTTCATAATAGACGCGGTTCCATTTGACCTCAAATGGACCAAGTGAAACTTCATTTGACTCAATATGTAATAAAGCTTATTAGGAGGGGGTCTTTGTGTGAAGGAACCTTATATTAGAATGAGGAGGATCCTTCATTCATTTCACCTCAACAACCCTAGACTCATCCTCACCTCCCTCCTTTTCTCTTCCATTCCCCTTCACCAAGAGTGAGAATAGGAGTGCTTGAGTGGCTTTGAGTGAGGAAACTCCATCTTCATCTTCTTCCTCAAGTCATTCCTCCATTTTTGAAGTAATAGAGCTTGGAAAGAGAACTCAAGATCTCCTTGCTTGGAGCCGCAAGTAAGTAGATGGTCTTACCTTAGGATTCCCAAGTTCTATTGAGTAGATAGGAGTACTGTGTAGCACCAATGACTCATGGAATTGTGTATTACATGTTTTCTTGGAATTTAGGGTTTCATTGGGGGTTTTCATCTCAAAAACAAGCTAAGGAAAGAGGGATTTTGCTACTAAACTTCAAGAGAGGCAAGTATATACATTTCTAGTGATTTGTGATATTATAAAACTTGTATGAACTCAAGGAGTTCAAAAATACTGATTTTGTTCAAGAACTTATGAAGCTCGAAAATGAGCTTATGGGTGAATTTCGGCTAGCCGCGAGGCTAACCGCCAGAAATTCCCAATTGGGCGAGCTTCTGGAAAGCTAACCGCTGAATTTCGATTAGCCGAAATTGGAATTTCGGCTAGCCGCAAGGTGACCGCCGAGCTGACCGAAATTGGTCAGAAATCCCTGTCAGAAAAATCAGCTTCTGGAAAGCTGACCGTAAGCTAACCGAACTTGGTTCGGCTAGCCGCCAACACAGTTTCGGCTAACCGCCAGTATAGTTTCGGCTAACTGCCAGGTAGCCGCCGAGGTAGCCGAACTTGACCAAATTGTTTATAGTGAGTGAAAATTTGGCCAATCGAGAGGACCTAACAGTCCTCTCGAGTTTTGGATTTTTGCATGGACTAAGATCGCTTATGTGATCATGGGTACTCCCCACCTTGTTAAGACGAGTCGTGTGGTAAATGGTGACTGGTCTAAATTGAAAGCCTATTCGTTAAGGCTAATATTAGTGATATCCAAACCTTCATAAGTGTTAGCTAAGGTTATCTAATGCACAATCTAATTAAAGTAATGTCATTCACAGTAACACGTGCATTGATACCGAACGTTTCACTCATTGTTGGTTTAGATGATTGTTGTAAAGAGCATTGTATAGTAGTTTCCTAAGTTCGTTATTGAGCCACATTGAACTGACATTGAACTCACATTGAATTGATAAATGAATACTAAATATGGTACTGGATAATGAATAGTTACTAAAGGTAACAATGAGTAAATGATTAATCCTGCTGCAGCAGATGGATTTGGGGCGTTCCGGAGCTCCGTGGTGATGCTAGTTGTCCCTGGCCCGGACACTAGTAAGTTCCACATATTCCGATCATATCTATGGGTATTGATTGATGCCTTCCGTTTGGAAGATGGTAAATAAAATGAAATGAAATGAAACGAATGAATGAAAGTTATGGTAGAGACTGTCTCGTACATTGTCATTGTAGAAATTATCTGGACTTGTTTAGAATTGGAGTTGTTATTGATAGATTGATGAGTTTAGTATATGTATCAATATGTGCTATTGCTAGATCTGTTTATACGTTGTTGAACCGTCGTATTCACTAGTGTTACTGATGACATTACAGGCACGATTGCCCCTGTCAGTCCTACAGCGCCCCCGGCGCCAGCGGAGGAGACCGATCTGGTTCCTTCAGAAGGACTAATCGAATGGAATGGACGGAATGCCATTTGATACAGACATCTGAGTGCGAGTAAGAACTCTAATCTTTTGAGAAATGTTTTAAAACATTATTTTGCACATTCATTTATGGAATGTAATTAATTGTTATTGTATGGTGTTGGATATGTACCGATTGACAAACTATGATGGGAGTGATACATGTATAAGAACTTTATTTTGTATACATGTAAATTGATTTTGTCAAGTATAGATATTTCTGCAAAAATTGTGAAATTGACAGGTTTATTGAGAATGATATCCCTTGTGGATTCCGTTTGAACTTCGGTTAATTCGGGGTTTACGGGAGTAAGTATGGGCTCACGGCTCGGGATTACCGTAAGTCGGGCCCGGGTCGTGACACAAAGCCACTGGTGCATGATCTCAACTTGGTTATGAAATCACACCCTCCAGTTTAAAACACCAGGGACAAGAATAAATTGGATATTCCTCTCCATATATCAATTGAGAAACTCAAACTACCTAGGATGGATGCACATGCAGTCTTCCTTGAAACAAGCTTTGCCATGGGTTTATATACCACTGTCAATTCATGATCAGGTTTCAAAACATTAACAGATAAATTGCTAACAGCTGTTCCAGATATGTCAGCCTGAAAAATTTAGCAAGAAAAGAGATAACCGGTAAAAACCAGAAACCACAAATAGCAGAAAACTGAACATTCTGAACGTTTATTGTGGGACAAACTAAATCTCCTGGGATGAAACAACCTGAAGGGGAGCTTTTTCTACAGGGGGCTTGAATCTCACTGTTTTGGGTCTGATGGCTGCTGTTGTTTCAACACAACTACTTGGGGGAGACGCATTAATCGCACCAGCAAGCAGCTCTGAGAAGGATTTGAAATGGGAACAAGAAGGTCTGGAGGCAATGGGTTTAGCTATAACCGTCCTCTCTGCATCTTTAACTTCCATTTTTATTGAACAAGTTGTCAATCTTCAGGCTTCTTTTGTTTCTAACAAGCCTCTGAAAGTCAACACAAAAACTTTGACTAGTCTGACGCCATAATTGTTTTGTTTTAGCCAACTGTGGAATCAAACTGGAAATAAAGGGGTAACTCAAATGAGTTTGGGAAGGAATGAATACAATTTTATGTTCTTGATGTTTGATTAAAGCAGCAAAGGTGAGGAGATTGCTGCAGGGCCAGTAATTTCCGGCAGTTTCATGAAATCTAACCGTTGAGTAGAGCTCCATATAAATCCCATCCTCTCACTTGGGACTATGTACAATGAAAAATCAGAGCAAATGGGACGTGAATGCCAGAAATGCCAGAGATCACCAGCCCTGTGAAATCTCCTTCCCTGCTTTAATCCAACATTTGAAACCAATTCTGGTTGTGGCTTTGACTGTTGGCCCCAACTTCTTTAGGCCTGCTCACATTTTATGTTGAGTGGAAAAAAAAAGGACATACAATTGAAACATAAATTTTACAATCATGAGAAAGTACAACAGAATTGACAGGATATTATGTACACGACAATGCTTTTCTCAGAAATAGAGGATGTTTGAGCTACTTGCTAGACTAAATCTATGGTATGGGAATATTGGACAACGAAGTACATACTTTTTTCATAAGACTCTTCCTCCTTTGACTATTTTACAGATCAAGAAGATCATTTGCACAAAGTCATGCTGGCACAACTGTTGTTCATAGGGCGATCTACTCACAATTATACTGCAATAAGAGTCACCGCCGCATCTGTTCTGTGTAACAGTAGACAGTCATTGTTCACTTTACTAATGAAATGGCCATCAGCAACTCTTAACCAGTCTTGTAAATGCTCATCATTTTGACCGATGAACAACCCAACCTCATTTTCTTCTCTTGACATTGCAAACCTTAGAAACAGCATTCCAGGTCAAGACCACCCATGGCTCATCCATGTTTGATGCGAGCCAATCAAGCTATAACCTCAGGAACCATCTCTACAGAATTAAGAGCCAAATCCACTATCATTCTTCACCCACATTTTTTAATGCTTGCCAAAGGAAATTATTAGAAGTCTTAACTAGGATACAAGTGGGATAGTCAAAGTAGAGACTTGCTTCTAGAGTGCTTTGTGACCGGTGCATACCAATAAGATTGAAGGAAAAATTTTATAGGATAGTGATTACACCAGTTATGACCTATGGAGCAGAATGCTGGCCACTTAAGAAGCAACACAAGCACAAAAAATGTGTAGCATAAATGAGAATGTTAAGGTGGATGTGTGTTAAAACTAGGAATGACAGAATCAGAAATAAGAGCTTTCGAGAGCATTTAGAGGTTGCATCAATAGATGATAAAATAAGAGAAAGTTGTTTGAGATGTTTTGGACATGTCCAACGTAGACTAGCAACAACGCCGGGGAGGAAAAGCTTTTCTATGCAGGTTGATGGCCCACCCAGGGGAAGGGATAGGCCAAAAAGGATGTGCATGGAAGTAGTAAAAATAGATTTGAAGAAGGGAAACCTACCCGAGGATTTGGCTCGGGATAGATCGACTAGGAATTCCCTATCCAATCCCTACATAGTTGGACAAAGCTTTGATGATGAATTGATGATGATGATGAACTAGGAATTCCGGATCCAATCCCTACAAAAATACCATCATGTGATACCTCCTATTCAAATAATAGTTATGAAATTCAAAGACAGAAAATGAGGGAAGTTAACATCTTCCAAGCACCTTTCTTTCACACCGTACTAACCTCAACAATTAAAACTACCATATCAGCCAATACATGGCTAAAAATTGTAACTACAAGGCTCTCATACAACAAGTTTAAGTTTCAAAACAATGTCAAGTTCTCAAACAGGGCATCTACAAGAACTTTCTTGTGTGTGCGTGTGTGTGCACGTGTGTAGTTCATGGTGCAAACTGCAACCTTCAGCTCTGACTTGTGAGTAACATACTTCCTTGGGTATACAATAATTGGAAAAACAATCACTGAAGTACCAGAATAACTATATTTATTTACTATCTTGCATATAAAGGAAGAACGATGAGATCCTCATGCACCAGGACAGTTGCAAACAAGTGGGGTCCATGGATTCATATAAAGACCATTGATTACATTCGGCCCCAGTAGATGAGGAACACTCCAACAATCTTCTAGATTAAAGAATATAATCTGTCCAACATTTGGGGATTTTTTTTTTCCAGACTTTAAAGTAATTTTAGGTTCTTCATATACGAAACACACACATGGAACTCACCATCCACAAGAAGGGTCCCCCAATCAAGAGACGTGATCATTGAACCATCGGCACCACTGTGTATAACAGTAGCAGGCCGGAGTGGCATCTTCATTTGTAACCCCACAAACTCCCTTCTAGATGGTCTAAATTACGTGGAAAATACATGCCATAAAAGTTCACCATCTAACACTAGTTTATCAACCCATTGTTGTAAGTATTACCCACCACCACTCAATAATGAAGGACATTAAACCCCCACACCCACACCCACAGAGAGAGAGAGAGAGAGAGAGAGAGTTCTTAGAAGCAATTATATCCAAATCACATATCCAATATATTCTTGCTATCCTAAAAAAATATGGGGACGATAAGTCAAACAAGAAAACGGAAAACTGAATCTAAGAATGATGAGAACAATAAGAGGCCTGCAAATCTACAGTAACCCAATCTGCAAAAAAAGTGGGAAACCCAATCCAAATCACAGATATCCACTAAAGAGGAAAAAGAAATAGAATTTAAACATCCAACCTCAATCAAACAAACAGAGAATCAGCAAAGGCAACTTTTCAGACATTCATTGTTCTTCAAAAAACATCTTTTTACTCATTTCATCGAGCACTTTCCATACCAAGCAAAGCTCCAGAGAGAGAGAGAGAGAGAGAGAGGATAAAGAGATATCTCCAACCGAAATGAGACAAACAAGAATGAACGAAGATATAAAACACACCAGGCACCAGCAAATGGACAGGGATATATTCTAACAAACGCATGTGTGATGTGTGGTTAACGACTGTAAACTGCGCATAGTTCGCTCGGACAATGAGCTATGCGACGTGTGATGGAAGATGTAATAAGAGGGAGAGAGGGTGTCAAATCAAAGCATTCGAGCGGAGAAAACGGGGAAAGTATTACGTGTTTATGAAGGAAAAGAGGACCATTTGAGTGGAAAATGAGAGGGGGGTGTGTGTGTGTATCATGTGTATACACCTTGGATTCCAGTATGTGAGGGAGGCTGGAGTCTGGACTGGGGCGAGGCAGTTGGAAAAAGAGAGGGAAAACATATAAATGTTTCCCTTCTCTTTTTCTTCATCTTTCTCGTTTTCAGTGATTGAGAAATGAGAAAGCAAAATGGAGAAAATTATTTCCATGGCAACTTTTCTAGGGTGGGGCCAGTTGGACCACATGGGGTGTGGATGGTCAGTTCAGGTTTGTTAGACAGGACCATGACCTAAAATGTTAGGGCTCAGTCTAGGTAGAGAATGATTTGAGAAGAAAAATTAATTTTTTGGATAAATTTTTGAAAATTGAGATAACATGTAGGGTTTAGGATTTATTGACCGGAACCACCAGAGCCGAACCAGTTTACCTATGGGGATCTTAATAAGGACACAAATTCAGTTATTAATGGGTTGAAGCGTTTAAGACAAGGAGGATCAGAGGCCCATTTACATTGTTACTATTAACCTTTGAAAATGCCGCTGATGGCATTTTATTCTTTGGGTTTTGACCAAAGCATGCCAGTGCCACTGGCCATATGGATGTCTGTGTATATGGAATTTTCCTCCTCGTTTCCCCTGACACGTGTCAATTTGCAATGTCTGCCATCGCCCACAGACGATCCTAGAGCTAAACTGATTTATCACTACTATCTAAAAATGTAAATAGGTCTCCGATTCTCTGATTACCTGAAGTTTCTGACTCGTTTAAAACCGGATTTCAGTTCTTATTTAGGCCCCGATAAGTAAATAGCTCCGGATCAGGTTCCACTTGGTTCGAACCTGTACACTCGAGATATGACATATTACCTCAATGATTACACCAAAAACCGGAACCAACCCATTTACAGCCCTACTGCTATCCTAGAAAAGAAGTAGAAAAGGAATGCCAATTTTGCCCCCACCCCCCCAATCCCCAATTTGACCGTTGAGATTAGCAGGATAATTGGATAATAGTTTGCCCAATAACAACCCAGTGTCAGTCAATGTACATAAATAAATAAATGTATCTGGTTGAATTGAAGACCGTGTTGAGCTCATCAAGGGCATTAAAACAAGAAATCGAAAAGATTGCAATGTTATATGAAGAATCTTATGATGGGTCCCATCTGCAGGTGGGCCTCTCAAGTTTCAAAGGCAACTGTTAGAAGGCATCTCTTTTATATCATTGTTGTTATTATTAGTATTATCATCTTTGTAAACGGACGCTATGTCCCTATCACAAGGCACACATGGATGATATGAATCTGATAATAGAGCAGGCTACCAAGTAACCATCCGGTGTGTATCCTATCTTCATTGTACTGTAAAAGGTAACGTTTGGCAATCAAATTTGTAGGAAAAAGATTTTCGATTTTCCTAAAATTGTAGTAAATCCATATTTGACAATTGTAAATTTCTAAGGATTTGGACGAATGGAAATCTTTATTTTATAGGATTTTTAGATTCGTACTAAACCCTATTTTTCTCGACTATATTCATCAATGCACACCAATATCAATGTGAAATCCTCAACTATACAAATCTTCTACGAGGAATCCTTATTTTAGTGGTAGTAAAGAATGATAAGATCTATGGATTTCTCGCCTGTTACCAAACATGTCCTAAAGTGTTCTCCTTTCGATCCACAAGAGGAATTATAACCTATAACCCAAGGGTTTTATAGGTTTTAAGAAAGGAAGAAGCTGAAGAAACAACATGAGATCTCAGTTTAGGATTGATCTATCACTCATGTGAAAAGGTGTCTAACATAAAAGGAATTATAACCATCCAGAGAGAGAGAGAGAGAGAGAGAGAGAGAGAGAGAGAGAGAGAGAGTCTATGATGCTCAGGCCATATAGATGTAGGCCTTTTTTTTCCAGTTTGTCAAGTGGAAAACATATGTAAGTCTCCATGTCTGTGAATTGCAATTGTGAATTATAAAAAACAAGGGTTCCATGAAATAAAATATAAAACTCTGGAGACGCTTGTTTTTTTTTTTTTCCAATACTCAAAGCGCTCACACACACTATACAAGTCTGTTAGTTGTTTTCGTGGAGAGGGAGATGGCTTGCTCCCTAGCTTGGTGATACTTTGAAAATAACACAATGCCAGGCCTAAAATTGTATTTTCCCGATAATATTGCTATATTTCCAAAATATGGCTAGAAAGAGCGAATATCGGGAGAAATCATTAGAGAATTGGAATAAGAGAAACTAGGAAAATCTCTAAAAATATTTATTAATAGAATTTCATATTTATTTTGTATCTATTTATTATGTTTCATTTTTTCGAGTTGACTCAAATTTAAAAATATCTCAAGTCAGATAAATGGGCAAGCAAGTTCCAAGGATCCAAATGGGGCAGCTATTTTAACACTACTGTGGTTTATCTATGGAGGGAAACAAATTTACCCTTGCTGTATTTACTGCTATTGCGACTAATGACATCCAAAGATAGACATTGAAGGGGAAGAATCCAAGATAGATAATGAAGGGGAAGGATCCTATGCTACAAGCATTAAAATTCTCCATGAACAAAGAGTTTTAGTCACCATTACCTTTGAAAACCTCACAATCTCACATGAACAACTATAACTTCATCGGATTCAGATCCTATTATGGGGAAAACATAAATTCTTCACAGTAAGAAATTAGTGTAATCTTTCTTAAAATCTTGGGACCCATGTAAATCATACAGAATGGAAAGTTCTGTCTAGATTTTCATACCATCTGCTTCTAAGTTGTGATGCACGAAAACTTCAAAATAGGGAGTGTATTGTGTCGAACTGTATCTGATACTTCACTTTTTTCTATGTAAAATCTGTGTGCCTTGCGTATCCATGCCATGTATTAGGCATCATAACTTCTAAGATGTCGTCGAGCAAATTACTAACCTCTTGTCTCAATAACTCAGGTATGGTTATTTCACCGATACTGATGCTCTGTAGTTTCTTGCCAACTTGTAAAAGTCAATTGAGGAAGGAAACCTTGCAATCTAAAAGAAAAAAGAGAAATACATTCTAATGCATCTGAGTATTTGGATAGAAGTCAATTGAAGAATTCACTAAAAAGTGTGAATAATTTATGAAAACAGCTCATCAGAATGGACAACCTGCGAAAACAAGGATACAACATTCAATCTTTTACAGTATCAGACTTTCAACAAATCTCTACAAGCCTTGAATATGAAAAGGATGGTGGCATGTATGTGTAAATTATTCTCTAATCCCCCACTTGCAATTGGAAGCAAAAGTTGATTCACAAAAATTTGAATTTTCATGATGCGATAGACACAGTTCTAACATGGATTTGTTAGATTATGATCACTGAATATCATTTTCCACTGTCACAACTTGGCTTTGTTAGTTAGATCAAGTGAGTCTGTGCAGAAGCCACCCCATTTAGGCTTCTAGAGACTGGCATTTCATGGTTGTGTTTTCCTTCATATGTTGTAATAAAAGCTCCTGGATCATCTGATGCCCTCTCCACATGCTTACGCACATTGCACTTATGACTGGTACACCTGTAGTAACTTCTGCAAGGCCAAGATAACCTCGTTGTCAATAGATGTTAATGCACAACATGATAATAAACCAAAAGAACAAAATGCAATTCATATTTTTTATAATGTTCAACACTAATAAATGAAACACACCAAATCCAATATTTTTTTTTTTTTTTTTCAAAATTAGAAAGCAGCAGAAGCACAAAGAAAACAGGATTAAAGTCCAACAAAAGAAGATTGGCTGTGAAGACGCAAAAACTTTCACATCGGTTGAAGCAATGGGATCCTTGACCAAAACAGGTAGGTCTCTTGACTACTGGCAGGAGTCTGCAGACTGCCTTTGGAAGCATGTAGATTATCAGCCAAGATATCAACCTCAGATTTAAAGAGACAAATTTATAACCGTGCATGCAATGCACATGTACCTGCATAACACATGCTTATCAATGTGTACATATTCACATGCACTCAACCGTGCAGACAAGGTTAGCACTCAACCACATCTACAAGCACATATATCACAGATGTCTGCATGCATTACAAGTGAAGGGACCATATGATGCCTGGCTGCAACACCTTGTTTGAGTCCAGGGACGAACAGTACAAATGCTCTATAAATTGCATGCATATTTTGACCTCATGCCATCATGGTCTTATTTAAAATATTTTGATCTTTGTGATTAAATTTGGTTTTAGTAAAGATGTGACCTAGGCTTTCTAACATGTCATAGATATCCAATCAGATAAGAGGCAGCCATTTCTCCCATGAAACACTAGTCGGCGACATAGATAATTCCTAAAACATTCATGTAAGCAAATAAACAGCCCTCTTAACTTGCTAGGAATTGGAACCAACCTGGGATATGGATTTCCCTTCACAACCTTTTGCCCATATTTTCTCCAGCGAAAGCCATCACCCACAATCTCAGATTCAGTGGAACTTTGCACCACAATACGAGGTTCTTGAACACCTTGTCCTAATGTGTGCACTTCATTAGCTTGATTGTCCTTCTTCCTGGGAGGAAAGAAAGCACAAAATCAATAAGGGATAAAATTCATCCAAAGGCTAAGAGAATAATAAAGAAAGACCCCCCCTTTTTCTTCCTCTTATCAATAATTCTCATCACTCATTTGTTGGGAAAGAGGATGGAAAAGTTCTCCATGTATCCAAAAACATGAGCAATTCAACACCTAAACCATGCAAGTGACCATATACATGGATAATTTAGCGCATGGAAGATTCCCTTGGTTACATAAAAATGGTTGGAATAACAAATAACACAGATATCAAAAATAATTCTACGAAGAGGCTACTAAATAGGTATTCACTTCTAATAAACCATGGAGCTTTCTTGTAAGAAATGTGAGACAGCCAGTTTGTTCCTCCAAATGAGCCAACAACATGTGCACCTAAATTTTATAGGCTTCTATCTCTAAAACAAACGTGCTGATCCGGATCCAGAGTCACACTATCTTTAAACAGTAGAACTAAATAATTAAATAAAGTGAACTGATTAACAAAAGAACATAATCAGATTCATACAATGAAATTACATTTTAACCATTAACATATAAAACAACAAATTTGCTAAGAAAAGATATCACTAGTTAAACTCTTACCTCTTACAGCGTGGCTCATCATTTTAAGTATTAACATATAAAACAAAAGATTTGTTAAGAAAAGATATTGCTAGTTAAACTCTTACCTTCGCTTACAGCTTGGCTCGTCATCATTTTCATCCACTCCTTTGCTTGGTTCCTCACAATCCCCACTAAGGCCGCAAGAATTATCAGGAGTTCCGACACCACTGCTTAATGCATTATCCATAACAGGTTCCCGTGGAAGTAGAAGTTTTCCCGGATTAGTACGATTTATAGAAGACCCGATATCACTCCCATTCTCTGTTCTTCTGGTTGATCTTTCAATCCTGTCACTTAAGGGACTACTCCATAGTGGCTTCCCACTATCTGGTTCAAACCCATCAGAGATAAATGCTTGCCCATGCCCTTGTGTTCCAGATGAGAGGCGTTTTGGGGGCTGAGACTTAGGATGGTTGTGCTCACCCTTGTAGACAATTTCTGCTATCTGCCCGTCTAGTGATCTTTCAACCTTTTTCTTCACCGGGCAATTTGGGTGCGTACACTTATAATAACTTCGTGGGTACTCGCTACCTTTCACTTGTTTCTGCCCATATTTTCTCCAGTTGTATCCATCATATGAGGGCCTGTCTGTGTTACTCATCAGTTGAGCTCTCTGACTTTCTTCCATGTTCTGAGACTGCAACATTGATGGATCACTTATCTGGTTTGTATCCATTTGTAATGACAATTTCTGATGAGCATTGGTGGTGGGCTGGGTTTGGAAATCGTATTTCACTTGGTCTGGAACCTGAACTTGGGCCTGCAACTGCAATAATGCTTGTTGATGACTGATATCAAAATTTCCCTGATCCAAACAAATGGCAGCGTTTTAACTTCAATCTCAAGCGCACACACAAGAGGAATTTGCATGAGGGACGCCCCGCACTGATATACCAAGGCAGTCCTCTTTTGTTTCTTAAAATTATTTTAAACATTTGAAAGATGATGTAAACTGTTAGCCATTTTAGGGGTTTAACTGTTTATAGAATAAATGCATAGGGTCATTAGTAGCAAGAGTATTTTCCTCAGCGGCATATTCACAATGGGAGCTACCTCTTGAAAGGTTTGGATCACCCTTGCACCAACCCCAACTACGTAAGTAGAGATATGGTTTCTGAAATGAGCCCTCTGAGAAAGAGACAAAGCCACTGGTGCATGATCTCAACTTGGTTATGAAATCACACACTCCAGTTTAAAACACCAGGGACAAGAATAAATTGGATATTCCTCTCCATATATCAATTGAGAAACTCAAACTGCCTAGGATGGATGCACATGTAACATAGACACTGACCAAATTTGCCAAAATAGATGCAGTCTTCCTTGAAACAAGCTTTGCCATGGGTTTATATACCACTGTCAATTCATGATCAGGTTTCAAAACATCAACAGATAAATTGCTAACAGCTGTTCCAGATACATCAGCCTGCAAAATTTAGCAAGAAAAGAGATAACCGGTAAAAACCAGAAACCACAAATAGCAGAAAACTGAACATTCTGAACGTTTATTGTGGGACAAACTAAAACACCAAGGATGAAACAACCTGAAGGGGAGCTTTTTCTACGGGGGGCTTGAATCTCACTGTTTTGGGTCTGATGGCTGCTGTTGTTTCAACACAACTACTTGGGGGAGACGCATTAATCGCACCAGCAAGCAGCTCTGAGAAGGATTTGAAATGGGAACAAGAAGGTCTGGAGGCAATGGGTTTAGCTATAACCGTCCTCTCTGCATCTTTAACTTCCATTTTTATTGAACAAGTTGTCAATCTTCAGGCTTCTTTTGTTTCTAACAAGCCTCTGAAAGTCAACACAAAAACTTTGACTAGTCTGACGCCATAATTGTTTTGTTTTAGCCAACTGTGGAATCAAACTGGAAATAAAGGGGTAACTCAAATGAGTTTGGGAAGGAATGAATACAATTTTATGTTCTTGATGTTTGATTAAATTAAAGCAGCAAAGGTGAGGAGATTGCTGCAGGGCCAGTAATTTCCGGCAGTTTCATGAAATCTAACCGTTGAGTAGAGCTCCATATAAATCCCATCCTCTCACTTGGGACTATGTACAATGAAAAATCAGAGCAAATGAGACGTGAATGCTAGAAATGCTAGAGATCACCAGCCCTGTGAAATCTCCTTCCCTGCTTTAATCCAACATTTGAAACCAATTCTGGTTGTGGCTTTGACTGTTGGCCCCAACTTCTTTAGGCCTGCTCACATTTTATGTTGAGTGGAAAACAAAAAGGACATACAATTGAAACATAAATTTTACAATCATGAGAAAGTACAACAGAATAGACAGGATATTATGTACATGACAATGCTTTTCTCCGAAATAGAGGATGTTTGAGCTACTTGCTAGACTAAATCTATGGTATGGGAATATTGGACTACAAAGTACATACTTTTTTCATAAGACTCTTCTTCCTTTGACTATTTTACAGATCAAGAAGATCATTTGCACAAAGTCATGCTGGCACAACTGTTGTTCATAGGGCGATCTACTCACAATTATACTGCAATAAGAGTCACCGCCGCATCTGTTCTGTGTAACAGTAGACAGTCATTGTTCACTTTACTAATGAAATGGCCATCAGCAACTCTTAACCAGTCTTGTAAATGCTCATCATTTTGACCGATGAACAACCCAACCTCATTTTCTTCTCTTGACATTGCAATCCTTAGAAACAGCATTCAAGGTCAAGACCACCCATGGCTCATCCATGTTTGATGCGAGCCAATCAAGCTATAACCTCAGGAACCATCTCTACAGAATGAAGAGCCAAATCCACTATCATTCTTCACCCACATTTTTTAACGCTTGCCAAAGGAAATTATTAGAAGTCTTAACTAGGATACAAGCGGGATAGTCAAAGTAGAGACTTGCTTCTAGAGTGCTTTGTGACCGGTGCATACCAATAAGATTGAAGGAAAAATTTTATAGGATAGTGATTAGACCAGTTATGACCTATGGAGCAGAATGCTGGCCACTTAAGAAGCAACACATGCACAAAAAATGTGTAGCATAAATGAGAATGTTAAGGTGGATGTGTGTTAAAACTAGGAAGGACAGAATAAAAAATAAGAGCTTTTGGGAGCATTTAGAGGTTGCATCAACAAATGATAAAATAAGAGAAAGTTGTTTGAGATGTTTTGGACTTGTCCAACGTAGACTAGCGACAACGCCGGGGAGGAAAAGCTTTTCTTTGCAGGTTGATGGCCCACCCAGGGGAAGGGAATGGCCCACCCAGGGGAAGGTATAGGCCAAAAAGGATGTGCATGGAAGTAGTAAAAATAGATTTGAAGAAGGGAAACCTACCCGAGGATTTGGCTCGGGATAGATCGACTAGGAATTCCCTATCCAGTCCCTACATAGTTGGGACAAGGCTTTGATGATGAATTGATGATGATGATGAACTAGGAATTCCGGATCCAATCCCTACAAAAATACCATCATGTGATACCTCCTATTCAAATAATAGTTATATAATTCAAAGACAGAAAATGAAGGAAGTTAACATCTTCCAAGCACCTTTCTTTCACACCGTACTAACCTCAACAATTAAAACTACCATATCAGCCAAGACATGGCTAAAAATTGTAACTACAAGGCTCTCATACAACAAGTTTAAGTTTTAAAACAATGTCAAGTTCTCAAACAGGGCATCTACATGAACTTTCTTGTGTGTGCGTGTGTGTGTGCGTGTGTAGTTCATGGTGCAAACTGCAAACCTTCAGCTCTGACTTGTGAGTAACATACTTCCTTGGGTATACAATAATTGGTAAAACAATCACTGAAGTACCAGAATAACTATATTTATTTACTATCTTGCATATAAAGGAAGAACGATGAGATCCTCATGCACCAGGACAGTTGCAAACAAGTGGGGTCCATGGATTCATATAAAGACCATTGATTACATTCGGCCCCAGTAGATGAGGAACACTCCAACAATCTTCTAGATTAAAAGAATATAATCTGTCCAAGATTTGGGGATTTTTTTTCCAGACTTTACTAACCATCTAATTCAAGGCCATCAAAAGTAATATTAGGTTCTTCATATACGAAACACACACATGGAACTCACCATCCACAAGAAGGGTCCCCCAATCAAGAGACTTGATCATTGAACCATCGGCACCACTGTGTATAACAGTAGCAGGCCGGGGTGGCATCTTCATTTGTAACCCCACAAACTCCCTTCTAGATGGTCTAAATTACGTGGAAAATACATGCCATAAAAGTTCACCATCTAACACTAGTTTATCAACCCATTGTAGTAAGTATTACCCACCACCACTCAATAATGAAGGAAATTAAACCCACACCCCTACACCCCCCACACCCAGAGAGAGAGAGAGAGAGAGAGAGAGAGAGAGAGAGAGTTCTTAGAAGCAATTATATCCAAATCACATATCCAATATATTCTTGCTATCCTAAAAAAATATGGGTCGGTGAAATCCGGGGATCCAAACAAAAAGCTGAAATCTTTAGGCAAAATACAAATCGTTCATAAGTCCAACAAGAAAACGGAAAACTGAATCTAAGAATGATGAGAACATTAAGAGGCCTGCAAATCTACAGTAACCCAATCTGCAAAAAAAGTGGGAAGCCCAACCCAAATCACAGATATCCACTAAAGAGGAAAAAAAAATAGAATTTAAACATCCAACCTCAGTCAAACAAACAGAGAATCAGCAAAGGCAACTTTTCAGACATTCATTGTTCTTAAAAAAAACATCTTTTTACTCATTTCATCGAACACTTTCCATACCAAGCAAAGCTCCAGAGAGAGAGAGAGAGGATAAAGAGATATCTCCAACCGAAATGAGACAAACAAGAATGAACGAAGATATAAAACACACCAGGCACCAGCAAATGGATAGGGATATATTCTAACATACGCATGTGTGATGTGTGGTTAACGACTGTAAACTGCGCATAGTTCGCTCGGACAATGAGCTATGTGACGTGTGATGGAAGATGTAATAAGAGGGAGAGAGGGTGTCAAATCAAAGCATTCGAGTGGAGAAAACGGGGAAAGTATTACGTGTTTATGAAGGAAAAGAGGACCATTTGAGTGGAAAATGAGAGGGGGGTGTGTGTGTGTCTCATGTGTATACACCTTGGATTCCAGTATGTGAGGGAGGCTGGAGTCTGGAGCGAGGCAGTTGGAAAAAAGAGAGGGAAAACATATAAATGCTTCCCCTTCTCTTTTTCTTCATCTTTCTCGTTTTCAGTGATTGAGAAATGAGAAAGCGAACTGGAGAAAATTATTTCCATGGCAACTTTTCTAGGGTGGGGCCAGTTGGACCACATGGGGTGTGGATGGTCAGTTCAGGTTCTTGTTAGACAGGACCATGACCCAAAATGTTAGGGCTCACTGTAGGTAGAGAATGATTTGGAAAGAAAAATTAATTTTTTTGATAAATTTTTGAAAATTGAGATAACATGTAGGATTTTGGATCTATTGGTCGGAACCACCAGAGCCGAACCAGTTTACTTATGGGTATCTTAATAAAGACTCAAATTCAGTTATTAATAGGTTGAAACCTTTAAGATAATTGGAGAATCAAAAGCCCATTTACATTGCTACTACTCATACCCCTATAACACCTTCCCTCCTAAAAAAAAGATAATATTTATGTTTTTTTACGAGAAAGATTAGATAACAAGGGGTTACAACATCCAAAACAACAAAAACTAGGCCTTACAGCATGTCCAGGAGCACAACCAAAGTCTAAAACATACATCCAAAACAACAGTGCACAAAGACTCCAACAGACAGAACATCTTTGACGAGACAGAACCTTTGTTTTTTTTTTCCCTAGGTCACTAAAAACAAAAAAAAAAGGACATTCATTGTCTGCCTTTCGCGTTACATCTACTCTTCTGCCTTTGCTGAGAAGACTCCACTGATGTTTATAGTGTATGTCTTTTTTTATTATTATAAAAAAATTTATGAGGAAATCATTTAAATTCTTATAAAACAACAGAGAGACCAAATATTAGGATTGAAGGCAGAGGGTCTCCCACCACTTTTTTAAATTTATATATATATTTTTTTCAACATTTTCACCATTGTTCCATGACAAATGTCTTGCACATTCCATGCTATTGTGGAATGTGTATCCTTCCTCAATAATAAAAATAAAATTCTACCATTCTATAAGAATTTAGAAAGATTTTTTTCTGTAAAAATTTACTAATTATATTTGTATATAATATATTATTAACACTCAGGTATTCTATTTTGGACATGGATTGAAACCTGATTATTAAATGAGTTCAAAAGGAGGTTTATGAAAATAACACTTGACAAACAAGCCCTCCATACATGTCATTTCTATGAAAAGTAGAGGCCTTAGCACTAAACCCCCAACAGGTTGGCCAATTGTTGGATTTATAATGCGAGCAGTATAATTATGTTTTTGGCATAATAGTCAATTCAACTATATATAACACATTGACATAAAATTATATTTTCATTTTATTGCTTCTTAAAAAAAACTTAAATTTAAAAATAAATTTATATTTTTTTATTTCAGATCATTTTAATTTCTGAAGTTTTTTCAACAAAGCATTAAAAGAATTCAAAATGCCATTTAAGAAAAATGCATCAACCAATAAAGGAAAATATTTAGGTGCGAAGCCTTTACACACTAATTTACGAGGTGGCTGGCGGACGAAATATGTGCCGTCAGATCCTCATCCGCCAAACACCTAGTAAATTAGAGTTGTGAATTATTTCCCACCAATAAATAAAGGTTTGGGCTTACATTACATACTAGTACCACTAGTAGCCCTAAAAGCTCAAAATAAATAATTAATTAATTATAGAGGATTTTACCAAAACAATAACCGTAAGTGGCCACTGCACCAAATAGGAAATTCATACAGAAAAAGTAATTTTTTTCACCATTTTTTTTCGTGGTCGCATTCGACCTTCATTTTCTATGTTAAGGGTCGACTGTGACCCTCGCTATAATAAGTGAGGGTTGCATTCGACTCTGAGCAGGCATAACATCTTCATCTTCTTCTTTCTTCCTCGAATGTTTGAGTTTTCGATTAAAGAAAGAGAGGACTAGAAGATTTGCCACTTAAAGGGTTTTTTTTTTTGGTAAATTTCTCATAGAGGATCCTTCCGGAAAAAAGCTCTTGCAATTTTAAACCCAAAATCTTATCATGCTATGGTTTTGTACAACATCACGTGAAACAGATTTTGCTAAAATGGAAGAGTGAATTTGAGGAGTAATTCAAAAGCTAAGATCCACGTTCATTTATGCTTTGGGCCAAAAAAATCATGCCCAAACAAGAAGATACCAATGGCCTAAAATAAAAGATGCTACCAATAAGTAAATCAGAGATGAGGAAGAGAACATGGCACCAACAGTTCACATGATGCTTAATCAATTGACAACATTTGTTAGGGATCGAACCTTTCTTAAATTGACCAATCCACCACCAACATTTTTAGAACCAATTGGCAATTTACTAGGTTAGATCTTCCAATCATCTCTTATTTTACTCGAACACTCTGTGGAAAACTGAAGAAAATGAGGAGGTTATGCCTGCTCAGGGTTGAATGCGACCCTCTCTTGTTATAGCAAGGGTTGCAGTCAACCCTCAACAAAGAAAATGAAGATAAAATGCGACCACAAAAAAAAAAAAAAAAAAAAAATTTGGTGAAAAAAGTTATTTTTTCTATACGAATTTCTTGTTTGGTACACTACTGGCTAAAGTTTCTTGTTTGGTGCAATGGCCACTCAAAGTTTTTTTTATTCGGTAAAATCCCCTTCATTATATGTTCTCATTAAATAAAAGAAAAGGGAATATGTGAAAATCACTATGGATGCAAACGAGTCATTGAAGGGAAGAATCTTAGTGGTTATGGATCCAGATCATTCTTTACAAATTTAAAAGCAAATCTGGATTAGACACACAACATATACAACATTGTAATTGGATCCAACATCAAGTTAAGAAAATAATTTTACTTTTAAATCTAAATTTGAAATAAGAAAAGAGCATTAGGATAATTGAATAGGAATTAGGAAAGCCTCAATCTTTTTAAATATACAAGTTATACTATTAAATGGTATATGATTACAGTTAGGTAGATTGTCAAGTATTAATATAACTCAAGTTATTGAGGCCTTTAAAGGTTACACATTTTATATGTTAATCATAAAATTCTGAACCAAAATCCTCCAATCGAAACATACAACACGAATTCCAAATCTAAATGTTTCAAATCCCATATTTACAGTTATAAATTTGAATTCAAATGTCTCCCTAGTTGAGAAATAGATACTAATCCCACTTTATTAGGAATTGGTGACTTCAAATATTCAACTATCCATTTGTAATTCCTACCTCTAGCAGACTAGCACGAGCAGTGGATTGACACATGAGCGTACAATTGTGAAATGTGAACTTTGAGCATGAAAAACTAATGATGTTACATTTTAGATTATGCTTTTTTAGGACTAAATTTTATCAATTATTTCACTTATACTATGTTTGGGAAGGGGGGAGGGGAGGAAAAATTTGAGGGGGAAGGAAAATGAAGGGGAGGGGAGGGGAGGGGAGGGGAGGGAAAGATAATTTTACATCCTCTTGTTTAGATAGTCAAAAGGTATGGGGAGAAAAGTGAAAAAATATAATTTTGTTTGCTTGTGAGGTAAAGAGACAGAATATCATTTTATCCTTATTTTTGTAAAAGTTTCAATTGAACAAAAGGATAATTTAGTAATTTGAAACAAATTTCCTTTTTTGCTCATCATTTTCCCTCACTTTAATGGAAAAATTTTGGAGTAGGCCCTACACTCATTTTCCCTCCCAAATTCTCCTCCCCCACTTTTCCTCTCTCATTCCCAAACATCCTCAATTCCTACTTTCCTTTTATTTTTTTCCTTTGTTTTTCCTTCCCCCAATTTTCCTCCAACCCAAGCGGTACCTTAGGTAGGAAAACAAGAGAAAAAAAAAAAAAAAAAACTAATGTTAAAACTTAAAAAGTCGGGGATTTAACCGGAAAAACCCTCTAAAACAGGCTATTAATGAATTTGGCCCCAATAGAAAAGGCCAGACAGAATAGGCCCTAAATTGATGTTTCTCTTTTCTTTTTTGTCTTTTAGCGCTATAGTCGATATCGACGCTCTCGCCTGAACATTCATTCGTCTCTTCCTCTCTCTCTTATTCTCTCTTGCTCTCTGCAACTGATCTCAAATCATAATCTTTGAGAAGGGGGAAGAAGGAAAGAGAAAGCTGGTAGGTGTCTGCAGATGAGATGCATGGAGATGGAGGTGTGCGCAGAGGCTGTGAGGGCGGAGTGCAGCAGTGAAGGAGGGGGAAACGAGAAAAGAAGAGGAGGAAAGAAAGAGAAAAAAAAGGAAAGAGAGGGAGAAGGAAGGACGTGGAGTGCAGTGGGTGGCAAAGGGTAGTGCAGGGAGAATGGAGAAGAAGAGGGGGAGAGGGGGAAGGAAGAAAGAAAGAAAGAAATGAAAAAGGAGGAGAGCCATCTCAGTGGGGTATGCAGGTGGGTGTGCGGTGGCCCATCACGGCTCATCTCCTTCATCTCATCTTCACCATCCCAGGACGCAGACGGTAGACCTCTCCCTCCTTCTCCTTTGTCCTCTCCGGCCAGCCAACCCACCACTCCTTCATCCTTTCCATCTCCCTCCCATCAACCTCCATCTCACCCTATCCGTAGCCCTCACGCATCTCCCTTATCTCCACGCAGCCCATCATCAGCTCTTCTTCATCTCCATCTCCACGAGGAATGGAATGCAAGTTCGGAGTCCTTAAACCGATCATTTAATTGTATCCATATCAAGCTGGAGGTGTTTTCAAATAAAGCCCATGAAGGTGTTCGATGAAATGACGAAGAGAAAGGAGAAGGAAATTTCACGCTCATTTCTCTTATTTTTCTCATAGGAAAGAAATCTGCTGCTGTTGTGGGGTTTGTCCTTCCTTGATTTTGCTCACTAGAAGATATTGGATGAAATGAATTAGAGAACATGAGTGGGGTTTTCATTTCTTGATTTTTGTAATTTTCAAACATAGTTCATGTATATATATTTTGAAATGTAAGGTCAATACACAATGAACTTGTAATGTTGTGAATGGTTTCCCCCTATTTGAGATGTTTGAAATGTGTTTGAGGAGTTTGAAAGGTATTTGAAATGTCCGAACTCTTGAGCTTTTGAAATGTCTGAGTGAAGGGTCGAAACCTCCCCACCAAAACTCTCTACTATGACGTTCAAGGATGAAATTGGTATTGGTTGAATCGGTGGAAGCATTTTTTGGAAGGGTGATGCAAGAGTCAATGTGAACTCTTTTTTTGTTGGTGTTAATAGTTGGTGCTTATGTGATAGAAGATGCAGCCGTTCTGTACAGTTTACAGTCTACTGAAGCATTTTTTAGAAGGGGGATGCAAGAGTCAATGTGAATTCCTTTTTGGTTGGTGTTCATATTTGATGTTAATGTGATAGAAGATGCAGCCGTTCTAGACAGTGTACAATCTACTGAAGCATTTTTTGGAAGGGGGATGCAAGAGTCAATGTGAACTCCTTTTTGGTTGGTGTTAATATTTGGTGTTAATGTGATAGAAGATGCAACCATTCTGGATAGTGTACAGTCTACTGAAGCATTTTTTGGAAATGAGATGAAAGAGTTAATGTGAACTCCTCTTTGGTTGGTGTTAGTATTTGGTGTTAATGTGATAGAAGATGTAGCCTTCTGGACAATGTAATCTCTACATGGAAGAGATTTTTTGGATGGGGGATGCCCATGTTAATGTCATCATGTCCATTTTTATTGGTGTTAATATTTGGTGTTAATGTAATTGATAGAAGATGTAGTCGTGATGGGCTTGCACATTTTGTTGAAGCATTTTTTGGAAGGGCACAAGTGTTAAACATACTTTTTCCTTTTATAAAGATCACCCTTTTTTGGGGTTATATGTTGTTGAGAACTTATCTATGATAATATAATGGTTGTTTGTATTGTCCCGCTAATGAGTTTTTATTTTTTTCCACTTTTATTATTGAAAATGATTAGCAAACCCCATCTAGAGCTACACTTAGTAAGTTATAGTATTATAACATAGTCGATATCGACTATGACTGTGTTTTTTATGTTTCAGCTAAATAGTCGATATCGACTATGACTGTGTTTTTTATGTTTCAGTTAAATAGTCGATATCGACAATGAAAATAGTCGATATCGACTATGACTGTGTTTTTTATGTTTCAGCTAAATAGTCGATATCGACTATGACAATAGTCGATATCGACTATGACTGTGTTTTTTATGTTTCAGCTAAATAGTCGATATCGACTATGACTGTGTTTTTTAGGCTTCAGCTAAATAGTCGATATCGACTATTGGTCGTATTAAACAAACCAGAGAATGATACATTCTATTGTCCTAAACATTGTTCTGAATACATTGGTGCATTCCATTCACACATTCAATTAACAACCATACATTAACATACCATTCAATTTCAAATAATTATACATGATGTTTCACAATATAAATCCAACTGCCCAAAACTATAGAAGTTCCACAACCACTGCCCACAAGTTCCACAATTTTAATTACGAAGTAAAGAAAGTAAGTATCTATGTTTGGCCTCTCCTTCTACTGCCCAAAAAACCTTCACAAAACTTCTTCTAACCAGTTAAGAGAATTACATCAAACTAGCATTCACTTGTCAACTTCTTTTAAATAACTCAATGACAATTCTGCTACGGAAGTAAGGGATGTCAGACTGTGTAAATGTGATAGGACGACAGTGAACACAATGCTCTGCGAATGCCACAGTGAAAACTTCGTAGTGATTACAATTGTCTTGATGATGAATGTCTTCTTTAAACAGGATAGTCCATAAAAATGGATTCGTCCAGTACTTTATTTAAATCGTTGCTAGATACCATGGTACAAATACTGGCTAGTTCATCATCTCTACATGAAAGAGATGTTTGTTAATAAAACACAATGCTACAGATATTAATGAAGATGGGTACTACATGAAAGTAATGAGGAAAAATTAGTATAGAGTTTTGGTGGGGAAGGTTTCATCCGACTCATTTCGCAACTTCCACTGATTTAGCCAATACCAATTTCATCCTTGAACGTCATAGTTGAAAGTTTTGGTGGGGAAGGTTTCAGTCATTCACTCAGACATTTCAAAAGCTCAAGAGTTTCAGACATCTCAAACACATTTCAAACATCTCAAATAGGGGGAAACCATTCAAAACATTACAAGTTCATTATGTATTGACCTTACATTTCAAAATATATATACATGAAATATGTTTGAAAATTACAAAAATCAAGAAATGAAAACCCCACTCATGTTCTCTAATTCCTTTCATCCAATATCTCCTAGTGAGCAAAATCAAGGAAGGACAAACCCCACAACAGCAGCAGACTTCTTTCCCATCAGAAAAATAAAAGAAATGAGCGTGAAATTTCCTTCTCCTTTCTCTTCGTCATTTCATCGAACACCTTCATGGGCTTTATTTGAAAACACCTCCAGCTTGATATGGATACAATTAAATGATCGGTTTAAGGACTCCGAACTTGCATTCCATTCCTCGTGGAGATGGAGATGAAGAAGAGCTGATGATGGGCTGCGTGGAGATAAGGGAGATGCGTGAGGGCTACGGATAGGGTGAGATGGAGGTTGATGGGAGGGAGATGGAAAGGATGAAGGAGTGGTGGGTTGGCTGGCCGGAGAGGACAAAGGAGAAGGAGGGAGAGGTCTACCGTCTGCGTCCTGGGATGGTGAAGATGAGATGAAGGAGATGAGCCGTGATGGGCCACCGCACACCCACCTGCATACCCCACTGAGATGGCTCTCCTCCTTTTTCATTTCTTTCTTTCTTTCTTCCTTCCCCCTCTCCCCCTCTTCTTCTCCATTCTCCCTGCACTACCCTTTGCCACCCACTGCACTCCACGTCCTTCCTTCTCCCTCTCTTTCCTTTTTTTTCTCTTTCTTTCCTCCTCTTCTTTTCTCGTTTCCCCCTCCTTCACTGCTGCACTCCGCCCTCACAGCCTCTGCGCACACCTCCATCTCCATGCATCTCATCTGCAGACACCTACCAGCTTTCTCTTTCCTTCTTCCCCCTTCTCAAAGATTATGATTTGAGATCAGTTGCAGAGAGCAAGAGAGAATAAGAGAGAGAGGAAGAGACGAATGAATGTTCAGGCGAGAGCGTCGATATCGACTATAGCGCTAAAAGACAAAAAAGAAAAGAGAAACATCAATTTAGGGCTTATTCTGTCTGACCTTTTCTATTGGGGCCAAATTCATTAATAGCCTGTTTTAGAGGGTTTTTCCCGTTAAATCCCCTAAAAAGTCGCTGTCGTCGTTTTAGATTTAAAAAAAACAAAACCCTCTGCAATCAAATACTGACAACGTGGGAAATCGTAAAATTTTGTCGTTTTAACTTGTTACCGTGGGAAACGTACAGAATGAGTTAAAGAGGAGATTCCAACGGTAAACAAGAGAGGCCAGTCAGGTACTAGCTGCAAGTACAACTAGATGTTGGGAAGGCTCTTAATTCCATCCACGTGAGAGGTGCAAAAATGTCAGGGCTTTGATTTCAGCTTTTGCTGTGTTCTCCCCTGTAACCTTCTCATCAGAGCTTCCCAATCAAAGGGTTACTATCTTCTTAATTTGAAGAATCGTTTTACAAATTTATCAATATTTTGCAGGCTCTAATGGGATTCACATTTGGATCTGGAGTGGTATTGACTGCTAAAAATAAGCAGTTACGTTTTCTGAATGTGATCTATCTAGAATGCAACACTTTGTCCAGATGTAAGGCATGGTTCCCATGCATCAACCAACAATAGATAAAAGGATTGAAAGATGTAAGTCTCTTATCAGTGCACAAAGATATAAGATTATGGGTCATTCCAAGATTTGAAAAGATTTCCAGGGAAATATCTAATACTGGCCAAACAAGGGAAATACAAAAACTCAAAACATTAAAAGCTAACTTATTTTAACAAGGCAAGTGGTTTCAGATTTCTCTTGGATGAATGAGTCCCACGACTCCTTTTCCAAATCCCACCCTCTAAATAGCCATTAGTCTTTCCATCCCACTTTTGAAAGTGGAGTATGCATCACTCCCCATTTCTTTTTCTTTACAACTTTGGTATTCATTGAAACATCAGTTCAATCTAATCATTGAATTGATCAAGATGTAAAAGTCCAACAGTTAGCTCATTAAGTCCCAAGTAAAATTCTCGATTATGGTTATGCATTCTTGAACTCATGATGTGGGCGGCCAAGACTCAAGGAGTGGAAAATGAGTTGCATTATTTGTGTTGCTTTTAATGAACGCCTGTTAGTGGGACTTAAAAGAGAAGATTAGGTGGGAGCAGAGCGTTTGGTGGTGATTGTGGGGGGTTGTGACGCGAGCACGTGGGATCTGTTGTTCTCTCTCTCTCTCTCTCACTCACTGTGAGTGCCCTTTTCAACCTGCAACTGTCTTTCTACGCTTGGACCGGTAGATGGATATGAGGTCGTACGCATGCTGATGTTTAAAGCCTCTGACATGGGGACCAGGGTTTAGTGATCATTGGGGTGGAATGGTGGGCACACACCAGGGTTTTATGTTGACAGCAGATAATATCTTGATGGTCTGAGATGGGGTGTAGCCGTGTAGGTCATTAATGACTTTCAAGATGAAACTGGTTGATTTGGCGATTAAGGTGGCCTGGTCATGTACTATGTTACTTGGGTGGGTCTTTTCTCAATTGTAAAGCCGCTGGGTGGTTCCAACTAGTTCTTTTTCTATTAGGTTAAACTAAGATCAAGAGAGCAATTACCAAGGTGCTAATATGAGATATCAGCTTAAGTTAAAACAAAGGAGGACTGCCAATCAATCCTTTAATTATACGTCTTATAGCATCGGCGGAATTGGAAGTGTAAAATGCTAAACTTTACATTGTGTGATAATTAGGTATGTGTGTGATACTGAAGTACCAACATCACTAAGTCATGAGTGTGTTGGCAAAGGTGGAACCACTTGATTTGGTGGTTTGTCTGAAATTCGTAGGTGCTCAGTGCTCAAACAAGAGATTTACGTGGTTCTGCTCTTGGCATACATCTACAGAAGAAGATAGGATAATTTACTATCTAATCAGAAGAGGGTTGTATATCATAAAGGCTCTTAGCCTTATTTATAATATCAGTGTCAAAACCATGGTACACCTAGAGCAGACCTACTTCTAATCACATTAGACATATAAACAAATATACTTCTAATCACAATAGAACAAGAATGGTTTAGAGACCCGGTCAACAGAGAGTATTAACTTATTTCTCAATACCAACATTTACTATAACCAAGTTCGAGATCAACTCCTTAACCATAGCTTGAGCTTGAGTTGGAATAGTTTAAACCCACATAAATTGATCCTATCACTATTCCAACTGAGTCCAATAATAATGCCAAAAAAAAAAAAAACTAAAAATTATTGGCACCAACTGTTAGTCGAACCATCTAACCCTTTAAAATTGGCTACCTTTGAGAACCTGTCAGTAAAGTAAAATGGAAGAAGGAATTGTGAGCAATCTTATCTTAAACTTAAACTTAAACTTATCATTATTTTATTTTAAAGCTTTTAAAAATATTTATTTTAATAGTTTCTTAAACAAAACTATTATTTTTCGGATTCCACTTATGTTTTATATAATATACTTCTGGTATTGGAGCCGGGGACTGCCCGCCCCGGCTGTTCATTCTCTGCATAGAAGCATGGGTATGAGCGTTACGATTCATGTCTGTTGGAGAATGTGTAGGGTCAGAGTTGCAGCTCAAACATTAATTTCTTTGTTTCTTTGCAGTGAAAATTCATTGGCAAGTGGGACCTTGAGTTGAATGTAGATTCATATGGGATCTAGAATCTTTGACATTGTGTTGCATCATGCATCTTCTTCTCATGGGCTGCCAAAATGATTAAGATATATTATTATCATTAGTGTCCATGACGAATTGTTTCTTGGGTTGAAGCTAAAACTATCACTACAAAAAAAATGACTTTTAATCTCGCTTTTGAAATGAGCTTTTGTGTCGCTTTTACAATAAAGTGACACAGTATGGTCTGATGTGTCACTTTAGAGGAGGAGCAAACGAGGAGGGGGTTTGTTGGGTCACTTTTCTATAACGCGACACACAAAATAAATCTATGGTTTTCCCCCACTAAATAAAAGTGACACAAAAAATTTGATTGTTATTTTCTTTCATGAGATAGGAAAGAAAAGCGACACATGAATTGGGCAAGTGATAATTTGGGTTCCCTCCCTCGTATATCCGATTCCTTCGATCCCTCCATACCTCATTCCCTTGGTGCCCAAATACCCCAGCGATCAGAGCGATCTCCTTGGCGATCGACAGCCTCACGCACATCATCTCTGCAAAAAGCCAGCGCCCCCCCCCCCTCCCCCCCCCCCCCCCCCCCCCAATCCTCACGCACCTCAGCAGCCCATCGATCCCTCCAATCCTCCCCTGCATTGTCTCCATTCACACAACCCCAGGCGATCACCTTCAGCCCTGCGCATCATCAGCCAGCCTCCCATCTCCATCTCCATCGTAGCCATCCAACCTCCTTCTCTCTTCTCTCCTCACCAAACCCGCCACCCTCTGCTCCATTATCTTCCTCCGCCAGACACAAGCAGCAGCAGCCCCGGCCCACACGCAGCGCCTTTTTCCGCCTCCTCGAGCCGCCCCTGCACCAGGTACACCCCTCCCTCTTTCTGCACTCTGCACACACTGCGCATGCACCATTCCCCCTCTTCTCTCTCACTCTCTCTCTCTCGATCTGGATCTGCTCTTCTCTCTCTCTCTGCTCTTTTCCCTCATCTCCCTCACGATCTCCATCTCTTCATTTCTTCTCTTTCTCTCTAGTCTCTGCTATTGAGATCTCATGTTGTCTTTCATTTCCATTTCAGGAAGAACAAGAGGATCTCCAAGGGGAAAAGGGAGGAAAGAAGAAGGCGTAAGTTTGATAAAACCCTAAATATCTTTCCCTTTGTTGTGAATCTTCTCGTTGTGTTGGTTGTTATGGATCTGATCTTTGTTTTCATTGTTTGTATTACTAATCTAGGGTCGATCCTTTTTCTAAGAAGGATTGGTATGATATCAAAGCACCATCGGTGTTCAATGTCCGAAATGTCGGTAAAACCCTCGTCACTCGGACACAGGGTACCAAGGTCTGTCTCCTAAACCTTTCAGATCTTCTCGTTTTATATCTGGATTTGATGCTTTTGTCCAACTTTTCTGCTGTTTGTAATTGTATGGAATGATTTAATAGATTGTTTGTGGGTTTTACATTGAATCTGTGTATGGCAAATGGGGTTTTGTTGGATTTTCAATTGGTTTCCATTTTTTGCAGTTTCATTTGATTTTTTTGAGGTTTTCTTTTGAATGTTAGTGGAGCTAATGGGTTTTGTTGGGGGGATTTCCAACTTCTCTTATGTCAAGTGAGTTTTGTTTTGTTGGATCTCCATACCTATTCATTTTCTACAATCAATCTTGTAGTTTGGGGTTTTTTCTTTGAATGTTAGCAGTGTCTTTGAATCTGGGTTTTTTTTTTAATACTCATTCTCTGCAATTTAACTTCAATCTTTTGGGTTTTCTTTTCTGGGGTATGTAGATTCTGTTTGTGTTGAGTTTGTTTTCTTTGATTTTAGTAATCCAATCCCTACTTGTTGTTTCATGCCTGCTGGTTTGTTCAGCTGCTTGATATGACTTCATTTTAAGTCCACTTCTTTACTGTTCTCTCTCTTCAATCCCTTTTGTAATTGTGGATTTACTTTACCTTTGTTGTGTAGACTAGGGGATGGGAGATTTAAACCATTGGAATTAGTTTTTTTTCTCTTCTTTGTTTTCTTTTTCCTTAGAACTTAATGACAACGGTTTTAACTTGTTAATTTCTAGAAGATCTTTGTGTGTGATCTGAACTTTGTGGCAAGTTGGATTGGCAAAATTTGATGTGTAGTTAAGTGTCTAAAATGGGGGTTTTGATGTTTTTGGAGCTAATAGTATAAATTGGAAATTTGATTTTTTCTTAATATTAAAAGGAGTGTTTCTTTAAAAAGAAAGCAATGCACATGTCCAGAAATTGTAAAGTTTAAACAAAATGAGATTAGTACTATTGAACCACTTAACACTGATGTGGCCTGCCTAAGTTGAAGTGATTCACAGTGTTGTTTGGCTTGCAAGAGATGTCCTACTGGGTTGATGGGGCCTGGAGCTGCAAGTCCCTGTGCTGAATTCTAGATGTTTATGAGGTGTGTGTACTGTGGATGGTGATTTTCAAACTTTCCAAGTGGGCACCACAAATGTAGCAAAGGGCAAGTGAATTGAGGGAAGATGTGAAATGAACGCCTAGTAGTTTAAAACATTAGAAAGTCAATGTCTTGTTTACATTGCAACCCCTTCACCTTCTATCATTCACATTAGAAAGTCAAGGATTTTTTTTTTTTGTCATGATTTTTTTTATGCATTGATTTGTGTTGTGTTTGATTTATGTTTGATTCTGATGTAGATATGTGCTTATTTGTTGATTGCAACCTTCTATTAATTATAGTTGTAGGTTCATGCTTGTGAATGCAGTGGTTTGGATCGTGACTTGTAAATTGTGATTGATACATATCTGATGTTGATTTAGACTGCTGATGGTTTATACTTCAAAGCTCTGAATGCTTTCTTTTTGAATATTTTTTTTAAAGAATGGGCCAATTTTTCAAAGTCTTGTAAAGAACAGACCCAGACCCTCCCTTCTGATGATAGGCATCCCACTGTCAGCTCTCATCTGGTTAAATTTTACCATTGGATTGGACCCCTGTAGATGATTAGCAACTAATCATAATTTGGTTCCTTCCAACATTGACTATCACAAGGATCAGAGTCACTTGGACATGCCTTGATTCACTAGTGTTGAAGCAGTACTAGAGGCCGAGGAAGCATGGGCTCTACAGTGCAGAATTCTATGTGATCAATTCTCTAATTTTTATCATCACTATTAACAACATGTCCTCATCTTGGCCTGGCTCAACCTTCTGTGCTTGTTCTAATAAAGCAATTTCAGGTATTTAGACCCAAGCTGGCCTATTGGACCAAGGAATTGGGGCCTGAATACAATGGACAGCCAGTTGATTTAACTCCAGAACAAGAAGAGGTGATGCTGAATATCTTTTATGATCTTGTACCATTTTCACTATTTCTTTTCATTTCTTGTCATGTGATTCTTGTCGCTTCCACTTGTCACATTGCATGTGGCCCGTTGCCCTTGATAAATACATTTTATTCTTTACCTGCAGCTTTGATTTACTATCAGCATCACCTACTGAAAGTATTAGTTCTGCAGGTAGCTACAATGTTTGCAGTGATGAAAGAAACGGAATATGCAACAAAGCAGAAATTTATTGACAACTTCATGAATGACTGGAAAGTGCTCCTTGGCCGAAACCATGTGATTAAGAAATTTAAGCTCTGTGATTTTACCCTAATCTATGAGTGGCATGAGAGGGAGAAGGAAAAGAAAAAGCAAATGAGCACCGAGGTAAATCAAGGTTTCCTTTAATTGATGTTAGATTAGAGTAAAACAGGGAGCTGTACAGTGTAAATTGATACATATGGAACTGGTGTATGTGAACATTGAACATTAGTTTAATGATATTGACTTGTTTTATGTCTTAGTGAAAAATAGATGTTTGTCTATGATACCTGGATACTTCAAAATTGGGAACGTATCCATATCATGTTGTCTCCCATACTTAAGATTTACATGTTAAATTTATGCCTAATAGCATCCGTTGGAGTATCTTGTCTTTTGATAGGTAATATTAATAGAGATTTTGATTGAATTCTGAATTTTGGTAGCTAGGTACTACATTTTTAATTGCCCTTGTAGGTTCTCTCTGTGTTAATTAATATGGCAGAACAGTTTTATAAAGTATAGTTCAGAACCAAGTTCCAAAACATGGCATCTTGTTTAGATATTCTTCCATTTCCAGTAAATGTAGAAGCTGAGACTGTTCATGCCTTTTCACACTGTTCACCTCTTTGTTGCTCTTTTCATAGACATGTGTCCAACAGTCTAAATCTGCAAATAGGATTGGTTACTAAATTTTACACTTACACATTAAGTGCTCAAAATCATATGTTTCATCATGAAAGCCCACGTGTAATGGGTTCCAACCACTTTGTGAGTTTTCTTGCTGAGGTATAAGTTTTGAAGTCCTCATGCCTGAGCTATTACATGTTTCTGAGGTACATAATGAAGGTGCTTGTGAGAAACTTTGTGAGAAACTTTCATCATCCCTGTTGACATTCCAATTGGTCTAGAGAAGAAATAACTTGAATCTTCTCAAGCCATTGGTCACCCACTATGGACATATGTCTGCGGTAGAAGCCAATTTGATTGCTGAAATGGTGTCACAATTGATAATTGCATTTGCAGTAGTCTACTTATTTAATATGCAAACCATGGGCATAGGTACAAAGCTCAACGGTTGAGTTTCATATAATTTTTCACTCAGATTTTTTTTTTTCAAAATTATACTATTTGTGATGTAAATCTTATGGAAAACTATCGAATCTTATGCTTGATTATCTTTTCTGTGCATCTTATAATTGCAATTTATTCCTTATGATTCCTTACGAAAGCAAGTGCCATGATTGTTTATACAACTCTAACAAATGGAATTGACTTTTGTCATTCCTTTTTTCTCCTTTTTTTTTTTTTCAAATTTGTTTGAGGATTTTTATGCCCAAATGCCCAATCAATATCAGTCTTATATTAATCCTTCATAGAAGGCTTAGCCTAATTTAGTCTTGAACTAAGACAATATTGAAATGTGAATAAAGCATGTGAATAATGCACTAGTTAGGCATCTCTGCTTATAGTAGACCCAGATCTGAGCTCGTGTTAGAGACTATGAACCAAAAAAGAGTTAGAAAGTAAGAATTAGAAGTTGGCATCAATGGAAGATAATGGAAATTTACAATCTGATGATTTATGATTATGATTTTAGTTGCTTTTAAATTTACAGTCCAAATCAATTTTTATGGCATTGTTCACAAATGTGTTGGTTTCTGAATAATGGTTTTCATAAGTAACATATGCTTTCTGTCATCCTGCAGTGATGCTGATGGGTACACTTGTCTATGGTATTAAATACACGTTCCCCGAGTATGTATGCACTTTCCTTGTTGCAGGAGGTGTATCAGCATTTGCACTTTTAAAGGTAAGATCTCTTGTAGGTTGTGATGGTGTGCCATAATTGAGTTTCGACACAGTAGTGTTCTTATTCATTTGGATTGGTTGCAGACAAGCTCAAAGACAATAAGCAAGCTTGCACGCCCCCCTTGGCTATGGGTTGTGCTTTCTTAACTTGGCATTGGATGGATTCACAAATGCTACTCAGGATTCGATTTCATTAAGGTATGGTTTAGCAGTTGACCACTTCCCTTAGGGAACTTCAGTGTTGATTCTTGAAACCAACTCATCTGTGCTTGCAAACAGATCATACTTGATTGAATGCATACTTGCATTATGCAAACTGGTTGTTTTCAACTATGATTCCTCATACAGGTACCCAAAGACAAGTGCTTGGGATATAATGCTGGGAATGAATCTATGGGGCACCATATACAATGTGGTTTACATGTTTGCTTTGCCGCATGGGGGTGGTTTCGAGGCAGTCCAGTTCTGCAAGCAGCACCCAGAAGTAGCATGGGACATCTTCCTATACTGCCTCTGTGGAGCAGTGGGCCAGAACTTCATCTTCCTGACTATCAGCCGCTTTGGCTCCCTGGCGAACACCACCATTACGACAACCCGGAAGTTTGTAAGCATTGTTGTGTCATCACTGCTGAGCGGCAACCCCTTATCCTCAAAGCAGTGGGGCTGTGTCTTCATGGTCTTTAGTGGTCTATCATATCAAATCTATATCAAGTGGAGGAAGCTACAGAAGAAAAAGAAATCCACTTGAGGGATGAATCTTTTTATTTGGGGTCTGAGCCTGGAATTTAGGTGGTCCCTAATTTTTAAAATGTTTGGCAAATGTATCTTTCATACATATTAATTTAAGTAGGGATAGTGACAGTTTTGATGTTCAAACTGCAAACAGTTTTTTCCCATTTTCTGTTATACTAATTAGGTTAAGTTAATTTTGGTTAGTTAGGGATTTCCGGAAATTGTTTAATTACAATGTAGCTTGCCTTTTTTTCGATGCTTTTGTAAAGGTTTTGGATTATGTCGTGACGCTTTAGTGTGTTTGGATTCGAAGGTTAATGTAAATAGTTTGGATTATGGATGGATTCAAATTGACTATGTTTTGAATAGTTTGTTTGATTTAGTGTGTAGATGAGCAAGTATTTTCCTTAATGTGAATGGTGATTAATTTTCAATTAATGAAATGGTTCTTATTGAATGTTTCTATCTATGTTTTTTTGTATCGTTTATAAGGCAGGTTTAGTGATTTGAAAGTGTCCATACTGCAGCAACGTTATTAGTAATGTATATAGTGCATTTTTTTTTTTAAGAAAAATGAATGGTATCTCGCTTCTATGGAAACTGTCACAACTGATGACTTCTTGTGTCGCTTTTGGTCCGAAAACAACATTTTGATCACTGCTTTTGAAAAGGGTGACATCTTTCTTGTGACGCTTTTAAGTTATTTCAGTGTCACTTTTGGGTTTAAAGCGACACAAGTAACTATTTTTTTGTGTCACTTTGATAATAGAAACTGACACAACAAAGCATTTCTTGAGACGCTTTTACGAACTTTTAGTGACGCCGGCATATAAGACGCTTGCATAGTAATCTGAAAAGCGACACAAACCACTTTTTAAGACACTTTAAAAGTGACTCATTAAGACTTTTTTTTTGTAGTGTATCCTGAAAATGGAGTTGTTAATTTTTTAATTTTTTATTTATCCTCAAATGGGTTAGGGCCTGAAAACCCACACAAGTAGGAAGAAAGCACACACAAGATAGAAGAGGCGTACCAAGAGTTCGAACTCGGGATAACCAAGTAACAAATGACTTGACTCTTGAGTAAGGAGTCGTTCTTTTGAAAATGGAGTTGTAAGGTCACTCTTTAACCACTTTGCGGATAAATTGGGAGCCTAACTATTTTTACACGGTCGGTTGCTGGGAGAGAGAGAGAGAGAGAGAGAGAGAGAGAGAGAGAGATCATAACTATCAGGAGTTTTTGAAAATTGATTTTTTATATGTATAGTTGAAATTGATTTTTATGCACAAAAGCAAAAATAGAAGTATGTATAAATGGTTTTTCTTATGCCAATAAGGGAATCTGAAGATTTTATGATTCTTCACTACCCTTGGAATATGGATTTTTCATTGGGGATTTTTAACTAAGGATTTCACATAGATATTGTGTGTACCAATGTATGTAGCTATGAAAAATTGATATCAATGTATAAATCCAAAAAAAATGAGAATTGCCAAATGTGGGTTTTTCAAAGCGTTGTGAAAAATGAGGATTTTCAAGGTTATGATTGCCAAACATGACTCAAAGGTTTTAGTGTAATTAATATTTTTTTTATTCATTGTTTGAGGATATGATTGCCAAACACTGCCTTTTTATATTATATTTTGTTATTTTATCTACAATAAAAAAAAACTTCGTTTTTCAGAACTTATAAAACCGAAACATCATTTGAGAAAATGATGAATCAACTTTTTGAATATAAGCTAAAGTGTCTCCTTGGGGTCATGTTTCAAATTAGCTATGATGAAATTATTATTATATACTATTGTAGACTCCTTTCAAACTTATGGTGGCGAGAAAATTACGTATAGGTGACGTTCGGTGGTCCCTCTCCAAGATGCAATGAGATCTTTAATTGTCTTTTGTTTTGTCTTTGTTTTCTTTCTTTTGCTTGAGAGATCTATGCGTTTTGTTGCTTGTTTTTGGTAAAGTTCAGATGAGTTAGAAGAGTTGCTTTACACAATCAATCAACTAAAACGACCTTGCTATGCTAGAAAGAAAAGGTTAAGAAAGTAATACTCACCACAAGTCACAAGGGCAACTCAAATAAATGGGAAAAGAAAATAATGAAGACAAAAATTGATAATAACTCAATTTTAATGTGGAAATAATGGTTAATGCTTTTGAAATTTGAACAACCTAAGTTACATTTATGCTATAGTAGATTATCTAACTTATTTCAAAGCAGGTGAGCTCAAGTATTCAAACTTGGCCAGGTGGAGGAAAATATACAATGAGACAATCACCTTTTTACTAAGGTTACGTTTGGCAACCAAATCTTTAGGAAAAAGATTTTTGGTTTTCTTAAAGTAGTGGTAAATCCATGTTTGACAATTATAAACTCTTGAGGATTTGGATGAACGAAAATCTTCATTTGTTAAGATTTTCATATCCAACCACCATCCATAAGATTTGAGAATCCTCAATTAAGTGGATTTGTATGCCCAACCCTATTTTTCTTAGCTATATGCATCGATACATATCAGTATTAATGTGAAATCCTCAACTATACAAATCCACAGTGATGAATCCTTGTTCTAGTGGTCGTGAAGAATCTTTAAAACTATGGATTCCTTACTTATTACCAAACATGCTCATAAATCTTTCCTACCACGTGAGGTAGGGATAGTATCTATCTCCTTACAGTAGTGAGACCTAATCCCCTCCATTTGAGTACTATTGATGCCCACTAGTCGGGTAGTTGAGTAGAGGCGTACTACAATGCCGCTCCTTGCGACTGCTCTAAAAACAGGCTTACAGACGTGGTGTCGAATGTTGTATAAATAATTGAGTTGTGCCTCTTCCATCACCAATTAATTTTGGAAGCACGGGCGGCGCTACTTGCATCTCAGTGGGGTCAATTGCACTCAAGTTAAAAGTTTGACCCCACTGTAGCACTCGGTTAATTTTGGAAAAAAAAAAATCCTTCTTTAGATGATAAGTGTTATAACCCAAAATAAATTATTCCCATAAATATAACCCTAATTACTCCTGGCCAAAACCCTAATTACTCTTGGCCTTTATCGCAGTCATTTAGAAGATTCATATTGCTGAACTATAAAGAAAAAAACGAAAGAAAGAGAAAAAAGTACAGTCTGGGCGGAAAAACACAGGTGCGTCTCCCTCTCCGTAGCATCTCCCTACTCCGGTCTCCGTTCTCTCTCGGTATCTCCCAGTCTCCCTAGTCCATTCTCTCTCTCGTTTCTCTATTTTCTTCCTACTTTTTATGTCGGTTGAGATGGTGGGTTTCTCTCCCAGGCTCCCTGCCCTCTTGATTTTAATGTTCATTCCAACTGTCTACTTTTCTAGTTTTATCCTTTGTTTAATGGCAATGCTTCTTTATTCCACTTCAGGTCATCTAACAGCCACCTATAAGGCTATAACCTATTGTTGCCTTTTTCAACGATGTGGACATGTTATCTAATCTCTTTGCAAAAGTTATCTCCAACATTTTCTTAATTTTTTTATTATTTGTTTGTACTTTTATATAATCTATATATATATATATATTTGCAGTGAATTTTTGATTCCAGTGTTTTGTTGGGTCAAGAGATTAGACTACTACAGTACTATTTTATCTTGTCCTAGCCTGAAGCCTAGGTATAGTATTGCAAATAAATCTCAACAATTGATTTTTGCAATTAATTCATTTTTTCCCTCTATTATGCACTAAATGTATGTGCATGTACATTAATACATATCAAATTTAATATTTCTTTTGCCCTTAGGTTTGTCCTTCAATAGCTATTAGTTTATGCTTGTGCTTATTTAAATATTCATGCAATATTCTAATTGACTATGTTATTATTTCTTCTATAGTTCTGCAATTATGGAAAGATATTTTAAAAGGAAATCGCCTATGGCAAAAGGCTCATCTTGTGGTGATAATCCCATACAAGATTTTGTTAAGCAAAGTCGTTTAGACTTGACCAATCTTCCTACGGATCCTGGGCTATGACCAAAAATCACATCTTATCATCCTAATGATCAAAATGAGATTAGAAGAACATACATACAAAATGGTCCTTGTCAACCTGTTAGCCACAAATTCCCTCAAAGAGAAATTGGTGGAATGTTGCATTGATTTAATCCTGCTTGGTTCAAGAAGTATAGGAGTTGGTTAGAGTATAGTATTGAAAAAGATGCAGCGTTTTGTTTGTGTTGCTATCTATTTAGGCCTGATACAGGTAAGCAAGCAGGAGGCTATAGTTTTGTGACGGGCGGATTCACAGCCTGAAATAAGCATGAAAGGCTAGTTGTTCATGTTGGAGCCCCTAATACTGCGCATAACCAAGCTTGGAACAATTGTCAAGATCTAAAGAAGCAAAAGCAACATATTCAAAGTGCTTTTTTGTAAGCAATCCGAACAAGCTAAGATTGAATATCGGACTCGCTTAAATGCGTCGATTGATTGCATAACATTCCTATTGCGCCAAGGATTAGCTTTTCGTGGCCATGATGAATCTGAAGATTCAAGTAGTAAAGGAAATTTCCTTGAGCTACTACAATTTTTAGCTAGTCACAATGAATCAATTAATGAAGTTGTGTTGCGAAATACTCTGAAGAATAACAAGCTAACCCACCATGATATTAAGAAAGACATTGTTAATGATGTTGCTTGTGAAACTACCAATGCCATCATCAAGGATCTTGGGGATGAATTATTTTCCATTTTAATGGATGAATTTCACGATGGTCAAAGAACAAATGGCTGTTGTTGTGCGTTATGTGGACAAAAGGGGGGATTGTTACATAGCGTTTTCTTGGTATTGTACACGTGGTAGGTACCACCGCTCTCTCACTCAAGGAGGCAATTGATTTATTATTCTCTAGGCATGGATTGAGTTTATCAAGATTACGTGGGCAAGGGTATGATGGAGCTAGTAATATGCAAGGTGAATTCAATGGTCTTAAAACTTTGATAATGAGAGAGAATGAATCTGCTTTTTATGTTCATTGCTTTGCTCATCAACTTCAATTGACTCTTGTGGTTGTTGCTAAAATCACATTGATATTTCTTCACTTATGTCCTTGATTACTAGTTTGGTGAATGTTATTGGAGGCTCGTGTAAACGGAGGGATATTCTTCGAGATGCACAAGTTGCTAAAGTTAGTGAAGGATTAAATGTTGGTGAACTTTCAAGTGGACGAGGTTTGAATCAAGAAACTAGTCTTAAACGGGCCAGTGATACACGGTGGGGATCACATTATGGAACTATTTTGAGCTTGATTGTGATGTATTCTTCTATAATTGATGTACTTGAGTTTGTTCAAGAGGATGGCACACTCTCCGAGCAAAGAGCTGAAGCTCGTTTTCTTGTGGGGTCGGTGCAATCTTTTGATTTTATCTTTAGCTTAAACTTGATGAAAAACATCTTGGGGATCACAAATGAGTTGTCATCAGCATTGCAGAGGAAAGGTCAAGATATTGTGAATGCCATGAAATTAGTTAAAATGTCTAAGCTACAATTGCAAAAAATGAGAGATGATGAATGAGAATCTTTATTGACCAAAGTGTCTTCATTTTGCAACAAACATGGTGTTTTATCCCGAACATGAATGATATATTTGTAGTTCCTGGGAGGCCACGACGCAAAGCCCCTCAAATTACAAATTTACACCACTACCGTGTTGAACTATTCTACACAGTCATCGATATGCAACTTCAAGAGCTCAACATCCGTTTCACAGAGGTTAATACTGAGTTACTTCTCTGTGTGGCTTGCTTGAATCCCACGAATTCATTTTTTGCTTTTGACAAAGAAAGGTTGGTCCGTCTTGCTTAGTTTTATCCCTCAGATTTTTCTGCAATAGACCTCGTGGTACTTGACTATCAACTTCAAAACTACGTTATTGATATGCGCTCTAGGAACGAGTTTTTAGAACTTAAAGAAATTGGTGACATTGCTAGAAAATTAGTGAAGACAAAGAAGGATATCGTATACCCATTGATTTATTTGCTTCTAAAATTGGCGTTGATTTTACCAGTAGCGACTGCAACTGTAGAAAGAACTTTTTCAGCAATGAAGTACGTAAAGAACAGATTACGTAATCGAATGGGAGATCTATGGATGAATGACTGTTATTTGTTTGCTAGTGTTGATAATGAAGCTATTATGTAACGATTTCAACACATGAAAACCCATCGAGGATAGTTGTAGGAGTTTATGTATTTGAAATTTCTTTTTAGATTAAGAGCTATTAGTAATAATGAATTAAAATTTATATTTATTTTTGTTTGAAAATTCAATATTATCTTTGTCGGATTCTCGAAAATAGATTATTTAAGAATTTTATATTATGTTTCTCGAATTATCGAAAGTAGATAACAGATGTTGATAAAGGAGAAAATAAATTTATTTTATTTATCAAAAATATATTTTTTATTGACCACACTGACTAGAATTCTTGGAACCCCCTCTATTGGGTAGGAATGGTAGCTCATTGTGGCCTTCCAAGAAAGAAGCCTAGTCAAAACTCAAGAGTCTAGTTTTTTTCTCCTTATGCCGATGGGCCGTTTGTGCTTAAGTTCCCTAGAGTTATCTTACATTTTAATCAGATTGTTGCAGGCATTAATATAGTGGAGTACAATAGCACATTATGAGTGATGAGACAGAACCCTGTCTAAACATGTCCGCAAATTGATTGTATTCCTTCTTTATGCCCGTTGCTTTTATCATATTGTTGCACGCATTAATATTGTGGAGTGCATTATGAGTCATGACTGATGAGACTGAACCCTGTCTTAACATGTTCCCACAAATTGATAGTTGCAGTCATTTATTTACCAGTTTCCTCTGGGTCAAATTACTTGCAAAATATAAGTGCCCGTTTATTTGCATCAAAATACGTAAGTATTGAATATAAAAGAATTTACAGTAAAATGAGCTTCACCAAAAAGTTATTTAAGAGGTAAAATATGAATGGAGTGATGATGAAGTGAGAAATGAAAGATTCAACGTATCAATGTACATACAATTTGGTGATGTTTTAGTTATTAGTCAAGTCAATCATGATTCGAAAGTCCTCGTAGACTCTGAACTTTCCACTTGCACAACATATCAATGTAGCAATGTTGTAAATATCATTGTTGGGATAAAATTAGCTAGAGATCATAAGTACTGTGATAATTTCAAATTTTGTATTTTTTATTAGATTCTATTTGAAAAGATTAGTTAATTAAAGTAATTAAATTCTAACTTTACAAATGAAAATGCAGCAAAGCTAAGTACAAATTATTTGGGTTTTCAGGGAAGAAAGAAAATAATGGAACATTCTCAAGGAAAGTACTGTGGAAAAGTAAAAAGTAACCGTTGAATGTATGATGCCGAGGTGAAAAGTGAGATTTTTTTTACCTTAGTTCGCTGATTTGCGAACTTAAAAAGACTTGATTGGGAAGGCCAAGGAATTAATAGGGTCAACTAAGTTTGGAAGTTACGTTAAATTTTTTTATTTTATATTATAATATATTTATAATATTTAAAAAGTTTAAAATAGTAGTGTAATACCCAAGAAAACTCTTGCATAAAACTTTACGAAGTATTGGAATAGATTTTAGATGCGTGAGTTCTTACCTGACCTTGGGCATGCCACTTTCCATGGTCCGAAAGCTATTTTACTCCACAGAAAATCTACTTCCCTCACCCGACGGCTCATTCATCTCACCCTAGATCTCCTTTCCTCACCCCAAAGGATGGGTTCCAACTCCCTTAAGGTGGGTACAAAAAAAAAAAAACACCTTATGATGACAGTAGCGATGGTGATTCTATTGCGTCTTCCACCGAAAGTTGAATTAAGTTTTTTATTATTAGTATCTTTGGTTACGACTCTTAACGTCACCTTTCATTGGTTTAGTGGTAAGGATAGTTTGCAGCATGTCGGGATATTTTCATCAATACTATTTTATTATTATTATTTTTGCTATCGAAGGTCCCAACTCTTTTGGTAGGACTAATCTCTCCGGGCTCAGGGAGAAACCGGGTAAACTCTCCTGTAGCCCCAGATATCATGACACTACAATAACATCAAATCTCATGGTAATTAAATTGAATTTATAACAGTGTCACTATAAGATATTTTTTTAAAAAGAGAAATTTCTCCTTGAGGGGAGTGTTACATAAAAGAATTTTCTGAGGGGACTAATATGTAGATAAGACATGAATATTATTATTATTTTTATTAATCTTTTGATTGTTTGCATGGAGACCCCTGCTCACTGATCTTGAGCACACTAATATTGTTCTAAATAATATGATAAACCTAGTCTAGTCCTAATCAAATAACACCAAATCATCAATTTAATCTAAACTAATCATAATCACATCATAACACAAATTTCATCTTTTTTTTATCAGTAACGGTAAATTTTAGTAAAGACTTAAAAGAGATACAACCATAGATAAAGGAGAAAAAAAAGGAAGCATACGAATGTATTAGAGCTAAATATCCATACAAATTTCACCTATTTATAATTTAAGGTGAACTCACCTTTATAATAACATATCCAACCTTAGTACCATGTATACTCTCTCTTGCTGTGTACTGATTTTGTTATATATATTTGCCACTTGTGTGCAGGGCAGACCTACATGTAGGCCTAGGGGGAACATGCCCCTCTTAAATTTTCAAAATTTTATTTTTTACCACTAAATTTTTTGTAATTTTTTATTTTGACCCCTAAATTGTTAAAATTTTCTTTTAATAATTTTCATTTGGCCCCGCCCCAGTTCCATTTTTGGGATCCGCCCCGGCTTGTGTCTTGTAATTATTCTCTCATGTCACTGAGTGAGCGAGTTGAATGAGTCTGACCAAATTTGACTCAAGTACTAGTCTAGTTGAGCTTGCAAGTTTTAAAAATATGTTAGGAATAGTGCTAACTGCTACTGCTATAAATTCAAACTGATCATTTAGAACTCTTTTGGGCTTGTTTGGGGGCTTTACTAATGGAGTTTAGTAGAGTAAAGATTATTTTGAAGAAATAATAAAATATAAGTGAGTTATTATGGTATTTTATTTTTTAGTTGTTTGTGATAAAATCTTTTTGACTTTTTTTTTTATTGAAAAGTAGAGTTTTTTTGTCTTTTAGTGGAGAAATGATGTTACTTTTTGACTTTTTTTAAAAAAAAAAAATATGGTGGGAAATTTGAATTAATTAAAGTGCTTTTGGTGGACTTTTTTTTTTCTTTTTTTTGAGAAATGAGACTTTACCTTACTTGACTCTAATAGTAGAATTCTAATACTAGAATTGTCAAACAACCTTAGTATCATAAGACATTCATTTATAGAACTCTTCATAAACCAACCATTCCTGCAATCACTTCCAATACACATTTCACAAAGTTCACAAATGGAGAGGAGTACAATAGGAATAACTTTTTGTGTAATGTTCAAATTGCGTTAAAGCCATTTATTTGAAGCTTGAACATTGGGTTAAAGCTATTTATTTGAAGCTTTACTGTAATAGATAATACACCCAATCTAGCCACTGAAAATAAAAGACAGCGGCACATTTATGATCTTTTCAAGCCCAGCACCAGAAGTATGAGCTCAAAATAATTAAAATGGTAGACTGCTCTGATGAATTGCAATTTGAGGTTGTTCCATGGCGGGTACCTAAAATGGAAATCAGAGAAATTTCTTCTCATAATCGCCTTTTCGTGGCTGAATGCGTCAAATGAGAACTTCCCATGGTACCTCCCAAAACCACTCTGACCCACTCCTCCAAAGGGTAAGGTGTCGCAGGCGAACTGCAAGAATAACAATTAGAATAGTTGCTGACATTGAATATTAGAAGTGTCTAACATGTTGGGTCTTTAGCTTAGCCCCAGTTTGAACAACTGATTCGATTCTTGCCCTGACTTGACCGAGTCAACTTGCAGTGAGTCTAGTTGAGTCCGCTAAAAACTCAATCAAGCTCACCCGGACCCGAGTGACTTAATTAGGCTAGTTTTGGTACCCAGCTTAGAGGGCTGAGAACCCAGCTCTCGGGCGAACGAAGCAGATCTCGGGTGATTTTGAACAGCCCTCAGGCAAGGAAAGGTGACTGCCCAAGTTCAAACTCGGGCAGCCAGGTAAGAACTGATGTATCTTATTACTTAAGCCCATCAGGGTCTGCCTAGAGTGCAACTTGACAGGCCATTTTTTATCCATACCTGGATTAAGTAGTTTACTGGCTTGTGCATTGTCTATTATGTAATTAGCATATCTCAATCATGTATAACAAATACGTAAAAAATGATAAAACTGCAGGAGAAAGTAGGTCCTGACCTGACCTGCCAATCCAACCTGGTACTAAATTTAGAGTTTGGGTTGGCCCTTTTGAGTTTCAGATTGTGTTTGAATTGACATTTCTAACCCATTTAATAAATGGGTTGGTCAGTTGAACCCATTCTTTCTATTCTTTCTATTCTTACTGCTCAACCCATCAACCCGAAATGCATTTGACCCAACCTGACCTGTCACATTACCACCCCCAAACCCAACCCAAATCTGGCCTTTTATCTGCTGCAGTGCTCCTCTTCATGCTATTGCCACCACCACTACAGGCATTTGATTTAAGGCCTGACCTTGCCCCACTATCCTTATAATTTTAGTCATATATATATTAGTTGGCATTTATGATGCTATACTATACTGATTACTGCTATTGGGAGTCCAAGAAAAAATGTAAAGGAAATACTTGAATGATGGCGTCGTTAAATGTCACGCTTCCTGAAGATGTTTCTTCAATCACCCGTCTTTTAAGTGTTTCATCATTGGTGAAGACATAGATAGCAAGAGGTTTGGGCCTTGCTTTTATGAACTCAATACTCTCTTGAATGTTGTTCAACTGTAAAACAAGGAAAATCAGTAACCTTGATATATATATGCCAATTTGACTGGAAAGATAGATAGATATAGAAGAAATTATGATCCTCAGTACAAAGGTATCTCACTGTTATTATTGGAAGCAATGGACCAAAGATTTCTTCAGTCATGATCTCAGCATCTAGTGGTGGATTCAATAAGATCGTCGGCTCGATGAATCTGCACAGAGAGGATTGAGAAGTTACTGAATTTTGTTGTGTACCATCTACAGTGGGGGACCATAAAAATTAATGATCTTGATGATTGATGAGGTGGAAATGGAAGAAGAAAGTTTAAGAGAAGTTACAGTTTGTCTTCATCTAAAGAACCACCATGAATGATGGAATCTTTAACCATCTGGTCCTTCAAAAGATTGCTCAATCTCATGAACTGGTTCCTGTTGACAATCTTGGGGATGTTTCCGGATTCTTTCAGGTTTTGCCCGTAGAAGTTTTTAATGGTTTTCTTTAATAAGTTTATCTGAAGGGACATGTTAGAAGAGTGTAAACAACATTCCTGGCAATCAAATTACAATAATTCAGTGTGTACCAAAAAACTTGATGATGGTAATGATAATACCAAAACATGAACGAATTTCTCTTCAACAAGAAGGTAATCAATTGCTATGCACCCTTGCCCATTGCACGGTCCCCATTTACCTCCAACGATTCGATTTACGGTGACCTAATACCAATGAGACCAGATTAGAATTCTTTTACAATTTATTAGTAAAGATGAGATTGTTGAGATTGATGTGTGGTAAAAGAAAATGAAAAAAAAAAAAAAAACCCGAGCATACTGGAGAATATTTAAGGGTAACACCAATAAGTTAAAATGGAAAGGGACTCAATTGAGATAGTTGGGATGTTAAGGCCAACAATGACACTGTTGAAGAAAAATTGGGTGGGTTGAAGAGGATAGATTTAAAGATGCTTTAGATCAACCTGTGCAAGGATTTTGCCATAGATAGACTCAAATGGCAAAACAAAATTCATGTAGTAACCCCATTATAATTGGGACAAGGCTTTGACGATGATGGTGAACTATAATTATAAAGGACGATAATAGTAATTTTGGTTTAATTTCTATAGATCATCCACACACAGTTTCTACTTGTAAGAAACAGGATTTTCCGAGTTTCAATCAATCATCAGTCCGAATTATTATTTCTTCTTTTCCTAAGAAAGCAAAAGCCTCTTTTTTTTTTTGGTAGCTCAACTAAAGGGCATTGAGGCCCATGATAGTATCCATGAGCAGAAAGTGAGTACTCGCACATCCAAGGAAAGATAAAATATTCCATATGCCAAAGGAACAATAAGTTTCTTTTCCTAGTTTTCTATTGTATTTTTCAAAAGCTATGATGGATGGTAAGTTCCAATGCCGGATTGCAGAAATAGAAATTTATGATTTGAGTGTAGAGAAAACACCTCTTGGTCCTCAAGACTTGTAATGGAATCAACAACTGCAGGGCATTTCCCACCCAACTCCAGAGTTACAGGGGTCAGGTGATTTGCTGCTGCGCCCAAGACGATACGTCCAACTCGTGCACTCCCTGAAGTTTGTTATGGACATGATTAGCAAAACTAGATATTGCTTTAATGATTATCTCAGTACAGACCATAGAAAAACAATCATGCACGGCAGAGATATTAAGAGGCTGTTTTGGTTAACTCAATTTGCAGATATTGATGGTAATGAAAAAAAAAAAAAAAGGGATATAGAAGTTTTCAAAATCTTATTAACCTAGATCTTGTCATCGGTATTTTACAGACAATCTATACATGCTATTATATCCAGATACTTGTACAAGCTCAATGTATCTGTATTGGACCGATATGAGTTATGAAACTTGCATTGGTACCCAATACTTTTAGGGCCCATTTGGCACTTTACTACTACAATTAAATTAAAGTCAAGTAAAGCCTCCATTTTTCAAATAAGATGTCACATCAAATGTAATTTATTCAAAACTCTCTCCATCTTTTTCATACATAAAGTCAAAAGGCAACTACCTATATCTATTAAAATACAAAAAAACTACACTTTTCTATACAAAAAGTCAAAAAGATTGTATAACAAACAAATAAAAATAAAATATCATAATAATCCACTTATATTTTATTCTTTCTTCAAAATCAATTTTACTTGACTTGACTATATTAGTAGAGTTACCAAACTGGCCCTTACCCTCCATTTGGAAAGGGTGAAAAATGGGGGGGGGGGGGAAACAAAGAGGGGAAAGTGGGGGGAAAAGTTTTTTTGAGGGTGTTTGGAAAATGGGGGAGGGGAAAATGGGTGCAAAAATTTTCCCCCCAAAACAGAGGGAAAATTGACAAAATTACTAAATTACCCTTTATATGTAAAAGATAATTTTGAACTTTTTACAAAAGTAAGGACAAAACAGTAATTTTCTCTCTATCTCACAAACAAACAACACCCTACTTTTTCACTTTTTTCCCCCCCTACTTTTTGACTTCCCAAACAAGAGGAGGTAAAATTAATTTTCCCTCCCCTGGCCCTTCATTTTCCTTCCCCCTCAAATTTTCCCTCCCCTCCCCTCTCCCCTTCCCAAACGGAGGGTTAGGGAATACGTTTATCATATCCTGCTTATAAAGTCCATTATTTGATATAATTCTTTTAAAGTTTTTACTTCTCACCATGAAAAATATTAGAAATGAACGAAAACAATGATAATTTCATTAATTCAAAAGCAATCTAAAAAAAAAATTAGAACACCCGTAACTGTATCCGTAGCCTAAATTCTCGAGAGTGAGGAGTCGTATCTCCAATCATCGTATCAATGTTCATATCCATATTCGTATCTATCATATCCTATATGACTTCAGTGGGCAGAACTTTTCCCATTCTAATTAAACCCAAATTGCATTTCAACAAGAGTGATATATACTGCCGAAATGGCCATGTAAAAAGCATGATACATAGTTCATACATGTAAATCTAAGACTCTACATCGCTCCAATATGAGCAAGTACCCCATACATAAGGCATGTGGCATGAGTAGGTTGAATTAAGAAACTGTAAGTGGGCGATTTCAGAGTCAAATTAAAGAAAAGAATTTGGACATGTGATTTGATCAGGTGGGCCACAAAGACCCTCCCAATGAGTGTTTCAGCTTAGTAATACATTTACTGAGTGGAACATACCAGTGAAGAAGATCTTGTCCCATTTTTGCTCCAGGAGTTGCTGGCCCACCATTGGTCCACCTTCAAAGACCTTCACGGCTTTGTTGTCTAAATAGATGGGAAGGTATTTTGCTAGAAATGAAGCGCAGGCAGGAGCCATCTCTGAAGGCTTTAAGACCACAGCATTTCCTGCAGATATGGCTCCAATCAATGGGTCCAGTGCCAGCCCTGCATCACATTGTGTTCAGTTGAAATCCACCTTTTACTTTACACTGAATAGTGCAATTTATATATGATCAGGTGCATATGCATATACAACCCCTGTTGCTGTTTGTGGACTGGGTCCAGCCCATGTTGTAGCCCACTTTGGGCTTGATTTTGCCTGAGTTTCCACAGAGGTTAGCTGAATATTTTTCAGATGGGCTAAGGCCATGCTTGCCTTTCAGGTTCCTGATTTTGATATTGACATCCGAGCCCATTAAAGTTTTTTTTTTTGGGTACCCTAGCCAAGGGGGCATGATTCCAAGAGAGAGCACCCACACCAGGAAGAGAAGCTCATGCACATGGAAAAGGAATCTCGTACACACAAATTAGAAGCCCATGCATGTGGAAAAAGAATGCCGCACACGCGAGATAGGTGGGATATCCAGGATTTGAACTCTAGACAGTCAGGTGAGAACTACGGCCATTAAAGTTGGATGACGTGTAGAAGATGCGATAATAAATGATGATGGGGCTAACATGGCCTGACAGGCTCTGCCCAGCGTCGCCCATGTCCAGCCCTATAAAAATGTATGGAGTTTAGGGGCCTGTTTGGATGCACAAGAAAGTACAAGAAAATAATATTTTTTAGAATATAATCTTTCATTTTTTAAAGAAGAAAATCTTGTGCGTTTGTTAACTCAAGAAAAATTTAAAGAAAATATTCTTTTCTTTCAAAAAACTTAATATTCTCTCCTACAGCCTCCCCCCTGTAGAAAATTTTCTACAAGATAAAAATCTTTCAAAATGACGATTACAAAGTGGTAGAGTAAAGTAAAGACCTTGGTTCAACAAATCCATCATAATGTGTATGTTTACATATATGGAAAAGTAAAGTAAAAGTAAATCTCACATGACGATAAAGGTGGGGTAAAGTAAAGGTAAGATAAAGTACATGGCGAAGTAAAGTGGGAATGAATGGTAAAGTAGTTTTTTTTTTTTTACTTTACTTAAACATTTTATCGTAGTTTTATATGGTAAATAAAAAGTGACTTGTTTACAGGTGTGGTAAAGTAAAATAAAGATCGATGTCATATCATGGTAAAAGATGAGGTAAAGTAAGGTCAGATGAAGTATGTGGTAAAACAAAGTGAGAGCGAGAGTTATAAAGAAGTTGTTTTTTCATTTACTTTACTTTACTATACTTTACTATGATTTTATGTGATAAAAGAAAAGTAACTTATGGTAAAAACATGAAAGTTAAACTTTACTTTACCACATTACTTTTTTTATCCTGACGTGGTAAATTACATATAAATTAAAATATTTAATAAAAAAATTCTTATAATGTAATTTACTTTAATCATAGCACCTTCCAAACATCTCAATTTAAAATCTGTAGTATTCTTCAATAATTGTCAAACAGTAAAAAATTTATACTATTATAATATTACATTATTGTATTCTATACTATTTTATTCTTACAATATTTAAATATGTAAATATTTTATTCTGTAGACATCCAAACGGGCCTAAAGAAGGATTGGGTTAATCTTTAAAACCTCATAAAAACCAACAAAAGAGAGATAACATAACCAGCTCACCAAGTGGGAAATTCCAAGAGGAAAATATGAGAACAACCCCAAGAGGTTCTGGCACCAATTCTCCTTTTGTTGGAAACGCAACCAAGGGAATCTGAACCTGCAAAGTATCCCCTCTAATTAGAACATTGGTCTTATCCAAAGGTAAAGGGCTTGATGCATAAGGACATATAAATGATCAGTAGTTCTCGGAATGTGAGGCCCATGGCTCAAAGGATCCCAAAGTCCAAATGGTTGATTCCTTTTTTGAGTTGGGCATTGCCAAAAATCTTTCACAGGGACAAGATTGTAGCCATCCAATCCTCGAGCCAGAAATGGATGAACAGCAGCAGCAGTAAAACTATAGTCCTAAATAAAAACTCTGATTTGATAGTCAGATACTTAGAATCTATCAATTTTTGAAAAACAGATACCCGTATCATTTGAAGAATACAGATTTTGATAACATCCAAACCACATCTGGTAATAATGCAAAAAGATGTTTAAAAAAAAAACGAGTCAATTCTCACAAGGCATTTAGCCACATGAGTGTAAAGACTGTGATTTCGTTTTCAAATAAGGTCGTGTGGAAAAGTAGAATTTAAAAGGCTGATGCTTAATAGATAAAGCAAGGCACACTGCCTGACTCGATTGATGTCCACCCTTGTATCACGGCCATCTTTGCTCCACAACAAGAAGATCTATAGAAATAGGAGATCTCACCTTTTTGCTGGCCATCCACTTGTCTAGAGAGTCCAAAGCAAGGTTGACTGACTTTACGAGAATCCCCAACTACACAACAAAAGTCCACAATAAGGCAAGAATTAAGCAAAATCACAACCAATCCAATAGAAGTTGCATGGAAGGAGGAGAATTTAAGAGTCATGTATGTACCTCATCTCTGTATACTTCTACAGGGTGTTTGGCCAGGTCCTGATTGAGGACCTTGAAGATCTCATCTTCCTTTTCATGGAGGAATTTGTCAAGGGCTCTTAACTGGGTTCTTCTCCAAGCAGCACTCCTGGTCTTCCCACTTTGAAATGTCTCTCTCAGCTCCTCCAAGCTCTTTTCCATTCCTGCCAATTTCTCCTGCTCTGGCTTCATTGGGCTGACCAGAAGCCAATGTAAATGCACCTTAGTTTCAGGAATGATGCATTCGTAAGTGAGAAGGAAGAGTTTGCAGTTGGCTTTACAGTTCCATAGGTCAGCACAAGAAATGAGTGCGTGTTGGGCTCAAATATAGAAAGAACGAGGATGTCATGACTCCGGATTTTATGAGGAGCCATTGATGTAAATTCATCAGTGGGCCTGCCTAGATAATTGCCAGCTCCTCTTGGTCACTCACCTGCCTAGCCCTTTTTTTTTTTTTTTTTTGCGATCGGAGGGTTCCCAAGACTAAACCCTCCGGGCCTAGAGGGAAGCCACGTAAATTCTTCAGTAGCCCCAGTGTGGTAGTGTAGTTTTGAACCGACAATCTCCAGGTGCAAACCGTGATCCTAGGCCAACTGAGTCAAACCGTGGTCCTAAGCTTGCCTAGCTAATTGCCAACCCCTTTTGTTCACTAGCCCACCTTATTCCATCTTCAAGGGAAGAAGAAAAGAAGGGTTTTACTCCAATTAATTTATGCCGAATATTGGTTATTACTCCTAGAACACTTGATGTTTTTCTAATCATTTAGAAGAAGCATGTTCATTGTTCAATTAAGCAGTGGTGTATAACTGTAAATAGGGTAAAACTTTCTTTAATAATAAAATAATGTGATGTAATGATTCTGAACCATTTATTTTCAGAAGTGGTGCCAGGGATGAATTTAAATTGATGAGCAATTAGAATCTTTTAAGTCATAGGTGACAATTTTTCACAAGACCAGCAACCCTACTGGGTTGAGGTTTGGGTTGACATTTCCAATTTGATTCATATTTTCATTATCGATCAATTTGATGGACTCAAGTTGCTTTAGAGCTGAAACAAGTTGTAGATAATTAGAGACACCAATGCCCTACTTGTAGGGGATAAGAGTGCAGGAGTTTGAGCGAACAAAAGAGAGAGAGAGAAGCAGTAGCCTAGGCAAGATTTTGAGTAGTGTGAGTTATCATATTATACTTTACACTTTTTACGTGTAAAATTTGTATTTCTGTCGTATCTATGGCTTGTCCCATCCTATATGTGGGCTGTATTAGATGGAACGGATGAGAACGGATGAGAATTGTGAGGTCTTTAAAGGATTAATAAATGAGTTGGGTCAGGCATTCATGCAATTAAAGCTGGTAACATGCTTAGCCGGCGCCAACCAACCAATTGCCGTCCAATAATTTAGAGTTCCCACTGACAGTTCAAATCCAATTAATGATTTTAGACAAAAAAAAATCCAATTAATGAGTTTCGGATTTGGGTTTTTTTTTTTTTTTTTTGGCTGTCGAAAGGGCTGGACTAATCCCTCCGGGCCCAGAGGGAAGCCGGGTAAATCACCTGTAGCCCTAGTGTGGTAGCGGAGTTTCGAACCCACAACCTCCGGGTGCAAGCCGTGGTCCTAGGCCAACTAAGCTACCCCTTGGGGTTTCCAATTTGGGTTAGTTTGCAGGTTGTTCAATGCACATATGGTGTTTCTTTATTGGCATGCACATAAAAACTTACCAAGTATTTTATTCTAGAGGGGGCATTGAATTCTAGAGGGGGCATTGATCTAGAATAAAATACTTGGTAAGTTTTTATGTGCATGCCAATAAAAACACCATATAACTTGAAGAAAAATTAATGTCACTTTTTTTGGGTAAACAATTAATGTCACTTCCAAAATAAAGTACACGTTAAAATGTCTCCAGCTTGTAGCTCAGTTGTTTGGACATACCAGATGCCCCTTTACTGTGGATCATTAACAAGTTTTTACTTTTGCCATCCATTTTTTAGGGTTAATTAGAACATCCCAAAATACTTAATTCATTTTTTAGGGGTACTTCAATAGTTCATAAAGATATAAACTCAATGTTTTAAAAAGCATTAGAGGCCGTTTTTGGATATTCTAAACCTAAGTACCCAGAGCATGGAGCGGGAGGGGCGAAACATTAAGTTTTAATATAATTATATATCCGGAGCGCCTCGGGAGCGCTTATATAAAATAATGTTTGTGGGTTTATTAACAATTAATTAATAAGTGTAAATATATCTTATCTATATATTTAAGTAATAAAAAATAGAGAAAAAAAATTAACTTTCCAATTTGATCACATAAAATAGATAATAATTAATAAGTCAAAAGAACTTTCTTCATTCAAAAGATAAATACCAAGCTTACAGTAAAATAAAATGTACAAAAAATCAAAATCCTGCACGGTTTACTCCTATTCGGTCGAACCATGCTCTGAGAATGGTCGAACCAAGCTCCGAAGACAAATCCGTTCCGAAAGCGCCCATCCGTGTTTTCAAAACAAGATCGAGAGGGCCGAGAGTAGGTTCTAGGCACTAAGTTGTACACCAGCCCAAAAAAAAAAGTGTTCTAAACCAGCCCATTGGTGGGGATTCTATCTGTCGTACAGACTCTCAAAGACTCCATTGACTGCAAGTGAGGTCAGTGGATACACCATAGTCTAGAGTCTAGACCCGATGCCACCCTATGGTCTGGTGTGTGTAAAGATTTCGGTTTCAAGTTTCAACCTATAAAACAAATTCATGATATACCTCAGCACAAATTGGAAGAAGAGCCAGGAACTTTTACTTAGTTATTGAAGAGGAGATTTGCAGCCTTTCCAGTCCAGCAGATCTCACTTGTTTCTTTTCTTCCTTCTTTGAGTGCTCGTTTGCTCTACTTTCCTCTTCCTTACATTAGGAAGTGTCCCTTACTTTTGTTTTGTTATTATATCTGGTGCATGGCTCACGTTGTATCTGATTAGTGTTTTCTATCTGTAATCATTAAGAAAGGCTTTCTTTTCTTTAGGATGCTACATTATTTATGCCTCAGTGATTCACGTGTAAAAGATCTTAAACCATTACTATATTGGGTTTGGTTTTACATTTATAACCTGATTAATAAATTAAGTTGGGTCGAGTTGATCTGGCACCTGCTACCCACAGTATTCAATGTGATACAACTTAGCCTGTTACCCATTATAGCTGAGCAATAGTGGCCTGGGATGGGAATGGAACCATTACATTTAAACAAGTTATATACAGTATGTTTTTGTATCTTTATAGTCACAAAACAGTAATGGCGAATGCCAAAACTTACAAATAACCCGGCAAAGTCCATGTGAAGGCCTTTGTCATAGTCAAACCAAGATATAAATGCAAGTAGTGACCCGTGACTAATGAAGTGGATTCACTCCATCTCCAATTCTCCATGCCTGCAACTGGTACATTTGGGATGAGTAGAAGAAAAGATGAGGATAAAGTATACTTCACGGTAGAATTTATTTATTTATTTTTCCAGTCTAGGTAAGACTAACCCATCTTCTGGGTAACACTTGGACTACCAGGGAGTGATTGGATAATAAGCAAGGATGAAAAAGAGTCTGAACTCGGAAGGATTAAGGGCTTGTTTGGTATATAATATCTATCCCTTTTTCTTTTTTTTTTTATAGACCCATCAAAATAGAGTCATTAAGAAAAAGCCATAAAAAAAAGAGACTATAATTACAAGGAGTGTTAGATAATGAATGGATCTATGTTAAATAAACTTTTTTTTTATATCAATGGTTAAAAGTTTTCTCAAGAGCCACAAGATATCAAACTTTGAAAATTGACCACATGACCGTGTTTAGCCTTCCAAAGAAATCTAACGGTTTGGCTCTTGTGCTTGAAGCCCACATAATCCAGAAAATACTATCAAACGGATCATGTTTTTTGCTCATATCTCGAGATTGGTTATGATCCAACGACTTAAATCTAGCACCATAGCTGGTCTTGATCTTAAGAATAGTTTTAACGGTTTGGATTGTAATTTTATATCCCATAAATTAAAAAAAAATAGCAAAATGTTACTACTTATGGACAAATCCAAAATAGAGCATGATACATCAATGCTTGATATTGTTTTGAAAATATCTCGAGATCCATTAAGGTATCAAGCCTTTGAAATTAACTACATAGCCACTTTTAACTAAGCCTTTCAAAGATATCTAACGGTCTGGATATTGTGTTTGGGGCCCACGGATTTTAGAAAATTGCATTTAATGACTCACATTTTCTTATATATTTTAAGATTGGTAATGATCCAACGGCTGAAATTTGGTGTCATAGCCATGTTTGATATTGTGAACGTTTCCAATAGTTTGGATCTTGATTTAAAATCTTAGATTTTGAAAAGAATAAAAAAAATTAGATTGGGCGTTGTTAGCCCAGATTCACTATTCACCCACATTTATTTTTTTCCGTCTACATCTACATGTAGGCCTGTTAATGGGACGGGTTGAAACGGGTAGAAAGCCTGGCCCGGCCCAGCCCGACCCAAGCCCGAAAATACAGGGCTTTATAAAAAAATTTGAGCCTAGTGGGTTGGGCTTGGTCAATAATTTTAAAGCCCGGTCAAAATGGGACTGGGACTGGGCAGAGGATGCCCAGCCCGTTCAGGCCCGGCCCGGCCCGCTTCAAGTTAATTTTAATAAAAAATATATATTACCTAAATTGTCCCTCACTAACAGTAAAAAAACGACTAGTTAGGAGGGGCATTCTTGTAACTGCGCCCTCCATCAGTCCATCTCTTTTATAAGATGTTGCAAGCCCTAAAAACATCTCACACTCAATCGCTCTTCTGCCTCTTCTGCCCAAGATTGGTTTAGTCATGACCCAACTAGTGATGGTGATTTAGATAATGATGGGAATGCACTAATTGATGTTTTAGACATATTAAAAGAAAATTAATTTCTGTTGATTTCTTTTTTATATTACTTGACCCATATAGGATACTCATTCTCATTCATTTTATTGATTTTCTGATTTTCTACTTTAAAACAAAAAAGTTTTTAACTGATGCTACATTACTTTAACTTGACTCATATAGGATACTTATTCTCATTCATTTCTATTGATTTTCTGAATTTCTACTTTTACCAGAAAAAAAAAAGGTTTTAATCATTCCTACATTACTTGACCCATATAGCATATAGTATACTCATTCATTTCTATTGATTTTCTGATTTTCTACTGTCACTAGCAAAAAAAAAAAGTTTTTAACTTCGTCATGTTGCTTGTTGCATTGCATTGCCAGTCCCAAGCCTGGAAAAAATAAGAGGGTTTAAAGTCAGGTTCACACCGGGTGTCTGGTGACAGTAGAAATAATTAGATAATGTTTTGCTTATCTCCAGGATCGGGCTAAGCCCAGGCCCGGCCCTGTCCCAGCCCGGGCCCGTACGGGACGGGATTAGATGTAAGCCCGTTCAAATTAGGGTCGGGATTGGACAATACCTGACAGGCCCGTCCTATTTTCGGGACGGGATTGGACAACCCAAGCCCAAGCCCGGCCCGTCCCATTGACAGGCCTATCTACATGCATTCATCGGTGTGTTGTGGAAAAAAGAGGCGTTGCCTCTACTTTTCTACACTATTTAGAGGGTGAAATATGCTGTCAAACGCCTCTATTTTTAAAATTTATAATTGTTTCAAAGATTTTAGAGAAATAGAGGCAAAAAGTAGTTATGCCAAACAGAGGCTAAATCTTCTTTCTTTTTTCTTTTTCCTTTTTGGCTTTGATACCTACACACTTATACAATCATGCTAATTTATCCAACACACTCACGACCCAATCCCTTCTAACATTTGTGAATTGGGAGATGCCTCTCCACTAGGCTGCGAGTGGTTTAGCAAGTACAGTTGCAATATTGGGACCTGATTCTTAGGGATGGCAACTAGTTGCACTTAAATGGATACCTATTGGACGGGCTCCCATTAGGTGCGGGATTGGTCTTGGGTTGGGTTGGGTTGAATATAGTGTTAGTTTGAGTACAAGTACTTCAGTAATTTAGGAGAACAGTTTACAATAAAAAATGAAACAAAACAGTACTCTGTTTGAATGTAAAAAGAACTTACTGTTTGTAGGCAGAAAAAAACAGAACTCTGTTGTTGGAGTAATTAATCACAGGAATCTTCTGAGGAAGATCGATCAAGGCTAGTGTGAAAACACTATGTCCTTAAGATAAAATTCGCCCCCGCAATGGTGCTTACGAGCTTCAGTGGCGTCTGTCTCCCAGGATACAATGATCTGTTCCACAACAGTTGCAGCACTACAAACTGTGTGACTGTCGAACCAGTTTGAATGGAATAACTCTCTCCTTGACTCTGAATGAGTGACTCAATGCAAGTGCAGCAGCAGCAGCGAAAATGGAATGACCAAAACAGCATGAAACGAGATGAATTTATAGCCTGCAATCAGGTCTCTTCACAGGGGTTGCAACTCTTAGGACTGGTTGCATCTCTTAGGACTAGGGTCACACCTTTTCATATATGAAAGGGCACACACCCCTTAGGGACACACCCTTTCATATACGAAAGGGCACACACCTCTTGGGACACACCCCATTTGAAAAAGAAAATTTCTCCAAAAAATTATAAATGGGTAGTGGGCCGAGCCAGGCCCAACTCGCGTGTGAAGCCCAAGCCCAAGCCCAGGCCCGGTTTGGGGCGGGGCGGCGCGCACGCGTGTGGTGGTGACCCTACCTTGATCTAGGTCCTCCCTCTCCCACAAAAGTGGGGTGCCCCTTGGGGCTCATCTTATACTACCAAGGTAAGTATATTTATACCCAATGGATGTTTTGCTCCCAAGCAATGTGGGATGCAAGTTTACCACTTCCTTTTGTTTCCATGTTTAACATGTTCAAGTAGTGGTGTAAATGAGGTAATTTCTCATTCATTTTTTAATGGATTAGAGCAACCCAATACATGTTCTCAATCTACTCATGGAGTAGATTACATTCCCATGTATTCCCACCTAAAAAGACAAGTGGGTCCCACGTTTATTTTGGCTCAAAGATGACAAAAATAATGGGTCTTTCTAACCATTTTTCCAACAATCCCCCACATGAATGAAATTGACCGAATGCAATGAAATGATATGCAGACACACAGAGAGAGTACATTTTGAAATTTTCTGTATAGAGAGAGGTAGCTTATGGCCTTGAACCTTCCCTTGTGAAGTACTATCGGATTTACTGGTTGAACAGTGAACATGATGTCTTGAACTGTTCAGCCTTTTACTTAAACCGAGACAATAGAGTTCACACAGAATCTTTCCGGACACAATTGGTTCTCATGATTGTGTTCATTTTGGCCCTGAACAATACCTGGTTTCATGAGTGCTTTAGAGAATTTAGCCTTATTATTCTCATAGAATCAGCCCAGTTCACACTCACATAGGTGATTCTTATTAAGAGTATCCTGCTATACCCCATCTGATTAACCAAGATATAAGAATCATTAAAAGCTTTGCTTACCCTAATTACCGCTGCAGGTATCACTTATTAATATCATAGGAATGAGCAGGAGATTTCGTCTCCATAGTGATATCGTTAAGTCACACACAATTCGGTTGTCCCTTTGAACCCAGATCTTGGGATCTCCAGTCAACTAGGTTGGGTTGCCATTATGGTGACTTTTCATTCATAGGCTTTAAGCTCATTCCCCTCGATGAACGATTTACTTGCTCTCTCGCTAATCCTTTTTGTTAAAGGATCCGCAATGTTATCTTTGGACTTTATGTACTCAATTGTCATAATGTCATTAGAGAGCAGTTGTCTCACGTAATTATGCCTTCGACGAATATGTCGAGACTTACCGTTATACATTGTACTCTGTGCCCTTCCAATTGCTGATTGACTATCGCAATGAATGCAGATAGGAGGCACAGGTTTTGACCACATTGGAATATCTTCGAGGAATTGAAGAAGCCACTCAGCTTCTTCGCCAGCTTTATCCAATGCAATAAACTCAGATTCCATAGTGGATCTAGCAATGCATGTTTGTTTAGAAGATTTCCATGATACCGCTGCATCACCAAGTGTAAATAGATATCCACTTGTGGACTTTGAATCTTTAATATCTGATATCCAGTTGGCATCACAATAGCCCTCAAGTACAGCTGGATATTTAGAGTAATGTAAACCATAGTTTTAGGTGTATTTTAAATATCTTAAAACCCGAACTAAGGCCTTCCAGTGGTCTGATCCTGGGTTACTTGTGTATCTACTCAATTTACTAACAGCATATGCAATGTCAAGACGAGTGCAATTCATCACATACATTAGGCTGCCAATTATTTGTGCATATTCTCGTTGTGATATGCCTTTTCCATTATTCTTGGATAAATGAATACTAATATCTATAGGTGTCCTTGCTGGATTGCTATTATCTTGATTATATTTTTTGAGTATACTCTCAATATAGTGTGATTGAGATAATATCAATCCATCTGATGTTTTAGAGATCTTTATCCCGAGTATGACATCTGCAACACCTAAATCTTTCATGTCAAACTTATTGTTTAACATTCTCTTGGTAGATTTAATGATATCAGCATTACTACCCATAATGAGCAAATCATCAACATATAAACAAATAATGACGCAGCCATTGTTAGTGTTCTTGACATATACACATTTGTCACATTCATTGATCTTAAACCCATTTGACATCATCAAGTTGTCAAATTTCTCATGCCACTGCTTTGGTGCTTGTTTTAATCCATATAGAGATTTGACAAGCCGACAAACTTTCTTAGTTTGACCTGGAACATTAAACCATTTTGGTTGTTCCATATATATCTCCTCGTCTAATTCACCATTGAGAAATGCTGTCTTTACATCCATTTGATGTATCTCGAGATTGTATATAGCAGCAATTGCTATTAACATTCGAATGGATGTTATTCTTGTCACTGGTGAATAAGTATCGAAATAGTCCAAGTCTTCTTTTTGTCTGTACCCTTTAACAACAAGCCTGGCCTTGTACTTATCGATTGAGCCATCTGCTTTCAGTTTTCTCTTGAATATCCACTTGCATCCAAGAGTTTTGCAACCTTGTGGGAGGTCTACAAGTTCCCATGTATGGTTTTGCAAAATGGATTCAATTTCACTTTTTATGGCCTCTTTCCAATATGGTGCCTCGGGACTGGACACTGCTTCTTTAAAGCTTTGAGGCGCATCTTCCAACAGAAATGTTAGAAAATCTGAACCAAACGTTTTTGATGTTCTAGCCCTCTTACTCCGTCTAGGTTCATCAATCTCTTGTTGGTTTTGATTACTGCTACTAGCAGTGTCATGAGTTCTTTTATGAGAACTCGTTTCCTTCGATGGTTTGTAAGGAAATACATGTTCAAAGAACGATGCATTCCTTGACTCAATAATAGTGTTCGGATGCATATCGGGAATTTCAGAGTTGTGAATTAGAAACCGATACGCACTGCTATTATGAGCATACCCAATGAATACACAGTCTACTGTTTTTTGTCCTATTTTAACCTTTTTAGGTGTAGGAACCGCCACTTTAGCCAAACACCCCCACACTTTCAAGTATTTGTAAGTAGGCATTCTGCCTTTCCACAATTCATAGGGGGTTTTATTGGTTTTCTTTTGAGGTATTCGATTGAGAATATAATTTGCAGAGAGGATTGCATTCCCCCACAAATTCTGAGGTAATCCAGAACTTATTAACATAGCATTCATCATTTCTTTTAAAGTTCTGTTTTTCCTTTCAGCAGCACCATTTTGCTGAGGTGAATAAGGAGCAGTAGTTTGGTGTATAATCCCATGCTGTGAACAGAATTCACCAAAAGGTGATTCATATTCACCACCTCTATCACTTCTTATCACCTTAATTTTCTTATCAAGTTGATTCTCAACCTCATTCTTGTAATGTTTGAACATTTCCAAGGCCTCATCTTTACTTCTCAATAAGTAAACATAACAGTATCTTGTGCAGTCATCAATGAATGTAAGAAAATATTTCTTACCACCTTTAGTTTGAACAAACTTCAGGTCACAAATATCAGAATGAATTAATTGAAGAGGTTCAGAAGTTCTTTCAATAGATTGAAAAGAAGTTCTAGTAAGTTTAGCTTCTACACATGTTTCACATTTGATATTTGAATCAAAACTACATTTAGGCAAGCATTCCATGTTAACTAATCTACGTAATGCATCATAATTAACATGGCCTAATCTACCATGCCACACATTAGAAGACTCAAGCAAATAAGCAGAAGGGTTTTTCTTATTACGTACAATTGTCATTACATTCATTTTGAAGAGCCCATCGCTCATATACCCTTTTCCCACGTACATCCTAGATTTAGTGAGTACAAACCTATCCGACTCAAATACAAGTTTGAAACCCTTCTTACTCAGTAGTGAGCCTGATACCAGATTCTTACGAATATCAGGTACATGTAGCACATTGTTGAGGGTGAGTTCTTTTCCAGAAGTCATCTTTAATACCACCTGTCCTTGGCCTTCAACCTTAGAGGTGGCAGAGTTGCCCACGAAGAGTTGTTCTCTAGTTGATGCTTGATAAGTGGAGAATATCTCTTTAATGGAGCAAACATGTCGAGTGGCCCCTGTGTCCACCCACCATTCTCTGGTGTTACCAACCAGATTGACTTCTGAGACCACAGCAGAAAGATTGATGTCTGAAACATCAGTGGAGAGAGTGTCCAATTATGTCATGTTGGCCTGCGCAGGTTTCTTACTTGTATTGCCTTGGTCCTTGCGCTTACGACAGTCCTTAACACGGTGGCCTGGTTTGTCGTACACATAGCATTTCCCTTTAAACTTCTTGTTGTCATTGGGACCTTGTTTTGGACCGTTGGGATTGTTCTTCCTCTTCTTGGAATTCTGCCCATGTTCCACCACATTTGCCTTCGCTTCAGTGAAGGTTTTTCCTGCTTTCTTTTCAGAAGCACGATTATCTTCCTCTATCCTCAATCTTACTATCATGTCTTCAAGTTTCATCTCCTTTCGTTTATGCTTGAGGTAGTTCTTAAAATCCTTCCAAAGTGGTGGCAATTTTTCAATGATTGCTGCCACTTGGAAAGACTGACTAAGAGACATTCCTTCTGCATGTATTTCATGGAGGATTACTTGAAGTTCCTGAACTTGATTGATAACCGCTTTGGAATCGCTCATCTTGTAGTCAAGAAATCTGCCCACAACGAATTTCTTCATTCCAGCATCTTCAGTCTTGTACTTTTTATCAAGTGAATCCCATAATTCCTTAGCAGTCTTCAATGAACAGTACACATTATATAATGTGTTGTCTAGTCCATTGAGAATGTAATTTCGATAGAGAAAGTCAGCATGCTTCCAGGCTTCTACAGCAGCAACTACTTGCTTGTCTGTTTCGCTTTCTTTCAAAGCAGGAGCTTCTTCATGGAGGAACCTAGCCAAGTTCAGGGTGGTGAGATAGAACAACATCTTTTGTTGCCATCTCTTGAACTCAGTCCCATTGAACTTTTCAGGTTTCTCCCCATGGTTCACCATAACAGGGGTAGGGGTAGTGACTGGAGTATTCTTCTCAATACCCATGTCTGTTTTAACAAAACAGAAATCACTTAAACAGAGTATACTACAGAATTTAAAAACTAATAGTATTGTAAACAGAAACTCAGACTATGTTGTAACCTGTGACTGGTTACTGAAGACTGAGGCAAACAGAATACAATTTACAGAACAACCTGAAGTTCTGTAACTAAGTGTAAATGAAGAATGAAAATCAGTTTTACAATACTAGTTTCAGAAACAGAAGAAGAAGAAACCAGTAGAAAACTGACATAAACCGAAACCTGAAATACTGAAGTAAACAGAGAACAGAATGTACTCAGAACTTTAAAAGGAATTTTGTCTTAAGATTGTTAGTTCGAGTACAAGTACTTCAGTAATTTAGGAGAACAATTTACAATAAAAAATGAAACAAAACAGTACTCTGTTTGAATGTAAAAAGAACTTACTGTTTGTAGGCAGAAAAAAACAGAACTCTGTTGTTGGAGTAATTAATCACAGGAATCTTCTGAGGAAGATCGATCAAGGCTAGTGTGAAAACACTACGTCCTTAAGAAAAAATTCGCCCCCGCAATGGTGCTTATGAGCTTCAGTGGCGTCTGTCTCCCAGGATACAATGATCTGTTCCACAACAGTTGCAGCACTACAAACTGTGTGACTGTCGAACTAGTTTGAATGGAATAACTCTCTCCTTGACTCTGAATGAGTGACTCAATGCAAATGCAGCAGCAGCAGCGAAAATGGAATGACCAAAACAGCATGAAACGAGATGAATTTATAGCCTGCAATCAGGTCTCTTCACAGGGGTTGCAACTCTTAGGACTGGTTGCATCTCTTAGGACTAGGGTCACACCCTTTCATATATGAAAGGGCACACACCCCTTAGGGACACACCCTTTCATATACGAAAGGGCACACACCTCTTGGGACATACCCCATTTGAAAAAGAAAATTTTATTAAATAAAATTTCTCCAAAAAATTATAAATGAGTAGTGGGCCGAGCCAGGCCCAACTCGCGTGTGAAGCCCAAACCCAGGCCCGGCCCGGGGCGGCGCGCGTGTGGTGGTGACCCTACCTTGATCTAAGTCCTCCCTCCCCCACAAAAGTGGGGTGCCCCTTGGGGCTCATCTTATACTACCAAGGTAAGTATATTTATACCCAAGGGATGTTTTGCTCCCAAGCAATGTGGGATGCAAGTTTACCACTTTCTTTTGTTTCCATGTTTAACATGTTCAAGTAGTGGTGTAAATGAGGCAATTTCTCATTCATTTCTTAATGGATTAGAGCAACCCAATACATGTTCTCAATCTACTCATAGAGTAGATTACATTCCCATGTATTCCCACCTAAAAAGACAAGTGGGTCCCACGTTTATTTTGGCTCAAAGATGACCAAAATAATGGATCTTTCTGACCATTTTTCCAACATATAGTTTTTTATATTCTGAGCTGAGTTGGTTTTTGGAAAAGTTTAGATTTGGCTAGATTTAACACACCTCGTGCCACTTTGTCTTTGATTTATATGTTAGACAAGTTCCCACGGACAAAGCTTCCCAAGCACAAGCCATCGTGATCAGTGACGCATTTCTAGATGATGCAGACTTGGCTTCTACCCTTTGACAAGAAGCTTTTTCATTCCACATTTTATGATAAGAAGTCATCCAACATCAAACCCAACTCATAAGTTATATCCACTCTGCCAACATGCTCATGGTTCAATAGTGTTGCAGTTCACACTTAACATACATATTCAAGGATTGATCTTGGGTCCTCGAGTTTAGATCTGGTGAGGTTTTACCCCATGGTGACCGTGGGTCAACTCCCTCGGAGGATCCCAATTCGTGGGCCCTCAAGTTAAAAGCATCACTTTTGGCCAATAGTCAAATGTAGCTTTTTTTTTTTTTTTACTTAAAGGCAATTGTATTGAAAAGTAGGGGGGTAACAAGGACTTCGAAAATTGTTAAATACTCGTTTCTACATGTGTGTATAAAGTATTTAAGTATACAATTTTAATTGTATTCGGGCCTCCATTTGAGCTCAGGGTACTGCCATCAGTAGCGGACCTAAGTGTCCGCATGCGGGTGCAACTAGATTCTAGAAACTCTTTAGATAATTTCTTTAAAATGTTTATATTATTATTTAACGTTTTCACTTGATCGTTGTCTTCATCACTCAATTAAAAATCTTGGATCCATTATTGCTTGCCATATCTTACTCTGTGTTAGCTTTTAATATGGGTGTTGAGGAGTGAGGACAAGTTCTAGTTAACGTTCTACATTGGTCATTCCGGTTTGGGTAGGTAAATGGATCTAACCATGGTCCAACCCAAACCAAGATTGACAGGGGCTTTGTTTGGATTGTAAATGGCCGAAAGAAGTAGTTCCATTTTGATGAACATAACATCCGAGGAGGCGTCTTTAAAGCGAAAACGACCCATCCATTTGTTTAGGGCATCTTTGGTTGTATGAAATTCATGGTAAAATGGGCTCTAATAAACTAAAGTATATAATTAAAGAGGTGAGGGTGAAGAATATAAGGTGGAACCTTACTTTCTTAAGCTGGTCATTTTTGGGGGTCCTCACTTTGTTTCTTCAATCTAAATTTTTTTGGAGGATTGTATTTCATAGAATTCCCAAGAATTCAATTCCATAACACACACAAGGCCTTAATTTGCACATTCTTATTAATTGGTTAAATAAAGATTCCTATCATTTTTATTATGGACACACAAGGTTCAAGTGGGCTTCACTAGGCCGATCCAATTGGTCAGCCTTTATCATTTCTATTATTTTTACAATGCATTGTGTCCCTTACTTTTCTTCAATCGCCTGCTTTTTTTCTTTTTTTATTTATTTAACTCATGATTCATAAAAGGTTTCATTTGTTTGCCAATACAAGTTTCTTGCCTCTTTCTTTTTTTTTTTTTTTTTTTTTTTTTTTGAGACTGATGAAGAACACTTGGCCTAGGCCTAGTACTTAGATGCATCACAATCAAGGAGAACAGGGAACCAATAGAATGGAGGTGCATTGGGGTAACATGTTTCTCATCATCAACTTCATTACCCTTGTCAAGATTATCATTACCATCATCATCATTTCGGTCATCATAGTCTAATCCTATTTTTCTGGTACTTCCTTAATGCATTCTAGTCATCAAAACAAACAAACTATATATGACCATGCATCCTGTGTTTCTAAACTTATAGGGCACAAATGTGAGGTGTCTCTCTTACATAGGACACATATTGTTATAATAGTCTACAGTTTATAGTTAATCTTGAATCCTTATTTATTTGGAATATTGATAATTTATTGTACAACATCGACTTCATTTCTTATAACATGACTGTTTTTAGGATTTTATTATCCACTTTATTATTAATTGAACACAATGATGATTTGTTTACATTACAATGTACACAATTCCATATTTGTCACATCCCGGACCCGAGAATCCCTTGTTTAGGGTGGTTTCCAAGGTGTGACACGCGTACTCCCGTGAACTCACACTTGTTCTGGACCAAATCCGAATTCACGAAGGAGAAAATTCCACATTTTACGTGTGAGGATTACTCACTGACACCTGTCAATGCACAATTATCTGCGGAACGTGTACAATATAGAAATCAAAGCCGTGATAAGTCCAATAACCAATCCATTATATTACAATTTCTCCTTAACAAAACTAATGATTTAAATGTCTTAAATGTATAGTACATCAGTACTCTAATGAACAACTACTAGATGCTTATCTCAAGGGAATAAATTCCTAATACAATGCGAAATAAAACTAGTCAAATGCATTACCTTGAACTAAGTGCAATTAAATTACCTAGGCTCAAACTCAAGGTTACCATTCTGATTAGTACTCCGACAGTCATAACTAACCGTTAAGCTTACCAATTAATCTCACATTTGAATGACTAAAAGTAACTATCTTTGGTGTCTTGAATCCCTGTGACACCAAGAATAGTATCTCAAATACAACGATTTGGCAAGTATATGCATTAATAAGCAAGTACATGATGTATCAAATTGAATTAAATAACAGTTGATCAAAAGATGTCAAAGATAAGTATTGACTAGGCAATTGTGCTAAATCAAATCTTTTATGCTTGAGAATCATATTAAAATGAAAACATACAAATTAGCTACTACTTTAAGCTCATCCTCTCAAAAGAGAGCAAATCTAGTTGGGATGTCACCAGCGGCTTGGCCAAAGGCTAACTGGCTACCCGGTTCTGGAGTTCCGGTGCTCCAGATGACTTACTGCAGTAGTCTCAAATACGAAATCAAGTGCTGGCCCCGTCGGACGTCACAAGGTCGAAGCTAAGTAGTGCCGACTCAATCGAATCAATAATAATCGAAATAATAAGTGGATTTGAGTGAGTTTGTATTTCAACTGTCTATAACCAAATCAAATCAAATCAAATCAAATGCTAATCTCAAATCACGATATACTTACTCAACCCACATTTCCCACAATTAGAAATTTGGTATATAATACTGAAGAATTTCAAAAGAAATGTAATAATTGGACCTCAAGGAGTATAGATAATGCAATAAATCTACTAATTGTGATTGATATACAAAATGAAAGTATACTTCAATATGAAATGCAATGATTTAAGGAATCAAGGGAATTACTAGCCAATCTAATCTAACTACTCATTATTCTTCACCATCCAATTCGATATAGGTTTAGAGAATCCATGTATTCCTATTCTATTAGGTGTCACAGTGTGTAAGTAAATACAAAAGGTTCACTAAACTAGTATCCATGGAATGGTGATAGATTTCCGAATAGTAAACATGAGTCTATCCCAGCCACTCGAGATATCTCAGGCTCTAGACCTCTCCGTTGGACATACAAGGGTTTAAGGTTTCCCTGTTAAGGTCATAAGAGTCATACGAAATCCTAATTTCCTATGGAAACAAGGTATGCACCATAATCCACTTAATGGAGGATTAAGGAGGGTTAAAATAGGTTCCATTGTAAAGTCATAAGCATCAATTAAAACCTTAATCACCTATTGGTTTAAGGTATACACCATATTCCTCTTTAGAGAGTTTTATGGAGGGTTATTAGAGGATAGAATATCATTACTCCTTCTAATTGGGTAAAAAAGGGTCCAACCTAGGAATTCTAGCCCAAGCAATGAAATAATAAATGGGCTTGTAATTCCTCATCTGCACATGCATTTAACTAATCCAAGCTTCTATTAACTACTTTGAAAAAAGTAGGAATTCAGTTTATGCCTTGAAATATTAAAATGGGCTTCAATTAGTGGTGAAAAGGGGCTGGAAATAGAGCCTAATATGGGCTGGAAAACAGCCCAGGAATTGAGCAAAAAATCAGCCTCAAATGAGCAAGAAACAGGCCTAAAATGGGACTGATATGGGCTGGAAAACAGCCCAAAAATTGGGTTGACACAGACCTGAAACCAGCCCAGAATTTGGGCCTGCAATAGACCTGAAACCAACCCAGAAATGGGCCTGAAATCAGGCCTGAAAATGAGCCTGCCCTGGACCCTGTCCAGGCCCACCCTGCTGCCAAAAATGGTTCGGTTCAGTGCAGGATTCTGCACTCTTCTTCCTTCTTAGTTCTGATTTTTTTTTGAATCATTTCCCTCCAATCCAAGCTTTCTCATTCATAAGCAAACCCACAAAAATGCAAATCATAATCATTCTCAAGTTTTGAACTAAGAGGCTAATCATAGTAGAAAGGAAAACAAAATAGAATTTAATAACTAATCAAGGAATTAGACAACATGCATTATAATTAAAGCTTATACTTGCCTCAATTTTAAGCTTTCCAAACTCTTTTACTCTCTTGGTGTTCCAAACCCCAAAATCCCCAATTATTCAAACCCTAGACACAAATATCCATCACAACACCAATCAAAATCTATACATGCTTATTAGAGGGTCTTTTGACTCTCATGCAACTCAAAAACCAAAAAGGAAAGAGTGTTGACTCTTACCTCAACCAAGAAATCCGAATTGAAGAAAAATGGAAGTTCTTTGACCACAAAGAAGAGAGGAAGATGAAGAAGAAAAGCTCCACACTTGTCTCCACTTGCCCTTGCACAACAAGACTTGGAGAAAGGAAAAGAAATGGAAAGGAATAATGGAGAAGGAGGTTCTCTCCACAGCCCACATGCAACAACCGAATGAAATGAGTGAAATGGGGTTGGTGTAGGTGATAAAGATGGACATTTTGCAGAAAAGCCCACTATGTTTATGTATTTTTATTTTGAGTCAAATGGTGGCCCACTTCTTCAATGGTTGGTCAAATGAAAGAAAGCTTAATACGAAAATCAACGTGCTCAACGAGATACACGCGATAATACCAAAATGATGTGCATAAATTAATTTACATAAATTACCTTAATTAGTCACTAAGTATGATTAATTTAACTAAAATACAATTAATTAGCATTAAACAAGATTAGTTCGGGTTGGGGTGTAACAATATCCTTTAAAGGGAGTTGTTCGAATGTGAAGAAGGGAAAAAAAAAAGTAGAGAAAACCGTCCATAATGCAAATTTGCGGTTTTCATCGTCTTGATTTCTTTTTCTTCTCTCCTTATCGACTACCAGTTAAAATACTTTTTAAATGACATGGGTATGCCTTTGGTATAGTTTTACTTAATAGACTCACCTCGTGTTTGTTTGTAGAGAGTTGGGACTTCTTTTTTGTTATTTTATGCTTTTAAGAGCATGATTCTTTTTTAAATTTATCTCTTTTGGCTTATTTGGGGATTTACTATTAAAGTAAAAATAATGTAAAGCCTCTATTTTTCAGACAAGAAGTCACATTAAAAGTATACATTTCAAACTTTCCTCCTACTTTTTTCAAAATAAAAAATAAAAAATCAACATCCTTTCTTTACTAATTGACAAAAAAAAAAAAAAAAAAAAAAAAAAAAACTCACTTTTTACACGAAAAAGTTAAGAAATTTTCCTACGAGACAACTAAAGACAAAATACAGTCATAATTTACTTATATTTTATTCTCACTTGATTTGATTGTTTCCTTTATCTTTATTTTCCGAATTACAAGACCCAAGAAGCTTAGATTAGAAGACTGAATCGAGCAATACTACCTAATACCCTGCACTGTCCTATAAAGAAATGCCTACTTCAAGTGGAGCCCACTTAAATGCATTACAAAGGAAGAGAGTCAAGGCATGAAGCTTGTGAGAATGCAAAATACGGGGATAGTCAAATGATTTTAACTCTTGATTTTAGGTCCCCAAAGTTGAGAGATTAATGATTTTAGGTCCCCAAAGTTGTTCAATTAAGGAGAAGAGGAATATGTGAAGGAATTGAATTAAATAACAGGTCACCTCGTATAAAAGTCCAAAATGGGGAACCAAGAAAATGCCGATAAGTTGCGTAGTAGCAGATGCTTTGTTTCATTGATGAAAATATGTCTTTAACATCATTTTTTTTAACTCAAAGCAAAGATGCCTTAACTTTAACTTGCGTCTTTTATAAGCTTAACCTTCAAGCAGTTTAAATCTCAATCAATCATACTAATCGGTAGGTGATTTGGTGACTCAGAATTCAAAGAGTGTGCTGAGTTTAGGCGTATCCAAGTTGGTCATGTAACTCGGCCGTGTCACACAACTCAGACAAATGAATTAATCGAGAGTCTAATTAGCATCCCCTAATAGGGTTTTAAAAAATATTTAAATTTTTATAATATATTGTTCTTCTTCTTCTTCTCTCTCCTCTCTCTCTCTCTTCTTTTTAATTTGAAGAGAAGACTCTAATCACCGCTATCCTCCTCTATAAGAAGTGAGAGTTGGTTGCAGATGAATATCCGATTATTTAAGTACTTAAAGTCTCCAATTCAGGGCAAAGTGGGTGTGTAACCTATTTTTGGATGCAGGAGAAATTTGGACCCAAATCTATATCCAAGCATAGGCCCAAAACTATATCCAAGCATACCGTATTCAAAATATTCGAATACAAATCATGATATTAATATATTATGATCCAAAGCCCTAGATCTAAGATGATTACATCCACATTTGTATAGGGCCTTATTATGAGAGATAAGGTGGGGCCCTTACATTCATATCCAATGCCAACAACTTAAATGTGAGAGCCCCCACCCATGATGCTTGGATATATATAATATTCATGTGCATCAATCCCTCACCCTAGGGTGAGAGACACTTACATAATTAGAAATATTCACGTGTAAAAGAGGAAAAGTCATATATGATATATGCAGAAAAAGAATGTTTATGTGCAAAGAGGAAAAGCCGTGTAAGTGTCCTGACCATGTTATGGTGAGAGACAACATACTAAAGTTGACTTCATAACATATCTGAACCATCTACACACATGGAACCCCCTTAAGTATAGTAGACTTATTGATTTTTCACCTATCCAAATGGATTGGACCGTTGGATCGAATGCCAAATTTTTTCTTTTAATATAAAGTCATTAAATTTGTGGGTCACAAATGAAGGGGTTAGAGGCATGAGATTAACCTAAAATTTAATATATGATCTCATCCAAGGTGTCTCTTCCCATCCCCCCACAAGTCTCATGATCAGTGAGTCCTTAGGTGGGCCCCATTAAGTTTGTTTGTCACCATATGGTGAGGGAATGATGCACATAAATAATTTAAATAATACTGATATTTGAGGACCTACATAGCTTTAACCATTTACTATTTAATAGATGCTTGTATATTTACAAAATTATTTTGAAGCCCCCTTTTTTCCAATTATAATAATCCATTCGTCATCTTATTTTGTATCCAAATTCACAATCAAACGTTTTTTTTTTTGTTTTTTTGCAGTTGCTGCTAAATAAGGATACAAAACATGTTTCATGTCGAATCTGAATCCAGGTCTAAATCTATGAACATGGATTCAACAAAAATCATTTTCCCTAGATTTAACTTGTCTACATCCTTTGCAAGAGATATCTCTAACTATATACATATATTTTTTTATGAGGACATATGAAGTCTTCATCTCCGTCTCCCCCGTGCATAGGATAAGTCAGGCTTTTGTCTATGCACGTGACCCTAAGAAAAGAGTGAATTTAATACCGCAATCCCCGATTCTTAAGTAGTGATCTAGCCAACTACAGTATCCATTGGGTTCTCTAACTGTTGAATTAAAACCCTTCTAATAAATAAAAATAAAATAACAACTTCAGTTCAAGCCGGCGAAGCATTTTGTTGAAAGAACTAAAGTGATTAACGAAAAATGATGGGACCAATCCGAAATTAGAGGATCCAAGCGAACTTAAAGGGTCCGAGTCGGAGGTCACACCCCACTTGACACTCCTGTTAAGCTGGCGCCAAACCTACGGAGAGAATCAAGATCTCCAATAACTGATTTGATCGCACCATCCACATCCGACAACGATCCTTCGCCCCTCCCTCACTCTCTCTCATTTCGATTCCCGCGCGCGCTCACGCACCAAGTCACAGAATGAGATGATCATCTCATTCTGATTCTGACCTGCAAAATAACCACTCCCAGTCTCCCACTTCCCATCTTCCCCTTTCCTGCTCCTCCTCCTCCTCCTCGTCTCCAAAAAAAAAAAAACACAAAAAACCATAAACCCTAATAACACTCATGGCTCCATTTGACCCACACTCCTTCACCGACTCATCTCAGCCGTTCGCCACACACATCTCCCTCTCCTTCTACCTCGATTTCCCATCATCCACCATCCATTCCTCTGCAGTCCTCACACTCCCGAATCCCTACTCGGGCCCTCTCTCCTTGGACGCCCGCACACTCTCCATTACCTCCGTCCTCGACCCTAAAACCCTAACACCACTCCCATTCTCCCTCTCCCAGCCAGACCCCATCAAGGGCCAAAACCTCCTCGTCACCCTCTCCAACCAATCGTCCGTGCTCGTCTCATTCTCGACCTCTCCGTCTTCCTCCGCCCTGCAATGGCTCTCTCCTCCTCAGACTTTCAACAAACACCTACCGTTCGTCTACACCCAGTGCCAGTCCATCCACGCCCGCTCCGTCTTCCCCTGCCAGGACACCCCCGCCGCACGCATCCGCTACTCCGCCCGCCTCAACCTCCCCCGCCAGCTCTCCGCCGTCATGTCCGCCGGCCATGTTGATCGCCGCGCGCCTGTCGTGGGTGAAGCCGCTGGGGCCTGCGATGACTCCCTCTGGTGCGCTGATGGGCGGGTTGTGGAGGAGTTCTCCATGGAGCAGCCGATTCCTCCTTACTTGTTTGCCATGGCGGTTGGGGAATTGGGGTGGCGGGATGTTGGCCCGAGGACTAGGGTTTATGCGGAGGCGGCCCCCGCGGTGCTGGATGCGGCCGCGAGGGAGTTTGCGGGGACGGAGGAGATGATCCAGCAGGGGGAGAGGCTTTTTGGGGGTTATGATTGGGGGAGGTTTGATTTGCTGGTGCTGCCTCCGAGCTTTCCTTATGGAGGGATGGAGAATCCGAGGATGGTGTTCTTGACGCCGACCGTGATCAAAGGGGATGCGAGCGGGGCGCAGGTTGTGGCGCACGAGCTCGCCCATAGCTGGACTGGGAATCTCATCACTAACAAGACCAATGAGGATTTCTGGCTCAATGAGGTAGAATTCATTGGTCTTACTATATATGTTTCTTTCTTCTTCTTCTTTTCTACTACCTTTGAATTGCATTTATTTGATTTGAATTGAATTGAATTGGGTTGGATTGGATTTCCTAAATTGATGTGTAAATGATTTTGGGGAGGGTGCTTTTGGTTTTGAATCCTGAATCTAGGGTTTTACTACTTATGCGGAGCGGAGAATCGTGGAGGTAGTGCAGGGAGAGGAGCGAGCGAATTTGAACATTGGAATTGGATGGAGGGGTTTGAATGAAGAGATGGAGAGGTTCAAGGACAACATGGAGTTTACCAAGCTTAAAACAAAGCAAGAAGGGATTGATCCTGATGATGTTTACTCTCAGGTCCCGTATGAGAAAGGATTCCAATTCCTCTGGCGCATCGAGCGACAGGTAATGAATTCTTTGGAAAAATTGTCTCTTTTCTGTTTTTAACATCTGAAAACTTGAGAGGCTAATCTATAGATTTTCTCTCTTTTTTCAGATTGGTCGGGCTGCATTTGATGAATTCCTTAAGAAATATATTGCCACCTTCAAATTCCAGTCCATAGATACAGAAACTTTTCTCGATTTCCTGAAAGCAAATGTTCCAGGGATAGAGAAAGAAATTGATCTAGATGTGTGGGTTCATGGTGTGGGAATCCCACCAGATGCTATTGAACCTGTGTCTACCATCTATACTAAGATTGTGTCTCTGGCAAAGGAGTTTCAGCTAGGGAGGATGCCAAGAGAGGATGAGGTGGCTGATTGGCATGGGCAGGAATGGGAGCTTTACTTGGAAAATCTGCCCAAAACTATTGAAGCTTCACAGGTATTCCATGTTTCCCTGTGATTTAACTGCTGCTTATGAATACTTTTTGCTAATTTAGTTAGTTCATTATTTGAGAGACAACTACTAAATCTTAATTAAATGAAAGCAATATACAGGCTGAAATAAAAGGTTTGACACAAGGTAAACATAAGCTCACACAAAAGGTAAAAATCCCAAGCTTGCATTGTGCTAGAAGAAAAATATATTCCCTTAGCACCTCAATTTTGCCATTAGCTTTTTAGCTGAATCTGATGGAAAACTAGTCATCTTCATTTCATTAAATTCCTTATGATAACTCCTTGAACATTTACCATGGCCATGGCATTTCTGGAATCTCTTAATTCAGATTCAGGAAACCAGTCTTGTTCAATTACAAACCCTTTAAGGAGCAGATACTTACTATATTTGAATTGCCCAATTCCCTCTGGTCCCTAGTAAGCGAGCTCTATTTTTCACCTTGCTTTTCACTGAAGACAACCCATTACTAGAGTCCGGTGGGACCCAGGTTCCTGAAAGAATTTATTTCAATATGACCTTTTCTTTTCTTTTTTTACGTTTTTTGAGCAGTATTATCAATAATCAATTCAAGCCGCCCATGGAGGTACTATCTCACAATTCTAATCAATGTTATTGTACAACTTGTTATTGAGTTTGTCATATCTAGCAAGGTTTTAGTGGATATGATCATAGCACATACAGTTAGCCATGGATATTTTTATCCTTTTCATGATCAATATAGTTGTCTATTTCAGTAAATTCTCATTTGACATAATTATTTATTGAACTGTAAAGAACATTATTTAAGAAGACAGATAAAAAAGAAGTACAAACAAGGCAACAGAAGAACCAGTACAAAAAGGTATATTGAACAAAAATAAAATAAAATAAAAAGAAAAACAGTGAATCAAGACTAAAAGGAAGAGGAAAACACACTAACTACAAAGAAGATTCTAAGTTGTCCCCAACTATAGCTAGGTTAGGGACATGATTGCGAGGGTGAGTTTGAGTCCTCCATGTTGAAAAGGGATTTTTTTTTTTTTTTTCTATTCTGCATCTTTTATGATGTTATTCTTCACCCATTCAAAATGATGTTATCCTTCACTACACATCGGTTATCCTACATTTTCTTAGTGTTGAACTATAAGGAGGATGCTGAACTTACCCCATGATTCTTCATGGATGTAGCGTCTTCTTTTTGCCATCTCTCGCATCTGCTTCCTTGGAACAAACCATATTGTGTAGCCTGGGTCTTCAAATTATATTGATCAGCTATTAGTATTCAAATTCATGCCACTATTTAAAGACACTGTTTACTATTGTGATTGGTGTAATTTTATCACATGTTGAATTCATCATGTCTAGGTAGATCTAAATGGATACGATCATAATCTATAAAACTATCTGTAGATATTTGATCCTTTTCACGATCATTCATAGGTTGGCTACATCAGTATTCTGTAGGTTTTTTTCATTGTGAGCACTTGTCATCTCCTGCGTTCTCTTTACGGGGAAACTATAAAGCCTTGCCCCATGATTTTTCATAAGGTTGGCAGCTGCTTTTGCTACTGTCCTTCCATGTTTGCCTCCTTAAAACAAACCATTGTAGTCTGGGTTTTTCACATTTTATATTGAGACGTGTTTCTGCCCCTGCCCCTAAAAGCACCTCCAAAATGGAACTTATTGTGTAGTTCCACTGTTATAATTTATAACAAGAAGCAATGTATGGAGAGTAACCAATTGCATGCAGGCTGCCGTCTGATGCCTGTTATTGAATTCATGTGAGTAATTAGTTGACAAATGGAATCCAAACTTCTTCGGAAGTGACGAAAAACCACTCAAACTATAAACTTTATGGATTACTCTAGTTGTCTGGCATGGTATTGCAAAATAGTTATTGCACTATTACTTTTTTCCTTTTTATCACAAGTTTTTGGTACCCTAAGACTTTGGGCTTGCTAGGAGAGGTAACTGCGGTCACATATAACTCAGATAAATTATTTCTAAGTACCGTTATTTGGATCCCTACGCTGTTTGTGCTATACATTTCAACACTCAGCATCATTTGCATGGCCCCATTACTATCAGTCGTTTGAATCAAGAAGTTAAGGGGTAGTATCAGGCTAAGTGATGGCTGAGGTTGGGGCTGCTGCTGCCGCCACAAACACACACACTTGGACGTGGGTTATGAACAGATTCAGGTGATGCATAACTTGAGTTACCTGCGACTAGTGTTTTATCTGTAACTTGAAGGGTGCTTGATGTCGAGTGTTGTGAACTTTACTTTGATAACATGATACGCTACTCAAAGAAAGAAGGGTGGCCTTCTGCTTGGGTTTTTAGTCCACCCTCAAACGGTCAATATAAAATCATCTCATGTGTATTGGAATGTCTTTGCCTTCTTCCAATTGCCATTTACCAAGTCATTTGTTGTATGGTCGCTTGGATTAATTTATCCCTCAAATGGAAATGGGATTATTTTAGTGGTGTGCTCCAGCCATATTCCCGAATCCCAGTTTCTGCTTGCAGCCCATGAGAACTTCAACGAGCTTGGTTATACAAGATAACCAAAACATTCTACAGAATTACCAAAAAGTAATAGTACTCATTGTATTTGTGATGCAGGTATTGGCTTTGGATGCACGATATAGGCTATCAGAAAGCAAAGATTGGGAAGTGAAAGTAGCATTCCTCCAGCTATCCGTTTCATCTGGATGTAGGGAATACTACGGTGAGGTGGAGAAAACCTTGAAAGAAGTTGGACGGATGAAGTACCTCCGTCCATTGTACACAGCCCTAGCACAGGGCCCTGGAAAGGAAGAAGGAAAAATAGTGGCAAAAAGAGTATTTTCTGAGGCACGCGACTGTTATCATCCCATAGCTCAAGGTGTTGTAGAGTCCATCCTTTCTAAGCATCTGTAGCACTTAAGTTATAAGCTAACTTAAGCCTCAGCTCTCTTTGTTTTTAAGCTTGGAAGCAGCTTTTTTACCCTATGCCTTTTGTCTTCAAGTTCAAGGTGTCAATTTCATGCATTGACAACTAAGAATCTTTGTTTTAGTGCATGAACTGTGATAGCACATGCATTTTGGACAGAAGAAATGTGCCTTTTTCTTTTTGAGAATTTGCAGCAGTGATGTGATCTTCTTGTATTTTGATGGTTTGACTGAGATGCCGTCTGTGTTGCTACAAATTAGCAAAGCTCTCTCTCTCCCCCCACTACAGGTGGGTTTGGTGTCCCTAATCAGCCTGGGACCATTTGGACGGAGTGAAATCAAGTGGAGAAGGATGTTCCACTGTACAAATTTGAACTCTGTGCAGTTTTCTCCGCCTCGATATTTTCCATCTTTTCTTATCATCCGAACGCACCATAATATTGTTGTGAGGTTGGGTGAAAACGTTATGCCCATACAAGTTTAGATTTGAATTTATCCCCTCTATGTTTTATGTGTTTTTGGTATCTTTATATATTCATTTCTTTTGAAGACGTTGCAACCATGGTTCATATCAGCAGAAATGCAAATTTTTTTGGTGAATAGCAGAAATGCAATTGATGATAGAAACAGATACGGGCAAATGGACTGTGAGAGAAAATTATAGATCCCTTAAAATGTAAGCACTTGATTTTAATTGCATGTCTTCATTGTGGACGCTTTCATTGAACGACCCAAAATGGGATGCAAAACGGATTGTGCTTTTAGCACTTCCCACGCAAGCCCTAACCATAAGGCCTGCATCAATTCTCCAATATGAGTATCTTTGTGCATGGATGGCCTATGGGAAGATGCATCATAAAAACTGTGGGGACCCATTCTTTCATAAGGGGAAGCACAAAGCTGGCATATTTTTTCAAGTACAGATAAGCTGGTTATCCCCCTCATTGTGTAATCACAAAATGGAGTCTACCTGTTGTGAGTCTTAACTGTGGCAATGCAACCAAAAAGGGGTATTTTCTTGTTAAATGTCCAGCTTTAATTGTGGGCCACCAGCATTGCACCAAGGATATTCAATTTGGGCTGAGTGATTTGATGGTCCAACCAACACAAAACGTAGATCCCACAAAATCTCAAAAAAGCCTTGGCTTTTCCTAAAATCTTCTAGCTTTTTTGTTGCAAAAGTATTTCCACGGAATTTCTTAGCCAGAAAGGAAAAAGGTATTTCCATGGAAATGTAAATCAATTTTGATCTTTTTGCTACAATCTTTTTTGGTTTGACAAGGCAACTATATTGCACAGTTTCATCTGATCACCAGGTCATCTTTCCTTTATTTTCATGGATCTTTAATTTTCATTCCCAGTAGAAAATATGAAATAGGTTGTGGAAATGGGCCTTCTGCTTTAAAATTAAAAAGGCTACTTTTAATGCCCTCTCAAAAATGCCACTTTTAAGTAAATTGAGCGGGTCTATGTCAAATTCCATCCCATATGGGCTTTTTATCAATGGAGATGTCTTTTTTCTTCTTCATGGGTGAAGCTCAGTTAATAAAGATGATAATAATTGCCGGATAAGGTGCAGAACAAATTTCAACTAGATCAAATTTCAAAAGGTCTAGATATTAAATAGTAGATATTAAGTCTTCAAAATGAAAGGTAATAAATCTATCAAAATTTCCAAATCTAAACTCCACAGTGGATCTGGCCTAAGTATCAAATTAAGTCTACTGCCAATTTATGGTGTAGGTTTTTGGTGTGGAGTAGGAAGTGATTAAATTCATGAGAAATGTTGGAGGGAAGAGACATTTTGGAGGGAGTTTTTAGAGGGTTCCATTGAAATCTATAAAAATTAGTAAAATAACATTGCGGGAGAACCGGGCTGGCCTGAACAAGCTGGGGATGCTCTACCCATTCTCAATCCCATTTTGATCGGGCTTTCAAATAATTGCCCAAGCTCAATTTTTTTAAAGGCCTGTGTTACGGACTGGGCCGGACCGGATATGCATTTCAACAGGCTAAATTCACAGGCACCTCTCAGTATGTATTTGTCCTATGCTCACAGTATGTAGTATGTATTTGTCCTATGCTCTCAGTATGTATTTGTCCTAATGCTCTCAATGCCAATTCCTGATCCCCAGTCGCGTCTGTTACAGGCTTTCCCTATCCCAGATGCTTGGAACTCCACCATGGCCCCCACACGATGATAACAAGTTTAGTATTTTGACACCAGCTGTCTGGGTTAGTTAACAAAGGTCATCTGATGCCTCATTTCCAATACGCAAGTTAGAAACCTGTTTTGGAGATAAATCCAGAGGTGCAAGAGCATGGTGATATTTTGGGACCCTAATTTTTTACAAGCTGTTTTGCTACCCAATCACAACCCCCCTGAAGAATAACTGAAGAAAATCTCTGAGGGCCCGTTTGGTAATTTACTTTTAAAATAAAGTGGAGTGAAGTGAAATGAAAAGAATGAATAAAATATAAGTAAGTTATGATGATATTTTGTTTTTAGTTGTTTGGAATGGAATATTTTTGACTTTTTGTATGGGGAAATGTAGATTTTTTGTCTTTTAGTGAGTAAATGTAGTTGTTTTTTGACTTTTTTTGAAAAAGATGGAGGGAATTTTTGTAAAAAGTGTTTTTGATGGGATGTTTAACTTAACTTGACTTTATTAGTAAATTTACCAAACGAGCCCTAAGGAACAGTGATAGAAATAGAAAACAAAGCAACCTAATCCTCACGGCCTAAAAGACAGGTCCTTGCAATTCTCATATTCATTCCCAAAGAATGATGTTCTCAATTTCCATTACATGAATCAAAAGACATTTCTTTTCTTCACTATCACATAAAAGCAACACATTGATAATCTAACAACACAGACTTAAACCTAATCCAAATTACCAAAAATGATCAATGGATGGATCTCAGAGACTGACCTCACTATGTCATAAACAAAACAATCACTTTTCTTCACCTTCCTCTTTAATCTTCTTTCTCTTCTTCTTCTTCATCCTCGTCCTCGTCTTTGACGCCATATATTGCTTTTTAATTCAGAACCTCTCGTCTTCTCTTTTTCTTATGGATCTTTCTTTCGCCATCATCTAAATCATCCCCTCTTTCTTCATCCAAATTCAAATTAGGACGGAGTTCCTTCGAAGGAGGGTCTTTTATGTGGTTTTCTCCATCGTCGTCCATAATGGGGTGGTTTCCGTGGATTTTCTTGTGGTTGGTTGTGCTTGGACTTGGACTTGGATGGGGTTTTGGGGATTTGAGGTTTCTGTGGAAATGGAAGAGTTCGTCCAAGGAAGATGAGGAGCGTTTGAGGTAGGACGAAAGGGCTTGGGAAGCTACGGTCTCGGTCGAGTGGAAGGTGGAGAGTGCTCGAGCGGCTTTTGAGGGAGTGATGGGTTGGGAAGAGACGAGGGAGCCACTCACCGCTTTCATCTTTTCGTTTCCCAAACAAAAGAAAAAGGGAGTTTGCAATGGCTAGGGTTTTGCTTTTCCTTTTTATTTTTCTTTTATTGGATTTCTTTGGGTCCTTTTTTTTTTTTTTTTTTTAAGGGGATTTAATGGGAAAAACCTTCTTAAATAGGCAATTAATGAATTTGGCCCAAATAGAAAAGGCCAGACAGAATGGGCCCTAAATTGACATTTCTAATTTTTTTTTGTTTTTTAGCGCTATAGTCGATATCGACGCTTTCGCTCGAACCTTCATTCATCTCTTCCTCTCTCTCTTGTTCTCTGCAACTGATCTCAAATCACAATCTTTGAAGGAGGAAGAAGGAAAGAGAAAGCTGGTAGGTGTGTGCAGTCGAGATGCACGGAGATGGAGGTGTGCGCAGGGGCTGTGAGGGCGGAGTGCAGCAGTGAAGGAGGGGGAAACAAGAAAGAAGAGGAGGAAAGAAAGAGAGAAAAAAAAAGTAAAGAGAGGGTGAAGGAAGAAAGAAAGAAAGGACGTGTGCACTGGCGTGGAGTGCAGTGGGCGACAAAGGGCAGTGTAGGGAGAAAGGAGAAGAAGAGGGGGAGAAGGGGGAAGGAAGAAAGAAAGAAATGAAAAAGGAGGAGAGCCATCTCGGTGGGGTATGCAAGTGGGTGTGCGGTGGCCCATCACAGCTCATTTCCTTCATCTCATCTTCACCATCCCAGGACGCAGACGACAGATCTCTCCCTCCTTCTCCTTTGTCCTCTCCGGCCAGCCAACCCACCGCTCCTTTATCCTTTCCATCTCCCTCCCATCAACCTCCATCTCACCCTATCCGTAGCCCTCACGCATCTCCCTTATCTCCATGCAGTCCATCATCATCTCTTCTTCATCTCCATCTCCACGAGGAATGGAATGCAAGTTCGGAGTCCTTAAACCGATTATTTAATTGTATCCATATCAAGCTGGAAGTGTTTTCAAATAAAGCCCTTGAGAGAGAGACAGAGAAGTAAGAAATTTGGAGAAGACCTAGAAGAGAAATACAATGGAATCTTGTAAGAAATTTGGAGAAGCAATGAGCCACAAATCTGTGTTGGGGTAGTTTCCATGAAGGTGTTCGATGAAATGACGAAGAGAAATGAGAAGGAAGTTTCACGCTCAAATCTCTTATTTTTCTCATGGGAAAGAAGTCTGCTGCTATTGTGGGGTTTGTCATTCCTTGATTTTGCTCACTAGGAGATATTGGAGGAGAGGAATTAGAGAATATGGGTGGGGTTTTCATTCATTGATTTTTGTAATTTTCAAACAGATTTCATTTATATATTTTTTGAAATGTAAGGACAAGACACAATGAACTTGTAATGTTGTGAATGGTTTCCCCCTATTTGAGATGTTTGAAATGTATTTGAGATGTACAAGCTCTTGAGCTTTTGAAATGTCTGAGTGAAGAGCCGAAACATTCCCCACCAAAACTCTCTACTATGACATCCAAGGATGAAATTAGTATTGGCTGAATCGATGGAAGTTGTGAAATGAGTCGGATGAAACCTTCCCCACCAAAACTCTATACTGATATGGCCCCAATTACTTTCATGTAATACCCATCTTCATTAATATCTGTAGCATTGTGTTTTATTAACAACCATATCTTTCATGTAGAGAGGATGAACTAGCTAGTATTTGTACTATGGTATCCAGCAACGATTTAAATAAAGCATTAGACGATGGAACTTGTGGGCAATGGTTGTAGAACTTCTATGGTTTTGGGCAGTTGAATTTATGTTGTGGAACCTCATGTACCATTATTTGAAATTAAATGGTTTGTTAATGTATGGTTGTTAATTGAATGTACCAATGTAATGTTTAGTACAATGGAATGTACCATTGTCTGGTTTGTTTAACATGACCAATAGTCGATATCGATTATTTAGCTGAAGCCTAAAAACACAGTCATAGTCGATATCGACTATTTAATTGAAACATAAATAACATAGTCATAGTCGATATCGACTATTTAGCTGAAACATAAAAAACACAGTCATAGTCGATATCGACTATTTAGCTGAAACATAAAAAACACAGTCATAGTCGATATTGACTATGTTATAATACTATAACTTACTAAGTGTAGTTTTAGATGGGGTTAACTAATCATTTTCAATAATAAAAGTGGAAAAAATAAAAACATCAATAACAGGACAATACAAACAACCATTATATTATCATAGATAAGTTCTCAACAACATATAACCCAAAAAAAGGGCGATCCTTACAAAAAGAAAAAGAATGTTTAACACTTGTGCCCTTTCAAAAAATGCTTCAACAAAATGTGCAAGCTCATCACGGCTACATCTTCTATCAATCACATTAACACTAATCAAAATGGACATGATGACATTAACACGTGCATCCCCCTTCCAAAAAATCTCTTCTATGTGGAGATTACATTGTCCAGACGGCTGCAACTTCTATGAGATTAACACCAAATATTAGCACCAACCAAAGAGAAGTTCACATTAATTCTTGCATTCCCCTTCCAAAAAATGCTTCAGTTGACTGTACACTGTCCAGAATGGCTACATCTTCTATCACATTAACACCAACAAAAAGGAGTTCACATTGACTCTTGCATCACCCTTCCAAAAAATGCTTCAGTAGACGTTGTACACTGTCCAGACGGCTGCATCTTCTATCACATTAACACTAAATATTAACACCAACCAAAGAGGAGTTCACATTAACTCTTGCATCTCCCTTCCAAAAAATACTTCCACCGATTCAACTAATACCAATTTCATCATTGGACGTCATAGTATAGAGTTTTGGTGGGGAAGGTTTCAGCCTTTCACTCAAACATTTCAAAAGCTCAAGAGTTCGGACATCTCAAACACATTTCAAACATCTCAAATAGGGGGAATCCATTCACAACATTACAAGTTCATTGTGTCTCGACCTTACATTTTAAAAAATATATAAATGAAATCTGTTTGAAAATTACAAAAATCAATGAATGAAAACCCCACCCATATTCTCTAATTCCTCTCCTCCAATATCTCCTAGTGAGCAAAATCAAGGAATGACAAACACCACAACAACAACAGACTTCTTTCCCATGAGAAAAATAAGAGAAATGAGCGTGAAATTTCCTTCTCCTTTCTCTTTGCTATTTCATCGAACACCTTCATGGAAACTACCCCAACACAGATTTGTGGCTCATTGCTTCTCCAAATTTCTTACAAGATTCCATTGTATTTCTCTTCTAGGTCTTCTCCAAAATTCTTACTTCTCTCTCTCTCTCTCTCAAGGGCTTTATTTGAAAACACCTCCAGCTTGATATGGATACAGTTAAATAATCGGTTTAAGGACTCCGAACTTGCATTCCATTCCTCGTGGAGATGGAGATGAAGAAGAGATGATGATGGGTTGCGTGGAGATAAGGGAGATGCGTGAGGGCTACGGATAGGGTGAGATGGAGGTTGATGGGAGGGAGATGGAAAGGATGAAGGAGCGGTGGGTTGGCTGGCCGGAGAGGACAAAGGAGAAGGAGGGAGAGATCTGTCGTCCGCGTCCTGGGATGGTGAAGATGAGATGAAGGAAATGAGCCGTGATGGGCCACCGCACACCCACTTGCATACCCCACCAAGATGGCTCTCCTCCTTTTTCATTTCTTTCTTTCTTCCTTCCCCCTTCTCCCCCTCTTCTTCTCCTTTCTCCCTGCACTGCCCTTTGCCACCCACTGCACTCCACGCCAGTGCACACGTCCTTTCTTTCTTTCTTCCTTCTCCCTCTCTTTACTTTTTTTTTCTCTTTCTTTCCTCCTTTTCTTTCTCGTTTCCCCCTCCTTCACTGCTGTACTCCGCCCTCACAGCCCCTGCGCACACCTCCATCTCCATGCATCTCATCTGCACACACCTACCAGCTTTCTCTTTCCTTCTTCCTCTTTCCCAAAGATTGTGATTTGAGATCAGTTGCAGAGAACAAGAGAGAGAGGAAGAGATGAATGAAGGTTCGGGTGAGAGCATCGATATCGACTATAGCGCTAAAAGACAAAAAAAAAAGAGAAACATCAATTTAGGGCCCATTCTGTCTGGCCTTTTCTATTGGGGCCAAATTCATTAATAGCCTGTTTAAGAGGGTTTTTCCCGTTAAATCCCCTTTTTTTAATCACCCTTTATTGAATCAAAACTCTCTTTCATTTCCTCCATCTTCTCCTCTTTTAATACACTTGTATTTTCACGGCGCTCACCGGTAACTAGCATCTACATAGTGATTTGCGGCATATAGTGGATGTTAGAAGTATGTCATGGCTTTAAATTAAATGAACAGTAATTTAGGTATTTGAAGATGTGAGGAAAAACATCACCAAAAAATGTCTTTAAATGGTTGGATGTCTTTGATTGAAAAAAACTTACTATGAAACTTAAGCCCTATCGCATCCTTTTTGTTTACAAAAAAATAATGATAATAATAATTTTTTATTTGAAAAAAAAGCCCTTTAAATTTGATAAAAACAACAACCGGACTAAACGCTTAACAATGATGGATAGAGAGCCTCTATTCAATAACCTGACATTCCAAGAAATCAAATAAATAACCAAACACGCAAACTTCACCAATAACAAGAGAACATTATGTGATATCGTGAAATGTAGGCAAATATGTTAAAAATAAAGTTAAATTAAAAGGGGTAAAGAAGCCCTCTGCCGTCATTATAAAGTTTTTAAGCTGTCCATTGTTTTTCTCAATTTTTTATGGTTCTTATCGGTAAAAAGCCTTTAAATAATAATAATGAGAAAAGTTTAACGGATCCCTGTGTCATTAATACGTGTATATCACTGTAGCTGGATAAATAAAGATAAAAATGGTCCAAACTAGGGAGGTGTATTTTAATTTAAACCCAAATCAATGAAAAGGCACATTTGGACCTGAGACTGTTCCAAGTTACAAGATTCATTGTCATGTTGTGTTTGAACTAAAGACCCAAACCCGAAACAGGACCCACCATGAACTATTAGAGTCCGGATTTGGTGAGATAAAACTCCATAATGACCATGAGTTAACCATTTATTGTCCGCCATGTCACCGCAGGCAGCCTGCCATGGACCCGCGTAGGGGCTGCCGGTGGGGGACCCAGAGAAGACCCCGATGAGTAATGCACCAATCTGAATCATTTGCTTCTTGCTATGCTATTAATGTCATTAGAGAGACTCTTCTTGCTATGCTACTGTACTAGTAACGTCATTAAACTTACCATCAGATGGTCTGTGGTCATGGCTGGTAAAATAGACCACCTTCAGTACTGTCGCGAGATTTTATTCTCGTTCATTGAATTATGGCAAGGATGAAGGATCTGGAAATTATGACATGGACTCCTCACCTACAAATACAATCCGGAAATTGCTTACATGTAAAGCATGAAAATTGAAAACGTTCTGGTTGAGGTGAAACTTCACCAGATGCCGATACATGACAGTTCGGATTTACAAACGTTGATCCCACCTTGGGTGCCCAACACGGCATCGGAACTTATATGGGAAAACTGAGGGGTCAGTTTTCATTTATCAAAGGAGGGCCAATGAATGATGATTCATAAGATCATAACGGATATGCCCAATGGAATACACCTGCATTCTGGTTCTTCTTGGGTTTGGGCATGTTCTAAATAAGCCCCAAATTTTCAGGGATTCCGATCTCACACAGATGTGCATCTATCCGGTTTCAAAGCACGGCCTAGATCCTCCGGTGACTACAAACCTCTATTTCAGATTGAAGTGAACCTTCCAACTCGTTTAATAGGCTCCTCTTTACAATTCTTCCCAAAATAATTAGCACGCACAATCTCTACAGTTCATTATTTGACCTGCAAATTTCTCAGCTAAACGGGGCTTTTACCTGTCACTAGCATGAAACAGAAGGTGAAAGCCATCCTTGACTAAAGTTGAACCGAATAAAGAATAAGCCAGAGTTCTACATGAGAAAAAAGTAGTTTATTACAGGGGATAGAACAGATAATCATAATCAAAATTAAAAGAGAAATAGAAAAGAAATGTAAATGAAATTCAAATCGATCAAACTGAGTGCATCTTGTTCCTAAGCCTGTATAAGCCACAAGGTGGCATTGGAAATGTTCTCAGCTCATCATCTCAGTTGTGAATTGGAACAAAGCAGACCAGATGCATCTGCTCCAACAACTGCAAGCTCACAAACGGCACAGAGCTGTCCTTCGATGGCAGGCACAAACCGTGCACCACAATATGGGCAAGATACGTCCTTCTGACCACGATAAATGGGAACAAATGTCGCTCCACAGACCACAAAAGGGTTTCTAAAGTCGTAATTGAGCTGGCTTGCATCTCTCAAATTCCTTTCGCAAGCCTGCAGGACTTGTCTGGCCTTCTTCACTTGAGACTCGTTAGGGGGGTCTGTCTCCAAAAGCCTCCTTGCAAAATTAGCTGCGGTAATGTAGTTTCCACCCTTGAAGCAAATACTCATGGCACTCATCAACACAAGCCTCAGATGAATCTTTTGAAGGTTGCAGTGGGTGAAGTAGGCTGCCAGTTCCTGCGGACGAACTGCATCATCTTTGATTTCCTTTCTTCTGACCTCCATACGCAAGCCCAGCACATACTCTTTCGCTATGACAATTAGCTCCTTAACTTCATCCACCTCTCTCCTTGATTCAACCACAACCAGCGGAATGGTATGCAAGATGTTGAGAAATTGCTTCAATGCCTCCCCAAACTTCCCCTCGGTGGTGAGTTTATAAGCAGTTCTAAGCTTCTCATCAAGTTGTGAAAACTTATAAATAAGGGCAGGTTGCCCTCTCACATTTGGGATGGCAGCCTCACTCCACCCTTTCTCTACTGCCAGTGGAATCACTGGAGCTGAATCAAAAGCATGTAGATAGGAGTGGCTACCAATGTGCAGATCTAGAAACATTGGCCTCAAAGGAGCAAAGTTCCTGATGCCCAGTTGCCGGTTCAGCAAGCGCATTGCGGTGTCAAAATTGCCAGCTGCTGCATGTTCCCCAGCAAGAGATGATCTTTGAATCCAGATCTGGCTTACAGGCATCCCTGGTGTCGGAGCAACAAACACCGACCGAGTAGCATTTACAGCAGTTCTTGGAGTAGCAACTTCAGGGGGGAGCTCTAGGTCTTCAAGGTCCCATCCCCCTCCTTCCTCATCATCAATTTCCCCATTCTCAACAACTACTCCAACATCTCCATTTGGCATGCTATCTACATCAACAATATCCAAGTCCTCTCCCCAGTCAGCAGCAGCAGCCTCTTCATCGTCTTCCTCATGTCCCACCCTGCCCATATTATTATCCAATCCACCTTCGAAGATGCCTTTCATGACCCTCAACAAGGGCCAATCACCACCACATGCTATCGGAGAAGGAGGTATCAGAAGCGAGGGCACTTTCCCTGCTGGCAGAGAAGGAACATTCTCTCCCAGCTCAGCTGCAAGCCTATCAGCAACTTCAGTGAGCCCATGAACTTTAGCCGTAACATATGCAAGTGGCAAATGGCAAGAGTTCTCCAAGATCTTGACACGCTCACGAATGTCTCCCAGATATAGGGCATTATGGAACTCACCCATTACATCATTCTTGATCTCGGCTATCCTCAGCATTTTAGAGAGCTTCTCCATATTCCCAGTTATGAGATATAGGAATGAGAGTCTCTCAAAGTTCTTTGTCCTCTGGTATGCATACTCTACAATGCTAGCATTGCCCTGACGAAGAGCTTCGACGCCTAACCTGTACCAGTAATCTTTTTCGTCTATCTCCTTAGCTGAAGCAACTGCAATTTGGATGTTACCGCTCTCAAGTGCCAAGTTGAACCGGGTCTTCTCGTCTTTGACAAAATGCAAGGCTACTTCTGGGAACCCTTTTTGCTGTAAATAGGCAATCATAGCCTGTCCACAGAGCTGCGAACTACGGATCATGCTCATAACATGGTCGAATCTCCTTTTTATGAGGGAGAGCTTGAAAATGTACTCTGTCGCATCAATCGTTACCACACAATTCTTTCCATCCCGATCCAAGCAAAAAATGGTATTCCCAGATACTTTTGTGATATATATTGGAACATCGAGAGTCCTTATAATTCCACTGTCTCCATTTGGAAGGCAATATTTTATGTGGTTCAATGTTGTATATATGAAGACACCATTGTCATCCCAGGCACCACCCTTGACACGAATTGTCTCATGAAGAGTACACCGATGCGCAAGTTTTTTGTTGGCAACAATGATGGCATGTTTGCTAAGCAATGCAACTGTCTCCATGTCATTTGACCAAACAACGTACTTCACATATGGAGTCTGAAGATCCCCAAGAACCATCCTTTGCTGGAGATCAAAGATAACCATCCTATCTTCGGCCCTGCACAACAAGTTGCCTGTTCCAGCATAAAATATAGCATCTGCAACAATAGGAAGGCTGCTCTTCTTAATGATTTCATTCTTAAGATTCTTGACCAATACTTGATTGCTACTTTTATCAAGCACAGCAAATCTATTGCGAGCCACAAAAACAGCAGATCCTCCAACCCCTCTCCTTGCTTCCAAAACTGCATCACCCCTGCTGACGCCATCCTTTGGTACAATATAAAGTTCATGAGATCCACCATCCACATCCGAACATACTAAGACAGCATTCTCTGTGGGGCTATACGACAGGGTTCTTGGACCCTGATTCAAGCTGATAGAACCAGGTCTTCGTATTGGAATCACTTGGCTGTCCTTTTGAGATGAAAACTCATAAAAGCGAAGAAAACGATCTTTGATGTAGTATAAACAATCACCACTAACAGAGAAAGCAGGCCTTTCTCTCTCCAACTTGAAGACAATCATGCCACTATCATGACCAGCTGCCAGAAGGTTCATTTCTGGATGTGCTGCCAGGATCCAGAACCGATCATACTCTCTACGAAATGTCTGGATACCTGTTCGCTTAGTGACATCCCACACACGAATACTTTTGTCCTCTGAGTTGGAAACAATAATGTCCTGCCTTGCATGAAACATCACACAAGACACATTATTCATATGTCCTCTCAATGTGTCCACTTCCCAAGCCTTGGTATCTGAAGAGACAAGGCAGTAGCACTAGCTCGTGTTAGTTATCCATGTGACTTGAAATCCACAATCAATGAACAACAGGATAAATATTAAAACAGATAATCTGGAGGCACCATATTTTACCGTTCATTCGCCACAGTTTTACTTGGCGGTCATCTGCTCCAGACACAATAAGTGGCAAGCTAGGATGAAATGCGGCCCAATTGACTCCACGATCATGACCTTCCAATACATACTTGACAACAGCATCAACACCCCCAAATAAATCTGTGTTCATCTGACTAAGTCTCATGATGTCATCTGCAGGAGACACAGTCTTCTTCCTCAAGGCACCAATATCCCAAACACGCACTGTTTGGTCCAAGGAAGCTGATACGACAAGATCCTCTTTAGGGTGGAAGGAAGCACACATGACATAATGGTTGTGTCCAGTCAAAACAGAAATGCAAGTCCGTGATTGCCAGTTCCATATTCTGATGGTTTGATCGTCACTTGCACTAACAATCCATGGGTACTCATGGTGGAATTGGACAGTTCGGATGTAATCGAGGTGTCCAAGAAGGGTAAATAGGCAACGGTGCAGCTTGTAGTTCCAAACTTTTATCTTGTAGTCATCTCCTGCAAAAAAATAACTGCGAGTGTGAAAGATATATAAAACAATCATTCCATATAATTTTATTAAAGATAACAAAACAGTACAGGAGACAAAATACTGAAAAGCTATGAGGCCAACAGCAGAACAAAAGGAAACATAATAATAGTCCCAGGGTTACAAAAATGAGCATAGACTATCATAATGAACTGTCCCATATTGGAAATTAACAGATGAGCCATGCTGGCTGATGAACGAGGCATAGAACCTAGTGCTAGAAGCTTTGACCTGGGGAAATTATGAAAACATCAAATCTAGAATGAAAATTATTTTCCACGTGCTCAATTAAGGACGGACAAGACAGAGGAAAAGTAGAATCGTGACCGAATCTCTGTTCACCAGAAATTCACAATGGTAATAAGCTTTTGATCCTCCATGACAAACTAAGTGCTTTACAAAACCATTGTTTCCAAATTCATTTTCATCCTTGGGTGCGCTAAACTGAGAATCAAGTTATAATTTAAGCTGAAATTCATTTCAAATCGACTCACCACCATAGATTGCACAAACCAGCTCCTTAGTTTGCCCAAAGTTTGTCATAGTTGTTCCACATAAGTTCATGAATCCTTGAACTATAACTTGTCCGGATTTCAAGGCCTTGCAAACTGTGACAGATATTTGAGTTTGCGAAGATTGGACAGACGAATTATATTGGTGGTCAGGCAGCATTGCCAGGGAGATAATTAATGCCACAATTGTTTGCTACTGTAGGTTCGGCCAGAGCCAGCCAACCTTATGGGGTCCCACAAATTGCTGCCCCAATTTGAATGAATCAATCTTGCATGTTTTCTGATGTCGTGCATTAATAAACTGACGGTGGACCAAACTTCACAAGCTATAGAAGCCCACAAATTTTGAACTAAGATTGAACCTGAACCAAAATAAATTCTTGACCAGGAAACTATGGCTGCAATCAGTATCATGAAGAGCATAAATGTTGATTGAACTAGCAGATGAGATATTTACTATCCCCATGTTTGAAATCACATGATAAAGTTGGAGGAGCAACTTTTTGTTGAATCCCTTGTAATATTCATTTAATACTTAGTACTGCATTTAATCAGATATCATGGAATGCTACCACAGAAGGTCACTCCAATTTTACTCTTCCCTGCAATTACAACCAAATAAAAAGTACGGCATAAGCAAAGTAACACTCATCAATCTATCTGCCTCACTCATCTAATACAACCAACCTAGGATAATCTAAGAACTGTGGAAGAACCAAAACACTGCTATTTTAGTGGTCAGTTTTATTTCTAACAGTAAGTCACACTAGCCCACTCAAAGCAGTTCATCCTCAATCAAGTAAAAGCCCGATTTAAATTTCTAATGACAACTCTTCTTAGAATAAACCATTGAAAAAAAAAAAAAAAAACCCTTCTTATAAGACATGTCCTCCCATATAGAATTCCTAAACCTACATGATATTTGCACACCTCAAGAAACACCACCTAATTTGTGTCATCTGAGTATCAATTCACATATGGAATAATACTCATCGGAAAAAAAAAAAAACAACACAGGCTGTTCTAATCCAAATGCTCAAAAAAGAATAGGACCATTAGTAATTTAGCCATGGCACCCTAGGACTAACCGTGGGGGCCGGTAGGATGTTCCAAGCACTCAGATCTGCACTGGTGATTATAAGCAAATTTGTTCCAATACAGACAATCAGAAAAATCTTGGAAGAGTCAGTTGATTCAGATATCATAGCGTCCTTCTCCAGATAGATCAACAAAATGACTGAAAATTCGATTGCTAACAGCAACAACTAACAAGTTTGATGTCCTCGTGAAAAAAAACCGATATTACTTGATATACCTACTATAGGAAATGTTGGAGAGATTGACATTGCATCCAATAAGCATTAGGAAGCTAATGATCTACGAAAAATTGCAACCGAAATTGAGAAATGATGGAATCATTTACCCAATCTGACCCAAATGGATGCAAGATCACCACTGCAAACTATAAAAAAAGAGGAAATCGGTAACAACAAACATAATTTCCCAGATCTAGACATTACACACTAACACAAACACAGACAGGAATTCAAACACCGAACTCATCAAACATCCAATAGAAATTATAATGCAATGCAAGAAGGATCCAATAGAAGCTGCGATTGTCGATACCTCCGGATACGAACAGCGGCTGCGATTGGTGGAAGTGGACCCCACGGACGGGGCCATCGTGTTCGTCGAATCTATCGATTAGGGTCCCCATCCTGTAATCCCAGAGCTGGATCACGCCGCTGTGGAGACTCGCCAAGATCCATGGCCTCTTGGTGTGAAAGCTCAAACCTTTAACCCTATTACTCTTCGTCTCGAATTTCGTCAGCATTGTCTTCTCTCTACGCCTCTCCGATCGATTCTCCCAAAACACAACCGACACCGAACTGCATGCATCAAAGAGAACGATTAGCGATCGCAGTCTGAAGAGAATTCGAATTGGGTAATGGGCAAATGGAGCTAGGGATCTGGATCTGGATACAAGTTTGTGCGGATCTAAATCGATCGAGATTGCATAAACGCAATGAGAGCGATAACTTACCACAGATCTGAGAAGAATGAGATGAGATCAAGCAGAAACCGTGGAAACCATCATCATCGAAATCCCTAGAATCTTGAAAGAGAGGTAGATCTGGCTCGGAACGGAACGAGTGCGTGATGTTGGGTTTTTTTGGTGGAGAGTGAGATAGCGCGAAGGAACGACGAAGGCAAAATGAATGAGGTGTGTATTTATAAAATAAATAGGAAGGGAAAATTTCAAAATAGTCCCTAACATTTGGGGTAAATCTAAAATAGTAGAAAGTTTTTAACTAATACCAAAATAGTACATTTCATAAATGGTTTAGGGATATAAATGGGTACCTGATTTTCTGATTATCCGGAGGTTCCGACCCCTTAAAAACCGCGTCTGGGTCCTTATTTAGGCCCTGATAAGTAAATGGGTCCGGGTTCGGTTCCACCTTGGTTCGAACTCATGGACTCGAGACTCGATATATTACCTCAATTTTCGAAAATCTCTCATCAAAATCATGTTTTTTTTTAATATCATTCTCTATCTAAATCCGGACCCAGATCTAGACCCATCTCATATATGGTTCTCGTTTCGGTTCTGGAGCCAAAAAACCGGTTCTGAAACGGTTCCGATTCCGGATTCGATTCCACCTTCTCCTTAACGGTTCCGGTTTGAGTCCAACATGGACCCGGACCCGAACCGACTCGTTTGCAACCCTAAAATGGTTGAGTTGTTATTTAAGTACTGAAGGCTTCCATTTTACCCAAAAAAGAAAAAAAAATTGGTTGAAGCTCAAAGCCACACGCGAATGTCTCTATCTAGCTGAGTTGCATCGTTTGTTTTTTTTATTGGATTGATTTGTCCATAGGGACTCTGATTTTGTATGAAAGTGATACATATGAATGCTATGGATGTCATGCATTGTGATTCATGGGCATTACTATACATCCAACTATTTGTGTAATTTGTGAGAAGAATTGATAGGAGGATTGATAGAAAAGTGAAAAACAAGGTACATTCAAGATCTTCTTTCTTTGTAAATATTCTTGGGGTCTGAAAGCCAGATTATATATATGAGATTCACATTGTGAAATATATTATCTTTTTTCTTTCTTTTTGGAAGCACCACTTTCATGTGAGTAAATGATGAGGTGAAAAGAGCGAAAAATAAATAATTTATATAAGTTTTTATATAATTTATAGGATTCTAGGACTTCAAAACTTATCTATGCAGGAAATTGCAGGTCTAAGTACATATGGATGATTGGGATCATAATTTGGAGACCCACAAAAGTGTAAAAAAAAATTAAAAGTTAGAATTAAGTTGTCCTTTTATTTTTGGCATGTTTGTGAATACCCATGAGGAGGTTTATCATATAAGAGTATTAATATTTATTGATTTAGATCATGGATGTGGACCCAAAAAGTGCACGAAATGAGAAAGTTGTTGCTGTGTCTTTTTTTTTTCCCATGGGTTTCTTGATATTTACAAGAGAGTATTAACCAATTCAAATCATATAATTAGGGCCTCCAAAAGTGCAGAACGCTAGGTCTATGAGATTTTTATATTTTTCTCATATTTCTCAAAAATTATGAAGATTAAAGATTTGAAGCTGTACATCTTCGGGTTTTTATTTGTTCTTGTTCAAGGGAAAATTTGAATGATTCTAATTACAAATTTTCTCGTATTTCTCAAAAACTATGAAGATTAAAGATTTGAAACTATACGTCTTCTGGTTTTTATTTGTTCTTAGTCAAGGGAAAATTTGAATGATTCTAATTACAAATTTAGAGCTTACAAGATTGCAAGAAAATAAGTAATTGATAGGATTTGATTTGATGATCTTGGGCTGAGAAGAATGAACCAATTTACTTTATTATATTGCTTTTTGCTTAGATACCATGTAATAAATCATGTACCAATCCAAAAGCTTAAATTAATAGGTGAAAAACATATACAGGTATATAGGTATATTAAGACATGTCAATCCTACTACTTAGACAATGTGGGATGTAAGACTTCCCAACACTTTTAGACCACAGTTTGCTTCCAAAAGATTGAGGGTTTGAAATTGCGTTGTCACACTGAGGTTACGGGAGATTAATCCGGCTCTCCCTAGGCCGTAGGGATTAATGTGGCCCAAAAGGGCCGAGACACCGTCCTTATAAAAAAAAAGAGTATAGTTCAAGTCTATAGCATCATTTACTCCTGTCATCATCCCTACAAATCTATAGCATCCTTCTGATAAAAAAAAATTGAATAGATTTTTAGCCAAATTTCAAGTCAATCTAGTCTATTCCTACCATAAGATTAATCAACTTCAAACACAGATGAATTTTAATTAATTAAAAAAAAAGGAAACAAGTATAGTTTCAATTTCAATGAAATCTGTTCCACACGTAACACAATCAGATCCAAATTTCTTGTTTGGACCACTTAGGAGTGCCACATGCTAGATGAAATTTTTTTAAAGATGTATGAATTTTTTTAAAGAGATGGAATGTGACATCTCAATACCATGTGCACCCATGACTGATCCAAACAGGCCCTTTTCCAACACAATCTTGGAGTAAATTATACGACAGCCTCGGATATTTATTCCTTTAAGTCCTGTCACAAGCTCTGGGCTCCAGCACAGTCATGAAAAAAGACAGGAGCAAGACTGAAGAAGACTTTTAGTAATGACAAAGTCGCGGATGTTTATATGAATCTATATCTCTTCAGTTCTCTCCAATGGCGGTGACACTAAAACCATACAGATGTCGCGTTGAATAGCCTCTTCCGCTTCTTTTCTCCTTCGAACTACTCTCTTTGTAACTATAGCACCAAGATACAGAGAGAGAGAGAGAGAGAGAGAGAGAGAAAGATGGGTTTGATTTCAGGGATTCTACTTGGGACGCTCGTTGGGATCGCTTTGATGGCTGGATGGCGCGAAATGATGAGGTATCGATCCATGCAGCGCATCTCTAAGGTACTTCTCCCGCTATTCTCTATCTCCTTCTTCTTCTTCGTCTTCTTCTTTTCACGACAAGAAGAATTCTGTTTCTAACAGAGTACCATGGACATGGCACTGGCCACTGGCAGTTCTGAAGAATTCACCCATGGGCCCCACTTATCATGCGTATGGGTCAATTAACGACCAAGAATCTCTCTCTCTCTCTCTCTCTCTCTCTCTCTCTCTCTCTCTCTCATATTTACGGTGCCGACTTAACTGACGACCGTAAGTTACCACTGACCACTAGGGGTGTACACGGAATGGTGCGGATTGGGCCAAATTCGTCACCAATCCTTTACGTGCGGATTGACGGATTTGAAATCTATCATCAATCCATGGCTATTAAAATTTGATTCAATCCGTGGGGTGCGGATCGGATCGGATTAATCCATTCAATACGTCCCTGTAATGAAAAAAAAAGAAGAAAAAACCCATGAATTCTGTAGCCGCTGAATTAAAGGGGCATGAGTTTATAACTGTATGCCTATCCTATCATCTTCTATTCATAAGGTTACATATTGACCCCTTGCATTTTTTTCTTATTTTATATATATATTTATTTATATTTAATGACAATGGATCTAATCAGATTGAATCCGCGGATTAAGGGTGAAATCTGCCACCAATTTGTTGCTAACGGATTACACAATTTACAATCCGTCACCAATCCGTTGGCCTTCGGATCGGATCAAAATCCGTGGATCGATGGATTTTTTGTACACCCCTACTGACCAGAGCTCCATACGGTAATCTCAGATGCTATTCTAACCATCGATTTCTGGGGGTCTCTAGATCCTGTCTAAATCATAGTCGTGATGGACCCACCTCGCTGTCCCACTTTATTGGTTTTGAGAATAATCACAAAGTACTATAGAGATTTTGCATTTGCATTTCAAGGACAATGATCAAAATACATGTAACAGTTTCTATTTGTTGGATGACGTGTGTATCATGGAAGTTGACATTGCTTTTGGCTTCATAATTCATATCTCCTACAGGCAGTTGATATAAAACTTCTGAGTTCACTTGACAGATGATTTAAGGAAACTCTGTGGCGACAAGTTCCCTGAATGGATATCTTTTCCCACTTATGAACAGGTTTAAGTATTTATATAGTGGAAAATTTTGCTTTATGGATATGGACAAATCATGTAGTTAGCTTGTGCTTGCGTTTTTAAGGATTGTTATGAAGTGCTTATTTGTTTATTTTTCCTATGAATCTTACTCTGCTTGCATTGGTTGTTGAAGGTGAAATGGCTAAACAAGGCATTGAGCAAATTGTGGCCTTTCTTTGCAGAAGTATGATACATCCTTCCAGTTGCATGGATATCATCATCATCATAAAGCCTATTTTCCCAACTATGTTGGGGTCAGCTACATAAATCTTGTTCCTCCATTCCAGTCTATCTTGGATATTTATATTATAAAATGCAGGCATTTGTCCTTAAGTTTATTTTTTGATTTTGCTCAGTCACCATGAATATGCAATCTATATCCTCCACATTTTCTAAACATTTTGATTGTGTCACTACTATGCAGTGGTCTGTTCAGATGTTTGTTACTTGCATTTGGTTGAAGTACTTTGACTGTAAATTTAATTTTTCAAACAAGTGATAAGGCATGATTCTATTTGTAATTTGTTTAGCAGTTGCTTCATGTATTGAACCTGATTATTTACGAGCCTTTATAACATGTATTGAACCTGATTTTTCCTATTTTCTCCTGCGCCTATGTCGTGTGTTACTTCCAAATCACTCCTGCACATATGTTGCATGTTACTCTCATCTATCGCCTCGGTTAATCCATGATTATTTGTTACTAAAACTAACTGGGTTCTGTTGCAGCACGTCACATCTGACGAATGCCCTAACATTAGGGTTATATATAATTACTTATAAATGCACTATGATAGTCCATAAATTTCTAGTTCTTGTAGTTGCATTGATCGTGTTGATATTACATGCGACAGGCTCGTAGTTGTCAAGATTGCTCATTAAATTTGCGAGCATGCCCTTGTTCTCAGGCGACAACTATTGTCATTAAGGAATCTGTTGAACTATTATTGGAAGATTATCGACCTCCCGAAATATCTTCACTAAAGTTCCGCAAACTCACTCTTGGAAATGTGGCACCCAAGATTGAAGGTTTGGTTTTTTTTTCTTTTCTTTTCCTTGCATGCTTCTTGTCCATGTCCATTAGATGATACAGAGTAACACCATTTTATTTTATTTTATAATTTGAACCCAACAAAAAAGAGGGGGAAATGAAAAGCTGTACTTATTTCCTTAGCATTTTCAATTCTGTATTTCTTTTAGCATGGATGTTTGATAATGTTGTGTTTGTTTCAGCATTGTTACATGAAGTCATACATGGGTGCATAATATTGTGTCGGGTGGCAAAATTTGGTTTCTTTGGTTGATTCTCACTTAAAAACCTTGGATACAGTTGCAAGTGAATATGTCAGCCCATAAAAGTGTTTATATGTCCATAGCTCATTCCGTTGACAATTTTGGCTAGTACTGTCATGAAGTAAATGCATGTAAATCTTGACATTATGATGTAGCAACCTTAGTAAGTTGGAGCTTTCCTCCTGAACCGTTTTTCTGCTTCCCTTTGTTTCCTCTTTAACTTATAGATAATGAAACCTTGTGCCAATATAGAAGAACAACACTTATAAATGAAGATCCATTGGAGGGCAAGTCTGGTGCCGGCAGCTATGATAATTCCAGCTCCAATAGCATATATAAGAAAAATACAATGCATACCAGGGTAAACATACGTCGTAGAAGTGTCCACAATAAAATTCACTTCCGTTCTTACATGCTTGAACTTGAATCTATGTGATACTGTTAAAATGTTTCGCCTCAAATACAAATTGTATCTTTTGGTTTTAGCATCTGGCTAGCTGCTCAGATATCGCATTGAATGGAGCTTCACTATTAGACTGCAGAATGTGACTACATCCTCAATGTTTCCTAATTGCCTTGGTCTCTTAATGTTTGGTTTTTTAGTTTTTTGTCACCCGTTTTTGTCCCTTAGAACCAGACCGATTCTAGTTCGGCTTGGATCGCCTTAAATGCTGCTGCATTCAATTTTCAGTAGCCCTCTAAAGGATTTTACTTCAACTATTCCCAGATCATTTTCATGAACTGATTTTTGCAACTGTTTTCCAATCCTTAATACATCAAATAGTCCTTGCTTCTAATTCCTTACTTGATGAGTGACGTCTCTTTGTGGTCCTTGTTTCATATAATCCACCACATGTGAAAGCAGAGCCTTGACATAGTATATTTTTTTAAAGGTACATTGGCATAGTGGTTAAAAGTTTGAAACATTTCATTCTTTCCAAATAGTCAACAAAATTCCCAAAAGGTAGAAATCTCCTCAAATTTTATCCCGTTAGCTTGTAATTTGCTTTCCCTCCGCACCCAAAAAAAAAAAATGTTTCTTTTAAATTCCTTTTTGTTTTTGCATATTTTTTGCTGGCACTTGGCAGGCGTTCATGTTTAGAGCCTTAAGGAAGGTCAAATCACAATCGACATTGACTTTCGATGGGGTGGCGACCCAAGCATCATTCTTGCTGTTGAAACACTTACTGCCTCACTACCAATTCAGGTTCATACATTAAATAAGAAATAACCAGAATCGTCTAGTGATTTTTGGAGTTGCTTAGTTTGCTACTCAATGCCCATGTGAATGGTGGTGGATGAAGTCTTTTCCCTGTATTTAGGGGGAAGGAAAATATGATAAATAAGGCCTTTGCTCAAGGCCCTGCGTGGCTAAACATTACTACCTATGATTCCCAGAGTTGGGATGGATACAGAGACACAACACAGATTCAACAGCGACACAGATTTTACATTAAAAAGTGAGTGTCAGATGATATGATACATTTCCCATTTTTAAGTATCTAGGAGTCATATCCTTGGCACAACATCAGCCAACTATCCATATGACCTGAATCCAAAATTGGGCAAGTGAATCATCAGTTGAGCTCACATGAGCATTGACTGTGAACCAATGGTTCTTAGCCTTAGCAGTCATTATTCTTTTAAATGTATGTCCCACCTGATGAGTTGAGACCTTTCTGGTTTTTAAGACGGCCCTGGGGTCTGCATGTTGCATGGCTTGGATGCGACCTGTCACATATGTCCTTTGCTGGAAGGTGTGGTAGTCCCATTTGGATTTTATCAGACCTCTTCCAAATAATGTAATTTACATTTTTGGTCTTTTGTAAATGTTAAAATCTTGAATCTTTTACCTGCCTTGTTTTAGTTGAAGGATCTTCAGGTTTTCGCTGTTATACGTATTATCTTTCAACTTGCTGAAGATATACCTGGCATTTCTGCTGTTGTTGTTGCTCTTCTTTCTGAGGTTTGTCTATGGAAGATCTTCTCTCCACTTGAGATGTATAAGAAAGTACATTTTCTCTGACCAGAGTGGTAGGAGAATGCAAACCAATAAACAGTTCTTTTTTCCCCACTTTTGATATCAAGCCTCCTACTATGAGATTCTTTCATGCCAAATTAGAACTAAAAGCTGTATCTTGATGCTGATTCTTTATATATTAGCTTTGTGAAGATGCTAATGTTACTAGTGGTATCTTTTATACATTTGTAGAGGGAGTCCAATGAAGAAGCTAACAGTAACAAAGCAAGAGTACGGCAAGATTAATCAGTAGTGCACAATGTTTTTCCAATATAGTTTCTGCATTTGTTAACTGTTAGTTCACTGTGGATCAATTCACAGAAGAGGGTGGGATGCATATGTAGGGGAGAATATGGAGGGGGTGGTTCCCACAAGACAACCACCTCTTAATGGCCAATGTCCATTATCACAGCCCGCGGATGATTGGGTGAGAGCAAAATTTCACCCACCTGCTATCTCTGACACCTTCTTCCTCTTCCCCTCTTCACATCCCATCCATCCCCTTGAATTAGAAGAGTCCAAGTAGGGAAGTTGTTTATAGTTGGCCCCAAAAGCGGGCGAGAGCACTCATAAGGATCATGCTGACATTTCTCATCTGAATATTTCTGCATGAAGTTTGCAGGTTTTTAATAGGTGCTCTGTTTCATTAATTTTCATTTAACACATTTCAGGTCAACACTTCAAAGAGCCTTTACTTTCCTGGTTGGAATTCGTTAGCATGTGCATGTTGCTATTGCGATCATGGTCTGACTGAGGACTGAACTGTCAAAGGCTTAAAGGATTTCTTTGACACTATATACAATATTGTCTTAGCAGCCAGGACACTAGTCTTTTATGTTGCCTTTATTTTCAACATTGTACAATCTCTTCCATTAAATCAGAACTTATCAATATATGAGAAAAGATAAAAATAATACTTTAAGATGTATGATTATTTTCTTAAATAACTCTATCCACTGTCTCATTATCTTTTATTCAACATGAAGCCCATAGATATGGTCCTTTTCGGTTTACATTAAACCTTGCTGAAATGCCTTTTCTGTTTAACATCTATCTGATATTGTTACAATGGTGTCCCTTTGTACCCATGTAACATAGAGCAAATCAAGGAGCATATTTGGGCAAGGAGAAAGGGAACTAGATAATATTAGAAAATTGGAAAGGGCATCTGAAGTGAATTTATAGTTGGATCATTGCTAAATTTGGACCTAAGTGAAGTCTCATCTGAACGAACATGAATTTTTCCTGTTATCTATTTCTTCTGCCTACCTGTTTCCTTCTACCTTGGTCTCACCACATCCTATGAATAGAACTTGTCAAAGTGATCAACAACCTCTTCAACTACCTCACTCAGTTTTCTTCCTTTTTTTAAGATATGATTAAAATAAGTATCTTGGAAGAGTGAGCTTTGCCTATTTTCTCCATTTTGTATCTGTAGTCCAATATTCACCGTTAATTATCTATGTTCAATACAGCCAAAGCCTAGAATAGATTATACATTGAAGGCTGTGGGTGGCAGCTTAACTGCAGTTCCTGGACTTTCAGATATGATTAATGTATGTTTGACTTTTAATTCCAAATCGTTTCTTAGAGATTAAATTTCTTTAATATTGCCCGCATTTTTTGTATCACATGATGTGGCATTTTTCTATTGGTAGGATACTGTTAATACAATTGTTACGGATAAGCTCCAATGGCCCCATAGAATTATCATTCCAATTGGTGGCATACCTGTGGATACAAGGTAATTATGGCTTTGCTATATATGCTATCGTGGTTTTCTGTGTAGCAAAAGATTTTCATGGCAATGAAACTCAAATTATGTTTCTTACTTCCTTACCAGTCATCGTTATATTTAATCTCTAATTCTGTTACAATAACCCTCAGTATGGATCATTATAATTTATAAGTTTTGAACTTATCTGCTGTTTGCTTATTTAATCTCTAATTACATTACAATAACCCTTAATATGGATTATTATAGTTTAGAAGTTTTCAACTTATCTACTGTTTGTTTATTTTGTAGTGAATTAGAGGTGCAACCACAGGGAAGACTTTCAGTGACTGTAGTGAGAGCAAATGCATTGAAGAACGTGGAAATGATTGGTAAATCTGATCCTTATGTGGTCGTGTATATTCAATCCATCTTCAAGTTTAAAACAAAAGTGGCTGATGACAACCTAAACCCCGTATGGAACCAAACATTTGAGCTGATTGTTGAAGACAAGGAAACACAAGCTCTTATCCTTGAGGTTCTGATCTACCTCACCTCTTATTCAAGCCTTTATGCCTCAAGCAATGCCTTTTTTGTTTCTCAATCCAGACTTGGACTTCTTTTTAACAGCAATTCAATAGAAAAGTAATATAAACATTGTCTTCCTTTTGCAGCCTTCATATAGTCACTAATAGGTCTAAATATTTTGGTGGATGACTGAGTCACACTTGTAAATTATGAAGGGGAAAAGGACTATTTGTTGTAACTATGGTCATTTTGGTCGCAAGAAATGCTTTAACCTTTTATAAGTTAATCATTTTCAGGATAAGCTTCAAGGAAATGTAGGGTAATCCAGTCCATGTGGAAATATAGGAAAACCCAATTATCCCATCTTCATGTTTGCACACCCACATGCCTAATGTATGCCAATCTGATATACAACCTAAACTTACTACTAGGGAATCAGAATCTAGAATGAACTTATCAACTTGATAAATCCCTTAAGAATTATTCCAAAGATCAACCCTAAAGATTCATCAAAATTTACCAAACAAGCTAAAAACTTGCACAAGTTGAGGTAAGATTTTCCTAACTTCTGGTTCGCCACAAGCCCTAGATTGAGAAACTTATTTTAAGCTTTAACTTGTGGGGTTTTCTTCATCATCGTCATCAGTGAAGCCTTATCCCAAATCTATTGGGTCAGTTTTGAGAATTCTACTTGTCCACTCGTCCCTATTCTGGGCTAGGTTCTCTGCCATTCACATTCTAACTGCTCACTTCTAAGTTCTAACATCTTTCAAAGTCTTAATTTATTTTTATTTTGATAGGCAACGAAGAAAATGTATTAGGAAAGGAAAGAGTATTACAAAGAAGCCCCGCCCCGGCCAACATAGTGAAAGGTCACTATGGTATAAAAGCATTATACCACAAAACAAGTTACATAGTGAAAGCTAAGAAATTAGAAGACCTATCAACCCCTTGCTTAGCTAAAGAGTCAGCAAAACTATTTTCCGTCCTCCCAACATGAATAAAGCTCACTTGAATTGAAGATGATAGAGCTCTAATCTCATTAAAATAGAACTGAAATTTCCAAGGAAACATAGCCGAAGAAGACACCCAAGATGTAGCATTGAGAGTATACACCTTTCAAAGTCTTTATTATCCCTAGTAGTTCCTTTTGCTTGCAACATTTTGGACACGAGTTTGTTTCTTGTCTTCAGTGTTGCGTGTACATGCCCAACATTTGCCTCCACACTCTCTGGCCTTCGCTTATGTTGGAGTCTTGGAGCCCACCAACAAAATAGGCTTACATTGACTTGCAAAATAAGGACTGCATATTGAATTGAAAATTCCAGTACTTGATCTGAATAATGAAATGCGAAGTATTTTAACAATGACCTTTTTGCAAGTTATATCTTGATATTCTTAAATTATACTTGATGATCATTTTCCTGAATGAAGCGATAGACGCTCCAAAACTCCATGATGAAAACAACATTACTGTTGTCACCAATTGTTTGTAGAGATTAAATGGTGTTAGGATCATATTACCATCTGAAATAAAGTCCCAAGTTTCATTGTGTTTGTGTTTTTGAAACACAATTTGTTGGCCAATTTTCAATATAGGATGTTGTCCCATTTCCCTTAATTCAAGTCTTTGAGTCTGGTAGTGTCTGCTTCCTGCAGTAGTTTATTGCATATAATGGCCAAAAATGCTTCTTCTGAACATTCCTTGGTTGAAATGGGCATAATGCCTTTAGTTGGAAAAATAAAATGTTTTAAAACAAGGAAGATTAGTCGTCATATCTCACGAACTCAGGGCATTGCATGAATAGCGTTTTCTTTATGTAGGTGAGAACACACACACACAAAAAAAAAAAAAAAAAAAACCAGTATAGGCTACTGTATCTACCATTCTTTTGCTTAGTATCTGGACTCCGGAGAGGCTGATCCGAGATGGATGGGGTATGGCTTTGATCATGGTAGTGAGTACGTAGCTGGAGATGGATACTCATTGATCCAGCCCAGACCGTATGTTTTGTAAGTGCTGGCTCAAGTCAGGATCTTATCCACTCCTGGCCCAAATTGGGCCCAGAATAGCCAGGACAATTTCAGATCCACTCCAAGCTTCAGTATCAGGCCAAGGCAGGGCTGGAGCTGATGTAGGCTCATCTGCATAGTCCCACTTTGACAGGCCCATGAAGCAGTCAAAGAATATGTTCACTGCAGTGTGTGACAGTATTTCTCCTTGTGTAGTCGTTTCTTTAAGTTAGAAAGGGGATTCAGTGAGTAAATTGATATATGTTGTTGATTTAGTAGTTAGAGATAGTGTGGTGATGAGTTGCAAGGATTAACCCTGAGATAAATAGGGTTTTATTCGAATGGTACTTATCTTAGTTAGAGCTATCTAACTTTTCTTTGATGAATTGAAATTTTACTACGGTTTTCTTCTCTTTTACCTTGTTGACTTCCATAAGGCTATTTGGAGATCCTGTATCAGTATATAGTTGCTGAAGAGAATCTTCTTTTTCTGTTGTTTTACTGCTTATTGGTGACTGGATATGTGAAGGTTGCATACATTCAGATCTGTTCTCTCCCACAAAAATCCATTGAAAACCTGCTGCAAATCTTTAGAGCATGTACTGTTCATTCTCTGAACTGATTGCATAACGCCAGACAGCACTGCATGTGAAGACCCATTGATAGATTGCATTGCTAACTATTTATGTATCAGGAAGGAACCCTTTCCTTTTACTCTCACTTTTGGGGTTAGATTCCATTTTTATAGTAGCCTCTTGTAAGCTACTACATAGCTAGAGCATCACATTCTTTGAATATTTGCATTCGCTATGCCACTATCATTATGGACATTGACATTCATTATGCCATCATCATTCTCCACCTCATTAAGTAATATCGATCAGTTACCCTCTGTTGTAGATGGATTCATAAATAAAGATGTCCATTTCTTATGGTCTTTTACTTTCTATATGTTCAGTTCAATGGCTCTGCTAATAGTCTTATGTTGCACACTCTCCATTCTATTTCACATTTGAGAATAAAATCAACTTTCTTGTTGGCGGTTCAATTACCAATCCAGTTAAGTTTCTTAACCCACCATCCCAGGTTTTTGACAAGGACATTACACAAGATCAGAGAATGGGTGTAGCAAAATCACCTTTGATTGAACAGGAACCAGAAACACCAAAAGAATATGAATTAAGATTGCTTCCATCCCTGGACATGCTAAAAGTTGAAGACAAAGGACAGAGGGACTCTTACTATTAAGGTAAGCCAGTAGCCTGGATTTATTGACACTGTGAAAGTTATGGAGTTGTGTTCCTGTTTGTTAATTTATATTTTGTTGGTATTTCCTCCTTTCAACATTTCTATTTCTATTAGATTAAACCAACAAGGGCAGGATAGTATGTTATGGTGAATTTCTTTAGAGAACAAATGCCAGTTGCAGCTCTGCTGCAACCATTAATATACACAGGTGGGTGCAGCGGCTCTTTAGATAGACAGGACTGGTTCATAAAGCACATCCAATTATTGGGCAGTACAATTGATGGTGCTTTTTATGATACAACCTTCTATTATTGATCCCTATTTACATGTTATGAGATCTATGTTCCTTGCATTTTGTGCCGGTCATGATTCTTTCATGTGTGCACGTGAATAACTGAAGGCTTGACTAGGTTTCTAAATGTTAACTGTGTGTAAATATGGGAAACCTTGATAAAGATGATGTGAGCATGCTTGGGCTGTTTTAACATTTGATTGGCAGGCCATGGAAATGACTTATCCTTGTAGCAATACTTTCTCTTGGGTCCTGCCCCCATACAGCCTACAGGCCAAAAATGCGAGCCAGGCTCAGGTCTGGCCCAGCCCATCTCACCCCAAGCACCGCCCCTCCCCTCGGTGTCATTCTTCAAAATACAAGGTGCAATCGAGTATATCATCTTTAACTTTTAGCAATAAAAGTTACATGGGCCGGGCCAAATCATATATATATATATATATATATATATATATATATATATATATATATATAGGCTTAAAGGCCCATCGTGAACTGGCTCAGCCTGACATAACACAATAAGTTGTATATATATTTCAAATTGTCAGGGCCTGGGCCTAACTTTCATGCCCATGGTCGGCCCAACAAACAAATGGTCTGAGCTTGGACATGCTCTGGCCTAGCCCAATGCGGGCCATGAACATCCCTAACAGGAGCCATGAACCATTTTTGCAATTTTCGCAATTAACCATGCACATTGTGACTGTTGCAGGTGTTGTACCATCCATTCAGCAAGGAGGAGGAGCTGGCAGCCTTGGAAGAAGAGAAGAGGCTCATAGAGGAGAGAAGGAAACTGAAAGAATCTGGGGTGATAGGGAGAACCTTGGATGCGATTGAGGGGGCCGCATCACTTGTTGGCTCCAGAGTTGGGCTGGTGGGGGCTGGCCTCGGAGCAGGAGCTGGGCTAATGGGGAGTGGCCTCAGTGCTGTGGGAAGTGGCCTGAGCAAAGCTGGGAAGTTCATGGGCAAAAGCATTAAAATGAGAGGTAGTTTTACCTGGTGTATGTGGATCAGAGGGTTTGCATGTGCCCCTAGGAATTAGTTCTTGGTTGTCCAGAATCAAGTGTCGGGTTTAGGGCCAAAGGCTCTAGAATTGGGCTGTGAAGGAGATACTTTGGGTCATTAATAAAAAAAGGCATGAGTGATCAATTCAATTCTTCTGAAGAGTGGCACTGGCACTCCAGTAGCAAAAGAGAATGGTGTCGGGCGCTAGGTTTTCAGCATGGCCAGGTATGTGAATACTAATACTAATGGTGTTCGTGCTTCTTCCAATGATCTAGTCTTAATTATTCAGGTTTTTAGCTTTGACGGGCATCTAGGCAGGAAGCTAGGTTTGACATATCTAATACTCGAGCTGAAAATCTTCTTGGCTGTTTGGATATCTATGTACATATTATACGTCTCTGGTAGAATATGCTGTTTGGTGACACAATCCTCAGTTGATGTGTCAAGCCAGACTTGTCTAACTTTCGGGGTAGACATTGGAATGAAGACAGTTTTCATTCAACTGTTCATATGCAAGGACCACAAAGTGAGGCTTGGATATGGATTATTTTGATAGAAACCCAACCCAACTGTAGTGCAAGGCCTGAACTGACCATGAGCCAACTGTACTGCGTGGGCCAAATCTGGAAGACTTTTGAGTTTAATTTGAATTCTAACAAAATCTGATAGGTGGCTACATCCAATCTTCTAGGTGTCGAGATTGAGTTCAATTTGTCAGCCCAGTCTCTCCTTCATTAGAATAATTAGTTTGGTGGTTTGAATTCATTTCTGTGTAATAGCCATTGGCTATTAATAAGGTAAAGGTAAGGTATAAATACATCATGAACTGTTTTCCCCTATTTGGATCTCTGTAACTCTGTTAAATATCGGCTTCTGCTTTAGCATTTGGATAACCTGAGCTATGCAAAACCAACAGTTTTCTTCTTTGCAGCAAGAAATTGCAAGTGCCAACACACTTTGGTTGAGTGGTGTTGACACCTTTAGTTTTCCACACCTTGGGTCTTTCCTGGGTCTTCAAGGCTAATGTATCACTACCGACCAGCAGCCCGACTCAGAGTGTACACGCCAAAATAAAAAATGAAGAAAAACAAGAAATTTCGGGTAACATCGATTACAGTTGTGTAGAATGACAAAGTTACACAGATTCAAGCAGGTTTTACTTACGAGTAGCTTTCGAGATGACTCCACATGAATTCATTCATTCTTTCTTTTTTTTTCCACCATAACGAGTCCATATAAATTCACCAATAAGGAGAGCTATCATGGATTCCAACAAGGAAATACCAACTGTAAGGCTCTGAATTCTAATAGCTCAACCCATTTGTGACGCCTCGCACGCGTCAGAATTTAGGAGGGGTCATCATCACTAGTCAAATTTGGATATCTGACTGGAGACCTACCTGATGCATCAATCTAGATCATCATAAATACCAACTGTCCAGTACACACCCTAGCTAGTCCTTATGACCACACAGAGAAGATGCTCCACGAAAAAGAAACAAAGAATCATACACTAAATAATATATGGAAAAAGTTAGTTATATGTAGTTCATCCAGTACAATAGTTGCCCCCTTTTAAGGAAAAGAACTGCACATTAACAACTTGAGAAACGAATTGGAACAAATTAAAGAGATACACAGTTAGAGAAAGGGAACCCAAAAAAGAAAGGGCAAAAAAAGAAAAGAAAAAAAGAAAGACTGCTCTGCTTACACTGAAACTTACTCCTTTCATCATCATCAAGCCTGCCAAATTATTCATTGAGGTTGCAGTTCCGAATATAAGGATGATCATACTTGATATACTTGGTCCAGTATGATCTATACTTTGTCATTGCCAACTCCAGCCACGGCTTCATGTTCCCATTGTAATGGATGACGGCTGCATTCTCTATCTCCTTCCGGTCAATGCTCGGATTATAGCCCAACCCTAGCACGTGCCATGACTTGTCCAGCGGATGTGTCAGCCCATAGAAAGTTATCAGCCCAGGTGGTAATGTCCCAAGCTTCCACAACACCCTATCTTCGTTCTAAACCAAAAAGGAAAGTCAAAACAATAAGAGAAACGGCAGCAAGTGCAAACAATGAATGATACAATGCAGAACAAAAATTCACCACAATATGGTATAGAAGCCAGGACGAGCTAACACCTTTGAAATGGTGGGCCATTGGATAGAAAACAACCCACCCTAATCTTATAGGCTACCCTCTTCTCCCCTTGATTGAGGATCCTAGTCATCCACTAAGAGAGTGCAAGCAGGCAGTTCAACAACAGGCCCACCCATCCATTTTGGATGCTCTTGTGCATCAAAGGTGCCACTGGGCCTGAAATGTGCATGGGTTTCTAGTTTGTTCAAGTGTCACACATCATTTTAATTACCCAAATGATTATGTGATGTGCCCCACCATGGGTGGCCCATGCACCAAAGAATATCCCAGATGGGAATATCATAGTTCTTCCACAGGTGGGCAGAAAGTAGGTAATCATGAAGTTGGCATTCGGCAGAGTGAAAGCCTGCTTCAGGATCTCCTACTCCCTAGTCAAGATATTTTCTATGCATGAAACACCATTAGTTGGTTCCTTCACATCGAGTTGTTTCATGGAACTGAGGACTCATTGCACTTGCTCTTGGGCTGACCCTCATGCAATAACATGATAATTACTTAATAACATAATGATAATAATATACGCACCATGTTCTGCCACCTGTGGTATATACCAGTAATATCCTTTTTCTTCCACACTTCCAGATCGAACATGTTCATTCCATACGCCCATCCACATGCATTTGGATCAAAGTTTTTGGCAATGTGTGGGTTAGAGAAATTGAGGTACTTGTCAAACCGGTGAAAACTCTCCCCACAGGTCTCCACTGCACCATTCACCTTCCCTTGAAGATCAACTGACCACAGCCCAGTCAAATCCTTCTGGACCACAATGTCATCGTCAAGAAACAGTATCTTATCCAATTTGGGATATACCTGTGGGAGATAAAACCTCAGATGATTGAGCATGGACAGATACTTGGGATTCCTGTACTTCAGATTGGAAGAGCCTGCTGATAGAGTAGTTGGATGATCCGCCTTGAAGTAGTACTCCTTCATGGCAGCAGTTTCAAGCTGGCGCAAGACAGGACAGTAGGATGAATTCAACCATTTGAATTCATCAACATTTTCAACATGGATAGTTGCTTTTCCAGGTGGGTTCAGAAGAAACCACATATTCATAGCTCCAAAGTTCAATTTATCAGTTACCAGATGGAAAACGTGCTTCTCGGGCTCCTGAAACACTTTAAAATTATATATAATTAGTCAAAGGACCAAAAGTTTTGAAAAAGAAAAAACCATGATTTTGCCACACCACAAAATGTTTTTTTATGGGACGGTAATGTTCTTGTGCAACTGTTAACATGGCATCCTTGAAGATTTTGGGTGAGTGGGTCAGTTCAGTGGAGGAACAGTTAGTGTACCAAAGATATACATATCATGTGAAAGTATGGGTGTAGATCCCATCCATTCATCAAGTGGCACCTACCTTGGATGCATCAGCAGTTGCAAGTTGCAACTGATACATCCATATTCATTTGAATGGAAGATTTCTAAGGAAAATGAGTTACAATTTCAACAATCTTCAACCCTCACAAAAAATTAACTTTCTTGTGTTAAAAAACAGTTGCTTGAGTGTCAATTTGAGATGCCTACCAATTCATGAGCGTAGGTGAGTGGAGGAACCCACATGGGAGATCATATATTTTAAATTTCCAACCAGATCTCACTACAAAATTGACCTTTACTTACACAAACAGAAAATATAAATGTCAGTGCTATTGCTTTCACCTTGGCATTCATAATGGTTGAGTTGACAACAACTGATGCAGCCAAGACGTTGTCAGAGAAGAGAGCATAATGGTAAAGACTTGGATCTTCTAAATTCTCACTCTTTGGGAACTTTCTTTTCTCAGGAGGGAGAAGGTAGTAGCCTATAGTCAATCTCATAGATAAGCAGTGGATTCCATTGGGAATTGTCTTTGCCGCCAATTGACTTAGGAACGTGCTCTGCTTCTTCAAACTTCTCACCTGTTCATCTGCTGATTGAAGCATTGCTCTCAATTCCTGAGTAACCAGTGAGCAGTCATACAGCTTTTCTCTTGCTTTTGACAAAACTTGACCCATAGCTTTTATTCTCTCAGGAGCACTGATATTATATATAATGGATTAGAGAATATAAGAGATGCTGTCACTGCAGCAGATGATGATAAGAAGTGGGCAAAAGAGACATTCCTGAAACTATCACCTCACCTTTTATGCAGATCTTCATCAGTATTAGCTTCTCCAAGTGCACGTTGGCTATCCTTGAGCCGAGCCAATAGTTCTTGATACAGATTTACCTCGTTCTTTCTCTTGGCAATGCTCGAGTACACCCTGGCCATAATCATTTGGTCTCTCATCAAGCGTACATTTGAATCCGAGTTCTCATTTTCAATGTCTCTCCTCCATATGCTGTATTTCCCCAGCACCGCAGAGTCAACTGCTTTTGAGCGTTCAATTGCTGCATTTTCAAGTTTAACTATGGCTTCATCATCTTGCTGGACCATTTCAATTGCTCTCTTCTCACGCCTTTTCTCTCTCAATTGCTACATGCAGCATGAACCAATAATAAGAAACAACTCTGAGATTCTAAAGTTAATGTTAACTCAGCTACAGAAACTACAGAGAATTTGAAAAAAAAAAAAAAAAAAGAGTACAATTTCTTTCTTGTTTCTTTTTTCTGTAGATTAGCACTAAACTTTAATTTCATTTATTCATTCTTCCGATCAAGGCAATTGGATTCATTAAATTTAATTATTGGAATTCCATGAAAAAGTCTTACAAATCAAACCAGACATGTGGGATTCACCTTCTAAAGATCCAAACAGTTCAACAGATACATCCCCACATGTTTGCTTGTGTCTGTTCATGATTTACTGCACCATAGATGGTTTGAAAAATGTAAAAGACAACTATGGTTGAAAACTTGTGTTCAATGGACAGTGGATGACAGAAACCCAGATTACTATGCTAATTTCTTTGACAGTTTCACTTCTCTAATTATTTTTTTTATTATTTCTATTTAAAATAGTCATTATCTTTTTCTATTTCTAAGTTCGGTTACTTAAGATTAAGAACGAAGAATGAAATGCTAGTTATTGAATCCTTCGACATCAATGACTGTTTTTCATAATTTCTACGAGAGCCAAAAATGATCTTACATTTTTTTCTCCAAATTTTACTGTTATTGTATTATTTATGTTTTTTTTCCAAAATTTTACCATTATTAAATTTGTTTGAATTAAATAAAAATGACATGACTCCATGAGCTGACTCCCCTAAGTCACTGAGTTGACTATACTCCTTGACCTGATGAGTCAAGTCAAGTCACAAATTAGCAAGCTATGAAAAAACTTAGTATGTCTACAAAATTAATCAAGACCAAGAATCAGACAAGGATAACCTCACAGATCTGATAACAAAGAAAAGGAAAAGATTGCAGGAGAAAATATCTTTCTTACCCTTCGGACAAGTTTTGTTTGGGTGTCAATATGTGGAGAATGTTCAGCTGCATTATAAAGACACATTAGAATGGTCAACAAATACAAACGTGAAAGATGCACTAATAGAAAACCAACAAATGATACCAGAAACAGAGTTGTCTTTAAGCCCTTTAACCCTCGCTGGCAGATTCTGTGCTGCGGCATCATTTTCCTTTTTGGTCTTAGAAGCGTCTCTTTCCATATCTGACACCTTTTCATTTGGCTTGAAAAGAAAATGCGAAAAAAATGAAGAGGATTAAGAGCTGCATGCTGACCCAGATCTTGTGAGAATTGTGAAAATAAAAATGAAGAGCATAGTTACCTCTACAAGTGTAACATTTTTCAAGTCAGCATCATCTGAACCATCAAACTTCCATGAGTACAAAGAGTTTTTCCTAAGAAGATCAACACTCCATGGTCCTGAGTCACCAGTGTTGGCTCTGATGGTGTCCATTACCTGAAAGGCATTTAATTATTTGCATAAGCCTCAGCAGGTCCCATAAATTCATAACCTCATGGGCACACAGCTCATATTCACACAAATATAACCAAGGAAAATGAATCCCAGAAGCAACTTGACCATGCATTCTCCATCACCCACTTGCCTCTTTCGAAAAAAGGGATGCCATATGTTGCATGGCCAGACTTTCCCTCCAATCTACAATCTGCAATGACTCAAAACCAAAATTCAAAAGACAAACATACCCAAAACATGAGTGCACCACCTAATCTGTAAAAGCAATAAGCAAAAGAAAAGGGAACACATCATAGAAATGTTCGAAAGACGAAACTACCTGTTCACTTGAGCTTTTCGAAAAACTCCCTCGACCTGCACAATGCATTGAATCGCCATCAGATAAACTAACACAATGACAAGTAAAGAACAAATTTAAGTCTTTAACCTGAACACATTGCATTTGTGGAATCATTGGAAAATGAACTGACTGCACTGTTGTGCATCATTGAATCTTAAAAACTCTACAAAAAATCAGGGGTGGAGGAAAATAACTGGGTTTCATTGAATTGTATGAAACAGGCAGCATAGCCTTAAACATCTTACTCTAGTGTCTATTCAAACACACTCTCTCTCTCTCTCTCTCTCAAACTGTTTTTACAACCACAAGACTTGAATCAAACTACAGCAGAGACTCCCAAATAACAAACAAATAACAATGAGAACACTTGTAACAACTAAAACAAGCTCCTAACAACACTTAAGCAGAAAATAGAAACCCTAGATTTCTACTTGATGTTCAAGCCGCACAGATAGTATTAGGCCACATCTAATTCCTTAGGGCCGCCCTTGTTGCATTCTCAGGGCTCGGTTCCCTGCACCAATTCACCTGTAACTGGCTATGATGAACATAACAAGACACTTGTCACTCGCAATTCTGGTAATCCAAACACATGAAGCCTCATTTAGGTGTAAAAACAAGCTTCCTGCAGTCCAATTTACAAAGATCCAAACAACGTGCCCTCTGAAAATGCCAGACATGCCACAAAAACTAATGAAAATGTGTGCAGAACTTCTCTAAATCTCTATTTTAAGGGCATCTCCAATGCTAAATCACAGCAACCACAGAGATCCCAATTGCAGTAAAACCTAACAAACAGATAAAAAAAAAAACACGCAGAAGTAAAGATCTAACAAGATGCCATGCAAATATAACATTCATTGCATTCTGCATTTTAGGGTTGGTGGAGAGGAGACATCAATCAAAACCAACATTCAAATAGATCTCAAAGAAAAAGACCTGTAACGGTCCAATTCTTCTAAAGTATTCTAATAATTCTTTTTGTATGCGCCTGTCAGGATCATTTCCACCGTTGACATAGTTCTCTAAAAATGATAAGATTTGAGAATGAGATGAGAACAAATTGAAAGATAGAGGACAGAAGAAGATTTAATGAGATGTGATTGGATATAAATATGAAAGAGATATAAGAAAGTTAACAAGATCGAAAGCTAAACTGACCAGGTATCCTTCCCTGGAAGACGGATCTTCGAGACGCGACGAAAAGAAGCAAAGGAGCGAGAATCGAAAGGGAGAAGAGCGCAAGTAAGATTGGAACCCTAACTCCTCTGTTTCTCTGCTTCAGAGCCATCTTAATCTCCTTCCGATCCGATTTCCAAAGAACAAAACCCTGATCTTAAGGAAAACAGATCAGGAGATCGCGAATCAGATCTCCATGAAAACCGTAGCTGGAGAGAGAGAGAGAGAGAGAATTCGAATGCTTTTGATTCTTTCAGCAGAAGCAATGTCGGTGGTGTTGCAGCTGTCTCAAATGGCGATTCATCGGCCTCCACCCACACATGAAGAAGAAGAAAAGGCGGCTGCAGCAGCGGCAGCAGAAAGAATGTAAAAGGAGAAGGGTTTCTATGGTCTCTTATTGTAGTTTGTGGGTTCGACGCTGTGGTGCGGGTTATTACAATGACAAAGATCCGGATCCTTTGCTATGTGCGATTAGCTGTGTATTTCCTTGAAAGGAAATCTAATAAGATCCTGTTTCCATCAAAGGATTGGTGATTGTTTGATGATTACTTTTGAAGATCATATGTATTTAATTTATGTGTATTTCAATGTAAATAAACAAACCATTAGTGTTTGCACAAGTTGACCTCAACTGAATTTCGATCCAAGTTGTTCGTATCATGTGTCTCATTTTAATCTCAGTCAGGGGCCCTTGGGTGAGGTACCATAGCCTCAGATGTGGAAAGGTATCTGTTCGGATTCGAACCAGGACAAGGATGTAAGAATCGGAGCCTCTTATCATTAGGATAAGAAGTCGTTCTTACAATTAGAGTGGGTTTCAATCATGGATTTAAAAACCGGCCGATACCAGTTCATATCGGCCGCACCGATATCTCACTGAGATATCGGTAGCGGTTTTATTCTTCAAAATCTCGGCCCATCTCGGCCGAGATAATGTTCATATCGGATATATCGATATCTCGGCCGATCTTTATGTTAAAAATGGTGAAAACCCTAATTTTTATATTTTTTTCCCTATCTTCATCTTCTTCTCCTCTCTTCTCAACTCCTTACTAGCCATAGCAGCAGTCACCATCTCTCTTGCTTATTTTCAAATCTCACTTCTATTTTTTGAAAAAAATATTATTTAAAGTAAGAGGAAATCAACTTAAAGCATTTTATGTGTTTTTTTTTTATAGATGAAGCATAGAGGTTTGTCACTTACTCACTTGTGTAATTGTGTTGTTTTCTTCATTTAGAAGTTAAATCTACATACTTTCATACTGGATCTACTCAGACACATGATTTTGAACTTTTTTTTCAATTTTTTTTATTTTTGAGTTTTTTAATATTTGAATTATAATATATCATTTTTTGGGGATTTCATCATAAATATGTTGTTTTAATGATTCATGATCATTGTATGGTGTGTAAATGATAGATCTACATACTTTTATGTTAGAGCTATATATTTAGGATTTTGAAAATGATTTTATTAATTTTTGTTTTCCAAAAAATAATTGTTGTTACTTGTTAGGATATTTGTGATACCAAAGGCTTAATTGCTTATTAATAGTGTGTAGATGATAGATCTACATCTATTCATAGTCATAAGCATAATTTTTATTTTTATTTTAATTATTTTATTTTCGGATTTTTTAATATTTGAATTATAATATATCATTTTTTGGAGATTTCATCATAAATATGTTGTTTTAATGATCATTGTATGATGTGTAAATGATTGATCTACATACTTTCATGTTAGATCTATATATTTAGGATTTTGAAAATGATTTTATTAAAAAAAAAATTCCAAAAATTAATTGTTGTTACTTGTTAGAATATTTGTGATACCAAAGGCTTATTAATAGTGTGTAGATGATAGATCTACATCTACTCTTAGTCATAAACATGATTTAGATTTTTATTTTCGGATTTTTTAATATTTGAATTATAATATATCATTTTTGGAGGATTTTATCATAAATATGTTATTTTAATGATTCATGATCATTGTATGATGTGTAAATGATTGATCTACATACTTTTATGCTATATCTATATATTTAGGATTTTTGAAAATGATTTTATTAAATCTTGACTTTTCCTAAAAATAATTGTTGTTAGAGTATTAGTGTATTACTATTGCATGAATTTCTTATTTTATAGGAACAAGATGGTGCGTGAAATAGATCCGGCATGGAACCATGATGAAGCAGTTGGAAGCAAAAGTAGAGTGAAATGTAATTATTGTGGAAGGGTGCTCAATGGCGGGATTACTCGATTGAAACAACATTTGGGGTATATAAGAGGACATGTGATAAAATGTCATAAAGTGCCACCAAATGTGACTGCTGAAATAAAGGAGCTCCTAAATGCATCAACAAAAAAAAAAGTGTTACAACAAAGAAGAAGAACTGAGGAATTTGATGCATGTAGAGAAGAAGTATTCGATTCCTCCGATGAAGACCCGAAAATGAGGACGGCTAGGAGAGAAAGTGTTAGGTCACTTCAGGAGGAGGAAGAGAGAAGAAGAATGCAATATGAAGCAGCCTCTAGAGGTAGCCAATATGAGCAGGGTGGGTCATCCGAACCTGGGGGAGCAAGTTTGCGTCGGGCATTTAGTCAAAAACAACCCCGTCGAGATCCAGACATTAAGGAGATTGAAAGAACTCCTACACATGTACCTCAGCAAGTGGGGTCAACTGACCCATATGCTTATAGAAAACCAACATCAAAGCAGCCCAACATTATGAAAGCATTAAAGGGTAGGCTTGGTAAAGCAAGAGAACATCTAGTGAGAGCCGCTGGGAAGTTTTTTTTGGATGGAGGCATTCCTCCCAACAAGGCATCATCTCCTTATTTCACCACCATGTTAGATGCAGCTGCAGAACATGGTCCAGGTATAAAGGCACCTACCCCTTATGAGATTGGGCATGTTTGTGTTGAGAAAGAGTATGAAGAGTTGCAGGCTTGGGTGCAAACTTTCAAATGGGCATGGAAGGAAAGAGGTTGCACACTAATATGCGATGGGTGGACGACCATCACAGATCGTCATCTCTTGAATTTTCTAGTCTACTCGTCTATAGGCACGGTATTTATCAAATCAGTTGATGCAGCTGATTACATTCAAGATGCAAAATATATTAATAAGTTATTGAATGAGGTGATTGAAGAAGTTGGGGCAGATTGTGTAGTTCAGGTTGTTACCAACAATGCTGCAAACATGAAGGCTGCAGGAATGATGCTTATGAAACAAAGGCCAATGATTTTCTGGTCTCCATGTGCAGCACATTGCTTGGATTTAATGCTTGAAGATATTGCAAAAGGAAAAGTCATGAAGTTTGTGATTGGTAAGATAAAGAAGATCACCGAATTTTTTTATCAATCATATAGACTCATTTCCATGATGAAAACGCATACAGACAATCGTCAAGTACTACGGTCTGGCATCACTAGATTTGTCACCCACTTCATTGCTATCGGAAGTGTTTACAAGTATAGAGAAGGACTTCTCCGATTGATAAAATCAAATGAATTCATGAATTCAAAATGGGGAAAAAGGCCAAGTCCCATTACTGTTGAAGTATGTAAAACAATTGAGTCCAACAAGTTTTGGCCTCATGTGAAGGGTGTTTTGAATGTTTTTTATCCCCTAATAAAGGTTATTCGATTGGTTGATGGCGATGATAAGCCAACAATGAGCTTCTTACATGAGGTCATGGAGAGATCAAAGTTGGCTATTCAAGCAGATTGTAAATATTACAAAAAGTTTTGGAAGATTATCGACGATCGATGGGGACGACAATTAAAACATGATTTACACATTGCCGGTAAGTGAAGAATATCCTTTAATACTTGAATTGTTGTATTCAACTCTCCATTCTCTCATCAGTCCTCAGTCCTCACTATATTAATTTATCAATGACTAAAACTCAATAGTTTTACTGTTACAGGATACTTCTTTAATCCCCAATTTACGGATGGACACATATCTGATGAAATCCATTTGGGACTAAAAAATGTAATTGAAAGATTGACAGAGAGTACGGATGAAGCAATTTGGGCTACTAATCAGGTAGGAATGTAGGATAATTAAGGAAAAAAGTATATAATATTGTAATTTCTCTAATTTATTTTTCTACGTTAATGTCTTCAAATTGACATATACAATGTACGAGCTGGAAGCTTTGGAACGACGACTGCGCGGAGAGCTATGACACAGACTTATCCTGGTATTGATTGTAATGTCATCTCTATATTATTTAAGGACTTATTATTATTTTATTGACTCTAAGATCATTTCTATTTTTTTTCAGCTGAATGGTGGTTGAATTATGGAGAGAGTGCCCCTGCACTAAGGACGATTGCTATTAAAGTCCTTAGTCAAACTACATCGTCTTCCAATTGTGAAAGAAACTGGAACACATTCTCATTTATCCACACAAGACCAAGAAATAGATTGACAATGCAAAAGCTAAATAAATTGGTCTACATTCACTACAACCTCAAGCTCCGGAGTAGAAATAGAAGGAGAAGACAGTTTGAGGATCACCGGGATTATTTCTGTCCAATTAATTTGGACTATATATTTTCAGAAGAGGATACTGTGTTAGGTCAATGGTTGGAGGAACAAGAAGAACCGGTGTTAGACCAAGACCCAGAGTTTGAGCAGTTGATGGAGGAATTGACTGGGGATAGGCCTGAGCCAGTGATGGCTACAGAAAGGATAAAAGAAATAAACTTGACAATGCAGCAGGGGCGTACACCTAATACGAGTGAGCCAAGGGGAAAGGAGGTGGATGAAGAGAGTAAGTTAAGTATTTCTACTTCTTCATCATCAGTAGGAATTTCACCTAACTCTCCCGGGGATGAGGGTCATTATAGAGATGATGAGCCTGTCACTTATGAGACAGTTGAGCATTTTTCTCATGCTACTGAGTTAGATCCTCGTAGTGGCTATGTCAGACATGTTGGATAGATTAAGGCAGGGGGTAGTAGTAGCGTCGGCGCCGCTACTCATGGTCATCATGGGAGTTATGTTGGCCAAGGTGCCATGTATGAACAACATGGGGATTATGTTGGCCAACAAGGTGCCATGTATGGACAGCATGAGGGTTATTCATATGACCCTAATTGGGTACCCCCTTTACCAACACTGATTATTTCTATCGAATAAATGTTAATTGAGCAAGGGAGGATTCCCCCACCTGTTTCTCGACGACCTATTTATGCCCCTCATAACTATTTCATGCCATTTGATTACAACCTGCCATCTCAATCCATAGTCACATGTGATCAAGATAGTTCATCATCTTATCAAGAACAATCTGAATATGGTTATGGGTATGGTAGTGCTAGTGTTGCATAGCAGTATGGAGCATATTTTTTTAGCCAATACCGAAGAAATGATGATGATGATGATATTGAGCCAGGGTGACACTCCACTTGGTATTAGGCTGTCAATCTGTCATATACTCATACTCATCAGGCTCTCTTTAGTCTCTACTAGTACTCTCCATTAGTCCCCTCTAATTTCAAGTAAACCATGAACATTTTGATGCCCAAGTGCTTTATGATTTATCTATCTCAGTCAATAACTCACAATCTTATTCACTAATCTTCAGGGTCTTGAATTTCACAACTTTATTTGATGATTAAGTTAGTATTAAATGATGATTGATATGTTATCTTTATCTTCTTATATTTGACACTAATAAATTGATCATGAGCAGGGCATCAATAATATTTGCATTATATGAAATACTGGAAAAGACAGTGAACTGCGAGTCTACGACATAGACAGGACTCATAACTTAAGGTGACCGAGATTTTGATTTATTGCTGTTATTAATGGAAACAAATATTGTTTTCCAGCATTTTCTAATATTCTGAATTTTTTGGATATTTTTGTAAAATTTTTTGGATTAAAAAAAAATTTCATACCGCAATGACCGCGACAGACCGATATCCGCGACCGATACCGATATCATATCGGTTTTTCGGCACGGCCGATACCGCGACCGAGACCGAGATTTTGAACCATGGTTTCAATGGATGATATCTATATTCATCGTAAGATAACAACCCAATGTTATTAATTTTTGGGGCATTCGACGAACGACAGATTCCTGAATATTTCACTTTCTGGCTTTAGATCCACAATCTTTTTTCATAGTGTGATAGGTCATTTTTTCAAATTTGAAGACCTAAAATGTCCAAATTACCCTTTCTTTAAATTATAATATTAATAATGGTCAACTACCATTTAATCTATAACAATTAGTGAAATCTCTTTAATGAGATTTTCAAATAAATTCTAAAAAAAAACAAATAAATTTAAAAAAATGCAATAATTTTAAAAAATGCAATAAATCTCAAAAGAACGTTTAAAAATATCCAAATAAATTTCAAAAAATGTAAATAAATTTCAAAAGTAGCAAATAAATTTTAAAAGACGTAAATAAAATTTAAAAATGCAAATAAATTTTACAGAACGTAAATACTTTTTCAAAAACTAAGATAAACCAATTTTCTAAAACTCAGAGAAATTAAAAAAAAAACCTTAGATAAATTTGCCAAAACACAAATAAATTTGACAAAAACACAGATAAATTTGATAAAAACTCAAGATAAATTTCACCAAAACTCAGATAAATTAAAAAAAAACTCATATAAATTGAGTTTTGGCAACCTTAGAGACAGCTGGACCATAGGCAGTGGACCTCGTTTGGGCCACCATCCTGTAGCCTGATCAACAGAGGTCGTTTTGAGGGGGAAAAATCAGTTTGTGCATTAGGCAGTTGCGGGACCCACTAGACGTTTTGATCACAAATTTGGTCCGAGCATTTGGCCGTGCAAGGCCGAGCGACACTTGCTTGTGAGGGTGATCTGGATTTTTTTATCAGTGGGGCCCACTACCCAAGTGCCCTTGTTACACCATGCGTGAAGCCCTTCTAATCCCAAGACTAGGTTCTGTAATGCAGGGGCAGGGGTGGTTTGACCTAGATTTTTTTACCATGGGGCTCAGGTGGATCTAGAGGAGGACCCGTGGGCGACCTTAGAGACGCTGGACCAGAGGCAGTGGACCCCGTTTGGGCCACCATCCTATAGCATGATCAGCAGAGGGTGTTTTGAGGGGGAAAATCAGTTTAGGCATCAGGCGATTGTGGGACCCACTAGACGATCTGATCACAAATCTGGCATGGGCATTTGGCTGTGCAGGGCTGGGCGACACTTACTTGTAAGGGTGATTTGGATTTTTGATTAGTGGAGCCCACTTCCCAAGTGCCCCGTTACACCATGCTTGCCCTTCTCATTCCGGGACTGGGGTCTGTAATGAATGGGCAGGGGTGGTTTGACCTGGATCTTTGACCCAAGCGTTGTTTGTCGACGTTCATGGTTCGGTCTCAAAACCCACTGCTCTGGTTCCGGCAGTGAACAGCGAACCCTAACGGGTGGTGGTGGTCTTCTGTTTCTCTACGAACGGACGATGAGAGATCTGCCCTCTACAACGGTACTCCGATATGCATCTTCTGTTACAAATCTGATGAATCTACATATGCCAAAGGAATGATGGAGAATGGAAGATTTGAGATGAAAGAGAACATTGCCCAAAAATGCATGAGGTGGTGTATCTAAGGACCTCTCGCCAAAATATGTCCAGCGGGTGGACTACATCCCTTCGATGAAGCTTACGTGGACCGGAGCCTTTTAAACGTCCCATTTCAGGACCTCTAGCTATTTTACTCTTAATTTTTTACCCAAAAACATATTGGGATTCACCTTTTAATAGGCTATTAAGAAATTTATTTTTCGGTGCACAAAAAGGGCCCAGATTTTGAAGATTCGCTGAGGGATGTTTCCAATCCAATTGCAAATCTTGCTCCGGTAGACTTGAAATTTGGCACCTTCTTCACATATTTCCATTCCAACCGTGGACATATATGGATAGAGGATTGAATTAGATAATTGGACCAATGCTAAAGTTTCCATCATATAAAAAAAACAAACTGGTCCCAAACAAGTGTCGGCTGTTGAAAAAAAAAAAAAAAAAAAAACATGAATTGGCTTCTGAAAAACAAATACATGAATTAACACTCAGCGTAAGTTGATATTCTTTTGACTTGCACTCACACTTTAATCCAATTTCATAAGAAAATGCAAGTCAAGAAACTATTAGACTTTGGAGAGCCATAACCAATGCTTGTGATGATCCCTTTGTGTTGATTTTTTCTCATTGTACATGTGTGATCCAGCCCACATGATTAGCACGCGTTTCCTGGTGGAGATTACCCTAAATACATATGGGTTGTGATCTGCTAGCCGAGAGCCCAGTGGACTTGTCAAGGAGGCTTGATGTTGAGGAAGTGGGCTGAAGTGATCTATGATGATCAAGAAATATGCCCTCAAAAATGAATCTTGTAACAATTCAGTGGTTCAGGAAGATGGAGAGTAGTGCTCATGAGGGTGGGACCGAATCAAAGGGGCCCAGAAAATGGGCCATAGACGGGGTAACACGAGGTCACCCATGGAGATTATAGGTGAGAACCCTGCACGGCCCACCTGGGCACTGGCCCAGAAACAACGAATTAGTGCAAGTATGAATTAGAGGGATTTATTTTTAGATTCAAAAGATCTGTTGACCTCAGATCCAATGTTGGAGATAGTCCGTACGAGGTTCACACTTGTCCAGGCCCCAGGCCATACATGGGTATCTTTCATATGGGAGGGGGAATCACAAGGGGCCCAGAAGTCGGCCCAACAGAGGGCTTGCTCTCTTGGGCTCCTCTCCCAAATTTTTTTTTTCCTACAGCCAGCAACCTCTGTTTCCCTTCTCTCTCCCTTCCTTGCCTCCTTCCCATATCCTTTCCTTCCCCTCTCTTTGATCTCTTTGTCCTTTCTACTTGGACGCTATATTATTTCTCTCCTTCGCTTTCATCTCCCTATTGTCCTCTCTTCCTATCCTCTTTCAGACCCTCTTGTTTTTATTTGCATGCCCGCGTGAGCATTGCTTGACTAAAGACATTGATGTAAGGTCACACCAGCATTCGAGTACAGATGACCCACATTTCAGGAACTCTGAACCCCGAATCTAGGGTTGTAAACGGGTCGGACTTGGAACCGAAATCGTTATGGAGAATGTGGAACTGAATCCGGTTTCTTAGCTTAGGAACCGGAACCAGAATCATATATGGAACGGGTCTGGATCTGGGTCCGGATTTAGGTAGAGAATGATATTAAAAAAATATGATTTTGGGAGAGATTTTTGAAAATTGAGGTAGTATGTTGGGTGTCGGGTCAACGAGTCCGAACCAAGGTAGAACCAGACCCGGACTCATTTACTTATCGAAGCCTAAATAAAGACCAAAATCCGATTTTTAACGGGTTGGAATTAATCTCCGGGTAATTGGAGAATTGGATACCCATTTACATCCCTACCCGAACCCCTCTATAAGTGAACCCACTTGTCAGTTTTATATCTAGACCACTAGTCTGGTGGGCTCAAACATGGTTTGCAATTTGCAAATCTCTTCTTCTTTTTATCAGTTAAGGCCCATTTCGTTTCACTTAACTGTTTGGATGGGCCTATTGAATATTGATGTATTTGTAAGAAATTGTTGTTATTCTGGTTTCTCACGTTTTCAAATGGAAGCAATTCCTTTATTTCAGGGATATGATGCAAAACCAGCTGAATATTTTAGTAAAATTATAATGATGAGATGAGGAAAATTAAAGCACTTGACATACCCCTTTCTAATTCCATTGATTGATTGTTCAATTTGTTTAATTAATGAAGAATTTCAAAAGGAACAACATTTGTGATAGAACCACATCTTGGTCTTCGCTGATATCTTGTGCTCGTGATCACCATCTGCCTTATGGAGTTTATCACTTATCGGGAAGAGTATATATCACTATCGTGACTTGCTCTTTATAAGTACGTGAGAGTGTTGGTGCCAATGATCCTCTGGATCAGATCTATCGTGATTTTTTTTTTTCAAAAATATACATCGTGTTGCTTGATGACGAGAGATGCTAATTATGATGATGATGCTACATCTAACATATATGATGTATCTAAGCAATAATTTATTAGTTGACTGCGACAAAGTAACTCCACAATATTGTCATCTACAGAGGGACAGAAATCCTAGTTCGACTATGTAGAAAATTCAGAGCATTTGTATCACGATCGACTCAGACACACAAAGGAGGCGGTGGGAAAGAGTTAGCCAGTTTCAACCCCTGGAACTAGCAAGCCCACTGTCAGATCATTCACTCATTAAAGATATATGCAAGCAAATACAATATTATAGAAAGTTATTGTATTTTCTAACAGCATAAGCCCAACTACTACTGGAGTTAAATTTGATGTGAGATATTTATTTTGAGCCGTTTTGATTTTATAAGCAGATCCTGTTAAAAAGACCTTGCTAATTTTCCATGAGTTCAAGCCTAATTAAGAAAATGTGAACTTTCATGGAACGCAAGTCTACAAGCCAACATGGATCTCGTGCCACAGATCCAGTTTCAAGCTTCTCTAGTGACAATCTTGAATATCGACAGCAACAATTTCAAGCTTCTTCAATGACAGCCTTGACAGCAACACCAGTGAAACACGCTTACACATCAATATTCATGAGCCTCATCAAGTCGGTGGATAAAAACAAGCCAAATTAAAATACCAGAACCAAGGCTTGACTATCTGATGTTATTAGCTGAATTTTAGAAAGCAAAGCAAGGCCCAATTTAATGAAGGTAGACATCATTGAAATAGAAGGGAATTGAAAATAAAACACTTCTGGAATTGTAGCTAATCAGTCCCACTCACTCATGCATTTGATTCGACTGAAGTCACCCTAACGTGTCATTATCTTCTCTAATTCTTCTTCTCTTCTGAAATGGCAGAGGCCTAAAGTTTAAAGGTACACGAAAAAGGAGACTTCAAACAAAGAGAGTACCAAAACGACACTACGGCTGGCCACAAACAAAGGCTCCAAAGAACCAAAAGAGTTCCATACAGTCCAGACAGAGAAGCACTCTAACCAGAAATCACTAGTCTCTTCGGGTATAGTATGACCCGGACCACAATCAAAGCCTTCCAATTAATTTTATGGGCAATTTTATTGGTGCCGAAGAGGAGCTGCTACTGGCCCACTAGGTTTTTTTCTTTTTTTGGTTAAGCCAATAGTTTACATTGATGACCAGCTGGGCCTAAGTGCCAACTTTGAACGTGTCCGATACTCTGGGGTGACTTTCATGGAAGAGTCCTGCTACTCTGAGGCCCTCATGAAATTTGTTAGCCTTTTTAATGATGCCAACTTATTAAAAATCTAAATAGATCATGAAAAATGCACTTGTGTTATATGGATTGTGGCTAAATTTCATTCCAATAAGAATTGAACTCACTATGAGATTAATCACTATAAAACATGTGAATGTTTCATAGTATTTTATTCAAATGTCAAACCACAAAATGAATGACATAAAGGCTTCATGGTTCCTAATGCATATGCATCATGTGGATGACATATAGGTCCATGAATTAAACCCACTACAGCCTTCGTTGTAAAGGTTCTGTTCTTAACTTTTTTTCTTTTCTTTTTTCAAACAAGGACGTGTGGCATGCTCATGGGTTTCTCTAGATATCCAGGCGGGCTTTAGATTAGCAATCACAATGATAAAATAGATTAATGTCAATGATTATCTGATTTAAAGCAATGAAATGAAAAACCAGTTAATGCATATAAAAGGATGAGTTCAGCTTTATCCATCTTATTAACGGCAAGAAGAATACCTAGCAACACATGTTGAATCTGATTTGCAGGTTAAGGACGAGCCCCATATTCAACGGACCAGATAACAACAACACCCATTAAACATGGATCAACCCGACATGGAAATAGGTAAAGCCAAGGGAATTTAAATCATGGGAGAGTGAGCGTTGTATTTATATCACTGGCTTATATTTTTCACCCCTCTGCTTTTATCTCAGAGGACATTTGACCCTGAATTCTTTTGCATTAAATTTTTATATTTTAAACAAACAAACACGTTGAGTAGAGTGAGAGTATCTCACTTCAATTAAAAACACATTTGTTTTTTTTGGGTGATATGAGAGTATTTGGATTTCATAGGATTTCTACCCCCCCCCCCCCCCCCCCCCCCCCCCCCGCCAAAAAAAAAAATTGCTAAAAACCCCTCTAAATTAATTCAAATCTAAAGCCTTTTTTGGAAATGCCCCCTCCCGAGAATTTCATTTTTTTTCACAATGTCCTCCCTAATGCCTATATCCTCGTTCCGCACCTGCCCGTGCATGAAAAATAGAAACTGTGTGATAGGTTTCACTTTCATCATCACACGATCCTTGGATTCTTTGGAAAAACAAGAAGGCATGTGACAAAAACAGGAATACGCAACAATTCGCTTTATAAAAAGTTTGCGACAAAGCTAGCATACACCTGATACACGCATTTTGATAAAGAAGCCTTTGATTAAGTGAATGACACTTTAATGATAGGACGCAATACAATAATTAGAGATATTTAAATTGAAAGTAGTGCCCAGGTCAACATTACACTTGTGGTGTAATGATCAGTGATCTGGACCATTCAAAGAGGGATGGAATGGACCATTGGCCGCAAATTGTATGGACCGGATGAATTGTTGAACCTCAATTAACACTTTGAACTGTGACCCCTTGTTTTCCTTTCATGCATCCATCTGCTTGTCACTGAAGAGATGGTGAATATTATAGCCCAGAACGCAAATTGGCTCGCTGGACTTGGCTAAGTAAATTTAACTTGAAAGGCATCAAGGAATTGACCTGAGGGGGGCCTGTTTGTTCAAAGGATAACTGAGAACTTATATCTCATGTACATCTGAGATTTCCAAATTCTGGCTTTCGGCTGAGCTCATAAATTCTCAAAATCACTAAGGGCTTATTTGTTTCCATTAAAATACAGTGGATTTATTTCATTAATAGCTAAAAATGAAGACCACGGGTCGATTTTAATTTTTTTTAATGAGCGTCAAATAACCTTTCCTTCTATGAAAATAGATTCAAATAAATATAGAAAATGAAAATGGGCCACCACCCTTAGTTATTCATTTTCCATCTTCTTTTCACCTTTGGTTTTACTTTATAATCTCATATGCCATAAATCCTATATATTCAATTTCCATGTATTGTAATGCAAACAAATAGGCCCTAAGCATTTTAGAATTTGATTCAGTAAACTAAAAAAGCAACTAGTTTGAATTTTTGAGAACTTAAAAATCAAATAGAGATATTCAAATAAGGAGGAACAACCACCAACATATATATGTTTTCCAAAATTCCCAACAACAAGAAGTCCCTATTAGATGCTGTTGCAAACAAGCTCCCCCTTAAAAAGTCCGTCGAAAAATACAACCTTTGTCATTTGATTCATTGCTTGTTTTAGTCACCCGTTCAAGTCAAGCTTTAGAACTAAGGTTAAGATAGCTAAGTGCATGAGTGCAATAACTTTACTTATGGCTGACTCAAGCAGGAGTCCTCGTATTAGGGATCCAATTCACTGGCCACCATGTATACAACAATGTTGAAGCATATAACTAAGATAATAAGACTAACGTGTATTGCAATCGATTGGAGTTTTCGTCGATTTATTTGCCAACTTAGTATATATAATTTCCTAATCAAAACTCCGAAACACTTGATTATGAATATATTAAAGAGTTTTGAAAATCACTTTCTTTCCATAAATTTCACCGTGAGATTCATTGACAAAAAATATTACATTTATAAAAAAATACTAACCAACTATATCCAATTAAAAGGATAAGGATAAGATAATCAACTAATATTCCTAAAATCTTAATCTTAACACGCACACACATATATATATATATATATATGTATTTTTGAGTCTCTATCCTCACAATTTTGTCTGTACTTAATCCAGTGTTTTTAATGGGATGTTTAGGCGAAGAACAAAAGATATATCACTTTATCAGATACATACTATCCATTGCCAACTTGTTAGTTTTTTATTTAATCAGATCCATCAGTACAGTTTGATTTATCATGTGTAAAACAGTGATTAACTCTGAAAACACAATAAGGTTGGCTAATCCCAAGTCCCAACACGCATTTTACATGTTCGACCTGTTGCTGCATGTTATGTGCATTTTTTTTTTCATGATTCAATCTGATAGTGAATACTGATCACAATTAAGGATATGAGGATCAGGAGATCATTCCATATTCATATGTGAGGTGTATTGCACAAAAGCCTGAGGTTTTCTTTTTCTTTCTTTCCTAGGTTTTTCTCTCGTATGGGTAATGGGTGTCATGGGCTACGTTGGAGCACTGAATGCGTGCTATAACCTTTCCATCTGTATAAAGATTGCTTTATGATTGACTGTTTGCACTCATGCGTGTGATGTTCTTTTATGATTAGTTCTTAATGACATTGAAAACAGTTGAGGCGTGAGGAATCTGCATGGAACTCATAGACCACGTGATCCACCAACTAGATTGCAGGCCTCAGCTCGGCGCTTCACTTAATTGAAGATTGCTTACACTGTCATACATAATGCTCAATATGTGGGGAATCCTTTCACTTGCCCACGGTGTGTGTATGCTACTTACTAGATCATTCTAGAGGTTAGGATCCGTAGACCCGAGACTCGACGTATAATTACCTCGATTTTTGAGAATTTCTCCTAAAAATCATATTTTTTTAAATATCATTATCTATCTAGATCCGGACCCAGATCCAGACCCGTCCCATATATAGTGATTCCACCTTTTTCTTAACGGTTCCAGTTCTGAGTCCACTATATACCCGAATCAGAACCGATCCGTTTACGATCTTAATTAGGAGTTAGGCCTATGTAACATCCGCACATACCACACAGCAAACATGCACGTGCCTCAGGGGACTGGGACTCCTGCATGAATTGTGGAAGCACCCATGGCTATGACTCAAAATGGGGCCCATCGGTTAACTGCCATCCGTGTATTGATTTTCCCGCCCTTGAAAGTGAAACAACACAGGAAAAGAAAGTTTTGTCGCAATACTTCTGAAATGATGAAGCAGCAACTTAAAAAATGTTATTTTCCAGTATTTGGTCAATGGTTGATTTCAGAAAACCTACATCTCCTGCAACTTTAACTGGTTGTCACAACTCCCAGGTTTTAAAAAACACAAGAAAGAAAAACTTAACATCGTTGGAGAAATCCAAGGCTGTAACTTTCAATTTACGCCTATCTTTTGCAATTTTCACAATCCTGGACACCATAACTTTTCCGCAATACATGCCAACCAAGCTTTGGCTTGCATGCAATAATGTGAAAAGTTGTCCCAGCACTCCTTTTCTGCTTTACTGGTCTGGCCCACTTTATATTTAATTTTGGCCCAGACACTCCGCAGGATGAGTGAGGCCCACCTTGAGGACAGCTTGTAACTTTCATGTTCTGCCTCCTTGGCACATGCATGCATGACGTCGGCACACTTTACACGCCATGTATGCCACTATTGCAAATATCGATCGCTTCCATGTGAAGAATTCAGCACAATAATATATGATACCTTCTTTTGATACTTTTACCATACTATGGACAGTGCAAAATATTCACCTGCGGCCTTATGCAAGTGTCAAGGAGGCATGGGACCAGTCCAACCAAGGGCGGACCCATGTACATCCATATGGGGCAGATGCACCGATTGGACCTCTACCCACTTATAAATCCATAATGAAAACTCTATTTCTATTTAAAAAATTTACATAAAAATCTTGCGTCCACCCAAAAACTCATGCAATACTGGATATATTCCAAAAACTCAATTGCCTATTTCTGCCCGCTCCCCTAGAATGAAGATCCTAGGTCCACCGCTGCAAAGAGCTAAGACCCTCCTAAATAAGTTGCCAACCGACTCTGTGACATCATATAGTATAAGTGTATAACATTCACAGGAGAAAATTATTTTATGGACAATTTGAACTTGGATTATAGAATAAAAAATAAGCTATTTTTGGTTCTCAAACAGCTAGAATGCTACATGAAATTATGCTTTATTTCTTCTTTCCATTTTAAAGTACCTGATTTTCGTTAGTTCCTGTTATTTTTTTTATTGGAAAATCATTATAAAATATCTTTCTATGTTTTTATTTTTAATTTAAGATATATTTCTCATTTTTTAAAATCATGTCTTCTCATGGCGTTGGACCAAGCCACATCAATTCAGGTTAATCTCACTGGCAAATTTAGCATATCAAAAGCATGCACATAATTTCATTTTCTGGCTACTTACCTCCAACTTGGGGAAATTTAGCCAAATACCTCAGAAGAGGAGAGGATACATATATTGTCGTTCGTGGTGGCCCAAGGATCCATGCTGGCCGTGGGTGTCTGCATAGCCTCCCTAGTCCCACCCCAAGCATACATTATCATTCAGCATGCACACTATATATGGATCAAGGATTACACTACATTTTTAATAGAGATTACAAGGTACATCTCACCAACTTCCATTAGTTTTCTCTTTCTATACACGTAAAGTGGGGGCAGGTGGGTGGGGGAAGGTCAAGTCCTCCATCAAAATTTATTCAAATCTTGAGTTATTTTACATATAGCCCCCTTTAGACCACCCAAGTGACAAGTCCCTCAACAACACATCGGCTGTCTGTTATAATTATAATGTAGAGGGAGATGCCTTAACCCTTGATTTTAGCTTTTTAGGATTGACCTTATAAGGACGCTTTTGTGCCTTTTGTCACTCTTTCTATTTGGTACAATGCTCTTCGTGATGGAGAAAGAAAATAATTGATTTATATTTTTCTAACTCGGGCATGTTTGGATGCATAGTGAATTAAAGTATAGTGAGGTGAAGCATCAAATCAATATATAATAAAATATAATGTGTTATGATGGTGTTTTATTTTTAATTGTTTGGTATGAAATTTTTTTGACTTTTTTTTTTTTTTTTTATAAAAAGTAGAGTTGTTTTGTTTTTTAGTAAAGAAAAGGAGTTACTTTTTTTAAATTCAGAGGGTATTTTGAAATTGTGTGCTTTTGATATGATTCCGTATCATTTCTTATCTATATTCACTTTACTTTCACTTATCTAGTTAATTACCAAACACGCTTCCTAAAATGCCATTTTCTACTGGTCGTTTTCAAGAGCAGCAGAATTGCAGATGGCATCATGGTATCTTAAAGTCTCTATTTTCTTCAGACACAACTATCACTAGTTTAATCATATTTTCTACAAAGATTGTATTAGATATTTCCACAAAGAAGAACAGGAATCCGTCTACAGCTGTGATCAACAATGAAAGCACGAATCCTAAGTCCTAACAATAAAAAAAGACAGATTCTTACAAAATACAATATACATACAAAACAACAAATCCATGTCCTAGATCCTTCTATTGCACGAGAAATTGCATGGCCTGCATCCACATGAATTGTTTAATTTCCGTTCCCAATTTGCTCATGTGGGTGTCAGACGTCAGCATTGATGTTAATATCAACAAATATCAATGGACCCATTCATAGATGGGGCTTTTATAAATTTACCTTACAACAGATCGAAGACAATAAAACCTTTGTTTGGTGGCTTAAAAGTTTACTGATGAGAAGACAAATAAATTAAGGAAAAGCTATAAAGAGGATGACTTTGATTTTCTGATCTCAAACTTTTACCTTTTTTGGACATTATCATGGTCGATGGGGGCCGTCAACTTATCCCTTTAGGTCTAATAGGCATGAATTTGATGTCACCACACTCTAAATGTCTTTTTCCATTAGTAGGTTAGACCAGTCAACCCGATTCCGGATACACTAGCCAAGTGGGGTTAAGAAGTTGTCTCTGTGGGTGGGTGTGACTATGTAATTGGATTGGGGTTGGTATAATACTCTTGTACTTTCTCTATAACTTTTATTTATTTTACTTTTTCAGCTTTGTACATTTTTTCTCTTTTTAATGAAGTTTTTGTTACCGTTTCAAAAAAAAAAAAAAAGAATATGGAAAAAATGACAGGTAGAAAATCTAATATAAATGAAAAAAAAATGAAATTAGAGGTGGATAATCTCCTTGTGAATTGGAGAATCACCACTTTTCACGGCGATTGCGTCTTTTTTGTACATTAGGCTTCAATGGGGAAAACTAAGTGAAAATAGGCACTTTTAGAATATGGATAAATAACAAAATACATTATTAAATAGTTAAATATTATTCTTTAGAAATAAAATAAAATAAAAACTCAATTTCACTATTGAGAATGAGAATGGCTTTTACCACCCATTTGAGGAAAATGCTTTTCCCCACTTCCCACAAATGGTCCTTAAGATGAGCATTGCTTTTTCATTTTTTCATAAAAGCAAATCCAAACGTGGGAGAACGTATATCGAAAAAAATGTTTTCTCCTATTCACTTTTCTTTGTAGTCTAACAGACCCCAAGAGCTAAAAGAAAATCTCCCTTAAATTTTAAAGATTCTACCGTGACAATTTCTTCTCTAAAAGCATTTTCAATATTAGAACTCGAAGCATTTCAAAGGCTATACATATCAAGTTCAAATGTTTCACTGAAGACAATGTTTAGAATTTCTCTATTTCAACAGTAAAACTGAGAAATCCAGATGATCAACTTGCGGCAAGCACTCAGAACTTCCAGACACGACAACTAACACTAAAAAGATTTCTGCTTGTCAAACTGTTGCAGAAGATCACGTGTTTTGTTGCCTTTTGCTTCTCAACCAATCGATCGACACCTTCCTCTCAAAACTTACAACAAATCCCGAACGATCCCCTGGTCCTACCCTTATGGATGGGGCCATACTCCATACCTCCAGTGAATGCTTTTGATAAGGATTCTAAAATCATTAAAAGCAATCTCTCGTATTGAAATATTTGAACTGTTGGATCTGTGGCTTGCAGTAGACTGAGAATTGAAGGTTGATAAATAAGTTCAACGGTATAGAAGAAAAGATCAGGATAGAGAAACTGTGCTGTGGTAAATGATAACTTTGACAAACTCTCAGGACCCATCCCTTGTTGGGTTCATCTTGTCAACTTCCTGCCACATTAATATGGTCTACTCCTTACCGGTGAAAGCCATAAATACAAGAGAGAAGCCTCCATAAAAACATCAAATCACATTTCAGATAGAAAAACATTGAGGTCTACTTTAAGATCAAGTCAGACCCTCACAAAGCACACATTTCTAAACACTTATATTTTTAATTTGACATGGAACCAAACACATTAATTGCAATTGTTAGTGGATTCAAGGCATCTCTAAACATGATGTTTTAAAACATTCTTTCAAACAGTACGGTGTCCAGTCACCAGTGTGAAGCCTTTTACATATCAAAGACGTATTGATACTTTACAAATAACATCGGTCAACTTTGACACTTGTTCTGCCTACTTAAAAATGTTGAAAAATAATTGAATAATAAAAACCACTAACCTTCATTGGTCAATTGCTATCAAAGCTTATTTTATAATAATGGATCACTGACAAAGCATCTCTATTTTATAGAGGGACGACCAAATGACCAAAGATCGATCCCCGTTTGACTCTTTCTTAGTCCAGGACTTATATATATAGCATGTGTGGTGCATGATTTGAGTATTTATCATTTAAAAAAAAAGCTTTTAAAAGAGTTTTTTTGTAGAGGTTGTGGGGATGATTCAATATATTTTAACTTCGCAACAATCAAAATAAAAATGCTGTCTTTGTAACAGAAACCTTTACATATTGGGCAACATAACTTTGTTTCCACCAAAGTTCTAAAACCATGTTTACAGTAGCACTAAAGTCTTGAAGCCTTAAAAAAAATAAAAAATTTATAGTTTATTATTAATGTTATTTATCATGTGACTCACCCCTCATATATATCATACCTTGCTCTAATAGAGAGTAGTCTATGTTAAAAATAAAATAAAATAAGATGATTAGGACTAAACTAGATTAAATTAGTATTACTTAAATACTTCTTGAAAATTAAAATCCTCTAATTATTGATATTTGCCATTTGACCCACCCCCTCTTCTGAACATAGAACTTTCATTTTTACTCTTGTAAGGTGTATAGTTTTAAAAACCAACCAAATATAATTTTATAGCACCACGGAAAGAAGGCAATGTGTGAGATGTAGGACCATTAAGAATGTGAACTCGTTAATAATGATAGAGGCCCGTCCATCTGGTGGGCCGCATGTCTTCTAAACCTGCGAACAAGATAAACATTTGTTCAAAGTCATGGAGAGCATGCCATGTGTGATGACCGGATTCAACCACTTATATACACAATGGAGAGTAGGCATTAAATGTAATAGCTCACTGGGAATGAAAGTCCTCTAAGTGTTTCACTCACACTTCCCAAGAGTGAAAATATGGAAGGGGATTTTACATATCAATTCCCTCAAAACCTTTTATCTCCAGTTCCACGATTGAAAATCTAAAATGACTTTGGTACATTTTTTTTATAAATTGTTTTGCCATGGATCCCATGAAATCTTGGGAGTTTAAAAACCCATAATATCATGGGATCCAAATATTAAAAGTTGAAAAGCCCGTATATTAAAAAGGTTGGATAGTCTTCTTATCTGAACCTGGATCCTTTGATATCATGGGTTTTTAAAATCCCATGATATCATGAGGTTTACAACAAAAAAGTAAAAAAAAAAAATTATGGTCGACCAAAGTCAAACAACTTTGGTAACATTTATAGATTTTTAGTAATGAAATTGGAGGAATATGATTTAAGTGGACTTAATATGTCAAATCCCCAATATATAATATGCACCTCAATTGAAAAATGAAAAACGCCATCCTTAAATTTTACTCCAATAAAAATCAATTCCACTGTAAGATTAGGCATATAATTTAAAAAATAATTATTTATTCAATATAAAGCGGAACCAACTCCTATTCCATTCAAATTTGGGCACATTATAATATATTAAGCTAAGAGATTTTGGTTTTAAATTTGACTATAAATTATAATTTTGACCAGAAGTTACATCAACTATCTTCTTTATCTCTTTATCATAACCACTCATAAGTGCTCTCTACTTTTTTTTTCTTTTCTATTCTTTTTTTTTCCCAAGACTTCGTTTCAATCCAAACTCTATCATTCCCTTTCTACTCTAACTCTTATTTTTTTCATTCTATGATACTAACTCTTGGATTACATAAATACATACTCATAAAAAAAATTTCTTTTGCTTTTTTTCTAAAAAAAGCTATGGATTTTTTTTTTAAATTAATATTTAAATTGTAATGTTTGCCGTATATGTACAGAGCACGGGTAATTATGCTAGTTCTATGTAAAGAAAGGAGGACATTTATTCTGACTAATTCTGATTTATAATCAGCTGGGCTCCGTTGTAAATTTAATTCATTCGCGTGAGTGAGCTGCTCAGAGGGTAGGAAGTCCAAACTCGCTCACTACGTTAACGTTTTCGTTACAGTGGGAACTGAACTGGAGAGGTGAGAGAAGAGAGAACGTCCCCCGAGTCCCCTGTGGGGCCCACCTCACGTTCGAAAAGAGCAGGTGCGATTCCCGTCCCCTTCCCCGCTCTCCTTTTCGGAGACGAAGGCATCTATCTTTCTATCTATCTATCTCTTCCCTTTCTCATTTCTCTGACTTCCTTCTTTTCCACTACCAGCCTTTTTTCTTCTTCTATTCATTTCTCTCTGCTCTCTCTTTCTCTCTTTCATGGAGATGATCCTACTTCTCTTTTTCCTCCTTTTCCTTCACCGCGAAGCAAACGCTCAGATGCCTGGTAAGCTTGATCTTGATTTTGGTTCTTTCTTTCCATTGTTTGTTTGTGTCGGAGAAAATCATTTCCTGATTCCTACTTAGTTGAATCCCCAAACCAGAATTCCCTAAAAAGTCGAATTTGTTTGAGTCTGTTTGGATCTTCGTAAAAAGTAAGTGAAGACGAGTTAGTTAACTGAGTTACATGATTGAGTCGCATTTGTTTTGTTATTTGTTATGATCGTACTAGTTACTACTAGTACACTGAATGCAGGGCAGCTGAGTTTAGAGGATCCAAACAGGGGCCCTTTTTTTTTTTTTTTTGCAAATTTTCAGTCGTATCTGTGGGGTTGCGCTACTCTGTGAGTCTTCCACGCGGTGAAACTCTGTGCTGCTTGTCTGCTACTGGACACTTGATAAGCTTTCGCCCCGCCCCACCAAATTGCGTGGTGGGTTACTGATGGAATTCCGTTGATCGGATGATGAATCATGGCCAGCCATCTGGTGGGCCATCCATTTCGAGAGAAAGTGGTTGGTGTGAACTTAATAATTCAGTGATTTTAGATCACCCAACATCCACACAGGATTTGCAGGGGATAGAGTTTGCCGCACAGTTTTGCTTGGAATTAAGGAAAACAGAACCTGAGAGAGAAAGAGAGAGAGAGAGAGATGGAGGGAGGGATTTTAGAGCTTGAATTCAGCAATCAAACAAGTTATGGGTCATTCTGACCAATATCTGTGGTTTTCTTTTTCAGTGAATATCAGTAATGATTCTGTTTCTTTGGTGTCAATATTCAAATGATCACATGGAATCTGTAGGATTTATCATCATTCAGGGAAAAAGGGTGAGTCACTAGGGAAAATTGTTATCTGGTCCTGAGCCCCTGGGAACTGTTCATTTACTGATGCCCATCTTTCTGTACATGCTGGATACTTATCAAATGAATCAGACCATTGAATTATATATGATGACAAGCTCCAATATACATGGGGATTTCTTAAACATTTACAACATTACTGATACAAAATTACAAACACTTTTGACTAGTGGCATCCAATTGGATGGATAGACCATGACCATGATCTTTCAACCTGAGTTTGCTTGTTTTGAACATCCAATGTCCACTGTGGGGTCCCCCAGATCAGTCATCTGGGTAACTATAACATGGACCTGCATGTACAGAATTAGGGAATCAGGAAACTACACATATTCAGGATATAGAATTTCATCTGAAGTCTGAAGCTAATAGGTGATTGTTAATAAAGGATGAAATTATAGTGCTTCTTGGACAGAGAATATGTGCGGTATGCTCAGCTTTTCAGTTTGTTGACCCCATATGTATATGTCTGGGATCCAAACCATTTATATGATGGGTACCACTTTGGATAGCCCATGGGCTGAAAATTCTCCAGTGACTGGAAGGTCCGTCCTACCAGTAAAAAGCTTTGCTTTTCTTTTTTTCCTCTCCTTTTGTATTGATTACAGACTGTTGCTGTATTTTCTTTCCAACTTTCTTTTGCTGGAAAACAATGGGGGTTAAGATTCTCTCTTTTGGACAGAAGTGTGTGCATGAGCCAGCACACTACAGCCCATAGTTACTTTAGAATTATTTTTTTTAACTCTTGTGAGCACCTGCATTTTTAAGATTCATATCTCCCACATACTTTTTCGACTATCAAGCTTCCACGTAAATACTAGGACATAATGTTTTTTACACTTTCACACCCCACATCTGTTTCTTGGTCGTACATGGACATCTATGCTGCATTTATTGACATCAGCGGCAGTGTAACAGAACTGTAGTCCCCACTTGCAGAACTGAAACATGAAGTTGGCAGTACATAATTTTGGGTAGTTGGCTTGAGCATTTTATATTGGAATGAAAAAAAAAAAGCACACACACACATAATGGTCTATACATTTTTTTTGTCTTAGTGTATGAGTAATTTCATCTTGATACATGTGTATGTGATAGTCACGTAGCAATGCAGAAGCTCCAGGTCATACACGGGCTCCACTGCATTACATGGACTGTATAGTGTATTGAAGAGAGAAGCAAGAGTTGGAGATCCAGATGATGACTACTAGAGAGTAGAGACCACCAACGGTAGTTTCACTCCTTTCGGTCCAAGGAAGATGTTTGCGGATTCAATAGGCTAGATGGTGATTTAGATCTTGAGGGAACCAATCTCCCAACTTTTTAAGGCCAGAAAAATAAAGACTGTAAAACAAGAGGACTTGGAATTGATGGAATGGCCAAATCCTCTCCTTATTATAAAGACCGAGGAAAGAAGATAATTTAGGTAATCACCTACATTATCTCCTCTTTATGGAATACCTTTCCCATATGAGGATTCGATCTCTATCATTTTGAGGTGCACACTTTTGCATTGATGTGGACTCTGGTGCCTCTGTGGCACGTAGGCTCACCTTCATGGACTAACTGTACATGTCTACGATGATTTAATCCGTTCATCATGTGGGGCTTGCTATGGATGGAGCAAGGTGCAAAAGCTCATTGTGATAAACAGTCCTAACCGTTTTTCTGGATGGACTTTTCAGACAAAAAGGAATGGACGATGATGATAAGTTTTGTTCACTTTTCTTCAACCATTAATTTACATTCTTAAGAATTCCATGGAGTTTGTGGTTAGGATTGTCTCATGTGTGTAGTCTTAAGGCTTGTACACATCTAAGGTAAGGCCTACTGATCTGATAGGCTTGACTATACACATGCTTGCCATGTTACCAAAAGTATAATGGCAAAGTGACAAAAGAAAAAAAAATGTTCAAAGCTACATTCTTTCCCAGTATGTTTCCTCTTGTTGATTTTTATGAATCACTAATACTCAGTTTCATGGCATTACATTCTGCTAATGTCGAGGAAATCATGTTCACTGACAATATTATTGCTGCCATTTCTCTTTCATGATTTAGTACTTGATCCATATGCTTAGCTTGTAACTAAATCATATTTACAACAAATTGTAATGTACATATATGGAAATATGGAACTCTAATGTTCCTTTTGCAGGTTTTGTAAGCATTGACTGTGGAGGTACGGATAAGTTCAGAGACGATCTTGGGCTTGATTGGATTCCTGATGATCAGGTCATCTTCGGTGTTAAAGCCAACTTATCTGTTACAAATGAGAATCGGAAGCAATATACTACATTGCGATACTTCCCTGTTGATAGCAAAAAGTATTGTTATACGTTAAATGTCAAACCAAGGACGAGGTACCTTGTAAGAGCAAGCTTCTTATATGGAAACTTTGACAACAGTAATGTTTATCCAAAGTTTGATATCTCCCTTGGGGCAACTCATTGGTCAACAATTGTTATCTCCGATGCTGATACAGTAGAAGTTCGAGAGCTAATCGTGTTGGCTTCTTCTCCCACAATTAGCGTGTGTCTATCTAACGCTACTACTGGAGTTCCATTTATTTCTACTCTTGAGCTTCGACAGTTCAATGGTTCAGTTTACTACACAGACTTTGAAACTCGATTTTATCTGAGCTTGGCCGCAAGGATAAATTTTGGTTCTGAAAGTGAGGATCCTGTCAGGTACTTTTTTCCTGTACATTAGAGCTAAATTTCATGTGTAAATAGTAGAATGTAAGACTGGCACAGAGTGTCTGATATGGTATCACCAAAAACTAAGATTTGCTAACCCAGTAAATATAGTCATTAGTTTTAAATTATATGTATGTTGGAATGGTTTCTAGGTGCTTTTATGGTCATTTAGATGTAATGTCAAAATTTTCAGATAAAACATTTTCATTTAGAAGGGTAGGCCACACAAATTTGGGAATCTAAAATTTCAGAAATATTCACTTAAGAGCAGCATCACCATCAATACTGTTCATGTGCTGTCTAGATATGTGCGGCCGTGGTATCACTCCCAATTTGACACATCAATGCTTCACACCATTAAATTGATAATTGGAGGCCATATTAAATCTGGAATAAATATATCTGATAGGACCATTCTTTTTCAATACTATTACTAACTCAAAATGAATTTACCAAAAAACCCCATATTGAGGCCTTTCCAGCTCCATACCCGTGTTGCCCTGCTTCCTGGGTAACGCACACAGCTGGACAGCATGTGAACAATATGCAGTTTGTTTGTAGGAGAACAGGGCTCTGCAAACCTATATTACTGAAACTTAGATGAACTGAATCAATATAAGCACAAATGTAGTGCAGGAAAGTGTCCAGCCAAAAAACATCTGCTTTAATACAAAAAGGAAATAAAAAAAAAGACGTTCTCTTTTATCAAAATGGATAGATTGCCCAAGGATTCTGCCAACTTACAAGGAATCATGTTTAGCACTGATTGGATCTGAGAGAGTTTAAAAAAGGATGATTGTGTCAACGGTAATTTGAAGATGAAAGATGGAGAAACCTTTTGAGATCTTGGCTGCACATTCCTATAAAAGACTTGACCTCTTATCATGATAATGAGACAGAGAGAGAGAGGTCTCCATTCATTTGACCACTAGAACAATGGAATTAGTACCACACCTAGTTCATTTTTTTTTTTTTTGGGGGAATTAATGCACCTAGTTCTTCCTATTAGAAGAATCAATCTACCTTTAAAAGAAGTTTATTTGCTCAAACTTTAATCCAAACTCATGTTTAGAAAAGAAAACCACTAAATCAAAGATCTAAATGAAGATTCAAACGGATACAGAACCCATTAGCTTGAAGGCTAGCTTATATGTAAGAAAAAAAACTTTTTTTTTTTCTGGGCAGGAATGTGTTGCAAATCAGTAGTGCATGCTAGGAGCTCAGATTTTCTCCTAGGTGCATTATTTGAGACATATTGGAGGTTCTTTTTTTTTTTGGGGGTGGGTGGTGGGGGTGTTCTTCCATATAAATGTCTAACTAGTATGTACTGCATAGTACATATAACTAAATAGTTGTTGCATGTTGTTTTAACTCTTTGCCAATTATCAATTTGTGGGTGTAAACTTCAAAGACAACTAATATGATTGTAGGTGAACAAATACATTAGTATTGTTTATCTAAAATCATGCAGTAAAGCAGGACATGCATGAGAAGGCCCAATCATACATTTATTTGAATTGCTATTGAAAATAAACATCAAAGATAACATTTTCTTTTACTTGGGATTTTTGGATTTTATTTTTTGTTTAGTTAAAAAAAAATCACTTTGATATCTGAAATGTAATGACTCCACAATTGACAAATATGGCCTAATATGTATTATTTTGGGGTGGGAGGTGACTGCTATGCCCTGTTCAACCGCTTTTTTAATCACTTGAATTGAGGGTAGAGTGTTGGCTTATGTGCATGATACAAATATGGTATCTTTTGTAATTATGTAATCTTGTCCCTTTTGTTTGTTATGGTCCGTCTAGATTGGTCAACCACCCTTCAATATGTTTCGTCTTTTTTCTTGTAAGGTGTTGTACAAAATGCAGAGTTCTCATCTGTTTGATTGGGTTGAGAGAATTACAACTCTCTCTAAAATAGTGATCTCATATTCTTCTTTGCACACTGCACACAAACATTGCCAATAAACATTTTAGCCTTGTGTCCTGGTGGCTTTTAAGTTTTAATTCGACTGCTGCACTATTTTAGTCATGGTTATAATCCCACCTTAGCTAGTGAACTAGAGAATTAGCTAAAATTAAACCTGATGGTAGTAGGACAAACTCCAGTAGATCATTGGGCATGATCATGAGAGAACATATGAAAATTCTCATTGATCCTGTTCCACCAGTTATGAGCGGGTTGGTGACCACTACAAAGTTTCCATTTTGTTCAACTCTAGAGGAAAATGGCCCATAAACTTTTTATAGTTAGAGAACTCTGAATTTGTAGTTGCATTTACTGCTTCATTTTGTTGAAAGCATTCCTTTAGTAATGGCATATTGTTTGGGATCAGAACCAAAAGAAAAAAAATTCAATTATGACATCAAATTTCTGATTATAGATTTATGTCAATGGGGAAGCTTTAATTCAGAAGTGGGGAGAAGAAGCACGGCTACAAGACCAGTTCTTTTATACTGTTCTTAGCATGTAAAAGACTTCAGATCTCTAGAGATACTATAATAATGGTTAATAGTTAGTGGAATTTAGTTTCATTTAGGCCTTCTATAACTTATTAAAACTTTATGTTGAGTTTCCAAAGGATATCAATTCTCCTTCACTTGGGTCAGTGTGATTATTTCTTTCTTATGCTTCTTAGCTAACGTGACATCAATATTTCAGGTACCCAGATGATCCATTTGACAGAATTTGGGAATCTGATTCTTTGAAGAAAGCAAATTATCTAGTTGATGTTGCAGCTGGAACTGAGAAAGTGTCAACCAAAATGCCAATTGATGTGAATAGAGATGAAAGGCCACCAGAAAAAGTGATGCAAACAGCTGTAGTCGGTAGAAATGGAACTTTAACTTATCGATTGAACTTGGGTGGTTTCCCGGGGTTTGGTTGGGCATTTTCATACTTTGCTGAAATTGAAGATTTGGGTCCAAACGAGACCAGGAAATTTAAGCTGCAGGTTTCAGGAATGCCTGAATACATCAAGGCTTCTGTTAATATTCAAGAAAATGCCCAAGGGAGATATCGGTTATATGAACCAGGGTTCCCCAACATAACTCTCCCTTTTGTGCTATCTTTTGCGTTCATGAAAACACCTGACTCTTCTATGGGGCCCCTGTTGAATGCTATGGAGATAAATAAATACCTGCAGATAAACTATGGTTCTCAAGATGGTAAGCCTAGTTCTAACTTCACGAACCTCCCTGCTTGAATTGAATTCTTCTATTTTAACACGTCACACGTCATGAAGTTCCTGATATAAGATTTTCATGGGCTGCAGCAACACTTATTTCCAGTTTAACTTCACTCTATCCAGAAGCAGATTGGGCACAAGAAGGCGGAGACCCATGCTTACCAGTTCCATCGTCATGGGTGCAATGTAACTCAGATCCACAACCAATGATAGTTTCAATGTACTTGAAATAGAAATCAGCAACTTTCTCTTTTGTTTTAGTTGAACTAACTTTACAAAACTTGTCCTTCCTGAAGTGCTATATTTCTTCTGCTCTTGGGATAAATCATATGATCATTGATCCACAAAAGAGCTCATTATCAATGGGCCTTGAATTTGTATATGTGGGACCATGCTTCAGTTATCTTTAATGGTCGTTTGATCCTCATTTTGGAGCCTTACCTCAAAAAATAGCAAGATTAGCTATTGAATGGGGACCATTTCTGTTACCCTTTCTCAACTGTCTGGTACCTGGCCAAGATCAGGAGGCAAGGCTCTTATTGTCTTCTTTTGAAAAATAAAACCTTTTGGCATGGTCTATCTATGGTGGGTCACTTTTTTTTTTCTGAGAAAGTTAACTGGTAATTATATTAAACATGACATAAGAGGTTGATACATAAGATACAAAACTAATGAAAGGTCAAAGGTATAAAAGTATTATACCTGGCCAAAGAAAAACTATACAAAAGAAACAAATGACATCTCCCCATCAACCCCTATCTTGGCTAAAACATCTGCCATCACATTAGTACTCCTTCTGACATGCTTGAAAGAAACTTCAGTAGACAAAGCCGAAGACTTAATTTTAAAAAGATAATAAGTGTAATTTCCACAGCCCACACTTTATTACCATGGTGGTTCACTTTGTATCACCAAGAACCAAAATTTCAAACTGAAGGCTCAAGGATATGTTCATATGCTGAGGTCGGTCCTTCTCGGTTTAATTTCTAATTGATGCTACCGATGGTTGTTAAATCACACTAAACCAGTGAGTATTTATGGATTCATTGTGCTTTGGCAGAATTTTGTCTGGGAAGAATTTGACGGGGAATATTCCTTCAGAATTGACAAAGTTGTCAGGCTTAGTTGAATTGTAAGATTCAAATACTATTTTGGTTTTATTGAATACCTTAAACATATTTCTTCATTTAGTTTCTGTTTCCTCTATGTCATTAATAATTGCTACTTCTATGATTGTAGATGGCTTGATGGGAATTCACTTACCGGTCCAATACCTGATTTTACTGGATGCCCAAATTTAAAGAAAATGTATAAAGCTGCATTTTAAAATTTTCAGCTGCCGTATCTTTTAAGTCTTTAGCACAATTTAAAGGTTACTTTAATTTGCTGCAGTCATCTTGAGAACAATCGCCTGACTGGTGCAGTACCTTCATCTTTGGTGGACCTACAAAACTTAAACGAACTGTAAGTTCTTAATCCTTAAATATAAGTTAATAGAAGTTTGCCATAATTAGTTTGTGGGACTTACTCTGTCAGTGATATTTTCTCTTGGATATAGATTTGTTATTGTTCTTTGTACTGATTACCGGATTTTTCTCACCCAAGATAGATGGGATACGGTTTCAATGGAGAAGATGATTATGATGGCAACGATGACTATTACTGGACTTTCTTTATACTGATACTTATACTTTCATATTTGGTGTACTGGAAAGCGCATTTCTTCTATTTCATCAAGCACAATGTTTTACTCACATTGGGACTTTGGTGGTTTCAGTTACTTGCAGAATAATAGCTTATCTGGAGCACTGCCTCAAGGACTTCTTAAAAAGAATCTAATCTTAAAGTGGGTATTGTATTTACTTCATTATCTAGTGATAGCATTGCATAAATTAAGATTTCCAATCATATTATGTGTGCATGTGTTGTATAGTCGCTACAGTATTTTATGCTTGACCAAGTTTTCTTTTTTAATTGGTGTTATGCGTGAACATTTAGAGGGAAACCTCAATTTTTTCATGGATCTGGGTGTAAGGTCTTTCCGATGGAATAACCAACTTCCCCAGAGAACCCTATGGAGTTAACACTTTGTTCCCTGAAGAATTCCATGAAATTGAGGATTGATGGATTTACATATTTCTCTCTTCTAGATAAAGAGATCTGGTATTGCTAAAATATTTATGTCATTCCCATGAGAATAGGGGTGCTCCTGCTGCACCCTATATCCCATATGATTAGTTTCATTAATCACAGTAATATTGGTCTATACTATACTATGATCCCCAGATATGGATACATAATGCAGATGCTAGAACTGATATAGGGATTGGGGATACGACTCTGCACTTTTGGGAATCTAAGACACATAGGCACACGGCTGTCATAGCTTTTCTTTAGAATATTTCTGAATTAATGAAAACATCATTCTTTACATTCCTTTCTAGCAAATTTTTTTTTTTTTTTTATGTTGAAAAGTTTAACTAAAAGAACTATAGGAAATAATGGACCTAATAAGTAGGATATGCTAAATTTGTACACTAGAATTATCGTTGCGGTTTGAAGTACTGATATGAGTGTCATATCAGTCTGACATGAATATGCTGGACATGTACCAAGTATTCGGGTATCATAGATATTATACCTGTCTGGGAATTTGAAGCTCATCTACTGACTGGCTTGGTTGCAAATTGGCTTCTGTTAAGAAGTGGCACAGAGTTTCTCTCTCTGGTTGAGCTTTAGTGTTGGGATATCACTGGCTCTATGCCTGATTCTTTCATGCAAGTAAACCATCTGCCTGTCTCATTGTCACTCAATGGATACAGCAGTGTGAGAAAAGATTAGGCTCTTTGGAGGCGTAGAACATCAGAGTTCTGTCAATCCTTGGATGGCACACTTTTTTTTTTAAATAGGATACGTGACCAAATCCACAACCTCACGGCCACTTGTGGATAGCAAACTTTCCATGCATGTATATCAATCCAGACCATCTAAATTGTTTGTTTCATTAGCTGGCCAAAATTCTCAACTTATCTTTCTCACATGAGGTATCTGCCTATCCACTATCCCTTGTATTTCTTTCCTGCAATTTTCATATTTAAGGATATCTATCATACACTTGGATTTACTTTTTATTTTGCATGCCCTAATATTTTCTCTGTCTTGTCCTTGTACTTTAATTGTACTTGTAAAATAGTGGTGAATTTATCTGATATTTCTCCTTTATTGTCTTTTACAGCTACTCTGGAAACATGGACCTCCACTATGCAAAGAGTGGTACCAAGCACATTAAAGTTCTTATTGGTTCAGTAGTTGGTGCTTCAGTTCTGATTATCGCTGCTATTGTATATCTCTTAATTATGTGCAGGAGAAAGAATAAAGATTTAAAGAAAGGTCAGTATGTAGACGTTTATGATTTGTCTTTCTTGGATAATATTCATTGATCCAAATTTTGATTTTTATTCATTTTGTTTTTTGAATGTGTTAGATGATGCTACTAAACCCCCACCTTCCCAGAAGTTAATTTCTTTCTTCAGCAATGCTGCTGTAGAATCTACACACTGCTTTACATTGTTAGAAATTAAAGAGTGGACTACCGAGTTTGAAAAGCGAATTGGCTCGGGGGGTTACGGAGTGGTATATTATGGGAAGATGAAAGATGGAAAGGAGATTGCAGTCAAAGTTCTAACCAGCAATTCCTATCAGGGAAAACGAGAATTTTCAAATGAGGTAAAAATATATATATATATATTATATTGAGTAAAGAAATTATAACTAAATTTGATAAGGCAGTTGAAACACACTCAAGGTGTGATAGGCTCTCAAATGCCTTTGTTTCCACCTATTATTGATATTGTGTGTGTGTCTATATATATATATATATATATATTGTGTGTGATATGATGATTTTGTGGTATTTCTTCAACTCTTTAAATACATTAAATGTGCTTAAGTTGCATTTAGACGTGTCCCTAGAAATCACATCTTCAATGATGATGAAGACAACCCTCTGAAATATTCCCTAAAAAGAGCGGAAAATCAATGTGCAGCCATAAATCATCTAAATAATAGCAAATTGGTAATGGAAAGCAAGAAAAATTTCAGTTCAAAATCTAATACTAATCCATAGAATGTGAAGGAATCATACAAAAACGGACACAAGATAAAGTCTTATAGAGAGGTTACGACAACAAAATTCTAAAACTTTTCCTTGGAAAAGTCCAATCTCTGATAGGTCTATAGCTGCAACTGCACTGTTAAATGGTTGCAGCAATGCAGCTGCAGTGCTCCAGTTAAGTCATTTGTTTCACCAGGCTCAAATTTGGGAACTTAAAGGCCGATGGACCTTTGTTCCTTTCACGAGGTTAGCCCCACCAGGTTGCACTACCTTTAGTGTATGAGTGTATCATATTGATTGGATGAAAGTACCATTGAGTTTTTTTTTTTTTTTTTTAAGTTGTTCAGGGACTGATTCTGCCCATCTGTTTAGAAGACCTTTTCTTTTTCTGTGTCAATCTTTGTTTCTATTCATTTGATGGACACTAAATGGATGTTTCAAGATTGCTCGGCAGAAAAATTTCCTTCCCGTGGCCCTATGAATAGTCCAGATCATGAACTGCAATGCCCCCTATCCTAGTTTGGGTGTGGTTTACCAGATAACTATAGCAGATTGATATTCTCTGGTTAGGTTCTCCAGTAGACAAATCTTTTACACAATTCCTATATCCACTTCAGCACACTGTTTTAGAATTGTTGGACTTGAGTAGTGTTAGTATTTTTATTGGCTAATTCATGGGTTGGACAAAACTCTGGGTCCATTGAGTTGTATTTTCTAATTTATTTTAGAATGGATTGTGGATGTGTCGCCGGAAGAGCTAAAGTGAAGAATAGAAGAAAAGAGAAAACCGAGCGAAATCCCTCAGGCCCGATCGATCGGAGCCTCAGACCGATCGATCGGTCAGAACAGGCATCCAGTTATTTTGCCAGTCCGATCGATCGGATGCACAGTCCGATCGATCGGACAGTGTGTGCAGATTCGGGAAAGTCTACTTTTCTAATCAGATTTAGTTTCCTTTTGAGACTATCTTTCCCAGTTTGAGTCCTATTTGTGCACTAAGTCTAAGGCACGAATTTTGGGCTATTTATAGGGTGTTTCTCTCAACCCTAGATACCACCATCACAACTCTCATTGATCTGAGTCAGAGATATCTTAGAGAGAGTTATTCTCTAGAGCCATTGAGAGACTATTCTGAAGGGCTGCTCTAGAAGGTTGTTGCTGCTTCTACTTTTCTTGTAGAAGATTGATCATCTTGGTTGACAAGGTGCGAGGAGATCAAGTAAGGAGAACGGGGCGCGGTGGATGTCGTGTCAGTGGATTCTTTACAAGAATAACTACAGTCCTTAGGTCGAGGTACAGACTAAGGTAAAGGAGCTTGTGAGTATATCTTGTAACTGTTCGTGAACTCTTGATTTCTGGTTCGTGGTTTTTCTCCCTGGATAGGGTTTCCACGTTAAATATTGTGTCTGCCTTCTTGTGGTGTGTGATTGGTAGATAGCTAGTTCTAAATTGTCTGATTGATTTATTTCCGCTGCATTGATTGGTTAAATAGAACTAGTAATCCATTTTGGTAGCCCCCATAGAATTTTCAAGTAGGTTCCCTAAACTGAATTCTGCAAACCCACTAAACTTGCACCAAATAAATCCGAGTATACTGAGACTAATTTCCTACCAGAAAAAGCAACAGCTGACCAACAATGTCTGCAGCCTGTTGGTTAACCACACCTCCATAGAAATTGTCCCTAGGCTCAAGCTTGCAATAGACTGCTCCTCTAGTAAAAAAAAAAAAATAGCCAGTGGGTCTGGCTACCAACAAAAGAGAGACTTTCTAAATGACCAGGTTACTAAATTTTTGGGCTTCTATCATCAATCATTTGCTTATTGTTAGGTCTAGATCAAATTATAAATTTTGAGTCACAGAGGAAGCGATTGAGCAACAAGAGTTGCAGGAATTGTTTATTCTTGTAGAACGACACAACCTCATATAAACATTTTACATAGAACCTCATATAATGAAGCCATTTTTATATACAAGAAGAGGATAAGTAAAAGGATAGATAAGTTGGAAAATATAAAATGTACAAATGCTACAGAACTACATTGATTGTAGCCCACATGCATGTTAGGTTATACAGCATGTCCCAATGCTCCCTTTAAGTCAATGATCATCAGTTAGTAAGGATGTCTGTAAGTTGCTGCTTGGGCTTGTGGGACAATATGAGCGCATGTAATATTGCTAATAAGATAGCAATCATGCATGAAATGGCAATCCACATCTTTATCTATTGTATGCTCATGAAATGCAGGACTAGAGACAATGCAGATGACATGTGCATTATCAGCGCATGAGCAAGTATTGGATGGAAGAGAAACCCCATAGTCCTGCAAAAGTCCTGTTGGCCATACGATCTCTGAGGACCTGCTCTATTATATTTTGTGGAGTATTTAGAAACTGCTGTTTCTTGCACTTCATCTTAGAAACAAGAGATATACACCAACATTATACTTGAGCAATGTGTCTTACCATCCTTCTTAACTTCATCTGCATACACTTGTAACTAGAATAACAAATTAGAGAAGATGAAGAGATCTCTGGTGCTGATAATCCACAGGTAATTGTCATGAGATTGAAAGGACACAGGTTTAAAGACAAAATGGTTGACCATCTGCAATGCTTGGGATGCATTAGATCACGCCATAGCAACAGACAACACTTCCAACTAATCTTGAAATGTTCATTGAATTAGAAAGATTTCCCTAATCATCTGGTTATCCACTTGCTTGGTGTCATAATAGTCGATTAATCGAGTTTGGAGATAGTTCTAATGAATCCAGTTATCTCTTTTCTTTTTTCCTTTTCCTTTTTTTTTTTTTTTCAATCTGTTTTAGGTATCAATGCTTTCAAGAATACATCACAGAAACCTTGTTGCTTTTCTTGGCTACTGCCAAGAAGAAGGGAAAAACATCCTCGTTTATGAGTTCATGCATAATGGGACTCTAAAAGAACATCTTTATGGTATGTTACATCAACTCTTTGCTAGTGAGGTGGTGAGCAACTTCAGGCTCCTAGTCATCCTTTTATTTTTCATCACAGGTCCCTTAATTCAAGAAAGAACCATCAGTTGGATGAAGCGACTCGAAATTGCTGAAGATGCAGCAAAAGGTTCATGCAACAGTAGTTCTCCAGTATTTTGAGAAGGCTCAGTCCCTTTTAGTTCACCATTGCAATCTGATTATCTTGATTTTTTGAACATTGCAGGGATTGAGTACCTTCACACAGGCTGCATTCCAGCAATCATTCATAGAGATCTGAAAAGCAGCAATATCCTTCTTGATAAGCACATGAGAGCTAAGGTCTCAGATTTTGGCCTCTCAAAGCTTGCAGTAGAGGGATCAACTTATGTCTCAAGTGTAGTCAGAGGGACCGTTGGGTATCTGGACCCAGAGTAAGTTCTTGTTTTACTGGTAACATTCCACATCAAAAACTAAATACAATGCATGAAAATGTAAAGACAAACATTCAGATTATGCTATGACCGGCTAATAGTGAGAAGTTAAATATTCTTTGGCCCTTTGTATAGATGCTTAGGCTCACTCATCGGTGGGTCAGTATGTGAAACATACACGGTTGTGACAAAGTATTGGTCAATGGTCCACATAGATGAGGGCCCCCATGCTGAATGCACTTGACCTTATTTTTTAGCCAAGTGATACAGACACTTTGCTCCACTCGAGTTAGCTTAGGTGTACAGTTTCTGCTTAGATGAACCATGCGCAATATAAGCAATTTGTAGAAAGCCAAAGATGGTGTTTCTTTGCATGGGGAATAGATTGATCGGGATGGCAATACTTGAAATAGGTTATTGCAAAGAATGAAAATCAGAATGCTCATGTCTTACTTTCTTTTAGGCTCACTTGAGATGGTGACCAATTAATCCACTGGGTGGATTACTCTGCCAGCCTGCAACACAGGAACCGCAACAAACCTTACAGGAAAGTCTGATACATTTTCTTGACATTTCCAGGTATTATATCTCCCAGCAGCTGACAGAGAAGAGTGATGTTTACAGCTTTGGTGTCATTCTTCTTGAACTGATTTCAGGCCGGGAAGCAATATCCAATGAAAGCTTTGGTCCTAACTGCCGTAATGTAGTCCAATGGGTCAGTCAACTTCCTTCTATAACTACTCTTCTGAGGGTATAACTACAATGCACAATTCCTGCTGCTATACACTTGGCACACCTTTAAGGGCTCCAAGCCATTCATATTGTGGGCAATACCAGGGATGGACTATGTGCTAAAGTTTATGTTCATAGGACAACCCACACCCAATGTAACCCATATGCACCTCATCAAGTGCAGATGAGCTTATTTGGTTTGTGGAGGATCTAATCAACCATCTTGAACTTTTGAGCCCTCAAGTCCCAGCCATTCTTCATCACTTAATCGAAACCATATTGATCACGCGGCCCAAAGTGGACAGTTCAGGCCAGTTATAACAAACGGACATCACTTGGGATGCTAGAAACTGACCCTACTAAAAAAGTCCAATCAGTTTATGGTTAATAACATCCTATCAGTGGAACTTTAACATGATGCCCTGCAAAAAGTTAACTGGAGTGCATTATATCGAAATTTGGCTCAGTTTTTATCTTATAAAAATGAGGATAATGCAGGACCAACATGCAGACAGTGAAACATTGCCTTCAGTCAATTTGCAATTTGCTGAAACAAGGAAACTGAAAAAGAAAACACCATAGGATCCTCTGTATGCAGAGTTTCCTTAGTCTTTTTAACACCCAAACACTCTTACTTCCGAGTGACATAAAACATGAAGTCATGACTGTTTTTTCAGGCAAAGGCACACATCGAGAGTGGAGACATACAAGGAATCATCGACCCCTCACTGCATAATGACTTTGACATTCAATCAGTGTGGAAGGTTGCTGAGAAGGCAATGATGTGCGTTCAACCATATGGGAGGCTAAGGCCATCAATGTCAGAGGTTCTCAAGGAGATCCAGGAGGCAATATCAATCGAAAGAGGAAGAGAATTAGCTGGAGAAGGAAACTCCGCCACCATATCAAGCTCTGAACAGTCTCTCAACCAAACAGGTTCACAAGATTTCTGTGCATGTGAGCCATTTCTCACACTGGATGACCCGATTGCGGTGCCAACTGCCCGATAACTGAGCCCATTCAGTGGACCAGGTTCTGTAATTTCTAATATTTTGACAAGGAATTACACTGACATCAAATCATGTAACCATAATTCCATTTTCAAGCCTCAATTAGATGGTCAATAAATTTGTTGCACAATTTGAGATTCCAGATACATTTTCCAAGCAATCATCTCTAAACCCAGTGCTACCAATTAGAGAAGATTACCCTGTTTCTTACGGTGGGTATTGAAAGCACCATGTACGTAAAATTTATATAGATGTTGGGAGTTTTTCGAGTCTAGGCCTTGTCGAATCAGTTGCCTTACAGATGTCAGGGTTTCCATGGAATCTTTAGGCCATCCTCTCCCATATACATGGATGCCTCCTTTGTCTGTTGACATAGCCCGAAGGATCCAACCAAGGAAAATTTCAGGTATGGACCCAATTTCATAATTAGTTAATGGTAGGGACCGCATTGATACCCAGGAACCTGGATCCAATAACTAATTTCAGCAGATCTGCATTCAGACCTTCCATACATGTGTATAACCCTAGCAAATGCACTAGCATTGAAAACAGACAGACGGCAGTATTGATGACCTATGGGCAAAATCACGAGTTCGATCTAGGAAACGATCCAGATCCCTTTCGACCCTGATATTCAATTCAGACATATGTACCTTGGATTGAGTAGGATTCTGCGATATGGCTGATAATGGCTAACTCAATTATGATATACCTGGAACCAAAAAAATAAAATCCATTTCTGCCTTTCAAGTGCCAACTGATCATATTGGTTGCATGGTTTTACACCACAGCCCACCATAAGAATAAGGCCGATCATCCACTGCCATGATTCCAACAGATAGTCAGGCAACAATGAGAGGTCCTCTTACACGCAAGTTGTTGAATAATTGGACGATCTGGTAGAAACAGAAAAGAAGAAGAAAAGTCAGAAAAAGTAGACATGAAATTGCAATCGCTATGCAAAGAAGAAAAGTAAAAAAAAGTAGGCGTGAAATAGTAAGAACTATCCATAATGGTGATTTTCCAAGCTCTTGGAAGGGGACTACAGAGGTTAAAAAAAAGAAAGAAGGAAAATGGTAAGACCACACAAAGGGCCCGGAAACTCAAATCTCACACGGATGTAGTTAAGGATTCCCACGAGGAACAAATTAGACTTTAGCATAAGGTGCTAAAATGCAAGATCTAGCCACTCAATTCCTTGCATGGAAACCATAAAGTGCAGTGCACGTGACAAAATTTCCAAGAGCCAACATCAACATATCTGAAATTTTTTCACATACCAAATCAGTTATGAGATCTGAGATGGAAACAAACACCATGAGATTGAAGCAAGCAATCAGAATATATATCTATAAATGGTACTAATCCCGCTTTCATTTCATGTAAGCACAGTTTGCTTTAGCCATTAAGATGTTCAGTGATCCAAACCATTAATGTATGAAGGCTCTGCTGCCAATGGCACTGCAGAAAGAATCTCAAGGCCTTCCACACTTTCTGATAAATGCTTACCACAGTTGAATTCACAATGTACTGACCACTAATCATTAATCAGCACATACAGGCCATCCTGAGCAAGGCACGGTGTCAAAAAAATTGTACAGCTGAAGGGGTCTCACTACTCACCAGTACAAACTGGAACCAAAAGCAAACTGTAAACAAATTGAACTGTCACCTATTTCCGGCCTACATGTAAAAAAGAAGAGAGAAATTCCTTCCCAACCTGTACCACAGATGATAAGGGATGTGTGCGTGAGTTTGAGTGAGAGTTCGATTCCCATTTTTTTTTTTTTTATGTACACCATATCACATGCCAATGGAACAAGGTTGCCCTTTAAGTGGGCCATGTTAGAATGCCATTGAAGAAAGAAGCTGGCATTGCCTAAAAATTAGAGATATCAGGTTGATAATATGTACATCAGCATCAAAGCATTGTTGTCACTCCCAACTATGTTGGGGTCAGCTACATGAATTTATGATTCACCAGGTTGACACATATATGGTTAGTGTTAATTATAGTCATTTTCTAACAATGTTAATATAGCTTTCTAAACTGAAAAACCATTCCTATGATGGGCCACCTGATGGTCAAACCAGCATGATTTAGGTTTCATACAGAATTTATAAATGTTAATGGTATTTAAATATTGGAAGTTCTTCCTGTCCCCCTAGCCCTCTTACTATCTTTTTTTTCTTCTTTTAAGATAACAATTTACTGCTATAGTAAAAAGTATAATACAAAACCAGAGGGATAGGTCCCATTGAGATCAAAAGGGACTATCAAAAGATACAAAAATACCCTAAATAGAAGAAACAAATTTTTTTTTTCCTTCATTTATCATCAATAAACTCGACAACTCTCACCCTCACTTTTCCACGACTGTCTTCCAGCTATTATGGCTCTTTTACAAACCAAATCAAACCTTTTCCCACTAGGTGGGGTATGGATTTAACGACGCCAATCAAATCTGTTTAGGGCCATGTCCTCCGTTAGATCCATGTAGGCAAGGTCATGTTTAATAGTTTCTTTCCAACTTCTCTTGGGTCTCCCTCTCCCTCTCCTACTCCGAGCAAACTCCATGCTTTCACACCTTTTAACAGGTGCCTCCGTTGGGCGCCTTCTAACATGGCCGAACCATCTCAGTCGATTTTCTCTCATTTTATCTTTAATCGGTGCTATTCCTACTTTGCCCCTAATCTCCTCATTCCTAATCTTATCTCTCCTTGTGATCCCGCACATCCATCTTAGCATTCTCATCTCCGCAACTTCCATCTTCTTAACATGATTATGCTTTACTTGCCCAACACTCTGATCCATATAACAACGCTGGACGTACCGCCACCTTATAATACTTTCCTTTAACCTTGAGGGGGACTTTCCGATCACACAAGACCCCCGAAGCACTCCTCCATTTGGTCCACCCGCCTGAATCCTACGACTTACATCAGTATCAATCTCTCCATCCTGTTGCACCATAGATCCAAGGTACCTAAATTTTTCTTTCTCTACAATCTTTTGTGTGCCCAAACTTACTTCTAAGTTACCAAGTGTCCTACTTTGACTAAACTTGCATTCCATATATTCCGTCTTGCATCGACTTAGCCTAAACCCTTTTGTCTCTAACGTTTTTCGCCACAATTCTAACTTAGCATTCACTCCTTCTCTCGTTTCATCCACTAAAACAATGTCATCTGCAAATAGCATACACCATGGCACCTCATCCTGAATATGTCTTGTAATCTCATCCATAATTAGGCCAAACAAGTACGGGCTTAACGCTGAGCCTTGGTGTAGACCAATCGTGATAGGAAACTCTTTAGTCTCTCCGCCAGTCGTTCTTATAGATGTCACGGCTCTATTATACATATCCTTTATCGCCTCAATATATGCGACACACTCTTTTCTTTTCCAGTACTCTCCATAAAATCTCCCTAAGAACTCAGTCATAGGCCTTCTCCAAGTCAATGAATACCATATGTAAATCTCTCTGGCCTTCTCTATACTGTTCCATTAACCTTCTCAGGAGAAAGATAGCCTCCATGGTTAATCTCCCAGGCATGAAACCAAATTGATTCTCTGAAATGTTTGTTGTTCTTCTTAATCTTCTCTCAATAACTCTCTCCCATAATTTCATTGTATGGCTCATCAATTTAATCCCGCGGTAGTTCGCACAGTTCTGAATATTTCATTTGCTCTTGTATATGGGTATAAGAATACTTTTCCTCCATGCATCAGGCATCTTCTTGCTCTTTAGCACTATATTAAAAAACTTTATTTACCAACTTATGCCCTCCTCCTCCAAGCACCTCCAAACCTCAATAGGGATACCATCTGGCCCAACCGCTTTCCCATTCTTCATCATTTTCAATACTTCTTTAACTTCTTCCCTACTGATTCTCCTATAAAACATATGATTCGATTCTTCCCTAGAAATGGTAAGTTGCCCCAATTGTATGTCACTACTACTGCTATCGTTAAATAACTTGTAGAAGTAGCTCTTCCAACGCTCATTTATCTCCTCATCCTTTACTAATACCTTTTCATCCTCATCCTTTATGGCTCTTTTATGGCTCTTTCATACTCTCCATAGCTATTATGGCTCTTTTACAAACGGGATTAAATTTTATCTTCACTACAAGAATCTTCATTCATTAGAAACCAAATTGGGATGTCACAGACCATCTTTACCTTGTAATGCAACTTTTAAATCCATTCCAAAAACAAGGGCCCTCAAAAGAATGATATAATTGAGTCTCCCAAAACAATTGGCTTCCAAAATGTAGCCTGCATTTCCTTCTCATTTCTAAGCAGCACAACACCCATTCCTGATGGTCCTCTGTTACAAGGAAAGCCCTATTCTACATAAACTTTTAGCTCCTTGAAGAGGGAGACCCTCTCTCGGTATTGGAGGAAGGACACCAAAATGAAGCTTCACAATTCTCTTGAAAGGCTTATCATCAACACAACCTCTGAGGTCCTTTGCAATCAAATCACTATGTTTTCTGTTTTCTTTTTAATCAAAGAAGACATGTTCATTAGATAAAGGTAAGCAATATTACAGAGCAAGCAGCAAGGAATCAAAGCATGAGATATGGTTGAGATACAACCTACCTCACCAACAATGTGCCACCCATGGACCCAGTAAGTAAATGAGAAAGAGACGCAAGTGTCATTTCTACTCATACATCCCTTGTTACCAACAGAGCATATTTTCACAGGCAAGAATCACCATATCAGATCCACTTAGACAAGCGTGTAGAGTCCACCACCAAAAAAAAAAAACACACTCCTCAAGTCTTCAGAAAGAAGAACCCCTTAATGAAGAGCATATTCCAGCAACTGACAAGTTAGGGATTCCTAAATGACCCAGAAAGCCTGTCCTAACTCTCAAATGTGCATCATAAGACCCTTGATATTGGTGAGGGCCAGGTTGCCAAACAATTTGATGAAATTCAGCTAGAACTCTAATTGGTAGGGTTTCCCCACACAAGATAATGAACACAATGCCAAGGTGACCCAACATGGCTTTAAGAATTGACTACTCCAAGTGGACAAGGCACCCACCAAGTTGTCACAATCCAAGTCACCCACTGAGCAAGTCCTATGAAAAGGTCAAAATTGATTTTCCCCTTCAGTTTTCATGTTGTGAGTAGGATGTGGGGGCTTCTGCCATTCTTTTGCACTAATTCTGGAAAATTCAAACCAGATTTTGAAAGATTATAGGCACTCAAAGATCAAAGGCACCCTCCATCCCACTCAGTTAAGAACAAACACAACAGCTTATTGCTACTTAAAATTATTCTCTCCTTGTACTTAATTGTCATGAACAAGTTAAGCACCTCTACTTTCCTTCTATTGGGCAAAACCATAAGAAAGCAACATTGTTCTTCAAGAATAGCACCGTTCGTTCTAAAATTGTCCAGAAAGCTTACCATAAGAACACAAAGGAGCAAGAAAAGGAGGCATCCACAAGCAAAATCTAAACTACCAATTAGGTTCCAAAGTCAGAATTACCATGATAAAATATGCGCGAGGGATAAATGATAAACCTCCAATGTATGACCCAAAAAAAAAAAAGAAAAACCCTCCAATGGATATGTCCTAAGCACTTGTGGTTTGCCCCAGAGCATTCAGAAACTAAAAAACAAGATAACTATACCTAAGAATGCATGTAGTTCACGCCTTGTGTAAAAGATCCCTGGTGAGCAATCTGCAAATTTACACACCAATATACAAAAACAATAATGTAGAGATAAGGGACAAAATGGTAAAAGCAGAGTGTTACACCCCGACCCAAACTAATCATGATTAAGGCTAATTAATTGAGATTTATGCTAGTTAAGCATGGATAAATGAGTTAATGAAGATTAATGACCAAAGAGAGACAATTAGTCTCAAATGATGCATTAAGCATAATGAAATGAAATGGAGTTCGTTAAAATGAGTTTAGACTCAAACAAGGTAGACTAAGAACCTTTTCGTAAATACGGGTTTTCGCGTATTTCGTCGAATACGGAAATCCTTGATACCAACGCGTGTGTCTCGAGTAATACGTTGACTTTCATAATAGACGCAATTCCATTTGACCTCAAATGGACCAAGTGAGACTTCATTTGACTCAAAATGAAATAAAGCTTATTGAGAGGGGGCTTTAGTGTGAAGTATCCTTATATTAGAATGAAGAGAACCCTTCATTCATTTCACCTCAACAACCCTAGGCACCATTCCCTTCTCCCTTTCTCATCCATTCCACTTCATCAAGGTGAGTTTAGGAGTGGTTAGAGTGGCTTTGAGGGTGAAGACTCCATCTTCATCTTCTTCCTCAAGTCTCTTTCCCCGTTTTGAAGAGTTGGAGCTAGAAAGATATCTTGAAATCCCTTTACTTGGAGCTACAAGTAAGTAGTTGATCCTCCCTTAGGATTTCTAAGTTCCATTGGTTGTTTTGTAGAGATTTCTAGTTCAAATGGCTCATGATTTGTATATTTTCATTTTTCATGGGATTAGGGTTTGATTTGGGGATTTTAATCTCAAGCCAAGCTAAGAAAAAGAGGGCTTAGAGTTCATTGACTTCAAGAAAGGCAAGTATAAGCATTTCTTGTGATTAGTAGTAATTATTGTAGCAATGCATAGAGTCATCTTGGATTTGTGCATTTTCCATTGGTTTTTGGAGTTGTTGATGGTTTGAGTAAGATTGTTAATGAATGGTTGGAAGTGTGGTTTGTGAATGGATGATGTGTGAGGAGGGGACAGGAGGTCCCATTGCTATTATATGTTGTGGATGAATAGTGGAGAAGGGAGTGTAAGAGAAGAGAGAAAGAATCAGATTTTCGGAGTCGAACTCTGGACAGTTCGCTCGAGCGAACATAAAATGCGCTCGAGCGACCAAGGTTCTGTTTCAGAGCGAAATTGTTCTGGACAGTTCGCTCGAGCGAACTTAAGGTGCGGTCGAGCGACTAACGTTCTGTGAGGTGTCCGCTCGAGCGAACTTTACTCGCTCGAGCGAACCTAATACAGAAACATACGTTGACTGTAAGTGAAAATTTGGAGTACTTTCCGCAAGTATGAGTACTCTCCCAATTAGTTTTGAGTCTAAACCTCCATGGGTGTTAATTATGGGGTCTATTCAATGCACATATTAAATATAAATGTGATGTCCATCAAGAATAACACGTGCATTGGAAACCAATGGTTACATCCAAATGGTTGGTTTAGATTGAGACAAAATTGAGTAGAATTATAAATGAGTAGTAAGATCCCTCATTATATAGTATTTCACATTGTTGGGTTCCGATCTAGTGAGATTGGCACCACCGTTATCCCCTTCTCTTGTTATGAAGAGAATTATTGACATGAATTGAACTGGTCATTAGAAAGACATTAACCCTTAAGTTGGCACTATCTAACTACTGTACTAGAACTCTAAATGAGTTCAATGAATTGATAAATGAAATGAATGAATAATCCTGCTGCAGCAGATGGATTTGGGGGCGTTACGGAGCTCCATGGTGATGCTAGTTGTCCCTGGCCAGGACACTAGTAAGTCCCACACATTCCGATCATATCTATGGGTATTGATTGATGCCTTCCGTTTGGAAGATGAATCCTTCCTTTGAGTGAAGATGGTAAATGAAATAAAATGAACGAATGAAAACTATGTTAGTGACTATCTTGAAATTGTTTAATGATCAACTCTCATGCTACCTATTGTCATTGTAGGAACTATCTAGATTTATCTAGAATGGTAATTGTTACCAATTAGATTTCATGAACTGAGTACATGTATTGTCATATGCTATTGCTAGATCTGTTTATACATTGTTGAACGGTCGTGTTCATTAGTGTTATTGATGGCATTACAGGCCCGATTGCCCCTACCGGTGCAGCAGCGCCCCCAGCGCCAGTGGAGGAGACCGCTCCGGTTCCTCCAGGAGGATTAATCGAATGGAATAGACGAAATGCCATTTGATATGGGCATATGAGTGCGAGAAAGAACCATATATTTTGAGAAATGTTTGGAAACATTATTTTGTACATTCATTTATGGAATGTAATTAATTGTTATAGTATGGTGTGCTGGATGTGCACCGTTTGATAAACAATGATGGGAGTGATACATGTATAAAGACTTTATTTTGTATACATGTAAATCGTAAATTGATTTTGTCGAATGTATATATATTTCCGCAAAATTGTGTATTTATCAGGTTTGTTGAGATTGATATCCCTTGTGGATTCCATTTTAACTTCGGTTAATTCGGGGAATGTATATATATTTCCGTAAAATTGTGTATTTATCAGGTTTGTTGAGATTGATATCCCTTGTGGATTCCGTTTTAACTTCGGTTAATTCGGGGTTTACGGGAGTAAGTATGGGCTCACGGCTGGGGGTTACCGTAATTCGGGCCCGGGTCGTGACACAGAGTAAAAGAACGGTAAAGTAGTAAAAGGCATAATGGAGGATAAAACCGATTATTCATGTTCCACCTGACTGTTTGGACCCACTTGAACTCCAACTGCATCCTTTTTACCAGACCCATCTCCACTTTTGGCAGATCCTTTAGTGTCATCCTGTTATTTCAATTTAAAAATAAATAAAAAAAGTTCAAAATATCAAACTTTAAATGTTGAATTCTGATGATGGAAAAACCATACACAGCATCTATAATAATACAAGAGCTTTTATAAGAACCCAGCCCAATGCAGCACCCAATACATACTCCCCGAAACATTCTCCTATAAGCAGACTACATTATGTGGATATGCAGTGCAGCTCAAGAGGCCCACTTCATGCAAAAAAAAAAAACCAGCCTAATTGTATCAGACCTATCCCTAGATTTAATGGCCTCAAAGTTTAATGGTCTTATTAAGCATAGATATTTTCTAGATTGTACCAAACAAGTAGTATAGGTTTGTCAAGCATAAAAATAGATCATGGGAGGATAAGAATGTGAAAGGGGCTGCATTGATCATAGGTGGACCAAGTGGGCTTATAGAGCTAGACTGCACATGCATTTAGCTCTTTGGAGAAAATTCTCCCACATATTACACACATATAACATGTGAGAGCCCCCACTAATCAAATGATTGAAATCAATCATACCAGTATCAAATGCCTTCCCAACTCCCACCCCAATTCCAGCCAATGCACCTATAGACGCGAACACGATTGACCTAAACTAACCATAGGTATCAATATCACTAATGTCATAATAGAATTTTGGGTAGGAGCAAACAGCTTTGATCAATCAAAGGCAGGAGCACATGAGTTAAATTTGCTTAAGAAGATTTCTCATTAACCTTTTAAAATAAAGGAACTAAATCTAGGAGGGAAGAGAATAATAATTACCTCTAACTGAAACAAGAGAGGATGAAAATTAAAACAAGACAAAACAGAACAGAACAGAGTTAATTCCATGAAAATATATACACTAGGCATATAGAGAACAACAGAAAGAAAGAAAGCAAATTGGAGGAAGGGAATGAACAAAATGAAAATGAAATGGATCACACCTCTCTGAACTTGTGCAAGTAAACCTTGAGTGGATCGATGTAATCTTCAAATCCCAGCATCATCATCGCCCAGAGCAGATCGTCGCCGTTGATCGTCTTTAGCTTCTCCCTCTGGCATTTATCGCTCGCCCTGTTCGACAATCAACAAGATCACAACAAAAATTAAATCGAGATCGCGATTTCTACCTACAAATCTGATGAGGAGGAGAGGAGAGATTTCTTACTCGCTGGTGATGAAGCTGATGAACTCGGAGACGCATTCCTGCACGGTCTCCTTGGCATCTTTCGCGATCTTGCCGTTGGTTGGAACGCCCTTCTTCATGATGCGGCTGATGTTCTCGATCGGGAGAAATCGATCCTGCTCCCGAATGCTAAAGCGCGGGCTACGGTCGCCGCTCTCGTGGCTGCTGCCGCCAGGGCTCGTTGGCACGTCCGCCATTGTTGCAGATACCCTAGACTAGCAAAAAGAAAAGCAGACGAAGATCAATGGAACCCGGAACCCAAAACCCTAGATCTCCTCTCATCACATCTCTTTCGTCTTCTTCTTCTTTCCATGGTTTTACGAAAACCCTAGCTTCGTCTGCGGGGATTTGAGAGAGAAAATCGAGAGTATGTTATGTTTGCTTACCTTTTTTATTACACGAGCGGGCGAATGAAGAGAACTTTTTTTTTGTATTTGCCGCGCAAAGAGAGAGAGAGAGAGAGAGAGAGAGAGGGGAATGAGACGAATGGGACGAGAGATCGCGAGGGGGGACTCTGCAGTTCTATCTAAACCGTCCGTTTCTTCTGTTGTTCTCTGTAGATCTGGATAATTTACAAGTAGAGATTAGATTCGTTGTGCGTCTTCTACGGAAAAACTGAACCGAACTATTCTATTCTATCATCAGGATAAAGTTCACAATTACACGCGGTGTGCATGCAAGAATTCAGATGATTGTTGCCGACGTTGATTTAGATATGTGAATTTTTTGTTGCAATCATCCAAGCAGAAGCCCAAATTTTTTGGTTAGGGAAGGGACTATCGTCATTCTACGCAATTGCTGTGAAAGCTAGAGGACTCAATTCTCGCCTACCTTTGCTATTTTGTCTCCTTTCAATTCTTATCTCCATGTATTTTACATACGCTTGGACTTCTTAATAATCTTTCTTCGGAACCTATTCTAATCCGGCCAAACAGGTCCTTAGAAAAATCTGAGAGCTAAGCTAATTCAAAATTTATACCATTTATAAAATTAAGGATTTTCATTGCTAGAGACATTCAAATTTTATTCCAACAAAAATTGGACCATCTTAGAATTGGTTAAGTGATAATTAAAATTTTGAAGTCAACGCAAAAGCAATGAGAACAACACAATCATGTTTAGTTTTCATTATCACGTTTTATTATCAAGGGATTTTTACAAAAAGAAAAAAAAATTTAAATCTTAATTCAACAATTTTAAGATGAAAAATCATAAAATGATATGAGAGTTGTTCTTACATTTTTTTAAAGACAAAACTACCCTAGTTGATGATTTCGCCAATCGTCAACTTCCATTGCAAAAAATTATGTGTTGGCTTATCTTTCTCTATTTTGTAATGAAAAGTTTGTGAAAACTATTGTATTCTATTTTCCGATTCTCTTATTTAGGTGGCCTTGGCAATGTTTCTAGTTGTGTGGGTCTCATGCTTGATTTCCACTCATTTCTCACCTTTTATTAAAGTATATTCTTATTATTCTTGAGGGTGTGAATTTGAAATACAAGTGTTTCATGAAATGCTGCAATGAGGATTTTCTCGATTTAGTCGGTGGCTTTATGTGAGGTTGGCATGATTTTGTAAAAATATATATATATATATATATATACGAACAACTCTCTTGTCATTTTATGATATTTCTTTATAAAATCGTTGAACGTTAATTTTTTCAACAAAATCCCTGTAATCAATAATGAGACCAACTCCCGTTTAACTCGAAGTCAAAGCTCGAGTACTCGGAGCAATACCACTTGTTCAATGGACCCACTACCTTGGAGATGGTGGGACCAACTGTATCCAAGGCAAGCTATCTAATCTAACGACAAATCTAGATTTTTGGATTCATTCATCCAACAGCTAGTGGACTGCAACTCTTCACGTGGTACCCACTCCTCCCTCCATCGTCCCAAAAAGAGCCAAAATTCAAAATATCTTCAAAGCTTTTAAAATCCCCCACCAAAAGACCTTCCAACTCTCTTTTCTCCACATTTGTAATGGAAATGGACAATCCACCATGAAAGCAGCACATGTTCCTTCAAATGGACTGGTGCATCAAACCCATCTCCTTCATCTCCAAAACCCCACCACCTTCATCAGCCCCATCACCAACACCCTTCATCACCCCAACCAGATCCCCACCACATCATTCCTCCAAACCCCACCACCACCACCCACAAACCCACCTCTGGCATCCTCCTCTCAGAGCCTACACCACCAACCCCCCTGTCTCCCCCAACACCAGCCATGAAGAAGAAGAAGAATACAACAATCTCCTTCTCTCACTCCTCCGAAAGAGGAAGACGGAAGAAGCATGGGCTGTCTACGCCCGATCCCCAACCCTTCCAGACTCCGTCTGCCTCAGCCGACTCGTCGCCCAACTATCCCACCAAAACACCACTCTCTCCCTCTCCCGCGCCCGCTCCCTCGTCCGCCGCCTCCGCGACGAGCGCCAGCTCCACCGACTCGACGCGAACTCCCTCGGCCTCCTCGCCGTCTCCTCCTCCAAGTCTGGTGCCACTCCCTACGCCGCTTCCATCGTCAAATCCATGCTCCGCTCCGGCTACCTCCCCCACGTCAAGGCCTGGAGCGCAGTCGTCAGCCGCCTCGCCGCCTCTTCAGACGACGGCCCTGCCGAAGCCATCCGCCTCTTCGACTCCGTCCTCCACCGCATCCGCTCCGTCCCAGACCCCGCACTCGCCGTCGACACGAGGCCGGATACCGCCGCATTCAACGCCGTGCTCAATGCCTGCGCCAATATCGGGGGCACGGAGAGGTTCGCCCAGCTGTTTGATGAAATGCCTGGCTTCAATGCGGAGCCAGATGTGCTCACCTATAACGTGATGATCAAGCTCTGCGCGAGGGCGAATAGGAAGGACTTGCTCGTGTTCGTATTGGAGCGAATCATCGCTGAAGGGATTCCGCCCTGCACTACCACATTGAGCTCGTTGGTTGCGGCCTATGTTGGGTTCGGTGATTTGGACACTGCAGAGAAAATGGTGCAGGCAATGCGGGAGGGGCGGTTAGATCTCTGCAGAGTCCTCAGAGAATCATCGAACCGCCCAGCAGATGAAGACTCAGACCCAGATTATAAAAAAGTAGAAGATGGTGTTTTTGAGAAGCTGCTTCCCAAATCTGCAATCTCGAGCCTTACAGCTACAGACCCTCCTCCTCTGCTCCCCAGAGCTTATTACCCAGACTCGCGAATGTACACGACTTTGATGAAGGGGTACATGAACCAAGGGAGAGTGACCGACGTGGTTCGCATGCTCGAGGCAATGCGGCAGCAGCAAGACAGCAGCAGCCAACCCGACCACGTCACATACACGACCGTCATCTCTGCTCTAGTAAAGGCCGGGTCGATGGACCGCGCGCGCCAGATGCTTGCTGAAATGGCGCGCGTGGGTGTGCCCGCCAACCGCATCACCTACAATGTCCTCCTCAAGGGCTACTGCCAACAGATCCAGATAAACAAAGCCCGCGACCTGCTACATGACATGGCCGCGGATGCTGGTATTGAGCCCGACGTTGTCTCTTACAACATTCTCATGGACGGGTGCATCCTCATCGACGACAGTGCCGGCGCCTTGGCCTACTTCAACGAGATGCGGGCGCGGGGAATTGGCCCAACCAAGGTCAGCTACACAACTCTAATGAAGGCGTTTGTAATGGCCGGCCAGCCCAAGCTTGCCCAAAAGGTGTTCGACGAAATGATGAAGGACCCAAGAGTGAAAGCCGACTTAGCAGCTTGGAACATGTTGGTCGAGGGATACTGCAGCGTGGGCCTGGTGGAGGAGGCGAAGAAAATCGTGGAGAGAATGCGAGAGAAAGGGCTGCACCCGGACATAGCGACCTACGGGAGTCTGGCGAACGGAATTGCTCAAGCGAGGAAGCCAGGAGAGGCATTGCTGCTGTGGAATGAGATAAAGGAGAGGCTGGAAGGGAAGAAGAAGGGACCCAAGATAAAGCCGGATGAGGGGCTGCTTGATGCTTTGGCGGACGTGTGCGTGAGGGCGGCCTTCTTCAAGAAGGCGTTGGAGATTGTGGCGTGCATGGAGGAGCATGGGATATCTCCAAACAAGACCAAGTTTAATAGGATATATGTGGAGATGCATTCCAAGATGTTTACGAGCAAGCACGCATCAAGGGCAAGGCAGGAGAGGAGGAGCGAGAGGAAGAGGGCGGCAGAGGCCTTCAAGTTCTGGTTGGGGCTTCCAAATGCTTATTATGGGAGCGAATGGCGTCTCGAGCCCCTTGCCGATGGAGAGTATTGATTCGGTCTCTGGTGCGTTTGTATACCATTGCCATTATACATACAAAGTCTAAGTGGGGGAGTTGATAGGGATGAGGGAGGTCTTGTGTTGCTGGAGGTTCAGAGATACCATCTTCACTGTAATTTATTTAACTAAGTCTTTTCTTTTTTCTCGAGGAATGGCTTAAAATTAAGATATTTCAAGTACCTGGGTTATAATATCTGACGCATGGCTCAGCAAATGAACTCTCTGTGTAAAACTTTAGGCTGGCTTTATTAATTGTACAAAAGTTGAGATCAATTTAAGTTGTTCCTATTGTTTTGTCTGCTTTGGATAATTAGAGAGCCTTGCAAGATTCAACACTCATAACTATAGGATCTGCGGTGTAGGAGCTCTGCAATTTACAATTTTGTTGCAAAAAGACTGATAATATAAACTTCCTTGCACTGATGTTTGTATTTATCCTCTATCCCATTTGCCGCTTTATTTAAAATGCGGCCATCATTCCTCATCGACCAATCAAAAATAGAATCACTCATCTCTGGCCGGATTTTATTTTGCTCTCCCTATCGATCCAAGTGTCTTCAGATGCTTGGCTTCTCATGGTGCCTTTTCTTTGTTGCCTTTTCTGCATTTAATGGCATTCCGCATCCATTGTTTTTTCATTCAAACCTAAACCTAAATAAATACTGTCCCTCGTTCCTACTAGTATTTAACACAAGTCATGAGTTTGCTTCCCACGACTTTGTGTTTAAACTACTCCAAATTTACCCAGTGTGTATTTGTCTGGGTTTAGCAGACGCCAACCAAGGAATTAGCCGTGTGGGGTCAAATACCTCTAGGATACCTACTCATAAAAAAAAAAAGAAAAAAAAAAGTACGTAACAAGTCAATGAGCAGCATCCACTGTTAACAATGACCAGCAAATTCGCTGCCTCCACTCTTGATTCACAAAACTTTTCAAAGAACACCTCTTCTTGTCTCCAGATGGACTATTGCTGCCTTCCAACAATTTATCTCAATTTACCCAATCATGGTACAGTCCAATACATTGACATAAAGTAGGATCTACGAGGGAAATAACAGTAGCTTCTGTTTCACCAACCCATATGATAACAAAGCACATTTTTAATGTAGAATTGTATGGTGATATTATATACGGTATTGGACATCATCATCATCACCACCACCTTATATCAACGGCAATGCCAGGCACCTGATGAGCATGCAATGCTGAGAACAGAATTATCAGAAACTTCTTCCATCAATTAATGGAAATGATTTTATAGAATGGTAAGTAGTTTCTCAAAAAGATTATACATCGGAAGAGTGATTAAGCAGGAATCCAGTTTCTCCCAAAAAATGAATTGCTGTTCCCTCTGTATTTCCGACTGATATGATTGTGATGTGATTCTCGTGTAAAATTGAAGCAAAATGAAAAAGATTCCAATCAATACTTACTCACAAATTTCCTACTCGCTAACTGGTTGATGTTGATATAGGAGGAAACCCTTGCCAGTTTCCAGAAGAAGGAATGTGGTGATATAAACGCATCAGTCATTCAGTCGTATCATCGTATGTTCGTGCAATTCACAGCACTCAGAAGCTGTTGCCGCCCTCGTAAACATGGACAAGAAATAAACCTGCACTAGCCAATGTTACTAGATCTCTCACGTCTCCTTTTAGCTTCATGGTAAAGAACTGCCCCAATGACTGTAAGCACATGACCGAGAAACCCTTTCACTGTGGTTTGATTTTTGAAAATACAAATGGAGAGAACTGCAGCCAGAACCCCTTTAGCATTGCCCAATACCTGAAAATTTAATGAATCTTGGTCCTATTAACACGTCCTAAAAGTAGAAATAGATGTCAAGAAATTTAAAGACCTCCCCATGAATTGTAATATGAGTTCCTTTCATTTACTGAAATAAAACCCAATGAAACAGTGTAAACAAAATGAAATTGACGACAATACGACATTAAAATGATGATAGGGTAAATCAATCCAGTATATCTTCCCAAGTTCATATGTCTATGATTCCCAATATTGATTTTTCTCCCCTAATTTTTACTATAACACAAAATGATATCTTGAACACTGTTAAAGGGATCAAAACAGAGTTCTTTCATGTACTATATCTAAGAATTGTGATTCACTAGATTCTTTATTTTAACTCCAAATTCAGAAAAGAAGAAAAATTCGCATTTGGTAGGTATCTTAAACAACAACTTCATCATTCCTTGACCAGCTTACAGTTTCAGAGGTCAGCATGATTGAATATGTTTTGTGCCGCCTCTATTACCAATTACATGAGGAAAAAGAAAAGGAAGAAGAAGAAGAATGCTAGCTCTGTTTTTACACGCATCTCCCCTGGATTTTTCATAACATACTATGTTTTATATTCAATTAATCCCATTATTGGCAACGACCTCTTAAATCTCTTTAAGAACAGATCAAGGACCATTGGCTGTCAACAATGATATTCAATATTTTGTTTAAGTCGGTAAATCCAGGTAGTTTCTGGTCAATTAAGTGGAACCGTAATTTCACTTCTAAAACGAGCAAATGAATTGACAAAGTCTGCAAGTGGGGGCGATTGTAACATTCTCTACTACTAATTCTAAAAAACAAGCATTAATAACGACTGTACTGAATTACTTTAGTTTAATTAGTGGATCATCCTCATTATTACACTCAAAATACCCTATCTTTCAAGATCCTCCAAAAACTGGACTGGCCAAAACTAACTCCATACTTTCTAAACATTCACAGTCCTGAACTCCTTTCTTCACAGTGGGCTGTTGCCACATAAAACGGCTTCTCATAAGACCCGTTTCCACCCAAACATGAACCTTAAGCGACCCTGAATAAACCCTATATCCAAATAACGGCCCTCTGTGTACTCACACAAACTTGACAGAATTCCTTTTCTACTTTTTTATGTTACTGTTTGATTACCAACTGGTAAATTTTACTAGTTTCAAAGAAATGCACAAGAAGGTTTGAGGCTTAACTTGATTTTTAGAAGATAAGGAGTTTATCTCTGATTTTTTATGGATGGGACAAAAGATCTCCAATTAGGATTCACTACCTCCAAAGATCACAGGTAAAGTAATTATTTCATTAAAAATAGGAAGAACTAAGCTGTAACCTCAGCAGTAAACACATCCTTTTCAATGGAACACCACTACTGGCCATATTCATCTACCAATAATGCATTTTACTTTTCCTAGTATTCTTTTATTTCTACCTTTTCTTCTTCTTTGCACACACACTACTGAAGGATATAGAACAAACAAGTGGAATAAATGACCCACTTGAAAAGCCTATGTGCAAGCTTTCAATCAAATAAGCAGACCATTCTTGTGATTCCAATCTAGAATCGCATGCAAAAAAAAAAAAAAAAAATCATACAGGGGGAAACCAGCAGCAGACTTTTCAAATTTTATTACAAACAGGAAACTTGTGCCGGTTTACCAGCATTTAAAAGGTTGACGAGAGAATTATCTCCTGTTCCATTCTCACAAGAGGCAATTTAGCTATCAAGTAAAGGACACCTGATTTTTTTTTAATAAAATTCTTGAGGCACAATAACAAGAAGAACTACAACACAACAATTGAAATTTCAATGATGGACGTGTCTGCAAACTTGATATGCCTGTTTGGAGATGCATCCGAAAGAAAACTAGACTTGCTCAAAAACATACTGGAATAGGTTTTGGAGTTTCCCTTACAATCAAAACAAACCACTCAATACCACCACCCCCATTTCTTGGTCTATCCTTCAATGCCCAGGAGCTCCCAAAAGTCTATCAAATCACCATTCAAACCAAAACATAATAAAAAAATTTTTAAAAATCTCAATTGCTCAAATTAGCAACATTCTTGAATTGAATTCAAACGAAACATGAAAAAAAGCTGCAAAAGCACCAATGAGCAATATTCTTGCAATGAATCGAATTGAACTGAATTAAACAATCACTTAATCTTGCCACCCTCTTGACCTGGTCGATCTTTCAATACACTGGAGATCCCAAAAATCAAGCAATACTTTGCTTATCGTCATTCAAACCAAACATAAAAAAGAAAAAAAAAAGGGTGGTTTGCAATTGCTCCAGTCAGCAACATTCTTGAAATGAATCCAACCAAACATAAATTAAGTTAGAATTTTGCAACAATGAGCAACATTCTTGAATTAAATTGAATTGAATCCAAGGCAAACATGAAAATAACAGCAACTGCACCAATTAGCAAAATTCTTGAATTGAACTGAACTGAATCATACCAACCAGATGTTACACAATTCAAAGCAAAACAAGAAATTAAAAAAAAAAAAAAACACTCAATTAAATTAAAGCAAAAGGAACAAGCAAGCTCTCACCCCATTGGCCATGACCATGACGACGATGACAGGGATGAGAGTGGCATAGGTGGTCCAAGCCTCCAGCTTCGCAGTCACCAAAAATGCGAACAACGCAGTGAAGAAAGGCGAGGTCTCGCGGACCGCCTGGGTGAAGGAGAGCAGCAAGTATTGCAGCGACACATTCCCACTAACCACCGAGATGCAGAACACGACCCATAGTGCGGCCATCTTCAAGAACTGCATCCGCAACCTCAGCTTCTGCATCGGCACCATCTTCATCCACATGATTGCCACATAGCTAAGCAACGAGCAAGCCGTCATGTGGCACATGGTCAGGAAGATCGGGCGCTTGAAACCGTTATTGGTGAGCAGATACTTGTTCAGAAAAAGAATGCTAATGTTGGAAAAGTACTATGACGCAATGATCCAGATCTTGAAGACGCCACTAATCGAATCCTTCGAATTCCCCATCGAATTGAGACGAGAAGGAGGAAGAGATTGGATTGTAGGGTTTCTCTTTCGTCAATTCTTTCGACGAGCCAATGCTTCTCTTCTTTGGTTGTTCTTGATTGCGAAGGAGCTAGGGTTAGGGTTTTGGAGAGAGAGGAATGTGGGATTTGGAGGAGTGAAACGAAGGAGGAGTCTTCCAGTGTATAACTCCTTCGGAGTTGCATTTCGTTTCATTTCGATTTTGAGAGAGACGGAGGATGGCGCGAACAGAATGGAATTCATTTTGATTTCCACCACACGTGTCTGAGATCTGGTCCATTCATCTGGGGTGGGACATAAGTAAGTGGAAATAGACGGTTGGTTATTTGGAACGGAAAAGGACGATTGGTTCTGGGATCAGTTGGGACAGTCCGAAAACGGTTAAAGCACGTGTGAGTCTGTTACGGACGTTAAAATATGAGGAAATACATGATTTCATGACACTCTATAATAAGCGTATGTATGGGTGTATATTAAATATTATTTAAGCACTTTGAGATTTGGGTCTTAATTCGGGTCTTCCTCTAGCCTTTTTATTTTTGGATAAAGGGTATGAGCCCTGTAACTTGGACTTCTAGTATTAGTAGTTTGGGCTTAGTTAGGGGTACATACTTTGGGGCTCAAATCAATGGCTTTTCACGTGGTTTAGTATTGTTTAAAGGAAAAAATGACAATCTAATCTAATAATAAATAAGTTAATTCAACGAAATGGGATTATTAATAACATATTTTAATTCAAGCACTATGAATTTCCATCCTGGCATCTCTTGATTTTCATGTATCTAGATAGGCCATACAAGAGGTGGAAGTTATCGAGCAAAAACACTGACAATTCTGCTGTTTACTCTGTGTTTATTTTGTCAAGGAATTATGACAATTTCAGAAATGGAATCATTCCACCGAACAATGAAATGAAGTTTTGTGCTGCTGTGGAAATTACATCTCAATATTTCGGTGGAAGATAAAGCTCAATCTTTAACTTTTCGGCGTCCTGGCTAATAAAACTGAAGAAACAAAAGTGATTGTCCATTAATGGCGCTATCAAATCATCTTTTCTTCATTACAAAAGGGCCGTCGCAAACACAACCATCACTGGTGTTTCGGATGCTCATGTCATCAAGTACGGAGAGAATAATAAAACATTTTTGTAGATTAGCTGGTCAAAGGCGTGTATGAGGGAATGAGTTCATTTCATGCCACAAATATTTCCAGATGTTGGTATGCCCATCCTTCCCCAATTAGTAGGGTCTTGGTGCAACCTAAGAGAGGATTTGGCTCGGAATAAATTGGAATAGATAAATATAATTCATATAACCGACCCCAATATAACAGGGACTGAGACAAGGCTATACTAATGATGATGGTGGTCGTGGTAGAATGTTGGTGATTTAACCTGGTTTCTATACTACAGAGTCCAGGGAGAATACAACAAATATTAATCAAAGGAAACAAACCAAAATTATAAAACAAAAAAGGAGAATTTATAGAAACGTACAATGTATAACAATATTCCTGGTTAGGGCATTGTAAAACCATGGGAAAAACCCTATAATAAGAGAGGCATAATCGGATGCAGGAAATCCCTGGGTATAGAGTATCTTACAAGGGGAAAGAAAATTTGAGTTTAACATTAGACCAATCGAGCTCACACCTAGAAGATGGCATTCCAAAATACGGTGCTCATTCCATAACTCTACTGCTATCAAAACTTCGGCCGAGGAAGCCACCATAAATTAGCAGGGCTTCAATTGGTAGCACTCTTAAGACTCCCACTAAGAACCGTCAACAGAATGTGCATCTTATCAAGAGATGCACCAGCACTGGTTGTGTTTAGTAAGCTATCTGGTCACATAAAAGTGCAACATCGTGAAGATAAGATCATAGTTCATCATGGACTTCAGTTTCTGAATCTGCTTGATTATTTGATGAACTAGCAGGATCTTCTGTAGATTGTTCAGTTTGGGAAGAATTGCCTTCAGCAGTTGTGTCTGAGGTGTCCGCAGTCACTGATTCTCCACTCTCACTTTCTTCCTTCTGAGGTTTTTCAATCTTCAGCTTTGGCTTCGGAATTCGGTTGACGGTCATTACCTATATGATGCATTCGATTCCAACAAAATAAAAAATAAAAAATCAGGCTACTAGGTGTGACGAACATTAAGGGGAGAATAAGTATATTTTCATCCTGGGCAATAAAAGGTATTTTCATTACCTTGTCTGTAAGTTTCAACACCTTCTCGTATACTTCTTCAGAACCGAATACAGGCGGGCTGAATCCAGAAGTCCTGTAAAAGAACGGTTTTGGTTGTAAACCAATGTAAATGCATCAAGATGAAGCTAGTACCGGCCATTTTGGGAGCAGAAAAAAAATATCAACTTTTTACTCAGCTCCCAGAGTGGCAGCATGAAACCGACCTTAGCCATGAACTATGAACCACTTGGACTCAGAAAAGAGCATTCTTAACTAGTGCGATATTACAAAATAAGAATTGCACATACATCTTCTGTTGGGCTTCCTTCTCCTCTAACCACTTCTTGACCGTATCAGCCTCACTCAGAACCTGAAAGCAAATATCGTGCATGTCTTTAGTAACAATTTTCCCTTACCCTGGGGCACAAAGGTCTACAAGGCTTACAGCCCACCAGGAATCAAAAGAACGAGTATATTAAGCAACAACCTCTGATGCAGTCAGAACACTTAGTCAACCCCACATCCCATGATAGTCTTTTTCTTCCTTCAGAAGGAAATTTCTTTGCACTCAAGCAGTGAGAAATTCCAAACAAGAAATTTAGCCTACATTAAGCTAAACAATGCCTATGTGGGGACATACAAGCCAAGGTCCAGAACGTTTCTCAAGGAATGTTCTTACATCTTTCTTTCTTCTTTCAATTTGCAGGTAGGCCCTGGAAAGCATACCTCATCTATCCTATCTCTGGGTAGCCAAGATTTGTCCTTCTCCCAGCCACTTACAATCTGCAAACAAACCAACAAATTATTAAGGTTACCACTACATTCATTGCAATAAAAATAGATCTATAAGACAAACTCAAGAAGGACAAGCAACGACTAGTCAAACATAGAAAGACATCTAAAAATGACATGGCAAAACTATTATCTAGTATCACCAAAGAAATAAAAGTAACAAGAGCATTTTACTTTTCAACAAAAATTTACAGTGGAGGTTTTTTTTTTTACCTTCCTTTTTCCTTTCTTTTTGAATGGCAAGGCACAATGCAACTTATAATTCAGGAATAGATATCACGGAATTCCCCTACAAATGCCTGCCTCTCTATTCATTTTATCTTTCCACATAAATACTACACAAAATTTCGTAGAGGCATTTCACACATTTGTTTCACTCATTCCTCCCTGCATCTGTTTCCTAGTCTTAAAATTATGACAATAACAGCCTTCCATCATAAGCAACTACTGTGAGCAAGTTTAACAAGTAGCCCATAATAAAATGAATTTTCAGTGAAATTTATGATGATAAACATGTTGTCCACAACAGTGGACCAGCCTGTTGCATTTTGTATTATTTTTCACAGGCAGCCAGCACATATTTATGATCGAATGTCAAGCAATTACATGCAGTTTGCCTGATTCATGTTTCACAGGTGTATGGCCCAACCATAATTTATCTTGGGCATGAACGATCCAAATCCACATCAGCTCCCCTTATACCAACAATTAGGATAACCAACGCTTCCTCATTCATACAAAACAAAAAAACCCCAAATAAAGAATGTCATCACAGGCCAGCCATTAACTGTTACCTTCCTGAGTTTGACTTCCTAAGTTTGACTAATGGGTAATCTGACAATTTATACTTTTGTCTAATCTGTTCTGTCCAAGTGAAACCAATTCTTGGGTCAAATACAAGACTGACAAGGGGATCATCTCTTCCTACCTGAGAGAACCAACATCATGATGCAACTAGAACATGTAACCTTCAATAATGCAATCTTCTGATCAAGTTAACCATGGTTTTGTCCAATGATTTGTATTCATGGATGGTGGGAGCCACAGTATAGAATTGGCATGCGTAAGAATGCATTCAACTGTTGGCATTTCAATCATATTAATTTGGCTTTTCTCAGATAATATCCAGCAAACCAGCTCCAGACAGTAACCAGTCTATATTACAAAGGAGACTACTCAAGAAACCCATTAAAAGCAAACTCCATCTACTTCTTATAATGGGGTCCATCCATGATCAATCTAAACCCTCACACCCACCTTCACCCATGAAATGGCACCTAATCCAATTTGAGACTGATGGGATCATTATTCACTGTTAGACTGAATCATGATAAAAGAAGTGCTCTTAGGAAACCCTCAAACTTTGAGGACCTAAAACCAAAGGTAGTGATGAGATCTGATTGTAGTAGTATTGGCCAATTCAGGCGAACCCAACATAAACTAGAGCATGCTTCAAAAGAAAAGAGCAAACCCAAGTTTTTTATAGCACCCCTAGCTTATCAATTCCCAGAAAAGCGATCTAATATAACTAGCGTTTTTACTAAATAGATATAGTGTATTTTGCTTGCATACCTTTCCCACCTCACCCAGATATCTTCTAGCATGCTCGGATGCAGCAGGCCGTGCAATTAGTTCATTTAATCTGCAGAATATCGCCAAAACTGTGAAAAAAGTTCTTTATCCATTAAAAGCTAACTTTTCTACTTGATAAAAAGAGAATGGACCTGAAAAATATTGGATCACCAATAGCTTTTAGCATGTCGAGGCGTTCTTGGAACTCATTTGCAGGAGCATTCTCACCATCTGTATAAAGCCATTCTTGCACCTGGCACAATTCAATATGGTTGTAAATTTATTTGTTTACTTTTTTTAATAGTAACTTTTCATTAAAAGCAAGCAGTACAAGAGGACTATACTTACTGCCAAGCTTACAAATGAGAGAAGTAAAAACCGCACAACACAAAACAAGACCACACCAAAGAAAACAGGAAACTAAAAGGAAACAACACCAAACTAAGGCACTGCATTAAAGAGAGCCACTTCTTTCCAATTTCACATAATTTGATCCAAAGAGTAACCTTTGAAATGCGGTTGTAAATTTACTTGAGTGAAACCCAAGAACACACAAAAACAAAGTGAAAGGTATGTCATTAAAAATAAGAACTTAAAGGTAAAGGAGAAAAAACATGATGGAGAGGGAGACAATAAAAATGGCCTAAACTCTAGCCTCAGATAAAGAGAAAGTTTTATCATACCTCTTCAAGTTTCTGTATAAAAGACTGGCGCTCCTGTTCAGTTGAAATCTTCTCAATGTCAGCTGAAGATTCTAGCTGGAAGATGAGAGAGACAAAGGAACACCAGGTTCAGTTTATGGTGAATATAAAACTACCAGTTTCAGTTTCTGTTCTTCACAAAAGAAATAAATAAATAAGTTAACAAAAATGAAGACAAAACCAAAAAAAAAAAAGGATTAAGAAAAGAAATGGGATAAGTTGTCCAAAATAATAAACACTCTCATAACTCATAAGTTCCAACATCCAAAAATATACATAATGAAGAAAATATTATATCCAAAACAAGTAAGATCTAAGCATGCCAACTTCAAGATTTTAAGGCTTTCATATATGATGAAAAGTAGATGCGGATGTAATTTCCTAAAAAGGTGCAGAAAGGCGAATTATTACAACCTATTAAATAAGAAATTGAAGAAAATGCAAAAGAAAAATGAATTTTATTGAAAAGGAAATCAGATTAAACAATTTTGTACTTTTGGTTTCTATTTTAAGGGGAGCTACTGTATAGCTGTTTCACTGTAGTGTGGACCATGGAGTGGCCGCTATTGTGTCTGCTCAAAAGAACTACATTTTGTAACTCAAACCTTTTCTCTCATAGAATATATGTACTCCTCCAGACTGTTCTTGAGTTCTGCAGTTCTCCTCCGCTCCGCATCTTTCTTATCCAGTGTTTTCAATCTCGCTTTGGCTTCAGAAAGAGATTCTTTTGAAAGAGATATTCCAGGGCCAACAGTTTTCTCCACAATCTACATTTGACAAAAATGAAGTTTAACCAAAAGCAGTGGTGTGATTGGCCTCAAGGAAAAAGGAATAAAAAAAACTATAGGTACTGTCAAATACAGACACAAAAAATAACGTCGTTAAGTTTCAAAGCAGTCATCCAACTTTCACCTTCAATGGAACCCTAAATGTTCTCTTTTTCAACTTCTTTTCCGTAGCAATATCTGCAGTAGTTTTCTCTTCTATACTGGGCTTGGACGTGTTATTAATCCCACCCTCAGTGTTCAAGTTGTCTTTGGATGCATCTGAACTATTCTGGGGACTCGCTTCAATTGATACATTAGGAGTTACAGTTGTAGAATTCTCCACAGTTAAATTTTTTATAGGAACTTCTACCCACTCTGAAATCTCAATGATTGCTTCTGCTCGATCAAAAGAAATTATTCCGCTTCTGCTCAGAGAGAAATGTAGAGTTGCTTTGATGGGAGAAGATAGATTGCGAGTTCCATACCTGAAAGCAAGATAAAATTTAACACTAACTTCTTGCCAGGCTGTAATATGGTAAGCAATCCCTATGCAGAGTAATGAGTGTCAATGTATAAAAATATTTACTAACTCAATTCAAATTATGATTTAAGAAGCTGATAAGCCCTTACTTTTCACTGGCATCTGTCAAACCAGATACTGCATACTGGGCAAACTTATCAGAGGAAACCCCTGGAGGTAATGGATCAACATTTTCATAGCTAAGTGAGACTTCAAAATCCTTCTCATGCTTAATAGACCTAAACAGCTGTACAAGATAAGCAAAAGGAAGTTATGCTTAGCAGGAAGCTTGAATATTAATACCCAACTTTCATTCTGAACAAACCTAGTAATGTCCAATGACAAACTTCTCCAAAAATTAAAACAAATAAAATAAAATAAAAAAACCAATGGCATAACCAAATTACTCTGCTTACTTTAGTTGGGAGTTTTTTCATTCGCTGGACAAGTAATTGTTTTGTGTTCTCGTCTTTCACAAGATCAGGACCATCTAGTTCGATCACAATGCCATAAGAAGAACCATCAATGATTCCTAGTTTACGATTCAGCTTAATCCCATCACTCAGATTTGCAGAATGAAGAGCAGCACCAAGTACAATAGCCTCATCAGCATCAAGATGCTTGTCCAAATCCTTCCTCCCAAGAAATTCCTGAAGCTTTGCCTGTACAAAAAAAATTTATAAGAAAATAAGAGCTGTGGTTCATTCTCAGTATAGGGTGATCAAGCTACAATTCCATACAGAGTCAAGCTATGCCCTCTTTGCAGAACATATATGCATCAACAGATGCTTAAACCAGATTCAATCTTGGTCATGTAAATGAAAGTGCACTTTTCTCATAGTGCAAAGCAACTATTATTTCCAATAATTCATACTTTTCCCATAGCAAAGCAACTATTATTTCCAATAATTCATCTACATACATGAGAAAAAAGGAGCCCATAAATTACGTATACATCAGGCATCTCAGTGTTCCCATATAGAAAAAGTCAGAGGTGCCACAAAAGAAACACCTTGACAGGTACTCCACACAACCACCCACATGAAACCACGTAACAGAGGTGCTGTTGTTTTTCTTAATTACTAGTACAAAAGGAAAAGAGATTTTAGCATAGAATGGAAGACTTCTATTAAAGCATTGTCACAAAAACTATTTTCATAGTAGGAATATCATCAGACTTTTTAGTGAAAATTGCAATTCAACTGCTGTAGATCTGTTACAACCATCTCTCACTGTTGTTTGCCCTCTCTTTAGTCAGTTACTAAACATTAGGACCACGATTGCTAGCTGTTGTGTGTTATTATTCATTCACTAGTGAGTTTATTTCACACATTCTTTATTCAAAATGTTATTTTAAACTTGCAAGACATTTGGTGTGATTCGTACTTGCTGATGTATTTAACTGTTATGTAAATAAAATACCAAAAATAGATAGATACACGTACTTGCAGATGTATTTAACTGTTATGTAAATAAAATACCAAAAATAGATAGATACACACTCAAAGATATTTATTTTTTCTAACATATTGTCTGAATTAGGAATCAACATCATCAAGTTTAGAAAGAAACAAATATGCTTGAGCAATATGCATTTCACAACAGCCAAAGCCATGCCAAGTTTCAAAGAATAAGATATAAAACAAAAACTATCTTAAAGGATTAACAAGTTGATACGGAGAGGGGTACTAGGTCTGGGGTGGGTAGAGATGGAGGGTGGAGGGTATAAGTCAGCCTTTTGCCTGAAAATTGGCCTCACGCCAAACACCCCATCGTGGGCGAAGAAGAAGAGAGAACTCGGAAAACCCAAAAGCACTCCCTTTTTTTTCATTATTCATACACTTTCACTACCAAGCCAAAGAGGCTTTACATCATTATATAGGAAAAATTAGAAAACCTAAAAATAATCTGGACCATCCAACACATGCATGGCCAGGATTAAAACACCTGAATTTATATAAACTAAAAAACATAAACCATTAAAATAAACTAAAGTAATGCTTAATAGCATAAAATGAATGGGCTGACCGATTGGCTGGGCCCATTGGCAGGTCGACCCATGGGGACCACGGGTCCATCCTGCAACACAAGTGATTACAAAACTGAAAAAAAAAATGTTCATAATTGCAATTTCCTTGGTTTAAATATCTCACTAAGTTCTGGCTCATTAGGATTCATCACAAGCATATACAACAGAGAAAAAAACAGTTCACCTGCAATTTTGGCACCCGAGTTCCACCACCTATTAACTCTAGAGCATATATTTCATCAACCTTCAAACCAGAATGTGCCAGGACTTCTTTCACAGGGATAAGTGCTTTCTCCCACAGGTCCCCACATAGTTCTTCGAATTTCTCTCTAGTTATAGTGCTCCTAAAGGAAGGACAAAAAGAAAATATTTGAAAACATTTTATGGATATTTCAGACAAAATAAAATAACTACAAAGTGGCAACAAACATAACCCAGTCATTTTAAATCAATGAATACTGTTGTGGCAATAACATAACCATCAGTGCTAAATATGTCTGTATGGACTGGAAATTGCATATATAGTCATGCAAGTCAAATGAAAAATGCCCCAAAATTTCCCAGTGCACATTGTTTAGTAAAATTGAAAAGGGCAAAGTGATGCAGATCAGGCAGCTACAAGCCGTGCCAATCCACTGAAGGTGTTCTTGGGATTGTAGATCCACCATTAATTGAGTTAATCTTGTCCGTTAATCTCATGAGAAATGCTGTTGACTATTGATAACTCGAGAATCCCCAACTTAAGAAACAAATCTCAAAGAAAATAAAATAAAATAAAATAAAAGTCGTATTTCTTATTAACTGTATTAGTATCTATGCATGTTTATTGCCCAAAAAGTAACCATCTTACAATTTTTAAGTTCTCTCATTGAAAGAAGATAGGATAGTAATTAATTTTTAACTCTACAGATTAATTCTTCTTTGTTTTTGCATGTTTTATCTAATTTTCTAAAGCTTTCCCTATTTCATATGGAAAATGCCTTTCTTTCTCAAAAATAATATTTCATAATAGAAATGTGCCCGTGCGATGCACGGGTGATGCAACTAAAACTGAAAAAAAAAAAAAAAAAAAAAAAAAAAAGGAAGAAGAAGAAGAAATGAGAAGTAGAACAAATAGAATCCGAAGTGATTCTTAAAAAAGCAATTCAAAAGTCACCCTATGGCTGAGGAATGAGCATGTTCTTGAGCCATCATAGAACCATATCTACGGATGATAACAAGCAGAACAAAAAAACTTTGACAGATTGTTCATACTTTTCACTTGCATCACATCCACATACACTCTGAACCGTGCAATGAAGTTACCAATACAATAACACAACTCTCCCACTTTAGTCACCTTAGCCCCCAGCCATGTTATTCCATGATACAGGAAAAATGACAGCTGGTTCTTGCCTTCTCATAACTTGTACAATACTCTCTCTGTGCATCTTACATGTGTTGGGGTGGGGGGCAGTACCCACCATGATGGAAAGGTGCCCAAGCCTGAAAGACACGGCCGCATGATGCCTGATGTCCATTTCATGAGCTCTTATTTGGACATCTAGGTAGGCAAGATGAGCCCATGAGCATTATGATATACAAAGAAAACACAAACATATTGCTTAACATGTAAAAAAGAACAGCAAAAACATGAGCAATTTTACCAAGAAGCACTACATATTCTCCTACTAGTAAATTATTGTGAACATGTTAATTCAAGACGTTAATTTTAACAATGCTTGTCATGCTAAGACCCCAGATAAATAAATGGGGTAAAGCCTTAATAACATGATGAGTTAGGCATCTCATTGCTCATATTAGATTGGATAATAGCAGGATAATTCAAATGGGTGAATGTTAAATAATAAATTTAATAAAAACTTGAAGAAGGTTAGATTATGGGCACCTAAAATCACGGTCATCATAAAGAGATTCAACTGATATTGGAGCAGCAGTGTTTGCGCTTAAAATTTCTTTAGTACGTTTGACCTGCTTCTTCAGTTTAGCCATAGCCTTGGGGTGCTTCCTCACATCCACACCACCTCCAACTTGATTATTGAATTCATCTGCAAAATACTCTACCAAACGTAGTTCCATATTTTGACCACCAAGTTCTGTGTTCCATCTAACATCTTTGACCTGGAACAGACACAGAGGAAAGAACCAATCATGATAGTGATAAAAATTTCATGACTGCGAATTAAAAATTCAGCAACCTTGGTAATGATAGAAAGTTTGGACTCAGCAAACCAGGAAGGAAAAAAAAAAAAGATCAATTCTAAGTTTGAAATGCAAAATAATGCGAAAAACAAACAGAGAATAGCATATTAGCATATATGTCCAATACAAGTAAGATGTGAAGGATGGGTATTTTTGAAGTATCAGGAAGTTCTAATACATCTACTCAGCCTCATTTCAGAAAAAGAAAATAACAATGCACCCACATGCATATTTTGAGACTGAAATGAACATAGAACATGTGATGAAAGCAAATAAATGGAGAGAGAGAGAGAGAGAGAGAGAGAGAGAGAGTATTCTAGAATCTATATGACAATACCTACTTGTCAGGATTTTCCATAAAACAATATTGATTGAGTTGAAATACTGAGCTGCGTTAGGTAGGTTGACAGCTAGCATAAAATTTTGTGACAACCCAAACATGACATACTGAGTTGCAAATGAAGTTAGGCATACGCTGACTTGATCATATTTGAAAACAATGCTTACTGGTACTCACATTCTATGAATGAGAGATTTGAAGGATCCATAGTACCCACTTCTTGTCATAAATAAAGTTAGGTATATACTTGATCATACTTGAAAATGATGCTACCGGTACCCTTGTTCTAGGAATGTGAGATTTAAAGAATTCATGTATCTTATCCTTGTCATGCTCAGTATCTATAATTAATAAGGTAGCATTGGGTAAACTATTACTCCTACACATGGTGTGAGTAACTAGGAGTTCTAAAATAAAGAAGGTGAAGTCTTGAAGACACTATGACCCAATATATACTAAAGTAACCACTAAAGAAAAATGTGTGCTCTGTGAACTAAAGGCATTAACCAAATTTCATGCCTCAAACTCAAATAAGGATTAACAAATCACTGATCTCCTCGAACAAGGGAAAGCTATTGCAGTTGGTTTATACTGGGAAAATATACTGGAAAGGATTCTTTTCGGAAAGGCTGAGTCATGGTTTGGGAAAATTCCTAGTTTTAGACAAAAGTTAGGACATAGTTTTTTTTTTCTATTTCCTTCTTTTTTAAGATTTGTGTTTTAAGTACAGAAATTATTTTATGTAATTGAAATATAAATAATTTCCTATATATTATTTAGATCTTGTACCCAGCTGTCTTGGCTCTAATGTGGTTCCAGAATTGATTTATTTCACGTCCTGTTTTTCTTACTCTTTGATTGTAAAATTCCATGATTCCAACTTCTTCATGTGAACTTCTAGTTGCACGTTGCCCTTTTGCATCACATAGACTGCCATAGTTTCACCGAGATATTTATCCTAATCAATGCTCTGTAAAATAACAATAGGAGGAACAAGCATGTGGAATTATATACAGCCAATGGTTTACAGAATTTTTTTTCCTTTTTGATTGATACAACGGTTTACAGAAATGCGAACAAACAATATACATGTTTTCTTCTAGATACTTTTCCAACCAAAATCATAAACAAAATGAAATGCATCTGAATCAAACTCATGCATTGGAAAACTAACATCAGTAACAAAAATACATGCACATATGAAATTCCTTCACTTTTTTTTCACATCATGCAGCACCAAAGTTAGCTAGAAATAGACCACAAGTCATATATCATAGAATCACCAAATCAAATAGAATTCAAGTGACCGACAAGTAAGTCCTAATTGCTGTACAGGTATTGGAACAAACCTGAAATTGGTTCACTGAGACCGTCTTGCCGAATTCCTTTCCATTATAAGCTGAGAAGTAGACAAGAGCTGCATAGGTACTACTTGATCCCATGTCATAGAATACAACATGCCTTGATCCATTTGAGAAGTCCTTATCAATCCCGTACTGGAGAGCCGCGCCCGAATGCTCATTGACGAGAGACAGAACATTAATGCCCGCAAGCTGCGCTGCCTGAACCATCCCCTTCCGCTCCGCCTGTCCAAAGTAAGGGGGGACCGAAATCACCGCATCTTTAACGGGCACCTTCGAATGGGACTCAGCCAGATTAATACCATATCCAAGAATCATCGCCACGAGCTCCTCCGCAGTGTAAACCGACACTCCATCATCAATTCTAACGGCGGCGGCGCCTCTAGAGTCTTCCACCAGATCATACGGCAGATACAGCGAATCTATCAGAGCCTTAGAGTAGCTATAAGGCCTTCCAATCATATCACGAACCCGCGAATACACCTTCTCCGGGTACCTCGCCACAATCCCGGCGGCTTCCTCGCCGATGAGGCGGATGCCACCATTGAAGGCGACCAGTGCCGGAGACTTCCGCTTCGACATTTCATTAATGGCGACGGAAATTGGGATCTGCCCGGGTTTTAGATTCACAACTGCGACTTTCATCCATTCCGAGCCGAGATCTATGCTCGAGACCGCGGATTCGGACGGGATTGCGGCCAGAGAAAGGATGACAATGAAAAAACATATCTTGAACCAGATCGGACGTCCAGATCGCGTCATGGATGAAGAAAAAAGGAGCACCAGATCCGACACGTTCCCAAAAGCCCTAGTTTTTTGGGGGGATAATGCGAAGTACAGATCAATAAGTAGAAGGAACTAGAATCTAAAAATCTATGCTTGAGGAATAGAAACTGACCTGAGCAAGAATCGCTTCACTGAATGAAGGAATTAGGGTTAGGGTTTTGATTCCTACATCCGTTTCCAGTCCTTCTCGGAAGAGGCCGAGACTCTGAGATACAGTTCGGTTGGAACCGGGAATGGAGTGGGCCGGTTCTGGGAATTGGTATTTATCGTTGAAGACTGGAGAGGCAGACGTGGAAAAGAGAGGGAGGACTGGTACCAATCATAGTGTGCCACGTGTATGTTTTCGACACGTGGCGGAACTGGAGGCATCCGGTGTGTTGGCCCTTCGCGGGGCGTAGATTTGGCGTGGAGAAGCTTCCAGCGTTGGAGGAATACTCCGCGAGGCCGATTTCGATTCAGTAGCTACATCAATATAATGCTCAGGTCAACCCAGCATGGGCCCTTGGTGGAGCCCAGCTGGGAACCTGGTCCATTTGCTACTTTTATTGGGAATCTAACCAGGCCCAACTTGGTAATGAGGCAGCTTGTGATTTCACATAAGGTTCCACTCCCTTCCCTTCCGGTGTACTAGGGGTGTACATGGATCGGATTGGTGACGGATTTAGGCCAAATCCGTCACCAATCCGTTACCTACAAATTGATGGATTTGGAATCCATCACAAATATGTGGCTAGTGAAAACCAATTCGATCCGTAGAGGGCTGGATCAGGTCGAATCGGTTTAATCCGTTAAATTTGATATTAATGAAAGAGATTAAAATGTTGTAAAGAGTTTCAGCATACAAGCAAATAATCCATAAAAAATATAAATTACAGAGATATATATATATATATCGTCTTGGAAGCCACCCAATTAATCAATACAAAAGGCTGTTTTTATCTACATTACAACCAAAAGAGCTTTAATCAACAAATAAATCCTAACATTACGTTAGATTCATAAAAACCACACTTCATTTATTGAAACCTTGAACTCTTACATTTTGACCCTTGAAGTTTTGTCTTCTTTTATATTTAGATCTCTTAACTTATATTTAAAACCCTTGAGTTTTTTTATTTATATTTTATGTCAACGGATCAGATCAGATTTAATCCGTGGATTGAGGATGAAATCTGTAACCGATTTGTTGTTAACGGATTACAAGATTTTCAATCCGTTTACCTTCGGTTCGGTTAAAAATCAGCGGATCAAATCGGATCGATTTTACGGATCGGCAGATTTTTTGTGCACCCCTACCATGTACTAGAAATGGTGCAAACTCGAAGAAAATTAAATAAAGATGATTTCATGCAAAGATGGTTTTCCCTGTGTATAAAAGCGTTGCACCAAATTATAAAGAAGTGGCTTTTGAGCGTATTGAATTTTTTCTGCAACAATGAAAAATCTTGATTTTTGCTACACAAATGTGCCCTTGAACAAGAAGCAAATGTACATTTTTTCTTTGAAAATTATCTTGCGACATGAAAATGAAACTAGAACTAAACCAAACAAAGTTAAGATTCGAGCTCTATTTTCTAAAGCCGGTTTAGGCCTAGATATACATTAGCTTGGCCCATAAACACCCCCGCTTGTGGCTTGGTTCTTTGATAAATGTTTTGTAGGCCTTCCAATTTAAGGTCTAGACTTGAGCAATACTAGGCCAGGCCCAATCTTAATTTCCTTATTTATATATAATGTGAGAATTTATTTGAGCATATATGAACATGTATGTTTTATATATAAATAACTTCCATATTTATATATAATGTGAAAATCTTAATTTCATTCTATTTGGTGGACAAATTGGAACTCCTTCAATTTTATATTTGTAAGCTCATATCAACTAATTTTGAAAATGACCCCTAATCATCCCGAAACAGGGTTTGCAAATATAATTTATACCTAGCTATTATCTCTACTCACGATAATAGAGATGTTAATCGAGTGTCGTATTTACTGAAACAAAAATGTTAAGTTGTGTTGGTTCCCAAATTTCTAAATTAATCATAATAGAAAACAAAGTATTGATTTGATAGATTTGATTCCTAAATTAGCAAATTAAAAATAATGTTTGATTCAATCGAAGAAAATATCGTAGGGTATGAATCCACTCTACCATCGAAAAATGGCGAGTCTATACCTAGAGTTTCATTATTAACGCTTTAAAGACTAGTTTTAGTCACAAACCTTTACAAAGTCAAATAAGTCATATGCGGTTAGATATGAGCATAACATATTTCTATGGCATAGATTATCTTGGATCTAACAACACATTCATTTAAGCATCATTATATGACTGGTACTCAAATCTTCAAGAGTAAAATGCCAAAAATAGATATTGCATCAATAAAGAAAATCCAATCAATGGATAATATTCATGTCGTATAACCAAAGTGTTCAAAGTAAAACCCTAGAATGTATACATCACCAATATACAAGATTAAGGCTTCATTGCAACCCTAAGGTGAAGAGTTAGTTACTCATAGAGAGAGACGAACGAAGAATCCTTGACGAACCCCCCAGTGGCGCTCTTCTCAATCCTCCAAAATCAGCCTCCAGTTCTTTTTCCCAATACTTGAATGCCTTAAAAACAAGTTTAGCATTCTTTTTATAACTTTTTCTCCAAAAATCTCTTCAAATCGAGCAAGGAGATTGATTTCACCCGTGTATGGCGTCCGGCAGTAGATCGGGGCTCTTTTGCAGGGTTCGGCGTCTGGACACCCAGAGGCAGAATGCCTCGTTCGTCTGGATCGTTCTGGCGTCCGGACGCCCGAAGGTAGAGTCTTCGTCTCATTTGGTTTTTGGCCATTTTTCTCTAATTTAGCTCAGAATTCACTCTTTTCACCTAAGGCACCTCTAAATACGAAATTACCATAATTAATGCTAATTAATATCATTTGAAGGTATAACAAAGTCCTCATTGAGGGGCCTAAATGGTGCATTTAGGTTCTCATCATGACCTCTTTCAAATTGATTTTAGTTGAAGACTCTTACTCCGAAATAAGGTCATGGAAATTGGAATTTAGATGAAGTGATAGCAAGATGGTTTTGACCTTGATGAAGCCGAAAGTTAATAAAAGAGGAAATTCTACAGTTGAAACTATGAATATGTCAGTTTGGGATCATTACGGTCTTCCCAATTGTATTCTTGGTAATGAATTCCTAGGGATCCTGAGCAATGCTTTTCAGCCAAAGGGGTTTAAACTGTAGGAATTCTAAGCAACGCTCTTCTACTAAAAGGAGCAAGAATTGAAGAAGTCAAGGTGAAGAGCCACAAAAGGCCATCAACTCTTTCCCTATTTGGTATGATATGATTACTCAGCCATCACCCCAATGGATCAAATCATAGGAAAGTGGGGTTCCCATCTAAGTCTCACCTTACATCGTTCACTTTGGATATCTATTCTTCACTAGACCCACTTTAGCTTTAGTTGTTGTATATGGAGTATTTGTAATTCCTTGTTTGATTTTTAGAATTCTAAAAACCTATTCTTTTGAGTTTTATCTTAGGACTTTCAGATTTTCTAAATTTAGAGCATTCTAAATGCTAGGGTGCATGGGAGGATATGAAAACATGTTGGAGACAGCATTTGGAACATTCAAGATTCTCCCTAACAGGAATTCTTTTGAATTCCAACAAACAAACAGACACTAAGTAAAGAGTGCGTCTCTAATACATGTATCTGCTCAATTTAAAAGTCACCCCCATTTATCGATGGATTGAAGTCAGATCTGCATCCACTACAGAGCCTATAGTTGAAAGACACATGGCATTTTGGATGAATTATTGATGGCGTTCCATGGATATATATATATATATATATGGTAAATTAGGATTTGGTTTTTACATAATGATAGTGGGCTTGGATAATTGAGACACGTCACTCATGTATGGAGAATAGACAAAATTTCTAAGTACATTTATTTCTCCCTAATATAGTGATTGAATTTTATTCGAAGGGGAAAAAAATGTAATGCAAGCAGAATAAGAGCTCTATATATAAATAAAAGAATAAATCATCTATCAAAGTAATTGATGATACAAAACAAACTTTCATGACCCTTGTTCACTACTTGATTCAACTTAAGGACAATTTGGAAGCATCTATCCAAGATGATGTTGCTTTGCATATGTTGTTTGTGGATGATGTAGTGCTAATTAGTCAAAGAAGAAAGCAAAAGACTTTCAGTAAAATTATTTGACGTTAGTAGCTTTTTAATTTTTTTTTTTTTTTTTTTTTTTTTGCTAACGGAGGGTTCCCAATCCTTTGGACTGGACTAATCCCTCCGGGCCCAGAGAGAAGCCGGGTAAAACCCCTGTGGCCCCTAGGAGTGGCCCTTGGTGGTAACACAAGTGGACTCAACCTTCGGTTCCTGAAGAGGGGGGAACCGGGAGTCGATACCAGGACCTCTAGCTCCGGAAGAGGGAGGAACCGTGGTCCTGACCACTCGGCCAACCCCTTGGGGTTAAGACGTTAGTAGCTGAAGGACACTGTTTCCTGCTGCTGGTGGCCAGGTTTGTGCAGGACTAGGCTATTCATTTTGCTCAATTGGTAGCTTCATTAGGGACTGTTTGGGGGCTTTACTTGTAGAGTTGAGTGGAGTAAATGTTATTTTGAAGAAATAATAAAATATAACTGGATTATAATGGTATTTTATTTTTTAGTTGTTTGTGATTGAATCTTTTTGACTTTTTTATTGAGAAGTTGAGTTTTTTTTTTCTTTTAGTGGAGAAATGTGGTTACTTTTTGACTTTTTTTTATAGAAATATGGTGGAAAATTGAATTAAAGTGCCTTTTGTGGGATTTTTTTTTGAGAAATGAGGCTTTACCTTACTTGACTTTACAAGTAGAATTGCCAAATAAGCCCTTAAAGACATTTTTCTCTTGTCTATTAATTACTCTAATGCTTGGGCTAGCAGAATGCACACCAACACAATTTGTGCTAGGGGTGTTCATGGACTGGGCCGGGCCGGGCTAAGGCATTTCCAGAACTGGCCTGGATTTAGAAACACTGGCCTAAGCTGGACACGGGCCATAAAGTTAGGCCCGAGCCCGCCCATTTAATCAATCGGGCCGGGCTAAACCAAACTTTTCATCACTTTCGTGGGCATTAGAGCACTAATTAATTAAATTACATGCATTTCCTACACAAACCGGGCCGGGCTGGGCCAGAGTATTGACTTTCCATAACTTAATCCAAGCCCGGCCCAAAGCGGGCTAGGCGAGGATTGGGCTCAGGCTGGCCCGGCCCATGAGCACCCCTAATTTGTGCACTCTTATTTAAGGGGCACCTGCTATAACTTGGAAGGGTAGATGTATGATCTCATATGACACCAATGCATCCTCCTCTACCTCTTCTTCCTTCCTATTATTATTAGGAAGCAATAATTGTAATTCTTGTCCAGCACACCAGCATTAATCATCTCTTCTCTTGACTTTTCTTTCTGGTGCTCAAATTCTTACTTTTATTCCGTATTCTTGTCCATGTTATTTTTGGAAATGGATGGTGATTCTGTGACAATATTGTCAAGATTCACAAGTCACAAGTCCTTTTGAATTGAAGTACTTGTCCTTTAGCTTTGTGAAATTTTAGAATGGGATATTCTGATGGGGAGAAATGGATTCATCTGTTGAATGCTGGAACTCCTCTTGGTTAATAAATGAAGGGCTCTGAAAATCGCTATAAAAACTGTTTAGTTTACATAAGGATAAAAAAAACGAAGGCTAAATTCTCTGCTTTGATGGGAGAGGAGGGAAGATTAATAAGTTTTGCTTCTGTTGAAAAAAAAAAAAAAACACAAGTTTTAAAGGATCTAGAAAATTATACTTGATACAAGTTGCTTTTGTGTTGTCTGGTACTCTTGTACGTAGACTTCTCATAAGTGGTACAAACATCCCCTTGAATCAAACTACAATTGCTACAAACTCTGCAGAAAGTCAGTTGCTTCATCCATGCTGATACTGCATGATCCTAGAAGGGAGCTCTCAACTCCGGGATTGATGATCTGCTCTTTTAATAGTGAATGATACGCATTGGGAGCTCTCTTCACAGATGTGCACTTTTACATAACTTCAGGATAAAGCATATTTTTATAAATCAGAACCTGTTCTGTCCTGTTTTCAGTGGCTACTTCATTTTTTTTTTCCCGCAGTTTAGAGTTCACACTTCAAACCAAATAACCTCAAGTAATTTTAATATTGATAAGAAATTAGTGGATTATTTTGAGAAAAACTTCTTGGGAGCTATGTTGTTTTCTTAAATGTTCTATCACTTGCACATTTATGTTTTTTAATTGGGATTTTGGTTGCTTGATCATATTTGTCCTTTCCAATTCCTAAGGGGGCATTGTGACAATCTTAAGATGTCAATATTGAAATTTTGGGGTTTTTATGAGGAAATACACCATAGACCTCAAAACTATATGACACAGCGCAAGACAACAGCAGAATGTTAGGACCAAAAACTCAAAATTACCCATCTTCCTCCCTCTTAATTTTTTTAAAATTTTTGTGTGTGTGTGTGTGTGAGAGAGAGAGAGAGTGAGAGAGAGAGAGAGGAGGATGTGGAAAGGGCTTATGGGTCCAAGATCAGATCATTATTTCCATGAAACCAAAACCATGAAAGAACCCATCCACATAGAATTATGCAGAGAAATCCGAAATGTCATTCATGTTGGCGTGAGCTGTCATTACAAACAAACAAGAGAGATTTTAGGCATTTCATATTTGTGGAGATCTTTCATATTTGTGGAGATCTCATAAATAAGGGAGTTAACGTGATTATAGCAATTGTTAGTGTACATCCAAATATAGTTTTCTTAGAACTTATAGTTTATGGTATATATGTTTTGTAAAGCAACAGAGTTGTATATAGAAGAAATATACAGAGTTTTTACATGGTATCAGAGCCATACGAGTTCTGGCTTCCTGTATCGCCCAATAACACCAGCTTCATCCTTTCGTCCTCGTTATCATGGCGGACTCCGATGATCAGAATACTTCTGGCGACACGTCCAACCTGTCTGAATCTATTCTTGAATTAACTACCAGGATGACCGAGGCTTTGAACAGAGCTCAGTCCCCGACAATAACCACCGAACTATCTGCTGCTCCGATCGGCATTAAGTTGGATGGCTCCAACTATGCTTTATGGTCCCAGGTTGTCGAGATGTATATCTCTGGCAAGGACAAACTGGGATATATAAACGGCGATTTTCCCCAGCCACCACAAACTGATCCCTCCTTTCGGAAATGGCGCACTGACAACGCCATTGTCAAAGGATGGTTGATTACTTCCATGGATCCTTCCTTGATTGGTAATTTTATTCGCTTTTCCACGGCAAAAGCGGTTTGGGATTCAATTGCCACTACTTTCTTTGATGGTAGTGATACATCACAGGTGTATGATCTGCGACGTCGCGTGACTCGCATGAAGCAAAACGCTGGCTCCCTTGAAAAGTACTACACTGATCTGCAGGGCTTATGGCGTGAAATTGATTTTCGTCGGCCGAATCCCATGGAGTGCCCTGTTGATATCCAGCATTATAATCGACTTCTCCAGGAAGACCGTGTCTATGTCTTCCTGGATGGCCTTGATGATCGGCTTGATAAAATACGCGGAGATGTTTTACATATGAAACCGTTTCCCTCTCTTGAGCAAGCGTATGCCCACGTTAGACGAGAGGCCATCCGACAGCAGGTGATGACCAATCACGATACTGATGGAACCCAGGGGGCTGTTTTGGCTTCCAAAGGTCTCACGTTGGGCACCTCTGCTCGTGGCAAATCTGCAAAGACACGCCCGTCCAATGAGGTTCTCAAATGTTCTCATTGTGGTAATCAGAAACACAGTCGTGAAAATTGTTTTCAATTAAATGGATACCCTGATTGGTGGCATGATCTTCAAGCCCGTAAACGTCGTGATGCAACTACCAATACTAGAGTACCAGGCAAAGCTGCTATTGCTACTGCCGAGCCCCACCTCTCTCTCATACCACCAGCAGCAACGTCCGCGGATAACTCTTCCAACTTGAACTCAGGTATCTTTGGTCTTGCTCATCTTACTCCTCACCGTGATGCGGAACGAAATGCCTGGCTTCTTGACTCTGGGGCCACAGATCATATGACTTTTGATGCCATGGATTTCTCTTAGACATCTCTTCCACGACGCACACGCATAACCAATGCCAATGGTGTTATGTCTCCAGTTACTGGAGCGGGCTCTGTGGTTTTATCTCCATCTTTGCATTTAACCAATACTTTGCTTGTTCCATCCCTTTCACATAAATTATTGTATGTCAGTCAGATTACTGCTGATCTAGGGTGTGTAGTCCTCATATATCCACATTTTTGTCTTCTTCAGGATATTCTCACAAAGGAGATAATTGGGAGTGGTACCAAGAGGGGGGGACTATACTATGTGGACGACTTCAGTATCGGTCAAGCACATAATATGCACCATCCGACTACTGCTCAAGAGAAGCAACTTTGGCTTTGGCATCGGCGCTTGGGGCACCCATCATTTCCATACTTGAAGCATGTTTTTCCTGATTTATTTACGCATTTACAGATTTCTGATTTGAAGTGTGACACTTGTATTTTGGCTAAGAGCCATAGAGCTACTTATCCATTAAGCTTGAATAAAAGTGACACTCCATTTGCGTTAATTCACTCAGATGTATGGGGTCCCTCACCTATTACTAATATGTCTGGCTTCCGTTGGTTTGTTATTTTTGTGGATGATTGTACCCGTATGACATGGCTCTACTTAATGAAACACAAAGATGAGGTGCTTAGCATCTTTGAAAATTTTCATGCTATGGTTCGCACTCAGTACAATGCAACTATTCAAGTTCTCCGCTCCGACAATGGTGGGGAATATGTCAATAAGCAACTTCAAGTCTACTTTAATCACCATGGTTTAATTCATGAAACTTCATGCTCCCAGACACCCCAACAGAATGGAGTTGCCGAGAGAAAGCATAGACACATTCTTGAGACTGCACGTGCCCTCCTCCTCAATGCTCATATGCCCAAACATTTTTGGATTGATGTCGTTTCTACTGCAGTCCATCTTCTCAACTGTATGCCGTCTAAGGTTCTGTCCTTTAAGACTCCACTTCAATCTCTGTCTGTACATGTGTCTCTTCCCACAGCCTTGATGTTACCTCCTCGGGTCTTTGGGTGTGTGGCATATGTGCATCTCCATAAGAACCAACGCACGAAGCTTGACCCGTGTGCCATACGGTGTTTTTTTTCTAGGCTACGGCATTCATCAAAAAGGATACCGATGCTATGATCCTATCACTCGACGACTCTATGTGACTATGGATGTGCAGTTTTTGGAGAATGACATGTTTTTTTCGGCACCCAATTCTTCTCTTCAGGGGGAGACACATGATGAAGACTTAAATTGGTTTAGTCATGAGGAGTTGAGTTGATCTAATCGAGAGGAACCGCTGAATCATGAGACACAAATTGAAAGGCACACTCCTCAACCGAATGACAACTCAGGTGGTGGTTTGAATGATGAAACTGATAGTGTGGAGCCCGAGATATGTCCCAACGTGGAGCATGTGACCGAACCTGAACCTACATCCCCCCACTCTGAAGTACCAGCCGAATCATCTCCTAAGAATATTCATGAGGTAAGTACTTCTATTACACATCCACATAATGATGATATAGATACCTCTGTGGGATATGTCTTACCTCCCAGGAACAATCGTGGCAAGCCACCCAATAGGTACTCTCCAGATTTTGAAGAATGAAGGTCCAAGTATCCGATTGCTAACTATGTCTCTACCAAGGGACTATCTGATCCTCTCAAGAAATTTACACAGGAGCTCTCCATGTGTCAGATCCCTACTAGTGTTCAAGAGGCATTGGCAACCCAAGGTGGACCCGAGCTATGGAAGAAGAAATGGAGGCGCTACTAAAAAATGATACATGGGCTCTCGTTCCACTACCTGAGGGAAAAAGAACAGTGGGGTGCCGGTGGGTGTTTTCTATTAAACACAAAGCAGATGGATCTATTGAACGGTACAAAGCAAGATTGGTAGCGAAGGGATACACACAGACATATGGAGTTGATTATCAGGAGACCTTCTCACCAGTAGCTAAGTTGAATACAATTAGAGTGCTATTGTCTCTTGCAGCAAATCTCGACTGGCCTTTGCATCAATTTGATGTGAAGAACGCTTTCCTCCATGGCGATCTCGAAGAGGAGGTCTACATGGATGTTCCTCTAGGTTACACAACATCTACAAAGATTGAAGTTGTGTGTAAATTGCAACAAGCATTGTACGGACTAAAGCAATCACCACGAGCCTGGTTTGGACGGTTTAGCTTGGCAATGAAGAAATACGGCTTCCAACAAAGTAATTCAGACCATACGTTGTTCTTAAAACATCAGTTGGGCAAGGTAACCACTTTGATCGTTTATGTTGATGACATGATTATCACAGGCAATGATGAAGAAGAGATCTCTCGGCTTCAAAAGCAATTAGCAACTGAATTTGAGATGAAAAATCTAGAAGGACTCAAGTCTTTTCTAGGAATTGAAGCTGCTAGATCTAAACAAGGTATATTTCTTTCCCAACGGAAATACATACTAGACTTGCTAGCCGAGGTAGGAATGTTGGAGTGTTGACCTGTAGACACTCCTATTGTTCAGAATCACAGGCTTGGAGAATACCCGGACCAAGTGCAAACAGATAAAGGAAGATATCAAAGGCTGGTTGGTAAACTCCTTTATCTCTCACATACTTGCCCTGATATTGCATACGCTGTAAGTGTTGTAAGCCAGTTTATGCATAATCCGAGTAAGAGCCATATGGAAGCAGTGATTCGCATACTTCGGTGTTTGAAGTCATCTCCGGGCAAAGGGCTTATGTTCTCAAAGAATAATAGTCAGTTGAAGGTTGATGGTTATACAGATGCAGATTGGGCAGGTAACATCACCGACAGAAAATCCACCGCAAGATATTTTACATTTGTTGGAGGGAATCTTGTAACATGGCGAAGCAAGAAACAAAAAGTGGTGGCGTTATCAAGTGCTGAAGCCGAATTTAGAGGAATGGCTAAGGGTCTTTGTGAGCTACTTTGGCTAAGAAAGCTACTCACTGAGATCGGTTTTCCTCCCACTGCTGAGATGAACCTCTTCTGTGATAATAAGTCAGCAATTGCCATTTCTCACAACCCTGTTCAACATGATCGTACTAAACATGTGGAAGTAGACCGGCATTTCATCAAAGACAATCTTGAAGCAAAAATAATTCAGTTTCTATTTGTGAGATCCGAAGATCAGCTGGCGGATATCCTAACAAAAGCTGTGTCAAGCAAGGACTTCAACAACTCACTTGACAAGTTGTGCATCCGAGATCTCAATGCATCAACTTGAGGGGGAGTGTCGGCGTGAGCTGTCATTACAAACAAACAAGAGAGATTTTAGGCATTTCATATTTGTGGAGATCCCATAAATAAGGGAGTTAACGTGATTATAGCAATTGTTAGTGTACATCCAAATATAGTTTTCTTAGAACTTATAGTTTCTGGTATATATGTTTTGTAAAGCAACAGAGTTGTATATAGAAGAAATATACAGAGTTTTTACAATTCAGTCCAAGAGAACCAAGGATCTCTGAGGAAGGAAAAAAAACAGAAGCATCGTCAAGATCAGATCCGAAGTTCATCAAAATCAAAGCATGAAAGAACCAATCTCAACAATACCATGCAAAGGAGTCATAAAAACCAGAGTTGCCATGGAACCTGGTTGAATGGTTGTGACCAAAAGCTCCAAGGCTGTGTAGGCGAGTACACAAGCTTGCAATGGAGCCTGGAAGTCCTCACATACTTTACAGATGTGGCGAGGTCGGTGCTGTATAACATGCATGATGTATCATCTACGTCATCACTTTAATACTGTTTGGCATCTATTTTCTAGAGGTTTCCTATTGCAGTCCTGTGTAGATGTGGTTGGATCTTGTATCACAGAAAGCGGAAGCCATAGATGAGGATAGGATGCGCTGGTGAGGTAGATTATCTTGGGATAGTGCATCTTTCTCTCACCATATGGTGAGAGTAAAACTTAATGGGGTTGATCGCGGGACTTATGGGGGATGAAAAGAGACGATGAGCCCACATATCAAGTTTGGGGTCAACCCTATACTTCTAACCTCTTCATCTTTGGCCTACAGGTTTAACAATTTTATATTAAAGGAAAAATTTTGACTTTCGATCCAACGGTCCAATTCATTTGGATATGTGAAACCTCAATGGAACTTGTGTACTTAAGGGGGTCCCATGTATGTGGATGGTTCGGATGTATAATAAATTCAAACCTATTATGTTGTCCCTCATCGTAATATAGTGTGGGATGGATGCGCATGAATATATATATATATAAATAGAGATAATTAGCCAAAGGTCCCTAGAATTGAATGTTCTAGCCTCTAGTCCAGACGAATTCTTTTTAAGGGATCTGGTCCAAGCAGCTAGACTGTTTGCAGCCAGAGGTCCCTGGATACAATTCTCATGACTGATTTACCCTTTCAACCATTTTAGGCATAAAATTTTGAAATTTCAAAATTACAAATCTTACGTTTCCCCTCCTCATTTCTAGGTAAATTTCAAAATCACAGATCTGATCTCTGCGACCGATCCCGCAGGCCCAAAGGCCTCGATCCCACCATCATCGAGACCTTCGTCGTCAAGGGACTCGAGCTCGGCAAGAGCATGCTAGAATGCGCCATCTGCTTGTGCGAGTTCGAAGACGACGAAACCCTCCAACTCCTCCCCAAATGCAATCACGTGTTCCATCCCACTGCATCAACATGTGGCTTTCGTCTCACACGACATGCCCCGTTTGCTACGCGGATCTCGTGCCGGGTTCCGATATGGAGGCTCAGGCCTCGACTGTAGCGGATCTCGTGCTGGGTTTCGCAGGGCCCCACTTCAAGGGTCTTCGCTGCCGCCGCTGCATGTCGCCTCCGTCGCCGGAGAACAAGCGATGTTGCGCCGTTACCGTCGAAGGAGAAGAAGACCGGAAGAGGAACGATTCCGGTTCCTGTTGCAGAGAAACAAAGGAGGAAGAAGACCCTGATGGGTCGGTTCCAGCCTGGGTGAGGTCGGGTCAAGTTTGACCTGGTTTGAAACTCTAAAAGCAAATCTATCTGAGTTTTTGAGAAATTTATCTGTGTTTTTGGCAAATATATATGAGTTCCCGACAAAATTTATCTGAGTTTTTAACAAATTTATCTGAGTTTTTTGCAAATTTATCTGAGTTCTGAAATAAATTTCTTTACGTTCTAGACAAATCTATCTGAGTTTTGGCTAATTTATCTGAATTATGGGACAAATTTATCTGAGTTTGGACAAATTTATCCGAGTTTGTGGCAAATGTATTTGCGTTTTTCTAAATTTATTTACACTTTTTTGAAATTTATTTGGATCTTTTAAAATTGGTTTTCATCTTTTGAAAATTATTTGCGTCTTTTTAAATTGATTTTCATCTTTTGAAAAATTTTAGATTTTTTGAAATTTATTTGCGTCTTTTTAAATTTCTCTATGTTCTTTTGATATTATAGCATTTTTTGAAATTTATTTGCGTTATTTCAAATTTATTTGTATTTTTTGAAATTAGTTTTTGTTTTTTTAGAGTTTAATTTTGTTTTTTTTTAATTTTATTTACATCTTTTGAAATTTGTTTACATTTTTTTAAATTTATTTTTGTCTTTTGAAATTTATTTGGATCTTTTGAAATTTATTTCATTTTTAGAAATTTATTTGAAATTTGTTTCCTGTTTTTTGAACTTTATTTGAAAATCTCATTAGTGGAATTTTATTAATCGTGACTAATTTAATGGTAGTTGACCATTATTAATGGCTTATCCCATTAATCATGGGATATGATTTGAAGAAAGAGTAAATTAGACACTTTAGGTTTTCAAATTTGGAAAAAGGACCTTTCACCCTATAAAAAAAGATTGTGGACCTAAGGCAATAAAGTGAAATGTTCAGGAACCTCTCGCCGAATCCCCATATAAATATAAGGAGATCCTCCTATGAGAGATGCTCTCACCTTACTATGAGAGATAATGTGGAGGCTCTCATATCTATATCAAACACCAACAACTTAAATGCAAGGACATCACTCCTATTTCTCATATAAGATGAGAGATATCTCTCATAAAATCATCTCCTATATATATATAATCTGGTAGGTAGCTTGGGCCGAGGTCCAAATGAGACCTGGGCAAAGGCCTGGTGCATATATCAAGTATGGGTCTTGGTGTAAAGAGAACTCCACCAAAACACCTACTTTTTACAGCCTTGTTTTTAGCCATCCATTCATCTTATACATGGTAGCTTAGCTGTTGATTATGGTGACTTTGCCATGATTTATGGGCCAGAGCAACTGCTTTCAAGGGCTCAACATGAGGATTTCCTTTTTGCTCTTGCATGTCTACAGATCTGGCTGGACACATGTTTCCAGTATGTGTGATATTGGCGAACCTCACATTTGCTTTCTTTCTTCAAGTTGGTTTCTTTGTTGTTACTGTTTTCAGACATAAAAACTGACATTTTGCAGTTCAATTTGCGTAGTCACTCTACAAACAAGCTTTCTCTTGCTCTTCTTTATTACGGAACAAAATCTTCTTCTTTTTTTTATCGGTAACAGAACAACACAGAGAACAACTACTCTAACACAAACATGGTGGCATATGGTTGAAGGTAATTGTAATAGACCATACTTTGGGTATGTCGCTTTGATGAATATGCATTGTTTATTGACTCGAGCTTCATCTATGGTGTGCTTGCTCCCAGTGGACTTCAAACAAATGTAACGGTGCGTTTGTGCAGCAGCAAATCTGTGGAGAAGTAGTAGATTTGCGTTCCATTTTTCTGAAGCCTGTTCTTTCTCATTGTTCATGAGTGCAGTCTGCAACAGGACTTTCCTCGGAATTTGAGGGGGGGGGGGGGGGGGGTGTGTTTGACATATTGACACAGGATCACTCTCCTCGCAAAGCACATTCATGGCTCTTCAGTCCCCGTAAAGATGCGTGAGCTGTGTGGATCCAGGCTTGCAGATTATCTCAATAGGTTAACAGGTGGGCTGGATGCACATGTGGACAATTAAAGGCCCAAAACTCCTAGTAACAGATTTGGATTTCCATGCCACAGATAAACTGTGGAACATGTGAGTCCCATTGTATAGATGATCTGGCGCAACTCTTCCAACAATCACGTATACACTGAAGAATGTGGAGACCATCAGAATCTTTAGCACAAATTTATATCATACACATGAGGCGACCTGATTTTTGGGTCAGCAGACCCAGTCAACCAAGGGAAACATTAGACTCGGCACATATGTAGTGGGGCTCCCATCTTCCTATGTGTGGGCTTAGAAATCCACAATCTGATCTGACCTCAATGACATACCTATACAGTAGAGAGTGGACTTAGATAATTGGAAATAGGAGCCCAGAGCTTTAGGAAACGAGGGGTGGGCTTCTTCTGGACTCTGCAGTCTCAAGTCAAAATTGCCCAAAAAAATAGTTTTTTTTTTTGGGGGGGGGGGGCGGGGTCGTTGACGACATATTAGCCCCCCTAGAACTCAGATGTTCGTTAGAGTCATTTGACTCTAGTCAACATATATATATATATTTATTTATTTTTTACTTTTTTGCTCCGGATACCATGATATCATAGAAACAGTGAATGTTACAAAAATTGATAAATCTGATGATATCATAGCATTTATACAGCATCTTGGGGAAATTATTTTTTCAAATGATAAAACTCGAGAAATGGTGATCAAATGTGTATTTACTTTTCACAAAATATATGTTTTCTTGTTTTATAAAAAATGAATTTGTTTACTATTTGCAAAAAATATATGGGACAAGAATTGATAAACCTCATGATATCACGGGACTATCTCATTATATCATGGGATATGGTGCAAAAAAGTTTTTAAAAAAATGTTGACCAAAGTCACATTATGTAAATTTGGGTCATGAAATTGGGAAAACAGAATTTTTTGTTTTTTGCTAACGGATAATTCTCAACTCTTTGTACTGGACTAAAGAGAAGTTAGGTAAAACCTTTGTGACCCCAAGTGGTAGCACTAGTGGACTCAACTTTCGGTTCCTAAAGAGGGAGCATCGGGGATCGATACCAGGACCTCTACCTCCGAAAAAAGAGAAACTGTGATCCTGACCACATAGTTCACGCATCTTTATGTGGACTGAAGAACCATGAATGTGCCTTGCAAAACCTGTCCTCAAAACATATCTTTGCATTAAAATCTTTCTGATTCTAGTTCATGGAATCCAACAGAGAGGTTTTGCATGCTCACAGATTACACTCATGTAGTTACTTCTGATGTTATCATCAATATGCTGAGGCTGCAGAGAAGGCTGATGATGCTGGTGGGGAGACCTGTTTTAAGATTCTCAGATGGTGATGCCTCTTCCAAAAAAAAGGTTTTACTGGGAGTTAAAGTGAGTGCAACATCATCCAGTGTGTGTTTCAGGTCTCCAAGTAACCTGAGTTGGAGTTCTTAGTTAATTTCTTACAGCAAGAACTGGTTAATAACTTTCTTTTGTAGAATTGTGAAATTTCTTGCTTGAAAGTTGGCCCTAGTTTCTGTGCAATTTTGGGAGGTATGTACAACTCAAAGTGGCCCACTAAAAATGGGCTGCAACCTGAGTGCTTGGTGGGCTTTGATTCTCTTCTAGAAAGCAAGTAGTTCATCTGGTAAAAATGTGCAATACCCATTTCGTCCAGCTCATGTCATTTATTACAAGCCTGACCCAAATATTAAACCGACCCAAACTTTGGATCCAGACATGGCCTGAGTACAAAAACCCAAAGCTCGAACCCATCCCAAAGTAAGCTGGATGGAACCGAATCTGAATATATAAAGACCGATCGATCTGAGTCCGAATCCGCCATGGTTCTACCCCAAATCCAGCCTTTTACATCCCTAACTATGAAGGACACCCCCCACAAGTTGAATATTTAGAACTGCCTAATGAAAAAGAAAATTCCAAATGTTGAGAACTGGCAAGTGAGTTTGCTCTCATGGAATTCCACCATATAACGTTCCATAAGAAATTCCTTCAAACAAACAGCCCTTCAACTCTTACCAAGTGGACTGCACACATGCAATGTTGAATGTGATCCTTGGACGTGTAATTTACCCAACGCAATCTTTTTCCAATAGGAGCAACAATGCATATGTTGTGTAGAAAAGCTTCGAATGTACATGTACTAAAATGGAGTAAACAGTAAAACCATTTTATTGTGTAGTTCATATCAGAGCCAGACGTAGACCCACCTGTGTTAATGGGGGCACAAAAGAAAATAGTCATGAGAGAGAGAGAGCAGTCATGTTGGGCTTTTCGACTCTCATAAAAAGAGACTGAACAGCTCCTCCACTCCCTGCCATTAGTTTCATCGTCTCAACAACCAACCACTACAAATGCGACAAAATCCCATCCATTTCTCATAAATTCACAAACTAAATGTTATCAACCACTGTATAATGTAACCTATGACATATCTCTCATCATATGTTTGAGGAATTTTTTACCACCACCAACACACACCGAAATCTCAGTGGGGGCGACTTTAATTCTCTAGGACGTAAGAAAAGTAGATTTTGAGTGACGTGAGAAAAATCTCTACCCAAAAAAAATAAATCTCGGGTGAAATAGAACAGCGCTGGAATGAAGGAGTGACTTCTCATATTTGAATCCTAACCAACCAATTAAAAACTGACGTCTCTTACTATTGGTATAAAACTAAAAGACCATTCTGATGGACTAGGGGACATTGATGCATTGCATTGGTACGAATAACGTTGGAAAATATGAAATGGGAATTGAATTGGGTTTGAGTGGAGGAGAATGTTTACAAAACCTAGAACAGAGAAGCTTTTGGACACTAAAAATAAGAGGGAGGATTTGGAAAGGGCACATTTCAGAGTTAGAAACTAGAAACGTTCTTCCGTCTGCTCCAATGGTAGAGGATGAGTATCGAGAATCCATTGGAGAGAGATCGCTGACAGGAATGTAGAAGGCCTTGGATTCTTTCCAAACGCCAAATTAGATGAGATAAGATGTTGTCAGTTGTATTAAACGAAAACTCTAAAAGCAGGAGTTTTGTCGTGCTCTGCAGGCAAGTTTTGACGCGTAGAGAGATTCATATGTTCTTGCTCGGGCCCACTAGAGCCAAACTTTTAAATTACTGTAACCCACTTTCACTGTTTCTCATGGAAAACAAAAATAAAGTCTTCACGTGTATGCAGATCCAATATCGTGCTTGTAAGGTCCACATATAGCCCACCTAGATGCATTTTTATCACTTGCTTTATGAAATATGAAAAGTTCTCCTGCAAAAATAATCCCAACAAATTATTCTAATATTTAATTTAATAGTAAAGATTCAATCTCATGGATTAGTAAAGATTTGGTGAATATAAAATCAGACAGACATGACGCTAGATAATGTATGGATAAGGGTGTTAATAAGGAGTTGTGGCTAATGATGGTCCTAAGTAGGCTACATGAAATTAGATGCTAAGTACAGGCTTCTCTCAGAAGAAAACTCTCGTTGACATTATCTTAACACGAGTGATTAAATTGCAAAATATTGCACAAGTAAAAGATGATAAAACTTCACAACCAATCAAGCAATCACACCAATAGTTGAGTCGTGTTGACACCTTATTAGTATCAATTGCATGCTCATAGATTGATCTTTGACTCTCCAAGTTTAGAGTATCACTTCGGACTGATAGTCGGACTTAGCAAAAAAAATAAAAAAACCTTTATAATAGTTTAATCAAGAGTTAGAATAATTTAACAACGCATTTTTTCTCTAGTTTTTACTTCAGCCTTATCCATTATAATACATTTTCATTCCGTTTCCTTTTGGATGAAATTGGGTCTCCGATTACCCAGAAGTTCCGACCCGTTAAAAATCGGGTCTGGGTCCTTATTTAGACCCCGATGAGTAAACAGGTCCGGTCTGATTATACCTTGGTTTGGACCCGTGGATCCGAGCCCTAACATATTACCTCTATTTTTTAAAATATATCCTAAAATCCATGTTCATTTTTTAATATTATTCTCTACTTGGACTTGGATCTAGACTCATCCTATATATATGTTTTTTGTTCCGGTTCCAGGTCCGGATCCAATTCCACCATTCTCCTTAACGATTCCGCGACCTAGACCGGAACCGACCCGAACCGTATGTTTCCTGCCGGATAGACATACATCTAGAACGACTTGGGTTGGACTTCATATAAATAGTATATAGATAGCTTGCAATTAATGAAGAATGGTGATGTCATATAAGTAAAAATGGGAGAATATATTAAGATTGTTTTTTTTTTCCCAGAAAATGTTGCAGAAGACAAAATTACTTTAAATAATAAATGCTAAAAATTTGATGCAAAAAATGATTTCTTCTACTAAATTATCCCAATTATTTGGTGACATTTTCTAATTATAAACTCTTTCGAAATTATCGTGTCATGATAACATCACCATATTTCTAAAGGAAATTATTTTGTGTTAATTACAATTGTAGGATTGCAATGACAAGTCCCTGTAGTTATATCACCTCACAAGAATAAGGGGCCCACATCTATTGATCGTAAAATGCAATTTACCTATCTGATAATGTTTTTATTTTTATTTTTATTTCCTCCATTTATGATTATTGCTGTATAAAATATTAAAGAAATTATCATGTCCCTCATGTCTTTATAGGATTAATGAGATAGCATGATGTCTTTCTTTCTTTTCTCATGGAGGGATTGGAATAGATCTAGATCCATTTGTTAATCAAGTTATCATTATCATTATCATTATCATATTTTTATTTTAATTTCGCATCAACTACATAAATTCTCTTTTCTCATTTCAGTCTATGATGGGTCAAATCCTCTTTGCTAAGCAAATCAAGAGATAAATAAAATCCAACATCATACTGTTTATATGGTGTCATAGGGCTTAATAGATCACCTTGGAAATGTCCAAAGCGCTTCGCCAATGGTTGAATTAGCATCGTCTAACTTTGAATCATTGTTGAATTAAATCTCAAAAAAATACTTGTCTAACTTTTAATCATTGTTGGGTTAAATATCAAAAATAAAAATATTGTTAAACTTTAAAGCTTTGAAATCAAGAGTTAGTATAATAAAAAAGATTCTCCTTTTTTTTTTTCCTGAACTTCTATCAATGATAAAAACCTTTCCATCCTTCTGTATGTCTTTCTAATAGGCGTACATCTAGATAGCCCCCCTCAAGATTAACCACATAAAAATAGAAACAGTCCAGTAATAAACATTTCCAATCTTTTCGTTATCATATTTTTGTAACTAGAAAACAGGTTTAAGTAAAGACCACAGCCCACTAAATATGGCTGGGAGGCAAGAGGCAATTCCTCTCAGCAAAAGGAATTAGGAGTGAGGACAATCCCACATCTCACTCTCAGACAAGGAGAGGTAAAAACCAAGAGAGACCATGTAAAAACCAAGAGAGACCATGGTCACACCCAAGCAGGCCTAAATTCAATGGAGTGAAACATGGTGGTGACCATTATTTTATGCACTTTAAATTTATTTTTATATATATATATATAGGTGGGCCACACAACTGATGAAGCTAGGGAAATAGGCTGAAAGAATTCCCAGAATACAGTACCTGATCCCTGGTTATTTTAAAGGGAAAGAAAACAAAACAAGCAGGGTGTGTGGTGTGCAAACGATGCCTTTATATTACAGTCATATGATTGATGTGACAAAGCATTGGCCAAAACAGCAGTAATGCCCCCATTTTGTGCTTTTGTGGTACGATATCGGAGAAAAGGTGGGCGGACAGCTTTACCACCAGCAGCAAAACATTAAACATAATCCCAACAAACAACATTTTAACAACGGCCCACCTGCTTCCTTTTTGTTTCTTTTGTATATTTGTGTGTAGTAGGTGTGACTGTTGAGGGTACTACTGAATAATGTACCTACAGAACTGGACAGATATGCTACCTCTCTTATAGCCGATCCTAGCCGTTGAATAATCTCTCTCAAGTACTATCTTCACTAAAATGAGCCGGTGGGAGAAAAGGACGAGGAAGAGTGTATTTCTCAAGAAGTGAAATAGAAAGGTACAACTGACAGTTGAGACTTCAGGCCTGTACAAAACAAACTACACAGCTAGCAGAAAAAAGGAGGATGCATGGTTGATTACTTTGGTAGTAGGAACTAGGAAAGGACTAGTGAGAAGAGAGGAATTGGAATTGGAATTGAGAGGTCACGAGAGCATGGACTACTCTATCAGCGTGCATTCTCGGAAGTGTGACAGAGCCAGACCGTTGCAGAGCAGCCCGTATATATAACAGCCCAAATCATTGATTCCATCGGTCCATCTCACATCTTTTTTTCATTTGGAAAACTTGGGGGGAAAATCTTAATACTGATTCATTAAAAACAAAAAAAAACTAATTAAGGCCCTCCAATATTCATTCAATAGGCTGGACCCCTCATCGGAGGGGTGGTTGCCCAATGTTCGAAATTGAGAAGCCACCTTCCCTCACTCAATGGCCGTCCATCCAAGGTCTTCTCCCCTCACCTCACCTATCTCTAAGATTGAGGTAAGAAATACTATTGTTGCCCTTTATGTATCCTCCCACTCATTCTATCCTATGCAATTTTAAAATTAGAAGTGAATTGTGGAGAACTATACTATTTGGACAATATTCTAACGACAGGTCTGTAGGCTCCATTAGATATAATCCAATTGTATAGATTGGGAGACGGAAACTATAAGGATTTGGGCACATTGGATCATCTTAATTAAGCGCTTCCAAATGTTGTCTCATTACAAGTTTATCTAATGCTCAATGCTCAAAACAGCTCAACATTTAGGAAAAGAGAGTTTGCAGAAAGATCAACAGTGGCATTTTGTAAAGCTGAATTTCTGGAACTCAACCCATCAAACTGGAATTTTAAAATGCAACATAGACAGGAAACATAGAATTCATGGGATTCCGGCCAGAATTCCAAAACCACCGAACAGTAAAACAACTTTAAGCTATGTAAACCAGCCGGACCCTTTATTAATTATTCCACTGTGGACCGACCTGGACCCCAATGGGCCCAACACTATCACATCCCTAAATTTGACATAACAAGCAATCTAGGATTGTCCAATAATATTGTTTTTAGATATTGGCTATTCACCGAAACTCTTTTACAAGAGTCGCCAAGGGGAAGCATATGCATTTCCAACTAGTTTGTCTTCCAGTGTTGCGATACAATTTCGTCACAGAAAAGGCTGCTTAGGACTAGTTTGTGCAAGCAGATTGAGGACGAAAAAAAGACAGAATGGCTTCGCTTTTCTTCACAAGTAATTTCGAGAGTATTTGGTGGGACGTAAAATGTTTCAACTCATAATCAAATTGTAATGGAGTCCAAAATAAAATTGACTTAGCATGCGGCCAATAGACTTATAGCATAAGCAAATGATAGGGTCAAGTCTATTAAAACTTCCATCTATCTCAAACAATGAACATGATCTCTCAAATGAGCTCTAACTAAATTTCCTACAGAAGCATAAGACTTCTTCAATAGTTGTTGAATAACCACAAGATGTTAATAACTATACTGAGAAATATAGCTCTAGAAATACATGAGAGATCAAACACCTCAATTTTGATATGGGTTTAAGTTTGCAATTAGCGCCTGTAACAGTAGGTAGGAAAATGGCCGTTACTTTGTGGATGCAGGGGCGGGAAGGCAGCTGTCGTTGCAGTTGTGGTGGAGAATCCTGATGATGCTGCAGAAGGGAACAATGGCATCGCTGTAGAACCCTGGAGTTGCCATGCCCAGCTGGGGAGAGGTGGGGGATGGAGTTCAGCCCTCTCTACCGCTCTTTCCTGTGGTTTTAGATACCAACGTTTCGATTGATTAAACAACCAATCATAAATGAAAAGCATCCTTATAAAAATGATTTTCAAACCATCATTAGTTTGGAAACCACAGGACATTACATCCAATACTAAAAATCGACAAAGAGAGTGAGTTTCATTGTAACCATTTAGGGCCTCTCGCCATAGATGCACAGATAAAACATGCATCATTATGAGCTCAAGCACTTTCAGTTTCAACTGAAGTGACAGTCAGTTAAACAGGCAAACAGGTTCCTTATCTCTGGCTTTATAATAGTCCAGATAATTCCAGTGCCACTCACCCATCTCTGCCGGAATACAAGAGTCACTTAAAAGCAATAGCAACCCAGTTCCAGAGTGGCCCATGTCAGATTGAGGGTTTTTAAATTGGAATTCAAAGCAACGTTTGGCATTCGCTAAAATTGGGGAGGGACATTTTCTTATATAGAGATCTGTACAATAAAATACAATCAAATGTGCTTGAAATTACCTTCAAATTGGGAGCGAAGCCAGGGTACAGACCATTCCACGCAGGTGGGTGCTCAGGTGCCCTTGTCAAGCAATGGAGCTGGCCCATTGTAACTGAAGCAGGGTTTTCAGTCTGCATAGGATGACAGAGAAAAAATTGTAATTGAACTTCCATCTCAAACATCTTCAAAACATTTCAATCTACACATAGAAATTGGGGGAAGAAGGAAGTTTTCAAATGCAAAAGAACTCTCAATGTTACACAAGTCAGTGCATGGCGTACTTGATCATGCCCACATGAGGAAAAGCAATAGAGTGTGAAAGCAGAAATTGCCCTTATCAACATGGATAGCTATAATAAAAGATTTCTTCTCTAGTATGACCCAAAAAAATAAATAAAGATAGACATTCAGAAAAAAAAAAATAACTTCCTTACCCTGGCAAGTGCTGTAAATGGGCTGCAACTGAAATTGAAATCCACAGAGTTGTCATATTCATCACCAGCAGGTACAGAAGGGGGAGAAATCCCCAAATTCAAATCAAGATTGTTGGCAGTGCCTGCAGTGAAAGCATTAAACAGGTCTTTAGATTGGTTTACAGAGAGTGGTTGTGCTGGTTTTCCTGTATATAATAAATAAAAGGGGGAAAAGCAGTGTCAGCACAGAACACGTCTAAGTTTACAGTGTTTTATTTACCCAAAAAAATTGCATGGCACCAATAAAATGGTTAAGATTTTCTAACAGTAAAAATTTAATCCTATGGCTAATTCTGGTAGGATCATCTGTTTAAAAGTAGATAAAAAAGTTTGAATAATACCTGATGTATCAGCTTCAGACATTATCTCTCCTTCATATGTACTTGGTTCAAAGTTGGTAACCGCTTCCCTTCCATTGCATTGGAGGGCTGCTTTATCGTAAGCCCTGATTTTCACAAAAAAAAAAAAAAAAAAACAAATGTTGGATCCAACCTTGTAGAGGTTGACATTCAGCCTAACAAATTCATAACCAGCAGTATGAAATTCATGATAAGTAAGACCTTGCAGCTTCAATTTCACTGTCGAATAGTCCAAGATAAATATACCTGCACCCAATCATCACATTCTCAGCCATATAAGAAAAGGGTAAAATGAGTTCATGGGAAATTCGGGTTTCTCTCAAGGTCATTGCACCAGTATGTGCCTTTCATGTTTTTACACAGGCACAATGCAGACAATGATCTTATACTGCCCTTACTAGCATCTTGACGGCAGGCAATATATGTTTTCCCATAAATGAGACCCAACTTTGCTTAATCTAAACCATCCATATCACAAGTCTCTCTATCTTTTTGAAATCAAACCCAAATTTTACTCCAAGTGGAGTGATATTCCAATGGGATATATCACTCTAACTTAAAGTAAATTCGGGACACTGCCTATAAAACTTAGCAGTGAGATGTAGACAGGGTTAACAGTGCAACTCGTCAAACAGGATGGATCAAGGAAAGGTGAGTTCCACTCTTAGATGATCATATATTAGCTACAACGCGTATTCATTTCTAATACAAAATCAACTAATTTCACACTGGATTAAGTGTATCTTACTTCTTGCCAAGGAGCTGACCCATGCGAGCTTCCCATCGACCACATTTGTGGAGCGTAACACCTCTATATTTTGAACTTCCCCTAGAGAATCCAGTGCTTTGCCGACGGAGAATGTGCACAAATTCTTCCTTTGTTAGATTCTTCATCTGCAATTCCATCACAAAACCATTGAACCCCATCATTTTGTACAAAGTACAAACTAACAAACTACAAACATTTTCAGATCACAAAACCAATAGAGACCAGTCCTTTCACAAACATGAAATCCACATTACCGGTTTCATATCATCTTCATAATCCGTAAGGTTGAAATTAATGTCCGCATCAACTCCTCTGAACTTGATTGCAGCTCGATCATATGCCCTAAAATCCAAAGACCCAACTGAGAATTCTACCTAACCAACCAACAAAAAACACCAAACACCAAACACCGAACACCAAACACCAAAAACCACAGAAATCAGCTTCCATACAAATTGACACTAACCGTGCTGCGGCATGAGCAGTGTCGAATCCACCTACCCAACAACCCCAACAAGATTCATTAAAAACTCATTAAATTGAAATGAAAATCATAAATTGTGGCATCCAAACAGAGCATAATCTCCTTACCCAAATACACCTGCTTCCCACAATCCCTGAAAACACATTAAAAAAAAAAAAAAACAATCTGTTCAATAAAAATCAGGAAAAGAAAGGCAGAACGAGATGATATTCAATTCCACAAGAAACTTTCAAAATCTCTAACCAGATATGCGATTCCCATCTCCCAGTCCTCCTATAGAACGTGACACCTCTGTATTGAGAGCTTCTAGAGCGAGGCCCACGTCTGCTCTTCTTCACCACCTGTTGCTGTGGCATCACCATCCCCTGTACCTGCCCACCAGTATTGACAGCCTCTCGACTCAAATCTACCCAATGCGGCCTCGACGAAGAGGAACCTTCTGCAATCCCTCTTCCATCAACAGGAAAAAGCTGCCTCGTTACAAACCCCGTCAAAACCCCATTCTCTTCTTCTTCTTCTTCTTCCTCCACAACCACAACATCACAGTTCCTTTTCTTCAAGATATCGAAGCTGAACAAGGAAAGCTCTCCACACCGCTCGTTCAAAGTCGAACACGAGTCCTCATCTCCGCCACCGTTGATCGACGCCTCGGTGTTCACTACAGAGGAATTCGACGTCCCCGAATCGTCCACATGGACACCTGCAACTTCCGGAAGCTTCTCCATCGCCAGATTCAGATCAAACATCACTACAGAGAGAGAGAGAGGGAGATAGCTTCTCTTTTACTTACAACTTGAGAAGTGTCTGCACGAATCTGTTCGATCAATTTCTCTTTTACTCAACCTAAAATCAAAATCGAAACGAAGAAAACATGAATGCCAAAAGAAATCCACCATCCGATCTGAAATTCCCCAGTTTCAAAGTAATCAGAAACATCAAACGAGTGATCTTAAACTGAAACGTAAAAAAAAATAAAAAAAATTGAACAATCAGATATCATTCAGATGAGATTTACAAATAGAGATTTAGCGAGAGCAAACCATAGTTCAAAGAGCGAGATCGCTCCATGGAAAGATCGCAGCCTTTCACCACGGATTCCATTGAACAATCTCAAAGAAATTGATCAAAACGAAATCAGTTATAAAGAGAGGAGGAGGAGAAGGAGATGCAGCGTATGCGTATGGAAGAAGCTGAGAAAATGCGTTTCTCTGTGCATTTTTGCGGAGAGCTGGAAAACAAACAGCAGAAAGTGAGGGATAGTCGAAGAGAGAGAGAGAGAAAATGGAATGGAAGGGACGGATGGATATAAGGAAGTGTTTGCTTCTCTCTCTCTCTCTGAGTCAACACGTACAGTTTTTGGTCCCTGGAATTTCTCGCTGATCTGAACAATGGGAATATCTGTTGCTTTATACGGAAAGGGGTAAAAATACGAGGGAAAAGTTACCATACAGCAGCGCTGTATCGCAGCATGATGCAGCGCCTGAATATACAAGTGGGTGAGACTCACTTTTAAAAAAATCCAATCCGTCCTCCAATTTTTTACAGACATTTTGTTCTTTATATATAATTTTAAAGTGTATTTCGTAAGATCTTTTTAAATATGTGTCCAAATTCTATTTCCATAGAAGAAAAAAGAAAAAAAATAAATAAAGTTGAATAATGTGTTCATAATTTAATTAATCAACGGTGTGTATATTGTTAATTTGAATAATATTTTATATGTATATTTCAGGTGTTAATATGAATAAATAGATTAGAATTTTTAAAGGACTCGTATATGTGATGTAGGGTGACTGTATGGTAGCTTTGCCCAAAATATGAATACCGGCAAATCGATTTTATTACTACTATATTATTTGACTCATGTCGTTGCATGAACCGTCCGATCCTGATTTCTGGCCCAGTACAGAGTCCGGAATTAGAGAGGTCGTGTAACCAGGCATGAGGCATCTAATAAAACCACCTTTGTCCTTTGGCGTAAAAACCATTTGTCAACACCCCACTTATAGGCATGTGCTGTAAGTGGGCCCCATTTGTCTCTCCCTCTGTCTCTCTCTTATCCCTGCTTCCCTGCTGGGCTGATTCTAGTGTAGTTGGAATTTAATTTGGTTTGGCTGCCTTCGGTTATACTTGTTGTGGTCAGTTGTGAACTTAGGTAAATGAAAGTGCAATTATAAAAAAAACTTTTTGAGTTCTATTAGTGGTTTCCCACACTAATAAGGAGGGTCTGTAATTTGTGAATGATTGAGGAAGGGGGCATTCATTAATGTGGGGGCCATCTTATAAATCCATGTCTTTATCAAATTTATTGAGATGACTGGGGGAGATTTCTTTTCAGTTTTTTAGAGTTTTCTAAGATTTTTCCATCAACTGCTGAGCCCCATTGATAGCTGTAACCATTGATACTATAAATTTAAAATGATGATGATGATATTTTAACAATATGGAAAAAACATACTTGTAATTATGATTGTGTTATAGAGAATAATAGCATTACATTAGTAGGGCTCAACTACAAAAGTCAGACCCCTCAAACTCATTCTTCTCTTATGTAATTTCACATGCTATATTTCTGTGTTTGATAGTAGTTGGGCTCTATCCAATTGATCATGTATAAGACACATGATTTTTCTTATGGGGGATCTCACTATTTAAAATTAATCTTTTACAACTAACCAATTTATAACAGTAGGGCCAAATTTGATCAGAATAAGTAAGGAGAAAAGATAGCCAGCTCTAGAAAAGGGTGGAACTCACTTGAATTGTCTTCCCATGATCCATGTATGCTAAAGAATGGATCATGGATCAAGGGAGGTAATGTTTGAGGACCTCAGAATTTAAAACCATCTCAAGTCACACACATATTCCTACATTGGCAGTAGCCCAAAGTCACTTTAACCAGAGTAGTACGAACCCTATATCCAAAAAAAAAAAACCAATCATTTTTATATTCATTGATTATTAATTCATGAATCATATAACCATAGACAGTAATAAATCCACTTGAAAGCATGTAAATCATTACGGGATGAATCATTATTTGTACGCTTCAAAGTAAAATAAACTCTAGTGGTTGATGAGATTTGTATGTAAATTTGGGTGACTGCATAATCAAAGGTTTAGGAATGGCAGTACTTCCTTAATATTTTCCGTACATAAATAAATTTATGTAAAACCAAAGTCTGGAAACCAGTCACAATCGGGTCCTACAAACTGGTTGGTAAAGTAAAGACATTCTACCTGTTGTGAGACAAATTTTCTTCAAAAATTATTACTTAACTGGAGGAGAATATTAAGACTACTTTCCCAAACCAAAATAAAGAGCATGGTCTTTTTGCAGGGTTCGTACTTCCATCTATTTCTCTCTAGAATTATTATACTACGTAGTAGTACGTACCCCATTAGAATACATCAACATGAAGAACAAGAGCCAATGTCGGCCACTGTTTATGAAGGTCTACAAATTGAATACATGCAAATTAAACATGTGACTACTTTCAGATTATGTTAATCAGCCTTTTCACATTAGTCACTTAAAAGGGGATTACTCTGTAAAACTAGATTCAATCAATCAAAAGAAAGAATATCATTTTCCAAGTTATGTCAAGTCATGGGAGTCTCTGATTTGAATAGCTCGTTATTGCAGTGAAGGACTGAAGGTAAATACCATCATGACATCAAAGCTTGTCATCAACTCAATCTGATCTGTGTCCACAACAGGCCCATTATTTGGTCGGTTGGGACTTGACTGATCACATGTCTTTAATTTCTTTACTTTCATGTGACGGTGTTTTAAAGTTGGATCGTACACGACGGCCAAACCGATTACCCAAAACTTATTGTTTTCACTTCTCTCCTCTTCAAATCGGTGTTTTTTTTTTTTTTTTCCACTCCTTATACCTAGGGATGGCAACGGGGTGGCGCCGGAATTGGGCTGCCCCGTCCCCGCCCCGAATCTCCCTGTCCCCGCCCTGCCCCGCAATTCGGGGTATGTTACACACCCCGTCCCCGCCCCGACATGCCCCGCGGGGCGCCCCGCCCCGATGTGGTACAATAATAAATATAATAAATAAATTTTGAATTGACTATAAAAAAAGGTAAATTAATTTATTTTACATGGTAAAAAGCACATGAATGATTCATCTATGTTGTCTCTATGCCTTTAATAATATTAAAAAAAATCTCCTAAAATAGAATAAAAAGATCTCCCCGCATAAATATTTTATAAGTGTGGGGCACTGTTAGATTGTTTAAATTTTTTAAAATTATTTAAAATTAATAATATAAATTTTCCTTTTCCTGAAATTTTACCTATTTAAAGTGAGATTTTATTCTTATAAGATTTTCTCTAAGCCCTTGAAGGCCACTAACATACACTTGAAAATATCATATATGCTTTGAGACATTCTTTATAAAAAAGACAATATCTCTCTAAAATATCATGAACTCCATCAATACATGGTTTCACTCCATTTCTGGTATTGAACTGACTACATAATATATGTTCCAATTTTCCCTCAACAAGCTTACCCAACTTTCCATGGTGTGGGCCCCAACCATATGCATACCAACCACAGGTAAGAAAAAGATTGAAAGATCTTAACGAGAATCAAGTCGAGTCAAAATTATTAATAGTTGATGGTCAAATATCATTAAATCTCATTGATTTGGCAGGAACCTCACTTTAAGACCAATGAACTCCACTTACTAATAAAGAGATTGATTACATATAATTAAAATTAGTATAATTTATAGTGTTGTTAGTATGATTAGAATCATATTAAATTACTAACTATAATTTACTTTGCTATTAAAGCATGATCCATCATTCTATTATATATTTATATTCGTTTTATTTAATATGATTTATCTTGTCACAATTTAACATTATATATGATTAAAGTAAAATAAGCTTAGATAGATTTTTTAACAACTTTAACTTCATTAAATTTGAATTAGAGGGAATGGGATCATATTATATGCTTTTATAATGTCTCATTCAATTACATGTTTAACTTTAAAAAAAGTCTTCAATCAATCTACTTAACCCTTAATAACAACATAAAATCAATATATAGATTTACATATAAATATGTTTATTTATTATAAAAGAAATCTAATATATATTTATATTTTAGAGGATTATTAATTTCGGGGCAGGTTATGGGGTGGTATTTCGGGGCGGGGCGGCGGGGCGGGGCAAGAGCCATACCCATCCCCGCCCCGCCCCGGATTTGGGGTGTGATTTTTTTCCTCGTCCCCGCCCCATCTAAGAGTCGGGGCGGGGAAAACCCGTACGGGGCGGGGCGGGCACTACGGATTGGGACGGGGCGGGTTAAAAATGTCATCCCTAGTTATACTAAGTAAGGAGTTTGGTTCTTATTGGGATGGTCAGAGGTTCAACCCTCATCTTCCTCCTGTATATTTCTGTATGTGTATATGCAGATTTTTTTTCTAATTTGGTGGGCTTCTTTTCCGTGTGTGCGGACTTTACTCTCGTGGACTTCTGGATGTAACGGGCTCTATATAATAATAATAAAAGAGGGTCCCAGCCATGGGGGTTAAAAAAAAAATAACCGTTTTATTTAGAAAGATCTGACTCTTTTCCCTCTGTTTTTCTGACCGATGTTAGCGGCCAGGTGTTAGATGCTGAGTGTGCCAGCTGTTGGGCACCCTAGAGCCTGGCCCTGCCCTACAATCACTCCGCTTCTGGCTTTTGATGATTTTGAGTTTTTTGATGTGGGATTGAAAGTTGAAACTTCTTCCTCTTGACCGGTTGCTATACAGTATAGACCAGCCATCTTAGGGGCCTCTTTCTTTCAGGCTATCACAGAAATTTTATTTATCTGAGTTTTTAAAATGTTGTCTGTGAACTGATTTTAACAAATTAGAAGTTTGAATTTGAGGAATTTTGTGAATCCAAGGTGCCAATTCACAAAGTTAGGTCTTATTGAACTCATAAATTAATTAGAAGGTTCCGATTGTCGAAGGAAAAGTACGTTGTCAAACCCACTTCAGTGTTGATTAGTTGCCTTAAGGTCTGAGTTTGTCCCTTATGTCTTGAATTCCCCCAACGTACGTGGTGCACATGTGTTGTGGGGCGTAAGTCCTCTCGTGCAAAGGGATACCCTCGTGATAAAAAGAAAAACATAAAAGTATGTTGTTAAGATTTTTCAATGGGTAAAGTTGTGGTAAGAAATTAAACCCACTCTTGAGATGTAAACCACACTCAGGGTCATTGTATGCATTGTGCTTTAGAATATGCTTGTTTCATATAATTGAATAACATTATATCTCAAATGGCATGAAAGTGAGCGTAGCATCCGTCTTATAACCACACCTCTCATAACCTTCTCCCATCTTTTATGTGAGTTCATTTGATTATGAATTTCTATATATTTCATGCAGAGAAAGAAGCCCTTGAAAAATGATAAGTTGAGCCCAACGAGGGGTGGTGATGGATTCAAGGCAACAGAACAGACCCATCTTTGTGCAGAGGCTGGAGAATCTGGCCACAGGGACTGGAGATGAAGCCCACGAAGTTGAGAAGGCAAAGGCGGCAGACGCATGATAGGTAGGGCTGCACAACCGGAAATCCGGTCCGGTTTTTGGACCGGATTTCCGGTCCAAAACGGTCCGGTCTGGACCACTTAAGTGGTCCGGACCGGTTTCATTAGTTTTTTTTTTTTTTTAAGTTTTTTTTTTTTTTTTTTTCATTTTCAGCCAATTTCCTACCTCATTTTCCAAATGTAAGAAACTAGATCTTCAATTTCACTATGGTATTTGACTTGGGAATTTTTTATACTTAAAGTTTTATATTAAAAAATTTTTTTTTTTTTTTTTATTATTAATCCGGTCCGGTCCGGTCCAGATCGGTTTTTAAAAGGTCCGGACCGGATATAATCGGTTTTTCAAAACCGGTCCGGTCCGGTCCGATTTTGCGGTCCGGTCCGGTTCTGTGCAGCCCTTATAGGTGAAGATGCTGGATCCTGGACATGGTCCTTGGCAGTTACTGAAAGAAACGGCATGTGCTGTTTTACCGTTTGGAAAATATCGTCAGTAACGCCCCTGCCCTTTCCTGACCTCTCAAATCAAGACTGCTTTTTCCAGATGACTACTCCTAGTCCTAGTTCATTGCCTTTGACCGTTTTAAAAGAACCACTTTGCTTCTAGCGAGTACTTTCTTCTTAGAAAATAACAAATCACTCAACGCATGGAATAGTTGGTTGTACTTTTTTTTTTTTTTTTTTAATCCAGGTTACTAGCCGTTTGAACCAAATAGTTTCTACGATTTCAAAAAGAGTTAGAATAATTCTTATGGGTCCAGAATAATTTCTACAGGCATAAAAGAGAAAGCCATGAAAATTTTTCTTATGCCCCAGTGTGGTAGTGCAATTTTGAACCCACAACCTCTTGATGCAGATCGTGGTCCTATGTCAATCGAGCTACCTCTCGGGATTTTTTCCAAAGGTCATTTGTTGCATGAAATTGATCTCCTAGATATTCTAAGAAAAATATCCTGCCACCGTGGCTAAAATTACATATTCATTTGTACATAAATGCAGTCGAAAGAGGAAACTCCCAAATCCTACTGAACCAATTTCAGACTTGAGTAAGTAAACTGTTCAGATTCCTTCTTACATAGAAAAAACATCTAAGAATGTGTTTTCCTCCTTTGCTTCTGTCACTATACCAACGTCAAGAATGAACTTAATTTTTGAAAAAGAGGATGTTGCACAAATGCCTCCTAGAGATACAAAGGTGAAGATCTATAGCTAGCATCAAGTAATTTCCCTTTTAGATGAAAGTGATTATGCATCATTATCCTAAAACGAAATCCTAAGAAACTGAGGATGAACCTACATCTCTACCTTGCTTTATTCACCCTTCAACTCATTATTAAAAATAATTTAAACCTATTTTATAATGAGTTCCTAAAAATTAAATTCCATGACAACAAATGGATCCTTATGATTTTTCAGCAAATTATTCATTTTGATGGATTTAATTAATCCGATATTTGGCAGATAGTGGCCGGCAAGAATATCGTTTGGCTTTATTTCTTATAGAATGTTCTTTTTGTTCTTCCTTTGTGCCCTTACTCTCCTCTCCCCAATGAATGTTCACAAATTATTACAAAATTCTCATCATTCTCTTACAAATGGGGGGGGCGCGAATGAAACCCGGGGGGGCGGGGGCGCGAATGAAACCCAATCAAAGTAGAAAAAAAAAAATAAGCCGCTTTTTTCGGAATAAGATAGATAAGAAGCATAAGTGTCTTTGTTTGTATATCTAAAACAATTCCCTTCTCCTTATCTTATTTAGTCCTATTTTTGGCCTGTCTTTGACAGTTTGGTGAAAATCATTGGACTCGTATGGGTTTGTCCAAACAAATTCTACCCTGCTTGGTAAAAATATTCTCATGTGGCGTGCCACTATTTTCGAACTCAAGCGTTTACTTACGGCCTTTTTTCTCCAAATGAGCTAGACTACAACCTTGAACGTTTCTATTTCCTCTTCCACCATCACATGCATGTATATTGTGGGGCTTGTTCTATTAGATGATGAGTTGATCTTCACAATGGGTCCCTCAAATGCATGACTTCTTGCAGATCCATGCATATAAGCATGAAAAAAAAATATAGATTTAGGTTAACACAAATGAGTGTGGGTTTTAAAAAGTGGGAAACGAATGCTGATGGTAAACACACAACTTCTAGGTTGATAACCTTATTAGATTAAGTCCTGCTCTATTAGAAAAGGTGGGATACTAACAAGTATCGTCAAACGGTTCATGTTCTCCTTGCAATTGAAATTAAATGATGGGCACGCTTTTTGCCTTTTGCCATACCTTAATGTGCACACTCCTATTTGTAAGGGAGCTTTGATGTTCCTAACCAATTATGCTAGCAGCCCAATGATATTGTATCTAACAAATAGATCATTTCTGAACACATTAGACACTAGTTTTAGCTCTGATAAAAAAAAAAAATCATGTAAAATTGTAATGGTATATTACTTACCAAAAATGTTAAGTAGAACTGTAACTCTTTCATCTCTATTTTATGACAGCAGCCAAAAGTCAGTTCTCATTCAATACTTTCTTCAAGTTGGGACTTCATTTTCCTTCATTGATTTCTGCAAAGTCATCATCCAATTTCCTTTAATTGATGGATAGCTATTGTTTTAACCAGCGGTTCATCAGTATAGTTTTAAATCAACCCATAGATGATTGACAAATAGAAAGAGTCACAGCTTAGTGATTTGATAAAAAGGAGAGTTGGGACCCATCGCCACCTAACCCAACAACATTGTATGCCGTTCCTATCAATCTCCCTCACAACAGCTGTCATTGTTGCAGGATCCTTTATTCCCCAACTATTTCTTGGGCCAAAAAACACTTACCATCTTTTGGTACCTTAGTACACACACTTGTGGTTGTGGGGGCAGAAAATAACTTGGATACCCTTTTACAAGAAAAAGGTTTGGAGGACATGAAATGATAGCCAGTGGTTTTAGCAACTCGCATGAACTTTTCTTCTTCTCCGTTTGTTGAAAAAATGCCATGCTCGGGCCGGGGCCCCCTTTTGTTACAAGCACATGGAGATATCTAGTACGGAGTATTTGTAATTCTTGGGATGTTTTCCTCCTAATGAAATATGGAAAAAACACATAGGTATCTAGCATTTTTAGCTTTGTAAATTCTCTGGATTGAAATAGAGAATCCTAAATTTCATTGTAAGTGAATTTACACCCTCGCCAAGAATTTTTAATAAAAGAAATTTTCTATTTAAAATGCTTGTAATCTAATAGGCCCTAAGAAGGTCTCACTTCAGTAAAATTAAAACCTTGCATTAAAGCCCCTCCAAATAGTAATGTAATTGACTTTCATTTAGTTATCAAAGGGTATTTACTTGAAAAACATGGTTATGGACGTCTTTTCTTATTCATGAATGATCGGGTTATTGTATGGGTTAAGTCAGGTTCAAACTCAATTACCCGATTGGATAACCCATCTAACGTTATTAAACACAAATTATATGAAAAGTGTGGTATAAGTTTTATGAAATATACAGATGTAGGTTGGGCAAATCTTCTTGTGAAAACTCCTCTCACCGTATTGATGGGAGAGTTTCTTGCAAGCCCATCTTATGATCCATTTAAATCATTCACACATTTGGCTCCTCTCACCATAGAGATGGGAGAGCTTCTTGCAAACCCATCTTATGACCCATTTAAATCATTCACACATTCAGGACCTCCTTTGATAGTCACTGGACTTTAGGGTTTGCACCCACCGAATGGACTAAATCATTGGATCAATGTTTTAATTCTATTCCTAATATAAAAGCTGTAAACTTGTGGGCCGTCGATCGAGGGGTTAGAGACATGAGTGGATCTTTTCATCCCACCCATGTCCCACGATCTGTAACTTTAGATGCACATGAGTATTACCCATATATATTGATAATTATGTGAAGAGGAAAAAGAAAGAATTTAGGGAATTTCTTCTGAATCTAACATATATGGTGGGCCCATCTACAATCAACGGAACTTCATAACATCCTAATATATAGGAGTCCATCTCCTAAGTTTTTTAGATTATTAAAATCGTGTAAGATATTTTTTATGCAATCTTTATCTTTTTCTAAAGTATAAGTCTGTATTAGTGAATGTTTTCTTTCTCATGTTGAGAAAGAAGGTTTCATCAATCTCTGTGTTTTTCAATCTTATATAATATCAACATTATTTTCAATGCAAGACAATATGTGATAACAACACATTTTGGCATGAGTCAGTCAGATATAGATTATAGAGTCTCACTTTCCACTTCCTTGAATTTTTTTTAAAAAAAGATTTAAAATAAAAACTGTAAAATTAACTGTATCGAAAACTGTCATCAGTCGGGTTTGATAGTATATAAAAGAAAATCCATCACAGGTTGATTGAATTCGAAGAGGAGTATTTGTGGATAGAGTCGGATTTGGAATTTGGGATTTGAAACAACCTAAACCTGAACGTACCTGTTGCGATACCTAATGTCACATGTTCCTCATGTTGCTTTTAAGAGCCTTAACATTGAACTTGATAATTAATTTATTAATACTTTAAGAGTGATGGAAAAGATGGGGGAGACGTTGGGGGCCACCATCCTCTTAACGATAGAAGCAAATCTTGAACGAATATCTTTTCCCTCTTGATCTTTATTATTGTAAAATGTCTCTGTTCACGTATCTCTTGCCCTTTTGGCTTTTGCTTTTTCAATCTTCATGTTGTCAATAAAATAGAAAACAGAATAAAGCCACTCTCTTTGTTTTTTTTTTTTCCACAATTGGCAAGGTTAAGGATAACAAAGTTTAAAGGAATGATACTTAACTCAAACACAGGGTTATATATAAGTTTAGGAATGACCCTTACACAAATTCATAGTTTTATAATTTTTGCCTAAATCAGTTGTTGGAGCGAGTTCATGTACAGGTCTGGGGCATTATATATCAATAGCCGTGAGAAATTTCGGCCTTGATGGAAATCTATGGATATATTTGTTTGCATGAGGAATTAAATGAGATAAAATTAAGAGTCAAACAATAAGAAAGAGAAATAAAATGGAGTCAAGAGTAAAATGCACTAAACGAAAAAAATTCACTCCTCTTTTTGTAATCTAGTGCCTTTTAAGAGTACTTTTTTTTGTTATTTATATTGCCTTTTTTAAGGTAGACCATTCTTCGGCTAGAAATGATTCAGTCACCAAAACACACCTAAAAGCAAGACAATTATTAGATATTAAGTTAGTCTACAAATGTTAATAACATTGGAATCATCTGATCATTAGTACGATTTTGACGCTGAGTTACCCAAATCCTAATTTGACGATGGGTTGTGAAGTTTTCAATATCAGCTTATCCAAATCCTTATTTTCAAATGGGTGCTGAAATTCTCTTAATCGGCTCACTCAAGAGCCGAATCCTAATTTTCAGATAAAGGTGTGATGGGTGCTGAAATCTTCATGATTGGCTTCCACATCTTGAAATGACAGTCATTTCTACATTGGTGCAAATTTGTGAGAGGCTAATGCGTGAGAACCATTTAAATTGATTATGGAGGGTAGGTAGGCCACATATTTGGTAATGATTTGACCATTTCTAATTTATTATCTTTATTTTATTTTTTGTTATGTTATTTAGATCTAAAATATTGTCCAAGTGAAGATTCAGTATATAAAACCACACACACACAGTATATTAGAGGCAAAAATGCCTGAACAAAATGAGGAGACCAATGCAAAGGGTTAGTGCAAATAACTCTATTGAACACTTGCCGCATATTTGTTTTGGGCCTTTCTATTTCATGTAATTAAATACATAGAAATTGTACAACTTCTATTTCTAATAATGATTAAAATTGGAAAAATATATATGAAATTTAAAAAAGGGCCATTAAATTATCTCCCCTCTAATGGAAAATAAATCAAGAGGAGGTCATAACTGAATACCTAGCTACCACTCTAGTAATTCAAGTTGCAGAAAAGTGGAGGTTGCACTAGGTGGTTGTTGTATTTATCATTCACCTCTCTCCTAATATCTTTAGCCTCTCAGCTCTCTAATAATCTTTTGGTGGAGTTCATTTGATTATGAATTCATATATATATATATATATATTGTTTGAAAACAAACATGCAACTCATTCATATAATTAAGTACTTGTGACTGTATTTAGTCGTTTTAAGGTACTTACTATTGCATTTTTAAAAGTGGTAAGAATTGAAGAACCAAGGGTGAATATCTAAAAAAATTATAAAATAACATTCTCTTTATGGAAATTGAATCAAGGGACGATTAGAAATGAAAATCTAGCTATTATTCTAGTAATTCATGACCTAGAAAAGTCAAGGTCCCACCTTCACCCCTCACCTTATGTCTTTGACCCCTGATCTCTTTGATAATCTTTCCGTAGAGATTATTTCACCATGAATTATTTTGTATTCAATTCTTATATATTTTATGCGACAAACGTCTTAAATGATTGGATTATATACCGATGCATATTGGCAATTTTAGCTAAAAAGATAAGATAATAACAATTATATATATATATATATATAATTATACATCCTCATTTATAATCACTGGTCTAGATTTTACTTTCGTTGAAGTGATGTGTATTAAGTGATTGGTCATATGTTTTTTGGCATGATGATTAAACAGGTATGCATGTAACCCCTCTGTGAGGGAGAATTTTGCCAACCCTTATATGGAGGATCCTTCGGGTGTAACCTTCCTAAGACCAACTTCCCAGTTTCACCACTGCAAACAACCTTTCTAAGACCAATTCAATCCCTCCATGACACCTTCCTTCTCAAACATGCATTTGTTCTAATCTAAGCTTATTTTAAATGTAACTCTTATTGAATTTTATTTTTACAAATTTATATAGCAGATCTACAATTAAGAGCTAAGATTGTTTGAACACATTGAAATTGTTCTCACCACCAATCCATGTCCAACTTTACAAAAAAGAAAATCCATGTAAAAACCAATCCAAGGGAATTGTCACTCAATTGTTAAGCATTGGCCAAGCCGGCCACAAGGTCAAAATGGTGTGAAGTGGTTGAATTATATTTAGATGAAGATTTAGTGGGCCCATAGGGATGAGATAAATTTTGAGAGTGTAGACTTCGAATATTACAAAAAAGGGGCTCTTTTTTTTTTCTTTGTATATATATAATGGTAATATTTAAAAAAATATTCAACTCTTAATCTAATGGTTTAGTTTATTCTCATGTCTGTAAATTCTTGAGATTAGTGACTAAGAGGGATTGCCCTGTTAATTATTGGGTTGCTGGTTGGCCCGTAAAAAAATTCTCATATAATATAATTATATAAGTGAAAACTAGTTGACTTAAATATTTCTCAATAAATAATAAGGGGTCATTTACAAATATATTTGTCAGCAGGAACGCCCCATGTGCAAAATGGTATTTCCGTAATTTAAAGATATGATGTTCATTGGTAGGAGAGTGGGCCCAGGATTCGCAATCAGCGCAAATGCATACCAGCTTCTTTTGGCGAATGTGGGGCCCACTGGAAGGTGGTGACGTGTACGATGATTAAGTGGTGTCGGCAAAAGGGTACGAGGTTTGGGAATAGGGAGACGTGGACTCTTCCTGTCCATTGGAGGAAAATTAAAAAAATATATATATTAAAGTCACATCCTTACTCCCCCCCTCTAACAAATCCTTATCCCTGGGCCTAGCATAATAATTGCCAACTTCTATTGATTTAAAAGCCCTCAAACTTTATATATAATCTAAGAAACATCCTTCCTTTTCTTTTCCCTATAGAGCTCTTTTGACCACACGACACATCTATTATTTGGGTCCATGGATCCGGACACATACTGCCGTAAATAAATATATCTTCAATATATGTGGAGAGAGCCGTAGCAGAGCTCTCCTAAGCTGCAGCTTAACTTATTTTAAATTGAAATAGTGTTGGTCTCATAAATTAAAATTAATTATATTTATTTTTACATGATGGAATTGAAAAATCCAATTCTAATTGGATTTATCTTGATTTTAAAGACGATCATCATGCAAAAAAAACAACATAATCAACTTTGATGCGTGGTACTAACCCTGTTTCAGTTTAGAATAAGCTAAGTTGCATCGTAGAAGAACTAACCCCATGTATAGATAGGTGAATAGTTAGCCAATCGGGCCTGAATTTTGGGCCTACTATGTCTAGGAGCTTTTATTTCAGAATGGGTTCTGTTTCAGGTCCTTTGTTGTAGGTATGGGTGCTGTGGGCTGGAGCCAACTCGGTTCTTAGTGCAGACACGGCCTTTTATAACTACTTCAGGATTGAGACCGGGTACAATATGGGTCCGACTCATTTTCATTCCTTGGCAACTGGAGCTGGACTCGTTGGTTTAGTATAGAAGGCAGGGTTGCCAGATGATGAGCTTAATCCAAGTGTAGCTCACTGCTGGTTTGGGGCTCTATTTTTAGGGCTGTTGCTGTACCTGTCCCGAATTATTGGCCCAAATTTTAAATGGTTAGGCACGGGGCTGGGCCTACATGCTTAAAGACCCAGATCCACAAATTCCCTGGGCCTCAGCTTAACTTTCAGGCCTTTGTGTTTGATCTGGTACGGAATATTATGCCCCACAACTAAATGGGACTGTCTTGGACAAGCTTTGCCCAGCCAATGAAGGCACCTGAATCATGGGTTGTACAACCCCTGGGCACACAAAGGATGGAGTGTCATGAGCCACTAGTATCATCCATGTAGAGGAATTTCTCCTACGAGCCGACTGTATGTGATCTATGGGGCTCACTTGGGCCACCTTTGAAAAGTCCAGTCCAGTCCAATTTTAGGCTCGTTGAACCTCAAACCCTTATCCGGAAGTACACTAAGTAGACCTTTCCATATGTCCTCCTAGCACGTGCATATAAGAGGGCCACACGGTCTTGACCACACATTAAAATTAGGGTAAATTAGGGAGAGATCCCTGAGTATTGGATTATAAAGTCTCTAGTACACGGTACTATCAGTCAAGCCCTGGAGTCCTTAAATGATAGTACTGTGTACTAGAGACTTTATAATCCAATACTCAAAGGGCCACACGGTCTTGACTACACATTAAAATTAGGGTAAATTAGGGAGAGATCCCTGAGTATTGGATTATAGAGTCTCTAGTACACGGTACTATCATTTAAGGCCTGGAGTCCCTCATACATGGGATTAATATAGGCTGAGGTCCCTTAGCATGCCACATTATACATTTTCGCGACTGATTTGCCCATCCAATTGTTTAGGCATAAATTTTAAAATTTAAAATTTCAAGTCTTCCATTCTCCCTCAATTTCAAGGTAAATTTCTCTCTCTCATTTCTCTCATCAGCAAAGAGAAAGACAACACACTGTCAATATTACTGTTGTAGAACCAGAATAGAAGAGGTTTGGGGCTCTGCTACGGCGCATGGTCTCCAACGAGGAAGACACAGATTTGAGTTTGCGGAGAAGACGATCGGAAGTTGCAGAGAAAATCAGAGTGAGAGAAGAGGCAGTGAATTTCTGAGAAAATTTTTGATTTTGCACCGTTGCCGGAGAAAGAAGGCAATCTCTGCTCAAAAAATGCTACTTATCTGAGTTTTTTTTTTTAATTTATCTAAGTTTGTACGAAATTTATTTGAGTTTGAAGTAAATTTATCTGAATTTTGAAACAAACTCAGATAAATTTATATGACTATGTCAAACTTAGACATGATTTGATATGTAGTTATCTATGTTTCCTATAATATAGGAATGCTAGGATTTGAAGATGATCACTATTTGCAAATGTTGTAATATTCAACATATTTCTTGTTTGAATTAAGAGAAAATGAATTAGAGGAAGATGATGACTATGACAAAGAAGAAGATGAATAAGACAATAAAGAAGAAGAAAAAGAAAAAGAATAAGAAGAAGGGCAATATATGATGACATCTGCTTTGCTGAATCACTTCCCCCTTTTTCCGTAATCCATACATTTACAGGCTGAATTTTAGCCTTTTTTAACAACGCAGAGAGGATGTCTAGGAGGGGCATTTTGAACTTTTTAACTACTAAGAACTTGTAAAGGGACTTTTGCCTCCACAGACATGTTCTCTAGGAGGGGCATTTTGAACTTTTTAACTACTAAGAACTTGTAAAGGGACTTTTGCCTCCACAGACAAAGAACATGGACCTTTTACAATAAAATATAATATTGAAGAACCTGTGGCCAAATGCCCCTTAAAATTATCCAGTTTGCTCGTAGAACATTTTCCTTAATGAGCACTACTGAGAAAACCAGGACAACCAAAACATTCTGGAGATTGGCAGATGAAAGATGTCTCTTCGGACTTTTAGATGTCCCAAATCCTGTTAATTGGCCCAGATCAAAGCCCAACCAGACATCAAAGCTTGACAACCCATGTTGACCGGGGTCGAATTCCAGCAGGTCAGCACAGGTCCTGACCCAATGCGAGCCCACCAGATTGGATGGGCAAACCCACACAGAAATCCAACTGGAATCCAAAACATTCCCGAACCGTGCTGTAACAGAATTGGCAAATCCATATAGCCAAATACTGTTTTCCATTAAAAAAAGTAAGTAGACACAAGTCCAATTCAGGTTCTGCAAGCTGAAACCCAAACCCAAAACCCACGTAGACACAAGTCCAATTCAGGTTTCTGCAAGCTGAAACACAAACCCAAAACCCACAGCTGTTTTCAAATTCCGGTACCCAAATGGAACCGTGCATACGATTTCTATGAGCATTCAAGAATGATAACCAAGTGATTATACAGAATAATAAATCCTGCACCACCAGAATAATAAACCTTGCACCATTAAAGAATGATCTTTATTATGATCGTCGTCTAAATCCTGCACCACCAGAATAATAAACCTTGCACCGTTAAAGAATGATCTTTATGATGATTGTCGTCTAAAACCAACAACCTCATTGCTGGAACAAACAGCACCTTCCAGACAGTTCAAATAGACAAAAACACAGGCCATAGTCCAAGGTATGTATATGATCCAAGAGCTGAAATATAGCCCAATCTCAGCTGGGGGATACAGAAAAAAAAAATGTGATCTAAGGATCAACGACAACAGTTAAGTTACTGAGTTTTACAAATCACTCACCATAGAAACAGTCTAAAAGACAATTGGTTGATTTTGTTCATACGATATACATTAATCGTGCAAATAACCCAACTTGACACCAACTCACCAGTGTCAGCTTTAGGTACAGGTAAACTTTCATTATGTTCTAGCTTTTCCCATGGCATAGATTACTTGAGAACCATAGCACCTGTTACCAGGACACTGACTTCTCAACAATACTAATCTTTGGGAGGAGACATTCCTCAAGGGCCAGCTTGTTTGCATTAGAATACACTCGAATTGAATGCATAGGGTTCATATGGCAAGTAGTTAAAAGTGACGATGAAAAGTGAATATCCAAAAATGAGGATCAAATAACCTTCAAGAAAGAATACCAAAAAATAAAAGATGGAAAACCATCACCCTAGTAATTCAATACATACAAAAGTGCAAGTCTTCGCTACATCTCTCACCTTGTGTCCTTCACCCCTCACCTCTTTAATAATCCTTTGGTAGAGAGTCCATTTCACCATGACTTATCATGTATCCTAATGCAAACAAACAGGCCCCAAGAAGAAACGAAGACACATCACGAATGACAGTTCACAATACTGCAAAAGCAAAACATTCTAAGAAATATCTTCATGAAGCTTTCCTTGCTGCCAACTTCAAATTCTCAAGTGCAGTCTTTTCTAGTTTGACTCAAGCCTAACTGGCTAAGTAATACACTAATGGATTGATTAATATAATTAATATAACTAAGTTACACAGCATGTGATGCAGCTGTATATGATGACTATCTGCTGTATCACCAAGCAATCTTATTTCATTGAAGCTACGTATCCTGAGAAGGTCAGGTTTTCTAAAACTGCATCAAGCTTAACATACGTAACCAAAATTGCCAAGATCAGCCACCCATGGCGCCAGACTTGAAATCTAATGACAATCAAAGAGCATGCTCACCATTCCAACTTATGAATGAACAATTGTTCACTCCTTGGAGGGCTAAAATAATGAGAAAATCCCAGAATTTGATGTTAGGAGAACTAATCCCACACACGTTGAACTTTAAATGAGAGGAAAGCATGGGCTTCAGATGAGCCCCACATGGTAATAGTTGTCAACTCAGCTGAACATTTGTGTCATAGACCTTATTTTGACATTATTTTAGTCGAGCATTTTTTTTTATAACAGAAGCAGGAAGATATAGAAAGAACTCATTCACGCTGAATATCAGAATTCCAACATCAAACTACAAAAGTTCTACTACTTCATATCCACTAGGACGAGAAATCACAGAGGGGTGAGGCAGCAGTATCAAAGATCATGCATTTATTGTGGCCACAAAACTCCAGACCCCCTCCAGAAGTTCAATATAAAGACAAAATAACATCTAAAACAGCCAAACAGACAAAATGGGCATAGAGATCTGCTCGAGATAAAAAGAAGTCTCACTGAGTCGCACCTAACCACTTGGAGAAATTCTCGAACTCTGTGTAGTCGCTGTCTGATATCATTGTATGATACCATGCTTTCCCTGCTGCTCTGATTGCCGATGCCTCTTCCTGTAAAAATAGAGTATGATGAATGATGAGCAGTCAGTAGCATGCATGCATGAAAGATAGCTATTAGCTTACACAGACAATCAAATGTTAGACAAGATATGTCATAATGCAAAAGCTTCACGGTCTCTAGTTGGACAAATAAGGGTTTGCATTCCTTCCCTTGAATGATGTTCTAATGAAAAATGTTCCTTTAGAAGCAATAACAAAAAGAGCAAATAAATTTACTTTGAAGGAATTCAAGGTGGTTTCATTCTTTGCTTCTCGTGAATAATATTGATTTATAGACTAGCTTAGGTCATCATCACCCAATGTGGTCATGATTTATAGACTAGCTTAGGTCATCATCACCCAATGTGGTCCTATTGAAGCAGGGTCCAAACTAGAGACATACCAACTTCGGCAATTTTGCACAAAGTGGCTGCTTGCATTATCACAATGGCACCCAGACTTTTACCATTGCAATATTGATTTATAGACTATGGATTAAAAAATGATTTACAAATGCAATAGACAAAAGGAGAGTTTAGTTCAAAATATAATTATCAGAAAAAGGACCAAACGTATTGTTTAAGTTAGAAATGCTTCTCTATTGTTACTGCACCTCACATACAAAGGAAGAATCAGTAACAAATAAGAGATAAAACTTCCATTTGTTTATCAAAATGTTCATCTACACCAGCAGGTTTGGCTATTCAAATTCTACTCGTCCATACATTCCTATTTGATGCTGTCATCACTAAAGAATGTCACTTCTCACTAGATTCCAATTAGTCTTCTAATTCTCCACCTACCATCTTGTAACACATTAGAACTCTGCGCATCCAAAGTGTCCATGAACAAGATTACATCGCAGAATCTGAACCCGGTGGCGGGATCCATGATTATTTCCCAAACACGCCCAAAGTTGAATCCTAGATTGAGTGCTGGTTGTTAATATCTTTGTCTTCCACTAGGCATAAATACCCACATCACAATCACCTCATTGAACAAAAAATTGGCGCCCTAAAGGTTTTAGGAAAACATTTAAACTTAATCTCATTCCTTGCCCAAGGCTGAACAACTAACAAAATCTACACCATCAAACCACCTAAGAAATTTTCATCCATAACATATAATTTCATAGAAGAAAATCTTTTGCAGAAACAAGTAACAAAGAACTGTAGTGTGATAGATTGGTGAAAGAGATCACATTCCTAGATAAATAATCACAAATGCACAAAACCCTTTACTGCAAACTCACAAAACAATTCATGATAAAAGGGGAAAAAAAAAGCAATAAGATGAGATTAGAGAAAATATATACCTTGGGGAGCTGTGTCCTCTTCTTGCCAAGCTTCTCCTTCTTCTCCTTCACCCGCTGCGCCTCCGCGAGGAGCGCCATCCTCCGAGCGGTCTTCGCATACGGATTGAGCTTCAGCATCACATTCAGATTCTTCAGCGGGTTCTTCTTCAGCGACTTCCTCTTGATCTCCTTCTTCACAGGCTTCACAACCGACTGCACCTCATCAGAATTGATAATTCTCGACAGATCCGCATTCACCATCTTAGATCTCGGGAGAACAAACCCCTTCTTCTTCTCCGATGGCTTCTCGAACGTTCCAAACACCGAATCGAGCTTCTCAAACGCAGACTTCGTCCACACGATGAATCTCCCGAGGTGCCCGCCAGGTGCGAGCTTCAGGAGGTTGAGGCGATCGACACAAGCGACGTCGACGCCGGGAATGTTACGAAAGGCCTTGACGAGCTTCGATCCCTCGGTGCCGTACACGACGAGAGGGCCCTTGCGAGAGACGTAGCGACGGTTGCGCATCTTTCCCTTGCCAGCGCGGATCGAGTGGCTGTCCTTGGCCTTCTCCGCGTCGGCGAAAGCGCCGATCTGCTTGAGGACTTTGATTGCAGCAGCGGTCTTCTCAACGGACTCGGCGGAGTCGGAGACGACGAGGGGGAGCTCGGGAACGGAGTCGATGCGGTGGCCGCGGGCGAGGACGAGGGAGGGGATGGCTGATGCGGCGAGGGCGGATGCGACGGCCGAACGACGCTGGTTGATGTTGATGTGGCGGTGCCAGCGGCGCCAGATCTTGGTGGGGGCGAACATACGGCCACCACGGCACATGTTTCCGAAGGCGGCCTGGCCTGCGCGGTGGGTACCACCGCCGGGCACGCGGGGGATACGAGAGACGGCACGACCGGTACCCCAGGACTCGGCGGAGGTCTGGTGACCGGCGCGGCGGGAGACGGCGTAGGGCTGGCGGCGGTTCTTGGAGATGTTGGCGTGGACGAAGTTGACGATGTCGGGGCGGATCGGGGATTTCATGACGTCTGGGAGGGGGAGGGAGTTGGATCCGTCGGTGGCCATGTCTCCATCTAGGGTTTGAACGGAGACGAGAGGGCGGACAGCGGCGACGGCGGAAGAAGCCATTGGAGAGCTGATGGTAAAGAGAGAGAGGAGGGTGGAAATGAGAGAGGAACTAGGGTTTTAAGGGGGCCGTGTTGTGGATTTAGGGTTAGGGTTTTGGAATGAGAAATGGCTGTCAAAGCGAGCCAGACCCGAGAGAGTTTGTTAGGGTTCTGTTAATGGGTTGGATCCTGGACTACTACTACTACGGTCACAACTCACAAGCCAGGCAAGCCTTTCAGGGTTTTGATTTGTGTTTTATAAGTGTAAATAATATGTTATATGTGCTTTATATATAATTTGTTTTTCAGTACAAACTGCTCTGTCATGTTTCCACGAGCTCATCATTTGGATTTGGACCAATGAAAATCTTCATTTCTATGAATTCTTAGGTCCGACTCACACTTTAAAACTTAAAAATCCGCACTTCACGAATTTACTTACAAGTAAATTGTCTTGAATTTGAACTTATAATTTGACGATCTTCAAACGTGATCCGCCCCTATGAGATTTGGAATTCCTCGGTTTTATGGATTTACCCACTCAAATCTATTTTTTTAAGCTATAGGTAGGATATTTATTGATATTGATATAAAGTCTTTAAATATGTAAATTTTTAATTAAGAATCCGTAGATATGATGATTCTTCACTACCATTGGAATTAGAATTTCTCGCTGAGGATTTGTATGGTTGAGAATTTCACTTGATATTGGTGTATTTGGATGCACATAGTTGATTAAAACGGGGTTCGGTGTGCAAATCCAATATGAGTGAGGATTTTCAAATCTTGTGGGGAGGAAGCAAATGAAGATTTTCATTTGTCTAAATCATAGAGAATTTATGATTGCCAAATATGGGTTTTTCATAACTTTAGGAAAACCGAAAATCTTTTTCCTTAAAGATTTGGTTTCCAAACGTGACCTATGTAAGGGGAACTGAGGAGTCTTTTAGATTTGCGGTTTCTTTCATCTATTGCCAAACATCCTCTTACTTAAATAAGGTTGAGGATGTGATAAATGAAGTTATTAATTTTCATGTTATTTATCATATTCTTAATTTGTCAATTTCTATTTGATTAAAAGGTGGGGTATTCATTTGACCGGCTCGAATTTAAATCATGTTAGACAAACTTTCATATTATGTAAAGTGTTGGAAAGAGAGAGACCATTCTCCAGGGCGAAGAGCTAGAAGGGCATAGGGAATGAGATCAGAGTGCGGCCCAAATTGGGGTTGGATCTGAAATGTTTTGGGTCAGTATTGAGGCTTGGGCCTAATTATTATTATTATTATTTTGAAACGGGGCTTTGGCCTAATTATCAAGACAACATTATGCATGTTTAGACTTCGATGGCCCAGATTTAAGCCCGAGTCAATCCAATGTGGCAATTCTAATAACAAGGGATTAAATTTTGCAAAATGGCCAAATTTATTAGTATATGGGCCAAGTCTGTACCTGAATACTAGATTGATTAATCAGATGAGCTGGGCTTGCAGAAGCTTGGACTCGGCCCTCACAGAGGCTTGCTCAGCATAAGGGTGCTCATGGACGAGGTCCGAACGAGACAGCCCGCAACCTCTCCTTTCAACCATGGGCTGGGCCTTGGCATATGAACGCCCAGTTCAGACCAGAACATGAAACATAAATAGGTATTACCTATTTTGCAGATGAAAGTAAACAGCAAAAGAGAAAAGCAGGGAAAAGGAAATTGCAGGGAAATTTCTAGACCCAGCGCGAACATTTAAATATGGGTGTTCATGGGCCGGGCTAAGGCATACTAGGCCCAGCCCAAGCTAGACACAGGCCATAAAAGTTAGGCCCGCGCGGCCGCGCCCTCCCAATTAATCAATTAGGTCAGGTTGAACCGGGCTTATGGGCACCGCTAGGTTTAAAGGGTCCAAAAGCCCTGACATCCAACACATGCCAGACGTCCCTGAGCCTCTTGAGCGACATCGGGCCCAAAAAATAAAACACAGGACGGGCATTGGACTAGCCCTGGGAGTAACAGCCATATACAAATCCCTTTTGGGCCCATGTCTTATGGATTACTGATGGTGGACTTTCCCTGAGTGAACATCCAATGCCGGACTCTCATGGGATTTAAAACAATAAAAATACAATATATGCCCAAATTTGGGCCTCACTTGGTCCCATATCCTACATCAAACCCCTAGTGGATCAAAGCTAAAAAACCCAAACTCATAACAGACATCAGGGCTTTCCTTGAGCTCAACGTCCCAAATGGCCTGATATCAAAAAGACAAACTGTGACAGTGATGTTGGGCTCATCTAGGGCCCAATGCCTAAACATTAAGAAGGGGACCGACGCTGGGCTCTTATTGGCCCAACGTTGAGAGATTGGTCCCAGGATCCAAATGGGCAAACTGCCAACTTCGGTTTCTTTTCTGGAACCACTTCCCGAGTGCCTAACATCCATTCTTGGACCCAACAATGAAATGACCCAAACATATGGTTTACAAGACCAAGAAATGGTGCTTTGCTTATAGCATTTGTTTTCCAAAATGGCCATGTTTAGGACTTTGTTGTAGGCCTCTAAGATTAGCTCTCATATGCACGCCCTGCTGTTTGAGGATCCAGGCCGTTAAATTAATGTATCTCCAGCTTCTACAACACCCCTAGATCTGTATTTTCTGGAGTTACTAAGCACCACCACCACCTTATAATCTGTTGGGCACTCACAAACCAAATTGCATTGAAAACGTTGATCCAAGAGGGTTTATGATGAATGATAAACTTTCTGAGCTCAAAGTCGGGTCTCCAGTGGTCCTATAGCCCACAATCCTGAACGTCGATCAACTGAGAGTCTAATGCCATTGTACCTAGACAAAATAAAAATCAATGAAATTGAAATCCCTTACATTTCATGGATTGTTGACCTACTTTTATCATGTATAATGAGCTGAGCCTTAGACAAGAGTTAATTAGGTGCGTGGGCTGAATTTGGGCTGCACGCAATAACTAAATGGGCTATTGCTTGGACAAGCCAAGCCTCTGCACAGACAAACCCAGGCCAGCTACACCCATAGCTTAGACCCAGGCAAAACCATGATTCGAGTCAATGCACCAGGACAGGGTTGATTAACTCCTTTCTTCTAGAAAGACACAGCCTGTTTGGAGAAGCACAAGTTGCAGTGACCAAAAGGTCTATCTCCCTCTAATTTGGAGAAGAAATTCAAAATATAATAATTTTATTCTTTCTCCCTCTATCAATCAAGAGTCAATCAGTGTCCATCTAGTTCCTTAGAATAGAGATAATGGATCTATATAATAGGTCTAAAAGTACATAAGGGAACTGGATTGATCTTCAGTAGCCCACTTATGTAAAAAATGTAGAAGGAATAATCAAAATTTATGATACACAAATAGTTATGTGCCTCTGATTAACGAAGAGGGTCATTCCTCAATAATCAGCACAAATGACTTCGAACTACACATTTGAATGAAATTATCAAATTCATCAAACTCGAATTGTGAATTTCGCAAACCAAATAGCAAACTTAATGTACCTACCCAAGCGAATTTTTGAATTAGAATAGGCACCGAATTCTGACTTGCAAACTCGAATTCGAATTGACCGAACCGCAAACCAGGTAACTCACTTCAACTTCAACTCCTCATTTCTCTTGTTATCTTATTAGTAAGGGCATGTTTGGGTAACATTCTTGGAGAGCAATCATCTATGGTTTTCCTTAACTCCAAGGAAAACCTACGTTTGGGTGACAAGACGAAAGGAAGAACTTCTCTCTTCCACTGATTCCTCGGTCTCCACCTCCCCCGCTGAATTTTGCAAATCCACATAGGCGAAGATATGCTTGAGTTACAAGGAGTGACTCCTCTTGGATATTTTCCAAACCTAGAATGCAAACTCATTTCCTCATAAATTTTCTGAGAGGATGTTGAGGTCAACGTCCACCCTCGCTCTCGAGTGGTCGTAATTGTGGTCGAACCCTCGCCCTCACCATAAAACTATTGTTGTACCGTTTCTTATCACCAATTGTTTTTGGAATAAGTGGTATCTCAATGAGGTGTAAGATTCTACAAATGGTATCAGAACCTGGTAGGTCGAGTATTCGAATCACGGAATACGTGTTTTGCAAGTTCGCAAACCTTGTCCACCCTTTACTTTCCTCGAGTAAAGGAGGTCCAATTGCAAAGATACCATGCAAAGCTCTCCCTCTAGAATTCATGCAATCCTTTCTCTCTCGTCTTTCTTGATAGAATACAAGCAAAACGGAAGTCAGGTTGAGGGGAGACGGAGGTACAAATATATCAATGCTCTTTCTCCCTCAATCTCTCTCCAAGAGATTAAAGAGCATCACTTTAAGCAAATGGCTTTATATCATTTGGCCAAACATCTCCAACCAATCTGGTGTTTGATAACTTGTATCGCCGGATTAAAAAACCTTGAAAGGTTAACTTTTTCTTCTTTTTCTAGAATTTTACCATATTAGAGAGATTTTGCACAAGCCATAGGCTCCATTTCAGTATCCAGCATGGGATTGAGGATCACTGGACCATGGATTATACCGTCTCTTTCAAGTTTCATCTATTTCAAGAGTAAAAAGAAAACCCTACGTTTGGGTGACAAGACGAAAGGAAGAACTTCTCTTTTCCACTGATTCCTCGGTCTCTACCTCTCCCGCTGAATTTTGCAAATCCACATAGGCGAAGATGTGCTTGAGTTACAAGGAGTGACTCCTCTTGGATATTTCCCAAACCTAGAATGCAAACTCGTTTCCTCATAAATTTTCTGAGAGGATGTTGAGGTCAACGTCCACCCTCGCTCTCGAGTGGTCGTAATTGTAGTCGAGCCCTCGCCCTCACCATAAAACTATTATTGTATTGTTTCCTATCACCAATTATTTTTGGGATAAGTGGTATCTCAATGAGGTGTAAGATTTTACAAACGGCATCAGCATGGTAGGTCGAGTAATAATGGGATATGTGTTTTTGTAATCGAGTAAAGGAGGTTGAATTGCAAAGATACGTTCATGCAAAGCTCTCCCTCTAGAATTCATGCAATCCTTTCTCTCTCGTCTTTCTTGATAGAATTAATGCAAAAAGGAGGTCAGGTTGAGGGGAGACGGAGGTACAAACATATCAATGCTCTCTCTCCCTTAATCTCTCTCCAAGAGATTAAAGAGCACCACTTTAAGCAAATGGCTTTATATCAGTTGGCCAAACATCTCCAACCAATCTGGTGTTTGATAACTTGTATCGCCGGATTAAAAAACCTTAAAAGGTTAACTTTTTCTTCTTTCTTTAGAATTTTATACCATATTAGAGAGATTTTGCACAAGCCATAGGCTCTTTTTCAGTATCCACCATGGGATTGAGGATCACTGGACCATGGATTAAAAAAACTCTACTTGGACAACCTGGGGGACCGAACCGTGGCCCGGCCCCCCAGGTCGTCCGTTGGATCCCAGAGGGCTCTGGGATCCAACGGACGACCTGGGGGGCCGCTCTGGGATCCAACGGACGACCTGGGGGGCCGGGCCACGGTTCGGTCCCCCAGGTCGTCCAAGTAGCACGCCTGCATGGATTATACCGTCTCTTTCAAGAGTAAAAAAAAACCCTATTTCAGGAGTAGCTTTCAATAGTAACAGTAATTTTTTCACATGACTGTTGAGTGATTAATCATATGCATTAATCACTCTATTTCAGTTTATCTGTGAAATGTGTGCAAACAAAAATCTACGTTAAAAGTGACCTACAGGAGGTTAAGTTTATATGTAGACTTGGGCTCTGATACCATGACAACCACTTATCCAAATATGTATATGAAGCCTTGTCCAACCCAACACTTAGGCGATATGGGATATGGGACTTCCCAACACTCCTCCTCAAAATAGGCCTAACAGATTTTTTGGATGAGTCTGCCACGTGGACTACACAAGAATGACTAGATTAAAACCCGCTCTAATATATCATGTAAAAAATCATATGTCAATCCAAAAACTTTAACCGGCAGAGAACGGTGTAATAATGTATATCAATATTAAAACAAGGTTGGCCCGAATTTGACATAGGTTAAGTTTCTTAAAAAGGGTCATGCACAATTTTTAAAATGTCTTAATATCATGTCCCACGGCAAGGCACATGTTCAGAGTAAAATCTTATGATTTTCCAAGTTGTCCATTAAAATGTGTGTCCCAAGACCCAAGTCCCAACTACCTTTAACAAAAAAACAAAAAACATTATTACACACTGTAAATTTGGGATATTCCTCAACCAATATTATTGCTCTACACACTGTAAATTGGGATATTCTTCAACCAAAACATTAATACACACTGTAAATTGGGATAACTTCTCTAGCTCTCTGCATCCTCTCCCTCTTCTTGCAGTTTGGATCCCAGTTTTGTCCAAACATGGGAATGCTGTTTTGGTGAATAAGTGAGTGCCACGTGTAAAAAAGCATTTGTTAGAATGTACCGTCTCAACTCTTCTTTGGAATGAAAGAAAAGAGAATAAGAGGGGCCTTTTTACAAATATGAAAGAAAAGTTGGAAATGGGAGATGAGTCTGAGTATTGCCGAATCGGCTTCGGATCGGTGGGATGGGAGGAACGGGCGAGGACGTTGAGGAAGGGGGAGGGGGTCTAAGGGCTCCACGTCCTCGGAGTCAGAAATGGTGTGGAGATGGAAAAGGATGAGATCGGAGAGGGAAGGGGGGATTGGGGTGGGGATGTCTAGGAGGCGGAGGTAGGAGAGAATGAGGGATGAGAGTGGGGAGGGGAGGAGGAGAGTAGTTCATTTAGGAGAAGAGGAAGAGAAGGGAGGAGAGGCAGAGAAAAGGGGAGGAGGAGAGGGAGAGGTTCTTGATGGTGCAGATGTTCTTGATGAGTCAGTGCTATGTACTGATTAAAAAAGCTCATCCCAACCTGAACAATGTCCAAAGTCCTTACATAATAAGAACACAAGCCAACACAAGCATCTTTCCACACCACGATGAATCCAATAAAAAGATTGTAAACAAAATTTATTCTGAGCCCCTGTTTGGATGCAAGCAAGATCTAATTCAAGCATCTTTGAACAAGACGAGTTAGAAGAGTCTTTGTGATTCCTCTCAACCCTTTTCCTAATTTCTCCTTCTTCTCTTCTCTTCCTACTCTCTTTCATAAATCCACACAAACAACACATCTCCGACTCCACCTGTAAACACTAAAAAGAAAAAAAAAACTTCTTCTTCTTCTTCTTATGGATGCCAAGCTTCTTCCTCATCATCATAGAGGCCTACCCTCTTTGCGTGTATGCCGGAACACATGACCCAGAAGGTGAGAAATCCTCCAGTGATTGTTGCAGTGGTGGCAAAGCCAAGGATAATGTGGGTGCAGCAATGGAAGGCATCCAAACAGAAACGAAAATAACTGTTTATAAAGATAACTGGTCCGACCGAATTGCTATGAACCATCTCTCCCAAAACATTCAAGCTACTACAGGCTTGTGATTTTTTTTATTATTATTAATTACATGGTTTGAATGACTACGTGCAATGAACACAACATTGCAGTTTCTATGTCCTAAACCTTATATGTGTTGCTTGTTTTAGAAGGTGTGCAAGATAATTGGAAACTGATGGATGATAATATGATGGTCATGTGCAGGGATTGGAAATGAAAAGGAAGGTTACGAGAGCTTGATCAAGAACCTCTCCCTCTCCTCATCCCCTCCTCTCTGCCTCTCCTCCCTCCTCTTCCTCTTCTCCCAAACCAACCACTCTCCCCCTTCCCCTCTCTCCTCTCATCCCGCCTTCTCTCCTACCTCCGTCTCTTCCTCTCCCGCCAAATCCCCTGCGACCACACTACTCCTCCTCCTCTCCCTCCGCCTCTTAGGCCTCCCCACACCAACCCCCACCTCCCACTCCGACCTCATCATCTTCCATCTCCACTCCATTTCTGACTAAGAGGATGTGCCGCCCTTAGACCTCCTCCCCCGCCCTCCCATCACACCGATCCGAACCCGACTAGTTGGATTCGGCACTTTTCTTTCATATTTACAAAAAAGCCCCTCTTATTCTCTTTTCTTTCATTCCAAAGGAGAGTCGAGAGGGTACATTCTTACGGATAATGATCCCTTGTTTGGTCTAAACAGGGGTCTCCACATGAGGGGTCGGAAGGAGGGCGGAGGAAAGAGAAACTCCTGTTTGGTCCAAACAGGAATTCCCTGTTTGTCTTATCGAAGCATTTTTACACGTGGCACTTACTTATTTGTTAAAACAGCATTCCCCTATTTAGACGAATCAGGGATCCCCTCATCTCTCTTTGAGTCCTTGTATTGATGCTTTCATAGTTGTATGGACACATCTTCACAGTCTAATCATGTCAGAATGATCTGGATATGAATCACATAGACATTGGAGGAAAAAAAAAGGATGAGAGAGGAAGGTGCTGGTAGAAGAAAAAGGGTGTTGCAGTAAATAATTTATTTTAATTATTTAAGTAAGTATTAAAAAAAGTATTTACATTTAAAGTGGATTTTTGTTGATAAATTTTCATCAAATAGTTCTCAACCAAATTAATGTTGTCCTACCATTGTGCTTTATTTTCACTTGGGGTTGTGGAAAACAGAAATGGAGGATCCTTCATCATCATTTATTGAGAGTCTGCTCTCATTATAATGAGATTCAATTATTTTATCACTGAAATCACTGTATTCCACTTTTTACCTCTTCTTTTACTTATAATCTTGGCCACTAATTAATCCTTGATGCTTATGCACAGTATTGTATCATGTTAAATAGTTGCTGCTGGCTCTGTGTTTTTGCACTCTTCTCAGTCTCCTCTTTGAAAACTCTCTCCTCCTCTGTTGGAGGACCTACTCCGCTTTCTTCGTCTTCTTTGTGCTCTCCTTGTTCTTCTTGGCAGAAATGTCTTGCGAAGCCACCAAACCCCGAAAAAAACCAACGGGAAATCCTAACCCAAGACGAGGAGATATACTGAGGGGGATAAGGGGAGAAATCTCTGCTGTCTCTGCATATGTTTTTGGAAACCAAGAGGAGAACGCGGCCGCGGTGGCGGCAGCTCCACCTCCACCTCCACGCCACCAAGCCCCAGCTCATCCGATTCAGCCGGGCTGAGAGATTTTCTTAATTTCCTGATTTGGGTATGCAGTGATTTGCTTTAGATGCAGGTAGTAGATGGAAAGCAGACAACCTTTGGATGCTGGCGTTTATGTGTGTTCGGTGTTCCTCCCTCTCTTTTCTTACCAAGTTTCTGGTTTTTAGGTTGTCCTAGAAGATGGGTTGAGGCCTTGAGGGTCTCTTTGGAAATTACTCCATGAAAACTCTGTAACAGCTAGTTGATTTGGGTGTAGTTCTTGTTTAAGAGCTGGATCTTATGACTTGCAGCCATCAGATTTCCATATGTGCAACACTACAGTAACACGTCTCTTCAGTTGGTAGATTTGGGTGTGTTCGTACTTGTTGTTTCAGAGAGAAGGTGATCATGGAAACAGGGTCTTGTGAGTTGCAGTTGTCAGATTTCCTTATTCTCTGTATATTGCAACATTATAATAGCATCCGTTACTTTTAATTTGAGTTCCAATTGCAATTTCTACTATTCATACTCTCTAACTAGCTGTGATTTTTTTCTTTGCTGGAACTCTCTAACGTGATTGTTTACTAAATCATTAAAATTGTCAGTTTTGATCTTATATTTGGTAGAGAGGGGGTATGGATTTTGGAACCATATATGGAAACTGCTGGCTTGCTGATTTTGTTGGGTTTCTTTTTGAGGGTGCGTTTGTGGGGGCGGCAATGAAGTCCGACCTGGGAAGGTGGATTTTCAGATCCCCTCCAACGCAGAAACTATAGCTAAATTTCACAAGTTTTTGGTCTTTTGAAGTCATTGAGAGCACACGTTTGCGCAGGGAAGGTTTCAGTGGAAACCTGTTGCCAACAAGGCACCGGAGATGCTCTCGTTTGGTGCAGCACGGAAAGGCCGGATTTTTCGCAACTTTTCTGTGTGTTTCCTCGCTATAAACCCATCTACCCCCATTGAAAAATGCAGAGTCTGAATGTCTCCTCGTCTTTCCACAAACACCCCTAAAGATTTTGATCTCTTTTTTTGAGGTTGTATTGAAAGATTCATGACATGTATTTCTTGTATCTTAATGCAGAGATTTGAATGAAATCTTGGTTAAAAACAGATGAATCCACGAAATGGTTGAGTTAAAGATGGAGAAATCTCTGTCTATCCATCTCTCTTCAGTTCCTTTTTCCATCTTTTTGGGCTTTTCTTCTTTTCCATCTTCCCTTCTCTGGATTCCTGTCTTATTCCATTTCTGCTCTCTCCGCGTGCTCTTGGAATAGTGGTGGATTTTGCTTTCCTGTGTGCATGTCAGCAAAACCAGGGTTGTTTCAGTTTTGGTTGCGTGACGTGGGGGAAGGAGATAAAGCCAACGTCAGCACATCTGTTTATGGACAACCACCCATCGCAAGTGCGGAATATATGAAAGTATATCTGGACCGTAAAATCCGTTTGACCCATTATAGATGCAGCTTTGTTTTTAAGTAATAAAATTGGGCCATCCAAACTACTTAGCTTGTTGATTGATTTGAACCGCACATTCCCTCCAACACCACCCCCAAACCAACCCAAACCATAGGGGTGGTTAGGGATCCAGATCCCCGTTTGGACCACTCAGGTGCCACATGGGAGACGGGATTTTTTCTAAGGAGGTGTGGTTTTTTTTTGAAAGAGAAGGGATCTGGTGGTTAGGACTTAGGATGTCCAAACAGAGTATTTTTTTTTTTTCCTATGGATCCTTCTTTTGGCTGTGGCACACCAGTCAGTACAATGATTGATTGCTTCTGGTGATGTAAAAGATTTTGGCTAGAGGAAGTATTTTATTTATTTATTTTAATTCTTTTTTACGCTTAGGGTCTATTTTTTTTCTAGAATTTCTAACTGGGGTTTTTTGAGGCATTTTCAAATTCTTTATTTCTTAAGAAGAATTTATGAATTCCAGCACAAGATAAGTCTCAAATGGCTTTTAGGAATTCTGGAATTCCACATTCTTTGTATTTTGGTGGAATTCCAAAATGCTCATGCCCGGAGGATTTAAGAATTCTATCTTGTCTGGGGAATTTCAAGAATTCCCCTCTAGAATTTAAAAATTTTTCAGACAAAAATTCCTGTAATTCTAGTAAATGAACAGTCTCTAAAAGTGAGGATTCCCAACAAACCTAACCCTTTGGAAAAGGATAATCCCTTCGGGCCCGGAGAGAAGTCCGGAGGCAGGGTCACATTATAATTCATGAAAATGAGCCTACATTGTTATTTCTATAGCTGGGGTCACATTATAATTCATAAAAGTGAGCTTACATTGTAATTTCTATTGGTGGGGCACATTGTAATTTCTTAAAAGTGGGCTTACGTTGAGGGCCCCATGTCCAAAATCACAAAATTCAGGCCCATCCAATCCCTATAAAGGTGGAGCTCATTTTTAGACTTCTTAAGGTGGTCACATGCTGTAGTTTTTAAATATAGGCATATATATGTACAATAAATGTTGAGGTGAATTGGCACCATCATTCCTAAAAGGTGGGTAATTTATGTTCATATAGTTACAAAAGGCAGGACTTATAAGGAATTCTTCTAGCCATAAAACAAGAAATGTATGAAATTCAAAATGGATTAATTTTATACCCGAATCACAGATAATTTAGAAATGATAGAATTTTAGCAGCATTCTTAATTTCTCCATTCAAAAAGATCAGACAACCACCAAAGTCCAAGGTTTCCAATAAAAAAATGGGCCATAGAATTCTTAGAATTTTAATTACATGAAAGGAAATGACCCTAAAATCCTCTGTGTTGTGTTCATCAAAGAAGCCTCGCCAGCCACAAGCCAAAGCACATGGTCACAAGTAATCAGGTTCAATGCACCGGGCAGCTTTTCTCTTTAATTCTAGACTAAAAACAAGCGATGCAAATAATGCGTATACTACATGACGTGGGTGTATAGCATTCAAACAACGCCAGCACCGTTTTTACTGTCAATTACCCGCCGCAATTGTGGACTACGAATGGACAACTCACAGTCCGCCACTTTTTTGTCGTACACGTGTGCAGGACTTCCCGTGGTGACCAGGATCACTCATAAATTGGAAAATCCAAACTACTTCAGCTTGTTGTTAGGTTGGAATTGTCCCTTTTTTTTCCATTTAAGGCAACAGTGTGTTTAGGATCACTAATCAGAGTCACCACAATGATTTGATTGGCCATTGGTCCTTAATCTGGAAGTTAGACTAATCTTGCTGGCTCCAAACTAACTGCTTTTACATGTGATGATATAGAGATTTGGACCATTCATCTAGTGTAGGTCCTACTTATACTTTGGGTAAGCTAGTCTTCATGTGTGGTCCACCTGATGAGATAATATTGATCCTTGATTGTAGCTTTTTTAAAGTTTAATCCGACAGGATATAATGAGAGCACGTGTGTCAAACAAAGGTAAGTGACGGTTGAGTTTTTTTTTTTTTTTGCTAACGGAGGGTTCCCAACCCTTTGGGCTGGACTATTCCCTCCGGGCCCAGAGAGAAGCCGGGTAAAACCCCTGTGGCCCCTAGGTGGTAGCACAAGTAAACTCAACCTTCGGCTCCTGAAGAGGGGGGAACCGGGGGTCGATACCAAGACCTCTAGCTCCGGAAGAGGGAGGAACCGTGGTCCTGACCACTCGGCCAACCCCTTGGGGTTAAGTGACGGTTGAGTTAGATTTCACATAAGCGGGACTATCTATCTAAAATAAGAGGGAACTTCTATTTATCTTCTTTCCTTGGCAATTTTCCATTTTCTACCATCAACTTTTGTGGGCCATCTGATTCATAAGTGCTGCCTGCTAGGGACAAGCCCTAAATCTTCTAAGATAATTTTAAGGGAAATTTTCAAATAAGGTGTTGGGTTTTTGCCTTATTTAAAAAAAGAATACAAATTAGTCTCTAAGTTTTTTAATAAAACTTCAATTAGGCCATCTTGTCATTTAAAGGCATTTTTATAGCATTTTCTCCCAATTTTTTAAAAATATACGAAGTACCTTCATTTAAAGCCATGACATGGTTTTGGCAGCCACTACATTTAGCCGATCTATATGGAACTGCTAATTTTCCTCAACTACTATAAGGCTGCAAGTGAAAAAAATGAAGAAAATATAGAGAAAGTGAAGGGGGGTTTTATTCCATTAAAAGTTAATGTGGGTAGTTTAAAAAAAACTGAAGAAAAAAGTTGTCGGAAAATAGCTTTAAATGGATGAATGTCCTTAATTGAAAACTTCATGGAAAACTTAGGGACTAATTTGAAAAGTTTTAAAACTTGTGTTCTTTTTTAAAATAAGGCACAAACTTAAGGACTTATTTAAAGTTTTCCTTAATTTTAACCTCTCTAACCAAGAAAAAAGGAACGAAAAATGATAATTTTAACCTCTTTCCCTTTTAAGGTTCTCATGAACAATGCCGGACCTGGACACAACTCACATCGAGTTAGAAGAAGTTGTGCATTTTGATCATGGGCTGCATCTGAGGACATGAATGGTTGTAGGCCAGTACGAACCAAAATGGAACATATGAGGATGTATATCTTTTGCTAATGGGAGGAGGCTAGACTTGAGTTTAGGCATGAGGGCGGAATTTGCATTGTAATGACTAAACTGGCTATGTTGAACAAGCATTGGTTCAGACCAATTACTAAGCCCATAAACACTGATATAATCAAAATAAAATAAAAAATGAATACTTAGCCAGCATTCTCATAATTTAATACATAGGAAAGTGAATGTCCTATTTACATGTCTACTTCTTTTCACAAACCCCCCCCCCCCCCGACAATACAACTTTTCTGCTGTTCATAATTGCAGAAAACCCGGCAATACAACTTTTCTTCCATAAAAAAACATAAAACCTAGAAAAAAAGTGATAATCAACCACTCTCCGAAATAGCAAGAAAGAATGGTACTGTTAGTTTTCAACTCATGGTGTTTCAACTTTCAATGATGATACAAGTTTTTTTTTATTTATTTTTATTTTATGTTAATTTAGCTTAGTGGTAGGGCTGTCAAAATGTCATACAACCCATTAACACAACACGGACCCACACGATATTAACGGGTTTGAGTGGGCTCTTAATTGATTTGGGTCGTTTACGGGTCAAATCCGTTAACACATTAAGTTAACGGGTCGTGTACGAATTAAACTAGTAATCCATTAACAATCCACTTAATTTGTTAAAATTCTTCTAGTCCCAAAGTGTAGATAGAATTAATTTATATTCATAAATAAGAAATTAAAATTTATTGTTTTATAGTAGGATTTTAGACGGAAATTACTTGAGATCCTCACTTATAGTTTCACGTGGCTTATATATTTTTCTCTTTATATATTTTTGTATGGATTCTCTTTTAATTTTTGAAATCCGACTTATCAAGCACCATCGTCCTCATTCCCAAGATAATTTTCAAGGTGCTAATTGGAGGTGCTCGAAGATCTTTTCATTTAATCATTGGCATGGGGGTCACTATCGCTAATAATCTTTTCAAAGAGAGAAACATAAGGAGGCATTTTGAATGTAAGGAATGGATTTATGTTTCTCAAGAATATATTGTGCATGCGTGATCTTTTATATGGCTTGATGAAATGCGCTATGAAACTCATATGATGATATTGCCGACTTGAAAAGCACGAGTGAGGAGCTGTTTAATCATTTTGAAAGAGAGGCATAAGTTTATGAGATAATTAGCGAAAGGTCCCTCATAGAGGTCTTGTAAGGCCTCTAGTCCATCAACTTTTTCTCTAATGCCTGTAGTCCATGCAGCTTGGACATATTTGGGTGAGAGATCCCTAGATACGTCACCTCATGGAGAGAGGTCCCTAGACACATCACTTCATATATTTTCATGACTGATTTGCCCTTTCAACTGATTAGGCATAAAATTTTAAAATTTCAAATTTCAAATATTTCATTCTCCCTCTCTCGATCTACACTGCCAAAAAGAGCCACTTCTCTTTCTTCTTCCCGCATCTTTCATTCCCGAGCAAATCGGTGGCTCGGGACAGATCTCATGCAGAGGCGGATCTGGTATACATGGCCCCCAGTGGATTTTATAAGTTTTACTTATACTTATGGTGAGGCCCACTAATTTTCTTCATAAGGCCCCCAATGAATTTTTTGGAGGCCCCCAGTGGATTTTATAAGTTTTACTTATACTTATGGTGAGGGCCACTAATTTTCTTCATAAGGCCCCCAATGAATTTTTTGGGCCCCCAGTGACATTGAACCAGGCCCCCCAATGAAAAGTTATCACTTATCAGGCCCAGTATATATCCACTGGGGGCCTGCGCAATCGAATGAGTAACCAATTTATGAATGATTGTCTTGTATGTTTTATAGAAAAAGAGTTGCTTGGAACAATTACTAATGATATTGTAATAGAACTTTTTTAGAATATGAAAACTCGTAGAGAACAATTGTGATAAATAAATATGTCTTGTTTTATTGCTTGAAATTATTATATTATATTTGTTCCATATAAAAGGTTTGGGGTAAATCTGCACACTATTTGTCCTTGCTAGGCATGATTTGCAATGCAGTGGAAATCTACAAACTATTTGTCTTTGAATGCATCTTTTTGTGTATTAGTTACTGATAGTGTATGTAAAAGGTCCACTATTTTTTTTGTGTATTGTTTTTTCTCAAGCATGAAGAAAAAAAGAAGAAAAAATCATTTGCAATCATATAAATAACTCAAAAAAAAAATTCCTGGGCCGTTGCCCCCGGACCCCCTTCTACTTAATCGTGCCCCCAGTGATTTTGAATCCTGGATCCTCCACTGATCTCATGGGCTTGAGATCATATCTTTTTCATCATTGAAATAGAGAGGAGCTTCTTGATCGAAACAAAGAGGAGAGAAGGAGAGAGAGTCAGGGAATCAGATTGATCCTCGGTGGGCCATGCAAACCGGAGTTGCAGTTGATCGTAATAGAGAGATCGGATTGTTACAGATATGGTTCCGTTTTCTGAAGCAAACAGAGAGGACCTAGTCCGGTTTTTTGCAAATCTCAAATGTCATAAGAATTATAGAGACATGTTCAATCATGTGTTTTGCCGAGAACGACACCCTCCCTATGGCTATGATGAATGACAAAAGATGATGCACACGGATGTAGAGATCTAGAGATCTACATGGTCATCTCGGTTCATTTATGTACACTCCAATCTGACCCATCTAATTATTGAGGTGGCAGAAAACTGGGCTGTTCATGTGTTCTCCCATTACAGGTTTGTGAAAATTCCTCTAAGAAGAATCACTCTCTGTTTGAACACAGACCTAGAACATGTCCGGGTGTTACTTATAGAATTTTCTCGATGTGGTGCAATCAAAGAGATATGAACATGATGGTTAGAATTTACAAAAGGTTTCTGAATGAATGCTGCCGAATCATGGCCTTTAATCGAGACGAGTGAGATTTGAAGAGGATGCAATGGAGGTGGGTTGTGCCACTGAGGTAGTGGCCCATCGTCCACCAAAGCCTGCAAGTGTCTCCCTTTCTTTGGCAGAGTTTTTCTCTTGACCGCCGTCGTTGGAGAAGGAGTTTCTTGTTGTTCTGCAAACAAGTTGCATAGAAGTTGCTGCTATTGCCAAAGAAGGAAGGCAACAGGGCTCTTATATCGTTTTTGGCAAATCTATCTTAGTTTTTATGAAATTTTTATTAGTTTTTGAACAATTTATATGAGTTTCTGTCAATTTATCTGAGTTTTTTTATTTTTTGTTAAATTTATTTGAGTTTTGCGCAAATTTATCGGAGTTTTGAAAAAAATTTATCCAAGTTCTGGACAAATCTATCTGAGTTTTGGAACAAATTTATCTTAGTTTTAAACAAATCTATTTGAGTTTTTGACAAATCTATTTGAGTTTTTGAAAAATATTGGTGAGTTTCTGACAAATTAATCTCCATTTTAAGATTTTTAACTGATTTTTTCAATGAACCTTTCTATGTTTTTTGCAAATTTATTTATATTTTCTTAGATCTATTTGTCTTTTTGAATTTTATTTGTGTCGTTCTGAAATTTATTTGTATTTTTTAAAATAAATTTAACTGAGTTTTTGACAAAAATGCTTGAGTTTTTCCCAGATTTTTTGCTAAGTTGAAAAATGGGGTTATCTAAGTTTTGGCAAATTTATTTGCATTTTTTAAATTTTATTTATGCCTTTTGAAATTTATTTGAGTCTTTTGAAATTTATGTACATTTTTTTGACATTTATTTATATTTTTTGAAATTTATCTGGATATTTTGAAATTTATTTGCGTCTTTTTAAATTTCTCTGCTTTCTTTTGAAACTTATTGCTTTTTTAAAATTTATTATGGTTTTTAAATTTATTGTGTTTTTTAAAATTTATGCGCGCTATTTTGAAATTTATTTGTGTGTTTTTAGAATTTATTTGAAAAATCTCATTAATGAGACACCATTGATTGTGGCCAATTAAATGGTAGTTGACCATTATTAATAAGATATCCAACCAATTATGAAATATGATTTAAAGAAATGGTAAATTTGACATATCAGGTATGTGAATGTGTTAGATGACCTTTGGTTGCATGACTTTTTTTTTTTTTTTTTTTTTGGACTATTTGGAACAAAGTCATATTTTGAGGGACCTCGGACCAAACGCCCCTTAGTTTATCCTAATTGATGATAAAGGGGTAGAGAAGTCAACATCTTGCGTTCGGTTCGCCACGATTGATACATCTCCTACTACCGCATCAAAGTTCTTCTCCCATGATTGATACATTTTGAAATTTATTTGCATTTTTTAAAATAAATTTAACTAAGTTTTGGAAAAAATGCTTTAGTTTTTGGCAATTTTTTCAGAAATATGAAAATTGATTGATCTTAGTTTTTCCAAATGTGTTTGCGCTTTTTAATTTTTTTACTTATTTTGAAATTCATTTGCGCCTTTTGAAACTTATTTGCATTTTTTTAATTTTGTTTGGATCTTTTGAAATTTATTTACATTTTCTGAAATTTATTTGGATATTTTGAAATTTATTTGAATCTTTTTAAATTTATCTGTGTTCTTTTGAAATTTATTACCTTTTTTTTAAATTTATTGCATTTTTTAAGATTATTGAGTTTTTTGAAATTTATTTGTGTGTTTTTAGAATTTAGTTGAAAATCTCATTAATGAGATTCCATTAGTCGTGGCCAATTAAATGACAGTTGACCATTATTAATGGGATATCCAACTAATCATGGGATATGATTTAAAGAAAGGGTAAATTTGATATTTTAAATCTTTAAATTTGGATAAAAAGACCTATCACTTGAAAATACCACTTTTTTGCTACTCAATACTGCGGAGTGGAAAATCTGAAAATACCACTTTGCTTAATACGGCAGAAAACTTAAAAATACCACTTTTCCTTTGCTCAATATGGTGGAAAATTTGAAAATAAGACTTTTGCCCTATTTAATAAGGCAGAAAATCTGAAAATAAAACTTTGGCCCTGTTTAATACGGTGGAAAACTTGAAAATAAAACTTTTCCTTTGTTCCATGTAAACCTGTTTATGTTGTTATTAATACTTGTATAACCTTTTGTGCCCAATTAGGAAATTCTCCATGTCAATATTCTTATTTATAAGAAAAACGACAATAATTTTATTATTATATGTTATGTGGACGTGCATGTTGCTTAAAAAGCCCTCCTATTTCATGATTAAATATTGGCTGAAATTTTGAGAATTTCAGTCTACAGCCCTCAATTTCCTTCATTTAGAAACTTTTATAAGGTCAATTTTCATCCAAAATACTTGTAGATTTTGCATTGCCTGCATCCATATGCTTTAGCTAAAAAAAAAAACCCTCTAATCCGCCGACACCATTTCACTTAAAATAAAAAAACTCCCATATATAAAGAAGCTCTAAAAATAAAAGATGCAATTAGAGATATATCAAACATTGTAATGTGTAACGAAACTCTAAATTATAAAATAACAGTTTATTTTTATACTTTCCAAACGACCCCCAACATAACAAGGAATATATAAGACAAAAAATATGTGCAAATATTTAGGAATAATCCACCTTATGAGGCCCAGCTATCCCCTCTTTTAATCAATCAAAGCCCTTTAAACTCATCTCTCCCCTCCGTGAAGGTTTCTTTGTGCCTACAGGCTACAGAATTCAAGCAGAGTCAGAAAATCTTATCTTATTGATGAAGGGTCGCATGACCATGTGTTCATTATCCAAGGCTGCTGAGAAAGGAGATGGGCTCAATAGCCGTCCACTTTTGAAGTCTACAGTCAAGAATCACACTATATCATTTTAGGTAATCTATCACTTTCAAGATTCATTCTCATCCTTTAAATTCCAAAGTCAATTGATGATTGAAAACGGCATTTCATAATGAGGGCGAAAGCTATACCATATTTATGATCGATGAGGAGCGAAAGTGGATGTTGACCTCAATACATATCAAGTTATCACAATCTGATTATTTGAAAAATCAAGCCAACTTATATATCTAATCTATTCATCCGCCGACTGTCATGAAAAGGCTGACGCAGTCTCTTACGCAAGGTCGAGGAGGCCCTTTTCTGTCTCGCTAGAGTTCTGTTTCATCTACAACACTATATACCGGCAAAAAGAGGATCCAAGATTTTTTTTTTTTTTTGAAGAGATGGAATGTGAGTGGCACCTCCAGATTGGTCCAAACAGGGGATTCGTTTCTGGAAAAAGAAGGCGGAAACGGATTTCTTGTTTTGACCAAATAGGAAAGCCCTGTTTGGACCAATTAGGGATGCATGGGGAGAAATTATTTTTTTATTCATTTGGAGGAGATGAAATTTGACATTTGACATCTCATCCATGTGTGACCCCTTAAAACTCTGTTTAGGCTAAACAGGGGATCGAGTTCCCCATAAAAACCAAGCACTGACTCAGATCAGATGACCCCTCCATGCTGGGAGGGTCACAAGTCACGACACAGAGATAAACTGTCCTATGTAGAAGAAATTTTTGTGAAAGTCTTAAACGGCTAAAAAGATATTTTTTTAATTTAACAAAATTATGCCCAATCAAATATGCATAAAGTAAGATTTTCAACTGCCAAACTCCATTTCCCAAGTATCACATTACCTCTTGAAAAACAAACATTATCTTAGATTTCAGGACAATTGACCACTGCTCCCATATACCAACAATTTAATTGGATCATTCCAAATTATGACAGCACACATACTTTTATATATAGCACCTCAAAATGTTGTTGGCATGGCACGCTTTGGTCGCCTTTTTCTTTCGTTGCAGCTTTATGGCAATAAAGAAAGAATAATTTCGCACAGATCCTGTCTTATTGCATTAAAATATATGGAAATTAAATTAAATACACAATATAGTTAAAAATATGATCAAAAGAGAATTTTAAAAAATAAAAAACAATTGACATTTTTTTTTATTTACCTAAAGAAAATATCATTTTGTATTCACTTTTAAAAATTTATCTTTAATTACTTCCACTTTTTAACTACCCCGTGCATTTAATTCCCATGTATTGTAATGCAAAACAAACATGCCTTGGGCCTGTTTTTTTACCGGAACTTATGACTAAAATTTGAAAGGTTGGAGTTTTTTTCTATATGATGTGACATCTTGTCTCATGGTATTTGAAATGAATTCTTGAAATTCTGATAAAAAAACGTTTATAGTTTTCAACTCTTGTTGTCTCGGTGTCAACACAATTTATATTGGATGATAGAAGTAGAACTTGGTGAATTGTTGTTTTGACATTAAGCATAATGAAAATGTTATTTTCTTTATTCTACTAATGTAAAAACCTCTTTATTATGATAAATACTTTTGTAATTTATCGATTTAGTTATATTTCTAATTAGTTATATGCGTCACACAGCTTTTTTTTTTTTCCTAGTTTAATTCAATCAATGACAGGCAGGCAATGAGATAGCAGGAATCATACAAGGAGTCTATATGGTCTTCAACATTTTAAATAAAGAGCGCTGCATGTTTATGGAGCCAGCGGTCGCTTTAGATACAACTACAAGAAAAGTTCATTGATTAGTTGTCTATCAAAATTAAACATTATTAGTCATCCTATCTAACAAATGTATCAATTTAACTAAATGGCTTACGTCAATTGGCAAAAAATCTCGGATCAATCTGATATTCGATGACGGATCGGGATCCCCTGTTTCGTCCAAACAGGGGATCACTGTTTGGACGAAACAAAGGCCGCCACGCGCGGGGGCGGAGGGGGGGCAGAAGAAAGAAAAAGTGCATTCTCTTTCCTCCGCTCCGCATGTGGCGGCTCCTGATTCGTCCAAACAGGGGATCCTCTTCCTTCGATGACTTGTATCAAGTGGGAGCCAATAAACCCACCAACACGCCATGTTCGTCTCATTAAGAACCCAAAGAAGGATACCATCCCACAGGGACTTATCTGCGCAGGCTATTGACAATACACTATCTGTGACTCAGTGCTCATTCACACGAATTATCAATATATTTGGATTGAATACTTTTTTTTTTTGCTAATGAAGGCTTCTCAATTCTTTGGACTAGACTATTCCCTCCGAGCCCTAAGATAAGCCGGGTAAAACCCCTGTGACCCCTAGGTGGTAATACAAGTGGACCCAACCTTTGGTTCCTGAAGAGGGAGGAACCATCGATACCAGAACCTCTAACTCCGGAAGAAAGAGGAACCGTGGTCCTGACTACTCGACCAATCCCTTAGGGTTGATTGAATACTTATTGAAAAGCTTAATTTTCACATTTTAACTAATTTTAGATTTTTTTTTTACACTTATTAATACCAGCGCGATCGTACTGTTCTATAATGGACCGGGATGGTCAGCGTGGACTTATCCCAGTCTTTACCGGCACCGGAATTGAAAACCATGCCGTGTCATCTGCCCGACTATATTTGGGGTAGTACTTCCACATTTGGGCGTTTTTAGGGCTATCCTATTGTCCTACCTGCTCAAATAACGGATGAGATTGTGCCATTTGAATTCCAAGAAAAGCAAGTCCTAATCCCTTGAGCTTCTTTGCACAATTGGCAGTCACGAATGCAAAATGAATTCCATCCCTTCTAGTGGGTATCAATTTACTGATATTATACATCAAATTGAACATGCGAGATTAGAACAATTTTATATAATAATCACGTTATCAAATCTTCTTCATAATTAAATTAGGATAACTTAATAGCGGAAATGAAATTCTTCTTGAACAGTTAAGAATATCAACACGTGGCCCCCATAATTGAGTCCCAAATTGTGGGGATCCTTACTCGAAAGGCAAATTAACCAGCTGCTTTGAGCCATTTCTACCAGTGGTGAACTTCTCCCTGTTCCAGCAGCTCAGTTTTCAGCCTTGTGTTCAAGCAACCACCCACATCAGGAATCTTTCTCAATTTTACTCACGTGCGGCCCATCATTACTCTCTGATCTGCACCATTAAATTGGGTGACCCCACTAACGATGTGAATTTCTTTTAAAAAGAAGTCCGGTTTCACTTGTTCTAGCTCTTTTCAGTGGATTGCCTTGAAATCGACGGTCGATAAGGAATAAACCAAGGGTCCGGATCCAATCTTTGATATCTCATACGCGTGTCATGATAATGACTCGTCGGTGGTGGTGTCCCCACATACCTAGGCTTTCACTTCCTCCTATGAAATAATTGCTGCATTCTTCTCCGCTTACATGTGAAGATCCTTTCCTCTCTCTCTCTGAGAGGAGACTCTCTTCGTCTTGCTCTTCTTGTTCTTCTTCTTCTTCTTGTGAGTGGCAGTAGAAATGTCTTGCCAGGCCAACAACCCGAGAGAAAAACCAAAGGGAAATCCTTACCCAATCAGAGGGAAGATCAAGGAAAAGATACGTGAAGACATCTATAAACTTTTCACTGACTCATCTGGGAGTGCAGGAGGAGAAGAACGCGGCCACGATGGCGGAGACGGCGGCAGGTCCCCGACTCCCAGCCCGGGCTAGTCCGATTTCGTACTTTCCTGAACTGGGGTCTGCTTAGATTTTTCTCTTGAAGCTGCTTCCTTTTAGATACAGGTAGCAACAAATGGGAAGTAGACAGCTTTAGAATTCCGTCTTTGATGGGTGTTTGTTTCTTTGTTTCTAGTTTTTGTGGTGTGTGGAAGATGGGGTTGCTATGGATTGTATGCTTCTTTGCAGATCATTCCATGAAACCTCTTTAAAGCTCTTTTAAGATGTAGGGGATAAGTCCACTTGTAGATTCAGGTCTGGTTCTTGTTTCGGGGAGAAGAAAGTCATGTAAACAGGATCCTGTGATCTGAAATTGCCGGATTCCCTTATTTATGTAAATTACAACTTTATAATAGCATCTGTTGCTTTAAGTTGTGTTTCAATAGCAATTTCCACTACTCATCTTATTTAATTTTGATAGTTTTGATCTTATATTTGATAGTGAGGGCATGGATTTTGGAACCCTGGAGACTACTTTCCTGATGATTTTGTTGGGTGGTTTTCATAAGAGATTTTTTTTGTTTTTTTAAAGAAGAGATGGTGGAAGATTCATGATATGTACTTTGGGCATCTTATGATGAAATTTGAATGAACCTTTGGAAAAATGAGTGACTTGAATGATTGCACAAGATGGTTGGATCCAAGACAGAAAAATCTATCCACTTTTTCTCTCTTATCCGCTTTTTAGAGAAATCTTGTTGTGAGAGACTTTTCTTTGTTTTTTTTTTTTTTTACTTTTTTATGTTAGAATCATGCATGACATTAAATTTTGGGAATCTTTCGTCGAAATTTGAAACAATAAGTGCTCTTGGATGATTGTACGTCCCTTATGGTTGGTTCAATGATAGAGAAATCACTCCATTTATTCACTCTCTCCCTTCCCGCGCACACTCTTTTTTTTTTTTTTTTTTTCTCTTTTTTTAAATCCTTGTGAAGTTACATTTTTGCCTCTCCACCTCCCTATCACCTCCAGCTCTGCCTGGACCCGCGAGCGCCGATCGATCCCTCTCCTCCCATTCTCTCCCTCTTCCTCCCCCCGTTGTTTTCCCTCTATCTCCCCCACCCTCTCCCTCCCCACTGTAAGGAGGAGAAAGGAAAGAAAGAAGGAGAGGGAAAGGGGGAGATGATGAGGGAGAGATAGGGCAAAGGGGGAGAGAAAACAGTGGGGGAGGGAGAGACTGGGAGAAGGGAGAGAGAGAAAATAGTGGGAGAGGGAGAGGGAGAGGGAGAGGAAAAACAATGGGGGAGGAGAGGGATCTGCCGGTGCTCGCGGGTCCAGGCGGAGCTAGAGGTGAAGGGGAAGGTCGGGGGAGAGAAAGGGAGGAGGAAAGAGAGAAAACAACGGGGAGAGAGAGGGAGGAAGGGAGGGAAAACAGTAGGGAGAGGGAGAAAGGGAGGAGAGGGATCGGCGCTGGCTGGAGCCGGAGGTGAAAGGGGGAGTGAGGAGAGAGAAAGGGAAATGGTGGGTAAAAAGGTAATTTCACTGGAATTCTTTTTTTAAAACTATATGTGTTGGAAGAGATAAATATTGTGTGCCACGGCATCATTTCCGCTCAATGCATCACTAATAACGTACTACAGGATAAACCTTGTTTGTTTTAATGAAAAATCTCAAAGAGGCATATGTAGTTTTCGGCTTACTTCAAGAAAGAATATAGAAATCTAAACTATTCAAAATAGGATCAAAGTTTTCCTATCTTCTTTAATTGTAGGCTTTTCAAACCAAAAGGAGGCTGATTGTTCTCATTCCCATGTCAGCATGCATCAGCTGCCGTGAATGGTTTGCAGCCAAGGATACCCAAATAACAAATGCTCAATCTCCTTGCACAATAAACGAAAATGGAGAAGGGGAAGAAAGATAAGGGACTGATTGAGATCTACCCTTTTGGCTTGAAAAGCTTACAAGCACATTATTGTCATTTTACTGAAAAAAGAGATGAAAAGTCGCTGAATAATATTCAAAGAGAGCCTCGCATCGGATTTTACCATACTAAAAGACAAAAGAAAAAAGTTTCTTCCTAAACCCAACCCAACCCAACCCAAAAAAACACCCCCCCCTCCCCCCAAATCGTACTTTCCCAGTCTCCAGCGGGGCCGCACCCCACCCCAACCGTACCTTCCCAGTCTCCAGTGATCCTCCCCGCCGGAGACGGGGGATGGGTAGAATTATTTTTTTTGAGTGGTGAGAAAAGATATTTTAGCGGTGCCAATAGAAGCTCTCATATTGAAATTGTCCCGTTGTTGTTCATCATAAGAGAGTTGAAAAACTTAAATCCTATTTTGAAAAGTTTAGATTTTTATGCCTTTTTTGTGAAATAAGCCAAAAACTCAAGGCCTCTTTTGAGGTTTTTTCTTATTCTTAATGCGGTAAGATCAAAGTAGAATCAAATAAAATTGGAACTCAAATATGTGTGTGGAAATGAAGAATTAAAGTTAATAACGACAAGTGACAATCAAACAAGTTTTCCTTGAATGGAAATTGAATGAAGCAAAGATGAGAAATGAGTATCCAGCCATCTAGCTATCACCCTAGTAATGCTATGCTATGTTATATCCTCGTGGTTCGAAATTGCACTACCACATTCGGACTACGAGGGATTTACCCGGCTACCCCCCAGGCCCGTATAGATTATTTTAGCCCAAACGGCTAGGAGTTGTTATCATGAAAAGGAAATATATATATCTTATATCATTGTCGAAATTTTTTTCTATGCATATGCCTGTCTGTGTATTATGGTGAAGGCAACATAGTAGGGCCCATCTTGTAACCCATCCAAACCAGTCACATTTATTTATTTTCACCAATCTAAATGGACTGGATCAATGGATTGAGAGGCCATTTTTTCTTCAATATAAATTCGTTAAACTTGTGGGTCACGGATGAAAGGGTTAGAGGCATGAAATTTACTCCAAACTTGATATTTGGGCACATGTAAGATGGCTCTTTTCATCTCCCATGGTTCCCTGATAAGTGGGGCTCAAGGTAGCCACATCAACTTGCCTCTCACCATCAAAGTAACATTGCTCATTGTTGCCTCTCCCCTCTTTAATAATTTATTTTTAAATCTCATTTTATCATAAATTCCTATTCATTACATGCAACAAGTTTCAGATTGTAATCTAAATATGCAGATTAACTGGTTTGGACATGGTTGAGTGAGTGCAGCCAAGTCTCCGGCGTAGAAAAAATGAAGAAAGTTTTCGATTTCTGAATGACTTGGAAGGGCATAAAGTCTGCAATTCATCAGACTGAATTGATTCGTTGGCCTTCTGGGAGGAGTTGGGTGGGCCGTCCAGATGTATGAAATCGATTTGTGGAACAGTGGTAGAGAACTTGCCCAAGTAGATGAACAAATTTTTTAAATTTAACATATAGTTGCAGCGGACCCATTCAATGTCAGGCTGATTGCATCAAACCACCATAAACTGATTTTTGCAGTATAAGAAAATAACACTCATTCAAAGTCAATCAAAACCCACCCGCCCAACCACGGAAAAAAACACTACAACAATTTACATTTTTCCCGGCGCTAAAAAAACGCCGGCAAAGGTCAAAAAAACGCCGGAGAAAACATTTACCGGCGTTTTTTGTTGCGCCGGCAAAGCGCCGGGAAAAGTGTGCCAGTAAAACCTTTTGCCGGCGAAATCAGGAAGCGCCGGCAAAAGTTTAACATTACCGGCGAAAAATAACGCCGGGAAAAGTTATTATTTCGCCGCAAAAAAGTGTCATGTTTTAAATAATAAATTTTTAAAAAAGCTTTGCCGGCGTTATTTTCGCCGGTAAAGGGCTATATTTTGAATAAAAAAATTTTTAAAAACTTTTGCCGGCGTTAATTTTCGCCGGGAAAAGTGTTATGTTTAAAATAATAAATTTTTAAAAAACATTTGCCGGCGTTATTTTCGCCGGTAAAAAGTTTATATTTTAAATAATAAATATTTATAATTCTTTGCCGGCGTTATTTTTCGCCGGGAAAACATATTTATTTTTCATAAATTTATTTTAGAAAATTTTTTGCCGGCGCTTTTTTGCGCCGGGAAAACATGAATATAATTTTTTTTAAAAATTTTGCCGCACTTCTTTTAGGTCGGCAAAATATTTATATTTTAATCAATTTTTTTTCCTATATATAAATCATTACACTGAAGGTCTCCAATTAAAAAAAATTAATCTAATTAATAAAAATCTATCAACACAAAAATATACAATAATTGAAAATGGCAACATCCAACCAAAATGAAAATTAATATTATCCAATTCGTGTAGAGTTGAGTCAACTGTTAGAGAGAAACAACCTCATCCAAATGTACAACATACCATATTTGAAAATCTATACATATTCACTTCTTACAACCTTATCCACGCTTCTTATTTTGACTTCATGCTTCTTTAACGATCTCTCTCTCTCTTGCTAGTTATCTCTCTCCTTGTCAAACAAACTTGTCTTTCTTCACCAACTGAGCCCCGAGCCGAGAACAGAGCCTCACGTCCAGACTCCAGACCATCTCGACTGCAACCAAATAGCCAGCCCACACAACTCCATCATCTCCATCCACACCCAATCTTAGGATCGTCTCCTTATTCCTCATCTCCCTCTGAGCCATCCAAACAAATGACCAAATCCGCCCCGAAGTCATCTGCACGCATTCCAAACGCCATATATGCCAGCAACCCATTCCTTCCAACCAAAACCAGTCAAACACCAAGTCAATTTTTTTGCAACCAATCGGCTACTGCAAATCACCATCTCCACCGAACCTACACCCAACACCCCCTGCCCACATGCACAAACTTAATCCAGTCCAGTCCCTCTTTGAAATTGCTCCAAGCAACCATCATCATACGTCCCACCTCTACCAATTCGAGTCCGAATCCACCTGCACGCCCAACCACTTCACTCATCTTCTGATCAACTTCATCTCAGCACTCAGCCCACACAAACCACCCTTCCATCATCAAGTCCATAGCAACTTTTCCATCTCTGTGAAACACTCAAATAGGACCCATCTGCTAAGACAAATAAAATCAGAAATCTATTCACCAAACCATTCCATCTGCCCACCAACCTCATGTGGCATGGAGAAACTACAACAAGAATCAGATAGGAAAACGCATTCAAATTGATAAATCTAGTGCCCCACTGCGGTGAGCAGCCAAACATGTGATTACATAACTAATAGAAAATCAACTTACAAATGAGTCCCAGCTTTCCCAACATATGCAGGGATCCGTCCATAAAGATTACAGTTCCTTAACACACTGCAACATAGAATGAAATGGATGTATTCAGCAGTGGCATAGACAAGCAATTTTGCTTCCTCCTATAAATGTTTTGATGACATAAAATTTCAACTCTGTGTTTTAAAGTTGGTTGGCTTCAAGGAACCTGAAAAGCTGGTTGGCTTCAAGGAACCTGAAAATCCAATTCCCTACTAAAATCTCTACATTCAAAAAATATATATATATATATAGAGAGAGAGAGAGAAATAGAAATTTCAGAACCCATTTATAAAAAAAGAAAGCATACAGTTCTTGTAGAGTAGTAATGTCCCCAATCTCCTTTGGGATTTTCCCAGATAAGCGGTTTCCAGTCAAAGAGCTGCAGTAGCAGAAAAACACACCAACTCCATGTGTAATTCAGAAAACACAAGATATGATTTGCTTCCAAAACAAAAAATGCCAAACATGGTGCAGTGTAGAAAATTACATTTTGGTCAGTCGCTTGAAAGAGCCCCATTCGGGTGGGATTGTACCGTTGAGGTAGTTGCGTGTCAAATCTCTGTCAGGAATTTTCACAAATGCATTTGAAGTGTAAGTTTAAGGTTGCGTTTGTGCAATTAGAGGATTCCACGTAAAAAAAAAAATTTCCGAGAAAGTATTGACTCTTCCAATGGACCAAGTATATGACAGACCCATACATTTAAAGAAAATTTGTGTTGAAGTGTTATCTTAGTAGTTAAAGAAATAGATGGATGAGTTTCTGGGGTTCCACAAGAGCCAAGTCTGGCTTTGATCAGATTAGACAACCTCAAGTGGAACACCAGGAGCCCAAGGAGAGAATAAACCATTACTTGAGCCAAAAATGAGCATAATGTTACTAGAACAGCATGTTCCATCAGCATTATAAATTATCAAAGTTGCACAGGTCTCACCTTGTCACCTGTAGATGTGTCAACTTGGGGCTTAGTTCTGCCAGATGTTTCCAATATCTCAGCTATATTGTCACCCTTAGTTCTGCTTAGTTCTTTGGTTTTCTATACTTAGTTCTTTTTTTTTTTTTTTTTGAATGAAATCTTTCGTTACCGTTAAAAAAAAAAAAAAAAAAAAAAACCAAAAGGGTTGTACATAGTTTCAAAAATGTACCCTATCAACTTCTAGAGGAGTAAAGGGAGCCATCTTTTTTCTTGGTAGAAAGGGACCCATCTTTGAAATGAGGGAAAAGTAAGAGAAAGAATAGCTGAAGCCATTCCATTCCATTCAAATCAGTAGTCCATATTCGCTAATTAATCACTAGGAAGTACATTGATTAATTCAACCATGAGTAAAGATTTAGTGAGTATAAAGTTAAGGACTCTTGCTAGATCATAGGATAAAAAGACTATTGAGTGTCTGCACTGCTGAAAGGTGGGCCCAAGTGGGACGCACAATGCTAGACTGTACTTGCAATTGCTCGTGGAACAGATTTCGTAGATAGAATCTTGCTTCCTGGGATTTAATTGGAGAGATGGCTGGGAACTAAGCATTTTCCACAAAGGTAATGTACTAATGTTGTTATGTATATGCCATTGTCAACTTCAATTCAATGCAAACACACAGGCACTTTGGTGTTTACTGCAAGTTCAACACCAAATCTATTTATGTTATATCTCACTAATCCCAATGAGTTTAAAACTTACCAAAAATGGGGGAATAAAAAAAGAAAGGAAGGTAGGAAGAAAGCCCAGTGGCTGAGAATTGAACCAATGAAAAAAGGGGATTATGGCTAGATGCCTATGCAAGGACCCACCATGGAAGACCAAAAACAGTCTAAAATAATCTCTTTCTGCTCTGTAAGGCCTGGACCCACAGTCCTCGTAAGCTGATAAATAAACTAATTCAATAGACATTTTCAAATCTCAAGCACGAATCACAGGTAACTTTTATTAATCACTAATGGAAGTGTTTGCTCTTAAAAAAAATATAAAGGACAATAAATAAATCACTGTCTTCTTGGTATGATGTCCACATGTCATCAGTTGCTGTTGATGTATTACCCAACAAAAGTAGATGAAGACATAGAAAATACTTAAGAGATTTCTCACAAGAAGTAAAAATAAGACAAAATTGATCAATGATGACAACCAAAGAATAATAATTAATAAGCAAATTTGCTCTTATTTGCATTTTTTAATAAAGTGAATAAAAATAAGAGATTTAATAAAGTGAATAAAGGTCTCATTCACTTTATAATGCAAATAAAGTAAAATTCTTGAAATCGTGTAGGCATTGAATTTGGATGTGAACCATTTTAGAAATTAGGTTACCACCTTCTCTACTTTTAACATTACTTTGTATTGAAGGGCCACTATTAAAAAAAAAAGCCAAAATACTCTTTCTCTCTCTCTCTCATCTCATGATTGGCCCTTTTTAATATAACAGGCAAAACAACAACAGTAGAAGATAATTTTCAAGGCAACACTGAAAAGGCTACCACCATGAAAACTGATCCAAACATCACTTAAAGGGACTCAAAGTTGAATGGCTCTACGCAGTGCAAGTATATTGTAAATAAACCCAACCGTGATTAACAATCATATCATTGTCTGATTTTGATCGACACACATTTCTAGCAAAAATCAAACAGCAAACTGACAGTGTCAATAAAAAGTGAAACGGAATTGTTGAGAGGGGAGAGTAGTACTACTACGTAGTTGCGGATGTTTGGCGTAAGACTGTTGGCGAGAGGGCATGAACTTCCGCTGCATATACTTGTGACGTTGTATGGGCATAAATTGAGTGTGGCGTTTATACAAACACCAAGAGAGCATACCAGATAGATGGATTGGAAATTTTTTGCCTTGTTGCTTGGTCATGACACTACAGTGGCCGTGTCTGATTATTTGCCATGTGATAGGAAGTGTCTTTTAGATAAGAGATCTTCATGAGTTTTATCAGGCTTTAATGAGGTGAGGAGGCGAGAAGGAGAGAAACTGAATCCAAAGTGGAAATGCGATTGATTGTAATTAGAGAAATGGATTCGTCTTAACTGTCATTGGGGGAAGGAAAGGGCATGGAGATTGAATTGAAACCCATCATTAGCAACAAAATTTAGGAGAAAAAAAGGAGGGGATAGACTTCCCATATCATTTAGGTCACTCCCCTTGTCTAGTGAAGCCCCATCACTTTTAATCCTTTGGATCATTAAAATAAATAATATGAATTTTTTTTAACCTTTTACAAACTCTTGTAAGCACTAAGCAGTCCATACAACTCTCTTCATTATTATATCAATTATTCAATGGATATGTTTTCATAATTGGATTGAGAAAAAAAAAAGTGGGTATCTCTACTCTCTGTTTGGATTTGTATCGTGATTGAATGAAAATGATCTATATAATACTGTGAGATTTGTTGTCACCAAGAGAGTTCATAAATGCAAAATCCTATCATTGGATGACCCAAAACGGTCACAATTGTGGCTGCCACTAGACTCTCTAGATATACTGAAACATGAATTAATCCTGCATCAGTTGGGCTCATCACATTCCATATTTCCATGTCTCCGTTGTTAGTAGACACCTCCATTCCACAAACAACCAGATCAATCCCACCATGACTGATAAAAATGGGCAAACGAGATAGAAGGTTAAGATAACAACCCCATCATAAACCATGGCCCAAGATCGAGTGTAGGGTCAATATCTAGATTTTTAGGCTTCACCCCCACACTCCACAGCCATGGATCATCAATGGCTAAAACCACCTCAATGATCCTCTAGAAACAAAGATTAGAGTAGACCACACCACAACAAAACAGAGCCTGTGCACTTGAATTTTTCAGCCAAGGAAACTGTAGTCCCTGAGGTTCCAAATCCTAGAACTGGTTGGACTGGTTGGACTGGTTGTAACTGGTTTTTTATTTTAATGGCTTGAGGAAGATTTATTTAAAAGCAGGAAAAAATAAGAAAAATAAATAAAAAGGAAAAGAGAACAAATCAGATTTGCAGACAGATGGAGAAGAAAACGACGCCGACGAGACGGAGATGGGCGCATTACCTGCAACCGACGCCGAGCTTGGGCGAGACGGAGATGGACGCTGCGAGCTTGGGCGCTGGACGAGGGAGATGGGCGCTGCGAGACGGAGAGGGAGCTTGGGCGCTGGACGAGGGAGATGGGCGCTGCGAGACGGAGAGGGAGCTTGGGCGCTGGACGAGGGAGATGGGCGCTGCGAGACGGAGAGGGAGCTTGGGCGCTGGACGAGGGAGATGGGCGCTGGACGAGGTGAGAGGGACCGAGAGGGAGATGCAGAGAGATGAGGGAGATGGACCGAGAGGGAGATGGGCGATTTCTTGTGTGCTTTGGGGAAATGCAGAGACGAGGGAGAAGGACCGAGAGGGAGAAGCAGATGAGGGAGATGGACCGAGAGGGAGAAGCAGAGAAGTAGAGAGGCGCTGCGAGACGGAGAGGGAGAAGCAGAGAGATGGGCGCAGAGAAAGGGTTTGAAGCAGAGAGATGGTTTGAAGCACAGAGAGGGTTTCGATAAACATATGTTGGGAATGAATCAAGCCCGGCGCAAATAGTGCGCCGGCAAAACCACTTCGGGCAAACAGCGCGGGATGTCCCAAATGAAGGCGCGGGAGACATTTGCCGGCGAAATATAAATACGCCGGTAAAACCCACTTTTGCCAGCGAAAATTCGCGCCGGGAAAAGTTTTTAACAACTTTTTTATTAACCCAGTTATCTTTACCGGCGAAAAAATAAATCGCCGGGAAAAAGTGACCTATACCGGCGTAAAAAATATTTTCGCCGGGAAAAGGTATACTTTCCCCGGCGTTTAATATTTACGCCGGGAAAAAACGCCGGGAAAAATGTAAATTGTTGTAGTGAAAGCTTAATTGATTAGGGACATTGATGTGTGAGTAGTGTGCGGAGTTATCTAACAACGCATTTGCTAAGATTGAGGGGTTGCTGAGTCAAATGGCAACCCCGCCTCTCACCGTGATGTTCCAGGAATGATCCCCACCCCTTGTACGTTGGAGTTCCCGCTCTCCCTATGTGCAGATTCTTTTTTCCGAAATGTGTGAATTCACTCTCCGCACATACAGGTTCTCTCTTCGGGTGTGCAATGTTGAGAAGTCTCACATCCTACATTGCCTAAGTAATATGCTTAATATACCTATATCGGCTTTCTACCTATCGACTTAACTTTTTGGATTAGTATATATATGATTTGTTATATGGTATTTAGAGCTGGTAAACGTCTATGTACGAAAGATTAGATTACAATTATGTGGGGCCACCATTAGATACTCTCCACTGTTGAAATCATATACGGATTCTACCTAATGCTTCTACTGCAACATCTTTATTATTAGGCCCATGGCCCACCTGTCCCCTCTTTTCACCCCTCAGCACCAACCCAAATCTGAGGTCCAAATTTGTACCTACAGAATTTTGACTTTTGAGGCGATTCTAGAAGCACAGTGAAGACAATCTTATCTTCATGGAGGAATGGTTACACCATGCTTTCATTATCCGAGGGTTGCAAAGGAGGAGGTGGGCCAGCCCAACAGCAGACACCATAGTTTGTCGTTCAATTTGATGCATATAGACTTGAATCACACGGTATCCATCCGAATAGCTTGTAACCAAATACAAGATTCATTCTCATCCCACTTGATCAGTAGTCAGGACACTCCTTGCTTATTTTAATGCAACGAAATCAAAACAAATTCAAAAGATGACCTCCCCTTCAATGGTAATCAAATCAAAGAAAAGATGTGGAATGAAAATCGAGCTATCACTTCACTAATTTCGATGTTAGAAAATTCGTGGCCCTATATCTACACCACTTCTTATATGCATAATCTCTAAGTTCTTGTGTGTTTTAATTTACATGATCAGGGATATCATTTGTAATATTACTTAACCTATCTTATACAGTATTAATTATTATTTATTAATTAAGTTGATAAATATTATGGTCAATCTTACAGTAAGACTAACACCTTTTACGATAAAATTCAAAGAACTCCAAATCTTAAGGCAAACCCAGCACGCATTATCATTATGTGGTCCCAACTTCACCTCTCACACCTTCTACTCATGCCAAGGATGGTGATACATTGTCCTACTACGGAGGAGGAAATTAATGACAAAGCAGAACAAAAAGTCAGTAAGGCTTTCATGCGTGAGGGCCAATGTCTTTCGACTCTTTTCTATTTTAATCCAAAGGATGTAAGGAAAATCCATGGAAGAGTGTCACATTTGTACCCGAATAAATGTAGTTGGATGATCAAATTCTCATTTGGGCCCTTACTTTTGAACTTTCTCAGTCCTACGGCTGTAGACTTTGCTTGTAAAAAAGTTGACTCATCTGTTGATCTCATTGATTCTGATAAAGGGACATCTTCGATTCAAAAGATATAGATCATCGTCATATCAATCATATTCGGATTCGAATATGTACCTTTACTCTCTTATTCCCATGGAGGCATCCAAAATAAAAAGAAGGGAAATTTTCAAATTAGTCCTTTAAGTTTTTACCTTATTTTGAAAAAGGACACAAGTTTTAATACTTTTCAAATTAGTCCCTAAGTCTTCAATGAAGTTTTCAATTAAGGACATTCAACAATTTAAAGTTATTTTTTGAAAACTTTTTTTTTTTTCAATTTTCTTAAACTACCCAAATTATCCGTCAATGAAATAAAAATCCACTTCACTTCCTCTATATTTTCTTCCTTTTTTTCACTAATAGCATTATAGTGATCGAGGAAAACAAGGTACTTTGGCTAAATATAGTAACTGCCAGAACCATGTCATGGCTTTAAATGAAGGTACTCTGAGTATTTTTAAAAAATTAAGAGAAAATGTCATAAAAATACCTTTAAATGATGAGACGTCCTTAATTGAAAACTTCATAGAAAACTTAGGGACTAATTTGAAAAGTTTTAAAACTTGTGTTCTTTTCTGAAATAAGGCCAAAACTTAAGGCCTTATTTGAAAATAGTAATTTCTCAAAATAGTGTTTAATTAACGGTTGTATAAGAGTTTCAAACGCTGAGATTTTAAAATACTATTGAATTCTGTCATTTCTGAATTTTATGTTTCATTCGTGCTGACATTATTTTTTGAGATTTTCATGCATCATGAGTGCTTCTCCATTTCACTGTTGTGGAAAATTTTGGCTAAAATTACATCATTTACCTATATGGTACATGGGACCCACCTTTTTAATGTGTACATGAGATTCATCTTTAGAGGCCTTTTGGCAAACTTTTTGGCATGGTAAGATAAAGTATGATGCCATATCATTTTAAAGCTTGTTATACTTGTGACTCATCTTTAAATATACTGTTAGTTAGAATACATACAGTAATAGTTCGGTATATAGAATACATTACCCACAGCAGTGAAACAGAACAACCGTAACTCAAAACTACAGAATGTAATGGAAATATTACTTACTATTTGAATGCAGAAAACAGTACTCTGTTGTTGAAGTAATTAATCACAGAAATCCACAAAAAAAGATTGATCAAGGCTAGTGTGAAAACACTATGTTCTTAAGACAAATTCGCTTTCGCAATGGTGCTTACGAGCTTCAACAACAATTGCCTCTTAGGATACAATGATCGGTCTCACAACAGTTACAGCGCTACAAACTGTGTGACAAGCAAACCAAAAGTGTAGCAGCAGGATTCTCTCTTTGACAATGAGAATTACTAGAAAATGCAATGCAACAGCAGTGAATTGGATGATCAAAAGTCATGAACATGTATATAAATAGCTTGTAACAGGCCTCTTCATGGGGGGTTTACATCTGTTCAGAATAGTGACTATTTAGATGAACAGATGCACACCTTCTTTGGACACACCTCTTGGGACAAGGGACACACCTTTTCATATACGAAAAGGCACACACCTTTTGGACACAAACCATTTGAAGGAAAATTTTATTAAATAAAATTTATCGAAAAAAATTAGAAATGGGTAGTGGGCCATGCTAGGCCCAACTCGCCCCCAAGCCCGGGGCAGTGCGGGGCGGCACGCGTGTGTGGTGGTGACCCTACCTTGACCTAGGTCCTCCCTCCTCCACAAAAGTGAGATGCCCCTTGGGGCTCATCTTATACTACCAAGATAAGTATATTTATATTGAAGGAATGTTTTGCTCCCAAGCAATGTGGGAAGCAAGTTCCCCACTTCCTTTTGTTGCCATGTTTAATATGTTCAAGTAGTGATGTTCAGGAGGTAATTTCTCATTCACTCCTAAATGGATTAGAGCAACTCAATACATGTTCATAATTTACTCATGGAGTATATTACATTTCCATATATTCCCACCCAAACGGATAAGTGGGTCCCACTTAGTTTTTTGTTCAAAGTTGGCAAAAAACTAGTGTAGCTTTTAGCCATTTTTCCAACATATACAACATGAAATCCTTATTTTAAAAACTATACACGGAGCCGAACTTTAGAAACCACAATACATGAGTCCACATTTCAGTAATTCATTGCGCTAGAATTTTATCAAAAAGTAAAAAAAAAAAAAATTCAAAAATTACTAATGTAAAGTGGATGAGATGGGGTCTATCAATTTTGCATTTTGAGCTAAAAATTCTTGAAACTCTATTAAAAGAGAAGGGAATTCATCTTAGAAATATTATAGTCAATCTTACGGTAGGACCAACACTTTTTATAGGAAGTGTAAGTGCCTAATAATTACTGGCTTAATTAGAGGTGGATTAAACTCTCAATTTGGCGATCTTGGAAAGATTATGGGAAGGGATCGGCATTCGGTGACTTGAAAGGAAAAACAAAGGTCAGAGCCCCTGGCTTTTGGCAGCCGAAGACACTCCGATGCCTGAGTTAGTTTGATAACTGAGGGAAAACGAAGAAGAAGAAGTATCTGGGGGCAGACTTGTTGCGTACCTCATGTAGTTTTTCTCCATGCATTATATAGACGTGAGAGTTATTACCGAACTGGGCCCCTCAGAGAGAGATGAGAGTCTCATTAACATATACCTTTCTCTCTTGAGTGGGGGTAGGTAAAAAGGGGACGTCTCATCGGGCCATCCCCCTATACCTGTGGATGTGATCTTGAGATAAGGCGTGCCACTTATCTAGGTCCGGCGCCCACTCTATCTGTCAGTTTGCCGTCTACCGTCATGACAACGCATTTATGGTCGTATTTATAGCTGAATGACAGGCGCCGAGATCAAGCCAAGACCAAGACCGAGGTTGTCAGCCGCAGTTGTGGCCACCGAGATGGGCTCCGTGCCTCCATGAACTGGTGCTTCTACCAAGCTGGGCAACACCAAGACTAGAGACTGTCCTGAAATTAGGAAATGACTCCACATAAATCCGTAATTACGAAATAACCCCACACCGAAAGATTCAAGGATATCCCAATCTCATGGCAAAGGCGGCACGCATTATCATTAAGTGGTCCCAACTTCACCTCTCACACCTTCTACTCAGGGCAAGGATGGTGATACATGTCCTACTAAGGAGGAGGAAATTTATGAAAAAGCAGAACAAAAAATCAGCAAGGCTTGCATGCGTGTGGGGCTATGTCTTTCGACTCTTTTCTTTTTTAATCCAAAAGATGTAAGGAAAATCCATGGAAGAGTGTCATATTTGTACCCGAATAAACATAGTTGGATGATCAAATTCTCATTTGGGCCCTTACTGTGAATTTTCACTCCTACGGCTGTAGACTTTGCTTGTACAAAAGTTGACTCATCTGTTGATCCCATTGATTCTGATAAAAGGACGTCTTCGATTCAAATGATGTAGATCATCGTCGTATCGGGCCCACCCTTAGGGTCTGATTCTTTGCTAGAATTTCAGGAATTCATGTCTAGAGAATTTCTAGATTCCTAAATTCCCAGGTAAGGTGAAATTCTTGAATGCTCCTTTGGTTTTGAGGATCAAGAAATTCCACCAAAATGTAAAAGAAGTGGAATTTCAAGATTCTCAAAGATTAAAAAAGACATTCCATGTAGTTAGAATTCAGAAATGCTAGTAAAGAAGCATGGAATTTAGAAATTTAAAGGGACAGAATGTCACATCATGTCTAGAAATTTCTAGACATGGTGATACTTATTGGCTAGTTCAAATCATATTCGGATTCGAATATATTCCTTTACTCTCTTATTCCCATGGAGGCATCCAAAATAAAAAGAACCATATAATGGTACAACAATTTTGTTAATTTTCCCAACATACTTTTTTCACCTAGTATCTTTACAGTAATTTCTCAAAATAGTGTTTAATTAGCGGTTGTATAAGAGTTTCAAATGCTGAGATTTTAGAATACTATTGAAAATTTATGTTTCATTCATGCTGACATTATTTTTTGAGATTTTCATGCTTCCTAAGAGCTTCTCCATTTCACTGCTACGGGAATTTTTGGCTAAAATTACATCATTTATGCATATGGTACATGGGACCCACCTTTTTAATGTGTACATGAGATTCATCTTTTGTGGCCTTTTGGCATGGTAAGATAAAGTAAGATGCCATATCATTTTAAAACTTGTTATACTTGTGACTCATCTTTAAATATACAACATGAAATCCTTATTTTAAAAACTATACACGGAGCCGAACTTTAGAAATCACAATACATGAGTCCGCCTTTCAGTAATTCATTGCACTAGAATTTTATCAAAAAGTAAAATAAAGAAATTCAAAAATTATTAATGTAAAGAGGATGAGATGGGGTCTATCAATTTTGCATTTTGAGCTAAAAATTCTTGAGACTATATTGAAAGAAAAGGGAATTCCTCTTAGAAATTCCAAAATTCCATGTTCTTATGAGTAAACACATGGAGAAAAGGTCAAAGTCATTGAGGCCAAGCTCTTTTCTCCCCGTCTGCATGCGAGTGAGCATATCTGAAGAATAGATTCTTGGAAGCAGTTAGAATTTCCCTTCTTGGAAATCCTCTGTACTATGTTAACTGTAGACCCTTTTCTTCCAATTTGAAGAGGTGCTTTGAGCTTCAACTTCAACTTTATCTCCGGTTCACACTGGTGGGAGCTGTGAAGTTTTGAGTTTGTAGCTTTTGCAACCTCCATCATCAGAATCATTCTTAATTTATCCATGCGTGGTCGGTTTATCTGAGATCCACACCATTGAATCCAATGAACCCCACTAAAGACGTCGATTAAAGAAAATTGGTTTTCACTGTAGTAATTCTTTTGGTTGGTAGCCTTCAAATCAATGGTTAAATATATAATAGGAATCTAGAAATTGATAGCTATGATTCGCCAACCTCCGGTAGTGATCTCATATTGAGGTTGAAAAACCAAACGAGTTGAGTCTGGACTCTGCTAAGTCACCTTGTTTTAAAGCATATCAAGTCAAATATAGGATAAATTTGGCTGACTTAAATATAAGTAAACAGTGATTGAGGGTTGGAGTTAGCAATTTTAAAAGACAGATTAAAATATATTAAATCTATAGATTTATTTTTTTTATTATTAAAACATGTAAATACATGTCTATCTAGATTTTATAAAGGAAAGTTTTCAAAAAGGTATAAAATTTTTGGGTCATTTAAAAAAAAGTAAATGAATATTTGAATATTTAAAAATAAATTAAAAGTTATTCACAATTCTTTCAATAAAGTCCTCACCCTAAATTATTCAAGAAATGACAAAGACACCCTTTCCTTATGAGAGGTTCATATAATTTATTGGCCTCTATCTTCCCCAAAATTGGCCATTCTGATATCAATGATCATAACCATTTAACAAGTCTCTAGTTCATTATTAGTCATTTGGAATCCACCTTTTTTCAATCGTCCATGCATAATGGTAATTAAAGTGGGCTCCACTAGGTCATTTGGGTTGAACTTGATCATTTCTCTTAAATGATTTATTAAATAAAAATCTTTAAAAATGAAATAACAACATCTTTGTCGGTTTTTAGAATTTTCTTTATGGAGAGGACTTGATTGAAAGGATTGTAAAAAATCTTTTATTATGGAGGGGATTTTTTTAAAACTGGGTCAAAAGTCTTATACCTCCATGAAAATTCCCCTTTTATAAATATTAGGCAATGGACGTCTACTAGGTTGTAAACGGAACGGTTCCAGTCCGGGTCCATGGTGGACTCGGAACTGGAACCGTTAAGGAGAAGGTGAAACCGGATTCGGATCCGAAACAGTTTCGGAACCAGTTTCTTTACTCCGGAACCAGAACCATATATAAGACGAGTCTGGATCCGGCTCCAGGTTTAAGTAGAGAATGATATTAAAAAAATATGATTTTTAGAAGAGATTTTTGCAAATTGAGGTAATATATCGGGTTCACGGGTCCGAACCAAGGTGGAACCGGACCCAGACCCATTTACTTATCGAGGTCTAAATAAAAACACAAATTTAGCTTTTAACGGATCGAAATGTTCGAGTAATCAAAAAATTGAATACCCATTTACATCTCTAATGCCTTACGTAAGTTCCCCAACATTATCTGATAGGTACCAAATTTTATTATCCGGTGGCCGGGCCCCACACATTTGGATGAACCCAAACCGCAACACACACACACACCCTTACTTTATGTTACTGCACTCTTTTTATCGTCTTCTGTCTCGCTCTCGCGCTCTCTCTCTCTCTCTCTCATCTTTTTCTTCTTCTGCTGCTTCTTCTTCTTCGGAGAAATGTCTTCCCAAGCTAGTGAAGCTACCAATCTCAGAGAAAAAGCAAGGGGAAATCCATACCCAGAGCGAGGGCTGATAAAAAAGAAGATAGCGAACGACATCATCAGAAAGATCTCGAATCCATTTGGAAATGCAACAAGAGAAGAAAAGGGCCGCGACCACAGAGGGGGCCGCGGCTCCACTACCACCTCCAAGCCTCCAAGCCACAGCAAGTCCGTTTCCGAGGCCTGATCCTGAAATTTCATAATTTCCTCTGTTGGGTCTCGGTAGATTTGACTCTTCAAGCTGCTTTACTTCTGCTTTAGATGTAGGCTGAAGTGGGCAATAAAAGGGAAGCAGATGACTTTAGAATCCCAACTCTTATGTGTTGGTGTCTTTTGCTTTCAAGTTGCTAGTTTTTCTAATTGTCTGTAAACTGTCTCACTGTAGTAACATCTGTTACTTTAATTGTGTTTCAATTGCAGTTTCTACTACTCAATACTCTCTATATGAATTGTGTAATGATGCTAATGTTGTTAGTTTTGATCTTTCATTTGGTAGAGAGGTCATGGGTTTTGGAACCTTGATGACTGCTTTGTAGATGATTTTGTTGAGTCTTCTTCTTGAGGCCGATTTCTTTGGAGGAATCCCGGTTTTTAGGGAATTCTGGAATTGCTACGAGGAATCCTATTCTCATTTACTGGAATTCCTATAATCCAAGATAGGTAACATTTCCAAATTCTTAAAAGTAGGTCTTTCCTTTGTTCTCCTTTTTCATCTCTCTCTCTCTCTCTCTCTCTCTCTCTCTCTCTCTCTCTCTCTCTCTCTCTCTCTCTCTCTCTCTCTCTCTCTCTCTCTCTTTGTTCTCTTGCTTGGGTCTATTTTTTGGGGGTTTGGATGAAATGGGAACGGAAAGGAGACTGAAGTTTATAACGGTCTGACAAATTTCATTAAAATGATTTTTTATGCTACTCTTGAATTCAAACTAGTTTTCTGTGATGGTAGAAAAAACATGGGTAATGCCGTAATGGGCATGATTTCAGAGATTTTTGTGAATAGCAATGGCTGAAATTGGGTGTGGCTTTGCCTATTATACACTGCAATTGCATCCAAACTGAATGACTATAGATGAAAAGGTATCCATTAAGCATGAAGGATGCAAATGAAATGAATTAATGACACAGGAGTTTAGGCGGCTTGGCAGAGAACTTAAGAGTAAAAGGAAAATCAAATCTGCAAATTTACTTGCAAAATGATGTTACCTAAATGCAACTTGTATGACAGCACCATTCATTGCAGGATCCACTATCTAATTAGCAATGTTATTGAATCTAATCCATTCAAACTGGCACAGACCAGGGAAACGAGAAGAGCAGACCGATTCTTAAACAAACCCACAACTAGCAACCTCCATTTCTTTAAATATAATACATACATTTTGAAGTATCAATTGTTAGAAGATGGCATTTAAATTCGCCAAAATTCAAAACATTTGACAGTTGGGAGTGTGGCAAATGATTTTTTTTTTCTTTTTCTTGTTCCTTTTTTTTTTCCGATCGGTTGTGGCATATGGTTAATAAGGAACAGGGAGAGCGAGAAGACATTGGCATTATTTGAAACTAGCAGATTGATCATGCAGAGGTAGTGTAATCTTCAATAGCAATTGTCTTTACAAGGTGGCCCATCGCTCCATTCATGTGCCTCTGCCTTAATAATCAACTAGCAAAGAAACCCGTGTTAATCATGGGTATGTACGAAAGGTCGGATTCTATGTACATTAGAAACGGGTTAAATGAGGGGTTAAATGAGATTTCATTGTGAAAAGTAGAAAGAGAGTATGTTTGTACTTTGAGAAGCTGAAAATAACTTTGGTCAAAATTAAATAGCATTGTCAAAATTAGATCCAAAACCTACCTTCTGACTTAATATATTATAATGAATTGGTCCAAATGAGCTCCGAAAAGGGAAATAGCTTCACCAATTTTACTTTTGGAAATAATTCGTTTCTACGAGTGACCGTTAGCGGACCACTTATGATCTGCCATGTCACTAATGGCAGCTCCCGCCCAAATATATGAAAAGGTGCATGCGGTGTCGTGGCAGACCGTGAATAGTCTACTCACAGTTATCGTGGGGTTTACCTCACTAGATTCGGACTCTTTTTTGTAACAAAAAAGGTGGGTTATACGATATCATCAACAAGTTTAATAACAAAAATGGGTTATAACCAAAATCCATTAATCCAACCAACTTATTAATTGGGTAAAAAATGTCAAGCAAAATCCAATCGGAAAAATTATATGAAGGTCATTAATCCAATCTTTGTATCACTGAGGTCAGTTCTGCTAGGAATCAGAAACTCCCAACCAAATGACCCTCTAATAACCTTCTATTATGGAAATTAAATGAAGGAAGGATGAAAAATGATACCCAGTCAACCTAATAAATTATAGTTAGCCTATATCTTCTCTTATCACCTCTTCGACAATCCTTAGTCGTGTGTACAAAAGCCCCATTTTTCAGGTACAGCTACATTGATTTTGGATAAAAGACTGTCTTTGTTCGAACAACTGTGCTATGGACCCCGGGGGATTTTACCCCGACCGGACCCCGGGGTCCCTCGGATCCGTTGGATCCCAGAGGCGCTCTGGGATCCAACGGATCCCACGGACCCTGGGGTCCGGTCGAGGTAAAATCACCGAGGTCCGTAGCACAGTTGAACAAGTAAAAGCTCGCCGGGGTCCGATCGGGGTAAAATCCCCGGGGTCCTTGGACTTTTACTTGTTCAAAAGATGGATCAAAATCATGTGGGGCGCACAATAACGGTTCAAATTCTTTTGGGGATTGAATGAAGCTTATGATTCTATCAGGACAGTATTGGAGTCCGGATTCAACTTTTGTTTGTTAACAGTACAATCTCGGTATTCTGACACCCAGTCAATCTATCTTGCCTGCTCAAAACCCATGAGCGGATATTGGGAGATTCGGTCACTCTGCCATTAGAATACTGTGGGAGATTCGGTCACTCTGCCATTAGAATCCTGTGCCTGCTCAAAACCCATGACCGATTATTGGGAGATTCGGTCACTCTGTCATTAGAATCCTGTGCCTGCTCAAAACCCATGACCGATTATTGGGAGATTCGGTCACTCTGCCATTAGAATACTGGGATGGATGCAGAAATTAGACTTAAGGACCTATGTCTAAAATTTTAAGAATTCATGTCTACTAGGGATTTCAAATACTCCAAAAGTTATTTCTCTAGTAAAATTTTAAATCTCTCCCTTTGATGGAGCATTAGAAATTTCAATAAAATACATAGAGAGCGGAAAGAATGCAGGAACTCTAAAGGGTCATTTGAGACCTTTTGGGCCCGTTTAGTTTACTAGAATTTATAGAATTTATATCTGGTAGTTGTTTGGAAATTTCAAATGTTAGTATTTGAAATACTGTCAAATTCTGAAATTGTAAATTCGTTGTCATTCATGGTTTGAATTCTTGTTTGAGCTCTCAGAATACTGTCGTCCCTCTCCGGGAATTCCTGTGCCAAGTGAGATTTCCAAATCTCCATTGTTAAAGTGATTTTTCAAGTGCTGAGTTTTTTTTAGATTTCAAATGCATGGAATTTCAAGTTCAGAAATTTTGGTAATGAAACACACTTTCTGTGTATTCTCAACAGGAATTTGGAATTCCTAAACAACATGAATTCCTGTCAGGAATTCTAGTAAAAGAACGGGGCCTTTAAGTAGTTGAAATCTGCAATCGAGTAAAAGAAACGTAGCATTTTGAATGAAGATGCAACATCTTATTAACATAAAGCCCTAAACCCTAAACTTGTGGGAGGACTTGGGCCAACTGAGAGCATGCTCAAAGTTTACTAACCGGGTTTCTTCAATTGAACAAATAGTAGGAGCAGGAGCGGACCCGCCTCAAAGTCAGGCCGACAGTCCCATCAGATGTTTGCAAAATGAAAATAAAAAAGAACACTCATCAAAGGATCAAACCAATAAAAAAAAAACCTGCCGACCGATATGTTTCCATTCGAATATATTCCGCTGACATCACTCTGCTGACAACACTCTACGTGTACAAAGGCCCATTTTAAGATTATAAAACAATCATGTGGATACACTCGACAATTCAAATCCCATTTGGATTCCACCACAAGATTCCCATAAGATACTTTATTGGTTGCAGTCACGGGTACACCAGTGAGTCGCTCCCTCTGCAATATGAGGCCCACCCGTCTCCTCATAATCAATCTTAGCCGTTCAAACTCATTTCCCCTCTATGAGAATTAGCACCAATCCAAATTTGCTTGGTCTTACAGAATTGTCTGATCTCTGCTGATTACTCTATCTGAGAATAGTCAATATTTCAATCTATTCTTCTTGTTGAAGGGTCACAAAATACTTTCATTATGCAAGGCCTGCTGATAAAGAAGACGGTGGGAACCACAGAGCTAGACACCATCAGATTGCAGTTCAATTTGACCGAGAATCACACGTTATCATTCCGCATAAAGAATCACTTGCAACGTTGGACAAAACTCATTCTCATCCTCAAAGCTTCCCTTGATTAAGAAAGACCCATGTTTGTTTTAGCTCAGTAAACTAAAAAATAACCTTCCTCTTAATGGAAATTAACCCAACGGAAGAAAAGAAATGAAAGCTGTGTTATTACCTTAGTAATTTGGATCCTTAGTTCTTGTCTACATCGATCACTCTCACCACTATAATAATCTTTTTATTGTAGGTCATTTGACCGTAAATTTCTATAGTTCTTTATGGTTATTTCAAATTTTACCATAAAATTGAGAATGTCATTAATAACATAGGAAACACTATATTAGACATTATTAATCATATTCGTTCATCACGCTATCAATAATATGCTCAATTTTTTGGTGAGATTTACTTCTTTTTTTAAGTATAGTTTGATGACATCCCACTAACAAGAGCTTTTATTTCGAGGGGCTCGCATTTTGACTGAGCAAGCCCTACAGTGGGTTCTACGCCTTCCACTTATGATCCTGATTCTGACTGAGATGACCTATCCATGGCTCCATGCTCGGAGGATCAGAAGTTCACTGAGATAAACTGTTCTGTAAAAGGGAGAAGTTTTAACTGGAAATGAGTCGAGTGAGGTGAGGTGAGGACAGTATTCCCGTTTTCTACATTCAATATGTGTGGAATGAGTGTATCAGATTCGTATCTGAATATGTCAAAATGAAATCTCAATATGGGCCCTGACTTTGGAACTTACAGCTGTACGCTCAGCGTGTACAAAAAGCCTTTTTGACTGGACGACAGAAATGATAGATTCTGGATGAAGAACATCTTCGTTCGAAAGATATCGATTGATTCTGGTTGAAGAACTTACCGACAGTTCAAAATCCTGTTAGGATTTGTACATGTCTCAGATTCTACTGGGACATGTTAATTGATTACGTTCCGGGGTATTGAAGACATCTATGCTGACTTTACAAAACCGTTGGAGAATTTCACTATGTTCACAAATCAAAACATCCCCCTTTGTCCACCACATAGGCCCATTCGGATTCAGAAATTCATATTTGTCCTCAACCAGTCAGGCCCTCAATGATGTTTAAATAACTTATCAAGAAGATAATATAATGTAGATGTCAAATAATAAGAAAGGTAATAATTGTGTAAAAGAAAATTACACCTCTTGGTAAGCTATGTTTGATTTCACAAACTCCATAATTGATAATACAATTATTTACTTGTATTTTATGAAGTAATATTATATTGATGGTTGTAACTTGATTTTTTCACTTACTGTGACCAATCGAATATGAGAAAAATAGAAATAATAAAAAAAATTAAGTTAGAAATATTTTCCAACAAGTTTCACCCTTCCTGTTGCAATCTAACTAGGACCACCCATGGCCTGCAGATGGAAAAAGCGTACATGATTCTGACCACGTATCTCCCGTACATGATACACCCTTGGAAAAAGCGTCCTGGTCACAGCCCCCTGTTCACATCCTAGTTCCCCACCAGCTCTGTATCTCCCTTAAAATTCACAGTATCCTCCATTTCCACTTTGAAGCATTGAAGTTAGTAACCAGACAACAACAGTAGGGTCGATCTGGGTAGAATAGAATAGATAAAAAAAGCAAGGCAATAAATGATGTCCCACTTAGAGAGTAAACCGAGCTGGATTCTAAACCAACCACCCTGTTGAAAGGCTTTGGCAGATCGTCAACATCTATTATTAGAAAACCTGCATGCCATCGTTTATAATTTATATAACAAGGGTCCGATCTGTGTAACCGACACGTGTCAAATCCGGACGGACCCCACTATATTTCTCCGATAAATAACTGCTACTTGCTTGCTCTCCTCCACCACCTCCTCCTCTTCTTCTTCTGCTGCTGGTGGTGCTGAAGAAGAGTAGAAATGTCTGGCCAAGCCACCAATCCCCAAGAAAAACCAAAGGGAGAACCTTTCCCAAGGCGAGGGAAGGTCAAAGAGACTATTTTTAAAGATATCGCTGAATGTGTCATCACATTGGTCTCAAACACGTTTGGAAAACCGAAGGTAGGCGGCCGCCATGTCAGCGACAGCGGCGGTTCCACCTCCACCTCCAGGCCTCCAAAGCCTAGCTCACCCCATTCCGACGCCTGATCTATGGGCGTCTGGAAATTCCTACTTTCGTTTCTGTAGACATTTGTCTCTTCGATGCTTAGCTGCATTTCTCTGATGCAGGTAGAAGAAGGCAAGAACTCCATCTTTTGTATCTGTTCGTTTCTTTTGGTTTCCTAGTTTCTGGTCTTTCATTCCATGAAACCGCTTTAGCAGCTGTTGTAGGTTACAGTGGATCAGCACCCACTTGTAGATTTAGGCGTCGTTCTTGGTTTAAAGAGAACAAGGTGATATAAATAAGGTCTCTTGACTTGCAGTACTATAATAACATCTGTTACTTTAATTTGTGCTTCAGTTGCAATCTCTACTACTCATACTCTCTAATTGTGATTGTTTACTGGTTGTTAATAGCTTCATATTGTTAATTTTGATCTAATATTTGGAAGAGTGGACATGGATTCTGAAACCTTGGAAACTGCTTTCTTAATGATTTTTGGTGGGTTTTCTTATCCATCAGTGCACTATCATTTTCTTTCTTTTTGGGTTTTACTTCCTTTCCATCTTTCCCTATCTCAACTCCTTTCTTTTTCCGTCTTTGCGCTTCTCAACAGTTCTAGGAATTTTGTTGGGTTTCACTTTCTTGTGTGATTGTTTGGATATATGACATGGAGTTGAACCAAAATGTGCACATCTATTGATCATTGGCAATCATCCACTGTACATGTGGAGTATATGAAAGTTTATCCTGACCGTAAATTCTTGTGGCCCATTATAGATGCAGTTTTAATCAGCTTCTTTTCCTTTTCAATGGCATGCTTACTGGAAATGAAAACGGCTTTCGTGTAAAGACGTCATTTGTTGTCGTTTTGGAATCCAATAGATGAGGAAGGGGCCCATCACTCCATCAGAAAAGTCATGTATCACAAACGTATCTAAGTTTAGGATGAACAAATTCAAATATGGGCCCTGACTTTTTGAACATTCCGCTGTAGGCTCTACGCGTACAAAAAGACTTTTTTTTCTGGTCTATCTCCATGGATTTTGGATAAAAGAACGTCTTTCTATCAAAAAGATTAGGTCACAATCATGTACCATTAGATGCTCTCGACCATTCAATTCATATTCGGATTCGAGCCATGATTCTACTGGGAAACTTTTTATTGGAGTCTGGGCCCGCGCCCCCCAGATACTCTACTACATGCTTCCCTGTGGGTCCACCTACTGATGATCTTTTAATAATATAAGAAAATCAACACAAACAAACAAACCCCCTTGTACCACCACATATGACCATAATTTCAGGATTTCATAATATTCCTAAACCAATCAGCCCCTTAAAATGCTCATAGTTCTTAATTAAAAGGCAGCTAGCGTGTGAACACTCAGATTTTCGGTCAGAATGGTCACATGAGGTCCAAACATGGCATGCAGATGGAAGGCTTCAACCATGTGGAAAAAGTCTCCATCATGGTTAATGGCCCCATGTTCGTCATCTTAGCCCCAGCTAACTCGATATAAGACTTAAATCTCAGTACCCCACATTCCCCATTTCATGGATTCAAATTAGCTGTAGGAAATTCTCATTTTTTTTGCAAAGTTTCTGAATTTCCTGTTTGTACAGTGAGTACTCGTGAAATCAATCATGTGAAATGCCAATTATACTACTGGTACGCTTTGTACGTGGACTTGTGAGAAAAACGGACCTTCTACACAAGGTACCCCTTTCTGTTATAATATTACAGGGCAGACCTAAGTTGGCTAACTAGAAAAAAAAAAAAAAAAAAACTTTATCATACTTGCAAGGGCTTCTTTTATAAGCAACTATTTATTTTTCAAATGTTAACCTCAAACTAAAATTTTGTAATACTCATGGCATGGTTACCTGATTCGCAAGTTGTCCAATTTGTATTAGAATTCGTAGTTCGTGATTCAAAACTTGCCTCAATTCTTAAATTCAATAGGGTAAATTTACTCAATTTGCTATAATTTATAAGAGACTCCTCTTTGTTTTTCATCAAAATGTTTTCTTATATTGGGATTATCATTAGGGCTTATTTATAAGATCTTAACCACTCATCATCTCACATAAGTTGTGGAATAAATTTTAATTCAATTAGAGCAAAATCCATCGTTAAATTGAACATTGTTGTTCATATGATTAAATTACACAAGAATAAATAGGTCAAATTATGTGTATTACTTTTAATTAATTTAATGTTGGCACCTCATACACTCCTTGCTTTGGTTTGAACACTCATATTATATTGTTGACTCTCTTGAATAAAAAACTACACTTCTAGGCCCTTTATCCTTGGTCCACAAGTTAAAAGATTTTATAATAAAAAAAAAACCTCAAACAATCTGACGGTCCACATTAGAGCGAGGCAAACCTCTGAGATTCTGTATAATCCAGGGGAGGGGAGGATCTCTGTGTGCGACTCACTCAAATTTGTGATCAGTTGGGCCCCACCTTGATGTCCACAGGTGATCTATCACCATGTCCATTCAACCTGATTTCTGATAAAGTTTTCTTGTATATAACGGAGGGACTGCACAATGCGTCCTATTACCTAAAAATAATAATAATAACAGAAGGTAGCGTGATGGGTGGGGTTTAAACCTATTTATGAACTTCGAAATGCTAGGTGGGTTTTGAGCATATAGACAATTTAGGCATGTCAACATGAAGAATCCGGATCCATGTTTGGACCCTAACGAGGGGTAATACATAAATTTGTTGTGTTTAAAAATCGGTATTATCAACTCCGTCTTTTAAGTACAAAAATAATGTGTTACCCCTAATTGGCCCAAACAGGGGATCCGGACTCCAAAATGAAAGCATTAAATTCTTTCTTTATCAGGGGCCCAAAAGGAGTTGGTTGAGACCCAAATCCTCATTTGAAAAGATCAGATTCAGCATAGAAAAGAATAAAAAAAAATTGTGAGCCTTCTATCATATAAACCAGTGTGTATAGGCTTGCAAATAATCAAGTCAAAGCAAAGGTAACAAAAGAATAGTCAAAGTCTCTTCAAAGATTCTCCGACATTTCACCTCCCATAATATAACAGCAATAAATTCACCATCATTCTACTTTTATCAGTGCAATGCATCTGCCGATTGAAAATCTAACATCTCTTTCAAATATTCATCTTCTTTTCTCTACTATTAAACAAAGCATGAAACTTTCTAATAAAAGAATTTACTCAAGGAATGGAGAAGGTTAATCCCTTCACAACTTGTATTTCATGAAAAAACTAAAGGGTTTTATTATCAAGAACTTAGCTAGAAGAGTGGGTAGCGGAGACTTAGGTATTCTAGAAACGTTGATTAAAACACATGTTATCTTCAGTGTTTAACATTTCAAGAGAACACCATCTTTTTGTCAACAGATACCCAAGACAATGATCAAATGAAATGAAGAGCCAAGAAGGAAAAATGCAATTGAACTTGTTAGTATTTTTGTTGGCTAATTCATGGGTTGGACAAAACTTTGGGTCCATTGAGTTGTATTTTCTAATTTATTTTAGAATGGACTGTGGATGTGTCGCCGGAAGATCTGAAGTGAAGAAAAGAAGAAAAAAGAAGACCGGGCGAATTTTCCCAGGACCGATCGATCGGACCTGCATGACCGATCGATCGGACAGCGTGCAGAGTTCGGGAAAGTCTACTATTCTGATACGATTCTGTTTCCTTTTGAGACTCTGTTTCCCAATTTGAGTCCTACTTGTGCACTAAGTCTTAGGCACGAATTTTGGGCTATTTATAGGGTGTTTCTCTCAACCCTAGATGACCACCACCACCACAACTCTCATTGATCTGAGTCAGAGATATTTTAGAGAGAGTTAATCTCTAGAGCCATTGAGAGATTATTCTGAAGGGCTGCTCTAGAAAGTTGTTGCTGCTTCTACTTTCTTGTAGAAGATTGATCATCTTGGTTGACAAGGTGTGAGGAGATCAAGTAAGGAGAACGGGGCGCGGTGGATGTCGTGTCAGTGGATTCTTTGCAAGAAGAACTACAGTCCTTGGGTCAAGGTACAGACTTAGGTAAAGGAGCTTGTGAGTATATTTTGTAACTGTTCGTTATCTCTTGATTTCTGGTTCGTGGTTTTTCTCCCTGGATAGGGTTTCCACGTTAAATATTGTGTCTGCCTTCTTGTGGTGTGTGATTGGTAGATAGCTAGTTCTATATTGTCCGATTGGTTTATTTCCGCTGCATTGTTTGGTTAATAAGAACTAGTAATCCATTCTAGTAGCCCATATAGAATTTTCAATTGGTATCAGAGCGGGTTGCACTATTTTATTGTGTTGATCCAAATATTGCTAGAATGGATACCTATCGTGAAGGCACTTCAACCAATAAGCCTCCTCTGTTGGATGGTAACAATTATGCTTATTGGAAAGCCAGAATGGTTGCCTTTTTGAAAGCCATAGATCTGAAAGTTTGGAAATCTGTTGTGAATGGCTATTCTTTGCCCACTATTACTGCTGATGGGATAACTAAACTCAAACCTGAAGATAAGTGGACAAAGGATGAAGAATTGGCTGCCACTTGCAACTCTAGGGCCTTAAATGCTATTTATAATGGAGTTAGCATATCTGAGTTTCGTAGAATTTCTACATGCACTACTGCAAAAGAAGCTTGGGATATTCTGCAGACTGTGCATGAAGGGACTGAAACTGTCAAACAGTCGAAACTTCAGAAATTGTATACAGCCTTTGAAACCATAAAAATGGAGGATGATGAAACGTTTGATGAGTTTAATGCAAAGCTGAATACAATTGTGAATGATACCTTTACTTTGGGAGAGCCAATTCCTGAAAATAGAGTTGTAAAAAAGATTCTGCGATCTCTTCCAGAAAGGTTTGATGCAAAGGTTGTGGCCATAGAAGAGAATAAAAATCTGAATATTCTCAAAGTTGAAGAATTAGTTGGCAACCTTCAGACTTTTGAAGCAAACCTAAGGAACAATGGAAAATCAAAATCCAAAGGTGTTGCTTTGAGAGCCTCCAAAGAATCATACAAGAAAATTTCTAGTGATTCTGAGTCTGATTCTGAGGAGATTGATCCCCAAGTTGCTGTTGAGTTTATGAAGCAATTTCAAGCGTTCATGAAGGGGAAGAAAAGTAATTTGAAGATCCCTAAAAATTTTGTAAAGAAGAAAACTACTAAAGAGATTAAATGTTTTGAGTGTCATGGTTATGGACACATTGCTAGTGACTGTGCTAACAAGAAACCAAAGAAGAAGGCTTTCAATCTGACTTGGGATGATGATACTTCTGAGGAAGATGATAAAAAATCTAAGTCTGAAAAGCCTGCTGCTAGCAAAGAAAAATTCATGGCATTCATGGCAACATCAGTTTCTGCTATTCCACTTGTTTCTGATGAAGGGACTGATCAAGATGTTAGTGAGTCAGAGACAGAACATGATTGGCAAGCTGAATATCATATATTGTTTGCAAAGACCATGAAGATGCTTAAGATGAATGAAAAAGTGGCTACAAACTGGAAAGAATCTGAAGAGCAGAATACTTCTTTAAAAGCTGAATTGTCTGAAGCTCTTACAAAAGTGAGTCACTTAGAGGCTGAAAATAACAAATTGGCAGATATGTTGACTGCTGAAGCACAGAAGTGTGTCTTGCTTAAACATGATATGGAGACACTGAAAGCTGAAAATACGGACTTGCAAGGAAGACTCAAGATTGTTCTTTCTGAGTTGGATACAAGCAAGGCTTCACTAAACAGGATGAATGCTGGATCTAAAAAACTTGATGACATCCTGTGCAGTCAAAAGGCTAAGAATAACATGCATGGCATTGGCTATACTGACGGGGCATCTACATCAAAAGCCAAAGGTATTAACTGTTTTGTTCAAAATTCAGTTGTTACTAATCCTGTTGCTCATGTTACAGCTGCTAAGAAGAAGAATGTGCCACGTCCTGAACGTATACCCACTTGTCATCATTGTGGAATTAAAAGACACATTCGACCCCATTGCAATAAGCTGCGAAAGTCTCCAAACCAAAAGCAAAGGAAAAAGCAGAAGGAAGCGTCACCTATGAAAACCAAAGCTGTCTGGGTCAAGAAAGAAGACCTTCCATCTGTCTTGGTACACACTATGCTGAACTATCTGAAAATGCAAGTGTGTGTGCCAAAACTTCATCACCCTTGATCTACAAGATCAAGCCCCCACCCCAGTGCTGATACGAAGATCATATTGAGGGGGAGTCTATTTAGGGGGAGTTACAAAATCCAGATTGACAGAAGCTGCTTGAAGAAAATTGTTTGTCAATTGTGGACAAAAAGGGGGAGAATACTGAAGCCAGGGGGAGAAACAAAGATCTACAGATGCTGATTTTTTTAATTCAATGTATTTTGAGTTTTTCTTTTAGGTAGATCATTTGTATTGTTCTAGAGAGTTTTGTCCGTGAATTGCCAAAGGGGGAGATTGTTAGTATTTTTGTTGGCTAATTCATGGGTTGGACAAAACTTTGGGTCCATTGAGTTGTATTTTCTAATTTATTTTAGAATGGACTGTGGATGTGTCGCCGGAAGATCTGAAGTGAAGAAAAGAAGAAAAAAGAAGACCGGGCGAATTTTCCCAGGACCGATCGATCGGACCTGCATGACCGATCGATCGGACAGCGTGCAGAGTTCGGGAAAGTCTACTATTCTGATACGATTCTGTTTCCTTTTGAGACTCTGTTTCCAAATTTGAGTCCTACTTGTGCACTAAGTCTTAGGCACGAATTTTGGGCTATTTATAGGGTGTTTCTCTCAACCCTAGATGACCACCACCACCACAACTCTCATTGATCTGAGTCAGAGATATTTTAGAGAGAGTTAATCTCTAGAGCCATTGAGAGATTATTCTGAAGGGCTGCTCTAGAAAGTTGTTGCTGCTTCTACTTTCTTGTAGAAGATTGATCATCTTAGTTGACAAGGTGTAAGGAGATCAAGTAAGGAGAACGGGGCGCGGTGGATGTCGTGTCAGTGGATTCTTTGCAAGAAGAACTACAGTCCTTGGGTCAAGGTACAGACTTAGGTAAAGGAGCTTGTGAGTATATCTTGTAACTGTTCGTTATCTCTTGATTTCTGGTTCGTGGTTTTTCTCCCTGGATAGGGTTTCCACGTTAAATATTGTGTCTGCCTTCTTGTGGTGTGTGATTGGTAGATAGCTAGTTCTATATTGTCTGATTGGTTTATTTCCGCTGCATTGTTTGGTTAATAAGAACTAGTAATCCATTCTAATAGCACATATAGAATTTTCAGAACTCAATACCAACCACTAATGGCCTGGACTACAAACTAAATTCCCTGTTTTCTGTCCTTTTTCTTATCCCCTCAGCAGCTCAGCTATAGCTGCCTAACGAGGAATAAAATCAAATCAGCTTTATGGTCAAACCATTCAAAAGGCTATTTTCAGTCAATGTTCGACTATCAAGCAGATGAGGAAGCCAAAAGACATCATGTGAGCGAGTTCATCCATATGATATCACAATACAGTTAATTACCATTGATTTTAATTGCAGATAAACATAGCATGTCATTTTCTTATTGTATATACGGCTGGTTAGTTGTAATGAATAAAAGCTATTGGTGCAACTTGGACGGGTTGGATCGAAAATGGGTATTGACTTATCCGAAGCTTGACCGGATTTGTGATTGATTAGGTAGAACCAAACACGGACCAAAGTGAATGGAACCGAATATACCTCACTGAACTGTAAATTCTCTAATCGAGGGGCAATTTGGGTTGAGATAGGGGTTCACTTTGGTGAAGTTGGGTACCCAAATTTTTAATTTGAGTTGGACCATGTGGGTTTGGGATTGGCCCAACCCAAGGTGGAAGATCTTGATGGGCCATACCACTCTACAAAATTTCATCCCAGTCCCATCATATTTAACCCTCTAATCCATAGCCCCACATACTCAATGAATTTAGTATTTGATCCAACGGTAGTTCATTCAAATTAGCACTACAAACCTATGTCATTCGGTAAAATTAAAGGGACAATGGGGGTTGAGTACACCTTGATTGGGTGGTCAGCTGCGAGACACGCACACATGTCAGATCCCACATCTCCACGAGATCACCCAAATCTCGGGCTTAAATGTGCGAATCCCCCCGACTTGGTATGACACGTTTTTGGGCCAGCTACCAAGGAATAAATCCGTGCGGGCCGAGGCCCAAAGCAGACAATATCATGCCAGGGTTCCAGGTCTGGTGTCGTTACAGAAATGGTATCAAAGTCGAGAGCTGCTCTCCTCTGAGTGGTGGGGATCGTCATATCCCACATCACCAAGAGACCGCCTAGATCTCAGGCTTAAATGTGCAAACCCCACTTGACTTGTTATGACGCGTTTTGGGGCCAGCCTGCGGGCCAGCTACCAAGGAACAAATCCATGCGGGCTGAGGTCCAAAGCGGACAATATCATGCCAGGGTTCCGGGTCGGGTGTCGTTACAGAAATGGTATCAGAGCTAAGGGCGGCTCTCCTCTGAGTGATGGGAATTGTCAAATCCCGCATCGTCAAGAGACTGCCGAGATCTCGGACTTAAATGTGCGAACCCCCCTTTATTAGATATGACGCGTTTTGGAACCAGCATGCGGGCCAACCACCAAGGAGTAAATCGGTGCGGGCCAAAACCCAAAGCCAACAATACCATGCCAGGATCCGGGTCGGTGTCTCTACAACACCTCACCTTATCAGCCACCAAAGCAAACAGACGTAATCTTGAATTTACCCATGTGCGTTGATTACCTATTTACATTTCCCCATGTGCTTTTGGGTTGATTGGCTGCAAAAGGGTCAAGATTGAGGAAAAGCTTCAGCTTACTGATGGACTTGCCAACTTGAGGAGTTGCCTTCACTTTATATAATCATATCCATGTCCGTTTCTTTGAAAATTGGACTTGCTCGAACAACAGTCACCGGTTTGCACTTTGGCGGTTAGTTTGAGCCTTGTGGCTTAAGCAACCACCACCATCAAATATCATATTCAATTTAACCTAAGGTGGCCCACAATCTGACATTTCACAGACATGATTATGGCTGGTGGCCCCACAATCTGGATCCCACCTTCTCCCTTCTCTAAATTCCTAACTCTGCTGCTTACTGCAATCTTGTTTCTTAGTCTCTTTGATATCTTTTTCTCCTCACAGTGACAAGAGACGCCCTTCGTTCTCTTCTGCTTCTTCTTCTTCTTCTTCAACCGTGTCGTGACCGTCATCGTCGTCTTCGTCTTCTTCTTCTTCGTGGGAGAAATGTCTTCAGAAGCCACCAAACCCAGAGAAAAAGCAAAGGGAAATCCTTACCCAAAGCGAGGTGAGATAGGAAAGAAGATAGTGGAAGACATCACTAACATGATCTCAAACACATTTAGAAATGCAACAGGAGAAGAACGTGGCAGTGATGGCAGTGGCGGCTCCACCTCCAACTTCCAGCCACCACGTCCCCCGTCGTCCAATCCCGACGCCTGATCATGGGTTTCGGATGGATCGAATGCTTCTTTGGAGATCGTTCTACTAGCAGATTTGGGTGTGGTTCTCGTTTAAGAACTATGTCGTCCTGTGACTTGGAATCATGGATTTTGTTCTTGTATGTAACTTGCAACACTATCCTAACATCTGTTTCTTCAGTTGGTTATTTGGGTGTTTAGTCGTTGTTTCATGAAGAAGAAGGGCATGTAGACAAGGCCTTGAAGTTGTGACTTGCAGTCATCAGATTTCCTTATTTTCTGTTTAAATTGCAGCACTGCTTCTTTGGTTTGTGAATTTCAATTCAAAATCCTACAACTCACACTCGCTCATTGTGATTTCTTCACTAATTGTTAATATTGTTAGTTTTGATCTTATAGTTGGTAGAATAGAGGCATGGATCGATACTGGAACCTTGGAAATTCCTTTATTGGTAATTTTCTTCTTCCTGGTTTTTTTTTTTTTTTTCCTTGGGTTATGTTGAAAGCTTCATGTGATGTATTTTGGGCATCTTATGTTGAGATTTTTAATCAGCCTTAGGAAAAAATGGATGATTCTTTTTTTCTTTGGAAAGTTCAGTGAGTATATTCCAAAGAGAAAAATAGATACAATCTACAAAGAATGCTCCAATTGCTCCATCTCTGGTGCAGCCCCAAGAGCGGCGGCAGCTGCAGCTTGTAAGGGAGGAGCAAAACTAGAAAGAGGCTCAGCCTGACAACAACAGAAAAGAAAAGAGAGAGAGAGAGAGAGAGAGAGAGAGAGAAACAAGTGCCCACAAGCCGGGGCCAACTGAAAAAAAAAAAAACAAAGAAATATGTAAGTAACAGCCTACCACACAACAGGATGACAAAAACAAAAGCAGAGAGCTCTACACAGAATACTAAGATCGCCCACTGCTTGGGTGGGGCGGAGAAACAACATATCTGGTAGTGCTTCTGATTGGATTACTTCCACTCATTTTTATTGCAAGTTTGGACTACGAAGAATCTCATTCACAAAAGGACAACGGATGTGGAGCTTGAGATCAAGAACAAGAGAAGGGAGAAGCCAATTTCTATGGTTGGAATCTCATCTTCTGTCACGATCCGGACCCGAGATCAGAGTCGTTAGGGTTAACCCCCGGGTCGCGATATTAATCATACTTACTCCCGTAAACCCCGAATAATCGAAGTTAAACCGGAGCCCACAAGGGATCTTGCATACAATCATGTCAATGTACATTTGCGGAACATATACACAGATAATATACATTGACAATATCTAACAAAAGGAATCAGACTATTTACTTTTAACTACACAGTTCACTTTACATTGTTTCAGTTCTCATACTATCAACCACTGCATATTTACATACAATGCAGGGGACATCATATACCGTACCCACAATACCAAAATGATTAAACAAAATAACTTATACAAAGATTCCAAAAGATTTTCCATGTATACGCTCTCCAATCATGCCCACTCGGCTAGGCCTCCTGGAGGTAGCGAATGGGCCTCCTCCGCTGTCGGGACGGTCGCTGAGGGACCGACACGGGTAGCTGAGCCTGTAATATCATCAGTAATACCGTGAACACGACGGTTCAACAAGGTATACATACATTTATGACATGTCCATAATTACTAGCAATTTATTGTCTAACAGTGCTAAACAATTCATAATAACCATAAATAACAATAACAATAATATGGCAACTACACTAGCATTGGTTTCAACTCCATTCTATTCATTTCATCTTCCAAAAAAAAAGGAAGATATGCATATTCATTTATTCATTAGGTTCAACCTTTATTAATGGATTTTCAGTGTATGACTTTTCAGTCAATGACCTTTCGGTCCAATAAGGTGGGATCTCCCAGTGTCTTGATCAGAGATCACTGGTGTCACCACGGGCTCCGGAACACCCCAATCTCATCTACTGCAGTAGGAATAGTCATTTCATTTCTCAATTCATTCAATTCAATTCAATAATGAGTTTAAGAAACCGCTAGGTAGTGTCAAACCCGTTAACCCTTCGTATCAATCTCATTCTCACTCTCGTATCAATCTCATTCTCACTCTAAAGCAAGCCTATATTCAATCCTCTAACCAACCATTGAGTGTAACTAGGGTTATCAATGCAAGTATTACTTTTGATGACATTACTTACTTGAGTATGCATTCGAATAACCCTAAGTAACACTTATGGAGGTTTACATATCACTTAACTACACGAGAACTATTGACGACCACATAAGCGATCTTCGTTCTCGAAAAATTCCAAAACTCACCCCCCCAGTCCGAGCGATTGGCCAAAATTTCCACTTTACTATTAATGGGCATTTCTGTTAGGTTCGCTCGAGCGGACACTTACAGAAGGATGGTCGCTCGACCGCACTTTAATGTTCGCTCGAGCGACCGGTCCAAAACGAGTTTTCTCTGAAACAGAGCCTTGGTCGCTCGAGCGACCCCCTGTTCGCTCGAGCGAACTGTCCAGAATTTGACTCCGAATTTCTGATTCCTTCTCTCTTCTTTCTCACTCACTTCTCCCTTATTCCTCCACAACCTGCAAGCATAATGAGACCTCCTGTCCCCTCCACATACACCATCCATTCCAATCAATCTAAACAATAATACATAATCTAATTAGGGTTTGTAAACCCATTATGCACCCTAATCATCATTATTTCTATCAAAATCCACAAAATACTTTAACAAGCATAAGCATATGTATCACTTCCCTCAAATGAAGCTTTGCTTGCTATAAATCCCTTTCTTAACTTGGATTGAGTTGAGAATCCTCTCCTTGAAGCTTGGATTCCAAGACAAGTCTAAGGAAATGAAGAGGAAGATGAAGTAGACCACCTCCTCCTCACTCAAGCACTCTAATTCACTCTTGATAATGAAGAAAGAAGAAGGAAAAGAAAGGGTTGTAGCACTTGTTGCCTAGGGTTTGAAAACAAGAGGAATGAGATGAATGAAGAGAAGTTGCTTATATAAGCTCCAGTTTTGCATATAACCCCCACTAATTCTCTTTAAGTCCATTTCAAGTCAATTCGAGGTCTAGTTGATCCAATATTCATCGAATCACTTCACGCCTTTTATGAAATTCGTCGTACTCGTCGAGATACACATGCGGGTATCAAGAGTTTCCGAATCCGACAAAATACGTACAAAAACGTATTTTCGAAAAAGTCCTTCACTTGCTTGTTTAAGCCCCATTTCAATTCAATTCAGTTATTAATCTTGTCTAACCTTTCATTAAGCCTACATTAGGCTACGTCAACTTCATTTAGTGATAAATCACCATTAAGTCATTTAAACCGGCTTAATTAGTCTTAAACTCAATTAATTAGAGTTAATCGTGATTAACTCGGGACGGGGCCTAACATCTTCCAAGGGGAATTCTCAGGATCATTCAGCGCCTTCCTAAGGTGAATGTAGTCAGCATAGAGAGAAAATTGATCAACTTCCTTGACGGCTTCTTTTATGAGATCCAATGCAGCACCTAATATATTGTCTTTAACAACCTTTTTTCATTATTTCAAAGGATTTTGGATATCTAACAAGAAATCAACAGAATTATCATCTCTGAGAAGAATAAAGAGGTTCCATGGCCTCTTTTCCATGATACTGAGTCCTCCCTTTCTTAGTGCCTGGAGGAGGGAGGATCCAAGCAGCAGCAATGGATGGGGGAGACATCAATGTTCAAGTAGCAGGCTTTTGTTCTGACATGATGAAGAATCTCTTCAAGCACACTTGGCCAAGGCTTTGAGTTTTTTCTTTTGACATAGTGGCCCCTTCAAGGAAAATTTCCTGGGCACGTTTGTAGTCTTTGGAAAGATTCTGTGATTTCTTTCCTTCCAAACATTCTAGATAAATGCGGAGAAACTTAACTTAGTGAGAACTGATCACTTCTGTTCAAGAAATCATAAAGAAGATTTTCTAGACAGTTACAAACATTAGTAACAATACCAAATTTAGCAGTTAAAGAGTTCCAGATCAACGCAGAAAAAAGGCAGCCCAGGAAAAGGTGGCTGCCATTTTCTGTGCCATTCTTACAAAGACTACAACTAGTATCTATTACCATGTTTCTCTAAGCAAGAACTAAATCGTGAAATTGGACCGTCCAAACTACTTTAATTTAGTTTGCTATTTGATTCGAACCGTCCATTTTTTTCTCCGGCCCATTTATTTCAACAGCAGGTTGTTAAGATCTCTACTCTAGAGTAGTTTTTGACGTATCCTTCTTTTAGCTGCAGCTCCCCGCTCACCACTCACCACAGTGATAGAATTGTTTATTTCTGTGAAAGTTGGTCATTAGTCCGAAAGTTAGCCTAATCTTGCCGGCCCCAAATTGCTTTTACATGTAATGATGATAGAGATTCCAGAGTACTCATGCTGTGTGGGTCCCACTCAAACCATATATAGCCCATGGGCTATGTTATCATGTGCGGCCCATTTGACAGGATATATATAGTGAGGAATGTGTGTCAAACAGAGGACAGTGACTGTTCGCTTAGTTTTCATATTAAGAGGGGAGCAGGATTACTATACATCTTCTTCCCCTGACAATTTAACCCATCCACTTTTGTGGGGGCATCGGAATAATAAGTGCTGCCAGGGACAAACACTATTTTTTTTTTTATTAAGCCAGCCAAGAGGCTGAGAAGCAATTGTCAGCCCCCACATACACATGTTGACAACCCAATCAAATAAGAAAGGACTACACGTAGGAACACATACGGGAGGAGGTAGTGTATCCAAAATTCGAATCCTAAGCAGCTAGATAAGAACTCCACTCCTTACTACTCGTCTAAAGAGCCATTCTCGACAAAGATTTATACATCGTTAGTGAGATGTTATGTGTTTTTCAAAGTTTCTATTATTATTTTACCATCCGTAGTTCATGCCCATTTAAGTTGTGAAATGCACAATGCAAATGCAATCTAGTTCCCCGAGGCCCATTTAGGCTTACCTTTGACCAATTTGACCATGTGTTTTGAGCTGCTTGGATTTCACAAGTGCACCCCACTAACAAATTTACACGTACAACATCAAAATATAAGCATGTACAGTTCGTCAAATCCGGATCCCCTATTTGGACCAAAGAAACCTTGTTAGGACCAATCGGAGGTGCACATAGGGGGGAGGATGTCAAATCATATGGCATCCCATTTCTTTCAATAGAAAAGAAAAAAAAAATTCTCTCCCCATGTGGCACCCCTGAATGCGTTTGGACCCGTTACCGGGTTCGTCATAATCTGCATTAGCCCGTTCTCAGATACATCACGTCACGTGTAAAAGATGTAGTTCTCTCAAGCATTATTTTAACCAGGTCTTTGCAAATCATCAATCTAAGGGTCAACTATCATCTTATTAAAGTTAGACTAGGTTAGTGACTCAAATTTAAGAAGTTTGCTGTATTGATTTGATTTATTAATTTAGATGCACACAAAAATCACAATTCTTTATAATAAACTTCTGTGGGGCAGAATTGACCGAATCAATGGGGTTTTACTCTACTACCAGATTGTATGCTAAATGACCCACCCGCTGAACATTTCACAACTTCAATATTAAAGATGGGTATAAAAACATCATAAATGAAGTGATATCAGTCCCATGCATCTTCCTTCGTTTCTTCCTTTGAAGGGAGCCTTTCGGTAAAACCTACTGTGGATTTTTTTTGTGACTCAACCAATGGAGATGAGATAAAAACACACATAATTAGGGAAATGCGACATAATTAGAATTCAAACTACTGGTAAATGAGATAAGCGGCCGCTGTCAAACCTATGGTTGAATGTTGCTGATAGATTTGTCCTATACCCCATCAGCCGCCCTTGCATCTGAACTGAAGTCATTCTGTCGAGGGAAAAGTCAGATAGGCCATGGACAATGAGCCAGAGTGAGGTCCACAGAGGGTTGGATCTGAAATTTCCTGTACGGCATATTTATATTTAGAACTCAAAGGCCCTACTATTAGCCCGTTCGATCCTAACCCAACCTAGCAATTTTAATAGGAAATTAGTGAACTTTGCAAGTGGCCAAATTTATAAGTCCATGGGCTAAGTCTCTACCAGAATATTAGATTGAATCAAATAAGATGAGCTTGTTGAAGCTTTGACGCTGCCTTGGCCTTCCGGTCTCTTGCTCACCATTGATCAGGCCCGAACCAGAGCCAACACAGCCCACATTGATCAGGGTCAATTCTTCTTTTTTTATTTAATACCATGGGCCTAGAGGTATCTGTACAGGTACAGTGTACCGGGCAGCTAGACTCTTCTTCTAGAAAGGTAGAGCCTGTTGGGAGAAGCAAATGAGGCATTGACCCAAAAGTCTATCTTCCTCTTAATCTCTATTGCTTGTGGTCCACTTATTTTTTATTTTTTGAGAGATGTTCATGATATATTGATGACCTAGTTCTACAAATTCCTTTTCAAGAAACACCTTTTTTGGGGGAGAGGGAGAGAGAGAGAGAGAGAGAGAGAGTAGTTGTATGAGTGGGGCCTATATTTCAGAAATCCTTGATTTCAAGATCATTGACCACTGCTTTCGAATAGCTATCGTCTAACTGGATCATTCCAAATTATGACAGCAGGCTACTTGCAATTAGATACCATGTACTGTAGTCTGTAGGTCAAACTATTTGGAAGAAATTTACATCAGTTGGAAAGAATTTCTTACATGGACTAGAGCCAATAGGCCCACCCACAGACATGCCATGCCTTGCTATGTTTGTCAAATTGAAGGCCATAGAAAGGGACCCATCGTATCAAAAAATTGGCATCTTATTTGATCAGTTTTGTTTGGATGGAATTGGATTGGGTCAGATGGATGAAAAGGTCAGAAGATAAGGCTCAGGCACAGCTACAGCTAATTTTCCATAGCTACCATGGATAAGAAATAGCCAGCTGGATACAGTAAGATAGTGCCAGCTGAATGCCACAAAAGCAAACCGATCATTTGGACTGTGAAGACCGTTGACTGGACACGTTGTCCCTTCAAGGCATCAAAATAGTTTTTAAACTAGTTTGTAGTTTGTAGTGGGGGAAGTAATTTCGAGCCTGGTAGATTTAGATGGATGGAGAGCAAACCTCCCTCCTTCAGATCCACGGTTAAGAATAAACCATGAGTCATTAACTGACGGCTATGATCCCTCTATCTGTGATAGCGATTTCATCTACTTATCAGAAGATCAAGGGTGGTGGTCCCCACATATCTGGACCCCCACTTTCTCCTATAATTAGTTTTTGCTTGCTCTTCGTTTTCGGCACTTTTCTCTGCTCGCTCTCTCTTCTCTCCCTCTCTCTCTCTCTCTCTCTCTGGAGAGGGATCTTTTTCGTCTCTCTCTGAGAGTAGGCTCTCTTCGCTGTGTTCTCACTTGTCTTCTCCATCATCTTCGTCTTCGTCTTCTTCTTATTATTCTTCATCTTCTTCTTCTCTTTGCTCCCATCTTCTTTGTTTCCTTCATCTTCTTCTTCCTCTTCTCTTTGCTCCCATCTTCTTTGTTTCCTTCATCTTCTTCTTATTCTTCTTCTTCCTCTTCTCTTTGCTCCCATCTTCTTTGTTTTCTTCATCTTCTTCTTATTCTCTTTGCTCCCTTCTTCTTTGTTTTCTTCATCATCTTCGTCTTCTTCCTCTAAGTGGTAGTGGTAGAAATGTCCTGCCAACCCCCCAACCCACCAAGAAAACCAACGGGAATTCCGAAACCCCCAAGGCGAGGGAAGATCAAAGAGATGATCTTTAAAGACATCTCCAAATCTCTCACCACTTTAGTCTCAAACACATTTGGAAAACCAAGAGGAGAAGAACGTGGCCGCGATGGCAGCAGCGGCAGCGGCTCCACTTCCACCTCCATGCCCCCAAGCCCCAGCTCGTCTGATTCCGGCTCCTGATCCATGGGCGTTGGGAATTTCCTACTTTCCTCAATTGGGTCTGCGGTTATTTGTCCCTTTGAGCTGCGTGTTTTAGATGCAGGTTGAAGAGAGCAAAGATTTCGTCTTTTATCTCTGTTCGTTTCTTTTGCTTCCAAGTTTATGGTTTTTAGGTTTTAATTGTCCCACTTGTAGATTTGGGTCTAGTTCTTTTAATTGCAGGTAGCAACTAGCAATGGGATGGTTCGAAGTCTTATATATATATATATGAAGGCTCTGTAACAGCTATTTAAATTACAAGGGAATAAGCCCACTTGTAAATTTGGGTCTAGTTGTTGTTTTAAGAAAGCAATTGGTCACTGTAACAATATCTGTTTCTTTAGTTGGGAGATATTTGGTGTAATTCATGTTGTTTCAGAGAGATGGTGGTCATGTAAACAAGGTCATGTGACCTGCAGTCTGTCAGAGTTCCTTATTCTCTGTAAATTGCAAAGACTATTATAGCATCTGTGACTTCAGTTTGTGTTTCGATTGGAATTTCTACTACTCGTACTATCTAACTGTGATAGTTTGCTAATTGTTAAAATTGTTTGTTTTGATCTTATATTTGGTTGAGACTTGAGAGGGCATGGATTTTAAAAGGGGATTTAACGGGAAAAACCCTCTAAAACAGGCTATTAATGAATTTGGCCCCAATAGAAAAGGCCAGACAGAATAGGCCCTAAATTGATGTTTCTCTTTTCTTTTTTGTCTTTTAGCGCTATAGTCGATATCGACGCTCTCGCCTGAACATTCATTCGTCTCTTCCTCTCTCTCTTATTCTCTCTTGCTCTCTGCAACTGATCTCAAATCATAATCTTTGAGAAGGAGGAAGAAGGAAAGAGAAAGCTGGTAGGTGTCTGCAGATGAGATGCATGGAGATGGAGGTGTGCGCAGGGGCTATGAGGGCGGAGTGCAGCAGTGAAGGAGGGGGAAACGAGAAAAGAAGAGGAGGAAAGAAAGAGAAAAAAAAGGAAAGAGAGGGAGAAGGAAGGAAGAAAGAAAGGACATGTGCACTGGCGTGGAGTGCAGTGGGTGGCAAAGGGTAGTGCAGGGAGAAAGGAGAAGAAGAGGGGGAGAGGGGGAAGGAAGAAAGAAAGAAAGAAATGAAAAAGGAGGAGAGCCATCTCAGTGGGGTATGCAGGTGGGTGTGCGGTGGCCCATCACGGCTCATCTCCTTCATCTCATCTTCACCATCCCAGGACGCAGACGGCATACCTCTCCCTCCTTCTCCTCTGTCCTCTCCGGCCAGCCAACCCACCACTCCTTCATCCTTTCCATCTCCCTCCCATCAACCTCCATCTCACCCTATCCGTAGCCCTCACGCATCTCCCTTATCTCCACGCAGCCCATCATCAGCTCTTCTTCATCTCCATCTCCACGAGGAATGGAATGCAAGTTCGGAGTCCTTAAACCGATCATTTAATTGTATCCATATCAAGCTGGAGGTGTTTTCAAATAAAGCCCATGAAGGTGTTCGATGAAATGACGAAGAGAAAGGAGAAGGAAATTTCACGCTCATTTCTCTTGTTTTTCTCATGGGAAAGAAGTCTGCTGCTGTTGTGGGGTTTGTCCTTCCTTGATTTTGCTCACTAGGAGATATTGGATGAAAGGAATTAGAGAACATGAGTGGGGTTTTCATTTCTTGATTTTTGTAATTTTCAAACATATTTCATGTATATATATTTTGAAATGTAAGGTCAATACATAATGAACTTGTAATGTTGTGAATGGTTTCTTCCCCCTATTTGAGATGTTTGAAATGTGTTTAAGATGTTTGAAATGTGTTTAAGATGTCTGAAACTCTTGAGCTTTTGAAATGTCTGAGTGAAGGACTGAAACCTTCCCCACCAAAATTTTCAACTATGACGTTCAAGGATGAAATTGGTATTGGCTAAATCAGTGGAAGTTGCGAAATGAGTCGGATGAAACCTTCCCCACCAAAACTCTATACTAATTTTTCCTCATTACTTTCATGTAGTACCCATCTTCATTAATATCTGTAGCATTGTGTTTTATTAACAAACATCTCTTTCATGTAGAGATGATGAACTAGCCAGTATTTGTACCATGGTATCTAGCAACGATTTAAATAAAGTACTGGACGAATCCATTTTTATGGACTATCCTGTTTAAAGAAGACATTCATCATCAAGACAATTGTAATGACTACGAAGTTTTCACTGTGGCATTTGCGGAGCATTGTGTTCACTGTCGTCCTATCACATTTACACAGTCTGACATCCCTTACTTCCGTAGCAGAATTGTCATTGAGTTATTTAAAAGAAGTTGACAAGTGAATGCTAGTTTGATGTAATTCTCTTAACTGGTTAGAAGAAGTTTTGGGAAGGTTTTTTGGGCAGTAGAAGGAGAGGCCAAACATAGATACTTACTTTCTTTACTTCATAATTGAAATTGTGGAACTTGTGGGCACTGGTTGTGGAACTTCTATAGTTTTGGGCAGTTGGATTTATATTGTGAAACTTCATGTATAATTATTTGAAATTGAATGGTATGTTAATGTATGGTTGTTAATTGAATGTGTGAATGGAATGCACCAATGTATTCAGAACAATGTTTAGGACAATGGAATGTATCATTCTCTGGTTTGTTTAATACGACCAATAGTCGATATCGACTATTTAGCTGAAGCCTAAAAAACACAGTCATAGTCGATATCGACTATTTAATTGAAACATAAAAAACACAGTCATAGTCGATATCGACTATTGTCATAGTCGATATCGACTATTTAGCTGAAATATAAAAAACACAGTCATAGTCGATATCGACTATTGTCATAGTCGATATCGACTATTTAACTGAAACATAAAAAACACAGTCATAGTCGATATCGACTATTTAGCTGAAACATAAAAAACACAGTCATAGTCGATATCGACTATGTTATAATACTATAACTTACTAAGTGTAGCTCTAGATGGGGTTTGCTAATCATTTTCAATAATAAAAGTGGAAAAAAAATAAAAAATCATTAGCGGGACAATACAAACAACCATTATATTATCATAGATAAGTTCTCAACAACATATAACCCCAAAAAAGGGTGATCTTTATAAAAGGAAAAAGTATGTTTAACACTTGTGCCCTTCCAAAAAATGCTTCAACAAAATGTGCAAGCCCATCACGACTACATCTTCTATCAATTACATTAACACCAAATATTAACACCAATAAAAATGGACATGATGACATTAACATGGGCATCCCCCATCCAAAAAATCTCTTCCATGTAGAGATTACATTGTCCAGAAGGCTACATCTTCTATCACATTAACACCAAATACTAACACCAACCAAAGAGGAGTTCACATTAACTCTTTCATCTCACTTCCAAAAAATGCTTCAGTAGACTGTACACTATCAAGAATGGTTGCATCTTCTATCACATTAACACCAAATATTAACACCAACTAAAAAGGAGTTCACATTGACTCTTGCATCCCCCTTCCAAAAAATGCTTCAGTAGATTGTACACTGTCTAGAACGGCTGCATCTTCTATCACATTAACATCAAATATGAACACCAACCAAAAAGGAGTTCACATTGACTCTTGCATCCCCCTTCTAAAAAATGCTTCAGTAGACTGTACACTGTACAGAACGGCTGCATCTTCTATCACATAAGCACCAACTATTAACACCAATAAAAAATGAGTTCACATTGACTCTTGCATAACCCTTCCAAAAAATGCTTCCACCGATTCAACCAATACCAATTTCATCCTTGAACGTCATAGTAGAGAGTTTGGTGGGGAGGTTTCGACCCTCCACTCAGACATTTCAAAAGCTCAAGAGTTCGGACATTTCAAATACATTTCAAACTCCTCAAACACATTTCAAACATCTCAAATAGGGGGAAACCATTCACAACATTACAAGTTCATTGTGTATTGACCTTACATTTCAAAATATATATACATGAACTATGTTTGAAAATTACAAAAATCAAGAAATGAAAACCCCACTCATGTTCTCTAATTCCTTTCATCCAATATCTTCTAGTAAGCAAAATCAAGGAAGGACAAACCCCACAACAGCAGCATACTTCTTTCCCATGAGAAAAACAAGAGAAATGAGCGTGAAATTTCCTTTTCCTTTCTCTTCGTCATTTCATCGAACACCTTCATGGGCTTTATTTGAAAATACCTCCAGCTTGATATGGATACAATTAAATGATCGGTTTCAAGACTCCGAACTTGCATTCCATTCCTTGTGGAGATGGAGATGAAGAAGAGCTAATGATGGGCTGCGTGGAGATAAGGGAGATGCGTGAGGGCTACGGATAGGGTGAGATAGAGGTTGATGGGAGGGAGATGGAAAGGATGAAGGAGTGGTGGGTTGGCTGGCCGGAGAGGACAAAGGAGAAGGAGGGAGAGGTCTGCCGTCTGCGTCCTTGGATGGTGAAGATGAGATGAAGGAGATGAGCCGTGATGGGCCACCGCACACCCACCTGCATACCCCACTGAGATGGCTCTCCTCATTTTTCATTTATTTATTTATTTCTTCCTTCCCCCTCTCCCCCTCTTCTTCTCCATTCTCCCTGCACTACCCTTTGCCACCCACTGCACTCCACGTCCTTCCTTCTCCCTCTCTTTCCTTTTTTTTTCTCTTTCTTTCCTCCTCTTCTTTTCTCGTTTCCCCCTCCTTCACTGCTGCACTCCGCCCTCACAGCCCCTGCACACACCTCCATCTCCATGCATCTCATCTGCAAACACCTACCAGCTTTCTCTTTCCTTCTTCCCCCTTCTCAAAGATTATGATTTGAGATCAGTTGCAGAGAGCAAGAGAGAATAAGAGAGAGAGGAAGAGACGAATGAATGTTCAGGTGAGAGCGTCGATATCGATTATACGCTAAAAGACAAAAAAGAAAAGAGAAACATCAATTTAGGGCCTATTCTGTCTGGCCTTTTCTATTGGGGCCAAATTCATTAATAGCCTGTTTTAGAGGGTTTTTCCCGTTAAATCCCCATTTTAAAACCTTGGAGACTGCTTTCTTGATGATTTTGTTGGGTCGTCTTCTTTTAAAGAGATTTTAAGATTCATGACTTGTACTTTGGAAATCTTATGTAGAAATTTGATAGAACTTTGGGAAAAAATTTGGATGATTATACCGAATGGGTTAGAGACGGAGAAATCTGTCTATCTATAGCTTCTCTCGTTTTCTGTATTTTTGGGCTTCTCTGTTTTTCACGCTCGTCCTTTCCCATTTTGATTCCTTTCTTTCTCTTGCGCTTTTCACATATTTTAGGAATTTGTTGAATTGCACTTTCCTGTGTGCGCAAGACCCAAGAATTGATGGATGGATGACGTGGATCGCATCTTTTGTTTTGCTTTGAGGATTTTTTCAGAAAATTTCTCTAAAACAAGCCGAGACAAAAAAAAAAAAAAAAAAAAAATTTTTACGGAAAAATTCCCGGTAAACAGGCATTGCACGAAAAGGTTCCCCGTAGTTGGAGCCTTATGAAAGGGTTCATTCATCTCTTTTCTTCTTTTTTTTATAACTTTGAGAGGAGTGACACTAGCGTCGTCACTCGTCTATGACTTAGGCACTAGCGTCGCTCCTCGTTTCTTATGGAGTGGTTTGTTCTTATTCCTTTCAAGAAATTCTAAGATGGTGTCATGGTTGAGGACATTGGGGGCGTCGAATGCCCAAGAAGGGAATGAACTAGTAAAAGGGGATATAGAGAAGGCTCCATCTTTCCCATGGCTTTGGAAATCAAAGAACTTAGTAGTATCAAACTGAAATTATTTCATGTTGTTGTTCTCTTCTTTGGGTGTTAGGTATGTGCAGGCCATTGATGTTCGTCTCTGTGCTACTAAGAAGAGGATGTTGATAACTTCTTTTTCCAAAGAGCCTCGATCGTTCTCTATGCCATCTTGCCATTATCACATGCTAAGGATTCTTCCCAGCATTGTCGGTCCTACCGGGGAACAGTCGAGCAATCAGAGCCCACTTGTTCCCATGAATGCGATGTGCGGTCAGCAACCTCTCTTCCTCTTCTCGGGTGAAAGCCCTTATGTTGATTCTGGGATCAAGTTGGTTAAACCACCTCAATCTACCTCTCTTCTACTTCCCTGCAAGTTGGTAAAAGACCGATGTTGCTCGCATTATATGTTGCCCAACCACTGTGAAATGGGTTGCATCTATATCACCACTTCAATGATATAAATAAGGAAGGGGAGACAAATGAATGGAAATGGAAAGGGTTTGGGGTATAAACAAAAAGCAGAAGAACGACGCTAGCGTCACTAAAAAAACACGGGCGTCGCTCATTTCAAATTGGAAAAAAAACCCGTTTGTATGGTTCTAGTTCCGAGGCACTATCAAGTGCAACGGATAAATACTGGATATTTTCCAGTAAAATCCTCAAAAAAAAAAAAAAAAAAAAAAAAATCCCAAAAAATATAGTTATACACCAAAGTGATTTTAGAGGCCCTTTCAGTTTTTTTTTTTTTTTTGTTTTTTTATTTCACGATCTCTCTTAAGTTTTAAAACTCACCTAGATCTCCCCTCTTTCATGAGCTTTCTTCTTTCTCATTTCTTCTATCTCCATGAGCTTTCTTCTTTCTCCTCCACAGTTTCATCTTTTCGTCTTCCTCATCTCCTACTCCATGAGTTTTCTTTTTCTTTTTCTTTTCATCCTTTTTCTTTCTTGCTTCTTTCATTTTCAATGTCCACTCTCCTACGTTAATGGCGAACACGGGCACCACAAGGTAACCTTGAGTTACTCCTCTTCCCTCCCTCTATCCTCCTCTTCCCTCATTGCCTCTTCATATTCAATTTTTTTCTCCCTCATCCATGGCCAGCCCCATTTAAGTGAGATACTTGTTTCAAACCCTCTACACCAATTCAAAACTGTTTGTTTGACTTGATAAAGAATTTGCAGTGCAATTCTCCTAACAAATGGAACTTTCTTTTACTTAAAATTTTCAAGCTCTTATAAACATTGTGAGAGACACTGATAAAGATTGAGATGGAAAAAAATATTATCTTGATATTCTATGCCAGCACATGTAGTTAGCACGCTCACTTAATAAGGGATATCATCGCCCAACGTAGTCAAAATACTAAGTTAAGCGGGGATGTTCTCGCCCCCTTGTGAACAGTTGAACAAGACATTCTCACTCACTGAAAAAGCAGAAAAATGATAATAAAAAAAGTGGTATTCCCTCTCATGTATAAATCAATGACAATATCGCTATTCAACGAAATTGCAAAAAATGAACAAAAAAGTGGGGGGAGAACCTATATGGTCTATATTAAAATTTGAGGTCGTTTTGGTCTTCATCAAGTGTAAGGTTGTTTTTTCAGTCAAATCCTCTTTTGTTTTCTTTCCTCCACCTATAATATATGCAAAGTATTTCCTGACCAAAAGATTCACATGCCCTATTATAGATGCACTTTTTCATTAAATTGGACAATCCCAACAATTTCAGTTTGTCGATTGATTTGAACCGTCCATTATTATTCTCTTTCTGCCCACTACGGGTAGTTAGGATCTCTAATCAGAGCAATTTTTTTATATATCCTTTTTTTTTACTGCCCCTCACTAGTCATTGTCTGGGTTGGTAATTTTACTCTGATCATTCGTCATTAATCCAAAACTTAGATTAATCTTGCTGGCCCCCAATTGCTTTTACATGGAGTGATGATATATAGAGATTTGACCCAACTGATCAGAGATATTAACCCTTGATTTTTTATTTTTTATTTTTTTTTGTGGTTGTTAAGTTAAATGGGACGGGATATAATGAGGACATCAGTGTCAAACTGGGAAGAGGATCCCCTGTTTGGACCACCCAGGGGGTGCCACATATGGGGGAGATGTCATATCAATGACATCTCCTCTCCTCCAACTTTTAAAAAAAAAAAATTTGCTTGTGATGTGGCTCCCCTTCATTGGTCCAAACAGGGGATCCTGATCCGTCAAACTGACGTCAATGGCAGTTTCCTAGCTTTAATTTTACATTAAGTGGGCCTAAGCCTAACTATCTAAAGAGGAAAGTTCTATTGATCTTCTTTCTTTGAAAATTTGCCCTTTGAAACTATCACTTTTCGTAGAAAGTGCAGTTTCAAACTTACAAATTTCGGATGCAAATCGTGGTCCTAAGCCAACTGAGCTACCCCTTAAGATTACTTTTTGTGGACACCAATTTGAATTATAGAATACATTAAGCCAACACTTGTAGCTGTCAGACATTTCTTCAAATTTTTTAGTACGTAGGCCTGAAAAAAAGGTCCCATAAAATAGAGCCCTGGAATTGGAGTTTGGACATGGCAAAAGATTTCAAGAAATTTGCAGGAGAACTTGGTAAAAGCATGGATCCGTAATTTGGATTGCTGCCATGCTTGCGTAGTTATGTAAAAGTTTATGCATTGACTGGAAATGAATTTCACTAAAATTTCATTGTTCTCTCCGTTATAGTATACAAGATGGTTATATTCGTTTCTGCTCGTTCATTTGAACCACTGTATTACCCTGTGTCTGGCACATGGTTGGTGCCAACTGCCAAGTATAAGCGGGAATGGGTCGTGGGATAAGATGCAATTCAAGTTCAACAATGTAGGTAACTTGTGAAGGTTCACTCCAAACTCTCATTTTTTATTTGAGTTAGAAATGTCAACGATAGCTTAACTTGAAAGTTTAAAAAGGGTGAATTGAAACAAACAGCTGGAGTTTTAAAGGTAAAGAGAACGGTCACTTACCTTACCGCTTACCGGTATACCTTCTCTTCCATTTGTGTGGGCTTTCTTTCCTTTTGTGTGAACTATCTTTCCGCGTGTGCGAGGCTGTGTTTTTTAAGTCCCAGCCCCATTGATTAGATTACAGAAAAAAAAATAGTTAACAGGTGGAATTACAGAAAATGGATCCAACATAAATTCATCCTATTGGTTGAATGGGTAAAGAATGTCAAGCAGAACCAACCCAAAATTAACAACGTCATTGCAATCTTTGGATCAATGTGGTGATCCAGGCGGAAGGGATCAGAAACTCCCACCCCTAGTGCAAAAAAAAAAAAAAAAGGGTTTGAGGAATAAAGAGGGACAGAATATATACATATACATACATACATATATGTGTGTGCAAATTTTAGGAACGGTCAACCTCCTAAGGCCCACTTGGGCTCTCTTATACTCCATCCTAGTCCTTCAAACTCATCTCACCCCTCTCAGAATTAGCACCAACTAAAATGTGAGATTTCTATTGGCAGCCCTAAATCTGGGCCTATAGAATTGTGAGGTGATTACAGAATCCAAGCATTGTGAGACAATCTTATCTTACTGATGATGGGTATTGGGTCACAATCACACCAAGCTTTTCATCGTACCCCAAGGGCTGCTGAGAAAGGAGGTGTGCCACACATAATCTTAGCGGCACCATAAGATTGGTGTTCAATTTAAAGACCACAAACGAGAATCATACGGTATCATTCCGCGTAATGCATCACTTACAACGTAATAAGGGTTCATTCTTATCCTCAAAGATCCCTTTGATATGGACATGATGCTGTTTGTTTTGATATAGTGTGTTTTGATTTCATTCTCGTGTCGTTTGTTTTAGTCCACTCATCCATTCCCCATTGACCCAACCCCCAATTGAAGGTAATAGATAACACCATAGTTATCAGCTGGCATGGCAATGGGTCCTACAGGTGTGGAAAATGGATGTGGAAGAAGACATTCTAAAGGCCAATGCAACTGTTTTTCTGTGTGTGTGTGTGTGTTAGTATTGGCATATGTATTAATTTTCTAAAAACTGATACAGCTGAGTTGCCAAATTATATCACTGAGACAAATGAATCACATGGAATTTAGGTTTATAAATATGAGATCCAACCCCGCTGTTTAAACCCAAGTTTTAGAGCAAATTCAGTGAAACTAAAACTCAAATACATGTGGAAACAGTTCCACCTGTTGACAAATGAAATCATATTCGGATTCCAGTACCTACCGAATCTTACTGGAACACTTGTATTCAAAAGTTAACGGTATTTTGGAGACCCAAGTCATCTCCATAGTGATAGGATCTTGCACATCATTAAGCTACCACTAATTCCAAAACTAATTGGTGATAAATAAACGACATAACAATAGTTTTATGGTGAGAGCGAGGGCGAGGGCGAGGGCACAACCACGATTTTGACCGCTCAGGAGCAAAGACAATCCCTCCCTCAACGGCACACCCGCCGCGACTCCTGCTGCGAACTTGTAAAACTCAAACACCCGACCTACTAAGTTCTGATACACTTGTAGGATCTTACACCCTATTGAACTACCACTTATCTCAAAAAAAAAATTAGTGATAGGAAACGACAGAGCAATAGTTTAATGGTGAGGGCGAGAGCTCGACCACGACTATAACCACTGAGGAGCGAGAATGGACGTTGACCTCAACAGTAGTTAATACATAATTTTTATAAATTATTCGTGTGGAAAAGGCCAAAGCAACTAAAAAGACACTTTTGAAATCCACAAATTCCTGAGAAATTCATTATACCTTCAAATCCATAAAATTCGGAGAATTTTGTTATGTCAACAATTCAAAAATACATGATTACTATATATGACAAAATCAACATAAACACAAACCCCATTCTGCCACCACACATGACCGTGCAATTTCAGAAATTCATTTTAGTGATCCAATCAGGCCTAAAGTGGAAAGGCAGCTAGTGTGAACACTGAGAATTCATATTTAATGAAAAGTCTCAATTTTCCAGTCAACAGCGTCCCACTAGGTCTAGTCATGGTCATGCGTCTCCATCCCATATTGCCACTTTTGGATGGAAGTTTCTGTCCCGAATGCAATGGCAATGGTGGTTCCTATGAGAATTCTGATTTCGTTTTTGAATGAAATCAATCTTTCTTGAAATGTAATTTTTGGCTTCTAATTTTAAAAAAAAATTATATTATAATTGAGCATTTGTCAAGTCATGTGAAGGACAGTATTCAGAGAAATCATTAAAAAAAAAAAAAAAAAAAAAAAGCCTAACAAGAATTGTCATATCTCTTACATTGATGATGTCCCATGTTAAAGAGATCTAGAGCTTGCTTCTGCGCCAGTTTTGGCCATTCCTGAAAGAGGCAAAAGCGCTGGGATCTAAGCATACTACCATTTTCAAAGGCCCGGGAGTTTACAGATTTCCATCGCTCCGATTTTTCTTGTGCTTAGAGCGCCCATTTCCACGAGACTTTTTGGGGAGAACGAGTTTTTTCTTTAGGGTCCGTTTGGTAATTTACTTTTAAAATAAAGTGGAGTGAAGTGAAATGAAAAGAATGAATAAAATATAAGTAAGTTATGATGATATTTTGTTTTTAGTTGTTTGGAATGGAATATTTTTGACGTTTTGTATGAGGAAATGTAGATTTTGTCTTTTAGTGAGTAAATGTAGTTGCTTTTTGACTTTTTTTGGAAAAGATTGAGGGAATTTTTGTAAAAAGTGTTTTTGATGGGATGTTTAACTTAACTTGACTTTATTAGTAAATTTACCAAACGGGCCTAGGTCCAAATCTAGTTCTGTTGTTTCTTTTCTAAGAGAATGGGGAAAAGGCCCTAGAGCTTGATACCTAGCGGGACCTTAGGTTTCTGAGGACTATCATATTGACATTGTATTTGACAAAGGGCAATGCTACCTGGACAGACTCTTGGGACCGGACCATGGCCCGGTTGCCAGGAGCACCTGGGATCCCACGGTCCTCCTGGCAACCGGGCCATGGTCCGGTCCCAGGAGTCTGTCCATATGGACTTATACTTTGACAAATGGTTCTACATCATTGTCTCTCATTGATTGTGACTCGTTGAAAACAACACCCGACCAAGTGGGGATGTTTATTGTACATGTTCCCACACTATCCGCTCGTGTTTTTACTCACTCTCATTTGGCTAGACTTGTTTGGGTAATTTACTTGTAAAGTAAAGTAAAGTGAAGTGAGGAATTTGAGTCTAAGCAATTCATTCAGTGGGTTCACGGTTGCACTGTAAGTTGGCTTTGTCCTCTTAAGAGGAACGGTGAAAACTCCATGAAAACTCCTGCTGAAGGACTTGTGTTGTGCATGAAAGTCTGAAATTAATAGGGATATGGGCCTTCCACTACGTAGGCAGCAAGATTTATACGGGTCACATCTCAATTGGCCTATCAGAAACAGTACATAAAATTTTGAAGTATTTCAGATGGGCAACAGATCGATCGAGAACTCTATTTTAACCACACACGTTGTGCTCTTATATATACAGAAGTACTATTATTGTCCTTCCGTGCTAATTTCTGCTAAAATTTTCTTATTGGACCTAGGCATTGAAAGCATGGCACGGCCCATTCATGATCGGGCCCTGTCGTGCCTGGGCCGGGCCGGCCGGCCCATGCGGGGTATACGGGCAGGGCCGGGCCTACCCCTTTAGGGGTCTCATGCCGTGCTGGGCCGTGCAGCCCGTGGCCGGCCCACAGATCCCCCTCTCTTTTTTTATTTTTTATTTAAATTTTTTTAATTTTTTTTAAATTGGACCCAAACATGGCCTGAAATGAAATTGGGTTTCAATTTTTCAAACCCAAAACTACCTGACTCAAATTTGGGTTTTGTGTCAAATTGGGTTAGCAGTGTTGGTTTAAAAGCCCAACTTGAATTGGACTATGCTAGTCAGTAAATCTAGTTTTGCATGGTCTGACATACCATCAAATCAATAATCCAGGTCACCAAATCATGAGCCCTCCCACTTGACACCTAAATAATATTTAAAACTTCCCATCATTTAGAGGAAAAAAATGGCATTGTCCCCTCTTGAAAAATACAGACCCAGATGATGGATTTACACGGCCCTCAAGCTTCGGGCCGGGCCGGGCCGCCCACGGGCCTGGGGGCGTAGGCCCTGCATGGCACGGATTTTGGCCTGGACTTGGGCCTGGCAGCCCTGGCCCAGCACGCCCAGGTGTAGCCTTCAGGCCGGGCCGTGCTAGCTCGTTGACAGTCAACGGCCCAGGCAAGGGTTTTTGGGCCGGGCCCGAGCTGGGCACCCAGATTTACATGTCTACATGGACCACACAACTAGTCCCATTCTAAACGAAAAGAAGATACCGTGCTAGGCGGGGTTTAGAAATTAGACCCACCTTTGGCATTCATAATGGCCAAGTGGGGTTCGAGCATATGGAGAATTTAGGTAGCTAAACTCCAAAATGGTCTCTATAGAAGGGGCTTTGAAAGGAGTTCGTTCATACCCATATCATCAGGGGATTTTTCTTTTCTTTCTTCTTTTTTTTTTTTGCCTGAAATCCTGAGTTGATAATATAGTTTGATGATCTCATTCGCTATCAAATAGAAGAAATTTATATATGATCCTTAAGCATGTGAACCACAGTTTATGGGCTAGGAACTTGGAAATGGTCTAGTCAACTAATCTCTTGAAAGATTCTCCAACATCTCATCTCATCTTAAGAATAAAGGTACTTTAAGAAATATTAATATTAATAAAAGACACCCGAAAAACAAACTCTTCAAGTCATTTCATGGTTTTTAGAATACGTGGTAACTCAATCGGATGTAAGATCCTACAAATGATATCAGAACCTGATAAGTCGGGTATTTGCGTTTTGCGAATTCTCAGCAGGTGTCGTGGCGGGTGTGCCGTTGAGGGAGAGATTGTTGAGGTCAACATCCACCCTCGCTCCTGAGCGGTCATAATCGTGGTCGAGCCCTCGCCCTCACAATAAAATTATTGTTGTGTCATTTCCTTTCACCAATTGATTTTGAGATAAGTGGCAGCTAAATGAGGTGTAAGATACTACAACTATGGAGATGACTTGGGTCTCCAAAATACCGCTGACTTTTGAATACAAGTGTTCCAGTCAGATTTGATACGTACTGGTATCCGAATATGATTTCATTTGTCAATAGGTGGAACTGTTTCCACATGTGTATTTGAGTTTTAGTTTCACTGAATTTACTCTAAAACTTTGGTTTAAACAGTGGGGTTGGATCTCATATTTATAAACCTAAATTCCATGTGATTCATTTGTCTCAGTGATATAATTTGGCAAATCAGCTGTATCAGTTTTTAGAAAATTCATACATATGCCAATACTAACACATACTACACAGAACTCCAAGGGGTAGCTCAGTTGACTTAGGACAACGGTTTGCACTCGGAGGTTGTGGATTCGAAACTGCACTACCACACAGGAGCTACAGGGTACAAAGGAGTTTACCCGACTTTCCTTTGGGCCCGGAGGGATTAGTCCAACTTTAGGTTGGAAACCCTCCGATAGCAAAAAGAAAAAAAATTTGACCACACATCTTGTCCTACTCTAAACGAATAGAAGATACCGTGCTAGGCGGGGTTTAGAAATTAGACCCACCTTTGACATTCAAATTGGCCACGTGGGGTTCGTGCATATAGAGAATTTAGGTAGCTAAACTCCAAAATGGTCTCTATTTCTTCTTTCTTCATTTTTTTCCCCTGAAATCCTGAGTTGATAAGATAGTTTGATGATCTCAAAGAAATTTATATATGATCCTTAATCATGCGAACTACAGTTTATGGGCTAGTAACTTGGAAATGGTCTAGTCAACTAATCTCTTCAAATTATCCAACATCTCATCTCACCTTAAGAATAAAGGTACTTTAAAAAATATTAATAATAATAAAAGACACTGGAAAAACAAACTCTTCAAGTCATTTCATGAGTATGCAGGGAAGTTGGAAAAGATTCAAGGAATCGTCACATTATGATTAAGTCAATAGACCGTTGAGGCTCTTTCATGGCCATCATGTGCAGGCCATGCCTGGAGACATTATGTGGCCCGAGTGCTATGGGGCCCACGCCAAATCGAGTCTAGTGCTGTGCTGGGGATGAACTCCCAAAAAGTGTTTATCTAATAGGGTCAGATGGAGATCAAGCTCTTCATCGTAGAGTTTGGATTAGGAGTTTACTCCTAATTTGGCAAAATTCTCATGTTTGTGAAGAGATGTAAGATTTCAGGAGCTGTGCTGGAGATAAACTCTCAAAGAATTGCTCTATATAGGGGAGATGAAATTCATAATTGATCATCCAATAAATCTAAAAGCATTCACAGCGAGAGTTCCCAGGGTCTAGCTAACATTCGAATGTACGAAGATTCTCAGTGAGTTCAGTTTCATTCATCTGGGACCCATAGTTTCTTTCAGGCCACATGGCCACTTGCAAACAAAAACAGCATCTAAGGTAGACGTTTGACGTGCAAGACAGTTGTGAAATGAAAATAACAGTAAAGAATGAAAACGGCCATTGAACTCAGTACTAACTGCCAATGACCTGAACTACAAGCCAAATGCCCTGTTCCAGTCGTCTTCTTTTTACCTATCCCCACACCTACAGCTGCTAACCTGTAACAAAGTTGCATGAGCTTCATGTTTAAAATATTCAAAGTTACTCGAGGAGAAGTTTCCAGTACTTGTGCTTCACGTAGATTGTTAGTAGAGCCGGACGCCCTTCTAATTGCAAGTAAAGTTCATAAAATATATAGTGATCCAGCAAAATTAAATTGGTCAAACATTGTTAGCCATCCAATTTGACGGTTGTATCAATATTATTAAATCACTCTATATCATTTGGCCAAAATCTCCAATCAATCAATCAATCGAAAAACATTAGATGATTCTCTGGTAAAGCCGTCCCACTCTCACTTATAGTGCTTGTGATCAATTCCTGAGCTGCTAGAGCAAAAATAGAGGATCATCCAATGGCGGACCATGGATTAAAAGCAAACTATGACGGAGCACAATCTGAAACATGCTAGCAGAGCACTAAAGTGCAGGCTAGTTTAAAAATAGAAAAGTTTACTTTATCATTCCCTCTCATGTACATTAAAATCTCCAATCAATATGATATTTGAGAACTTTATGGAGTAGTGCCAATAGTCCACAAACATGCTATAGAAAAATGGTACCATAAAACGTCAATAGCATGCAGCTTTAGATCAGTTTGGCCCACGATCTAGAAAACCATGAGAAAATGAAGTCACAGCTACTTTTCCATCTACCATGGATAAGATTTTGCCAGCTGCATGCCATAAAGGCTAACCGATTCTCTGTACTGCGTAGACCGTTGACGCAAAGTTGTCTTCCTTCCTCCGAGCCGCTTTCCAGCGACAGTAAACTCAACCGTTTCTTTAATTTACTAGGGACAGGTAAAAGTTAAAACTCTCCTTAGTTTTAGCAACACAGTTCAGGTAACTAGTTTGTACCAGGGAGGTAAGTTTTTGAGGCTTGTAGCTCAAGCAACCTCGATCCCTCGTTAGCAATCACTGTCAATTTACTTATGGTTGGCCCATTACCCCCTGATCTGCACCGTTGAATCAAATGGGCCCCACTCAGGATGTGAAATTACGAAGAAAAACCTCTGAGATCTCACTGTTCTGACTGTTTTAGTTGATGGCCTTCAGATGGACGGTTGAGTAATCGTGGACAGTTTCCCTCACATAACTCTTTCCTCCTCTATATAACCAACTGCTTTGATTCCTGCTAGGCACTCTTGTTTTTCTCCTCTCGGGGAGGAGACGTTCTTGCTGTCTCTTCTTCTCCTTCTCCTCCTTCTCCTTCTTCTTTGGCTCTCTTTCTTCTTTGCCTGCTTCATCTTCTTCTTCTTCTTCTTCGGCTCTCTTTCTTCTTTGTCTGCTTCATCTTCTTCTTCCTCTAATTAAGTGGAAGGCATGTCTTTCCACCCCCCCAAGCCCCCAAAAGAACCAACGGTAGGGAATCGCATCCCCCCAAGGCGAGGGAAGATCAAAGAGATGATTTTTATAGATATCTCCAAATCCCTCTCCAAGTTACTCGCAAAACCATTTGGAAATGCAAAAGGAGAAGAACGCAGCCGCGATGGTGGCGGCTTCACTTCCACGTCCAAGTCCACGTCAGCGCCTACGACTCCAAGCCCAAGCCCCAGCTCGTCGGACTCCGGAGTTGCCTGATCCATGGGCTTTGTGAATTTCGTGATTTCCTCACTTTGGTCTGCGGAGATTTGTCTCTTCGTGCTGCTTTTTTTTTAGATGCAGGTAGAAGAGATCAAAGATTCCGTCTTTTATATGTGTTTGTTTCTCTTGTTTCCAAGTTTCTGGTTTTTATGTTGTCGTAGGTAGAAGATGGGTTTGGGATGGACCGAGTCCTTGTATGAAGGCTCTGTAACAGTTATTTTTATGTTACAGGGGATAAGTGTTTCTAGTTTTTGTGTGAAAGCTCTGTAACGGCTATTTTAAGTTACAGGGGAATAAAGTCTACTTGTAGATTTGGGTCTAGTTGTTGTTTTAAGAGGTAAGAAGGTCATGTCATGTAAACAAGATCTTGTAACTTGCAGTCATCAGATCTGCTTATTGTCTGTAAATTGCAACTCTATAATAACATCTGTTTCTTTAGTTGGTAGATCTGGGTGTGTTGTTGTTTCTGGGAGAAGAAGGTCATGTGAATTTTAGTTAATATTTCAATTGCAACTTCTACAGCCCATACTCTCTAATTGTGACTGTTGAATAATTGTTAATATTGTTGGGTTTTGATCTTATATTTGGTAGAAAGGGCATGGATTCTGGAACCTTGGACACTGCTTTCTTGATGATTTTGTTGGGTCTGTCTTCTTCTTAAAAAGACTCTTTCTGTTCTGGGGTTATGGACTTTGGGGAAAAGAATTGAGATGATGCCAAATTGCTTGGGCTAAGATGGAGAAATATCTGTACATCTTTCCTCTCTAGTTTTCTTTCTTTGTTTTCTTTCTTTGTTGCACTTTTTCTTCTTTTCCCTATGTCAGATTCCCTTTCTTTTTCCATCTTTGTACTTTTCGCCTGTTACAGCAATTTCGTTGGATTTCGCTTTTTCAGATGTAGGGTTATCGGATTGACGTGGATGAATGACCTTCAACGAACGTGGGACCATTTTTTTCATTGTTTTTTGTCCATCAGTATCCATGCACCCGAAATTGTTGGCTCAAAGTAATCAAATCAAAATTTTTAATTGATATCGATTCTACCACCCTTATATTCAGGTAAGGATCCGACCTAATTTTGGAAGCGTAACATGAATTACCGTTAAATTCATATGCCCCATTATAGATGCGGTTTAGCTTTTAGATGATTGAATTTGACAAATCCCAACAACATCAGTTTGTTGATTGATTTGATCACTGTCTAATCAAAAAATTATCTTCTTTTAAGTGCCGCTGGCCAGTCAGAATGTTCGGTTCGTTATATTTAACTCTGATCATTGGTCATTAATCCAAAATTTGGACTAATCTTGCCACCCCCAAATTGCTTTGACATGTAGTGATGATACAGACTTAGACTACTCATGTAGTGTAGGTTATAAGTGACTTGTACCCTGGATAGACTACTTTCTCACGTCTGGCCCACCTGATAAGACCCTGTCAATCCTTCATTTTAGGGTTTTGAAGCTCAGTTGGACAGGACATAATGAGGACATCAGTGTCAAACTGAGGTCGGTGTAGTTTGGCTTAGTTTAGATTTCTGATCAAGTGGGCCTAACTCTCTAATCTGAACCAAGAGGGGAAGGGAAATTCTATTTTTCTTCCTCTTTGACAATTTGCCATTTGTAACCATCACCCTATGTTCTAGTGGCCAATCTGATTAATAGAAACACCTTCAACCAATACTGCAGCTGTCAGACATTTTCCTAGTTTTTTTAGTATGTGGCCCACAAAATGAGTGGCCTGGAATAGTACACACATGAAGAGTAACAAAAAGTTTCTTGCAATTTTGCAAGAGAACTTTATAAAAGCATAGATCAGTAACTTGGATTCCTGTATACAGCAGTCACCATGCTTGCGTAGTATTGTAAAAGTTTTATGCATTGACTGGTATTAATTTTTTGTTAGATCAGTTTTGAGTCCTTACCTTCCACTAAAATTCCATTGTTCCTGCCAATATAGGGTACTGTATGTATACTAATATCTACTACTTGTTCCATTCATTTGGACTACTGCATTATCCTCCATTTGGTTATCTTATTGGGGCCAAGTAGTGGTACAATTCGAGTTGATTAATGTGGGTTACATTGAGTAGAAATGTCAATCATAGCTCAGAAACTCCCACCCCTGGAGCTGAAAAATAAAAGTCAAGAAATAAACACCAAGATAATGAGGAATATAGAGGGATAGAAAAAATATAAGCAAATCTTTTAAGGAATGATCCACCTTATGTGGCTCACCTGTGCCCTCTTATAATCAATCTTAGCCCTTCAAACTCATTTCACCACCCTCAGAATTAGCACCAACCCAAATGTGAAGGCTTTTGTTCTGCCAACAGAATTGTGAGGTGATTACTGATTATAGAATTGAAGCACAGTCAAGACAATCTTATCTTATTGATGAAGGGCCACACCATGCTTTCATTATCCAAGGGCTGCTGAGAGAGAATGGAGTAGAACCCATAGCGGCACTATCAGATTTGCTGTTCAATTTGAATTCAACAGAGACAGACGAGAATCACACGGTATTGGCCATGGCCATTGTCTTGTTTGTTTTAATGCAGTAGACAAAAAATAAATTCAATGAAACTGGAACTCAAATATAAACGCAGAAATAGTTCCTCCAACCGTGAGTTCGAAAGGGCCGGTTTATTTCATATAATTGGATTCATAAGTATTTGAAGATTTTGTATTTCCACAAATGGTTAAAAGTGAAGAATTAAACGTAAATATTCATTAAAGGGATAACTTACCATTTATAATGAAAATGACTCAAGGAAAGATACAAAACCAACACCCTAATAAGTTAAATACTAACAAAGTCAAGATTCCATCTGCCTACTAATATCAAGCCTTTCATCCTCGCCTCTTTAATAACTTTTTTTTCCTTGAATGACTTGGAAGGGCATAAAGTCAGCAACTCATGAGACTCACTTGATTCAGTTGGGTTGGCCAAGTCAAGACGTATCTAAGTTTCTTTATTTTATTTCAACTCATGAGACTCACTTGATTCAGTTGGGTCGGCCAAGTCAAGACGTATCTAAGTTTCTTTTTTTATTTTATTTTTTTGAATTTTGCAAAATGGAAAAATAACATTCATTTAAGCCAATCAAAACTGTCCTGTCTATATAACTTTCTTTTCATTGCTGGCATCATTTCCACACAAGCTCCTGGGGGCACTTTCGTACCAGCTGGATTTCTTTGTCCTTTTCCATCATGCCTCGAACACAGGACTGGGATGAGGGCCAAAACTCATCATAACCCACAACACCTATGCATTGCCCTGTGAAGAAGAAAATTTGTGAAAAGCACTGGTGAGAATTGGAAGGCTTTATTAATGCGCAAAGGCTATTTGTTCTTGTTCTCGAATCTGAGAAGGACAATAAGTGGTGGACCAGGATTTTTACTCGGGTGAGGCTAAATTTTTACTTGACTTTGTTAACCTTTTTTCCACATTAACAATATAAATATGTATAGCATTTAAATCGACACAAGACTTTTTCCATGTTTAGATCTCCTACCCAATTGAAGGCTAAACTTTTACTTAACTTTGCTGACTTTTTTTTCACATTAACAATACGAAAAATGTATTGCATTTAAATAAATACAAAACTTTTTCCATGCTTAGATCTCCTTCCCAATTGAAGTACATTCTCACTCCCTCTTTCAAATTCAAGTGATTATCAATTCATCATCATCAAAACAACGTAAGATAACATTTCATTTAATCCCAGGTGTTTGGATAACTTGCAACGATGATTTGGGTGAGCACTCATATACCCAATGTGGCATCCCAAAAGGGTTTCATTTGGATTTAAGGAATTTGGTTACCTGCACTTACCTAGCTATAAAAACCATATGATCATGGGCTTGTGGTAAAGAAGAAAAATGGTCAAATAAATGTAACTCAAGTTATCCAAACATGAGTCATAAACATGAGTCATAAGGCCTGATTTATGTATGAATTGAAGCTTAAAGTGTGCCCAATTGTGATTTGGTCATCTTGAGACTTATAGATATGCTTAGATTTGGTGATTTAGGACTTAGAGTTTAAATTGGGATTTAAAGATTTAGAGTTTTAAATTATGATTTGAAAATTAAGAGTTTAAATTTAGGTATAGAATAATTAGGATTATACTACATTTGAAGAGAGAGGAAAACGCTTTATTTAGGGTTATTTGGTGAGAGAGCTGACAACGAGAACTCGGTCAGTGCGAGGATCTTAAACTCTTTTTAGAAAGTGCCGCACAAAGAGGATATGGTACTCTCGGTGGGAAGAAGTTGTCCATAGAGAAGATGAGTGTTTTTACCAAGGTTTTGTGACGTGGGGCTATCACAATATTTAGACGTGGGGCACTTATTTATTAGACATATATGGGAGAGGTTCAGGCCATTTAAATATCGTGCAATTTCAAATCTGATCAAGAAAGGGTAGGTCCGCCCCTGAGGAGAATCCTTGGAAAAGAATGTATCACATTTGTATCTGAATATAGGATAATCAAATTCTAATATAGCCTATTAGCCAATATATATATATATATATAAATATATATAATATGGCCAATGACTTTTGAACTTTCAGCTCCATTGGCCGTAGGCTCTGCATGGAATAACAAGGCCATGTTTATGGTTGATCTCGATTGGTTTTGGATAAAGTAACGTTTTTGTTCTTAAGATTAGATCACAATCATGTCAGGCCCACCATCAGACAGCTCAAATTATATTTAAGTTGAATTCTACTAGGACACTTTCATTGGCTATAGACGGGCACTCCGGCCACCTGATCATCTGTCCTAGCTGTACAAAACCCTTTGTGTAATATTCAGAAATGCACAAAGTTATGAGAATGCCATTATTTCTTGAAATCCAAACAATTCTGAGATTCCCATTATGGCAACAACCAAAGAACACAGGATTACAAAACAACACAATTCACATAAACATACGACCCCCCTTGGCGCCGCCACTCAGGATCATTAGATTTCAGAAAGGGAAAGTCCACATGGACAGACTGGGGACCGAATTCGAGCCCGGTCCCCCATCAAGACCGTTGGATCCCAGCCTCGATCCTGGTAGCACGGCTCTTTCAGAAATTCATTACTATTCCAGAACCATTCAGGCCCTAAAATGGCAAAAACAGCTGGTGTGAACAGTGAGAATTCTTAATTAAAAGGCTCAATTTTCTGGTCAGACACTAGGTCCAAGTCCACCCATGGCATGGAGATGGAAGGTTCCCTGTTCCCGCAGTGGCGGACTTGGTATTGTCGCTTGGGTGGGGTTGAACTTTTGTTTGATTTTACTTAGTTTTTTCACATTAATAATACAAAAAGAGAAAGTATATTGCAGCTAAATAGACACAAAACTTTTTTTCATGATCTCCTGCCTAATTGAAGGTTTTTCTCACTTCCTCTCTCAAATTCAGGTGATCGTCAATTCATCATCATCAAAACAACCTAACATGAGGTATTTGGATGCCCTGAGATGATAATTTGGGTGAGCACCGAATTACCGTATTTGGGTTCCCAAGGGCTCGTATTTGGATATAAGGAATTTGGTTGCCTGCACTTACCTTAGCTGTAAAAATAATTATCTATAGTTGGTCATGGGCTCATGACAAAAAAGAAAAATTATTACTTAAATGTAACTTAAGTTATCCAAACAATATATGAACCAAAAGGTCTTATTTATGAATAAATTGAAGATCAAAGTGTGTCCAATAGTGAATTTGGTCATCTTCGGACTTGTAGATATGCATCTTCTGGGGGGGGTTGGATTACTTTATTTATAGAGAGAAAATAAATCGTCGTGAGAAGCATTTTGGACTCTTAGGGGTCGTTTATTTTTTTTCCATTTACATATGTAATGAAATCACATGTGTAACGGATACACATAAATCATGTTTGTTTGGTGTGATTTCGATTCGTATGTGTAAAATAGATACATAAATGGTGTGAAAACTGACCCTTTTTGTGCCTAATATTTTCACACCTTAAGAGGTGTGAATCAATTTCAAACGATACGGTTTCTAGGCGGACGGCTATAGTGCTATTATGAGCAGTCCCCCTTTTATTATTTTTTCATTTTTTGGGGGCCACACTTGTAACATCCAGACCGTTCATTTTCTTAAAAAACACAAACACGAGCATGTGTCCAATTTTCAACCGTTGATGATGCATGGAGGTTGAGATACCATCAACATAATTACAACCGTTGGATGAATCTATTGTAACTAACATACTCAATTTATCTTTTATGATTTGTTTATTGTTTTGGGCCCCACCTGTAAAATTAGGACCGTTCATATTCTTCAGAAGCTCAAACACAACCATGTATCCAATTTTCAATCATTGATGTTACTTGGATGTGGAGATATCATCAAACAATATACAACATATTCATAGATTCGCATGTAAAATGTTATGTTAGTAACAAACGGTAGAATTTGATCTAGATGTGAGTCATTTACATATGCATATGACTCACATGTGGGTCATTTACACATGTCAATCACTTTCACAGTAAACAAACGACCCATTAGTAAATAGAAGATGTCAAAAAGAACGGCGGGAGGAGGATCTAGTACTTTCGGTGCAATGGTGATTTGGTTATCTTCAGACTTGTAGATATGCATCTTAGGAGGGGGGAGATTACTTTATTTATGGTTATTTAATAATAGAGAGAAAATAACCACACGAGAGGACCAGCAACTTGAAGCTCAATCGGCATGAGAAGCATTTTGGACTCTTACTAAATAGAAGAAGTCAAAAAGAACGGCGTAAAGAGGACCTAGTACTTTTGGTGGGAAAGAAGATCTCTGGAAAAGAAAAAATATTTCACCAAGATTTTGCGACATGAATTAAGATGTAGGACGATTGTTTATTAGTTATATTAAAGGATAGGTTCATGCACATTGAAATCTAAGGCAATTTCAAAATTGACCTGGGCCAGGTCGGCTGCCCCAGGTCAACTCTATGTGGGTCCCCCACCGACCGTTTCGGATCATGTTTGTACAACACGAAAGGTCGGTCCACCGCCCCATCTTCATCATGGGAGCCCCAACCAGTCCCAGTATCAAACATTTAACATTTATGGTTTGTTTGTTAGGAATCAAAGAAACAACACTAGTGCCTATAAAACGACCAAAACAAGGCTAAGGGTAGTTATTGATGTCCCATGTTGAGAAACCTAGAGCTTGCACCCTGCACCGGTTTGGGGCTTTGGGCGAATCCATGAAGAGCCAAAAGAGACTGAATGCAAGTCAACCACCCTTTTGAAAGGTTCTGCAATCTGGACAGTGACAGATGGACGGCTCAGCAATTACTGGCAGATGGCCCACCAACCCACCAGCTATTTAGGATTGTTGGTTGGGAGCTGGGGACTAAGGACTATCGAATTGATATCAGTAGATGGACGGTCAGGATCTTGTAATCCTTTTCATTTTCTGATGAGTAGTGTGGCATGTTAAAAATAGCACTCAAGCAATTCAGTCCATATAATGAATTTTCTTGCACACGTTTGGGAAGGGAGGAGGGGAGGGGAGGGGAGGGGAGGGAAAATTTGAGGGGGAAGGAAAATGAAGGGGAGGGGAGGGAAAATTAATTTTTCCTCCTCTTGTTTGGGAAGTAAAAAAGTAAGGGGAAGGAAAGTGAAAAAGTATAATTTTGTTTTTAGTGAGGTACAGAAAAAAAGACTATTTTACCCTTGCTCTTGAAAAAAATTCAAAGAAAGTCTAAAGGGTATTTTAGTCATTTCCTCACCCCATCCTCACTTTCCCCTCATTTTCCCCCTTGTTTTGGGGGGAAAATTTTTAAGGCAAAAAGTACAATTTTTCCCTCCATTTCCCCCTCCCCCATTTTCCCTCCCCCCTTCCCAAACACCCTCCAAAACCGCTTTCCCCCCTTTTTTTCCTCCCCCCATTTTTTCCCCCTTCCCAAACAGAGCATTAACAGTTTATGGTTTTACTTACTTTCGTTTGTTATAATGGAAACTTTTCACTTTTCACCTCTCGGAATTTCAATCTATTTTGGCTCTATGCATATAATTCAATGGGGTCCTGCGTTTGTGTACCGCATGGATGTACGGCGTTCATAGGTTAGTCTATTCACGTTCGGGGTCTTGCACTCGTCCCTACATGGACGGTGCTCCATAGGACTTGTGCAGGAAAGTCAGAATTTAATCAATATGGACATTCTACAGCTTAGAGGAGCAGGATACCCTCTAGCTTTTTTTATTTTTATTTTTTAACTATAGGGCACATCCCAATTGGCCTAATGAATAATGAACAAATAAAATATTTTTTTATTGCTATCGGAGGGTTCTCAACCCTTTGGGTTAGACCCAGAAGGAAGCTGGGTAAACTCCCCTGTAGCCCTAGTGTGGTAGTACAGTTTCGAAAATATAACCTTCAGGTGTAAACCATGTTTCTACGTCAACTGAGCTATCTCTTGTAGTTAAATAAAAAATTCTACTTTAACCGTGGATGTTGCGCCCTTATATTGAAGCTAATTGATTTCCATTCAACCTGATTTTTTGCTAAACTTTTATTGTACATAGCAGAGTTAGTATGCCACATAAAGCGACGCACCGGTAGGTGAGAATTTTGTGCATGCTCAAATTCATCTCAAATGGCCCCCATGTTTCCTAATCCTCTTGAACTGATGAGATTTGAAATGCTAGCTGGGGTTTGAGCATATAGAGAATTTAGGTGCATCAACATGACAATCCCAAATTATTTCTCTCTAAAACTGGCACTAAAAGGAGTTGGTTCAGAATCATATCCTCAGTTGACAAGATAGCTGAGGATCTCATTCAACTTCAAAGAGAAGAAATTTGTGACCATTTATCATATAAACGACAGTGTATGAATTTGGAACTTAGAAGAAGTCAAGTCAATGCTAAAATAAAAATGAGAGCTAAAATCTCTTCAACGATTCTATTTCCACTATTCTACTTTTATCAGTGCAATGCATCTGCTAGCTGTTTGAAAATCTAACATCTTCCTCAAGTGTTTATATAGGAACATTCTTCTCAAACCACTAAAACAAAGCATAGAACAAAAGGTTACCCAAGAAATGAAGAATATTTATCCTTTTCTACATGTTGGATTTAATAAAACAACAGCATCCTAAAGTCAAATATTTTATGGTAAAGATCAGACAATGGTCAAATGAAAAGAAGATTAAAAAACGATAAAGGTGATGGAACTCAGTACCAACTACCAATGACCTGAGATACGGAATCCTGTTTGGACCAACCAGGAGGTGCCACATGGGAAGGATGTCACATCCTATCTCTAAAAAAAAATCTATCTCTTAAAAATTTCCTTTCCGCATGTGGCACTCCCTAAACCCTGATTGGTCCAAACGGGGATCCAGATCCCTGAGATACGAGCTGTCCCCCAAAGCCTTTACTGTTAAAAAATTGCATCAGCTTCATCTTCAAAAACTTCAAAAGGCTACTGCTATTCAATGTCTGACATGCAAAAGATGAGCAAGACAAAAGATAGGAAGGTCACGTCATGTGAGGTAGCTGATCCCAGCATCACCTGACATGGGTCAGGCAGGATATTGGCCTGGCCCAAGCCTAACCTGTTGGACATATTAGTGGTCCCCATGACCACATCTCTAATAATCATAGGGCCCCATTTTAAGTCAAATGATATGCTTTCCCTTTTTAGTTTTGATTTTATTAAATCTATCTCGGATAGGAAAGCCTAATCTATCAGTATTCTTGGTTAACTAATCACTAGCAAAATTACCCGTGCTTAGCACGGATATGGCAAACATTGCAATTTAAATATTCATGTATAAAGAATTAATAGATTTTTTTCAAAAGAAAGCAAAAGAAAAAAAAATTATGATTATGTATTTATATAATCGAAGAATTGGTACCATAGAATGAAAAAAAATGAGAATTAGAGTAGAATGTGAATGATAGAGTTTGGGTTGAAACAAAGTATCTGAAAAAGAAAAGAAAAGAAAAGAAAAGTGGAGTGCAGTTCTGAGTAGTTTTGATCAAGAAAGTAGTTGTAATAACTTCCGGTCAAAATCATAGCCGACGGTCAAAATCGAAACCAAAACCTCTTAGCTTAATATATTATAATTGAGGAAACTAAGGAAGTTGATTGCTAATTGATTTTTGGGAAGAAATCTCTCTTGGTTATTTATAAAAAGGGTTTATGGCCCTCTCTTTTGACTTACGTCATTTGCAAAGTACCCATTAACTCTTACTCATCTTGGAGTGAGTAACAAGGGATATGAGAGAAGATTCAAAGGCTGTTGATCTCGTCATGGAACAAGCTCTTGATCAATCCATACCGCTCATTATTAAGATCATGACTCTAATACCAACTATAAGATCTAATATGATTTGCAATACAAATCAAACCTATGGATCTTAATCCTGACGAGTCATTTTATAAAACATAATTTTTAAAAATAAAAATGAAAAGTAGATTGTATATTAGTGATTCTTATGACCAAGTGGGAGATCACATATGTGTGGTCATTCGGACCAAGTGGGAGATTATTGGACGTTAGTGGTCTCCATGACCACATCTCTAATACTCATAGGGCCCTATTTTAAGTTAAATGATATGCTTTCCCCTTTTAGTTTTGACTTGATTAAATCTTTCTTGGATTCAATTTAGGTAAGCCCAATCTGTGAAGATTCTTGGTTGACTAATCATTAAGGAAACTTATAGCTAATTGATTTCTTAAATGGGAAGAAATCTCTCTTGGGTTATTTATAAAAAGGGTTTCTGGTAAAGTACATATTAACTCTCACAAGTGGACAATGGAGATAAGAGAAAATCCAAAGGCTGTTGATCTCGTCGTGGAAAAAGCTTTAGATCAATTCATACCGCTCATCATCAAGATCATGGCTCAAGATACACTTTTAGTCTTTTGGATCATCTATTCTTAATGCATAGATCAAGATCCATAGGTTTGATTTGTATTGCAAACCATATTAGATCTCACGTGACCGGCATTGTGATTAGGTAAAACCAAACCTGGACCAATGTGAATGGAACCCAAGTAAACCTCATGGAACTGTAAATCCTCTACTTAAGGTGCAATTTCTGTTGAGAGAAAGGTTCGCCTTGGTGAAGTTGGGTACCCAAATTTTTGTGTTGGTTAGCTTTTCAAATGGTACACCATTTAAATGTATACACTTCATATTGCAGGTGTAAATACTAATGTATAGTAGTATAATACATATATGTTTATATGTAAGACTAGCAAAGTATGGCCGCGCTAAGCCCGGGCCCCAAAAAAAAAAAGGCGTCTAATTTATGGCTATTTTATGAGATATTAATTAATGAGAAAATAAATATAAAACAAACAAATATGAAAATAAATATAAAACAAAAAAATATATCATTTATTATGGTTCGAAGCATGGCCCGGCCCGACATTTATACAAAGTAAATATTACTTTTTATATAAATAAGTATGAAACTTAAAGTCTTATGTAAATTAACATCAATGTTTACGTATTTATTTTAGTAATTTCAACTTTATTTCAAGTTGAAAACCCTAAAATCCCATAAAGTCTCTTTTAATTTTTATAAGTAAATTTAAAAATAAAATATTAGGATGAGCATGTAGGCCAGCTCGTGGGTGGCAATGGCTGGCCTAATTGGGGTACGGTACGATACGACTGAGCTTTTTTCTGAAAGTGGGTCATATTTCTTTGATAAAAGTTCAAATCTTATCTTTATTTAAGAATGAGTCTCTTTATAAGATAAATCCTAACAGATAAGATATATCTCTATTTTTTAGATGAAAAATAAAATAAAATCGATATTAAAATCGAAATCAAACAATCAATCAATTGCAAAATTGCATGAGGCCCCGTCTTTAGGAATTAGAATATGAGGCCCACTTAAAAAAGTTTATTGTATGTGGAGCCCATATGTATAAATCACTATCAAGGATCCACTTTTAAAAATCACAAACATTAAGGATTTTCTAACCATAATAGATATATAAAAATTCTAAACCCACCTAAAGAATACTCATTTTAACTTGGTTTGATAGAGTTATTGAGCAAGGTGGATTTTTACATCTATACTCTTTAATCACCTATTTATAATAGATATATATTAAAATTTGAATTCACATAAAGAAGTTTAACAAAAGTGAAATCTGAATTTATGGATAGAGCTTATCTCTTGAAATTAATTTGAGATTAGAGTCCAATTTTACAATCAATTTCGAAATCGGACTCCAATTTCAAAATCAAATCCTACGTTTATAATATATATTAATAGATACGTCAAATTTGTGTAATGATGTCCAAACCTGAATCTCTTGCCCAGGCCCAAGCCTGACCTGAACAAGCTCAACTCAAGGCCCGACCCAAGTATGGAGAGAGAGAGAGAGAGAGAGAGAGAGAGAGAGAGAGAGAGAGAGAGAGAGAATTGTCCTTAAATTCTTTCTTTTCTCTAATGAGAACACTGATTTTTCCCAGAAAGCAAGATATGTTCAAGTGGATAGAAACCTATAAACACAACTTTTAAAGCAATTCACACACATAAATTATTGAGAGGGTATTCATAATTAACAGTAATAAAGTTGTGTGCAGAATAATCCGGAGACAATCGTATAACTTTCCCCAAAGAGCCAAGTTTCTATGGGCAGTCAATTGTTTCTACAAAATCTTCTAGATGAAAGATTAGTCATGTCCAATTGGACTTTCGGGTGTGTTCCATCCATTGTGAGTACTGCATGATCAACAGTTGGATATCAATGCGACTCCAAGTGTACAATTATACAATCATTGATGTGTGTAGGAATAGATGTCAACTGGTCCAGATTTGATCTGTAAAATATATTGCGTAAGAGTTAAGATTCATCTGTATGAAGACTATGTCAATATACAACCCCTGGTCACAAAGCGAAGAACTAGGATTGAAGTCTCTCAAAAAAGTTATTATGAGCACATCATCTCTCAATCGTTGCTGGAACATGAAAATACATTATATGAAGCAGATTTATGAACTCTTATGAACAACATGCTTTCAGTATATCTTCAATATCTGGATCATCTCCAGCTTCCTTGTCCTGCACAATAATTTGTTAAAGAAAATGTTAATGATGCCATAGAAAGTTAAAATTGGTTTTACAGTAGAAAACACATAAAAGAAGTGGATCATGATACATGCAAAGCTCCTCATTTATAAACGTTTCAAGCTTAAAATTTCAATTATTGACTCAAAGAATACAGTGACATATCAGAATTCAGAAACAAGAACACAACAACAATAGAATCAAATGGATATGATAACAAAATCCCAATTTCATTAAGCAACAGAGAGAATATCAAAACAATCAAAATCCCGATTTCATTAAGCAACAGATAGAATATCAAAACAATATTATTCAGTCAAGCCTTCAGAAACAATGCCAAGACCATCTAATGTGAAGAATAAGAATAAGACTCCACATCATGTAATTAGATTTGTGAACACATTGTTTCTCAGTAGAGCAAATTTGTGCAATTTTTTGCTAATCTGATCAGGAATTTTGATAGCTAACTCAAGTCCAAATTGACAAAAATTAAAGAAGCGTGAAAAGCAGAACATAGCGATCATTAGAAGCTCTGTCAATGAAGCTGTTTTCTCATCATATGAATCTAGTGATGTAAAAATCATAATGGTAATTTTACTTTTAAAATCAAGTGAAATGAAGCTAAGTAAAGCATCTAATCAAGAGGGAATAAAATATAAGAAGGTTATGAACTTACGATGGTATGCTGTTTTAAGTTCTTTGGAATGGAATCTTTGACTTTTGTATAGAAAAGTGGAGTTTTTTTGTCTTTTAGTGGATAAAAGTGATTGTTTTTTTTACTTTTTTTAAAAAAGATGGCGGAAAATTTGAATTAAAGTGTTTTTTATGTGACCTCTTGTCTGGAAAATGGAGGCTTTACTTAACTCTTACTTTACGGTAAAATTACCAAATAGTTAAGGAATAATTGTTATTCTTACAAGTACTAGAAATTGAAGTGCATGCTAGAGATTTTGAATCATCTGTAGAAATAGTAGCAGTCAAATGTTTAACTTAATAAGATTGTCTGGTGCTTCATGCCAGAAAGTGTAATTGTCTGGTGCTGCATGCATGCAAGACTTAGTGCAGTTTGCAAGGCTCAGTTTATGGGGGAGAATCCAGGTAGATATCAGCATGCCTGTGTTTCTTCCAGAGTAAATACTTTTTGGCTAACTCTCATTATAATAGAAAATGACCAAATTGCATTTATTATTGGTGCATGTGAAAAAAGTAAGATGAAAAACAAAACAAAATAATTTCACCTTATGGATGTATGAGATGTTGCTTACACCAGGGCCAGCAACAAGAATTCCTCCTTGCTGCCTGAATCAAGAGTCGCCACAGCTCATAAATACATTGAGTTCAAAATAAGTGAAATAGAAAAAAGGGTCATATAAAAAAGGCAAATGATAGGCATGAGTCCGCAGTCTTCCAGTTTAGAATGAAAGTAAAATGGCAACATCAAACAATATATTCAAATATTTCAGCATTAACAAATAAGCCTCTAAGACTACAAACTGTTAGCAACTTTACAAACAAACTGACTAATCTTCCGTGAAAATTTACTCTGACGACTGCATCATAAAACAGAAGCCAATGAAGTCTTGGTGATCCATCATATCCATTACAATGTATGTTGTGTACTTTATATGAGTTGCTTCATATGACTGCATTAGGCTGCATTTGCTTCCCTGCTGCTTTGGAAGCAGTGAAAAATCTCATCTAATTCAAATCTTGACTCTTTTTTCTTGAAGAAGACATTTAATTGCAACTTGATCTGGTGAAAAAGATGATTTCAGTACCACCACTTACTAATAATGTTGCCTACATTAAAAAAAATTTAGCATAAAAAATTCATACAATAGCTGAAGCATGTGGCGTTGCTGCTTCTTTAAAAGCAATTTGCAAACCAAATGTATTTTTTGGAACACCGATAGCATGTTCAGCATAATGCCACCTCTTTTGAACTGGATATACAAGTAGCTGAACAGATGTAGATTTACAAATGAAATTGGACATTTGGACCACATCAGAGGGGCACAAAAGCAATGTTATCAAGTTTGAGAGAGGTAAATTAGCAGTTCTTAAACACAAGGGTAAAAATGGGGAAATGTAAACAGGAATGAGATATTGAAGCAGGAAACAAAAGTGGGAAAATCTCAACTTAAAAGTTTCTACAAATGAGAACTGTCAAATAATATAAAGTGTTTCTCCTCTGCTCCTTCCTGTGGAAAGTTTATCAATCTACTAAGGAACTTAAAAATGACTAACAAAGAAAGAAAAATAAAAGCACCCTAAAAATGCCTGGAATAAGAAGTTGAGGTTCTCACGAGCATATGCAACCATAAAAATTCTCCTATCTGTGCATTGTAGACCACGGATCATGTGTGAAAAGAAAATTCTTAATATCTTCCATGCCTATTCGTTGAGTGTTACCGCCTTCTTATTTATGAATTCAACTAAATTTATCCATGCTCTTAACAGATCGAAATGAAAATGTTGGAAAAAAATGTTAAAACAGATGTGATGTATGACCAAGGATTTGTTCATAGTAGATGCTTCACATACCAACCGCCTTTAGCCACAGTGTCCTTCTGAAAAGAAAGTCCCCAGTCTTGTCTAAATCCTTCCATATAGGACTGAATTATCTTTAATCCCGCCTAAAATGTCATTAGAGTAACATCAGTACGTCAAACAAGATGCAATTGCCAAATGCTAAAATCCCAATAACCTATTTCAACTCTAGGAGAACAAACCTCATCTATGTTGATATACATTGTTATGTTGTTGACCAATAGCTCGAGCTTTTGGTGTTTCTGGTTATTAACATGGTATCTGAGCCAAAGGTCTTCACTAATAGCTTGAGCATTTGGTGTTCATGATTATCAACAATTTATACAACACATTCCAGCATTTGGTGTTTTTGATTATCAACAATTTATACAACGCATTCCTTGCATCTAGCCTGTTTCCTGACCATAAAAATAAAATAAAAAATAGAAAAAAAATGCAGATCATACCGATGGGGTAAATGTGGTTGAAACCCCAGAAACAAAATTTAAAGCTTTAAATGAAGAATGGCTGGGATCTGCATAAATTTCTGCAACAAAAGATGAATAAACTTCATTTACGGTGCTAAAGGAAAGATGTATGACAATTAAGGCTAGTATACAAATGAAATCTGGAAACAGTAAGAGAGCCCATTAGTGACGAAGGCCATATATGCTTTCAATAAGATCCCACATGTGTAGGTTACAAAGTTATCCAAGTGAACATTCAAGATTAAGGGCACAATTGATCATTTGAAACACTTCTCGGGGAAAGTAACTGTTTGGGAAAATGTGATTTGGCCTGAAAGATTTCTTGGAAAATTAGTTGCTTCTCCATTTTGTTGTTTTTAAAAGCTTCAGTAAAAATACATCCAAAATTTTTGCCAGTCTTCTCAGTTTTCTGTAGATAATGTATTCAATGTAATTTTAAGCTAGTTCAATCTCTAGAGAAGAAAGTGAGTTTAATGGGTCCAAACAAACCAGAGACCCCACTAATTCGTATATTCATCTAAAATGACACTTCCTGAAACTGAATTTTCCCAATAAACCTGTACACACACAGGCACACATCCAACGCTCTTAGAATACTGTCTCAAGGAAAATTCAGTTTTGAGCTTGCTTTCCAGGTATCAAAGATACTGAACCACACTTAAAAATTCCGACTTGAGGAAATGAGAACTTGGAATGTAGATTATGAACTCTTCTGAGAAACACGAAAGACAATAATATAGGAACCACACAGGTCCTCTTTTTAACACACAATTATTCCATGATGATGATAAAAGAATTTTTGTCCCAGATTCCCACATTCACCTAATTAAACTGAAAGGAACCCTAGTTTTCATGACCATGATATGCAACCAATAATACTCAGGTTCTTCAAAAAAACATACCTCCTTGGAATTTTGTCTGCACTGAAAATGCCTTTGCCTAAACCAGTAGAGCAAAACAATTAGAACATGATTAAATCTATAAACGCTAGAAATAGAAGCAGAAATTGCACATAAGAAAGCAAATTTCTAACAGGTTTATTAAGGACTTGATTGTGCAACGAGAGGATTTTGCGGTCCACAAATTTTTGTTTCCATTGGGAGAGTGGAATCCCACATTCTTACCCCTCCCATAGGAAATTTGAATCCTCTCTATCAAGGAAAATCGGTTCTTTTTTTCCCCCTTTATGCAAGGAAAATGTGTCATACAAAACAATGCAACAGTGAGTTGCACGGAAATAAGAACAAATTTTCTTCTCTTGCAAAATCCTCTCGTCGCACAAATATACCCTAAATATCTTAACTATGAAATGCATTCACAGGATTAATCTTCCTAAATTCAATACTAAGAAAATGAGTAATCAATATTAAAATTAATTATATGCCAAGAACAGGAAGAACTAGAAAGTTTCTATCCACTTTTCATAAATCATCCATGGCCTGGATGATCTTTTATCAAGATTTGTTGATTGAAGAGGGTGAGTCACTTCAGTTGATGCAAAATGGAGAAAGTCAATGTGGGTGTCATTTACATAGACTTAATGGCCACAAGCAGAGGAGCTGCATGTAATAATACAAATCTATATCTTAACTTCCTCTTGTCAATGATATTAGATAGCATAAACAACTTCCTCTGAGCCTCATTCCATCTATCTTGGTTGCCTACAATCATAAAATGGATTCACCTACAATGTACATGTCACTTAATTTTTCGCTTGGAAATGTTTAGCTATATTATAATTATTAGACAAAAGAATCTACAGTCGGTATAAATTATCTAATCCATTCTCAGAGAACTAGACCACCCTGTATTCATTAATTCAACAAATTTCAGTTAAGTACCTACCCTGATTATTAAGTAGTATGACAGTAAGGCCTTAGCATTAACACCACATTCATCTCTGTAATCATCATCGCAGCCTTATCTAATCTATTTCCATCAGCTTTATAAGTTCTACTATTCTGCTCAACCCTACTAGAAGCAGAATGGAAACCCAGTTGTGTATACAAACGTGTGCAGATATTGAGATCAGCTAGCTCTTGTGAAACATCAGTTCCCTCCTAATATGGATATGCCATGTTCACTATGTGAAATGAAACAAAGCTATATGAATTTCTAATGGCCCTTCTTTCCTACTTTGAATCTGTTAGCCCTCTACCAACTATCCAGAGCTTCACCAAATGCCCCTTTGTTAAAAATAAACTGAGGAGCCATGCTCATGACATGGTTATGTTAAAAAAATTTACTAGGGAAAATGGTTTCACCATGTCATTAAGAGTAGTCAGAGAATTTCTATTAAAACACATTGGAAAGTTCTGTATATAGGATTCAATGAATGTAAATCAAAGAGATAAACAAGGAAATACAAATCCATCAGGATCATCCTAATCCTATCGAGCTTTATTGAGACCATAACAAGTTATTACCTTAATCCTATCTTAACACCTATCCTAATGATCACAATCACATGAGCTAAATAAATGCATAACTCATTCTCTCAACGATCCCTCCTCACTACTCAATCATGTAGGCCAGCCCTTACATTTCCAAAAGACTCCAGATCTCGGCATAAAGAAATCCCATGTGGGAATACATGTGAGATAGAAAGTCAAATCAAAAGCATCTGCTCATTTTCTTGTGATCTCTGAAACTGTAAAATACGACATCCAAAGACTGCATAATCTAGTGGATCAGTTCTGAATCATCTGATAACTAGGACATATCAATTTCTTTAGTCCAACATCATAACTATAACACACAATATATATTGCCAACTTTACCATGTTTGGTAAATGCAAGTGAAAAGGTGTGGCGATCATTCCCAAGTGCAGTTAACTTCTTCATTCACATCATTCGTGTATTAAAGAAGAAAAGGCATACAGAAGTAAATCTTCAAGCAGAGTACAACACTTCCAGCCAATATAGCACCTCCCACTCCCAGACATCCTAAATATGTGGGTGAAAGCTATAAATCACTTTACCAAATGATCAAGCCGTTAGTATTTGTTAGAAATGTTGACAATTTGGTCTTCTAAGTGAGACATAATGCATTTATTTTCATAAATATTAAAGGTTTGCTGGCTAGAAGGAGATTATATCTTCAGTTATCTCTGCACATGAATTACAAACTTCCTAATAAGCAGTTATGTAACCTTTGCTGTGACACACCTGTTCAACACTACCAGGTCCAATCAAAACAAGTGCCACACCAGCAGCATCCATTATATCCTGTAAATCGTTGAGCATAAGACTGCCACTCATAAGAAGAACAAAGAAGAAAAAGATAAAGAGCAACACACATTAGCTGTCTAATAGAGACAAAATAAAATTAGAGAACACAGTTACATTTATCTGCTCATAGTGCTTGCTCTTTGGGCTGGGTGTATTTATAGAACATTGGGACCTCCTCGTGTATTATTACTTTGCTAGATGGCTATTTTGGATAGGATCCTTACTTTGAATAATCTTCCCAAGAAAAAAACATAAGGAGTTCTTGGTGAATGTCTGTCAGTTGTGTTATCACTTATCAGGCTATCGAAGATGTTCCTCATCTATTCCTTCATTGCCCATTAGCTAGGCAAGTGTGGGATTATTTGCTTAGGCTGTTATATGGGGTTGTACACTACACTACTGGTTGCTCTTTGTCTATTGACTAGAGAGAAATAGGATAGTTATCCAAGATAAGCTTGATTCTTCAAAGGTGGCCAGAAGGCTTGTCAGAGATTTTTTTTTTGGGTCATGGCAAGGAATGGATTTATTGGCTGGTGCTGTTGGATTTATTACTGTGGCATCAATTTCTGATGCCTTGGGGTTTTATCTTCCCCATTTTTGTTTCTTGTTTTTTCTTTTGATTTTTTTGCAGTGTTTCCTTTTTATTCAATAAAGTTACTGTTACCCTTAAAAAAAAAAAAAGTGAAACAGAGAAACAACAATTGATCCAGGTGAAATACATCTCATCAATGAAGTTAAAATATAATTTAGCCAGTCAAATATCTAATGAGTAATGAAAAACACACACACACAGAATCCTCTCCTAGAGCTCTTGCACTCAACAGCTTACGTGCGGAAATGCCTAGTGGGGCCCGCCAGATGATCCACCCGAGCGGACCATAAAATAGGGACCCATTGATAGTCTCCGATCCATCAAGAAAAAATTTGAAACAGGAAGAATTCTTTCATCTCTCACTAAAATCCTCTCCACACGTGCCCAGGATTTCTTTTTTAGATGTTCCGATACGAAAAAGTTTGGTTATCTTAGGTTGATGACCCACCAAGTACGGGTACGCAGAAAAGGACGTAGATGAAAGTGGTAAAAATAAACAAGAGCAACTTATCTTATGATTTTACTAAGGACGGATCCGAATGGATATACAGAATTTATGTAGCAGACCCAAGTGACAAGACTTTTAATGATGATGATGATGATTAGATGTTCCCATACCTTTTTAGATGCAAGAAAATCAGCACGCTTGCGACAAAGAACGCATCTGGAATAAGCAGGGAAAGTTGAAGGGAAACATGTCATGTTTACTTTGAGCTGTTCTCAACACACTTTGAACAAACATGAATTATAGCAACTTGGAATATAATAAACATGTGATGTGTAGGTTACTCAAAAATACCCGAAATGGCGAGCAAATGCAATTACAGCTTTCCTATCATTCCACAAGTTGGTAATTGGAAGTGGTTTTCCACTTAAATCCAACACTTGAACCCCTTCCAACAAAGTTATGGGATCTTCAGATATGACCTTGGATGAACTTCCTGTTCATGCATATGCAAAACTCATATAAGAAACAACAACAATAAATGAAACTTCCACACAAAACAGATTAGGCTACATTTTAGCACATGGCCAGTGTACCAAAGAAGGCCCCTTCTTTCATGTTGATAATTCTGTGGGACGAATCGGCCACAGAAGTGCTCCTCGGTGGAAGACGAACACTCTAATTTTGCCCAAAACAAAAAAAAAAAAACAAACAAACAAACAGGATAGATAGAGAGGGAGATAGAGTACCGGAAGAGCCTGAGATTGCAGAGAGCGTGATGCCTCTTTGGCGCAGTGGAAATCCGGATCGTTGATTGGTGATGTTGGGATCGTGGGGGTCTGGATTCGAGAAGAAAGAGACAGGTGGACGGTGATCCTGCTTCCTGTGGTTGGGCCAGGAAGCCCATGGAGGTGGGGTTGTACGGACGGCAGCTGCCATCGATGCGTGTACGGTGTTGAAGCGAGGAACTGGCTGTGGTGTTGTGTGGCGGGCGACTTTTAGCAGTTTGGAGGAGTCCAGATGGTGGTAGCTCACGAGCAATGCGTGAGAATCATTTGCGCGGGGCCCACTACTAAAAATACAAAAAAGGCCTCAAAATAAGTAATGATCTTTTTTTATTATTCTATGAGTGATGATTTGTTTTTTAAGATGTGGTTTTCAGGGAAAGATTTTCGATTCTTTTTAAATTATTATAAATTTATATTTTACAATTATAAATTTTTGAGGATCTCGACAAATAGAAATCTCCATTTGTTAGGAATTTCAAATCCGACCACTATTATAAGATTTAAAGTTTTTTCCTGAAATGGATTTGCATATATATTTTTCTCAGCTATATGTATCGATACACACCAATATCAATGTGGAATCATCAACTATACAAATCTCCTTATACAAATAAAAAATAAAAAATAATAATAATAATAAACCTATACAAATCCCTAGCAAGGGAATTCTTGTTCCAATCGTAATAAATAATCATCAAATCTAAAAATTTATTGCCTGTTACTAAACATGCTCATAGGTTGATGCTCAATCCATAATTTAAGTGGTTTAGTTTAACATGCATTTACTTGTGCAATTAACAAGGGATACAACAATGGCATGTCTCATCTCTCAGCTACAAAAAGATGGATCCCTAGAAGAAAAAGGGTGCATTTGTGGGACAAAAAATTATACAATGGAAAGGGTTTTTTACTTTTTATTTATTTTAATGCTACCATTTAGTGCCTTTCTTTAGTAGACAATATATTTCCATGGCAACGGATAGAAATGAATGATACCTATTTGTCTCCAAAGGATAAATTTTTGGTGGATGCTGAATCTTTCATTGCACAAACAAGTCCTTGGAGGCTTACATGTCAAAATACAGTCACTAGACTCTATTGCTAGATGGTGTCCTTCCACTCTGCATGGTATATTTTGTGCGGTCATGAGGTCATTGGCATGGAGCTTCAATTTCCATGCAATGAGCCTCATATGTTATCACCTCGTTTTAAATTGATCCAGCCACCTTTTTATTTATAGATTGAATTGGCAAAGGTGCAACTCCAATGAGAGGTGAGCCTAATGAGATCCGAGTCCAAGATAAGGAGGGTTTCAAAACTTAACAATCTAAGATTGGGTGACCCATTGGCATGGTGTCCACAAAAATGAAATTTTGAATACTAATGATTTTTCATTTCCTTCCCATACCCTCTATTATAAAGGCCTTTTTCAGCAGATTTACAAAAGGAATACTCATCATGGCCCCCATATATAGAGATAATTTGGACTGCATTAGATCAATCTCATCCCCTCTTTTATATATAATAATAATATTAATGATGATGATGTGGCATTGCTACTAATATGCACATGAGTTCTGTTTATGTTATGTAATCAATGGGACATTGAGACCATAGTTAGGCCCATTTTTTTGTTGGAATTTTAGGAATTCCTGAATTCCACCAAAATTCAAAGGGAGTAGAATTCATGAATTTTTAAATGTTAAAAGAAACCTTTTATACGGCTGGAATTTAAAAATGTTAGTAAAGAAATATGAAATTAAAAAATTATAGAAAATAGCAGGTCAAAAAATTTCTGGACGCAATGAATTTCTGATAGAAATTCCATTAAAAAAAAAAAGAACTTAGAGCATATTTTACATTGTTTCATAAGAATGTTCCCATGTTACTACAAGATATGATCATAATGTCGCATTGCCATTGATGATATCATCCGGACTCATTAAAAGTATCTTGAAATTTTGATCCACTGCCCGAATATAAGTGGGCCCACCATTAGAGTAAATCCTAACCGTTAATATCGGCCCGACCATTTTGACTCACGGAGCAAGATTGCATTGCAGCTATTACACTCAAACTAGAAGTTTGCGCGAGCCATTGCAGCAGACCTCAAATCTCCACTTCAGGCTCCTGTCAGCCCTCTTGCTGCGCCCGACCGACTGAGAGCACAGAAAGCGAGAGATGAGGAAGCGAGATCTTGCGATCCTTCTACTCTCTGCGTTCGCCATATTCTTCTCTCTTCAGGTACTTCTTCTTCATTTCCTTCCACACTCTCTCTGCACATCTTTCCAATCGAATCTCGCGACCGTTTCCATTCTCTCTGTTGATTCTTCCCAATTAGGGTTTTTCAAAACTCAACTCAGCGAACCTTCTTGCCATCTATAACCGATTTTCGTTGATTTCGATGATGTTGTTGATTGCTTCTGTGCTCGATGAATCGTATGCATTTCCCACTCCTAGAATTCGTCCAAGCGTGGATTTGATATTGGATCAGTGATCAGAACCCTAAAACTAAGAACGGGAATTCTTCGATTGCATCCATGATATGCGTGGTCTTCATGCTTCTGTTGGATAGGAATCAGTTAGGGTTTTAGGTTTGTCGATCCATTGGGAGATAGATATGATCTTAAATGAACGTGATTCCAAACACAAATGCTTTCTAATTTACTGTAATCTGGTTAGATCCGGCTGTGATTAACTTTCTCCAAGGCATGATTTATAAACTTAAGATGGTTTTCTAGTCGAAGTTTATTCCTTGTTTTCGATGATTCGTTGACTGTTTGAAGGGTTATAATTTGGCTTTTCTATTTCATCTGACTTTCTTGGGGACTGTCGTTATGATGCAGCACGGTGGGGATTTTTCATTCCAGGAGGCATGGTACCATCTCTATGATGAATACCCAATCAAATATGAAGCTGAGCGTCTTCCACCGCCTGTTGTAGCTGATCTAAACGGTGATGGGAGAATGGAGGTTCTTGTGGCAACTCATGATGCCAAAATCCAGGTAATTTAAATGTTTGTTTATAAAGTTCATCATGATGGTGTTGTGACTTGTTATTGGAATTGTTTAAGTTATAAGATATATCTCTTGTTTCTAGATTCTCTAAGTCCTAATTTCCTTTGTAAAATCTTTCTTCACCCTGAAATTCGTTTCTTTCTAGATTGTAGAGATTCCATCTTGTTGGCTTTCTTAGAAAATAGCTCCAACCAGTCATTTTCCTAGAAAATACTTTTCCTTATTCATATGCTTTTTCTGTATTTTTCTTTTTTCTTGGAGATTCTCTTTCCAATTGTATCTTCCATTTAAGCTCTTTACATTTTTATGTATGGCTAGGATTAGAGACCTGGTGATTAATTGTATTGCTGAAATTAAAGGATCTAGCATTATATACTAGAGTTTGATAAAGGTTGATAGTGAGTGTTATTAAGTTGGTTTTTCTTTAATTGCTGTGGAATTCATGCGAGCTTTGGGGCTGACCCATCTTTTAGGTTTTGGAGCCTCATGTTCAGCGTGTAGATGAAGGATTCAGCGAAGCACGTTTGCTGGCAGAGGTGTCCTTGCTGCCAGACAAAGTCCGTGTATCATCGGGAAGGCGTCCTGTAGCTATGGCTGCTGGTTTTGTTGATCGCACTCAAAAACATGGAGAAATACGAAAGCAAGTTTTGGTTGTCGTGACATCAGGGTGGTCTGTAATGTGTTTTGATCACAATCTCAAAAAACTATGGGAGAATAATTTGCAGGTAGGTATTGCACATGTAAAGCTCAAGCTTTGCCATTTTCACATCACTCTTTTTTTTTTTTTTTTAATAATTTGGTAGAGCCATTTTTTGCATCTCTTAACTGCTCTTCCACGTTGTGGATTTTGGCAGGAGGATTTTCCTCATGGTGCTCATCACAGGGAGATAGCAATTTCTATAAGCAATTACACGTTGAAGCATGGAGACGCTGGATTAGTTATTGTAGGGGCCAGGATGGAAATGCAGCCATATGTATGTTTCTCAGCTATATTTTATTTATTTTTTGTTGGTATATTTGTTCTTGTAAAATGTGTTGTGTGAGAGAAATAGAGGGGGAGGGGGAATGTTGGTTGTTGTTGAATTTAGGTTGTTTGCCATAAGCAAGGAATTATCTTGGGATTCAATGATGAAAGGGCTTGGCTTTTACTGGGGAAGTTAGATCTGTTAGTTTGTCTTAATGCCTTCTTCGTGTTCTCTCCGTGGTCGTGGTGGTGATAAAATCTTTATAAAAATAATGAAGTCTAATATACTTTAAAAAAAAAAAAGTGGGTTAATCTCTTTCTATGAAAATAATAACATTAAATAAATTACGAAGTGGGTTTGTTTAAAGCTCTGCATTTATCTAGAAAGTTGAACAATTAAAGTTTGAAGGAGATACTGTGAGCGGTTGTGTTTATTGTGATTTGTTTTGAAAGATAGCTATCTATTCCTTTACTGTCAATGCCTGCTGCATCTTTGTTACCATTTTGGATTTATTTTATCCTTGTCTTTGAATATTTTTTGGCCTTTTTTTAATGTTGTTCACTGTTGTCTTGCCCATTAGTTCTATTATCTTATTTCTGTAATTTATGCGGCATGAAACCTTTATCTTTTTCAATGGACATATTCTGTTAAGGTTCAGGCTGATCAATTTTCCTGCAACACTCTGCTTTTGTTGTTTTGCATGTAACTGTGTGAAATATTTTCCTTGCTCAAATCGGAATTGCAGTGTTATGCCCATTTAAATCGCAAAAATCCTTCTTTGCTAGTACTTTTGAAATGGTTTTGTTAAATTGACTCATCAGCACACTAGTAAACTGCTGTAGGTTTACATGGATCCATTAGAAGAAACCATGACAGAGAGAAATGCTGAGCAACACCGAAGAAGTGCTACCGAGAAAGAGGTATGTTTCTTAATTAAAAAGACTGTAAATTTACCTCTTCTGTACAACGGATCACCCATATGGTTCACAGTTCACACAAAAGCATTATTCTAGATGATATTCTCACTTGTAAGCCACCAAACTTGAACCTCATCATTACCAACTTGGGTTTGCAAAACGATGATTAGTTGATTAATTTGGCTTGAACTAGACATGGGCTTGCTTGTATTGTTTCGAAGGAATAAAAGACAGTAGGACATAACTTGGATCAGGTTGGGCCCAGCCCAAACTTGACCTAACCGCATGTACCCACAACCCTCTACCCAACTTTCAAATCGAGTGCCATAATCTGAATCTGACTGACCACTGTTCTCACAACCCAAACTCAGACCTGATAAACCTGGGCACTTAGAACTTTGGGTTTGAGCAACTAACAGTTAAAGAAAAATCCTACTGTATTCTATAATAATTTGGATACCTAAAGAACACTTAGTAGGATTCTTTCGTGGTTTTAAATACTGGCTCAGTTGGAGTCAACTTGGGCAGTCAACTACTAATTAGTTCTCACCCCTTATACACATTTATATAGGACTCACCTGTGTCCTATGCATATTGTCGGAGATGAACAGATAGAGGGGCTTTTGGGTGCTGACTTGGTTGGACTGTGCGAATTCTTGTTGTGACTTGGTCTGCCTGGGCCAATATGACTAAAATAAATGGCACCAAGAGATTCTGCAGGTGAGTTGTAAGTTGTAACATAATCTCAAACAGAAGCAGGCATCAACATTCAAAGTAGTCGCAAACATTTGATTCAAAATTATTTGCGCTCCTAAAAAAATCCAATCCAAATAACAGTTGGTTAGAATTTCAATCTGAGGTACTGTTTGGATTTAACCAAATCACAGGTGGCATGGATCCTGGAGCATTGCATAGTACTTCCCACATATGTGCTAACAATGTGTGTGTGTGTGTGTGTGAGAGAGAGAGAGAGAGAGAGAGAGAGAGAGAGAGAGAGAGAGAGAGAGAGAGAGAGAGAGCAGTCGGTTGTGCTTTGTGCCCAAACCTCAACCTGACCAGTGATTGGGTTTTGGCTCAGTTGGTTGTGCTTTGTGCCCAAACCAAGCGTCAGTTAGCAGAGTCACAGGTAGGATATGAAGGACCATGCTTGGATTGGCTGTGTTGAATTGCTCCCACCATGATTGGATGACTGTAACCGTGAGATTAGTTGCCTGCAAAGCAGAGACATTTTGTCTAAGTATCCATTTCTCGGTCCCCTGGTTCATTGTTATCAAATTGCAACAAAATCCACCCAGCCAACCCACAAAGGGACTTCACATCAACCTTCCCTCCAAAAGAGGGGTCTTCATCCAATTAGACGAAAATGGTCATCTGTCAATTAGTTTCTACAGCGAATTTAAGATTTTGAAAGTTGTCATGAGTAAGCTTTTGGTTAGCATCTAGGATTTCTACTTTTCAATCTTATTTGTTGAGTTGATGAGACTTCGCTTTGCACAATAATCTTGGTCCACCAGGACGGATGACTTTCGGTATAAAAAATCATGCCTAAATCCCATAAAGTTTCACACGTGTTTTGGAAGTGCTTATTCCATATGATGATTATAAGCAACAATGATTTCTTATATTGTCTGAAGGCTGCCTAGTTATTTAATATCAGATTCATACTTATTGGATTGTGACCATGCTTTTGTAACTCGTGTCTGCCCCTGCATTTTTGTTTACTGATATTTAATTGGATGCTACTGCTTGTATGGTACATTCATAGTATTTTCAAGCTTTGTGGTGCAGTAGCTTTTTTTGCTCCAGGATTGGCAGCCAGTAGCTACATAATGAACTTCCTCACTGTTGATCCCTGAAGTTACTGTTACCCACATCTCCTGAATCTTTAAAGTTGATAGTAAAAGAAAAAAAATGGTGTTGCAGTTGATCATGCAAATAAATGTTAGTAGTTAATGTTTGTCATTCCGAGACAATTGCCCATTTTTATAACATATTGTTGCCTTTTTTTTTTTTTTTTATTGTTTATTAGGGTACTCTTTTTAGCTACTTCTGTATATTTTTTTATATATCACTTACCTTTGGCATTCAGGAAAAAAAAGTAAAAGAAACGAAAAAAGAACGAAAGTAAAGAAGGGAAATTTCCTAACTCTTTATTTTACTAATTCCCTAAATGCTGTTTCCTTCAAATTTGATTTGATGTACATAGGGTTTAATTTATCAATAAATCAATATAATGTTAGTATGTTGGAATTGCAATTCACTGTGTAGACCTGCGGGGTCCTGTATAAATCCTTCTCTCTATAAATACAATTCTGCCATCTTTACCTTGTACTTAAGTTGTTGCCAATTACTGTTCAGGCCTTTGAAAGCTCTGGTGTTGTGGATTTGCGCCACTTTGCATTTTATGCTTTTGCTGGTCGTTCTGGTATATTGCGCTGGGATAGAAAGAATGAGGCACGTTACTTTCTGACTCCTATATACACTCCGTGCAATTTATTCCAGGGATGTTGCAGATCTTTTTAATACTTCTACTGAAGAGTTTTTGCATGTTATCATGGTATTATATGGGACTTGTTACTCTTGCCGTTTTTGGGTTTTCTTTGTACATTAGTCCTGTCATCATCTTGAAAGTTAGTACAAATTGGGTTGTAGAATCTTAGAGTTCCCGAAGATTGTTGACAACAAATGCGATATTTTGGGCTTTGATTTCTATTAATACACAAATGATAAAAGATTGTGATATTATTGTTGGTCTTAGTGGGATGAATCTTGCAACTGAGGAACATCTCACTCTGCAAAATATCTGAAGACTTGATAAACTTGATGTTGAAGAGACTCAACCCGGAGAACTCTCAATCTCCATATGTACATAGGATGGAGCACTAGTGCTGCCAGAGAAGCACTATAATCATTCTTTGTCTTCTCTCGCACGCTTTGATACCCGGTTACTTCAAAATGGGTGACGTACTGCGTCGTATCGTATCTGATTCTTCGCTTTTTATGCATAAACACAGCCATGGTGTGTCCCCGCCATCATTGTTGTCAAAATCCGAGGATTCATATCCTGACTCCTATGATTCGTATTGAATCCGAAGGAATTTTTTTTATATATATGCAGTGAATCCCATTTATATGTAAGTCTTAGGATTCAGGTGTGAATCTTACCATTCATTGCCCGTTTTATCGAATTTTATGATTCGGGTGATTTGTATGAGCGCGAATGTACATGGCCGAATGGTTAATATTAGTGCCTTTTTGCTTTATGTTTTTCAGCGTTTCTATTTTTAATTTGTCTAGAAATTAGTGAAACCTCTCGAGGATTTGTGTGATTTTGGGGAGGCTTTAGAGATACATAAGGAACTAGAGCATTGGACTGTACAATGGATTTCTCCTACATTCTTTTTCTTTCTTTCTGTTTTTCTTCATGAACACCTTTTAACTTCAGGAGACACCATAACTATGTAAGGTTGATGATTTGGATTTTATTTTTATTTACCAAAAAATATTATTTTTTAAAAAATAGCGTTGATATCTTAAATATATTTAATTATTCGTGCATATTATTTATAATATTTTAATGTGTCAGTGATGTTCTTGTTTTTAAGAACAGTGTCAGTGATGTTCTTCATATTCTTATTTGTCAATGTATTGATGCTGCTATGGATAAACATGGATGGATCATGAATAAACATATTTCGGAATACTGTAGCATTGATAAGATGCATCACGGCTGTCCACAACTCTGACATGAATATGGTTAGGCTCAGTGTTATGGCATACTCCCATCATGGTAGAGGTCCTTGAATCGAGTTCAGGAGGGCCATTTTAAGTTTGGTCCCAATAATAAAAAGGGAAAAGATGTCGACGTTCTTTATAGAAAATATGAATTATTACTAAGTGGACACTTGCTTTTGAATATTTCTTAGCCTTATCCATTTCACTGTTTTATTTAACTTGATGAAGTATTCGGTTGTCATTTAAAGAAAATAAATAAATAAATAAAGGAATGCCAACTGGAAGTTTTGAAGACTTCAAACTTGAGTTTTTATCTCTTGCAGGAAATTACTTTAGTTGTTGCTCCATTTATGAAGTGCAATCATGGTCATCATGAAAAGAAACCTGGGATGTCCTATTAGATTCATTGTTTTTCTTTTTACTGTTGTGGTATGATTTAGAAATTAATTTCTTAGGAGATGTAAGAATTCTTCCTCCTTACTCATTCTAGTTTTGGTTCTACAGAATATTGAGACACAATCCTCAGATGCATCACAAATGATTCCACAACACAATTACAAGCTTGATGCTCATGCTTTAAGCACTCGCCATCCTGGAGAGGTATGCTTCTGAAGTAGACAAAACTTCATGATTGAATGAAAGTGTCTTCTATGTATGTATTTATGAATTACAAACAGCTGTCTTTTTCAACTTTTTTTTCCATTCTCACAGAGCATAAGATTTTAGCGTCTTTGTTTCTCTTTCAAACTGCTCCATGTACGCAAGTGCATGGGCCACAGCAGGGTCCTCCATGTCTGGATTATCTTGGGCAGCATCAGATTTTGCGGACATGTTGAGTTTCTCAACTTGACAGCAATCAATTTGAATCTGAGTACTGGGGTTTAAAACACCAGTGGCATCTGATTTTTCAGTTTGGTTCATAGAGTATTTTCCTGGACTTTGGTCAATCAGACTTTTTTCTACGTGAAAGAAGAACAAGAATTTCAGCTAGTCAAAAGTTTTGTCATGTCGATAAGATGATAGGCCCTGCTTTGAAGTGAAAAGGGGTCAAAGGATAGTTTCCGACTCCATGTCAACAGAAGATCTGTTTACATGCATTCCTTGTCCCATATAAAATTACCAGGGTTTTAATTCTCTTGTGCTTGTCATTTACTAAATTGTTGAAGAATCTGTGGTTTGATCCTCTATGGAGAAGAACTGTGATGTTATGTTCATACTCATATTGGGGAATTAAAATCACTGAAACATATTACATTGCAGTTTGAGTGCAGAGAATTCAGAGAATCAATTCTTGGAGTTATGCCACATCATTGGGTAAATATTCACTTTTGTCCTTGCCTTTCTCAATTTTAGTCATAATGTGTGGCTTCTGTTAAATCGTCAAGTACTTTGTTATCAGGACAGGAGGGAAGACACTTTGTTTAAGCTAGCACACTTCAGGAGGCACAAAAGGAAATTATTGAAGAAAACGGCGGGAAAAAGTACAACACACCCATTTCATGTGCCTGAGGAAAACCATGCTCCTGGAAGGGATTCAACTAAAAAAATTCCACGGCTAATTGGACAAGCTGCAAATTATGCTGGATCTGCTAAATCTAAAAGGGTAAATTTGGGGCCTATTACCTAATAGATATTCAATGATACTTCAATGGTAGTTTTGCATGGACACCATTAGTGTATAGTGTCTACTGTTGGCATAACTAGAGTATAAAGATAGAATGCTGACATATACTACTTCTGTTTGGATTTCACGTAACTTCAAAAACTCCATCATGATGTACAATGCAATGATGCATAGCTGTTTTTTTTTTGTTGATCCTCAACTTCTAATGCATATTACTTTACATAGTTACCTTCCAAAACTTCCATGTATCTTCTGTTTATGTATATGGCTCATACTAAATTAATTAAGCCCATTCTTAGCTCAAGCAAGCCACAAACTTAAGAACTTGACCTTAAGTTTGGCTCAGAAGTCAGCATTTGGGTTGAGCCTAGGTTAGCTTTTGCTTGGCTAACTTAAAATGAGGTTGCTTGTATCGCGTTCACACTTGAGCCTGGGTTCAAGCCCAGACATGAAAATTTCTCTTGATTTGGTTTCCCCTTAAATGAAGAATCTGAATTTCGTTTAACAAAGAGAAAATGTTTGGTCATGTAGGACCACCAAAAAGGGGGAACTTGGTGCTTCAAACTTTGTAATATTTTGATTCAAGACTGTAGAAACAGTAGGTATTAGATAATGACAACCTTGGGATCATCTAGGCCTTAAACTATAGAAAAACTGTCATCATCCTTATCTTATATTCTAAGGTGTTGTTGGGCAAGTCTACTTTTTAAGTCTATTTCACTTAAAATTGACTCAAATAGATGTTTGAGTGCTTTAGACAGTTTGGGAAAGTTTATGTGAATGTACTTGTTGACCATTCGTCTCTTCTCAAAATGTAACAAAAAAGGTAACTTTTTTCAAACAGTTATTAATGTCTGCTGCGGTAAGACATTTTTTGGCCTTTTTTTTGACAAAATGCCCATATGACTTTACTATGTGAGAAACTTTCTGCCTATCCAGCTAAGGTGTGGTAACTGTGCATGCGTTCACAGTGGTTGGGGGTCAGCGGGTGTTCACCTGTGTAAACGTGTGAGCCCAAAAGCAAGAATAAAGAAGGGGAAACAGAAAGGAAGTGAGAAGGTAAGAGAGTGAAATTAAGAAGGGGAGGAGATATCAACGTGATCAGCATTTTTGCATGTGGAGAGATTTGTTACTCCCCTAATCAAAATCCTTCTTGATAACTTGCAACTTTATTCCTTTCCTTCTCAAATCTCTCAAGTTACACTCATAAAATAGGGAAGTGGTATGGTCTGCAGGCTCTAAAACTGATGATATTCTTGGCGGAACAACAGTCCTTATTGATGCAGAGGGACCTCAAGCCACGTGTAGAGCCCAAGTAGATTTAGGTTTTATTTCTTATTAGATTTCTAATTTTATTTAAGAGTTGTAATTAGGATTTAGTTTCCAATTCCATTAGGATTCTTATTTTATTTCCTAAGAGAGGTTATTAGGTTTCTTAGGTTTTTTTTTCCTATTTATATGGCATTGTAGATGATTTTTTTTCAGAGAGTTGATTAATTGATTTTGGGTTTTCCCCATTGAGGTGTGTCCTCGTTTGTAGTCTTTGCAGAGACTTTTGAAGTGTCTTCAAACATGCGCTTCGGCGTATATTGTGCTTTGGCACTTCCATGCATGCCCTAATCCTAGGGCCTGCACCAGTTGGTATTAGAGCGAAGATCCACATCGCTTCAATCCATCTCCGGACACCGATCGAAGCCTATCCATCCACCCATCCTCAAATCCCAAACTGTCACCCTCACTACCCCATCCTCCCGCTGCCCTACTACATTTATACCCATCGGAACCAAACCCTCCTCGAATCCCAATCCATCGCCGACCATTGTCCCCTACCAGAACCCTCCTTCCCGAATCCTAGCCACCACCTCTCTACTGCGGTGACCAAAAAAAAAAAAATCCAGTATTCCCACCTTCCTGCTGCATCAAACCATACCAAAACATCCAAGCCATATCCACCAAACCTATTCTTCCATAAATCCCAACATCCAACCCAATACCAAACCCCACCCTAGTCGAACCAGATCCCACCATTATCCAAACCCCATACCAGGGAAAAAAAAAGCAGCAGAAAGAAGAAGAAGAACAAAGAAGAGAGAGAAGGAAAGAGAACGATGTACCTGGTTTGTTGCTGCAAGTCGTCCTCGCCAGCCTTGGTCGACACTTGCTCCACCAAGGACCAGTGCCCATAGCTCCTCGCCTCCTTCGTTTTGTTTCTCCAAGTCGAAATATAGGAGGCTAAAAAGCTCCTCTTTATTTCTTTCCTGCACTGTAGTCGAGACACGGGAGGAAAGGGCATGCATGTGACACGTGCCAGGCCAAACCTGTTTATTGGGCTTGTTTCCCAAATCCGACTTATGTCAGGTCAGCTCTGATCCGACTGCACAAAAGAACCCATTCAAGATTCCTACCGACATCAGCTAGTAACATTAGCTAAGTCAATGGTGTGATTTGACCAGATCAACGGTTAAATTTCTCTTAGGGCCCGTTTGGTATTTTACTTTTAAAGTAAAGTGGAATGAAGTGAAATAAAAAGAGGGAATAAAATATAAGTGGGTTATGATGGTATTTTGTTTTTAGTTGTTTGGGATGGAATATTTTTTACTTTTTGTATGGGGAAATGGAGTTTTTTTGTCTTTTAGTGAATAAAGGTAGTTGCTTTTTTACTTTTTTTGGAAAAGATGGAGGGAGTTTTGGTAAAAAGTTCTTTTGATTTGATGTTTAACTTGACTTGATAAGTAAATTTACCAAATGGACCCTTAGCGATATCAGAGTCATCCACCGTCAGATTTTAGATCCATTTTCGCCAGCGTGATCGTGGAGAGTAGATCTACAAATAAGGTCGGTCAATTCATACATCCCATATGAAATTACACATCAATAAACTCCACAATGCACTTCAAAGAGTCAAATATGCGAGTAAATAAGGAATATGGTATTTTGAGCAATTTCTTGATTTGAAACAAGAAGAGTTGTCTGTTTTGCAATGCTCTGACCAATTTCGAAGGCTCCAAGATGCTTGTGGAATGGAGGATGATGAAGAACATGATCTAATTAGTTTTGTAAGAGGCTTGAGACCAGATATAGTGGAGAGAATGAATGATTGCACGAATATTCATGAGGCATATTGGGAAGCAATTCGTGTAGAATGCATGCTTAAACGGCCTCCACTGGCAAAAATTGCGCTTCAAGACGAAAAGTTATTGATGTTTCTTCTACGAGTTGACATTCATGTTGAACCAGTGGCAGAGGATATCCAGATTGACCTGCAATGCCAGAATCAAAGAATGACCCTGAAGTTTCTTCTACGAGTCTTGACATTCAAGAAGTGCAAGCAACAAGGAAAGATGAACAAATTGTTGTTATTCCCCACATTAATTCTCTCATTGATTTTGTCTTCGGGGATCAACAATGGAAACTTGGCGATTGCGATTTGATGGTGCAGATTCCACACATGAAGTGCTTAAGGGTTTGATCTCACATCCACATAACATCTGTACATCAAAAGAAGTTATACATGAAGTTCTGCCCAGAAGTTGCAGATCAACCAACGAATTGGAAGTTCATCAGATTAATTTTCGATCTAGGTGGACATATACCGCACCGAGGTCGAGTTTTTTCCAAGCCAGGGAGAATGGTGCTGATGGACCTCAGGCCACATGTGTAGGGCCCAAGTAGATTTAGGCTTTATTTGTTATTAGATTTCTAATTTTATTTAAGAGTTGTAATTAGGATTTAGTTTCCAATTCCATTAGGATTCTTATGTTATTTCTTAAGATAGGTTATTAGGTTTCTTAGGTTTTCTTTTCCTATTTATATGGCATTATAGATGATTATTTTCGAAGAGTTGATTAATTGATTTTGGGTTTTCCCCATTGAGGTGTGTCCTCGTTTATAGTCTTTGCGGAGACTTTTGAAGTGTCTTCGAACATGCGCTTCGACGTATATTGTGCTTTGGCACTAACATGCAAGCCCTAACCCTAGGGTCTGCATCACTTATGATTTATGACTACATACGCCTGTGGTTTTTCAACATAATTAATAAGGTTTGTGAAATACAAAGTAAAACCGTGAATAATGTCCATTATTTTATTGGAGATTTGGATTAGATAAGAAACCGAGCCAAACTGAATCTGAGCTAAACCACTTTATGAGTTAGCCAAGCCAAGCTGAGGAAGGCTTTGCTCAAGCCAAACCACTTTATGAGTTAGTCTTTTTTTTTACCTTGTAAAATGAGCTTGGCTTGGCTGGTTGAGCCAAAAAATACGCTCAAATAGCCAGCAAAGCACAGCCAGCTTGTGTCATTGACAGCACTACTCATGCTTCTGATTATTTTTTTTTTTTATTATTATTATTACTTTTTTTTTTTGGCAATCTGATATATGCTCACCACCCTACCCAACCACAAGTCCCTCACCACCAGCACTACAGCCAGGGATCGCTCCGTGGTTGTTTTTGTGGATTTGCCTCATCACTGAGCTACCGGTGGATTGTATCGTCTGTTAAAGTTGTTTGGAACTGTGGAATCTAAATCCATCTATGTGAAATTCAAGTCATGCTTGGTGAGGAATCATTTTTTTATAGCAAATCTTGTTTTTCAGATTCTTGTTGAACTGGTTGCTTATGCTCTGGTGCCAATGGTAATTATTTTTTGGTTTTATAATCTTTGAATAATTTTTCAACTTTCATCCAGATTTTTGCTTTCCATGTTGAAATTCCAGTTTAGATTTTAGTTGTGGATTGCAGCTATTATTTACTTAAAATCTGTAAGTGCAATTTTCCTATGCCTCTGGGTTAGTTTAGATTCCTTGGAGAGTTCTAACAGACTATTTATTTCTATCAATGCAGAGGTCACCTTATGTTCCTACAATTACCAACTACACTCAACTTTGGTGGGTCCCCAATGTGGTTGTGGTACATCAGAAAGAAGGAATAGAAGCTGTTCATTTGGCCTCTGGGCGCACTATTTGTAAGGTAAAGCATGCCCATTATTTTCAAGTTGTGATTTTGTTCATTTTTATTATGTTTTTAATTGATTTATTTATAAAACTTCATGTTTTTAGAGGCAGTTCCCTCTTACTTAGTAAGCATTTTGATTTGAGATTTTAAACTCTTAATTTGATTTAACTTGAAGTTTAACCTTTGAATTTGCTTCCCTATCATATGCACAATAATTAGGATTGTGTACTTTCAAGTTGTCTGAAATTTGGGTTATTCTCGTGAATGGCAATTGTTCAAAATCACAATTGCGGTAGGTATCACGGACACGGTCAACCCTGCAACTCGATCTGTGTTGTGGCATGAAATATCGTTTACCCAAAAAAAGCTAGAAAAATATCCAAAAAATGCAAAATATTGGAAAATGCTAGAATCAAATGTGTTTTTGTTTTATTATGGCATCACTCCAATCATAGTTGGGCTGACCACCAAATTAACCATCCACATGATTAGAATCATTGGCTTACTAGATATAGGACTTTAGATCATCTAGCCATACACAAAAATTAAGTCCATCAATTGTTGCGAGTTATTTTATTCAAGATCATCAAACGGTGGGTACCTGCCAAGATCCAATTAACCTGATATTTTGTAGATTGATAGATCCCAAAGTCCTCTTTTATTTGTAAACCAATGGGTCACATAATCTTTTATCATGTTTCCTATTACCTTGGAGTTCGGATCCTTTTGGGCTCGGACTACTCCCAAGAAATTTATGAGGCTCCTTGATGGGTCCTACTTGTGAAAATCCCAAACTAAATGCCTTCCTCTTATAGGGGTCTTCACCAATTTTTCTTTATATTTATATGTTTTTATAAGTAATCAATCTGATTGTGGGCCGAACTATTGGAGTGAAGTTTGGCCAGGGGTAATACAATTTTTTTTTTAATGGTAGGGGTTATACAATTGTTATTTTAAGTTGTTTAGAATTTTTTTAGAAGTGGTCCCCATTAAGGAGCCTTACAAATTTTATGTGAGCCTGAGCTTTAGAGGATCCAGACTCCTTGATTGGGGTCCAAATGAGTAAAAAGTCTGGACCCTTTGAGGCTTAGGTTCACTTGAAATTCGTAAGGCAACACTGTGGGCCCACTTATTAACAACCTAAGCTGCTTAAAATAACCATCCACCTCTTGCATAAGCCTTGGCCATATTTCACTTTAATAGGGCATGGACCCACCACCTGATTGATCATGTGTAACTCACAATTTTTTGTAATATTTTATTCCAGTTTTTTATGCTTGATAAACCTGACAGTGGGACCATCTTCTAGTACAGTGAAATTTGGGCAGGGCCCATACAGGAGGGGGCATTTATTTGAGCAGTTATATTTTTAATAGATGGGCTGTGGGCTCCATTGTGGAGTCTGAATTTCCCACAAGTCCAAGCATTTGATGATCCAAAAGAAAAGGCCAAAAGGGAATAAAATAAAAAGGTGCAGGGCATTAGCCCCTTTACCGCAAAAAGAGAGGAGCGGGAAGAAAAAGAGGATGAAGGAGAGAAGAGGGAAGAGAAGCAGCAGCTGTAGCGAGAAGCAAGGGGAAAAAAAACAGGCTGCAGTTGTTGTAGCCGGCCCCCAACACAGTTGAACTCTACACTTAAGCGTGGTTGGGTGAGAGCCGAGAGTAGTACTAGGATAGGTGACCTCCTCGGAAGCCCTCGTATTGCACCCCTTTTAAATTAACCATTAAAAAAAATGTTGATGAAGGCTGCAGTTGTTGCTATCCAAATTCTGTTATTTTTGCTGCACATTTAGATCTTTATTGATTTAAGTAAACTAAAATGCTTCTTTCCTCTCATCAGTGTTGCATGTAGTTCCCTAGGAGACTCTTAATGCATCTGAAGCTATTGATCTCATGTTGCTGTATTGTTCACTAATACTAGAATGCCTCTCCAACTTCCTTTGTTCCTTTTTTTTTTTTAATTATTATCTTTGGAAAAGTCTTCTCCCAAATTTCTTGCAGTTTATAATATAAATCATTTATTGTCTAGTTTGATTTTATTGTTAGTACATGTTGAGTGTATTGTTTCCATTTTGTTGTAATTTATCCTAGTACTATTATACACTCCTCAGATGTGTTATATGGGCACCTGTTTATTTTGGTGTGTTAAGGGAAATATTCACATTTTGTATTTATTGACAGCTTCATCTACAAGAAGGAGGCCTCCATGCTGATATTAATGGAGATGGGGTTTTAGATCATGTCCAGGTGCACATAGTTCTTATATCTTCTTCTAAATTTTCTTTTTTTTTTTTGGATGAGAAGAACTGATACTGTAAGGTGGTTGAGCTAAAGTTAGTAGTCAAATAGTTTAGGAAATTGTTTTCTTTTCTTTTCGGCCTCTGGTTGCTTATTTTCTGTTGAAACCGCATATCAACAGTTTACTTGTCCTGGGTCATTGCAAATGCAAAAAATGTTATAGTTCCCTCTGTTTCGTATTATTTTCCAATGACATTTTTATCATTGATTGCATGTCTCTGAAGAAAATATGCTAAATTTTGTTATCATTCAGTAACAGAGATAAAAAAAAAAAAAAAAAAATGCTTAATTTTTTCCGATAACATGTGTAATGGGAGGGCGAAAGCCCCCCCATTACAAGATAAATCTCCTAGGTCAATCGTTGAAATTTATATGAGATTCCTTGCAAAGATGTACTGAAAATTGATTTTGTAATCATGAGCAATAGAAAGTCAACACCTACAAGTGCAGTGATCTTATTTTTAAATGAGGTTTTGGTCAATAAGAAAGCCTGTCACCGACAATTTTACATAGATGATTGATTCACTAGAGAAACTTTAACAAAATGTGTAGATACCAATTCCAATCTGCAATATCTGCTATGAGAGCCTTGATGCCTAAGCTGAATCGTCTTTGAATGTCCTTTGGTTTCTTTCTTTCCAAGTACCCCAACTTGTGCCAAACGAAGAAGTGTCCATAAAGCTTAGCCTTCTGCTGGGAAGGATGACCATTCTACAGAGTTTCAGATGTCTGATTGCCTAGGGAACCTGTAGAAAGTATCAGAGAAAAACCATAGATTTCTCCGATTATTTCCAATGTTGCACAATATGACATAATATAGTTGCTTGTTAGTTTTAAGAATGTAAAAGCCCAAAAGCAATATCCTGTAAGTTTTAGCTTGCATAGAACTTAGGATTATTGGGTTCTAATTAATATTGAGAAAAGGTGCCATTGTCTTATTGTGAAACTAACTGAGGCCCTTACCAACAAATTGATAGTTCAGTGGTGTTGGCACCACGGTTTCACTGGAATTCCCAGAAGATCGTTCCCAGGGCCTCTCACCACCAGTATTCCGATGTAGCAGAAAAGAACAGGAAGAAAGCACACATAGTTGGAGGTCTCAAAGACAAACATCTGACAATAGGCTGCTATAGGTTATTTATTTATTTATTTATTCTTTCAAAGTAATGTGAAGAATTTGTCCCCAAAAAAGAAAAAGCAACAGTTTCCAAGTGGAAGTGTACATTTTCAATTTAGAAAGTCAGAAAGAAACGAAAGGAAGAAAACGAAATACAAGCCTTCAAACTATTCTCTTTTTATGGAATACATGATTTCCTCGGATAGCATCAATAGATTAATAGTCTTTTGAGATGGTTTGGACATATCCAACACTGGGTGCCGGTGAGGAAAAAGCATCTCTATATAGGTTAATGGCCCCTCAATGAGTAGAGGTAGGCCCAGTGTTATTTAAGGCGTTAAGCGAGCCGAAGCGACCAAGCCTCCTAACGCCTAGGCGAGAAGCGAGAAGCGAAGCGACACGCTTTACCGAAGCGAAGCGAACAGTTAAAAAAAAAAATTCAGTTTAATTAATTCTAAACATCTAAGTTATAATTATATATATACTAAATATTTAAATGCAAGTAAAACCATAAACATTTAAATTAAAACAAACACTAATAATATCTCAAATCTTAATAACAGTCATAACTTAAACATTTAAATTCAAACAAACACTAATAATATCTCAAATCCTAATATTTAAAAACATAAGACACACAATTCAAGCAACTGAAGAAATCATCTCAAGGACTTGGAAATTAATCATCATCACTAAAGAAACCATCTTCTTCATTATCCTTAGATTCATAACCCTCTGTATCCTCCTCCTCTGCCTCATCTGAAATTATGTCTTCCTCATCTATGAGTCCAGTGGTCGATCTTGTAACCCTTGGTGTTACCCTAGTAGATGATGTTGATCTAGTCCGTTGGCTACTTTCGTGAACTCCAGAAGCTCGAGCAACTTCACCCCAAGTCAAAGTATCATCACCAAACACAAGCTCATCATCTTCATCTGTTTCTGCATCCACTCTCCCAATCAACCACTCATTGCTATCATCAATATCCTTCAAAGATATTGGATCAATTGTGTCACGGGAATCATATCGGCGTCTCAAAGCTCTATTATACTTAACAAACACCAAATCATTGAGGCGAGATTGAGCTAGTCTATTTCTTTTTTTTGTGTGTATCTGCAATAATTTATTAACAATACATTAAAATTTATAATAAGATAAAAAAAAATGAAATTGAAAAGGTTTGAGGATGATACTCACATGCTCAAACACACTCCAATTTCGCTCACAACCGGATGCACTACAAGTAAGGCTTAAAACTTTTTTTGCAAAACTTTGCAAATTTGGAGTTGCAGACCCGTATGCACTCCACCAATCAGCTGTGAATAATGAATAACAATTAATTAACTAACATCTTTAAACAATGATAATGAAATAAACTTGTGGGATAACTTAGATTACCTGGTGCCCTCGTTGTTCTTTGTCTAACCGCCATGGGCAACTTAAAGAGGTTTTCACATTTCATGTAAATACTCAACTCTTGACCAATTTTATCTTGTATAGCAAGATTTGGGACCAACTTTTCTAAACATTTATATAGGCCATTCATGACTTCTTGATCTTTCTCAACCTCTGGATTGGAATAGAAAAACTCTGGGTTCAAAAAATACCCAGCTGCATGCAAAGGCCGATGCAATTGAACTTCCCACCTTCGGTCAATGATTTCAAAGATGTGTTTGTACTTCTCTTCATTGCCATTAAAAGAATTAGCAATCGCTTCTTTAGCCCGGTCCATAGCTTCATAAATGTACCCCATGGGAGGCTTCTTCTCACCATCAACCAATCGAAGCACACGAACAAGAGGGCCAGTAAGCTTAAGAGAGTAGACAACATTACTCCAAAATGAAGGCATTAAAATGATTTGTGCTGTCCTTTTGCCTTGTTGTTCTCTTGCCCATTTACTTGTAGTCCATTCCTCTGAAGTAAACATTTTTCTCAAGTTACCTTTTTGTTGGTTGATTCTTGTTAGAGTAAGAAAAGCCGTAGCAAATCTAGTTTTTGCGGGCTTAATCAACTCCTTTGACTGGGTAAATCGTCTCATCATATTTAACAGAGTTGGACGGTTATAAATATAACCGTGTAATGCTATTCCTCTCTCAAATGTTCTCTTGAAGTTTGGCAACTTGAAGATATCTTCCAACATCAAGTCCAAGCAGTGGGCAGCACATGGTGTCCAATATAGGTTGGGTCGTTTTGCCTCCAAAAATTTTCCTATTAAACAAAGATTTTTTATCAACTAGTGTACATAAAAAAATTCAATGTAACAAGTAGCTATCTTTCTTTTTCAAGAAGCTCATACCTGCTAACACATTTGCTGCCGCACTATCAGTGACAATTTGGACCACATTAGCTTCACCAATACGCTCCACAAAATTATCAAGCAATTCAAACATTTTTTGCCCATCCTTTGAGTATGCAGAAGCGTCAACGGATTCAAAGAACATGGTCCCTTTTGGACAATTCACTAAGAAATTAATCAAGGTTCTCCCTCTCTTGTCAGTCCATCCATCGGACATTATGGAACATCCATATTTTGCCCAATCCTCTTGGTGATCTTTCATCAATGACTTGATATGCCCTACTTCTTTGTTGAGCAATGGGACCCGAATCTCATGATAAGAAGGGGGTTTCAAACCAGTACCATACTGTCCAATAGCTTCAAACATTGCTGCAAAACTCTCATAGTTTACAACATTAAAGGGAATTCCCGTGTCATACATCCATCGAGCAAATGCTGTGATGGCCCTTTCTCTCATTTCCTTTCTGAAAGGATCGTTGGCATCAATCTTCGTTTGTCTCCCCTTGGTCTTTTGATTTTGCACGACAACATTCGGATCAGGGGTGAAGTATACATCCATAGGCCCTTTTTGTCTGGGTTTTTTTTGTTTGGATGTGGCTTGTGTAGAACCTTGACTAGAACTAGCCATGGCTCTTTTATGATGCGCAACAATCTCTGCAATATCATCTTCATCCTCCTCCAAGTCATTAGGCATCTCATCAAAGTCGGGAACCATGTTCATTAGATTCTTCTCTGCCTTTTTTTTAGCCATGTATTCTCTAATCTCCTCTCTAACATGTGCAGGACATTTTGGACAAGTAATAACACTTGTAGAGTTCCCCGCAAGGTGTTGCTTGACCCGATAGACACCTCCATTTGACTCTTTTCCACAAAAATTGCATTTGAACTTGTTTGGGTTTGGGGGATTGACCAAGTGTGCATATTTCCATGCCGGATCTTTTTTGTTCCCTTCGGACGACGATGCCATTTATTTGTTTATGAATGACACTATCACACACACTACAATTAAAGGAACAAAACAGTACAGGAAATCAGAAAAATCAGCACATCAGCATTTAGCATTCAGCATTAAAGAAGCAGAAACATAAACAGCAGCAGAAACATAAGCAGAAAAAAAAATCAGCAAAAACAGAAGCAATTTACAGAAGCAGCAGCATTAAAAAAATTTACAGAAGCAGTATTATCAGCATTATCAGCAGTTCAGCACTAGCATTATCAGCAAAATCAGCAGAAACATAAACAGAAAAAAAAATCAGCAAAAACAGAAGCAATTTACAGAAGCAGCAGCATTAAAAAAATTTACAAAAGCAGTATTATCAGCATTATCAGCAGTTCAGCACTAGCATTAAAGAAGCAGAAACATCAGCAAATTCAGAAGCAGCAGAAACATAAACAGAAAAAAAATTATCAGCAAAAACAGAAGCAGCAGAAACAGAAAACAGGAGAGAAGAAGAAAAAAAAACAGAAACAGAAAAAAAATAAAAAAGAGGAACCAGAACAGCAGGCAGCAGAAACATAAACAGAAAAAAAATTATCAGCAAAAACAGAAGCAGCAGAAACAGAAAACAGGAGAGAAGAAGAAAAAAAAACAGAAACAGAAAAAAAAAAAAAAAACGAGGAACCAGAACAGCAGCACCATTACAGAACCAAAACAGCAGAAAAAAAAAAAAAAAACCAGAAGCACCATTACAGAGAACTAGAACAGCAGAATCAGGAAAAAAAAAAATAGCAGCACCATTGCAACCACAAGAGCAGAATCAGGAAAAAAAAAAAGAAACAGAGAAGAAGAAGCAGAGAAGAAAAAGAAAAAGAGGACCAGCCGAGAAGAAGAAGAAGAGAAAAGAGAAGAGAAAAGAAATCTGAGACAAACCTGTCACCGAGGAGCAGCCGCAGGAGAGGAAGGAGCAGCAGCAGTCGACCGTCGATCGTGATCGTGAGGTCCAGCTCCAGTTCGTTGCCTGATCTGAGGAGTACCAGTGGCCAGCTCCAGTCCCAGCTCCAGTCCGTTGTTTGATCTGAGCAAAATTAGGGCTGGGTTTTATATTTATGGGACAAGGGGGTAATTGGGTGTATGTGCATCTTATAAATTTTTTTCCAATTGCCCTAATCCAACGGTTCACAATTAAAATAAAATAATCCAACAGTCCATAATAAAATTAAAACACAAGCTCGCCTCGCTTAACTAAAGCGCTCGCTTTTTCGCCTCTCGCTTAATTTCAAGGCGCTCGCTTTTCTCGCTTTTTCCTCGCTTCATGCATATTCGCTTCGCCTGGGGTGTTCAAGGCGACCACACCTCGCTTCGCCTCGCTTCTCGCCTAGGCGAGCGCCTAGGCGAGCTTTTCAAATCACTGGGTAGGCCGAATAGGACATGGATGGAAGTAGTAAGGTTAGATATGAGGAAGTGCAATCTATCCGAGGATTTGGTCCATAATTCACTAGAATAGAGAAATAGAATTAATGTAGCTGACGGCTGACCCCAACGTACTACAAACAAGGCTTTGATGATGATGGCATGATTTCCTCCGGTTTCAGTGCTGAAATTCTTTCTTTAATTGGCTTATTGTGCTATATCCCCTTTATGTTTTTGGCAAAATGGAAGTGATCTTTTTTTCTTTTTCTTTTTTTCCTTTTTTTTTCTTTTTTTCTTTTTTGTTTTCCAGAGACTTATGTATTCCTCTCTTTCCGTCAAAGGAAAATGGTGCAAAGAAGTTTCCTTGTATTATGGTGATCATGCATCCATCATTGCATAAAACTGAGCAAACTGGCAAAGTACTTTGTGCCACCCATATCACTGCAACAAAGTGCTCCACATTGGTTTAACAATTTCTAAAACACACATATAATGTAGAGATGATCAACTCTGCATACAAGAGAATGATTTTTCTCAAATGTCTTCTCGCACATGAAACGCTGAATTTTTAAGTTTCTACTCTATTTTGTTAGTGATGAAATGTGAGGATTTATCTGCATTATTTTCTGACACATGATGTCTTGCTTGCATGTTGGCTCATTTGTTTGTACAGCTGTACACTCTTTCAAGCAGCCTTCTTTATGTTTTTTTTATTTTTTTATAATGTTTTCCTTGGATTCATTTCTTATTTCTGGATAGAAATAGGTACAGTTTTGAGTGTGCAACTACTTGATGAATTTTGATGCTGGAAATGGGTTTGTTCAACTGATGTGATAAATTAAAGTCTCATTTTATAGGTTGTTGGGGGAAATGGAGCTGAGCAATCTGTAGTGAGCGGCTCTATGGAAGTGTTGAGGCCTTGTTGGGCAGTCGCAACATCAGGTGTTCCAGTTCGAGAACAACTCTTTAATGCTTCTATATGCCATCATGCTCCTTTCAACTTGTTCCAACATGGAGAGTTTGCCAGAAGCTTTGGTCACACTGGTGATGCAAGTTCCCTGGAAGTAGCAACACCAATCCTTATCCAGAGAAGTGATGGCCACAAGCACCGGAAAGGAAGCCATGGTGATGTTGTGTTCTTAACGAACCGGGGTGAGGTAATGCTGCAAGGATGATCCATCCCTATCCGCTTCTATAAAGCTTGGAAATGGATAGATAGTATTTGATGCTGCAGATGATCATGGCAATAGAGCCTGATTTTTCCAGAAGCCTTCAATTTCATGTCTTTTTACTTATGGATTGAAGTTTGGCTTTCTGTTTTTTTATCAGGTCACTTCTTACTCGCCAGGCTTGTTGCATCATGATGCTATTTGGAGATGGCAGCTCTTGACTGGTGCGAGATGGTCAAATCATCATCCTCCATCTGGCATGGCAGAGGCCACCAGGGTGGTACCGACTTTGAAGGCATTTTCATTGCGTGTCCATGACAAGCAAGAGCTGATTCTCGCAGGTGGTGATCAGGAAGCTGTGGTGATATCTCCTGGGGGCAGTCAGTTGGCTACCATTTATCTGCCCATGCCTCCCACACACGCCCTGATCCCAGTTGACTTCTCCAATGATGGACTCACTGATATTATTCTAGTAACATCAAGTGGGGTATATGGTTTTGTACAGAAAAGGCAGCCAGGCGCACTCTTCTTTAGCACACTGTTGGGCTGCCTGATAGTTATGATGGGATTCATATTCATCTCCCAACACCTTAGTTCGATGAAGGGGAAACCTCGATCTTCCTCTGATTATAGGTGATAAAATCCCCCTTGGTGTAATAGTGTGCTACTTCCTCTTCAACTTTAAAAGCACATAGTTGATGTTGATTTCCCAAGACTGCCTCAGCTGCAATACAGAAAGGACCTTTGGTAAGACGGATGTCATGAGATCAATCGACAGCATCTGACCAAAATGGGATTAAACTGAGCAAAATGTAGTGAGGGCTTTCTCGGCCTGCCTTTTCAACCCCCGTTCCTCATGTAACAAATGTGTTATTTATGTGGCATGTCCATTTTGGGGTGAATAGTGTTGTAGCAGACTTCCAGTGACTTGATATTATCTCAAATACTGAAATATTTCACCTCGTGCAGGGTTGATCACTTGTTAATGAAATTGTCCTAATGACATGGAGAAGTTTGGTGTTTGCTCTTCTTATTTGTAGATCTGTCTCGATCTCAAGTTGTTTGACTTTGGCGTTTATATGAATGTAAATATGGGATGATATGGTCTCTATTTCTAATCATCATCCAACCTCATCTCATCATTCTGGAGTAGGAAAACACCAAGCAAACAATGGGACCAAAGACCCAACTGTTTTGACTTTCAGAGGACAAGTCTGTTTCAGCATTTAGGACTAGTTAAATCATTTGGATCATGATGACATGAGGTGTGACTAGATGAATAGTGTTAGGACTAGTTAATCATCTGGGATCATGACGACATAGGTGTGACTAGATGAATAGGATTTTCCTCACACACATGCCACACACTTTTAACTATGTATGTCTTTGAATATTGTCGTTTTTCCTCAACATGCAGAGTTGTTTACGTCCTGTAGACTGCAGGGTCCCGTATGAACCCTGCTCCGGTGGAGCCCAGACCTGACCCCAAATAAAGGAGGTTCAGCTCAAACTCGATCCAGACCTGACTTGACGTAACCCAAGTTACACCTTTTAGTACACACCTGATCCCAACTAGAATTCATTTCAGGTTTAGACTTTCTCGCCTGTGTACTGTCTGTCTGCCAGCCCAAGTAGTACCCCTACTTGCCGTATTGACATTATTCTAAGCAAGTGGACTCAAAAGTCAAGACTCATCTTGCCTATCATGGTATTGGTGGGAGGAGAGGAGATGAATAGGTGATGTTAACTGGATAGAGCTTCTACCAAAAAAAAGCTGGACAGAGCAGGATAGGTGATTTCCACCATATTACGACAACATGCCATTGGTGGGCTCTCACAAAGCAATATTCAATGCGTTCTCATTAAAAAATTAGGAGGCTTTAACTAAGTCACTGTTGACAGTAGTGACAAACCGCGTTATTTCTTGCTGTTTCTTGTATCTATATCTATTGTGATAAATATGATAAGATGGGAAGATGATATTAAATCATATGCTCCATTGACAGACAACTCTGCTGTAAATATCATCCATGTGTTGGGAAATCATCTTATGTGGCCCATTTTTATTATTGACATGCGTGGCTGGTGGTTGGCTTAGAAGGATTAATACTTAATATACATTGCGTACACAAGTACAAGTAAAAAAAAAAAAAAAGGCTTATTGGATGATCATGAGCATCTCGAGTGGCCTCCAAAATAAATGCAGTTTCTACAAAAAAAAATAAATGCACAGTAAAATTTAGTTAATTGTTTTTATTTATTTTGCGTGTTCTTTTTAAGCAGCGTTCTTTTATGATGGGTTATCCGCGAGGCCTTTTACCCGACCAGACTAATTCCTATAGTGGCACCTACTAAACCCATACAAACACATTTCGGACAATTCTGAAATATTTTCGAAAACATAAAATAGGGAGCAAACCCACACCTCATGCCATTCTTTTTTAATCAATGGTTTTATTGTTTCTATTAGACCATTCGCCAGTAGTGGACCCCACAAGGCGAATTGAACAACAATCCAGTTGGGCTTTAGCACAGTTCCCCTATAACGTAACCCACCATGTTACAGTGAGTTAACCCAATTTATTGCTTAGTTTGACCCTAAATCTTTTTTTTTTCTTTAAAAGGTGTTGTTACTAAAGAAAGTAATCTATTGACTCACTCATGGAACTGATCGATTGTGCCCATCTGGCTGGGGCCATGTGGAGGAATTTGGACGGCCCAGATCAATTGTAAGCGGGCCTTGGCGTAGCACATGGCATCTTCTTATTCTTAATAAATAGTGAAGTAAATGAAGATGACAGAGGATATCAGTGGCCACTGGCCAGGTTATGCGTCCAAGGCGTTTGTTGCTTTCGGCTGGGGAGCTAATCAGAAGGCTAAACAAAGTAATGGTCGCCCATCAGCGGACACCCTCCCCATTTATGGCAACCTCAACTCGAGACGCTTCCTGCTGCACCTCGGTACCACAGAAATGGTACTCCCCCTTACGTGCCAGTGGAGGGCTTGCCAAACAATTCCACTTTTAGAGTGAAGTAAGGTAAAACTTCATTTCTCAAAAAAAAAAAAAAAAAAAAAAATCTCACCAAAAATATTTTACTTCAAATTTTTCACCATATTTTTTTAAAAAAAGTAAAAAAGTAACCTCATTTCTCTATTAAAAGACAAAAAAATTCTACTTTTCAATAAAAAAAAGTAAAAAAGATTCTATCACAAACAACTAAAAATAAAATATCATCATAACTCACTTATATTTTATTATTTCTTCAAAATAATATTTACTCCACTCAACTCCATTAGTAAAGCCCTTAAACAGACTTGAGAGATTGCAGAGCCGCCAAGTGCCGATAAAGCCTTTTTAATTTTTCTAGGGATATTGACCATACGTCTGCCCTTGTATGACATAATTTTCTTAAATGGGTAAAAAATTACATAATTTTGCAAAACTCTTAGTACAAGAAAGGACGGCTAAAAGTTACGATTTTACTCTTAAATTAATGCGATATCCTAGTCTGTAGAATGTCGCACGGTACAATACCTCATGGTTTTAAGATATCACACAAATTCAGAGTTTTTTTTTTTTTTTTTTTGTTTTGTTTTGTTTTGCACCCTCTACCTTCCCACTAAAGAAAGGAAAAGCCTGTTTGTTACTTCTCGATGAATAGAAAAAAAGAACAGCGGTAAAAACTCATTCATTGGTGTTTATGATTTCTTATATACGTAGGATATCAGATAGTTCATAATATCCTATGAACGTAAGAAATCGCACAATAAGATATCCTATAATTTTAAAATATCAAAAACTTTAAGGGTAAAATTGTCATCTTAATAACGTCATTTCTTGTGAGAACTGCCCTGAGTGAATTGTCTAATTTTTTATCATTTTGAGGCAAGTCATTATCCCATTTTTCTATTACATGGTCCCAGTTGTAATTAATCCAATTCACACCCACTTGACCCTCTAAAATTGACTTTGATACCAATTTAATGCTGATTCAGGCATTATTTATTGTTATCCATATGCATCGTCCCGTGGATTTGGCAACTTCTTCTTCTGAATGGCACAACTATCTCATCTATCACTCACTATTTCTCGCATGCTCCGGTTACAAGAGGTGAGTATCAAAATTTGATGGTATCGCAGAAATGGGAGGAAATAAGTAACAGAGGAAAGGCAGATATGTATCTGTAGAAATGGTCAGTCTCAAAGACATCCATGGATATGTAGTAATGTCAAATAGATTTTTGGATATGTAAAATATCAACCCGTTGAGGTCATCTTCACCTCTTGATTTACGACAGTCTAGTATCGCGATATCATTCTTTTTTAGAGTTCGATCTAAAGATAAATAACATTTTAAATGAGTGTCAAATTGAGCTTATGTTAGGAGACTCTGTGTCATGTCCTCAAAATACAGTCAAGGGATAATGTGAAAAACATGAATAAATAATTATTTTCTTGTGTTTCATGCAACACAAGCTCCCAAATATGGTCCCACAAAATTCTGAAACATAATGAGTCATATAAAAATATTTGCGGAAGCATTAAACCAATTAGTATCAATATTCAAAATTAAAGAAACACATACTATGGAATATTTAAGGTTTAAAGTTTCCAAAATAACATAAATAAAACAACTAAATAAATTTATGTTCATTATGAATAAATTGCTCATAAAATAGTTTCTACGATGAAAGTCACTCCTCCCGTGCGGTCTCAAACGGCGTCGTAGCCATCTCCGGCTCTCCACTCAGGTTTATCAACTGGCTCAAACGCTTGAAATGTTTGACCATCCTCTGTCTCCACGGTAGGATAGAGATCGGTACCTATGCACAAATAAACAAAATAAACAGCAAGCACGAAAACATAATTTATAAATAAAATACAAGATCAATGCAAATAATGACTGGTAATGATTATAAGAGATTTAACAATGGAAAAATGATGAAAAGAACATATAACCTAAATCCATTATACACAATAGAGCAATACAATAATCACACAGAAGTACAGATATTGTTTTGAGTGGTCAGCCCTAACTATCTCAATCACGTCGATGGTCATAAACTGATCAATAATCCGGATTACCGATCAATCAATCAAGTCGGATATTACAGTGCCCGCTCACATCGGTGATCAGTCGTCTAATTACAACTGCAGTCATTCAATTATGACTCAATCGCTATATATATATATCATAACAGAATAAACCTATTGATTTATAAAGCTCTGACACAGAAACCTAAGTCAAAGTGAAAGGCTGGTTGCACAACAATCCACAATCAAATACCAATCAATTCATTCAATTAACCTCTACAATATCTCAATCGATTGTCACGTCATATCACGATCCATATCCAATCAATCATAGGGTATGCAACTAATAGATCAATATCAAACTCAATCATGTATGCAAACTCAAAGGTTAAAGGAATAATCACAAACCAATCCTAAGGTCAAACATAAGGTCTCGTACCCAATAACCACATGAATCTCTAATATATAAAAGATTAACGCACTCATTCTCAATCAATGATGCATAAACTCAATTAAGGGCTTTCTAATAGAGATAGGTTGATCTCGAATCCACTGGGATTTTCCTGAGGTCATACGAAGTACTAAACCCCACGCTAGTAAGATACCGCTTGCCCAAACGGTATTTACTCAGTCCAATGATCCAATTAACCAAAGTACGAAAATATAATTTTAACACATTGAAAATCATAGATATTATATTAATTTACAAATATAAATAATCTTAATTTTAGAAAACCCAAGAACTCCATCCAAAATATTTTTCAAATTCAATTCATTATAAAATAAACCAAGGTTCTAATTTAGATACATTAAAAGCTAAGGTTTTTTTTTTTCCTAAATTCAATAAACTAATGGGAAGGTGTATAATTTAATAGAACTTAATGTCCTGTCACATGGGAAACTCCTTTTCTCCCGTTCAAGTCCAGGTCACAGCATCCTAAGTCATCATCATTCTCTCTCTCCTTATCCCCACACCCATGTGTCATCACCATCTTTTCCTCTCTTTTTTTTTTCACTTATGCTGTAAACAGACATCGAGTTCTGTAATGGAACTCGGCACAACAGAAACTGGGATCGCTCGGATGGTGGTCCCACTTATCAAGAGCACACGATCTGCCCTCATCAATATGGTCACCGAAGCCCCCTCTACAAGATCTATGATCCAAATTTCCATTGGTGACCCACCTGGGTCCAATGGTCTCCAAAAAAAAAGGGAATTATCCCCCTTTCTTCTTCACTACCGTCATGCTCCCTTTGGGTCATTGGATGATGGACCAAACAGGCCCATCTCACACGGGTCCGCCACCCCTATGGTCACCCCGCAATGTCCGGCAAGATGAACGAACTAGAACAGTGATCCGATTGTCCCGCGGGTCCCACCTGACACACACTCCCTCACAGTTTCAAGTTTATAACTGGTACAAGTCCTGATCTTCTCTGTGCTTGGGTGAATCAAGTTGAGGGAGACGGTCTAAAATTCCAACTGTCAAAGTCCAAAGCACTAAACCTTGGAAAAGTTGGAAGAGAAAGAGTTTTTTGTGAAAATAAGAGTGTGGTGGTGTATAAATAGAAAATAAGAATAAGAGTTGTAGTTTAACTTAGATTCTAAAGAGCATAGAGTTTGAGTTCTAAAAAAATATGGTAGTTTGGATTAGAAAAGAATTATACCCACTAAACTGGGCCGGGTTAACTATGGGTAAGACACATATCCAACAAACTTAAATCACCAAACCTAAGCCTAATGTGGTCCCCACTTAAACTAATTGCACATTTATTTAAAATACAATCAATTATTTAATAATAATAAAATAATTAATATATATATAATAAAAAAGTCACACTCTTTCTTACCATGAGCTAGTAGACTCCTTCCCTGCAGGATGTAGGTTGTTTTTCCTAGTGTGTGTAGGCTTCATTCACCACTTCCTTCATGTGGTGAGCAGGCTGTCATCTAAAAGGGTCCTGACCCTCCTCGGCTAGGTATAAAAAACAAATAAAAACTAAACTTAAGTTAGATTATGATCATGGTAAAGAAGGGAGTGGATAAGTTAAGCACTCGGACGTCAATATTAATCCATTTGAATGATTTTAACTTATAATTTTGACTCTTCAAAGTTAAATCAATGATTAAAATAATGGTTGCGGCAGGCGTAGCGACCAGTAGCCAAAACGCTATGTAGTGGGCGATAGTAGCGGTTGTGGTGATACGTAGCGGTGTGAATTTTTTAAATGGTCAAGTTTTTTTGAATCTTTTATAGCAAATAATATTGTATTTTTTTAGTGATTTGAAACCATATAAAAGTAGGGATAACTTTAGGAAAGATTACTGAGGAGAAGAAATAGAAAAAATAGAATTTAAAACTAAAATTACTTACTTGTCTCTATTAGATTTTAAACCGCTACGGTCGATAATGTGAGCGCTACGCTACATTGCGGCAGCTATTTTAAACCATGAGCTATACGTCATGCGAATTTGCCATCGTAAAATCTAACGGTGGCTTACCTCCAAGACTCCAGTGTAGGACTAAACTAGGACTATTGTCAGTTCGAATATAGGCTAAATGAACTATAGTTGAAAACGAAAAAAGAAATGTCAGTAAAGGTAGTTTTTGTAGGCCCAGCCCCAGTGTTTGTTTTTCTCATTGCAGAAAGAGTAAATAACTCATTTACACCATGTTTGCATCATTCACATCAAATAATTTGTGGAGTACTGGTTGAAGTAATGGTTTGTGGGTCAATCCCCATGCAACACGTGTGCTGCTTCCATGTATTCAATCAATCGCTTCCATCACACGTTTATATCTTGTTGTTATAGGTGACCGCGTATTTGAGAACCGACTATTTCTGGATGCACGTGAAGTCCACTTCTCTCCTGCGCTAGGTAAATTAGGGCTTTGTCTAGACAAGTGACTTTAAGGAGAGAGAGCAAGAGTTCAAAACCACATTTTCGGATTCCTAAGAGTCTATTTGGGGAGGGGGGGAAAATGGGGGGAGGAAAAAAAGGAGGGAAAGTAGAGGGAAAGTGCTTTTGGGGGGTGTTTGGGAAGGGGGGAGGGAAAATGGGGGAGGGGGAAATGGAGGGAAAATTTGTACTTTTTCTTTCAAAATCCCCCCCCCCCCCCCCCCCCCCCCAAAAAAAAAAACAAGGGGAAAAATGAGGGGAAAGTGAGGATTGAGTCACCAAATGACTAAAATGCCCTTTAAAGTCTATCTGAGTTTTTTTCAAGAGCAAGGGTAAAATAATATTTTTCTCTGTACCTCACTAAAAACAAAATTATACTTTTTCACTTTCCTTCCCCTTACTTTTTTACTTCCCAAACAAGAGGAGGGAAAATTAATTTTCCCTCCCCTCCCCTTCATTTTCCTTCCCCCTCAAATTTTCCTTCATTTATATTTTTTTATTACAATATATATATTTTGAAGAGTAACTTAGGTCTTCATTACAATATATATACTTTTAGAGCTAGTAACGGATTATCTAACAAAATAAGGTTAATTCATAATACATTAAACTTTAGTTTAGTTAGAACTAAAAACAGAAAATCAATGTGGTACACTATTGACATTGCTAAACACCTGATTCGATATATAAATGGGTTCGCTCTTTTTAAAATCCAATAGTGCTATTAAAAATAAACAAATAGATTAAAAGGATAATTTTAGGATTAAAACAAAGAAGCATGAAGCACAGTCATGCTATACAACAATGGAAACATCACCCTCATTGGTGTACTTCTTATAAATACTTTGAAAGATATGCATGTGCAGGAATCAATATGAGCTTGGAATTTGTTGCACATAATGATGTGCTTTTTTACAAAAATACTGAAGCACAGGCATTCGTACATCATTCTATGTGCATGCAGTCATCATCAGGAGGGTATTTTCACCTACAAGCAGACCCCGTATATGCTTATTTGGTCCCACTTAGATGCTTTCCTATCATAGGGCGTTGGATGGATAGAAAGGTCTGGTAATGGATAAAGATCATGCAAAATATTAGCTGCATATGAATTTAACAGCCTTCAAATTTAATGGTCTTTTAATCATATATTCAATCCAATTGTAAGGGTTTGATGAGCATAGAACTCGGCATGGTGATAGGTCATAGAGGATGGGAGTGTGAAAATAGCTGCACTGATCAAAAGTGAGCCCAAGTGTGCCCATATCGTAGGAGAATACTCTCCTTAGCTAATAAATACCTAGGCTATTTTATGACTTATAACTGCCACACAATGTAATGAGGTACTTCACACAGTCTCAATGTCTCTTTTGAATGGTTGGAATATTCTGTTGGGAAGTCTCACATCATCTAAATAATAGACTTGACATGTCTTAATATACATGTATGGATCTTTCACCTATCAACTTAAGCTTTTGGATTCCAAAAAGAATAACATTGAGAAAAGTAACTAATGAATAAAATGAACTTAAATTTAATTTCTCTACTAAATATGAATTTGAAGGGCTATGTTAGAGACTCATTGTCAACATAAGGGATCCATCAAATTAATCTTTTGAAACAACTAGAAGAAGCAATATTTTATCCTCTCTGTGAAAGAGTCAATAAAGATGAGGATGGCTACCCTTAGGCTAAATGCTACAAATCATTTATCTTCTTCTCCTTTTCATGTGTAAACTTATGGATTCTCTAGTTATCAAAATTGGCCTGCCTAGCCACTGAAGCCACTGATGGATTAGTGGCATAAGCACCACGGTTTCACGGTACTAACTAGGGGTGGATCCCCAGTCCTTACATTGGAAGTTTCACTCCCTTGCCAATGAGCCAAAAAAAAAAAAAAGGCCTAACGTATAATGGTGTGGGCTTATGTATGAATTAGCATTGACCCTAAATATTTAACACTCCTCCAACCTAATTCACCCTTTTGGTTAGTCAGTTAGTTACACAATAATAGTCATTTCATTGTCCTATACATCTAGGTTATGCATGCGCCTTTCCATCCCTTCAAATCTCTCTCTAATTATAGATAGGCAATGAGTTGTGTATCTCATGGAATACCTGTTCTTTTTTGTCTTCCTAAAAGGGGATAATCCCTTTACATAGTTTTGTTGTCAATGTAAAGTTAGGACTTAGGACTCTTTTTTTAACGGAGTGAAACAGATTTTCATCCTCAGCCGACCATCAATCAAATTCAGAAAATTAGCACATGTACAGAGCCAACATGTTTCATTTTTGGGCTATCTGGTTCCTTGAAGAAAAGGAACAAAAAGGGGAATCACAGAGTAAGATAATCCGGTTCATGCACCATACCCAAGGAATAAAATGCAAAAGAAATGGTGGGCCATTTCTCTCCACTCTGTTGCCACCCTCGCCAACTCTACAGCATAAAATCCCACAAGAATCTCACCCATCTCAATGCCCATTACCGGACAGACTGATAATAATTTATCACAGATCGGAAGTAGTAGTCTGCGGACTACTAAATTGCCCAGATATTCTTGAGATCTTTTTCGTAGACAAAGAAGATGAAGCCTATTGGCCTCTTATAAGTAGTGGAAGGAGCCATTAGAGGTTAGATATCTGCCACCACTTGGTTTCATCAGTCCAACAATAATTGGATGTTAGAATCTTGAAAGTGATTTTGCCTCCCATCCAAGCATAGGTATAGGAGGAATGCACTAGGACGTATGTGCCCGCTTAGTGTAAAACTTTGTAACTACTCAATTATGAACTTTGTACATGGCTTTGATAATAATATATGTGTAAAGAAAGGATTCCATGTTGAAGAGGAAAATGATTCTTATTTTCAGTCAGCCTATGCTTTTGTCGCATGGTGCTAACACTTTTTCATTATAGAAAAGATCCTTCTTTATAGAGAGGATTTCAATTTTGTGTAGAAAATACAAAATTCATCTATGAAAGAAACAAAAAAAAGAAAAAGAAAAAGAAAAAGGAAAGAACAAAGAATCGTCTTATTACGGGAACACATGCCCATCAAACGGCAGCTGCATTATTAACCAGTAGAGCTGGCTTGCTTCCTATGCCTTATCCATAGTACATCCTTTTGGTCATATTATTAATAATTTCACATATTTAAGAATTTCTCACTACTTTTAGAACCTGGCTTTATTCGCAGCAGGTGAAGTAGTTGTAGATTTGAGATTGTTAGTATTTTTATTGGCTAATTCATGGGTTGGACAAAACTCTGGGTCCATTGAGTTGTATTTTCTAATTTATTTTAGAATGGACTGTGGATGTGTCGCCGGAAGAGCTGAAGTTAAGAATAGAAGAAAAAAGAAGACCAGACGAAATCCCTCAGGCCCGATCGATTGGAGCCTCAGACCGATCGATCGGTCAAAAAAGACATCCAGTTATTTTGTCAGTCCGATCGATCGGATGCACAGTTTGATCGATCGGACAGTGTGCATAGATTACGGGAGTCTCCAGTTTCTATAGAAATTTGTTTCCTTTTGAGACTATCTTTTCCAGTTTGAGTCCTACTTGTCCACTAAGTTTAAGGCACGAATTTTGGGCTATTTATAGGGTGTTTCTCTCAATCCTAGATAACACACACAACTTTCATTGATCTGAGTCAGAAATATCTTAGAGAGAGTTTATTCTCTAGAGCCATTGAGAGACTATTCTGAAAGGCTGTTCTAGAAGGTTGTTGTTGCTTCTACTTTCTTGTAGAAAATTGATCATCTTGGTTGACAAGGTGCGAGGAGATCAAGTAAGGAGAACGGGGCGCGGTGGATGTCGTGTCAGTGAATTCTTTACAAGAATAACTACAGTCCTTAGGTCGAGGTACAGACTGAGGTAAAGGAGCTTGTAAGTATATCTTGTAACTGTTCGTGAAATCTTGATTTCTAGTTCGTGGTTTTTCTCCCTGGATAGGGTTTCCACGTTAAATATTGTGTCTGCCTTCTTGTGGTGTGTGATTGGTAGATAGCTAGTTCTAAATTGTCTGATTAATTTATTTCCGCTGCATTGATTGGTTAAATAGAACTAGTAATCCATTCTGGTAGCCCCATAGAAATTTCAATTGGTATCAGAGCGGGTTGCACCATTTTATTGTGTTGATCCAAATATTGCTAGAATGAATGTCTATCGAGAAGGCACTTCAACCAATAAGCCTCCTCTGCTGGATGGTTCTAATTATGCTTATTGAAAAGCCGGAATGATTGCCTTTGTAAAAGCCATAAATCTGAAAGTTTGGAAATCTATTGAGAAAGGCTATTCATTGCCCACTGTCACTACTGATGGGATAACTAGTTTCAAATCTGAAGAACAGTGGACAAAGGATGAAGAATTGGCAGCCACTTGCAACTCTAGGGCTTTAAATGTTATTTATAATGGAGTTAGCATATCTGAGTTTCGTAGAATTTCTACATGCACTACTGCAAAAGAAGCTTGGGATATTTTGCAGACTGTGCATGAAGGGACTGACACTGTCAAACGGTCAAAACTTCAGAAATTGTATACAGCCTTTGAAACCATAAAGATGGAAGATGATGAAACTTTTGATAAGTTTAATTTAAAACTGAATACAATTGTGAATGATACATTTACTTTGGGAGAGCCAATTCCTGAAAATAGAATTGTGAAGAAGATTTTGCGGTCTCTTCTAGAAAGGTTTGATGCAAAGGTTGTGGCCATAGAAGAGAATAAAAATCTGAATATTCTCAAAGTTGAGGAATTAGTTGGCAACCTTCAGATTTTTGAAACAAACCTAAGAACTAATGGAAAATCAAAATCCAAAGATGTTGCTTTGAGAGCCTCCAAAGAATCATACAAGAAAATTGCTAGTGATTCTGAGTCTGATTCAGAGGAGATTGATCTCCAAGTTGCTGTTGAGTTTATGAAGCAATTTCAAGCTTTTATGAAGGGGAAGAAAAGTTATTTGAAAGTCCCTAAAAAATTTGTGAAGAAGAAAACTTCTAAAGGGATTAAATGTTTTGAGTGTCATGGTTATTGAGACATTGCTAGTTACTGTGCTAACAAGAAACCAAAGAAGAAGGTTTTCAATCTGACTTGGGATGATGATACTTCTGAGGATGATGATAAAAAATCTGAGTCTGAGAAGCCTGATGCTAGCAAAGAAAAATTCATGGCATTCATGGCAACATCAGTTTCTGCTACTCCACTTGTTTCTGATGAAGGGACTGATCAAGATGTTAGTAAGTTAGAGACAAAACATGATTGGCAAGTTGAATATCATATATTGTTTGCAAAGACCATGAAGATGCTCAAGATGAATGAAAAAGTGGCTACAAGCTAGAAAGAATCTGAAGAGCAGAATACTTCTTTAAAAGCTGAATTGTCTGAAGCTCTTACAAAAGTGAGTCACTTAGAGGCTGAAAATAACAAATTAGCAGATATGTTGACTGTTGAAGCACAGAAGTATGACTTGATTAATCATGATATGGAGACCTTGAAAGCTGAAAATACCAACTTGCAAGGAAGACTCAAGATAGTTCTTTCTGAGTTAGAGACAAGCAAGGCTTCACTAAACAGGATAAATGCCGGGTCTAAAAAACTTGATGACATCCTGTGCAGTCAAAAGGCAAAGAATAACATGCATGGTATTGGCTACGCTGACGGAGCATCTACATCAAAAGCCAAAGGTAATAATTGTTTTGTTCAAAATTCAGTTGTTACTAATTCTGTTGGTCATGTTACAAATACAGATGCCAAGAAGAAGAATGTACCACGTCCTGAACGTATACCCACTTGTCATCACTGTGGAATGAAAGGACATATTCGACCCCATTGCAATAAGCTGCGAAAGTCTCCAAACCAAAAGCAATGGAAAAAGCAGAAGGAAGTGTCACATATGAAAACCAAAGCTGTCTGGGTCAAGAAAGAAGACCTTCCACCTGTCTTGGTACACACTATGCTGAACTATCTGAAAATGCAAGTGTGTGTGCCAAAGGTTCATCACCCCTAATCTACAAGATCAAGCCCCCACCCTAGTGCTGATACGAAGATCATCTCGAGGGGGAGTTTATTTAGGGGGAGCTGCAGAATCTAGATTGACAGAAGCTGCTTGAAAAAAATTGTTTGTCAATTGTGGACAAAAAGGGGGAGAATACTGAAGCCAGGGGGAGAGACAAGCAAAGAGCTACAGATGCTGATTTTTTTTAAAATTCAATATATTTTGGGTTTTTCTCTTGGGTAGATCATTTGTATTGTTCTAGGGAGTTTTGTCCATGAATTGCCAAAGGGGGAGATTGTTAGTATTTTTATTGACTAATTCATGAGTTGGACAAAACTCTGGGTCCATTGAGTTGTATTTTCTAATTTATTTTAGAATGGACTGTGGATGTGTCGCCGGAATAGCTGAAGTGAAGAATAGAAGAAAAAAGAAGACCGGGCGAAATCCCTCAGGCCCGATCGATTGGAGCCTCAGACCGATCGATCGGTCAGAAAAGGCATCCAGTTATTTTGTCAGTCCGATCGATCGGATGCACAGTCCGATCGATCGGACAATGTGCGCAAATTACGGGAGTCTCCAGTTTCTATAGAAATTTGTTTCCTTTTGAGACTATCTTTCCCAGTTTGAGTCCTACTTGTGCACTAAGTCTAAGGCACGAATTTTGGGCTATTTTTAGGGTGTTTCTCTCAACCCTAGATAACACACACAACTCTCATTGATCTGAGTCAGAGATATCTTAGAGAGAGTTTATTCTCTAGAGCCATTGAGAGACTATTCTGAAAGGCTGCTGTAGAAGGTTGTTGCTGCTTCTACTTTCTTGTAGAAGATTGATCATCTTGGTTGACAAGGTGCAAGGAGATCAAGTAAGGAGAACGGGGCGCGGTGGATGTCGTGTCAGTGGATTCTTTACAAGAATAACTACAGTCCTTAGGTCGAGGTACAGACTGAGGTAAAGGAGCTTGTGAGTATATCTTGTAACTGTTCGTGAAATCTTGATTTCTAGTTCGTGGTTTTTCTCCCTGGATAGAGTTTCCACGTTAAATATTGTGTCTGCCTTCTTGTGGTGTGTGATTGGTAGATAGCTAGTTCTAAATTGTCTGATTAATTTATTTCCGCTGCATTGATTGGTTAAATAGAACTAGTAATCCATTCTAGTAACCCGATAGAAATTTCAGAGAATTTGATATTCTCTTCCTTTTAGTAGAGAATTTTCACGTTCCATAGGAATCAAACGTAAGAATCTTTTAAAATGAGCGTAAGAATCTTATAAAATGAGGATCTCATGTCGCCCAAATCAAATGATCCCTACCTTAAATAAAAAATACTTAGGTTAAGATTTGTATATATATATATGGCCAAAGGCCCAAAACCAATACAAGGTGTTTTGGCTCATGGCTGTGAATTATGGATCAACATTCACACCAAGAAATTAAGAGCACACCATTCGTGATCCCTTGGACCATTGAAGTAGAACCTATTTTCTTATTATATAATAGACAGCTAAGTGGGAGATTGTCACCTGCTTCTGTCCCTCGTTTTCATTTCATTCATCTCTCTCTCCTCTCTCTGTGCCTTTTTCATTTCTAATCTGAGCCATCTCCTTCTTCTCCCAGAAAAGATGAAGATCCAATGCGATGTCTGCAACAGAGAAGAAGCATCAGTGTTCTGCAGTGCAGACGAGGCTGCTCTCTGCGATGGATGCGACGGGAGAGTCCACCACGCCAACAAGCTTGCCTCCAAGCACCCTCGCTTCTCTCTCCTCCACCCTTCCTACAAACAATCTCCTCTCTGCGATATCTGCAAGGTAATATCATTACAAACCAAACCCACTAAACAGATTTCATTGAAAGTGATTTCCTCACTCTCTTTCTCTCAATCAAGCAAAAAAGAAAAAAAAAATGATTTGGGTTTTGTAGGAAAGGCGTGCTATTGTCTTCTGTCGAGAGGACCGTGCGATTCTCTGCAGAGAATGCGATCTGTCCATTCATACATCTAACCGTCTGACCCAAAAACACAGCAGATTTCTACTCACGGGCATTAAGCTCTCTTCTTCATCTCCCTTCTCTTCTATGTCTAGCACTTCTGCTGCTGCTGATAGTTCAAAGCAGGTGATGGAGAAGAAGAAGAAGAAAACTGTTTTTGATGAAATGGGTTCTTCTTTTCCTGAAGAAAAAAGTGAAGATCTTTGCATGAGTAGCATATCTGAGTACCTGATCAAAACGCTGCCGGGTTGGCATGTGGAGGAACTGCTCGGCTCCTCTCCGCCAACTGATGGTCTGTGTGAGGTCTGCTAATCATCTTACTTCTCTTGAAAATCTCTCATATGTTCTTTCTTTTAAAATTACATCTCAGCTGCTGCTGCTTCTTCTTCTTCTCCTCCTGTCACTGCAGAGAGATGATTTGATGACGTTTTCAAAGAAGGATCAGCTCGATGGCCATCTGAGTATTGTTTCAGAGGATTTTGGGACATGGGGTCCAGAAGTGCCTCAGATCCAAGGTCCTTGTTTTCCACCTGGAGTCTTGGGTTCACAAAATGGAGTGGGATTGAAGGATTTTAAGGAGACAGGCAATGTCAGGGTCGTCCTACGTTCCAGTGATGATGGCTTTACTGTTCCTCAGATGAGCCCACCATGTAAGAGATCAAGGCCTCTTTGGCAGTAGGATGGGTTTTTCTGTTTTTTAAAACTTCATCTTTTGCATGTAAATTTGGATCTTCCTGCTCTTTTGGAACTTTGGATGATTTTACTGATCCTATCCACTTTGGTAATATAGATGGGTTTTTTTGGTTCTGATGTTTCAGTTTAGGTTGCAGGCATGTTTGCATACATATAGAAAGATTGATGTTAAGAAAGAGCCTAAACAAGAATCATGCATCTTCATCACATCTTGTGAGTCTTATGACATCAAAATCTCAGCTGGGTTAAAAGAGTTTTAATATTTAGTTATGGATATATAGTAAAAGATTTGATTGGTTGGCTAATTTTTTTAATCATTGCTGGTTTTCAAGTGTAGTACCAAGATGTCCAAAATAAAATAATTTCTCCCACACAAATAAATAATGCATAGATGATTGAGAGAAATCTATTCTTGATATCAAGTACAACTCACTTGAAAAAGAGGAACCTACTATTTTAGTCTAGAGAAAAAAAATAGATATTCCACTTCCAATCAAATTCTAGTAAAAGAAGTTTAATATTTTAACAAAGATAAAAATGACTTATTAAAAACAAATAAACTAATATTTTAATTGAGAGAAATCTCTTCTTGATATCAAGTACAACTCACTTGAAAAGGACAAAACTACTATTCTAGTCTAGAGAAAAAACATATTCCACTTCCAATTAGAACTTCCATTTTTAGTAAATGATGAAGGCCTAATGTTTTAACAAAGATAAACAACTTATTAAAAACAATTAAACTAATATTTTAATCTAATGATGATTTTAACAAAAATTCATAATCAACTTGTGCTCTCTTAAATTTACATTCTGCATATTTGTCTTTTATCCCTACTTCACCTACAATAATTGTTTCTCTCTTCTTCTTTTTGGGAGCATTTCTGCCATCTGTCATGTGCCTTAATTCGTTGAATTTGCATCCATCTTAATTTCTTCGTTTACAGTTATATAAAGGTGGGTTTTTTTAGTATCAGTTCAATTCTTTCTTTTAACTCTATATATTCAATTAAACTGCACATTAGAATCATTCTATCCTCATTTCAAAAGAATGTATCATCATCATCAAAGTGCCTTGCCCTAACCATGTCTTAGGACCTAGCCAATTTCTCACAAGAATGGCTTCAGCTAGGCATTTCCATTCAAAGAGGAGAATTCTTTGAAGAACATGATTTTTCCAAAAACTTTTTTCATTTAATCATACCATTAACTATTATTATCCAAAGAAGCGATTGTTCTATAAGCAAATTTAGCGGATAAACTTCCACTTTTAGTAAAAGGCCAAACTCTTTTATTATTTAAAACAGAACTTTGGATATAGATTCTGATAATATCCTCCACATTTATAGTGTTATCAAAACTGTAAATCTAAGAGAGATTCCAAGACTTATTGTCATTCAAACGATCTTCAATTTTAAGGTCATGGTTAAAATGTTGAGAAACGATAAATAAGAATGCATGCACTTTGTAATTAAGATAAATATCCAAGCCCTAGGTCAAAGTGAAGCGGAAAACCGAATTCATATAGTTCAACCCCAACATAATTGGAAAAACAAGCTCAGACAATTTGATGATGATCTAAGATGTTGATTAAGTAGGCCCCACAATAGATGTGCCAAGAATCAAATGCGCTTCAATCCCGGAGTGCCTTTTAAGGTTGGTAAGTAGACATTGCGGGTAGGGTTGCAAAGGGAATGGTTCTGGGCCGGAACCATACTGGGTCCGGACCCATTTCCAAATAACGGTTTCAGTTCTAGATCCAGTTTTGACTCGAAACCTGTTTTATTGGTTCAGAACTCAGTTCCAATAGAAAAATCCGGATATGGAACTAGATTCACCTAAAGAACTTGATTTAGTTTCAAAATTAGTTATAACTTCTCTTTAATTTTTTCATTTTTTTTTCTTAAAATAATATATCATTCAACTTATAACAGTGCATCAAGACTACTATCTCCAGCATTATACATAAAAATGTCTAAAAAAAAGTGTATTTTAAGGTACAATTTGTAATATCAAAGACTTATATGTCAGATTTTGAGTCCACAGATCGGAACCTATATAGATTCAGAACTGAATTTGTTTATCAATCAGAACATAAATTAGGTTTCGAACCTGAACTCATTTATGAATCGGAATCCAGAATCTAAAATAGGTTCCAGATCCGAATTTTTTCGAACCGAATGCCCATTTGCAATCCTAATTGCCACTTAAGGAAAGAGTCGTACCCAAAGTTGACAGTTACGAGGGGTCTAGCCGTTTTGCTTACAGAATGAGGCACTACATTCCATCAGCAGCCCACCCACAAAATACAAATGGTTTCAAACAACTGTTGCACTGTTTTTAAGCTTTAGACAAATTTTACTTCTAACCAAGATAGGCCCACCCACTGTCAGATATTAGATCAAGAACCGGAACCATTCCACTGTTAATCATTCCACACACTGTTTAATCACACTTACAAGGACAGGAACCATTCCACTTTGACGATGGCCCCATTTTCCCATAGGTCAAGAAATTGACCTATTGCTTAAAAAAAAAAAAAAAAACCAACAACAACAACAACATGGGGAAATAGGTATAGATTTCATAAGTGGGGTCCACTTATGGAGTTAGAACTTATAAGGCATTAGTAGCTCGGTACAGTTCTCCTGGTCAGTATAGGTTTGCAGCTGCATCAGACAACCAATCTCTATGATGGATGTAGAATATGCCAACTGGTTATTCGGATAATCCTAGCCAACTGATACCATACATGGCATGCAGACCACTTTGCAATTGCAATACCTTCAAATAGCTGCACAGGGTGGGGTGGGGCAAAATCTTAGCCAATCTTTATAGGATCATATTCCCATCATGATAGGGTTCAAAAGATTGACTGTCTGGATCCCAATACCTCATTTCAACTGCCATGTGTATGGTGGACTGCAAAAAAATAGAACCTGCCAAAATCAATCTTTTTGCGTTGATGTTTTAAAGCCATCAGTGACCTACACAGCTCGCACTACCTATGGCCACTCTTAAGAGTGGCCCCATCCAACCGTTTAGTACGCAAGATGGGACAGTTTAGTCCAAAGGTAAAACTGTGGATAACCAATGGATTGCTGTGTGTAGCGTGGGGCCCACTTGCATGCATGACAATCCCTCGTGGAAATTAAGGAGAGAGTCATGTCGTGTTCTCTGCATGATTAATTCAACAGCTAGTAAAAAGTAAGATCGATACTAAAATAAGGTGGGTGGCAATTTATGGGGATAAGGGTGGGATTGATCATAGGTAGGCCCATGTGGGCCTCATAGATCAAGTCTGTAATCACAAAAGAGCAGCATCTCCACTAAGAAGAAATTTAGATAATAGAATATCTATCATATCCCTCAACTCAAATTCTCTGCATTTCAAATTTAATGTGTACACCATAGAAGCCAACCTTTATGGATAATGCAATCAAAAGAAGCATTTCACTAAGATCACATCATGCCCTTTAAAATTTTCTTTGGTGTCTTCATGCCATCAATCAATTCCAAATTTCCAACCAATACCCAATCATTTACGGCATCATTGCAATTTCCATTCCTGCAACAAACATTTCTGCACACTCTATGCTTATAAATGAATGCTTCTCATATTCAGTCGCTAAGAAATACTTAGTTGGTCAGATCGATTTTTCTTTGATGCAGTAAGACCCAAAATTCCTTCATAAATTGGCTACAGATGATTGAATACAAGCAGTCAAAATGCCGAGCCACCACCTTTGGTCTTTCCAAGTATCACTTCTTTAGCCTCATTGATCTTGGAAGCAAGGTAGTGGCTGCCACCTGCATCCGGGTGGTTTGCAACCATAACCTTCCTGTGGGCTTCCTTTACCTTGTCTGCAGCCACATTTTCCCTGTTGAAGTAAACAAATAAATGAGGAAAAATAAAGCCAACCAGGAAAGGGGGAAAATCCAACAGTGCATCAAATCAGAGACAGGAAAGCAATCAACACTTGCATCTTCCTTCTGCTAATTGCAACTACAAAGATGACATCAAAGCAACAAAGTAAACAACTAAGGGGGCTTTGTTTCATGTAGCTGAGTTCCTAGATGTTCTGAGACTTGTATTTCCAAAAGTTGTTAAATTGAAGAAACAAAGGTGAATTTCCAAAAATCATTATAAAAAAAATCTCCCCTTGGTGGAAAATGAATACCCAGCCATCACCGAGGCAATTCAAATCGTAAGAAAGTTAAGGTCCAACTACATGTCCACTTCCTATTTTTTTCTGATCGGTAATAGTAAATATTATTATTAAAAAAAAAAAGGAAAGGAAACAAAAGCAACCACACCACCTACAACAAACTGGCAAAACACCAGCATAAAAGCATTATACCAAACAAAACAAATGAAACCAAATAACAAAAAAGAAAAAGGAAAGGGAGATCAATCCACCCCTTTTGACTAAAGAATCAGTCATCCCATTAGCTGAGCACAAAATTTGAGTAAACAACACTTAAGCTGAAGAAGACAGCATATTGATTTCATTTAGGGAATGAAACTTCCATAGACTCCCAAACAATAGACGAAACTCAAGCAATCGCATTGGAAGATTCGCTTTCCATAATTAGTTTGCATTAGTAATAATTAACAAACATTCAAAAAGCTTCTAAGATAGCCATTACTTTCACCCATTTGAATCCATAACACCAATATGTTTGAAGAACAACATTAACACTTGTCCTCCATAATTATGAAGAACCCTCCAATGCCTATTGCACCGCTGTTCCTCTTGCCACACCATCAACATTAAATTTCAAAACACCATCCAGTCTTATATTTTGAAGATCTCTCCCATTTAGCTATTCTCAAAACAACTCTAGGAAGAAGATACTCACCTATATTCATTTCCCCTTTGAAAATCCTTTCATTCCTATCTTTACAAACTGACCAAAATAAAACAAAAGGAAATAACCAGCCATAGAATAGCACCACAACAGGGGGGAAGGGTGTGGAAGGAACCATCTCCCAAGCTTCCACATCCACTTCATCATTCACCCCTCACCTGTTTAGTAATCCTATGTATTAAATTCCACGCAAACAAACAGACCCTAAACAAAGTAACCTAGTGCTACCATCATCTAATTTTTCCTTACTGGTAATCTTTTATAGTGTCTTGCGTTGAATTTCATAATTAGATGCACTTGCATAAAATAACTGAGGGATGATGATTTTCTGATAGAGTACATGTAAAACAGTAAGGCTTTCACATTCCAGTAGCAGATACCATACAATGAGAACCACATCAGTTCGTAAGTAAAAAAAGTCATAGTTACCTAATACCAAGAATAAGAGCTGCTTCCCTTCTGGTCATCATAGGCTGGAAACCACCTTCATAAAACTTGCGGAAACGAGGCACAACTGGCCTTGTTTTGAATGCTTGCCAAGCTTGGACACCATATCTGCCAGCAAAAGCAACAGCAGCCACTGCAAGTCCTGCTAGAAATGGTGTTGCCTGCGGGCACATCCAACAATAACAAGAAATATGACAAAAAGACAATCAATATTAGTATCTTTTCTTTTCTTTTCTTTTCTTTTTACTTTTGAAATTTACAAGTTACTAAAAAAAATATTAACTCAAAATCAGAAATAATCAACTAACATGCATATGTTGACATGAAAAAAAAAAAACCACAATGCCACTCATAAAAAACCTTTTTGTTTCAATCTTTTGGTTATCACTACAAGCTGGTTTAACTTCTCCAAGTGACCATCCTCCTTTCACTAAGTCTTTATTACCAACCTTTTTTGCTTTAGTAGGTAACTAACATTTTTACTTTCTTTAGGCTTAGGCCGGTCGCTCAGCTCCTCAGTGGAGCTCTGCATGTAAAGAGAAAATCAACTTGCCAGCGCAACACTGACAACCTTTCTTTCAATACTAGCAGTATGGTGCTCTGCATGTAAGAGAAAACTGAAATGACCAGCTGGTTGGCTTACTAAGAGAACTCTGAGTCTGCTTTAGGAGGGGAGGTGTTTAGTAGGGGGTTTGGTTCAAACTTCATAGTGGGAGAGGTTATTTGAGTCCAATTTTGAGGATTATTGGTTGGATTGGGCCCTTTGTCCCTTTCATTTCCTAGGTTGCTTAGGGTGGCAGCCAACAAGTTGTCATAGGTTACAGATTGTTAGGTGGGAGAGGGTGGGTTAGTGTCCTGTGTCATGTCTTGTGGGGAAAGGATTGTCAGTCTAAATGGTCAAAGTTTGTCTCTTTTAAGTCTGTTTTCTAATGCCTTTTTATACAGGGGTGAGCCGAATATTAGCAATTGAAAGCCTTGCCCTTCTGGTATATTCTCTTTGAAGTCTCTCTAGGAAGCTAGAGGTAGTGTTGGGACCTAGATCCACAAGTTTCTCTTTGAAGTCTTTCAAGTGAAGCTCCAGCATGTGGGGCAGGCGGATAATAGTACTGCAAATGCTTTGGCCAAACAAGGGGTTGATGGGTCATATAATTTGGTTGCTTTGCCTATGTAATTTGTCGCTTTTTGTGGTATAATTCTTTTATACCAAAGACTTTCCCTATCATTGTGAAGGGGGAATGGGGTGTTTTTGTTTCTCTTGTAATTCTCTTCATCTTTAATGTATAGTTCTTGGCACCAATAAAAATAAATAAAAAAATAAAAACTGGTTTTAAGAAAATGAAAAATTAAGATAATCACTCAATATTTTTCATTTTTTCATTTTTAATTTTATTGCAGATGATATATGAAAAAGAAAATAAAAGAAATAACAATCATCAATATACTCTTAACTTTCATACATCCCATGATCTAATTTATAGATCAGGTAGTTAGTCCAATCGCATCTTTCAAGAAAGAGAGCCTTAAAACAAATCTGTTTGTTCAAGATGATACCCAAATCAGTTTCCTTTGCTATAGTTACAAACATAGGGATGTAACTAAGCCATTTGACAATTGACATATACAGGAGGGGTAAATTAAACATTAGTACAGACTCTGGGAAACAGTAGGCAGAGATACTATGTCTACAAATTCAATCGTAGGTGCATATTCCTAAAACCAACAAACAGTATTCAGTGCTAAGGACATACTTTTGGTACCTAAGAACATCTGAAATGCCAACTCCCATACTACAACACCCGGGTTGTCAGAAATGGTATTGATGACTGCTCACTCTTCAAAAGCATAGATAAAAGAAACACAGCACTCTAAAGAGAACTAAAATATGTATAATAAGGAGGTGTAGATCCCTCTTAACTAAAGGGCAAATATATAAATATATACGGGGAGCATGATGATCATGGAAGTTCATATTGGATGGAAAAATCTATGTAAGGCCTATCTATATGCAAAATCTTGAGTCCATAAGATCATTCTAACATTTTGATCCATGGTCCTAAAATTTAATGGTTTAGAAACATCATTTTATCATGATTTCAATCCAACGGTGAGGAAAAGTTGGATGAGTGTCAAACTTAGACTTATAACTATTCATGAGGGTAGTGTGTGTGAAAAGGCTAGATTGACCCTTCCTTAGCTAAAGAGCCAACCGCCTCTCAATCCAATCTCTTGGAATATGATGAAAGATCCATCTAAGGATTCAACCATCTTCTTAAATTCCTTGGGAATCAAAGGTCAGTCTCCAAGGAGGATTATAAATTGTTCCCACTTAATAGTACACATGGTTCATAACATAATAGAGGTTAATCTCCACTTTATAACACTATGGAATACTAAAACTTCCTCCCACAATTAGCACACAAACTGCACTCATGGACCTCATAGAATGCGGCACAACAAATGATGTGCTGCCATGCGTTCCTCACATACAAACACAAAGTTTTGGCAACCACAAACAGTTTAGATAATCTTCTGATACAAATCTCAAACAAGGATTAAAAACTCTGACTCGGTACTCACTCAGTCCTCTGAGTTGGGTCAAATTGGTCCGACTCGGCCAAGTCGCACCAGGTCCTTCCCTGAGTCCTAAAAATCCGAAAAAAAAATGTGAAAAAAAAAAAGGAAAAAAAAAAACCCTTATAAATGTATGTAGTGAGGTTTTTGCTTTTCCATTGGTTCCAGTTTAAGGCCAAGTCGATTCATGGGCATTCCGTCTGATGGACGATTAAGATCATAGAGAAGAAGACTCCTTCAAGTGCCCTTCAGTTTTCCACCCAAAACTTAGAAACCAAAAAGATCAAATGTGATTTCTTAGGACACATGGTTTCTACAATTCCCTTTATAGTTTATATCCATATCCAAACGCCCCTTAAAAGAGACAATTAGGGATCCAAAAGCACAAAATCTCAAATCACTCAAATTGAATAGGTTTTTGAAAAGAAAAGAACTAAGCATGAAACCTATCAAAAGATATTGCATTGAGAGATGGGGGTAGTTGTAAATTTAACTGACCATATATGTGTTGTGCTTGTGCAGGATAGTAGAAAAAGACAGCTATCGGGCAATCCGCTCGCCTTGGTCTCTAAAAACTTGATTTCTGTTAGAAAAGATAAAAGAGCAAGAGGATCAGAGGGAGAAGGGAGAGATATTGTCTATTAGCCCACATCTGTGTGTATAAATACGCGAAGCCTATTTCTAATCCCGAGTCATATTAAGTAGGCATTCACCCATATACATATCTCATAACATAAAACTCCTCCTTTTTATCGACGACCACCATTCCAAGACTTTTAGACAAGAGGAGGGTATTACAGGATAGTGAAGCGTGGGCCACCACATGTGTGGAGCCCTTTATAGATTATACTCTCCTTTAAAATGTGGGTTTTAGGGGGACAAACAATTAGGATATGTAGATTTCGGTCACTTGTTTTACTCGTAAGTGGCGGCACTTCTCATCTGAATATCCAAGGGTCGAACAATCGTTATGTCACTTTTTCCCACTTGTGTCATCATGTGTGTGTGGGGGCAAACAATTAGGATATGTAGATTTCGGTCACTTGTTTTACTCGTAAGTGGCGGCACTTCTCATCTGACTATCCAAGAGTCGAACAATCATTATGTCGCTTTTTCCCACTTGTGTCGTCATGCGTGTGTGTTTTTTTTTTTCGCTTGTGTGAGATATATTTCCATGCTTGTGCTGGCTCTTTCTTGGGTCGCAGGTCCCTTTTAAATTACCAAAAGAAGGAGAAAAAAAAAAAAAAGGATATGGAGTTCCTCCGGTTTGTCGCGAACAGCACGCATGGAGAAAATTTTGCATGGTGTTACACAAATATGCCCTTATATTAGAGGCCTAATAGTTTTCACCTGTGCATCCTTTAAAATTGTATTTGAAGCCCCAAGTGCTGACTCCAAAATTGAACTGCCAGAGAAATAACTACAAATCTTGCTTAATTGTTGGACAATTTACTGTATGGTATTTAATGATGTTCTTCACAATCTAGATTAAATGTTAGGATATTGGCTGCATGGTTTTAGAAAATAATGGTTAAAAGATGGTAAGATTATGTGATGATCGTGAAAATTCATCCTTTGATTTGGTCCAGAGGAAAGGCTTGTTAGAAGGCTGGATATTATTGGGCCTGATAGAATTCAAGCCCATATAGAATCATCGGGTTGGGCAGCAACAATTGAAGCCTTCTGGCAGATTTTCAGTCTCAGCCTGTTTAGATGGCGGGGAGAAAATCAGAAAAATGAGGCTCAGGCATAATCCATGGACCTAAATGCACAGCCCATATTCAGCCTAGCATGGACTCTATTAATTGCAGATTTCACTATGATGGATGAGACAGAGGTGCAGAAAAAGCACAAGAAGGCCCAAGTGATGCCTTATGCAGTGGCAAACCAATAAACACACATTTCACCGTGAATTGCTTATCACATTTTCATGGGAAACATGTCAGACTCAACATTCAGTATTTGGCAAGTGTTTTAAGTGCATCACATCTCAATTATATGCAGTCGTAACGTTAAATGTGATATATAGAAAAATACAAAGAAAATAATGATTGTTTTGGACATAGCGGACACCAATTTGGATTCTGATTTCAAAGGTCCCAGGCCACAGCAGATATGAAGAAAAGAAAGCACATTCACAACAAGTATTCACCCCCCACAAAGAAAAATAAATAAAATGACAGTCGCAAATTCACCCTAATCAATCCACATTATTAATAAGCACAGTTTCTAATAATGGAGAAGATTGCAGCTATTCTTCTTTCTTCTTTCTTCTTTCTTCTTTCTTCTTTTTCTTCTTCTATTCTTCATTCTTCTTTTTCTTCTTCTTTCTCTACCTGCTCCCTCCATTGCTCACAGCATTGTGTCCTGCATTTACATTGTCTTTCAAAGAGGTACTATCTATCTTAGGAGGACCTGAGTGTCGCCTAGGCCCCACAGGTGATGCCGGGAAAGAAAGCCTTTTCTTCACAGACCCTGTTGAGACTTTCTCTGGAGTTTCAAGCTTCTTGTCCCCTAATGGGCTCTGCAGACGGGCTTTTGCCTTAGCAGACTGAGTGGGTGCCATGTAACTAGGCACAGCTGGTGAGCTTGCCAGGCTCTCATCATCCCTCACTGATGATCCTGCAATGCTGTGCCGCCTGGGCCGCTCAGACTGCAAGCTCATCATGCTCCTGGAGTCATCCTCCACACTCAGCCCACGTCGTGGACTTGCCAGCTTTGACTTCCCTGCAAATGATGATGCCTTGGATTGGGGTGTTGATGGAGACTGGCGGCTACCAGGGCGAGATTTCTGGGCCACAGGTGAAGGCCTCTCTATGTTAAGATCCCGGCGAGCATAGGCTTTGGTGATTTCACCTCCATTGCTGTGGCTCAAACTCTTCAATGAGTGTGTGTCATTCAGCTCTTTATCAGTTGTCTCCCATGGCCGTGCCGCCATCCAGCGTTCTAGCCAACTCCACCCCCAGTGTGGGTTGTTTGGATCCATAAACATGGGGTTTGATGACCTAGAATTCTTCCCTGGCTGCTTACAGTAAAAAGCAGTTAAATTTCAAAACTAGTTCATTCACAAAAATAACGTTGGGATTAAAACAAAGACTAGGAACTATTTCGACATTGGAGGGATTTTCTCCTACGCTTCCGTGAGAGATTTTGGATTTATGCCATGAATTCAGTTGGCCCCGCTTATGGGTACTTTCAGGATTGAAAATCCTAAACCACCCCTTGTGCAAACTCCAATAGAAGAATTTTTTTGCCTGAACATTGTATGGGGTCAATCCACACTCTGGACCAACTTATCATCAAGGTTGTCCCCAGAATAAACACCTCAAACTATGAATTCAGAAATGGAGTTGCTAGTGTCAGGACTGTGTGGTGAGTACTGTAACACAAGTCAATTTACTGATCTATATCCTTGATTGACCTTTTGGCTTTTACTCGAGTACAAATTTAATATTTTTAATGCATTATCGCCCAAAAAAAGGGGAACTTCAGAGTACGAGACTCCACCAATTGCCATAGAAGAATGTGAAAGAACACAGAAAATGAATCCATTTACCTGATGAGAATATGCATAAGCCAGCGCCCTCTCTCTTCTTACAGCAGCTTCATGTTTGCTCAGTAGGTTTGCTTCAATTTGTTCCTTGGATTGGATACTATCATCCCAATCATCTCCCATCTGTTACAGAACAAAGAAGATCAGTGGTTTGCAAATGACATTATCAGTGGTCAATGAAATAATGAGCTGGCCCCCCAAAAAAAAAAATAGCAGTAAAATATACAGACAAAGAACAGGGAGAAAACTGATTCTCAAAAAATTTTGACAAAATAAAACATCCATTGGTGTGCAGACTCAAATACATAAAGTGAGTGGCTGGACCTATCCTTCCAAAATTAATGTCTCAAATGTCTTTTGAGAAAAAAGAGCCGTAGTTCACCAATGGCATCATTAGTGGTCAATGAAAACAATAAGATGACCAAAAAAATAGTAGTATATACAGACAATGAACAGAGAGAAAACTGATTTTCAAAATTTTTTGACAAAACAACACACATCTGTTGGTGTGTGTGTGTAGACTCAACCATATAGAGTAGGAGGACAATTTTGCCAAATCAACATATCAGTTAGTGTGCAGACTCAACTACAAAAAGTGAGCGGTTGGATCATGCTTCCAAAAAAAACATCTCAAATGTGTAAATAAGAAATCCTAGATGCACTTAAGAGGAAGCAATTCTACACATGCAAAACTGAATTAAGAATCACATGGAAATAGGTATCAATTTCTATTCATTTCAAATTAAAAATCGGAACCAGAATGCTCCTTCGTATTGGGACTTGTTTAGGTCTGTTTGGCCATTTCAGCAAACAATGACCCCAAAAGGCAATTGAGATTCTCTATTTATTTAGCATCCTCAATGAAGCATTTGTAGTTATATTTAAACGAGAAGCCCTTCATTCTATGGGCAGGTTTAGAACCCTAAAAGGTGCCTCCTTCATTCCATTCACATGTTTACCTTTTCCAAGGAACCCCCTAACTCCCCAACGCAACCCACCTTCCAGAAAACATTATTTTAAAAAAAAAGAAAAAAAAAAAAAGAGGCAATCTGCCTTCCACCAGTTGAAGAAAACATTTAAAAAAAAAAAGTTCTGTTTTTACCCAAGAATCAAAAACCCTGTTTGAGAATAGTTTGAATTAGAAAAGCTAGCATCCAAAAAGTTTTGGGAATACAGCAACACCTTCCTTTCATAATGGATTCACTGTCCTCATTCTTCCATAAAGACCGACAGCATTTATTTTTTTAAGTTAACTGAGTAACATTGAATTGAGATTGGCAATAATAGAAGGAGAAAAGGAAAGAAGAAGAAATTTCAGGTACAGGGACAAAGTCAGTTTGCCGGACAAATTTTGATTGTAGCTGTCCACGAGTCCATTACAGTCCATCAGTGTTGTGCATACTAGGTGCAATAGTCTAGAGTGGTATTTTATAGAAGTTTGTCAAAGGCCGAGTCCATCGAACATGCATCATTGTTGAGTCTTCTTACAGATGTTTTCCTTTTGAGAGGGGAGGGGCATTATAAGAGGATTTGGAAGTGGCATTGAGTCTTCTAAATGATGTTAACCTTTTTTATTTTTTATTTTGTTAATGATGTTCATAAAGAGGATTTGGAAGTGGAGTCCTTTTGGGGATTTCTACTCCAACTCTTCTTCCTTAGCTTTGTTTTTATATTTTACAACTCCAACTCTCGTTCTTTTTCTTTTCTTTTCTTTTTTCCCCTTTTTGAGTAAGCACATATAGTTTGAGTTCATTTCAGTCAAAATGTCAGCAAAAATAAATCAAGGTTGATTTGGCAAAGACAATCTTTATATCATCAATGCCACTACAAGGGCAATTTTGTGAGAGTGTTGTTTTTTTGTTGTTTTGCATTCTTTCCTCATCAGTATGCATCTCTTGTACTCCACAAAAGATTGACTGAAAACTTTCAGCCCTCACAGCTCCCTGTTTGGCCAACTTGGCTTCCTAAAAAATAAGGAACAAAGTCAACAGATCATTTTCCACCATATTGAAATCCTTCCTGTGTGAATTCAAATGGAAAAAGTACCAAACACTGAAGAACATGTGTAGTAAAGGAGAGGCAGAAGTAATAGAAGGTTGGTCAAGCTCAATAGAGTTTTAAATTCGCAAGAGTTTGGACCTTTGCAATTGGAACAGAAGTAAGAATCACTATAGCAATTTTTAAAGAACATCTTTTTTCGAAATGAGTACGATTTTAGTCTATTAGTTATAGGTCCCATATGACATCCCTCAGTGTCACAAGCGTACTCATACCAAAATAAGAAGTTCAACTATTTATTTTCTATTATTTATGAGAAGAAACTCATTCATTCAACACTGAAAAAATGCACCAAGTTCTCATATGTAAGGGAGCTTTGGTAAACCTACAATTAACATAAAACTATTTCTTCACTTCAAATAAATACTCAGCCAGTAGCAATATTCATGAAAACAGTTAATCAAGGAAGTGCACAACAGACATGTAGCAGTGGAACCAAAAGATAGCACAGCTGCACAGGGCCAGGTTGGGCAAAAGCCAAAAAAGGAAAACAGGGAGACATACAGAAGCCCTCAGATTTTCAAGCTCCTTTTCACGTTTCTGCAACAGCTGTCGCTGAAGAGCTTGGTTCTCCTCTGACATCTTGATCCTCCTTGATCGAATCTGAGATTGAACTCTAGCCAAAGTCTGCATGCAGCGTAATGTGCTTGCGGCTTGACGCTTGACTGCATTTCCTTGTAAAAGAGATTTCAACCTAACCAACCCTCGTAGAGCCCGTAACGCTCTTCTTGCCTGATTAACAACATGCAATCACAGACCCAGTTCATACATTGTTCACTTCATTGGAAAAAAGCAACAAGGAGTAGCATACATACAAGAAAATAGGTGCCAGTAACATGATAAGCCAAAGAAGAAAGGATGGGGAATATTACGTAATGCAGCCGCTACTAATATAACAAGGACAAATGGTGCAAACAAGTACAAGATCTAAGAGATGCATCAGGTAGGCCATGCCGTGTGCCTAGCCTTACCCCAATTATAATACATTAAAGAGAAGGGTTTCGGATTCGATTTTAACTGGCAGTTTTAATTTTGACCGGAAGTTACATTACTTTTTCCCAAAATCTTGCATGTTCTCTCCCCACTCCTATCTCACTTATCTACTCTCCACTTTTCTTCTTCTTTTGTTTTCTTCTTTTGCAAAGGCTCTGTTTTCATCTAAATTCTATCATCCCCCTTTCCACTCCATTTCTCATTCCCTTTCTACTCTAATTCTCCTATTTCATTTCTACGCCACTAGCATTTGGATTACATAAACAGGTACTCAATAACCTCTCTTTTTTTCTTTTTTCTTTCTTAAAACTATGAATTTTTTTTAATGCATGATTCATGAATATTTAGATTGCAGTGTTAGTCATATCCATGCTAAGCACGGGTTACCATGCTAGTATGTCCACTCATCAGATGAGCCACACAAGTATATTAACTTTGACTGTTGAGCTTTTCTTCTTTATATTTTTTATCATTTTTCTATCAGACCATTTTTCACATAGGTGTACAGCCATGGTAATAACTGGACCTATACATAGCTAAAAATCAAGGTGCAAACTTGAGCAAAACAGTGGAGAACCAACAGTACTTAAATGTAAGCGTTCATGTTGTCAGGTCCCACTTGCTTAACGTCCCCCAGATCTCAATACATGCAGCAATGTTGTCTTGCATTGTGTTTGCAAATATATAACAAACTCAAGAGAGGAATATCCTTCCTTCATATGAGAAATCTTAGCAAACAATTTCTAATAAAATAAAAAGAAACACACAAAGCCCAAAGTTGTTTATAAAGGACCTATTTGCCAACTTAAAATAGAATTCCTAGCGATTCATAGTAAGAGGTGTTCCATCAAAGGAATGTTAAAGAGGTGAGAACTGAGAAGTGAAGGATATAAGGCGGAGAAGGAGATCGGATCATCCACTAATTTACTAGAGGAATGGTGGATAATCATTTCCTATCAAAGAGGAGATTACTACTTGATGGCTCCTTGTGGATCTTCAACTTTCATCCTTCACGCTTTTAGTGCCCTTTGATAGCAAGCCATTGCTTAGATGATTTGATCACTTTGCATATTCTTCACCTTTTATCCTAGGAATTCAAATTCCCTTCGAACAAAAGAGCACTTGGCATTTTTTTTTCTTTTCGTTTTAAGAAACGGTCGTGTTTTTCTTCAAAGATGGCCCACAAAGACAGTCACTTTACTGAAATTAACATTGTCAAACAATGTTTCACAAACCTCTTAACAGAATCATGAGTTTTTCAGCAGAACAAGATGCAATAGTTTAAGAACTTTGAAAAATGTTTGGGAAAGATAGGTCTCATTATTTCACAAACTAGAATCAAAACACAAAAATCTATCCACAACTAGGCCAAGACATTACATGAAAAGGTTTTATCAACAAAACAATAAAAAACACTGATAGTTCCCCTAACCATAATAAGGATGACAATAGAAGCAAAATGACAATATAATGCCTTGTCATGTGGTAAATAAATCAAAGTCGCGCTGATCATAAGAATATCTAAATGCACCAACTGCAGATGCCTATGAAAAGAAGTCTTAACCATAAAAACAGATAACGTAAAGATTGAGATTTAAGAAAAAAGCAGAGTAAAATATACCAGATATCCACGAAAAGCCGTTTGAATCTTGATTGCGGCCACTTCTTCTCTTGATCTACCAGAATAGTTTGTCCCAGCCGTCAGCCTAACAACTTCTGCAGCAGCCTCTGCAGCAGCAATAGCAGCCTCAGCGGCAGCGGCAGTGGCAATTGCGACCGAGTAAGCATGTTTGTTCTGTTCATTCTCTGCATCAGTCAGTTTCATCTCCTTGGTAGGGATAGGAGGCGCTGTAGCATTTTGTGAAGAAGGATCTGGTTGTTTTGATTTTCCAAAGCCCCATTTCTTCTTTGATTTGCTTGACTTCTAATAAAACATGAAACAATTTTGAAGAAGATTAAAATAAACAGATTCAATCATTCAACAATCCGGTTTCCAAAACAAAAATCTGCATGGCAAAAACAGTATCCTAGTATTTCCTCACCTTAGATTCGGGGCTCAAAGCTTTTTTTACTGCCTGAAACCAACTACCTTTCTTGCCCATTTCTTATCATTCCTCAATTTGATCTAGCAGACAAAAAAAAAATTCGCAAAGAAAACAAAACCCAAATCAGATCAAAGGAGATACTTCACTTATATACATAACAAACCACCAAAATAACAAAAGCTTCGAACCTCCTAAAAGTCCCACCAAATGAACCAGAAAAACCTAAATCAGATCAAACAAGTCCACTAACACGTGAAAACCCCAATAAAAAACCAAACTTCATCACTTTCCAGAACAAATTAATAGTCTGAAACTTACAGTAGATCCGAAATTAATGTAAATTTGCATCATCTTCAAGAAACATTTAAAACCCAGCTCCATTTTTCCAAGTCCCAGACTTTTAAGAAGACCCAGAAATCGTAAGAACTAATTTTAGAATCAACCCAACATAGAAACCAATACCCAATTGCTGAAATTGCAAGATCTTTCAAAAAAAAAAACGCAAATCCTTCTCTTTTTCCCAATTCAAAACAACTTCAACATGGATCTAGGAATCAAAAATCGAAGAAAAAAGAACACCCCACATCTTCAAATCCAAAAACTAATAGAAAAATCCAATCTTTCTATTCCAATAATACCTGGAGATTGATGGAATAACTCGATCTCTTAATCGAACAAAAAGAGCAGAGAGACCTTGCCAAATCGATGACAGTGGAAATGAGGGGAATCGGGTACAATCCTATCTTAATCTGAGGTAGGGTGGGACCCAATTCCGAAATGAATCTGCAATTGACAACGGGAAATTGCTGGCTTTGCAATGTACTTCCCATTGCTCTCAACTACTTCGTTTATTTTCCGGTAATAAGACTCTCCTCATCCGTTACGGATGCTCCAGCTGCTATGTGCGTCTTCCACCAAGCAGAGTGCTGGAGCCGTTTATCTATTCTATTCACCTGCCGTTCATCCATTGTCCGTGCACGTCATTTAAATCTAAGACCGTTGGATTGGGAGGGATTGGATGATTCTGACCATCGGATCTTGTTGGTTAAAGTTGGACCGTTGACGTTTAAAACACGGTTGGATGTTGGATGAGGATTTTGTCTGATTCCGACTATTTCTGTCCGAAATGGGGCCCACGATTTGCAACTGTCTCGATCGACGTGCCTGCGACGATGCCTGTGGTTGGAACAAATGTACTTGGTTGGCGTGAAGGACCCGGCTTAGAGACATCAAATTCCACAGTGGGATCTCGAGACATCAAATTCTACAGTGGGATCCGAACTGAAAAACGAACTTCTCCATTTCTTTGCTTGACTTTCAAGAATCTCGTTTCGGAGAATTCCTACACTTCCTGAGATAGCAGAATTTCGAGACACCGTTGTGCTTTTACATCCAGAAATTCCACCATAACATTAAGAGAGTGGTATTCTTGGATTTTCGAATGTCAAAAGAAAAGTCTCAAGTGACTAAAATCTAAAAATGTTACTGAAAAAACATGGAATTCAAAATTTTCAAACAATAACTTGTCACATCATGTCTCCTGGACATGGGGAATTTCTGACAAAAATTTCACCAAAAAAATAGGGCTGTATCTCAATTTTTACCCTATTAAGAATTATCTCACTATAAAATTGACCATATAAGTAAAATATGATTTGTATAATCTTACAAATATAATTAGTCACTTTTTAACTATATAATTTAGTTTTTTTTTTTTTTATAACATGGGAACCTGCCGACCCCCCTTTGGGAGATCATTGGTAAACTCATCCATGGATTTACCAATGATCTCCCAAAGGGGGGTCGGCGGGTTCCCATGTTATCAAAAAAAAAAAAAACCCAATTAGAATAATTTGACATGTTACTTTAATAATATTTCTTGACCCCATTAATTTTAGAAATTAGAAATAAAAGACCCCTTAGTCTTTAATTAACCTAAATTGAGTTTGGACCCTTTAGATTTATACTTTTAGAAATTACATTAGATTTATAATTTGATTAAGCCTTGAGTATTTTATGAACCCAATTAGAATAGTTTGTGTATGGCCTGGATTTTCCATCAGACCCATACTTTAGTGCAGAAGTTGAGATTTGGCCTGGAATCTGTTGATTCAGGTATACCTGTGTACCAGATCGACTGCTTGGCCACCTGGTCGATCGAGTACACTGAAAATTTCAGAATCCAAACCAAGTCCTAACTTTGATTCCTGTAGAGCAGATCGACCCGACCCTTGCCAGGTCGACCTGCCACACTGTGAACACTAAGTTGTGAGTTTAGCATTTGTTTTATGATTGATCGATTGTGGGGCCCATTGACCATCCAAATGAACTTCCATCAATGTGCCAAGCAAGCACGAGTCAATGGTGTGGCTCGACCTTGACTAGTGGGGACCACCAAGTAGGGTTTAAGGATTGGAATTGTCAGTGATTCAACCCTTAAACGTAGTCAAAGATGCTCATAACTTCAAGAGCACCAAATATAACATTTTGGCATCTGAGACTGCAGTTAGGGATCCAATTATCTGATGAGGCCCTGAACCTGAAAGTTGACCATTACCTAGGTTGGACCCTTGCTTTATTCCATTTGATTCTATTGCTTGGATGTTATTATACATTGTACTTCTCTTATATCCTTGTTTTTGTTATAAACCTGTTAATTAAATGAGAAATGAATGACCTAAACCTAGGACTTCCTAGAGGTGACCTGGTGATATAGTTTGGAGGAATTTGACCCGTGTCTGTGTCTAGGCGGGCCCTCATATGGTTTAAGTTGTATGTGTGAACCCTATGATGGAGAGGTTGTTGTGCTTAGAGTTGTAACTCATTGTGGATGAGTGTGGATTGTTTGATGTTGGATTGAGATTGGTGATCTCTCCTGATCTATTTAGACTAAGGCCATGCTTGGTGGGCCTTAGTATGGACCAAATGATTGGTACTTGGACCTCTTAGGGACTTGTTAGAACCTTGCTCGCGCAACGCAAGCATAGACAGACACAGACCTGTATTTGTATTCATTTGAGTCGGCACAAACATTCACTCAGTTGTTTTAAACTCAGCCTGTTGACTAATCATCACTGGTAAGAGCTATTTATGAGTGTTGAGTGAGCTATCATGATGAGCTGTGTTTTAGACGGACGGTGTGATACCGGGTCCGGTCTTTGGGTGCTGAGTGATGAGTGTATGAGATTGATGAGTATTTTGCGGGGTTAGTTATCCCCAGCACTAGTGAGATTCCCCACCGCGACAGTATTCAGTATGGGAGAGCCACGGCATAATATCCCGAGGTATCCAGCTTGTGTGAATGTGTCACGTTGTACTACTAGAATAGTCTACCTTAATCAATTGATTCTAAATGTTTAACTTGCACAATTGCCTAGATTATGTATCATTGTTACTCTGATTAATCTTATGACCGTTGATGAGTCCTAAAAGGCGCATATTTTCATACACATTTTGGACCATTTTAAGGGCTTATTGATATTAAAGAGCTTTATTTAGTGACAAATCATGTTTTTATGCATTTAGGGTCCACTGTAGTGCATTCATACATAATTTGCTCAAAAATCACACTTTTTGCATAAATTCATGAAACCTGCCATTTTTGGAGATTTATTTTTGGAAAGTCAATTATTTTCGGTGCATCAAGTAGGGTCCCATGCATTGTCCATTTAAGTTTCTTACATAAAATTATTCTTGAATCCATTTGTTTTAATTTGTGTAGGAGAAATCAAGAATGAGACCTACATTGGTGAAATTTGAGAGAGATCAAGGGTAGCACATCTTTCAAGGTGGACCCACATATCTTGGTATTTTTGGAGAGTTTGAAAAGGCAACAATAGAAAGCTAGATTTGTGATTTCAAATTCAAGAAAGGAAAGTGTGCTAAAAGAGATTGACTAGTCAATCAAAGAAGCTTGGAAGCAAACCAAAGATAGAAGTGGAGTCAAGAAACAAGGAAAGAAATATCCCAAGATGCCTTTGGATGTCCACATGGGTCCCACACATGCCATTGCAGAACTATCATTCCATATGTGCACAATTATTTTCGAATTTTTCAGAGGTAGCAAGATTAAAATGGTCATAACTCTTAATCAAACCGTCGGATTGGTACAATCCATACACCGTTGGAAATCTCTTTTCGAGTAGATATCTTTAGAACCCAAGATTGTGTCAATCAGAGCTAAAACGAGGAAGATATGACCTCTGGAAGTTGGTGCTATCATTTCTACTCGAGATTGCAATTTTGCACATGGAAAGCACCAAAAATCTCTCACTCACCTCGCTATTTCTTTGAAGACTTGTTGGCCAAGGAAGGGACTTGCCATACAAAGAAGATTGCATGCTACAAACTTGGAGCAAAGAAGGAAACAAAGAGGGCAAAAATCTATAAATTGAAGGCATAAGCATCTCATTCCTCTGATGGGAAGATAGACCAACTCTCTCTAGAATTACTACCACACTTCATCTTATTCCTCTCTCTTTCTCTCCATTTGAGTCCTCAAGGAGATTTTGGCCAGAAATCACACTACACCCTTAGGTTTTTCATCTAGAAGAGGCTTCTCATCCTAGTATGTAATTGTCATTGTTTTTTTTATATATCTTATGTAAGACTTTGCATATTAGTAAAATTGTTTCTTACTCTTTCAATTTTTCTTTTTTGTCCTTGGGTGATTGGTGCTTGTTTTATGTTTCTTTTCTTGTTGGTGTTTGGACTGACGACCCAAAGGCCCTAAGAGCATGATTCAAATTATGACCCCGCTTAGAAAAGAATTTTGAAAGAGGAGAATACACTTCCACACATTTTAATTTATGTTCTTCCACACATTTAAGTTTTTGTTAAAACCACACATTTACTTTTCTTGTTTTCACCACACATTTAAATTCTTGAACTTTTGTTTACTATCTTTATTTTTATGATCAATTCAATTTTATGTTCATTTTATGCATAGTTTATGGTTGGAACTAATTAGCATTGCATGCACATTCATATTGGTGGAGTTTAGACATGTTTAAGTTTTTGGAATTGGAGCTTGAAATAGAATAAGCAAGAAAAATCAGAGATTTGAGTCAATAATCTTGGCCAAATAATTTTTGGAAATTCGGATCCCAATATAAAGTACATCATTCAGCACATTGTTGCAGGAATTTCTGGACATATTTTGTGTAAAAAGTTTGCGATTAGAAACCTGATCAAAACACATTATTTTTCGATGAAACTTGGAGAAATTAAAGTTTGATCAGTGTATTTTCAAACTCCAGAATTTCAAGCAAAAATAACTTTGGAAAGATGGTGAACCAGTGGCTCAAACATGGTTGGTCGGACCCACCTATGTGCAGAATTTCTGCATAGTTTTTTTTTAGGTCATGTTCATACACTCATATCGCATTCGTTTTAAATTGTTTTTAACTTTCGTTTTTTTATTTGATTCATGCATCATTGTAGTTCAAAACCCAGTCATTAAACTTAGTTTTAGATTGCATTAGATTAGGAAAAATCATGCATAAAAACAGCCATGCATACTAGTTTTTCAGACTTAGAATTTTTCAGCATCTCATGGCATACATTGCATTACTAACTTTCTAACTTAGGTTTCTTTTGTTTCTACTTTAGTTTCTTAGTGTTATTTTTAGTATTTTTTATTCTTGATGTTCTAACTTGTGTGTTCTTTTGTAGCAATTTTAGTTTTTTAGTTTAAGATTTTTAGATTTAGGAAGTTTTCTTTTCATTGGATTGTAACTAATTTAATTTTTAGAAAGTAGGAATGATGGTTGTAATTTTCTAGATTTTAGGCTAGAATTAGATTTTATTTAGGGCAGGTGACAAAGTTGGAAAGCCTTATTTCTAAAGCTCCCTGTGGATCGACCTGGTCTTACCAGTTTTATTACTACAATCGAAGCTCTACACTTGGAGCTGCGATCAACCGTCTCTACTCTTTTGATGCATATATTCTATGTTAGTTGTTTATTGTATCTTGTCAGATCCTTGGATCTGACCCATCTTGGTGCTTAGGTTTCGACCTCGAGTACGAGGAGGATGCGCTTGTGCTCGTAGAGGCGCCCGTAGCTGGAGATTACGGTTGGGGACTGGCCGACCCAGGTGTTGAGCTGGAGGGTAGAGAGCTAGTACCTGGGCTTTGAGTGCTTATCCTTGTTTAGGTTTTGAACAAATTTTTGTAGTGAGTTGGGTAGCAGTCAAAGATGTAATTAATTTTCGTTCTTATCAATTGACACTTTTAAACCGGATCACAGTTCCGCTTATATTTGATATATCATGATACATATTGCTTCCGTTTTACTTCATATGCTTCCGCAATTTTACCATTGATATTACATTGTTCAAAAGTTTTAAATTGGACCTCACTGCAGACCTACGTTCTTGGAAGTTCTCGGATTTTCTGGGAAGTAGCGCGCCAACTTCGGATATTTTGACGACTTTCTTGGTATCCGGAATTGGGGCGTTACATTTCTTGGACAGGTCTCGGGCCCATACCCATGTACCTCAGTGCTTGAGTAATATTATAATTTTATAAACTCCGTGTCCATAAATAAGACTCTTTTCTTGGACGGGTCTCGGGCCCATACCCATGTACTTCAGTGCTCGAGTAATATTATAATTTTATTAATTACTGGAAAAAGATTAAGATAGAGATGAGATTATTTATGTATACATTAAGTTTGACACTAATATAATTATATGTAATATATGGTTATATTATGATATATTTAAATTTTGGATCGAGCCACAGTGGAGTTGATTAGAGCTGTGAGCAATGTTTATTTATTTATTTATTTATTTTGCTTTAGAATAGACTCGAACTCATACACTACATCAGTTTCCTTAATCAGCTTCGCAATTGCGAGTGGCTATTGTTTAGCTAACATACTTTAGGTAAACAGCTGCTTTCATATTTGTAAATTGTATTAATACCTAATTTGATGCATGTGAATTATGATTTGTACAATCACTACCCTACTTGTGGTTGTAGGTAACCGTTGTTGTAAAAAAAGGGAAACATGCAGGGAATTTGAGGTACATGAAAATTGAGTGAGCAATTGAAAGTCCAGTGCTCAATCAAGTGTGTATTGTTCTTTCTTTTTATTAAAACTAGTGGAGCCCTACACGTGCAATGAACACACAATTTTACTAAGAAAATTTTTAAAAAATAAAGTTCTTAAAAAATTTAGTAGCAGCTGAAATACATTTAAAAATAAATTTTCAACAGAAAATGAGTGATTGTAAATTGCAAGGCCCGTGCAATGTCCAAATACAGCTGACAATACTTTTTTCATATACATTTGAAAACAATAAGACGATGATATAGTGAGAAAAATGAGATCTCAAAAGACCATCGATATGGAATTTATATAACTTTTTGAGGATATGAATAACATATTTCTAGATATTTTATCATGAATGTGTACTAAGAAATTTAAATTTACTTTATTTAATCTATCAGGTCGACTTATCAGTTTCTTGGTAGACTTGACCTGCTAAAGTTGGAGTCCAATCAAAAGCATAGTCAAATTGATAACCTGCAGTTTTATAAAAAATAAAAATAAAAACTAAGAACCAGATGAGCTTACTGTTTTAACCAATTACCATGAACATTATATGTTCACTACAAAATCATATTCTATTAAGGGAAAAAAATAATTATATCCTACCTAAGGACATTAGAATAAAAAAACTGAGATGGTGGTTTTAGTTTTAACTTACAATGAAGAATAACATCTCACATAGATCGTCAAAAATAATGAAGTAATCCGACTTGTCCTCAAGCGACAAGAATCAACAATGGTGGAACTATTATATGAACTCTGACGAGTAAGATTTGCAGAGCACCTGTTGATAAATATTAGTATTTAACATGTGCGTTGTTTTATTTTATAAGACGGACCATTATCAGGTAAAAAAAGGCAATACCTCTCCAAAAGTCCGCATCTTCTTTTTACTTGATATAAAGTGCTATATTTTATACTCAGTAAGAAAAGAATAATACAAAGTAATCATAGAAATTTAGTTAAATGGAAGCTCACAAATAGAGATATCCATAGGGAAAAAATACAAAAAAATAAAAAACTACAAATACAAATCTGGCAAAAGAATTGGACCTTCCTCTTAAGAAATGCATAAGAATGTAACCTAGGTATTTTAGATCAACTATTCTGCTCTGTTGTCTATAGAGGATGAGAGTGTTGATCAAAGTAAGAAAAATTCGAAATGAACAAAGACAAATTGAATTTGTTGTAGTTCAGCATCAAATACTTATTCTAGTTGTTTACACTTAAAACGATCACTTTATTCATTGACTCTGAAGTTAGTAGTAAAGCTAGCATAACAAGCAGTTTCAATGAAATTCTCGTTTTTCCTTTAAGGAAATGCATGACGTTTTATTGAAATATATGAAAAGAAGAAGAAGTTTGCAATGATGAAAGAAATAAATGTATTAGAAAATGATCAAAGTTTTTCAATTTAAACCTCATGAGTATGAGCAATAATAAATAATATATTCATGCCCTTAAAATGCCCTTTTATAATAAAAAATTTCACAAAAGTTATATATATTAAGAAACTAAAAAATTGTACAGAACAACAATAATTTTACGATAGCAATCTATAAGACCTACCACTAAATTGCATTTATGGAATTATCTTTAGAAGTCATTAATATTAGAAGAGAACCAATATTTAGTAGTAGTTATCACATTATCCAACTTGTGATTATTCCTCCAACAGGGGTATAAATCAAGATCAATACAACTATTATGTCAGATTGAAAACTCAATTATTCTAACTAAATAAAATACAAACACATGAAGCAAAAGGAAAAAGAATATTAATTTTTTTTTCATGGTAACTTTCATTAAAAGAGAGAAAAAAACAGGGCGGACATAAAATGAGTTTAAGTTTGTACATTTCACTTTCTTATTTATGATATTTTGTCAGTTGCTGCTTTTTTTCTTAAAAAAGAAAAAGAAAAAACTAAACATAAAGCAATAATGCAAATGTAGTACTTGTATATATGGGATTTGCTTATAAGTTTTGGAGGTCCCTGTACCTTTTTCAAAGGCCATAACAAATAATATACAACTGAAGGAACATCAAATTACAAATATTTAAGATTAGTGCACAAAAGATTAAAGGGTTAATATTTAAAAAATAATAACAAAGGATTACATTCGTACAAAGAAAATATTCTCATATCTTCTGAAAACCTCGCGGAGCTCTCTGATGTTCTTAACTCTCAAATTTCAAATACAAATACCACTCAAGTATCTTTTACTTCCACCAAAAAATAAAAATAAAAATAAATAAATAAATAGAAACTATTTGCACAATTAGCATTGTTTCAGGTAAAAAAAAAAAGAGAATGTTAATTCTCTCGTGTGTAGTCAATTTGATATTTGAATTATAACACAACCACCAATTGGCCACCAGCAACAATAACAAAAGTAGCAAGCTAGCTAATACCTTTAGTTGCGACTTTTAAACTGATTTTTAAGCTGATGGCGAAGTATTTAAAAGTGCCCACAAAATTATAAGTATTGAACACCAAAAAGGTAGTAAGTAAAATACACTTAATTCCTTTTCTTACATTTTGTTGGACAAGTGTATAGTGAAAAATAATAATACTAAGAGGGGCCCACATCGTGCAGTTTATTGGGAATATCTATATATATATATATATATCTATAATAATACTAAGTGGGGCCCACATCTTGCATTTTATTGGACAGGTGTGTGGTGAAAAAGTACTACACTTGAGTGAAAATTATAAGTGGGTCATGGTGTGTAGTGAAAAGCATTGTCATTTTGTTCTCTTTTATAAGAATAGATAGATAGATAGATAAATAGAAAGATAGAGATAGAGAAATAGAGAATACTAAGTGGGCCCACATCTTGCATTTTATTGGGCAGGTGTGTAGTGAAAAAATATTAGACTTTACTCTCTTTTATATAAGGGTATAGATGTATAGATATAGAGATAGAGAAATAGTAATAATAATAATAATGTATAGATTATATTATTATTATATAGGTGGGGCCCACACAAGTTCTTCTCTTTTAGAGGGTGTAATAATAATATATAGATTATATTATTACTATCTTAAGTGGGGCCCACATCTAGCATTTGATTGGGCAAGTGTGTAGTGAAAAAAAAGTAAAAAGTTGTGCATCTTGCTCTCTTTTATAATAGTAGTAGATTGCAGTAAGGTCGCGCACTGGGCAATTAATTTTGCTATAAATATATTGAAACACAGGAGCCCGTACGTCAAGATGGATGTTTTTTTTTAATGGATATTATCGTCATTGTAGCCTTTCTTCGTCTCCTTCCTCGACCATAAAACAAGGCCAGGATTGGCGAGATCAAATGAGGTTCATTGGTGCAGCTCTGAATCTTCGATTGAATACAAATCCAACGAAGGAATTCTACACAAAATATCATTCACAGCCATAAAACTCATGGGTAAGAAGGCGCGAGAACTTGAGTTAATTGAAGAAAAGCATAAAAAATTACAATGGGGCTTCTCTATTTATAGACTATCATTGTTTCTTAATAGAGCTTTTTGCATATACTCCCTTAAGATTTGTAGGATTTGTAAATAGGCCTCTATAGTTTTAGTATTTGCAAATAGGCCCATACCTTTTCATTTTAATACCTTTTGTGTCCCCAAAATCCGTAGCCAACCAACTATCAAAAGTTTTTAGCATGAAATGACACATTTGCCCATCTCTTTATCCTTCTATGCTTAAATTCAAATGATTGAATTTATTTTTCTCTAAAGTTGTGACATTGATAATTATATTTAGTATGAGAGAATAAAAGTATGTAAATTTATTTTTATCAATAGGGGGCCTATTTCATTAAATCCAAATATACTATAATGACAATCAATGCATGTGCGTATAATTAGTTACAATTGATCCAATCCATCCACGACCCATCATTAAATTAATGAAAGTTTTAAAATACATAATTAGGCTTCATGTGCATTAAAAAGTTATTGAGAGAGATTGTTGAGAATTGGGATACAATAATGGAATTTTGGTAAATAATAATAAACTCATATTTGCTTAATTGATATAAGGAAAAAATTGTTATTTTTATAAAAGTTCAACAAAAATCACATGGTCACTACCAATTTTCATTAAAAATACTGATTTTGGGGACATGAAAGGCATTGAAATGAAAAGGTAGGGGCCTATATGCAAATATTAAAATCACAAGGGCCTATTTACAAATCATATAAACCTTAGCGGGGTATATACAAGAAACTCTTCTTAATAACCAAGATAATCTAAAATAAGAAAGTGTCTAATCCTTAATCAAAAATAGAATTTAGGAAGCAACTATACTAATTTAGAGACTATCTAAATTAAGGATAGGAATCTCAAAATCAGAGATCAAGTGGGCCCTATCAAGTTGGTACATCAGGGCCTGCAGGTCTTGGCCTTAGGCTGGGCCGCATCATTCATCCACCATTAAGCCCCATTGAAAATCTATCTGTGTCACACAGGTGGACTAGGATATATTGTATGCATGCGTTTGCGACACTAATAATTCCTGATTTTAGAAGGCCAAAAGATTTTTCCCTTTTTTTGAAGATGGTGGTTTTAATTTGATACATCGACCTAACCCAATTTAATAGTGCATGACACTCCAATTAAAATGAGATTTAAATTAATATCTTAAAAATGATTAATAAATGAGCAAGGTTCCATTTGAATTTCCTCAATAAATGTTACTCAACCTGCCACCCTTCCTACTTAGACCTTAAAATTGTTGGATTGTGTTGACATCTCCTTACCCCAATGAATAGTTAAGTCAGATTTGGGTTCAACCCTAGTCACTACACTCAGCATATCAACCCAACTATGCCACCTGATTTTTCTTTTTCCTTTTATTTTTTCTTAATTTTCTCATCTAAGACTATAAAAACTGAAAGGTTCCATTTGAATTTCCTCAATAAATGTTACTCAACCTGCCACGCTTCCTACTTAGACCTTAAAATTGTTGGATTGTGTTGACATCTCCTTACCCCAATGAATAGTTAAGTCAGATTTGGGTTCAACCCTAGTCACTACACTCAGCATATCAACCCAACTATGCCACCTGATTTTTCTTTTTCCTTTTATTTTTTCTTAATTTTCTCATCTAAGACTATAAAAACTGAAAAAGCGGCGGGGGGGGGGGGGGGGGGGGGGGGGGGGGTTCCTCGTACGACCACCATTAGTCATAGATAATTCTACCTTACGATAAAAATTGAGAAAATTCTCAAATGTTCTTAGTAATCATTCTTTTTTGCGTTATCACAAATTCTCAATATTTTTTTCGATGTCGTATAAAATTGCCTTAAAATACAGACAAAAAGGTGTCCAATAACTTTTGTTAACAAAATAATTTTATACAATATCACATAATCTAATTAAATTTTGTGATATCACAAAAAAGTTTTGCGATGTCGAAAAAAATACTACTAATGGTCGGAAAATCCCTAATCCAAGTTGGTGAGAGTACGCGCTTATGTTAACAGAAATGTGGACAGGTAAGAAACTGTCGTTTTAGGATCAAGAGGGAGGTGTGTTTTGACAAATATCGGGCACAGCTGGACATCTCTTTCCTTTGAGGTGATCGATGAAGCCACATGTATGCAAGGTGGACGGTCAGTTGGAGATGATTCACTGTCCACATTACATATTTTAGCTTTGGAACCGAATTCCATATTTGGTACAAACAGGAACCCTATGTGGACCAAACAAAGAAGGACACATAAAGGGGTGGATGTGGGGGCAGAGGAAAGAGAAAAGTCTACGTGTCACCGCCCATTTGGTACAAACAGGGAACCCGTTCTATAGCTTTGGATCTCAGATTGATCCAATTCCACCACTCACAGTCCTTGAACCGATTTGTAAGGTGGTGGTTCGCAATCATTTTATGTTGGGAAAGTCCGCCGAGCCCGACTGGGGACCAAATTCAGGCCTGGTCCCCCAGTCGGGCTCTGTAGCACGGTTGTTTTATGTTAGCCCATTCCTGTAAGTGTGAGAAATTGGGAACCTTGGGTCCATCTCCGAAATACCATACCAATTGCTCTGAATCACTTTCCTTAGGCATTAACATTGGGCCTAATTCCACTCCAACTAGAGTTGTGCCATGCTTTCTGGGTTTTAACAACCCATGTCTTATGTGTTCAATCTTAGGCTGGGTCCAAGTCTGTTGTCTACTTCCAATGCAAAAGAGCAGAGATCTCTGCCCCACTACAGCTATAGGATTGTCCCAGCGAGTGATACTTTGCCCAGAGAGACAACATTTTAAGACAAGTTCAGGAGCCACATGCTCTCCTGATTTGGAGAAAAGTGAGAGGTGGTTACTACAATTCCAAAAGCTGGAATTATGAGGCTTAAATATTTAATACTCATAATTAGCTCGGATGATTCTTGGGCTTTACAACCCCTTTTTTTTTTTTTTTCCATTTTTGATTAACAACATGACTTGAAAAACTACAACCCCAATGTTTCAATAGTGAGCACCTTCAACTAAACCACAAGCTCTCATCACTTGAACTTTACAACTTGAACATGATTTTTTTATTGAGCAGAGCAAAAGCTTGATAGTTTTTTTTTTCTTCGTTTTCTTGGAAGACCCGGTGTCACTTAAGTCTTTTGAACAATAGAACTAATAGTCTAATACCTTGGGTGGTGCCATGAAATTCACATAAACGCGCAATGGGCAAATTTTGGGTGGTTTGGACTACAAGAGATGGGGAGCAAACCACGCCGGGGACTGCTTGGTAGGTTTAGGTAGTCCCCCTTGGCACTCTTATAAGTTATAACTTGATCTTTACAATTTGATACTCAGTTGGTGGGTATGTTTAGATAGTCCCCCAATCATTAGACAAGGCAAACGTAACTAGAGAAAGAGAGGGAGTGAGCGTAGAAATCGGCTGAATTTGGCCCATTTGTGCCCACAACTATTTTTTTAACTGTTTTATAGGCTTGCCTTGGATTATTATGATTGTTGTTAAGGTTGTTTTACTGAAAACTCTAAAATTTGACAATTTTGAAGAGCTTTTATCACAAACTTGAATGCTAGATTGTCGTTTTGTCCTTTGCCTAAGACCAGCTGAAACTATGTTTTAAAAATGACTCATGGGATGCTGTCTATGACAACGATATTAATATTTAGTGTTCATTTGTGAAGGGGGGCGAATTCTATATTCCGCTTATAAGAAATATAAATCACTCAAAGCCGCCACCCTCTTTTAAGAATTGGATGTCTCTATTATTATTGCAATTAATGTATAATATTTGATTATATGCTAAATTTTACGGTGTGACTAACCCCTATTCCAATAGAATTTGAGGGCATCTAATACAAGGGGAGGACATTCATTTTTTAGCGGTTTCGATAGCATAAATGGCTCCGACCAATGGATCGGGTGCTCATGGTCAGGCCAGCCCAGTCCCAATCTTGGGCAGGATTGGATAATAGGTCTAATGTTTGAGCCGGGCCTATTTTTAAGAGCTGTTGCTGCGGATGCCGTGAATGTGACGTAGGAATGTTCGAATTTTGAATTCCTCCCTCCAAAGCAGGTGATTTTAGTATTTTACGCACAGGGAATGGGAAGAATGACAAATCATTTGTATGTTACAATCCTGCCAAATGAGACGTCAGTTGTTGATGGTAGATTTTCCATGTGTGCCCCCATATAAAATACAGGAATTGTGTGTCAGACAAAGTAGAATTCTACAAGAGATAAAGACAAAGGGTCTTCTCCAAAGTGCATCTCGGTTGGTCTAAGACCACGGTTTGTATCCGGAGGTTATAGGTTCGAAACTGAACTACCACACTTGAGCTACGGCCTACAGGGGAGTTTATCCGGCTTCCCTCTGGGTCTGGAGGGATTAGTCCAGCCTAAAGGATTGAGAACTCATCCGATAGCAAAAAAATAAATAAATAATAATAATAATAAATATATATATGCCTGGCTGGGCCTGACCATTAAGAATAAAGGTCCATGAACTCCGGGGGGGGGGGGGGCCTTGAACTTGAGAACCTCTAAGTAAGACTAAAGAAAGCAATAATTGATCATGGAGTGGATTTAGGTAACCAAAATATGATGGTTGTTTTGACCAATGTGGAATATAAATGACAAGTGTTGTCTATTCACTCATGGCATGTGTGGCAAAAGTTTTTCCATCAAACCGCCTTGGGTGTTTAAGTTGGGGATAGAAATGGGCTGGGTAAAACAGGTCAAGTTGAGGCCTGCAGGTCCAATATATAGGCTCAAGTTTCTACTAAAACCTGCCCCATTCAATAATCTGTTTGAAAAGGTAGCCGACTCAGAAGTTTTATTTATTTATTTATTTGGTAAAAAGAAGGGCTTAATTATAAACCCTAAATTAATGAGTTTACTTTGGGTTGGTTGACATGCGATTATGCAATTAGCAACATTCATCTTGGTTCGGTGGGTCCATTGCATGCCAAAATGATGCAATGTGGTGGGCCTTACTTGGACAAAATAATAGCAAGCAAATGTGGGCCCCATCATAAACATGTATTCATAGTGTAGCCCACCTGCTCGTGGGTACAACCTATCTTTATCATAGTTTTTTTTTTTTTTAAAGTAAAGAAAGATTCAGTAAGTGTAATCTTCAACTTCCATCCACTTAACCCATATTATATTAAAAATGAGACAGTATATATCCGCCTTGTTAGAAAATCAACTAATGTCTCTTTATGCAGGTTCAGAATCCGCTATTGGTGCTGGCTGAAGCTAAACTTTGATGGTGCTTTTAACCCTTTCATGCAACAGGCAAGAGTGGGTGGTGCCATCCGTGGCCTATTTGGCAACTTGATCACGGATTTCTCCGGTGACATCCGTGCTGCTCATCCGCTGGAGGCTAAGTTAATCGCCTTACAACGTGGTTTAATTCGCTGTCATGATCTCCAAGTGTCAAACATTCAGGTGAAAGGAAACTGTTTGGTACTCGTAACTTCCATCCAAACTTCACGGCACTTAACATGGGATATGATGAGTCTCTGGAAACGGGTAATGCATCTTCTGGCAGCACTTCACAACTGGACCATTCACTATTGCAAGAGATCGGCAAGGAGGCTAGCAGATCTACTGGCAAAACAGGATGGTCCGGTAATTACAAACAGTGCAGTAACCTTGCCGATACAGGCACGGGACGCCTACATCGATATTGAACGGGACCAGGCGACAGCATACACAAGGGCTTTCTTCAGTGATTTAGTGAATGACTCATCTTCTTCAAGTAATGCTCCAACACATGAAGTAAGGGTAGAGCCCAGCTTTGCAATCCCGAGTCTCATATTTGAACAAGGTTGCTGCTCCTGCAAATGGAGAATAACGTTTTTCAATGTTGCATTGTCGAGACTACGGTTGGTTTTCTATTTTTTGGAAATGATAAAGGATCATGTCAACAATTGAGTAAGTGATGTGGCCACTTTGTCTTTCTCTGTTTTTGGAAGGCTAGTTATCCTTTTTCTCATGCTCAATCATATATTGTAACAGCATCACATAAATAAATATACATCCTTTCACAGCAGAAAAGAAAAAGGTTCAGTAAGTGTAAAATTAGGCTCGCAGTGCTGGACCGCTCGGAGGAGCATACTTCCCTTCGCGTATGAAAGATAGATCAAGGCTGATGACCATTCAGTCATGAAAAAGGTTGATACATGTTGAAGTCAACGTCCACCATCGCTCCTGAGCGGTCATAATTGTGGTCGAGCCCTCGCCCTCACCATAAAACTATTGTTGTGCCGTTTCCTATCACCAATTGGTTTTGGGATAAGTGGTAGCTCAATAGGGTGTAAGATCCTACAAGTGGTATCAGAGCCTGGTCGGTCGGGTGTTCGAGTCACGGGACACGCGTTTTGCGAGTTCGCAGCATGAGTCGCGGCGGGTGTGCCGTTGAGGGAGGGATTGTTGAGGTCAACGTCCACCCTCGCTCCTGAGCGGTCATAATTGTGGTTGAGCCCTCGCCCTCACCATAAAACTATTGTTGTGCCGTTTCATATCACCAATTGATTTTGGGATAAGTGTAAAATATATCAGATTTTGCATCCTGCTCATTCAACTCAATAACAAACCTCAAGCAAATGTTCCTTCTTGTCCCACAGTGGAGTGTACATATGAAAGATCTGAACTGCTCAATAACATGTGTTAGGCCTACTATAAAACTGATCATGTATGCATGATTGACTTGGTGGAGGGCTGAGGGCTATCTCCTATTAAAAAGAAATTTGATTATAACTCATAAAGGAGAGAGGGTCCAAAGTTTTAATGAGTAGGCTCTAACTAGAGCATCATAAATTGCTGTGAGTCAGGCCTTATATCTAGACTCCAAGGCAAAACATGCTCAAACAAATTTGTTTTATGTTGACTGACATTCAACACAAATTTGACGCATACGATCGTCCCAATCAGCATAGACAAGGGTTGTCCAAATTCCAAGCAAATGGAAATTCGACTCACTGTCAGTTTTTATTTTCTTGTGTAAAAAGCAGTGCGTTAGCCTTGCAATTGATAGTACGTGGGTTACCTAGATCATGGACTGCAATTTATGGTACAAAATTTTACACTGGCTGTCAACCTATCTAACACAACTCTCCTCTTTCACCTAGACTTGGGACTGACAGTTAAAAAAAAAAAAAAAAACGGCAGACTTGTCTAGCATCATCATGATGATGATCTTTCCACCATGGTTTGCTTTATATTTAGCTCTCTAGGATGACTCTAGCATCAGGATAAGATATATAATTGAAAATCATGAGTATGGTTAAAATAATTGTTCTTAATTGACAAATACGGATATATAAAGTTTGGAAACGGATCCCTTGTTTGGTCCAATTTTTTAAGTAGATGGGATGTGACATCTCAACCCCATGTGGCACCCCCTGTTTAGTCCAAACAACCCCCTTAAAAAATTCTCATCTTTTAAAAAAAAATTATCATCCCATGTAGCACTCCTTGATTGGTCCAAATAGGGCTTCCCTGTTTGGACCAAATAGGGGATCCAGATCCATAAAGTTTAGGCCAACATTGATATGACAAGCTGTATGCGTAGGCCTCAATTGGGTTCCACTTGTAGTCTAAACTGTATATTGTTAAATGGGTCACAACTCACAAATTCTTTTTTTTTTTCTTTTTCTATCGGAGGGTTTCCAACCCTTTAGGCTGGACTAATCCCTCCGAGCCCAGAGGAAAACTGAATAAATTCCCCTATAACCCCAGTGTGGTATTGTAGTTTTAAACTTACAACCTCTGGATGCAAACCGTAATCCTACACCAACAAAGCTACCTCTTGGGGTTACACAACTCACAATTTTAAATGATCAAGAAAGAAAACTATGCATTTCAATTTTTTTTTTTTTCCCTTCATCTCTCTTTGGAGGGGATTAGCTCGCCCACCAACATACTACACCATATGTTCCTAAAACATCAACAACCCATGCACATATGATAAAATCTAGACATTATCGCATACACTGCTTCACCGACTACTCATCGGATAGTTATCCCTATCTTAGATAGTGATCTAACCATCTTTTATCAATGGATGGAAGCAACACTGAAGATTACTGAATGATCTTTAAGTGGTCTTTATCAAACTTTTAATCGGATCCGCACATTGTCGCAAATTCTGGTGACATTGATATACACCATACACTTTTTAATATTCATGTTTTACCCTGTGGTTGTCATGCAGATTTGGTAGAGCCCTGCAAACATTAGGACGTGCATTTAAAGAGCAAATTTGGATTTCTTTGAAGCATGTAAAAATAATAATAAAAAAAAAGGAAGGGAAGAAACATATTACATATGGACTTAAATCCTCTTTACTTCTTAAAATAAAACAATGCCAAAGCCTGTGGGGCCCATCATAGTATTAAGTACAAAAGGAGTTTGGGATCTAATCAAGTAATCATGCAGGAAAAGTAATGTCCACTCAACAAAATTCTTTTTTCTACCGATCTCAAGTCATGGGAGCCTGACTCCTTGGAATAAAAAAGAAGAAAAAGAGATTTAATTTATATTGTTGGAGAATGTTGATAGGATGAAATAATGTCTCAATATTTCAATGAAACAAGAGATTCAGACTCAAGTCATGAAACGCATAATAGCTATGTATTACTATAGTTATTTTTCTTTCCATATCCTTGCCACCTTTCTTGTTGAGAATCTCAGCAGCCTCCTCATTATTTATCCTTTTAACTGTGGCCTTTGTATTATAAGGAGGGATGTAAATGAGTCCCTTATTCTTTGATTATCCGAAGGTTCTGACCCGTTAAAAACCGAGTTTGAGCCCTTATTTAGGCCCCATAAAGTACATGAGTCTGGATCTTTTTTGGACCTATGATCTAGATGGACCCAGGCCCAATTCCACATTGGTTCGGACTTGTGGACTAGGGATCCGACGTACCACCTCATTTTTCAATAATCTCTACTAAAAACTAGGTTTTTCCCATATCATTTTCTACTGGATCCAGACCTGTCCTATTTATATATGATTCTGGTTCGACTTCATCTTCTCGTTAACAATTCAAATTTCGGAAATTTTTTTTCCGAACTGGTTCTAGTCCCATTTACATCTCTAATTCTAAGGCCACCTCTTTAGCCTACCTTATCACGTATTGGAGGCCCTCATTGAATTGTGCCACGCAGATAGGCGTGGACAAATCTGGGGGCGACACCTGAGGGGACGGAGGAAAGAGAAACTGTTTGGACGAAGAGGATCCATTTCCACGATGTGATATCTTACAAGACTGAGCACTTTAATAACCTGCATCAGTATGAATTTACCCCAAGTAAGAATTTCAAACACAAACGGTACCTGCCTGGTAAAATTGGAGTCTAAAAGGACACATAGCATGGAAAAATCCCTCATTTGAAAGTTGTAGGAGACCAATTGTACATTGACAATTCACCAATATGTTTTTATTATATATATAAGTGAGGTGGATACTTTTAAAACAAGAGTATTGGGATACTGCAACCCCATAGACAGCTGAGTAGAATTTTCAAGGATGTCTATTTGCTTGGAACAACTTGGCCTGTGACACCGACCTAGCGAACACTCATCAATCTCCACACACACTCTCTCTTCTTTGAAATAGACCTCACCGAAGTTTTAACATGTATCCGTCCAACCTTTAAGCGTGCTGCCATCGGGGGCGGGGGGGGGGCACCCAAGATTTTAGCCCAAAAAAAGAAAACTAAATTTTCAATTTTGGCAGAAATCAAGCTTCCTTATTGAATATGTTAAAATGAGCACACTGTTGGTCATCCTCCTTTGATCAGTAACAAAAGCCATAGTTTTAACAACATTTGTAAGAAATTTGGGGAGTCTCAAGATACAGCGACTGTGTTTTATCAGAGGAATTTGTCTCATATTCAGGTTCATTGCATCCCAAATCTTCCATTCTTCTTTCCTTTTTCACGTGGTTGATGACTGAAACATGCTTTTTGTTGGGTTTTTTAAGATGGGTTTTTCTTTTCTTTCTTTTTTCCCTTTTTCATGTGTTTGATGACTGAAACATTGCTTTGATGACTGAAACATGGTCCCCCCCCCCTTCTTGTGGGTTTTCTCCTCTTTATCATTCTCTCTTTGGATGATGACTGAAATATGGGTTTTGTTGGGTTTTTTCTGGTGGGTTTTCTGACTCCTCATCGTGATTTTCTCTTTGGATGATGCCTGAAACATTTATGTTTCTTGTAAAGTTTGACAACATTTCAATAAAAGTTTTATTTTAGCCCAAAGAATTTTTTTAGTGTAACTTAAGTGCAGCCCCCCCCCCCCCCCAGATTAGAAGTCCTGGATCCGCCCCTGGCTGCCATCCAAAACTTTCATGGTCTGCTTGCATGAAAATGCATTCTTAAAAAACTCTAAGAAATTGAATTATTAAATGCGGCTAAAATTGAAAAAATAGAGATAAAGATCTATAATAAAGCTTTAAAATAATAATTTCTAAAAATATATATATAAGAGAAATGGAAAAAGAGTACTTAGTAAGCACCTCGTCCTTATAGTGTTTCATATATTCAATATCATAATATCATAAAATTATGACGATATCAAAATATATGGACATTCTTTGTAAAAAAAAAAAAAAAAACTTCAATGAATATACAAAGCTTTTTGAGAACAATATTTGATATTTCTTTTTTCACCCGATTAAAGACGGGCCTGTTCGGATAAATGAAGAGTTGAGTAAAATGAAGTGGATTTCACATGAGAAATAATGTGGAGGAGAAGTATGTTGAAGTTAAAGTAGAGTACTTCATTTCACTCCATTTAAATGCTTATTGTGAAGTTAATGTTTGAAGTATAATTCATTTTTATTAAAGAAAATTGAAGTATTTAGAGTTTGAATAAAATTGAGCACATGTGGCTGATAGTATTACTTCTTCTATTGGACCAGACTCATCTAAAATCCAAACATGTGAGTTGAAAATTTAGACCGTTGGAGCCAATTTAATTTAACTCTAGTATATTTTTCGCCTATCTAAACAGGCGAGAGGCCAAGAACAATTCATGCATAAAAATCCCAAAATTCTAATTCCCAAATTCTAGGAAGAGACTCACGTTTAATTAAACTCTTCTCTCGAACATCAAGAAAGATTAAAAAAAACTCCCGCCCTCTAGAAATCATCTCATTTGCACAACACACATCTTAAAAGCATTCCCATCACAATTGGGCTCCACAAAACCCCCTCACATCCCACCGTCCACACCCGAAAATGACCCCCACATGGCCCATCAGTACATTTCACGGGACCCACCATCATTCCCTTCAAATTTAAAACCCCGAAAATGCCGACCCATTGTTAGTGGAGCTTGTGCGACGAGACGAACCCCTCTCTCCCTCCCTCCCTCCCTCTCTGCCCCCCTTCGATCCTCTTTTCTGGAGTCTCTTTCATTTCCCTCGCCGTTTTCCATTTCCTCCCTCTCTCCCATTTCAATTCTCCAAACAACAGAAATCTACACGAAACAAACAAGTATATAAATATCTAGAGAGAGAAGGAGAAAGGGCTTTTCGTTTTCTCCCCAATTCCCTCAATCTTTCTACCAACCGAGATCTGGCTTTCGTTTTCTCAACCCTTGGATTATTTAGATCGTGAAGCGGATTCCGTTTTCTCCAGATCTCGTTTTCACGATCTGGTTTCCGTGGAATTCGAGATCTTCTCCTACGCGATCTCATTCGAATACTCTCGGTTGTGATATTCGCTAGCTGTTGGTTCGATTCGCGCTTTGGAAACCGCCATGGAGGCGATGGAAGAACTGATCCAGTTATCAGATTCGATGTTGCAGGCAGCTGCTCTGCTTGCAGATGAAGATGCCGACGAATCCTCGTTGAGGAGGAATTCCACCTTCCTCAACGTCGTCTCTCTCGGCAATGTCGTGAGTCGATCGTGCCCTAATTGTGCCCTAATTTGCTCTTTTTTCTCTCGATTGATTGATTAATTGATTGTGTTTTCATTTGATTTGATCGGATTTCTCCTCGCTCCAAACAGTTGGGAATCGAAGAATTTATATACTGTTTTTCTGTTCATTGCGTGTCGGAAAGTTCTGGTTGATTTTCAGATCTGTATATATTGTCCGCAATGAAAGATAGACGAGTGAGAGACAGAAGTTTCCATTATTCTAGGTTTTGTCTCTGACTTTGCCGAGTTGTTTGTTAGGGTGCTGGTAAATCTGCGGTGCTGAATAGTTTGGTTGGGCATCCTGTTCTTGTAAGTTTCATGTTGGATTTATGTTTCGCATTTGAGATGCTGCTTGCTTGTGGCTTCAATCTTGAATGATTATTATTGTTTTCCTTTCTGTTCAGCCAACTGGAGAAAATGGCGCCACACGGGCTCCTATCAGTATTGATTTACAAAGAGATAGTTCCCTGAGCAGCAAATCAATTGTATTACTAGTTGAGGATAAATCTCAGCAGGTTTCTGCAAGTGAGGCCTCTTAAAATGTTGTGTAATTTGATCTTATTCTTGTGCCTAAACTAATGCCAGATTTGTTTGTCTTTTTATCCCCCTTGTGTTTTGAGTTGTAATTTGAGTACTTTCTTTGTTGGCCATTGATGCACTCCATTTTCTTGGGTCCTATTGTAGGTTCACTTCGGCATTCTCTTCAGGAAAGGCTAAGCAGGGGTTCTAGCTCAGGGAAGAGTCGTGCAGATGAGATATACTTGAGGCTCCGCACTAGTACTGGTTGGTGTTTTCCTCTTCTAGTCTTTGTTCGTTTTTTTTTTTTTACATTAAATTATCAACCCTTGCCTTCCTTTTTTTATGTTATGATGATGATATTCTGGTTAAGTTTGGTTTCTAACTAAAAGCATGATCTGTAGATGATCCCTAACGCGGCCGCAATTAGTTACTAGGTGCTAGTTCTGAGTTCATCCATACTAAGACACATTGGAAAGCTTCTTTAACTGATTAAGACTTTCATGCCATGCAGACCTTCACACCCTGGGATGGAAATTTTTTTTGGATCTATCTGATGACTGAAGGACATTACTAACTTCACACATCTCTGAATGTAATAAGCTTAGGGGGCTTTAACCTTGTACAGTTCCTCTTTGGTGAGACCTAACCTCTAGAAATGAACAAAAGGCGGACCCAAAGAGTTATCTTTTTTTATGTGAATCAAATCTTTTGTAGTTTTTTTTCCTTATTGTGTGATTTTTTAAAGAAATTTTATTTTTCATGATTGAGATTCAATCCTTATTATGATTATTATCCATTGTCAATTTACAGAATGTTGCCCTAACCTGCATCTTGAAAGCCCATTCTAGCGGCTTCAGCTTCTATGAAGTCAATGACTGTTTAATAACTATCTTCGACGAATTAATGCCATTCATGTCCTTTCTTTAGCATGATGATTACTACCACCATGATAACAAATTAAAACTATAGGAAATATGGTTATGATATGGACAATACGGTCCTTCATCATTTAAAGTTATCTAATTGCTGGAATTAGCTCCTTAAGTTAACTTTTTTACACTAAAATGGAGAAATTCTACCTACATCAGCATTTAACGCAAATTAAAATAAAAATAAATTAAAGATGTCTCGTTATGAAGGATGATGTTCTAATTATTCTGCCTGTGTTATATCATATAATCTCTTTTAATAAACTGTTTAACATTAGGAAGAAAGTAATCAGAAATTTCAGAAAAAAGATAATGGTCTCCTGTTTTCCTTTCATGACTAGCAACTTGCAACTTGTTTTGTATGGTGCTTATATTTTTTAATTTGGCAAGTGTCTGTGATAATCCTTTGATAAGCTTTCCACCTAAGGTGATTTTTTTTTTCAGCCCCTCCTCTGAAATTGATTGATTTACCTGGATTGGACCAACGGGCTATGGATGGGTCAATGGTGAGTAGCTGCTAATCTTCTTCCTATAAAACTTAAGTGTCAGGCTAATTTTATGGGTCATTGATCATCATTTACGTGGTGATTTCTCCTTGTTGTAATGTTTCTTGTATTTTTCTTCTGGTTCTGATTTAGTTAGGCATTATAGATTGCCAATAGTGACAGTATTATTGTTTGGTATACATGGTCTTGTTCCAGATCAGTGACTACGTTGAGCACAATGATGCAATTTTGCTTGTTATAGTACCTGCTGCCCAAGCACCTGAGATTTCTTCATCTCGAGCCCTTAAATTGGCTAAAGAATTTGATGCAGATGGTGAGTTTCTGTTGACCTTGTTACCCTGTTGTGTAATAGTGCAGACCTATGATGCCCAGATACAGGATGGGTACAGCAGGGACATGGATTTGCACGTGAAAAAAAGGTTATCAGATATGATACTATACGTTGCTCATTTTGAAGTTTTTGGGTATCATATACACATTTGTTTCATTGAAGTGTGCTTAAAATACCATTCAAAAGGAAAATAGAAAAAAGTGCGCTTAGAATGCATGGTTTCAGCCAGAGTTGGTTTTTAATCCTTTGTTAGTATAAGTGAGTCATTTAATGTTGATTTTGTTGGCTTTAGGCACCAGAACGATAGGTGTTATCAGCAAAATTGATCAATCAGCAACAGACCAGAAAATACTTGCTGCTGTTCAGGCTCTTCTTTTGAATCAAGGACCACGCAGCACATCTGACATTCCATGGGTTGCTTTAATTGGTCAATCTGTTTCTATTGCATCTGCACAGGCTGGGTCTGTTGGCTCCGAAAGCTCTCTGGAAACTGCATGGAGAGCCGAGAGTGAAAGTTTAAAATCGATACTTACTGGAGCCCCTCATAGCAGGCTTGGCAGATTGGCTTTAGTGGAAACCCTTGCACACCAGATTCGTAAAAGGATGAAAGTCAGGCTTCCAAGCCTCTTGTCTGGGTAGGTTCTCTGTTATATTTCTACAGTTGTCCCGTTTGGGACTTTAATTTAATGATCTGTTTGACATGTGCTCGATTACTGTGGAATGTGTAATTATTGGTTCAGAAGGTGTGGGCTCATCTCGACAGATTTGCTATTTAACTAAACAAGTGAATCTCAAGTAATTAACATGGTTGTGTGTTTCAATCTGCTGATGGCACAGCGGGTAAGGCATCTCCATTTCCACAAGAATGACCAGGGATCAATCCCCCGCTTGCTGCCCTGTTAAATAAGGACTTGTGAAGTATGTGTGGGGAACAAACTTAATTGTGTCTACATTTAATGCTCTGTTTGTCTTAGATGAATGGATTGTTTACATATCTAGAGTCAATTAGATAATGATTTGAAAAATGACATTGGCCCCATGAGAAGTCTCTTCACTGCCCAGAAACTGATGCTTGTGATGACCTATTTGCTATGTTTTTTTTTTTTTTAATTTATTTTATTATTAGTTTGATTCTTATCACTCTGATCTTATAAAATTTTGCAGGCTCCAAGGTAAGTCTCAAATAGTTGGGGATGAATTAGTAAGACTTGGGGAGCAAATGGTGCATAGTGCTGAAGGAACACGGGCTATTGCTTTGGAACTTTGCCGTGAATTTGAGGATAAGTTTCTTCAACATATTGCCACTGGAGAGGTGAGCTAATGTGGTTCTTTGTTCATTGTATGATGTTCAACTATTATTGGACAAAGTAGGAAAAGTTAGCACTTAGCAGTATTATCCATTTGGTTTGGGATCTTATAAATAATTGAAACTGTCAAGGATCAAGATATAGGTTACAGAGGGAGTATTGGCAGCCCCCAATAGTTTATATTGGGTAATGCGTATTGGGTGCAGCAGTACAATGTGGTAAAAATAAAAAAAATAAAATGTCAAAGAAGTATCTGAAATGGTGCAAACACAAGAAATTGTTAGATTTTGATTTTTTTTTTAGTAACTAAGATAAATGTATGTAACGGAACCTTCAATGTCATATAGGTCTTATATCTGAAATGAACAACACTTACATATTTTATTCATCTACATTCATGTTACTCAGGTCTTTGGAATTAAAATCTCCTAAGATGTTAATCAGGAAACAAGTGAAACAAAATTTCAACAGTATTTAGCAGTCACTATTTGTTGCTACTGAGTACTTGCTAGTTACTAATTATTGACTTGCACAATCAATTACTGATGATTGATTGCTCAGTAGTCGATATTGATACAGAATAAAAGTGGTTATTGGCTTTATTATGAGCAAACCCCCAAATAATGAATGTAGGAGTTTTCCCCCCTGCAAACATGCACCACTAGGTTTTTTTTGGGGTTTTTTTCTATTCTCAAAGGCAACTCTCAAGCTATGGGTCACATTATCGGCTTCCATTCCTCGTTTAGAATGTCGATTTGTGCTTTTTTTAGATTTACTGTAGTAAATCTGTCCAATACGCCTCCTGGAGGCTTTCCTTTGCAAAACAAGTAAAAAGGGCATCTTTTAGACCATGAAAACCAATGTGCCCTGATATGTATAGGCCGATACTGTTGATATGATTGATATATTGGCTATACTGGCCAATATGTTTGTGGACAGCTATAATCAAGAGATTTGCAAGGTGCCAGTCAATAATAGATAAATTATGGGCCGATACAATATGTGTCAGTTGATATTTTCAATGTTGGGGATATGTGGTACATGCATTTTTCTGAAAAAAGCACAAAGTATCAATATTGGATGCTTTGATAATCCAACCCTCCACAGATGCCATCATAAAGTGCCTGAATCTTTTGTTTAGTTGACAATCTCATAAAGTTTTAACTCGTCTTTTTCACTCAATATTTTGTATGGTAAGTGTAGCATTTCCTTTTTATTTGATGTGACTTTCATATAAAAGCCCATTATGACTTCCATTGTGCCATTATATGTTTCATCAGGAAAATGTGATATCACATTATATAATTGTGCATGGCCTTTTTTTAACTGATATTAACTGTCATTGGCTTCTTGCTCTCACTATAGAAGTCCAAAAAAAACCCAGTGTGTAAATGGCTACTTTTTTAATCAGATTAATTAACATATGCTTTAAAACCAACATATTACTGGTAGCAGTTTGTTTGGTTTTTACACTCATTACTCAGTTGCAACTTAGCCAGTCAGTTGGTCTTCCCTTTTTTCTTACCAGCGTATTACTATTGCTCTTCTTGAACAAAATCATATAGTAACAAAAAATAAATAATTGAGATAAATAAGCTACTTAAATGCATGACTGTGGAGATGAAAGTTTGTTACTTAGCTTTAGCTTTGTAGAAGGTGAAACTGTACTAAATTAATATAGGGAAACATATTAGGTAGGGAGTGGCTCACTTAAAGCTGTTAATGCTCTTACCCTCTTCTTTTTTTTAAATAGAAGAACTAGTTGATGATCTCAAGGTTTGGAGGTGAATTAGAATAAGATAAAGCATTTCCTTTAGATCCAGAATTGACTTTGAACTAGTGACAACATGCAAGAAGTAGGCAGCGACTATCCTAAATTCCTAATCTGGTTATAGTTATTTGTTATGTTTTAAGATTAACACCTGTATGCTCATTTGTTTCCTACCTACCTTCAAATTAATGTGCTAATGTGGACGATATTATATTTTCTTATGCAAGGTCTCTAAAACATTCATTAAGCATTATTTGGTGCATGGTCTTTTTATTTTGGGCAACAGCATGGTTCACCATGCAATATCCAAGTTTAGAGTTTGAACATATATCTTAACACGTCTCACTTTGAAGTGCCAGTGTTTTATGTTGTAAGCTATGGTAGTAGTTTGACATTTGATGTGGACTAGCGTTCATGAGTACTTTGAATCCTGAACTTTACCAGTTTTTGTAATCACTTAGTAGTTCTCCAATGGTTTTGCTTTCACCCTATTTTGATCTTTTAGTGCCTCACAGGGTGGTGGTTGGAAAGTTGTTGCAAGTTTCGAAGGGAACTTTCCAAACAGAATCAAACAGCTTCCTTTGGACAGACATTTCGATATTAACAACGTCAAAAGGGTACCTTCGTGTCATTCTTTCTTTTTGGTTCTTTATATTGATTCTGTTTCTTCTTTATCTTTTTAGTTGCTTATTGTTCCCAATGCTGCAACTGCACTCTAGATTGTGCTGGAAGCTGATGGTTATCAACCATATCTAATATCTCCTGAGAAAGGTCTGAGATCTCTTATAAAGGGAGTTCTGGAGCTGGCAAAAGAGCCTTCACGTCTTTGTGTGGATGAGGTAATATTGTGTGACGATTTCAGAGATTAGGACTGTTCTTTTTTTTAACGATCAATCATGTATCTGCTTCTACTATAATTCTCCAATTCTCTAAATATATATACTATATTCCAAAAAATGGAAGTCTATTGTTGGCAATATCTTCATTCATCAGGCAGTGCTAAAATTGAAAATCAAGTAGCATTTTTTTTATACAGTAACAAATTCTTGATGCATGCAATAAAACAGTGTAGGAACTATGAGGCTTTCTATATCTTTTTTACCGAGTGCACATTTCATTTTTTTTTTTTTTTTTTTTGTGCCTATCAAACAGGTGCATCGTGTATTGATTGACATAGTTTCTGCTGCTGCGAATGCTACGCCAGGTCTTGGAAGATACCCTCCTTTTAAGAGAGAGGTAGGTAACTGTCCTATCTATGCCTGAACATCTTTGAGTTTATGCTTTCTAGCAATATGTACTGGTCGATGATCGCAAATTTAAAGATGTATTTGGTTTCTCATACGGTAAATAATACTTTGCAAGGCTTAAAATTTCCATTTTTTCATCAAGGTTATTGCCATTGCATCTACTGCTTTGGACGTGTTTAGAAATGAGGCAAAAAAGATGGTGGTTGCATTAGTCGATATGGAACGTGCTTTTGTTCCTCCTCAGCACTTCATACGTTTGGTTCAGAGAAGGTATGCTTGGCTTGGTGATGGTCAGTGTCATTAGTTGATATTTGGCTGCATGCAATCTGTTTCAATTGGTATTTAAGAACCTCTAACTCTGCTATTAAAGCATCTCTTCCCATCAAATTATTAGTATTTTTCCATCAAACACCTGTTTTTGCTTTGTTCATCTTTTATTAATTTATTTTTGTATCACCACACTGATTTTACTTTTGAATTGAATGCCTGTGGACAAAGGCTATGGACCAATGAATGCAACATTCTCATGATGTGCGAACATCAACCATCACATGCCAAACTCCCAATTTATCCAATGTAAAATTGCAACGAAAAATATAGAATCAAGTCACGTCACTATGGTGTCTTTTAGGAGATACACAGCTGTTGTTATCCAATTGGGGTGAGAATCGTGAGGTCTGAACCATTGCTATTAGATGATGCTCCGTATATGTTTTCCTACCTTGAGAAATGGCATCCGTCCAGGGCTCCACAAAGTGGCTCACAGTAACTCTTACCATTTGTAGCCTTCTACCACATTTTTCTTGAATTATATACTCATCATTGTGGAAAATCCAATTATTTCTTTCTAATTTGTGAATAGGACTTCCAAATTTTAATGGTAAAGCCAATTCATTGTTGGATAAGTGGCAAGGCATACTCCCATTCTTGGAGAAGACCACGGTTCAAATCTTGTTGGTTACTTTGAAAACTCCAAAAGAACTTGCTAGTGAGGCGACTCTCCTAGCAACACACACAAACAATAAAAAAACACCTTTGACGCAGACGCGACCGGATAAATATGGGATCTGGGTAACCCTTTAACCTTTTGATCTCCATTTATTGTTACATCTGGTGGAAGAATCTCCCATATTGGATGTCCTTGCATTGAAATATATCATATCCTCCATTTTGATGCATTTAACTGAGGTCCTTTTGAGGGTCCTCCAGTTTTTCCCCAAATATTGGGCTCACTTTCCCAAGCTATTTGGAAGGCCAAGATATGCTGGAGAAAGAAGATAATGGGTCCATTCCTAATATAGGTTCCTGCCAACTTTATGTACGGATAAATCCCAAAACTACAGTGCGATAAATATTTTTGTGCACGTGTGGCAATGCTGAAGATTTGACTTTGAATGTTCTTTAACTTTTGATTGACTAAAGGTAAGCTAACTCCAACCAACCTTATCACTGCAACAGTAAGCACCTTGCAACTGTGGTGTGGGCTTCTTTGGTGTTTCTCTACTTTCCTTCAACTCATGTAACTTTGACTAGTACATATTTATAAGAAAAAATGATCTGATAAAAAAAAAAAAAGATTGAAGGAATAGTGTTTTAGCGGGATGATTCCTAATGCTAATGGTTATAATTCAATATCACTATCACCATGTAATAAAAAATCAAACTCTTTGTTCAACAAAGGACTGCTTGATGACAGAATCAGACAGCTGTCATTTACAGTAATTCAAAAATGGGAAATTGGCCCAGAGTTGGAACAAATGAACTGTTGGAACTAATACGTTCATTTCTTTTTTAATAACCCACACAGAGTGCCAAATTTGAGTAGTGCCTGAACTTTCTGTACTTTTATGTGATTGTACTGATGTTAACATGTTCTCTCTTTTAAAAATGTGTCAGTTTTTTTTATTATCAGTAGTAACCTATATTATATCATGAGAAAGAGTGTACAGCAGTGGAATCTATACTGTATTGGAAATGTGTGCTACATATTTATAAATGGGAACAAAAATTGAGTTTGAAAGATGTGGCAATCCTTGTGGATGAAAATGAATGGCTTTAGAATACAACAACCTCATTAGAAGTCGCAAGAAACAGCCACAATGAACAAAATAATGCACCACTGTGATATTATATGTATCTTTAATGGCACATTTGCAGTTTCTCTTTTTCTTTTTACAAAAAGTTTTTTATGGATATATCTCTTTTTGTCTGTCAAGGCTTTTATATTCTGAGATATGTTCACTTATCAGGATGGATAGGCAACGCCGGGAGGAAGAGCTGAAAAACCGATCCTCAAAGAAAGGGCAAGATGCCGAGCAATCCATTCTAAACAGAGTATGTTGTACATTCCTCTCATTTTATGCTAGAAAAAAAATGTCATTATGGATCAATGGACTTTGTTGCAGAGACATTTCTTTGCTTAATTTATACCTCATTTTGTCATTATAAAAGAACATATATTTTTTTATCTGGTGCATCTTATTTATTGTCTGCTGCACTTAATTGATAAAACCCCAAAAGGAAAATTGATTGTCTGCTACACGTTCCTGTCTAGGCAACGAGCCCTCAACCAGGAACCCAACAAAGTGGAGGAAGTTTGAAATCAATGAAGGATAAGTCCAACCAATCAGAGAAGGATACAAAAGAAGGATCGACTTTGCAGATTGCTGGGGACTTGGTAGCAGGTTTATCTACTATTTGGATGTTCTTTTCTAAGGAATTATCAAAAGATAGTAATGCTGATTTGATTGGCCTTGGTTCTATTGAATTCCTTTGTGATCTATGCTGTGATTTTATTCATTGGAAGTAGTGCGTCTTTCTGTGAATACCATGGTTAACATCAGTTGTCATTATGCAATATTATTATTATTATTTTTTAATGGTGTAAATAATATGAAATATGTTATATCTAAATCTGGAAGGAATAAGATAGCTGAAAGTTGTCAGGATGGGATTTCATCTTAAAGCTTGAATACATTTTTTTAGTAGACACTATCAGTTTGTTGAGCAATTGTAACTCATTGGGTGGTTTGGAGTCTCCCCTGATTCATGTTGACAACTAAGGATTTGTGATGGGTGTTGCTGGGAAGGAACTTGTTTGGAATGCCCTTTTCTTACATGTTGGTGAGATGGAATGGAATGCCTCTCAAGGCATATAGCTCAAATTTATCTCACTCAAGGTGCAAGTGTGACCCACCTCTGTTCTGCATGGAGACTAAACTTTAATGGTTTACAAAATAGCATGCTGGCTTCATTCAGTATTAGTGGAGCACAAGGGATTACATGGAAATGGTTAAAATATCCTTTCCTAGATTGTTGGAATGGGGGGCCATTAGTAGCAGCGGCAAATGAATCAAGTGGTAGGCTTGTATTACTGCCTTCTTTAATCAGTAGCAAGTGCTAATCCTGGGTGATCTCTTAGAAAAATGTAATTGCTCTGGTATTATACTCAAAAGGAGCCATGGAGGTTAACCTCATTTTTAATGAATTTCGGAATTTGTTGTCAAGAGGCAATTTGTGGTTTATGCTTGTGGGATGGGAAGATAACGGTGTTGGATTCTTTAGAAATGATCCCATGAGCTACTACAGGCTGTTGCCACTGGAATTCCTATTTGATGTGTGGTCTCTCTTATTTCCCTAATTGATGTGTGGTCTCTTTTATTTATAAAATGTTACATCTGATCACAGAAAATATCTTTTTTTATTTTATTTTTTTCAAATGGAATAAGTGCAAAGTGTGACAAAAGCAGCAATGTGCATGAGCATTCGGAGCGTCACATTGCCTGTGCGATCACACAGTAGAAAAGAACTTAAAATTGCAGGCCTAGCTTTTAGACAGCAACATGGGATATGCATTTTGCAACCAAAAGTTTGAAAGCTTTTCAAATGCAACTGCTGCATTGATTGAGCAGAGCTGTTTGGCGGTGTGCCACATCAATATTTTTGTTTTAGATCTCATTTGTAGCACACATTCATTTACTGTATACATTTGGGATACTGTTTCCCTATTCTTTTGATAGGCGTCCTTGGAACAGGTTGACGACAATTTCTTTGATTGATTGGCACTTGGAATGTAAAGTTCAACTACTTAGGGAAATTTTATGAATGCTTTCTTTAGGTGGCATCTCTTTGCATTTCTTTAATCAGTTTCTTTTGCATTTAATGATATGAATGCTTTCTTTAGGTGGCTCGATTTCTTTTGCATTTTTTAAGATGCTGAACTTTTCGTGCCTTGAATCCAACTTATTTTTTAAGTTAGAATAGGTATTTCAAGGGTTTTGATTATAGGGCAAACTTTCTTAATGAATTACTAGTACAATAACCCATGCTAAGCATGGGCATGCCTTCATGCAATATTTGTAGAAACAAATATAAATGAAAAATAAAATTTGTATAAATTAAAAACTTGACTCAACATAGAGTAACATAGGAATGAGATACCAACGAGCAGTCTTTCCAATGTCCATGGTAGAAATTGATATGCCCATTTTGGTGTAGAGTTGATTGGGTTTCAATTTGAAGAGAGGATCCCATGGTTGGATAATCCCATGACTTTGAAACTGTTTCTTCGACAGTATATGGCCAAGGCAACCAAATTTCTCAGAAGGTGTCCCTCCCAGCAATTGATGTTCATCAGTCATTCCAGACAAGTTGTTGTAGAAAGAAAAAAGGAAAACTTGAACAGTGAAAGAAAAAGGGAAATGATTGAACAATATAGTGAAAGAAAAAGGGAAATGATTGAACAATATAAGAAGGGAGTTGCATAGGTGGTTAGCTAAGAAGGGAGTTGCATAGGTGGTTAGCTAAGAAGGGAGTTACATAGGCGGGGAGAAGACGTGCAGAGTTTGAACAAAATAGGGATAATGGTTGTCTCAAAATCAAAACTACTGGTCAAAATCCAATCCAGAAACCCTTCAGCTTGATATAGTATAATTGGCTTTTTTTTTTTTTGGTTAAATATATGAAAGATCTGGCTTCACAAATAATTAGAACATTGGATAATTGATATATCATAGCCCCCCCTGCCCCCCGCCCCCCATGGTCGCATGCACACACAGAGGCTGCACTTGTGCTTTTCTCAAGGTTTTTTTATTTTTATTTATTTTTTAATAATAATTTTATTGGACTGCATTAATTTGTTGTTTATCACTGACCTTAGCAATTTGTAGGCTATCTTTTGAAGAAAAGTGCAAAAACTAATGGATGGAGCAAGCGATGGTTTGTTCTAAATGAGAAAAATGGAAAGGTCAGTTTACTGTTGTATTCACCTTCACAAACATTTTCAACTGTCTTGTGGTAGTTAGTATTTTAATTATTTTATATTGGTATGAATTTTGACATTTGTTGTTTTATTTTGGTTTTATCGTTTATTTACAGCTTGCATACACAAAAAGGCAAGAGGAGAGACATTTTCGGGGTGTTATCATATTGGAGGTGTGTACTATTGCTGCTATGAAAGAGTGTTTATGGGAATGTGGATTTTCTTTTTCCCCTCAAATCAGGCCACTAGAGCCACATTTTTTCTGCCCCTCTCCTACGTAGGTGTGGCCCAGCTCTGACAAATTCTAGCAATTCATTAACCCCCTCATGAGTTGGCCGGCCCTCTTCCCAGTATGACAATGAATGATCATTAAACTTCTGTTGTATTTAATGACAGAAAAATGAACTTAAAAAATTGTCAAAATTGTGGGGCTTTGAAATCAGGGGTTAGGGTTATCTCATTGATATTGGGGCCATCCCTATTCTTAATAGCTGTGCATTCCACACTTTTTTTTCAAAGATAAACAATGATTTTATGATCTATTCAGAATCTTTAGATCTTTTTAATAATGCACAATTGCATCATGCCTTTCTTCTTTTAATATGTTGTCCAGGAATGTAACATAGAAGAGGTTTTGGATGAGGATGAACCTCCAGTGAAAAGTTCCAAGGATAAAAAGGCAAATGGGCCAGATTCAGGAAAAGGTCTTGTGTTTAAGATAACTAGCAAGGTCCCCTATAAAACTGTTTTAAAAGGTGTGTTTCCTATTCTACTAGTAAGTGCAGTACCTACTATTTTAATGAATTTCTTTTGAGCTAATACCATATACTTGACATACAACTCAACTTTCCAATGATCTTGCAGCCCACAGTGCTGTTGTTTTGAAGGCTGATAATATGGCAGAAAAAGTTGAGTGGATGAACAAGATAAGAAGTCTTATGCAACCTTCAAAAGGAGCTCCCAGAGGGGCATCTCCCTCTGAATCTGGTCTGCCAATACGACAAAGCCTTTCTGATGGTTCTCTGGTTAGTTAAATGACACTGGAATTTCATATTTACATAGTTTGAGATAAACTACACTATTCGAAAGGCCATTTCTAGCTTTTTACTCGTCAACTGTCTACTCAATAGTCATGCACGGTAATTAAGGCTTACGCAAAAAATATGAAAATACATGGTTAAAAAAAAACACGTTTTTTGTACTTTTGAAGAAAACAATTAAGTACAATTATTGTAATTAAGTGATATTTCCTTTCTGTTCTGTGTGGAACAGAGGAAGATTGGGACCAGAGAATTGAGGGAAGAAGCGAGGAAGGGTGTGGCCCCGTTCATTTTTCCTTCCTGAAATTTGCTCTGGGAATTCCAGCGGGAATGGGATGGGATTGAGAACTTGGGATTCACCAAAACACATTTACTGCAGGGTACAAACTGGAATGTGCATGCATACATGCACACGAGCATGTGAAATAGCAAAAACACTGATGAATAGATGTGAAACATCCAATGATAGTACATTTTGGCCTCTTAACTAACCATTTGCATTCAAAAAGTGCATAATCAGAACCTGTTTTTTGTACGTCATTATGTACTGCATTCATCGAGAAACCTTTTTCTTTTTTGCATTTATTAATTTGCATATCTTTTCAGGATACGATGGCTAGGAGGCCTGCAGATCCTGAAGAAGAACTTCGGTGGATGTCTCAAGAAGTGCGTGGTTATGTGGAGGCAGTTTTGAACAGTCTTGCTGCTAATGTTCCTAAAGTATGTCTCTATGCATTATTATCCTTCTAATTGGCTTTTTAAGGTCCCTAGGAGGCTAAGATCATTTGTGGCCATTCTGGTTGAACAGGCTGTTGTTCTCTGCCAAGTCGAAAAAGCAAAGGAAGACATGCTTAATCAGCTATACAGCTCTATCAGGTTGATATATTGCTTATATACAGATGTTCTTTGCTTCAGTGTGTATAGTTCCATTTGATATATATACATACATAAAATGTATATGCACTATTTTTGTTGTATATACTTAACAGTTTTCAGTGTCCAGGGAGGTCATTCTTTGAAATTGAGTTTTAAAATCATGTTATATGCAGTTTCTTGGGTGCATATATTCATCATATGCATGCATTCATTGAGGTCATGCATGTATATTTTGTATGATTGCATTTATATTTACATGCATTTGTGTATACATAGTGCTAATATGTGTTACTGATATTTGATTGTGTTTACCTGCATATCATTCTTAATAGATGCAATGTGTTTTGACATTTTCACATAATGTATGACATGTTCACTGTGTTCACCCATGGTTAGCGCCCAAAACAATGCGAGGATTGAAGAACTGCTTCAAGAGGATCAGAATGTAAAGCGTAGGCGTGAGCGTTACCAGAAACAGTCGTCGCTTCTCTCTAAACTAACACGCCAGCTAAGCATTCATGACAACCGAGCTGCTGCTGCTGCTGCTAACTGGTCCGACGGTGGTGGTGGACCAGGTAAGCTTTGTTTTTTTTTTATATAAACTTTGAAGTTCCAGATTCCATACACTTAGATAAATACTGACTCCAATGGCTCATTATCTTTTTCTGTTTCCGTAGTGCGCATCATTGTATTGGCATAACAGTGATATGCCTCGAATTCAGTTGAATATCTTAGGGCATGCTTATTTATTTAAAGGAAGTAGGGAATGCCGATAAGTTGTTCATTGTCAGGGTCCACATCTTAAGTTTTGCTGGAGGCTTGAAAACGAAATATGCTATTATATTTCTGATATGAAAATCTTGATCTAGTTAGTTGCCTTCATAAGCTATCATATTTATAATATGAATTTCTTGATCTAGTTGCTTCTAAGAGTGTACTATAACTGGAGTGGACTTCTTTTCTCTGAATGTGAGCCTTCTTTGGTCAGCTTTGACTGGACTGGAAATTTTGAAAAAGGCCAAGTATGGATTGCACAAGGCCCCCTCCTGTTCACTAGATTCTAACTGTTGATAAAGCCCTTGTGAGATGAATGGTTGAAAAGTTGCCTATCTATCTGTAGGCACTTGGTTGCTGTTTACACTCATCCAGTCAGATTGATTGGTGGGGAAATTATGAAACACATGATGAGCTCCTTCCGATAGCTAATAAGGTTGGTGGGTTCCATCATACTCTACTAAGGACTTAGAGGACCATATCATTCTCCTAAATTGGTTAGGTCATTTTCAATATATTTTCCTTACGGGAAATGAGAACCTGCGCTATAGTTGTTTGTTTGTCATTCTCTGTTAATAACTGACTGCTATGTATAATTTATAAACATCTGTGTCCTAGGCTTTGGTTTTTAGATGTGCGGAATACTGCCTTAAATCTTTGATGGTGAGAATTTATAGGTATTTTGAAGTTTGGCTGTGCCATGGTGTTTTAAATAGGATCATGGAATTCTCTTGTCCATACTTTTTTGAGGATTCCTATTGTCCACATAGAAAGTCATTAATCCATCATCCATGGATATCACGATGGAGATCTAACATTTGGTGTTTTGAGTGTAGAGAAGTATTTCTCCTGGTAACCTTTGGAAAGCCAAAGGATACGTTGGGATTTTGGAAAAAAAAATCCAGGGAAAAAAAAGGGAAGAAAGGAAAAAAAAAAAAGGCAAAAAAAAAAAGAAAAAGAAAAAGAAAAAAAAAAACATCTTGATGTGAAGTTTGGTAAAAACAGCTTTTAAAAGCAGTCTTTAAGCTGTAGAGATTGTCTTGTGGATTTCTCTTTCTTAAGAGGATCTTTCATTTCTATGAAAAAAAAAACCCTCTCAGCCCATATGGCACTCATGTTTTCATTTTGGATATTATATATCCAATGTGCTGTTTTGCAGAGAGCAGCCCTAGAGCCAATGGTCCAGGTAGTGATTGGAGATCAGCATTCGATGCTGCAGCTAATGGGCCAGTGGACCACTCCAGTTCCTTTAGTGAGTCAAGGTATAGTGCCAATGGTCACAGTCGACGCTACAGCGACCCTGCGCAGAATGGTGATGCTAGTACTGGCTCAAATTCCAGCAGCCGTCGAACCCCGAACCGACTCCCACCAGCACCCCCCCAGTCTGGGTCATCAATGTATAAATACTAGAGAGCTTAATATTTTGATTGGCTGTTGATATTTCATATAATTCTTGTTGGGGTGCATATCACCACGTGCCTGAGCATTTTGATGAGCATATTCTGGTAGTGACGTGGAAGCAAGGAAATGAAATGGTATGTGTAGATGTGTACCTAAGACTGCAGTTGCAGTCTATTTTTTTACCGGTTGGGTTTCAAGGTATACTTGAAATCTGGAAGCGGTGTTCATGTCGGGCTATCGTATAATATTCCATGTTTAGTTGTTTTGGTGTGATTGTTTTGTTTTTGCATTTTCCTTTCCAGTTACTCTGTTTTTTCCCCTTCCCTCCCATTACCGTGGAAGGTATTCACATTGTAGTTTTAGATGGTGAAATGATTATTCTTTGTCTGCTTTTAGGAATCCATACTGAAAAGTTGAGTTTGGGTGTGAATCATTTAAGCCATCATATGGTGGGAGGGGTTGTAAAGGATATATCTGGATTTTTATAGAATTGTGATTTGCAGAAAATGCACAAAAGATGTTTGGATGGTTGGAATTCTACTTTACAGAAAATGCTGGAAGGATGTTGTGATGATTTTTTTTTTTATGGGTCAATTAAATGTCATTTCTTCTTACCTTTTTTTCCCCTACTTTTCCATCCCTAGTTTCTTTTATGTCTATGCTATATAGCAAGGGAGATTGAGGAAAATGAGAGAAGTATGCTTTCACATCACTTGGTACTTTTTGATGGACAATGTATTTACTTTCTCTGTGATGTAGCTGATATATTTTTATGTGTGGAAATTGATTTCAATTTGGTTGCTCAAATGAAATTAAACTTGTACTTTTCAATCCCCACAGCCGAAGAACAGGGTCTGAAAATCCTGTACAAGTGCTGTGCGGGGAGGGAAAGACCTAGTATGTGATATAGTTTAATATCTGTGTTTATTATTATTATATATACATGTGGATTCTATATAACTCAGGCAGTTTTTTATTTTTTTGGGTCGTGAGAAGCGTTACACACACGGTAAGACATTCCGTACAAGCGGAAACTTCACACGGTAAGAAAATGTGGCATATTCAGGATTCAAATCCTTAGTAACCAAGTGAGAACTGCCGTCACTTCCCATTGATGTAAGTGGCTGTTCTCATATAGCTATAGCTGTGGCAGTTGGGTACCAGAAAAACCTCAGTAACAGTTGAATTTCAGAGGTTTCAAAATCTGGGCGTGAGCGTGAGCCTGACTTAAATCCAAACAAGCATAATTCAAATTTCAAATTCAGATGTGTCGTCTCGGTTTGGGTTTTGGAGGTTGATTTCCGTTATCCAATTCATGATGGTCTTTATGGTTATTCATATGCGAATATATATATATTATTTCCATTGATGTTAAATTTTAATTTTTATTAAAAACTAAAAGTAGTTTCTTTGAAATAACCATTTTGATTGGTATGATTCATGGTCTGATCTTACGTGCATGATAGTGGTACAGATCCTGAGGAGGACCAATATTTTCAGGATTAGTATAAATTCTTCCTTCATTCTCGGTTTAAATCTAGTCACGTCCACATATAGGGTACCCAGGCAGTGGAATGCGTGCCCTGTCTCACACCGCCGCACAGTGGTTATGCCTGGGCGGGTAGGTTTTTCACACGAGTTATGTTCCACTGATCCAATCGTGGTAAAGAAAATGCGAGTCTGTGGCCTATTTCACGATAATATTTATTTATAAGAACAAAGATAATGGAAAGAATTCAACTGCCCACCAACTAACAGTATTATGCATCATTGAATGCGCATGAAACGCAATGGTGGGTCCCACATCTGAGACGTTTGTGATGGGCCTCACAGAGTGCTCACATGAGCAGGTGAGTGTTTTACAATTTTTATATGATAATGAAATTAAGAATGAGAAATAAAAATTCAGTGTGAACTTCGGGTTTTATCTGGTTTTTGATGGGACATAATCACAACATCATCATTGAAAAAATTCATCTTCATAATAAAATAAATTTAACATGATAATACAGCTGCGCATAAGATACTTTGGACAAACAAGTCATCACATTATTATTACACTAAATTTGAAAATATCAGGGATATTTTGTCACGTCTTACTGCATTGGTTGCTGAATTCTCTATTCAAGTTCATTATCAAGAAGACACTCATCCTCTTCCTATCCTACAGCAATTTAAAGTAAACACACATTCATACACACGCCCCCACCATCTTTTGTCTAAAAATAAACGAGGATTGCACAAAAGACGTCCAGGACCAGGGGTCTCACCATCTGAACGGTCCAGATGACTTGAACGGTCCAGATGACTTACTCGTGCATTACACTCGCTACCTCAATTTCTAACCTGCATACACATATATGGGTCATTCATCACCTGCATGTGGGTTGCTTCAGCTAACGAAATCTCTGCCGCAGAATGCTACGAATATATACGGCCGGCCGATATACGGTTCGGCGCAAAGTTTCTAGAAACTTCTAGACGTTCCAAAACCCCTATAATTATATCGTCCAGTCCAGAGGAGCGTGCACTGCTCGCTCTACCTACCTCCTTGAGAAAAAAAATTTTCCTATCTTTCTCCACCCATCGTCCATCGTTTTCCTCCAAGGTAAACACCATTTCTATTTCTACTTCTCCTCCTCCAATTTTCATCTTAGGATTTCTTAGCTTTCATCTCTTTCGTTTGTGAAGAACGTTACGAAGAAGGGATCCGTTTAATCAATCAGATCACCCTTCTTCTGATGATGATGATCGGGCCTGAAGGACTCACAGACGAACGTTTTTTTTTTTTTTCTCTTTTGTGCCAAGCGATCGACTTTTTATGGTTAGGTTTAGGCAGATTCACATACCGATGGAAAAGAGGAATTGATGTGGGACCCACTTCCGACCGCATTGGTGGTCGTCGTCGTCCTCATTATCAAATACCTATACTTCTTTCCTACTTTTTGTTTCTGTTTTCATGATTGATTTTGTCAGATTCTGAATAGAATATATAATCCAATGTCTTTTTGTTTGTTTTTGATAGGAATTCAACATGGGAAAGTCGTATCCGAGTGTTAGTGAGGAGTACAAGAAGGCAATTGAGAAATGCAAGAGGAAACTGAGAGGATTCATTGCTGATAGGAACTGTGCACCGCTTATGCTACGATTGGCGTAAGTGCAGCAGGCAATTTGTTTTAAAAATGTCATGATTGGACAACACACTTATAATTGTATTGCATGTCTCTTTTTTTTTTTTTTTTTTTTTTGCTGTTGTTGTTGCAGATGGCATTCTGCTGGAACCTATGATGTTAAGACAAAGACTGGTGGTCCATTTGGAACAATGAAGCATGCAGCTGAGCTTGCTCACAATGCAAACAATGGTCTTGATATTGCTGTCAGACTCTTGGAGCCCATCAAGGAGAAGTTCCCCATCTTGTCATATGCTGATTTCTATCAGGTGGGATGGGAAAGGAGTAAAGATTTTGGTCATTTTCTGTTTTTTTTTTTGGATTCATGGCATTAATATGCATATCCTTTTTCAGTTGGCTGGAGTTGTAGCTGTTGAAGTCACTGGAGGGCCTGAAGTTCCTTTCCATCCTGGAAGAGAGGTAATGTGAAGGCTTGTTGAATCCATTTTGTTGTTGTTTGTCTTAAATATGGCCTAGTTATTTAGGTGGTCTTAATTCTTAAACCTTAGCCCATTTATGTGGAGCTCTTTGATTTGATGAGCATCTGCTCTAGATGGTTGGGGGTCCTTTAAAAATATGGCTGGTTGGTGCCTGCCTGCAGGCTGCAAGTTAGCTTCTATCAAATGTGTTTATCCTCTGATATATTTTGGTTGTCTTCTATCAGATGTGTGACATGTGTCCTTTAGTCTTTGATATATTTCGCCAGACACTTTTTTAACATTTCTCTTTTTCTCTTTCAGGACAAGCCTGAACCTCCTGTAGAAGGGCGCCTTCCTGATGCTACCAAAGGTACACATTTTACTGTAATTTAGTAAAAAAAAAATGTGTTCTTGCACATTGCACAGATATAAAAACTGTTTCTCAATAAAGATTAGGCATTTGTACTACTGATGATCTGGACCCTGCATTGGCCTGGTAACTGGAGATGGGTCTTGTCTGAACATGGCACTGATTGCACAGTTTTAGTGATGGTTGTCCTACATATTGTTTCCAGGCCATATGATGAATGACCAATGTAATGATCATCAATGGTATGTTTTCTTTATGAACTACTGAATTAAGATGCAGTGGTGTAGCTCTAATTATAATAAAGTTCATTCTGAATAGTTTCTAGGGTATTTTATTCTAAATTAGCCTTGTTATGCTTTATAATGGCAGAGGAGTTGTGTTTGAATCATGCTGTAGTTCAAGTTACTATGAAAAGTAGCACATACTCTTACATAATGATCTTTCTTTCAGCAATATCTGCTGTCCGATGGGTGGTCTTTTTTTTTTGTTGGCCATTTCAAATGGTTTCTTTACCCCTTTAATTAAGTCTGCTAATATATCCCACCAGGCCTTCTCAGAATAGGGCTTTCAGATCATTTCAGTCAGTGAATGTGCCATTTTCTAACAGCCTCAATCTGAAAGGGCCAGTACCAGTAGGTAAATGCCAAAGGCACCTTAAGGAGATGGTTTTATTGGTATGATGATTGTTGTCTAATTGGTGTTTACCCTTGGTTCAATGTGCAAGGCGAATTCATTTTTGTACGAGTTTGATTTTTACATGGTCTGGACTATTAAATCACGTTTGAAGGGGGTGGGTCAAAGCAACATAGTAGAGTCACTTTTACTGTGAAGAGATGTTGCAACATATATATGGAGGATGTTGGGTTTATCACCACTTACATTTTTATTTTATTTTTTTGTAACAGTAAAATTTATTAATAAGAGGGAAAACCCGAAAGAATAAAGTACATGAGGAAACTCAAAACAAACTATACATCAAAGGATAAAGAAGGATGAAGCACTCCTTCCTTAGCGAGGATATCAGCCAAACCATTTGCCTTACGTAGCACATGATAAAGGACAGCATCCAAGTGACTCAAGATATCTTGCACTTCTTCCACCACATCAGCCAACCGCCAAGGATAAGAATAATTGCCTAAGCTCCACTAAATGGCAGAAAATGAATCTCCTTCAATGATAATTTTAGAAACTTGCATCTTACGCAGCTCACGGCAACCAACCAAAAGAGCATTCATTTCAGAGTCATTAGCATCTAGAGAATCTACTGGCCCAGAAAAATTCCTTACAGTAATGCCATTCCAGTCTCTAATGACACCTCCCATAACACCTCTTCCAATGGCTTGAACATAACTTCCAATGGCTTTATCACCACTTACATTGACAGAAGAATTCATTAGAATGGAAGTATCTGTTATAGACTATACCTGTTATCTCTTGTGAAAAGTTCCTTATTCTTTCGTCGAAATTTCAGGTTCTGACCATTTGAGAGATGTATTTGTCACCCACATGGGCCTCAGTGATCAGGACATTGTTGCGCTTTCTGGTGGGCATACCTTGGTCAGTTGAATTCTGAGACATTCCCCTTTCATTTGTCCTCATATTGGGTTTAACTCATTTGGACGGTAATGTGCCAATGGCTTCTTTTTTTTGCTTTGCACTCTGATTAATATCGGTATTGGGTTGGATGATTTGACAGGGAAGATGCCACAAGGAACGTTCTGGGTTTGAGGGAGCTTGGACAGGCAATCCTCTCATATTTGATAATTCCTATTTCACGTAAGACATCCCTCAAGTTTAATGTGCATTTTTGTTGTAAGCACGTTAAGGAACTTTGATAATGTTGTGTGACTTAAGGTGTTGGTCCATTTTACTCCTGTTTAAAGATCATATAAACTTTACTACCCAGTATTTATCTTGCCCTTTTTTTCTGTTGAAGTTGGACCAGTTACTGTATTTTCTCTGGACTATCTATTCTCTAGCATCAATTTTGAAAGTATACCATTGATTTTTTTTTATTTTTTTTAAAAATATTCTTTAACTTTGAATTGTTCAATTTGGCCAGTGGTGGCAATCAACATTTTATAGGAAAGGGGCTGAAAATCTAGCAAATTGTATGTATTTACTATCACAGCATTATGATTTATCCATTATTATTAATATGGTAAATGCTCCTAATGACAATTTTTTTTAACACAGAGCCTTTTTGCATGAAGCAACACTTTTATTAATGTTTTTCTTGATGTCATGACAGTCGACACCAAAATCTTGTTCTTTTAAGCAATTTTCCCCTTCTAAGGCTAAAATATTAACTTTTTCTTTCTTTCTTTCAGTTAAAATCAGTTCTTCTTTTATAGAATGAGTTAATCAGTTATTACATCACAGTAGTATCCCTTTGAAGAGGCAATGTTTTGTAACATTGGACTATTAATTGTTGTACAACGTTCATGTACTTGATGGGAACTAGCGTGAAGCCCCTGTGCAATGCACATGTTAAGTCTCGTGCAACCTGAATAATATATTAAAACTAATATTCCTTTCATATAAATCCATTTATAATAAAATAATTAAAACATTCTAATCAACCAAAAAATTATGAAAATCAAACCTTTCTTCCCCTAATCCACATCAACATACACGTTTCATCTTAAAAATAAAGGATTTGTATGCATTTCTGCTCATTTATAGAGTTTGAATACTATATAAAAACTTTGAAAATAACCTTAATTTTTAGAGTTTGAAGGCATCCCTTCACATCCACACAAATGGGCCCAAGAGGCACGTTTTATTGAAAAGGCACATGTATTTTTAAAAGGACACATTCACAAATGGGCCCCAAGAAAAGGGCACATTTTATTGAAAATGCACATATGTGTTTTTGGAAAGACATATTCAAGAGACACATTCACAAATGGTCTCCAAGAAGCTGACGTGGCTTCTCCTGAGGATAGAAATGAGTTTTTTTTTTTTCCAAGCGCGACACCTTTAAAGAGAAAGAATGACAGTAATGCAAGTGGGTATTTTACAGGGAACTATTAAGTGGTGAGAAGGAAGGCCTCATTCAGCTTCCATCAGACAAGGCCCTTCTTACAGATCCATCTTTCCGGCCCCTTGTTGAGAAATATGTTGTGGTACGTATTTCCCTTTGTATCTTTGTCTTTTCCTAAGATGGAGTTTTGGCTGGCTTCTTGATAGAATCTCTATTTTAATTCTTCTCAATTGAGGGTCCAAGAAAATTAGAGGTGCAAACCTAGAGTCCCATTCTTCAACTTAAGTTGTCAATTCAAGTTGAGAATGATAAATCCTCACTTTTTAGTAAATAAATTTCAGACTTGAATTTTTAAACTTTTCTTGATCAACACTCATCAACTTCACATTGGCAGGTTCCATGAATTTATGCAAAAAGTGTGATTTTTTAGCAAATTATGCATTGAACGTACTTCAATAGATAAAAAAATGCATAAAATCATGATATGACACTAAATGAGGCTCTCTTGGCTTGATAAGTCCTTAAACTTACCAAAAATAGCCACAAAAATATGCATTTTTAAGGACTTATCAAACCCCCCAACCAGTATTTTGCTAGTCCCTAGCAAAAACTGCGAATAAAACGAGGAATCCACCATGACATAATCTATCCAAGATGGAGTTTTGGCTGGCTTCTTGATAGAATCTCTATGATGATTTTTTTTTCCACCATGTTTCTAATGTCGTAGCATTTTCATTTGCTTGGACTAGTGATAAATGTGTGGTTTTCTTTTTATCAATGCAAGCTTCATCAGAAAAAAAAATATATCCCATCTTGCTAGCTGAACCTATTTCTAGGTGCAACCACTTTTTGTTGACTTTCTTGTAATTGATGCAGGATGAAGATGCCTTCTTTGCTGATTATTCTGAAGCTCACTTGAAGCTTTCTGAATTGGGGTAAGTTGTTTTATGATCTCTCTTGTACGAAAAGATAAAATTCTCTCTCTCTCTCTCTCTCTCAACATATGCACTTGTTCTCTTTATCCTTTTGGCTTCCAACTTGGGGGTTCTTTTGCCTTGTACATATGTAAAATGTTATGCATATGTTAGATACGCAAATGTCACACATGAATTACATTATCGTGAATTGGGACTTTTTTACAAATTACTTAAAATCTATGAAGATTTAGGAAAATAAGTTTCAAGATCTTGGGGTTGGACTAGTTCAATAAACAAATCAAACCGTTTGGATTACAAATGTGGGGCCCACATGAATGAGAAAATAAGTCTTTGATGGGCCCTATGTGAGACTTTTGTAGAACTTGTACAAGCCCCTTTTGGAAGAGGGGATATGAATCATTTTCACACCTTACACCTGTGGGGGTGTGAAAATGTTGGTGTGTAATGGCCTCATTTAGGGCATGTTCGGTTGCAAACAGTCAGGATTTCTTGTCTTAGAGCATTTGGAGAATTCAAAATGTTGTCCTCCCAAGTGGATTTCTTGAATGACAATGATTGAGTAGCATAGCATTCCAGAAAGTGAATATCTGGGAATTCTAAATGTAAAAACTGTCATTTGGAATTCTAGTCTGTAGAATTCTCCCCTATCAAACAAGTCATTTGGAATTCCAAGGAGATGGAGAACTTTAATGCTGTCAAATATTTCAGAAATGCTTACAACCAAAGAAGCCCTTAAGAAACTCATTTACGCACCACATGCATAAATTCGTGCAAACAAACATGAAACACGAGTAATGGCTATGGATTTGAAATCATTAACATATGTAAATGAGCGCAAAGAAAGCAGTTAGGTACTTAGGTTGGGGATCCCATGCACATTACGTAAGAAAGCAGATTTATTTATTTATTTATCAGCATATAGGTTTCTACTGTAATCAAATGAATGGGCGTGGGACCATGGTCATATGCAGAATTCTGTGTTCAGAAAACTGGTGGCATTGTTGTGGTGGGTACTAACGGTTGCCTCCTTTTGTTGGTTGTTGCAGATTTGCAGAGTCCTGAACTAAAAGTGGGTGAACCAATGGTGGATGATGATGATATTCTGTTGATGGTTCTTTTTAAGTTGGTAGAGAGTAGCTGAGTACTTTGTTGTGTGACAATGATGTCCATCTTCCTTTGATAAGAATAAATAAGGCAGAATGATCAATATAGGATATCTTTGTTGGGTTTTGCACTTCTTGGTTGTGTTCAGCATCCATTTTCTTTTCATTTGTCATTTAAGTTGAATTGTGGTCCGGGTCCTTAACATTTCTCAATTACTAGCACAATGAAAAGCCTAAAAAAAAAAGGTTTCTAACAAGCCAAGCAAATATGTTACACAAAAAGAGGTTTTTGGATTATTCACCCCACAAATCTTAATCCGTGGAGGTTGCTGGTTTTTTTTTTTTTTTAATAGATGGATAATTATGATATCCAAGGATGATAAGCTTTTTATAGATGAATAATTCCCCAAAATCTTTGCAGTTGGCCGCTCTTCCCCTGTTTGTTACATGGATATATGGTCATTTAGACATTATATTAATAACCAGTAACACCAAAAGTTCGAGGTGTTAGTGGACGGCATTATAATGTATATCAACACCACCCTTGAATGGGAGGAGTTTGTAATCGAAGCCCAACAAACACAATAGACCAGACAGAATTTTTTGGTGTTATTGGTTATTGATATGGAATCGGAGTCAGAGGTTACGAATTTGAAACCATGTTATCTCCATCTGTCTGGTCTATTCTATTGGGTGTTTCTTAATTTTTTTTTGTTGACTGAATGTTCCAATTTCCAACCTATTAAGGGGTTTCGTCATGATTTTGGCATTGAAATTAATGAGATACTCTGAATGAAGTTGCTTAGACCTAGGATAATCGAGAGACCAAATTAAGTGACCTCAGGCTTAACGAGGGAGAAAGGAATAGCGCAGAAAAAAATATGATGGTCCAATACTCCATGACCATGGGAGTTGGGATTTTGGCAATAGTTATTAATGGGGAATGGAATTTTTATTTTATGGATGTGGCTCTGGGATATGAAATCTAGGTTTCACACTGAATCTGAGGAGGACGTGAAAGGTTACATCATGGTGCTGGTCTAGAATCTATGGGCTGTTATTCATTGGGAATAGAATCAAAAGAAGATTCTATTTGATGTTCATTTTTAAAAATTCACCTTTGATCTTTAGTTTTAGCCACCCTATATATTTAATTCCTATCTACTTTAATGCAAACAAACAGGGCCTTAGTGCTTTGCATTTTCCCCCCTGAATTTGGACTTACAAGCTTCTTTATTTATACAGGTTTAACACAGTATTTGTAATTGTGTTCTATGTCCGGGTTAAAATATTAAATTGTATATTGCAGGTTGAGATGGTACAACAAATAATGTTTACGAAAGAGAAGTGGTTAGCTTCTGTTTAAGCATCCAATGCATTTTATGCTCTTGACTTGACCAATATTGTTAATGTAGGAAGAACAAGAGGCTGCTATAATGCTCTACTTTGAGCTTGATGTTTTAGAGTGATGCATGACAAACTTCTACCATGAGAGAAAGTGGTTTTTGAGTTTTCTTTATGGTTCCAAATTAGCTGAAAATGGGTTACAGATCAACTTTAGGGGATAGAGAATGCATTGTGAAAATGAACAATGTGTCCAGTGAAGGACCTTGGAAATTCTATTTGAGTGGGCCACAATGTAAACAAAAATAAAAATGAGGGGGCATATGTAAAAATACCAGGGTTTTTTTTTTTTTTTTTTAAATAAAATCCTGTTCCCTGTTTGTGTTGCTCTGTTGTCAACCTTTCCCATGACCACTTCCTATTTAGTGAGTGATATTTCGTGCTTTACTTTATTAGACAGGTCCAGTTGTGTAGTCAATGTGTACATGCTTATGGATTATTGGACTATTCCTCTCTCTAAGATTATGCAATAAGCATACATGTTCTTTTTCTGTCATGGTGATGTAGACCAAGGGTGAGATATGATAAATAAATAGCCTTTGATCACAGAGATGATGGGTCTGAACTATATAGCAATTGACCAGCCCTTGGATGAACCTGATCAACATCCAATTCCACGAGGAGATGATGCCCACATTGGTTGTGGGGAACTTTTTATTCTTTTGGCTGTAACACAAGCACCTTCCAACTATTCTTGGATCATGCCCACCATGTGAGCATCCCCATTCCCAGATCCAAAGTACCCCCAACCGATTTACCAAAGGGAAAAGTATCTCCAATTGACTCCATGTAGCCGTACCTATTATGATGCAAGCACCACTAGCTTACTACCTGTACCTTTTAATTTAGCTGAATTTGTAATTTTAAACTCTTCAATGCAAGTGCACCAACTTCCAACTACTTCTGTTGATTTTCTTCTCATGATGCAGGACCAAGATGCCTTATTTGCAAATTATGATGGAGCTCATTTGAAGTTTTCTGAATTGGGTAAGTTAAGCTGTTCTCTAACACACACACACATGGACATTTGAAAGAAACATTTTTGATTGGCATAGGGTTTGCCATCCTCAGCAAATGAAATTTGCAGGGACCATAGTCCTGTGCACTTTGTTGTGAGCATTACTGGTGGCATTGTTCTTGTACTTATTAAATTTTTAATGGTTAGAATAATTTGATGGAGCTGAATTTTTTTCATAATCCTTATCCCATTGTTCTTGTTCTTACGATGGCCTTGTTTTGTTCATTGTTACAGATTTGCAGAGTGCCGAATTAGAGTTGGGTGGATGGATGTGGTAACATTGTCTTTTCCATGGTACTGTTTGGTTGGGAAGTTGGGAGGGTACATGACAACTTTGTGCGGAACGATGATGTCATCTTCATTTAATAAGGCACAATGATCAACTTGGATCCTTGCATCGTGGCTTTTTGGTTGCACTTCTTGGATGCTAGGTCAAGGTGGTGCCTCCCCACTTTTTGGCCGGTAAACACCCATTTCTATTTGTGGTTTTTTTTTTTTTTTTTTTTTCCCGGCCTTTGGATAAAGTTCCAAGTGACCCACCTCTTCTATCAAGAAAGTATTCCTATGTAAACCTCCATTCATAGGCCCGTTTCTTTATTAGAATTCCAAAAATTATTGTTAGGAAAAATTTCAAGTTCCCCAAAAAAGTTATCCCCTTAGTTGGAATTCCAAATCCCTATTTTTTACGGAGGATTTGAAATTCCAACAAATAGTATAGAGAGTGAAATTCCAAAAATTTCAAAATGTCTTTTGGGTGGTTGGAATTTGAAATTCTAATAAAAGAAATACAACATTTTCAAATCACAGGAGACAAGATGTCACATCATGTAAAAAAAAACTCAAACCTTTCAAATTCTAATCATAAATTCTGGTAAATAAACATGCTTACGTGGTGATGAGCTGATATGTGAGCATCAATGGCATTGGCCGGGATGATTTTTGAAGCTCTAAAGTGGAGGTTCAAAGAATAGGTGAAGGCAAGGGTATTATCTTGAACCATGAAAAGAAAATTTTCTCGTATCTGTCTTCTTTCTTCTTTTAAAATGTTATCATGCCGCTAACTGGTTAAGCCCTTCATCTAACTAGGCACATCACTATCCTTGCCAAGCCTTAGAACTTGCTCATATCATCTATTCACCATTTCTAACCATCACCAGCTCTCTATTCCTGGAATCGACCATGGTGGAAGGGCATGAGTGATGAGTCAGAAACTTAGGCAAAGTTATCCAGTATACATTGTAACAAGGATTAATAGTTGTGGTAAACATGCATGTAGGCTAAAGTATGGGGTGAAAGGTGTCTTTTGATTCAACCTTTCTAGATGTCATATTTCACAAGGCATTTGGTGATTTCCGTCAACTAAGAGTAACCACGAGGTGGTGTCAGCCTGTCTGGAGATGCTTTTTAAAAGCAGGGGTTAGATTGAAATTCTCGATAAACATGAGGGGTGATTTTGAAATCTAGATAAGGGGCAGCACATATATGAATAAAACCTTTTCTTTTCTTGACTACTTTCGTTTAAGCTTAGGCCTACTCATGCTTGAGTGAAAATCAATTGAGCTCGCCTAGGTTGGTTTAAAACAAGTGAGAATTATTGTCGTGTTTGGTCTAAACCTGAGTTAAACCAAATCAAGATTCGTCGGGTCTAAAACATTGAGTTGGCTGTTTTTAAAAACACTAGGTTAACCATCGTCATCGTCAGCAAAAGCTTTGTCTCAATTATGTTGGGATCGACTACATGAATTCTATTTCTCCATTTCTTTCTATCCCGAGGTAAATCCTCAAATAAATTCCACTTCTTGAGATCTATTTTTATTGCCTCTATCCATGTTTTCTTCAACCTCTCCCTTCTTTTTGGTGGACCATCAACCTGTATAGTCAAACTTATCATTATTAATGTCGTTGTCAGCATGTGTTGGACATGCCTAAACCATCTTAAGATGATTTTTTTAATTCTATCACCTATTGATGCTACTCCTAAATGCTTTCAAAAGTGCTCATTTTTAATTTTATCACTTCTATTTTTATCACACATCAACCTCAACATTCTAATTTTATTGCATCCATTTTCTGCATATGTTACTTCTTAATTGGCAAACATTCTGTTTTTTATAGCTGGTCTAATTGTTGTCCTGTAAAATATTTCTTTCAATCTTGTTGGCATTCGTTGATCAAAAAGCGTTCTAAAAGTAAAAATAAGATTAGTCTAAGATATTGAGTTGGCAATGTTTAAAAACACCGGGTCAACCATGTACAAAAATGATAAGAAAAAATCATAGTGAGATTTTATCCAATGCGTATCATGAATCTTATGATGAGAATAATCCAAATCATTTTTCAAAAACTAGCAGAATGATTCCTTTCAAAATGAAGGTTTTAGGAAAGGGACACATTGCATGTGAACAAACGAGACACACAAAAAGGGCCTTTTGGATTTTTCATTTGATGGCTAGCAGTTTTGAATGATAATGGGCTTTTTACAGGTGACTAATTCTATTTAAGATACATGTGAGTGCCCATAATACGAATTAATATCAGACTGAAACAAAAAAAGTAAATATCCTGGTTTTAGGTTCATATCAGCCACCCCATTTCTTCTCAAATACAAGCAAAAAGACTTATATGCTAACAGCCATAAGTGATACAGCATCAAAGCAAAAAAAAAAAAAAAAAACAAAGTCTTAAATGGAGATCTTGATTGGGCTTGATCCAAATATGCTCAATCTGAAATCAGCAAGATGGGCTTATAAACTTGCTAATTCAAATTACATCCAAACGTGTAACAAGTCACAAAATTCAGATGGGCATCTTGTCCATGTTTGTGCATGTGTTTTCAAACATTTTACATTGATAACAATATATCATCTTAAACCACAAACATCTTTACTTGGAGAATCAAGCTAAATGTGAATATCACGTTTGTTGAGCCTTTCAAATGAACCAATGGTTCTGATAGTGATACCACAATGCAATCCCAAAAGATAGTTTGTGATGACAAATCAGATTTTGGATTTAGACTAATTCGTGCATAACCACTTTTGTCCTACTGTATCAGAGTGGTCCTTTTTTCTTTTTCTTTTTTGCGCTATCAGAGGGTTCCCAACCCTTGTGGCTGGACTAATCCCTCCGGGCTCATAAGGAAGTCAGGTAAACTCTCCTGTAACCCCAGTGTAGTAGTGCAGTTTCGAACTTACAACCTCCGGGTACAAACTATAGTTCTAAGCCAACTGAGCTACTCATTGGGATTAAATCATAGTGGTCTTAACTTGATGGGAGTGGATGATCTTTATGATCTAAATTAAGTGCACTCCAGCACCAAGTTGTCAGGTCTGATTTGCATAAATAGCACTTGAATTGACTGCAGGGGAAGGCATTCATTTACATGGCATATTTAGTACCTGACTTGATAAAGAAATCATCCAACCCACTTTTCTGATCACTAGTAAGGCACCCCTTGAAGATCAAGATATTTTTACAGAATAAGGAAAAACCAGGCTAATGAGACAAGTGACTGGATTAACAGAAGAAACAAGGGAGAAGATTGCAATTTTAACATGGTTGTGCTAGCTAGCTGCTAAGATGGAGATGGACAACCAACCAAACCAAACTGTAGGCTACAAAGACCAGTTTTATTAAAGTTGTTCTTTTGGTGTGCTGGAGCCTCCTTTTAGTTTCTTCTGTGGGAATTGCACAAATAAGGACGGCCTTTTTTATGCTTATACATCCATAATCAGACAATTCAGGTTGACTACCTAGACCTACAGCCCAAGGTCACTTTTTGACAGATTGACAAAATCTAATTTATATTGTTGTTGATAATAGATAAAAAAACTTTGACACATAACTACCATTAAACCCAAGATTAATGCCCTTGTTTAATCTGAAGCTATGTTAAATATTACTTGATATGAAGACCCTTTTTCTTCTTTTTAAACAGAGTTTTGGTAAGAGGTTCAAAAATTGATCCTTGAACTGGGAGATTGCCAAATAATTAATACAAAGTCAAAGCTTGTGTAAAGAAAAGGTCCCACTGTGTATCTGATTTTGGACAAAAATTATATCAATTCAATGATTTAAAGGCCTTAGAGTTTAATAGTTTCTTAAATTAAAGATTATGTGACATTCACTCGGATTAGTTTCAAATTAGGGTGAGTATCAATTTACGGGGTTAATAATTGTGAGGAGACTAGATTGATCATTTTAAGTCACACCATGATGGTGAAAAAGTTATCTATAAATTGGTTATGACTTGATAGGTGTGGAGGATAGGATGGATGGAAAGGTCTCCTAGGGATAAGGATTATGCAAAAAATCAGCCCCATCAAATTATTCTAACCCTTAAAATTTAATGCTCTAAATATAGATTTAAAAAAAAAAATCCAATCCAAATGAGAGTAAAGACTCATTGAGCATAAAAATGGAACTGAGTCACTGACACCAAATCACTAGGATAAGACTGAAAGGGTACCACGGGTTATAAGTGGACCCAAGTAGGCCCTATAGAGTTAGACTGCACAGTTGCTTGTGAGAATATTTTTTCCCTTCAAATAGATAAGAGGGAATGAGCAGAAATGGGACCCGAATGGATCCGATAGCCTGTTTAGGACCAGAGTGATCACGAGTTGCAAAAGTGAGAATAGTTTGTTTGGTGTATTACTTAATAGTATGTTTGTATAACTCAATATTAGTTAGCATTTGATTTAAATTAATTGATACTGACTCAAATGTGCTTCTCTTAATTTAGCTTTTTTAATAATAAAATTATTATGATAGTACGAAATAAATTCCGCACATTATATTCTCTATCAAATATTTTAATATAATATTATCAAACAAGTTCTACATAGCAAAGTCTCGATACAATACAATATTGGCATAGAACTAAAAACAACACGAGGATGATGCCAAATGGGACTTACATGTCTAACTATTGAGAATCTAAACATAAGTTGGCCTCAATGTTAGAGTGGTCATATGATGAAAATTTGGGGAAGAATTTAGAGTGAGGGCATTGTTTTGAGCTACTTAGATAGGCCTGTCAATGGGACGGGATGAAACGGGTAAAAAGCCTGGCCCGGTCCGTCTCAAACCCGAAAATACAAGGCTTTTAAAAAAAATTGAGCCCAGTGGGCTGGGTTTGGACAATACTTTTTAAAGTTTGGCCAAAATGGGACTGAGACTGGGCATAAACAACCCAGCCCGTTCAGGCCCGGCCCGGCCCGCTACAAAGTCCTTTAGCAATAATTATTTATATATTACTGAACTGCCCCTCACTAACAGAAAAAAAAAACAGCTAATTAGGAGGGTCAGTTTTGTAACTTCGCCCTCCCACTCTAATAAGCCAAGTCCCAGCCAGCGCCCAGAAAACCCTAGCTCAAATCGTTCTCTTCTCATCTCTACCTCTTCTCTGCCTTAGCTCTGCCTCTTCTCGTTCTCATATGCTCTCCTTTCGCTCACAGCTCCCACTCTCCTGGGCTCTCAGCGCTCATTTGAATCATCTTAGGATCTAAGCTCTCACTCTATTCTTGTCGTCACGGTGAGCCATCGCACCGACGCACACAGCACGACTTCAGCGCTCTTCCTTTGAATCATCCATCGCTTTGCTCAACTCTCAACTCCCAGCATAGTTACTCTTGCTCTACTCTCTGCTCTCGCATAGTCATACGACGCACGCAACACACGCAACACACCTCTCGCACCATCGCACCGAGGCACGCACACAGCATAGTGACGCTGCCGTTCTCCCTATTTTCCCTCGCCCTCTCTCCCTACCTCCCTCGCCCTCTCTCACCCTCTTTCTCTCTTGCCCTAGCCTTCTCTTACTCTTCCTCCCTCGCCCTCTGCCCTCTCTCACCCTCGCCTTCCCTCCATCTCTCATCTTCTTTATCCCTCTCTATTTTTAATTCCTTTCTTCCTCTTCCACTTCCTCTCTCTATCTCTCAGTCTATGCTCAGAGATACTGTTCAGTGCTCACGGCTCTGAGTTACTGCTCAATAGCTCAAGGTAAATCAAGTTATTCTTTGCTTCTGTTGCTTTGTTAATTTGTGATTTATTGAGCAGTGAATTTATTTTTTGATTTATATGACTTATATTTTTTCTAATTACATTATTTGTGATTTCTTAAGCTGTGTTTTGTGCTGAACTGCTCTGTCCTATGCTAGATGGAGATGATTCTTAAATCACCCAAGTTTTCCATCTTGTAAGGCACGAGCAAAGTGAGGGCCATTTGTTCCATGTCTGACAAACGTGATTGTTGTAGAAATGGAAGTCTGAAATGTTTGTTTGAGAATCTTGGTTTTGATTTGATATTTTTACTGCTGTTAATTTTTGACTGCATGATTTAGCAGTGAATTTCTGAATCAATATATCAATGACAAACTGATTTCTTGCAATTAATTAATGTTGAGTATGCGTATGAGTATATGACTTATATTTTTTCTAATTGCATGATTATGAGTATATTAGTTTCTGATTTCCTGCAACAACATTTGATATTTCAGTGATTTCCTACAGCACCATTTGATATTTATATGACTTCTATTTTTTCTATTAATTTTTGTTGATTTCTGCAGCACCTTAATTATATATGTTTTTTTGTTAGGTTTTTTATTCTTAAGGAAATCTTAGAGTCAACCGAGTGGCAGGCATCCATAAGTTTGGGATTGCGGGATACTAAGATACGTCTCTTGACTATTCCTCTTTTAAATTTGTTTACTTTTTTAGTTGTGGATAGTAGAAACTTGTTTAGTTGTGGATAGTAGACACTGTTTTACATGTTTAGTTATGGATTGTAGCTGATTGATAACTGCTTAGTTGTGGATAGTAGACACTACTTTACTTGTCTACTTGTTTAGTTGTGAATAACTGTTTTACTTGTTTAGTAGCTTATTTTTTTGTTTGAATAGTTAAATATGTCTGTTGATATGCCTTCTAGTAGTGTTGGTAGTATTCTCATTCATGCACATGTCCCCATCTCCATTGATGATGAGATGGGCGATGGTGGTAATGAGCAAGTGCCTCCCATCCCCTCTCCTAATGATGAAGTAATTTCAAATGAGACTAATGCAAGAAGGCTCAAATCAATGGTTTGGGGACACTTTCAAAAAATGGAAGTGTCTGTGAAAGTTAATGGCAAAGATGTCCCTAAACTTAAAGCGGTGTGCAAATATTGCAAGAAACTTCTAGTCAGTAGGCCTGATGATGGAACTTCACACTTGCATAGACACATGAAATTGTGTCTTATGAAACCAAGCAATGATAGAATTGCAACCGGGTACAACACCTATATCTAGGGCTCCATATAGGATGGCTCCAGCAGAATTGAAGGAGTTGAAGACTCAGATAGAAGATTTGCTAGATAAAGGCTTCATCAGACCTAGTGTTTCACCGTGGGGAGCTCCAGTGATATTTGTGAAGAAGAAAGACGGAACAATGAGGATGTGCATAGACTACAGACAGTTGAATCAGGTGACTGTCAAGAACAAGTACCCGTTACCGAGAATTGATGAGCTGTTTGATCAGCTGCAAGGAGCTCAATTCTTTTCGAAGATAAACCTGCGTTCCGGTCACTATCAGTTGCGAGTCAGGAAGGAGGATGTTCCCAAGACTGCATTCCGAACGAGATATGGCCACTTTGAGTTTCTCGTGATGCCTTTCAGGTTGACAAATGCACCCACAGTTTTTATGGCATTAATGAATAAGGTGTTTGCTCCTTTTCTGGATCAGTTTGTGGTTGTCTTCATAGATGATGTGTTGGTATACTCGAAGTCTAAGGAGGAGCATGAGCATCAGTTGAGGACATCATTGCAGCTTTTGAGGGATAACCAGTTGTATGCTAAGTTGAGCAAATGTGAATTTTGGTTGGAGAAAGTTGCATTTTTGGGTCATATTATTTCAAAGGATGGATTGACGGTGAACCCTAAGAAGGTAGCAGCAGTTGTTAATTGGGGCAGTCCACGAAATGTAGCTGAGGTTCGCTGTTTTCTTGGACTTGCAGGCTACTATAGGAGGTTTGTGAAAGGATTTTCTACCATAGCATCTCCACTCACTAAGTTGACAAGGAAGGATATCCCATTTGTGTGGACAGAAGAATGTGAGAAGAGTTTTCAAGAGTTGAAGAACAAGTTAACTACAGCGCCCATACTTGCTTTACCCTCAGGAAGTGGAGGATTTGTGGTTTATACAGATGCATCAGGGATTGGATTGGGTTGTGTTCTCATGCAGAATGACAAGGTGATAGCATATGGGTCCAAGCAGTTGAAGGATCATGAAAAGAAGTATGCCACACATAACTTGGAGTTGGCAGCAGTGGTTTTTGCGTTGAAGTTGTGGAGGCATTATTTGTATGGAGAAAGATTTGAGGTGCACACAGATCACAAAAGCCTGCAATACCTGTTTACACAGAATGATCTGAATAATAAACAGCGGAGATGGATGGATTACATAAAGGATTATGATTTTCCGATTAAGTACCATCCAGGAAAGGTGAATGTGGTAGTAGATGCTCTCAGTAGAAAGGCAACTTTCAGTGGGTGTGTAATGCCAGAATGGAGATGGATGGAGCAGTTCAGGGATATGGATGTGGAAGTATGGCATGTCAATGAGAAAGTTTTAGTTGCTACTATGAGAGTTTGGGAGCCAGAAATAGTTAACAGGATCAAGGAAGCTCAGAAGAATGATCCAGAGTTACAGAGAATCATTGACAACATTGATGGAAATCCAGAGTTCCGATTGATTGAAGGGATTCTATAGTGTAAGGATAGGTTGTGTGTGCCAGATGTTCAAGACATCAAGACAGAGTTGATGACAGATGCGCACCACACCAGATACTCTATTCACCAGGGGAGCACCAAGATGTATCAGAATTTGAAGAATCACTACTGGTGGGTGAAAATGAAGAAGGAGATTGCAGAGTTCGTTTCCAGGTGTATGACTTGTTAGCAGATTAAGGCAGAGCACAAAAAGCCTCCTGGTTTGCTTCACCCGTTAGATATTCCTCAGTGGAAATGGGAGAACATCACTATGGATTTTGTGTCAGGGTTGCCGAACACCAAGAAGGATAATGATGCTATTTGGGTAATTGTGGATAGATTGATTAAGTCAGCACATTTCCTGTCATTCAAGACTGGTAAGTTTATGAACAAGATGACTACGTTGTACAGAGACAATATAGTCAAACTACATGGAGTGCCTAAGTCCATAGTATCCGATCGAGACCCTAAGTTTGTTTCTCGGTTTTAGTCTACTTTTCAGTCATCTATGGGTACTCAGTTGACGTTCAATACAGCTTACCATCCTCAGACAGATGGAGACGTTCAGTACAGCTTACCATCCTCAGACAGATGGACAGTCAGAACGTACCATTCAGACTTTAGAAGATCTCCTCAGAGCTTGTGTTTTGGATTTCAAGGAGAATTGGGATGAAAGTTTGCCTCTGTGTGAGTTTGCCTACAATAACAGCTATTATTCAAGCATTGGCATGGCACCATTTGAGGCACTATATAGATGGAGATGCAGGACTCTAGCATGTTGGGAGGAAGTTGGAGTTCGTAGTTTTCATGGCCCCTCAGAGATTGCTGATTCCAGTGAGAAAGTTCGGATTGTTCAGATGAGAATGAAGGAGTCTCGTGATCGTCAGAAGAGCTATCCAGATAAGAGGCGGAGACCTTTAGAATTCCAGGCGGGGGATATGGTGTTTCTGAAGGTATCCCCGATGAGAGGTGTTGTTCGATTCGGGCAGAAAAGGAAACTTGCTAAGAGGTTTGTGGGACCGTTCGAAATCAAGAGCAGGATTGGAGACGTGGCTTATCGTTTGGTGCTACCACCTAAGCTAGCCGGTGTGCACGACGTTTTTCATGTCTAAATGCTTAGGAAGTATATTCCAGATCCTACTCATGTGTTGCAGCACGAGCCACTTTAGTTACAAGCAGATGCAACCTATGTGGAGCGTCCGGCGCAGATCATCGACACCAAGGAGACAATGTTGCGTACCAAGACCATCAAGTGGGTCAAGGTACAATGGGAGCATCACACTCCGGAGGAAGCTACGTGGGAGCGCAAAGACCAGATGCAGAAGGCGTATCCTTATCTCTTTCACGATGAGGTATGTTTAGGAATTTGGGGGACCAAATGTTCTTTTTAGAGGTGAGAGATGTAAGGTCAGCGGCCTTACTGGGTCAATTGGGCCCATAGCAGGCCCGTTGACCCATTTATTTTTTTTATTATTATAATTAATTGTGTTTTAGATATTTAAGTGGGTTTAGGATTTGAGTGAGTTTCTTTTAGTGTTAGGATAGTTTCTGCGAAGTTTCGTTTGATTTCGAGTTCGTTTGATCCTAGCAGGGGGTAGTTTGCAAATTAGGGAAAATTAAGTATTTTTCCGAAAAAATTCCTATCACCGTGATTTTAGGTTCATTGAAAAGGTCTCGTCGCACTGATCATTTTTGTCTTCTGGCTCGTCGCGATCCGATGATCAGAAACCCTTCAAATAGTCCATTCTTTCACCAAACCCACTGAAAGGGCAATTCGGTCTTTTCCTCCCTCTCCTCTTCTTAATCAAGGTTTAGCCCTAATCTCATTCTCACTTCTGCCACGAAGCTACAGCAGCCCTCCTTCTCCCTCTTCATCTTCTCAAGCCCAGATCTCCCTCCGGGAGAGATTACCTCCGTGATCCGGACCGCACATCTTCTTCCTTTCGATCTCCTCTCTCCATTGATACTAGTGGGTAAGCCTTTTCCCATCATCAACTTTTCCATTCATTTTCTCTTTTGTTTAGAATAGGTTGGATCATGATCTTTTTTTTCTTTTCTTCTCCGTTGCGTTCTAGATTGCGTTTGGTCGGATTAGATTGTGGGTTTTGCGAAAGAGAGCTTCTCCTCAAGCTTTTTCCAATTTCTAATCATCTTGTTGGTTGAGGCAAGTAGATATGCATTTTATATTTAATCATGTGTGCATTGTTTCTTTTTATTGCAATGATATCCTTGTTAGATTACCTAAATTCCAAGCTTATTGTTGGTATTACATTGGGATTGACATGTTAGGTTAGATTTGTGGGTTGGATTGGATTAATTGTTAAAGTGGTACCCGTTTTGATGTTTTTAATTTGATAGAATTGATGGGAATGATGATTGAAATGATTGGGGAGCATGGAGGCTCGTTTTCTACAGGAAAAATGAAGAAAAAACCATTTTCAGGCTCAGGCTACAGTGCTGATCGATCGGGCCTGCAAGTCGATCGATCGGACTGAAATTGCTCTCAATTAACTGAGACAAATCTCAGACCGATCGATCGGACAAGAGGTTCGATCGATCGGAGGGCATTTTCATAATTTTTGACAACTTTGGAAAAGGACTTAAAACGCTTATAACTTTTAATCCGTACGTCGGATTTCTACATATTATATACCGTTGGAAAGCCCTTGAGATGTAGAATCCAATGGTTCTAGTTTCATCACGATCGGAGGTCGGAAAGTGATGTAAAAACTCAGATTATTGACCCAGCCTATATTTTATTAGAAATGAGACCAATAACTTAGGTTTGGGCCTTAGATGTTGGAAACCAAGAACCTACTATTAGTTGACCATTAATGGGGATTAAATCGTAGCACGTGGCTTGATGTGCTTCGATTAGGTGTCTAGGTATTCGTGTATTAAACATGGGATAACCGAATGCGTATGAAATTGAATTAATGGATGCTTAACATGATTGTACACCAAGGGATTCCCTTAGAAGCATCGTTGATCCAATTCCACACGTACTCTGTTAGAACATGTAGGATACATGGATGACACCACTTGCCTAGGTTTGGATCGTAATTCCTCCTTGACTTATTTAATCGTATATGTTGTTATAATTCCTTGTACACTCTCTCTTGGCATAAAACACTTAACTAATTATGAAACATAATCCCTTGTGGAATTAGGACTTGGACCGGACTTAGAGTGTGCCTTAGTACCCCATGTTATGTAATTGATGAACATGACTGGCTAGACTGAAGGGATTACCATGTGATTGGTTTTGCCTTGTATTGATTTGAATGAGATAATTCCTACGAACATGTCTTGTAAATTGAGCTAGCTAGACTTGTTTGTCTTGGTTTATTCTCGTGTCAACACCACCTTATTATTATCATTATTTGCATATCATGGCTAGCTGCAGTTTGGGATTTATTGATGAGCCGGTTACTCGGACATCTGGGTGGGCAGTCGGCTTTGGACGGTGTCCATGGCGTTGAATAGTTGGGAGCGGGCTGGGACCGTGCTACTATTCCCAGGACCGGGAGCTGGGATCCCCTTGGAGCTGAACTTTGGTATCAGTAGTCCGGATAGGATATTTGCTGGTACCCCGTGAGGTGGCTTGGACATCCACGGAGTCTCCCTCTTGTGCATTGCATTACATTGGTAGTGGTGATTGTTAGTATTGTTAGGACTCCTATTTATGATTCGGATGGTTATTTACTCATGCTACATGCCTAGTATTGTTCCTTGTATTCCTACGATCTTGTACTTGTCATTACTCTTATATTTGATGCATGTTATGTTTAATTATATCTTGCTTATCTATTGCTCAACATGTCGTTGACTCTGTTCCTTGGTGTGCAGACTCCTCCGATGAGTACTACTACGAGGAGCAAGCAGGTGAGGAGATCCTCAACCGGCTGAGGAGGAACGAGAGTGGCGTGCCGATGACGTAGAGTAACGTCATTGATCCTGGCACGGGAGAGATTCATGGGGACTTCATTAGATTCTTTATTCTTTATTTATCTCTCGTTAATCTTTCACACTATTGACTTCACTATTGTTTTAAATGGCATTGATTGGTGGGATGGCCATTAAATAAATTAAATTCCTTGTTTAAGTTTTATTTTATTCTTTGTTCAACTTTAATATATATTGAGATTCATTATTCCTTGTTGATATCCAAATATGCCTAGAATTGAATGAGTTCCGCAAATTCTTATTTTATTTGAGGCTTGAAATATTATATCCTCACAGCGGACTTACGATCCTTGGGCCTAAAGGACAAAAATTTTAATTAGTCCTAAACTTCACTCCCCGGATCCGGTTTATTCTCTAATCGGGTTCGGGGGACATGACATCAGTTTCGTGATATTGTAAGTGCGAAAGGGCTAAGTTCTACAAGGGGATTGCCTCTTGATATTCAAACTAGATGGAACTCCACATATCTTTTGGTATCTTCAACATTGTATTTTTTAAATGTTTTTTCTTATCTATCTCTAACAGATGACTTACATTATAAGACTTTGATTCCTTCAGATGAGGAATGGGACAAGGTTGCTACTCTTAATGATTTTTTGGAAAGGTTCTATGAAGCTACAAATAGATTCTTTGCTAGAAAGTATCCAACTATACATACCTTTTTACCTGAAGTTTGTACAATACATAATGAGTTGGTACAAAAATTAGGTGATTTTGATTTTGTTTCTGCAGGAATGGCTAAAGTGATGATGGAAAATTTTGATAAATATTGGAAGAATTATAATCAAATGTTTGAAATAGCCATATTGCTTGATCCCTCCTCTAAGATAGTGTGTTTGGAATGGGTTTTTAAGATATTATATGAAACAACAGAATAAAGAAATAATCTTATGATTGAAGCTTGTAATCTATTTAAAAATATTTATGAGGAGTATCGTGCAAGATTTGGTGCTAAAGAAAGTGATCAAATAGTAGATTAAAATGATGCAACTAGTCGGCCATTTAAAAGAAAGTTGGTGATGATGAATATGGAAAGGCTCGTTCTCTTTTTTTAAAGTATTGAAATGAAATCACCAATAAGGCAATTATGGAAGAAAAAATAGAATTAGATCGTTATTTTGATAACAAGATTGCAGAAGAAGATGACACGATAGATATATTACAATAGTGGAAATTAAATTCAACTAAGTATCCTATTTTATTTCGAATGGCTCGTGATATTTTAGCTATTCAAGTTTCTACCGTTGCTTCATAGTCAACATTTACCACAGGAGGGAGGGTACTGAACCCACATAGGACTTCTTTGAAACTAGATACAGTGGAAGCATTAGTTTGTGCCTAAGATTAGTTTAGTCATGATCCAACTAGTGGTGGTGATTTAGATAATGATGAGAATGCACTAACTGATGTTTTAGATATATTAAAAGAAAACTAATTTCTCTTGATTTCTTTTTTATATTACTTTACCCATATAGGATATTTATTCTCATTTATTTTATTGATTTTTTTATTTTCTACTTTCGAAAAAAAAAAGGTTTTTAACTGATCCTATATTACTTTAACTTGACTCATATAAGATACTTATTTTCATTCATTTCTATTGATTTACTGATTTTCTACTTTTATCGGAAAAAAAAAAGATTTTAATCATTCCTACATTACTTGACCCATATAGCCTATAAGATACTAATTCATTTATATTGATTTTTTTATTTTCTACTGTCACTAGTAAAAAAAAAAAAAAAGTTTTTAACTCCGCAATGTTGCTTGTTGCATTGCATTGCCGATCCTAAGCTAGGAAAAAGGAGGAGGGTTTAAAGCCCGGTTCATACCGAGTGTTTGGTGACAGCAAGAATAATTAGATAATATTTTACTTATCTCCATGATCGGGCTAAGGCCAGGCCCGGGCTGGGACGGGAGGGGATTAGATGTAGGCCAGTTTAATTTAGGATCGAAATTGGACAATACTTGACGGGCCTGTTCTATTTTTGAGACGGGGTTGGACAACCAAGCCGTGGCCCGTCCCGTCGCATTGCCAGGGTTATACTCAGATGTCAGACGAACGGTTAATCTAAGGCCCAATGGACGATCTCGATTTTTCCACTTTTTCAGGTTCAATCCAACCGTCAACACGGTCCATCTTCTTCCATACTTAATAACCGTCGGATCACCCGATGCACCCAAAGTGAACGGCTTCAATCCAAGTGGTTGAACGAAGAGCCAGAACAGAGCGATACTATCATCTGCTGACATGTGTCCAGTCTTAGCCAAAAAGCAAAGAAAGCCAAAACAAACCGGGAAGCGTGACATTGACTATTTGTTAAACTGGCCAAGACATGGCACGTTGGTGTTGCAGTCACACTTTCACGGATTTGGAAACGTTTTCCATTTTCGGCAACTTCTGCTTTTTTGTACTGCCTTCCCCAAAATAATGGCACCTCCCCCAATATCCTCCTCTTTCATCTTTCTTCATTTTTCTTCTTCTTCATCTTCATCTGAAGGAAGGAAGGAGATTCAGGAGAGGATAGAGAAGGAAAATGGGACGTGGAAAGATTGAGATAAAGAGGATAGAAAACGCAACCAACAGGCAGGTGACTTACTCAAAGAGAAGAGGTGGTATTCTCAAGAAAGCTCGAGAACTCACCGTTCTCTGTGATGCTGAGGTTTCTCTCATCATGTTCTCCGGCACTGGAAAGTTCTCTGAATACTGTAGCCCTACTACTACGTACGTAGCCAAAAATATCGCTCTCTCTCTCTCTCTCTCTCTCTCTCTCTCTCTCTCTCTCTCTCTCTCTCTCTCTCTCTCTTCTTCTCTTCTTGTTATTGTTGTTCCTATAATGTATACATAGATAGCCTTTTGATTTTTCTACTTTGGTTTTTTGGGTGTTTTTAAGGACGAAGAAGGTGTTTGACCGGTATCAGCAAGTCTCCGGAATCAACTTGTGGAATTCCCACTACGAGGCAACAACTCAATTTTATTTTATTTTTATTTATTTTTTGTTATTCTTTCTTTTGTTTCCATTTTTGTTTAGTATTGTTCGAAATGATTAGTGGAGAACCCAGATGGTGGGTCACACTTTTTTATGCAATGGGGTCTGTTGGATGTTGGGGAAGATCCCTGGCCGGATCTTGATGGAGGGTTGGATGGTGATCGTCCTTCCATCCAATGGTGTACCCCATCAATCAGTCTGCAAGTGGGTTGTGTTGTTGTATTAGGAATTGATATACATATTAACTGTGCTGGTGTTGTTGTTGTTGTTGTGGGTATTGCGTGTGTAGAAAATGCAAAATCACCTGAACAAGCTGAAAGACGATAATAACAAATTGAGGAGGGAGATCAGGTAATTTTGAGGTTGGTTTTGCTTTTTATTTGTTTGGCTGATTTGAGTACTTTAATTGTGTTGTTGATGGGGTGTGTTTGGAGATGGATTGTTAGGCAAAGGATGGGTGAAGATCTGAATGATTTGGAAATCGATGAACTGCGCGGTCTTGAGCAAAATTTGGACAATTCTTTGAAGATTGTCCGCGAACGAAAGGTTGATTGTGATTTTTTTTAAGTTACCCTATTTCAATAATAATGAAATTATGTAATTTTTTTTCCTATTTAGTTCTCAACTTGCTCATATGTACTAGCACATCATTATGATCATCATCGTCATCATAAAAAATAATTAAATAATAAAAAAAAAACCCTAACTTTTTCTCCTGCAATGGGGGATTCGTCAAGTATCGCACAACTAGAATCTAAATTTGGTTCGGCTAGTTTTTATGTCTCATGCCAATCCTCCTTTTCGGAAAAAAAAAATAGTTGATGACTATGCTGGTACAAGATTTGCTATTGAGAAATGTTGACAAGCTTCATTTTTGCAGAATTCCAGTCCAAAATTCCACAGCTTAGGCTAACTTCTTAATTTTGAGGAAATTATAGAGGAAGTCTATCTAAACCAATGAGGCTAGAACCACATTTCTTACGCCTTTTGCCATTTTACTTGGAATTTTTTTTTTTTTTCTGTTTGGAAGATTTTTTTTGCACATGGTCCATCCATGCGAAAGAATGGCTTTAATCATCACACTTTGAAGCACAAAGTGGGATGTTGCATAGCGAGCCACCTTCTTAGAGCGATTTACTGTATTCCTGTTATTGTTTTTCCTTGTAAACATATATTGACCTTCTTTTTTCACTTTTGAGATAAGAGCGATTTACTGTATTCCTGTTATTGTTTTTCCTTGTAAACATATATTGAGACCCTTTTTAATTGTGTTCTTTTGGCTAACAGTATCATGTAATCAGCACTCAAACAGACACCTACAAGAAGAAAGTAAGTAATGACATCTAAAAATATCTGCCCTTTTCCTCTCACCAAAAAGTATATTTTTCTTCTTGTTACTTTCCCTTTACTTCCATGTTCTTCAATTCTTACTGGACGCAGTTAAAGAGCCTCCATGAAACTCACACAAATTTAGTGAGAGCACTGGTATGAATCTTTTATTTTCTTCTTTCGTCTTCATTATCCTTTTACGCATTTTTTTATACTTTTAAGTGGGGCGATTTTTAAATGGAAATACTTTTTTGTTGATATAGGACGGAAAAGATGATAATGGGAATTGTGCACTGATCGATAATGGTGGACCAGACTATGAAACTGCACTTGGCTGGGCAAATGGTGGGTCTCAAATGTTTGCTTTCTGCATCCAACCATGTCAGCCGAACCTGCAAGAAACTAGATATGGTTCCCACGATCTACGTCTTGGTAGTAGCTCAACTGTGACTCAGCTCCAACCTATATAATTTTACTGTTTGCTAGTATGGTAACTAGCAGAACATTTACCAGACTTCCTTTACTATTTTAGTTGGATAAGTATGCTTAATGCTAAGTCCTTGAACTTTGCTTATTTCCTAAGACATATTGAACTAATTGCTCCATGAAATTTCCTTGGGCTGTGGATTTTTGTATCCAAAGTGTCCAAGGACTTATTGGATGTGAGCATGTTAAGATCACGCTCTACTTCGACTATGTATTATCATAAATGGGAAAAAAACTATTATTATTGATTATACCATCATGGTTTAATCATGTTGTTTTTGGGCTTCTTCCACAAAAGATTATTATCCATCTTGGATTAGCATGCATGTATTCGGAAATTTGAATATGAACCGATTGCAATTAATTTTTACTGTAATAAGTAATGGCACAAAGCTTTATGGGGTTAAAAACTCTCCTTGGAGAACACATGGAATTGCAAAATATGATGATTATGGCTAAATGAGATTATTCTTTCCATTTGCATATGATCATTTCATTTGTTGTCTGCATAATGCTTTCTCCCTAATAACTTACACTAGCATTAAAGCCCGCACGATGCACGGGTTAAAATCTCATGAAAATTAAATAATAAATTAATGTTAATATTAAACTTAAATATTATTGACAAAAAAACATGATTTGATTGAATTAATCATATGCCATCTGGTTAATCATCAAAATCTAAATCTAATAAACAAATTCATATAACCTTATATAATATGTGAGTAAATATCTATAAATTACTATGTGATTCGAACTTAAACCACTCACAAATTCAATTAAATGTTTATATAAGTCTGAACTTTTTTGAGTATATCTTAATTAAATGTTTGAGACAATGACTTGAATTGCCAATGTCCTTTCACTTAAACTTAAATCAAATATTCTAGTGAGCCCCCTAAAAACATAATTATGTGGGATCACATAAATAGTTTAATAATAGTGGGCTCTCTTAAATGATAGTTATATGTCTAGGTGAGATAAAAATTTAAGTTTCTTAATTGCTCACTTGAGGTGAAAATTAAGTCATTTAAATGGGTTAAATTATTCACCTCAATAAGATGAGAATCAACTAGGCCTGGGGGGGTGGGGGGGTGGGGGGGTTGTATATCTATCCATTCCAAATCCAAACGAATCATGAATGTAATATAAATTGAAATCCGTTCATTAGCATTTTAGGATTCTATAGTCTCTTGGAAGATCTTGGACTGTAGGTCCCAACTCTAGTTCTGAGAGTTGTCCATAGATGCTTTTCAAACATTATATCAGAATTAACACAGTTCATGCGTCTTCTTGTGAACTGAGAGAAGAGTAGAAGACCCAACTATATGACCTCATGGCATATATGAGCATATATGCTGCTGAGATATCATTTTTTTTTAGGCAGTAAAACTTTAAGTAAAATGGTAAAATAAAAGGGGGGAAAAATATGTACTTTTTTGTCTTTTTGGGTAAAAGAGCATTTTATGTGTTAGCATACATGTAAAAACAATTTCTCTCTATAAAAAAACCTTGGTGGTATCAACTCTTTTGGATGCATGAAGTTCTATGTTGGAATTTTCAAAATGAATATTTCTACAAAACTCATGTCCATGGAGGAATTTATCCTCCTGCCCTCAATAGAAGTAAATCTCATGTCTATAAACACACTATGATTCTAGGGACTCTTAGTCATCTCCTCCAAACAGGCCTACTCAAATTACAAGTAATTACAACTATAGTATTTTTAACAACAGTACTCAAATAGGAGAGAAGTCCGCAAAAGTGGAAAGAGGTGACGTATCCAATGTTCAAACCCTGAACAGCCAGATAAAGTCTAATGCTCGTTACCACTCGGGTAAGGAGTCATTCTTAACTTGGTTACTAGAATTAGGGGAGCTTTTAGCGCATAAATAACCCATCCATGATAGGACAGAATCACTAAAGTCTTTGGGTGGTGTATATCTTTATGTATTTCTTTGATTCAAATCTTGTGAGGGAATAAGAGGCTTATAATCATATAACAGCTATTGCAGCCAACGAATGTTAGTAAGTCCAGAGTTGTATACATATAGATTAATCTAAAGTAATCCAACGAAGATATCTCGTGAATATTCAAACAAAAAAGTTTTCATCATCAGGTATCAATGATATCTCACTTGAATGGATTGAAAACTAACTGAATTTATATTAGAATATATGGAGTACAAGATTGGTGCATCCAATAGTAGGAAAGATGAGCTTATAAAGCTAGATAATAACTTATGTTAGTGTGAGAGATTTCGATTTCGATTTCTATGGGTAGTTGCAGAAAAGATCGTGGTTTGAGCTGCTGTGATGCTAATAGGATCATCTGGTGCACATTGGACAAGCTGGTGAAATTAAGTGGGATCACCAAGGGCCTCTGTAAAATAAACCATGAAAAACTAGAACCCGTTTAGATGCATCTAAACATGGTTTTTTCCAAATCAACTTACTTTCATTTGAGCCCCCCTTGTGTCACTTTTTTTTTCCCCCTTAATATTGTGGGGCACGGTTTTGACAAATCCAAGCCATTCACACTCACCTATGCACACTTGTTCGATAATAATCCATATTTGACAGATTTGAGACCATTGACAACAATCAGATTCAATCATAAGAGAACAAATAAAAAAAAGGAAATGCGAGGAAAAAAGAAAAAAAAAAACAGAAAAAAGATTAAAAAAAACTGCACTTGAAAAACCATCAATGTGAGGTTTTAAGAGATTATCTTATCAAAGTTATATTGGGCAATCAGAAACATCCTATCTGTGCCCACTTTGGAGGGAAGCAAGTTCTAGAAAAGGCACCCACCTGGCTTGACAGGATATTGTCCCAGACATCAATGCATCTCTGTAGTAAATTCATTCCTACTGTCCACCACATTGAACTCATCTACCATAAAAAGTGGCTGATCATGCACGCAAAATTCTTCTTGTCCAAAAGGTAGGTAGGTGTTGGTGTGGATGAAACATTTATAGCTGTTGGTAGCTCATTAAAAGGGTCAAAAAGAAAATGGCAAATTTTTACAGCTCAGTAAGACAATTTTTACAGTACCCAAATGTTCGATATGGGGGAAAAAGAGAGCTTTACCCATAGCACCCCTTCAATCTTTAGATAACCTGAGCTAACATGTAGGTTACAGTTGCGTTTGTTCTTTGCCACATCCAATTACAGGAAACGTGGATGAAAGAAAATTGAGCTCAAGCATCCAAAATGGACTAACTGGTTCTTTATCCACTTGTAAAATCATTTAAAAATATGCAGTGCTTGCATGGTAAAAACTGGTTTGCTAGTCTGCATAGTAAAAAAATCAGTTAGTCACAAACTACTGCTACTACTACAAGCAAACAAACAAACAAAAAAAAAAAAAAAACCCTGGTTGCATAGTAAAACCTGTGGATACGTTTGTTCACAAACAAGAATAGGTAGTGTATGCACGAATGATCCTGTGAATTGTAAATTAATTGGAATACGTATTGAATAAATAGGACAGATTAGGGTTTAAGCCTAATTCAGTTTTCATAGCCTGGATAATATAATGCATTGAAATGCATTTAGGGTTTTACTTAATTGATTTCATGATAACAACGTAGTCACTCTTGACCAAGTTCAAAGACCCCATCCTACTGGAACAAAGCTTCCGCACAAGTGCAAGTCATTTGTCCATGCTCCAGCTACAAATTCCTTAACAAGCACCAATGATCAACCTGGAATAAGAAAGAAGTATTAAGTTTTGATACAAGGAAGCTATCATATGCGAGTAAGGAAATGATACAGTGGATTCAACTGTGGGGATTTCCCATTCAGCTTCAGATCCGCACAAGAAAAATTTTACGGCTGCAAGAATTCAGCTGTATCAAAACTCCATTATAGTAGACAAAGCAGTGCCTCTCCAGGGAAAGTTTGCTCAGAAAATAAATTGAATCAGAAGCAACTTATTCTAATGCCAACTGGAATTTGATGAATAAGGGCGAATGATGACAAGTTGTCATTGACAACACTCATGAGCAAAGATTTATTATCTTTGTAGTGGGTGAGGTGATTAGCTACAATGTGATACATAAAAGCTATAAAAATATGGAACAAGGAGGCCTTTCTCCTGAAAATTCTTGTGGACCAACAACTAGACAGAAACATCAACAATGTTGAATTTTAAACAAAATGGAAGGGCCATAAATATTAATGTAGCAATTTACATACCTGCTATTTTTTTCCCTCAGACATGTAAAAATTACAGATGCTTATCCATTTTTCTATGGATTTTGGGTGGCCTAGAACACTCAAATCTGAACATCCTCCAGCTTCCATGTCCAATTTTTATCTAGCTCACAATTTAGATGAAAAAATAGTACTTCCATAAGCATCTCTTGAGTACATTCTAACATGCCTAAAATAATGAGACTGCTACTATAAGATCTAATAATCCACACCAAAATATTCTTAGAACCTGGCAGCACAAGGCAGGCCAAGTAATAGACTATGTAGGCACTAGGTATGCATGTCCAAGTTCACCTCATCTCCACACTCCACCTTATTCGCATACCTACATTTTTCAGAATTATTCACACAAACACTCGAAAGTAAATATTACCATACCAATAAAAAAAAGGAGTAAATATTACCATGTAATATGTAGTATCATGCATTTGTAGGACCTAAGACACTCATCATGAGAACCCATCACTTTTAAGTGTCTCCGACAGTGGACTATTCCCAATTCCCAAATACTGACTGGCACCCCTCGGTGCTGGATGAAATTCCAAGCAATGCTCAAAACCGTTTCCACACGAACAAAGCCTTTAGAACAATGTTATAAAAAAAAATCGAACTCAGGACCTAACTCGGCCATGGTAGAGTCTGAGTCGGGCCAAGTCCCAATTTCAAAGAAAATGGTTGGAGGGCTGAGTCCCATTGGACCCAACTTGGTATGTGCCGAGCCCGAGTCAACTCGGCCGAGTCGACTCGGACGATTTTTTAAACCATGCTTTAGAAGGCATTAACTAGCACTGGGAATTCTCCTCCATCTAATGCCAAAACCCATCTGATAAAAACGATACTGCTAGAAATCCCTGTCAACTCTATTATAGGCCTTTTGAAGATCTACCTTACAAATATCACCTGGCTTCCTAGCCTTTTAACAGGAACCCACACATTCATTTGCCACTAAAGCCCCATCAAGAATCAGTGTCCTATGAACAAAGACCCCTTGCAAGAAAGAAATAATAGATGGAAGGACTTCCTTCAATCTAACAACTAAAACTTTCGCTAAGAACTTGTACTCATTAGAAATGAGTTCGATATTTGTTAAATCCTTCATTGAGCTATGCTATCTTAGGAATAAGGGCAGTAGAAGAGGCACTCAGACTATTGGATGGGCGATTAGGAATAAGGGCAGTAGAAGAGGCACTCAGACTATTGGATCGGTGATTAAGAATAAGGGCAATAGACGAGGCACTCAGATTAATCGATAGGCAATTCATGCCCCCTGGTTAATATCCTCCCAAAATATCTGAAAGAGGGCCATTGGGAATCCGTCTGGTCCTTAAGCTCATTCATCTGACATTCACAGACAACATTTCTAAGTGCGTTGTCTTAAAACCTCTTTACAAGCCAATATACTCACTACTTTCATAAATAAATAAATAAAACCCAACCTGCTCACTTATCCCACTTATCCCCAGCACAGCCAAACTCCAGATTATCCAGCTTAAGGTCAGCACTATCCTGGCTGCCATACAATTGGTGAAAGAATCTGACAATCGCTTCAGATATTTCATCCTTCTCTGATGAAGTAGAGTCCCCATCTGTTGAAGAGATTATTGTATTGACCCTCTGATAGGTTGAAACCATGCAATGGAAGAAGCCAGTACTCAGATATCCCTCTTCGGCTCTTCCAACCATTCAATTTTAAAACTTTGGCACCATTCAATCTCTTAGCAGCTTGTAATTGTATGTCTGGTGGAGGACCGTTCTAAAAGATATCATATCTTCTGTGGTTAGCCCCCTCTACTGTTCCCTGTTTATATCCTGAATCTCAATGAGCATTGATAATGATTATCAGTCTTAACCAATCATTTTAATCTCTACACGTTTATGGTAGTTGCAGCTGAACTACTGTAGCTGGTCATAATGATGAGAATTATAAATAGCACTTACTACCCAAAAGATATTACCGTAAGGATAGTGTCCACCACTAATACCAATACTAATAGAGATTGTAGCAGAAGGATGAAAGTGGTACAGAGGCAAAGTTAGGTAATGTCAGCAGCAGTGGAAGTAGGTGGACTTAAGTGACGGACAAAATATTCACCTGTGGGAACGCCCGCATGTGAACAGTTCCCATTGGATGGTCAAGGAGGCATGGGGCAATCAAAAGAGTGGAACCCCCCTGAATTTGAAGGCACTAACCATGACAGCAGTAACATCCTTATGCGGCAATGTCCACAGGAGGAAATTCCCCTCAATGATGGGGTCGATGCTAAATTTGCTGTTGTTAAGCAAGTAGAATTCCGCAAGAGTAGGCTTGTTAAAAGGATGTTGCTACTTGGTTGTTTGATTGATGACACAGGTAGAAACAGAGTCAGGATAATTGGAGGCCGGAAAGTGCGAGAGGATGGATAGCTAGGGGGTGGGCAGCAACTAGCAAGATGTTTATGCAGATGGATAGCAAGAGGTGGTACTGCTGCAAGTGGGTATCAAGAGAGAAGGGCTGCTGCATGCATATGATTTTGGAGATGGGTAGCAAGAGGTGGAACTGCTACATGTGGGTAGCAGATAGATGTGTATTGCAGGGTACAAGGGCTGCTACAATATACCGATGATGGAGCAGAGAGGCGGCTACAGAGGCTTAGATTCGCAGCAACAATTACTCTCTACAGAAGGAAATAGTTGGAGAGTCAAGAATACATGACAGTTAAAACTTCAAAAGTCCCGAACTCCCCGCATAACAGTGAGCAGTCTCCAAATTTACGGAAAGGAAGGCTCGAATACCATTAAAGATGGAATTTTTTTTGTGTATTTCGTTCAATCTAAGGACACTATTAAAAAATGTTAGGTGTACAGGATATAGATATAGTCATGTCTGAAAAGCTCTTGGAATTATATCTATTATAGGAGGAAATCATGGGATTAGTCTATAAATCATGGGATTATTCTATTGAGAGAGAGAGAGAGAGCCCATAGGGCCTTGGGGAACTGATTAACTAATATCAATAATCAAGATTGTCCAAGAGACATGCTGGCAAAAGTCGCATGAGAATCAGATGCCTCACATGGGACTTTGGTTAAAAAAGAGGAGCCTTTTTCCCAATTATATTACACTTATTTCGGAACATAAGATGAAGAAAAAGAGGCTGATCCAGATTTCATGCCAAACTTTTGTCAAACAATGAAAGAAATGACAAAGTGGACTTGGATAGTTTATTTATTATATGAATTTATTTACACTAGTTATAATATGAATGGTTTTTGTTATGTATATTCTAAATGTGGGATTTTACCTTGTTTGTATTTCATTCTCTTATGTTTTCCCATTAATAAAAATATATTTAGACAGCAGCTCCCTCAAGTTGTATCGCGCTCAACAGGGTTTCATTTCTGCTGGGCTGGGCTGAATCGAACCCAAAACCAATTAGTAAATTAGGCAGAGTTCTTAAGGCTACATGAATAACAATCAAATGATCACAATACTACATCTGTAACTCGTGCAAACATGTTGCACGTGCGCAAGCATGATATAGTAAACACATCAATGGTGAATACTGTCATATAAAGAACAATACAACACTTGAAGATAATGTTAATGACGGGAAAATAACACTTAAAGACACCCCTACAACCTGACACTAGAGAAGGAAATATGCCACAGAAGCTAATATTTCTAATGGAAGTGTGGAAATCTCAGCATACAGACACATTAATAGATGCACACAGCCACTCACAACTGTGACCATTCACCATTGACTCACTTATTGGCTAGGGCATTCCATGATCCCCTTGGACTCTGATATTTAATGTAATGAAACTTTACAAGATTCGTGTAAGGATGGCTTCGTTAACTCTTGTCTCTTCTGATGAATTCTCAGAGCATTCTATTAGTTGGTTAAAGTTGTAAGTACTCCTAGAATCCACGTATATGATATCCAGCCAATAACATACAGTGCTGCAACATAATGGTAAGCAGCTACTGCGAAGAGACATTGGGACCAGGCCCCGTCCAACAGACTCATGGGCCGACCCACCGTCAATAGGAAGCCCTGCATGTGTAACAGCCTCTGTACAGTTCCTAGGTCTTCCGTGCATTAGTCTTTACTCTACAGCAATAGAATAGATCTTCCATCTAACCAATCCGGGCTCTAATCATGTATAAATGAGGTTTTAAAGCACCTCACACAAATACAGAAAATATTACTCTCTTCAGTTCCTTGTTATAAGTGCAAAGTAAGTCTTCCCAGTCTGGCATAAGTGCAAAGTACCGTCAAATGTATGAAACGGCCAACTCCAAATTTCTAGACATGAGGATACTTCAATGTATAAAAAGTCTCCACCTCTCAGTTTATGCCAAATGAAGTTAACCACATAAGTTGCAAGAGACCCAAGTAAAATGAAAGAAAATAAAAATAAAAATAATAAAATAGCAAGGTTGATGAATCGCAGGTGTTTATAAGAGAGGGTCTCCTCATCAAATCTATGGTGCTAAACCTGAACAGCAGTAAAGGCTACCCAACCACATGAAAAACAATGCAACAATGCAAGTAACAATTAAAAGGTAATTTGAATATCACACTTTTACTTCATTATTCAAAATTAGAATGAAAGTAAATAACATCACCTAGTGCTTTAGTGAAAAAATTTATAATAAATCAATTAAAGAGTGAAAGGAATGAATGCATAGTCAAAAAATAAAAAGTTTATCACATCCAGCATGGGATTTTGAACTACCATTAGATACCATCAGCCAAAAAGACCATCAAAACAAGAAAATAAAATCTTTCCCATCAAGTCTTTAAGCTCAGTCTCTCCTTATCCATTATCAATTAACGTGTGCATTTTTATTAGATGTCATTATCATCAAAGTTCTCTTTTTCGCACGTTTGGGTCCCCTTCCATTATCGATTAACGTGTGCATTTTTATTACATGTCATTATCATCAAAGTTCCCTTTTTTGCATGTTTGGGTGCCCTTCATGAGTTCTGCTTTTCCACTCAACCCTTTGCAAACATGCTTTATCTAAAGTCTTCACTGTTCTCCCCTTTTTCTACTTCCTTGAACATGTAATCTTTCAATAGGTCCTCCAGTGGGCAGATATAGTGCGATAAATCAGACATTACGAATCCGGTCACATTGTTTTTTATACATTTCCACCCTCAAATCAATCAACATTAGTGTAAGTAGTGGTGCTACTTGGGCCAGCATAAGGAAAAAGCGATATATAGCCAATTAGCTTGTAATTTGATGCATACATACAGAACACATAGAATTAATAAAAATAACCACCTAATCGCGCAAGCAAGCAGAACAAACAAATGAAACTAATAAACACTCAAACAACAAGAAGACAGTTAAAAAAAAACAGAGCACCTGATTGATTGGCTTTCTTCAGTCCGCTGCAATCTTCTGCTTCTTGCGGGCAGCTCTAGCATTGTCATACTCAAACTTGAGTGCATTGGCAATGTGAGAAGAATCCTTGATATAAAAATACCTCCCAAACGCGCTTTCCTCAATCATAGGGAAAAACCTATACAGAAACGAATTCACAATCCAAAACCAAACCCCTCCAAAAAGCGAACCAAGCGCCGCGCCCGCGAACACCTGCGCTACCGTATGATACCCCAAATAAACCCTAGAATACATGGTGAGGAGGGCGAGCGGCCATGGGACGCATGCCACGACCAGCTTCTGCGATCGCGTGGAGAGGCCGACGCCCTTGAATGTGAGGAAGGTGAAGTAAGATGCGAAGAAGAACATGTATTGGGAGTGAGCGGAGGGCCACCCGTGCGAGTCGCAGGTCTCGAGGGCGGCACACGTGTCGAGGGGGCGTGCCTGTTGGACAGAGGTCTTGATGAGTTCGTTGAGGAATTGGGAGATGAGGACGCCGAGGGCGAAGAACATGCCCTGGAGCTCGCGGCGGAAGAAGAAGTGGGAGACGAACCCACCAACGCTTATGAAGACCGGGATGAGCGAGACCCAGGCCAGGAAATGGCCGAGCCGATCGCCCCTTTGGTAGCGGACGTGGGTTAGGGTCACTGCTTTTAGGCCATGTGATACGATTGTGGCTGCTGCGTCCGTCATCTGATCTGATTTTGTTCAGTTGAACTCCTACAAATGAAGATGATGAGTTTGGAGTTTTTGGGGGAAAACGAGATCTGTAGAGGACTTGATGGTGGAAGGTTTCTTTTTTTCAGTTGGGGGAGTCTTTTTGTTTTTATTTTGTTGAAGATACAGGGATGGTTGAATGGGTGGAGTCTGACTGATTGTTCTGTTTTGGTTGAGCCACTAGTTATATTTTTTTTTCTGACCAGCATGCCAACACCATCGTTCTTTCGTTCATATGAATCTCATGCGGCTGCTAGTTTCGTGTTTCCCAGCCAGAGTGCGTGGCCGGATCTGACACCATTGGAGCTTAAGTTGGCGTATTATTTTATCCATTGATTTTGGTAGCGTCGGTGGATATTTTGTGGGCTCCTGACGAGGATATTATGTATTGTTCCTGTTCATCCAGTGCATTAATCACAATATTTATCCTTTCTTCTTTTTTACTGGTGTATCAATCCCATTCGCTCCCTAGTTTTCGTCTCTTTCGGCGTCGGCGTCGGCCCAATAGGGTACTATTGCCGTTGGTGTTCTTTCCTATCTTTACGCATTTCACCGCTCCACCGGAAATTCCCTATGCCCTTATCGTACTTCAGCTTGTGGATTTTAGGAATTCTCTATTGAAGTTAAAATATGGTGTTTTTTGAGCAGTTCAAAATAAATGAACTTGTATGTGGAGTTTCAGTCCCCTTAGCTTAGAAAAACCATGAGTGAAAAGGGGTAAAGCTCCAATGGGGCTCACTTAAAATATAGGTGACTCGAGATAGATGCTCTGATGGTGTTCCTCAAATTTTACATCGAGCCAAGTTTTTTTTATCCCCTAGCTAATAAAAAACGCAATTGACAATCTTATGCTCACATTTTTCATTAATTTGTTAATCCAATATTGGAACAAAAACAGATTGATGTAAAAATTGAAGATACCTTATGTATATGGAGGGCATTTATTTTGAATTGCTCATATTTTAATAGATGGAACCCATTGTGGAGTTTCACCCCTATTAACTTGAGATTTTTTTAAGCCCCAAGGGGTAGCTCAATTGGAGTGAAATCAATGTTTGCACTCAAAAGTTGTAGCTTCGAAACTATACTACTATACCACAAGGAAATTTATCCGGCTTCCTTCTAGGTCAAGAGGGATTAGTCCGGTCCAAACGGTTGGGAACCCTCCTATAGGAAAAAATAAAAAAACAAAAACAAAAAAAGAAAAGTCGAAATTTCTCTATGTTAAAGCCTCAAAATGATCAAACTCCCCACTAAAATCGCGGAAGATTTGCCGTTGCCAATAATTTATTGTTGACAATGAACGTACAACCTATGGACCATTGGGTGACCAGGGCATTCCCCTTCGCGAATCATCCTTACGAGTCATGGGTCATTTGAAGATGAATGGAGAATGTTATGAAAACATTTGTGTTTGAGTCCATGGTGCTTATTAGAGATGACACTAAAAAATCAAAGGAGTTTGAGTGTGTTAATGAGATGAATGACTGGTGATTTCGTCATTAGAAGGTTTGATGGTGTTTGAGAGCGCATCAAATTTTTATTTTTGAGTTCGCCCCGATACTCTTGATTTTTTCAATTGTGCCCTTAAGTTTTTCACTATAAATTAATTGTCCCCGTCATGAATTAATCATGGCCAAATTTCCACTCTAATAAGCATTGATTTTACTATCGAATTGAATATGTATTATTGAAACACGTCATTTACATCTGTTCATTTTGATCATTTTCATGTGTTTCACATGTAAGAAATCTAATAAGAGATTTATAGACATTGGAGAGAAATGCAAGCAAAGTGAAAAATACGAGGTGCACATTTGTCGTGGATGGTTCAAATATTATAAAGCCAATTCCACTAAAGAAGCATTAAGGGCTTCATTGGTAAACTTATTTTACTAATAAAGTGACCTAAAGCGTCAATTCAGGAGAGTGTAAAAGAAGAATGGAGTCAAAGAAACTGTCAAAGGACATGATATTTAATTTATGCTTGTTGTCATTCAGTGTTCGTTCAAGAAAAGTGGCTTTTTCGCCTTTCTTGTAAAAAAAAAAGGACATTTTATCATTTTAGTCTCTGTGATATAGAACCTGTTTTGACTTTTTTCTCGTAAAAATAAAAAGTAACTTCAATATCTAACCCCTCTTTTCTTATTTCCTCTTGAATTGTTTATTCAATCTACTTCAATGATAAAGTAAGTTTACCCACCAAGCCCGAAGACGTTGTCATTGGATCTATATCATATTTCAGCACTTCTGACGGATGTTGTTACGAGGTAACTTGAGCCCACTCTGATGCTTTGATCATTTCCGGACCAAACACAAATGGACAGTTCGATCCCATCCACGACGTCCCAAAGTCCACCTTTTTGATAGGAGTGCACAAAAAAAAACTGTCGATATGTAATATCCATCCAATCCGATCCGCGGATTTTTAACCGATTTAAAGGTAAACGTACTCGTGACAGATTGAAAATCTTATAATTCGTCAGTAACGGATCAATGACAGATTTCACCCTTAATCTGTGAATTCAATCCGATCCGATCCGATCCGTTGTCATTAAATATAAAATTAAAAAAATTCAATGGTCTAAATATAAGTTAAGCTGTCTAAATATAAAATAAGAAAATAAATTATACGGTCAAATATGAATTTTTTTACAACATATTTGATATATTTCTTTTAACATTACTAGTGAAGCCCGGCACGTGCAATTTGTATATTTTCTTTGATGCTTATATCTCTTTCAAATTTCCTCCAATCTCAATCCACGCTAAATCTTAAGTCACATTTTCAGATTTCTCCATTGTAGGATGAGGTAGAAGTTATTGTTGTCATTGTGTTTGTTGTTTAACTATAAATGATTCAGATATTGCCAACCATCCTCATTTGTGTAAGCTCTCTTCCAACGTGGGTTATTTCAGAGTCCTAGCCCCCTTGTTTGGGGTGCAAAAAAAAAATCTAAATTTTTTTAGTACAAAGGACCAAAACACGTTCGTATTCTCAGCCTTTAATCCACGGATGAACCAGTCTAATTAACTTGAATACATGATATAACCTAATATTTCATGCTCTTCGATTTTCAAACACGTGGGTCATATTTGAGTCATCCAACCATTCAAGTTGTGAGTTATGTTGTCAATCATCTAAAGGCTAAGAATCACATTGAACAAACATTTCAATATGATGAAATCAGAACCCACAAAAGAAGGGATGTTAACCTGTTTGGCATCTTGCTATACGGAGAAAAAAAAACCCTCACATTTCGGTGTTATGAAAATAAAACCCATGAAAAAAAAAGATGTTAACCTGTTTAGCATCTAATTGTGTTTTAAAAAATAAATAAAACACATGTTTAATTATTAAATCGGTTCACACGTGAGTTGCATGCAATCACCACTGCCTTGAGTACTTTTAGTAGACTTGATACATTGTGACCCACATCTGTTAGACGCTAATAAGAGTTTTAATAAAATAATTAGGGGTGCATTTTAACTTGACAATGTTGTAGTACTATATGAGGATCTAATGGAGGCACACACCGCATATCAAACTGAACTGTTTATTCAGCTAACGTATTACAAAAAATTCTATACATTATTTGACGTGGGAAAAATTGCTTACCTTTATTGTTCATATTGGTTTCATTGGTATTTCTATAACTCTCTCCATCGTAGACTTTGACAGCTGAGATGTTTGTGCAAGGACGAGGCAGAAGCTCATATTTAAACAAGGCCATTCTTTTTTTTTTTGCAATGCCCTTGTTAAATTAACACTATATATCATGAATGTTAAGATACAACTATCAAAATGAAAGGACCCACAATAGACATGTCAGTTTTTTTTTTTTTTTTTGTTATGTCATTTCCTACTTCAGGTAGGAAAGATATTGACCTCTCTTTATTGTAGTTTTTACATGGCTTAGTTGAGAATCAAATTAGAATATTTTGGTATGAGTTGGTACCATAGTGGTATAAAAAAAAAAAAGAGCAGGCCACTTTTTCCATTTTATAAGGGTAGTGTGGATAGATAGATATTCCTCCTATTAAGTCCTATACCCATAATGGTCACACATAAATCAATTGTGATTTTGAGTCGTGGCTCAAAATACCATGAAATATGCTGCAAAATACAAAAGTACAACCCAAATTGGTGGGTCCCTCAAATAATCGTCATCTTCCTATCAACAAAGGTAACATTTTCCTTGCACACCTGTCATGTAAAATTAATAGGTGTCCCCTTTACCACTTTCAGATTATCTTTCCTTCATAACCCAAAGAGTATTTTAGTAGGAGTGTGCCCAATAGTGGTGTAGAGAAAGTTTTAAACATGTCACTTGTTCTCTTTTATAAGGGTAGTAAATTGTATTTTAGTAATAGTGGGCCCCATAGTGGTGTAGAGAAAAATTTAAAGAGGTCATTTGTTCTCTTTTATAAGAATAGTAAATATATGTATTATAAAAGTGAACCCAGGTGTGTAGTGAAACCAAATGTCATTTTGTCATGCTTTATTAGATAATATATATATATATATATGAGGGTAGTAAATATAAAAGGGGGCCCATGTGTGTAGTGAAACCAAACGTCATTTTATTATCTTCTATAAAAGTAGATAGATAGATTTTATAAGAGTAGAAATTGAGAAATTTTCATTGTGTCCCATCTTTATTCATATAGAAAATGCATATACATAATAAATATGTATAAGGGTAGGCCCACAACTTAAATTTAATTGGGCATATGTGTAGTTAAAAAAATGACATCATCTTTATCTCTTTTATAGGAGTATATATATATATATTTATAGGAGTATATATATAAATAGATAGATATTGAAAGAATTAAATGGAATAATTTGATTTTAGATCAGATTAATTTTTAACCGCCGCAAATTGGTGACATATTCCAACTCCATCGATTCCTAGGTAAGAAATTGGTGATCCGTCGAGACCACCCAAAAAAATATGACCCAACACCAATCCAATCCGTATAAACCCCTACTCTTCGACGGTAAGAAATTGCTGATCCGTCGAGACCACAAAAAATTCTAAAAAGGTTAACAAAGAGCCCGGAAACAAAGCATCCAACCGACTTCCAGAGATAATTGCAGGTGTCACTAATCATCCGACACGCAAAATCTTCTTACTGTCCTCACCTTCCAGTCTTTGCTTTCCTTTCAGTTTCCTCAAATCAACTTTTCGTAAATCGTAACTACTGCATCACTTTATTTTTACTTTACTTCTACTGTAGAATTCCCCTTCTCAACGTGCGATCGCCATTGCAAAACCCTAGTCCAGCCGCCACAGACTCGCGCTTCTCAGCTCTCACTCGCAATGCTGAAATTGCAGTCCCTCTCTTCTTCCCGTTTCGTTTTTCTTCAATCTTTCTAGGGTTTAGCTGCTTCTGCTTCTTTCGCCAAGGCTTTTAGCTGCGTATTTATATATATATGAGAGGAGCTGAGAAGGGAATCTCGATTCTCCTTCTTCTTCTATTTATTTGGAGGAGAGTTGAGATTTAGGTTTTGACATGCGCTCCTTGCTCGTTCCTCCTCCGCCTTGGATTCCGGAGGACGATCTCTTGCTGAAGAATGCTATTGAGGTAACTCTGATGTGGTTCCAATTGCTTTTTTTTAATGCATTTGCTGATTTATTTCATCTGTGATCTCCCGAGCTTGGAAGTGAATGTAATTTTTGAGAAATTGGTGATGGTTTTATGCATATATCAACTTATTGGATGAAAGTGTTTGTTGAAAGGTATTGATTAATGGAAATACTTGGGCTTCTTTTAACGCATCAGAATTATCGAGGGCAAATGCTTTTATGGCGATTTAACTTTAGATTTGGTTCATTGAATGCGATTCGATGACTAATACCATGTACTGCTGCTGTTAGGAACCCTTTTTGAGGTTTTGTATGATGGTACCTTAAATGGTTTTAGAATTGTTACAGATGTCCCAGTTACAATGGCATCGGATAACATGGGAAATAGAAGATTTTTCACTGACTAGAAGTAGCCAAAATCTGCTGGTCATGCTAGTCTCCACGGTTGGCTCAAATTGGTTAGGCAGTTCTAAAGATTTACTAATTATTCTTTTTTTTTTTTTTTTTTTTTTTATAGCTGTGTAGTGGTTGAGTGAGTGTGGACTGTGGGCCGAGAGTACGTGGCACTGATTTAGGTCGAACCCTGACCAACAATATGGTCTATTTTTGATGCACTTGTTTCCATACAATCGTTCATTTTGGAACATTTCACTCTTCTAAAATAACAAATCAATGATAAGGACGTGAGAAACATTAGCCATCTGTTCTATTTCTCACTAGCCATTAAACATAACTTGCCCTGTTAAGATGCTCTGAACGGTGCCCAGAAAAAAGCAACAATTACGAAACTACATTTTAACAAGTATAGTGGAGCAAACAAATTCCCGCATGGACACGTGTACCTGCAACCAATACAACTTATTTCCTTGCTAAAACTATACCACTTATTTTTAGTAAGACTCTTATAAACTCTCAATAGAGATTTTAACTATATGGATGTTCTAAGACCCGAGTTTTGCCTCGTAGGTGTTGACATTTAAAAAATTCCCGCATAACGTTTGGTAGCACAAAGGATGGTGCAAAAAATTGACAATGTTACCCTTACATTGTGCGGTATCCTAGGCCTGTAGGACATCGCACAAAATCCTGCCTTTTGCTTTAATAATAAAGCGAATATGCGCGATATCCTATTGGCATATGATATCACACAGTGCGATATCATGCAATATCCTATTGGCATAGGATATTACACATTAGTATAAGAGCAAAATTGTCACGTTCACACTGTCCTTTGTTGTACGAACCGTTCTGCATGAATTTTATAAATGTCTGGTCTTAGGGCACCTATACGGTCAAAATCCCCTTTTTATATTAGGAGTCCTAATAATTAGAAAGATATTGGAAACACGAACTTGCTCAAAACTTAAACCTTGTGGGCCCACAGGTCCAAATAGGTATACTTTGAAATTCAAAAAGCATACCACTTATTTCAAGTAAGACTCTTAATGGGTATTTTCCTAAATTTTAGGGGGGTCCTGGTTGTTTGATGGGCGCCCCCCCCGCTCTAACGTACGGATGCGGACATCCTGTAGGAGAGAATTTTAGAGACTCTTAGAAACTTTCCATGTTAGAAGTCCTAAGAATTAGAGATATCGGTGAGATGAACTTGCTGAAAACTTAAACCTCGTGGGCCGACCTGTCGAAATAGACATGTTTTGAAATTTAACACTAAAACTAATGGGCCTGGCATGAAGCAAATATTATGTTTCTATGAGACTTGGTGGGCTTTTTTTATTATGTACCAATGGATTGTGCTGGAAAATGGGCTTACACTGTGTAATATACAGACATATATAAACATTGGAAGCATGTGTCTTATGTAAGTAAAATATTGTTTAATGCCATGAAAATTCCTAAGCAGAATCTGGTTTGTAAATTCTAATGCATAATTCCCAGTACTTGGAGCTCTTTTGTTTTTTAATCGGTTTATCATTTGCTCTCTCTCTCTCTCTCATATGATTGAGGATTATCCACTTAAATTCTCTTCATTCATTCTTTTTTCTTGTTTTATAGGCTGGTGCATCCTTAGAATCCCTCGCTAAAGGAGCAGTGCCCTTCTCTCGCCAATTTACCATTCGAGAACTTAAGGACAGGTGGTACTCTCTCCTTTACGATGCAGATGTTTCGGCTCAAGCTTCATCACGCATTGTGGAGATTGAACTTTCTTCATCTGGTCTTGCAAAATCCAACAAATCTTGCATTTCCAAAGGAAAAGAATGGATGCCTAGGAAAAGAAAAGTGGACAGTGTTCGTAGCCATTACTATGCTATTAGAAAAAGAATTTGCAATGAACCATGCAATGCTGTTGATTTTGATTTTCTTCTGCCACACAATGAGCATGATGTTGGTTGTGAAGAGCATCTGAAACTTGATAGTACTGATGAGCATGTGGTGGAAAACTGCATGCTGGGAGCCACTATGTCAAATGGTTTTGCACTTCAGGAAGGAGGCTTTGATATTGTGCATCATGGCTTTCCAATGGTGGGGGCAAATGGTCCTGTTAATATTGGAGCTGAAGTTACTTCCCACACTTACCATGAGGGGCACGTGGACTCACTTGCACATGGTTTGCCTGAGGATGAATTAATGGCTCGGGAATGCTTATATGGATTTGAAGAAAATGTCACCCCAGTCTCTGTTGACAAATCGGTGAGAAATAACATTGATGGACAATCTTTTGAACATAATAACCTACATAAGGATATTCCTGTGATTCTTGGAGAGAAACTGACTGTCTGTCAAAGCTGCCCAGGCGTTCAGGAAATGGAACAACCACAGGCACTACCAGTGAGCAACTTATTTGAACCAAATGACTTGGAGTTAAAATCCTTGCCTAATTTTGATTCGATGAACAATAACCAGGGAAATGGTTGCTCTGGTTTTGGTGGAAATCAGAACTTCAGCTCACCTGTTTCAGATTGCAACCCTTCATTCCATCAATTGAGTTATTCATCTCCACCTGGGCTTCCTATTTGGAAAGCAATTGAGGATGTATCAGCACCAGCAATGCAAATTGAAGCAAACCTTGATGACAAAGACCACTGCATTTTTGCTGTGGATGCTAAGAAAATGAACCCCACAGGATATGATGTTGTCCACTCAGAGTCCAAGTTGAATGATGGAATCTCTGGTGACAGCCTTAACGGTTCTGCTACTATCTCTGATGGCAATTTATTGGAACTTTCAGATTCTCTTTTGAATTTCGCAAATGAAGACGACCTCCTTTACATCGATGTTGATAGGACTTGCCTTGATGGTCTGAATTCCATTTTGTTGAGTTCACCAAATGATGTTCATCAGGATGACATGCCCAGTTCATATGACCCTAAAACATCAGCAGTTTTGGAAACTTGCCCCATGATTCCTGATGGAAAACGTTGTGGAGAATTAGTTGATATTGGCGACCCCCTAGATACCAGCCATGGTGAGGGGCATAATAGTTTTGAAGAGTCCAATGTGCCGGATGCTTCCTCAAAAAGTCCACATTCTTTAAAACCTGAAGAGTTAATGTGCTGCACATTGAACACAGAAGACCCTGATATTCCGTGCAATGATGACATTTATTCAGCTGCTGAGTTGCTTCCCCCATTTGTTTCCTTTGCATTGCAGCACCATTCCGTGGAGGCTACTAGTTCATTCCCCCCCTCAAATAAGGAGGTCTATGACAAACAAAAGACGAGTGAACAAGACCAAGCCCTTATTAAGGAAGAAATGGAAGCAACTGCAGAGCCGCCTAGAGCCTCCCTGATGATAGGACCTTTGCCTTTCCTTGAAGTGGGTTCGAAGCATCCAAATGATGGTCATGGTGTAAACAGTGAGTTGCCTGAGAATGATTCCTCTACCGTAGCTTCTAGGCATGCTGTAATCGCAGGTGAAAATTCAAGTGCATGCACAGTGGTGCCTGTCACTACACATTGTGTCCCAACCATTAAATTGAATGAACAGATTATGGCAGTTGAACAAGGAAAACTTAACAATTTTGACTGCCGCAATGGCACTGTACTTGAGAACTCTGTTCAAGGAGCTGATCATACTAAAAGTTTAGACCAAAATGTTGTTGATAGTAGTAAGGGGGAAGATGGACTGGCTATGCTACAAAAACATGCTCTGCAACATGCGGAACAAGGTTTTAGAGAAAAGCAATTTCCTGAAACAGTGACAAATTTGTCAACTTCAGATCATGAAGAGTTACTTTCCGAAAGCAATGATGATCCGCCTTATTTCTCAGATATTGAAGCAATGGTAATTACTAGTTCTTCATTTGTGTCAGTGGTTGGTAAGTTTGTAGTGAAAATGATCACATCCAAGTGTATGATACATGCCACTTTGCATCATTTCAAGAAAATTATTTTAACTTAGGTATTTGATCTTTGTTGAACTTTATGGTGAAGAGTTGGGGTGTGATATACCATAGGTACTGGAAACTCGTTTTCCCTCAAAGATACCTATGTTCCTCATAATCACCATGACAAACTATTGTAAAAATGTTGTGTTTCACACATCTATTTCCCTTGTCATTTCTCACGTCCAATTCTTGGTTTTGGCAAACTAGATAACATCTGCTTGAAACTACATGATCATTTATCCTTCTTAGTGGCTTAAAAATTTAGTTTAGAAGTCTCTTTTAAGAATCTTTTTATTTAACTATGTGCACTTAGTTGAAGCCTAACATCATGTTTCCATTTTGCCTGCAGATTCTTGATATGGATTTGTGTCCCTGTGATCAGGAATCATATTTCACTAGAGAAGGTAACTTACATAAGTTGACAGGGATTTGTTAAATTACTTATCGAATTTTTTTTCCTTTTGACTATTTTGTTTATGACCAATATTGTGTTAATTCTTGGATGGGGATCACTCCATAAATGTTGGGTGCTCATGCATGTACATATATATATATATATAGTGAAATCGGGGCATTCACTTAAGCAGGGAGCACAAGGGTTAGAGCCCTCCTCAACCCATTAGAAGTCTAAGTCATACCAGCTGGTGGCCATTGGAAAAAGGCCCCTTGAATGAATTCACACCTTATATATAGTAATGGTCCTTATAACTTATGGTAAGGACTCCTAGAAACCATTGGATCAATGAAAAGCATAGGGCTTGATGGTCATTTCAAGTTCGGATTTAGAGAGTCCTCATTGGACAGTATGTATGTATATGTATGTTTGTGTGTATATATGTATGTATGTATGTATGTGTATATATATATATATATATATAGAGAGAGAGAGAGAGAGAGAGAGAGAGAGAGAGAGAGAGAGAGAGAGAGAGAGAGAGCATTCCTGCATGTGGGGGACAACTGCCCCTCTATGATCAATCTAACCCTTTCACACACACACACCCCTCTATGATCTGCATGATCAATTCCACCCGTTACTCCCATCCAACTTCATCTAAAGACTATAATTAGGTCAATTTTGAGTGTAAGAAACCATGTACCTACCCAAAAGCTTAAGCTGATAGATGGAAGGAGACAGGTATATGAAGCCATGTCCAATACAGAACTTAGGCGATGTGGGATGTGGGACTTCCCCACACTCCCCCTCATGTGCTGGCCCAATATATTTCATGGACGTGCCTGTTACGTGGGCTACATAAGAACGACATGATGGAACCCGCTCTGATACCATGTACCAACGCAAAAGCTTAAGTTGATAGGTGGAAGGTCAGACAGGTATATGAAGCCATGTCTAACACCGGACTTAGGCGATGTGGGATGTGGGACTTCCCAACATTGAGTACCATCTTTTTCCCCCTCACAGGTCATCCTAGGGAGACCTTTCAAAACCCCTGCATGCATTGCATGATTTGCATGCTTCCTTGTGGGATCTTCAGTTTGGGTTTAGGTTTAGGAACGGTGAGGTCATTCCTGAATCCTGGTAATGGCTGTAGATAACAATGATTCATAGCAAGAACTTTGCATTGGATTTATAATATATGTTTTCTAGTTTACATTCAGAGTTTCGTCTTCATATTTTCCATTTCATCTCACATACCCTTCAAGATAAATTTGGCAGTTGGAAAGAGCTGACTTATTGAGCATGATGTGATTTCGAAAACACTCCTTTTGACATGCGCAATATTTGAATCAGTAATTTTGTTGGTAGGTATGTTTGACATAGAGAATGCTCGGTTACTTAATTTAGAGGAGAAACCGAGAAAGTTAACCTCGGCATCCGACCAAACCAACAAACCCTCTCGATCCCTACCATCATGGTTCAAAATAGCACCCGCTACGTAGTGTAACAGCCTCATCATCGGCTATAGTGGTTGAGGTTACTATGTTATTTTGAAAATAGCGGCGCTACGGTCTAAAACCTAGTAGAGCCAATAGTTTTAATTTAAAACATTGTTTTTCCTAGTTCTTCTCCTTAATAGCCTTTTTCTAAAGTTGTCTCTACCCTTATATGGTTTCAAATCACGAAAAAAACACAAGATTGGCCTACGCCGCTATATATGTTTTGGCCACTAGCTGCTACGCCTGCCACAAGCACTATTTTGATCCTTGCCTACCAATTTGTTGAACCTATTCATTTTTTATAGACTCTAATCAGTTTTTTTTTTCCATAAATTTAATCTTTTGTTCTGAAACCAATTCAAAGCATCTTGCCACCAATTTTAAGTTTCACTTTTTCTTGCTAGGTACCAGGAAGTGAACGTATCATTTCACAAACTAGAGATGTGACTCTTGGAACCAAGCATGTATCTCTTGTGGACCTAAGGCTATCTATTTTTTTTTTCTATTTTTTGAGAAATAACATAATTATTAAATAGACAGAAAAAGATGCTACAAAGAAAAAGAAGGTCAGGAGAGGTGAGACACTCCAACCTCGCAACAAACAGAAACCAGAACATCTATTGTATACTGCCTTCCAGTTTTGACTAACCCAAAGCTCTGGATAATTGATATAAACTGACTTGAAGGGATCTTTTGGCCAGATTAATTTCAATTAGTCCAGCCCTATTTTCTGTAGTTTGCAGTTTGTATAGCAAAACAGTCTACTGTTTGCTTAACTTGTAAACTGGCAGCATGTCTTCAGACCCAAGTACTCAGATGGGTCAAATCAAATAAACTGTTACCGTATCAAGCAGTTGACTCGCAGTGTGCAGAATCAGCGATGGAAAGATTTTTCATGATTGCACGTCTTTGTTTCCAAATTGCCATCATCTGCATTGCTGGATTCACCAACTGAAACTGCCTGGAACAGGGTACCTGGGACTTGGGCCTAATGGATTGCTGCACCTGGCAGGAACATAAACTTGAAGGAGAGAAATACAGGGAAAATAACCTGTCAGATTGAGTGTTGATTCAGCAAATTAGTAGCTGAACTCAGCACCAAAATATCCCTATTCAAATGTGTGAATCAACTGTGTGAAAGAGAGGAAAACGGAATCCACAAAATTTTCAGACTTAATTGGAAAAAATATATATCTGGAGTTGGAAGCAGTCCTTTCAGCCGACTGGTTCCTATTGATAAAATCTCCTTTTCTACTAATTTAAGCAAGAGACTCATTGATAATCCCTAATTACACAAGAAGCTCAAGTGAGAAAAAAAAAAAAAAACGTTAAATCATTTAGGACTCGATCCTTGACAGTGAAATTACAGTTGGCTGGGACCGTGGAGGGTGGACCTTTGTTACAAATATCATTATTGGGATTTTATCATGTTTAGAAAACGTCAGAACATTTTCTGATTTTGGAGTTTTTTTAGGATAATATCCAAAACATGTCGTGGAAAATAAATGCGATTTTTTAATAATATATGGTACATAATTTCAAAGAAGTGAGAAATAAAATTCAAATACACACCATTCAAAATCTAAAAGAATATATATCCAAATACACTTATTTTATTTCTCATATATAAATATTTTACATTTACAAAAAAAAAAACCATAAGATTTCTTTCAGTAATAAAAGGATTGATTTGTTTTTAAATTCATGATATTCTTAGGAAAATAGCCTCATCGTGCTATTTTGAAAGTATCACTGACATTTGTGACCGTGGTGTGGACCTCATCTGGTTTGTCTACAGGGACCCCGCATAACTTGGCTGAGCCCCACAGAAGTGTGTCCATCGGCCATTCAGAGGCTTTGGTTGGTTTAGCTGGTTCTGGCTTGGGCCTGGCTGGCCTCTGTGGGCAGCATTTGGGCCTATCCTTTGTCTAGCTGGTCTGTGTAGCCCATGGCTCAACTTGGACCATCTGGCTGACCTGAGAAGGCCACCGCTGGGCCTGGTTTTTAGTCTGGCTGATATTGGTTGAGTCCAGCTAAGTCCAGCGGGCTGGGCTTGGCCTGTTGACTCTACTTGATGGCAAGGATACATGAAATTCCTATTAAGTCATTCGTACCATCAATTTCCTTTTCTATGATATTCTACTTTTAAGCTGAATTCTATCATATATATATATTGTTTATGCGAATCATTTTTCCATGCCAACATGAACATTTGCACAACCATTGCAGCACCAGTAATAATCTTTTTTGTAATATATTTGGTGATTTTAAGTCGTGCCTTTATTTTTCTATTGTTTAGCATTAAGGTATCAGCAGGAGGATACTAAGAAGGCAATTGTAAGGCTGGAACAAGGCGCTTGTTCCTATATGCAGAGGGATATTACATCTCATGAAGCTTTTGCAGTCTTTTATGGTCGCCATATGAAGCATTATATTAAGAAAACTGAGGTATGTATGTGAGGTATTGTAAGCATTTTATTAACACCACCGGGGTACTTATGGTCACCATATATTGGGGCTTATGAACTTTTTGTTTTTCATGCTAATCATAAGGTTTGTTTCATTTTTATGTACTTCTGCCCATTATATCTTTCTTCCGTACAACAAAATCATACAAAATCATAATCAACTTGATCAATCCAACCCTTGCAACATGTTATCTGGGCTGTGGACATTCTCATTTTCTTTTTGATTGGTAACATGACTTGAAACCCACAACGTCGAGGTTACAGGAGTGAGGACCTTCCACTGTTCGATGGGCTCTTGTCTTGGGTGTGGACATTCTGACTGTTTTAGGGCTGTGGTCAGCCTCGAAATATTTCTTTTAGCTTTGTTTTCATTTAATATTGATTATGAATATCAATGAAATGGGGCAGTTTTATTATTTTTTCATTGCATGTTTTGGTTATATCTCTACATTTCCTATTTGAGTCTTTTTGGTAAGCTATTTGAGTTAGTGGTATCCTGTTTTGTTGCTATTCTCTCTGGCTGTACTGTGCCCATCGAAGTTTCCTTAGTTCTGATGGATCTTGAATGACTGGCATACATATTGGTATGGATATTAACAACTGTGTGGATATATTGATACTTATTTGGGCCTGCAAGAACTTTTTTTTTCCGTCTTTTATGGTGATATATGGGTGGCTGACAGAAGAAAAAAGTTAAGGAAGGATGTTTGAGACCTTTTTGGCATGTATATAGAAGATCGGAAACTGTCTCTATACAGATAATTGAACTGGCTATTACAGGGAATGAGGAGAAAGGGAAGACCAATAAAGACTCCAAATAAAGCAGCCAGAAGGTGATTAGATTGTGGAGAGTGAAGAGCATAACCTAAATAGGGATAAAAGGAAAAGTAAAATCAACGGATTCAATGCCAGAGAGAAGGGTGATGGAATTCTGCTTCAGTGATTATGGCGAAGATATAAAAAAAAGTGGTGAAGATCCAGTTTAAGTAAGTAAAAATTATGTTGATGACGACGATGACAACGATGATGAGCCTGTTATGGTCATTTCAACTTAAATTTAAGGATCTGGAACAAAGGTAATAAAGATCATTGACGACATTAACTTTTTGATATATGTGAATGAGAAACTAGTCTTACTAGGTGCTGACCTATTTATTTAAATAAATTGAAGTTTGCATGTATTGAATGTGCTTTTGGGACAGATAGTTTTAGATTATTCCTAAACTTGATGGCTCTCTTAAATGATATGACAGTCAATCATTCTGAGAGCTTGAATGCTGTACCTCTTCTATATTGAAGGGATGCCAATGAACACAATCAAGGCATTCTTGGTCCCCTAAAGAAGCACATCTATTGCTTCAGCTTGTATGACTTGCTTCAGCTTCTTCCACTCTCGCACGAATGATATGCGAATATCATCCTTGGTATTTGACTTGTCAGGCATCTGATTATCGTGCAAGTTTGATTAGATTTTATGTTCGGTAAAAAGATAATATCTTAGATGTCTTTCCTTTTACACTTTCTAGAAGATCATAGACCAAGTATATCCTTTGATAGATACTTGTAGGATACTGTTTTAGCTTTCTGTATTGTACTCTACTGGGTCTGTTATTTTTTGAAAAAAAGTTCAATTTACTGTCTTACTGATTAACACAAAAACATTTGGAAGGAATGTAAATATTAACACTATTTTATATAATTATATTTTTAATTGATTTTACAGAAAAAAAGTAATACTTCATATAAAAGGAACCTAGTAAATTGCATGGCGTGAAATTTTTCTTGTCAAAAAAATATAACAATAAATACGAAATATCCTGTTATCAACTGGATGCCTGCCATTCTGTGTCCAAGACAATCGTATACCAATCCCTATATCCATGCCATTATTTGTCTGTCTGGGCATCATAGATTCAAATATTTAGATGTGTAAATATTTGATATAATAGAGTTTCATGTTATCATTGTTGTACGAAGTCATTTAAATTGTTGCATGTCACCCATAGCACATGCATTCAATTAAGTCAATGAATTGTTCTTAAATGTTAATATTTTCCTTATCATCCTTATTTCGTTATAATAATTTTAATTGTTCTTCTGGCCGTGATGGAGATTTTCATAAATATGTAGGTTTCACTTGGTAGAGCAACAGAAGATGTGAATGTCGACATTGACTTGGGAAGAGAAGGGCGTGCTAATAAAATATCTCGGCGACAGGTAATTCTCTTACCATGACTAAATTATGAAGAAAAAGTGAGAGCTGATCTGATTTACACACATTAGATTTTTCTATAAACTTGTCTTTCCGGTTGCATGAGGTTGCATGATTGTAAAGTTTCTACATTTCTACATTGTTATATGTAGCTGGTACTCATAGAAAAGTAAGCATGCAAACCCTTTCATGTCTGAGTAATTTAGGTTTTAAATTATTGTGCTAGAAATTAATTCATGGTTTTTTATAGGCTTATAGAAGATTGTAGAGGTGTCTTTGGTGTTTTTTTTTTAAAAGGTAACAAATTTTATTTAAGCTAAGCAACATAAGAGACATATACTGAAAAGCAGAAAAACTAAGCAAAAGACAACAACGGGAAAGACTAAAAAGAAGCAATGTCAATGAACAAATCTGATCTCCCAACCCCTTCTTTAGCCTAACGGTCAACTACTTCATTAGCAGACCTCTTGACGAGCATAAATGAGACATTCAGCTTCAAACCTAGGTCCACCACCTCCTCTGCAATGTTCGCGAGACACCAAGGGGGGCCTAGAAAAGCCCAAAGCTGACGCAGCGTGGGAAAAGGAGAATAGACAACGGGCTAATCTCTAAGCCAAAGGCTCAGGGAGAAGGATCCATAGGGATCAGACTGTCTTGGTCTCACACCACAGACACCCAAGTTCATTTGAGGCCGTGCTGATGGATTTTTTGGGGAAAAGAAAGGGTTTAGGATCTTTTGCGTTGGATGGATTTGGGTACTGCAAGGGGGATAGGGTTTAATTCAAGATGGAGTTGGGGCTTTGGGTTTAATTTGTGATGGAGCTGGGATGGTGCAGGGGACTTGTTTTGTTTTTGTATTTTTTTCCAATGGGATTTGGTTCGGATTGTAGAGGGAATCGTGGTTCGGTGGTGGGGATGATATGATGGAATGGATGAATGGATTAGGTTGAGGATGGTGGTGGTTCGGTTAGGGTCTAGTAATGAAAAGGAAGATGATGGATGGGGTGAAAGATGATGATGATGATTGGTGGTGGTGATCGACAGAAAATAAGTAGAGAGATAGGGTATTGGGTTACCTCGCATCAGTGGTTGGAATGGCGATCTGAGACAGATCTTCGTTCTGATACCAATTGACACAGCACGGGAAATGGAGAATAGTCGATGGGCTAATCTCCAAGCCACGGGCTTAGGGATAAGGACCCATAGGGATTAGACTGTCTTGGTCTCACACCGAAGTCACACAATCGAGAGAATTTCTCAAAGAGAAAATTTATTAATCAATGCATAACTGAATGAAAGGTATTACATCTCCTTATAAAGGCTCTAACTCTAATCTATTATTGGAAACAATTCTAATCACAATAAAATTCTAAAGCAAATAAAACGAAATTTCTAATATTCCTATGTTTTAGCTGCTACTAAAATAAACTCTTGGACGATCTGGAGATCTTCTTTTTATTGGTTTTAGTGGGCTTGGGCCCAATGGGGCCCAATGGGCGGACCAATCATGGATTTGGCCTACATAAGACGACCACCTGATAGCACAGGATGAATCTCCTTCAGCAATAAGATTAGACAAACCCAAACGATCCGCTTGGCGAAGGCCCATTCTCAAAGCAAGCAGTTCAGCTTCATTAACCGAACAAAATCCAGATGGACCAGAGAAGGTCAGCAAGGAAGACTCAGAACTGTCTCTAATAATGCATCCAATACCAGTCAATCCCCCGGATTACCCCTAGCACTTCCATCAAAGTTAAGCTTTAGAAACCTTGCATTTGGAGGAGACCACCTTGGAAAGGACCTAGGACTTCAGGGAGAGGAAAGTACAATCTCATGCCAACTAAACATCATAGTGTCTATGGAGATACCTTGAATTATGGAAGAACAAACTCCTAGGTCACTTGAAATTTCACGCTATGCAACACCTTGACCACCGAAGAAGAGGAATCTTCAAAGCGTCTTTTATTTCTCTCTTTTCATATAGCCCAGGTTATAGCCAAGAAGGAAACTCTCCACATCTGCTTACCTCTAGCTGGGATCTTAAGAAACTTCCAGGCTTGGAATAAGGATCCAAGGGACGAAGGCAACACCCAACTCAAGCCAAACCATTGAAAGACAGCATACCACAACGAACGAGTGAAGTCACACGACACCATTAGGTGATCCACGGACTCCACTTTGTTAAGACTAAACCAAATCGCGAAAAATCATCGATAAATGTGATGAAGTATTGTTCACCTGTAAAACATGGTACATCCATTTTTCCACATATATCTGTATGGATTATTTTCAGAAGTTCAGAACTTCTTGTGGCACCTTTCTTGTTTGTGTTTGACTGTTTTCCCTTGATACAGTCTATACAAACATCATAATCATTGAAATCAAGATTAGGTAATAATCCATCTTTCATTAATCTGAACATTCTCTCTTTTGAGATATGCCCTAGCCTTTTATGCCACAACATAGAGGAGTTCTCTTTAATTGCCCTTCTTTTAGTGCCAATGCTCAGTTCACAACTAATGTGTGGTGTATGCAATGATCGTTCATCCATAAAATTTTAATAGTAATCTATACAATCCACCACATAAATAACCATTCCCAATTAAACATGCATTTCTAGAAATTCTCATAAAGTTTTGTCAAAAAATAATTCAAACCCTTCATGAACCAACTTTGAAACAGAAATTAAATTTCTAGAAATCTCAGGAACAAGGAAAACATTATGGAGGTCCAAAATAAATCCGGTGTCTAGCAGCAGTCTGTAAGTGCCTATTGCTTCGACTCGTGATTCCTTCCGATTGCCCATGGCAATAGTCCTTTCTCCATTATTTGGTTTCCGGCTTGAAAGGAATCCCTGCACGCAACCAGTTACATGAATGGTTGCACCCGAGTCAACCCACCAAGAACTTGGCGGAACATCGGTTAAATTGGTTTCATAACATACTAGAGATAAATTTGTACCTCTCTTTTCAAACCAATTTTTCCACTTTAGGCTATCCTTTTTGAAGTGACCGTTCTTTCCACAAGAAGCATTTCTTCCGTCCCAGTTTTTCCTTCTTTTTTGGTTTTGCAATTTGAACACTTGGCCTTTTCTTGTTCTTTTCCTTTCCCTTGGACTTGTTGTGAGAGATGAAGTTTACCATTAGTTGCCCCTCAGCCTTAAGCCTCCTCTCTTTTTTATCACATCTAGCAATTAAGTCTGTTATGGTCCAAGGTGTTGGGCTTTGATTGTAGGCAACCTTAACGAGCCGAAAGAGGAAGGGACTGGAGAGAGTCCAAAATGAATTGTATCAAGTATTTTTCCGATACACTCTTATCTACTTGTTCCAATTTTGAAATAATATTTTGCATTGAGTAGCGTAGCGGCCGATATTTTCATCCTTGGAAGGGAGAGAGTCCAAAATGAATTATATCAAGTATTTTTCCGATACACTCTTATCTACTTGTTCCAATTTTGAAATAATATTTTGCATTCATAAAATATGTTCTCTTGCTCCCAAAGTCCCATCATATCTCATGCTTGATGGACGGCTTATTAGTGATGCCCCTACAGTCTTGTCAGTTACCTTGAACTGCTCCTTTACAGTATCTAAGAGATCCTTGCATTTTCTATTGTTCCAAGGGATCCCCTAATACCTCTTGAAATAGAGTTCAAGATAATCTTGGTTGCTACCTTGTTAGCCCGGGTCCATTTCTCAAAATTTGTCTTTTCATCACGAGATGTTTCATTTGTAGGAGTTAGGGGTTGAGCCTCATCAAAGACTATATCCAAGTCCAAGAAGGTTATGGCTATCATTAGCATGTCCATCCATTCTAGAAAATTTGACCCATCTAAGGTAGGAATGGTCCCTAATGTAGAAAGTGCTGCCATTGACTTAGTTACTGAAAATAAACAATAATATCCACAAGTTACAATCTATTCTTGATCATGCAATAACAATAAAAGTAAAAGTAATCGTACATCATTGTAAATCTACCTTTGGGTATGAATTATGAAAACAACATGAATAATAATCACTTTTCTTTAATTAATAAGACTATGTTAATAATATGATGCGATTAAGACTGCGTTAATTAATAAGACTACGTTAATAATATGATGCCTCGAGTTAGTTACTGAAAATAAACAATAATATCCACAAGTTACAATCTATTCTTGATCATGCAATAACAATAAAAGTAAAAGTAATCGTACATCATTGTAAATCTACCTTTGGGTATGAATTATGAAAACAACATGAATAATAATCACTTTTCTTTAATTAATAAGACTACGTTAATAATATGATGCGATTAAGAGGATTATTCCTTTGGGCATAAATCATTCTTAATTACATCACATTACCAACAATAGCTTATTCCGATTTCTATTACATGAAGATTGAACCTTTGGGCCTCTCCTTATATCTTTTATGAAATCGCAATTTGGTGACGTACCCTGAGTTCAATCTAAAAATCGAACAATTCTTCATGACTTGGTTGCTTTGGCAACTATCAAATCAATCCAAATCATTCATTTCTAATTGAATTATGTTAACAATACTTTCATCACGACACATCCTTAATTGGAATCTTTGTTTTCTCTAATAATCCAAGGTGACATAAATAACAACATAACAACACATAATTAGCTAAGTTACAAGCTAATGTACACTTTGATTGCATAAAATAAATCATCCATGATGCGGAAATAAACTTTAATGACTTATTTTAACATTTAAAAGAATATGCCAAAATACTAGACACTCCATAATTGATCCAAACTATTCAGATTAAAGATCTTATTAATAGGAATTCATAGGAGAAAACAGATTGAAATTCCGAGTTCCCATGAGTTCGATATGATCAAAACAAATTCTAGATCACCCATTTTGACCAATATGATCAATACTAATAATTGGGTCAGTTCTGGAACTCATTTAGGCTATTAACCATACTAATAAACACCATTTAATAAGTAGAACATTCTGGAAATTTTCTTCCAAAACTATACTGGGCTCGGGGGGTCTTTAATGGGTCAGGTCCGACCCAAAACTAGATCCGGTCCAACAGTCAGTTAGCCAGACTGGGCTAGAGCAGGTCAGGGCCCGGCCCAACAAAACTCTTCTAAATGATGTAGGCCTTGCTGCCTCTGCCAGTACACTGGCAGAACGTAGCGATGCACAGTGCGACGGACTGTGCATTGTCCGCCTGCCTCTCGATCATCATCGTTTGTTTTTTTTAAAGAATTTTTATAATATAATAACAAATAATTAACAGTGATTAATACAACCTTCATTATCATTCTTTCATGCCCAAAAATAAATTGACAGTAATAATAAAAATGATGATAGTAAACCTATAGATATTCCAACCTCAATAATTTTGTTAAACCAAGAAAATATAGATAAATAGAAAATAATCTTTTATACCCATCTCTTCCAGATTGGGTTGGGCACCATAATACTTGATTTGTGAGTTTTCCAATAAAATGGAATCCCTTTTATCAAATACCCAAAACTTCTTTCATTTGGGCATTTGGTTTGATTTCCGAAGAGAACTCGGAAAGCCCCAAAATCTCAAAATATGTAAACAAAACTTGAAGCGATCATTTGGCTATACCCAAAGATGGCTCTGATACCAAATGTTAACTTAAGATCCCTCAATCCATAGGAGGATCTCCTTGGGTCTAATCCAAATGACACGATGAAATGAACATAAATAATCTGAGCATGGGGAGGAGCTTACCTGACTCCATAGCTCTTTCTTGAAGGTAACAAAAGCTCCTTGAAATGACAGAGTCTTAAAACTCGCGTGGGGTTTACAACTCCTTTGCCTTCACTATTCTTTCTTGCTTAGTGATGGAGGCCAAGAAACTATTAACCAAAGGAGTTACCCAAGGGGTCCTTTTATAGGAGATTCCTACCCATCAAGGAACCATTAACCCCCAACTATCACCTAACCCTTTAATCTCAGCCCATTATTAGTTTGTTGGCAAGCGAGCTCAAAATAACTAGGTCTCTTAAATGTGCAGACAAGTGGGTATGATTAAAGATCCTTAATGGGCTTGTGGTCATGTGGGCCACACCCATTTAATCCAACAATATATATATATATAATATAGGGAAATATATATATATATAGAGAGAGAGTTTAAATGCTATAATAATAATAATATAACAAACGGTGAAAACAGCAAGCTGTGAAAAAGGTGAGAGTAAAGACACAGAATTGAAGCCCCTGACATGGTGTAATCCCATTTTATATTTGGTAAAGATGGATTACTATAACGACACATATCAACCTCATCAATCCGGTATGAAAGGTATTCAATCCAGTCAAGTTCATCAGGCTAGTTTGATAAATTGTTCAAATTCACAAGTAATAGGCTAAATTGTTTTGTCGAATTTATTCTCCGGCCACTTGTATATATAATCATCTCTCAAAGTAAAAAGATACACAATCACCAAAATACTACCTTCTATTCTTGAGAAGCAGTGATAATCTATTCAGAAATTGAAGCTAAAACCAAAAAAAAGAAAAGAAAAGAGGAAGGACAGAAATTGTCACTCATAAAAAGTTACCAGTTAAAAAGTTAAAAAAGAAGAAGAAGAAGAAAGAACAAATAAAAACAGAAAAGATAGGAATATAAATGTTTGGAACTGAACCCAAATGATACACCCAAGGATGACACCGAGGCAATCTTGGGCCTAAAGTGTCACAGCATTCAACGTAAGGTAAGTTTTGCCATACCGGAGTTCCACAAATTCCTCTACAGTTCAGGGAGTAGAAGCAACAGTTGGACAATGTGATACCTCATGTTTGAATGTTCTGCCCCACAAGACTGCTTAAGGGGATTCTCAAAAACATTGTCCCATTTGTTGAAAAATGGCCAAGAAAACAAAGACGCCTCTTCCTTTTCGGTGAAATCTTTTTTCTACATCCTTGACGCAGCTTCCACCTCTCCTTCTCCCTTTGCGGACATTTGGAAGCTCAAGGCTCCTCCGAGAGTTGTGGCTTTCGCATGGTCGGCCCTTTCTGGATGCATCTTGACAAAGGATAATCTTCATAAAAGAAACATCATTTTGGTCAATGGTTATTTGATCAAAGAGAAATCTGATGCTTTAGATGTCTTTAAGATATTTAAAGCAGAAGTGGAAAACCAATTAGAGAGAAAAATCGAACTAGTGAGATCTGATAGAGGTGGTGAGTATTATGGAAGGTACGCCGAATCGGGTTGTAACCCGGCCCATTTGCTAAATTTCTAGAAAAGGAGGGTATTGTGGCCCAATAAACAATGCTTGGAACACCTTAGCAGAATGGTGTTGCTGAGAGAAGAAATAGGACGCTTATGGATATGGTTAGGTGTATGGTAAGTAATACCACTTTACCCAAATCAATGTGGGGTGAAGCACTTAAGATGGCAATATACATATTAAATCGTGTCCCTAGTAAAGCGGTGCCAAAAACACCATTTGAGTTGTGGACCAGAAGGAAACCTAGCCTTAACCATTTTCGCGTTTCGGGTTGCCAATTTGAAGTGAGAATTTATAACCCACACGAAAGAAAGTTAGACCCTAAAACTATTAGTGGATATTTTATTGGTTATCTTGAGAAGTCTAAAGGGTATAGGTTTTACTGTCCTAATCATACTACTACTAGGATTGTAGAATCAGGAAATGCAAAATTTCTGGAAAATCATGAGAATAGTGGGAGTGCTCAAGAAAGAGATATAGTTTATCAAGAAAGAGATATAGTTTATAAAGAAATCAGGGAAAATATTGAGTTACCTGATACACAAAATGGGTTTGTTCCACTTGATATCATTAATGGTCATCAAGAGATACAACCACCACAAAATGATCAGGTTGAACATAATAATGGTCACTTGGTCAGCCCATTAATGATCCACTCTCGGAACATCATGATAATCCACTTCCTAATGATCCGGAATTAAGGAGGTCAACTCGAATAAGAAGACCTACCATTTTGGACGATTATGTTGTGTATTTAGAGGAAGCTGATATTGGGGTAAAGGATGATCCTAGAACGTTCAAAGAAGCTATAGAAAGTGTGAATTCTGATAAATGGATGGATGCTATGAAAGAAGAGTTGGAATCAATGGCCACTAATGATGTTTGGGATATTATCGAACTACGCAAGGGTTCTAAGGCCGTAGGCTGCAAATGGGTCTTTAAGACCAAAAGGGACTCGAAAGGAAAACTAGAACGATTTAAGGCTCGGCTCGTTCCTAAGGTTTTACTCAAAGAGAGGGAGTTGACTATAATGAGACTTACTCTCCAGTGTCTAAAAATGATTCATTTAGGATAATTATGGCTTTTGTAGCTCATTTTAATTTGGAGCTACATCAAATGGATGTTATGACAGCGTTCCTAAAAGGAAATTTAGAAGAGGTATACATGGAACAACCAGAAGGATTCATAAAAGGGAATACCAATGAATTAGTTTGCAAATTAAAGAAATCGATATATGGTTTGAAACAAGCTTCCAGGCAATGGTATCTTAAATTTAACCGCATTATCACATCATTCGATTTTTCTGAAAATCCAGTAGACCATTGCATTTATCTCAAGGTTGGTGGGAGTAAGTTTATAATATTGATACTGAATGTTGATGATATTTTGCCAGCTAGTAATGACCTTGGTATAATTCATGAAACCAAGGAATATCTTAAGAATAATTTTGATATGAAAGACATGGGAGAAGCAACCTTTGTAATAGAAATCGAGATATATCGAGTTAGATCTCGAGGATTACTTGGGTTATCACATGAATCCTAAGATTCACCAATAATTAAGGGTGACAAATTTAGTAAAGAGCAAAGTCCAAGAAATGAAATTGAAAGACGTCGAATGGACCAATGTCCTTATACTGCTGTAGTAAGGAGTCTGATGTATTCACAAACACGTACTAGACCTGATATCAGTTTTGCAGTTGGCATGTTTAGTAGATATCAAAGTGACACATGAATGGCACATTGGGTAGGAGTTAAGACAGTCTCGCGATATCTTAGTTGCACTAGGAAGTATAGGCTCTCATACAGAAAGTCCGATCAATTAGAAGTGATCGGCTATTCAAACTCAGATTTCGTTGGATGCCTCGATACGAGAAAGTCGACTTCAGGATATATTTTCCTTTTAGTTGGTGGGGAAGTATCATGGAGAAGTGCGAAACAAACCCTAGTGACTCCATCCACATTTGATGCCGAATATGTGGCATGTTTTGAAGCAGCAGGTCATGCATTATGGATGTGAGATTTTATCACAGGTTTACAAATTATGGATACAATTTCTAAACCTCTTAAAATCTTTTGCGATAATGATGCAACAAGAAGATTTGCTCAAACTGACAAAGTTCCAGTAAATCAAAGTTTTTGGAAGTTAAGTACTTTGTATTAAAGGAAAAGGTATGAGATCGATTGGTGTCTATTGTTGGGGCTCCAATGAGCCAAATGATAGCGGATCCGTTAACAAAGGCATTGGCGCCAAAGGCTTATAGAGAGCATGTTAGAAATAAGGGCCTTATTATTGAGGACATCATTACAGTAATGATTTCGTAATTCTTATTTTGTCAAATATTTACATGTATTAAGGTGAATAAAATAAGAATATTAAAGAGAATGGAATTATCGTACCCAATTAAATAGAACGGTCATTGAAAATGTCCTATTTCACCCTTATCAAGGTCTTGGTTAGGTTGGGGTGCTAGTGGAGTAATTATGGAAGGGAGCATGTCATTAAAGACATGTAACCGCTATGGCTCACATTGGTAAACCAATTTAGTCACAGTATTAAGGCTCATCATAAGAGACACGTTGGCAATTATTTTAAAGTCGATATGCATCGGTTAAGGTCATTTTATTGTTTTTTCAAAATACTATCTGAAAATGAATTTCCTTAAATTAAAATTTTGGATTTTGTTTCCATGGTCATATAGGCCAAGTGGGAGAATGTTGGATTAAATGGGTTGCCCACATGACCACAAGCCCATTAAGGATCTTTAGTCATACCCACTTGTCCGCACATTTAAGAGACCTAGTTATTTTGAGCTCGCTTGCCAATAAACTAATAATGGGCTGAGATTAAAGGGTTAGGTGATAGTTGGGGGTTAATGGTTCCTTGATGGGTAGGAATCTCCTATAAAAGGACCCCTTGGGTAACTCTTTTGGTTAATAGTTTCTTGGCCTCCATCACTAAGCAAGAAAGAATAGCAAGGCAAAGGAGTTGTAAACCCCATGTGAGTTTCAAGACTCTGTCATTTCAAGGAGCTTCTGTTACCTTCAAGAAAGAGCTATGGAGTCAGGTAAGCTCCTCCCAATTCTCAGATTATTTATGTTTATTTTATCATGTCATTTGGATTAGACCGAAGGAGATCCTCTTGTGGATTGAGGGATCTTAAGTTAACACACACACACACACACACACTTATCTCTCATGGTAAGGTGAGAGATGCTCTCATAGGAGCATCTCCATATATATATATAAGTTACTTTGCCTTCCAAAGCCTACCCAACCATTTCATGGAGCAAAATGTGTTGTATAAAAATTGGGCCATGTTAGTATCCACTGCTCTACTAGTAGGTAGAAAAGGAACTTCTGGCCTCTTCAGGTCTTGATAGATGGCTCACGACATATGAAGCTAGGTGCTTTATGGTATTCTATCTATGGTATTTACTCATATTTCCTTGGTTTTGGGATCATGTGACATCAGAGGTAGAGGACAGCGCAGTTGCATACATGTATTTGCACGGTTGGGCAGTTGAATTTCCAAACTCGAAGATTTAAAAAGATAGATATAAATAACCATCACGCTTTCATGTATTTCATTGTTTGCCGATTATTTCGTATGATTTCCTATTTGCATGTGGAAAGATTGGCATTTTACTTTCCTCAAGAAGGAAAAAGTGCTCCCGGGGCCAGGATTCCATATCTTTTAAAATGGATTTAGAGCAAAGGCTGCAGGCTGTCGATGTTGGCCCATCCAATCGTATCATAGGCATAAAAGATCATCATGTAACTAATGTAAGAACTGAGCATGAGCCAAAATTCACTGATATAAATAGGGACATGTTTCTTTTCTCGATGTTGAACACCTCACTTAGCATGAAATTAAAGAGGAATTCCAAGGCCCTGGTGAGCCCGTCAAGAGTATAGCTCATTTAGCTTGTACGAGTGATATCTCCCGTGATATCATTTTCATGCATGTATGTATGGATTTGATGATGTGATTTATGGAAAACCATAGATTTCTCGGCAAACACATCTCACCTTAGGTGCTCTATCCTACCTGTTGGTTTTTTCTCCTTGCATGCATTGAGTATGCAGATGCTGCAAAATATCGTTTTCTTTTTTTCATCCTCAACAGTATGCAGACTTTAAGATACTGGAGCATATCTATGATAGGAGAAAAGCTTATGTTGATCCACATATGCAGGCAATTATAAAAATGGAAGAAGATGGCTCTTTCTATTTAAAGAACATTGGCAAATGTTCGATCTTAGTGAATAGCAAGGAGGTGGCTACTGGACAGCATTCTAATCTTACTTCAAGTTGTTTGATTGAGGTATGCTGGTTCTTGTCCTCTGTGGGCATGTGATAATCATATTGCATGTGGACTTATGCAACCTTGGATGTATTTCTTATCATTTTTTGCAGTGAGTCTTTGTTGGAGGTCATTTGGTATCGTTGAATGAATATTCTTCCATTAACATTGGTGCATGATAATGATTTCAGAAAAAGTGAATGCCTTTCTGTGTAGACTTACTATTAACCTTCCAACACAGCAGAAAAGTGAATGCCTTTCTGTTTAGACTTGCTATTAACTTTCCAACACAGGTCCACAGCATGCAGGAATTGTCCCCTAAAGCGAAGACCTATGATTCTATTGACTCTCGCAGGTTTCGTTTAAGAGTTTCTTAGTTTAAAGCATTGCTAAATGTAGGGTTTTACCAAAATGGAATCATTTTTTGACTTTGGCATGAACTCAAGAATTATATATTTGCAAGAACCTGTAAACCTTCTGCTTGATTTAGTCCTTGGGTCCTGGGAAGTGTAACTGAAGTGGAGAAAATCCTTAGTAAAATGAATACATTCCATTCTATGAATCTCGATACGGACGTTCCGACCTCTGCTTTGGGGTAAAATCTTCGTTCAGCATCCAAGCTGTAGTTTGCTAATTTGGCTCACCTGCAACTTGATGCGCTGTGATGCCTTCTTATGTCACAGGGTGAGGCACCTTTACTCCCTGCCTACATTTTACTGACGATGTGGCTTTCTGACCAATACTAAACTATCCTCTGATTTTTTCATCAGTGAGCAATGCTAAACTGATTATTATTATTGTTTTGGAATGGAGTACTAAACTAATTATTACACCTAAAAGTCTAGCAGGCTTATTCTGATCGTAGGTCATGTCTCAATTAGGGGCTGGTCCCAATGAAACCATTTCAGCTGTGGCAGTATTGCTAACATGAGGAACTTTCAAGTTTCCCTCTTCAACCTTGGATATATGCTAATGTGGAGTTATCAGTGGGTATCAGATAACATGATCATAATCTACATGTGCAGACAATGTCTACTACTTCCACCAACATTCCCAACTACTCTGAACGGGTTACGGGTTTATTTAGAATAAGGATATGATATTTATTTATCACTGTGGCTAAAGAACATATTTGCACATCAGCAGCAGCAGTGTTAGTCTACTTCTATTCCCACTGCTGCTGCGGCTGTGCAAGTATGTTCTTTAGCCACAGTGATAAATATCATATCCTTGTTCTAAATAAACCTGTTCAGAGTAACTTCTATTCCTCCTGCTGCTGCTCTGATGTACAATCCCCATTTGTAATTCGGCAGAGAGTTATATTCTGAGTTGTTTCTGCTATGCCAGTTAATGGGAAGAGCAATGACATTGATGCAACTTGTCTCTTTACTACCCACACAAGCATTCATACTAAACAGTCTACTACATAAGGTCTTGTTGGATGTCAGCATAGGACTCTTAGAAGCTAGCATGATTATACTACTGAAGGTTCTGAATTTTTGCATGAATAATCATAGTTCTTAAAAAGTAAGCTTATGTTACCAATAAAAGACAAAAGAAAGAGAGTGTATTTTTAGAACGCCAGAAAGTAGTGAAACCCCTTGTTTAGGCCAAAAAAATGCCAATTGAGTTACAATCCACCTATTCGGCTATTCCATTTAATTTGAGAAATTGGTTGGAGATAAGTTCTCCTTTTTACAATCTTAATTCTCCTTCTCTCTCTCTGTGGTTGTACACATTTTGCAGCCTTCCAAATTTTTTGCTGATCAGACTGACATTCTGTAGAAAGTTTACATAGACATATTTATTAGAGAGGCTAGAGAGTAGAGATATGAATTTATTCACATGATTGCACTTGTACATGGTTGTATACTTTTGGGACTGGTGGCATCATTAAGAATGGTCTCTCAAGATGATGGCTCATCAACCTTATGTGCCATCTTTTTAAAGAAAATTTGGAGAAAAAAAGGAGATTTTTTAAGGATTAATAGATGGCAGCACAAAGATTTGATGATATCCCATCCTACAAGCAGACACGTGGGATGTGTTCATTTGGTGTGGCTGGATTCTGAATCTACTGAGAGGGAGGACCCTTGCCTTTGGAACCTGAATAAGACTTTCACAATAACTCTAAAACTTGTTTTGATTCACCTAATGACCTTAGAGTGAGTTAACTCATAGCTCACCAAGTCAGGTTAATGAATCTGACTGAGTACCGAGACTTACATGAGTTATGTGACTTGTTGACCTTCCAAGTCAATTTGAGTGTCTAAATTTTAATGGTTTCTTCATTTTCGTTGCTCATGCTCTTATACTTAAAATGAGTAAAGCTGCTATGTTAATTAATGATATATTTTGCATACAGATCAGGGGAATGAGATTCATGTTTGAGATGAGCCGTCGTTCTGTGAGTAAATGCACCTCTAATTATGCAACAAACAAGGGTGCCCAAGACAAGAATATGAAATTCGAATTTGTCGTCCAGTGAGATTCCTTGTGTAGGATGGTCATTGGTAAGCTTGTATAGCATGGGTACGGTCCCCACATTTGATTTCTTGCAATGTATTGTATAAGTACTTTCCTCATGGCAGGAATAGATTTACTGGAATCTGCTCAGATGTATCAACGTATCCATTTTAATTGTATGATAAGCTTTCTGCATTTCTGTTGGAAACCGATTCTTGTGTATAAACCCATAATTGAACCCCCTTTGGTTTGAATTAATTGAAGTTCAATATCAACGAGAGGTAAGGGTTGTTTCAATTTGAAGAGAGTGTATCCACAACAGACATGCTGCATTGGAATGGGACTTATTGAGGTCTAGCAATTCATCAGGCAACAGACATGCCCAGGTAAAGATAATTAGGGTTGTTAGCTTATCAGGTTGGTTGCATGCATAAGTTGATTATGGCTTTGTTGGGCTTCTGCGTTCTTATCTTTAGTTCTTCTTTTTCAGGTGTGGCCTCCTTAGGGAGTGAACAAGCCTTGTTTCAGGGCATACAGGAGTTCCACCTGGCGAGGGGCCTGGAGACCACATCTCAAAAGTTGGTACATTTGCTTCATGGATAATATTCAATTGTCTTGGTTCAAATCTCCTTGTCATCTAATAGGATTTGGACGCATGCTGGTAAAGTTTCATGATTTCTAGTTCCAGCCTCTGAATAATGGGTGATTCGACAATTGATATCCATTGGTGCATGTTGGTAGGTACACTGATCTGGATCCTTCGACTGGTTGCCGTTACTGTCGGGTTGTGATTCATATCCTTTTGATCTGTTGCATGCCATGAATGGTGTAAGGTTATTTTTATCTCACATATTGTTGTCCGGTACCTCTTAGATGATGGATACTCAGTTAAGGAGATCATAAAGGGCCTCAACAAACCATAGAGATCTGTTAAACCTCCTTTCACCTCCATATGTTCACACTTTTACTTGGCATGTTTGAATGAGAGACATTCTGAGACTGAATGAACATGAAGTTGGACCGGCCATGGATATGACCTTGGTATCACCATAATCCGCTAGTCAGATAATCCAAATCATTAATCTTGAGCTCTCAATCTGGATCATAGGCAACTAATTTTAAGTTGAGCTCCGCATTTATCTTTTTCAAATCTAGAACTATGGACTTGTCCATGGTTGGTCTTCTTATTACTTGTTTGAATTTTATAGTGGCATGCCTTTTTAAAGAAGTGAAGTGTAAGAGTATGAGCTGTGGCCATATCTAATGGTAAAATATCAGAGTGAAGGGGTTATAGGACCTTAGGTGATATCAACACGCATATAAGTCTTGAGCCAGCCAATGTTGAAATTGCTGGATCTAGGGCTTTGATTAGAGTTTTAAGAACCCGACGATTCCTGTGGATTATTCGGCTCTATTTTATGTACAAACAAGCTCAGCCTGATGATATCAACTAGAGTGGGAGATAAAAAAATGTTGAACAGGATACTAATTCAGTGCATGATCTTTATGTCAAGATGATATGATCATAGGATTAGTAAATACTCATAGAACCACTGTTTGTTTTTACTACTATTGGCAAATATTGGCAGGAGACCGGGTTGGTTTGGTTTTATGCGCTTCTATTAAGAGTATGAGCATGTTCTGAGGTTTACTATTGCACATATCTCATCTTCCCACTGTTGATACTTCTCTTTCTGAGCTATTGGTTGATGAACAAACTCAACATTCTCTTATTAAAAAGAAAATGCTTAGATCCTGAACACGTGCGTCTGGCATGTCCATCTGCTTTTTCCAGCAGAGTACAACCAACTGCTCCAAGAACCAAAGGGCCTTCGTTTGATGAGATTTGCAATTATTGCAAGCAATGTGGGAATTGGAGTGAGATTGCCTTATTCGAACAAGAAAATAAAATCATTAGGACTAATCGGCCTATTTCGTCACATCAAGGTGCTAATTTTGCACAACCTCATTCTGCCGAGTCGACTAAAGTTGTTACTAATTCAGAGTAAATTATTGATGAGAGGAAGCAACAAATGCTTCTCATTTCCCCTGTTCGGTGTGTTCTTTTGTTGCTGCCAACTGTTGGGTGGTTCTCATGCAGTCTCCTTCAGGAATGCATAATTCACCATGGATCTTTGACTATTGGCTTCATGTCATAGGACCTCAGATGACTCATTTTTAGTGAATTATACTGCACCGCTGTCTCCCATCACCATACACACTGCCAATGGTTCTTAGTTACCTGTGACTAAAATTGGCTCAATTATTTCTTCTTCTGGTTGCCGCATTAGTTGATCTCTCTCTCTCTCTCTCTCTCTCTCTCTCTCTCTCTCTCTCTCTCTCTCTCTCTCTCTCTCTCTCTCTCTCTCTCTCTCTCCTTGGGTACTCTAGATTAGTATTAATTGATTAAAACAATTGATTTCTTACAGTTGTTTGGGATGTGTCTTGAATACATTGGCATTATGGAATATTTTGGTTGTCCTCCGAACGAACTGCTTTATGGTTTAATAAAAAGTAGCACTATTTCCATCACTTTTTTTTTTTGTTTGATTGGTAATTCATTTATTAAAAGTATGATGCACAGATACAGCATGGATACGGCAAGGACACGTCGCAAATATGGCAGTGATACGGATTTACATATAAAAAGTGAAGTATCGGATATGATACGACACGATACGTTGCCCCATTTTGAAGTATTCGTGCATCATAGATTAAAACCAAACGAACAAACGCACCAATAAAAGGATTGGGATGCAAAGGTATAAACACATTATACCATCAAAGAGAAAAATTACAAAGGTAAGAAAAGCAAAGGAGAAGATCTATCCACCCCTTGCTTATTTCCATCACTGATAATGATTGTGGTCATCTTGTATTGATTTTACAATCCAAATTCAAAGTAGCATTGATTGGAAAAGGTAACAAATGTTTCTTCCATAGGTTTGTCGTCTTCTCTTGCTTGTGCTGCTGCCACTTATTGTCATGCAATCTCCTTCATGTATGCATAGCTCATCATGGATCTTCGACGCTAGGCTTCATGTCACATGACCCCTAATGACTTGTTTTTAGTTAATTGTATTGCTTGTGCTGCTGCCACTTATTGTCATGCAATCTCCTTCATGTATGCATAGCTCACCATGGATCTTTGACTCTAGGCTTCATGTCACATGACCCCTAATGACTTGTTTTTATTTAATTGTATTGCATCATATTCTCCCATCATCTATTTACGCTATTGATGGTTCTCTGTTACCTGTAACTTATAATGGGCTCCATTGTTCCTTCTATTTGATCCGGTTTGCTTTCTTTGTGTAGTTATTTGTGTTCTTAAACTCTCTAAATCTATTGCTTTTAGCCAATTAGCGGACTGCAGATATCTTGTCTTATTTTCCTCTGCGGGTTGTGTTGTTTAGGACCAATGTAAAGATTACATGTAGAAAACAATATCGTTTTGTAATAATTTACCTCAAATTTTAATATTTCTCTAAAAAGGTAGAATGGGGGGAGGGAGTTGGGTTTTGGGTTGGTGAACGAAAAGGAGACAGACATGGGCTGACTGACGGATTTTGGGTAGGGTATGGGAAGGTGGGCTGTGGCGTAGGTGTTTTGGTATGCATTAAGGGAGCTCAGGGAATGAAAGGAAAGGATGGTGGTGTGATGGTAATGGTAGAGGTGCTGACTGTGATTGGGTTCAATGGTTCACTAGAGATGAATTGCAGCAATGGAGGTGGATGCAGTGATGGGTTGAAGATAGAGATGCAAAGGATTAGGAATTTGTAGGACATGCTAATGGGGGATGGGAAACTGTAGCAGGGAATGAGTTGGTGGAAAGATTTTATGGGCATTAACGACTCTTTTCATTCTCAAATCAGGTACCTTGTTGGGACATGCAAAGACATCTTCTTTTGGCATGATGTTTGGGTGGGGGATACTCCTTTAGCAGTGCAATTTCCGGACCTGTATAGTTGCGCTAGGAACAAGTACGCAAAGGTGATTGGTTATATGGATAGAGTTGCGGACAGGGTTTTTTGGGGTCCAGTTTTCAGAAGAGATTTGATGGAGTCGGAAGAGGAGAACCTTATGATTCTCCTTGATAAGCTTGGTCGGATCTCTATACCTGTAGATGAGGAAGATAAAAGAGTGTGGGCTACCTCAAAGGATGCTGTATTTTCTTGTTTCTTCCTTCTTTGTGGTGCTGTCAAACACTCACAATTCTTATAATTGGTTTGACTATCTTTGGAAGACCAAGGCTCCTCCTAGAGTCCTGGCGTTTGGTTGGTTAGCTCTTCGTGGAAAAATTCTCACTATGGATAATCTCCGTCGTCGCGGGGTGGTCCTAATCAACGCTTGTCCCCTATGCCTTTCGACAGAGGAGACTGTGGATCACCTTTTGCTTAATTGCAGCTTCGCGCAAGATATTTGGACTTCTACCCTGGATTGCTTTGGCTGTAAATGGGTCCTTCCTCAAACCATTTCGGAGCTTTTTGATGCTTTGAAGTTTGGATTCCAATCCAAGAGAGGAAGGCTTCTCTGGCATTCGTCTTTTGTTTACAACATTTGGACAGTTTGGAAGGAGAGAAATAGGCGTTGCTTTGAAGATTGCTCCTCTCCTTCATCGGTTGTTGCTACGAGAGCCGAATTCCTTGCTGCGTATTGGGTTTCTATGTTGCCAAAATTTTGGGGAGTGCCTATGGAGCTTATATTGTTTAAATGGAAGGAAGTAGCATCTTAATCTTTTGGTTTCCTTTTTTGGGGCTTTAGGCTTTTGTAGGAGATCTGTCTCCTCTTTTGTTTTTTTGATTGGTTTCTCTTTTCCCTTTGTATTTCTCCTTGCTGTTCAGTATATTTCTTTTGTATTGCTCTGCTTTGATTAATACAATCCACCATTCAAAAAAAAAATAAAAAAAAATGAGTTGCCCGCACAACATAAAAAGGTCATTTGGATGAGATACGGGTGATACAGGGCAGTGATATAATTTTGTGTTCCCCTCTCACTTATATATATGAAACCTTTCTTGGTTGGATTGGGAAATTGCTGATGGTGGTGTTCTTGCAGGGAGTAGGGACACTTAGGATGAAACAGGAGTTACCTGTTGGGTTTGGAAATGGGAATTGGGGATTTAACTGGGTTGGAGAAGGAGGTGAACAACTGCTTGATAGATTGTTTGGATGCTAGCTAGGAAGGTGAGATAAGTGGTGGAGAGGAAGTTGGAAACATCTCCACTAGTTGCATCCAAGCTGGTTGAAACTCTACCAAATATGGTGCAGCCTAGGAGGGGCAACGCGAATGGGACACGCAAGGGTGGATGTGCTAAAAACCGAGGAAGGAGGAGAATCTCCCTTTCTCAATTAGGAACATTTGAAGAGTACTTTCATTCCTTCGTCTCTCATGGGAAAAAACCTATGCAGGTTACCAACAAGGGGTAGCGATAATGAAAAGTTGGATAAATCTTGGGTCCAATTAGGTGGGCCTTCCTTGTATAGATCCCCTTTGTGTGAGTCCACTCTGGGGCTCTGGTCGATTGGCTCCATCACATCTTCCAGTCTTGTTATTTTAGAATGTCGTCCTACCCACAATGATCCCCAGCCAGTTGAGCATTGTTAGGTGTGAGTGGACCACCTAACATGTCTTTCTGAGACGGATGCAGTGAGAGAGAGAGAGAGAGACTTGCATGAGAGAGAGACTTCTGTGAAAATGCTTTCCAATCGAATGCAGTATTCTTGGATTGCTCTTCTTTATATAGAATTTACATTGCCTAAGTTTAGGCTATAAATCATCAAATCAGAACCTAATTAAATCTCTAAATATGGTAAAACATCCTAGCAATTGATTTAGTCTTGCTGTACAAGTTAGACTAGATCTCATATGTACAAGTGGGCCGGGCCTATTATCATACAAGTGAATTGGGCCTATTTAACATACAAGTTTACACTTTAACACCCCCCCTCAAATTGATGCGGAGAATCAACCAGCAACAATTTGCGAACCAAGAATTCATGCCGCGGCCGTGGAAGGCCCTTGGTGAAGATATCAGCAAGCTGAAACTCAGTGGAAATATGGGGAAGAGTAATGACTTTGCGATCATACTCGTCCCGAATGAAGTGACAGTCCACCTCTATATGCTTGGTCCGTTCATGAAACACAGGATTTTCAGTGATTCGAATGGCACTTGTGTTATCAGCATGAAGAGGAGTTGATTGAGTCTGTGAGAAGCCAAGCTCTGAGAGCAACCCACGTAGCCATAGAATCTCAGAGCAAGCGGAAGACATGGCACAGTATTTTGATTCCGTGGAAGATTTTGAGACTTTATCTTGTTTTTTGCATTTCCAGGATATCAAGGCGTCTCCCAAGTAAACGCACCATCCTGTGGTAGAGCGGCGTGTGTCCGGACAGCCGGCCCAATCCGCGTCAGAATAAGCAGTGAGTGTAAGCGGTGTGCCAACTGGAAAAAATAAGCCACGGGTGGAGGTACCAAGGATATATCGAATAATCCGTTTGACTGCCGCCAAATGATGATGCCGCGGGACTGTCATAAACTGACTGACCAGATTAACAGCATACGAGATATCTGGTCGGGTGATGGTTAGGTAGACAAGGCTACCAACTAACCGACGATAAAATGTAGGATCAGGAAGGAGCTCTCCATCTTGTTGACGAAGCTTGACATTTACTTCCAAAGGGGTGTCAACTGGGCTAGAATCACCTAGATCGGCGAGAGCCACAAGGTCAGTAGCATATTTGTGTTGATGCAGAAACAAACATTTCTTTAATTGATGAACTTCTAAACCCAAGAAATAATTCAAAGGTCTCAAATCCTTCATATGAAATGTATCTTGCAGAGCGGCCTGTATCTGTCGAATCATATCACTGTGTGGGCCAGTAATAATGATATCATCGACATACACAAGGAGAATTGTGGATCCTCTGGATGAATGAATTGTGAACATCGAAGGATCATACGGGCTCTGTATAAAAGAAAGCCAAAGAAGAGTGGTACAAAACTTGTCAAACCAGGCTCTGGGCGCCTGTTTCAGGCCATATAAGGAGCGTCGTAAACGAGCGACATCGGTCTTGGAAGAGGAAGGAATTCCCTGAGGGAGACGCATATAGACTTCCTCTTTAAGATCCCCATGAAGAAATGCATTCTTCACATCCATCTGATACAGGGGCCACGACTGAGAAGCTGCTATTGCAAGAACTGTACGTACAGTTGTCATTTTGGCCACCGGAGCAAAAGTCTCCTCATAGTCGATACCATACTCCTGCCTGTTTCCAAGTGCAACCAGGCGGGCTTTGTAGCGATCCAAGGATCCATCAGATTTCAATTTCACCGAGTATACCCATTTGCATCCAATAGGTTTGACAGATGAAGGACAAGGAACAACGTCCCATGTATGATTTGTTTGAAGAGCGGTAAGTTCTTCCTGCATAGCCTGTATCCAACAATCATGCTGTACTGCCTGAGAGTACAAGTTAGGGATAGAAACAGAAGACAAAGTGGTTAATAATGAAGCATGAGTAAAGCCATAACGATCAGGTGGCCTGATGTGGCGAGTGGATCGGTGAAGAGCAGGAGGCTCCGAAGGTGGATCAGGTGCAGGAATGGTAGCCGTAGGAAGAGACCCAGAGGCAGAATCAGCTGTAACCTTCCGTCGTTCATACACAAAATTCGGCCTAAAACGAGTAACCGGTTGAGGTATTGCGTCTGAAAAGGGTGGTAAAAAGGATAAAGGGACAGAGTCATTCAAATCACCATGCCTTGGAAAGAAATACTGATTTTCAAAAAACACGACATTGCGAGACACCCGAATTCTTTTGGCTGTAGGATCATAACATAGATAGCCTTTTTGATTAAAAGCATACCCAAGAAAGACACATATGGAGGATTGTGCTGTTAACTTAGTGCGCTCAGTGGGAGGGAGAAGGACAAAACACACACACCCAAAGGGACGAAGATGATCATAAAGAGGATGTTTTTGAAAAAGTCTAAAAAAAGGTGTCTGGTTGTCTAATCTAGAGGAAGGTAAACGATTTATTACATGCACAGCGGTTGATAGGGCTTCGGGCCAAAACCGAGTAGGGACAGAAGAAGCTAACAAGAGGGAACGAGCAGTATCTAAAAGATGTCGGTTTTTCCGTTCAGACACACCATTTTGTTGGGGGTGTAGGGACAAGATCTTTGGGAGATAATTCCTTTGGATTGCAAAAATAGTTAAAAGTCCTTAGAAACATACTCCCCCCCTGAATCAGATCTAAGAATTTTAATAGTAGTTGAAAATTGATTCTCAACATAAGACAAGAAAACTTTAAAAACCGAGAAAACATCAGACTTAGAATGCAAAAAATAAATCCAAGTAAACTGACTATAATCATCAATGAATGTAACAAAGTATTTATAATGAGAATGAGAGATAACAGGTGCAATACCCCAGACATCACTATGAACAATATCAAAACATTTCTGAGCCAAAGAATCATGAAGAGGAAACGGAAGAGTTTTCCCTTTCCCCATCTTGCAGCTATCACAATTAAAAGAAACATCCTTAAAAGAAACTTATTATCATTAATTAAACCAGAATTCAATAAAAACATCAAAGTTTTGGAATTAGGATGTCCTAAACGATTATGCCACAACTGGCATTTATTATGACTAGAATGAGAAAGCAAAGCAGACTCTGAAGGGGGCCTTTCTTGTGACGAAATCTGGAGAGGAAACAGTCGTCTCTGCTTAGGGCCCTTCGCCAGCACCTTCCCCGATACTTGATCCTGCACAACACAACCAGAGCGAGAAAAAATGATGGAGCAATTGTTATCAACAAGTTGACCAACTGATAACAAATTTGTTGTTAAGCGAGGAGAAAGGAAAACATTATGCAAGGGCAAGGAGTGAGGAACATGGCCAACAGCGGTAATGGGAACACTGCCACCGTCAGCAGTATTGATGCAGAGGTCTCCATCATACGTCCTAATATGAGTCATATTGGCAGGAGAGTGTGTCATATGATTGGAGGCCCCTGAATCAATATACAAGGTGGATTTTGAAGATTTTGGTTTACCTGATAGGCCAAGTGCAGAGAAAGCATTTATGATCATTTGTTGGACCATTTCAGGAGTAAGTGTAGAAGAAGAAGTGGTAGCAGGTGGTGCAGGCATGACTGGTGAATAAGCTTCAGGTGGTGCAGGTATGACTGGTGAAGAAGCTTCAGGAAGATGTGCAGAATAAGCTCTCTGTTGCTGTGGCCTATGCTTAGGTCGTGTCCGGCATTCCGGAAGAACATGACCTTTGGTTTTGCAGTAGGAACAAAACTTCTGGTTGCACTGAGTGGAAACATGTCCGAGTTTTTGACAGCAAAAACATTTGACTTTGCTCATGTCTCGGGCTTGGGGCTTACCCCGGGCCATATAAGCAACATCGATAGGAGCCGCCTGAGGAGCAATCTGTGTAAGTGTAGTTTGAGTCACCAAGCGTTGTTCCTCTCTAAGGAGTTCGCCCAAACATGATTCGAGTGAGGGGGATGGCACCCTGCTCATTAAGTTGGAGCGGACAGTTTCAAATTGTGGCCGTAACTTCATCAGAAACTGATCCCGCTGACTTATTTGATGGATCTCTTGAATAGAGGATAAGGAGGCAGCGGGGAGGTCAACATAAATAATCTCAGCATAATCAGTCCACAGACTTGTAAACTGAGAGTAGTAATCCTGTATCGACAAGTTCCCTTGAACAAACTGCGAGATTTCATGTTCTAAATGAAACCGTCGAGCAGAATTTTCCTGTAAATAGATCTTCTTTAAATAAAGCCACATTTCTTTTGCAGTCTTGTATGGGCGAAGGTTCAGGATAAACTGTGGATCGACAGATCCCAATATCCAAGTCATGATCTGGCAATCTTTAACCTCCCATTTAGCGAGAAGCTTATCATCAGTAGGTTTGGGATCCGAACCATCAAGATGTCCCCAGAGTTCTTTACCCTTAAGGTAAATTTGAAATTGAAAAGACCAAGTGGTATAGTTTTTACCATTAAACTTGATCAGAGTGATGTCATTTTTCTCCATAATATCAATGCAGAGATATACTTAGAAAAAAACAGTAACAGCAACCCAGAGAATCCAACTCAATAAATTTGCAACTTGAAAACACACTAATCAGAGATCCAGAGTATTCAAACTAGCAGTGTATAACAAAAAATCACAGAAGATCAGAATTTGTGATGTAATCTGAGATGATTTCACTAACCCAGCAAGATAGAAGTAGTTGTAGTGGCTGAGAACTACTTTCAGCAAAGTTTGCCCCAGAACAGAAAAAAACAGTGCCAGACGACCTGGAATTTTTGTGCTGGAGAGATGCGTGGGCCCCACCGCTTGGTCCAATCACAGATCAGGGAACATCAACCAGAAGGAGATCAAAAGTGTGTCCTCTAGTCCAAATTTGATGGGATTTGGATAAATATCCACAAAGTTGTACGGTGGAGATAAAATCCTTTTGAGGGAAAACCACGAAAGTCGCCAGATGAAGAAGAGGATGAATGGCACCTTATCAGAGGAGAAAAAAATCCAGAAAAATCTTCAAAATAACTTTGAAGAGTAGTCGATCATCACCATGTAGGTTGCTGGCTACAGGTGATTGATCAGAGATGGGCCACCCTTGATCAGAGATACTCCAGGCAAAGAGGAGAAGAAACAAAGAGATAACTCTTAATTAACGAAGGAAGTCTCTCAGAAGGAATGAGATCTCAGAACCAAAGCTCTGATACCATGAGAGAGAGAGAGAGAGACTTGCATGAGAGAGAGAGACTTCTGTGAAAATGCTTTCCAATCGAATGCAGTATTCTTGGATTGCTCTTCTTTATATAGAATTTACATTGCCTAAGTTTAGGCTACAAATCATCAAATCAGAACCTAATTAAATCTCTAAATATGGTAAAACATCCTAGCAATTGATTTAGTCTTGCTGTACAAGTTAGACTAGATCTCATATGTACAAGTGGGCCGGGCCTATTATCATACAAGTGAATTGGGCCTATTTAACATACAAGTTTACACTTTAACATGCAGGACCGTCCAAAGTTTCAGTTATTTTATTGGCTGCTTTTTTGTTTTCGTGAGGTATGCTGGAAGATGGGAGTTATGTGAGTGGATGGCAAGTCTGAAGGTGTAAGAAAGTGAAAAGGATTGAATCATAGGTAATTAATTAATTTGGCTGAAGAGGTTTTTGGGGCCAAATGGGTTCATGTATCAATGATTTTAAGGAGCTGTCTGATGGATTCCTAATGGCTGTGCAATGCACCAAAACTATACCAAATTGTCTATTTCAGGTCACCATTCTAAGAACCTGGAAGAGTCACTCTGACTTTTGGAGAAAAAAAGAAAAGAAATGAACAAAAAAAGCCACATGGAGCACACTGGAAGTTGGTTGGATGGAAAGCCCTATATGTAGATTGATGACATGTGGTGGATAGTGACCAAGAAACTGGGGGCCCAATCATTTTAATTGTTTATGACTTTTTTCTTCTCTCTCTCTCTAGTCATCCATTGGAGTATGTTAGGTTAGTAGGGAGAAACTTCATGCACCCTGTACCCACAGGATCTCCTACACCTCCTGCCCACCCTCGCGTCTGGGTTGATTAGGGGCTATTGTGTGATGATGGACCACCCAGTTTTTTAATTTAAATTGTCATGATAGATAGTAAAATGATAATCAACAATGATAAATTATGTGCTAACTTGCAAATGAAGTTAATCTGGTGTTTTAATCGAAAGAGATTTGAGAGTTTTCCATCCTAAGAGGTAAAGAGTTAAAAGTTTGGATATGAGAACTGCGGTGTCCACCGTCAGGTAACTGGAAGGACGACGACAAACTTGCTGGTTACTCCCCACCAGCTGTTCCTAAAATACCTCTATAGGCTGAGTCTGAAATAGGGCTCGTCTTCCCATTAGAATGGATTGTTGAACACAAAGGCATCAAGGTACAGAAATCTAAATCAAGTAACTTAATATGTTTTAATGCCCTAAATTTATTTAATTATTTTTTCTCAAAGATCAAGTAACATTACATGTTCTAATGCCCAAAAGCAAGGGACAGATGCTGTTTTGATGAGTGCATTGTTCTCCAAACTATAATCCGAGATAACTTTCCAAGAATGGTTCTATTTTATACTGTCTGACGTTTGAGAATTGTGCATTATATATTATAGTCTAGTGGTTTTAAGTGATGATATTTTCTGTCGCTGGAGATTAATGATTCATCTCCATCTCCATACAGTTCCCAGCATTTTAAGACAGGCTGCCAGACAAGCAAGCTGACTTTTTCACAATCAACTTGGACATTAGAAAAAAGAGGTGAGAAACTGATGTCTTTTCCTCTAATGTACATTACAGTGCATGGCCATAGAGCATCTACGTTTGAATCTCAGCAGGCACTCCACACATAAGATGCCATTTTTCAGCTGCTACCATCATTATCTTGCAGCCTTGCTGGACCTGCTACAGATAAGCAATGAAACAGTGACATTTTCTATTGAAGTTTCAGTAAGTCTCATTGAATAAAAAGAAACCCATGTTACAGGCTGTTGAATTGAATATCATCTAGATATGGAAATTTGAGGTATGATGAGCAATAAAACTGAATTCTGGGGCCATGTTACTGTAAGATGGTTGATCAAAAGACATTGCAATTGACCTGAAAGTCATTTAGGTTGAATGATGATGATGGGACTTGAAGAGGCTGCGTTCATAAGCTACTTTGTACCAAGCCTCCCCCACCCTATGTCTACATTGAAACAAAGAGCAGACCGCTTGGACGTTTTTCTAACTAAATCTGAACATAGTTCTAGGTATAGGTTGAATAAAAATCAGGAGAAAGACACTGTCACATCACAATGTTGGGATAACCGATAAGATCCCAAGAAATGGACACTTCAAACAGTTCCTAGCTAGTGTTCAAACTATGATAGCAACTGGGCCATTTAACACAACTACCTGATGCCACGGTTGCTGTGAAAGTCTTGTGATTGGTAAACATGACACCTCTTGCCAGTTCTATATAGTGTTCATGGTCCAACTATGACAGGCTTTTAATCAAGAACCAGGCTGAGGGTGTTTATGATCAATCCAATACTTTCTGGCACACGTACCCCACATGAAATTAGCACTGGTTTGACACTGGTCCTACAGTTAAGACCACATGAAATTTGCAATAATAATGCTATTAAACTTTCGAGGCCCGCATTGGATTCATATTAGAAAGGCCCATCAGATATCAGAGAGGACCAAACTGAATTTTTGGAATGGACATTTTTGTGTAAATGAGAATTATTTTTACCAATTTCTGTTACATGGGCGGTGGGTCATCCTCAAAGTCTCTCATTTGTTGAAATGCATATGCAAATGACTTCATCTCAAAGTCTCTCTCATTTGTAGAAATGCATATGCAAATGACTTCAGAAGTGTGGTACATTGTATCGTGTGGATAACGTGGTGGAAAAACTGCAACTACTTCCATACCAGCCACCTCATAAAGAGGGAGCACAGGCCCTTCTTTCTCAACGGGAAGAAGGTGAAGGGAAGAAAAGGAATACCCTTTCTCATGGTTTGGTTTTCTTCAGATAACTTGTGAGTATGAAATGCCTTGTTTTACAGTGGCATGAAAACCTGAATGTACGGGGAAGGCTGTCAATGGGCCCAAAATTGTTTACAATTGAAGAGTGAGTTTGAATTATGGATGGCCGTTAGTTGCCCATTTAAAGCCTAATTTTTATTTTTATTTTTTATTTTTATAACCGAGGTTATCTCCGGCCAAGTCCAGTCCAAGAGCCTTTGGCCCTAAGCCCGAGGGGCACTTGATTCCGGACAATCGAGAACTAATGGGGCACATGCAAACCCTCTTATCTACATTCATTGGGTATAACCATGGGAGGTGGCCAATGAAGGTAAACATGAGAAGCATAAGAATCCCTTTCTATACAACATGTATGTGTTAATAGTGTTTTATTTGATATGTACATCATACCATACATAGGGCATTTGCTCTTGTGATAACTTCCAGAAGGCATCTTATGATTCATCCAAACCATTCACACATTCAGGAACCCCACCCCTAGCTAAAGGTTTATGAACTATGGGATTTGTACCCACCGAATGGATTCGACCGTTAGATTGATGGTCAATTTTTTTTTTATTTTTAAAATATACAACTGTTAAAACTCGTGTGCTATGGGCAGTAGATTGATCCCACATTTGATATCTAGGGCCTACCCATATGGATATTTCCATCCCTCTAGTCTTGTGATGGGTGGGTCCCCATGTGGGCCCCATCTAGCTACCTCTCCTAGTACAATTATAAAGGTTCTCATTGGAGCAAAGCCCTATCCAACATTTATACATAAAATATAGATGGGCCTTTGGACACATGTATCTCCAGGCCCACCTAAATGGAGCCTAATTTAGTCTGGATCGCCTATCTACATCCTCAGGATGGAAACAGACAAACGTTAACAATGACATATGTAGTGTAGACTACTTCCTACTTGCCCCCGTTTTAGTCGTTGCTTAGACCAAATCTATGCATGGACTACTTTTTTTGGTTAGCACATGGACTCCCCTTTCCCATTCGCCCGATCAACTAATCAATCCAGCATTACAAATGTAGTAGTTGAAAGTATATGATGGAAAGTGAGGCCATCCCTTTTAGCAAATTGCTTTTGATTAATTCACTGGTGTTTCTTCAGGAACTACTTTTCTCATCTGAGGAAAATTCGATGTGAAAATGTTTCACTTTTGAATCTGACAGGAGAGGAGAAAAGTTCATCTATAACATGACCAACGTACAACAAGCAAACCGTCTTTTAACCTAACGTGGCCCCACCATATCATACCACCTTTCCTCTCCCAGCATGCACATCTAATTAAGAATCTGAGTCCCCCACCTCTGAATAATTTGTGGAAATTGTTAATTCATTGGTCTTGTGCCTATATTCTAAGACCCTAAGCAGATTCTGTTTCCTTACATGTGAAGACCATATGTATAATAAGACAAGGACTTGTTAATATAATCAAATAAATGGTTATGGACCAAGTCAGACAAGTGATCTAGGATTGTCTAATCACAAATTGATAAATTCTACTATCTTTGCACAATCCCCAATCTTCCATTGACTGTTCTGATCCATAATAGAGTCTGTCTTCAATTATTAGATTTATTGTCTTCAAGCCTAAGGATAATAGACTATCTATTAGACAATATTTCAAAATAAATCGAAAACTTCCTTTTTGTGGCTTGCAAAAGTTCTCAAGGGTCTGAACCAGGCCGATATATATATATATTTTTTTGTTTTGGGTGGGTCTAAAAATCAGGGCTGGTTTGGCATAAAATCCCCTAGGCCCGACGATGTCTGACTTGGGCACGTGCTAAAATCCAGGCCCAAGCCCAGCCTGGCAGGTTGGCCGTAAAGAGTTACAGGCCCATACCATTGAGTAATTGAATTCCTCCAAATGCTGATTCAACCTTCAATATGGTGACGACGTCAATGACACATCCCAGGCCTTCCCTCCCCCTATATATATATAACAAATGGGGATTTCTATAGAGCTCCCCATCTCCTAACTCAAGCTTTACCTTGCACCATTTTAGCCTTTATCCACCAGTAAGATGGAGATAAATAACAAAACTGCAACAGCAGCCTGTCCTGCATACCCATCACCTCCTGCATCTTCTATTTCTACTCTTGCTTTTCCTCCTGTTGTTGTAGCCAGCCCTTGTGCAGCTTGTAAAGTTCTTCGCCGCAAATGTACTGACAAATGTGTTCTTGCACCCTACTTCCCGCCGATGGACCCCCTCAAATTTACCTCTGCGCACAAAGTGTTTGGCGCAAGCAACATCAGCAAGTTACTGCAGGTAAACTAGTCTAGATGGTTCAGTACGTATGTGGAATGCTCATATGCAACTAGTTGCATGCTAGAGACTCAAGTACAACTAGTTGCATTTAGGAATATAAACCGCGTTTTCCAAGCAACAAGTCATATGGTTTATTGCCTCATTGAAGTGAGAATAGTTCTATAAAACAAAAGAAGTGGTCAAGACTAGAAGAAAAAAAAAGAAGCAACAAGGCTATCAAATAGCCGATTTGAATGCTGATTAGGCCCATTTGGTTCTAACAATTATATTTACTGAGGACCCATTCCGGGAGATGGATTTGCTGGAAAGTCGTTTGTAGTCCAGTTCTTCTCATGTGGGGTTCAAATATTGGCTTAAACACAGCGTAATCCATGATTGGGCCAGCTTCGATCTACTTTTAATATTCTCATGTCTTCACTCTTATAGAACTAATCAAACACAATTTTCATGCTATAATTATAAATCAGTTGGTAGATGGGAGGAACAAATGGGTGGTCGTTAAAACAATTTACAAAGATTCCACATCTTGTTCTTATAACATTTGGACAATCTAGTATTAACATTCAATCCACAAGCAGGAACTTCCAGAGAGTTATAGGGCAGATGCAGTGAGCAGCATGGTCTATGAGGCGAATGCCCGGATCAGAGATCCAGTGTATGGGTGTGCAGGTGCGATTTGCCAGCTCCAGAAGCAGGTGAGCCAGCTGCAGACACAACTGGCCAAGGCGAAAGCTGAGCTTCTCAACATGCAGACACAGCGGGCGAACCTTGTGGCCATCGTTTGCATGGAGACAGCACATTCTCAACCCCAAATCCTACAAGGTTCTGCAGCTAATCCTCACATGATCCATCCTAATAATGATGGTTTCATTGACGACAGCAGCAATCTAGGTTCGGTGTGGGAGCCCCTTTGGACATGATGGAATTTGAAAGCGGTGAAAATATCAACCATGATAAGATAAGCTGATTAAACTAAATATGTGAACGAAGAGATTAGTAAGTACCAAAAAGTCAAAGAGAGATAAAGTGAGTAGGACTGATGAATGGTGTGTAATGTGTAAGTCCCTGATTGGAAGGGGCTGATTGTTGAATCTTAGGAGTAACTTTCAAGCTACAAAATGCAGAGAATCTAATGTAAAGCTCAATTTCATGTGACTTTCTAAAACAGCTGTTGACTCATTTGCTCCCATTCTTGGACTTTTCTCATAACTGGGGCTGATGGAGATGGAAAGGCTGAGCTTGCTTTTGGAGCGTTTTTCATGTCAAATCTTCATATTGAAATTTATTGAAACTAGAGATTTTGTTCAACCAAATGGTCCTAATTATCCAATCAATCTTTAATGAATAAAGTGAAAAAATAGGTAGACTAACTTGATTATTTGTGAGATTTATCTTAGATGTCTTTTTCTTTGATTGACCTTTTGTGAATGTGATCCTAGGGGCTTGTTTGTTTACATAGAATATACTAGAATTCATGGTGAAATGAGCTCCATCGAAGAATTATTAAAGGAGTGAGATAGAGGTGAAGGTTACGAGATGAGCGAACGATATTAAGTGGCAATGTAGATGAGACCTTTTTTTTTTTTTATCGGTAACGGAAACTTTGATTAAGGGGAGAATACAAATAAAAAGCAAAAAAAGAAAAAAGAAAATGTACAAGAGCTTTATACCCTCTCACTCACAACAGTCACATACCAAAACCCTCCCAAGGAGATGTCCTCTCAACCCCTTGCTTAGTTAAAGCATCAGCCATATAATTAGCTGATCTTAGTACATGACGAAATGTGACATTAGTGGTAGCAACTAAAGTCTCGATTTCATTGAAAAGGAAATGGAATCTCCAAGGGTAACCTTTGTTATTAGAGGTCCAAGAAATTGCATTAGATGAATCACTTTCCACAATGAGATCACCATGGAAGTTCTTTGAAAAGCACCGGAGAGCCTCCAAGATAGCTAGTACCTTCGCTTTATTAGGACCACAAACACCCACAAACTTGAAAAACATAAAAAGGGCCTCACTCTTGCTATTACGAAGAACACCCCCAATCCTAGCTGGACCTGGCTTACCTCTTGCAGCACCATCAACATTGAACTTAAACATTCCAAATGGGGGACAAGACCAAAGAACAGACTTCCTTATCCTAATCAAGCCACATTCCATACAACCAATTATGCAATATGCCGTCTATACTAAAATGGGAGAACTCTTTCTTAATCAAAGCCCACTTTGCTATCCTCAAATTAATCAAAGTGATCAACTCCCTTGTAGAGGAAGAAGCATCGTTCGATATTCTCATATTCCTTTCCCTCCAAATGGACCATAAAATAGTAAAAGGAATCAACCTTCAAATAATACGACCACAACCCGCAAAATGATCTCCCACCCAAGCCTTTGCCACCTCCCCAATCTTCTTCGAAAAGCACCATGCAAGCAACATCACACCTACCAAAAAAGTGACCCCAAATACTAGACACAAACTCACAGTGAAGAAAAAGATGGTTGGTCGTCTCCTCCTCCTTTCGACATGGCACACAAATGCTAGAAATGCTAGTTGATGTCAATCCTCTCCTTTTCAAGTCTGCAATGGAAATATTCGCCTCAAGTGCTAGCCAAGAAAAAACCTCCACCCAGGGTGGAGCGAAACCCATCCAAAGAAGAGAATGAGAAGCTCTAGTAGGAATGTTTCCCTACAAGGCTAAGTAAAAAGCTTTTGCCGAGAATTCTTTAGATTTGGATGGCTTCCAAATTCAAGAATCCTTAGACTCCCTGCATAAAAAGATGTTAGAAAGAAATCTTAAAAACTCCCTATACTGAACCTCCTCAGATGGATGGAGGCTCCTTCTAAAAGACACAACTATAAGGTGCAACCATTTTGCTCTTCATTAACAATCACTGACAACATAATCTTTATTGGATACCACTCTAAAAATCCTAGGAAATAACTCACCCATAGGAACTACCCCCACCCAATCATCTAACCAAAATCTAACACCCCTCCCATCCCTCACCATAAAACCCACCCCTTTGGACAACACTTTTCCCCACTTTGATGACACATCCCCAATCTATGAAATAACACCCCATAAACCTGACCTACGGTACCTTAGGGCCTGCATTTGGCCACCACCCCCACTTGTCCTTACCATATTTGGCAGCTATAACCCTTCTTCAAAGAGCATCTCTTTCCTCTCCAAACCTCTACCACCACTTAACCAAAAGAGTCACATTCTTTTTCTCTAAGCAACAAAGACCCAAGCCTCCACTGCATTCTGGTTTAATCACGTCACTCCATTTTAGTAAATGTAATTTTTTCTTCTCACTTTGGCCATCCCATAGAAAATTCCTGTGAATACGATCCAACCTCTGCACCACCGCTGTAGGCATCTTGAAGAGCGACATGAAATACACCAGAAGATTAGACAAGAAAAGACTTTTTAGAGTGATTCTTCCACCTAAAGGTAAGTAATGTTTCTTCCAAGAAGACAACTTCTTTTCTAATTTCATAATAATGGGATCCCATAAAGCCTTTGATCTCGACTTTGCCCCAATAGGAAGTCCAAGATACAAAATTGATAGTTTTCCTACTTTACAGCGAATTATGACCGCCAAGGATTGTGTGGTCTCCTCATACCACCCAATTCCCACCAAAAGACTCTTGGAGATGTTAACTTTCAACCCCGAAACCAGCTGAAAACACCGCAAGATTCTTTTAAGAGTCATAACCTCTTCCCTCCTCATTGAACTGAATAAAATGACTTTCTTACGATGGGGCCTTGACTTTCTTACGATTTGAACTATTAGGTTAATGATTGAGTATTCATTTTTCATTTTCCGTTGGTTAAATTTTTATTAGAGAGGAGGTTAATTGATGGTCATTTTTGTATATTCACCCTTTTATTATTTTCTTTCCTCTGGCATAGCTCATCGCACCCTTACTCATGCCTAATTCCCAAACTATAAGTGTTGTGGCCGGGGATAGGACCCTGGTCATTATGGTGGAGAGGGAGGTGCATCACTACTTTTAGATATTCACCTTTGATTCTTTGTTGTAGAAATACATTCTAAGAATTCCTAGGCATACGTTACAAATTCATTAAGTGGAAAGACGGATAGTAAAGATTGACACATTGGGAAAGTCTAAAATGGATCATATATTATATGTTCAAGACATGAATTATCATGCACTCATCAGGCTTCTGGCCCCTTTTATAGAAAAGAAAATTGCCAATAAATAAAATAAAATAAATTGATCAACAGTTTTAGAAGCCCCGCACAGTAGAAGAGGTCAGAAACTTGGATAAGTCAAGATTGAGAGATAGCTTACAACCTATTTGTTTCATATAATTGATTTCCAAGAATTCAATACTTGTATTTATAGAAATGGTTAAAATTAAAGAGAAAATGTGAATATCCAAAGATGACCATCAAATGATCTCCACTTCAACAAAACATGAATAAGAGGAGATAGAAAATGAATACCCGGCTGACAACCTAGTAAATTAAATCCAAGGAAAGTCAAAAGGTCCCACCTGCAACTCCAGCTTAGAACGTTTTCTCTCACCTCTTTAACGTACTTTTGTTAAAGTCCATTTGACCATAAATTCTCATCTATTCAATTCCATGAAAACTATAGGGTCTCCCAGTTAAGAGCACTGGCTGGACCCGCACATGATGGCAACCTCGAATTTATAGTGGCAACTATCAGACTTGAACCAAACTAATGAATGACTTCAGATCATTTCCAAGACCTCAACTTGAGTTACTAGAATGGCACCTGTGTAACAGTGTAAGTTCAAGACGTGGGCTGGGTTTAGACTTGAGAGCCCATCGTTTGGCCCAATCCTCTAAGTCCGAATCCAAAATTGGTGACTCGGATTGTCCAATGGGTCCCGACCACACTTAGGGTTCAAGTCCCTCACTGGGCTGGACTCAGACCTTATGCTCCTGGCCTATTGGATTCTGGGTGTATATAGTGTGTGAGTGGTTGTGCAACGTTTGAACCTTCTTAAAGATGGACTTTACTCGGACTCAGCCCTTTAATGGGCCGGCTTCCACCTCCTAAATATCGTATTAGGCAAACTCACACTTGGGATCCCTTTAATTGGTGGGCTTCGGACTCGTAAATGCATCTCATTAGGCAAACCCATACTTAAGATCTACGATTTAGACTAGACCCAGACTTAGACCTTCAATATAAAATTGGTCCATGCCTGAGTCCAAGTAGATTCATCCCAAATCATCCAATTGACGGCTCAATTTTTTTTTTTGCTAAGCCTTTGGATTGAACTAGTCCATCCAGACCTAAAGAGAAGCCGGATAAAATCCATGTGGCCCTTCCGGTGGTAGAACTAATGGACTCAACCTTCGGTTCCTAAAGAGGGGGGAATGAGAGATCGGTATAGGACCTCGGCAAACTCCTTGGTTAGTCAGGGCACCAATTTATTCCCTATATATTTAATTAAAGCTAAAGTTGGGTGAGCGCCCATTGCTGGCCTGCCGCCCCAATAGTGTAAGGAATTGATTAACTGGAGTTCAACTTCAATCAACACAACAGAACTCTTTATCTCAAAACCCTAAAACGGCAAACACGTGGCACCATCTTAGCGGTTAGCTTTACATCGACCGTTGGATGTAACCAATTAACACCAACCATTGGATCTAAAAATCCTAGGGCC